>CM051525.1:73190909-76138409 GCA_028017165.1 Herpetospermum pedunculosum
AGTTTATAAGAGTCATGCAAATAATAAAGTGGGTTTAAACTATGGTGGCCCTTACCTAAGATTTAATATCCTTCCAAATGTAGTAGGGTCAAGACGATTGTTCCGTGATAATAGTTGAGGTGCGCACAAACTGACTCGAACACTCAAATATGCGGTCTCCATTACTACTTTGTTCCAGATACATCATAGTTCTGTTTTCCTAACTTGAGACCTTTCTAATTTGTTTGAATTTGGAGGAACCAAAATATTTGCTTTACTGAGTTGTGGGTCATCAACCCCCTTCTAAGTGCTAAAAAGGGTTCCTTACCGGAAAGAGATGCTTTTGGGAAGGGTACATAACTTCTATTCAATTCAAGCAGATTAATGTCCTCCTGCTGATTTGATCGATCTATTCTTGCTATGGAACCAACTTAGCTCAGGATAAAAAAAAGAATCTCCTTAAAATTGTTCGTTTCAATTTCATATGATTGGATCACCAGCAGCTGCTTATTCATTGCTTGATCTACGATATAAAATATAATATAATTCAAAATTGAAACAAAAGTAGAAAGCAATTCATTGCATCCTCATTGTTATCTTTCATACCAAAAATACATAATCGGTTCTTTCATTCATTCATTAACCAGGTGTTCTGTGAGGCAGTTGACTATGATAAACAACCTCATGAGCCTTACCAATTTAGAGTTGCTTATGATAAGCTTGTGATTTCTGTTGGAGCTGAGCCCTTGACTTTTGGTGTCAAGGGAGTGAAAGAACACGCCTTTTTCCTCCGCGAAGTAAATCATGCTCAAGAAATAAGGAAAAAGCTTCTTTTGAATCTAATGCTCTCTGAAAAACCAGGTTAGCTCTGACATCAAGTCATCAGAAAGATGGAAATTCTGTTTGGCAGTGGAATCTATTCATTTATACTTCTGATGTCTTATAACACTAGATACTACTGTTATATATCCTGCAGGTATATCAGAAGAAGAAAAGAAACGCCTTCTTCACTGTGTGGTGATCGGAGGCGGACCAACAGGCGTCGAGTTCAGCGGCGAATTGAGCGACTTCATTATAAGGGACGTTCAAGAACGCTACTCTCATATTAAAGACGACATTAAAGTTACACTAATTGAGGTACCCCATTCATTTCCAACTTTCACCACAACATTGCTAACAAGATGATACAATATTTGTTGGTTTTGACACTTCTCTTAATAAACAGGCAAATGAGATTCTGTCTTCTTTTGACTTGGGGCTGCGAACGTATGCAACAAAGCACTTGACCAAGGTAGTATAATCAGCAGCATCAACTCTTTGACAAGTTTTCTGATTAGAATCTGTTTGTTAAATAAAATTTATGTTTTGTTCATCAGTCTGGCGTTTGCCTGATGAGGGGTGTTGTAAAGGAAGTACTTTCCGAGAAGATAGTTCTAAGTGATGGGACTCATGTTCCATATGGCCTCTTGGTGTGGTCTACAGGCGTTGGTCCCTCCCAATTTGTAAAATCACTTGGTCTTCCAAAGGCCCCTGGTGGAAGGTATCTATCTATAAAGCTAACAATCCCACCAAGCACTATTCTCTATTATCACTGTCTACAATGGTTTCCAGTCAGCTTATAATGTTGAATGAAACAGGATTGGTGTGGATGAATGGATGCGAGTTCCTTCTGTGGAAGATGTTTTTGCACTAGGGGATTGCGCTGGTTTTCTTGAAAAAACAGGAAAAGCAGTTCTTCCTGCTCTAGCACAGGTATTAAAAGACCCTAAACTCCCTAGTTTGGAATACTTTATAAATAGTTTGAAAAAAAATGCTTTTTAATCCTTTAGAAAGTCATGTCAAACCGACCCCAAATCCCTTAATCATTCCCAACAGTCCCTTAATCAGTCAAGAACTTTATAGATCAACCAAAAATTTCTATATAGTCTAGCTATGATTTTAGTTTTGCAGCAGACAGAAAATATTCATCGAATTAAATAGCTAAACAGTGGTTCAAATTAAAGAAATTTCTGAGTTAAAGCAGCATACCAATTTCTTAAAAACTGTTGAATCAGGTTGCAGAAAGGGAAGGAAAGTATCTTGTAGAGCTGTTCAACAGAATTGGAGAACAGAATGGAGGCAAAGCTTCGAGTGCAAAAAACATTCCTTTAGGTGACCCTTTTGTGTATAAGCATCTGGGAAGCATGGCATCAGTTGGTGGTTATAAGGCCCTCGTCGATCTACGCCAGACCAAGGTAAAAAACAAACCAAAACCAAATCTTTGGTTGAATCAAAACATCATTAACTTCACAGAAAACAGAACAAAAAAATCGAATGTGTTTGGTAAATGTTTGATGCTGATGTTTGATTTATAGGACGCAAGAGGAATATCACATGCAGGGTTCGTGAGTTGGTTCATATGGCGATCTGCATATCTAACTCGTGTAATCAGCTGGAGAAACAGGGTATATGTGGCTGTCAATTGGGCTACCACTTTAGTCTTCGGCAGAGACAACTCTCGGATTGGTTAAAGTTAAACTCCACACAAATCGCCTCAATAACCACGAAAATCTTAAGAGTTTTTCTTGCTTTTGTTAGCTTGTTTCCCATTTCCTAGAATTAAACAAGTCGATTCTTTCATATTTGTTCTTTCTCCCCCAAATTCATAGAGTAGAAAGTTAAAGAATTGCAAGAAATAGTTGAAAAAGCAATAAAATGATATATTGATATTGATATATATGACTACAGATTTACAACCTTAATCTCTTCAACCTCAAAATTACAGAGAAATAAATGAAAGGTTATCTATTGTGACTGTGAGAGAAGATGGAGGTGACAGTTTGAGCAATCCCTACCATGATTCCCATCTTCACTTGCCCTCTCTTTGGGATCAGACGGCCAGAAAACCTCCTGCTTAATCTCTGACCGTTGATGTTGTTAATCATCTTTGCTTCTTCAGCCATCACTGCAAATTTCTTCTTGAGAGAGATGATTTTTGAGGAAGTAAAAGATAGTTGTTGTTTGAAGTTTTGGATGCTCTCAAAAGTGCTTACAAGACGTGGATTTATATAGAGATCCAATTTTTGAAGTTTAGAATTTAATAATTATTTTTGGAAGATAAGCATTTGGGTTTTACTGGTAAAGTTGCTTACTATACACTGCTCTTGGCCTTGGCTTTTGTACTAACAGCTGTCTTTTTAGTATTTTATATTTTGTGAAATTACTATTTTCTCCACACATGGGGTTAACTTAAGTATAAAATAGTGAGAAATTTACTAAAGGGTCAAGGGTGTTTTAGGTTTATAGGAAAAAAATGGGATTCGACCGAGGGAACATGATAAAGATTGAAGGCAATCATGTAATTAAAAAAAAATGAAATCAAAAAAAGAAAAAAACGTGTTCAAAATCAAATTAAAAAACAAACAAAAAAACAAAGAGAATCTGGGCAGTTGGAGCTGCCCGAGACACACACCACCACCACACTGGGCCACGCCACGGTGGCTTTTTATTCGCTCTCTTCAGACAGACAATACCAGCCGCCGGTTTTTTTTATTTGTTTTTATTAATAATATAAAAAATTACAAAAATTAATTTATATAAAGTTGTATTAATTACTCTCAACTTTTATAAATGTATCAATTTATACACTTTTAAAAAAATGTTAGTTTTTACACGTGTGAAGACTTATAATTTATCAATTAAATTTCTAAATTTTCATAGAATTGATTTACTTATAAAAGGTTTAAATGTTAAAATTATAAGTCTTTACATGTTTAAATTAACGTTTTTAAAATAAAATTTTAATATAAGGTGTAAATTGATACATTTATGAAAGTTTAAAATTTAAATTGATACCATCTTCAAAATTTAAAGGTATAAATTATTATTATTATTTTTTTTTTACTGAGAAATAGGGACTGAATGTAATAATTGAGCCGCCGCCGCCCCGAGGTATATTGTGGCGGTGGAATTGGAATAGAGGAAGTTCATGTATTTTATCTATGGGATTATTTTTTCAATATATTTTCTATTTAATTTATTGATATAAAATATGTGGATTATACTTCTATTTTTTTATTTGTTTTTGAAACGAATGTGGATTATACTTCTAGAAGCTGTTTTATTGATAATTTTTTTTTTCTTTTGTTAAATCAGTTCTTGTGGGGGATTGTATTCTCTTTATTTATTATTTTCTCAATGAGTGTTCTGAAATTGTTGAATAGTTTGGGAAAGTAGATTTGGTCTCTCAAATTTTAAAAATGATTTATTTTGGTTTGTAGATTTCTAAAGAGTGATATTTTAAACAATGAAGTGAAGTTTGAGAAGTTGTTCAAATATGTATATTAAATTTATTAAAAGCCTTTTGATTTTTCAATTCTACTAATACTTATGCATTTATTTATTTTATTACCTTGTTGAGTTGAATGTTTAATATATTGATTTGTTCGTACAAAAAAAAAAATGTTATAGTAAATTATCATTTTTTACAATATATTAGGATAGGGGAGGGAGATTGAACCTAAGACCTAATAGTCACTAGGCGATACATCATACCATTGAGCTATGCTCTTGTTAGCAATTTTTAAATTATATTTAATATGTCTCTAAACTTAAAAAAAAATGTATAATAAATTCTTAAACTTTTAATTCTATGTCTATTAGATCTTAAAATTTAAAAAACAAAAAAAAATACATAAAACTTTATAATATATTTATGATTTTTTCAATTTTATGCTTAATAAGTCTATCACATATTTTAAAAAATTAACGGATAGTCATAAAATTGAAATTTATGTCTAATATGTCCATAAATTAAAAAAAATATATATGTTGAATAGATCCAAAATTTAATATTTTAGTAACTATGAAATTGAAATTCTAGAGAAATAAGATATACTTTTTAAAATTTAAGAATTTATGAGCCATAAAATTAAAAATTAATTGAAAGTTGATGAATTTATCGGACTAAAAATTTGGAGATGAATTTGTAATTAACTAGGGATATGTGGCCAAATGATCCTAAATTAAGGCCCGAGAAAATGATTTGAAATTACAGAAATTAGTAAAAATGACATTTTGCTGACCTCATCAACTATTTTTTAATAGCTTTTGCTGGATATTTTTCTAGTTCTCGCTCACGCTCATGAGAGGGTAGCAAATTTCAGTTCAAAAGTAGAGCACGCACAATAACGAGTTCGAGAACAAGCAAAATAACATTAAAAAAAAATAATTAATAATGTCAGCAAACGGTCAATTTGACTTTTTTTTTTTTTTTTTTTATTTCAGTTATTCTTTCAAATGAACTATAAATTCCTATTATGATTTGAATTTGCTTAATATTTCTTATTTGTTTGTTTAAAGATATCTGTACAATTATTGTTTTTATTGTACAGAGATAAGTGAAATTTGTAGAATTAGAGGACAAAGTTGAGACTTTTTTAAAATTATTTATTTAATTTTTAGAATAGACATTGAGTTTGAAAATGGTTTGGGTTCAAATCCAATGCACTTACCCTACCCTACCCTTCAAAACTATTATTTTATATAATTTTTTTAAATTTCTTTGACAGAGTGTTGGATTGTGTTAAAGATCAAAAGATTCGCATCCGACTCTTCAGATTTTGTCACCTTTTTTTTTGTGAGATTGTCACTTTTACTTTACTCAGATTTTGCACTCCAAATACATCTACTCCTATAAATAAATAAATAATAAAGGATATGCACTATTCAATTTTCTTAATTTTTTTTTTTTTAATTTTTAAAACATGCTTTAGTTAAAACCAACACTCATACAACAATATGTCTCATATGTCTCATGAAGAGCAGAGACAACCTAGTTCGAAAACTCCTAACACCAAAAGAAAATATCTTCTCCTTCTACGGATGAAGAAGAAAGAGACAAAACAAAAGAATTTTCAAACGCAGCACGTGTAAAACAGTGAGCAACAAGATTACACTTAGAAAATCAAAAGACACGCTACCTACTTTTGAAGTTTCGACCAAAATACCTTCTAGGATATTCTCGATCTCCGTAAGGTCAAGCTCCGGGCACTTCAAAGCTCCAACAACTTCCGTCGAGTCCGACTCAACGAATAAATAACAAAACTCAGATGACTCAGCGGCTAGCCGATCTCAAACCAAAGCGGCTAGCCGATCTCAAACCAACGAGAATAGTTTTTTAGTATACTGATGCCCACCTTCATTGTCAAATGTTGTTCTTGAGATGAGTGGACGAACGGTAAACGACTTTACAAACTTACCTGAAGTCAAGGGGATGAGTGGACGAACGGTAAGCGACTTTCCGAACTTAGACGAAGTCAAGAGGCATTTGATCCAAGAACCTCTTCCCTGCTACCATCTTAATTTTGACATACTAGTATGTCAATTGAGTGAGTTAATATTAATTAATATGAATATTTTTTAAATAAACGAAAAAGTAACATGTGTATATATAACAATTCAGCCAAAAGTGAGCCAAAAGTGACATATAAGAGTGGAAAATTATATATATATTACCTTTCCAAGGAATAACGTTTGCTTTCATCTTCCCATTACTATTAATTATAAGATGATAACTACATATGATATGAACATAGTAAGAGTAAAAAGATTATTAATAATAATTATTTTAAACTTTGTATGATATTTTTTTTTACAACATATTAAGGTGATAAATTGAATCTAGGACCTCTGAGTCATTAAGCTTTACATCATGTTGAACTATGCTCTTGTTGATTAAAGAAACATGATATTTAGATTGAACTATGCTCTTGTTGACTAAAGAGTATGATATGAACATGATATACTAAAGAGTATGATATGCACATGATATTTAGATTGAATTGAGGAATATGTAAATAAATTAAATCGAAGCAAAAGTGTAATATGTAATTAAATTAAATCGAAGCAAAAAGTATGATATGAAGCTGAGATTTAGATTGAATTGAGGAATATGTAATTAAATTAAATAGAAGCAGTAATGAGAAAGAAAACGAGGAGTGCAAAATCAACAAAAACAATAATATTATTAATTTACAGTAAATTAGGCAATTTGCTAATTTACAGACAGCTTGAGCTCACATCATCTCAATCTTTTAGAAAGGAAAAAAGTAATAAGAAATAAAAAAAAATGACACACACACAATTGAAATTGATTGACGCCATGGAAACGCCCATATCTGTGACGTTCGATAAAATTTGAACCGCTCACACACTCGGAAAATCAGAACCGTCGATTTCAAAAAACCAACTCAACGCTCCTGATTAACTCGTTCGCTTCTCCGACCCCACCGGAGTCATTTCCGACCGCCGTGACCGTGAGAGAAGAATATCGAAGTCACAGAGTGGGCAATTCCCGCCATGATCGCCATTTTCACTTGGCCCCTCTTTGGAATCAAACGGTCAGAACATTTCCTCGATAAATTTCCGCCGTTGATCGCGTTGATCCTGCTGCCGGCCATCTCTGCAACTGCAAGTTTCTGATTTAGAGAGAGAGAGAGAGAGAGAAAAAAAGAGAATTGTTGAAGAAGCTTAATTTGATACTCATTGTTTTGAAGGAATTCAAATATATATAAGAAAAAAAACTCAAAAAACTAGAGGCAAGATGACGAAAATACCCTTGGGTTTTGGGATGAAATTACAATTCTCGGACTCTGAGTGAAAGTTGACGGTTTTGACCCTGCCTAACTGGCGTCTTGGTTCTCGTTTTCTTGTTGCTTTCTAATGAATGGATTTTTGACCCTACCCCTGGGGTCAATTTTTCAAATCAAAATCAATCCAACTTTTTATTGACTTATTCTCTTTAGAAGAGCCAGTGACGTCATCTGCTTACTAGATAAGGTGAGTTTGAATTACTTGATGCGCAAGTTCAAGTTGGAATTGGTTTCATTTTCAAGAAAAAATCAAATGTTAAGAGTTTACTTTGAATCAATCAAATATCACATACTTAAAGATTGATGAGGTGGTGAATGTGTCACTTACATAGACCCTTCAACCGCAAAATTAAATTATAAATTCAATACTATTGGTCAATCTATTATTTTTTTTTTATTATTTATGCAAGAATTTAGACTCTTTAAAGGTGGATTTCGAATAATCAAATGACTGTGTAATTCGAGACCGACCTACAAAGAGATAGATGAAACTTGCACTAGCATAAGACTAAACTCACTATAAGGTTAATTATGAAAATAATGAAATCACCACTATACATTTCTATTGATAAATAAAGGTATTTATAGATTACAAATGTAATTTACGAACTATAATAAGTGACAACACCATACCAAATATGAAGGAAAGTTGAATGGTTCTACAACTTAGGAGGTAGGTGCACATTATTCTCCAATACTCACTGTATACGATGCTTAAGTCAATAGATATAGTTCTAAGCTTAAGTTAGAGTGAGAGTAGTGTCAATTGCGTACTTTTTGGTGGGGGTGTTCTTTGATACATATAGAAGAGGATGGATGAGACAGTCGGTGCCAGTCAGTGCTCCTCATCATGGGGATGAGACGTCCTTCTTCGATCCTAGGCGGATTCGGAAGGATCGTCGTACCGCTGCCCGTAATACGAGGTAGGAATATTAGGACACTCCTCGTCATGATTACAGGGAGCGGTGGTTGTGGTGCGACCAGGAATCTCCGAGTTGTCCGAGAGTGAATCCCATAGGTCTCCTGATCGGACTCTAGGAGTCGACCCTAGGCCCTTAGGAGTGGAATGTGACGTTAGGGCCTATGACCTCATGCTTAGGTGGTCCGCCGTGACGTCAGAACGATGACCTCATGCCGAAGTGGTCGGTAACACTATGGTTCAATTTCATTCATGTATTTTTAACTTTGTTTATTTTAGTTTATGTAATTTTGATCTCTGTATTTTAAAAAAGTGATAATTTTACTTATTTCATTTTTATTTGTATTTCAATCATAATTTTAGCATGACACAACATCACGTACTAAATTTCTTGAAATGCATGGTCATAAATTTGTATTAAAGTTTAAATTTTACAAACAAATACCATATAGGTTATTTTTTAAAAGTATAAGATCCAAACAAACATTTTAAAAATATAAAGAACTTAAAATTAAATAAATAAAAATTGGAAGTGTACAAAACTAACATCTTAAAAGTACCTGAATCAAAATAATCAAAATCTAATATATAAAGAATAAAATAATATTTGATTGAGAGAACAGAAATTCAATCCTTGTGAGATTTAATAAAAACAGATGGGATTAATATTGGCTTTTCCAATTGAGAATTAAAGACAGTGGCACTAATGTAATAAAAGAATTAAAATGAAATCGTTAAATCACACAAGAAATGTACTTTATTTTCTTTTCTTAAAAAAATAGAAGATGTCGTGTTGTTTTTGGTTCAGTATTGAAAAGGAAAAAAAAACGTGCTGATATTGGTATGGCCTCCACTAGCAAAAGGAAATTAAGAGATAATGATTTTGATGTATGAGAATGGGGCATCTGAAGCTAAAGCTAATAAGGCTGCCCCGCCACTAACGGTGGCTTTTTGTCCATTTTTGTAGTGCTCCCATATATTCACTTAACCTTAACCAAATTACATCATTATCAAACTCTCAAAATCCACCTCTTTTTTAATATCCAAGTTGTCCCACATATTTGGAAACATTGAGTTTGTTACGGTTGTCTCAACGTGAGGTAAGCACCTGAGACGATAACGTCACATGTTCGAGGCCCTGACATCATCAGATATTTGCAATGCAGACAGACGACGTCTCAGTTCCTCAGGATAGACGCCAGCTGGCCATCTCCATGTCCGTTGTTGCCATACCGTCAGCACCTTTTGAGATGGGGTGAAGAGTGACCGATGAGACACTTCTGCTTTTCCTAACAAGACAACGGTACAACAATGTCTTTTAATCCGTCTAAGATCGGGGATCAAAAGATCTTCATCATGAAGATAGGTACGGATCGACACTGATCGTCCACACCTACCCACCGGAGATCTAGAGATCCCGGATCCTCATGATGAAGGAGGTACGGGCCGACTCGCCCGACACACTCTTCTTCATCGCTTATAAAAAATATCCTCGAAGGTATGATACGGGTTATGCAAGGTAAAGCAATACCACACAAGTCCTATACTTACGTTCAGTACACCATCTGACTTAAGCATCGACGCCTTGTGGGGCCAGTCTCACACCAGTGCAAGTTCTTTCTCTTGTGTAGGTTCGTCCCGATCCGGAGACGGCGAAGCACGCCAGAACGCGACGAAGAAGGGAAGGTCCAAAATCTTGCGCCAATAGAATTCTTCTCACTTACGTTAAAAGAGTAATATTTAGCTCCTAGCTAGACTACAACTCAACTGCTCAACCATAAATTGTTACGTATCAAAGCAAAAATGTATTTAACTTTCAATTTTTTTTTCTTTTTTTTGAAAGTGTGTTTTTTCCTTAAATTTGGGATTTAAGGATTAGAGTTTTTTAATATTTAAGGAAACCCTTAAAACTTAAACATTATTATATTCTAAATCCTAAATACTAAACAATATTTTTTAAATCTTAAACTATAAATCTTAAATTCTAAACGTAAACGAAAAACATATACTTAAAAAAAAATTGAAAGAAACATATGATTGAGTCACATGTCTCGGACTGCAAAGTTGAGTTGTAGCTCAGAGCCAACAACAAAGTAAAGTATTACTCACATTAAAATAGTGTAAGGAGTTAAACCTCAATTTTACAAATTTCTCCTCTAAAATAAATTAACTTCATGTACTAAAGGAGGTATATATATTTTTTTTTATTCTAATTTCAAACTACTAAAACTTTTACTTATTAACCAAATGTCTTACCATATAGCTAGTTTCACAACTCTACTTCCTAACCACGCCCACGTGAATATTGCTCAATGATTAATGTATTAGTAATCTGTTTTAGAGTACTAAAAAAATAATTTTTTTTTAGAGGCTAAATTGTTTGAAATTTAAAATCGAAATTTTCAATGGTATGTTGTTTTAAAAGAAATTAATGTTTTATAAGAAGTGAAAAATAAAATGAAACCAAGAATAAAAGAAATGCTCGAAGTTTCAAATAATTTTATAATAAATGTTAAAGCAAAACGAAAATAAATATGTAGAGCGGAGAAAAAAGAGAGAGCAATCATGAAAGCCAACTCATCTTGCATTAACCAAATTAATAATTAATCACAACAACAAACCCATTTGTAAATATATGTTTAAAACAAAAGAAAAAGATTTATAAAAATAAAAAAAGTAAAAGCAACTTTCAAATAGGCCATACAAAAAAAACAAAAAAAAAAAATATCATAATAAATTAAATTTAATGCACATGACCCTCACTCTATTGATAAAAGGGCTGGTTGCACAAATAGCAATCAGGTCCAAACTAATTGCAAATTTAACAAACTTTAAAATGTTTTGCAAATATGGCAAAAAAACTCATTTCTATCATTGATATACTTTATTATATCACTGATAGACTTCTTTCTATCAGTGATAGACTATTATCACTGACAAAAATTTATAAAAAGCTGAGGTGATCAGCGATAGACTTCTATCAGTCATAAGATATCAGCGATAGAAATTGCTATATCCACAAATTTTTTAAAAATATGCTATATTTGCAAACAATAAGTCTTAAATTGTCATTTACTACAATTTCTCTTGATAAAAGACAAGGAAAGAAAAAGCGACATATAGATGTGTTTTTAAGTATAGAATTTAAATCAATAATAACAACAAAGATTAGCAAGTTGCAAATAATTGTGTGTTTCATTTATAATTAGAGGACAAAATAATAAACAGACACTGAATCTGAGGGCTGCAATTTTGAAAGAGAGGTGTTGGATTCAATGTATTTAAGAATTAAATATTATAGACAAATAGATTTTGTTTTAAATGGGTGGGATCGTGTTTATCAAAATCAGAACATTTTTAAATTAAAAAAAAAAACAATAATAAATAAATACTATTGATAGTAATTATGAATTGTAGATTACAATGGTTGGTTAGTGAAATATAAATTAAATTATAATAATTTAATTCATCTAATTCTAAATTAGTCCCAAACATAATTTATAGTATGTATTTTTACCTATTAGACTAAATTATCACACCTAATAATTTAATGGTATAATTTCATTAAAATATTAGATAAATAGAATGCTATGCTAACATTTTTCTTTTACATTTACACTGCATCTGATGTCCATTTCCATATTCTATTACTTTATGATTTAATATTTAAACTTCAGTTACACGTTTTAATTAAAATAATTCGCAAGTTGTTCAAAAAAGATTCTTCCTATGAAAGAGATCTATCTATATATATCTTTAATGTCTTTTTCATTTATGCTTAAAGTGACAAGGTGAACGATTAATTATTTAAAGTATTTGAAGTTTAATCTAAACATAATTCAATAATTGAAATGTATGGTTGAAGCAGCACTCCAAGAATTATTGTATCATATTCAAGATAATATACTAAATTTGAGTTATTGGTCTCCTGAACTTAGTCCATTAACAATTAAAGTATTATATATTACTTTTAATTAATTTTGTAGTTCTTATAATTAGACATTTTCTTTTACATTCTAATTGAAATTTGAAAAAAACTATAAAAAGTTATATATAAAAGAAATGTGTTTCCATTTGTAAAATATGATTAAATTTTCAGTATTATTAAAAGCTAAAAATTGATAGAATTAATTTTTTTCCTTCTTATCGTAATAATTCTGGGAAAGTTATTTTCGCAGTCAAGTCAAATTCAAACTTATTGACTTTTTAAATGTATCGTAACTGCTAGACAACAAGGAATAATTAAAGTATTAACTCATTTTTATAATATTGTAAGCAAATATGTATAATAAAACAAAGAGAAAACTAATTATAAAATTATAGAGAACAAAATCTCCATTTTCCATTAATTGAAAGAAGAAGAAAAAAGAACTTTAATTTTTACAAAACAAACCAAAAATTAAAAAAAAAAACAGCTCTCCACGCCCATTATCTTCCATTAACTCGTAAAAAGAAGAAAAAGAAAAATGGGTCGGGCTGGGGGAATCCGGTCGGTGGCGTGGAATCTAGGTCCGGCGAGTGGTGGGCGAGAAGATTGAAGCGACGGAGTGTGCGAGGCCGACCATAATCCCCAATTTGACTTGTCCTCTCTTGGGAATCGGACGGCCAGAACTCCGGGGAGAGTAGGTGGCGGCGTTGATGTCGTCGCTTCTGGAACCGGCCATGTCTGAGTGAAATATTCTCCGGCGAGAGGATTGATTAATATAATGTGAAGTTTGTTTGAATGAGTGGAAATTAGAGATTTATATATAGGGAGGAAAAAGGGGACAGAATAATAGAATTATTGATATTTTTATTTAAAAATCAAATTAAAAATGGTTCACATTTCACATGGCTAATTGAGACAAACAGGACAGCGCTGCTTTGTCCCACCACCATCACCACACTCTAGATTCCATGTTTTTTAAATTTAAATAAAAACAAACCAAAATCAATATTATATATATAAATATAATGTGAAAGTGGAGCGTTTCTTTATAAACAAAACAAAATCCACTTTTTTACTTTCCCAAAAGAAGCAAAAAAAAAAAAAAAAAAAGATTGATATGATATGATTCAACAGAAATGCAATGTGAAGCACACATACAAATAAACAATACACGGAAGGAAAAAGGTGGAAATCCAATCAGATATTCTCAAGGATATTTAGACAATAGGTTAGATTTTTCATTTTTTATTATTTTTTATTATCATTATGCCTTCCTTAATGTGTAATCTATAATATTATTCAATTTTTACATAAGAATATTTTATATGATTTTTTGGATTTTTTTTCACCTTGTTCCCGATTTTAGCACTCTTTACTTCTTTTTTTTTTCTCTATATTTTTTGTCCTCTCCATTTTCATTCATCATTTTCATTTTCTTCTTTTCACACACGCACACACCTCTTATGCTAGATTTTTATTTTTTTTC
Organism: Herpetospermum pedunculosum; assembly: GCA_028017165.1. Lineage (NCBI taxonomy): Eukaryota > Viridiplantae > Streptophyta > Magnoliopsida > Cucurbitales > Cucurbitaceae > Herpetospermum > Herpetospermum pedunculosum. The sequence continues at coordinate 73,204,853 of CM051525.1, forward strand.
ATTTTTATTTATTATCTTCATTTTTTTTTATATATAACCATCGTATATACTTCATATATGAGTTACTCATATATACATATATATTTATAACATATGCATTTTTATATGTGTCCACCACATATACTTCATATATTGACTATATACTCATATATACTATATATACTTATAGATAATATGTATTTACTTTTTTTTTTTTATAAAATATATGTAATTTTTATATATACCCTTCATATATACTGATATATACTTAATATATGGGTATATATATAGTTATATACTTATAGATTATTATGTATTTTTTTAAAGAAAATATATTTATTTATATATATCACCTTATATATTTTCATAGAAAATTGTTTAGGTTTGGATACGAGAAGGGAGAAGACAATTTAAATAAAGAGAGTGAAGACGATTTTAATGTGAAGAGAGACGTGATTAATGTCAATTTTATGATTTCAATTATTTTTTTACTTAAATGAGTTTGTTTTGTTTTTTTATTTTATTTTAATAAAATGTTAGAAAAAATTTAACATAAAATGTTAGAAAAGTGGAAGAGTTTGGAAGTAATTGAAACCTAATTTTTATAAAAAAAATTTAAAATAATTAAATATATATATATATATATATATATATATTTTTTTTTGATAAAAATAGAAAGCGTGTACATTCATATAATATCATAGACATGATGAAATCGAAAACTCAAGCAAAGGCAATGATGGGCTTGGGCCTTCTGGCCCAACTTCAGTGGTGTTGGATAAGTCCATCCTTTAAATTGCAGTTATAATTATATATGACGTAAAAAATAGTGAAGGAAAATGAAAATCCGAATTCGATGTGCTATTAATTATTATACGACGGTGTGAAGCTGGATTCAATGTCTGTGACTCTGTATGTTGGTTTGATTTCACTATTATTTTTGTAAGATACTTGTCTCATAAATATCTTTATTTTTATTTTTTTAATTTCTAATTTTTAGGAGCTATTCTAAAAAACAGGTCCCTAGTTTTAGCTTTTGTACTCAAATTTGTACAATAATTTATTTGAACACTTCTGCTTGTTTTTCTTAGAATAATTGAAACTATTTTGGTCATTGCTGTTACATTTTTATATTATATTTAATAGAAATTTTATAACATATAGTTTTTAATTTTGATAACTAACTGAATATAAATATATTATTCTTTTTAGTCCAACAATTACAGCGAATAATTGAATCTCGAACCTCAAGGTAGCATGAGTTATACTCACTTTAGTTAAATGACTAATTTTTTTTTCCCTAATTAAAGTCTACTAATTTAAACATAATCCAATTGTTGGTTAAGATATTAACATTTGAAGTGTCAATAGTGTTTTGGATCACACACAAGCTAAAAAAAACACCCATAAAAAAATAATAAAAAACTGCCCATAAATCGAAACAAAAGTCAAAGCCTTTAACTATTAATTTCCAAAAAAAATAAATTAAAAAGGACAAAAGCATGTACAGCTCATGTATTAAATGTGGGAAGCAAATGTCGTAATCAGTGGTTGATAGAAGATGAAAATTAAATGGATTTCCAAACATCTTAGAGATTAATAATAACTATAATTTGAAAATCAATCAATAGAAAAATAATATTATCAATAACATTCTTCTGTTTACCCTTTAATTCTCAAATCAATCTGATCTTTTCCCGACAACTTGTTTGCTGGTTGAGGTGCTTACTTGACTAAAATACCATATAATTACATATTCATTTTTAATATAGAATAAGATATTTGTCCATGGCCTCGGTTGAGAAGTCCACATAAAAAAGATGAATAAAAAATGAGCTAATAGCCTCGTCTCGTTAACTTGAGATATTAATAAATACATGTTAATTATCACGCGCAGCGCAGAAAGAGAGAACAATTGTATTATAAATATGAGAGAATTACAACAATGATAGACTAGGGATGACATGAGTGATTAGAAAATTTTATATATAAGTCTTCCAATCATCCACTAATTCATTATTTTTCGAGGCCTACTTACAAAGTTTTCAAATATTTAGATTGTAATTAGTATGGACTCATAATCCAGTTATCTTATGATTATGATTTATCATCTATTAATGACTACTCAATTGATAGTGTCGAATTTTGGCCTATATACAAATATTTACACATTCTTACAATTTAAACTTTGACATTTAAAATGTTGATCAAATTTCTTAAAATCTAGTTTATATCTTTTGGATGTTTGTTGAAATTACTGGTATAGTTTCTCTGGCTCCACCATGACATGTGCAACATCAAATTCATACTATATGACATACATAAGACCTAACTATAGTCTATGCCACATGCGATCACTTTCCTACTCAAATAGTGTACGAGTGCTTCTTAGGTGAGAGAATTTCTAGTACATCCGTGGTATGAAGTTTTTCCATACCACTGTCTTTGAATGGATGACACGTGACGAAATGGTTATTTGACTGGGACCCACTCTATTAAATATATTATTTTTTTAAAATCATTTCGCCACGTGTCATTCATTCAAAGGCAGTAGTATGGAAAAACTCCATACCACGGATGTACTAGAAATTCTCCCTCTGAAGTAAGTAATTTGAAGTTGTGTTTGTTGAAACTTTTGAAACACTATTCATTGACTTTCCTTCCCAACACCTTTTTCCCACATTTCTCTAATGAGTCATGACCTACTCTAGAGAAGATACCTCATCTTCTATAAGTTCTTATTCTTTTTCACTAGAGGGTTATTTGAGGTACTAATTTAAAATTTGGTGGACTAAGTTATTATAACTTGTTATTGAAAAAAAATTGTTGCGCCATGAATTCCACTACCTTGAAAGCAATTGCAGCACGGCTTCGGTGTGAATTTTTCTTCGTCGGTTGCTCCCCAATGTTAACGCAACACATTCTCTCGGACGTCCACTCGTCAGGAAGGGGTTGGAAACAAGACAAGACCTTTGCTCATAATTTTAGGAAGATGATGAAAGACAGTTATTTGAAGATTGTTATTCATATTCACCATTAAAATACGGAGAGAGAAAAAAAACCTTGGTTTTTTTATTAAGAAATGTAATCGAAATTGGAGAGTTGCAAATCCATAAAAAAACTGAAATCGTTTTAGTTTAACAACTGATTCCAACATTAATCTAAAATGGTAATAAAATTAATGTCATATTTTAAAAGGAAGGGTGATTGATAAAAATAATTCTTTTGTTTGCGCATAGTACCGTCTAACGGAACGTAGGCGACATACGTAGAGGAGGGGAACATTCCTCCATACTAACCACTTTTGTAAGCTTGGTAAAATAAATGTTTTTCTTTTTATATTCACTTTCCAATTGTAAAACTTAGGTGTAATTCTCCTTCAAAGTTGAGTCAGTAATGAGTCTAGACTCATGAATTAGTAGAGTCATTTCCAACATAACTCAATATGCGCTTAATCTAACTATAACTACCATATTATAACTCACCCAACACCTTTTCTAAAAAAAATTGTTTGCCTAAACCAATTATTTTGCCCCCTCATTTATCGAGGGATTTTTTTATCGTTGAATTATGGCTTTGGAGCTAATGTAAATTTGCTCATAGAAAATGTATATATTTGAATGTAGTGCTTCCATTAGTGTTACAAAACGCCAAATTCTTTGAAAATTAGCACAATCTTACATGTTTCATCAATTTATTCTTTTTATAGGTACAACGTGTACAAAAATTAAAAGTGTTATGTATAGGATATAGCTAGTTACATTATTATTATTATTTTTTTTTTTTTTGAAACTATAGCTAGTTACATTATTATTATTAATAAGAAGAAGAAAAAAACTAGAAAGAAATTACTTAACCGAATACATATTAATGCAACTTATGAAGTTAAAATGGTTATTAATAAGCGACCTCAACCATCAACTAACAAGAAAGTCAAAGTGATGGTTGGAATACCTTGAATCTATTATGACCCTCTACAACGGGTCAGTATGGAGTCTCACTGACCAGTCAGCGAGTCGGGGTCTAGGGGTGAAGCGCCTTGGTGGGGTATGGGAGCAACGCCCCTAAAAGAAAAATCTGATTTGGGTTTTTACTTATCTATTTTGGATTTTAGCCCATTTTGTATTAAGTCATTAGAAATATGTCATATATAAACCTTCTAATAACTTCATTCACTCCTATCTGTTCATTTGTAATTCTCTTCTATTTCGTAATAATACTGCTCTCTCTTTTGTTCATGGATGTAGCTAACACGACGTTAGTGAACTACGTAAATCTGTGTCGTTTTTCTTTTGCGCTTACTTATTCTTTGTTATTGATTTATCGTGACAAATTGGTATCACACCCTTATCGTTAGTTTTTCCATGACATTGAAATATAGTGTGAAACCCATTTAATTAATTTGGAAAGAAAATAAGATGAGATTGAAATATAGTTGTAATGAATGAATGGTATGACTTAAAGAATTTGAAAGAGGGAAAAATGGTTACAACCAATCAGCAAGTTGATACCAATTTTTATTTCTCTTACAATATTACATTATAAATTGCGCAGAGAATTTTGGAGGTTGACAAATTGATAGTTTGAAGGTTAGAAGTTTAATCTCTTACAAGTTAGTTTTAAAATTTACATATTAATATTAAATCTACGTATATATATTATAACCCTAAACCATAATTAATTAATTAGAAAAACAAAAGTTAAGAAACTTCAAGAGGGTGTACTGTAAGATATGTGTAAATTGATGGTGGATGAGTTTAAAATTAAATAAAAACCACAACTTGCATATATATTACAAAATTTACTCATGGGGTTGTAAGTTTGCATCTCCTCTCTACAATATGTGTACACAATAATATTCTTAAAGTATAATAAAAATAATCTTTAGGGTAATATATAGTATTGTATTTTGTGAAATGGTTGATAAATTAGTGTGGCATCAAATAATGGGTAATGCAGGTCAAATTGAAAAAGGGCATGTGCATTAATGAATTGCAGCCGTTGGGAGTTGGGATCAAACTTATTATTATTATATTTTTTTTTTTTTTTGACAACATATTGGGAAGAGGGTTGAACCTAAGACCTCATGATTACTAGGCGATATATTATGCCGTTGAACTTAGCTCTTGTTGGGATTAAACTTAATGAACTCATTTCATTATTTTTTTTCATTTTCTCACAATTGTCAACAACTGTGCATAACTTAATGACATGATGTATTACTTAGTGATCATGAAGTCTTAGGTTTCATCCCTCACCGACTTGAACATAATTAAGTGATTTAAGCAATCATATTTTTTTTAATATGTTAACTCTATCTTAATATTCTAAAAAGAAAATGTCGATTATATCGATTTTGTGATGGAAATTAACTTAACTCAAAGGTATAAAAAGAAAGACATGAAAATATGGTATAATGAGTAAAGTAAAGTATAATTGAGAATAGATTGAGTAGTAATATCAATAGTTTGATCTGTACGCATGAAAAGTTGGATCTCATTGCCTAACTCTTCCATTTTTGTTTATGAGTTAAATATAGCCTACTCTTTAATGTTTGCTTGACTTTTTCAAATTTGATTTCAAATACTTTGGATAAATATTTAGCCGTTTCATAATAATTTAGATCTAGTTTTGTTTTTTAATTTTATGTCTATTTTCTTACAATATTTTAACTATATTTTTTTTATTTTTCTTAAAATAATATTTAAATTATGGGTTAAATTCTAAACAAAAACAAATCTTTAAAAATTATTTTTTTAATTTTTTTAATTTTGTTTGTTTTTTGAAAACATTGGTTGGAGGTAGATAACCAAATTTTCAAAAAAACAAAAAGTTAGTCACAATAAATGTCTTAATTTTTAGTTTTTAGATTTTCTATTTTTGAAAAATAAGCATATAAACATCCTACCTATGAGTTTTTGTGAGTTTTTGTGTAGTGTTATCTACCTTTTATAAGAGTTCTCAAATTAAAGTCAAGTTTAAAACTAAAAAAAATAGATTTATTTATTTATTTTTTAAATTTTGCTAAAAAATAGATTATTAGTCCAATTCAAAATTTTTAAAACTATTTTTTTAGTTTCTAAAATTTGGTTTAAATTTTGAAAACATTAGTCAAAAAGTATATAACAAAACAAGAAAATTATAGACGAAGTTAATGTTTATAAAATTTTTAAAAATAAAAAATAAAAAACCAAATGATTTTATCAAACCGGCTTTGAGTTTTTGAAAATTAAGCATTTAAACATTATTTTATTTTATTTTTTTTAAAACAAACAAAACTTAAACATGTAAATACACAAAGTCTCTTACGCTACCGGTCACGAAAGATGAAAAAGAGCTTGAGGGAATAAGATCCACCCATTGAGTAAAAAAAAGCTTATTTTTGTTTTTGAAACTTATGGTAAAAAAAAATCTAATATTTACTTAAGAAAAATGAAAACGGTTGTAAAGAAATGATGATATAAAAGAAGCACAATTTTCACCAACTCAATTGATATCGTGTTATGCATGTCTATCACAAGCCAATCTTAGTATTTCTCAACCACGAGAGTAAAATTGAAAAATATAAGTGAACAAATTGAAACTTTTAAAGAGCATTAGAAACTAAATTGAAAAAAAAGTTAAAGATTAAGAACTAAAACATGTACTTTCGATCAAGAAGTCAAATGTTTGAACTCCCCACTCCACCTATGGTGAAAATAAATTTTTAAGACTATATATAATTAATGCACAATTTCCTTTCTTAATTAAAAGTTGTAGATTGAGATCCTCACCCTCGAATTTATTGAACTCAAACAAGAAAGAAGAAAAAAACTTCATTTCAATAATCAATAGCATGGTATATAAGGTCCAATCCTCCTCACCTCATCAATAATACTACACATTTTTTTAAGGATTGAGATGTGACAAATTAGTAACCCCTTTAACCAAGTATTTAAGTTTGCATCTCTCTACATTATTCGTAACATGAATCATACATTTACAATAACACATTAATATTGTCAACAAGAGCATAGTTCAACGACATGATTTATTGCCTAATTACCATGAGATTTAAGTTCAATCCCCCACCTCAACATATTGTCAAAAAAATAAAAAAACAAAAAAAAAACACACATTGATATTCATGTCTTCACTTGGATTTAAAATCTCAATTCAACAATTTAGTTTATATAGTTTAAAATTTGTAACAGTTTAATTTTTATCGTATAAAATTTCATCAAAATTAAGTGTTAATTTTCTTATGTAATGACTTAGGTTTGTAGTTTATATACACATTCGAACTTTAATTCTCATTAACATAATAAATTTTTTTTAGGATAATTAAATCATTATAAATTAGTTTAAAATTATGGAGACTAAAATGTTACCAAATAAAAATAGATTGATTGTAAGGTTTATGGAGTAGAGTTAATTGTTAGTTTGAAAATGAAGTGAGGTGCGGAAGAATCCATTAATGGGGAGCCAACTGCCCCTCTCCAATACCATCTTCAATAAATGCTTTTGCTGCCCCTCCACTTTCTCCTTAACCACTTCCACTTTCGTATTTCTACTTTTTCCCCACTTTCCTCAAATCCCAAACAACCTCTAACGTCTCCAAATGAATCACTCTATGGCCATTTCCACTTTTCTCATCGCCGTTCTCCTTCTCTCCCCGGCCTTCTCTCTCGCCGCCCGGAAGGACGGCGGCTTCGGCGGGATGTTCGGGCCCGGTAACGGATTTGACGGCATACCCGGCTTTGGGAAGGGCTGGGACAAGGGGATCGTCGGCGGCGGATACGGCGGAGGCTACGGTGGCCCCAAAGGCGGATACGGGAAGGGCGGCATCATAACGAACCCTGTGGTTTGTAAAGAGAAAGGTCCTTGTTACAATAAGAAGGTGACTTGTCCGGCTAAGTGTTTCTCCTCCTACAGCCGATCGGGCAAGGGCTTCGGAGGCGGTGGCGGCGGCGGTGGCTGCACCATCGACTGCACTAAGAAATGTATCGGCTATTGTTAGAGACAGACCAGTGGTGGCGGCTTCTGAGTGTTTTTCTTCGACACGGCCGCCCGGTAGCCAGTAAAAGTATATCTATAATTAGTAAGCTTGTTTTAATTTTAAAAAAAGAAAAGAAAAAAGGCTATGTACTGCAGTTTAACTTTGAGTAGACTGATATATAAAATATATAAAATATATAAAATATATTTATATATGAAGTTGTGTAATGTTTGTATCAGTGTTTATTCTCTTGAACTCCTTTGGAATTGGGTTTTCTAATTCTGAATATGCAGTGAGAATTTTAATATACCAACTGTTTTATCTATTATTTGTGGGTTATTCTTTTTAATACTTGTTTGGAGCTTGCGAAAAATAAAAAGGCAACGCTTGATTCAAAAATTTTAAAAACATTTCAAACTTAAAAAGTTTATGTTCTTAGGTTGATAAGTTTGTGGCATAAAAATTATTGTTTGATTTAAGAGATCTCACATAATTTTTTATCTAATTCATAGACTTAACAAATTCGCTCTCTCTTTAACTAAACAAATTCTTAATATGTGGAGATCGACGTAGCAAAACTAATCAAGACATTAGGGATTCAAATTCTTCCTCCAAGAAAAATAAATTACGGTATGAAAATTAAAAATTCATAAATAAAAATAATAATTTATTTTCAGCCTAGTCCCCGCAAACATCAAGAATTCGCAAGTAAGACAGATGGATGGTTCGAAAGGTAAGTTTTGAATTTGAATGAGTAAATGGGAAAATAACAAATACAAGAAACAATGAATCCGTCTGGTACTTGCTGATGGAGGGTGAGGTGTAAAGCTACACAGTTTTTCTTTAGTGGGAATTTACAATATAATTATTTATTTAAAGACATATGTGAACTCAATGGCCAAAAGTAGAGTAGTGATGATTACTTTATTGACAACAAAACAATGGAAATAACATAATTTTATCATCATTTCTCTGCAAATAAATGGTAAAGAAATTGAACATGCATTTGAATAAATGATGACAGCCAATTTTCCAAAGCACCTTGTAAAAATGAACTCATAATTCATTCAACCAAAACATTCTAACAATACGATCTATAAAAGTGAGTACTACACCACTAGCATCAATCAAATTACATCGGGGGTAGAAAAAAACATACACTGAAGTTGGCTGTGGTAAAAATGAAGCAACATGACTGAACAAACCAGTAAACTTATCCACAGCCTGTGGCTAAGTAAGTGCATATACAACCTATATTCTAGGAAGAAGCTCGTCGTTGTGGTTCTATGCGATTACCGCCTCACATGGCTGCCCTCACAGCACCTCTGGCAGCCTCGCGCTTCAGCTGAGCTGCTTTACCGCTGCCTCGGAAGTACATGTATACTTGCTGAATGACGAAAGAGAGTGAACAACAATGTAAAGAAATGAGTTAGCAATTCTGTTGTTGCTTTCCATTTGTAAGCGTATGGATTAAAAAAAGGGAGACATAATTGACCTGAATAACCCAGATGCTGAGAACTGCTTCAAGACAGAATAATCCAAAACCAATGAAATAGAATATCTGCAACAAACAGGAAAATAATGGATGAAACTTCCAGACTCCAGCGCACACGAAGATAATTTCATCCTCGCATGCAGTGTTTTAAAAGGCTCGCCTAGGCACACGTTAGGCGCTCACCTTCCCATGAATCCCATCATTTATGGGCTTGCGCCTTAGACCAAACCGAGCATAGCTCAATTGGCATAAAGTTGTCCCTTTGACTAAGAGGTCATGTGTTCAATCCCCGAATTAATTAAAATACATTTGCGCAAAAAAAATAAAATAACTAACCCTTAACAAATAGTAAAACTCAAATCAGATTTTTCCTTTAGAGACCTTGCCCCCATATCCCACCAGGGCGTTTCGGCCCTGGACCCCGACTCGTTGACTGGGCTAAACAGGCATAATGTACGAACCATTAGCGAGACCCCGTATGAAACCAGTCATAGCGGGTCATAACAGATTCAAGGCATTCCAAGATAAGATTTTTTTCTTCATTATTAATCAAAAAAATGAATAAAATTTATTAATCCTAAAGGTTTTTTTTTTTTTTTTTCATATTTCTACTTCAACCATACTTTCTCTTCTTTATATTTTTTTATACAAAGTGCGCCTCGCGCCCTAGAGGGTCTTTGCACCTCGAGCCTTTTAAAACACTACTCACATGTAAATTTAAGCTACGTATTATATGCCAACATGAGCATAGTTAAACATGCATAATGTACGAACTATTGACCAAAAGGTCAAAAGTTCGAATCCCCACCCCACAATGTTGTCTAAAAAAAAAAAAAAAAAAAAAACTACTTATTATAATTTGTTTTCCTAGGATAAATTATAGGAAAGTGGGCGTTCATAAATCATAAGGGAAATTCTAACCACACTTAACAAAACCTGGTCCACCAGCTCATTTAAATTATTCTCTTATTATTACTAAAATCATCCTTTGCCAAAAAGACCAAAATAAACCATGACCTGTCCCCATATATCTCTCCAATTTGGTGAGTCTGACAAAGTAATCTGAGGTTTAGAGATTTAAGTAAAAATTAAAAAAAATAAATCAAGTGGCTGAAAAGCAAGTAGACAAATATTCTTTTAGTAGATCAAAAGAGAATCTCCAAGAGTCGTGTGCTAAAAAATAAAAGAGAATATTCTTACCCCAACCAAGACTTGTGCACCAATAAGATCTATTGCAGGTAAAATACCACTGTTACAACCCAAAACAAAAAATTGTTAGTACAAGGAGAAAATTCTGGAACTTCTATTCTAAGACAAAATACTATTGAGCAACGATCTTATCTTAATGCATGCATGCATATCTCTAAGTCATCTAACAAGAAGTAATCAACTCAAACATGAAATATACGACTCTAGAGAACATTAGAAGTGAAAAGATTCAGATAAAATGAAAAAATTTAGCCGAGATGGAGATGAAAATTAACTATTCTTGATGTATGTATTAAATCATTGAATCGAACATTTTAAAGCTTCATCGACCAAATCATACTGAAAACACAAATTAACAGCAAACATGAGAAATAGTTAATAGAAAGGAACATACGTCAGAGATTTTCCCTTGAAGACTATCGGAGGTGCTACGGCCGCAAAGATACAGAAACCAATATGAAACTGTAGGAAAAAAATAATAATTAATAAAATTGTAATGATAAAAGATCCAATTTTCAAACTGAGTGTTAAATATTTGGGAAGGAAGCTAAAATGATCGAGTAACGCAAAACAGCATTACCAAATAACTCATGAAAAACCATCCAAACTTCAGAGCACTTTCACTCCTGCAAAAATAAAGAGAAAAGAATGCTAATTAATATCTTCATGATCAATACTTGTGTATAGGATGGATATAGGATTCCCCTTTCGGGCCCTAAAAATCTACTAGACTAATCCATTGTTTCTCTAAAGTCTAGAAGTATATCTTTCTTTCTTTTTTCTCATAAGAAAACAAGATCAAATTTCAGTATTTGGTCAAATTAATTCGTTGAGAAATCAATCTTAACCGCAAACAACAACTATCTATTTGAACAATGTAAACCCAAAAAAAATCCATTCAGATAGAAAAGGGTGAAAAGAGAGGAGGCACAGACAAGTTAAAAGATGATAAAAAAATGGTACCTAGATGCATTGTAGAGTGGGCGATACCACAAGAAATATCCTCCTGGAACCCCAGCAATGAAATAGATGATAGCAAGGAACCAGATTTTTACCCCTACAACCATAAAATGGTAAGATAATGGTCAATAAAAAGTTTACACACTAAAGAACAATTAATTACCACAAATAAATCATTTTTGCTAAAATGGTATTTCAACTCACCTTCTCCCTTAATCCACGCTGTAGTAACAGCTACTATGTTCCAGAGGAGGCAAAGAGTTAGTCCTGCGATCACCACGAGAACATGACAATGTTATGTCAATGGCTCTCATAAAAGATTTTGATGTGATAACCCATCTAAGAAAGAAACGAGGGAAAACAGTAGTCTTGACAATGTTATGTCAATGGCTCTCATAAAAGATTTTGATGTGATAACCCATCTAAGAAAGAAACGAGGGAAAACAGTAGTCTTGTCCAAACATTATCTTAAACAGTTAAACTTTTCGATCAAATTGTCAAAAGTGTAAGATTCAATAATTGTTTTTTAAAAAAAAAATACAATAACAATGCCCATATAACAGGTTTAAAATTAGAATTAGCAGATGGTCATACAAGTAAAACGGCCTATGGACGAGAACAAATCGAGATAGTCCACAAGTTCACATACCCAACAATGTAGTAAATGCAACATACTGCAATCTTTGCAGGTGAATAGGAATATCATTTGCAATATCATGGTGGATAATTGGGAAAAAAGGTGGCCAGTTTTTCTCCTCTAGAACAATTCCAGCTGCAAAACAAGAACAGATCAGGTCAGAAGCTGCATTGGAAAAAAAAAACATGTGATCTAGAATGTTGTTTCGTTCTTCAATAAGTTGAGGCATATCTCTCTAATTACCTTATAGGTGGTTCTTAAGAGAAGGGGTGTCAACTATTGATCATCTGAATTCCAAATGGAACACAAAACTTCATAGTTTTCAGAGACAGTAAGAGGAATGCACACTTAGTGGAATATGATTGCATATGTTATTGTATCATATCCTCGATTGCATGATTTTTCCCAATTTTTTTATTCCAACATTCTTTCTAAATATTGTGTGCATTTATATCTATGTTAATACAAATAGTTTAAATTTTTTAATTATACTTCACTAAATTGAAGTTATGATTTCATTATGATAGATTGCCGCTAAATTCAGCATCCTGATATGAACTTCAAGTCAGAATAAATTACCTCGATTTGCAGCATCTTCCCTCCGTTTTACTTCCTGCATTTAACCAAGAATGCTAAAGAATTAAATAAAGTCATAAGGATGCCTGAACAATGATCTACTCTAGCATTAGCAATTGCCAAAAACATTAAATTTTAACTTTGATGAATAAAAACCAATACAAGGATTTCATTTCAAAATATGATAAAGGGGCTTAATCTGGGAATATGACAATTCAATATCATGTATAAATTGAACTAGCACCAGGACTTAGCTAATATGTTGTGATTAAATTATATAATAAATTCTTAATATTTGCAAAATCCATTTTTTTTACGCTCAAGTATATGATTGTAATATTTTTTTTGATAGGATATATAATTGTAATATTAATCAATATCAAACAAAAAAATGATCTTGGTTGTTTCCTGATGGGCATTAAGTTTGAAATTAGACACCAGAATAACAACTGCAAAACCTATTCAAAGATTTTGGACATTCTTTGAGAAGTACCTGTTCCCGCCTTTTCAATTCAGACTCTTTAGCTTGGAGGTCCTTCTCTTTCTTCTTCAAATCCTATATTTTTATTTAAACTAGTGGAATTAGGAGATGCAGGAGATCAATGGTAGAATAAGAATAAAAGTACACTAAAAATCTCAAAAACCTTATATTTCGATCCTTCCGAATTTGAATCGAGTGGTATGTCAACAGTTGCACCACCACCACCACGACCATAATTAAAATCAACGGGTTCTGGAGGAAGAGGTGAAAGTCTGGAATTTATGGCAGGGGCAACAGTTCCATGATTCTGAAAAATAACCAATAATACATTTGATAAAAAATCGAGTAAATAAGTTTGACAAGATAATATTTGAACCAATAAAGATTGTGTTACAATCATCTTAATGATGGCTTCAACAGATGAATGAAACCATTAAAATAAATCCAAGTTGAATTTAAGACCATCGGTAAAATGTTTTTCAGATTATCCAGATACTAAGGGAATGTGCAGTTTTTGACAAAAATATAGTGATAAAGAGCAAGAATCATATATTAACAAGGAAGACTGGAAAAATAAGAAAAGCAAACGTTTCCCTACAAAACTGAAAAAAACAAAAAACATTAAGGCAGCAACTTTTTGGCGACTAATCTCACCGAATAACCGTCTTACCCTAGTAGTATACTAAATCCTAAGTAGGTGGCAAGTGGCTACCATGATTATTATTTTCAAGGCCCTTATTCAACACTAGGCCAACCCAGGATAGTTAGCAACTTGTTAAAGAAAGTTGTATTGCTCTTAATAGAAAAACGTAAGTGCAAAGGTTATCGAAACTCGATGAACTGACTGTGACTACTGCAATCTCCGTCATAATTTGATTTCCCCGATGGCTTCACTTCACCCAACTGGCGGATCCTAGTTTGAACACCCAAAGATCGGAAAATAGGTTTATAAGCTGAACACCCAAAGATCTACAATAAAACGCCGACAATATATATTCCAAAACTAACATGAATTTCCGACTATCAACTAATTGCATCTTTGAACCACAATCGTGTCCGTAATTCCTGTTAAGATAAACCAATTTATTGGGGGTGGGAAAATCCTGTATGTGCATCTCTTTCTAAGACTTCCGGAGAAGAAAAAGAAAGAGAAAATGGATCCAATCCAACCATCAAAAACAAAAGAGTATAAATCCAAATCTATTAATAAGCTAAACGGAAATCCGCATCCACCGCATACTCAAAGCGACCTAGTCTATCGAATAAAGAAGCAAAGCAAAGCAATATATACTGTTGACCAACACTTCCATTTCCCTAAAGCAAATTGGAGTAAAATTGGAACTCCCAGTGAGAAGCGCGATGATGAAAGATAGAGAAAACTCACAGCAAAGGGGTTGACTTCCTCTTCTTCAGCGAAAGGGTTTCTTTCGTACCGACCAGCCATGGCGGAAAGCTAAGTTGGCGAATCGCAGAGCCTCAGATCTGAGATTTGAACAGAGGAAGATGGAGAGAAGGCTTAGGGACGAAGCAATTTCAAAGCTCGAGCACGAAGAACTTTGACGGTTCAATCGGCAAAGAAGAAGAAATTGGAATCGTAGAGAAAAAGTGGTTGTCCTTTAGTATAAGCTATAAGCTTAATACCTTTCGGGAGAGAGGAATTAAATTCGAAGGAAACAGCGGGAGACAAAATCAAAGAAACACAGAGAATAACTAAATTAATTAAATAAATCTTTATAAATTCAAATTATTTATTTCATTTTTAATTTCTACAACTTATAATATAGAAAGAAAGAAGAAGAAAATAAATTTGAATTCTCAATTGGGCAGGCCACTCGGTCTCGGTATGCGACTTTTCTATTTTTGAATTTTACAACTATTTAGTATTTACTTTGTTCCTCAGCTATACGAGAGACAAAAATGCGTCCATCTCTCTTTGATTCATAAGAAGTTCCGTCATGCTTAAACCCAAGATAAAATATATGTCACATATATCTGTTTGAAAAATGCTATAGAAAAATTAAAAGGTTAATGGATATCTTCGATGTTATTACGGGCTACCTCATCCTGAGGTCAACCACTTGACGTCACGACCTGCTTTTCCAGAAAGTCGAGACCACGACACCAGCATCAGACGACTCCACGACCTGGGGGCCGACTCCAGGGCTCCGAGGATCCGGACTTAACCGCTCACCCGAGTATTCGTTGTTGTTGCCTCTCGATCAGCGTAAAAAGTACTTGACAAGACATCTCGAGCTCACCTGACAAGACATTTTTGACTCCTGAGACGGCGGTACAACATCGCCGACAAGTCTCTCGGGAACTCGGGGACGACGGTTACCATCATCATGACAAGGTGTACGGACAAACCTCGGTCGATCCACACCTCTTCACCCCGATTCGAGGACCCACATGATGACGAGCTGGCAGAATCGTCCCGGGAACTCTCCCTTCACGCCTCCTACAAATACCCATCTTGTTGAAGGAGGGAGAGGAGGTGTAACTCTACGCAATTCGATCTCTACACACTACCACTCCTACTTAATCTCTCTAACTTAAGAAGCGGAGTCGTGGGCCTAGCCCCACACCTGACCTAAGCAACCCATCTTGTTGAAGGAGGGAGAGGTAACATAACAAAGGCGTAACTCTACGCAATTCTCTACACACTACCACTCCTACCTACGCTTAGAACACCTGACCTAAGCAACGGAGTCTCGTGGGCCTAGCTCCAGTGCAAGATCATTCTCTTCTCTTATGCAGGAACAGAGGAAGGGAAGTCTAAAATTTTGCGCAAAAAAAAAAAAAAAAAAAAAAAAAAACTTATTTATTAATTTAAATATTTAAAAGAAAAATTGATTAACCTAAATATTTATTAGGTATCAATATTTTATCGATATATCCATAAAATTAAAATACCGATATGAAGATATCTCATAAACAAGTAATATATATATTTTGAAATTATACATGTCTTATTCCTTATAATTCCTTATAATGTAATTTAATTTGAGTTTCAATTTCAATTTTATACTTTTCTTATTTATTTTAGATGTATATGTAATTTTATAGTTTTACTTTTAGACTCATTTTAATTTGGATTAAAGTTTATCAAATATTTCTATGGTTAATAAATAACATGACAAATTTCTTATTTGTTGAAATCTCTTTTTTTTTATATATGTCATAACTTTTGATTTGTCAACAATCAATATAGACATTGGATAGCACACTTATTATCATCTTAAATAATTCATAGTTAATTAGATAATGCACTTATTACCATCTCAAGAGTTTATGATGGGATTCTCACTTAATAATTAATTATTAGATTAAGAAAATACAACATTTCAAAATAGAACCATGGTCATGATAAATTATAAACTACAAACATATCAAACTTGAAACTGAATCGATTAAAACATAGTTTTTTCAAACAATTTTTTTTTTTTTTTTTTTGGGTTAAAATATAAACAATCTTCTAAAATCATAGGTTCAAATCTTCAACACATCAATTTATTGAACTAACAAAATTGTATTAAATAAAATTATTAAAATATATTATTAGCCATACGTTTTTTATTGTACACATTACCAAAACTTTATAGTTGAATTATAAATTTAGGTCATAAAGTTTGAATGTTTGATGATCGTATTCATGAAATCTCTAAAAAGTTAGATCCATGAATTATAAATTGTGATAATATGTGATATGGGTATTAATTAGATATTTATGAATTTGGTAGGAGGTGGAGAAGAAAACAGAAATAAATAATCTCATCCTGTGGAGCGAGGGGTAGTAGACGGATAACAAACATTGTTTTAAAGTGGTGGATTTGGTGAGATGTGACACTACAAACAACATATTCACTATCCTTTGAAAAATGGTTTTTTTTTTTTTTTTTTTAGTACATTGGGGTTGGGGGATTCAAACCACAGACTTCTTGGTCGTCCACACTTACATATACCCGCTGAGCCAGGCTCACTTTGGCCTCCTTCAAAAGTTGTTGAAGAAACTCAATGGTAGTGTTGCAGTGAGACAGTCATGATTGAGAAATGAAATCAATGCCTTTAAATTAGAAGATGACTACGTCATTTGTTTTTGAAGATATTTAATTAATGCGGAGTGAGAGATGAAATCCTTGACTTCTCAGTCAAGAGCACAACTTTCTGTCAATTGAATTGTGCTCGGTTCGACTAAATCGAAGATTTTGAAGAAGAAGAAAAAACTTTAATATGCAAAATATATATATACAAAATTCATGTATAATAAATGTGAATGGGAATGCGGAAAATATCTTAAAATTCATGATGTATGTGTTGACTGTTGATGCTAGGATTCAGTTGTTAATATATTACCTCAGATTACTTTGTCAGACTCACCAAATTGGAGAGATATATGTGGACAGGTCATGGTTTATTTATATATATATAAATATACCTTTGAATTTAATGGTATGAGTAAAAATAATAAAATAATTTTAAATATACAAAAGTTAAAAGAAACGTAATCGATGAATCAATTAATTAGTTGTTAATATTGAATTTAAAAGAAAAATGTCCCCTAAAAGAAAAATGTCCGGTAACATTAGGCGCATAACTTACTTATGAATATGAAGAAAAAAACGCACAACTTTCAATGAGATCACTTTATATTTTTTGATATATCCTCTATAATACCATAACGGATAATTAATATCTTGTAATTTGTTTTTATTATCGTTGATATCAAAATTTGGTATCAACAGTAAACTTGATTTGATTGGTGAGAACCGCTCCGACCTTGAAATACATGAAATAGTCAACCCTAAGCTAGGATCGGTGGGAGTTATTCATCCCGACTTCGACGGATCGGTGGGAGTTATTCATCCCGACTTCGATGGATCGGTGGGAGTTATTCATCCCGACTTCGACGCTCAAGTCAGTTTCTAGAGAGAAAAATAGAGAGAGATATGAAGATTTTAGAGAGAATAACCATTTATTCTTAGATTTTTTTATAAATGAGATAAGGATTGCTTATTTATATAGGGATCCTTAAATGATCGTTATAGGTTCGGTAAAGACCATTTAAGGTTATTAACACGAAATTCATGGTGGTTATAGGGTCGATAAAGACCATTTAAGGTATAACTCTCTGGTATATGTTATTTTTAATTGATCGGTGTGTTCGGTCAAGTCGACCCGAGAGGAAGGGTAAAGACCATTTAAGGTTAGTAACACGAAATTCATGGTGGTTATAGGGTCGATAAAGACCATTTAAGGTATAACTCTCTGGTATATGTTATTTTTAATTGGTCGGTGTGTTCGGTCGAGTCGACCCGAGAGGAGGGGTCGACTCCTCCCTATTGCCAACCCTACTTGAGGGGACACATCGGTCTTCTTGATGATACGTGGCCTACCCGAAAGGAAGGGTTAACCTTCTTGGTTGGTCGAGCCGACCTCCTTGTGGGGGTCATCCCTTGTTGTGGCCGAGCCATCCTCCTTGTGGAGGTCAGCCCGTGTGGTGGTCGAGCCGACCTGAGAGGTTGACTTCTCCTCTTGCATCATTCTCTTTTTGCTCGATCCTTCTTCGTTCAGTCTCTTAACTCAATTTATGGATTAACCTAGTTAAATAGGCTTTTTTGTTTCTCTCTTAGTTGATTTTGTTAATTGTAGTTTGAGTCGGACTATTTTGTCTAATGAAAAAAAAACAATATATATATGGAGAGGGAGAGGGAGAGGGAGAGGGAGAGGTGAATATCAAAAAGAAAAATAATTATCTTGGATATTCTATTAAAAATTAAATTAAATTATAAATGTTTATAAAATATAAAATAAAATAAATATTATAAGTAAAATATTTTTCGAAATCTGAATAGGAATATACTATTCACTCCACCCCATCCATCTCCTATAAGTAGACTTAGAAATTGGGAAGGAACGAAGTTTAGAATTAAATCAATTTCTCTAATTACCTAAAGTCCTAAGTCCTAACCCACCATCTCCGGCGACGAGGAGCGCAAGCATACCCAACGACTCCGGGAACCTGCACAGTCGATCCACACTGTCGCCAGCCGCAACCCTCGTTCCGGCGTCTCCCTCTTTTCTGTCTTTCTTAATAGGTAATCTTATTCAGATTTATTTTTGAAAAATTAAAATAATTGTAAATATAACTTTTTTTTTTTTTTTTTTATAAGTTTTGCAAATATAGTCATAGCAGATCTAGCTACGGATACTTTTTTTTTTTTTTTTTTTTTTTTTAATATATATATATATATTTTTTTTTTCTTCATATTTACAAAATATTTTATATTTTATAAAAAAAATCAATATATTCTTAAACTATCTTAATCCTCTTTAAAAAAAAATATTAGTTTTTCACACCTGTCAGAAACTTGTAATTTATCATGAAACTCCTAAACTTTCATAGAATTGACTTACTTATGAAATTTTATGAGCTTAATGGTCAAAATTATAAGTCTCCACAATTGTTTTCAAATTAAATCTACCCGAAGAATGTGTAAATTCATACATTCGTAAAAGTTTCGAGTTTTAATGGATACCATTGTTAATTTGGAGTTTAGGATACAACCCTCAAAAGTTAGGAGGATAAATTAATTTTTGCCATTATTTTGAGCTTACATCTTTATTTTTTATTAAAAAAGTTTTTCAAAATTTATGAAATAAATAAATATCTATTTTTCTGAATAATAATTAATTAACTCCCTGAATTATGAAGAAAAAAAATATGAAGAGATGCTTACAATTAAATCCGAGGGCAATAAATATTTTAAGATCAGTTTTTTTTATCTAAAATATTTAGAGATCTAATAAAAGAAAATATAGTTTATGTATGTATATAGTTAGAGAATTAAAATTAATGTGTTGATATTTCAGAAATTTAGAGCAATGGGGAGCAAAGTTGGTCTGTTGAATATTGTTAACCCGCAATAAGAAAATTGTGTTTTATTTATTTATTTATTTTGACAACATGTTAGAGTGGGGATTGAACTTAAGACTTCAAAGTCTAGAGACGATACATCATGCCGAGCTATGCTCTTGTTGGCATAAATAATGTTGTGTTTTATTTATATTAATTTAAACTACAAATTAAAGGCATAAATAATATGTGTTATTGATTTCATTATTGTTTTGGTTTTGAATTAGGAGCCATGTGTACGGAGAAAGCCCAAAAGACAATGCTATCCTTTTCTCTATTATTTCCGTTGGTATCTGCGTATTTCTTGCCCTTCTATATCTGATCTTCCTTTCCGCCAATATCACAACGGTTCTTAGTTTTGAGGTATATAATTATTATAATTATTATAATTATTATTTTTCTACTTTTATATATATATATATATATATATTATCCCATCAATATTAATCTCATTATTTCAATTGTCAGCTTATTTGCAAAACCAACAATACCTACCAACTACAACAAGATTTCAATAATCTTCGGTCTTCATATAGGCCATCAGATGTCATCATTACTTTTCATTTGTTTTCTCGAGTATTTAGGGTGTTTTTGGTTTAGATTGGTTAGTGTTTATTTATTATTATTATTATTTTCTTTTTTTAAGAAATCATTTTAAAATAAATTGAAGTATTTAGTAACCGTCCAAAATGATTTTTTTTTAGAATAAAATTTTGAAATAATTCATTTAGAGTGACACTTAATATTAAAAAAAAAAAAAATTGAAAAATCTACCTAATTTTTCATATTATATTAAAATTACCAAAATACTCTCAAACTACTTCTCTAAATCACCTCCTCGACAATGCCTTCGCCGGACATCTTCGGCGACCTCCTCCAGCCACTGCCACCCCATTTCGACAAACTCCTCTGGCCACCACTAGTACTCTCCGACGAACTCTTTCGGTTGTCACTGTCGCCACTCTTCGGCCACCACCGTTGATCTCCGTCGACCTCCTCCGCCCACCACTGTTGATCTCTAGGTACCTCCTCCAGCCACCATCACCTCACTTCGTCGACCTCATTCGGCCACCGCTGCCACTCTCTGGTGACCACCTCTGTTCGACCTCTGGTGACCACTTTCGACCTCCGCCTCTGGCGACAACCCCTACTCTTATCTCGTCAACGACCATCGACAATAGTAAACGTCGGTTATAATTTTTAGAATATAAATTTAAACTTTTTTCTTTTTCTTTGCATAAATATTTAATTAATGTTGAATCCTTGCCCTCTTAATCAAGGACATAACTTTATTGACAAATATAAATATAAATTTATTAGTTCATATTATTTATTAATAATTGTCTTTTATAGTAATTTTAGATTAGGGGAAACACTTCTAATGGAGTGCAAACCAAACACATAATGTACATAAAAACACTTTCGAGAAAAACATTTTCGAAAAAAAATGTTTAAAAAAAATGCGAAAAACATTTTTTAGTAGTCAATTCAAACGGCTGTTTTTTTTTAATATTGTATTTTTTAAAACTTATTATAAAAATATTGTAAGTGTGAAACTATTTATAAAAATATTGGACCTTTTAAATGGAGGTCGTCGTCGACCTCCACGCAAGCAAAGATCAACCTTGCTCCACATGGCATCGATATGCACTTCTTTTATTAAAAAATTGATATCTTTTTACTCAGATATTCAAAATTTTCGAAAAATGTATGGTTGGAAAGCTAACAGCGAGAGCTTCAATTTGATACGTGGTTTCACTATTTTTTGAGTTGCGTATCAAAAGATAAAGACCATCAAAGTTGGACTATAACTCTGCAAATTTCAGAACTGAAGATTGTTTTGAGGAGTGCATTAAAAAATTGACATCTTTTTACCCAGATATTAAAAAATTTCGAAAAATGTACGGTTGAAAAGCTAACACAGAAAGCTTCAATTTGATATCTAATTTCACTATTTGTAAAGTTGTGTATTAAAAGATACTGATCGTCGAAATTTAGCTACAGTTTTGAAGTTTTCAGTCCTATCTTCAGTTCTGAGTTTAGTGAACTTTTCATAACTTTGACGATATATATCTTTTTATAGACAACTCCAAAAATAGTGAAACTAGGTATCAAATTGAAGAACTTTCCAACCATATATTTTTCGAAGTTTTTGAATATCTGGGTAAAAAGATATCAATTTTTGAATGCACTCCTCAAAATAATCTTCAGTTCTAAAATTTGCACAACTATAGTCCAACTTCGATGGTCTCTATGTTTTGATACACAACTCCAAAAATAGTGAAACCAATTGAAGCTCTCGTTGTTAGCTTTCCAACCATACATTTTTTGAAAATTTTGAATATTTGAGTAAAAAGATATCAATTTTTTAATAAAAGAAGTACATATAGATACCATGTAGAGCAAGGTCGTCTTTTGAAAAGACGATCTTTGCTTGCGTTTAAAAGTGCAATATTTTTATAATAAATTTTAAAAAATACAATATTAAAAAAAAACAGCCCAATTCAAACACACCTTTAATTGATAGGATGGAAGATGGCATTTTAGCCAATATGTGAATCCAACTAGGTTGATGTTGCCAATCTTATTTTTTTCTTTTTATATTTGTTGATATTATATGATTCCTTTGTTGGTTATTAGCATTGATTTGAATGTTGTTTCCCTATCTATTTGCTCCAACTTCCAACTCAATTTTTCTCTGCTCGAATATCAGTAAGTTATTATTTTATTAATATATATTTATTTATTTAAGTTTTAAATAATATTATGTTGAGTCTTAATTATAATTCCAGATTAAAGTTTTATACCCAGTATACCTAGACTGGAGGGCCCCTTATGAATCTATAGTCCTGCAAGCAACTCAAGATTTTATGGTAATGAATTTGAAGAGCAGTGCAAACAAAGATGATAACCAGCAATATATTTTGGTAAAGTAACATTAATTTCATAATCATGCATTAAATAATTTTTTTTTTTTTTTTACTAACATGTGGGAAGGAGAATTGAACTTGAAACCTCTTACTCATAGTTCATATATTAAGTCGGTTGAGCTATGCTCGTGTTGACAATAAGTATTTTATTCTATTGATCTTTGATTCTAAGCAGGTCAAGTTATTGGTTGCTTCCCAAAAATATAGTTCTAACTCTCCAAATGTCAAAACTTTGAAAGATGTCATTAGATTATTGCTCACTATTAAATTAATGTCTCCTTCGAATATCTTGGTTAGTATCTATGTGGATGATTTTTTTTTTTTTGTCCTTAGCTTGTTATAAATTTTATTTTCTAATCATACATTTGTTTAATTATAAATGTTTATAGGGGTAGATCTATTTTGGACACATCCGTTCAACAACGTTGTAGATCTTCCATCCTTAAATTTAGGACATGTTTGGGAGTAATTTTGGAATGACCAAAATCACTTTTTCATTTCCAAAATCACTTCCATTACAAAATTATTATGTTTGACAATGATATATAAGTGATTTTGGAACAATCAAAAATCATTTTTAGTGATTCCCGGTCAATCACTTGAGAGGTGATTCCCAAATGATTTTAAGTGATTGTAAGAAATTAAGTTTTTAAAATGGTTTTTATTTTAAATTAAAAAAATTCTTCTTGTTTTATATATATATCTCTACGTACATCAAAAATATCAAAAAATTGTCTTTGTTCATTGGTCAAAGGAAAACAATGTTTTTGCCCCCCAAACTCGGTGTCCTGGGTTCGATTCCTATCATGTGCAACATTTTTTTTTTTCTTTCCAATTTGATATATACATATGGTATATATTATTTTTTTATATATATATAAATACTTTTAAACCTATAATAATTTTTTTTTATAAAATTAATTACTAAAAAAGAATTCCATAAATATTTCAATTTTTCATTCTTAATTTTATATATTTAGGTAATTAATTCTTAATGGTTTAGTATAATTTTGTAAATTAATATAAATATTATATATATCAATGTTTTTAAAATTTTATTTACATGATGTTAAACTACAAATTAACGGAGGAGAGAGAAAAAAAATATATTTAGTTATATATATAATTTTTTATTGTATATAATTGCTTAGTAAATAATTAAATAATGGGTTAGTTAAATAATTTCTCAAATATAATTTTATTTTTAAGAATTTAGTAATTTTAAAATCACCTTTGAAGTAAACCAAACATTAATAATTCAAAATCACTTCTAATCATATAAAAATCACTTCAATCCAAACATTAAAATGATTATATGGAAATCAATTTTATAAAAACAATTGTAATTAAATCTCTTCTTCTAAAATCAATAACTCAACAATCACTCTCAAACATGCTTTTAATGGTTCAACCACAACTATAACAACCTGTGTATTGAACCTCGGTCCTTGTTGCAAATTGAAGTTCAAAAAATCTTTTGTGGAGACTCTTGCTGGATGGATATATTTTTTTATTTTACTCTTTTAATACATAGTTTTCATTTTTTTTTTAGTTAAATTATAGAAAACACCTTTTTTTTTTTTTTGAGTACAGTGAGGGTGGGGGGATTCGAACCACAGACCTCTTGGTCATGAACACATACATGTGTCAGCTGAGTCATGCTCGCTTTGGCAAAAATACAAAAAAAGAGGTGTTTTCTAAACACCTCTTAATTTTGGGGTAAGTTTTAATTATTATTATTATTATTTTTTTGAAGTATTTTAATTAATGCTGGAATGAACACATAGTTAAAGACACAATCTTATGTCAATTAAATTAGGACTCGATTCGACATAATCAATGGTTCCATAAACTTTCAATTGAACTTTGAAATTCTTATTATTCTTTTGTTCTTCTTCTTTTTCACTTACTTTTGTTTTCTTTTACTACATAAAAAGAGAAAAGATGAAGTTTGATTTTTATTTGACTTATGATGTTATTGTTAACTATCTTCGATATTTTAATGAGTTATAAGACATAAGGAAATATGTGAACTTTCAAATGAATAAAAGATAATTGAAGATTAATTTAGAGTAAAATAATAAAAAATATAGCATTTTTGTAAAAAATATTGTGAATATGACAATTTTTATGACTGATAGTATGATCTATCGTTGATAGAAGTTGATCGTTAATAGAAGTCTATCGTTGAAGACTCAATTTTTTATAGAATTTTGTCAGTGATAGTCATATAAACGATAGAGTCTATCGCAATAGCCACTAATTTTTTTTTTTGTTATATTTACAAAATGTTTTAAATTTGGTTAAATTTGTAATTATTGTGGGCATGTTATTTGTCCAATCAATCCTATTTAAACACTAATATAATTATTATAGTATTTAAATAAAAATAAGAAATTGAACATTTTTATAAAGAAAAGTTGGAAAGAAGAAAAGAAAAAAGGAAATAATAAATATTATCTCCCCTCTCCTTCGCGGTAGCGAGCCAACAAAGTCTGGTATGTGGTACGGTCGTCGTCGCTCCACTATCCTGCGAAAGGTACACAGATACTGTTTCTCCTTCATTCCTCCTCAGTTTTCCTCTTAGGTTTTTTCTCTGATTAGAATAAAATGTATTTATACAACCCTAAACTCCCAAAGAAAACTAACTAACTAAACTCTAACTAATTTCCTAACATGACTATTTTTTCTAACCGGCCAGTTGATGGTTGTCTTCTTGAATTTTAATATTCAAAATCAGTCCCTTGCTTATTTAAAAATGTTTTTGTTTGGACTCATAGTGTGTCTCGTACTCCTCTCCGGAAGAACACTCACGATGGCCTTGTCCGACTGATTGTTTGTTGCTAATTTTCTACTAATTATTTTTGCTGATTGTCTACTGATTCCTTTTGCTGATTGCCTACTGATTGTCTACTGATTGCTTTTGCTGAAGGGTAAATTAGTGTTAAGCCCAGCCCAAACGAATAAATTAAAGACTCATTTATTAAAATTGGAAAGCCCTCTCCATCACTTTAATCACCTCATGCCTTTAAACCCTAGAAGTAATTTCACATCGATTCATCTCTAATTAACATCGATTCATCTCCTTCAACATTGATTCATCTCCCGTCAACATCAGGATTCCTCTCTAATCAACATCGATTCATCTCCCTTTAACATCGATTCCTCTCTCTTCAACATCAGGATTCCTCTCTAATCAACATCAGGATTCCTCTCTAAGCAATCAGTAGACAATCAGAGGTCTAGCTTGAGAACTGATTACCTACGAATTGTTTTTGTTGATTGCATACTGATTGCTTTTGTTGATTGCCTACTGCTTTTGTTGATTGCCTACTGATTGTCTACTGATTGCTTTTCCTGCTG
Source organism: Herpetospermum pedunculosum (assembly GCA_028017165.1). Lineage (NCBI taxonomy): Eukaryota > Viridiplantae > Streptophyta > Magnoliopsida > Cucurbitales > Cucurbitaceae > Herpetospermum > Herpetospermum pedunculosum. Next base: position 73,231,374 of record CM051525.1, read on the forward strand.
ATTGCTTTTGCTGATTGTCTACTAATTCTTTTTTGCCTACGAATTTCCTACTGATTTCCTACGGATTGCTTTTGCTGATTTCCCTCAGAAGGGTAAATTAGGAATATATAAAAAAACGAAATTCAAAATTTGAAAATTTTGGCATATTTGCAAAACCAATAAAGTGTAGCTAAATTTTTAATTAGCCTAATTTGTTTTGCTATTCAATATAATTTCCCTTATTTTTAACTAATATATTTTTTTTTTACAAATGCTGAAGAACTTGGTGATGCAGGAAGAATGAATATGTTTTTTTGTTTTTTTACTTAGCTCTGCCAGTATTTTGTCTTTTAGCTAGTAATTAGTATTTTGTGTTTAGGTAGTTGTTGCAATGCATTTAGGTTTTGTTTTTCTTTATTCTTTTTGGATGGTAATACAATCAACTAATTATTGATTTAAATCAAAAACAGTTTTGAATCCCACAAATTAAAAGGTATTTTATGTTTAATACCCATTAGAAACTGGTCGCGAAAAGGAAAATGATCAACTTATACAACAAATGAATGACAAGAAATGAAGAAACGCAATGCAGAGATTATCTGATTACGAGTGTAATCTTATCGTTGGGTAGTTGAAGGCAAAATGGATGCAAAAGCATTTGGATAAAAATCCAAAAAAAAAAGCTTGTTTTCGCCAATTACTTATAGAATCAACTAGATCATTTTTCTTACATAATCGTGTACAAAAGTAAATTCCTTCATTTTCATATATATATATATATATTTTTTTTTTTTAGTTTAACTTGATTAAAGTAAATGAAACCGTAAATTTTGTACATTATTTTCCTTGTAAAATGAATTTATTTTAATTTTGCTAGATCCACCTACGCAAGCCACCTTCATCAATTGAGCGGTCCACTTCGCCAACCCAGCCCATGAACAACACCCCACACCCGCACTACGCAAGCCACCTTCATCAATTGAGCGGTCCACTTCGCCAACCCAGCCCATGAACAACACCCCACACCCGCACGTAAATAACCCTTAAAATAGCCTATGACCTGAGGTTGGAACTTGATTAAACTCAAACCCAATAAAGACCTAACAAATTCTATAGTTAGATAACATATAGTAAGTAGGGTGCAGGTACCAAGGAGTCAAATGACTGGTCATTTAGCTCCTTGGAACCGGTCGGAGTTGGAGATGCAGGGGCCGGAGTTGGAGTTGGAGATTGAGGGCACGAAGTTGGAGATGCAGGGGCCGGAGTTGGAGATGCAGGCGCCGGAGTTGAAGCAGTCATTAGAAAATAAAAGAGAAAAACACATAAAATTTGGAATGCTTTCATGGTGTCTAAAATATGAAAAAACAAAAAATTACTTGGAGATTATATATACCGATGAACGGGTAGTCGATTTTTGAAGAATGCTCATTTTTTAAATGAGGGAGGAGGTGGGCGTGAAGAAAACGAATGTACGATATTTTTTGTACTGTCACATAATGGAGAACGTAGAGGGAGCGACAACGTTGTTATTGCAGAGGAGACCAGATTTGAGATTGTTTTGGTTGTGCTAAGGGAGGGAGAGAGTGAGAAAATAGAGTGAGAAAATAAAAACAAGGGTTTCACCTGTGTCTCTTTAATTAATCGAGATTTTAATTTTTTTTCGAACAAAAAATATTTAATTTAAATCTTAGTTAAGTTATTATTATTATTATTCTAAAAAACGTTAAAATTTAAAATGGTAAGAATTAATAATCTCGTTGGTCACAAAATTTAATTTAAATCTTAGTTAAGTTATTTTGTCTCGAGTACAACTAAGAAAAATTAAAAACAATAAGTTCATATTTTGTTCTCCATTGTCGATGTTGATTGCAGATTATTGATTGCAGATTGCAGATTGTCGATGTTGATGATTATAACTTTCACATTAAAATCGACACCAACCTTTAAATTGACATTGACATTGACATTGAAATATGATGACTAGAAGAAAAGTTAGTAAAACACAAGTATGGAGCACAACCAATTGAGACATTCTCAGTTTCACAGTTATTCACATTTTTAATATGATATATGTAGATTAAGAATTCAATATTAAATTAAGATTGATTTTTCGTAATCAAATAATGTCCAAAATAAGAAAATAGGTTAAAATCGAATAAACATCCCAATAATAAAAATCTGAGATAAGCGTTGATCCGGAGCGCGAACTTGGGTTTTAGTGCGCTCGCACTAAAACCCAAGTTCGCCGCTCCGGATCAACGCCTATCCCAGATTTTTCTTATTCGGATGTTTATTCGATTTTAACCTATTTTCTTATTTTGGATATTATTTGATTACGAAAAATCAATCTTAATTTAATATTGAATTCTTAATCTACATATATCATATAAAAAATGATTGAAACTGAGAAGGTCACAATTGGTTGTGCTCCATACTTGTGTTTTACTAACTTTTCTTCTAGTCATCATATTTCAATGTCAATGTCAATGTCAATTTAAAGGTTGGTGTCGATTTTAATGTGAAAGTTATAATCATCAACATCGATAATCTGCAATCTGCAATCAATAATCTGCAATCAACATCGACAATGGAGAACAAAATATGAACTTATTGTTTTTAATTTTTCTTAGTTGTACTCGAGACAAAATAACTTAACTAAGATTTAAATTAAATTTTGTGACCAACGAGATTATTAATTCTTACCATTTTAAATTTTAACGTTTTTTAGAATAATAATAATAATAACTTAACTAAGATTTAAATTAAATATTTTTTGTTCGAAAAAAAATGAAAATCTCGATTAATTAAAGAGACACAGGTGAAACCCTTGTTTTTATTTTCTCACTCTATTTTCTCACTCTCTCCCTCCCTTAGCACAACCAAAATAATCTCAAATCTGGTCTCCTCTGCAATAACAACGTTGTCGCTCCCTCTACGTTCTCCATTATGTGACAGTACAAAAAATATCGTACATTCGTTTTCTTCACGCCCACCTCCTCCCTCATTTAAAAAATGAGCATTCTTCAAAAATCGACTACCCGTTCATCGGTATATATAATCTCCAAGTAATTTTTTGTTTTTTCATATTTTAGACACCATGAAAGCATTCCAAATTTTATGTGTTTTTCTCTTTTATTTTCTAATGACTGCTTCAACTCCGGCGACTGCATCTCCAACTTCGGCCCCTGCATCTCCAACTCCGTGCCCTCAATCTCCAACTCCAACTCCAACTCCGGTCTCCAACTCCGACCGGTTCCAAGGAGCTAAATGACGAGTCATTTGACTCCTTGGTACCTGCACCCTACCTACTATATGTTATCTAACTATAGAATTTGTTAGATGTTTATTGGGTTTGGGTTTAATCAAGTTCCAACCTCAGGTCATAGGCTATTTTAAGGGTTATTTAGGTGAGGGGTGGTTTTTGAAAATAATTAGAAAAAAAGTGTTGCTATCAAACTATTTAGAGAGGTTCAAAACGTGCACCTTAGTGGTTGGAAGTCCACATCTCAAAAAAAAAAAAATTGACGAATTTCAAACAACGTTACAATAGCGTTAAAATTGATATTTAGACTATTTATATAAAAAAGGAACAATTATAACCTAGATTGTCTTTTTGCTTCAGGGTATGGTTGCTTGCCTACCACCTTCCTTGTCCATGTTCGAATATCAAATTTTCTTTTTTTTCTTCCTTTTAAATGAAAGGAATACAACTTTTTTTTTTTTTTTTTTAATTTTTATATCATATTTTATTGTTGGGTTTTATGTCCTAAAACTTGTGGTTTGTAAACTGTTATGTTTGTAAATAATCTATTTAGTAATAAAGAGTTATTAAGTTTTAATTCAGTAAAGGAGTTTACTGGATTAAAGTGAAACATGTTTTATCCTATACCAATAACCAACACCCTTGGCATTGTTTGAGTATTTGAACCTCATGTATGACATGATTGTGGATCAGGTTCAAGTATACTGCCAAAATGATCTATAGTATATGGATAAGGCTGGGTACCTTATCCTGGTAACACTATTGGATGCGGCTCACTTTGTATTGTACAGAACGATGTGATCCGAATCGTTCCACATGAAGATGTGAGAAGTGAGGGCGTCCTGTGTAAAGAGTTTACACAAGATCGAACCGCGTATTAAGTCACTCTCTCTTTATAACACCGTTTACTGATCGAGACTGACTTATACACATTGATGGCCTAGGTAACTCGTTCTTAATCCTGAGCTTGCTATGAACTCCTACTTATTCGGAAGTATCCTTTGACTTGTACGGGTGAGAGTGGCGGAACGCCCGCTCAATAAGCCTACCAACTTGGGGATAAAGCCGAATAAGTAGCTGGGGACATAGTGTAGCAAGATTGGAATTCACTCCTAACCCGCTCTTCAGGGTTAGTAGATAGGTTGTTCCCTTAATAGCTGACTCCGGGGCTTGAACAATGTGAGCTCACACTCTCATGTGATGAGAGAGTTATATTGATCTATTGGTTGGACCAAAGATCTATTGTTCATTAGAGGTGTCAGTGGTACTTAAGGATCAAGATGTAATGCAGGGGTTAAACGGTTTATACGACCCAGCTGTGATTACGGACAACCTGTGAAGGATCGACTTACCAATGACGGTTATATCAAGAGGACACAATATATCTACAGTGAGGAGAGTGCAGCCCTTGGACTTTAGTGGAGTCTCCGGGGGTTAACGAATGTTAATCGATTCGGGTCAAAAGAGTTTTGACCGAATGATCTCGTATCGTTGGAGCTCATGATCTGTAGGTCCTTTAGGTTCTCCTGGCTAGCTCGGATAAAGCGGATTAGCAGTGTTATAGGGTTGGATTCGGAGAAATCTGAATTAGGGTTAGTTCGAGGGGTTTGTATATTTAAATGTGATTTAAATATATAATCGGAGGAAGTTGTATTTAAATGTGATTTAAATACTCGACCGGAGAAAAATATGAATATTGATTCGTATTTTGGAAAAAGTCGGTTTTTTCTGAAAACCGGGCAATAGTGGAAGGTTTATTATTATATTAGTATTTGATATTAATATTAATAATAAATTAAATAATTAAAATTGTTTTAATTATTATTAATTTTAATAAATAATAATTATTTATAATTATTATTATTATCATTAATAGGCTTGATGCATGTCCAACATGTGTCATCCACTTTGTTTCTTCTCCTTACTCATGAAGCAAGTCAATTTGATATGATCAATTTGCTTTTGGCTTGGATGAAAAAAAATCTCTAAGCTTGAGACTTCACATTTCTCTCTCTCACGTTGGGAACTTCCTCTCTCAAGCATTTGGATTGTGCATCTTCAAGTGTTGAAGGCAATATCCATAGTTGAAGCTTGAAGAAGAGAAGTTGAAGCTTTGATTTTTGGATTTCAAGTTGTTGAAATTCAAAGGGTTTGTTATATTGTGTTCTTGATGTTCTTGATGAATAGTTCATCAAGTTCATATTAACACAAACCAAAAGCTTCATCTTGTTCCTCCATCCTCAATCTAACCCCCTTAGCTTAAGGAGTCCCACCACTCCGCTATTACCGCCTGAGAATAGCTGGGACTGCTCTAAAGGTGGTCTTCGTGTGTTCGTGCTGAGTTCGTGACCGGAGGAGAGGTAGAGATCGAGGGGGCTGTAGAGGTGCTGAGGTAGACGAGAAGACAAACATCAAAACAAGGTATTTTTGTCAATATATACCGGTGTATATATGATATATACCGGTGTATATATGATATATACCGGTACTTTTTCAAGAGTACTCTTCGCTGGAAAATATACCGGTGGTATATATAATTTACCGGTGGTATATATACCATATACCGGTGGTAAATATACCATATACCGGTGGTAAATATACCGGTGGTATATATAGTATTTACCGGTGATATATACCGGTGGGAAATATACCGGTGGGAAATATACCGGTGGTATATATACCGGTGGGATATATACCGGTGGTATATATGGTATATACCGGTGATATATACCGATGGTATATATATTATTTACCCGTGATATATATATACCGGTGGTATATACCGGTCGGTATTTCCTCGGTATAATATATACCGGTGTATATGTGATATATACCGGTGATATTTTTACCGGTGGCTTTTACCGGTCAACTTTTTCGGTTGACTTTTACCGGTCGGTTTACCGGTGGAGAGGGTTTTTACCGGTGGACTCGAATTCAAGAAATTTTCTAAGTGTTAGAAATCTTTCTTCAATTCTTAGTTCGTTCCTTATTGATTGCTTAAGGTCCTCAACCAGTTTTAGGCTTTTGTTTAAGCCCTTTCTTTCGCTGCGCCTCTGGTCGAGGGCCGGGACCCTCGCAGTTGGTTGAGTGGGGGTTCCAGCACTTATTACAATTTTACTTCTTCATATTCTTAAAAACAAATATCAATTTAAATAAATATTATTAATTTAAACACTTTATTTATAAAATAAAATTATTATTATAAAAAAAATGTTAATTAATATATAGAGACATACAATTTTTTTTTTTTAACAATTTTAGTCAATTTTTTAATGTCATGTTAGACATATTTTAATCTAACTATGAAGTTGAAAATATTTTTATTGACAATTTTTTAAATTAAAATATATTAAACAATAAAAATTGCATCACTTATATGAATTTGAGGTTAGTATTATTGTAAATATTAATGTGCAATTTCATGAAAATAAAAGTTTATACCTGAATCTTTTGTTTATAATGGGGAATTATCTTTCCTTATAAAAAAAGGGTAAAAAAATAAAATAGAAAAAACATTCTCAAGTTTCAAACTTAAGCATGAAGTTTGTTTATAAAATGTTTACCTATTGTTTTTAATTTTTCTTAGTTGTACTCGAGACAAAATATTTGATTAGAGTGCGCGTTTTTAACGTGCACTCCTAATAAGACAAAAAGAAATCATTTTTCGAAATTGTTTCAAAATACAAATCGAACAAATTCAACTCTAGTCTCCTTGTAATAACAACACAATGTCGCTCCCTCTATGTCGTTCCCCTAACACTTACATTCCTTCTTTTCACGCTCAGCTCTCCTCGCTACCCCAATCGGCCATCATCTGTATATATAATCTCAAAATACATTTTGTTTTTTCATGTTTAACACACCATGAAAACATCCCAAGTATTCTAGTTTTTTCTCTTTTATTTTCTAATCACTCCTTCAACTCTCTCCAACTTTGGTCCTACATCCAAATTTAAATATTGTAACTATATCGACTTCACATTTAACTCATTAGTAGTTTTTTGTGACCAACGAGATTATTAATTTTTACCATTTTAATTTTCATAACTATCCAAGTGTCTATTAAAACTTTTCTTCTAGTCATCATATCCATACTTGTGTTTTACTAACTTTTCTTCTAGTCATCATATTTCAATGTCAATGTCAATGTCAATTTAAAGGTTGGTGTCGATTTTAATGTGAAAGTTATAATCATCAACATCGACAATCTGCAATCTGCAATCAATAATCTGCAATCAACGTCGACAATGGAGAACAAAATATGAACTTATTGTTTTTAATTTTTCTTAGTTGTACTCGAGACAAAATAACTTAACTAAGATTTAAATTAAATTTTGTGACCAACGAGATTATTAATTCTTACCATTTTAAATTCTAACGTTTTTTAGAATAATAATAATAATAACTTAACTAAGATTTAAATTAAATTTTTTTGTTCGAAAAAAAATGAAAATCTCGATTAATTAAAGAGACACAGGTGAAACCCTTGTTTTTATTTTCTCACTCTCTCCCTCGCTCAGCACAACCAAAACAATCTCAAATCTGGTCTCCTCTGCAATAACAACGTCGTCGCTCCCTCTACGTTCTCCATTATCTGACAATATCGTACATTCGTTTTCTTCACGCCCACCTCCTCCCTCATTTAAAAAATGAGCATTCTTCAAAAATCGACTACCTGTTCATCGGTATATATAATCTCCAAGTAATTTTTTGTTTTTTCATATTTTAGACACCATGAAAGCATTCCAAATTTTATGTGTTTTTCTCTTTTATTTTCTAATGACTGCTTCAACTCCGGCCCCAACATCTCCAACTCCGACCGGTTCCAAGGAGCTAAATGACAAGTCATTTGACTCCTTGGTACCTGCACCCTACCTACTATATGTTATCTAACTATAGAATTTGGTAGGTCTTTATTGGGTTTGGGTTTAATCAAGTTCCAACCTCAGGTCATAGGCTATTTTAAGGATTATTTAGGTCAGGGGTGGTTTTTGAAAATAATTAGAAAAAAAATGTTGTTATCAAACAATTTAGAAAAATAGGGTTTTTTTTTTTTTTTTTTGTCTTTTATGGATTACGCAGGTTCAAAACGTGCACCTTAGTGGTTGGAAGTCCACATCTCAAAAAAAATTTGACGAATTTCAAACGACGTTACAATAGCGTTAAAATTGATATTTAGACTATTTATATAAAAAAGGAACAATTATAACCTAGATTGTCTCTTTGCTTCACGGGTATGGTTGCTTGCTTACCACCTTCCTTGTCCAGGTTCGAATATCAAATTATGTTTCTTTTTTTCTTCCTTTTAAATGAAAGGAATACAACTTTTTTTTTTTTTTTTTAATTTTTATATCATATCTTATTACAATTTTACTTCTTCATGTTCTTAAAAACAAATATCAATTTAAATAAATATTATTAATTTAAACACTTTATTTATAAAATAAAATTATTATTATAAAAAAAATGTTAATTAATAATATAGAGACCTACAATTTTTTTTTTTTAACAATTTTAGTCAATTTTTTAATGTCATGTTAGACATATTTTAATCTAACTATGAAGTTGAAAATATTTTTATTGATAATTTTTTAAATTAAAATATATTAAACAATAAAAATTGCATCACTTATATGAATTTGAGGTTAGTATTATTGTAAATATTAATGTGCAATTTGATGAAAATAAAAGTTTATACCTGAATCTTTTGTTTACTAATTTTTTTTAAACAAATTGGAATAATAATAATAATAATGATAATGGGGAATTATCTTTCCTTCTGAAAAAAGGGTAAAAAAAATAAAATAGAAAAAACATTCTCAAGTTTCAAACCTAAGCATGAAGTTTGGTTGGCAAACCACTAAAGCAAGTAAAGAATTTATTCTAAACATATTAGATATTTAATATATACGTAAACAGAAAAACGTTGTTTTCAACACAGAATTTTAAACGTCTGTTAATATGTCTCGTTAAAATTATTGTGTTTACACTAAGGTGTTAAAATGTCTCGTCAAAATTTTAAACCTGCCTAGCAAAAAAAAAAAAAAAAAAAAACACTTATTTTTCTAAATAGTTTGATAACAACTCTTTTTTTCTAATTATTTTCAAAAACCACCCCTCACCTAAATAATCCCTATTTTAAGATAGTTTTATCGTGGTTGGGCTTATAATTTTCTCTACAAAGGCATTGATACTGGTGGCATCCTACACTTGGACGAACTATAAATATGATACAGACTCATGGTACTTAAGCATTACATCGTTTGTCATCCTTGCCCTATGTTCCATGGTTTACTGGGGTTTGGGTAAGTAGTAATTTCTTGTCTTTTCTTTATTAACTATGTTTCCCTTTGTGTTTTTTTTTTTTTTTTAATTGCAGAATTCAATGTGAAACACCATGAATTTGTGTTTGTTGTTATTTTATTTTGTGTTTGTTGTTCTTTTAATGTTAATTTATTTCGTGTTTCATGTTGTAATGGCTACTGATGTTAACTAATTTACGTTTTGTTTGGATGTTAGAAACAAGTTTGAACTTTAATCTTAAAATTGATTATTTTTGGGCCGACCCACCAGACAAAAGGTTTAATAACCCATGATGCATTTTTCCTTAAATCTCATGGGCCACACATCTTTTCTCTATTTTCTCTCAAATTTCCGGTTTTCCTTTTCTCTTAAACCTTGTTTTTATTTGAGACACAAACCAATAAGGGGGCGTTTGGCCCCCGTAATGTGTTTGGATGCAAACCCATGTTTGGGAGGATGAGTTTGACAAACCCATGGTTTTCAAAACCCAAACCCTTACTTTTCATCAATTTTCATAATTATGGTGGGTCTCAATATTTTTCAATCAATTTTTTTCATTATTATGGTGGGTCCCATCATTTTTCTTCCAATTTCACCCCTCTAATTATAATTATATAGTTTTCTAATTATATTTATTTAAATAAAATTATTATTTTTTAATTTATTTATATTTAATCTAATTTACAATAACTCAAAATATGTTTAATTTTTTTTAGTTGTAAGATAAAATAAAATATTTGAGGCGTATGTTAATATTTTTAAAAAATAATATTTAATTTTTAAGTTAACAAATTAAAAATTAAAAAATAATAATTATTAACAATATTCAATTGATTTTAAAATAGGATGTAGTTTTTTTCTAATTACAAAATTATATTTTTTTTTTCTTGTTTTATAATCCATGTGAAGCTTAAACTTATGAAATGTTTGAAATAACTTCTGAAAGATTATGATTTGAATCAAGATTTCCTTCCAATGCTAGTTTTTCAAGTTCTTAAGTGTAAATTTCAGTTTGTATTTAAGGGATACATACTTAAGAATATTATCCAAATATATATAATAGTAGGTTGTTGTTTAATTCTCTTCCTGTTGTGTTTTTCATTTCATTTTTTTTTAATTCTATATCTAACTATATATTTTTTTTTTAAAAAAAAACCGATTGACATGATGTTATGTTTTTTGAGACGTTTAAATGAAACATTTAATTTTTTAATTCATTATCCAAATATATATTTGATTCTTGTAAGCAATATTTCGATTGTTGAAAATAATTTTATTATTCTTAGACTATAGCATAAATTAAATGCTTCATTCAAACGTCTAGAAAAAAAGTCAAATGTTGCATAAAAAACTCTACAATTCACAAAACATCCACTAAAAAATAAGAAGAAAAGAAGAAAAAAAAGTAGCGAAATAAATTTTTTTTTTTTGTCCAAACCCGAGTTTCAAAACACTGCACCTGAAACACTGACTTCTGATTCCCAGACTTCCCAACACTGCGCCCCAAACACTGTATTCTGATTCCCAGACTCGCCAACACTGCACCCCAAACACCGTTTTCTGATTCCCAGGTTTCAGAACCCTCCCAAACAAACCCACCGTATTTTGATTCCCAGGGTTCTGAACCCATTACGGGGGCCAAACGCCCCCTAATTGTTTCAAAACTGTTGGAAAAGTGATTGAAATTGAGTTTAATTTCAATTAAATAGATAATAAACTTAATAGTATTAAATTTTAAATTCACCATATTTTTTTAAAAAAATACTTAATTTACAAATGAGTCATATTCAATTTAGAGTAGTATAAAAATATATATTTTTTTAATTTTAACTTTTGATGTACTCATTTAAAAAAGGAAAACTATCAAATGTATGTTGTTTTTTAGCTACTCTTTTTTTACATAATTAAATTAGTTAATTTAAAATAACAAAAATATAAAAAACAATTTTCATTTTTAATTTAGTTATACACCCACGTGGGATTTCAGAGTTTTAATTTAAAGTAAAAAAATGTTCATGTTTTTATTTAAATATTATTGTCTGTTGAAAATGGAAGTTTTTCCTAAAAAACAATTAATAATTTGGAAAATGGTTAGAAAATAGACTCTTAAAATAAATTCTATATTAATGAGACCAATAAGCACACTAGAAAATTTAAACCTTTAGAAAAAAAATACAATGAATAAATAAATTCTATATTAATGAGACCAATAAGCACACTAGAAAATTTAAACCTTTAAAAAAAAAAATACAATGAATTCTAGTAAGAAAGTTAATCTTCAAATCAAGCCAAACTCACATAAAGAAATGTTTTTGACTAAGATGTTAGGGTTATCTCGCATATTAATTAAAAAAGTGGATAATACACTTTTGAGAAATAATGACGGTCGGAATTCAATTTTATACAAAGTCAACATAAATTAGTAATCGATAAGCAAGTCATAATATTATGGTGCAAAAATCAATCATCATCAATAAGTTTGGCCACCCTGATTTGCCTTTATCTTTAATTAAGGAAGATGAAAAATTAGGTGTCCGAGGTTCATCACCCCTTACCTTTTGGAAGCTTTTGGAAGGAGGTCTCCAATCTACCTTTGCGTGAGTCGATTTTAAATGGGGTGGGCGCTTCGGAGGAGTGAGTCTCCCAATGTGTTGATGCAACGTGTTGCAAAGGAGTTGAGATGTCGGGTTAGGGTGCTGCAGTTCGTCGTCTGGACGACAGGCTGTTGGCGACAATGAATGGGTTCAAGCCTCTCTCTCTATCTATGCTATTTTGCAGAAGCTACTATCCTCTTCCAAGGCTTGAAGTTGGTTGAGTGGTTGGAATTCTACAACCTAAAAATTATTTCTGATTTGTTACCTCTGATACAAATGTTGAATCACAATAACCTTGGATATTCGCAAGGTCGGAGTTGACTTTCGTTCTGTTGAATATTTTTTATAATTTTATATTAATATAAATAAATATTTTGGTTCACGAATTAACAAATAAGGAATTTTTTAAAATATCCTCTCTTTGGCTCTTAATAATTGGCTATTAGCTTTTTTTTTAAAAAAAAGATAATGGTGTTGACGTAGCTTTTTTTGAAAAAGTATATTTTCTTAATAATAATTTAAAAAAGGAAAAAAAAAAAACCCTTAAGAAAGATTAAATAATATATATATATATATATATATATATATATATATATTTTTTTTTTGGCATAAGTCAAGATAATAAAGAGCTATTATTGTGGGTTATTATCATGAATGACATCTAAACCAAAAAAAATAAAATAAAAAATAATTATGCGCTGTTTTCTGTCACTATCATTTCTAGGTTAATAGATATTGGGCCGACTGAATGTTTTTAAATAAAAGAAGTACATACCGGAGCAATGTCGTCTTTTGAAAAGACGATCTTCCATTTAAAAGTGCTATATTTTTATAAATAGTTTGAAAGTTGCAATATTTTTATAATAAGTATTAAAAAAATACAATATTATTAGAAAACAGTCGTACCTCACCTGAATTTAATTTCTAGGTTAATAGATGTTGGGCTTAATTTCTAGGTTAATAGATGTTGGGCCGAGTGAATGTTTTCTCTTATTAGGAGTCTAGGACTTAAAAAGATATTGTTTCCAATACAATTTAATTTAAAAAGGGAAAGAGGAGAGAGAGTAGAATAAAGAAAATGAAAAGACATTCTATGAAGAGGGGAGAATACGAAAATAAATCATAATTAAAAAAAGAACGTGATTGTTTTATTTTATTTTGTTAAATCTAAAAAGATACCAAATCAAATTATCTTTAAATATTCGATTAAAATTAAATTATCTTTTAATATTATAGTTTAGGTTTTTTCAAGTCTAAATAGGAATATAGGATTCACTTGATCCCTATAAATAGAGAGTGAAATTCTTAAAGTTTGGAGAAATTTGGAAGAAAAAAGTTATTTGAGGTCAAAGCTATCTTACCGCTGTTCATCTGGCGGCGAACGGCGTTCTCCGGAGACGACCACAGTCTACTACAACCGCCAGCCGCGACCCTCACTCCGGCCTCTCTTTTTTGTTGTTGTCTTGACAGTGAGTTGGGATGTGAAGCATAATTATTCACATCCTCTTAACGATGTTACGGAGCTTCCATCTTTGAATTTAATTATTCAACTGCGACTACAACAACTCGTGCATCCAACAACACGGTTCCTGCAATTTGAAGTCTTTAAAACTTAACTTTTTGTGAACAAAAAACAAAAACAGGGCCATTGAAGCCAAAACAATACATCAATTTTTAAATAAATTCTTTGGATTTTTATATTTTTTGCCTTTTTAATTTCAATTCCATATTGCATGTCTATCCCATCAGCTACTCAAAATCCTCACAGAATTCGGGTTTAATAGGTTATCTCCAAATATTATGTTTCTGTTTAAGTTTTTATTTGAATATCTCCAAGATTTGCTTAGGATATAATTGTTTCTTGTTTCCTGTTTTGTTTGTTTGACTCAAGGACTTATCTAAGCACATCTCTTGCCAACCAACCACACTTTCTTGGTTTAAACAAGAACTGAAGTTTATAAATAGGAACGGAACAGAAAACAAAACAATATTTTTGGTGTTTCTCAAATTTTGACATTTTTTAGAAACATTTCTCAAAATTTAGAAACAAAAAACGAGAATAGTTATCAAACATGTTTGTTTCTTAAAAAATGAGAAACAGGAAACGGGAACATTATCAAACGAGCCCTTAGATGTTTGATCTCTCCATCTAAAAAAATAATAATAAATAAATAATGCTAAAACACTAAAAGATGAGTTTCCCTTCACAAAAGTTGAGTTTAGATTTCTATAGCAAACCAAAAAATTTAAAGGGTTAATATTATACTTTCGAATTTTATGAAGTAAGAATATAGCTAAAGCATATAAACATCATTTTACAAAGACAGGAAACTAATTGATGAGTAATATTCACATGAAACAATGATTAAAACAATTAAAAGCTTCTCTCCTAAAACTTTTTGGTACCAACTTTTGATGCTCGACATTTTGTCTGATCTTCTACCCTCCTAAAGCATTTCAATTTCTGACTTCCTTCTAGATCATTTGTAAAAGTCCCTGTACAATTTCAGAGATTGGGGGCCGAAATTCGGGCTCTCTCTGCCAAAAGGTTGGCCGAAAATATCAGTAAAGAAAAGTAAATATTTATGTAACTTGATATGAAGCAAAAGTTGTCGAGAACTTTACCATTATACAAGAGGAAATAATATCAGCAAAGCGCGATAACGACTTAATGGGATACGTGCCATTAAGAGATGGATCGACCATTCTTGATAACGCATCGATATCATGGAGCCTTGGAACAGCCCATCGAACAAGAAATTGTTCTCCTCGAGGCAGTGATCTAGAGTTTCACAATTAGAGTAAGAACATATAAGTTGTGACTTCGAAAAACATAATTAAAATAGCTTGATTGATAAGCTGATGAACTATGTGGCAAGTGCTACATGCAAATTTTGCAGATGAAAGATATGAGCAAAGAGTGAATGGATAAATCCTTGATGTAGGTTTCGCTTACCGGTCACATGACTTCCGACCAGTGAGAAGCTCTAGCATTACGACTCCGAAGCTAAAAATATCGCTTTGGTACGTGTAAGTTCCTGACTCGAATTCAGGAGCACTATAACCATGAGCTGGGAGGAATCGTGCAGACGACTAGAGTAATAAAATCCGTGTTAGCAACAATATATTTCTTTCTAAAACTTCCAATTTTGTAGCAGCAATTTATAAGTACACCGAAAATAAGCTAACAATCAATTATAGGATCTGTATAAAGTACCTGACTAGCTGAAGAAAGCAGCAGAGCTAAGCCAGAGTCCGAGACCTGTGCTTTTAGCTCATTGTCCAAGAGAATGTTAGCAGACTTAAAATTTTGGTGCATGATAGGCGGTTGACAGGCTTCATGCAGATACCTGTCTCACAAGAAAACGAGAGAACTCAGTATTTTAAATACTACCGTTTCATTGAAATCTACCTAGCAAACTCGATTCATCATTCACTTACTCGAGGGCTCGTGCAGCTCCAAGTGCAATCCTCACGCGTACATTCCATGTAAGCTTTTGATGCATCTCCTTGTCAACATGGAGTGAATCATAGAGTGTGCCATTTTTGCAATACTCATAAATGAGTAGATATTGTCCATGCTCAGCACAATAGCCCACAAGCTCCACAATGTTATCATGCCGAATTTGGCATATATTAGATACGAGGTTGTGAAATTCATCATCACTCCAATGCATTGAAGAGGATCCATTCAGTTTTTTAACAGCTAGAAGCTGAAGAAAAAACAAAAAGTGTAAATATGATTATGGCAGGTTTTGCGGCATTCCTCTTAACCAATAAGCTAGAAAAGATTTTGACTCCATCATGAGGAAAGTAGACGTCATTTGAGAGTGATTAATTAAATTATCTTACCCTTCCACTTGGAAGTTCAGCTCTATATACACTGCCAAGCATGCCTCTCCCAAGAAGATTGTCTTCAGAGAAACTATTAGTATACTGCTGAAGTGACGCGATTGTGAAAACTTTTAAAGAACTTGTGTTCAGTTTTTTAGGTACTCTACTACTATATACTTCAGCTGCCACAATTGGTTTCATAATCTCCTGAGTTGAAAGGAGAGGAAAAGGAGGTGGAGGCGGTGCAGGGAAGTCATATGTGCTTATGCTTGAACTCTCTGAATGGTCTATACTAAAACTCGTATTAGAGGCATCTTTTCTTTTCCCATTTGCATCTTGTCTATCATGTGGCCTTGGGGTGGTAAAATCCATTATTCTATCCTTGACTCTATCTCTATCAAGTGGCTTAAGAGTGTTCTCCCTTTGACCTTCAAAAAAGGGGGGGGAAAAGAAAGAAAAAAAAAGAGAGAGAAAAAAAGGTGTATAAAGTCAGCTTTCACATAATATTACACAAGAAGAAAGTAAGGATTGCATAAATTTGACAAAATAGTGAAAAGTTAAATGAAGATAGAGAGGATGGGGTTTGTACCTTTCTCCATGTCGTCAACTTCAACCGAGGGCTTCGTGGGTTTAGGCTTATATTTAGAAGCCATATCAGCGTTGTCACGAACTATCTTGGCATCTTCGCGATGCTTTCTTCTTTTCAAGCATATCGACACGAGAAGACAGAATCCCATCGCCACTAGTATTACAGTGCCAATAATAACAATCCAAATGATCCGCCTAGGAGAGAAAAAACTCCTTGCTCCATCAGAATCAGGAGTTCCCGACAACAATGGCTGACCTGCGCCTGTCTGTCTAGTCGGTTGTCCCACAGTCACGGGTGCCAGAGCAAATGGTGAAGGGGCTAAAGCAGGTGCAGATGGAATTATCGTAGTATTAAAAGGGTTTCCCTCTTTTCTGCATATATAACACCAACACGGTTGATAGGATATAATCTTTCCTAGAGATAGTTAAACCAAATTAACTAGGAAAGAAGAGGAAAATAAGATATGTGAAACCGTGAAATTGTATAAGGGAAATAATGTCAGTTTGGAAAGACAAATTCATCCATGTATGCATTATAATCATATTTTCAGAATAAAGAATTGTGCTTAAATTCACCTGAAATTTGGAATGCCCAACAACTTTGCAGGTATAGGTCCAGAAAATAGGTTGTTCTCTATATTCCTGCATAGCAGAGAAGGAGTAAGTTTTCAATTAAGGACAATAGCAACAACTCCATCCACTTCAGACTTAAGATACAATCCTTGATTGAATCTGATGATCAAAAACGAGAATGGAGCTTCTTCAAATCATAAATAAAGTAAGAATAGTACAAATCCGACAATGGAAGATCCTGCAGAGCGTCGAGCATCCCAGAAAGTTGATTGTTCTGCAAGTGCCTGAAGGTCGAAAATTATATATGCATATAACCACATGTAAATGTGAAATATGGAGAAATAAAAGTTCTTACAGATATTTACTTACAATGTAGCAAGGGAGAACAAATCGGCCACCGAGGGAGGCAGCTGGCCGCTCAAGTTGTTGCCAGACAAATCCCTAAATAATAGAAGATGATCAGACTCTAACTTTGGAGAGGCTATCTGAATTAAATGAAGACACTCACAAGTTATTCAAGCCATTAAGCTGCTGGAAGACATCGGGTATTACCCCAGTAAGAAGGTTATTGTTTAATGACCTGAGAGACAATAGAGGCAGGCATCATAATGAGGAGATTGGCTAGAAGATTATCTAAAAACTGGCACTAAAGTCATAACAAAATTTGCTCGACAGCAAACTTACAGGTCCATCAATTGTGTTAGCGAGGCCAGTGCAGAGGGAATGCTTCCAGTGAATTGATTAGTTGATAAAGAACTAAACAATGAAAATGGCCACGTTAAATATGCTAGAAAAGGAACATTACAAAGAAAGCAAACAGTATAAGTTAACAATGATTAGCTGGTAAAGTTCTTTAAACTAAGGAAATTGAGAGGTAACATACAAACTTCTTAGTGTAGCGGGCAATGTAGACGGAATACTCCCTCCAATATGGTTGTTGCTAAGATCCCTACTCCATAAAACAGTAGAAATAACTTCATAAGACTAATAGGTGTAGTTAAACAATAAGTATCATTAGAATCCACATTCACAATGAAGATAGAAACTTACATTGATATTATTGACTCGAATTGGTCCAAGCTAGTGCCTAGTTCTCCTCCCAAATTCAAGCCACTGAGTTGTCTGTAGCAAAAGCAAATCATTGTTTAATTATTTAGAGAAAGTGAAAATGAAGTCGGCTAATAATGGATTAATTGAGTTCACATACAACGATGTTATATTTGAGAATACACATTCAACCCCTTGCCACTTCTCCCCACATGGATCACCTCCCACAAGAATCCATCCTCGCAAAGGAGGGTAGCCCAGAGAAATAAATAATGCATTGATTGCAGCAACTAAAAATAAGAAAAGAAGAAAATCAGTAATGAGTAATGAGTAATGAGTAAGATAATGACAGAACAAGAACAAGAAGCAAAAAGCTATTTTCAAGCATTTCCCAATTGGGTTTTCTCAATCTTTTCAGATAACCAAAGAGAACAATGAAAATCTCAACCACTGCCAAAAAAAAACTCTCTAAGCTAGGTCAGAATCTGCCTTACCATCGCGGAGGTCAGTATCTCCAAAGCAAAAAGGGTTGATGAAGAGGAAGAGCAGCCCAATTAGGATCTTCATGAACAAATTCCAATTTGCAGAACCCATTAGCTGAACAGAGCTCTAAGTTAATAAACCCCACTTGAATTTCGTCGCCAATGCTTATCTGGGACAAACCCAAATACAAAAAAACCTCAAAAACACTTCACCATCACACAACCACTAAACTCCAAATCAACCAGATCAAAAACCCACAACCCACGATGGAAAAATGAGCTAAAGAAGCACAAAAACAACAAAATATGAAGATGGGTAAGCCTTAACGAGGTCTCCTTAGCCAAACATGGTGGATTTCCTCCATTTTTTTTTCTTCCAGAAATGAAAAGAGACAAGAGAATAATGCAAAGAAGGAAA
The DNA here is from genome assembly GCA_028017165.1 of Herpetospermum pedunculosum. Lineage (NCBI taxonomy): Eukaryota > Viridiplantae > Streptophyta > Magnoliopsida > Cucurbitales > Cucurbitaceae > Herpetospermum > Herpetospermum pedunculosum. The sequence continues at coordinate 73,250,454 of CM051525.1, forward strand.
CAAATACCAAAAATAGAGGAAATGCAAGTAGGAGAGGAGAGGAGTGGAGGAGGAAGTGATGGAATGGGGTCTCAATCTCTTCACAGCTTTTGTTGCCTTTTTGGATTTTGGAATGGTGTGAGAGCACCCTGTTCTCGGCTGTTCCACTTCCAGCAGAGAGAAAGATTGAAACGGAAGTGGAATATATGATATATCCTTTGTTAAAAAGAAAAGAAAAAAAGGGCCCAAAATAAAATATGATTCTTTATGCATGTGGAAAATTGATACTTTGCAGTTTGCAGATAAATTTAAGGATTTTAAAGTTTTTTTTTTTTTTTTTTTTAATGTATATTTTGATTTTGCAAACGGTCGAAATTAGAACCAGCGGCTGCTGGGGACCACCTCCTCTCCTATCCCTTCTTCGTTAAGGTTTTAGCTTTCCAACCACCCTAATCACCGGATGCATTTTCTTTTTTTCGATGTTAAAATTTCATTCAATTTTCTATTTTAGTTACTGTTCTTTTAATAACTTTAAATTGTTTTCAATTTTAGTTTGAAGTCATTTTTTTTATAAGTTGGATATTTTATATTAATAATGTACTTTAAATAACTTATTATAGAAATATGGTAGTTTTGAAAGTATTTACAAAACTAGGGTACCTAAATCGTATACCATGGACACGATTTCCATGTAACTCGTGTACCATGGACATGATTTCGGGGTAACTCGTGTCCATGGTACACGATTTAGGGGTAACTCGTGTACCATGGACATGATTTACATGACGTGTCAACCTAAGTTGTGTAACATGTACACGAGTTACCCCTAAGTCGTGTACCATGGACACGAGTTACCCCTAAGTCGTATACCATGGACACGAGTTACATGTGACGTGGCAGATCATAACTCGTGTCCATGGTACACGAGTTACCCTCTAAATCGTGTACCATGGACACGAGTTATCCCTAAATCGTGTCCATGGTACACGATTTAGGTACCCTAGTTTTGTAAATACTTTCAAAACTACTCTATTTCTATAATAAATTATTTAAAGTACATTATTAATATAAAATATCCATCAAAGTTGGATAAGTAATAATAATAATTTTAATAGAAGAAAATGTATCATGTTAACATATTTCTAAAATTAATAGGGTCAGGTCTATAATTTATTTTAGTAAATTTAATAATAAACCCATCGTAGAGACTAATGGCAAGTATTTTTTTTTGGAAGTTAGTCCCAACTCACATTCTCATTACTTTTTTTTTAAATTACATTCTCATATTTGCAAATATCACCATTTAAAAAAAAAATTGCACCAATTTTCATTCCATTTGTCGATATGGTATAATAATAGACCAAATAACAAATGAGTATATAGTCAATCATTAATAAAAGAAAATGAAAATCAAATACCACGTATTTACTATTTTTAATATAGGATATAGTAAATGATATACAATGGTAAAAATGAAATACTGTATAATAAATGATATATGTCTATTTTTTTTTTTTAAGAAATTATATATGTCTATTAATTATGAGCATAGTTTAACTTGACATGATGTATGTAATTATGAGGTCAACATATGTTGTAAAAAAAAAATATTGTCTATTAATTATATACGAAAGTAAAAAAATGTCTTAACAGGAACACGAAAAATTAAAGAAAATAGCTATATTTGCAAATGCATAGTGTTTTTTTTCTATATTTAATTAATGCGGGATTGAGGATGCAAATGTATAGTGCTGTGAGTGTTACTATATTTGTAATTAATTAGACTTATTTCGCTACATATTTAAGTGTTCCTGTTTTTTTCAAAATACCTTCTAGTAAACTCTTAATCAACATATTTTTTTTTATTAAATTACAAATTTAATTCATGAACTTAAAATTTGTGTCAATTTGGTCCTTGAACTTTCGAATTATAAATTTAGTTTTTGAGCTTTTTAATTTTTTAAAATTTACGGAACTACTAAACACAAAATTAAAATTTGAGGGTTTCATCAGACATAAAATTTAAATTTATATCAAATAGATCAATTCATTTTTTTAAAAAAAATAATTTATCAAGATCCATTAGACATAAAATTTAAAGTTTAGGAATAGAAACTTTTGAAAGTTTAATGATAGACACAAAACTCAAAATTTAAAGACAAACTTATAATTTAACCTATCTTTTAATATCTAATAAAAAATATCATATATTTAATCTTTTTTGTAAGATCTTAAACGTGATAGATAATAATATTTTGAAATCTTTGTACGTTTATTATAGAACATATTATTTATATTATTTACCTTACCGTTAAAAAAAAAAAAAAAAAAAAAAAAAAAAAAAAAAAAAAAAAAAAAAAAAAAACGATTAATTGCATGGTTGCACACATATTTCTTAACTGAATATATCAGCTCAACCGCATGATGTATCTCCTAGACCATGAGATCCTAGATCTCTCACCCTAACATGTTGTCAAAAAAAAAAAAAAATAATATATATTACATTTCAATTAAGAAATTGATAATTGATATACTCAAACAAAACATGACATTTCCCTGGCCCCTATAATATTGTTTTCATAAATTATGGTGATTTGGGTTTTGATTAAACAAATTGCAAATTATTATATGGTTTTAACTTAGAAAACACAACATTTATAAAAGCTCCCAGGTTGGTAGGCTGCTTTGTGTACTTAGTCAAAAACAATACCAAATTCCATCATCAGTTTACCTTCTTTCAATACTTTTCAATTTATCATTTTTGCAACCATATATCAAATTATGTTAAACTAATTCATCTTTAATCGTGTAAGATATTCAATTTCGATTTTGATTCTTGATTTCATCAAATTCAATTATAAATAATTTTCAACTCGATTAGTAAAGTGCATTTTTACATTAAATCAACATTTTGTTTGTTCATTTTAATTGTGCCAATAAGAACTTATTAAAGACATTAATTTGCATACAATTATGCCCTTAGGTGTTAAAATTAAAAACTAAAATAACTTTACAGATGAAGGACAATGATCCAAGAACTTTCCAATAGAATTATGAAAGAACAACTCATTCTCTCTCTCAACCAAAATAAATGTTTGGTGGTAAAAACAACAAATAACAAAAGATTGCAATAGGTTGCTTCTATTTCACTAGTCAAAAAAGATTGACATCATAATTATTTATTTATTTTTATTATTATTTTTGGAAAATACATTGTAGTTAAATTTTGAAATTTTAGATTACAAGTAACTAGTGCGAGAGAGATCATGATTGACAAATGATTTTTTAGTTAATTAAATTTATGGGAGTTTGAAGATAATAATACAAACTTACTTCTAACCTACTTTAAAATAAATTAAATCATAATATGAGTGGGTGACATATACTATCAACTAAGAAATTAAAGTTTGGAATCTTATCCATCCCTAAATTGATTAACAAAAAAAATCAAATCAACTTAAAATTATTAATTAAAAAACGTCTCTTCCATTTTAAAAGTCACAAGAGAAACTATATCTCTTTTCATTATCAACATATATACTTCTTCATTTTTTTTTCAGTTAAACAACATAAATAACTTAAATTTGAGAGATTCAAACATTTAATCTCTTAATCGATAATATATATCTTAACCAATTGAATTAGGTTCAAGTTGACCATCTTTTTGTATTTAATAAGTCGTACCATAAATATTTAAGTCTAGTGAGTGTAAGATTTTTTGCAATATATAAGAAAAGTAGTTATCTCACCTAAAAAAAATAGATTCAAGAAAGTCACGAAAATTAGATAATGAATTTGGATGGTCCAGCAATTTCAAGTGTCGGTCACCAAAGAAAGTGGGCCGTGATACATGATTTTGGGGCCAAGGCCCAATGACATGTCGGGTCAGTAGATCCACATCCAACACCATGAGAGTTTGGGTTCGTTTTGGGTTGCATCCACAGACAGTCTGCTGTCCAATCCGAAGACAGACACAATTTTCATTTCTATTTTTATTATTTTTTTGTCATTATATTTTCATTCTGTGTTATTCCCATTATTATTATTATTATTTAGTTTAATATAAAATATTTGAGCAAAACTAATTACAACCTAATTTTTAGAAAAAATCTTAAAATAATTTCACATTTTTGATAAAAATATGAACTATGAAGATTAGTATAAAATCATCGATTTTTATTTTTTTTGTTTGACAATATGTTGGAGTGAGAAATTGAACCTAACACTTAATAATCATTAGACGATAGATTGAGCTATGCTCTTGTGAGCTAAAATAATGGAAGTTGAATGTTGGAAACTTGGGTATTATAATTATTTAGTTTTTATTTTTTATTTTTAAAGAAGGATAATTATTGGTTGTTGTTTGATCAACGTTGTGATAATTAATGCGTATACTGTTGCCTTGTGGTAGGCCGACCAATTCACTGCTTTTAAACACCATTTTTCCTTTATAATTTCAATCTCATGTCTGCTTTTATTGGACCACCCATTTTAAACATTAATTTTTTAATCATGTGTGTTCGGGTCGGGTTGGGTATGTAAATTAAAAACATAACTATATTTTTTTGCAACGATATTTTAATTAACACGAAGATCGAACCATGATTTCTTAGTCACGGACACAACCTTATGTCAATTTAATTACGTTCAGTTTGATTTAAAAACATAACTATTAGTAATTTACAATCACCGCAGGTAACCGTTAATGTTTTTGTCTCAGTTGCGTTAATGCCAAGTAGACACACAACTTCATGCCTTTGAACCTTGCACACTGTAATTCATTTATCACCATATAAAACATTAATATATGTGTATAATAAATATCTCTTTCAAAAAATTTAAAGAAAAAAAAAACATTAATATATGTGTATAATAAAACTGTTTTTCTTTCCATAACATAGTGTAAATAATCGTTGTCTTCTTCTATTTTAACCTTGTTATATATATATATATATATATATATATATATATATATATATATATATATATATATATATATATAATTTTATAAAAGTTATTGTTTCATTGATTAAAAAAAATTAAAAATTCAATCTTAAAAATAATTTAAACCTACATTTTTTTATATATATAAATATAAACATATAAATCACATTTTTCTAAAGAAATTTATCTAAAAAAATATACAATTTACAAATATAAAATAGAAAAATTGTAACAAATATCAATTTAGAGTAAAATAATTAAAAATATAGTATTTTTTAAATTTTTTTTTTACAGATATAGCAATTTCTATCACGACTATATGATCTATCGGTGATAGAAGTTTATCGTTGAGAGTAGTCTTTTTTTTAATAGATTTTTTTTAGTGATAATAGTCCGAAGATCAGTAATAGTCATAAAGTCTATATAGCCATTGATTTTTTGCTATATTTGCAAAAGATTTTAAATTTTGCTAAATTTGTAATTATTTTGAACTTTTTGTTTGTGCAACTAACACTATAAAATAATAACAAATATATAATAATTAAACTGAACTTGACATAAGATTATGTCTTTTACCGAGAGATATGCATTGAATCCCTGCATAAATATTATATTATATTTTTTTTATTTCAATTTTATCGATTCAAATATAAATAGAACTGAATTGAATTTCTCTTAGATGTAAGTAAATTATTTTCAATAAAAAATGTTAGTAAATTAATTTTAATATTTAATTATTATAAAACAAAAAAATATAGTTGTTATTTCAAGTTTCATTTTTTATATATATTTTTTTATATTCAACCAGTTTGAATGTCATTTTAATTCTTATATTTTGAAAAATATTTTATTATTATTATTTATATATTTTTAAATGTCGAAATTTAGTTTACATACAACAAATCTTAAAATTAATTCCTAGTTTATTATAATTTTTTTCAAAAATATTTTAGTCTCTATTTATTCTCCCTCCATCAATTTTGTAAACATATTTACTCTTTTGTTAAAGAGAAACGATTTTGTAAACATATTTACCTTGCGTCTTTTGTTAAATAGAAACGATTGATTTTTGTAAAGTATCTAATAAGTTTTTTAACTTTCAATTTTGTATCTAATACATCCATAAATTTTAAAAAGTGTGAAATATATATTTCAATATTCAATTTTGTATATAACATTTTATTAAAATTTTAATTTTAAGTTTAATAAATCTATCTTATTCGATACTTTTTTAAAATTCAAAGATCCATTAAACACAAAATTAAAAGTGTAGGGATCCTATTGAACACGTTTAAAATTTATGAACTTATTAGGTACTAAATTGATTTTTTTTTTTTTTTTTTTGATATTCGTGAGTGTCTGAACCAGCTTACGCACACCTCGACTATTCTCACAGGACAGACCGCATGATACTACATTTAAAACTTATGAATCTAATAGACTAAATTCATAATTTAATATATATATATATATATATATATATATATATATATATCCTAATTGATAAGAAATCGAGTTGATCTAAATTATATGACGACAGTAAAATTATTCGAACTTAATTAAGAAGTCTTTGATACACTACCATAATCTTATTACCAATAACTTTTTAAATAAACAACCTTTTGTCGACGGTTTACGCACAAAAAAAAATATGAGACTTATCGAAGGCTTTTGTTTCGTACCGAGATGTTGTAACACTGTGGCTCATGACCTAGATGACCATGCTCGAAGAACCCATAGCTCAGAAATTTGGATGGAAAAAGCTCCTCCCTGTACGACAAAGTCTGTCCTATCTTATTTATCATTCATTCCGTTTTTATTGATCACTCTTAATGTTTGGTTTTGCTTTATGTTTTTTACTCTTTGTACTAAATGAAACGTGAATTCTAATTTGTGACATTTCGCTGCTATTTTTTCCCCTCCCAAAAATGGTATATATCAATTATTGTTGTGCTCGATTTAAAAATCGATATCGAGAAAAATATCGATATCTCAATTTTATGGAAATGTCGATGTAAATATTTATGGAAGTTTTTTTAAAAAAAAATATTAAAATTAATAAATAAACATTTTATACTTTTAAATGAATTAAAATATAATTATTATAATATTATATTTACATAAGATTACATTTTGTTATTGTTTTTTTTTTTTTAATATTTTATCGATTTTATACTGTATGATGAAAATAAAAATATAAAAATATTAATATCGACATGTCCACAAAAATTTAATATCATAGTCCGAACCGTAATTATGATTTGATTGGAAATTGAAAATAAACAGCTACGTCATGGCAAAGGGGGAAATTCACGTGTTGCTCACAATCCGCCGCCCATTACCATATCCTAAATCTCACATATATCAAATCATGGACACACATCACGAGGCCTTAGTTCTATTTTTAATTTCCCCTTTTATATTCTCTCATGCATTTTTATAACTAAATAAAATAATTATATTGTTTTAAAATACAACTGCGTGAAGAGATAAAATGACCTCTTTTATTTTTTAAAATAATTAACTGACAATTTAGTTACTTTATAGATCAAATTATCAAATTATACAACCGCCCTTAATTAAAATACTATTTATAAATTAATTTATATTACCATATTCAAATGAGTAAAACTTAGTTGCAGGCTGGGCTACAACTATCTTTTGCAGCCCAGCAACATGCCAGAATTTGATTGGTCAGATTTTATGTTAATTGTTTTAATTAAAAAGTCATATTTAATGTCTTATGTCACTTCAACGCTTTCTTTTCTTTCATTTTTTCCACTTCCCCATAACTTTCAATTTCCAATTTTGTCCTTCTCTCCTCAATTCTCTCCAGTATCTCTTTTTATGGATGATTTGCTACTGTCAAATCTTAATAAACATTTCTTAATCTCTCCATATGCTTAATAGCATAGCGAAAATTGACAGAATTTTAGAAAGGTAATAGTTAATTATTTATTCTATGATAAATGAAGTGAAATTGAGTTGAAACTTGAAATGAACAAATAAATTAGATAGAAGAGGAAAAAGGAATTTTATTGCAGAATTTTAGAAAGGTAATAGTTTATTATTTATTTTATGATAAATGAAGTGAAATTGAGTTGAAAACTTAAAATGAACAAAGAAATTAGATAGAAGAGAAAAGAAGAATTTATTAAAAAATGGCATAGAATGTTGGACAATGGTGAGGTTTTAAATATTATTATTATTATTAAAAATTGTCCCAGAATTTTTGTATCGATTTGTTATTTTAAAATTTTTTTTTATCTATAATTTTCTATTTTCAAATCTTAGTAAAAAATTTCAAAACAGTGATAAAAAAGAGATATTGGAGAGGATTGAATAGAGAAGGGCAAAATCGGAAATTAAAAGCCACGGAGAAGAGGAAAAAAAACAGGGAAAAAAAAGTTGAAGCCACCTGACGCATTAAATATGATTTTTTAATTAAAAATAATAACATAATACTTGGTCAATCAAAATTTGCCACGTGGTTGGGCTGCAAAAGATGGTTGTAGCCCAGCCTGCAACTAAGTTTTACTCTATTCAAATTGTTGTCAAATTATCAAATTACACCTACGTACAGATATACACTCAAATTGTTGTCATTCATCCTTAATAAATTATTTAGCATAAATATGACATTATTTATATATAAAAAAGAGTGTTTCAATTTCAAGTCACGTGGATTTACTTAGAAAGTATTAAAAAAAAAATCAAATAGAAATGAAAACAAAAGTTAGATCATTAGAAGAAGAAAAAAATAATACTTTCAAATCAAAATGAAATAAAAGCAGTATAAAAGTTCAATCAATAAAATAAGATTTAAATATATTCCTATCATTAATATGTTATTAAATTATTGTCGATAAAAACATAGTTCAACAGACAACATAGTTCAACAGACAGTGACACGATGTATTGACTAGTGACTAAGGGTAATTAAGAGATAATAAATTCAATCATCTACCACACATGTTGTCCGAATATATATGTGTTATTAAATTAATATTTGACTATATATTTCTATAAACAAAAATCAAATATAGTCTAAGCAACTTAATATTTTATTATTTTTATTAATTAACAAGAAAATATTCATTCTCATATGACTAATAAGACACTAGTTATCATCTTTAATATCGTTTGGTTGATCCCATCATGTAAATCATGTAATTATTGAACTAATATAAAAAAGTAATTAGCAAGAAGAAAAAAAAAAGACTTTAAGATTTATGAATCTAATCAACTCTAGTTACCATCTTTAATATCGATGGTTGATCCCAATCATACAAATCATACAATTATTAAACTCAAACAAAAATTATTTATCAAGAAAGCATCGTTAAAAAAAATATATATATATGATTTATGAATTTGGTAATAATGTATTTAAATTGTGCAGATCAACCCTTCGAGCACTCTACCAAAAGTTGTTTGTTTGATAAATTTTGAGCGGTATCAATACATTTAAATTTTTGAACAGTAATAATACATTTGACAGATGCATGACCAATCAACCTCATTTTGGATTTATTGTACCAAATGGTTGTTTGATAAATTAATTTTAAAACTATGCACAAACATGTGTAGGATCGAACTCTCATTCGAGGCATTGGATGATGCGCTCAATCAACTATAGATCATTAAATTATTATTATTATTTATAAAAAAAAGTATAAAGTTTTGAGGTCATAGCCACAAAAATTGTGAATTTTTTCCGTCTTTATAGCTCTCCTCTTTCCCCAATTTAACCGTACCATCCTTCCGTATCTGATTGAATATTCTGCCATTCAAATTCAATTCATTGACTCTCACTCTCAATTCACAATTCTGCAACCTCGCCGGAAAATCACAATGTCCGTCGCCGCCGACAGGTTCTGAAGCTGCCGCCGAAATGGGTTGCTGTGTTAGTTCCGGGAAATCATTCAATTCAGCGCACAAAATCGATCGGAATTCGGCGTCCTCCGCCGGTAAGATTTTTGGGCCTTCAACGGACAATGAAAGCAGAGAGCCGCCGTCTTTCATGGAGGAAGAGACCGTCAAAGAAGTGCTCTCTGAAACGCCTGCTCTGAAACCGCCACCGCCGCCGAAGAAGAATTGTCCACCGGAAGAAGATGAAGCCTTAAAACCAGTCGGCGATAAGATCGAGAAGAAGCTTCGTGAAATTCCCATCAAAGGAATTGCAGAACAAGCTTCAGAATTCTATGAAATTTCCAATCCGAGCGAGTGTCTCTCAGACTCCGCCGCCACCTTCACCGATAAAATGGACGTCGGCGGAGAGGTTCATCAGAGGGTTTTGAAATCATCGCCGGTGAAATTTCCAAAGAATCAATCAATTTCCGTAGATGTTGAGTTAAAAAGAGAAGTAACGCCGAACAAGACACTGAATCGGAGAACCGAGCAGTCGCCGGTCCGACGACCCGGCGCCACTGGGTCGACGAGATTGGTTCAGAACAGAGACGTGAGTCCGGCAGTGGCGCGGCGGGGATTGAGGGCGGTGCCTTTCCGGAGAGACCCAGATGAGAATTCCGGCCCGAGATCCCAATCGCCGGCCACCGCACGTTCTAACAATGGAGGGTCTAGATCCACCCTGGGTCGGACCCCGTCGGTGAGAAAGACCGGTAAGTCGTCGCCGATTCAGGCGGCACCGGCACCGGTGGCCAGTGAAAAAGTAGTAGAAGAAAACAATATCATAAATGGAAAGATGAACACTCAGATTGAGTCACTGGAGAACCCTCTGGTTTCCTTGGAGTGCTTCATCTTCCTCTGAAGTCTGAATGAGAGGGAAAAAAAAATCTGAAATCTGAAATCCGAATTCGTCATTTTATCTTTTATTTTTTGAATTTTTGTAGGTTTCTCTGATTTTTCTTCTTGTTCGTTTGATTTTGTTCATGTGTTGACTGAACACTGATCTGTAAATTAACAATTACGGCGGTCGGTCGCCGGAGAATTCATTGGAGGAACGTGGGTTGTTGGAAATTGAAGCATAATTAATTTAGTTGTTAATCTATGATTGGCCAAATAAGCAAAACCGACGGAGGAGGGAAGACAAAATCCGCCGCATAAATCACTGTTCATCACATGATTTAAGGAAGGGATGGGCTGTAAAAAAATGTTAATCACATCGATGGATAGTTGGAGAGTGGCTTTTGGACTATTTGAAATGGATGATCTGTCATAATGTGATTGTCCCACAATTTTTAAATGTATTAGCTCTTTTGTTGGCGTCATCAACGCCACTATTCATCGCGTCTAAAGTTTTTTGTGCCCTTTGCGAGTTTTGCGTGAACGCCGAGAGAGAGCAGAAGAGGAGGGAGAAACTCATAACGTTTCATCTTCTTCTTCCTCTCTTCTTTCTCATCGACAACCATGATCAAATCTGAAGAACGACGACGATTCTTTTACGCTGACTACTATGAAGGGTGCGAGGGAGAGAGGAAGAGTCACCATCCACGATTCAACTAAGGGCTGCCAGGAGAGATTTTCTCTTTGTAATCGTCGACAACCGAAACAAGCGTGAAGAAAAGAGGGAGAATCCCAAGGGAAGAATACTACGGATTTTTCAAGTGATTGTTTGTGCTGATAATAGCAAAAAGACATAAAACATACGTTAAAAAATTGTAGGTCAAATGGCTTTAGCCTTCGGAGGGGCGAGTCATCCATGCAAAAAATACACATGGCTTTTGGGTACAATCCAAAATGGCCTAAATCAACGACACAAATTTCTAGTCAGCACACACGACTTATAATTTTTTCTACCTCAATAATATCTTAGAAACTTTTCATTCTGAAAATTATTGTTTAATATGTGGTTTCTTATGTCAAATTGATGCTTAAGTTTGCTTTAATTAGTAATTTCAAGATTTTTAGAATGGAAAGATAATTCTATATATATATAGATTCCGCATTTATCTCAAATAAGTAGTGGAGATTTAACCTTACGACCTCTTAAGAAAAGTAAGAATATTTGAACTACTAAATTATGTCTTAATTATTTGAAAAGTTTGTATAAAACTTGTGATTGTGTATCCTTAGTTTTTAGATTTATAGTTTAGTTACTTTTTAGGTAGTATAAAATGTAAGTTTCATAAGTCATGATTCGTAAAGTTCATAAAAAATAAAACATGAATTTGTTTCTCTATTTTAGGTTACAAAGCTTGTTTAAAGTTAACTCATAAGCTAAATACTCATGGAATTACATAAATCCAAACTTCAAAACGCTACCCTATACTATTTACAACAACCCTACAAACACATCAACTTCCAAGTCTAGAAAAACTTTGTTGTAATTCGTTCATTTACACCAATTTGATTTCGAACAAAAAATAAAAAATATGACGGTTGTGTTGTGTCGTGTGTCTCTTTCTTAGAAATCTTATGATAACATAAATTTGAATTGAGATGGAGAGTTGGGAGGGAAAATGGAAAACTCCGTTTTGAAGCCGTTGGAAGTTAAGGTTGATGACACTTTTGAGTTACCTAAGTAAGTGTTGGGTGGTCCAATGCCAAATGGATCAATTCCAACACAAAATACCAAACCCAAACTTGTGCTTGTCCTTGTGGCTACCTTTTAATTCAATTTGGTAAGTTGAATTTCAGGTCTTTTTTTTATTTGGTGGGTTCTTTTTCTTTATGAAAAAAATTAAACCTTTTTGTTTTGAGACAGAAAAAGGTGAAAAAACAGCTTCTCTTTCTAGTGGAATCCTATGGAATTTAAAAGAAAGAACAAATTTGGGATATGGTTTAAAATTTGAGGTTTGGTGATGATGGTTAGTTTTCAAAGGCATTTTTGGGTCATTTTCAGTGCATTTCTAACGTCTATCTCTCTCTCAAATATTCATACAATAAAGTGTCTTTCATTGTTTTTCGTGTCACATATTCCGCCAAAAAATTCTAAAATCTCAGGCAAATTAATCAACTACAAAACTATATATTTATATATACTTTCTAGTTAAAAATTTAAATCAAAATTTGAGTTCAACTATTCTCATTCTTTTGATTTTCAATATTAAAAAATGTTTAATCCACCTTATATTAATCTCCCATCTATTTAATAAAAGTGCTAGAGGCTTGATTGTTTTTAAATAATTCTTTAATGTTGTAGGATCTCATATCATTCTCAAATGATGCTGATGTGACTGACAATGAATGAGAGTAATACTCATACTAGATGTGATATAAGAAACTTTTATAAAATAATAGTTTAGAAAAGTCGGTTGAAACATCGAATCAAACAAAACGCCCAAGGAGTCTAAATTATGTGTGTTCAAGGAGTCTAAATTATGTGTGTTTTTTTTTTCAAGCTTTTAAGTTTTAGTTTGGTTGTTCAACTAAAAGTAAGTAGACTAAGAAAAGCTTACAAAGACAGAAGGTAGAAAGAGTTGTGAGACTGTCAGGCCCAACTTATTCAGAAGCCCATTTTACTTCCATCGGGCCGGCTTACGCATGAAGCCCAACCATTTACAAAGCCCTCCATCGCTATGGTTCATGTCCCAAAGTTTTTTTTTCCCCCCGAAGTTTATTATTACTATTATTTTCTATAAAGTGAACTATTCTTCCTTAAAAAAAAAAAAAAGACAAAAAGTAAACTTTTTTTATTAATTTAATATATATATATATATATATATATATATATATATAAATTTCTCAACTCTATAAACCATTAACAAGAGATCGCGTGATATATATATATAAGAAAAATATAAGAAATAAAATAAAAACAACCACAATGAGAGTTAAATTCATGACCTCTTGATCTGAAATCAAACGCGCTAATCCATTTTATTATAATTTTTTTTTTTAGTTCAGTTAAAAATAAAAAGTTGTAGTGCAAACATAACATGACTCAACCGACCTAAAATACAAATTATTGACCAAGATATAAGATGTTTAACAGTGGAGAATCGTGAACTTCTATTATCTGAAAGATTATACATATAATGTGCTTCAACTTGACAAAAAAAAATTAATTGTATCCCAAACTTTCAATTCTAGTAAATTGGTTCTCAAACTTGTATAAATTTTGTAATCCTTTATCTTTAATTTGTATAAGATTTACAATTTTTACCTTCTAATAAATTTTTATTTTAAAAACAATTAGGAAAAAAAAATTATTGTGTGGGTAATGAATTAGGAAACATATATCTAAAATGAAATTGATGTTGGATTTCAAAGATAAACAACACCAGAGCTAAATTTAAGCCTTAGAGACTTGTTGAATGGACGAACTTGTGGGCTGAAATTAGTGTGTTTTAGAATATTTTTACTTTTTTCTACTGAAATTAGTGAGTGGAATTTGAGAAAATTGTATCACTTATTTAATAACTTATTTAAATAACTTATTTAAGTGGATGGGTTCTGATTCCCAGAGTTCTGAAGAAACACAGTTTTCTGATTTTCAGGGTTCAGAACCCCAAGCAAACTCCAAGGGTTCTGATTCCCAGAGTTCTGAATCTAAGACGGGACAAAACGCCTCCTTAATGTTAACAAAAATTTTAAAAACCCTGAGTCGATTCAATTCAATCAAAGCCCCAAAAAACGTGTCGATATTACTAGCTTTAAAATGCTTTCTACTCTCGCACGTGCAGGTTTTTGAAGGTTGACGGTAATGGAGATCATTTGAACCAGATTGGAGGTAACAGACGCGTATTGTAACGAAACGACGACTAAGCTCACTCACCTATGGCCCATATTATTGTCGATTTGTAGTGCACCAGTGTAGGTTCCTTTGTAGCACGGATATGTTCTCTCTCTTTCAAGAAAAAAAATAATAAAATAATAAAATTAAAAAAAAAAAAATTAAAAACCAATTGGTTTTTAGTTTTATGTTTTTCAAATTTTAATTTGTTTTATCTTAATTTTTTTACTATGGATTACACTTATCTTAGAAAAACATTTAGATTCTTAGTCACATTCCAAAAATATATATATTTTTTTTAATTTTTAAAATTGACTTGATTTTTTAAAAATTGGTAGAAATTAGATAAAAAACCAAAAAAAAAAAAATTATGGGTGAAAGTAATGTTTATAGACTTAATTTGAAAAACCAAATCTTTATCATACCCGTCCTAAAATATTCATTTTATGTTAATTGACCATATTCATAACAATATTTAATATTTATCAGTCTAGTATACAATAGAAATATTAATTAGAGCGATCAGATGGAGCATAATTCATCATTGATTGACATGTACAACCTTTTATGATGTAGGAGGTCCAATCTCCATCCACATATAAAAAAAAACATTGTTGGTGTGTGAACTTAGCAAAAGATCGGTAGCTCAATTTTTTTAAAAAATATACAAGCTGGCCAGTGCTCGACAACTTTGGTCTTCGAGTTTTCGTCCTAGCTGGTCCAACCTGCAAGACTAATCCGAGCACCAGTGTGGTAGTGTGCTCAACACGCTTTGATGTCAAAGTTAGTACAATAGTCAAAAGAAGTAATTGAGGAGCATAGTGAGTAGTTGCATACCTCAAATAAGGGTTTAACCCTTGTATTTATAATGATTTTACTTGATGTCAGGATCGTCCGCATTTTCTTTTTCGGGTGGTCAACCATTTTTCACGGCTCCTAAGCAACTACTTTGATATTCCTCTTTGGAATAGTTGTGCCGCTTGGACCTTTTGTTCTTAAGCCAAATAAACTTTATTTCTTCAGCCCACAACATATATATTAGTTAGAGATAAAATACATAATTGAAATTATATTGTAATGTAATTAAAAATAGGGAAAAAATCAATTTATATCCTTAAACTTTGGAGGTTGTATCAATAAAACCCTAAACTAATGATGGTATCAATTTAAGCCCTAAACTTTTAGAAATATATCAATTTACACCTTTTGTTAAGATTTTATTTTAAAAACGTTGATTTAAACACGTGAAAACTTATAATTTTAGCAATTAAACCCCTAAAATTTTATAAGTGAATCAATTTGATGAAGGTTTAGGGATTTAATTGATAAATTATAACTCTCCACACCAAATGTTTAAAAACGAACATTTTGCTAGGAGAGTGTAAATTGATACATTTTTAAAAGTTTAGGGTTTAATTGATACAATCTCAAAGTTTAAAGGTATAAATTGATGTACTAAAAAAAAAAAAAAAAAAAAAAAAGAGGTATAAATTGATTTTTCCCTTAAAATATATATATATATTATTAAAAAAATTGACTTTTTTTTTTTTTGGGATAAAATATTAAAAAACAATTTGACTTAAATTTAGTTAAAATAAATCATAAATGAATACAGTAACTGATTAAGAAATTATATATCCATATATCCATATTAAAGATCAAACGTTCAACTTTACTTACTTTTTTTTAATTATCCTACTTAACCATAAAAAAAAAACCCCATATCTTTATCATAACCATGAAGATGCTCTGGTTTTTTATTTATTTATTATTTAAAATTCATGTAGCTCTGAACTCTGATAAATTTCAACTTTGGTGAAAATGATTCATTTGCAAGATGTATGAAATAGTTATTATATTTAAATTTTAATTATATATGGGGTAATATCACTTTTATTCTTTTATAACTACGGATGTATAAGTTACATAAAAGTAGTAATGTTTGATATTTCATAAAACTTTTATTGTTTTTTAAAAAATAGCTCAAATGTAGTTCCTACCTATGAAGTATGACGACGATGGCCGAAGATGCTTCACATTTCATTTCAAGTATACTCATAGACTCATATATAGTGTAAGCAACTGGTGCCACATAAAGAATTCCAATGTTATTTATAGCCTGCATAATATTCTCACTTATCTTCAACCATATCATCAATAATCAAAGTGATTTTGTTTAAAAATAAATAAAAAATAAAAAATAATCAAAGTTATTTGAAATTCAATTAATAAATAACTTAAGTGGTGTGGGATAAAATATGCATAGTAGTAATATTTTTTCTTTTTTTTGAGTTCAATAATATGTAGGTTAGTAGATTCGAACCTCAAATCTCTTGATCGAGAGCACGTGCTTTACGCCAAAATTTCTTGATTATCATTATCTTTTACCAACTTCAGTTAGCTTAATAGTTAAGCTATCTTAACCCCTCATATTTTTAGTTCAAAAATATGTTAAGATCGAGATTCAAACTTCTAATTTTTTTTTATCAAAGTTATAATATCTCAACCAGTTGAACTATGTCAAATTGTCAAGTATCTTAACATATTTTAAGAGGTAGTAACTTTGAATTTTTACTATATTCTTACCATATATTTGTGAGGTAATATTTTTTTCTAAAATATAGTTGTATCATCACTTTATTTATCATGCAATTGAATTGACCATGTAATACATTTTACTTTTGATCATATGACTCAATATAAATGGCAATAATACTTTATACTTTATCAAAAATTTGAGACTTTGCAGGTTCCCCTGCAAGACAAACCAAAAAGCAAAGAGAAAAAGAGGGTAGGTAGTGGTCTGAAAAGTCTATGTTCATAGAAAGAACAAGTCATCCCTAAACAAGTAAAAAAAAGGCACATCAAAATTTTACACTATAATAATGGATGAGTTATAATAGTTTGTAAATAGTAAATACTATTGAATTAAGTGTAGTTACTTTATTTACCATAAGCAAAACATGAATAATTGGTATTGATTATAATAATTCAGTACACCAAACTTTAAGTTGATGTCTCAAACACAACAAGGACTTTTATTTTCTAAGCTTGAAGAAAATCACATCCTTTTTTAAAAAAAGAAATTGCTATCGCAAAGCTCAAAAAAGGACATTGAAGGAAATCCAGCAGAGATCCTATTGATGTTTGTGACATTGGAAATCTAAAACTTGGAACTTTTTCTTTCTTTTAGCCAACACACTTTCGGCTTCCAACAGTAAAGGTTCGTTTACCCAATAACATAAAAAGGCATTTTCCTATCACACCAATTTAGCATGCTTGAATCGAAGGCCAATGCATTTGCCCCTTTACTTTTACAATTATTTGGCATTCATAATACGAGGTAGAGGCCAAAAGGGATTAAATTTGAAATTTTTAGGCTATGGGGAAGAAAGAGATATTACAACAGCTAAAATATCTACTACTTCACTTGAGGTCTAAGGTTCAAATCTCAATTGATTTATAACAAATTTCAAAAGTGCTTCGACTTGGGTAATAATATCTTTTAACATAAAGAAAGTGAGATGGACAAAAGATTGGGAAAGCAGGCAGAAATATAGAAGATATTCGATGACCATGAAAAAGTTATAAAATGACAGAAAATTCTGATAAGGCAAGCGGTTGCAGAGAGAATCTGCAGAAAAGGTAGAAGAAGACCAAATGGGCGTTTGTACGAATGGGAAAACGATCTTGCATGGGAATGGCAATGGGCAATTAATGCTAAGCCAAATGAAATTTTGAAAGAAAAAAAAAAAAGGAGAATTTGGAATATGGGACCTTTTCCATACCTTCTCCAAAGTCCAATCTGAACATCATCAACAAGCCTTTATTGGGAGAATCAGAGTCCCCTGTATCATCACCCACCTATGATCTAGACACGTGGCACTTGGGTCCACAAAAAATCCTATCTCCAGCTTGTGGTTACCCATGAAGAAGGACCCCACCATGAGAAAAATGTAATATGGATTGAAAAGTAGACCATTATCCCCACTTTGTATAGGACAATGACCCTACAGGAAGAAATTGAAAGAGAAGACAAGGGTCACGTAGTTGGGTAGAGTGACAAGTCATTAGCCAAGGGATCATCCCAATCTCCCTTTGCAATTGCAGCACTATGTAGGAGGGAGATGGCAAAAGACCCCAAGATTCTATGGGAGAGACAAAGAGGTGAACACATGAGGAAATGGAGTGAGACAAAAAACAGATTATTTGTTAAATTGAAAAGTAAGAGTGTGAGAGCTATATGACCTATACATATCCTATAAAGTTGCAAAGAAGAATCATGTTCCTCCATTTTGCCTCATATACAAGACAAATCAGTGGATAAAAGATGGCAAAACTCTCATTTCATTCATCACTACAACACTTCCTGGTTTACTGCATCTGTATCCATAGACAGCATTCTCACTAATTTTTTATTAGTTTGGTTTAAACTAAAACACATCTATAGTTCCTAGATTTTTAATTAATGCTTAATCCTTATGTCTCTAGATTCTAATTTCTACCCTAAATCAAAATAAAAGAACTAAAAATGTATTTTGACCCATTGATTTCTTTTATCCTGAATCTTACCAAAAAAAAAAGATTTCTTTTATCCTGAACTACAAGAAGGCTCAGTTTCTGTCAAGTAGGGTGCTGAACAAATGGACTGAAACAAAAACAGGATTCCTGCAGCAGCATTTTTCTGTTAAATTCATAACGGAGAAAAGGGTTTGAATCCTTATAATCCTTTCATGAAAATGATTGAACTGATTTTTTAAGAATGTTCAAAAGCGAAGTTAATTCCTTGCTTATTAAAAGAATGAATCTATTAGGAACCGGTAAAGAATGGTTAAGAAGTTAACTAATAAAAGAATTTTATGGTGGTGAAAGAGGTAAAGACCGAAGACATACCGTTGAACATAGGCAGCTTCCTTGGTTACTTTAGCCACAACAATATTCGATACTGATATGTCTTTGTAGGCTCTCTGCCCACAGCAACTGCTATTAGTACTAGCTCTCTCCCTCTCTGTCTGTCTTTATCGCTGTTAGTTGATGGAATTTGAGCATTCCAACATGAATCCAAGGAGAAAAAGCCGATCATCGTAGAGGCTCAGCAGAAACTGCGCAGCTTCATTGGAAGCCCAAAACATTACGCTTTGCCCTTTCTCTTGTATACAAAAAGGTGAATCTTCTTTTGTTGTTTTACTTCTGACACCTCCTGCACAAACCTCAGATTGCAACTCTTGATGTTTGTCTCTGTGTCTCTCTCTGTGAATTCTTTATAATCTTCCTCAAAAACCCAGAAGCAATCGCCAACCTGCTCTTCATTTCAAGACATTTTTGGGATTAGCAGAAGAAAATTTAGAGTTTAGAGATTGACGCTGCTGTATAAATGGGATTGGTGGGAGGCATAGAATGGATGAATACTTACAGTAGGAAGCAATTCAGGAAACTGTTCTGGAGGATGAGAGCTGCGATGAAGAAAGCCATCAAGAACGGAGGAAAGCAACAGTTCAAATTCCAATATGACCCTTGCAGTTACGCTCTTAATTTCGATGATGGGTCTTGCAAATTTGAAGATGTTGCAACTGAAACACCTGCAAAAATTCAGACTTCCTCAAATTTGAATCACTCTGCCATGTGGGTTTTTGTACTTTTGGTGAAATCTGAGTGAATTTTCTTGATTGGCAGATTTGACACTTTGCCAGTCCATTGTCTTCTGCATTCTTGATTAGAATCCATCTAGTTGCATTTTTGTACATCTATGCTTGTGGTATGATCTTCAATGTTAATTGGTTTTGGTTTTGGTTTGAGAGGAAAACTGATCCTAAGGTTTTGTTTTGGTTGTCATCCTTGATTTATCAACTCCTTCATTTCAGATTCTTCCATCTTCTCATACGGCAATCTCAGTGTCTAGAATTTACAGATTTACTTTCGCAGGCAACCCCAGTTCTTGGGGGTAAGCAGAAGTTATTATCTAACAGTTGAAATTGAAGAAAACTCTTAAGAAAATTGTTTGTAATAAATTGTAAAGCGCAATAACAGGGGTGGGAAAGGAGGGGTTTGACGATGATGCTTAACGAAAGACAATATGTAGAATTACAATTATTTTGTGTTAACAATACTGTTCAGTTCCCGGTCACAATTTTGATTATGAAGTTCGATCTAATCATATAAGCCATAATTATTGAGAAATCACTAACAAATCTTCCTATGGGGCAATAATTCACCATTTGCAACTTAGTACAAAATGGTCGATAAAATCTGAGTTTTCAGAAAAGCAAGTTTCAAAAGATGGTTGTAAAATGTTATCATAAAACTGAAGTTCATTCACGTTCCTTGAGAGTCTAAATTTGTATTCCATCTTCAAGTTCCTGGAATGTCCTAATTTGAATGGCAACTTCAATCTTAATGTTAAATTGAAGCGCTAAAAAGTTGTTGATAATCTTGACTGTATTTTCCAGGTTAAACATATAAGGAGAACAACTTCAGGCCCCAGTTTTTAGCAGAAGGAAATGAGACTAGACCCATATAATATGGGCCATATTCAGACATCCATTACCCTCTTTTCTTTTGGGGGGTGTAAGGGCGGATTATATCGATAAGCAAAAAAGTAGAATACAGGGGAGGAAATCTCTTTTAAGGAATCCGAATAAGAAATGTAAAGTGGATTTATGATATTGCATTGGCATGAGAAGATTATTATTGATATAATTTTACTAGTATCTGCATAGATTCAAATTCAAATTTGTAAGGGATCTGCAGAGAAGAAAAAAAAAAAAAAAAAAAAAAATGGTAGAGCATAGTAAAATTGAGGGATGACTGATGAGAATATCATTATTTAACCTTTCCAAAATGGAACGGTGCACAGTTTTAGTATTGATCCCACAAATAGGGAATCATTCCTCATTTCTTAATAAATTTATTTAACTTTGGAATTAAGAGAATGCTTTTCCATCCTAATGTTCCCATTTCCCGCATCCAAAATGCTGAAATCTCCAAAGAATAAAGCATCGACACAACGATGCATTTGGCACATACAACAAATGTGTGTAATGAGATGAAGAGAATCCAGTCAAAGACTCCAAATAAAATAAAATCTTTCTGCTTTGCCTTTTTTCCAGGAAGGTCGTTTTAGGTTTTTTTCAGTCATTAAAAGTTGTTTTGGCTCAGACTGACGATTGTCCTTCTATGCTCGAAATAGATATTATTCCATCCTTCATTTCGGGAGAGAGGTAGAGAATACTGTAGCAGATTGGTTTCTTCACTGTGCTATGGAATATTTGGTGGGAGAAGAACAGGAGCTTTTCATGGAAAGAGCAGTTCTTGGGGGATGTGTGATGAGAGGCTCACTTTAATACTTCTCTTTGGGATTCTTGTAACAATTTGTTTAGGGATTTATATCTTTTTTGTTATTACCAACAATTGGAGCACTGTTCTGTAATAGTTGTTCTAGTACCACTTTTTGGTTCATGTATCTTTGTTCTTTCATTCCACTAAATAAGAACATAAATACTCATGGACGACAGTAGTTTCTTATTTCTTATAATATAAAGATTAGACGCCTAGTAACGCAATTCCACAAATAATACAAATTTTTAAAATACCTCATAGGAAAAGCATAATAACTTTTAGCATGTTTCTGGCTAGTAAGTAAGGATAGCAGCATTTACCTAGCTGTCTTTAAGCGCTGTAGCATGTGTCCAAGGACGTCTTCACAAAAAAAAAACAGTTAGAGAGATCTATAAGAGCAAGCAGTGCAGTTGTTCTCTCCTGCTCTTCCATTAAATATTTCTGTAACAAGAAAGAGTGGAGTACTTTATATAAAATATATTAATACATATATTTCACAAATAAGTAAATGTAAATTGAGAGCATGAGAGTTTAATGCAAGGAGTTTAGGAGAAAGTCTTGGATGGTTTCCGTAGAGAAGAATAACAAAGTATGTCACTGTCAATGGGACCAAGTGAGTAGAAACTTGCATTTTCTTCTCCCGTAGGAGCAAGGTCCCTCCTGAGCAAACTCCATAGCTTCTCCAACTCTTCCATTCTGGATTAACTCTATCATCCTTTGCTGTGGCGGTGGACAAACAAATTTGGACTTGTGTCCAATATCTGCATGTAGAATTTGACTTACATTACTATGGGAAGAGAGAACAAATATTTCTCAGTTTCTTCATTATCGGAGGAAAAGAAAAAAACAGCAAAATACTAATTGCTGACTGACGTGATTACCACTACCAGCCCATGGGTAAAAAGGACATGAAAACGCAATGTAGCCTTAGAAGCATATACAAAAGAGATGCCTTTCATCCGCAGCATGAAAAAACCAAATGATCAACCAAATAACATAGTAGCATCATAATTCAATAGTCAACGCATAATTCATTTTCAAGCCTAAAGTAAAATTGAGACTAATAAAATGTGAGTTGTAAAATAAAAATTGAATAATTAGAGCAAGAAATGGACTTTATGGTCTCTTCCTATAAAAGTGAGAGACTAACACTGAGCTTCTCGCTCCTTGACTCAAAAGGAATATTATAAGAATTAAGAAGCATGTGAGCTTACTAGGTTGTGACAAAAGAAAAAGGTATAGAACAAATTTGTTCGTGGAAGTGCTTTCAAGGAGTCTCTGTGGTTCATTTCATACTCAACAAAAAAATTAAGTATCTACTACATACACAAGGACAAGAATATCATATTCAATACACTAAGAGAGAAATGCTACATTGACTATCAATGCTATTCGTTATCTAAGTAATCTCAAAAAGTTTAAGAATACATTATACCCCTGAATTCAAGTCTTAAACTTTCTCGACTGCATTTCAAATAACCAAGTCATACTGCCGAACTATTGTCCAATTTGTTATACAGTGGAGGTGGTACAAGGGAAGAAAAGACAGAAATTACTCCATAAGAAAAACAGAAACAACATAGAATGAGTAAAATGCTCATCAAATGCAACGTAAGGACACATTTTGTCCCAAAATCCATCCAGAATTTCCGAGCTGCATCAGCACGCCCCACAGTATAACAAGTTACTCGCCAACATATAGCCTGAAGGTCAATTCCATTGACGCGAAGAAAATAAATAAATAACTTCCCTACCTCGGCTATTATACTCGACCTAGTTGAAATTTCCTGCCCAAAAGCTCGACCAAAGTAAATTCATTGCCCTAGATGCTAATTTTTTCAATCCCAATAGCTATCTTGGACATTCACAAGTACGCAACGTAGTGAATAATTTGCAAGATTATCAGCCCTAAATCGTTCTTAACGAATCAAGAGTTTCCGATCATTCTTTTTATTAAAAAAGACAGGTAGCGTGATCAATTATTTAAGCTCTGCAATGAAATAGCAAGTGGGGAATTACCATTGCTCCAATCTTTAGTAGACGATCAATCAGAGTCGAACACTGTGAACACCAATGCACCGCACTCAACACCATCAAAATTTCGCAATGACTACCAAGCCTCCGCCCAAGTCGATTCCATGCGAGCCATAGCTTGGAACTTAAAAAACAGAGCGCAATGAAAATCCTAATCATTCAAAAAGTTTTCCCGGGAAAATCGAAAAGAAGAAAACTACCTTTGATCGGAGAAGATTGCGAACAATCGGAGCACTTTCGTTTTAAACGGAGTTTCGAGTCTGACGGTAGCTTTATTTTCACTAATGGATCTCTTTCTTCTGGCCCACGTTTCTGGTTTGACTGGTCAACGATATCGGCCCACTGGATGAATGTTGGGTCTTCAGGCCTTCGCGGAGCTTTGAAGCTGTTATTTATTTGGTCACACAAATTTTTTTTTTTTTTCTTTTTTTTTAGAAATTGTCAAAAAAAAAAAAAAAAAAAAAAAAAAAAAAAAAAAAAAAAAAAAAAAAAGTTAAGAATAAAAAACTGAATTGAAAAATAGTTAACAATCTTCCTTATTTTCATCCAACGAATACCACGATTTTAAGGAATGGATTGACAAGGAATGGATTGACAATTTGCATCCCAATTATACTCCTAATATATACGTTTATTTACGGACAACCCACCTAACTAATTTTATTTATTTTTTTGTTATTCATAGTTTTAAAAATTCAACAACTTATATTTTAAAATGTTTAACACTAAAAAAAAAAATCCAATTAACAACACTCAAATTCATCTAATTAACAACCCTCCTAGATTCATGCATTTTGAAAGGAGAGCTTTTTTTTTTTTCCTCCAAAATTGAAACGATGACAATGTATAGAGAAAGGTTGAGGGAGATGAAGATCTTTGCTCACTCCGAAAATACGTCATAGAAGGTTTTGGGAGTCCAAATTTTCAGCCCAATTCAAGCGTTTAACTGAGATAGATAAATTTTCAGCCCAAGCGTTTAACTGAGATAGATAGTTTTTTTTAAGGTAGAGGGTTTCAAAGTTGAGAATCGATAACTGTTTCAAATCGATTTGGAATATCAAAGATTTGCAAATCTCCTAACTCAATGTTGCAAGTAATGATACAATTGATTGAACGTTTTCCCGGGTAAACTCAATATGCATACCAATTTTAAATTTTTTTAGTATCATTTGTCCAATGCTCACGGATTAATGGCTTATGTATATACACGCATATACTTTATATGACATACACATTATTATAGATGTAACTACGAATATATACCCACACTAAAAGTTATCATCCATATTTATAATTTTCTTACAACTATGCATGAACATTTTAATTTTTTTTTAGTATCATTTGTCTAATGCTTAGAGTAATGGCTTATGGTGTATATACGCGCATCTACCTCATATGATATACTTGCATATACATTGTTATAAATGTAACTACGAATATATGTAACTACGAATATATACCCACACTAAAAATTATCAAAGGCGTCATTTTTATAATTTTCTTACAACCATCTATGAACATCTTAACTTTTATAAACATCAATTTTGCTGAAAATTTAATTGTTTATGTAATTTTTTTACAGCCTATGTTATACTTGTACATTCACCCATTAATGGCTTATGTGTATACATATATACTCCATCTAATTACTTATGTAATTTTCTTACTGCCCATGTTATACCTATACGTACATTCACTCATTAATGACTTATGTATATATATACTCCATATGATATACTTTCATGGTACATGTACATGTAACTACGAATATATACACACATTAGAAATTATCGAGAGCACTATTATTGTTTACGTGTTTCGATTTAATTGGTGGTTGTTATCATTGACCATATCTTAGTTTTTATTTTTTTTTCATGATTCTCTAGAATAAATATTTATTTTTCCCATAATTCTTTCGAATTAATCTTTATTTCTTTATTTTCACCATAATTCTCTCCAATAAATATTCTCTCTAAATAAATTTTTACTTTTTTTCCACCATTCTAATAAATCTTGTTTTTTTGCAGGGAGTTTGAGTTCAATATTCAACGTTTCAATAGAGGGTAGTTTTGTCTTTTGTCTAAACACATTGTAAATATTATTCTAAATATAGAGGTTAGCTACTTTTCAACAAAATGATTGAGGTAGCTGTTTTTCAACCTGCACTTCTCAATTTCAGCTATTCTTGTAGTTGATCCAAATTTTTTCTTCGTTTCTTAATGAAATCACAACTTTATTTCAATTGAATTATGCTGGATTCGACGAGACAAACTTTTAAACATTTATAATATATCTTTAAATTTTATGTTTTATATTTCATATATTTTCGAACTTTTAATTTTGTGTCTATCTCTGACAAATTAAACTTTCTAAAATTAATTGATTAATTGATATAAATTTAAATGTTATGTCGGATATAATCCTAAAATTTTAATTTTGTGTCTAGTAGATCTATAATTTTTTTTTAAAAAAAATTGAAATTTCATGAGCTAAAATTATAATTTTAAGGGGGCGTTTGGGGCGCAAGGTGGGTTATTATAGTTGGTGGGTTATAATAATCTGTGGGTTATAATAGTCTGTGTTTGGGGTGCAGTATAGTCTGGGTTTAGTAAGTCTGTGTTTGGGGTGCAGAGTTGTATAGTGTGGGTTTAAAATACAGTTTTCTTTAACATGAAGTTTGAAATATGTGTTTATGTTAGTTTATTTTTTTTCTACAACTTTTTGTTGTATTTATATAGTTAAATGTATATTACATATTATTTTTTAAAAAATTTTAAAAATAAATATTATTTAGAAAATCACAAATAATCGACAACAAGAGGCTCGGTGGAGAGAGAAATAATACAGTTTTCTTTAACATGGAGTTTGAAATATGTGTTTATGTTAGTTTATTTTTTTTCTACAACATTTTGTTATATTTGTATAGTTAAATGTATATTACATATTAATTTTTTAAAAGTTAAAAAAATAAATATTATTTAGGAAATCACAAACAATCGACAGGTTCGGTAAAGAGAGAAATTTGGGATGAAATGGAAGATAAAAAATCGTGAGGTGAGGAAGACAAAGAGAGAGAAAAAATCGGTAAATTGAGTGAAAAAAATAGAAAAAAAAAAACTCGAAAAAAAACAAAGAGAGAAGAAAACCCGGAAAATTTAATGAAAAAAAAAAAAAAAAAACAACAACAACTACTGTAGAACTGCTACAGTAAACACTGTAGCAACCCGGGGGTTATAATAACCCCCAGCCCCAACTTATATAGTTAGGGCTCCAAACATGGGGTGGGCTATTTAAGCCCACCCCACCCTATCCAACTCGGGGGCCAAACAACTCCTAAAAGTTTGAGAACCACGTAGATACTAACCTTAAAATTCGTAGACTAGATTTATAATTGAACCTCTATTTTTTTTTTTTAATTTCACGTTTTTGAATTATTTTATTTTATTCACTCATCCTTCATTTGAAATTGGAAGTCTAAATAGATCATGTTTTATCCTAAAAAAAAAAAAAAGATAGTGGAGATTTTTTTTTCTTTTCAATAATGAGTATAAAAATCCGAATCTGTCAAAAAAAAATAATAATAATAATAATAATAATAAATTAAATTAAATAATAAAATAAAATAAAATACGCGTCATTGTTGAATTATATTCATTTTAGCAAAATAATAGAGATTTAAACGTACATTATATTTAGTAAAACTTCCCGTTGGGAAGAAATTATCATGGAATTAAGGATGTAGTTTCATTTTCAATTTGATGGATTCTTTTTTCTAGTTTTATCTCTGGAAATCCAATTTGTGAAGATATCAACCCAAACGGAAGAAGTAAAATCCTCTATCTTGCTTCCAACCCAAACGGCTATGGCATTTATAAAGGAGCAATCAGATGTCAATGCTTGAATAGCCAAGGCACAATCAGACTCAACAATTATTTGACGAATACCCAATGAACTAGCCCAGGATAAGCCAACACAAATAGCTTATAATTCCGCATGGAGGGGCGGTTGGAAGAACCCCCTTTGAGAGCTTGGGCGGCTAAGACCTTTCCAAGAGAGTTCCTGATTACAAACCCCAAACCAGCTTCAAGAGAGGGGGAGCTCCAGGAGGCATCAACATTGAGCTTAAAAAGGTCGATAGGAGGAGCAATTCACTGATGCAAAGAAAGACATTGATTAGAAGCAGAGGGCGAAGAAGTCAAGATGTTGGAGCTAAATTGAAGTTCAACCATGTAATCCAAGATCCAAACTGATTTAGCTTCGACACTAAGAACACAGTTACCTTGAACAATCGAATTACGATCATTCCAAATAGCCCAACAGGTGACACAAGCCAGAGAAAGATCTTGCTTTGAGAGGAAAGAACACCAAAAATCCCAGTGGTCAAACAACGAGCAGTGAACAAATGGCTTCCTAATCACATTTGGCAAAAGGCAATCCCAAATCTTCCTAGTCCGAGGGCAGAACAAAAGAGCATGGGAGGGCGATTCATTATTAGCCTGACAGAGAGAACAAAGGGCCAAACAATCGATGCCCTTACCTTTTAAAATAGTAAGCGAAGGAAGAAAGCCTTTAAGAGCTTTCCACATAAAGAGCTTGATTTTAGTAGGGAGCTTAAGGTTCCACAAAGATCTCCAAGACTTTGAATGGGAAGAAGAATCCGAGGGACCAGGAGAAGGAAGGAATCACCAAATAAAAATGAAGTATCATAAATTTATAGAAAGCTTTTTTATTTTAAATGATTTATTTTGAATGATTTATATTTAAATAATTTAATTTGTCAACTCTACCGATATTTATATTTTAAAATGCATTTATAGAATCTAATAAGCTATAAATTAAAGAAAGGTTGTTTTGAAATATTATAACGAAGTATTAAAAGATTTGATTATTAAACCTGTGTAGTAAGATTATTAAAAGTGTCCGTCACATTATAAATTATATTTAATAATTTTGTATATACGTGGCTTTCCATAGTGCTAACTAAAAATATAAAGTAAGAACAAATTCCTACCAAATCTAATGAGGGAGAGTATATTTTAATTATATTTTACCTTTTATGTTACACATTTGAATGTAAAAAGTGGATGATGTGTTATGTGTTGAGATTAGACTCCATAAGCGTATGTCGTTTGGTTGACGTGTTTGAGGGTGGACATCAGGATGAAAATAGACATCTATGATCATAGTCACGTTTGGTTTGAAATTTTTGAATTTATGCCCCAATTTTTTTTATGATGACATTCCAATTTGATGACTTTTTCCGAAAGTGACAGGTATGTCATATTTCCAATTTGATGATTTTCTCACGTATGTCTATCTTATTCTTTTATTTTTTTATTTTTTTTATTCTTTTGATTTTGCGATAGCCAGCAATCTATGTGATCGCATAGCTATCGCTTGGGTTTGGGGTTATCGCATAACTATGAGATCACATAGGTTGTTATGCGATAGCCAGCAATCTATGCGATCGCATATGTGTCGCATAGGTTTGGGGTTATCGCATATCGCATGACGCATAGCTATGCGATTACATAAGTTGCTATCTTCTTCTTATTTTTTCTTCTTTCTTTTTTTTACAACGTTTTATTATTCTTCAATTCTCAATATAAAACTCGTGCAATTTTATTAAACTATATAACACTATCATTATTTCTTCAGTTTTATTATTCTACTAAATAATTAGAATTACAAATTTATATAAATTTATTAAATACATTTATTTGAGGAGAATTATTAAGATTGATTGCTAAATAAAATCAACGACTATAAATTATATAGTTATTAATGAATGAATATTAAATTAAAATTTAATTGCTTACAATTATTTTTAATAATTTTACCTAATAAAATGAATTAACTAGCACCAATTAATTATTTATAATTTATTTTTATGAAAATATAATGACATTTTCATGGAGCACCAAACTCAACATTATTGATTCATATGCATCTTATTTTCAAACATCTCATTTTCAAGCATCTTTTATTTTCAGACATTTGTAAATTCTCAAATCAAACGACTTTTTTTGTTATTAAATGTAGACCATATAATTTCATGTGAATCATAAATTCAATGATAAATTTGAGAATGAAAAGTAATTGACTTCTTATCTTGAAGTCCGAGGTTTCGATCTTCTACCTTCATAAGTATTGAACTAAAAAAAAAAAAAAAAAAAACTCACCAGTATTTATAATATTAACTTAGCTTAAATTACAAATATAATGTTGACAAAAAAATAATATAAAGAGGACTCACCACGTGTATTTATAGTATTAACTTAGCTTAAATTACAAATATAATTTTGAAGATCTCGTTGATAATTAATCATTTATTTTATCATAGTTTAGCTTCTTTTTTTTTTCTACTTTTTATAAATATTTTTAACATCCAAGTTAATTTTTTAAAATAAAAAAAAAAAAATTGTAGTTTTTACGCTAATTTTTAATTTTCGAAAATTAATTATATAAACATTATTTTCATAAGTCCCTTTATTATGTCACCTACATTTTAGGAGTGATTTCAAAATTGAAGTCAAATTTTGACAATTAACATAAGAAAATTTTTAAATTTAAAATGTGACTAATAATTCAAATATTTATTTGAAAAAAATGAAAATCATAGTAAAAAAATTGCGAACAAACCTAATTTTAAAAAATCAAATAGCTAATTATAAGATGGGGTTTAAAAACTTGTTTTCGTTTTCAAATTTTGGCTAATATTTCAAATGTTTCCTTAAAAAATATGAAAATGAGGTAAGAAATTGTGAAAAAAATGAAACAAGCACGATTTTTCATAAATAAAATTCCAAATAGTCATAAAATGGGGTCTAAATTCTCAAATTTGCGTCTAAATGGTTCATAAACTTTAAAAAGTATATAATAAGTTCTTGAACTTTTTAATTTTGTGCCTACTAGGTTCCCGATAGGTTAAAAAAAAATGATGTAATTATATTCAATTTTGTATGTAGTAAATTCGTAAAAAAAAAAAAAAAAAAAAAAAACAAACAAATACTAAAGACTTGTTAGAAACCAAATTATAAATTCAAATATGTATCAAACAACCACTTGGTGCAACGGGTGAGTGAGTGCATCACCTAGCTAGCCCAGAGTGAGGGTTGATTGATCATGTGCAAACGGGGCATGAATGATTTAAAAATATTTAACTGCATTATATACCGCCCATAAAGGCAAATTTTTTGCCAAACCGAGCATAGCTCAATTGGTATGTCATATTTAATTTGTTTTGATCGAATCTCTGACTTTTTAATCTTTTGTTTACATTTATGTTAATTTAGGTAGGTATTTATGTCAATTTAGTTGGATTTATGTTGGCTATTAATTTTTTTCCTTAAGTTAAAGGGCTTGATTGAACACAAAATTTGTAGTTTATAGATAATCTTTTAGATACTTTTTAAGTTTAAGATGAGATGAATATATAAACTTGAAAGTGGTGGATTTTAAGTCATGCCATATTGTCACATGAATAAAAACACATTAAATATAATATTATTTGTCATTAGATTATGTATAGTTTATGATATGTTATTTTTTACAACATGTTCGAGTGAAGAATCGAACCTAGGACTTCATTGTGTCTTGTTGACAGTTTATGATATGATTAAACATCTATAAATGTCAAGAATATATATATGATTGTATTTCTCAATTAATAAACTTCATGTATTGATATAATTGTCTTAAAGGCTCTCTGCATGTCTCATGTCTGGAATTTTTAATCTAACCCTACTTAGACATTGAGTTTATTATGTTTTATTTAAAATAATATGTTAGGTGAATCATTCATCTAACTTCTCGATTTATAATATACATACTTTTTGCAAATTAATATACATACTTTTTGCAAATGTATTTAATTAATATGAGGATTGATCTATGATTATAACCTTATATCAATTGGGCTATGGTTGATTTTATGCCTCGTGTTGGTAGGATGGTTAAAGAGATTATTTTTTTAAAGAAATTTCATGGATCATAAAAGTTAAAATGATTTTAAATAGATGTCTTAATTATTTTAAGGCATATCTATATAATATATGATATGCACTCACACGTACACAAGCCACTATTTTAAATTATGTAACGGATGATATGAATGGGTTATTTAACTATCTTTCATATTTACTTTTATTTTCAAAGTTAATTAATAGAGTTTGAGCTGAGAGTTGCTATTCATAATTTCATGACTTTTAAATAATAATAAAAAACTGTAATTATTTTAGAAACGAAGTTATCTATACAAATAAATTACGGGGTATAACTTAAAAAAAATAGTCCTTCAGTCAGTTCACTGAATACTTTGTTTTTTAGAACAACAAAAAAAAAATCAATTAGACCGGTTTGGTAGATAATTTGGTAGATAATTTAAATTCAATGAGTAAAACGAATAGAATTTTGATACGCAATCTGAATTTAATTTTTTAAAATTATTTTCGAATTCTATGATCTAAAACTTGTAAATTCGGTAAACAATTTTTTTTTCTTTAATAATGTATCCAAATTTTAAAATTTAAAATTTAAAATACATAATTATATTTAAATTATAAAATTTAATAAATAAAATATTTTATATTATAAATTCGATTTTTTTTTAATTTAAAATATAAATATTTATAATATAATGTACTATAAATTATATGATATTATAAAATAATGATTATAAAAAAAAATTAACATAAAATATCTTAATAAGTTAATTAATAATAGCTTATATGTAATATAATATTTAGTTGGTGAGTAAGACTAATTTTATGGTTTGAAAAAAAAAACATTTCGAATAATTAATTAAATTAAAATTCAATTTTTAAATAGACTAACAAACAAATATTTTAAAATATAAAATACAACTGTTTTTTTATTCAATTTATTGTTTTTTAATTTTTGTTTTCGAATCACTAATTAAACAAATTCTTATTTTTCTTTCAAATTGGACAACAACTTATATAATTTTTACTTTGAATTGTCATTATTAAGATATACTCCCGATTTGAACAAAACGAGCATTTTTTACATTTTATTAGACTTTCCAATTGAAAATCTTTACAAAAATGTTATTACATAAATTTAGTGAGTTACAATAAATATTCAGTATACAATGAATAGGATTTCAGTGTATATATTTATATCATTAGAGCTTGAAATCAATATGTTTTAAGAATTATATTCAATGATATTATACTAAAAAAAAAAAAAAAAAAGGAGTTCTATTCGACGATTGTATAAGCTCGATTTCTTTCCTAAAATAAAGGCTTGCGTTGATTGAGTAGGAATCACTTCGAGTTGAAATGAGGTATGTTTCATTGTTTATGTTAATCATAACCTATCTCATATATCTCTATAATTGTAGAGATATTATTTACTTTAGACATAGTTTTGTTCATAACTTTACTTTTGGTTTCACTCAAAAGTTCCTGTATCATTGGAGATAGTTGTCATCGTTTATATACCAACGATCTTTTTATTATCTAGTCCGTTTGGGATTTTGTTTGTATTTTTCATCGTTTTTAAATGATTTTGTGTGTATGTTTTTTTAAATATGTTTTTTTATTACTCATTTTGTCCAAGCTAAATGTTTATTTCAAGGAAATTGTGGTTTGAAAAAAAAAATCCACAAAATTAGAAATTTATGATAAAATTAATCTACCTTTGTTTTAAAAAGCAAAAAAGCTTCCTCATTAAAAAAAAAAAAATAATAATAATAAAAATAATCTAACCAATTAACTTTTCAAAATTAAAAATTGAGTTTTCCAACTATTTATTTATTTGTGTTTAATAGGTATTTAAATTTATTAAAATAAGCATAACTCCATAGTTAATTTTTATATATACTACATCATTTTAAAATTTTGAGAATATATTAGATGTTTTTAAAATTGATGTACATATGTAATTAAAAATGTCAACAATTTAAACACCTATTACACATTTTTTTTAAAAAAAAACTCAACAACATACTAAATATACTAAATTGTGATTTATTTAACCAAATGTTGGTTTGGTTTGGCTGCCAAAGGAAGACGCCAACGCGGACCTGCAGCGCCTGGTGCATCACGTGCCGCAGTGTGCTTGAAAAGTCAAACACGGCCTACTTTATTTTTCTTTTCTAATTGGCTTTTAATAAAGAAAGACGACGCGGGAGAGAACCGACAATAAAGCATTTTCCCGTCCAGCCATTGCCATTTGCCAAAAGCCAACTGGTCTGTCACTCTGTTACCTCACCATCCATGTCGGGCTCCGTTTTTAATCAACTTTAAACTTCATTATTCTTTTTAATATTCACTTCTAATATATATATTTTTTTTCTTTTTTACATGTTAGCTCTAAGATTTAAGCGCATTATGATTGTTCAATTTGACGATTAATTTAATTTAATTTTGTTTTATTTTATTTTTCCTTACCAAATGTAGTATTCGTTAGAAATAAATCAGAACTTTATCGTTTCAATGTTCCAAAGTTAATTCTTTCCTTCCATTTATACTTCCCACTCTACTTATATTTAGAAAACTATAGTGATTAAAAATATATATATATATATATATGAGAGACTGATTAGGTAAGTAATAATTAGTTACAAACTACCTTTCAAAAAAAAAAAAAATAATTAGTTACAAACTAACAAATATAACAAAATATAAAATATTTTATAAATATAGAAAAAAAATCAATGATAATTACTTACTTCTATCATAGATAATCATTCAGAAAATTTTGTAAAATTCTAAGTGTCCGTAGCCAAGAGATTAAAAACATCATATTTGCAAATCTTTTTTTTTTTAAAAAATGTTATATTTACCAAACTCTAAATTGATACTTTGTGCAATTTTTTTATTTAAAAAATTATTAAATGAATAAACAAATATTAAAGATTTGGGGGAGACCGTGAAATTTTTTGATGACTTCTATCTGAATAAATATAAACAACCAAGAAGTTAGAGGATTTGTTAGAGATTCAAATCTTCTACTTTGCATATTCTCAAAATAAATATTTATATTATTGTTATTGTTTTTAATTAGTAACTTTTATTATAGTTTTAATTTTGATCGTGTTATGATATTACTTGTACAATTTCCTATTTATCTATAAAATGTTTGGTACAGGGGATTTACTGAAATCAATAGTGAAATTGGCATTTGGGTTGAAGATATCTCTTGAAGGGAGTTTGTTTAGATTTTCTCCAAGATCCTCAAATGTTACCGCTCACGGTATTGCTTCAGAGCAAAAATTGATGGTTCCAATGTTACGTGGTTAACACATTTTTCCAAGTGATTATTGTCCATTGCTTCCAGAGCAAAAACTGATGGTTCCAATGTCACGTGATTAACACATAGTGATTATTGTCCATTGCTTCCAGAGCAAAAACGGATGGTTCCAATGTCACGTGATTAACACATTTTCCTAAGTGATTATTGTCCATTGATTCTAGAGCAAAAACTGATGGTTCCAATGTCACGTGGATAACACATTTTTCTAAATGGTTATTGTCCGTCATCAGAGAGGATTCTCTGCCAAATGTAATCCATGCCGCAACTTAAATTTATTAATGAATTATTTAGTTTTTCAAAATAAATAAATAAATATATATATATAAAATGTATGGGATACCTTTAAAATATATATATATATATAAAATGTATGGGATACCTTTAAAATGATAAAGTAAGCGATGATAAATTCAAAATAATTGATAATTTAAATTATTTGGATATATACTTTTTTTAATAATTGACTTTTCGAATTTTAATCATCACCATTATTAGATTTGATGCATATTTAAAACTATGAATAACATTTAGATAAACAATAATATATTAGAGGGAAAATGCTAGACAACTATCCGATTGATAATTTTCCACGCATTTACCTACTTACACTTTTTACTAAGTTTCCAATCTTGGTTAAATTATCATTTTATAAAAGATTAAGGCTTAAATTATTATTAGAAAACTTATATGCTTGAAAATAGTTTAATATAGTTATGTAATAAATTATTATAAATATTAATTGATGCTCGAGTATTATCCTACCACAAATAAAATTACGTTAGCGTTTGTTTATTAATTTTATAATAAAATAGGTATTGTATTCCCTTGAATTAATGAAAAGAAATGAATCTAAAAAAAAAAAAAAATAATAATAATAATAAAAGAAATGGAAAAAACTGAAATAGAGTTGAGAGACAATATACACGATTTACTAAATTTGCAGTACTTTTGTCGTTTGGTAAAACTTGCTTGCATGTTCGACTACGAGCATCTTTTGCTGTCCAACCATTTGACACATGGTCGGTGGATAAATATTTATATTATCTCATATTTTTTGTTGGCTCATTTTCTCTCTCCTCTCACATTCTCCTTCCTTTCTCAACTGCCTTTTCCTTTTCTCTCTCGTCCTTCAACCCCTTCTTCTTTAGTGATCAGTAAATTGAACTTCAACTTCAATGGATTAAAACAAATTATGATTTTTGTGAAGGGGAGGTTGATCGAAGTGGCAACGACGATTTTGAAATTGAAAGAGGGAGAAATTAGAGGTTTTGTTCAACGAGATTCCAACAGCTTGAGACTTGTGGTGTGTGTAGATTTGTAATGGAAGCTGCAAAGTTTTGCATCAGAGGAGAAGAAGATCATGTGAGTTGATACAATTCGCTGATTTATTATTTTGACTATTAAAATTATCTTTATGTTTAGGTGTCAATGTTTCAAATGTTTTTTTTTTCAACTTTCTTCTTAGACGCAAACAAAGATCATATTGATTATATAAACACACTATTTTTTTCGTTTTGCACCAGCACACTACATACCATTTTAAGATATTGTTTATTTGAATAATTTCTTATGAGGTATTTATAGTATGCATTATTAATTTCCAATTCATTGAGCGTTATTATTATATAGATACAAGAAAAAATAAATAAAGTTTGAACAACCCAAGCCGACATAAGCTATATTTAGGTAAGATTTGACATAATATATGACCCCAGTCTTACAAACCTTAAATTCGAAAAATCAATTTTTTCATACAAAACAAATAATTTTGTTAACACATGCATATATAATGGCTCTTACATTTATAAAATTGCAAGTAAAATGTCAAAGAAAAAAAAAACCATTCATTTAAAAAAAGTAGTAGATACATTGAATAGTTTATCACCAAGAAATACGTCAAAAAATAGTAGGGAGGAACACTAGGCCTCCTGATAATTAAAAAGACAAAAACTGGAAGACACTATACCATTGTCCAAGAGACGTGCCTACTAACCTTAATCACACGTATGACCAGACAAACATCCACTTCAAACAATAAAAAAAAGCTACATCAACAATACTTGATTTTTTCGTGTCGCTTCAAAAATCTTGCTATTAACCACAAGTTATGTGCACTTGATTTTTAGTGTCACTTCAAAATCTGGTTATTAATCACAAGTTATGTCAAGTAGTTTTAAAGCATAGACTAGTAATTTTAAATAAGAATGTATTATTTTCTAAATGAATTAAATAGCAAGATAATAAATGGAAAAAAATAATTTTGTTTATTATAATTAAGGGAAATAAAATTCAATTTGTACGGATAACATAGAGCATAATTGAATCGAATAAGAAATTTGAATTTATAAAAATAAAAAAAGGAAAAAAACTATTTGTAGTGAATGATCTTAGATAGAAAGAATTTAAATGGAAGCAAAATCTTATTCTTTGAACTTTCCTAATTTTTTTTAAAAAAAAAGAATAAAAAGAAGAAGAAGCGTGCCGCGTGCTTGAATGAGATATATAAATCCAAAGTAAAGAACCCATACCCACTTTTTGTAGGAATATTTGTTACCGTTATCTTCGCCGTTACGGGTGGGAAGAACCGATGGCTAATTGAAAAAAAAGGAAATAAAAAAAGGAAATAAAAAAAATAAAAAAAATAATAAGGAGTGCGGTGTTTTATTTACTTCGCTCACGGCTTTTCAATTCAAATAAATAAACAATGTCAGCTTGAAAATCCAGGAAATAGTCCTATAATTTCGCAGGCATTTCACAAACCCTATTTAAAATTACTGAATCCGTGGTCTTCACGATTCGATCCGCGACTTTGTCTTCTCCTGTTGCTCTTCTTCTTCCTCCTCCATCCGAAATTTGGGAGGAAAAGTCCCCCACACCCGAACCTTCTCTGAATTTTACTTCCTTTTAGTTAATGAATCCCTCTTCGTCTTCGTCTTCTTCTTCTTCTCTAGTTTCTGTTGATTTCGGGTGAGTCAATGAATGAAACCCGCTCTCGTCTGAAATCACCCGGGAGGTTTTAGGATTATCAAACGATTGTCGCCGGTGGTTGTTCATTTTTATGATCATGTTGATGGCGGACGAGGCTTCTAATTTCCCCTTCCAGTATGGTGCCGATGATTTTGGTGAAGAACTTTCCTTTGATTTCGAAACGTTTATTCATATGTTGAGCGAGGATCTGGATCCTTTGCAGGTACTTCTCTGGCCGCTGATTATATAGGAGAGTAAGGGTTTTAATTTTTGTAGATTCAAATGGAAACTGTTGTAGCGACAGTTGCAATTCCCCCAACCTATTAGAATTAGTTGGTGCTTTAAGCCTATGATCGGTGCAAAATTTCAGAGTAATCGTGCTAAGTTCATATTACAGCGCAAAGTTTATATTCACATGAGGTGGACTAAAGGAGAAAGCACTGGTTAAACCTTTATATTTCTTGCTCGTTAGGGTTAGTATATTATCGGCATAATGACGCACGCCGCTTATGTAGTTCAAAACTTACGATTTTCTGAAGTCAGTTGGGTGTGATCTTGTTAGTTAATGTAGTCTAGGAACGCTATTTGGGTCATTCTGTCCACTAAGTCACTTAACTTATCGCATCTAATGAATGAGATGAAACTGAGATATGGTGTTGTAATACTATCATCATTGTTTCATTTATTTCGTGGGAATTTGTTAAAAGAGCGCATAACTCACTTCTCAACTTCTTTCTGTTTATGGATCATTCTTTAATCAATT
The DNA here is from genome assembly GCA_028017165.1 of Herpetospermum pedunculosum. Lineage (NCBI taxonomy): Eukaryota > Viridiplantae > Streptophyta > Magnoliopsida > Cucurbitales > Cucurbitaceae > Herpetospermum > Herpetospermum pedunculosum. Next base: position 73,289,393 of record CM051525.1, read on the forward strand.
TTTTAAACTGGAAATAGATGAAACTAATATTAGACTTTTGGCCTCTAAGCTAAGTGGAGTAATACGTGAATAACTAAGGACATAGTATATTGGTAATCTTTACATTATTTCTCACTGGAAACTTTCTTGGCCACTTGTCTGTAATCATCGCAGAATAAGCCAGAGGACTTGTCGCCAAATAATCCATCGACTAGCCAAGCAGCTTTTGATGCTTCCAACCAAGAAAAGTTCCAACTGCAGAACGGTTAGTATGAATGCATATCTCATTGGTTCTATTTTTTCCTTTTATATAATTAGAGTTTTAATTCTCCCTAATGCTCAAAGTAGTAGGATGTCATACCTTTAAGGAATTATTACTTTAATTTCATGTTTACCCACCACCATCCATGGCTAGATTGGGTTTTAGGTTTTATATACAATAAGGTGCACCACGAGGAGCCAATAAGGGTTTGGTTTGACCTCCACTTTGATAGGATTAGACTTAAACCATCAAGGGTTGGCCTAGTGGTCATCAAGGGTTTTGAGACTATTAATGACCTCTTGGAGGGAATGAGTTCAATCTTTAGTGGCCACCTACTTAGGAATTAATTTCCTACGTGTTTCCCTGACAGCCAAATGTTGTAGGGTCAGATGGTTTGTCCCGTGAGATTAGTCGAGGTGCGCGTAAGCTGACCCGGACACTCACAGATCTAATTAAAAGATTAGCCCTTGACTTTAAAGGTGAGAAGTAATACAGTGATATGTTATATTGATGAATAACTCCAACAAATATAGAAAAAAAACATGCAACATCCTCAGAATAATGGATATTGAACCATTACATTTATGTATCTAAATGAGTCAAATTTTTACAAAGAAAGTTAAAAGTCTTTCAAAGAAAATAATGTTTCTTGATGATTGATACTTGGTTTAAAAACTAGCCTTTCTCTAGTGAAATTAAGTGTTTACTATCAATTAATGCTTTTACAGTTGGTCTCATTATCAGAAGTTGGCATTTTCATCTTGATATTTTGGTTTGACAATTGCAGATATATCTCATGGTTTCATGGAAGATATGGATGTAACTTTGAGAAACCATGACATTTTGGATGAAAAGGGCACAGACAACTTGAGATACTCAGAGAACAATTCATGTGCTTCAGTGGAGTTGCCTTTGTTTGATGCAGAGCATTCTTCAAAAGAAGTGATTCCTGCCGAGTCCACACTAAACCAAAGTTTTGATTTTGCGACTGACGTTACTGACCCTTATAAAGCAATGCCATACTGGACGAGTACAGTTGAGCAACCTTTTTTAGTTTCTTCTCAGTACTATTTCCCAAGTGATTATGATTCTCCGGTTGTTTTTGGAAAAGCGGACACGACGATGAACATGATGCATGGAGGAGAGTTACCATCCAATAGCCTGTGCTCAAGTAATACAATGAATTTGTTTGCGCAGGGTGCTACTGATCACAAATCAATATCAAGAGAGACAGTCTCAAAGGATTTAATTCTTGATGGTTATTCAAATGTAAAGGGATTGAGTCAGAACTGTGAAAGTGGAAACTTTATTTCATCCTTTGATAGAAACTATCCATTTCATGCCAATGAGCTTTATATTGATCAGGCATCAATGGGGCTTCCAATGTCTACTGAGTTGAATTCATCCTGCAAAGAGCTTGTTAATCAAGGGAAGAATGAAACAATGGATTCACTGGCTGAAACTAGTAGTGGCCCATGGCAATCTATCAAGGAGGAAAACATGTTTTTTCCATCTGAAAGAGTTTTTCATTCTGAAGATATGGTTTGTGGAACATCCAGCAGACCCTCCAGTCATGGCAGGTATCAGAATTTATATATAACTGACCAATATTCTCCCAATGGCCATTCATCTAATTTAAGAGATCAGCCTTTGGTTTTCATCAAGGATGAAGGAGATCGTAAATTGTCTCTATGTAAGAGTGATGTAGATCATCCACAAGTCAGCCCTGAATCAACTCACAGTAGTTTGTCAGACAAGGCCCACGTGGATGATGATCCAGATATTTGTATAATTGAAGATATGAGTCATCCAGCACCGTCAAGCCGATCTCTTGTGGTTGGAAATTCTGTTGTTGCTTCACAAGGTTGTTCTATAGTCGGTGGTTCTTCCACTTATGTGGGGTTAGGAAGCATGAGACAGAAGGCAAAAGACATAGACATCTTAAAAGTTGCATTACAGGTTAGTTCTGTTTAGTTTTGTTTCTGCAGATTGTAACATGTGCGGAAACATTGTCCTTGAATGTAAATGAAAATCTATTCCTAGAGTTTTTAAACAATTTCTCACTCAAACTTGCTACCTCCATTTACTGTTGATTTTCTTAATTCTTCTTAAATAACTAAATGGATCCTTTACAATGTTGAAAAGTATGGAAGTATGTTGACAATTTGAAACAGGTTTAAACAGAAGTGAAAAAAATGAAACTGAATAATGAAAGTTTTAGACTCCCTCTTTTGTGATTTCATTGAAAAAAATCAAATAGATGCTTGTGAGTTCTTCCATGGATACATATATTGTTAAATTTTTAAATATAGCAACACAAATGTGGGAGTGAGGGTTCAAACCTACAACCTTCTAGAGAGCCATGCTAATTTTATACCCATTATTCTACATGTTTTTCAGACAAACAAAATATATATTCAATAGTCGCTGACATGGGTGCAGTGCTGTCGATTTATTCTTTACTACTGTTACTGTTGGTGCATTTTTCCTTAGCTTCTTATTTGACCTTTCAACATAGACACAAATTTTGTAGTTAATTATTATTTGTCATCCTGGCTGTATCTACTATTGTTGTGTACATTCTTGTTTGTTTTTTGGATGGTATGCTTCTAGAAAAACTTTAACGTAGTTCTGTATCATTCTCTGTTGAGTATGTTTATATGATGGGGAAGTTGATAAGACTCAGGTTATCGAGCTGTGCAGGATCTTTCTCAGCCAAAATCGGAAACTAATCCGCCTGATGGCACTTTAGAAGTTCCTCTTTTAAGGCATCAGGTTGTGTATTCTTTCTTTTATTAACTCAACCTTTTCTTCCTTATTTGCATTTTCTTAATACGTTCTATTATTAACTTTAACTGATGTTTGGACAGAGAATTGCTTTGTCATGGATGATTCAGAAGGAGACATCTAGTGTACCCTGCTCAGGGGGGATTCTTGCGGATGATCAGGTTTCAACTCTTAGAATTTGTTTAATATCTAGAGGTAATATGGATTATTGACACGGTGAATCACTTGCAGGGATTAGGAAAAACAATATCGACGATTGCTCTAATACTAAAGGAAAGGCCTCCTCCTACTAGAGCTTGCCCTAATGTTAGACATGATGAGTTGGAGACTCTAAATTTGGATGAAGATGATGATATACTTCCGGAGCATGATGGACCAAAACAAGAATTCTCTCAAGTTTCTCCAAGTAAAAATTTAACAGTAAGCAAGAACACTTCGGTACAAGCTAAAGGCAGGCCAGCAGCTGGAACTCTTGTTGTTTGTCCAACAAGTGTATTGAGACAATGGGCTGATGAATTACACAATAAGGTTTCTAGTAAAGCTAATCTGTCAGTGCTTGTATACCATGGAAGTAGTCGAACTAAGGACCCTTGCGAGCTGGCCAAATATGATGTTGTTCTAACGACGTACGCAATTGTGAGCATGGAGGTACCGAAGCAGTCTGCTGTTGATGAAGATGATGATGAGAAGCGCAATACAGAGGATCAAGCTATTCTACCCATGCAATTTTCTTCAAGCAAGAAAAGAAAATACTTCTCTGGTTCTGATAAGAAACAATCAAAAAACAAGAAGGGATTGGACAATGAAAATTTTGAGTCAGCTGCCCGCCCTCTTGCAAAAGTAAGGTGGTTCCGGGTTGTATTGGATGAGGCCCAGAGTATCAAGAATCACAAGACACAGGTAGCTAGGGCCTGTTGGGGTCTGCGGGCAAAACGTAGATGGTGCTTGTCAGGAACTCCTATTCAAAATGCTATTGATGATCTTTACAGCTATTTTAGGTTTCTCAAATATGATCCCTATGCTGCATATAAATCGTTCTGTTCAGCAATTAAGTTTCCAATCAACAAGAATCCATCCAAAGGATACAAAAAACTTCAAGCCATTTTAAGGACAATTATGTTACGTCGCACAAAAGGTGAGTTTGCTTGAACTTCAAGCCATTTTTTTTCTCGTTACTTTTAGATTTGACTGAAGAATTGGATTTATAGTTTTCCTCTAGGGTGTGGAAGATCTTCCCTTGGCTAGGGTCTACATGGCCTCTCCATTTATTTTAAAGATTATAATATAATCTTTCTGATTTTTGGTGCCTTGCTGATGTTATGGGAAATTTCTCCAGTTCTATCATGTATAGGCAATCTTCTTTTAATTTTAAAATGGAAAATAACTTTATGATGTGCTTGAGTCATGGAATAATGATGAGCTGAAAATCTTATTGGTTGCACCCTTATGAGTTTGCTTTGGAGTGATTTGAGGAATTGGGCTTTATGGATAACAGATCTGCCAGGTTTATTTTAAATTGGGATTGTCACTTACTATCACACCGTATGCCTTTTTGTTACACTCTGTTAGACAATTTTCTTATCAGTTTAGTGTTGTATAACCTCATTCCCCAAGTTTTTTTCCAAATTTCTGGTATCACTGATTCCCTATAACCTATATGTTTAACTTGATTTGATTCCATTTACCTATTTTGTTAAATGCAACATTCAGATATTTTTTCTCAGTTATCACATAGTTTACTATTTTGGATTTTGTTGGGCAATTACATTAGTTTTTATTTGGGCCTTTTGTGGATGTGGTGAATTCTGCTTGAACTCTGTATCTTAGTTTTCTTTGCATTTGCACACTTTTTTTGAATATTATATGAGCTTATCAAATTGTCATGGATCATTCTACCTACTTGTGGTGTAGGCACACTTCTTGATGGGCAACCCATTGTTACGTTGCCACCTAAACACGTGGAACTGAAAAAGGTAGATTTTACTGAGGAAGAACGTGATTTCTACTCTAAATTGGAGGCTGACTCAAGGGCTCAGTATGAAGTATGTTTTTTCAAAAGGAAATTATGTATAGTTCGTTTTGTATTCCTTATATACATTGAACTTCAGTTACACTATGTAATTACGTCCTGCACCTATCTATCATACTAAGTAAGAATCTTCTCCAGGAATATGCAGCAGCCGGAACTGTTAAACAAAATTATGTCAACATCTTACTGATGCTTTTGCGCCTTCGACAAGCTTGTGATCACCCACTTCTTGTTAAACCTTATGACTCTAAATCTTTATGGAGATCTTCAGTTGATGTGACCAAGAAGCTTCCTCGGGATAAACAGATTTTCCTACTGAATTGTTTGGAAGCATCATTGGCTATTTGTGGCATCTGTAATGTATATCTTCTGCCATTTATTCTTTTTTTATGTGAATTTTTTTTAATAGACTTTTACTGTATGTTAGCTGGTTTAGTGCATGTGCGCAATTAAGTACCACATTTAGTTCAAACCATCTGTTTAGTGCGTGTGTATATCTTCTTCCCATTTATTCTCTTTGATGTGAATTTTTTTTAATAGACTTCTACTGTATGTTGGTTTAGCGCATGACCAATTAAGTACCACATTTATTTCAAACCATCTGTTTACTTGTTAGTTATCATGAAGAAAATAATTGAACAGCTTTGGTGACCTTTTGCTTAATATACTTACAAAGCATGGAATTCTGATGCTCCTTTTATCCCTTTTAATTGTTGAACATACATTGAGGTATTCTGTACCTATGGCTATGACATGTTTATAATATAATAATACTATGTGAGAAGGAGCTTTTTGACTTTTCTATATTGATATCATTATATTGAAACTGATAAGGTGAAGTATAAATAAGAGCAATGTCTTTGCCATTCTCTGTTGTTACTTGAACCTCATGAATATATTTACTTCACCTTTGATCAATGTGAACAGTCAAACACTATGCTTATATCTCAATGTTCTCTTTGTTTTCCTGCTAATCGTTCCTTTATCTGGTAAGAGATAAGTGAGGATTCTTTTACTCAACAAACTTCTGTAATTATTTCTGTAGGATCCACCTGAAGATGCGGTTGTCTCAGAATGTGGACATGTTTTCTGCAAGCAATGCATTTTGGAACACCTCTCTAGTGATGACAGCCAGTGCCCTACAGCAGGATGCAAAGTTCGTCTTAATGCATCTTTATTGTTTTCCAAGTCCTCATTATGCAATTCTCACTCCGACCAGCTTGGTGAGGATAATTCTGTGGTTAGCTCTAGTTCTGCCGTTGGTGACTCAGTGTCTTCATCAGATATGTTCGAGTCTTCTAAAATTAAAGCTGCTCTTGAGGTTCTGATGTCATTGGCTAAACCAAATGAGTCTTCTTCAAGAAACAGCCCTGCCCAGCTTGCTTCTGATGGAGCCAGTGAGAAATCAACCGATGCCCCATCCGCAGAACCGCGTCTGGAAATTCCGGAGTGTCTAGCTTCAGCTACAAACCAAAGCCCTTGCGAATCAATTAAAATAGGTGGAGAGAAAGCTATAGTTTTTTCTCAGTGGACGGGAATGTTAGATTTGCTCGAAGCATGTCTCAAAACTTCCTCCATTCAGTACAGAAGACTTGATGGTACCATGTCAGTAGTTGCTAGAGATAAAGCAGTAAAGGATTTTAACAATCTTCCGGAGGTTTGTCAAATGATATGGCCCTTCACTTTAGTATTCTTCATAATTTTTTTATAATTTCACTTCTGTAGTGTATTATACTGCATGGTCTTTTCCCTTTTTAATTTTTTTGACAGGAATACTGCATGTCTATTTTTACTTATTAGTTTTACATGTTGATAAATATGGTTGAGTAATTTCCCTTTCCTTATAATAGGTGTCTGTTATGATTATGTCTTTGAAAGCTGCTAGCCTTGGTCTAAACATGATTGTTGCCTGTCATGTTCTTCTGTTGGACCTCTGGTGGAATCCTACAACTGAAGATCAAGCAATAGATAGAGCACATCGAATCGGGCAAACCCGTCCTGTTACAGTGTTGAGATTAACTGTTAAAGATACGGTTGAAGATCGTATTTTAGCCCTTCAGGTACCGATCATATTTTTAATTATTAATTATTGATTTGAGAAGCTATTTGATAGTTTTGGATCCAATCTACTCTGTGGGGTTTGGATTTCTTTGCAGTTGTGTAGTTCTAAGTGTGCAAGTGCAACTGAATAAATTAAAAAGATTGGTTTTGCACAAGTTAATAATCAAGAGAATTGTGTGATCTGAATTTCAGCTGCCATTTGTGTGGGATAATTGATTATTTATATATTCATACTTTTATGCAGCAAAAGAAAAGAGAGATGGTTTCATCTGCATTTGGAGAAGATGAAGCGGGCGGTCGACAAACTCGTCTCACAGTAGAAGACCTGAACTACCTTTTTATGATGTGATGAATAGATATACTACAATTATTCTTTGGCATTGGCTGATTTAGGCTAACATCATAATGCACATATCATATCAAGTTTTGGGTGGTGAAGATTGGGCTGCATTTGCTCTAATTTTAGAAAGCAACTTGTCCCGCCATGTTTAGATTAGTTGGGGCAACTTAAGTCATTTTAACCAGAAGATTTGACGACCCAGAAGAAAGATTTGTGAATAGCATTTATAGAAATCTTTAAATTCAATTTTTACCCACTGATTCTTTTCTCACTCACAATTTGTTCCCTTTGTGACTTCTCTTTACATCCCAGTCCCTTAGTATATTCCACAGGTTGTAAAGATTAGAAACTTATATAGAACGTTAAATCTGTTGAACACTCTTTTCTTTTCCAAGTGTAAAGATATAGATCGTATTATTTTGCTTGTCCCCCCTTTTATATTATTTTTTATTTCTTCTTACATAGATTATCATGTATATATATATTAATTATAGTAATGTTAGTTTTATTCTACCATTATATATAATGTTAGTTTTATTCTTCCATTGGTTAGGTCAACAATATCACTGTTAGTCTTAATCAATTTGAAATAAAATAAAGACAAAATAATATCTTATTTTGCTTTTTATTTCTCCAATTTTTGAAGGACAATCCGATAAAATAAGTGGATAATATCTCTCATAACTCGTTATTGTATCAATTTAAAATAGTATAAAGGATACATGAACTTTGTATTATAATTAGATGAATTATAAAAACCAAACTTTCCATTCTATTAGGTAGTGAAAACTTTCCAGTACTAATAATAATAATAAAAAAAAATTAAAATCTTAAACCATTGATTATGTATCAATTAAAATTCTGAATTTTAAGGGAGGTCCTTCAATTAGTTTTTATTTGAACGTTAGTAAGAAACTTATAATTATATCAATCAAATTGTGAAATTGTAAGAGCCTTTTCAATTCAGCCTCTTTAATTAGCTTGAAGGTCCTTCTTTTCTTCTTCAAAACCTATTATTTTTTTTTTAACTAATGCAATTAGGAAATCCAGGAGATACGTGGTGGAATAAAGAATATAAAAGTACACTAAAAATCTCAAAACCTTATAATTTTGATCAATCAGAGTTTGAAAGCATGGTGGAATTTGTGGTCCAGGATTCTAAAAAATTACCACTAATAATACATTTGGTCAAAAAAAAAAAAATCGAGTAAAAGTTTGACAAGATATAATATTTTAACCAATAAAGATTGAATTACAGTGTCATCTTTATGGATTCAACATATGAATGAAATCATTGAAACCAGGTTGAATTTAATACCATAAGTTAAATGCATTTAAGATAATCCAAATACTTAAGGAGTTATTGAGAAAAACAATCTGACATGGGTAAATAAGTTTGATTTATATTTTTGTTCTACACAGCCTCTCCATTTATTTGATTGATTATAATATAATCTTTCTGATTTTCCTTATGAACCGTGGCCTTTTTTGTTAAACTGACAATTTTATTACAATTTTAATGATGTAAAGAATTGTACATTGTTCCTCATTCCCCAAGATTTTATATATATTTAACTTGATTTGATCCCATTTACCTACTTTGTAAAATGCAACATTCAGATATACTCCTTGTCCGTTATCACATATTTACTATTTTGGATTTTGTGTTATTGTATCAATTCCAAAAAGAGAACAAGCATCAATTGATTCATTAGTCAGTAAAAAACACAACTGATTTAAATCCAAAAGGACTAAGAGAATACTAAACTAATATTTAAAAAAACCCTAATTGGTAGTTGCCTTGGTCACTCTCAATGTCATAACCCTTTCACGTGGGAAATAAAATTTAAATTTTAAAAAATAAAACAGAGAAATATATATAAATACATATGAGAAATAATAACTAAACTAAAACTTACAGTCGATCCCGAGACGAGTCTCGGCCACCCACTACGAGTCTTGGCCAATGTTGTTTGAGAGAGAATAGAAGTGGGGAATACAACTACATTTTTATGAGTCTCGGCCACCCACTACGAGTCTTGGCCAATGTTGTTTGAGAGAGAAGAGAAGTGGGGAATACAACTACATTTTTATTCCATATCAACTAAACTTAAATACACTAAATTTAGCTTAGTTAACTCCATAAAAAACAACCACTAACTCTAACTCCACAAATTTCTAGCCACTTACTCCACGCTCCACTAACTCAAAATATAGCAACTGACTAAAAATAAGAGTTGTAACTTTGACTTAACCAACATACTTCTCTCGTATACTTACTCAGCAGTCTAGCCCCTCTAACTAGTGCATCATCGACCAGTTCATAAGGATCTAGAGAAACTTCTGGTTCCTTCACCTCTGCTTCTTCTGTCTAGTCCAACTCATCATCCTCCAAGAATTGAACATCCATACTAATCACCATCTTCTTTTTGTGAGGTTGATAGATCTTGTACGCTTTAAATATCATCGTGTAGCCTACAAATATTCTTGGTTCTGCCTTTTCACTCAACTTGTCTCTCTTCACCTAAAGAACATGAGAAAAACACAAACAACCAAACACTTTCAAATTTTTCAGTTTTGGTTTAGTATTAAACGAAACCTCATAGGGTGTCTTCTTCTCCAATACCCTTGTAGGTAGTTTATTCAATAAAAGAACTGGTGTGTTTGCTGCTTCAGCCCAAAACTCCTTTGACAATTTCTTCTCATGAAACATGCATCTTGTCATCTTCATAATACTCATTTTCTTCCTCTCACTAACTCCGTTTTGTTGTGGAGTATATGGAGCAGTGAGTTGATGCTCTATTCCAACTTCTTAATAGAAGGAATTGAACCGTTGTAACTTGTATTTAGTCCCGTTATCAGAACTCACCACCTGAATCTGACAACCATTCTAATTCTCAACCCATCTTTTAAACTTCATAAACACTTCAACTACTTCAGACTTATGCTTCATGAAGTAAATCCAAGACATTCTGGTATAATCATCAATAAAGATAATAAAATATCTGCTACACCATTGAGTGAGAGAGTTGGTTGTGGTCCACACAAATAAGTGTGGATGAGCTGCTGTTTGTTTCCAAATTTTGACTTCTTGAATGACAACCTAACTTGATTTAAAAGCATACTATAATTTTACAAATATTCTATACAAGTTTAAAGCATACTATAATTTTACAAATATTCTTTACCAAACTTGATTTAAAGCATACTATAATTTTACAAATTATACTTTTTTGTTTTTTCAGAAATACATTAACTTTTACATAAGTAAATCATTTCTCTTTTTTTAAGCCATTAAATATTTTCTAAAATAGTTATGGCCAAAATTCTATAATTTAACAAATTGTTTTGTAACCATATATTTTCCCTTTAGTTGGAGCATGAGTCATTAAGATTTAATGACGGAGAAGAAGATTTGTAAATAGCATTTATAGAAATCTTTAAATTTAATTTTTATCCACTAATTCTTTTCTCACTCACCAACTAGATTCGAAATAGATAATATATTATAACATTATTTTATCAAATACCAGCCATTAAAATCAAACAATCCTTACAATAGCAAACTAAAGTTTTAAGAACGACATCAACTTTATTTCACCTCCCAAACTACCCCAAACATCATAGAAACCAAGTCTAAAAACACTCAACACACAAACTTAAAACTAAACATTATATCGGAGGCCCTATCACAATTTCAGAGGCATGAGATTTGTAATTTAGGAATTTGAGAGGGACAATATATATATATATATATATTTTTTTTTTTAATTATAAATTTTGAGAAGACTTATTACAAACCAATTTTGAGAAGGGTTTTATTGTTTTTTTTCTTTCCAATTTTCATTTCCCATTTTTTTTCTATTTTTTTCCTCATTTTTATGTTATTTGTTAATTAATTTAATTACAAATTTATTTTATAAATAAAAAAAAATGTAGGAGGAAAAAAACAAAAGCAAATTAATGATAGTTAATAAATGTAAACGATTTAGGACATTTTTTCTTTACAATTATCATTAAATTTCGAAAATCTGAAAAATTGTTTTTTCCCGCAAAAAACGCACCCCAAATTGAAGATGACACTTTTTTTCTTCCTCCCCTTATATTTCTTTGGCCCAAATGTCATCTATTCCCCATTTTCTAGTAGTGGTAGTTTAATCGCTGTAAAGAAAAAAAACAAGTTAATAAACTAAAATGTAAAGATAGAACTAAGGATAGTAAAAAGAAACAAAAAAAACCCAGTGGATGGCGAGAGAGGAGAAGACAACACAAATGTAGACATACATTGACCCCAATTATCAAACTTGAAATCATAATCGGTAAAAAATTCATGGACAGTAAGTATTAAAAGTTTAGTCGAAATAAATAAAATTACAACGATCATGGGAAACAAACAGATTTTTAAGAACCCTTGGATGGGAAGATTGATTTCTAAACTACGAAATAAATTAAACAGTTCAAATGTTACGTATCCAAATAAATAAGAAGTAGTTGATAGGTCAAATTTATTAATAGGATGAGAACTACGTGCGATGTAAGGAGGGGATGCAAGTTTGGGTGGTTTAGGAGATTGAGCATACCGAGAAGAAAATGGAGGATAGTGAGGAGCTCGACAAAGAGGAGTTAGATAGTGAGGAGCTGAAATGAGTTTAGAACAGAAAGAGAAGGGGAAGAAAACCAATTGAAAAAACTTCATATTCAACTTTAATTTCTTACCAAGTTTTTTGGTATACTATGTATATATATATATATATATATGGAGAGGGTTTAGGGTTAGGGTTTGCAGAAAAAAAATTGTAGGTAGTGGGGAACAACTCTCGATCGTAAAAAAATAGAATTCTCCCCAACACCATATTAAAAAAAAAAAAAAAAAGTTAAAACTAAAAAAGAAGTTGAAACAGAGACCTGTATTGAAAAGGAAATAAGAAAACCAGATGAGGAGAGAGAGGTCTGTAAAGATAAAATTCTGGTGAATTTCGGTCATTTATTACAAATGAGAAGTAACATCCTTAAGTCGGTGCGCCGATCTCACAGAAACGGAACACGACGATCCGACGCACCAACAAGGACGGAGTACGTTCCCTAAGCAGATGTCCATCTGTAAAGGAGAAGTAACGTCCTTAAATTGTTACGTCGATCTCACAGAAACGGAACACGACGATCCGACGCACCAATAAGGACGGAGTACGTTCCCTAAGCAAACGTGCATCTGCAAAGGAGAAGTAACGTCCTTAAATTGTTACGCCGATCTCACAGAAACAGAACACGGCGATCCAACGCACCAACAAGGACGGAGTACGTTCCCTAAGCAGACGTGCATCTGCAAAGTCGAAGTAACGTCCTTAAATTGTTACGTCGAAGCCACAGGAACTGAACATGACGACTCGACGCACCAACAAGGACGATGTACGTTCCCTAAGCAGACATGCATCTGCTAAGGAGAAGTAACGTCCTTAAATTGTTACGTGGAGACCACAAAAGTTGAACATGACGACTCGACGCACCAACAAGGACGAAGTACGTTCCCCAAGAAAACACACCGATCTCACACAAAGTAAGAACCGAAGCATCCACAAAGAAGAAGTAACGCCCTTAAATCAGTACGCCGATTCCACACGAGGTGGCGGTAAAAAAATTGGCGCACCTACAAAAAAATAACGTCACAACACTCATCCATTTGCTTGTTCCGAGTTAAAAAAAAAATAATATATATATATATATATATATATATAGTTAAACAAAATCTCAATTCAAAATTTTATAAGTTGAAAATTACCGGAAAATTACATTAAAAATTAGGGGTAATCTCTAATTCTCAATTACATTAAAGATGACACTTTTTTTCTTCCTCCCCTTATATTTCTTTGGCCCACATGTCATCTATTCCCCATTTTCTAGTAGTGATAGTTTAACCGCTGTAAAGAAAAAAAACAAGTGAATAAACTAAAATGTAAAGATAGAACTAAAGATAATAACAAGAAAGAAAAAAATACTCCAGTGGATGGCGAGAGAGGAGAAGACAACACAAATGTAGACATATATTGACCCCCAACTATCAAGCTTGAAATCATAATCGGTAAAAAATTCATGGACTGTAAGTATTAAAAGTTTAGTCGAAATAAATAAAATTACAACGATCATGGGAAACAAACAGATTTTTAAGAACCCTTGGATGGGAAGATTGATTTCTAAACTACGAAATAAATTAAACAGTTCAAATGTTACGTATGCAAATAAATAAGAAGTAGTTGATAGGTCAAATTTATTAATAGGATGAGAACTACGTGCGATGTAAGGAGAGGATGCAAGTTTGGGTGAGATGAAAGGTTTAGGTGGGATGGAAAGAGGTTTAGGTGTGATGGAAGGAGGGGATGGAGGTTTAGGAGATTGAGCATACCGAGAAGAAAATGGAAGATAGTGAGTAGCTCGACAACGAGGAGCTAGATAGTGAGGAGCTGAAATGAGTTTAGAACAGAAAAAGAAGAGGAAAAAAACCAATTGAAAAAACTTCATATTCAACTTTAATTTCTTACCAAGTTTTTTGGTATACTATGTATGTATGTATGTATGTATATATATATATAAATAGAGAGGGTTTAGGGTTAGGGTTTGCAGAAAAAAAATTGTAGGTAGTGGGAACAACTTTCGATCGTGTAAAGATAGAATTCTCCCAAATCCCATATTATAAAAAAAAAAAAAAGTTAAAACTAAAAAAGAAGTTGAAACGGAGACCTATTGAAAAAGAAATAAGAAAACTGGATGAGAAGAGAGAGAGGTCGGTAAAGATAGAATTCGGGTGAATATCGGTCATTTATTACAAATTTTCTTAACATAAACCAAAAAATATTTGCACAGAAAAATCTGATTTTTTAATTGACACGTAGCTCCATACGGTTGGGCTGTCGGATTACTAGCTTCAAAATAAGACATAAATATTATTTCCAGGCATCGAATAGATAACCCACATTTTTATAAATAGAGAGAGAAAAAGTTGTCCATCATTTCCTAGTTTGTTTTGCCACATTTTGCAAATGTTTTTAAAATGTCCTTATAGTGGAAGCACACCAACAAGGACGGAGTACGTTCCCTAAGTAGACGCGCTCATTTCACGTAAAGTGGAAATGACCAAACTGGCGCATCTACAAAGGAGAAGTAACGTCCTTAAATCGGCGCTCCGATCTCATAGAAACGGAACATGGCGATCCGACGCACCAACAAGGACGAAGTACGTTCCCTAAGAAGACGTGCATCTAAAAAGGAGAAGTAACGTTCGTAAATCAGTACGCTGATCTCATAGAAACGGAACACGGCGATCCGACGCACCAACAAGGACGAAGTACGTTCCCTAAGCAGACGTACATCTACAAAGGAGAAGTAACGTCCTTAAGTCGGTGCGCCGATCTCACAGAAACGGAACACGGCGATCCGACGCACCAACAAGGACGAAGTACGTTCCCTAAGCAGACGTCCATGGGAAACAAACAGATTACACAGTTCAAATGTTAAGCAGACGTTCACCAACACGGCGAAATAAATAAAATTACAACGATCATGGGAAACAAACAGATTTTTAAGAACCCTTGGATGGGAAGATTGATTTCTAAACTACGAAATAAATTAAACAGTTCAAATGTTACGTATGCAAATAAATAAGAAGTAGTTGATAGGTCAAATTTATTAATAGGATGAGAACTACGTGCGATGTAAGGAGAGGATGCAAGTTTGGGTGAGATGAAAGGTTTAGGTGGGATGGAAAGAGGTTTAGGTGTGATGGAAGGAGGGGATGGAGGTTTAGGAGATTGAGCATACCGAGAAGAAAATTGAAGATAGTGAGTAGTTCGACAACGAAGAGCTAGATAGTGAGGAGCTAAAATGAGTTTAGAACAGAAAAAGAAGGGGAAGAAAACCAATTGAAAAAACTTCATATTCAACTTTAATTTCTTACCAAGTTTTTTGGTATACTATATATATATATATATATATATATATATATGGAGAGGGTTTAGGGTTAGGGTTTGCAGAAAAAAAATTGTAGGTAGTGGGGAACAACTCTCGATCGTAAAAAGATAGAATTCTCCCAAACCCCATATTATAAAAAAAAAAAAAAAGTTAAAACTAAAAAAGAAGTTGAAACAGAGACCTGTATTGAAAAGGAAATAAGGAGAGGTCTGTAAAGATAGAATTCTGGTGAATTTCGGTCATTTATTACAAATTTTCTTAACATAAACCAAAAAATATTTGCACGATTTTTTAATTGACACGTAGCTCCATACGGTTGGGCCACGTGTCGGGTTACTCTCTTCAAAATAATACAGAAATATTATCTTCAGGCATATAACCCATATTTTTTATAAATAAAGAGAGAGAAAAAGTTGCCCATCATTTTCTATGTTTGTTTTGCCACATTTTGCTAATGTTTTTAAAATGTCCTTATAGTGGAAGCACACCAACAAGGACGGAGTACGTTCCCAAAGCAGACGCGCTCATTTCACGTGAAGTGGAAATGCCTAAACTGACGTATCTACAAAAGAGAAGTAACGTCCTTAAGTCTGCGCGTCAATCTCTTAGAAACGAAACACGACGATCCGACGCACCAACAAGGACGGAGTACGTTCCCTAAGCAGACGTGCATCTACAAATTTCACAGAAACAAAACACGGCGATCAGACGCACCAACAAGAACGAAGTACGTTCCCTAACCAGACGCGCTCATTTCACGTAAAGTGGAAATGACCAAACTGGCGCATCTACAAAGGAGAAGTAACGTTCTTAAGTCGGTGCCGATCTCATTGAAACGGAACACGGCGATCCGACGCACCAACAAGGACGGAGTACGTTCCCTAAGCAGACGTGCATCTATAAAGGAGAAGTAACGTCCTTAAATCAGTACGCCGATCTCATAGAAACGGAACACGACGATCCGACGCACCAACAAAGATAGAGTACGTTCCCTAAGCAGACATACATCTATAAAGGAGAAGTAACGTCCTTAAGTCGGTGCGCCGATCTCAGAGAAACGGAAAACGACGATCCGACGCACCAACAAGGACGAAGTACGTTCCCTAAGCAGACGTCCATCTGCAAAGGAGAAGTAACGTCCTTAAATTGTTTCGTCGATCTCACAAAAAAGGAACACGACGATCCCACGCATCAATAAGAACGGAGTACGTTCCCTGAGCAGACGTGCATCTGCAAAGGAGAAGTAACGTCCTTAAATTGTTACGCCGATCTCACAGAATCGGAACACGGCGATCCGACGCACCAACAAGGACGAAGTACGTTCCCTAAGCAGACGTGCATTTACAAAGGAGAAGTAACGTCCTTAAATCAGTACGCCGATCTTTTAGAAACGGAACAACCACTAACTCTAAGGACGACGTACGTTCCCTAAGCAGACGTACATCTTTTAGAGTACGTTCCTTAAGCAGACGTATATCTACAAAGGAGAAGTAACGTCCTTAAGTCGGTGCGCCGATCTCACAGAAACGGAACACGACGATCCGACGCACCAACAAGGACGAAGTACGTTCCCTAAGCAGACGTCCATCTGCAAAGAAGAAGTAACGTCCTTAAATTGTTTCGTCGATCTCACAAAAAAGGAACACGATGATCCGACGCACCAACAAGGACGGAGTACGTTCCCTAAGAAGACGTGCATCTGCAAAGGAAAAGTAACGTCCTTAAATTATTACGTCGAGGCTACAGGAACTGAACATGACGACTCGACACACCAACAAGGACGATGTACGTTCCCTAAGCAGACATGCATCTGCTAAGGAGAAGTAACGTCCTTAAATTGTTACGTCGAGGCCACAAAAGTTGAACATGACGACTCGGCGCACCAACAAGGACGGAGTACGTTCCCCAAGAAAACACACTGATCTCACACAAAGTAAGAACCGAAGCATCCACAAAGAAGAAGTAACGCCCTTAAATCAGTACGCCGATTCCACACGAGGTGGTGGTGAAAAAAAATGGCGCACCTACAAAAAAAATAACGTCACAACACTCATCCATTTGCTTGTTCCGAGTTAAAAAAAAATATTATATATATATATATAATAGAAAAGTAATATATATATATATAGTTAAACAAAATCTCAATTCAAAATTTTATAAGTTGAAAATTACAGGAAAATTACATTAAAAATTAGGGGTAATCTCTAATTCTCAATTACATTAAAGATGACACTTTTTTTCTTCCTCCTTTATATTTCTTTGGCCCACATGTCATCTATTCCCCATTTTCTAGTAGTGATAGTTTAATCGCTGTAAAGAAAAAAAACAAGTTAATAAACTAAAATGTAAAGATAGAACTAAAGATAGTAACAAGAAAGAAAAAAATACCCCAGTGGATGGCGAGAGAGGAGAAGACAACACAAATGTAGACATACATTGACCCCCAACTATCAAACTTGAAATCATAATCGGTAAAAAATTCATGGACTGTAAGTATTAAAAGTTTAGTCGAAATAAATAAAATTACAACGATCATGGGAAACAAACAGATTTTTAAGAACCCTTGGATGGGAAGATTGATTTCTAAACTACGAAATAAATTAAACAGTTCAAATGTTACGTATGCAAATAAATAAGAAGTAGTTGATAGGTCAAATTTATTAATAGGATGAGAACTACGTGCGATGTAAGGAGAGGATGCAAGTTTGGGTGAGATGAAAGGTTTAGGTGGGATGGAAAGAGGTTTAGGTGTGATGGAAGGAGGGGATGAAGGTTTAGGAGATTGAGCATACGGAGAAGAAAATGGAAGATAGTGAGTAGCTCGACAACGAGGAGCTAGATAGTGAGGAGCTGAAATGAGTTTAGAACAGAAAAAGAAGAGGAAAAAAACCAATTGAAAAAACTTCATATTCAACTTTAATTTCTTACCAAGTTTTTTGGTATACTATATATATATGGAGAGGGTTTAGGGTTAGGGTTTGCAGAAAAAAAATTGTAGGTAGTGGGAACAACTTTCGATCGTGTAAAGATAGAATTCTCCCAAATCCCATATTATAAAAAAAAAAAAAAAAAAGTTAAAACTAAAAATGAAGTTGAAACAAAGACCTATTGAAAAAAAAATAAGAAAACTGGATGAGGAGAGAGAGAGGTCGGTAAAGATAGAATTCCGGTGAATTTCGGTCATTTATTACAAATTTTCTTAACATAAACCAAAAAATATTTGCACACAAAAATCTGATTTTTTAATTGACACGTAGCTCCATACGGTTGGGCTGTCGGATTACTAGCTTCAAAATAAGACAGAAATATTATTTCGAGGCATCGGATAGATAACCCACATTTTTATAAATAGAGAGAGAAAAAGTTGTTCATCATTTCCTAGTTTGTTTTGCCACATTTTGCAAATGTTTTTAAAATGTCCTTATAGTGGAAGCACACCAACAAGGACGGAGTACGTTCCCTAAGTAGACGCGCTCATTTCACGTAAAGTGGAAATGACCAAACTGGCGCATCTACAAAGGAGAAGTAACGTCCTTAAATCGGCGCTCCGATCTCATAGAAACGGAACATGGCGATCTGACGCACCAACAAGGACGAAGTACGTTCCCTAAGAAGACGTGCATCTACAAAGGAGAAGTAACGTTCGTAAATCAGTACGCTGATCTCATAGAAACGGAACACGGCGATCCGACGCACCAACAAGGACGAAGTACGTTCCCTAAGCAGACGTACATCTACAAAGGAGAAGTAACATCCTTAAGTCGGTGCGCCGATCTCACAGAAACGGAACACGGCGATCCGACGCACCAACAAGGACGAAGTACGTTCCCTAAGCAGACGTCAATTTGCAAAGGAGAAGTAACGTCCTTAAATTGTTACGTCGATCTCACAGAAACGGAACACGACGATTCGACGCACCAATAAGGACGAAGTACGTTCCCTAAGCGGACGTGCATCTGCAAAGGAGAAGTAACGTCCTTAAATTGTTACGCCGATCTCACAGAAACGGAACACCGCGATCCGACGCACCAACAAGGACGGAGTACGTTCCACATGCATCTACAAAGGAGAAGTAACGTCCTTAATGTATACCGACATGATTTTTGTTTTTGTTTTTTAAGTACATTGGTGTCCATACCTGATACCACTTAACACGTGGAGATTCTTTTAAAATTTTAAAAAATATTTATTTTTATGTGGAGTCTACCAATTTTTTAATTAACAATTTTTTTCGTTCATCCTCGTTTCTCTTCCTTCCGCTCTTTCCTTTATTTTCTTAAAACTACATAATCAAAATTAAATCACAATCACTAATTTTTTTAAGTTAACAACTTTCCTTCTCTTCATCTTTTTTCGTTCTTCATCCTCTCTCTCCCTTTTATCTTCTCCAAACAAAACAAAGTTGTTATTTAAACAATTTTATGAGTTGAAATTTGTTAATATTTTTTTCTCATATTCATGTGATTTCTCTCATATTTGGTAATTATTCCAGTATTTAACTTGATTAGTACTTGACATTGAAAATTCGAATTATCTTCTGAATTTAGAAACCAACAAAATTAAAATATTTCATTGATAACTTTCTCAACTAGTTCTTCAATTGCTTGATTAGTGTTTAGACATTAAAATATCTCTTTATTAATTGCTATAGATTATTTCCTGAATTTAGAAACCAACAAAATTTGATTTTAATTTTGATTTTATTGTTAAAAAAATGAATGGAAGGGAGAATGAGAAAAACGAAAAAAAAAAAAAATAAATAAATAAATAAAGAGAAGAAAAATTGGTCAACTCCACATCAAAATTAACATATTTTTAAAATTTAAAGAATACAAATTATATATTTAAAGGCAATGATAGAAAGTTGAAACAGAATTCTGCTGAATTTCGGTCATTTATTACAAATTTTCTTAACATAAACCAACAATTATTTGCGTCAGAAAAATCTGATTTTTTAATTGACACGTACCTAGTACAGTTGGGCCACGCTTTTATAAATAGAGAGACAGAAAGAGTTGCCCATCATTTCCTGGTTTGTTTTTGCCACATTTTGCAAATGTTTTTAAAATTAAACATTTGAAAACTAAAATAAAATAGTTTTATTAAGAATTCATTTTTTTTAAAACACCTATGACTAATTTTTTGTTAAGATAAGAATCCCAAATTCCCAAATTCCCAATAACTAGTAGCATATGTAATCCAGTTAACTAGTTGTTATTTGTTTTTTCCTCCCAACATTTACTAAAATTTAAGATTCAATATTTTAGATATGTAATCTAGTTATTATATATATATATATATATATATATATATATATATATATTTTTTTTTTATATTATTTATTTTAAAATTTAAAATTTAATTCAATCTTTTTTTAGTTCCTTCCAAATTTCCAATATTTAAAAAAGAGAAAGGGTGAGAAGATGGAGATGAGGAGAGAAGAATATGAGAAAAATGAAAGATAAAGATATAACATGTTTGTTTATTGTGATGTGTTGATCACAATTCACAACTAACCCCTTAATTAGATGAACGATTATAGTTAAATAAGCGTTTGTAGCTTAGTGGATAGAGCGTCTATTTTCTAAACAGAAAGTCGTCGGTTCGCCCCCAACTTGGCGCGTTGATAACAAAATTATTATTTACTTAAATTATTTTAAAGTCAAACTTAGCATTGCTCAATTGACATAGTTGTGCCTAACTAAAAAGTATGAGTTCAAACAAATTGACAAAAAAGAAGAAGTTGATATGTAACTTATTTATCAAACTATAACATTAATTTCAAAATCTTCTCTCATCTTAAAGGCTTTCAAATGATATGCCTAGATTGATTTTTTTTTTTTTTTTAATTATCAAATATTCTTTACAAAACTTGATTTAAAGCATACTATAATTTTACAAATAATGCTATGCTACACAATTTTTTTTTAAGCCATTAAATATTTTCTAAAACGGTTATGACGGAAATTCTATAATTTAACAAATTGTTTTGTAACCATTGAACTCATGACCTCTTAGTCACGGGCACAACTTTATGTCAATTGAACTATGCTCGGCTTGACATTTTTAATTACGAATTTGGAGACTTAATTTAGACTCAATATTGTTTGCTAGATTATTATGATTTTATTGAATTTATTTTATTTTATTTTGAGCTTGAGAATTTTACAAAGTTTTTTCGTTATTCTCTTAAATAAGAGTTTAGACTAAATATTTTTTCTTGTATTTTATAAAATATAAGAAATTTCTAGAAGATGTATACTATAACATTTATAATACAGTGCAAGATAGAGGGAGGGACAAATCCGGTCGAGGGGAAGGATAAATGTTTGGTAGAGGAGGTTATGGCCCGATAGCACATGTGACGACCACCTCGCAGCCTGTTGGTGAACAAGCACCTGTCCAAGATTCAGATCGGCTTGGTATTCCAGGTCTCTCAGATGATCAATTCAAAATGGCAGCCTTCTTCACATGATAAGTTGAATGGTAAATGTGATTCTACCAAATGGATCATCGATACAGACTGCTCGAATCACATGACTTGTAATGTTAAATTATTTAGTCAATTGCTTGATGTGTTTCTCCTACTTTTGTTGGTCTGTCGAATGGTAAACAAACATTTGCTACCAAGGAATGCACAATAACTTTGAATAATTATATGGTGCTCCATCATGTACTATATGTTCCGAATCTCACTTGTAACTTGATATTTGTGTCTCACTTGCTTGTTGATCAATCATATTTTATCACTTTTAATGATAAGCTTTGCATCATAAAGGACCGTGTCTTGAGAACTTAATTTTTTGTTACATGATTAAAACTAATGCAAATAAGAATTGGATAACATTTCAATTTCACATGCTTACGAGTAAAAATAATATTTAAAAAATCCGGAAATATAGAAGGCACAAATTAGAACATCCAATCCAACCATGAAAGAGATAATCTGTCTTTAAGAAACATTAAAGCTTGCAGCTGATAACGGCCTTGAAATGTTATTCTAAATAACTACACAAATAGATTATTACAAACTCAAACTCATTAATTAAGCATTTCTATTCAATAACCATTCATCTCTTTGATGATATCTAAATCTCTATCCAGTAATGCTGCTATTAAATTGCAACATTTGTCAATGTAGTTGCGGTTGATCAATTAAAGTCAATGACGGAAGATCTGTAACATTGGTGAAGGGATTTGTCCAAAATAGATCTTCAACCTATAAACATTCATAAACAAGTAATATAATTAGAATAGAAAAATAAGAAGAAGCTATGCAGAGAAAAGAAAAAATAATTCATAAGATCTACTAACCAACAAAAACTCATAAGGTATTGATTTCACATTGAGCAATAATGTAATGACATCATCCAAGGTTTTGACATTTGGAAAATTGTAATCGTTTCTCTTGAACTTCACCAATAACTTTACCTGTTTAGTGAATGGATTAGTAGAATAAAATATAGTTATATATATTTAATGCAAGATTAGCAAGGTTGATGTTATTTAACCAAAATATATTGCCCATTATCGTTATCTTTGTTTGCCGTGCTCTTCAAACTCATTTCCATAAAATCTTTGGTGGTTTGAATGGCTACCGAATCATAAGAGCTCATCCCGTTACGTTCAACTTTACTCTGGATTTGAAAGACTTAACAATATTATAAATATATTAATAAAATATAAGAATTAAAAATAATAACTTACGGATGTTCGGGCAGAGAAATATTGAGTGGGAATTCGGAGCAAATAGTTTGCCAGGTCTATAAAATAAAATTTAAAAGTAATTAGGAAAAAGGAATATAATGTAATGTTTAAAGATATAAAAAGAAGAAATTAGGATGTAACCTAATGATTTATGTGATTGATATCCAAAATGACTGAAATCTTGTTGTAGTTGGTGGACATTGTTGGTTTTGCAAACAAGCTGACCATTTCAAATCAAACAGAGATATAGTAGGAATAATAATAATAATAATAATTATTTATAATATGAATAAAACTTAGTTGCAGCTACAACTATCTTTCAAGTATTATGTTATTATTTTTAATTAACATTTAAAAATAGCAAATCATCGATAATTTTTTTTTTTTTTTTTTTTAATAATAATAATAAGATCTAAAACACTCACATTTGAAAATGTTTAATAAAATTTGGCCGTAGCAAATCATCGATAAAAAAAACCCTGAGACAATTTTTAATAATAATAATAATATTTAAAACCTCACCATTGTCCAATATTATGACATTTTTTAATAAAATTATTATTTCTTCTTCTATCTAATTTCTTTGTTTATTTTAAGTTTTCAACTCAATTTCACTTCATTTATCATATAATAAATAATTAACTAGGCATAGGGAGAGATTAAGAAATGTTTATTAAGATTTGACGGTAGCAAATCATCCATAAAAAGAGATATTGGGCAAAATTAGAAATTGAAAGTTATGGAGAACTCGAAAAAATGAAAGAAAAAAAAAGCGTTGAAGTAACATGAAATATTAAATATGATTTTTTAATTAAAAAAAATAACATAAAATCTGACCAATCAAATTGTGGCATGTTGTTGGGCTGCAAAAGATAGCTGTAGCCCAACCTGCAACTAAGTTTTACTCTTATAATATTATATTATATAGGGAAATTGTAGTAAATGACAATTTAAGACTTATTGTTTGCAAATATAGCATGTTTTTAAAAATTTTGCGGATATAGCAATTTCTATCGCTGATATCTTATGACGGATAGAAGTCTATCGCTGATCACCTCAGCTTTTTTATAGATTTTTGTCAGTGATAATATAGTCTATCACTGATAGAAATCTATCAATGATATAATAAAGTCTATTAGTGATAGAAACGGATTTTTTTACCAAAACATTTTAAAGTTTGCTAAATTTGCAATTAGCTTGGACTTGATTGCTATTTGTGCAACCAGCCCTATTATATATATACCTCAAAACTTAGAAGAGTATTGATTGGGCCTGAATTCCAGGAATAACATCCATAGGCAACCACCATGCAGGAAATAACCAAAAGAAAACAGCACTGAAAAGCCAGCTTAAATGTGAATATTCTCTGTGTTTGTCCATCGGCATCACTCCTAATTCAAAACCAAAACAATCAAACCAATTAATTATGCCTTTAATTTGGAGTTTAATTTAATCATAATTTGCTTACTGGTTTTCTGGGTCAATATTGGTAGACATATTCGTATGCTTGCGCTTCTCGTCGCCGGAGAGCGATTAACTTTGACACCAAATCCAAACAAAATTGATTCCCAATTTATCAACCCTTTCTCAATTTCTCTCGTCTATTTATAGGGGATGATGCCCTATATTCCTATTGAGATTTTGAAACATCTTTTAGTTATTATATTTATTTAATTAATTTATATTTTATAAGAGATAATTTAAAACTCAATCTAATTTTAATACAATATTCTAGATAATTTGATATTGTATATCCTTTGAAGATGTGAGAAAACAATCCCTTTGAATTTAGATTTAACAAAAAAAATATAGATATATCTATTTACCATATACAAATGTTATACACATAGGGAAAAAAACGATATAGGAAGGAAGAAAAAAAAAAAAACTCAATCCAACATTAGAGATTGATTTGATGGGATATTTGTTCTCTTTGGGTCTTACCCAACCCTTTCATTCCGAACTCTTTAATTCCGAATGAATCAAATTTCCCCAAATATTCTTCTTTTTTCAAACTGTACAAGCTTCTTCCAAAGCATACGGCTTTCTGGAGGTCCTTCGTCCTCTTTAATTATTTATCATTTCATTAGCAATTCACAATTCCTTATGTTACGATAGTAGCAGCGGAAATTTTTCTTGTCGCTCAGCTTAATTTCGGTAGCTACGCCACTCACGAAATTTAAAGAACCGTTTTGATTTTTAGTTTAAATAATTATAGAATTTTTCAAATGATATGCCTAGATTTATTTATTTTTTATTTAACTATCAAATATTCTTTACAAAACTTGATTTAAAGCATACTATAATTTTATAAATGCTATACTATACAATTTTTTGTTTTCAGAAATACATTAACTTTTACATAAATAAACTATTTCAGCTAAAGCGAGCATAGTTAAGCTGGCATATGTATGAGTTGACGACCACGAAGTTTGTGGTTCAAATTTCCCCACCCCAATGTACTCAAACAAAAAATAAAAATAAACCATTTCTCTTTTTTTAAGCCATTAAATATTTTCTAAAACTGTTATCGCTGAAATTCTATAATTTAACAAATTGTTTTGGAGACTTAATATTGTTTGCTAGACTATTATGATTTTATTCAATTTATTTTATTTTATTTTGAGCCTGAGAATTTTACAAATTTATTCGTTCTTCTCTTAAATAAGAGTTTAGACTCAATATTTTTTCATAATCATGTATTTTATTTTATAAAATGTAAGAAATTTCTAGAAGATGTATACTATAACATTTGTAAAATTGTAGTGAAATTTTAATCATGTATTTTATATTTAAGATGTAGACAGGAAGCCTTTTAAAAATAGACAAAAAAAAAAAACGTAGCTATATATTTCCGTTTTAACGAGTGAATTTAAATTTTTAATCTTATATTTTTTAATGGGTGAAGTCTAAAAAAGCGAAGCACATAGGGTATTTAAAATAAATTTTGTAACCATTTGATGGCATATTAAAAATATGATCACATTTATTGGATTTAAATATTTATAATAATTTGAAACATGGTTAATATTTTCAATATTGAAGGGGTTTGAAAACCAAAGAAAAGAGAGAGGGCTAAAAGTAGAGAAAGAAATCAAACAAAATAGGTCATGTTTTTCCCCTATGTATTTGAGGGAAATTGTAACAGATGTCAATTTAGAATAAGTTAACTAAAAATATAGCATGTTTTTTAAAAAATTGCGGATATGACAATTTGTATGGCTGATATCTTATGGCTCCTAGAAGTCTATCGCTGACCACCTCAGCTTTTTTGTATCGCTGATATCTTATGGCTGATAGAAACAGATTTTTTTGCCATATTTGCAAAACATTTTAAAGTTTGTTAAATTTGCAATTAGTTTCGAATTTTTTTTGCCATATTTGCAAAACATTTTAAAGTTTGCTAAATTTGCAATTAGTTTGGGGCTGATGGCTATTTGTGCAACCAACCCTTTAATTGAAATACAACAAAATAAATAATAATTTAAAATAAAAACAATTTAAAAGTGAAAAATTGTAACAAATGTCAATTTGGAGTAAAATGATTAAAAAAATATCATTTAAAAAAAAAAAAATTGCGGATATGACAATTTCTATGGTTTATGGCTGATAGAAGTTTATTGTTGTAGTCTTTTTTATAGGGATTTGGTCAGTGATAATAGTCTAAGTCTATCAGTTAAAAAAGTCTATCAGTGTAACCACTAATTTTTTACTATATTTGCAAAAGATTTCAAACTTTGCTAAATTTGCAATTATTTTTTAACTGATTGCTGTTTGTGCAACCAGCCATTTAAAAATATTGGAGTTTCCATCCCGGTTCAACTTCAAGGATCAAGTGAAATCTTTACCTTGGAAATTTGATAGTTTTAAGTTGTAATGCAAAAAAATGGCGAAAGAAATTCAATTTCTATATTTGAAGTGATGAAAGCATTACAAAATCTGTTGAAAGGAAGTTGAGATTTAACTTGTTATTCTACCTTCCTTTTTTTCTTCTTCTTTTTTACTTTTAAATTGGATGAATTGAGTTATTATAATTCAATTTATATTTGATCCACCGACTGTTATAACTCATAGTTAATCAAGTATCCGCATTTACTTCAATAATATTTATTATTTACCGATTATTATAATTATGAACTGTTTTAATCCTTTCGAAATCTTCACCACAGCACAGTACTCCTGTTGAGATACTAGGGTTAAAAATGTTAGGTGGTGTCGTCATCAGTCATCAGGATTGTGTAGAAAAAAACTTAGTATTTCGAACTGATTTAAAAATTAAATAGACAAATATAACCTAATTTAATAGGCAGCCAAATAAGGGCTGTTTTTTTTTAATATTGTATTTTTTAAAACTTATTATAAAAATATTGTAACTTTCAAACTATTTATAAAAATATAGCAATTTTAAATAGAGTTCGTGTTTTGAAAATACGACCTCCACATCTGGTTCCACGTGGGACGACCTTCATGCACGTTGGATGGAGGTCGTCTTTTGAAAAACGACCTTTTGTACTTCATTTATTAAAAAATTCATATCTTTTTAACCAGATATTCAAAATTTTCAAAAAAGGTATGGTTGGAAAGCTAACAGCGAAGCTTCAATTTGATATGTGGTTTCACTATTTTTGAAGTTGTGTATCAAAAGATAAACACCATCGAAGTTGGACTATAATTCTGCAAATTTTAGAACTGAAGATTCTTTTGAATAGTGTATTAAAAAATTGACATCTTTTTACTCAGATATTAAAAAATTTCTAAAAAGATACGGTTGAAAAGCTAACACAGAGAGCTTCAATTTGTTATCTAGTTTCACTATTTGTAGAGTTGTGTATTAAAAGATACAGATCGTCGAAGTTTAGCTACAGTTTTGAAGTAGAGTTGTGTATTAAAAGATACAGATCGTCGAAGTTTAGCTACAGTTTTGAAGTTTTGGGTTTAGTGAAGTTTTCATAACTTTGACGATATATATCTTTTGATACACAACTCAAAAAATAGTGAAACTAGGTATCAAATTGAAGCTCTCTGTGTTAACTTTCCAACGGTACCATTTTTTATTTTTTTTAATATTTGGGTAAAAAAATGTCAATTTTTTAATGCACTCCTCAAAACAATCTTTCGTTCTGAAATTTGCAGAGTTATAGTCCAACTTCGATGGTTTTTATCTTTTGATACACAACTCTAAAAATAGTGAAACCAGGTATCAAATTGAAGCTCTCGCTGTTAGCTTTCCAACCATACCTTTTTTGAAAATTTTGAATATCTGGTTAAAAAGATATGAATTTTTTAATAAATGCGGTAGATAACGATGAAGGTCGTCTTTTCAAAAGACGACCTCCATCCCATGTGGAGCAAGATAGATCGTCTTTTGAAAAGACGACCTTCATCCACGTGGAACAAGATGTGGAGGTCGTCTTTTAACCTTTAAAATTGCTATATTCCAAATAAGTGGGGACTAAAAGTTCTAATTTCTAACCCC
The DNA here is from genome assembly GCA_028017165.1 of Herpetospermum pedunculosum. NCBI lineage: Eukaryota > Viridiplantae > Streptophyta > Magnoliopsida > Cucurbitales > Cucurbitaceae > Herpetospermum > Herpetospermum pedunculosum. The sequence goes on from CM051525.1 coordinate 73,317,993, forward strand.
TACCTGTATAAAAAAAAAAAACAGCCAAACAAGTCGCTGAGGAATCTCTTTTATTGGTTTTATTATCCAAATTAGAATTCTCACCTTGTAATGTCATTTTCAGTAAATGCAGATTCAACACTAAACAACAAAATGGAATTTACAGAAAAACGGAAGAAAAGTAATTGAGGGATTTTCCACTTTCAGAACATGGCGCAAAAACCAAAGTTTTGTTTTTTTTTTTTTTTTTTTTGAGTACAAAGTCAACCACATATTTTTGGTTCTAATTTTATATTAACACACAAATGAGAGAACTAAAAATTAAATAAATTAAAGATAAAGAAATGAAAAAGATTGAATGCTTTTTAAAATTGACGACAATTTATTGGGTTGATTGAGTTATTATAATCAATGGTTATAATAGTTGCAAAGCGAGCATGGCTCAACGGTGTTGATGGCCAAGAGGTCTGTGGCTCGAATTCTCCCACCCTCAATATACTAAAAAAAAATGGTTATAATAGTTATGAATAATCAATATAGTTATTTTATTGCTTGTGACTAACGTAGTTTGAGTTATAATAATCTAGTCCACCCAGGGGCGGACCTCTGAAGGGACTAGGGGGGGCCACGGCCCCCCCAAAATTTTTGATTTTCATATACTCGTAGGCAAAAATAATGCCTTAAATATATACTGTTGTTATTAAATACATTTTGGCCCCCCTAAATTAACAAAATCTCATTCTGCTGCAGTGGTCATTGTGCCTGCTTTATATTTTGTTGTGCCTGAGTTCGAAACTCAACCATAACAATAATTTATTTGTTTTACATTTCCTTCCATATATGTATGATTTTTTAAAAAAAAATTGTTCTCTTTTAATATTTTGTTTATATATATTTAAAAATATATAAATTTCATTCTTAAAAATAATTAAGAACTATTTTTTTTCTTCTATTAACTAATAATTTATTTGTTTTACATTTCCTTCCATATATGTATGATTTTTTAAAAAAAAATTGTTCTCTTTTAATATTTTGTTTATATATATTTAAAAATATATAAATTTCATTCTTAAAAATAATTAAGAACTATTTTTTTTTTTCTATTAACTCTTAGTATTAGTTTATTTATTAACATTTTCAAGAGTAATTTAGACTATATTAACTCCTTTTTATAAATTTTGTAAACAAATTCTTGTTATATTGTGTTTTTTTTTTTAATAATTTTTTTTAAAAATCTCTAATAAATCTTTGAACTTTGTGTTTAATAGATCACTAACTTCAAAAAGGGTTCAATATATTTTTTAACTTTCAATTTTGTATTTAATTGGTCCTCAAATTTTCAAGTTTAAGTCTAATATATCCTTGTATTTATTTGACATTTTTTAAAATCTAGGAATTCATTAGAAACAAAATTGAAAGTATAGGGATGCATTAAAAACTTTTTAAAGTTTAGGGACTCAATTTTTTTTTTTTTTTTTTTTTTTTTTTTTTTTTTTTTTTTTTTTAGATGAGCAAAATTATTTGATGGTATTAAGTTTATTTCATATGTTTATCCTGATAACTTTTTTTGAATGTCAACATAACTTGAGAGTGTGAATTCGAACCTATGGATTTTTGGCGATCTGTTTTTAATATTTCTATACTCTAATTTTTTGGCCCCCCAAACATCAATGTCTGGATCCGCCCCTGAGTCCACCTAACTCTTACAACTTAGAAATTTGAATTAAAAATGTGAGATATTTCCAAGTCATTTTATATATTATTTCTTTTTAACTCCAAATCAAAATAATTTCTTCCTTAGCCGATGCTACCATTAATAAATTATTGTCATGAGTTTTCTCATTCTTTGGCAACAAATTCAGATGGGCTTTCACTGCCTTTTGAAGTGGGCTTTAAATGGGCTTTGAAATTGAATTTTGGATCATTAGATTAAATATTAATACTTTGTTCTTATAAAATATAGGGTCTGAGTTCTTATTAATGAGTAATGTCATAATATATAGTTAATTTTACTGACTTATAAAGTAACTAAAGTTTTTTTCTTTTTAAAATAAAATGTGTATGGTATGGTATTGCTATTGTAGAGATGATTGATTTCTTTGTACAAGCTACTTAGATTATAATTATTTTTATTTTTAAAATATAAAATAAAAACTATTTTTGAGTATAGTCTCCCAAGATGTCTATTCAGTATTCCATGCACATTTTAGAAGAGAAATAAAGTTTTCTATTTACAATGGTTTGAAAAAAGACAACATTTCCAATACTTATAATGTCGTACACAACAAAATATTTGAAGGTAGAATCTAATGATATTGATAGCATTAATGTATACCCACGTTTTTTTTTTTAATTACATTCGTGTGGTGTCCATACCTGATGCCACTACTTCTAAATAACTGACATCCGAACATTCTTTTAAACTTTAAAAAAATATTTTTTTTTTATGTGGAGTCCACCAATTTTTTAATTAACAATTTTTCTCTTCCATATCGTTTCTCTTCCTTCCCTCTTTCTTTTATTTTCTCAAAACTACAAAATCAAAATTAAATCACAATCACTAATTTTTTAGTTAACAACTTTTTAACAACTTTCTTTCTCTTCATCTTTTTTTCGTTCTTCATCCTCTCTCTCCCTTTTATCTTCTCCAAACAAAGTTGTTATTTACACAATTTTATGAGTTGAAATTTTTTAATAGTTTTTTCTCATATTCATGTGATTTCTCTCATATTTGGTAATTATTTTAGTATTTAACTTGACTTGATATTGAAAATTCGGATTATCTCCTGAATTTAGAAACCAACAAAATTAAAATATCTCATTGCTAATAGCTTTCTCAACTATTTCTTCAATTGTTTGATTAGTGCTTAGACATTAAAATACCCTTTTACTAATTGCTAGATAAACCAACAAAATTTGATTTCTATTTTAATTTTGTTGTTGAAGAAAATGAATAGAAGGAAAAAAGAAAAAAACTGAAAAGATGAAAGAGAAGAAAAATTGGTCAACCCATCATATATTTAAGTACAATGATATGAAAAAACTACATGTCACATGTACTACAATTTTTTTATAAATTTTTCCCTATATCCACCAAACAAATAGTTAAAAATAATTTCCACATTTTTTTTTCTATTGTACACATGTCTCTAGTGGAAATTTTAAAGTTTCCTAATTGATTTCTCTTTCATTTTATACTTCCATAATAAAATCTACATTGCATGCAATAATAGTAATAATAAAAATTAATATGGAAAATTCTCGTGGGATCAACTATTTTTCTTCAAGTTTCTACTTTGATGAAGTGATGGTTGTGGTGTGATATACTAAGGGGGTGTGTTTGAATTCTTTGGAGTTTTTAATTTTGAATCAAAATCATTTAAATAAAAAGTTGTGGGTGTGTTTTCACAACCACCCAAAATAATTTTTTTAAAATAAATTGAAATAATCTATTAACTTTTTAAAAAATAATTTTTTTCAGTATTTAATTGAAAATTCTCTCCAATTTTTATGATATATATATTTTTCTCCTCCAAATTTCTAACCTTCACTTTCATTATGGTTGTTACCGGTGACCGCTACCTCCTACTTTCGGTAACCTCTCGGGCGGACCTTTGATGATCATATCTAACTACCATCGACTACTATGAAGACCTCCCCTGCTGCCGACCTTCTGACAGTAGTCAACATCGATCATAGTGTTTTAAATACAAATTTAAACTTGTTATATTGTTTATTAATAGTTCTGTTTTATATAATTTGAGATTAGTAAAAATATTTTTAATGTAAAGCAACTAGATAAAGTTATTATATATCTTTCGTAAAAATGTAATTTTAAAAATAATATTTTTTTTTTTTAGTAATCAATTCAAACCACCCTAACATATGATTGATTATAGTTTTTGTTATTTCTTTCAAATACATTAATGATTTTATGAGTGGTTTTTTTTTTTTTTTTTTTTTTTTTTTCTTTTCTGCTGTCAACATTTGATAGTATGGATTTGAACCTCTAACTTTTTGGTTAAATTTAATATTTTTATTTTTTTATATTTGTGAGTATCCGAGTCCGACTAATCTCACATGTATCTAACCCTACAACTTTTGACTTACAAGAAAATCTGTATAAAATTAATTCTTACATAGAGATGGCCACCAAGGATCGAACCTCATTTTAAGTACATGTTCGTTGAATGTAAGTCTTTTGAATAATTATTCACTCAAGATAAGACGATACTTAGGAGCAAAGTGATATAAGACAAAATGTTAAATATTAGTATAGTTTAGTTGTTAATTTAGATTAATTAGTTCTTGGCTTATTTTATTGTAGGACTATAAATAACTTATTTTAAAAATTGTAATAAAACATTTTTATTATATTTTGAAATAGAAAATCCTTCTTTCAAAAATTTCTTTCATTTTTAGGGATGAATAACTTGTTTAACCATCCATTTGTCCAATTGTCAAGAAAACTTGTAAGTGTGGAGAAAGTGAAATTATGGAAGTTTGAAGTTGAAACTTGTAACAAGATAGCTATATATTTATTAGGTGTAGCCAATGACGAAAATATCGATATCGATATCCACATCGGAAGTTCAATTTTACGGATATATCGGTGAAATATCGATATCGACGGATAATTCTGTAAATCAATTTTAAAAAAAATTATTTAAATTAATAATTAAGTTCATTTTACTTTTAAACTAAGTTATAGATGTTGTTATTAATACTTATATCCATATTGGGATTAATAGATCATATTTTTAATGTTTTACAGATATTTATAAAAGATATTGGAGATATTTATTTGTGTTTAATATCTATATCGAACCCTTTGATTCACGTATATATCTTCCTATCAACGAAAATTTTCATCTTCGGGTGTACCAAACCATAAGAGATTATTTCTAGTATTCTAAAAAAACACATACCCGACCAAACCCAAAGCCTGCAAAATGGATCAGCCATGGATTCTCTGCAAAGTGAAAGAATTGAAGGAATCCAAGCAATGTCATTCGAAGAACAAATAATTTAAAAAAATAACAACAATAATTGGAATTGAAAATCAATCAATTTAATTTTATATATCCACAAAGAGAATCTTCCATCACATTCTGTCACCCCCAAAGCTCTGCTGGTTCAGACCCCATTTCTGTCCCCTTTCTTTTTCACTACTCATTTTACAAATTGCCCTTCAATTCAATTCAACACAATGCAAATTACCAGAAAAAATTTGGTACATCCTTCTCATCAAACGCATTTAACTCGATTTCAGATAATTTAACAAGAACCCAAAAAAAACTTTATATTATATACTGTTGGCCGGAGTGAGATTTAATTTTCATGGTTTTATTATGTCATGCTCGTCGTCCCATGGGATGTTGAGATCGGTTGCGGCGAAGGTGTCGATGTCGTCCCAGCTCCAGTAGCTGCCCGACATGTCGGTGGCCGGCAGCTCCCATGGATGATGAGTGGTGGGTTGCTCTGTTTGCTCTGTTTCCATGGGCTTTAATTCTTGATCCGAATAATTGCACATTTTTGGGGAGATTGGAGACTGCGTTGAGGTTGTTGTTGAAACTGCCGAGAAATCGGGATTTTGAGAATTTAGAATCCCGTAATTTATGGTGAAACTTTCACATTCCGCCCAATTGCTCGACGACGGCGGCGGCGGCGGGAAAATCAACCCCTGATACAGAGGAAGGTTTTGAACATGATGAAGATGAACACCCATTTGGGGATTCATCACTCCGTCGTCGGCAGCGGCGGCGGCGGAGGAGGAGGATTTGGTGGAATTCGTGGAAATGGGGGTTGATTTTTTGAGGCGCTTGTTCTTGCGGCCGCCACCAACAGGGACATTACGGAGAGTTCCACCTTTGGTCCAGTGGCGTTTACAAACTCTGCAAAAATGGCGAGGCTGAGATTTGTTGTAATTGTTGTAGTAACAGAATTTGGTGTTGGTTGAATCGCATCTCGGGCACTTCAATTGCTCTATCTGTGATTGAATTTGATTCTGATTTTGGTTGTGTGATCGTTTCATGCCGGAGCTTGGCAATTTCGGAAGCTCTAATTTCTGTGGTTGCATTAGCGCCTTGCTCCAATCAAACCCATCGATTGAAACCTGTTTCGAACTCAAACCCATTTCTCAAAATCACTCCGAGATCAAAACCCAGAAAGGATTTCACACAAATATTCGACTCGATCTGTGATTATAACAATATGGACGAAGAAGAAGAGTTTGTAGGTAGGAAATGAGGAGGAAAGTGATGAGACAAGCATGTCTTTAATTAATTTTGTGAAGAAAAACCTGAGAAAATGGTTTGACTGAGGATTCAAAGGGAGTTGAAATGGCGGAAATTAGGCGGAAGTGTGTTTTTTGGGACAACTTTTTTATTGAGTTTATTTATAGAGAGAGAGACTTCAGGAGTAAGGTGAAAATGGGAGGGGACACGTGGACGAATCGAGGCCGTTTAGAGTGCGTTGCGATTTTTGGATGTGATGAAGAAAAGAAGGGTTTGATTGATGTGCATGGCAAATTGCATATATTAAAATAAGTAATAATTTAATCTCATTTTGGAATATGGATGGAATCATAATCTATTTATGCTCCATTTGGGAATTTGTTAATCTCACTCCCATTTTTCGCTCTCGTAATTTACTTTTTTTTTATACTAATAAAGTTAATTACAATTTCAAGTTTTGTTGAATTTGTTAAAATGTAAAAAAAAAAAAAAAAAAAAAAAGTGATAATGATATAAGGATAAAAATGAGGACTTGTAGCTTACTAATAGAAGAGAGGAGAGGGTGGGTCCCACAGGGGATGTTGGGGTCACGTGCTCCTCCAATTTGAGGCTTTGCTTCTTCTCGGTGGACCCTTTCGCATGTGATTACATGTTCCACGTTGGCTGTCTATGCAAAAAAATTCCTTTTATTTATTTATTTATTTCTATAAACATTATTCTGCACGTGTGGGCTCCTCCACCTCGAGCGTGTGACTGGTAAGTTAAACAAACAAAATTTAGTTTTATTTATTTAATTTCGCTTATTCTCTCACTAGACTGGCAGCCCAATAAGACCTACATGATTATGTGAGAGACTTGACTAATGTCCCATTCGCATATTTTTTGTCGATCAGGATTTTATTCTTTGGTTGTTTGTTTTTTTAAATTATTCTTTATTAATTAATAATCTGTTTCTTTTTATTTTATAAATCTTATATATATATATATATACACTGTAGAGATAGGACAATATTTTAATGGTACATTATATCTAAAAATATATATATATATATTTTTTAATGGTGCATAAGCATAATTAATAGTTAAGCTACCAATGTCTTCGAGTTTTGATAAATTATAGAATTTAATAAATAAATTAAAAAAAAAAGTAAAATTCAATAAAATTTATACCCTCTCTTAAGAAAAATATTAGTTTTTACACGTGTGAAGACTTATAATTTATTAATTAAACTTCTAAACTTTAATACAATTGATTCATTTATGAAAATTTAGAAGTTTAATCGCTAAAATTATAAGTCTCAATAATGCGTTTAAATTAACATTTTTTTAAATAAAATATAGCAGAAAATATAAATTGACACATTTGAAAAGATTCACGGTCTTAATTGATACAATCTCAAAAGTTTAGTGGTATTAATTGATTTTTGACTTAAAAATATATCTATTTTAGTCTTTATTAAATTTAAAAAAAATAATTATTTTTTATATCTAATAAATTGATAACATGACTTCAAATATGTATATTAATGTATTAACGTGAACATGTATTTAATCTATATATGTTGGAGACAAATATTAAGTAGCCATACTTAGATAAAATAAAGTAAACAAAGTTTAAGAATTAAAATGAGATTCTTTACGGATAATTATTAAAAGTAAAGAACTATTAAAAAAAAAAAAATATACTCTTAAATATGAAACAAAATAAAATTGTAAGCAACCAAATTTATAATGTTAATTTTTATTTTTTTAATAATAAAATTAAAATTAAAAAAAAATTAGGGGCATGCGTGGTTAATTAATTAGAGTGATAGGTGGCCGTCAGGGAAATAGGGAAAAAAAAGGACCACGAAAGGCACATGCTCTATAAAATTAAGAATGAAAATTAAAGTTTAAGATAAGGAAATGGAATAATTAAAAGGAATTGAAAAAAACAATGATTTGATTAAGATTTGATCCATCCAACGAAGCACGAAGAGAATAATGTGAAGAATCCGAATTTCAATTCCCAAATCCAACATGGTCGGTTCGGTCGGTCAAGTTTCTCATTGCATCTTCTTCTTTCCTAAACGACAAAGCTCCATTTCTACATCTCTTCTCCTCCAACTTCCCTCATTTCTTTTTTGTTCTTTTCCCCAATTTACACAAATCAATTCATGACGTTTCTATTCTTTTTTTTCTCCTAAACATATTATATTACTAAAGTAAAAAGAGTACCTCACAACACGAGGCATAGACATGAAAAAAATCCATAAAATTAAAAAAACAACAAGCTCACAATTCGAACAAGATAAGAACCGACACTTAAAGAAAGAGATCTCAAGTAGAATATTAAGAGGCTTCTCCGATCCAAAACGAACAATGAACATTCATATCGAATTGGATAACGTGAAACAATCTAAGAAAGTGAAGATTCGAACAATAAGTTTATAATTCTTCTAGATGCTTCACATAATTTGTCTAAACCATAAAATTAATTTTTTAATACCTATTTGAGATTCACAAATTAGATTTGTGTAACTTGAAGTTAACAAAGTTGATTTTACAATGGAGAATTACATAAAAACTAACGTGTTGTATGAATTTAAGATTATGAAAGCTACAAATCATAGATACAAAACTATACATATGTTACACAAATTTCAGTTACTATAATCTTTTCTGCACAACAAAAGTGAAGAGAAAGTTTTAGTACTACATGTGTATATAAATATATATATATATATATTTTTTTAAAATGTTGGGACTTCTCATCATTTTTAGAAGGATGATGACGTGTCAAGCAATTAATAGAAAGAGTATCCATACTCTTATTTTTTTTTTCAAATGAGATTTAAACCTCTTAAGTACCTTAAAACGAACACGTATGAATTACGGATGAATTATGATATAATCTATTAATCTAGGTTGTAAATGAAAACATATTATACAAACCCAAACACTTGATAAATCTATAACCATTGTAGAGAGGAGATCACCAATGAAATTGCATAAGAAATGATAAGATTTAAGTACCCAACACAACTTGATGGAAGAAATTAATATATAAGATTAAAATAACCAACAGCACCATACATATATATAAATTATATATAATCTGTCACAACTCTGATTAATAAAAGTGAATACCAAATAAGGAAGAAAGGCAGGCGAAAATGAAGAATTAAAGAAAAGTAAAAGCCATCAGATTTAGAATGATGGCAAATTAAAATTGATCTAAGTTTGAACACATGGAAATGAATCATTCAACAGCTTGGTGTCTTTGGGTACATTAAAAAAATATACCAAATTGCAAGTTGTAAAGTGTAGCTATCCCACATTTCTCCATCAAAACCCATGGATTTTCTTCACACAACTTTCCCCTTCTATTTAATTATTCCACAAAATCAACCATTTGAGTTAATACTTTATACCAATAAAAATGTGTATGTAATCTATTTATTTATGCATTGTGAATATTCTCTTCTTTTAGCCAACAAGAGCATGATGTATCGCCTAGTGATTGGGCCGGAGATTACGTCATGTAGCTCTCCTAGGAGTCGTTATACCCCATGAGTTCGGGAAGCTCCGAGATGGAAGTTGGAGTTCCGCAAACTGGTTAGTTGGAAGGGTGTCCGAGCAAACAGTGAAGACAGATGTTGTTCTGGTGGACGGGCAACATCCTTGAGATGGCAAAGTGATGAAATGAGATGTGACGTTGTGTCAAGAAGACCTTGACCTCGTGAAGAGACAAGGTCGAGCCTAAAGACTTGGCCTAGTGTAGAGGCAAGTTGGTTCGAGTCGCGAGCGAGAGAGATGCGCCTACACGCGACGTTCATGATTGAGCGATGCTTAGTTTTTCCATGAGCAAAACTCTTAGTTAAGGACGAGATAACCTCGTTTATATCCGATCCTCGTAAGGTTGGCCATGGTGTGGACGCATATCGTGGCATCGCGCGGTCGTCCTAAGTTCAATCCCCACCCAACATGTTGTCAAAAAAAAGTCTATTTTTTTTTTTTTTTCCTTTGCTAAAAAGGAAAATCAAAAGTGTGTTTGTCAATTCTTTACTAAAGAAAAGAAAGTCTATATGGACATAACTACATAAAATAATGCATGAACTATTTATTAAAGAAAAGAAGTTTACATGAACATAAAATTCAGATAACTACATAAAATAATGCATGAACTATTTATTAAAGAAAAGAAGTTTACATGAACATAAAATTCATCTGAAATTAAGTATGCATCAGAGGTTAGAATTATCTCCTTCACATATTGTCAAAATAATAATAATAATTAACGAGATATGTGTAAAATTTAAGAGAGAATTGTATAAAAAGACAATTAAGAGTTAGGTGGTAAATGCGGAAGAAAGGGTAAAGGAATATCAAAAAGTGACAAATAATGAGTGTTGTCAAGTCATCCATGTGCCTCAAAACTCCTCATTTCCTGATTTAGTTTGATATTCAATTGTTGATGCCGATGGCTTCTTCATCTTTTACCCCTAAAATTTGAGGTTATTTTGTCCTTTGCAAACTTTCAAATAATGAGTCAATTTCATAAGGATTTACTTTCCGTTTTTAGTTTTTGAAAATTAATTATCTACTCAGCAACAACTAAATAGGAGTTTGTTTAAAAGGAATTTTTAAATGTGTTTAACAACACATTTATTTCTATACCCAACAACCTTTACTTAAGCATTTATAGAAAGTCATTTTCAACCAAACCCTAAGATGAGTGATTTAAGATTTAAATGATGATTCCAATATATGATCTAATTCTTTAAACTACGATAACTTTTTGGTATTATCTCTTAATTGGAGAGCAACTTTCAAATTAATAGAAACAGCAGTAAAATACACTTTTCAGTTCATGGAATTTGAACTTAGTTTTTATTGGGCCCTTTCAATTTTCAAAATGATATGTTTAGTCCGAATTTTTGTACGGATGATTCATCCCTCGGGGTGCGTGAGATTTTTTTTTTTTTTAATTTAGTGTTTGAAAACTTATGTTTTTTTACCTTCTCTCGTGATAAGAAAGTGCACAAAATCATTCGTACCCTTCACTTATCACGATCACGAGAAGACAATTGTGATCTCCTCGTAATAAGCAAAGGGTACGAATGATTTTGTGCACTTCCTTATCACGAGAGAATGTCAAAAAATCTATGTTTAGTCTTTGAAATTTTAATTAATTTTAAGTTAGTCGTTGAAGTTTGAAATTGATTTCTAAATAATTTGAGTAAAGTTAACGGTTAGTTACCCTAACAAAATGATGATATAACAGTTCAAATATATATGTTAACTCGACTTTGTTGATACATATTTTTTTAATGAGTTATTGAATTTTATTTTTTAATATTAGAAGACAATGTTAAAATAAAGGCTAATTAGAAATCAAATTCAAGCACCAAACATGTCATCTTTTAAACTTCAAATACAATAGAAACTAAATTGAAAAATAAAAAACTAAAACTACTAGTTTTGAAAATCTAGGGGACAAATAGGCTCAAAGTTTGAGTGGATCATAGTGTATATTAAACAAAAACATAAAAAAGAACATAAATACAGAATTAACCATGGAAAAAACAACAATAATATATGAGTTTTTCTGTCAATAGTTATGTTGTAACTTGTAAGGATATGGCTTATCGTACAAGATTGGGTTTCTTAAGGTTGAAGAAGGTGCAGACAGCACAGAATAAAAAAGGACAATTTTACTTTAGCTTTCTCTCTCTTTTTTCTTAAAATAAAATAAAAAACTGTTGACACAATTGTCTACTTCAGCTCTTGTCATTTGGAGATATTAGCTTCATTGACAAGATTTTAATTTTGTTTTCTCAAAAAAGTCAACTGATCAGATCATCTTGCTGTTTGGCTTTTGGTGGCTGTTGCAGTTTTTTAGTAACTGATATAGTAATGTTTGTTTTAAATTTTAATACAAATATTTGTTTTTCTTAGGGGTGATATTAAAAAAACTATATTCAGTTCATTCAAAATATTTCTGTCCTAAACTGGTCAAAGATCAGTTCAGTTGACTTTCATTGCTTCAAAGAAGCTCTTGTTTAATCCAAAATGACAGCTGAAGAAGAAAATTGCCAATACTTTCATTTCTTTTTCTAAAAAATATTAATAAATAATAAATAAACTTTCAACTTCAAAGTTTCAAACCCCCCACAAAAAAAAGTTAGAAGGGAAAACAAAATTGTCCTTTTTTGTCCTGCTGTTGGCAGCTTCCTTCAGCCTTAAGAAACCCAATCCTTAATTACAACATAACCATTTTTGCCCAATTCAATTATTTTTAGAACCCATAATTTTATATTTTTTTTTAGTTAATTATGTTCCTTTTGATGTTTTGATGTTAACTTGATTTGACAGGTGCTCTGGGAACAAGACCAAGAGGCTAGTGAGGTTTAAAAAAGTTGAGAGATATTGAAATCTAAATGTTGGATTATAGTATAAAGTAAATGATTAAGTCAGATTAATATTTCAATTTCATTAAGTAATATTAATCCATGACCAAAATTAGAAATTTATACAAACTGAAATAGATGTCACCTTAAATGATTAAAATAAATTTTTGAAATGAGGTATTTGCTTACTGGTTTTTTTTTTAATATATGATTTTAGTCGTTCACTTATCAATTCATCTAATATGATTATTGTGTAGTTTAAAATAAAATAGAAAATGAGTGTGTTGTTCTGCTTTTCTGTGAATTGGACTGGGCCTTGTTATCTGTCTTATTGTTTTATTTTAGTGGGCTTAACACATCTGGTAATATTAAATAAAAAAAAACCATATTTAATCATTCAAAATCATAATCAATTTGTTTCAAAAAAAAAAAAATCATAATCAATTTTAAACTTGTTTGGTTTTGAGCGTAGCAGGGGGCTAAAGGCTTGTTTTCCGGTGGGGCAAACAACAATATTGAGAAAATAGAGTTAAACTTGTAATACATAACGCAATCAGTTTTTTTATTTTAATTTTTTATTTTTCTGTTTTTTATTTTTTTAAAATAAAAAATATATATATTTGATAACTGTTTTTTCTTTTAATTCTTAAAAAATAAAAAATCAAACTTATTTGATAATTACTTTTTTTTGTTTTAGTTTTTCAAAACTACAAAATTCAAACTTTGGATAATTACTATTTATTTCATATCTTTTTATAAAATAAAAAAATTTTCTAAAATAATGTTAATTTATTAAATGTAAAAATGAAGATTTATCAAAATTTAATTAAGGTACAATTCTTTGATGAAATTAAAATTTTAGGATAAAAAATGATTTTCTCTAAAATAAAAAAAATTGTTGTGTATATATTAGACAGTTTTTAGTTGACTCTCCTAAACTCAAGAAAATAAAATATGTTAATTGATTAAAGTGGTTAGGTACATTGGTGTAATATCACAATAATATTAAAGTATAATATATTAGATTTTTTTTTTTTTTTGAATAAAATTATAATATATTATATTAATAATTTTTTGGGCGGGTTGCACAAACAACAATCAAGCCAAAAATAATTGCAAATTTAGTAAAGTTTAAAACGTTTTGCAAATATGGAAAATGCAAATTTAGCAAAGTTTAAAACGTTTTGCAAATATGACACTTTTGCAAATATGGAAAAAAAAATCAGTGGTTATCACGAATATAATTTATGACTATTACTGATAGACTTCTATCACTGACAAAATTATATAAAAAAAACTATTATCTTCTATCAACAATAAACTATTTTTAAAACTTTTAATTATTTTACTCTAAATTGACATCGGTTACAATTTTTCTAATTTTTTTATATAAAATATATATATATATATATATATATATATTAATAATATATATATTTTCTTGAATATAGTAATAATATTAATGATAATTTTAAAAAAAAAAAAACTGAAATCATAAACTTTTTTAGATGTTTCATGCACACAAAATATTTTGTCCCTTCCGAGTCCAAAACATCCCAAAGACTTAATTAGAAACAGAAAACTTCTAATTAAACATGCCCACTAATTAATCTAAGTTCATGAGTCTTAAATCAATTAACAAACAGTAACGGGTATCATTGAGACGAATTAATCCTAAAACTAATTTGATTTGTCTCTTAATCTTAAGCCCGCCGTGAGAACGTTAATCAATTTCTACCCCCAACTGTCACTTGGGCTCGAATTGATTAGCCACGAGCTAGACTTTCGCTACTAAGTATTAAAGTTTGTCAAAAATTAACACTAGCCGACTAATCACGTGTAACTAATTATGGACGTCACTCCTAATTGGAAAGGCAAGTCATTCGTTCTTAATACAGACCAAGAGATGCAAGAAACTCATTCAATCATTCTAAACCGTTCAATTAAGCTCTAATCTCATCTAATACAAAAGATAATCAATCCCTAAACTTAACTAACCAATCACTAACCTCTAGCTATCCATGAAGATGAAGTTTGCCCAAGCATTCATGGAGGTTGTCTCCTTCATACAACCCAAAAATGGGTAAAAACCAGAAAAAGAGAAAGAAAACGGTAACCCCGAGAGGGAAAAGAATAGGATAATGACCTAAAATCGAAAAATGGGTATTTGCGTCAAACAAGCTCCTAGGCGCCATAAGTCAGCGCCTAGGCGCTGCGGGCACGCGCGCACAGAATCGGGACAGCGCCTGGGCGCCATAAGTCAGCGCCTAGGCGCTAACCTCTCTGGAAAAGTTACAATGACTTTTAATGACGGGCATGGTGCATTTGCAATGAGGACATGGTGCATCAGCTGGGACTTTTAATGACGGGCATGGTGCCTTTTGACCTTAAATGACGGGCATTGTGGCTGTTCGGGCCACGCGCAGGGGTGCTGGGCCGAGCGAAGTGGGCGTGCGGGCTCTGGGCGGGTGCTTCCGTTAGGCGCCGACTTTTTTTTTTTTTTTAAAAAAAAAAAAAAAAAAAAAAGGTCAAAACGTTTTCAAAATTTAAAAATTAAAAATTTAATTGATCACCAAACATACGTGTTTTCTAAAAATTAAAAATTAAAAATCAAAATTAAATAACAAAAATTGAATGCATTATCAAATAGCTCATAATTTTGCATTTGAAAGTTTAGTGGGCTCAAGCTCAGCGTATTGTACATCCACTGCTGATTTAAAAAATATTTTTGGTGAAATGTTATTGTTTATAAAAAGGAAAAAAAATATTTGGTCAAGATTATTTTAAATAATTTTATGTTTTTTTTTAGTAAAATATTATTCTTATGTTTTCTTATTTTATTTTGGTGGTTGAAGGACCACCACTCTGTCTATTAGGTCAAATGGATATGGTTAATCACTTATTCAATATACCAATCTACACTCATTAATCACACTAACAAGGATGCATTAAATTCTCTCATTAAAAGTACCAAAAATGTGTTTACATTTTTCAGTATGTGTAATGTCTTACTTTATGATTTTAAAAAGAAAATATCTTGGTGTATTGTTCATAAATTAATCGTAAATACGATGAATTATATGATATTATAAAATAATAAATATACAAAATTTATAACATAAAAAGATAAATTTATCCATAGTAGTTTATATTCATCCTACAAAATTTATAAATAAAAACAGGTTCATAAATTACGTACAAAAAGGCAACAGTCACAGCTCTCAATGACTTGAATCGAGATTGCAAATTTAAATTGAATATTGAAAACAAAAATGAAGATACAGAAAAAAATAGATCCTATAATGCTAAAAAAAAAATTAAAAAAAAAATACAACCATTTATAGTGGTGGAAAAACAATTAAATTTAATGGTGGAACATCTGTAATATTGTCGAGCGGATGTGTCCAAAATAGATCTTCATCCTACAAACATACATAAACAAATATATAATTAGAAAGAAAAAATAAACATTATAGCAAGAAAATAACAAATTCAATCCATAAATGATAAAATCTACTAACCAAGAGATTCCAATAAGAAATTGATTTAAAAGTACGCAATGATCTAATGACATCTTTAAAGGTTGTGATATTATTGGGAATGTTGTAAGTCTCCTGGGTCGCAGCAACTAATAACTTTACCTGTTTGAAATCAATCAATATAATAAAATTAATTATATAAGCTTTTAATGCATGATTAAAAATATTCATGAAAAATTATACACTTTTACCAAAATATATTGCATATTGCTTTCCTGCCCCTCATTTTGGAGAGTATTATTATTTGCACCACTGATCTTCCTATTCATTTGGAAAAAATCTTCTGTTGTTTGTACGGCTAGAGATTCATAATCGGCCTCCCATGATTTTACATCTTTCTTGATCTAGAAAGATAAAGTAAATTAAAATTAAGGGACTAAACAAAATAATTAACAATAAAATATGAGGTTAAAAACAAACTCACCCATATTCGAGCAGAGAAATATTGAGGGGAGAGTTGGAGTAAATAGTGTGCAGCATCTAGATGGAGAAATTAATTGAAAAACTAATTATGATTAAGCAAAGAAACTATGATTTTAAATATGTAAAAATAATGAATTTAGGATTGTGTGAAATTAAACCAGATGATTTATTGTTGGATGATTTATAGATGTTGGCAAATTCTTGTTGTAGTTGGTGAGCATCTGTGGTTTTGCAAACGAGCTGTGGTAATTCATTAAAAAAAATGAAAAGAAAAAAAAAACATCAAAAAATGGACAAAAATCAATTTATATTCGAATTGTATCTATTTAAACCCTTAAATTTTCATAAGTGTATCAATTTACAATTAATTCACACCCTAACTTTCAAAATGAACTTTCACCCTATTCATTAAAAAAAATGAAAAAAAAAAAACATAAAAAAATTCCTACTTTCAAGAGTGTATCAACTTACACCCTAAACTTACGAGAGTGTATCAACTTACACCCTAAACTTACGAGAGTGTATCAACTTACACCCTAAACTTACGAGAGTGTATCAACTTACACCCTAAACTTACGAGAGTGTATCAACTTACACCCTAAACTTACGAGAGTGTATCAACTTACACCCTAAACTTACGAGAGTGTATCAACTTACACCCTGAACTTTCGAGAGTGTATCAACTTACACCCTGAACTTTCGAGAGTGTATCAACTTACACCCTGAACTTTCGAGAGTGTATCAACTTACACCCTGAACTTTCGAGAGTGTATCAACTTACACCCTGAACTTTCGAGAGTGTATCAACTTACACCCTGAACTTTCGAGAGTGTATCAACTTACACCCTGAACTTTCGAGAGTGTATCAACTTACACCCTGAACTTTCGAGAGTGTATCAACTTACACCCTGAACTTTCGAGAGTGTATCAACTTACACCCTGAACTTTCGAGAGTGTATCAACTTCTGTTAGAATTTTAATTTGGGTAAAAAAATGGTTTATTACTATTGTTGTTGGTTTTGTGTGTAGGTAATATTGTGAGGAAAGTGGGAGAAAGAACAAAGAAGAAAGGGAAACAAATGCTAGCGCGACAACGCTCAGTTGGAGATCTGTGGCAGAATGCGTAAGCGCCTGAATGCTTATTTTAAACAAAATGCTTAGTGCCTAGGGGCCCGAATGTTCACTTTGTAACACTTTTGTTAGAATTTTAATTTTAGTAATTAAACTCCTAAACTTAGTAATTAAACTCCTAAACTTTAAGTGAATCAATTGTATGAAAGTTTATGAGATTTAATTGATAAATTATATGCAAAATGTGAAAATTAACATTTTTTTTAAGAAAAGGTTGTAAATTGGACAAATGGAAGTTCCTAATTACCTTGATACAACTTTGATGTCATAAATTGATTTTTTCCATTTTACTTTTAGAATACGAAAAGCTGTAAAATAATAAAATATTTATGTACCTCGAAAGTGAGAACTGATGATATTTCTCTGAAAAGTAGGAATCCAAACCAGACCATAATTGAACAAAACATTGAAAAAAAAAAGAAACAGAAAAAACAATGTCTGTCAGAAAAGTCATGATCCTCTGTATTTGTTAGTCGTTGAGATTCTTCATCTGCTTGTTCTTGGCTCCTGACTCAAAACAACAAATGGAAACTCAATTTAAATCATGTTAATTTAATCAATAAATTAAAACTCAATTTAAATTGACATTTAATTATCGAAATGAAAATGGAAATTTGCTTACTGTTGTAGTGGGTGAACGCTAACCATACTGAGAGAGATGATACGAATTTCTGAAGAAAAAAATGAAGAGATACAATACACCATCATTTAAATTATCAAATAATAATAATAAAATGTTCATAAACAAAATTGCAGACCTAATTTGGAAGTCACAGGCTCGGCTGCAGAGATGTTGAAGGAGAAGATAAACAAGTGTATAACATTTATTTATACTCCAAATTACAGGATTTGTTTTTGCTAATTTTCTTATTCTAGTTCCCCAAAATATTAACAACCATTTTTTATATTTTCAAAACTTCAAATCTCAACTGATTTTAAATCATTTGCAACAACCATTATAGGGCTGTTTGGATTCTTACTAAAAAAAAAGTGTTTTTCAAAAAATCATTTTCTTTTAAACATTTTTTTAGTAAAAATTGTTTATCATATTTTGGTTACATTTTTTTTTTTAAGAAAGTTGTCATACACAAGTTTGTTTGGTTGTTAACACCCACGGTAGAAGTGAAAATCGTTAACTTACTTTATCTTTTAAAATTGAAAAAAAAAAATGTAATTTGATATATTTTCATATTAAAAAAGTACTATATTTATAATTAACCGTTAATTATTTGTCATATTGGAAAGCAACTCTTAATACTTAATACTTAAGTATACGAATATACTTTGTTCGTTAATTATTTGTCATATTGGAAAGCAACTCTTAATACTTAAGTATACGAATATACTTTGTTTATTTCGTGAATAACTCAGATTCATACTAATTTACTTCATGAAGTTGTCTTCATCCAAAAGTTAACTTTTAATGTCAAACCGAGCATAGTTCAATCCTCACACCCTACATTAATTAAATACTAAAAAAAAAAAAAAAAAAATGATAGCTTACCTCATATCTTTTGAGAATTGCCTCCCAAACATAAGCTTGATAACATAGATTTCTCCTTAAAAAAAAAAAAAAAAAAAAAAAAAAAAAAAACATAAATTTCTCATTCTAAAAAAAAATGTATGGCCACCGTACAAAAAAGCAACGGTCAACAGCGGTCAATCGCGTTTTGTTCTTGGCGGCAAATTAAGGATTGGGAATTGGCATGAAATAGAGACAAAATCGACAATTGTAATCAATAGAAAATCCCTTTTTTGATGCTCCATTTACATCCTTCCTTCCTCTCCAAATCTCTTTCAAAATCTCATCTGGTTTCTGCTAATTGTAATTTTAGAGAGATGGGTTTTGTCGGATTCCAAGAAAAAGGGAGAAATTCTGATGTGGAGGAACATGTTTCATTGTCTTCAAAAACCAATCATAATTTTGATGATAATCGAAGATATGTTCTTACATCTGCCATCTTTGCCTCTCTTAATTCTGTGCTTTTGGGATATGGTCTCTGCTCTTTCTCTGCTTTCTCCTTTATCAATTCATTTTAATTCAATTCTAATCTCTAATGGATGACCTTAATTCTATGGCTTATCCATGCAGATGTTGGTGTTATGAGTGGAGCAATATTATTCATTCAAGAGGATCTTAAAATAACAGAAGTTCAAGAAGAATTCCTTGTGGGAATTTTCAGCATCATCTCATTATTAGGAAGTTTAGCAGGTGGGAAAACATCAGATGCCATTGGCAGAAAATGGACCATTGCTTTTGCTGCTGTTGTTTTCCAGGTAGGGGCTGCCATCATGGCTCTTGCTCCTTCATTCTCTTTTTTGATCTTCGGTCGACTCTTGGCCGGTGTCGGTGTCGGTTTCGGAGTCATGATTGCCCCGGTCTACATTGCCGAGATATCCCCTGCAGCCGCCCGAGGATCTCTCACCTCTTTCCCTGAGATCTTTATCAACTTTGGGATCCTTCTTGGCTACATTTCAAACTATGTCTTCTCAGGACTTCCTGTTCATTTAAGCTGGAGAGTCATGCTTGGTGTTGGAATCATCCCCTCCGTGTTGCTCGGTTGCGCCCTTTCGATGATCCCTGAATCGCCCCGGTGGCTCGTGATGCAGAACAGGATCGAGGAGGCGAGAATCGTTTTGTTGAAAACAAACGAGATCGGTGTCGACGTCGATGAGAGATTGATGGATATTCAGAAAGCTGCAGGAATAACTGCCACCAATAATAAGTATGAATCTAAGGGTGTTTGGCACGATATTTTGTACCCGACGCCTTCGGTGAAGCGAATGCTGATAGCGGGTTGTGGAATTCAATGCTTCCAACAGATGACAGGCATTGATGCAACTGTTTATTACAGCCCTACAATCTTCAGAGAAGCTGGAATTCAAACCAACTCCAAACTTCTTGCAGCAACAGTTGCTGTTGGATTCACTAAAACCTTGTTCATTTTAATAGCCATTTTACTTATTGACAAAGTGGGAAGGAAGCCACTGCTTTATTTCAGCACAATTGGGATGACAACTTGCTTGTTTTGTCTCAGTATCACTCTGGCTCTTTTTGATCATGGAAATCTTGGGATTATTTTGTCAATCTTAGCTGTTTGTGGAAATGTAGCTTTCTTTTCAGTTGGGATGGGTCCAGTTTGTTGGGTGTTATCATCTGAAATCTTCCCGTTGAGGCTCCGAGCACAAGCATCGGCACTCGGGGCGGTCGGGAGCCGAGTGAGTAGCGGCTTGATCACCATGTCGTTCCTGTCGGTGTCGCGCGCAATTACGGTTGCGGGGACGTTCTTTGTATTCTCATTGCTTTCTCTAGCATCGGTTGTTTTCATTCACGTATGTATTCCGGAGACAAAGGGGAGGTCTTTGGAACAAATTGAAATAGTTTTCCAACAGGGAAGAGATGAACAAGAAATTCGAATAGTGCAAATGGCTGATACAGAGCGATTGGTTGACAAATAAAAATTTGCCAAACAAATGTAAATACTCTTCACTTTACATGTTTTAAAACATATCCTTATAGTTTTTTTTTTTTTGCTCTAAACATAGGGAAGTTTTGTCAATATTTGTAAAAATACTTCACATATTTGATAAATATAGGGAAGTTACTCTTCTCAACCATGCATTTTGTAAGATTTTTTTTTTCTATATATATATATTTTTTCTGTTTGGATAGTTGTTTAATTTTTTTTTTTTTTAAAACCATTTTAATAAAACTTGTAGCGTTTGACCACCACTCAAAATTTAAAATGACTTTTAAAAAAATAAATTTGAGCAATAAGCTAGTTTGATTGAAACCCTTAAAACCAATTTTTTAGTGTTTTTTCTTTTTTTTCAACATATTAAGGTGGGGAATTGAATCTAGGACTTCATGGTCACTAGGCATACACCATGCCGAGCTATGCTCTTGAAATTAGAGATTTTTTTTTTTTTTTTGTAAATGTATTTAATTAATGCAAGGATTAAACAATCAAAGGAACAACCTTATGCCATATTTTTATGATACATGAAATGACTAAAATATCATCACACTACTTCACCATGACCGCCACCCTTCACTGCCTCACTGCAGGAGACCACCGCCACCCACCGCCCTCACCTCCCAAATTCGAATTTTTTAGTTCATAGCATTATTTACCGGTCCTCTTTTATAGTATTTTGACATTAGCAGAAGCATTCTAAACAAACATAGAGCAAATCAAATTGTGTTTTTTGTTTTTTTACAAAAGATGTTGAAAGAAAATTAAATTTTTTGGTGCTGATCCAAAAACCGACGCTTAATTTGGTAGAGTTTCTTGACAACTAAATGTGGTAGTAGGGTGAGGTGATTGTCTCGTGCTAATAGTCGAAATGTGCACAAACCAACCCGAAAATGAAATATAGTAGAGTAGTAGAGTGAAGTGATTGTGTGGTGTTTGTATTAAAAAGTAGAGATATGCACGAAATAAATAGCCCGTAAGGATATCCAGAATAAACGACAAGAGTTTGTTGGCAAAAGCAACATATATGGGAATCATGCGAGGAGGGCTTTGGCACAAAAAACAAACTGTGCTGGCGATTGTAAAAATACCCAAAACACAGAGTAGAAAGAAATCGAAGAAGAAGCTCTGAAATGGACAGAATTGAGCACAAATTTGTGGAAGTTGACGGAGGATTGAAGATCCACGTAGCGGAGATCGGAACCGGTGAGAATGGAACTTGCTTTGCTTTTCTTTTCTGTTAGGTTTCCGAATGAGTTTTCCGATGTTTGTTTCAGGTTCGAATGTGGTGGTTTTTCTGCACGGTTTCCCGGAGATTTGGTACTCATGGCGGCACCAGATGATTGCGGTGGCTGACGCCGGATTCCGAGCAATCGCTTTGGATTACAGAGGATATGGACTCTCCGATGCGGCGGCGGAGCCCTGGAAGACTACATACAGCGACCTCATTAGTGATCTCCTTCAAATTCTTGACACTCTCCACATCCCCAAGGTACTACGACAGTTTTAAATCATCATCAATATCCATCTGGAACAGGGTTTTTTGTTCGCATTCATCGGCCCTTCATCTTCAAAATCTCAATTTTTAGGCTAAATCGTACAACAAAATTTTAATATACATGACGCGACGGGTAGGTGTAAAAATTGACATCATTTAGACCATACTTTCTAGAAATTGACCTAACATTTGATTATTTCATTTACAACATCATTCATGGAATTTGAGATTTTTTATATTTATAATTTACTTTAATTTTTTTTTTTTTTTTTTTTTTTTTTGATAAAAATAGGTCAAAGTATTTACAAAATTAAGGTATTTAAATCGTGTACGATAGACACGATTTTCGAAATCGTGTCCATGGTACACGAGTTACCTCTAAGTCGTGTACCATGCACACGAGTTACATATAACGTAGCAGATCAACATGGCACCTATGAAGCAAGTGAGGTGATCATAACTCGTGTCTATGATACACGAATTACATATAAATCGTGTACCATGGACACGAGTTACCCTTAAATCGTGTACGATAGACACGATTTCCCTAAATCGTGTCCATAGTACACGATTTAAGTATACTAGTTTTGTAAATACTTTGAAAACTATCATTTTCTATAATAATTTATTTAAAGTACATTATTAATATAAAAAAATCCTAGAATTTGACGTGACAGTTGATGTGTAAGAATTGATTAAGGAAGTTATTTTAGGATTTTTTTAGATGAAATATCTTTTACATAATTGTGAATAATATTGCCCTTCTAATTTTTACCGGTAAGTCAAACAATTTTCATAATTTATTTTAACAAAAATAATATTATTATATATTTTTTTTAACTAATTTGAAAGTTCAAGGGCACTTTATTGGAACATGAAATTGAAGGGTATTTTATATAAATTAACCTAATTTTTATTATTTAATAAATAACATTTTTATTATTATAGTGCAATTTATATTCTAATAGAAAGCTATTGTATACATATACGAGTAGGTTTTTTTTTTTTTTTTTTTTTAGTTTAAGAAATACGGGATGGGGATGTTTTTGTTTGTTTGTTTAGTTTAAGAAATACGAGATGAGGATTGAATCTTCAATCTATAGGAGATAATGCACGTCAATTATTGTAAAATTATGTTCACTTTAACATACATGTACGAAAAGTTGTCAATGATGTTCAGGTGTATTTTAACTTAATTTGTATGGTTGAAAAAGTTTCCTTTAATATTGTTTGATGTTAATGTGATTCCATTGGGGTGTAGGTGTTCCTTGTAGGGAAAGATTTTGGAGCAATGCCAGCTTACTACTTTGGTATTAAACACCCTGAGAGGGCATTGGGAGTTGTCACATTAGGAGTCCCATTCATGCCTCCTCAACCTCAGCCTCTTAATACTAATAAGTACCAAAACCACCTCCCTGAAGGATTCTACATTTCAAGATGGCAGGTTAATTCGATCAAATCCAAATGCTTATCAAACGAGACTTTTATTTGAAACAATTTATTGTGTGTGCGTGTAGGAACCTGGACGAGCAGAGGCTGATTTTAGTCGTTTTGATGCAAAAAGGATCGTTAGGAATATCTACATCCTCTTCTCTAGAAGCGAAATTCCAATAGCTCAACAAAACCAGGAGATAATGGACTTAGTCGACTCGTCCACCCCTCTTCCTCCTTGGTTTTCTGAGGAAGATCTAGCTGCTTATGGAAAACTCTACCAGAAATCTGGATTCGACACTGCATTAAAAGTTCCTTACAGGTAAAAGTTTCGTTTCTCGTTCAAAAAACAGTTCCGCATCTTCTGGATAATTAATTTTGTGATATTTGATAGGTCGATGAATGAAGATTGGGGAGTAAAAGATCCAAAAGTTGAAGTTCCAGCACTTCTGATAATGGGTGAAAAAGATTATGTTCTCAAATTCCCAGGAATTGAAGAATATGTACGAAGTGAAAAGGTGAAAGATTATGTTCCCAAATTGGAGATTGTGTATCTACCAGAAGGATCCCATTTTGTTCAGGAGCAATCCCCTCAAGAAGTCAATAATTTGCTACTCACTTTCCTTGCCAACCATACATAATTAATTTAGACATCTTCCTATGTTGATTACTTTTGTTGTTTTTTAATTCAGACCATGGCTACAAATAAATATTTGTGTTCTGTTTTTTTTTTTTTTTTTTTTTTTTGGGGTGAGGTATGGTTATTCGAACTTTCAACCTCAAAAGAAGAAGTATGTCTGTCAATTACTATTGAGTTACGCTCATGTTTATTATACTACAAATATACATCTTATCTAATAAATAAGATGAATGCATAATCCATGAATGTCAATTGCTTCTACTAGCATGTTCGTTGAGTTATGTTCGCTTTGACATAATTAGAGGTTATTGACAATATAGCAATTTTCATTTCATCCGGGAAAAGCCATCTTTTTCTCAACAATGTCTTTGTAATATGGTTCATTTAACATTTGCAAGTAATATTGACTATAAATTATTTTTTACCATATGTAGTTGGGTCTTGGTCACTAGTCTAAGAAGTTAAACTTATGTTTAAAAAATATAAGGGTAAATTCAATTTATACTCTTAAATTTTGGAGTTCAAATCAATTAAAATTCTAAACTAACAATTGTATCCATTAAAACTCTAAACTTTCATAAGTCTATCAATTTATACTATCTATTAGATTTAATTTGTAAAACGTCAATATAAACGCATGAAGACTTATAATTTTAGCAATTAAACTCCTGGACTTTCATATGTGAATCAATTATATCAAAGTTTAGGGGTTTAATTCATAAATTGTAAGTTTTCACACGTGTAAAAAATAACATTTTTCTAATAGGGGATATAAATTTAGACACTTATGAAAGTTTAGATTTTAATTGATACAACACTCAAGATTTAAGAGTATAAATTAATTTTTGTCCAAAATATAATCTAGCATAGATAAAAATATATTTCAAAAAGAGAAAATTGAACTAATAAAACTCAAA
Source organism: Herpetospermum pedunculosum (assembly GCA_028017165.1). Taxonomy (NCBI): domain Eukaryota; kingdom Viridiplantae; phylum Streptophyta; class Magnoliopsida; order Cucurbitales; family Cucurbitaceae; genus Herpetospermum; species Herpetospermum pedunculosum. The sequence continues at coordinate 73,343,655 of CM051525.1, forward strand.
TAGTTGATGACGAAAATATCTTTATTTTCTTGTCATTTTTCCTTCCGCCCTCCCAAGTTGTTCTCCTCGACTGAATTAATAATACTAGAGGAACATTAAACAATTGTGAATTCGACATTAACTTAATTGATAAGACATCAATTACCATCTCAAAAATTGATGATTTGATCATCAACTTTATAATTGTTGAACTAGAATTATAGAGCAATTGTTTCTTTTGATTTTTTGGAAGCTAGAAAATCTTAATGAAAGAAAGCAGTTGTTTCATAGGTTAATTAATTTGAGATGCTTTATTAGATTTTTAATCTCAAAATATATTTAAGTTTTATTTGGGATTGTAATTGTTGTCGGTTGAACTTTTAGAAAAAATCAGATGTAGTTAATTAGTGTTAGGTTACAAAACAAAATATAAAATAATATATATTCTCAACTTCTTTCTCTCTCTTCTCTTACAATCTTGAGACTTGAGTTATGCTCTTGTTGGCAATAAATTAACCTTTTAGAACTACTTTTCAAAGCTGTGGTGTCTTTTGGATACCCTATAGAATTCAAAACTAAACTGAGGGCCAAAATTTTATTTTACCCTTATTATTATTACATCACAAATTAATAGTAAGACGAAGAATCAAGCTACAAATTTTGAAATAGGGTTGAAATTTTCCTTTTCAACTTTTTATATATATAATTATTTTTAATTAAAAATGTTTTAAGGAGATAAATTAAAGAAACAGAGTAGTTGGTGAATTTATGATCAGTTTGAATAAATTATTATAATTTATTTTGTTGGATGACAGAAAATAAAACAAAACTGGTGGATGCTTCAGTTGAGTAGTATAGTGTAGAAATTTAGTCTCACTTTTCTGAAGAATCTCTCAAATCAAATGGATCAAATTCAGCACAATTTCATCCAAGTTGGACCCCTAAATCTCCACGTAGCCGAGATCGGAACCGGTAATCACTCATCACTAATCTCTAATCTCATCGCCATTTCCCCTCAATTTCGAAACTGAACTGAACTGACATTTTCGTTCCATTTTTTGTGTTTGAGGTTCGAACGCGGTGGTTTTTCTTCACGGATTTCCGGAGATTTGGTACTCATGGCGCTACCAGATGATTGCTCTGGCCAACGCCGGGTTCCGAACAATCTCTCCCGATTACAGAGGATATGGACTCTCCGATTCGCCGGCGGAGCCCTCGAAGGTTACTTACAGCGATTTCGTTAGCGATATCCTCGCAATTCTCGACGCTCTCCAAATTCCCAAGGTACTGTTCTTTTTCCACTGTGCCACATAGTCAAAGCTTATCCTACAGTTAAATTGTCTGCAAGGTGTTTGTAAAAATGACCTCTCTCTTCTCTAGGAGGCAATCTGCAATTCTTAATATTACATTCATTTTCAAGCTTATGCTTGATGGGTTATCCGTCTAGAGAAAATGATACTACAGGGCTCGGCTCGAACACACAGGATCTCTTGATCACCCATCAATCAAAAAAACTTAATTTTCATCATAGTAGCAATTTTCCAATTTAACATTGTTCTTTGGGTTATAGGTGTTTCTCGTTGGGAAAGATCTTGGAGCATGGCCAGCTTATTACTTTGCTTTGAAACATCCTGAGAGAGCAGTGGGAGTTGTCACATTGGGAGTCCCATTCCTGCCTCCTCATCTTACTACTAAGTTCCAAGACCTCCCTAAAGGCATCTATATTTCAAGATGGATGGTGGGTATACCGTATATATAAACTTTCATCTTTGAAGAAACTTTGATAGAGCAAAATTGTTGTTCTATTACCCGAAATTCGTTGGTTTCTTCTTCTTTCTTTTCTTAACTTGTTTGTTTCAAACTTTATCTATGTGATCTCTTATTTAGGAACCTGGACGAGCAGAGGTTGATTTTGGTCGTTTTGATGCAAAGACTGTTGTCAGGAATGTTTACACCCTCTTCTCCAGAAGTGAAATCCCGACAGCTCAAGAAAACCAAGAGATAATGGATTTAGTGGACTCATCCACCCCTCTTCCTTCTTGGTTCACTGAGGAAGATCTGGATACTTATGGAGCTCTCTATGAGAAATCTGGATTTGATACTGCATTAAAAGTTCCTTATAGGTAATGCACTTAAATCTTGATCATTTTTCTCAATTAGTGAATTCTCTCATGCCATTCAAGTATGATCATTGACTTAATTTCAAAAAAAAAAAAAAAAAAAAAGTTATATCTGCATTTAATTTAGCGAGCATAGATCAAGAATTGATTATATGCATATCTTTTAAAGGGGACATAGGAAATGAACAAGAACAATCGGTTCTAACATGAGTCAATCTTATTTATTATTTTTTTAACATGTGGGGTGAGAGAATCGAACCTCGTACATTAGGTCAGTTGAGCTAGATTCATGTTGGCAGTCAATCTTATTTTACTTGAATAATTCTATCACATTTGATATATGATGGATATTATGTAGGTCATTCAATGAAGACTTTGGAATAAAAGATCCCAAAGTTGGTGTTCCAGCACTCCTAATAATGGGTGAAAAGGATTATATTCTCAAATTTCCTGGAATTGAAGAATACATACAAAGTGGAATGGCAAAAGATTATGTTCCTAAATTGGAGGTCGTCTATTTACCTGAAGGGTCTCATTTTGTTCAAGAGCAATTCCCCGAAGAAGTTAATAAATTGTTATTCACTTTCCTTGCCAAGCATACTTGACTTGGGACTTGGGGTTTAAATCTAAATGAACCTTCAAGTATTGCCCTTAAAAAGGTTTATATATCCATATCATAATTATTTGTTGTGTACTTTTGTTGATCTTAAAGTTGAACAATGGCTACAATATGTATGTTATTTGATAAGATATGTGCAAATATTTTGGATTTCAACTATGCATTTGTGAGAGTTGGTCTATGTGTGTCCAAATATTTACAAAATCGTTGCAATTAAACCCCGAACCACCAATAGAGAAGTGCTTAAATTAAAAGTAGGAAAAAAAAATATGGATTGAGAGTTCAAATCTCCAACCTCGAAAAATGTTGAACTATACACTCATTTTGGCTTGATTAACCCTCATAAAGTTAAGTTTCACAAATGTTTTTTAGAATTTACTCAACAAACTAATGGCAAATATAACTCATTTATTAGGGTAAAAATACAAAAACAACAATTATTAGCAATTGTATACATAAAAGCCCTTTCACTCAAAAGCACTTGCGTGGTAATCAAGGTTCCTGAGGCTGTCGTTCCAAATTCTCTACATTATTCCATTCCATTGCTTAATTTGCTAAGTTTGTTCTTTTGATTCCATATGCATAGTAAACAGGCTTGAAAAATATGTCATGTTACAATCTTTGCCATAACTAACTAATGATAAACATTATTAAGCAAGCGGTAGAACACAACAAAAACAATAAATAATTGGAAAAAGATAACAACAAAAAACAAAAAAACAAAAAAAAAAAATGTTTTTTCAAGTGCAGACGGAACTCCAATTCGGGTTTATACATAACAAAACCTGCATCAATTTTCTATTTTCTATTTATATGTATGTCACTCTCTACATCAAACAAAGAGTAAAGTTTTTTTTCTTCTTTCTCTTAAATCTTTTGAAACAAAAGAAAAATGCAACAAATAACAGAGGTATCATTAAGGAGTGTTTAGAGCATCAACTCGAAGTTGGGTGTAACTTAGTCAATAAATAACTATTCTGATTATAATAACTCATTCAGCGTCTCAAACAACTCAACGGCTTATCATCTAAAATTGTTTGTAACTTTGTTTTTAGAAAGATGAAATAAAATTAGCAAATTTAAACCAAATTCAAGTGGCTAGCTAAACGACTTAAAAATCTTCCTTTAACATCATTTTTTTCCTTAAAAAACTGCTAGGTTTTATCTCCAATCCAACGCTAAATTAATAAAACAGCAACAATTAATCTGTATTTGGTAGTTTGTTAAACCAATTAGGAAATGGCCAAGCAAGAGAGGATGCCTACACGTTATCGATTTTTTGGGTAGCAGAGTTTGAAATAAATCTCACCCTCACACTTCACTCACTCATTTACCTCTCGATTCCATGTCGATTGATCAAATTCAGCACAGTTTCATTCAAGTTCGAGGACTGAAGCTCCACATAGCCGAGATCGGAACTGGTAATTTAATTTATCAGTCCATTTTCCCCCAATTTCTTCGCCGGAACTTCTTCTAACATTCTTTCAGGTTCCAATGTGGTGGTTTTTCTTCACGGTTTCCCGGAGATTTGGTATTCTTGGAGGCACCAGATGATTGCTGTGGCCGACGCCGGATTCCGGGCAATTGCTCCCGATTTCAGAGGATATGGACTTTCCGATACGCCGCCGGAGCCTTCCAAGGTTGAATTCAGCGACCTCGTCAGCGATCTCCTTGGAATTCTCGACGCTCTCAACATTCCTAAGGTAGGATTGATTCTATTCTTCGTCTGATTCATTATGTACTTTTGATTTCGATCATTTCGTAGCAAATAGCTATCTAGGGTTTCGAAAAAAAAGTTAATACAAATTTTTACTTTGTTTCGTTTAGGTGACTTTTTTTTTTTTTTTTTTTTTTTTTTTTTTGACTAAAAATATATATTCCGTTGCCGGGAATCGAACCCGGGTCTCCTGGGTGAAAGCCAGATATCCTAACCACTGGACGACAACGAAATTGATGTTTAATTTAACTTTTTTAATTAATACAAACTCACATTATATCATGTCATGTCATGAAAGCTTAACCTCAATCAATTTTTTACATTAATCAACATGTATATCATAATTGAAAAATATTAAAACATAGAACTAAAATTAAAAAAAACGCCTTAAATATTAGAGACCAAAATATATATTTATTATAAATTACTCAACCTCAATAGTTTAACTTTTACATGATATGGGTAAAATCTTTTTAGAATCAGTTGATATAGACTTTAGCATAATAAAATGAAGGTTAAAATACTATATTTTTTATCACCATACTTTAGACTCATTCTGTTTGTAAAATCTTCGAATAAAATAATAATTTTAAACTAACCATAAAAACTAATTTTAAGATTTATTGTAAGTATAATGACTCAATTTGAACATGTGAGAGTACATAACTAAATTAAAATGGAATAAGACTTAAAGTACAAAGACCAAAATAATATGTTAATCTAAAATGAGTGAGTCTTATACCCTAATATACAAATACACATTAGGAAATTGTAGTAAATGACAATTTAAGACTTATTGTTTGCAAATATAGCATGTTTTTTAAAATTTTGCGGATATAGCAATTTCTATCGCTGATATCTTATGACTGATAGAAGTCTATCGCTGATCACCTCAACTTTTTATAGATTTTTGTCAGTGATAATAGTCTATCAGAGATAATAGTCTATCACTGATAGAAGTCTATCAGTGATATAATAAAGTCTATCAGTGATAGAAACAGGTTTTTTTGCCATATTTGCAAAACATTTTAAAGTTTGCTAAATTTGCAATTAGTTTGGGCCTGATTGCTATTTGTGCAACCAGCCCAATACACATATAATAAAATGTTGAAAAAAAATTGATTTTAACCATAAACTTCGGCAAGTTATATCAATAAAATTATGTTTATGTGTATTTAATGAATATAAATCATATGTCTAGTGCAAAATTAACAAATCTATAAAGAGAAATGACATATAAATAGGATTTTTGTTAAATTTTATGAGTTTTGAAAGATTTTGTAATCTTCAATCTTATGCATTAACTAGATTGAATTTTGCGACAAATTTGTTGTTTCATAGAAATAAAAAAATATAGTCGAATTTATCCGAAACAGTAAAAATTATAACGTGTTTAAGTTCAAAGTTCAATCTAATAAAATTGAAGGTTTATGGTGACAATCGATACAAACTTGATAAGTTTAGGAGCGAAAAATGATTTTTCTCCTAAATTTTTTTTTATGTTTACAAAAAAATATTGATATATTAGTGTATGTAGGTGTTTCTTGTTGCGAAGGATTTTGGGGCAAGGCCAGCTTTTTGTTTTGCTATTAAACACCAAGAAAGGACAGTGGGAGTTGTGACATTGGGAGCGCCATTCAGTCCTCCTCAACATCACAAGTTCCCTCAAGGCTTCTATATCTCAAGATGGCAGGTATGAATTTGATCTTGATCCTATGAACTCAAAAAAAAAAATTAACTTGTTTAATCTAAAGCGATCTCTTAACTAGGAACCTGGCCGAGCAGAAGCTGATTTTCGTCGTTTTGATGCAAAAACTATTGTAAGAATTGTCTATATCCTCTTCTCTAAAAGCGAAATTCCTATAGCTCAAGAAAACCAGGAGATACTGGACTTGGTGGATCCATCCACCCCTCTTCCCCCTTGGTTAACTGAGGATGATCTAGCAGTTTATGGAGCTCTTTATGAGAAATCTGGATTCGATACCGCCTTAAAAGTTCCTTACAGGTAAAGCTGCTCCTGAATCTTGATTGTCGCTTTTTAACTATGCTAGTGAGTTTGAGTCTTTTTATTCTACCTGTTGTTAGAATGTCTTGAATCTAGTATTTGACGCTAAGAATGACCAAGCACGAAGTCTTATTTTGTTTAGATCGTTAGAAGACTACCATATATAAATATTCTAATGACTTTTGTCCTAACTAATCTGTAATCTCAAAACTCTCTCCCAAAAGATAATACAATTGTTCTTCTTCCTGTTCGTGGATGTAGCTACCACATTGTTAGTGAACTACGTAAATTCGTGTGTTGTTTTATTCTTTGCTATCGATTAATTTGTTTCTGTGATAACACAAACTTTAGGTGATTTCTCAACTATATAATTCAATTTTTACACGAGTATTTTTTTTTTGGAATTGTTATATTTGATATGTATGATGTGTTATAGGTCTTTAAATGAAGATTGGGGCATAGAAGATCCAAAAATTGAAGTTCCAACAATTTTGATAATGGGTGAAAAGGATTATACTCCAAATTTCCCTAAAATTGTTGAATACATTCGAAGTGGAAAAGTGAAAGAGTATGTTCCCAAATTGGAGATCATCTATTTACCAGAGGGATCCCATTTTGCTCAAGAGCAATGCCCTAAAGAAGTTAATGAGATACTACTCAACTTCCTTGCCAACAATACTTAGACTATATATATATGCACCTTAATTACTTGAACTACCAATGTTTGTTTTTTTAGCACAGGACTACAAGGGTATTGTTTAGAGAATTGGCCTTACTTTGTAGGGCTTGGAAAAGTATAATTTTTACTTTTGAGATAAATACATGAGTATGTACTTCTTTAAATTTTATTTAGAATGTGTTTGGATTAGACATCTTTCCATGACTAAATGTGTTTTTAAGAAATTTTAAAAATTTACCAAACAATTTTGATTAAAACAACCAAATAATACATTTTAACAAATGTTTCCTCTAGTTTGCAATGATAATATTGTAATTTTTAAAAGAATAAAATTATTTTTAAAACAAATCACAAAGTTGGATATTATTGTTCGGATGAAAACGGAAGAAAACGGAAGAAATGATTTTTTTTTTAAATACACGTGGAATTGCTACAATCAAACTTTCATATTATTGAATTGTTACTATGCGTATTAATTTTTTTGTTTAACTTTATATAACTTAAAAGGTATAATATTTACTCTTAAAAAAATTGGGTTTCACATGGTTGCGGTATGAATGTGGTGAGAGGTTGGTAGCTCGATCTTTGAGTTCTCGTCTTTGCCGACCAGTGGTTGGAAGCTCCGGTCTCCAAGTGCTCGTACTCGCTAGCCTGACCTGCAAGACAACTTTGAGCATGGTGTTGTGTCCAACACACTCCAATGTCAAAGTCAGTGCAATGGTCAGAGAGTCGGAGTAATTGGAGAGCAGAGTGGGTAGTTACATACATTTCATGATAGCTTAGCCCTTGTATTTATGATTTTACTTTGACAAGTGTGTTAGAGTCATACGATGAGATGCATTTAATTTTTAGGTGATCCACTGTTCTTTACTTCTCGGTGGGTGGCCGAATAGCGATTTTGATATTTTCTTTTTAGGGAAGTTAGGCCTTGTAGGCCTCTTTCTTTTGGACCTTTTTTTCTGGATAGCCTAACACATCAAATTTGAGTTTTCATCTCGCTTTAAGTCAACAGAAAATTAATATACATTATTATTATTATTTATTTTATATATATATATATATATATATATATATATATATATTTTTTGGTGGAATGAGAATCCAACTTGAGACCTATTTGACTCATTTAACTATGCTTATGTTGCATTAATATACAAAAGTTATACAAAAGTTGAGTTAACATCATATATTTGAAGAGTAAAACTTAGTTGCAGCGGCTACAACTATGTTTTGCAGTTCAGCCACGTTGCAGATTTTGATTGACCATGTATTATGTTATTATTTTTAATTAAAAAATCATATTTAATGCTCACGTGATTTCAACTTTTTTTTCCATGCTTTTTTTCTTCTTCTCCATAGCTTTTAATTTCCGATTTTGTCCTTCCCTATTCAATCCTCTCCAATATCTTTTTTTTTCTCAATGATTTGAATTTTTTTACTAAGATTTGAAAATAGCAAAAAATTCTGCGACAATTTTTAATAATAATAATAATATCTAAAACTTCACCATTGTCCAACATCCTAGGACATTTTTTTAATAAAAATTTTCTTTCCTCTTCTATCTAATTTCTTTGTTGTTTCAAATTTTCAATTTAATTTCACTTCATTTATCATAAAATAAATAATTAACTATTATTTTTCTAAAATTCTGCAATAAAATTCATCTTTCCTCATCTATCTAATTTCTTTGTTCATTTCAAGTTTTCAACTCAATTTTACTTCATTTATCATAGAATAAATAATTAACTATTACCTTTCTAAAATGTCAAGTTTTCAACTCAATTTCACTTCATTTATCATAGAATAAATAATTAACTATTACCTTTCTAAAATTCTGCCAATTTTAACTATGCTATTAGGCATATGGAGAGATTAAAAAATGTTTACTAAGATTTGACAGTACCAAATCATCCATAAAGATACTGGAGAGAATTGAGGAGAGAAAGACAAAATTGAAAATTGAGAGTTATGGAAAAGTGGAAAAAATGAAAGAAAAAAAAAAGCGTTGAAGTGACATGAGACATTAAATATAATTTTTAAATTAAAAAAATAACATAAAACCTGACTAATCAAATTATGGCATGTTGCTGGACTGCAAAAGATAGTTGTAGCCCAACCTGGATGGTTTAATTTGAAGTACTCATATAATTCAGGGCTATAAATTGATTTTCCACTATTTTTATAATTCTGTTCGGTTTGGATGTTTGGAAACTACCAAGAAGATCACCTTCCCACAAGCAACTACTTTTTGGCGGTTGAAAGCATCGGAAAATTGAAGTAGAGCACAGAGCAGAGTCCGTCCAAAATCTCTACTCCACTCAAGAGCTCATTTCCTTTTCTCAAGAGCTCTCAAATGGATCAAATCCAGCACAATTTCATCCAAGTTCGAGGCCTGAAGCTTCACGTAGCCGAGATCGGAACCGGTAAACCACTCATCTCATCGCCAATTTCTTCGCCGGAACTTGTTTAGCTTACTAAAACCTACTCTGTGTCTGTCTGCTGCCGTTTTTCTTTCAGGTTCCAATGTCGTCGTCTTCCTTCACGGATTTCCGGAGATTTGGTACTCATGGCGCTACCAGATGATTGCTCTTGCTAACGCCGGATTCCGAACAATCGCTCCCGATTACAGAGGATATGGACTCTCCGATTCCCCGGCCGAACCCTCGAAGGCTTCATTCAGCGACCTCATCAGCGACCTCCTTGGAATTCTCGACGCTCTCCACATCCCCAAGGTACTTTCTATTCTCCCTAATCCCTATCATGTGCTTTAATTTGGTTCTTATCGTTTCAAAGCTATTAGGGTTCCAAAAAATTAATCTGAAGAAGGATTGCAGTTTCATTGACTGCAAGGTGTTTGAAAAAATGAACTGATGGATGAATTGATTAATAGAAAAGTGTTTGTGTATGTTTGGGAGTGATTTTGAAGTCGTTAAAAATCACTTTTTGTCACGTCAGTCTAAAACATGTATTTATTCATTCAAAATCAATTTAACGTTTGAATTTACAGTTTTAAATGTGATTTCATACAATCAAAACTGATTTTGAAGAATTAAAAACATGTTTCATGGTGATTTTGAACAAAAACAAAAGTATTTTAACCACTTCAAAATCATTCTCAAACAAACATGCACTTCATTAATAATTGATTTGATGTAGAGAGGAATCACCATTTCTGAACTGAGAGAGATAGGGTTAGGAATGGGAGCCCCCCAATTCGGACCTTATCTCTGATATGTAAATGAAAAAAAACTTCTCGCATGTAGAATCTTTGTTTCTGCCCCTTCTCAACAAGGAAATTTCTAAGGCCCCTAAAACATACTGATGTCCATTGTATCAAACCAGCTAAAATCCTGAAACTAGTTTGTCAGTTTGGTAGCATATTAGACCGGTTTAATAACCATTTGGCTTTGGGTTTTGAGTTTTTAAAAATTGTGCTTGTTTTCTCACAATTCCTATAAGATGGTTTTCATCTCTATTAAAGAAACATTTGAATTCTTAGCCAAATTCCAAAAACAAAAACAAGCTTTCAAAAACTACTTTTTTTTAGTTTTCAATACTTCGCTTTGATTTTGAAAATATTTGTAAAAGGTAGATAACAAAACATAGAAACCCATTGATGGAAGTACTCGATATAAGCTTAATTTTCAAAAACCAAAAACTAAATAGTTATCAAACGAAACCTTAAGTTTTGTTTTTATGATTTTAAATTAAAGTCATTCCAGTTCTTGATATTTGTTATTTTGTTATCACAACATAGCAGTTCCAATGATTGCAAACTAAGAAATCTTCCAACATTACTCTGTATAGGTGTTTGTTGTTGGGAAAGATTTTGGAGCATGGCCAGCTTATTACTTTGTTTTGAAACATCCTGAGAGGGCATTGGGAGTTGTCACATTGGGAGTCCCATTTCTGCCTCCTGAATCTGCTAAGAAGAGTCCCCAAGGCCACATCCCTGAAGGCGTGTATACTTTAAGATGGCGGGTATGCACCTTCCAAAATAAAATTGAATGGAAATAATCCAAGTTTGTATTAATTCAATGCTCTGACTGTATAAATTTGATCGTTGAAGGAAAGAATTAGTTTCAAGTTATTATTGTTTTAGTTTAGCAAATGGACCATTCCTACATTCTAGATAGAGATCTCTATCTCCAATAGTTAATGAAGAAACATGAATGGACTTTTAGAGGTTGGTCGCTTGTTAGGTTTTACATTTCTTTGTGGGCATCAGTGTCGCGATTATTTTGTAATTATCCTCTAGGTCTTATTTACTTGGTCTTATTTACTTGATAGTTGATTGGACACTTTCCTTTACGGGGCCTTTTTTGGGGCTTGATTTTTTTGGATGCCTTCGTCTTTTTTCATTTTTTCTCAATTAAAGCTCGGTACCTTATCAAAAGAAAAAGTCAAATGGACTTTTATAACGTTAGGTTCGATTTCAGGTTTTTTTTTAACTTTGCCTGTTTCTTACTTTTCTTTTCTTTTATTAACTTGTTGCTTTAAACTTTCTCTCTTATCTAGGAACCTGGACGAGCTGAGGCTGATTTTGGTCGTTTTGATGTAAAAACTGTTGTCAGGAATGTTTATATCCTCTTCTCCAAAAGTGAAATCCCAACCGCTCAAGAAAACCAAGAAATAATGGACTTAGTAGACCCATCCACCCCTCTTCCTCCTTGGTTCACTGAGGAAGATCTAGCAACTTATGGAGCTCTCTACGAGAAATCTGGATTTGATACTGCATTAAAAGTTCCTTATAGGTATTGCACTTGAACTTTGACTGACACGAGCGAATCTTGTTTTACTTGATTAATTCTGTTACATTTGATATGAATTATGATGGACGAATGCACATGTTAGGTCGTTCAATGAAGATTGGGGAATAAAAGATCCAAAAGTTGAAATTCCGGCACTTTTTATAATGGGTGAAAAGGACTATGTTTTCAAATTCCCTGAAATTGAGGAATACATCAGAAGTGAAAGAGTGAAGGATTTTGTTCCCAAATTGGAGATCATCTATTTACCAGAAGGATCTCATTTTGTTCAGGAGCAATCCCCCGAAGAAGTTAATCAGCTACTACTTACTTTTCTTGCCAAGCATATTTGACTGTGGACACATTCAACACTGCAAGTTGAATCTAAATAAACTCGTAACTAGTTTTTTTTTTTTTTTTCTTAGTACAAAAGTTACGGGAATGGAGATTGAACATCCGACCTCATGTCAAGTAGTACATGTCAATTATCGTTAAGCTATGCTCATTTTGGCAACTCGTGACTAGTTCTTAAGTTTAACCAATAGCTACAACGAATAGTATTTGATAAGTTTGACGTGTGCGCTAACACGAGCATAGTTTAGTGGTAATTGACATTTGCTTCTTCCCTTGAGGTTGAATATTTAAATCTTCATACCTCATATTTGTTATACTTAAAAGAGTTAGACGTGTGGAACATTTATAGATGTCAACTACTAGTTCAAGCTGAAATGATAATGTAATATGTCAACTACAATATGTTTGGAGAAATGATCTGCTTATGTCCAAAGTGAAAGTTGAGTTATAACTTATGAGATAAATGTATGAATGTTTATTTGAATAATTAGGGTAGCTGATAGCATTTCACTCCTAATTAGAATGTCGAATTATATTTAGTGTATTAGTTTAGTAATTTTTAAGTTGTTTCATAACTACCAGGGTTATTGGTAAAAAAAATAATGTTGCTTCATAACTTTTCTTTTTTATCTATTTGAAAATTTTATAATTTATCATTAAAGTTTATAGGAAGTTGGCAAAAAAAATTCCAACTTGAGGATTTAATATGGTAACTTTGCAGGTGCAATTGTAACTACACAACCATACTTCGTGAGTGGTTTGTACAATTTGTCAAAATTTTCAAGTAAAAGCTCTTCTCGATAATTTTGCTTAGTAATTTTTTCTCACTTACTCGAAAAATGCCTCTAATTTTTAAGAAGACGTAGAAATTTCAACTTTTCTACTTGTACGAGGTAATTTAATACTTCCTTTAGGGGTGCGATCATATCAGCACTAATGCACCGGATCCCATCAGAATTTCGCAGTTAAGCGTGTTTGGACGAGAGTAGTACTAAGTTGTGACCACTTGGGAAGTCATCATTTTGCACTTCTTTTTGTTTCTTATATAACTTAGTTTCTTTCGTACCTTAGTATTATTTTCTTACCAATTAGCAGGGATAACTCAATTGGGAGAGCGTCATCTGAAGGTTCCGTGTCATTCTACCATAGTGAACATAGTTTAATTGACATAAGGTTGTGTTTTTTACTAAGAGGTCATGCTCTTGATTGAGTGGTCATGAGTTCTATTCTTGTATTAATTAAATACCTTTAAAAAAAATTAATACTTTTTTCAGTATTTTTTTTAATATCATTAATTAATTTATTATTATTATTATTATTATTAAAAAAAAAAAAAAAAAAAAAAACTAGCAATAGCATATTAAAAAATATTTTTAGGCTACTATTATTTCTTTAAGAATTAAAAAAAAAAAAAATTGAAAGCATTTTATTCTATACCACGGGCATAGAGATTACATAGATCCTCTTATTGTCATATTATAATTTTTTTTAAGGATTCATTTTATTTTCTCTTTTTGGAAAAGATTTGTTTCTTTCTTTAAGTAATTCTAAACATAGTTTGTTTCTTTTTTATAATACGATTATAACATTTATTAATATTGTTAACAAGAAATAGTTATATTAAAATGGTTTTTCTTAATGAATAATTTTTTTATCAGATAATAGTTTCCTGCATTCTCAAATTCACAACGAAAAACAATAAAAATAAGTTTTTTTTTTTTTTTTTTTAAATATTTAATTAATACGGAAAGAGAAAATTGAACTTGTGACATCTTGGTCAGGAAAAAGAAATGTTATTTTAAAAAATAAAATATGGAAAATTACACTAATGGTCCCAGATTTAGGTTAGTTAGAATTTGTATCCCAAACTTTCAAACTAATTTTCGGTTAAAATTTTACGGGCACTTATTTTAAATATATATTTTTTTAATTATTAAAAAAAATTATTTTTATTTTTCAATTTATTTTTATTTTTCTTTCTCCTTCACTTCATCCCTACATCAGTCATCTCCTTCCTCTCATGATCGTCCTCTACCTGGTTTTTTTTTCTTTTTTTCTTTTCATTTTCATCTCCCTCTCCCTCACACCTCCACTTTTCCTTTCTCCCTCGTTTGAAAAAAAAATCCAGATCGTGAAGTTTGGATTTGAGATTTTTTTTAACGAGAGGATATAGAGGTGAGACTTGAGAGGGAGAGAAAAAGAAAAAGAAGAAAACGAAGAAAAAAAAATTGCCAGCGACGACGAAGATGATGGTTGATATCGGGAGGAGGGACAAGAGACCGGAAAAAAGAAACATGGAAGAGGGAGGAAGAGAAAAAAGAGAAAAAAAATAATTTTTTTTAAAAGAATTTTAATAATTAAAAATAGGTGTACCTATTCTTAAGATTTAAAAAAAAAAAAAAAAAAAAAAAAAAGAAATTGAGGATAAAAAATACATCAAATCTAAAATTGATGATATAATTGTTGAGTTTAAAATTTTGAGACATAAATACTACCCAACTCAAACATGATTATTCTAATTATTACAATAAAATATCATTCCTGTATATATTTGAAAATATTTAAACACACGATATATCATATAAAATAATATTTTGGAGTGGGTTCACGCTTTATTTCCATTTCCGATAAACATTTATTATTGATTACGCGGTGAAATAAACAGAGCCAAAAAGTTGAATATTTAAGCGAAGGTTCAATACGAAACTTGACGTCGAAGTACGTTTCGTTTGGATCTTTCAGGACATCTTAAAATTCAGTCTCTCCTTCCTCAGCGCACCACGATTCAGATCTCTCCCTCCTCAACTCATCAATTACAGAAATCGCACTCCAATCACTCTCTCTCTCTTCGGCTATCAACGCATTCTGACCTGGTTTGAATTTCTCTCTATCTCAATATTGAAATTTAGTACTGGTTTTTTTAATTTTGTCCGATGGATCTGGATCCTGAGAGGAATTTTCTTAGGTTTGGTTGCCGATATAATCTGTACATTATATGTTTGATGTCTTGGATCTGCTGTAATTTGTGAATTTGTGATGGATTGGCTTTATGGTTTTGATTATTGATTGATTATTGCAGTAGTTTGTAGGAATAATTAGAGTTTCGGCTCCCCCTTCCCCCTCCCGGGGCCTGATCTCAAAAAGATTCTGCGGTCTAAAGTGTTTCGTACCAATTTAGTTCTAAGTGGAGTTAAATCGATATCATAGGTATAGATAAAGATTTAGGGCAAAGAATGTAGAACGGAAACCTTGCTTGTGCACTTCAGATTAGGTGTTCTATGATTTCATATTTCGTGTGCTTTAATTATTCCACATATTCACGATTAAACTTTTGAGGTAATTTTTATTGTTCTTTCTAAGAAGTGTATGACTGACAAAATTTCATTCCTAGGTGCGGAAGACAATCTGAAGTCAGTGATTGTTGGTTTGCATTCTCATATCATAAAAAATGGTAAAGGCGTTTATATTATTGAAACATTTGTTGTCTCTTTTTATCCGCATTCCTATGTGAATTTTCCCACTAATTCAATTCCAGGTGTTTTTGTGTTTTTAACAAGTTGAAGTTCATGAACTTTTGAAGGGTGCGTTCAGCCATTATATCATAGAAATTTTTGGAGGATAAATATTGTATATCCCAGATTTATGTCATTATTGTAATTAATTAAGATGCTTGATAGTTTCTAACGATCACTGTATCATTCAGAAAAACTTGCGAGGGTTTGAAATTAATGAATCGTGATACTTATATAATCTATCCGGCGTCACTGAATCTGATATGCACTCTTAATTTACTTTAGGAATTGTGATATTAACTAGCATGAACATTTACTCGTGAAGATTATTAGGAATTTATCTTTTAAGCTTCCTACAGAGATGGATTTTATTATGTATTTGATTGCGTTGTTTCTTGTTTTTTAATTTATTTTTGGTGGCGTACTTTTGACTTTCAACTTTCAAGCGGGTTTCATGACTTTATCTTTGCTCCTGCTCCGTTGTTTCTTTTGATGAACCTTATATATGTTGCATAGGTTGTTCTTGCTGCTTCCATTGTTAGCAAGTCTGGAAAAGGTGAGATATTTCCTTCACCTGATGTATACTCTCTTCAAGCCTCCCATTGGTCAACAATATTTGAACTTTCTCTTTCATAACGATGGTTTTTATAGTTTATTTTTTACACTTTCACATGCGCACAAACACTTTTTCTCCGGTAGTTTTTCTTTTCAAATCTACAATCAATTTTAACTACTGCTTACAAGGCTGTATTTGGTTTTGATACAATTTTTCTTTCCTACTGGCCCTTTCTGATGTATTCTTTTTGCAGTACTTGTTTCTAGACAGTTTGTTGATATGTCTCGAATCAGAATTGAGGGCCTTCTTGCTGCTTTTCCAAAGTTGGTTGGAACGGGAAAGCAGCATACATATGTGGAGACTGAAAATGTTCGCTATGTTTACCAGCCAATAGAAGCTTTATATTTGCTTCTTGTAACCAATAAACAGAGCAACATCCTCGAAGATTTGGACACTTTAAGGCTCCTTTCGAAGCTTGTATCCTTTTTTTAGATGGCCTATAGCTATTTCTTGTGCTCTTTAAGCTGATCTCGTGTTGAATTTGGGTCTGTTGGCTTCCAATCGTGATTCTAATGTAATTTCTTTTGTTCCATAAACTTTCTGGTGCATTTCAAGGGAACTAACAAAGTTTGCATATGCTAAAACAAATTGGACATTTATTGAATCCTCGTTGATGATGTATGATCTCTATTACTTAACAGCTTGATACATAGGAAAATAAAATTTTATTTAGTTCATTTTATATGAAACAAAATCAAGCCTTTTCTGACTAGATCATCTGTTTTTCCTATTTTTCTTATAAGAATATTTCCCTGATATTAGTCATACCCTCTAACATGTGTATGTGTGAGAATTTTGTTTGCCTATTCATCTGATATGGAGGGATATGCAGAGTTCCTTTTATCTATTTATTAATTATTAATGCATGTTCCCTACCACATGGAAAACTTTCAAGTAAGATAGTTCTTTACAAATGGTTGTGTCAAAATTGCTGAGAATGGAGTTATGCTGGAGTCCTTAATTGATTCTAGGTACCTGAATATTCACTCTCTATGGATGAAGAGGGAATATGCAAAACAGCTTTTGATTTGATTTTTGCTTTCGATGAGGTTATTTCTCTTGGGCACAAGGAAACCGTCACTGTTGCACAGGTTAAGCAATACTGTGAGATGGAGAGTCATGAAGAGAAGTTGCACAAGTTGGTATTGCAGAGCAAGATCAATGAAACTAAGGATGTCATGAAGCGGAAAGCAAGTGAGATTGACAAAAGCAAGGTATTTGTTACATTCCCTGCATCATTATTTTTTCACAACTAAAATACTCATTTAAAAAAAAAAAATCATTTTCTGAAAAAAAAAAAATCAAGTTGATAATTGTTCTTGTCATATATGTTGCAGATTGAAAAGAATAGGGGTGATAAAGGAGGCTTTATGTCTTTACAGTCTATGGGATCAGGAAAGATCGATAATAGCCTTGGTGACATGGGCATGACATCAGGTGGTGGAGGTGGTTTTGGTAGCAGTTCTGGTTTTGGATTGGGGGCTGATGTGGAGTCCTTTAATAGCAAGCCTAAAGGTTATTTTTTGTTTAAATGCACGTTTCATGAATGTTATCTATGATGAGTTGTTAGTTTGTTACACATATTTGTAGCAGTCACTGATTCTCACATCGACACTATATACACTGCCAAAGTTATCTTTTAGTAATTGATATAATTTATTGGCAATGAGGATTGTCATGTATTAAGTGGACTATTCATTCTCTACTTTGTATGTCTGTTATTAGGGCGCCCACCTTCATCTGCTACTGCTCCTCCTAAAGGCCTTGGCATGCAGCTTGGTAAATCCCAAAGGGCAAATCAATTCTTAGAATCTTTGAAGGCAGAAGGTGAAGTAATTGTTGAAGATGTACAGCCAAAAGTTGGTCCATCTAGATCAGCCGTCCCACCCCCAACTGATCCTGTTACTCTATCGGTCGAGGAGAAACTCAATGTATCCCTGAAACGAGATGGTGGAGTCAGTAACTTTGACCTTCAGGGAACACTGTCCCTTCAAATTCTTAACCAAGAAGATGCACACATTCAAGTTCAGGTACTTTGGCGCATTTTAAGGATACTGTATTATAGACACTACAACTTCTCTAGGGGATTGGTATCACCACCATATATCTTATATTTCCACTATTTGACTACTTTTAAGAATCCATTTCTGGAATACATTATAAAATTTTCTTTAAATGTGTAGGAAGCTAAAAAGTTTTCAGCATTTGATAGTTCATAACATTGGCACTTGGCACAATTTTTGTCTCTAAATTTGTTCCTATAATGTTTTGAACCACCTCTTGGGCTCTTCCTTTTGACTCAAATTTTGTTCTTATGATTTGATTTCAAAGCTCGTTTTGTGCTTTGTTTCACCACCTTGATTCTTTATGCCTTGTTTGTTTTCAGATTGAGACTGGTGGGAACCCTGGCATCCTTTTCAAAACTCACCCTAACATGAACAAAGAGTTATTTTCCAATGAAAACATTCTAGGCCTGAAGGACCCTAACAGACCATTTCCTACGGGTCAAGGCAGTGAGGCTGGAGTTGGTCTTTTGAAGTGGAGAATGCAAAGTACCGAGGAATCAATGGTACCATTAACAAGTGAGTTCGAGTCCTTCACATAGCATTTTCTAATATATTTTTTTTTTAAAACTATATTTATTAGGCTTTTGTTGTTGCAGTCAACTGCTGGCCCTCTGTTTCTGGAAATGAAACTTATGTCAGCATTGAATATGAGGCTTCATCAATGTTTGACCTGCGGAATGTTGTCATCTCGGTGCCTCTACCTGCTCTTCGTGAGGCACCTAGTGTAAGGCAGGTTGATGGAGAATGGAGGTATAGATTGATTTTTACTCTTTCATTGACATCCAATCATAACTTACATAGATTCTTTAATTGAAAACGGACTGTCATCGTTGACCTCTAAAACTCGTTTAATTAGAGTAATTTTTAAAAGCATGTTTATTTTTTAAAAAATGGGACATGGTGGCAATACGAAGAAAGTTCGTAAATTTTTATCAAACAATTCTGAATGCGGAGAACTTTTGAAAAGATGTCCATCATGGGTTGGCCTAGTGGTCAATGTGGACCTTGAAAATGCTTTAGAAGGAATAGGTTCAATCTATGGTGACCACCTACCTAAGATTTAAAATATCATACGAGTTTCCTTGGCAACCAAATATAGTAGGGTTAGGTGTTTGTCCCGTGAGATTAGTCGAGGGGTGCGCAAGCTGGTCCACTCATGGATATAGAATAAAATAAAAAGAGAGAACTTTTGGAAAGGCAAAACTTATTACGATTTTTTTAATATGTGAATTACACGTTTCCTAATCACTCTCCTTTTCAATTTAAAGCCCCTTTTGCTCAGTTCTTTTCCTATAGTTTAACATGTGTTTTTGTTCAACCTGTAGGTATGATTCCAGGAATTCTGTCTTGGAGTGGTCCATAGTTCTCATTGATAGCTCAAACCGCAGGTATGTAGTTTTTGAAATCTTCTCTCCGCTAGACGTTGTTACGCTATTATAATTTTTCATGCTTATGTTTATTAATTGTTCCATCTTTTTTACAGTGGATCAATGGAATTCGTTGTTCCTCCAACCGATTCATCAGTATTTTTCCCCATCTCTGTCCGGTTTTCAGCAACTAGCACATTTAGCGACCTGAAGGTTTATTCTTGTTCTCTGCCCTCTATTTGAAACCAGACATTAATTACAAACCTTTCAAACTAGCCATTCTTATTAAAACCATTATACCTATTTAGTATCGTAGAGATTCCTTGGCAACTAAATGTAGTAAGGTCAGACGGTTGTCTAAGAGATTATAGTTGGGATGCGCGCAACTGGCCCGAACACGACACTCGCGGATATCCAAACAAAAAAAAACATTCTTAATACGATAATCTGTTCTTGTGTGATCCTTATTAGACTAACCGACTTTTTCTCTCATTCACATCATTCACTCTCTTATTCGCATACTTTATTTTGAATTTTCCTGCATTTCCTGAACATTGGTTTGTAAATTTACAATGTTGCAGGTTGTCAACATTTTGCCTCTCAAGGGCGGTGCTCCTCCCAGATTTGCTCAGAGAACACAGTTGGTTACGGAAAATTACCAAGTTGTGTGATTGCTGATGTCTTCATTTGTATTACCTTTTTCTTGACAGCACTGAGAAATTTTGAATGATTTGGGCTGTTTTACTCTATATTTTTACTGTTTTAGAATTTATTCAAAACTAGAAACGGGAATGATTATTTCAGTTTTTTTTTTCTTCTTATTATTATTATTAAAAAAAAGATATTAGAATTGGACATTCATCCAATTACGTTGATTTATGTGTCTATATATATATGTATATATTCATTCTTGCAAACCAAGGTTCTGTCTTGTCTAGGCGTATTTTGTTGAAAAATGTTTTAATTGGTGTTTAAAAAATTAATGAGAAAGATTTTATTTTTAATTTTAAAAAAAAAACAGATTAGATGTTGGCCAATGGGCTACAAACTCTACACTCCGATAAAGCAAGGCTAAAGAGCCAGTTTGGGTCGTTCTAGTATTGTTTTTTGTTTCCAATTTATTTTTCCAAATGACATTGTTCATAAATTATGTCCAAAATTTCATTGTTGTTGTAATTATAATAATATTCAAGTTGATTTACAAAATTAAAAGATGGGGCAACTAGAAGAATAGCTAGAATGAAATAGTAATTACCGAAAAATAGCTAAAGTTTTTAAATGAATGAAATATAGCTAACAACTATAATTAGTAAATTATTTAAACTACGTTGAGACTTAAATACCCCTATGAAATTTGACCGATACAAATATTAAATCAAGTAGAAAAAAGGTTTGATTTTAGGAAAGAGAAATTAGTTGGGAGAAAAAGACGCAACAATTAGAAAACGGTTGGAATTATTTGAAATAATTTGAATTATAATGGTTATTTTTTGCAGTGAAAAATTGTGTTAGTGTTTCTATTTGGGTATATAGACGTAATTAAACCTATGATTACATGGTTCGAGCTTTAAAAATGATATATTGAAAATGATATACTGTCATGTTGATTCAAAAATGAAAAACCAAACTTACTAATTTAAAATGGACAACCTAAAATGATTTAGAACTATTTTACATCCCAACAACAATGTCTAATCTTGAGATCCAACAACATCAAATAATCTAAATTAAAAAATATTTCACAATTGCATTCACCAAATGAAAATATATTTACCTATAGCTTGTTTGGATTTTCTCTGACCTTCATTCTCAGCGTTCATCATGTTCTTCTTTCTTCTATATCCCTTTGAATTTTGCATTCTGGAAATTCGAGTTTGGAGAGAGATAGATATGTGTTATTCGCTTAACTGGTTTTTTTTTAAAATGTTCATCATGTTCTTCTTTCTTCTATATCCCTTTGAATTTTGCATTCTGTAAATTCGAGTTTGGAGAGAGATAGATATGTGTTATTCGCTTAACTGTTTTTTTTTTTTAATGTTTTGTATTTAAATCTTGAACTCTATCCCGATATTTTATAGATTTTGTTGCATGACGAACCTATGAAAAAATGATAGGAATTATAGGTCCCACCTTTCACAATTTTAAATATAAATTTTGGATTCTAAAACTTGATTCCAGGTTTTTTTGCAACGTATTTGATTTATAAAATAATGAGACTAATTTGATTCCACCTTTTTAGGGATTTTTGTAATATCATTGATTTAAATCAATTCTACTTTTTAAGGATTTTTGCAACTTTTTATTTATTTATGAAAGGACTTACTAATTTGATTTCCCTTCTTTAGAGATTTTTTTGTAATGTCTTTGATTTAAATCACAATAATTGTATATATAGCTTTGTGATTAATTGCATGTATATACTCTTACGTACATATAGAAATGCATTTGCATATGATTGTATATATAAGTTTGTTATATATTTAATGGGTGTATCATATGTATGTAAGACACATATGTTACTAGTATGTAGTACTATTGACTATTATAGATTGTTGTTGTAGTTTTTCACACGTATGTATCGTTATATACATATAAGTATTGACTGATTTGATATGTTTAATTACATGCAAATGAGACACATTGTTGTTTCTCTTGATAGTTGTTAGTAATTTACATGTATATAATATTATATACTCTACTAATAATCTCATATCATATTTTTTGTATTAAGAATCTTAAGACACGCGTCGTCTTTGTATGTGTTCGTATCTACAACTTCATCATCCACGACCAAACAATAGTCGTGGTACATCTGATTTGAGTAATCTGCTAGCATCCACACAAGATTCATGTCTTTAAATAGCCTTGTGATCAATGATTTCTCTTCCTCGTTCCTAAAGAGATTAAAAATGGACAATTGTGAAATTATTTTAAATGGACAATTGTGAAATTATTTTTGGGCATCTAGTGCGAGAAGTTTGATGATAAAATTACATATTTTATGAGAGAGAAATTAGTTTGGAGAAAAAATCGTAACATTAGTAAATCGTTGAAAATTTTGAATGAAACAAAAATCGAACCTTCCACTCCTTGTATTTCTTAGTATACACTGACTTGACAAACAAAAACTAGATCTTTCAGTCCTTGTATTTCTCAGTATACACTCACTCGAAGAACAAAATCAGACCTTACTATACTTGTATTTCCTAGTATACACTGACTCAACAAAAACTAGATCTTTCAGTCCTTGTATTTCTCAGTATACACTCACTCGACGAACAAAATCAGACCTTACTGTACTTGTATTTCCTAGTATACACTGACTCAACGAATCAAATTAAAAAGTAAATTAATGGTCCTCGTGTATACCTGCATGTATAACGCTGAATCCACACCATGTTGTAATGTGTGTTATATAAATCTAAGTATGTATGTTGATACCATACTTTGTCTTTTATTGGTAATTTGTTGGTAGCATACTTAAGGAACACCCATGGGGCAATCCTACCATGACTGATCAATCTAGTTTCAAGGTACATACTCCTAATTACACCTTATTTCTCAACACATAATTACACTGTGTGGTCTATACGAATATGATTGTCAATCTACCCTCAATTGTAAGTATGTAGTTGTTTACACCTCCTTTGATACATTGTGTCAGGATGGAGCCACCGTAAATGCGTAGTTACTGCGATTTGAGTAACTTTTTGGAAATGTATTAGATTAAGAGTGTTGACAATCTCAAATCAGTTTTGTTGAAGCCATAAATTTAGGATGAAAATTCGAAATAATAGGGTTTGGGGGTTGAATGTGAGTTATGACGTTTTTTCCATTCCTAAAATAAATAAATTTGGTTAGTTGAAATAACAAATCGGTTGGGTGGCAGTCTTGTAAAAAGGGTGATCTACAAAGGACATATTAGGTATATGACGTCTTCTCTTTCCTTCCCTATAATCTAGTTAGTTATTAGATACAAATAATAAAATAAGTCAGTTATATTTGTACGGTTATTTTAGGTTAGCTATAATAATTACCCTTAAAAGATTATATGAATAGGCCACTTAGATTGTGGAAGGAAAAAAAAGGAAGACCGTGGTTTTCTCGTTGAAAAGTTTGAACAAGTCACCAATGATATTCCAGATTTGAGGCTAAAGTATATACATTCTTTTCTTTCTTGTTTTTGAAGTTGCTTTGATTATTTGGAGATATTATGATTTTATAGGTTGAGATTAACTTTGTATTGTAAATATTAAAAAAAAATGTCAATAAAAATAATTTGATACTGTAAATATTAAAAAAAATGTCAATAATTTGATATTGATTAGATGTAGAGAATATTTTATTTGTATTAATTAAGACAACTTTATTTGTATGATTTTTTTTTAACTGAATCTAAAAAAAAATCATGGTTTTGTAAATACACAATATCATATTAGTGTAGAGATATAATTGAGAACATGAATCATCAGTTACTAATTTAAATAATTTTTTTAAATCCAAACTACAACCATTCACTTTAAATTTCAAGTAGAATGATTTTGTAATTTTTTTTTTTCCCTTGAGAAGCGAATGATTAAATAATTATAAATTTAAGATAGACCATTTTGATTTTATCAAAATTATTACTTTTTTGTTAATATTTTTATTGCATGCACTTGTCTTTTACATAATTTTTTGAAAGGTACGTTAAACGAAATATAGATGATTTTTCATCCAATGCAGTCCATAAAAGTTTTCAAGTACCCAACTACATGAAGATGCATGCATTGGAATTTAAGATATTCTAAAAAATTATTAACAACGAATTGAAAAATGTGCCAAATTACAAGTTTGGTTCAACTTAGTACGTGTCTAAAATTAAAAAAAAAATATGTGGTTTGATAACCATCTTATTTTTATTTTTTAATTTCCGAAAATTAAGCTTATAAATAATACATTTACTAATAATACATTTACATATGAGTTCTTATCATGACTTTCATCTTTGTTAAGAAAACATCGCCAAATTTAAAAAATAAAAATAAGTTTATTTATTCTTTTTTTTTTTCTTTCAAAATTTGGCTTAGATTTTAAAAACACTTGAAAAGATAGATAACACATCAAAGGAATTCATAGGTGGATGTATGGTTTATAGGCTTAATTTTCAAAAACCAAAAACTAAAAACCAAATGGTAAAGGGGGCCTACAATTTTCAATTTTGTATCTAACATATATGTGGAGTCTAATAAGTTCAATTTTCAACAATGAAAAGTTTAGGGACATTAATTATTAACCCACAAAATTAGAAGTTCGTGTTCACTTTTAAAGTTTAGAGACCTATCAAATACAAAATTGAAAGTTCAAGGACCTATGAAACATTTTTTTTTTAAATTCAAAACATTATAAACACTGTCTAACCCTACAACATTTGAATGCTAAAAAATTCAGTACGAAAAGAATGATTAAAGAGATAACTTGCACATAAAAATATTTGTTTTCAACTTTGGTTTGTTTGTATAATTACTAGACTTAAATTGTCTCCATGGTTTTAAAATTTTGAATCTAATTTTTGATTAAACATGGTATGTTTTTCCTAAACCATTTATTATCTACCTAAAAAGCAATCCAATCTTTCTTATTTCTCTTGACAATCATATATCTCTTTACGTCTCATTAATACGCTCATTCTAATAAAAATATTAGCTTGTTGTTATCGTGTCCTATTCTATATGGTGACTTCTAATAATATGAATGAATTGTGAGGTTTCATCAAACTAATTAAAAAATATATATATATATAAAGGCGAAATTAAAAATTTTAAAATAACAAGGGCCAAAATAAAATAAATAAATTTAATAATTTTTGGATGACACATCATATATATCTCTGGTATTTTATTTTTATCAATACTTTAAAATTTTCCTTTAATTTGCAAATTACTTAAAAAGAAGTGCATTAAAACCATTTAAAAAACCCCCAAAGTAAATGGGATGATTTAGGTTGGTTGATTTAATTTGATGAACTTGAATGTATTTGCTTAAAAAAACACATAATAAAATGACAGCATTAGTAGCCAATTGAGCTATGTTATGAACTATAATTTATTTAATTGATCAAATTTAGAACTCCAGCAGCTCCCCTGGCCCTGGCCATAAAAGCAGATCGACAAAATTCATATTGTGCCCCATAACTTTATTTTTCTTTCAGTTACGCCCCAGCTCAGCCGATTTATTACCAGATTTACCCCTTAAAATTGTCAAGAAATTAAAGCCTCACATAATTATAGTTAAGTGTAGAAAATAGAAAATTTCCAGAGGAAAAGAAAAGTTATAAAAAGAATTAAATATAAAGAAGCAGAAAGCAATTTAATTATGTCTACCATTGGATTAAATAATTAATTAATTATTTATTTATTTATATGAACAGTCTTATCTGCGAGAACCAGAAGTCCAAGTGTGAAATTTTGACCTTTCGCTTTCTGGATCTAGGGTTTCATGTCATTGACGACTCCTTCGTTATCGCCAAAACACGAACCCTAGAATTTGCCTTACCTTACCTTACCAATTCCACCGAACCGAGATAAAACTAGAGTTTTCCCAAACCAGAGATGGAGTTGATTTGAGATTTTTGCTATTTTTTTCTTTCTATTTTTGTTTTGGTTCATCATCATCAATCAATCAGGATCGTAAATGTTTCCCACCATGGAAAAAGAAGAACCCGAATCTTGTCTTGTTGTTCTTCTTGACAGATCGGTGTTTTAAATTTGCAAAAGAAAAAACTGGATCAAATCTAAAGCATTCTGGACGATCATGATCTTTGTAAAATTTCTTATACATTGAAACCCATGTGGGATTATATAGAAACTTGATGAAATTTCCAGAGCCAAAAAGCCAAACAGTGACATATTGAGGAAGGAGATTGGAGGGAAGGGAAGAAAAAAATGTATAAATCGGTGGTTTACGATGGGGATGAGCTACTGGGAGAGGTAGAGATTTACCCAGAAGAAAAGAATAGCAACAAGAACATCGAAGTGAAGGAAATCAGAATAAGTCGCTTTTCGCAACCGAGTGAGAGATGCCCACCACTTGCAGTTCTTCATACCATTTCAGCCTCTGGAATTTGCTTCAAAATGGAGTCAAAGACCTCGCAGTCACAGGACTCGCCGCTCTATCTTTTGCATTCCTCGTGTGTCATGGAGAATAAGGTATAAAAACACAACTCAACAATAAGAAAGGACACCTAAAGACAAAAGTAAGAAAAAAGAGAGATAGATTAAAACAAATTGAGGAGAACAAAATCTGAATTCTAAAGCAAACATTCCAATCATATTGAGAAATTTTTGTCGCCTCAATTGAGAATGCTGCTGCTGCAATTTTGCCTCACATTTTTGTGAAATTTGTATGATCTCTGCAACTTATCCTCGATTGTCTTTCTACCTGTCTTGGTTTAAACTATGGAAGAGAATGGGTGTGTGCTTTTGATGGCAGAAACAAACTCCTATACTGTTGGTTCATTGGAAGTTCACTTCTTTCCTTCTTTCTTCATGTTTTCCTGCTTTATGTCTGGCTGGTGATATTATTTTGAATATTTTGCTGCCGATAGTTTCAATATGGTATTAAACTTAGGATTTTGTTCTGCAAGCTAATTAAAGCAATTATTTCAATAAGCTGAAAATTGGTGTAGATGATAATTGCATGGGAGTACTTGGTTGGCCCCTGGTGTTGATTTTTCAAACTTCTAATCTTACTTAGGGTTCTGTTGTTTTATCTAGTTGGAAAATTTTCTGCTTTCTTTTTGCATGCCATTTTAGATTTCGTCAATGGGGTGACCTAATCTTCCTCAGTCTGTCGTCCTTGATATAAATGTGTTGCTAAAACTGATGACTGAGATTTGCTTCAAACAGACTGC
Organism: Herpetospermum pedunculosum; assembly: GCA_028017165.1. Lineage (NCBI taxonomy): Eukaryota > Viridiplantae > Streptophyta > Magnoliopsida > Cucurbitales > Cucurbitaceae > Herpetospermum > Herpetospermum pedunculosum. The sequence goes on from CM051525.1 coordinate 73,371,328, forward strand.
TGTAATGATATTTGGAGGGGAGGAGCTACATTTGGTAGCCATGTATTCTAGAGATCATGACAAGCAGTATCCGTGTTTCTGGGGTTTCAATGTTGCATCTGGACTTTACAATTCTTGTCTTGTCATGCTGAATCTTAGATGTCTTGGCATTGTATTTGATCTTGATGAGACACTTGTGGTTGCAAATACAATGCGCTCATTTGAGGATAGAATTGAAGCTCTGCAGCGGAAAATAAGCAGTGAGGTGGATCCACAACGTGCTTCTGGCATGCTAGCAGAGGTTAAGCGATATCAAGAGGACAAGATAATTCTGAAGCAATATGTTGAAAGTGACCAGGTTATTGAGAATGGAAAAGTGCTTATAAGTCAATCGGAGGTTGTTCCAGCATTGTCTGGCAGTCATCAACCTGTTGTTCGTCCACTCATACGATTGCATGAAAAGAATATCATTCTGACGCGTATCAACCCCCAGGTAACATGGTTTAATTCAGCCTTTGCTTGCAATTATCCATTTATCACCAAGGATTGTGCAGGGACCACCAAACAAGACAGTTAGCTTGTTTTTCACATCGACTTTTCACATATACATTCATATTGCTCTTTTATATAGTATCCTTATGTTGGATTTTTTTCTCTTTGTTTTTTTGAGTCTCCTATTTTGTCTATGGATCTTTGACTGTAATGCTTGAAGTAATTCAATACTAATGTTGTTTGCCAGAGACAAGATTAGGTTGATTAAGTGGTGCATGGGTTGTTTATATGATGTTTCAGTTTCCGTGTTTGTTTAAGAATGCTATCATTTAGACTAATTTGTTGCACAATGAAAGTGGCAAGCTATTTTGTGAAATCATGGATAGCTATATTAACTCATCTACTGCTGTAATTCCATAGATTCGTGATACAAGTGTTCTTGTGAGGTTGAGACCTGCATGGGAAGATCTTCGGAGCTACTTGACTGCGAGAGGTCGCAAGCGTTTTGAGGTCTATGTGTGTACGATGGCTGAAAGGGATTATGCTTTGGAGATGTGGAGGCTTCTTGATCCAGATTCAAATTTGATAAATCCTAAGGAATTGTTGGATCGCATTGTTTGTGTCAAGTCTGGTTAGTAAGTTTAAGCCAATTCCAAAGAAGAAAAATAACCCTTCCCAAACCAGTAGTACTTTTCATACACATTTTGCCAAGGGATTTGTATAGCATGGCAGTTTGTTGATGAGGGAAATAATTCCAAAACCGCTTAAAGTCATTCCTTATAGTTTTTCAACCATTTTAAAAATTGTCAAGTAAGTTTTTTGTTAATATTCTTTTGGTCCATGTCATCATTAGGTTCTAGGAAGTCTTTGTTCAACGTCTTCCAAGATGGGTTTTGTCACCCCAAGATGGCTCTGGTAATTGATGATCGTTTGAAAGTGTGGGATGAAAAGGATCAACCTCGAGTGCATGTTGTTCCTGCATTTGCTCCTTACTATGCCCCAAATGCTGAAGTATATTCTTTATTTGCAGTTTGGCATTTCAGTTTGAAAGATTTCTTAAAAAATCAGGCAATGCTTTTTTATCTCATGTTGCTCCTTTTTTTTTGGCAGGGAAATAATGCTGTCCCTGTTCTATGCGTAGCAAGGAACGTTGCCTGCAATGTCAGAGGTGGTTTTTTCAAGTAAGATTCAGAAGACTGCTAAATTCCTTAAAAAGGACATGCATTCTACCATGCTTTTTCTTCTTAATATTTGCAAATTAAGGTTTTAGCTCTGGAAGATTGTCCAAGTTCATGCATTTTCTCAGTTTTCTTTTGTTAATCACGGCCTTCCTCTAATTTCAGAGAATTTGATGAGATCATTCTACAAAAAATTTCTGATATTTCGTATGAAGATGGTACTAATGATATTCCTTCTCCTCCTGATGTGAGCAACTATCTCGTTTCAGAGGTTAGTAGGGATTTCTTCTCAAATTCTTTCCCCCTAAAATAATCAAATTTAGTTTGATAATGAGGTCTGCTTTTGTTTCTTTACTTGTTAAATGCTTCATTCTTTTCTCTTCTTTTATATTTTTCAGGACGAATATTCTGTTTCTAATGGAAACAAAGATATGCTTAGTTTTGATGGCATGTCAGACATGGAAGTTGATAGAAGACTGAAGGTACTGACAAAGATTGGTCGTTGATTGAGATCATAAGTAAACTTTCAGTAGCATATACCAGGGAACTAATTAGCTCAAGGAAAGTGGATGTAATAATATCTTGCATAACATTCTTTTAGGAGGAATGAATTAGTACTTCAATTTTCAAGTTACCCTAATACATTTGCATCCAAGATTTGCATAACATTCTCTAGGTCTTATTTTACTTGACTGGAGCCCATTCCTTCAGTGGAGGTTCCACTTTTGTTGGCTTGATTTTTTTGGATGCCCATTTTTTCTCCATGAAAGTTCGGTTCTTTATTAAAAAAAAAACATTTGCATCCAACAATCATTAGTCGTTGTGTCTGTATATTCCTTCAATTTAAGATCTCTATCTATCATACACACGCACACACAGTCATATACATACATATATGAAAAGGATTGCTCTTCCATCTTCCTCAGGATGCATTTTTGGCTTCTTCAACTATCAACAGTGCCGATCCACGAGTATCTTCTCTTCAATATACAATGGCTTCTGCTTCTGGTGCTGTTCCACTTCCACCGAAGCAGGCGTCACTGCCATATTTTCCAAACATGGAGCTTCCCAGTGTCAACACAGTTTCTCATGTGGCCCCCTCTGAACCAACTTTACAAAGTTCTCCTGCTAGAGAGGAGGGCGAGGTGCCAGAATCAGAATTAGATCCTGATACAAGGCGAAGACTCCTTATATTGCAACATGGGCAAGATACAAGAGGTCACTCAAGTGAACCTGCATTTCCAGTGAGGCCTCCTCCTCCATTACAGCAGGCTGCTGGTCCACGTGCACAATCACGTGGAAGTTGGTCTCCTATGGAAGAAGAAATGAGCCCTAGGCAACTAAGTCGGACTGCACGCAAAGAGTTCCCTGTAGATGCAGAACCAATGCGGGAGAAGCATAGGTCTAATCATCCTTCATTTTTTCCCAAGATTGACAGTTCCATTGCACCTGATAGAATTCCTCATGAAAATCAGAGATTGTCAAAAGAGGTAATTTGATTATGATTTTGCTTATTTCCATAAAGTTCTCCCCTTTGGCTCCCCCTATTTTCATGGAGAAAAGCTACTGTATGATTTTTCAATGCTCTTGTTTGTATTTAAAACATACAGGCTTTTTATAGAGATGATCGTGTGAGAGTAAGTCGTAGGCCATCTAGTTATCCTGCTTTCTCAGGTGAGCAATGTTTGACACACTTCTGTGTCCATTTTCTGAATTTTATGGCTTTCAATTTTTTTTAGTTTCTATTTGTTGTTTTCTTGCTTTTTTTTTTTCCTTTTCATATTAAATGCACAGGGGTAATTATTAGTTTGCCTGTCTGTTACTTGGGTTGGAGCCCTCTCTTTCATTTTCTCTTCGATTAACATTCAAAGAGTCGTCAACGAAATTGTTTCTCCTCTCAAAAACATTCAAAAAGAGTCGAACCCCTCATCTTGTACTCTGAATGAACCATGGGTTTTACTTTAGGGCGATTTTCTCTTTGATAATCATTATTTTGGTTTTGCTAGCTAGCATTTTATTAATAATTATCGTATTAGTTATTATTATATTTCTTTGAGGTTATGCCACATTCCGTTTTTTTAAAAGGTGAGGAGATTCCAATGAATCAATCATCTTCAAGAAGCCGGGATAATGACATTGAATCTGGACGCTCCATCTGGAGTGAAACTGCTGTTGGAGCTCTACAGGAAATTGCAAATAAGTTTGGCACCAAGGTAATCTGAGACAACCTTTTCCATCATAGAAAATTGAAGTTTGTAAGTTATGCTTTCGTTGCACCCTTCTCCATCCTGTCCTTGAGAGTTGAAATAACTTGTAGGTGGAATTTAAGCCGGCGTTAGTTTCCAGCACAGATCTACAGTTTTCTGTCGAGGTAATTTATGACTTTCACCTTCATGTTTTCTTTGGTTTTAGATTGATCAGAATGTAGATTTTTTTTCCTTCGAATATATGTTGGACTGTTCAATGCCTTCAGTCGTCTACATTACTTGAATAAGAGTTTTTTTCTTTTCTCTAGTAACGTTGTATATTTCAAACGTTGCCTCATTTGGGAGCAACTAGATTGCTACGGAATAATGTTCGCAGAACTTCTTACTGGATGAGTGAACTAAAGGATTCTGCAGTTAGTTGAGTTTGTGAACCTATGTTTCTGTCTGTGCCTTACTGTTTAGATAGAGGGAAAACGAGCAATTAGTGTATTGCTGCATAAAAATCTTAGAACTTGTGATGGGCAGAAGTAGAAGTGTGTAAATATATTGAGAAATAGAAGAGAGACAGTAAAGAGAAATAGAGGGAGAAGTTTGTAGCTGGAAAGATTAGTTGAGGAGTGGATGTTGTCTGGTTTGGCAAGAAGTGGGAAAATGTGGAAATTCTAGGATTAGAAATCAAGTGAATGCTGTCTCATTACTATTGGATGACTTTTTCTTGTACAATAGGACTTATTTATAGGAGAGTAAAATCAGCAAAACAAAAATTAAATAAAACTATATCTCTCAAGGTTAAGTAAATTCTCCAACAAATAACAGGAAGCTAATCTTGATAAATTTTTAAGTTTCCGTGTATTTTATCTCAGGTTTATTTATATCACATTGTTGTATTTTTAAGATCAGTTTGTTTCCACTTGTTTTGATTATAGAGCATGTGAACATGTTCCTTGCTTTTTGTAGGCATGGTTTGTGGGAGAGAAAATTGGTGAAGGAATTGGTAAAACAAGAAGGGAAGCTCAGCGACATGCTGCTGAAGGTTCTATAAAGAATTTGGCTAGTATGGAGTCTTCTTTCTTCTTTTACTATTATAACGTTTATGTTTTGCTATATATTGTTTATATGTTATACTTTTTTGATCGTTTGTTGAAAACTAGCATATAGATATTGTTTCTTCAAGATAATCTGCAGTCTAAATTATTATTATTATCTAGAATAGTCTGTTTATAATGATTTAAAACATGATAACTCATTGCATTATGTCCTAAGTAATGAACTATTTGGCTCAATCTAGACAACTTAGCTCTTATCTTAGATTAGTCGGGTAAATTCATTGATATTTTAATTCCTAGAAGGTTTTTTTTCTTAGCATTGTCTGCTGTATTGAGGAGGCGTGTTAGAAGTTAGAACTAAAATGACAAGTATAAAACTACTGATTATGATGCAGTGGTTAATTGCTTAAACTAGCAAAATTTTCTCTGTTTGAAGGCGATTTTAAAGAGCATGAATATGAAAATGAACTCCTAAAGGTGAACCTTGCTGACAGAGAATTATGTTTTGCAGACATTTACGTATCGCGTTGCAACCCTGACTCTACGTCTGCAAATGATACAAACAACAAATATCCTAGCGATAATGGATCGGGAAAACGAATGAAGCTGGACTTCCACGGGCATCTTCCAAAAACTAAATAAATATTCCACAAAGGCTTCTGTTCCATGTTCCATGAATGACCTCCATATTTGTTGATGACCCTCTTGTAAAAGCATGTTTCAGCATATTTGAGGTTAAGGTCGTGAAGACACTCAACAAATATGTTGGACTAATACTTGGGCCTTCTGCTAGTCTCGATCAAGAGGCAAATTGCAAGATCAACTTATGCCTTCATTCAATTTCTTCTGATATCAGCAACACAATTCTGAATCTCCACGTGGAAGTGTTCATACTGAGAGGAATCCAGTTGCTGCATCTCCATTAACCTGTATTTTTTTACCTCGAGGTACCGAGACGAGCCACGGATATCTGCCTGCTTTAGTTTAATTTTTCCTCCCATTAAGCTGAAGCTCTTACTGTTAAAAGGTGGCAGAAGGCTGTAGTGTTCATGCTCTTCCTTGGCGATTCGTTCACTCCGACATGTTTTGGACTTGGGAGAACCATATTGGCCGATCCGATTTTATTTTTTATTTTTGATGTGTTAATATTTATTTGATTAAGCGCAGGTCGAAAATTTGCTGGTATTCAGGAATGTTTTCTTGATCTGCAGACTCGTAATTATTCAAATTTGCAAATTAACCCTTTGATGTTCCATATCTAAAGTAACAGTTGCCCCCCACCCCCCACCCCATTGATGTTGTTCCGAGCTCGAGAACAATGTAGTCGGTGGTCGAGTTGTAAAGCGAGTTCTTTGAATACTATTTCTCACTAGTTTTTATTACATAATTTATTAGATGGAAGTCTGAATATCCTACGTTCCATTTTAGGATCTTGAATGTTGTGTTCATATCAGGAGGATAATGATTATTATAGAATAAGCTACATAACCCTGTAGAGGTCCATTTGTCCCGCCCCGCTATGGGACGGGATTCTCCAATTACACGGGGAATGGGGCAGGGAGTGGGGATTTTTGTCCCGTTAGCCTAACGGAACGGGGGCGGGTAATAGCATACCCGCCCCGTATACTTTTTTATATATATATATATATATATATATATAGTATTCATCAAAAAAAGTTAATTACACTCATCAAAAAAAAGTTAAATTATTATTAATTAATTTAGGAACATATTTGATGTTATAAATTTTGTTTAATTAATATTTTATAATATCATATAATTTATAATATATTATAATATACATATATGAATTTAATAAAAATGAATTGAGTTTATAACCTGAATTACTATATTTATTTAAGTTTTTATCCTTATAAATATAATTTTGCATTTTAAAATTTCAAAATATTCGAAAACAGTTTTCAAAAACAGAATTCAGATTACATACATATTCGCTGAACTTAGTGAATCTGAAAACATCTCTTCGGTGTTTTGATTATTTTTTCACTTTGACGTCGTGCTTGTAATATGAATTATTTCTGGGTGGTGTTCATTTGATAGATAGAGAACTTGATTACTTGTGGCATGTATTACCTCTCCTAAGCCGTGATTACTTCATTCCATAAATTTGATTTTAAATACATTTAAGATGAATTCACAATGAAATTAAAACAACATGCATTTCTTAAGGAAAAAAAAACTTACAAATTAAATTAAATTATAATTCAAGCAATAATCAACATGATCATAACTCAACCAGCATAAACTAACGACTAAAAAGTCAGAGGTTCGAATCTTACACCCCACATATTAAAAAAAAAAAAAAAAAAACCGAAAAAAAACACTTACAAAGCAATAATAAGCTAATATAATATATACCAAGTTTAGGTGAAATGTTGCTAACTTGAACCTGATTTAGTAGACTTTAATGTTTTTCTTTATGGGTTATATGTTCAAACCTTTTTCTTTCTTTCTTTGTAATGCTAGACACTTAAAACTATATGTCAAAATATTTAAATTCTATAACATGATCTTCATCCTTCTTTTTTTTCTCCAATCCCTCTAATGAAAAAAGCATATATTTTAGACTTTAAGATAAGGAAATTGAATATTGTCCTTAATCTATTTTGTCATATATTTTGATTGGATAAAAAAAAACTAATCTTAAACTTTATATTCTTAAAATCAAAATATCATTACGCGTCAAACGCTGGAAGTATAATTTTAAAAAATAAATAAATTATAAATTTAGCGCCTAACTTTTAGTTATCAAAGATGAAAATATTGATATCAGTATTTTAATTTTATAGATATATATCGACGGATATTTTTGTAAATCAATTTTTTTAAAAAATAAATAAATTAATAATTAAGCTTTTTTTTACTTACAAGCTAAGTTGTACATGTTGTTATTAGTATCGATAATTGAGTTCATAAATTTTATCTTTTATGTTTTATGTTATAAAAAATATGGAAACTATCTAGGGAAATTGCCTTTTTCTTTCTTTCTTTGTAATGCTAGACACTTAAAACTATATGTCAAAATATTTAAATTCTATAACATGATCTTCATCCTTCTTTTTTTTCTCCAATCCCTCTAATGAAAAAAGCATATATTTTAGACTTTAAGATAAGGAAATTGAATATTGTCCTTAATCTATTTTGTCATATATTTTGATTGGATAAAAAAAACTAATCTTAAACTTTATATTCTTAAAATCAAAATATCATTACGCGTCAAACGCTGGAAGTATAATTTTAAAAAATAAATAAATTATAAATTTAGCGCCTAACTTTTAGTTATGTAGGCAAAGATGAAAATATTGATATCAGTATTTTAATTTTATAGATATATCGACGGATATTTTTGTAAATCAATTTTTTTAAAAAATAAATAAATTAATAATTAAGCTTTTTTTTACTTACAAGCTAAGTTGTACATGTTGTTATTAGTATCGATAATTGAGTTCATAAATTTTATCTTTTATGTTTTATGTTATAAAAAATATGGAAACTATCTAGGGAAATTGTAGTAAATGACAATTTAAGACTTATTGTTTGCAAATATAGCATGTTTTTAAACATTTTGCGGATATAGCAATTTCTATCGCTGATATCTTATGACTGATAGAAGTCTATCGCTGATCACCTCAGCTTTTTATAGATTTTTGTCAGTGATAATAGTCATAATAGTCTATCACTGATAGAAGTCTATCAGTGATATAATAAAGTCTATCAGTGATAGAAACGAGTTTTTTTGCCATATTTGTAAAACATTTTAAAGTTTGCTAAATTTGCAATTAGTTTGGGCCTGATTGCTATTTGTGCAACCAGCCCAACTATCTATTAATCTTTAATATTAAGTAAGAGAAATTTAATAATTTTGAATCCTTAAGAACTGTTCCATTGTGATTGGGCAAGGAGTAGAAAGTAATTTTATTTTAAAAAAAAAAGGTATAAAAAAAGAAGAATAGTTGAAAAAATTGTTAAAATTTCGTATTGATTTCTTGATCCGTTAAAAATGTGTAAAGAATATATAAAAGGGTCAAATTAGCTTCAAAGAGAGTCATAGTCATTTTGTCTGTGTTTTTCATTTCCAAACCCAACCCATAAACGCATCTCTCTCTGCGGTGTTGGACAGCGCAAAAATGTCCACCTTCGACGCCTACAGTATGGACGGTGAAGACAGCTACGGCGGTTACGGATCCTACTCCAATTTCTCCGGCGGCTTCCCTGGTGACGCCGATGTAACCGTCGACCACACTCCTGCCTCACCGGACGTCTTCGGATTCGACGATCCCAGCCCTAACTACTCCCAGACTCCCTTTGATCCGATTCATGTCGAGAATGGAAATGGAAACGGCTATGGCGTCGCCGAGGATGAAGCTTCCGATGGTCTTTTCGTTTCCGATGGTCCAATTCTTCCGCCTCCGGGTGAGATGGGCGTCGAAGAAGGCTATGCTCTTCGTGAATGGCGTCGGTAAGGTCTTCACACTCTCAATTTTTTTAGATTTATTGGAGCTGGAGAGTTTTTTCTTCTGTTGCTGGTGCTTTGTAACTTGGTGTCGATTTAGATCTGATTCTTCGGTGAACAACTTCAGATCTCTACTGATTTCGTTTCCTTTTAGTGTTTTTACTTGTTAACACTGACTGATCTGGACTATTTCTCCGTTCTGTTTTACTAGTTCTACATAGAGTGATTTGATGAGGGAAATTAGATTGATCGATTTGCATTAAAAGGTGGTGGATTAAGGAACTTAGATCTAGGGACATCTGTACCTTAACTAGTACAGTTTAATGAAGAAGCTATCACTTTAGTGAGCTATGATCGAGGTTTATCTTAGTAGATCAGTCAGGGACAAGCCATTAAGTCAAATTACTAATTATCAGTGGATCTATGTGGAAGTTCAAGCGGAATTTAGGTAAATCTATGGAAGTTCAAGCTGAATTCCAGCGGAATATTAGTAGATCAGTCAGGGACAGCCATTTAAGTTGAATTACTAATTATCAGTGGGTCTATATTGCTGTTGATCTATGTGGAAGTTCAAGCGGAATTTAGGCAAATCTCTGGTAAGATAACTGTGAATGATTTAATGGAAATTTTCGGAGTAGTTTGCCTAGGATGGAACCATTACAAAAATGCTTGAGGGATTCCTAAAACAGAATTTGCATGAAGTAGATCGTTAATTGAAATCTTTGGAACTCTCTATCTTTTTCTATATGTTGTTTAATTGCTTTATTGGGTCTAACAGATAGTCCTTGTTGTTGATCTTCTTTTTCCCTTTCGATCGCTGAAAGTGAAATTTGTATTTGATGGCCAATTTGAGTTTGATGATGTATTTCTAGTATATATCTATTCCCTTTCCAATGTTAACTTTAGAAATTACGGGTTTTGCTGGTCAGCCAAAATGCCATTCAGCTCGAGGAGAAGGAGAAAATGGAGAAAGAATTGAGAATCAAAATTATTGAAGAAGCTGAGGAGTATAAACTAGGTTTCTATGAGAAAAGAAAGGTTAATGTTGAGAGTAATAAGGTTAACAACAGAGAAAGAGAGAAGGTATAGTTTTGTTTGCCATTTCTTTTCAAGCCATTGTTCCTTTTCTTCTCTAGCTCTGTTTTCTTAGTATAGATTTTGGTATTTTTGGAGCAGTTATACTTGGTAAACCAGGAGAAGTTTCATAAAGAGGCTGATAAACAATACTGGAAAGCAATTGCTGAACTAATTCCCAATGAAGTTCCTAATATTGAGAAAAAGAGAGGAAAGAAAGATCAAGACAAGAAACCATCTATCTTGGTTGTTCAGGGTCCGAAGCCTGGGAAACCTACCGATCTTTCAAGAATGCGGCAACTTCTCGTGAAATTGAAGCACACACCCCCACCTCATATGAAACCTCCCCCACCCCCACCTGCCAAGGATGCCAAAGATGCCAAAGATGCCAAAGATGTCAAAGATGCAAAGGATGGAAAAGATGCAAAAAATGAAAAAGATGCAGCAACAAAAGCATCTGATCCTTCACCTGCAGCTGCCACTGCTAATGGCACTTCTCACAAACCTCAAGAAGAAACTGCTGCTGCTACTGAAGCTGCTGAGGATCAATTTGCCACATAATGACAATAGCCATAGCCATTATCAACTTCATTCTGCTCAATACTTTTACTTTTTCCCTTCGAGGTTTCGTTGTTTTTCGTTTGTTCGTCTATCTTGCATTTGAATGTGTAATCAGTTGTGATCTTATACAACATTTATTCTTCCTGTACCTTATGACGGTCTCTAGTGGCATTAATCTTTTGGACTAGTCGAGGTTCTGATTTTGACATTGCCACCACCCCTACCCATCTTCAAACATCTTCTTCGAAATTATTTCTTCAGGTTAGCCTATTCATTTTCTCACCCCCACCTTCCTCCACAGTTGGATGTTTGCATCTGTAATCATGGGGTTATTTCCATAACGTTAGAATTTCCTTCAGATTGTTGTTGTGAATTGTGATTGATGTGGTTCATGTTTGTGCTGTAGTTATTTATTTTTTTATTTTTTAAAAGGCTGTAGTTAATTTCTTATTCTCAAGGTCAAGACCAAGTTTCGAATTAATTTTGAGTGGCACATTTTGTTTATATGATTTCTTTTATTGGTTACAAAGGTTGAATCTCGAGATATATATATATACTTACATGTCTCGAGTTGTACATTTTTAACCTCTTGAATTCATCCCCATTAAACTAACTAGAATGCTAAAATTCTACAAAAGAGTTGGAGAATGAAAAATAAAACTATTTCAACAACATATACCTTAGCTTTTGGAGAAGAAATTGCAGATTTTGAAAATGCTTAAAGTTCTTTAAATTTGAAGCTAATAAGAAATTGTATGTGGGTTTATATATCGTGCTCTTATTACATACTTTCTAATTTGATCTATTATTAGCAAAATCTATATTTTGACTTGTGTAATAAAATACCACTAAAATCTCCATTTCTTTAGGAAGAAAAAAGATAGAATTTAGTCAATGGACGACTAGCTGAGTGACTAAGTTTGAGTACAAATACAGTCTATTCTAAACCTAATAATTAATCTTGCTTCACATGTCGTCAAAACAAGAGAATAAAAAGATGAAAAAGTAGAAGTTTTACGAACACACAATTAATTTTTTTTTATTATTTTTTTTAACAAATAGGGAACTACAAACACATTATAATGCCAACTTTTAAGATGTAATCATTACTATTATCATATCTCTAACTACGTATCAATTTTTCTCAAGAACCATGTTACTCCTTGACTCGACCCTTAACAACTCCAACTAGAAATAAATAATTACTTTATCAAATTGAGCCAACTCAACTTTCATCTTTTTTTGTTTATGGTTCATGTAGTTATTCTATTGAAAGCAATAATATTCAGGATGGAATCTCTAAAGTTTATGATATTATCAATGTAAAAAATGATACTATTAAAATTTGTGTCCTATATAAGTTATAACATGTATATATGTCTACATAAAACAATCATCCTTCGATTTCATTTCTTGTACATTTTCTCTCTTTGTAATTGAAATTTCTTAGAAACCATAGATTCAAAATGAAAAAATATCTTATTATTTCAAGTTACAAATGTCTATACCCTCATTTTTTTTTTTTTACTACAAACATGTGACTATAAAAATATGTCGATTGAACTATGTTTGATTTATACTCTCGTTGAGTTAACGATTTTTGATATCCATGTGTGGCAATAGTCTTACTTTGATAAAATCAAAATAAAAAAAACATTAAATAATTAATAATGAAGGATGTAAAAAGATAAACTTTTCTTTTTGATTAATAAAATCTTACAGATAACTCAGAAGTCCAAATAAAGCTTGGGGAAGCAAAAATATGTACACAGAAATAGAAACATAAACTTCAAAAAAGAAAACCAGAAATTAGTAAAATAAAATAAAAAAATAGAAAGAAAAAGTGAATGAATCAGGCATGTGATCCCCAGGTTGCCCAGTTGGCTTCACTACCAACACGTGGCATGGTGTGAACCCTTGATTGGACGTCAACCTTAAAGTTGGCCCCACACATCACTCCCTCACTATCAATTCTAGGCATTGCTTTCATCTTCTTCGTGGGATGCTCAAAACTCGTGAGCCCTCTTTCACTGTGGAACATACAACCTGCCAAAATTATTACAAAATCCACGTCAGATAATTCCAACTCCTTCAAATGATAATTCCAATTAATTTAATATTAAAATTACCAGGTGGAAATGGGGCAAATGACTTGGCACATCCTGCTTTAATGACCTCCAAGTTGTCCGAAATTACAAGAGACCCATCTCCGGCTGTTCCCCAATACAGATTCATCTCCTCATTTGCATCCTGTTTTCAACAAAATTCCATTAACCCCTCATTTATATTCCTTAAATTACATCTTTAATTTAATCTCACAAACAAATTACCAGAGCTGCAAAAACAGAGCCGGCCTTGCGATCGAAGACGACGAAGGCGAAGCTTCCTTCAAGCTCTTTAAGAACCTGATCGGCCGGGTAAGGCCCACGATCTCGGAGGGTCCGATATGCTTCGTTCACAAACATGGCTTCGTTTGTTGCTTTAGAAAGCCCATATTGTTTGTTTAACCTGCTCAGGTTGTTCAAACTCCCTTTGAACATACAGTACATTTCATCCAACCCGCAAAATAACCTGCCATTTTCATTCAACTTGTTAAGTTTAATCACGATTTCTACTTTTAATAACAGATCAAAAACAGAGGATTCTTTCATTACATTTGATGGCGAGTTGATCCAGATCCAGATGGATCGAATGCCAGAGACGCTGCATTTCCAAAACTCATCGACAGAGCTTCACCAGAACGAATCGAAGAAGTCACGAAATGGTTGAGAATCTCCTGTGGAAGCTTCGGCTTGGCCGTCGGGAGGCGATTCGACGCCGGACTGTGAAGCTCCGGCGGTGGCTGAACGGACTGACTGTCGAAAATGGCCAACATCTTGAAATCAAACAATCGATTTTGCTTTGAATTTGAAAGTGATGATGAAAATGAGGGATTTGGGGGAAGTATTTAAAGAGCTCCAGCCAAAGGGGGGGTGTTTGGTGTTGAGAATAACACCCGCCGACGTGGCGACGTTATCCAAACTCGGATTAATCGCTACTCAGTCAACTATTTCCACCTCTTTCGATTTTAAATATTATCCAATTTTTTGTATTTAAATATATATATATATATATATATATATATATATATATATATATATATATATATATATATATATTATATTTATACATCACTCACTCTCGGTAGTGTTTGAATATGTTGTACGTTGTAAACTTGTAAATAAATCATATCTCTATGTTTGAAAATGTAGATTTCAATAAAAGGTTCACATTTATATTTTCAAAATACATTGAATCTAGTATGTATAATCATCTTCAAACAAAATTATTATAGATCAAATTTTCTAAATTAAATCCTAACTTCAATTATTTATTATTATAGATCAAATTTTCTAAATTAAATCCTAACTTCAATTATTTATTAGAGGATTAAATCTAATTTTTTGGGCTAAAAAAATAAATTTTCATTTTCTTTAGTAGAACAAATAGATATAGAGGATTTTTTTTTTTTTTTTTTAAGTTGATTTCGTAATGGTTCAAATATTGAGATGAGCTTTCAATTATTAGAAAGAAATAACAATATATACAGGTATTTGGAGGATTGGAATTGACCATTATATATTGTGGTGACACTCATGTAAAAAAAAAATAGGGAAAGAATCAAATTGCACGTCATAAAATTTTCTCCCTCTAAAATACTTGGATTTAAAAGATTCTATCACTTCCCTAAATTATTGTATATTACAAATTTGATAGAATTTCAAAGAAAAATAAATTTTTTTTTGATAAAGTTATTTAATAGTTAATTTATACATGAATCAAAAAATAAAATGTGTGCAGTGCAACACTTATATTATTAAAATTAGTGAGTTGAAAAATATTGTATTTTTTTTTTTTTTTTGTTAAAATTAATGGGTGAATTATCAAAAATTGAATGGTGTAGAAATTGCAACACTTATGTAAATATAGAGTCCAATTTAACAAAATTGAAGATATACAAATTTATATCACCTTACAATTTTAGAGGTAACAATTGAATTTTTTTTCTTAAAAATACTTCGTATCATTGTAATTTCATTGAAGTAACGCCCAACTTTAGTTAGTAAAGTCAAAGCGAACATGACTCAACTGACATATGTATGTGGTTGACGACCAACTGGTTTAAATCCCCACACCCCTAATGTAAAATTAAAAAAAAAAAAAAAAAAAAACTTTAGTTAGTAGTGATTTAGTTTATACTTTTTTAATTTATTATAATTTTAGTAAATATTATTGAGATTTAAAATGTTTAGGACTAAAAAAAAAATATCATTAACTAAATCAATGATATATTGTTTTTTTTTTAAATAATAACTATAATAAATAAATTGTTAAATATTTAAATTTAGTGACTCAATCTTTTTTTTATTTTTTTATTTTTGAAAAAAAACACATCGTATTAAATTTTCGTCGACATGTCGATATTTCCATCGACATTTCTATATATTCATAAATTCGACATGGATATGAGGGGTGAATCGACATTTTCATCGTACCGTACAAAATCGATAAAATATTAAAAAAAAAAGACAATAAAATAGAATTTAACGTAAATATAATATTATAATAAAAATATTTTAACTCACATCAAAATATAAAATATTTATTTATTAATGTTAATATATATTTTTAAAAATTATTTTTAAAAATCGTCGAAATATTCCTAACTTTTTATGAATATTTTCATTGACTTTTCCATGAAATTAAGATACATCAACATTTAAATCTGATATCCTTCCTTGGTTACATTAAATAGAAATACACTTACACAAATCCTGATTAATTAGGAGAGAATATTCAAAGTTTTAAAGACTAAATTATTATTTTTATAAACTTAGAAAGTATTTGTTTTGAAGCAAATGATTAATTTTCCAAAAAGTAAAAGTGAAATATGATTGCGGGGAATCACGTGATGATGAGGTGGGAGCGTGTCAGAGTTATCCAAAACCAGAAATTTAAGAACATGGAGAGAGGGTTTGCGTGTAAATATTTAATGCTTAAAATAATCAACTACTTGGATTGACGTGGATCCTACTCACAATATCTTATAACTTTCTTCCTTTTAAATACGCTCAAATATGTTTTCTCTTTAGGTTAACCATTTTTAAGAATTGATTTGAAGATGAAACTCACCATGTTTTGATATGATAAGAGAGCTCACAAAGTCTAAACGAATATTCCGTCCAAAGATAGAATCTAACTCAAGAATGGTGAACCCAAAGAGACGTCATCTTAAGGAGACATGTTGAGGATCCAACGTCGAAAAGATGAAGGGACATCACTCACAATACAAGATACATCAATTACTCCTCCTATCACCAATTGATTTTAAGATGAAATCTCATGGTCTATAGGCTTATGTTTGAATAGTGATTAACAAACGGAAAAACTAATATTTAATAGTTGAGATATTTTGAATGAAAAAACTCATAAAAAAGTAAGTGTCCGTTTTTATTAGGTAATGATTTAGTGTTTGTAGTTTATAAGCATATTTGGTTCCAAAATTAATTTATCAATTTATATGTGTGAAAAATCTATTAAATTTTATAAATTTTAAATTATAGGTTTTAAATTATAAAAATTAAACTGTTTCTTATGAAACTTTAAAGGTTAAATTATTATAAATTTAAAAGTATGGAGACTAAATGATTACATCTAAAACAAAAAATATTTGTGAGTAAGTTTTTTTTTTTAATTATCATTATTATTCATGGAAAATTACAGCAAGGCTTAAGCCAAGGGGAAAAAGAGTTATAAAAGAATAAACAATGAAAGTAGCTTGGGAGGCCAAACTATTACAAAGTCTTTTAACATCAGAAAAAGGAGGAGAAGAAATGTGTAACAATCAAGTCTTGCACACCATTTAGTTATTCTACTCTCAAATATATAATAATTTAGTTCATGTTCTAAAAAAAAAAAAAATTAATGAAATTTTTTATACGTGATCAATAAATTACTTATAGACTAAATATGTTTATAAACTACAAAAATTAAGTTATTCTATAATAAAATACACATAATTTCAATAAGATGTTTTATGGTTTCGACTAAATTGTTATAAATTTAAAAATATAAAGATTAAATTGTTGCATCTTAAAATTTAAGGACCAAATTATTAAAAGTTAACAGGCCAAAAATGTTTTTTTTAACCATTTAGATACTATTATGTACTACCAAGTTTCTATATTTATCATTTCCAAAAAAAGTTTCTATATTCCCGTTCTATATATTATTACCGTCAATTATTCTTTAATGTTATTTTAACGACTATTTTAGTTTTGGATTCTATTTTTAACTACTATATTGTTGAAATTTCCCCATTTAGTTTATCAAGTTTGTTGACAGAGCAACATAACAAATTGAAGTGGCTGGTGACAACCGCACAAAAACAAAGTTGTTGAGGTGAGAAGTAGATAAATAACCAAACAATTTTTGTATTTGAAACAATCCAAGCTCCATTTTTGCTGAAACTCTCAATTCCTCATTTCGATTTTGTCTCCCTCTGTTCTCCTTGCAAGGTGGTGGTCGAATCGCCGGTGACGAAAACGATCGTCTCCGGTGGTTGCGACTTTCCACGATGCAATGGCCACAACCTGTTGAGTATTATACAAAACGTAGGTACGATGATCATGCAGTGGTATGTTACAATAGCAATATAACCCACGAAGGTTCTCTATGGCGGGCCGAGAATCCCGTGGCTTCAACTCTCCCTGTATTTGCTCTCCAACTTTGCCTTATTATTTTCTTCTCGCGTGTCCTCTTTTTCGTCTTGAAACCCCTGCGCCAACCACCTATTGTAGCTGAGATTCTGGTAAGTTTCAATTTGGTCTCTAATATTCATGTTTTGATTATGCTCACCACGTGTTTGTGTAGAGAATGAACGCTTCAAACCCCCGCAGCGGAAGCGTTGAAATCGTTCTTTGATCTAATTTAGAATTAAACAATAGTACAATGTTAAGCAATATATTATCTTTGAAGACAATAATCTTCTTGTGTTCCTTTTTTTCCACGAGATCTTCCTACCACTATGATTCGAACACGGGATCAAGGTTTGGGAGAGCTCTTTGAAAAAAAAAAAAAGATTTTGAGAGAACTATTCTCTGCGTAGGAAAACTGGAGAGAACTATTCTCTGCGTAAGAAAACTGAGTAGTCTGTTTTTGCCAACCGTTGGCTAAACCTAAATGTCCTATAAACCTTTAGAAATTGATTTTATGTAATAAAATACATTTTAATATATATTATATTAAAATATGTATTTTATATTTATTTGAATCTTTTATAAAGGGTTTAGGGTTTAAACCCTTATTCAAATATCATAAAATTAATCTTTTATAATATACATTTAACCGAATCTCATTCAAATTTCATATGTATATATATATTTTTAATATTAATGTATCTAAACTATTTTTCTAATATTTAATGTATCAAATACAATATATATATTTTTCTTTTCTTTTTTATATTTAATATATTGATATATTAAATATTAATTTAAATATTTCAATTTTTTCTTTTAACTAAGTTGATCCTTTTAGTGTTACTATGACCTAGCAAGAGGATCTTATGGATCTACATATTTATAAACTTCGAGTTGCACTATTATGCACTGTAGTAGGACAAGTTGTGTCCATGGATATAACCATTACATTCAAGTCGATCATTCACGAGTTGTTCGTAATTACAGCTGAGTCAAAAGTCTGTTTTACCCCTATAATTACATCTTACACCTTAAGTACCACTGATCCTCGGATGAACAATATGTTTATGATCCAACCATAAACCAAGTCTCTATTGGGTCAGTGAGAGGGTGGAGTCTCATTGTTCAAGTCCCAAAATCAGCACTTAAGGAAACTACTCATCCACTTTCCCTATATGGGAAGGAGTGAATTTCATCTTGTGAAACTTATTTCCTAGCTCCCTGTTTGGTCAAGTCCCCAAAATGGTAAGCTTATTGAATAAGCTATAAAGGTCATTCTCACCCATACAAATCAAAGGACGAGCCTTTGCAAGCAGAAGTTCATAACTCACTCAGGATTAAGATCGAGTCACATATGATCATCCTGTGAAATATTAATCTTCTCAAATAACAGATTTATAAAAAAAAGATTATATATTTTGTGGTCCAGTCTTATACAAATTCATTGTATAGAATACCCCACTCACATGTCTCTACATAATAATTTAAATCAAATCATTTGTAACAATTACAAAGTGGGTTGTATCAATAGTGTTACTAGGATAAAACATCCAACTTTATCCATATATTATAGACTATTTAGGTTATTCCTTGAACATGAATATTATAAATTGCAACTAATAATAATAAAATAATTATTAGTTAATTACGAGGTTTTAGGCTATAAATCTCAACAATCTCTCACTTGCACTAAAGTCGGTGAGACATGTATCCTAGGGCATAATCTACACCCAACATGTTTTCTCATTTACCCTAGTGAAGATGAAACATGTCTCGTAATCCTAAAAATTCTAAGTGACTCTCAAACACTTTAACTTAGAAAGTCTTTTTATATAGATCAAAACGACTGTCAATTAAAAGTTATCTTGGTCCTACCACGATACTTTCTCTCATAAAATTTTATAGGCTTAACTATATCTGAAACATTTTTTCAGATCGAATAAGAAAATATTTTAGCTATTTGCTTCATAAGCAAGAACATTTAACTTGCATACCATACTCTACCATCTAGGATAATCATAGATTTTCATAAATCTTTGTTAAAATCAGTACTGCATCTCGTAAAAATCAAATCTTTAACTCCATATATAAAAGGATATTAAGTTAACTAATATATGCTATGATATTAAGTTGACTAATATATGCTAATCAATTTTGTCTCATGTGTACATTAAGTTTTATCTTATTCATTTATTACTTAAAGATATTAAGTTAACTAATATATGCTATGTTATTAAGTTAACTAATATATGCTAATCAATTTTGTCTCATGTGTACATTAGATTTTATCTTATTCATTTATTACTTGCAAACCTTTTGCTAAAAAATATTCCTTAGACCTAATAAACTTACATTTTGAGGTGCACATATTAGGGGTGTACAAAAAACCCGCAACCCACGAAACCCAACCCAACTTTTCGGGTTGGGTTGGGTTTTTTTAAAAAATGGATTGGGTTGAGTTGAAATTTTTAAAAACCGAATTTTCGGGTCGGTTCGCGGGTTGAACCAATTTTGGCTCGGTTCAACCCGAACCGAACCGAATTCCATATTTAAAAAAAAAAAAAAAAAAAAAATTATATATATATATATATACTTTCTTCAATTAGGGTTTCAGATATTCTCTCATTTTTCATTTCCTTACGTTCCAGCCGACCAGCCTAAGCCCTCTCTAAGTCTCTCTCTTGCATCGTCGCAAGCCGCCCCAACCCTCTCTCATCTCTCTCTCTCATCGTCGCCCTCCGGTATATCGGCGCCCTCTCCCAGCCATCGTCGGCGTCCGATATCTGGGTGAAACAAAATTATTTGTCTTATCGGAACCCACACAATCCAACTCCATCATTACACTCGCAAAGAAATCGGAATCGCAACGTTAGATCAATATTAAATCCAACGGCCGAAAACCCTTTGTCTTTCTCGCCGTTTGTAGAAATCCTTTGTCTTTCTCGGCGTTGGCAGAGTGTTCCCTTTTACTCTAATGGAGGCAATTGCAAAAGACAAAAGTACAACTTCCAAAAACGCTTCATCTTCCATTTTTCTCACTTTTCCCTTTTCTTTTTTCTTTTTTCCTTTTTCTTTTTATTTTCTCTTATTTATTATTATTATTATTATTATTATTTAGTTGTTTTCACTTTGCAGCCAGCCACATAGACAGTCTCTATTGCCTATTCGTGTTCTCCTCTCTCTGATTTCTCTTTTTCTCAATATACTTGAAGAATTTTTAAGAAATTCATTGGTTTTGATCGATTTTACAGCGACCCATAAGTTGGAATTGCTTCAAATTGCATTTGGATATGGTGATAGTTAAAGTTTCCTCTGTATTTTGCTGTTTTGGTTTGGGGATTGGCTTTTCATTTTATTTAATTTCTTGTTTGTTTTGTTCAATCTTGTAAATTTTGCATTTTTTTTTTTTTTTTTTAATTATCGGTGGAGGGGAATATCATAAGATTTAAAGTAATTAAAAAAAAACAAGTCAAAACCCGTCAACCCAACCCGACCCGACCCGAAAATTGAAGGGTTAGGTTGGGTTGGGTTGAGAATTTACCAACCCGAAATTTTCGGGTTGGGTTGAAAAACTCCAAAACCCAACCCAACCCAACCCATGTACACCCCTAGTACATATTTTGTCCTCGAACATACCCACTAATTTAAATTATTCATCTTACATTTTGAGGTGTTTGAAGATATTATTCCTTAGACCTGACTTACATTTTGTCCTCGAACATACCCACTAATTTAAATTATTCATTTGAAATTGGCTAGTAGTCAACATTTTATATTTAATTGAAATCTTACATCATCCATGAAATGAACATTTATTACTTGCAAACCTTTTGCTCAAAAATATTTGAACAAGTCTTGGCTTGAACTCAAAACATCCTTTAATAAAGTCAAACAACAAACTAATTGAACCAGATGCAGTTGATTGAACAAAATTCGTTTAATGTAATCTAGTAATATCCAACAACTTCAAAAATTTCACCGCCGGAAAAAAATGGCATTAGTGTCATTGGATCAAACTCGATCTCAGGCCATTAGACATAACTTAAATGATACAAAATTAATTAATTAACTTTTATTCATTAATTCTAGATCACTCCATTATAGGTCTAGAGTTGCACTCTTATGCACAGTAAGATAAGTTGTATTCATGGATATAACCATTACATGCAAATCGATCCTTCACGAGTTGTTCGTAATTACAGCTGGGTCAAAAGTCGATTTTACCCCTATAATTACATCTTACACCTTAAGTACCATTGATCCTCTAATGAACAATATGTTTATGATCTAACCATAAACCAAGTCCCTCTCGGACCAGTGAGAGGGTGGGGTCTCATTGTTTAAGTCCCGAAAGCAGCACTTAAGGGAACTACTCATTTACTTTCCCTATATGGGAAGGAGTGAATTACATCTTGTAAAACTTATGTTCCCATATCTCTGTTTGGTCAAGTTCCCATAATGGTAGGCTTATTGAATTGACTATAAAGGTCATTCTCACCCATACAAATCAAAGGACGAACCCTCGCAGGCAAGAGTTCATAACTCACTCAAGATTAAGATCGAGTCACATATGATCATCCTGTGAAATATTAATCTTCTCAAATAACAGATTTATAATGAGAGATTATATATTTCGTGGTCTAGTCTTATCAAACTCATTGTACATGATATCCCCACTCACATATCTCTACATGAATGATTTGGATCAAATCATTTGTAACAATTACAAAGTGGGACGTATCAATAGTGTTACTAGGATAAGACATCCAACTTTATGATCTATATACCATAAACTATTTAGGTTATTCTTTGAACATGATTCTCTTGTATGTCAACTACATATTGTTCAAGATTAAACTAATAACCTTGTATTTTTATATATAATGAATATTATAAATTGCAACTAATAATAATAAAATAATTATCAAATAATTACGAGGCTTTAAGACATAAATCCCAACAGTTTGTTGATTTGTCTGGTAGAAAATTTGATTTTTTTTTTTTGTTTTTTTAATGAAGGCTGGGGTGTTGCTGGGGCCGTCAGTACTGGGACTAAGCGATTTTTTTACTAAATACATATTTGCTTTGAAGAGCTTGTTGGCGTTGGAAACTGTAGCAAATTTGAGTCTGGTTTATTACATATTTCTGGTTGGTCTAGAGCTGGACATGGCTCCAATTGTGCGTGCTGGAGGGAAGTCCATAAGCATTGCTTTGCTTGGTCTTCTTATTCCAATTCCTGTTGGGATTGGCTTGCATCACCTAGTAAATAGCAACCAGAACAAACCAAAGAGTGGAGAGGCTGCCGTCAATGGCCCTTTGTTTTGGGGCATTTCCTTAGCCACGACCAACTTCCCAGACCTGTCACGGATACTCTCCGACGTCAAACTTCTGCATTCTGAGATTGGTAGAACTGCTTTATCTGCCGCTGTTATCACAGACCTTTGCTCTTGGATGCTTCTTGTGATCACCATGTCAATAAGCAATGTAGGCAAATACTACGCAGTTTTCTCCACATTTATTTTTGTATGTGTGTGTCTTTACCTCTTTCGCCCTGCTCTTAAGTGGCTGATTCGCGTTAGTAGCAAGGATGGGAACTACAATGAGTTTCATATTTGCTTTGTAATGACCGGCGTAGTGGCCTGTGGGTTGATTACCGACGCGTGTGGCTCACATTCCATCGTCGGGGCATTCATGTGGGGAGTTATCATGCCCAAGGGTGAGCTAAAGGACATGATCATGGGGAAGGTTGAAGATTTGGTTAAATCAATTCTGATGCCTACATTTTTCTTGGTCACTGGCCTTAGGGTGGACTGGAATAGCATTTCTAGGGACTCAGATTGGGTGTTGGTGTTGTTGATCATCTTTTTGGCTACCTCCGCCAAAATTGTCAGCACTTTCCTTGTGGCTATCTTCTGCAACATGCCACCGCGAGAGGGCCTGACTCTTGGCTCGCTCATGAATACTAAAGGCTTACTTGCCTTGATAATCATCAGTGCTGGACGAGATATGCAGGTAAAATTATAAACTTGCACACTTTAAACTTTTAAAAACAAATAACTTCACAAACCAAAATTGTATGCTTTAATTTGAATGAAAGATTAACCATTTAACCACTTTCTTCTACAACTTTTGACTGAAATTCTTGCTTGAATAATGAATTTTAAATGACTAACTTTCTATATTTTGCTAGGCTTTGGGTCCTCTCACGTTTACAGTGATGATCATGTCTTTCTGGGTAATGACAGCTCTGATCGGACCAACATTGGCTTTTACCTATAAATCAATCAAGACATCAAGAAAAAATAGGTACAGAACCATTCAAAGCATCAAACCAGAGGCAGACTTCCGAGTGGTTGCTTGTGTCCACTCCACCCGCAATGTCTACGGCATCATCCATATCCTTGAAGCTTCAAACCCCACCAAGCAATCGCCACTCTCAGTCTTCGCTATCCACCTAATCGAGCTTACCGGTCGTGCCACAGCAATGTTGATCGTCCATGGACAATGCAAAGCCAGCTCTGCCAAAGCGAAGGTCCAGAACGACCATATTATAAATGCTTTCGACAAGTTCGAGGACCAGAACAAGGACGTCACTGTCCATTCCCTCACAGCGGTATCGCCGTACCCTACAATGCACGACGACATTTGTGGCATTGCGGCAGAAAAACGTGTGCACTTGATCATCGTCCCGTTTCACAAGCAACCCACCCTTGATGGCGGGTTGGAAGACGGAAACCCTTCAATTGGGCTCGTCAACTACAATGTGATGGCCAATGCCCCTTGCTCTGTCGCTGTCCTTGTTGATCGTGGCCTCTCTGCCCCTAACCTCTCTGACTCCAACCATTCCAACCGCCTGCAACAACGTTTTGCCTTATTCTTCATTGGTGGCCCCGACGACAGAGAAGCTCTAGCTTATTCATGGCGGATGTCGGAGCATCCAAACATCCTCGTAACAGTCGTAAGATTCCTCCCTGGAGACGAAGTCAAAGAAATGAGCATAACAGACTTCCCCGGTGAAGAGAACGTTGAGATTCTTACAGCTTTAGCAAGAGCAGAGAAGGAGAAGGTAATTGATAATGATTATATACAAAACTTCCACTTGCAAATCGCGAACAATCCATCGATCGGATACGCAGAAGTGGTGGTGAACAATGGGGATGAAACACTGAAGGCAATAAGCACGTTGGAAAATGAGTTCAACCTGTACATCGTTGGAAGGAGTAGAGGGATGGTGTCATCGTTAGTGTCAGGGTTGTCGGAGTGGAGCGACTCACCGGAGTTGGGGGTGCTCGGAGATGCACTGGTGACATCGAGTTTTGCGACGAACGTATCGTTGTTGGTGGTGCAACAAGGAGATGTGGATGTGAGGGAAAGGGGTGAGAAGTTTAACGAAGGTGGGTTTATGGTGGATCAATTTGGAGGGCAGGGGGCGTGGCAGTCGCCAATGAAGAAGAATGTCGTTGGAGAGTTTGATCTTTTGGTGAACCAGAAAAAGAATCTAGAGACTGCGGAGGGAGACGAGGAGAAGGGGAACGAAGGTCATTATCAAACAAATGGAACAAAGGTTTACCAAACTAAATTGTGAATGAAATGATTGGGATCTTCACTTTGAATGATGATACCATATTGTTTTTATTTATTTAATTATTCTTTTGTTCATTTTGTGTAGTAAATTATTCGAGCTTGAATATACAAAATATTTTCTAATCTTTTAGATAAATTTTAATTTTAATTTTAATTTTTTTTATCCTTAATGTATTAATTTTCTTACTTATGCCTTTCCATAAAAAAAAAGGTGTTACTGAATATTAATTTTTAAATTTTATCATTAAATTATTACAATAAATATGTTAAGGCTTATAGACATAGGGCTGGTTGCACAAATAGCAATCAGGCCCAAACTAATTGCAAATTTAGCAAACTTTAAGATGTTTTGCAAATATGGCAAAAAAACCCGTTTCTATCACTGATAGACTTTATTATATCACTGACTATTATCTCTGATAGACTATTATCACTGACAAAAATCTATAAAAAGCTGAGGTGATCAGCGATAGACTTCTATCAGTCATAAGATATCAGCGATAGAAATTGCTATATCCGCAAAAATTTTAAAAACATGTCATATTTGCAAACAATAAGTCTTAAATTGTCATTTACTATAATTTCCCTATAGACATACTACTCTTATGCTATTTAATACATGAAACTTAATTCGTCACCAACAAAATTCAAACCTATTACATGTAAAGAAAAAAATAAAAATAAAATATGTTAAACCGAACATATAGTTTAACTGACATAAGATTGTGTTCTTAACTAAAAGGTCATGGGTTCACTCCTCTGTATTTCTTCTTCAATATGAGACATTTTTTTCTCGTAAAATGAGGGTAAAATAGGCCAAAAGAAAAGGACAAATTTAAACCTATAACATTGAAGGAAGATTATTAACATCTTGCTAGTTTTATGTTTAAGTCTACAAATTTCATTATTACATTCTTTTTTTGCAACGATATTTTAATAAATGCGAGGATTGAACCCATGACCTCATAGTCACGGGCACAACCGTATGCCAATTGAGCTATGTTCAGTTTGGCTTCATTATTACATTCTTGCAAGTTAATTTTTGCCCCAACTTTTGTTGTTTGATGAAATTGAATTTTAGATTTTAGATTTGTTAATGAATTACAATATTTTAAATAACTATAGGAAAGGAAGATGAATATGAGTAAGAATATGAATGGAAATCAGTTTGTCCCACATCGGCTGTGTTGCAGAAGAGAGAGCCAGAAATTGAGTATAAAAACTGTTGACTTCATGGCTAACCTTACCCGCCCGTGTCCCAGTTCGATTGTATTTGTTGAATTGTTGCTAACCTGTCAGTTGTAGTCCATAATGATGTTTTTTTTTCGTCTTTAAATCTCAAAGTTATTTCACAAAATAATACAGCTAAAAATTGCAAAAACTCATACATAATAACAGTTTTTTTGTTTTTTTTTTCCTAATATTGAGCCTACCTCACCTCAAGTGATCAAAAGATCACAAGTACATTAAAAAAAAAAAAAAAATGACTAAATTATGTTTATGGGATCGAGGGATTAATTGACATTTTTCATTATAACATTAAAAAAAAAAACTAAATATAAACAAAATAACACTAATGTGAAGCTTAACCAATTTTAAGCGGTTGAATGAATTAAAAAATAAAATTTAGTTCAATAACATATGTGGTGGCGTATGATTCTAACATCTGGTTGAAGGTATAAACCTTAACCATTAAAATTATGCTCATGTTGGTAATTAATTTTTTTTATTAATACATCAAACTTTTATAAATTAATTAATTTAGACCAACTGTTAGAAACTTGATATTGCATTTTAAAATTGTTAAGGTATAATTTTCACATGGGTTTAAGACTTTTTAAATACATGGATTAATTTAATATTAGACGAAAATATTAAAATCAAATAGATAGTAACAATTTTTATTAATGTGATAATTTTTTATGTTACAATGGTAAGATTTTAGGATAATAATATATTTATTTAAGTGATTTTAAATAAAAGAAAATGAAAGTAGTTATAATCACTACCAAAATGTTTAAATTTTGGTAAAGGAAATCATCAAATGTTAAAATCTTGTGTGTTTATTTGATTTCCTAAAAGAAAACAGAAATTGCAGATCTAATTCATTTAGACTAATTAATTAATTAAAAAAAAATGTAGCATAAACCTAATCGAAGTCGACGTGAGTTCAACTACCTTGATGTTCTTTTGGAAAAATAATAATAATAATAAAATAAAATAAAACTTCCTTGATATTTTGTTGAATTGTTAGAGTTTTGAATATTTTATTGTAGAGCCTCTCATGTCACGGAAAACAAAATCAATAAATTTACTATTTACTGATTTTCTTTTAAAATTAAATTGCTGGTTAAAATACCAATTTCTCCGTATAATTTCGGTTTAATTTTGTTTTTTCTCTGTGATTTTGAATAAAAAATTATTTTCATTTCATTTTACTTCCTACAATTTAGCTAATTAAACCTCGCAATTTGTTCATTTCATAAAGACGAAATTGAAGAGGTATTAACTTTTTTTTAAAAAAAATATACTAAATTTAGCTTACCCTACATTCCTAGCTTTGTATGTATTTATGCTTTAAGACTATTTATAAAATTATAATTAACCTCAAATTATATATATATGAAATTAAATATTTTGAAAATTTAGAGATCCAATTCAAATAAATCTAAATCATAATTATAAATTCGTAATTTAATGCAAATTAAAATGTTAAAGCTAAATATATCAAATGGTTCCTAATATAATTTTTTTTTAATACGGGTGGGGATTCGAACTAGAGACCTCTTGGTCGTCAACATATA
Organism: Herpetospermum pedunculosum; assembly: GCA_028017165.1. Classification (NCBI taxonomy): domain Eukaryota; kingdom Viridiplantae; phylum Streptophyta; class Magnoliopsida; order Cucurbitales; family Cucurbitaceae; genus Herpetospermum; species Herpetospermum pedunculosum. The sequence continues at coordinate 73,399,467 of CM051525.1, forward strand.
CATGTGTCAGCTGAGTCATGCTCGTTTTGACTTCTTAATATAATTCTCAATTGGTCATTTTGAAATTTTGAAATTTATCTTTAATGTATTAAAAGTTGTCACTTAAATCATTTTATAAAAACATAAAAAATTGTTAACCCAAAGTTGACATGTCATTTTTTTATATTTTTTTACCGACGTATTATTTGAACATATCATTTGAAAGAAATAGATTTTTTTAATCGACAAGTGAAATCTAACTTAAGAGTGAGTCGAGTTTCATGTGTCAAGTAACATCTAGATGATATATCCACGTGTATTAATTTATTAATAAAACAACTATTTAGCAATACAACAATCTTTTGTTAACAAATTTTAATAAATTTTGTCTCGAGATAAATTACTTGATTTTTTTTAATAAATTAGAAATAAAATTGATAATTTTTAAAAATAAAAGATGAAATTGAGAATTAGTTTAAAGAGTTTTAAAATAATCAATTTCTTTTTTGTTAATCACGAAACTTCTATAAAAAGTGATTTTGATTCCGATCATATTTTTTTTTTTTGAGAAAATTTTGATTCCCATCATTAAATTTTCGTCTTTTAGGAAATTAATTAAATGGGAAATCTTAAAAAATAAAACATACCATGATTGCAACGTCGAAAAAAGAAAAAAAATAAAAAGAATAAATATATGACCATGACTTTTTTAACAAATCACCACTCTCCAAATTTATTTATTTATTTATTTTCACAATAAAAAAAAAAAAAAAAAAAAAAAAAAAAAAAAAAAAAAATGACTGACTGTCAAAAAAATACCAAAAAAAAAGGAAAAACAATATATCTAAGAAAATAATATCTACCTATGCTACGCACTGGTAAAGTAAGAACTTGACCTTTTGATATAATTTATTTTGAAGCTAAAATATATGAGTTGAATGAGTCGAAATCTCTTATTTATACGTTGCAAAAAAAAAAAACAAAAAAAACTTTTTTATTAAATAAAAATACATATAAATTATGCTGAAAAGTTAGAAAAAAAACTCTACTCCCTTAAACTATAAGATTGTAAATATGTTTATCTCAAACAAAAAAAAAAGATTGTAAATATGTTACCTAAAAAGATAAATATGTTTATTTTTTATTTAAAAAAAGTTTATTATGTAACATAAAAAACAGAGTAAATATTTAAGTGTTTTTTTTTTTTTTTCCTTTTCTTTTCTATTCAGTCTTTATAGTTTAAATTTTTTAAATTTATTCTTATATATTTTAACATTTTTTAATTATACCACACTTTCACAAAATAAATGTTTTTTTTAGTTCAACAATTACAAGGTCGAGATCGAACTATTAACTTTTTAAGATGATCATTAATATTTTATTCACTAAGTTATGTTCGAATTGACTTTCATTAGTAGACATTAAATGTAGTTAATGATAAGTCTACTTGACATTTTTTAAAGTTGGATTAAGAATTAAGTCACTTAGGAGAGAAATTACAAAATGTAATATATAATATATTTTTGTAGTGGTGAAATATTCAACCATTAAATATAGTTCAACTTGTTAAGCCATATATTCTCAACTAAGAAATTCTACGATCACTATGATGCAGATTAAAAGAAAAGATCTTTACGATAGTAGGTATTTTATCTACTATAGTTATTTTATAACTCACATGCTTTATATCAATTTGGAACACGTAACAATTATGTTTGTCCATTTCTTTTTTTCTTTTTTAGTTCAATAATTACGATAGTTAGGAATTGAATCATGTACCTTATAATTAGTATTTTATTCCTTATTGAATTGATAGTGAAAAAGATTCATAATTCTATTATTATAGGATTCACATAGCCAAGTAGAAATTGACATTGACACCCCCAAGTTGTTATCTTATAGTAGCTTGGTTTATAGGGACCGTTGATTTAGCCTTAGGGTAATTAATAAACGGTTTCAATTCAATGTTAAAATTTCTCACACTCTAGAACTGCATGTCCTTTACATGCCTTCAAAGCATTGCATTGAAAATTACAACAATTTTTTTTTTATGTTTTTAGATATATGTTTAGTAGCACATTTAGGCCAATAAGAATAACGCCTAGTAACCATGAGGTCCTAGGTTCAATCCTCCCCTCAACATGTGGTAAAAAAAAAAGTAACACATTTAGAAATTGAATCTCAATTTAACCAATTCTCCAAAATGTATTTATTTTTTAAAAAAAAATCATAAAATTAGTTGTAGTCTCCAACTAAATATTAAGTTGAATATAATCTATTAATTTATTTATGAACATTTTTATGTTATACTTTTTTTATAATTATTATTTAATAATACCATATAATTTATAATACATTATATTATACATATTTTAATTTAATAAAAATAAATTGAGTTTATAATAAATACTATATTTATGCCAAAGCGAGCATGGCTCAGCGGGCATATGTATGTGTTAACGACCACGAGGTCTGTGGTTCGAATCCCCCCACCCCCAATGTACTAAAAAAAAAAAAATACTATATTTATTAAAGGAAAGAAGAAAAAAATTAGGTGACAAAAAGAAAGAGAAAAAAAAATTAAAATTTAAAAATAAGAGAAAGTTAGGAGTCGCACTTCTAAAAAAAAAAATAATAAATAAAATAATGTGTGTTGTGTGCACGACATTGTTTTTTAGGTTTATTGGTTATTTTTTCGTGAGTCTTTTTTAAATTCGTGAACTTTGGGAGATAAAGCACATAAACCATCCGAGCAACCTATCATTTTGAAATTATTTTCGTTTTTTCATATACATATTATATACACATAAAAAGTTGAGGGAGCTCGAGCTCCATGGACCTATACTAAATCTGCAACTAGTTGTGTGTCTCTAAATAATCACATTTTACTAGAAATGATAGAAGGGTGATTGGATATAGATATTGAAATAAACTCTAAATGACCGTTTAGGACACCAATTTGGAATTGGGTAGGCCCCCCCTCGATTATTATAACCGCGGTCAATAAATTAGCTATATTGATTTCAATAATATTTATTATTCACAACTATTATAACTTACTAACTATTATAATCATTGATTTTAATAATTCACTCGTGCAAACAGTCCTTAAATCTTAATCATGATACAAAAATGAATTATTTTTACTATTTTGATTTGATAGATCTAACTTGTATCAAAATCGTGTAAGGTAGATAAATTAGACAAATTATTGAATGAGACCGGTTATCACTTAAATTTTAAAATTTGTATACGAAATTACCATGCTTTTTAATTCCTCGCTTTTAATCCAGTGTAAAAAGGTCAGGTACATTATAGGCGCCTCCAAATTAATAATTGATCGTACACTTCTCATTAATAATGGAATTTAAGTTAGAAACCAAACTCACGAGCTCAAAATCTCCCTCCTTCTCTCTCTCTAGAAGCGTCTTCATTTCCTCTCTCTTCTGTCCGTCGATCAAATCCTCTGTTAATTTCTCCTCTTCGTGCATGGCAGTGAGATTGTTGGCTCATGACATCTCTGACATATGCCTTGGAAAGCCTGCGCTAAGGTCCATCTCCCTCTCCGCCACACTCGCCGACGCCCTCTCTGCACTCAAGAAGCTCGGTGAAAACTACATCAGCGTCTGGAACTGCGCCCGTCATTGTTCCAAATCCGCCTCCCACGAAGACTATTGCCGATGTGTAGCCAAGATTTCCATCGTCCATGTTATCTCATTCCTCTGTAGAGAAGAGAACCTCTCGCAACCTGCCGTCGCGCTTCAATCTTCGATTTCGGTTCTGATTCCTGAGGATCCTGTCATCGTTAGGCATTTGGAGCCTCATGCTAGGTGCGTAATTTTGTTCTGCTTGCCTCCATTGATTATAATATGTAGTTCTTGCATTTTGAATTTTCCTTTTATTTCTGGACTTCGTGGTTTTTCTATTCCGATTCTCACATTTGACTTTCTCCTGGAAATTGTATAAGTATAACGTTCCTGCTTTCTCTAGGGTTAGAATCGAATAATGTTGTGTTCTCTCTGCTCCCGTCGTTACGGAAACGTACAATTTCCATATACTTTTCCTCTAATTTCCAGGTTGATTAAAATATCATCTCTGTAATTCACATCCGATCTTGAAAATCAATCTAGAACGAGAAAGCCAATCTTTATCTTGTTTCCTGTGTTTATTGAATTCTTATCTGAATATACTGTTCCCTGTATTTTGTTTTAATCCATTTTTTTCTTAGCTAGATTTTCCATTTTTCCCGTCGTTTCTTGTTGGCTTGGTTTCTGCACGACTCTTGAATCTAATCATCGGGCTTTCCTTTTGGTTTTCTGGAAGTGTGTTGGAAATTTGTGTGATCTTTTTGTTTTGATGCGTTCTACACATTTTTTGAATTGATAATCGTATGTGTTTCCTTTAAAATTTGTATGACATTCACAACAATCCTCTCCTGTAATTTGCATTAGATCAATCTCAAATAGAAAACTGAATTTGACTACTTATAAGTTATATCAGACCTAAATCAAAGCTTCGTTTTGGCTGATTATACTGAATTTTCATGAAAATATTGATAGCTTTCTCTGATAACTTTCAGCTTGGTGGAAGCCATAGATCTCCTCCTCGAAGGCGCGCATAATCTGGTAGTCCCGATTCAATCTAGAACCTCTGCAAAGTCCAGAAAGAAGGTTCCTGAGGAAGTTACTCCCTTCGACTGTTCACTTCATAATAACATTGAATACTGTTGGCTCACTCAAGAGGACATAATCCGTTACCTCCTCAACTCTATTGGGCTTTTCAGCCCCACCTCCATCACTCCCATTAATTCCCTCAACGCCATCGACACAGCCAACATCCTCGCCGTACACTACGACGATCCTGCACTTTCTGCCCTGCCCCTCCTTTCTCAAGCCATCATCCACCAATCCGCCATTGCAATTGTCGACTCAGATGGGAAGTTGATTGGAGAAATCTCACCCCTCACGTTGAATTCTTGCGATGAAACCATAACCGCTGCGATCGCGACACTCTCAGCAGGTGAGCTAATGGCGTATGTGGACTGCGGTGACCCGCCGGAGGATTTGGTGCAGTTGGTCAAAGACAGACTGGAAGAGAGAAAATTAGGGGCATTGTTGGAGTGGGTGGAAGAAGGGTCAGCTATGTCATCATGTTCTTCATTTTACTCATCTTCCTCCGATGATGATTCTGGCTTCAGCTGGGGAAGGAGTGGAAAGTTAGGAGGAGGGAGTTCAACCAGGCAAGTGAGGAGCTCGGAGGCCGCTGTATGCAATCCCCAGAGTTCATTGGTGGCAGTGATGATTCAAGCTCTTGCACGTCGTGTTTCATATATGTGGGTGATCGAAGAAGATGGAAGCTTGGTTGGCATTATCACGTTTGCGTCGATGTTGAAGGTTTTCCGCGTGCATTTGAAATCAATGTGTTAAAAGGACCTCAGCAAGAGCTATAATAATAATAACGTATGGGGTTTGGAACTCAGTTGTGTTATTTTGCTCACTTTGTTTTGGAGTATAATGTAAATCCATAATCTGAGACTGTTTCTGAGACTGTTTCTTTCTGCTATTGTTCAATAGCTATAGATTATTGTTGATCCCTCTTTTAAGTCCAAGTCCTCGATATCGATCCCTCTACATCTACAGCAACTGAAATTTGGACTAATCGATTGCGTATAGTTTGAAATTGGAATGGATTGATTTGGTTTGCAGATTTCATTAGATTTTAGAGTAAAACCGTGGAATACAGTTTTGACTAGATATACAGGGGAATAAACATGCACAGCAAGAAAGAGCTCATTCTTTGATATAGTTTATTTTTATTGAATATAAAGTATTATTAATGTTTACTTGTTTACTTGTTTAATAAATATGATACAAATCTATAGAAACTTGTGGATAAACACCAATTTCTGTTATCATAGCATCCTATAGAAAGGGAAGTCCATCTCTTGTATTGGTATTGCCTCCGCAGCATTTGAAGCAGTGGCTTCGGTTATTATATTATTACTATCTTCTATTTTGGATTTTCTTTTTCATATGGGTATCAAAACAAAGCGCCGTGGTTAAAAACAGGTTTAAAAACTTAAAAGAACAGCTATGTCCACCAATGGAAACTCTCTCACAAAATTGCTAATACTGCCCGAACTGGAGCTCGGAAATGCAGGACATTAAGGCTTCTCTTGCTTGAACATTGTCAGAGTTCATGTTCAATGAGTCTTCATAGAGTCGTTTCGCCTGCTGCAGCAACTTCACCTTCTCTTTGCTATTGTTAGGCCTTAACCGAGATCGTTGCTGCAATGTCATAGCCCATCTGAACAGAGCTGCAATGGAGAAGACACATTGCGTTATGCGCAAAGCCGCAAACATAAAATGTTGGTAGTATAACCCTTTCATAAATGGTGTCCTAAACAATTCTAACTAATAGAATCAACTCAAAACTGCTAAGCAGATAGGTCTCAGAATGGAAATATACAGCCTACAGGTAATGGACCAAGAATGGTTACGACGTTCGTGCAAGACTTTCGGGGGACTTGGAATTTTTCCTCCTCTAGATTTTTCACCAAATTTCATTCTTCACTCACTCTTTCATCCATTTATTACTAGTTGGACTAACAAGTTGTCAAAGGATTACCCAATATAATGGCCAGTCTAACAAACCAACCCCCTCATGTAGCTAATCTCTATATTAACCACGCCCTATTATAACTAAGTGGTTACTAAACATCAGCAAAGTTCGGTTTTCAATACTTCATGACCCACCCCCGGGACCGGTCTCCTACTACTAATAACAAATTTTCACAATAAGTGCAGCTTATGCAACAGTAGGTCTCCTTTGCATTATGCAGAACCAGTTAGTAATTGTTGGCAATAAGTTTCAATGCTTCTATAATAGTCATGAATGGGGTATTTGGTAAGTTGGCATTGGAATTGGATGCTTGTGTTTGGTATGTAGTACTCTAAAAAATGAATAGTTAATAACTTTTTATGTTCGCTATTCGTGGTGGGATTAAGATACCAATGCTTAATAGTAACATGAGTTTTGAATTCCCAAGCATTCAGATTTTGGTGCCCATACATAGCACACCTAGGCTTCGAATTATTTCAATTTCTAGAATATCTTGAGGGCAAGTTTTCTAGATATCGTTTAAAGTAAGTGTGAACTTTTGTGACATTTGGTATGAGCAGAAAAGTATAGAAAACATACCATCGGGTGCATAAATATTGCCTCTTGACATCATTGCATCAAATTTATCAATGGCAGCTAAAAAGACCTTATCAGCATCAAAAGCTGCTTCCTGGAATTTGATATGACAGAGAGAACCTTTTAAATAGTGAGAAACATCATATAGCTTAAGGGTTCTTGTGGATGAATACTATCAAAACATTACAAAAAAGAACAGTTTTCTTTACAACAAACAGGCTAACGATGTGCAGGATATAGTCTACTCACCGGTCCAACATCTGCAATCAATTGTGCACGAAAGGAGAGGGCGAGACCCCAGTTATATAGCGCTCGCACGTCATTTCGGTCAATTGATAATGCCATTCTATACTTTCTACCTGCCATTACAAGGAGTTCTTCACACTCTTCACACACACTAATGAGAATGGATGTTAGTTTATCACTTCTAGTAATTGAATCATCTAGCCCCTCCACCATTTCGATCCATTTCCCAATAGAAACGGGCTTGTTTCCTGCTAGAAGTTTTCTTAACTCCCGACTAATTCTTAACTTTAATTCTCCGTGAAGAAGATAGGTATTTCCCAACTGGCCAACTGCCAACAAACTCATGGGCTTCATAGTTGTAGCTTTTGCCAACAAACTAGCAGACTGGCACAATATGACCTCCACATGCTCTTCATCGCTTCTATACTTCATCAAATCCTTGGCTTGTTTGAGAAGATCATTAGCTTCCATAAGACATTTATTGAACATTGCATCATCATAAATCATCGAAGATGATGACGAAGCAACCTCGTTCTCTTCTCCAAATGGTTGATCAGTCCAATGGGAATTTTCCTTCTTACTTGCTCCCTCTTCTCTAAACTGAGATCTATAAATTTCACTTTCACTCTTTGACATGTGAGAAGACCTATAAGCTCCATTGTTTTCCTCGAATCCACGCTCTTCTACAAAGGAAGTTTTAGTCTCCCTATGTTTCATTTTGAAACTATAATCCCCAGGATCAAGCAAATTATCATTAAATCGTGAATTCTCGAGTTTGTTGGTAAGACCTGTGTTGGAAATGTTAAGATAACTATCCCGGTACTGCAATCTATTATTCTGGTAGCCATACTCTTCACCATCAATAAATCTTTTTGAACTCCCATGCATTCCCTTTGAATTTATTCTCTCTCTTTGTCGAGTAATATTAATTCTTGTGAAATAATCCATCTCCATACCATTCTTTTTCTTTGATTCCTCAAAAGCATCTAAACTTATAGCTGGATTAGAATCATTAGCAGTATCCATTGAACCGACTTCTGATGGTATCGAACTCCTTTTGGTTTGATTGGCAACCGAATTGAGCGGCATCTGCGGCTTAACAATATTTTTCACTTTATTAGGCTTAGAACCAACCAACTTTTCTCCAAGCAAACTGCCAAAGGATTGCAAAAGCTCAAACCCCACATCTCCTAGGTCTTTAATTTTTCTACTTGGTTTATGATTCTCAAGAATCACAGCTTTGGAGTTTCCTCCATCATTAATCAAGGCCTCAACAACCTTTCTAGCATTGGAGGTCGATAAATCATTTGATTCTAAAATCTTGATGTAGCTTTCTAAATCACCAAGTGTAATTTCCCTAGAACCAATAGCATTCTGTATACTACATTTCAGATTATCAAGTTTGACGGCAAACCCATCAAAAAACTCCACCAAATTTCTTAAATTCTCAGAGTAAACCCCAGAAATTTCCTCTTTCCCCCGATTTTTATTCCCAAGTAAATTTAGCTCATCTACACTTCCACCACGAACAAACCCAATAGAAAATCCAATAGCAAAAACGAAAACAGAAGCTGGAAAAACAGCAATTGAAGAGACTTTAACTCTGGAAATGGCCAGGGCACATAAAAACCCGACGAGAAATATGAACAAATGTCTTTTATGATCGATGCCAACAGAAACCAAAAAATTACGGAACTGATCTGAATCACTTACCAGTCCATTATCGTCCCAGCCGCCGTACCTTGCGGAGTTCGGCAGATTGAAATCTCCGGCGGAGCAAAATCTGGACGTTTTGGGAAGCCATCTCTTCTGGAAACAGATTAGGAGATTTGGGTTTTGACGGTAAAATGGATGAGAGTGAAAGAGATTATTAGGAGCTGGGAATTGAAGACAGGAAAAACAAATGGGTCTGTTAGAAAGTAGGAAATTCATTTGGAGAGGAAGAATTGGAAGAAAATCCTGTTACACGGCAACTACGGCGGTCGCCACCGCTTTCAGACGGCGAATTCCGGTCATATAAGAGATGGATTAGGAGCCTGCGTTCAGAGACAGAGTGGGGTTATTTTGTGCTTACTGAATAATCGAGAAAAAAAAATCAACTTTACTCAAATTTTATCCAATTTACTCAAGGACCTATCAGGTAAAATCGAAAAAAATAGTAATCAATTTGACACAAAATTCAACTTCATATTATTTTTATTTTTTTATTTGTTGAGATGCCTAGACACAAAATTAAAAATTGAGACATATATTAAAATAAAAAATTCAGACATATATTAAATATTTTTTAAAGTTTAGGGACAAAATAAACGCAAAATTACAAATTTAAGGACTTTATTTATTTAATTATACTTTATTGATCTATAATGGAGGTACATACACATCAAAGTCAAAAATAGGAGTTAGATAGTGTTCCTCGCCCAAAACCAAAAGTTGGATAGTGTCATACCTATTGAAATCTAAAAGCCAACAAGAGAGATTTTGTTCCCATTATTTAGTTAAGGTGTTACAATACGCATGACTAGCAATGTGATGTGCTAACTGGTTGCAATCTTGCTGCTCGTATGAGAAAGAAACTAGTCCCTTTTGTGGAGCTACTTGTTCGGCTACATCAATAAGGATGCCTAATTCTGTGAGATCACTTATTGTGTCCATTCCATAATCTAATAACATTAGAAGCATCACTTTCTGAATAAGATAAAAATTGTTGTCTGGATTATGAAAGGGTTTGGAGACCGCCACAAATCGCTTGGGTCTCAAACCAACTAATAGGTTAATGTGTTGAGATATAGTGGCAGTCAGCGGACTATGATGTGTCCATCCCCATCACTAAGTGTACAACCTATCCCTCATTTATTCAGGTGTGTGTTCCATGTGGCGTCACAATTTAGCTTGCAACCAACAGTATAAGGTGGTCGTCAATATCGTGTGGTAGCAAAATTGTTTCTAAGTGTGCCCGTCGAAGTAAAGATTGGTGTGATCAGTTGAACTCTTTCAGCGATTTTTCTAACCGCAAACAAAAGACATGGTCATTGAATACATCCCTATTACGGAGAAGTCAGTTACGATCATCCTGAATCCACGTATAAGACTTTGCTCAAGTATCTCATCCTTGCTTGTAGTTCAAAGGTTGAAGTAAATATCTTGCACGTCTCATTGAGACATATCATGGCCTCATCATTAGTCAAATTATATTGTTTTTTAATCCACGTATAAGACTTTGCTCAAGTATCTCATCCTTGCTTTTTTTTTTTACAAGATGTGGGGGAGGGGGATTTTTTTTGACAACATATGGGAGAGGGGAATCGAAACCGTGACCTCTTGGTCACTAGTCTATACAGTATGCCGGTTAAGTTATGCTCGTATTAGTAATACGGTGTGGTATTTGGACAAGGAAGTAGCAGGTATTATCATATTCATCTAATTAAATAAAATGAGGATTTTTTTGCTTCTTATATTTAATTATGTCTTTAAATAGGAATTCCAATATATTATGAGTTTGACTTTTATAATGTTATACGTATATTCTTAGTTGCAATTTTCTATTTTGTTTAAAGGATACTTAGTTGCAATTTAGTATAGATTATAAGATAAGAGTGTCGACTTAATTGATTTATTATAAATTTATGAATATCTAATTCTCACTGTGTATTTGTTTTAAAGCAAGTTCAACTTTTATAATGATTATACGTATATTCTACTAAGTTGCAATTTACTATAGATTACATTATTAGAAGATAAAAGCACTGACATAATTAATTGGTTATAAGTTTTAATATAATATATATATTTTTTTGTCTATATATATTTTGAAATGGAACATTTATTTCTTTATATAATAATTATATATTGGAACCTTTAAGTTCATGTTAAAAAAACAACCAAAAGCACATGCTTTTAAATTTTAAAAAAAATATTAATTGCTAAAATGAGTTATAATTGACAAATACTCTTTTGATTGGAGGTTGAAATCTCACCACTTTCAAATTTAAAATAAAAAATAAATAAAATAAAAAACAGGAGGGAAAGGGAAAGTCACTTTTTTAAATACTTTAAATATATCATTAAAATTACTTTTTCTTTTGAATTATAAATTTAGCAATCAACCATTCATATATATATATATATATATATATATATATATATTTTGGTGTTAAGGTTTGAAAATTATTGGAACCTTTAAGTACGTGACTAGGTATTCATATACATGCTAACAAAAACATGGTATGATGTATGCACTAGTGATTGAAAGATCATAGGTTCCATCTCTCAAATCCACATGTTGTAACAAAAAAAAATGAATATGCGAAATAGCCATTTGTTTAATTAGGTTTTTTTCTTCTTTTTTTTCCTATATTCAGGGATAGATACACATTAGGACTAGAGAAGGGCTCGAATTATTGTTTTTGTATTTTTTTTGTAACGGTATTTTAATTAATGCAAGATTGAACTCATGGCCTCTTAGTCACGGACACAACTTTATGTCAATTGAGCTATGCTCGGTTTGTCTTGTTTTTGTATTTTTGTACATAGTGCTATGCCAATTGAGCTATGCTCGGTTTGACTTGTTTTTGTATTTTTGTACATAGTGCTATGCCAATTGAGCTATACTCGGTTTGGCTTGTTTTTGTATTTTTGTACATAGTGCTTCGTACAAATTATCATAACATTATCTTGGTTTGTTGGCTGGTTATACTTATAGTTTATTCATACATTTTTATGGCTTGCATTGAGTTAGATATACAAGTTTTAAATAAAATGACTCTTAAGAACTATATATACATTGAGTTAGATATACAAGTTTTAAATAAAATGACTCTTAAGAACTATATATATATATATATATATATATATTTTTTTTTTCTTACTAAAAACATAATTTAACGGTAATTGACATGAAGTCGAAGATTAAGAAGGTGGGGGACGACATCAACCAAACTAAAGGCGATTGCATATGTGCTGTGAAAATTGAAATTGAAAGAAGATGATGACAAAGAACCACAAAATAACACAAGAAAAAGAAAACAAACTGAAAAGATTAAAAAAAAAAAAAAAAACGTGAATTTGTTGATGCAAAAACATCATTTAAAAAAAAATTGTTTTTGTTGATTTTCTTCAAGGTCAGTAGTACGCATTAGTTTTCATGAAAAAAAAAAATATTGATTGTCATTTATAAATTGTTAAAAAAAACTCATGACAAAAAAAAAATATATTAATTCATTTATAAATTGTTAAAAGAAACCGATCCGATTATTCGATTAGCTAAAATCAAAATCTAAGATTTTAAAAATTAAAAGATTTCAAAAGATTTAAAAAGTGATTTTATATAAATTTTAAAATAATAAGAATTACCAAACACTTAAAACGGTTCAGATTTTTTAAATCACCCACTTAAAACAGTTAAGATTTTTTAAAAAATACTAATTTAAAAAGTGATTTTATATAAATTTTAAAATAATCAAAATCACCCAATACTTAAAACCGTTAAGATTTTTTCAAAATAATCTTTCCACCACAATCCTAACTATAAAAAGGAAATAATCAACCAAACAAAGTTTGTTACTTGGTTTATCTAAAAACCAATTGAAGTGGAATTTTAATTTTAAAAATAAATTTCGATTATGATATTCTTTTGTCTTTTTATTTTATTTTAGATCTTGTCTCTTTCAGATATCTATGCGTTTTCTCCACATAAATTTGTTTTTCTTTTTAAAAAAATGACAGGTCGTACGTAACAATCTTTCATTTTTTTCAAAGAAAGTATAAATTTATAATTAGACGAGACCTTAATATTTATCTAAAAAAGGACGAAATTAAAATTAGGAGAAGGGGTATAATGGTAGTTTTAGAGGGAGGATAGGAAAAGGGTGAGTGATAGTGGCAGACACAAATATCCCATAAACCGGCTCCCACAAATGGATAAGCCCGTCTCCATTAAAACGCTGCGTTTTGCTAATCTTTCCTTTTTCTTTTTTTCTTTATTAATTAAATAATGTTATCTTATCTCAATCGCCTAATTAATATTTCAAATATTTTATTTCTTCCGACGCTCCGTCCATCTGCCACGTGTCCCTTCCACTCTCTGCCTTCGCCTTCAAGAGGCACTGCACCGAGGCAACACGAAGAAAGGTCTAAAACTCACACTCTCCTCCTAGAGAGAGAAAGAAGACGGAACTCGCACGCTGCCCTACCCACTTCTAGAGATAGAGAGAGATAGTGAGAAAAAGGGTTCTTTTCTTTCTCCCAAAGGGAATTAGGGTTTTTTTTCTCGCTTTTTTTGGAGTTGAAATTTGGTGGAATTGGTTGTGTTTTGCTTCGGTTGGAGATGTATGTATCTTCCATGAGAAAGTCGTTCAAGGACTCTCTCAAAGTGCTTGAAGCTGATATTCAGCATGCTAATACTCTGTAAGTCAGCTTTGATTTTCCTTTTTTGGGTTTTTCTCTGCTTAGAATATCGTATTTCACTGTTTATCGAAGTCTTTTTGTCTGATCACTTCTGGGGTTTTGGCTTATCCCCTTAATTTTTCTTCAAATGCAATTTCTGGGTTTTGATTTTTAGTATTGTGGGTCTTTGAAGTTTCTGTTCATCAGTTGTCGATTAATGATTTTCTGGAACGTGATTGTTGTTTACTTGCCATGTTTGGAGCTGGGCAAACTCATTTTGTGTAATTTGTTTTTTTAATGATGGTTTCTGTCTTGATAGTACATAGAGACAAATTTTGCTTCTCTCTGTTTTATAGCTCTATTTCTTGAAGGGGGGATGGTTTGCTCATTTGACGTTGGATGATTTGTCAATGTACATGTCATTCTTTCCCCACATCAAAATTTTTGTCATCATTTTCGTGAAATTTTCTTGGGTTTATTGGTGGTGTGTTTTAGACATTCTATTTGCTTTATGCGTCTCACTGTGGACATGTGATACAGATTATGAGTAATGATTGACATATTCTCAAACTTGGGAAGCGGATTCTTTGTATAGACCTACTGGCTCGAATGTATCATTGTTTTGGTTCTCTTAATGGAATGCTTATTTTTGCAGTATCAATGTCTCAACTCTTGAGTTCTCTATCATCATCAACTAATTCTGCTACTTCCTTATTCCTCTGCGTGCTTTTGTTATCTTGTCTTCATTGCTCGAAATCCTTTGCTCTTTTCTGTATAATTGAAGGGATGTCACCTAGTTGTTGTGTTTATTGACCAATGAGATTATTAACTTATGTCCCCCGTTGTGAGATAAAAACTTAAATTATATAGTAGCTTCTTTGGGAAAGTGCATTAAAAGCTGAAATGTTCGAATGCTTATGATTTCTTGCTATGCTAGGAGAGACTCAAGATTGCTGGTTTTGTCAAATATGACAATTTAATGTTCTAATTATTCGTGAGTTGTAGGGCATCAGAGTTTCCCGGAGAATACGATGGCCCCTGCCTTCAGATGAGAATGTCATACAGTCCTGCTGCTCACTTGTTCCTCTTCCTAGTGCAATGGACAGACTGCCATCTTGCAGGAGCCCTTGGACTGCTGAGGATTTTAATTTACAAGGTTTAAGTTTGTGACCTCATAGCATTATACTTTGTAATCATCACTAAAATCCATTTTATATCCAGTTGGCATTGCTAAATTCACCAGGTTCCTTGTGCTGCAGGTCTATGTGGATGGTACGACCACCATGTCCACACACGAGAGAAAAGCAAGCATCAGGGAATTCTATGGTAGTATTTGAGTTGTTCTTTTTCCATCAGTTGATTGTTGGATATGTATATTTATTTACTACTGACCTCTGTAATTGTGCTGTGGTCAGCTGTTATTTACCCCTCTCTATTGCAACTTCAGAGAGGTGTTACTGATACGGAAGATAAAAAACAGAAGGCTGTCTGCATGGAAAGGTACCGAAGAAGAGATGACGATGAATATATACAGTTTTCAGATGCTGACATTGAACGAGAAGAAGAATGTGGAATATGTATGGAAACTACTAGCAAGGTTGTATTGCCCAACTGCAACCATGCCTTGTGCTTGAAATGTTACCGTGAATGGTACTCATCTCTTTTGTTCTTCTTTTTCAGTTTTCTTAGGACTCATTGCTCTAAGAAGGATTAATTATGGAGTCTTGAGGCTATCTACTGAGGCTCTATCAAAATTTTCCTATGCACCCTAATTTTTTCTTGTCTTCATTAATTACATAAGCTACAGAGTCTGAAGTCTTCTGTTCATCTGATGTTTCATTTCATGTGGATTTAGATCAAGGCAATTAATTGTCTGATACCCTTTTCTTTATAGCTTACCAGCAAATTTGTTGACTGTCGTTTATTATTTTCAGATTCAATGCTGGGACGGATTGATGATTTGGTTGTCCTGTTGAATACCAAGCATTATAATTTGTCATATCAGTTCCTTTTATGTATTACATATTAAAAACCACATTAGGCTTAAACAATGCATGCTTTGCAGATATACACTATACCGAACTTACTGGTTTATCAATTTTCTCCTGACTGACTGCTGGTTAATTGTTGTTGTAATTGCCTTTTATAAAGTTCTCAAGTGCCTGACTGCTCAAAAGTGGATTTGATTGTTCCCTTACCTTAGAACAGCATTCTAATGCTCTGATGAATTCTAGATTCAGCTCTTTCTGGACTACCTCTTGAATTGAATCTGTTTTCTACTATTCGGGAAATGTGGTAGTTCGGAAAGTCTGCATTGTGTAATGCTTCCTTATATGATATGATTGAGGACTTCTGCTAGTTTTCTCTCTGACTGTGTTCTTTTTTAATTGCTTAGCTACATCATATCAACTTTGAATGATTATATTGTTATATTGAATGTATTTCAGGCGAACACGATCCCAGTCGTGCCCATTCTGTCGTGACAGTCTCAAGAGAGTAAATTCTGGTGATCTCTGGGTATTTACTGATAACAGGGACATCGTGGACATGGCGACAGTGACGCGAGAGAATCTCAGAAGGCTTTTCATGTACATAGAAAAATTGCCTCTGATTGTTCCAGACTCCCTTTTCGACGCCTACGATACGCACCTAAGATAAGTGATTCGGTACGGTACATACATAATCTAATGTCAATCTTTTAAGTAGTTTTTCTCCAAATGAATAGTCCTTTTGGATTGAAATTCATTCGGCTAAAAGAATAGTTAAATGTTAGAGGAGACTTGCAACTGTTTCTTCCCACATCCATTTCTGAAGGAAAAAAATCCAGTCTTGAGTTAATTGTATGTAGACTGGTATTGGTTGGTGAAGTTGATATAGCTTGATTTGAAGTCTTCCATAAAAATTGTACTTAACACATTTGTATATGTTTTGTACATTCTTGATGTTATCTATCAAAGCAGCTTTTGAATGCTTTATTTTTCTTTGCAAGTTGGGAAAATGAAGATCTCTTTGTGATATTCTCACCAAATCATTGATAACAAAAAAACAAGTCATGTGATGATGATGGGAAGTTGATGGGTTATGAGTTTTGTGATGATGATGAACATTGAACCACTTTTCTCTGACATCATGACATAGTCATACTCATACTCATACTCATACTATAAATTAAGTTCACTCTATTTTGGTTATTAAAAATTTAAATATCTTGTTTTAAATTTTAATATTTGAATTGTTTCAAAAAAAAAAAAAAAAAAAATTTAATATTTGAATTTTGTGTGAAAATCATTTAAATATAAGTATTTATTTGTTAAGTCTTTAGACCTGAAGAAATGTCTCAAAGAAATGAAGTGGAGAAATGGCTACCTATCTAAGAATTAATTTTCTAATTGAGAAAAAAAAATATTAAATCTAAACCTACTGAGAAAAAAAACATCCTTTCAATCTCATGGCTCTAATTTTTTGTTTTTTGTTTATGATTTTTTTCTAATTTAACAGAAAATATTCTAAGGTAATATTTGATGGTTCGTTTTGAAATAAACTTTAAATTTTAAGAGGGTTAAAATGAAATTTTTTAAAATTCAAGGTATAATTGAAATCAATTCTATAGTTGTATTTTTGGTAAATTTACTTTTTTTTCCCTCTCATTTTTAAAAAATATAGCGGAAATATTGATTCAACCTTTTGCGATCATGTGTGGCTGCAGTGACCGTTCACCGTTGGTCTGTGTGGCGATTTAGAAGGCAAAAAGTAGGAAAAAAAGAACATAGCTTTTTCTATATTCTTCTATTTTGGTTTAGCAATGAGCCTGAGCCCACATCATAAAACCATTTCCTTTTTACTTCTTTTGAAGCATTATTCATTGTCTTTTTTCAATTTGGTAACAATTTAGTCGCACTACTTTCCATAACAATTTAATTCACACTGATTTTTTTTACTAAAATGATGTGTCAATTTTTATTAGTTTATAAATACACGGTCTATAATAATTAACTTATTGTTCTACATGGCTAAGAAATCTCATAAATTTTAACAATATCGGACAAACTATGATTTTATTATGGTATTTTAAATTTTATTTAAATTATGTTTGACAAATGTAATATTAAAGATACGGTGTGAAATTTATGAAACTTGTTTTTTTTTTTTTTTTGTTAGTGTTTTATGTTAATTCACAATCGACTCTTTCTTCAATAAGTCATACATTATGTCAGTTGAACTATATTCATGTTGACAATTCACAATCGACTTAAACATAGTTTAGTGATTAATATACTTTTATCTCTTATAAAACGGTCATAATATTTTCATAAAAAAAGGTGTAATTTTCGTCATAAATATCAAGATTCCAACCTCCAAAGATAATTAGAAAATGAGTTTTACTTTTATCCCACAACTTAAAAAAATATATAAGTGTCAACCAGAGCATAGTGGCATGATGTATGACCATGAGGTCTTAGGTTCAATCGTCCAATATGTTGTAAAAAAAAAATATATAAATAAAGTTTTATGGTGAACTCAAATATAGAAAAAGGGAGACTATTATTATATAATGGATAAAAAAAAACAACAAAAACAACGGCCATCTTTAGTTGAGCATCTTTCATTTTAAAATTGGGAAGGACAAAGGAATGTCCTCCTTCCATTAGATTCGTCTTTCTCCTCCGCCAATCCATTTCTTTCAACCTAGATAATCGCCGGCCCATTTTCAGAGGACTGAAGATTGTTCTTCTGAGTATCCAAGGAGGAAGAACATGGGAAGAACAGGAGACGAACTACCAATGGCGACGGACTTCTTCTGGTCATTCACAGACGAACCTCACGCTTCAAGGAGGCGCCAGATTCTCTCCCAGTACCCTCAAATCAAGGAACTCTTCGGCCCTGATCCATTGGCTTCTATTAAGGTAATCTGTCTCTTTCTTACAACCTACATTTCAATCTTGCCTTCTTACAACCTACATTTCATACTTGTTCTTCCCAATGATTTAGATTTTCGAGTGGATTTCTGTGCTATTTTATTGGTTCGCCGTGATTTTGTTCCCTGTTCTGCCTTGGTTTGTCCATCTTTTGTTCGTTAATCGATCTTTCTAGGCTTTGATTTCGATGCCATTATTTCTGTTTTTGAAATTGGATCTTGCCTTTTGTATCGTGACATTTGCTTGGACGGACCATTTTGTTTGTTTACTTCAATTATTACAATATTTGCTTTCCATATGTAATGAAAGAATTGTACATAAATTTAACTCATTTCTCCTGCTTAGTGCTTACATTTATCACTTCTGTTCACTCCTCTTATTTGAGCCCTGTTTTCAGAAATGGAAAAAGAAGGCTATGGGTATTATGAAGTAATTTGAAACAATTGTTAACATGCTGCAGTATTTCCTTTTGAATATAACCTAAATTGTTAAGAATATATCTAAAAGATTTAAAATACCTTAAACCATCTAGTAGTTTTTTTATTTGACATAATAGAGTTCTTTATTTGAATAATTGATGCGAGTATTCTAAATCAAAATAATATTTGAATACATGTAAAAATTTAAAGGTTCAAATACTATTTTTTGGTCCTCAAACTTTCAAGTTTGTTCCATTTTGGTCTCTGAACTCTCAACATGTCTACTTATTTTTTGTCTTGAACTTGTAATTTTATTCTATTTTGGTCCCTAAACATTCAAAAGGTTTATTTTAGCACGTGAACTTTTTAGAAATAATCATTTTGGTCATTGCTATATTATTTTTCCATCCAATATCCACCTACCAATTGTTTGTCTTATCTAACCTATATGGCTTGAAATCATGCTCATATTTGCCAACCACTTCCTCTTTTTTTATTTGCAGATTGCTGCGGTGGTTATGCTTCAGCTATGGACGGCCACAACTCTACATAGCGCAGACTGGCTGAAAATCCTTGGAATTGCATACTTCTTTGGCTCTTTTCTCAACCACAACCTGTTTTTAGCAATCCATGAGCTCAGCCACAACCTTGCCTTCTCAACTCCTGCCTACAACCGTTGGCTTGGGATATTTGCCAATCTCCCCATTGGTGTGCCCATGTCTGTCACTTTCCAAAAATATCATCTCGAACACCATCGCTTCCAAGGAGTCGATGGCATCGATATGGATGTTCCAAGCCAAACCGAAGCCCATGTAGTAAAAAATATGTTCTCAAAAGCCATATGGGTCATTCTCCAACTCTTCTTCTATGCTTTTCGGCCTGTGTTTCTCAAACCAAAGCCTCCAGGTTACTGGGAGTTCATAAACTTCAGCATTCAGATAGCTCTTGATGTGGCTATGGTTTGCCTTTGGGGCTGGAAGTCTTTGGCTTATCTGATCCTTTCCACGTTTGTTGGAGGAGGTCTGCATCCAATGGCTGGTCACTTCATTTCAGAACATTATGTATTCAACCCCGACCAGGAGACGTATTCGTACTACGGCCCGCTCAATGTTCTTACATGGAGTGTTGGCTACCACAACGAGCACCATGATTTCCCAAGGATTCCTGGAAACAAGCTTTACAAGGTGAAGGAGATTGCAGCAGAGTATTACAATGGTTTAGAGTCGTACAAGTCATGGAGTCAAGTCATTTATATGTATATTATGGATAGTACAATCGGCCCTTTTAGTCGTATGAAGAGAAAAGCTAAGAAAGCTGTATAGTTGTAGTTGCCATTATCCTTTTGTTTTCCTTTTTTTTTTTAAATTCTCTTTCCCTTCATGGGTTATTAGAAAAGTTCCTACAATTTTCCCAAGGGCTGTTTATATATTTGATACAACAGGGGTTAATCTTTGTGGTTTTGGCTCCACCAGAATGTGGACTTGAAGATATTCACTTGAGATAAATCGTTTGGGGCTTTTGTGCATATTTATTTTATTAATAATGTAATGTTTTCGGTATGATATCTTACAATCAAGTTGTTGCTGTGGTGTAGTGGTTATCACGTTAGTCTTACACACTAAAGGTCCCCAGTTCGATCCTGGGCAGCAACAATTTGTTTTCTTTTATTACCAAATTTTAAAAAAAAATTATATTAGTCAAATAATTAAAACTTTGGTGCAATTTTAAACGTCAAGTTGCTGTGGTGTAGTGGTTATCACGTTAGTCTTACACACTAAAGGTCCCTAGTTCGATCCTGGGCAGCAACATTTTTTTTCTTTTATTACAAATTTAAAAAAAATCTATATTAGTCAAATAATTAAAACTTTGGTGCAATTTTAAATGTCAAGTTGCTGTGGTGTAGTGGTTATCACGTTAGTCTTACACACTAAAGGTCCCCAGTTCGATCCTGGGCAGCAACATTTTTTTTTCTTTTATTACAATTTTAAAAAAAATCTATATTAGTCAAATAATTAAAACTTTGGTGCAATTTTAAACGGAGGGCTGAACCCTGAGAATCTAAAAACTGTGTTTGGGGTGCAGGGTTGGGAAGCTTCGGAATCAGAAACCAGTGTTTGGGGTGGTTTTTTTTTTTTTTTTTCTCCTTTTCCTTTTACTATTTCGTTTCTCTTTTATACCCTTATTTTCTAGTGGTGAATTGTAAAACCCGACCTCACGTAACATGAGTTTTTTTTTTTTTTCCTTTTCCTTTTACTATTTCGTTTCTCTTTTATACCCTTATTTTCTAGTGGTGAATTGTAAAACCCGACCTCACGCAAGCAAAATTCTTTTGGAACTTAAAAATGAAGCATTTAATTTATGTTATATTCTAAGAATAAGAAAATAAATTGAACAATTTTCATATTTTGTACTCGTACAAAAAAAGTTTATGAAATAGGATGAAAAAATATACCTTTTAAAAATTAAGAAAAACAAAAAAATAAAAGGAAAGGAAAGGAAAAAAAGTTTTTACAACATGTTGGGGTTACACTCATGTAACTAAGCAATATATCATGTCGTTGGGCTACGCTCTTGTTGACACAAAAGAAAAAAAAAATTATATTACTATTGATGAAAAAAGTTTTATGGAAAGGTCTACATTTCTATCCTGGGCAGCAACATATTTTTTCTTTTATTATCAATTTAAAAAAAAATATACATTAGTCAAATAATTAAAACTTTGGTGCAATTTTAAATGTCAAGTTGTTGTGGTGTAGTGGTTATCACTTCAGTTTTACACACTAAAGGTTCTAAGTTCAATCTTGGGCAACATAATTTTTTTTCTTTTATTACCAATTTAAAAAAAAAAATTATATTAGTCAAATAATTAAAATTTTGGTGCAATTTTAAATGTTAAGTTGCTGTGGTGTAGTGGTTATCACGTACACACTAAAGGTCTTTAGTTCAATCTTGGGCAGCAACATTTATTTTTCTATTATTACTAATTTTTTAAAAAAAATCTATATTAGTCAAATAATTAAAACTTTGGTGCACTTTTAAACATCAAGTTGCTGTGGTTATCACGTTAGACTTACACACTAAATGTCTCCAGTTTGATCCTGGACAGCAACATCTCTCTTTTTCTTCTTCTTTTATTTTTCTTCTCGAAATTTTCTTATAATTTTCCCTCATTAGTATTTGGTTTGAAATCTCTTTTTGAACGCAATGGCAACGGGATACAAATAAAGGGGTAGGGCCGCTATTAAACAAACAAGCTTATTAAAACCTATTATATTTGAAAATTTGAATCTCCCACCTCACATGTTGAACTACGAAACAAAAAAATCTATATCACCATATATTTGAAACATCTAAGTCTAACATATGTTTTTGCGCCATCATCAAGGATTAAGTTCCAATTATAAACCTATGCCTAGCGCTTTTATTTCCTTTTATCCGCGCAATGGGAACGGGATAAAATTTATACAGTCATTGAATAAGTATTAAAATACAAATACAAAATTATAATAGATGAAATTTTAATGTATTTCAATGGTATAAAATACATATTTATTAGTTCAAAACTAGATTACTAAATTTTCACTTATCTTAATGGTTAAAGTACTTAGAATGGCTTCCTTAAAAGTTGAATACTTGAAAGTTCACCTCCACATTTGTTGAACTAAAAAAAACATTACATATATTTCATTATATTTTAGAAACATCTGACATTTGATCCACGAACAAGTGATGGAATGAACCTATGGTCGAGAAGTTGACCGATGAAGGGAAATCAACCTAATAAAACTTCCATATTGTATTTGACTTTGAAAAATAAACGTACACAGTAAAGAACTCATTGTCAATGGCACAATATTCCTTTGCATTGATGAAGTAAATCTTTTAGCCCATGCCACTGAAGCAACAAAAACTGAAGTACCAGAGGCCATGGTTATAAACAGATCTTGGCAGCAGTATTGTATCATCTCTTCACGATCTATTTTTGACGACGAAGATGTTCCCGCATATGTGTGTGTGTGTCTGCATGCACTACCAGTCGCAAGTTTTTCGAGTCCTCCCATAGCAACCCATCCCATTCTCGTGCGTAGTCGCAAGCAGCCTCGAAAACTTCCTGGCATGCCAAAGAAGTCCATTCTCAGGTAAGATGAATGTACAAGTAATCTTCGAAATTAAAAGAAACAACATTCGAAATACGTACCCTGGAAGGAAACTCGTCGTAAAAATGTGCGGGCGTAGCATCGACCCTATTAAGATCTGATTCCCATAACCTAATCTGTCATGGAATAGAGAGCAATGGAAAAAATCAGGAACAGGACAAAGATTTGATAAAATTGTCAGATGAGAACATATATAGAAGATTTTGGTTTCCATGACAAGCACAAGTGATTTGCAGATAGAAGCTATTGGCTTGCCAAACATCAAAGAATTTAATAAACCTAACCTGATCAGTGACATTTTCAGGGACTGATGGTACTCTCTCTGCAACACGAGGATGTGCATTCTGCTGTAGAAAAGTAACTATCTGCAAAACAACAGTCAGATATCAAGCAATTTGAAATGAGAAAACCAGCATAGTAAAATAATAGTGATGTATTTAATGTAATTGAATACTTGTGTCGCTTGTTTTAATATTTTTTTGAGCTCGAAAGAAATATTAAGCTTATAAACACTACTTTCACCTATAGATTCGCTCGAAAGAAATATTAAGCTTATAAACACTACTTTCACCTATAGATTCTTTTGTTTCGTTGTCTACTTTTTATAAGTATTTTCAAAATTGAAGCCAAGTTTGAAAAAAAAAAAAAAAAAAAAAAAAATTAAAAACTTGTTTTTTATTTTGAAATTTGGCTAAGAATTATAATCTTTCCTTAGAAAATGAAAACCATTGTTCAGAAATGTGAGAAAACCATAAAAAAATTTCAAAAACCAAATGGAAGCACATAATCCCTGCTTACTAGAAATAACCCTCTTGGCCCTTGGGCCAAGCCCCAATATTTTGCATGCTACTTGTACACAGAATAATAATTAGAATTAGGGAGAATTCTCCAAGTATTCCACCACTAGCAAGAATGAACAGTGCTAAGAACACAAGATATTGTGAACTATTGAAGCGCAAAGAAGAACTGGCAATTTGAACATATATAATGGTACCCTTACTTCATAAGTGATAAGACTAAGAGTAACAAAACTTGCCTGATCTGCCGTAATTCCATTCTTAAAAGCACCATACAAGCTTTCTTTCGTTATTGCTCCAACTATAAGATTTGGAAGTTGATACTCGATCCTGCAGAAGGACGGTTTTGTTTTATTTTACAATTCTTGAACCAAATAGAAAATTTATATGTGTGATTAGATTGCTGCATTATCTGGTTCAATTCAACAGAAAAGGTAACAACTGCATCCATTACGCAAGGTAAACTGTAGAATGTTGAATTTATATGTGTGATTAAACTGTACAATTAAAAAAAACGAACCTTTTTATAATCAAATGAATCTGTTGTACAAATTTGACACAAGTAAAAAGAGAAATTATATATCGTGGAGCAAGCTATCTACTCTTTTTTGTACTTATGATCTTACCACCCTCTATAATCAATGGAGGTGTTTTTTGTAATTATCAGGATAAGATTTCTTCTGTAACACTCTTTCATATTATCAATGAAATTGTTTCTGTTTCCTATAAAAAAAAAAAAAAGTAAAAAGAGAAATTATCTATAGTTAACGAAAGTAGCAGGATTTTCAATTTGCACAAGTAAATGCTATAATTATTGAATTATTATCATTAACAAATTATGTAACAGTATTCCAATGATTAATTGCCCCCGACCTTACTATCACTAGTTGCTTGCACTCGCAAGAAGCAATGCTAATGACTAAGCTACCCCTCAGCTTACCCCTCTTTCTTCCTCCTAACATATGTGAAGTTTCAAGATGGGGTGGGGAAATTAACTGTCCCTACTACATTTGGTTATCAAGGTAACTCGTAAGATATTAATCTTGGGTAGGTGGCCACATAAAATTTTCTTTTAAGTCCTTTGCTTTTTACCTTGGCCCTTATTGACCAGTAGGTCAACCCAACGTGTTCATTATATAATGTAAAACAACATATGACATGTACCTTGAAAAAAGACGTAATATTTCACAATGGAGTTTGGAAGAAGAATAAGCATACGTCCTGAAATTTGTCTCGACGACAACAAATCCCTAGGTATACAACAGGAAGAAAATTAGGAAGAACAAAAAATTTCAGAGCCTTCAAACCCATAGACAAAAAAAAAAGGAGGATCAATGGACTGAGTTATATAATACCGGAAACAAGGCTCTGTGAAACAAAAGTTACAGAAAAAGTAGCGAAGATAAGATATATACCAGAGGGTACACTATATGTAGCTAAAAAATAATTATGGAAAATACATCATGCAAAAGACACAAACCACTAAAAGACGATATCATGCAAAAGACACAAACCACTAAAAGACTTGGTAGCCGTATAATTCAGTCCATTGGTAGCCGTATAAAATGAACATCAGAGAAGTATATCAAATTTAAATATAATTCAGAAATACTCACTTGTTTCCTTGAAGAAGAATCTGTCAAACTCATTGAAAGATTTGTGGCTAATTTAGTAGGTATGAACCAACTGTCTTTTCTACCCTGGAAAAATCAACAGCGAAAAAGAAAAAAGGTAGAAGTTAAAATAAAGTAAAAACTTGAGCAAAGGTCATGTTAAAATTAAAAAGTAGCCGAGTCTAGCCAAAAACCTGCTGAAGCTTAACTAGTCCCAGATCAGCAAGGTCCTTGATGGCATACCTTTGTTCGTCTGTCAGTGTATCAATATCATAAGCCTACAAAACAAAGTTGGTCATTGGGCGGTAATAGTTATATGGATTATTAGAATTTGTTATAGTTATCAGAGTATTAGTGTGCATCTGTTATATATTAAGAGACGAGCGGGAGGGATGAAGAAGGTTTTGGAGTTAATTGTGCAAGTAATATAGAGCTCTCAAAATGCTATCAAGCTTATTCATCAGAGTATGCCAGTGGGGTAAGGGAGAACACATTTAGGGCATGTGTCTTAAGGTTGAAATTGTGGCATCCCTAGTTTGTTTGTTTGTTTTTTTTTCTTACTCAAGTTTCAAAGGGGAAGAATTTTGTAAACAGATTATTACCCACTTGGAGCTATGGGAATAGAAGAAAAAATGTATGTGTCACTTTGTCTAAAGGTGGAAGACTCACTTTAGTGCAATTTACAGTGTTGAGTATGTCTATTCTTCTGATGTGTCTATTGAAAAGCCAAGTGGCTAAGCTTTTGAAGAGTATGTTGAGAAATGTTCTATGGGTTAAAGAGGGCATTGACGATGCTAGCCATGTAGCTGATTGGAGGAGGGTGTCTAACCACCAAAAGAGCGTGATTTGGAGAAGGCAATTTGAAGGAGAGCAATTTAGCAATTGTGACTAAATGGCATTGATAGAGACAATTGATTTACAACTACTTGTTCACCATAGGAAAATGAGAAGCAGCAGCCCTTCTAAGCTTGTGGTGAGGTGCAAAGAGAAAATAAGGAGTTTCTCCTTCAAAATTGGTGACGGAACCAAAATCAGCCTCTATGAAAGTACATTGGCCTTGAATATTCCTCTGAAGCTAGCTTTCTGTAGAGTTCAGTTACCTAGCTCTAAAAATGAAGAGTTGGCTGACTGCTGGAATTGGAGAACTAAACGATAGATTTCAACAGATCTCTAAATGATAGGTGCGTGTAAGCTGGCCCAGACACTCACGAATATCAAAAAAAAAAAAAAAAAAAAAACCTCTAAATGATAGAGAAGCTACTGATCTTGCTCGGCTGCTGAGCACTGTCAAAAACCAAAGGCCAAATTTGCAACCTGACAGATTGAGATGGAATTTGGACAACTCTGAATTCTAGACTTGTAATGATATTCTTTTTTATCTAATAGAGTTTTTTTTAATAAGAAACAATTTCATTAATAAATGAAAAAGAGCTAAAGCTCGGGCACCCAAAGGTGAATTACAATAAGGCTTTCCAATTAGCAATCAACAGAGAAAAACTATAATTGGAAAAGGTGTTTTTACATTTACACCAATATAAAGCATTGAAGACAATTAAATTCATGATACGATCAAAAGAGGAAAAAACATCCCGAAAAATACGAGCATTTCTCTCCCTCCAAATAGACCAAAAGAACACCCTATTAAAAGCAAGCCAAAGGACCTTGGCCTCACCATGAAAAGGGTGATGAACAAAAATTGTAATCAAGAAATCAATCAAGCTATTCGGGACAACCAGAGACCAACCAAAAGCATTAAGCATATAGGCCCAATAATTAGAGGCAAAGGAACAATGAAGGAAAAGGTGTGTTGGGCACTCCGATTGAGCAGAACACATAACACACCAATTTGGGGAGAGGTTCATGTAAGGCATACGACGTTGAAGTCTATCGGCCGTGTTGATCGCACCAAGACTTAGCTCCCACAAAAAAACTTTAATTTTTTTGGGATAGAAGTCAGTCCAAATTACCTTATAAAGGCCAGTGTTCATGTTATCTGAAACAGCCACCAAACTCTCAAAAAGAGATTTAACAGTGAAAAGATTGGAAGGATCCAAAGGCCAAATCCACGAATCATTGCATTGACGAGGAGCAAACGATGATAAAAAAAGAGAAAGGGAAGATCATTCCCCTACTTCTGGATCATTCAAATTTCGACGGAGGTATAAATTCCAAGCATCAGAGTCTACCACCCAAGCTTCACTGACCAATAAATTGGGCCTAGTGGTGAGACGAAATAATCGAGGATAGACGGAGGCAAGCGGCCCACAATCAATCCAAGAGTTAGGGGTGGCCATCGGTCGGTCGGTGTCGGTTTTGGGCGAAAACCGCCGCCGATCACCGACGTGTCGGTTTTTGTCGGTCGGTTTCCGACGGTTTGTGGGAGGTATGTGACGCCGGCCGACTAACCATGCGGTCGGTCGGTCGGTTTTCGTCGGTTTTTGTATTTCCGGCAAAAAAAAAAAAAATACAGTGAGAATGAGAGAATGAGAAGAAAAAAAACTAGAAGAAGAAAAAAAACCAGAAGAACATAACTAAAAGAGAGGTGAGAAAATGAGAAAAAGAAGAAATGAAGAAGTTTATTAGAAAGATGGAGAATGAAAGAGAGAGATGAAAGAGAAATGAGAGGAAGGTAGAAAATGAAAATTAAAGTGGGGAGAGGAAGAGATAGGTTGGGAAGAGAAAATTGAGAGAAAAGAGATGATGTGATTAATTTTTTATTTGAAAGGTTTATTAAAATAAAATAAAAAATAAAAAAAGAAGAGAAGTTGAAAAGGTTGCGTGAAATGAAAGAGAAATGAGATGGAGAGAGAATGAAATTAAATAAGAGAGAGAAATAGATGATATGGGGAAGATAAATTGAGAGAAAAGAGATGATTTGATTGATTTATGATTTGAAATGTTTATTAAAAAGAGAAAAAAATGAAAAGAATGGTGCGTAAATCAAGGTCAAAAAATTTAAATGTATGTGAATGCAAATTTCGGTCGGTCGGTCGAAATTGTGATTTTTGGCCATTCCGACCGACCGACCGTCGGTTTTTTTTCAACAAAAAACCGACTCCGACCGAACCGTCCCTTAAACCGACCAACTGACGTCGGTTCGGTCGGTTTCGGTCGGATTGGTCGGTTTTTCGGTTTGGTTTGTCCACCCCTACCAAGAGTCATGCCAGAAAGAAGTAGAAAGACCATTACCCAAACTCCTTTGCACCCTGGTGTGTATAAGATCAGAAGTTTTTGAAATAAACTTCCAAGGTGATTTAGAAGAACCTCGTTGAACAAAACTGGGCCAGCCAATTAAACCATCAGAATAGTATTTAGCCATAATCACTTTACGCCAAAGAGCATTAGTCTCGTGCGCAAACCTCCAAATCCACTTTGCTAAGAGAGCTAGATTTCTCTGTTTGAAATTACCAATACCTAGCCCTCCCACCAGTTTAGGAAGTTGGGTCTGCTGCCAGTTAACATTGTGCAAACCACCCTCACCTCGGGAACCCTCCCAAAAAAAATTACGAACAAGCTGATCAAGAGAGTTAGCAACCTTTGAAGGCAATTGGAAAGTGGACAGGTAATAGGTAGGCATGCTGGATAATACTGATTGAATGAGGGTCAGTCTACCCCCTTTCGAAATATAGGCATATTTCCAATTGTGAAGTTTTTGTTGAATTCTCTCAATGACAGGGAGCCAAAAAAGATATGTCTTAGGTTTTCCACCCAAAGGGAGCCCAAGATAAGTATTTGGCCAAAAACCTTGTTTACAACCAAAAGTAGATAACAAATAATCCATCTCCTCAACACCCAAATGGACACCCAACAACTCACTCTTTGCCAAATTCACATTTAGACCCGAAGCATACTCAAAGATCTTAATGATGTCGAATAAATTTTTCAGAGCAACATTATCAAAAATGGAGAATAGAAGTGTATCGTCAGCAAACTGCAAATGGTTCAAATTTAGGGGAGAATTACCGATGGGATGTGAAGCGATTCTTCTAGACATAGCCCCCTGATTGAGAAGTCGACTAAGGCAATCAGCCACAATGATAAACAGGAAAGGGGAGAGAGGGTCACCTTGTCTAATGCCCCGACTCGGAATGATCTTGCCGCGAGGACGACCATTAATGATAATCGAGTAATTCACACTTGAAATGCAACCACGAATCCATTTTCGCCAAATAGAGCCAAAACCCTTTGCCTGAAGGACCGCGTCAAGGAAATCTCAATCCACTTTATCAAAAGCTTTCTCCAAGTCCAGTTTAATAATCACCCCTTTTTTACCTTTGGAGTTCCAATCATCAATAATCTCATTTGCCAAAAGGGAAGCATCAATGATTTGCCTTCCAGTCACAAAAGCCATTTGGTTTTCCGCAATAGTGCAAGGTAAGACAACTTTTAGCCTATTAGATAAAACCTTTGCAATGATTTTATATGCACAGGTGGTGAGACTAATAGGGCGGAAATCAGCAACTGATTTGGAATCAGTTTTCTTCGGAATCAAACAAATATAAGTCTCATTAACTGTGACGTTAACAATCCCCGTGGAGAAGAAATCTCTAACCATAGACATAACATCCTGTTTTATGAAAGGCCATGAGAACTTGAAAAATTCTGCTGTAAAACCATCCGGGCCCGGGGACTTACAAGATCCCAAAGAAGAGATCGCAATGCGAACCTCCTCCTCAGAAAAGGCAGACTCCAGGCTTTGAGCTTGTTCTCTACTGATTGGGGACCAATCCAGGTTACAAGGAAGGGAGTGGCCATGTCCATCCTTCGTAAACAGAGTCTGATAAAAATCAATGAATTCTGATTCAATCTCTGAAGCAGTGAGTAAACTGACCCCCTCTCTGGAGAGAACCTCGAGAATTGCATTCTTTCGCTTACGGGCTGCCATTAAACGGTGGAAAAACTTGGAATTTTCGTCTCCTTCTTTGAGCCAATTCAGTTTGCAGCGTTGACGCCATTGAACATGTTCACGGGCTGTTACATCCTCAATTTGGGCTCGGATTAGGCTTCTAGTAGCCCGCTGCTCACTACTGAGGGGGCACAAATCTTCAGAAGAATCCAATTCTCGTAACTGTGAGAAAAGAGTTGGAAGATGAATCGTAAGGTGATTTAGATTAAGGTTCCAACTGCGCAATTCATGTTTCAAAGCCTTTAGCTTCATTATCAAACCATGTCCCGGTCGACCTGTAACAGGAGTAAGATGCCACCAAGCTTCCAAGTGAGGTCGGAAGGAATCAATCTGAAGCCAAGAGTTCTCAAAACGAAACGGGCATGGGCCCCATAAAATATCCCCAAAAGTAAGGGCCAACGGGTAGTGATCGGATGTGACTCGATCTAGTCTCCGAAGAGATGCTGCGCCAAATTTTTCAATACAACCATTAGATAATAAAAAGCGATCAATGAGGGATAGATAGTTACCATCCGAGGTCGACCAAGTGTAACAACCGTTTTGCAAAGGAATATCTAGAAGGCCATAGTCAGCAATCCAGTCATTAAAAGTTCCCATGACTCTAGTAACCGAGCGGTTGCAAGATTTTTCCCAAGACCAACGGGTGACATTAAAATCACCTCCAATAATCCACCGATTTCCTCCTAAACCAGCCAAATCATGCAATTCCTTCCAATAATTTTCACGATGTTTCCGTTTTGAAGGCCCATAAACAGCCGAGAGTAAAAAGGAAAAACCGTCGGCGAGGAGAACCTGAAGTGAAAGGGTAAACAGACCCTGAATAGTATTAATGATATTGACATCAAGCTCGTTCCACATAATTAGAATGCCCCCTTTAGAGCCAGTGGCGTCAAGGGCAGCCCACCCAATGTGAATAGAGCTCCATAAAGAGTGGACAGTCAGATTATCCATTTCTTTTTTTTTTGTTTCCTGAAGAAGAACAAAACTCGGTCTGTGCTGCAAAATCAAATTTTGAATCAAAGCTATCTTCTTCCAAGAGCCCAATCCCCTCACATTCCATGAGATGAACTTCATTGATCACTAATGTCACCCTCCGAAATGGCCAAAGTGGCCGATTTGTCATAATGCACAGTAGATACTAGCTTTTGGAGTTCCCTATTAATCTTTGGTTTTTTAGCCGTGGTGGCCTTCCCTTTCTTTTTTGGTGGCTGAGGAGCAGGTGGAATGGCCATAATACAGAGCCCATTTTCAAGGAGGATAGTTGCTAGTTGGCTAAGGGTAGAAGAGAGGGAAGGCTGATCAGTCTGTGGTGGTGAAATTTGTGGGGTAAAAGACTGCTGTGTGGAAGGATTTTGGTTAATAGGGACAGCTTGTGGGGTTTGGGAATTGGGGGAGAGGATGGCTAGAGGAGAGAGGTCAGCAATGGGGGCTATCGGCTCATCAAAAATGGTGAGTTCTAGGCCATGAGGGGAGGTTGGTTCGGCAGAGAAAGAAAGAGGTGTGTTTGAGCTTGGGCTGGAGAGATAAGCCTCAGTTTCTGAGTCGAGGGATATGGGTTGGGTGGTGGATGACGAATTGTTTGGACCCCAAACTAAAGTTGTGGGCCCTGATGGGAGAGAGAGAGATTTAATTGGTAAAGGGGCTGCAGACAAGATTTTTTTTTTATCTAATAGAGTAGCAACTTGTTTAAGGTAACCTGGAGTGGAGGCATGGCAACCCAAAGAAAATTATATTTTCCATTTTACATCTCGCTATGAGTGGGATAAATACAAGTCAAGCACAGAGAAAGTTTAGAGATTAGGCCCTCTCGCCCTCGGCTTGTAGACTTTGCTTAAAAGAAGGGGATTCTCTTGATCACTTATTTCTCCATTGTGAGTTTGCTCCACGCTCTTGGATCTTCTTACCTGGAATGATGGGACTTTCATTTTGTCTTCCCAAAAAGGTGGATGACTGGGTGATGGAAGGGTTAAATGTTTGGAACTTGAAAGATAAAGCCAAGGTGATCGGTAGTTGTACCTTTAGAGCTCTTTTGTGGCACCTATGGAAGGAAAGGAATGCCAGAACGTTTGAAGATAAGTCTTTAAGCTTCGGCATGTTTTGTAACTTTGCACAAAATTCAGCTTCTTGGTGGATTTCTTTACACACAAAGTTATTTTGTAACTATAGCCTTTTAATGATCATGAATGACTGGTAGGCTCTTTTTGTATAGTTGTTGTTTGGGGGGGGGGGGGGGGGGGGGGGTCGGAGGTTGTTGGCTCCTCTTTTGATGAAATATACATGTCGGATGTTTCTTATAAAAAAAAAAAGGATAAATACAAGCCAAGCTTACTCAAAGGAGAAACCCATATGACCCCTCTCTCCTTGTGCATCACATGCACAGGAAATATGGAAACTCAAAACCAGAGCATTTTGTGCTGCTAAGACCACGATGCAGCAAGCATTGACGAAAGGAGCTGTAGACATTTTCAGGATAAGTTTAGAGGGAAAGATGATTGTGTAAGATGATCAAACTCAACGCATCTATATGAAGCTCCTATTCTACACTTGTAATTATTATTCTTATTTGTCAATGTCAATCGAAGGAATTTATTGTAATCCCAGTGGCTCTTAATTGGGTTGATACCTTATCTCCACTTGTACTTCATTCTCCATTTATTAATACAATTATTCACTCTTATGATAGAGGGAAAAAGAACCCTAAAGAACTTTGTTTATTTTCTAAAACATACAATCAATCTGTGTTTGAAAATATACTCCTGATTCCCTGAACCAACCCAAAGTAGTTTAGTATTAAAATGATATGAAGCAACAAGACTTAAAAGAGAGTTCTGTAATGAGATGAAAGAACACAACAATAAAAGATAAAGATAAAAAATCAAAGAATTGATACCTCTCCCGTCACATGAAAACTAAGCTCTAGCAGAAAAGAAATCAAATCTGCAGGATCCACACCTCGCTCCTGCACCATATTGATAAAGCATTTACAAAAGAGGAATATGAGTTATTAGAAGAAAATAAACAATAAAACTACACAGACCAATGAATCTAAACTTAAACTTGTTAAAAGAATAGTCTTACAATTAAAAATCATTGCTTTTCGTTTTGGAGTAGGATTGTAAGAACAGTCCATCATTTGGATTCAAATAGAAATTGTGTTCCAAATAAATGACAGAATATATATAGTTTTCCATCAGAGGAAGGCAATAGAATATAACAATAAAAAAGGAAAACACAAACCTCAGAGTTAGATATATATTCTCTGATGATATACCAAAGTTGTGCATTTGTTTCCATTAACTGAAGTTTACACATATCATAAGAATCCCTGGTGAGAAAGATCAATGAGGATTTCAAGAGGTCTATGGTTCATGTGATTCATACCAAGAACTGGAAACCACTCTCAGTTAATCGTGGAGTTTCTTTATCCCTGGATACCATACATGACATTTTATCAGATATAAGAAGTGATCACTATATATAAGCTAGTGTACATTGAACAAGATTTTAACCTCTGAATTAAAAGGCCTTTCTGGAAAACTTTCATCACAGAAGAACTAATATTTGATGGCTTCTCCGCTTGGCCTGAGTTTATCAATTGCAGCAAGAAGCACTGAACTAACAGAATAACAGGTCAGAAGAATATCCACGATCAAAACTTGTACAGTAAGCAACTGAGATGACTGGTTGCCTTTGATCGAGTCCATGATGGAATAAATAATAGCCGAAGAATAAACTTGAAATGATGCAACGAAAAAACAGATGATGAAAATTATTTTGATAACTGTCCAACCTCCCACTGATCCAGAGCATAAGCTTCAAGTTCTTCCACAGTTGGAATCCTCGCGGTTATATTAGAAGGCATTGGTTCTCGGGCTAGAACTTCACTGCAAGATCCCAAATTCATGGTCATTCTCTAAACCAAGAGTAAACCACTTTTAAGTGTTAAAATCAAGGAGTCTAAACTCCAGGATCAGCTTCTTTTTATAGAAGATGAGTAATCATCTACTTGAACTTGATGAATGCAAATAAGGTAGCAAGTAGAAAGAAAATGTGCACATATTAAGAAAGATCCATGGATCAGAAGGTTCGCCCCTGAGTAGAAAGGAAATGAGACAAACCATGTATAGCTCCTGGCATATCTGGTTTAAAAATGCATTTATTGAGCCAAATGAGATAAAACTTACCCATGAATTAAAAGCTTTTGAATGTTTGCTTGGAACGTTGGATTTAGCTTGTAGGTTGTTTCTCTTTTCCTATCAATAAATCAGGAATCCATAGAAAATATTACAATATAGGATTGGGTTGAGGACTATAAACTATGCAAAACTACTGATAGAATTATAAACAACTTCAATGAGATCAATACAAAAACAAATCAAAAGCATTTACATAATGCACCACAACTTCATAATAAAAGTTCTCCTTGCATGAACCTCTCAATTTCGATGATATCATGATATGAACATGCAGTGCAGGCAATCTATCTACTGATGGAAAAGAAACATCGGAGAAAAAATTAAGATAAAAAACTCCACACACTCGGCCTTAAGCTTGAACACTTGAATATCAGTTTTCTTCACTCTGTTTAACTAGGGATGCATTTAAAAAGCATTATGAAAGAATATCAAATTCTCAAGAAAATGAAAGAAGAGAATAAACACCTATCCGCAGTCTCAATAAATATTCTCAATTGAATCAATCGATCAGTGGCAACCTTATACTTTGAGACTCCATCTGGAAGCACCCACTCCTCCATGGACTTGGCTGGTACTGGAGCATCAGTGTATAACATTTGTAAAACAAACTTCTTGGCTAGTGGTGGAAGTGACCTAATTACAAAATAAAAATGGAAACCTCCGAACTATTAACTAGCAACTTTTAAGTTATACCCATTTCCAAATACAAAGAACTTTGGCTACTGTCAATATCAAATCAACTAATTAAGAAATATGGAAATTCAACATCAATATCAAATCTATGACATTTTAGATCAAACAAATAACAAGAAAAATTAGCTCCAATAACATCATATTATGAAAATCATGCCAGGATATGAAACCCAATACTTTAAATTTTGATTTTGAAGGATTAAAAGCATGTTTAGGAGTTGAAAGATGCTCTTAATCGGTATTTTTGCTTTGCAATTATAAGTAGGACCCGAAACAATTAAAGGAATTAGAGGTCGTAAGAAAGGACCTGAGAATGGCTTCGCAGATGAATGCATTTTCATAGAGTTGGTCGAGCTTCATGGTGGGCAAGGAGGCCACCATGTCCATGAAATTCTTGGCTATGATCTTTACTTCAGGCATTCTGAATTGAGATTTCCTTCGTTATAGTCCTTTAGGGTTCTGCAAAACTTTGAGCAAGAGAAGGAGGATGGATTGGATTACACAGAATTACGAATTAGCGATAGTTGCAGCTTACAGTTCGTCAGTGAGACTGCAATCAGTATTCATAGTTTAACGATGATCCGACCATCTCAAAGAAAAGAACCAACGACATGTCGTCCGTCTAATATCCAATTGCTCTTTTTTCTTCTTCTTTTTATTTATTTATTTAAATTTCCAATTGATAATTTTAAATTACTTTATTCAGCCCTAAACTTTTTAATATTTTATTTTGGTTATTTTTTTAGAAAAATATATTATTTTAATTGTTGGACTTTATTTAAAAGAAAAGTTTTAATTTTTATCATTAATTTTTAGTTTGAGTAAAGGATTTTTTTTTTGTTTTTGTTTTAAATGAGAGTAAAGGAATTAATCTTCCTCATATCCTATTTGTTGTAATATAATAATAATAATCGATTTTTTTTTTTTTTTGATACAAATAATCGAATTTCTTTTATTTGAATTGGATGGGAATTATTTTTATCAAAAAAGAAAAAATAGATTTTTATAATTTTTTTATTAATAAAATCTTTACCATTCAAACTAGCCAAAGGGAGCCTGACAGTAATTAGTAATTAATAAGTACTATCTCTTGAGGTCGAAGTACAAATTTGCATACCTCCATTTATTATTGTAAAGCATCATTCAAACTACACAATTCAATTCTTGTTGTTTCCAATTACATTAAAAGGAAAATTCCACAAAACTCCTGAGATTGGTCTCTATAGTTATCAGTAACTTCGCCATGCATTAGAACTTAGATCTTGACAGCCATTTCATGAAGTTGGTATAGAGAAAATCTTACCTAACTTCCAGTTTCAATCGAAAAATGAAGCTACATTTTGTTATTAAGGTCCACTTTTGATAACCATTTAATTTTTTTTTTTTTTGAAAATTAAGTATATTAACTTCACTACATCCACATGTTTATTTGTTTATATTTGTTTTGTTATCTGATCAAAACCTAAGTCAAAGTTTTGAAAAAAAAAAAAAAAAAAAAATAGTTTTTAGAATTTGGCTATAAAATCAAATGTTTCGTAGAAAAAGTTAAAAACTATTGTAGACAAATTGTGAGAAGCAAGCATAGCGAAGGAAGAAACCCAAAGAATTGAATCCTACAGATATCCTTTTACGAGCTCAGTGTAAATGCACAAAAAAAACACAAGCTGCTGAAAAATTCGCTATAATATATTTTCATTTCACAAAAGAAACACAAAAGTTATCAAACAGGGCCTAAAGAATTGAGAATTGAATATGCTGATATACTTTTACGAACTGAGTGTAAATGCACAAAAGAAACCCAAACTGCTGTAAAATTCGCGATAATATATTTATCATTTCACAAAATCCGCCGACTTTTGAAGCCAGAGCAATGGAAACTACAACATAGAAATTAGCAACTCAGCATACGGGACAAACATCTATGTCAGAAACCTAAATCCTTTCACAGGCAAGGAAGGACTACACTTACAAGTGAGTGATAATATATAATCCAACGGAGTATGAAGCCTGGATTGAAATTGAGGTTGCTGGTTAGAAGGATTCCAGAGGGACGTAAGAGGTTAAAAGAAAAGTAGTGTAGAACCTAACAACTGACGGACTATAATTCATGCTGCGGGTTGCCTCGTTTGTCTGCATCGTCTGTTGCTACGCAGAAGTGCTTGGTAAATCTTCATTTTTAGCAATTGGTTCAGTGATTGGAGGTCGTGGGGATGGTTTTGAAACAACAGGTGGTTTTGCAGGCCTGTTTGCTTGAACTTTGTCAGCTGTCTCCGGGTCGGCGTCGAACTGATCACAAAAAGAAATGTCATCAGATCAACTAAGACTACAACATCAAGAACATTAGAATTGTTGAATATTGAACACAAGGCTTAGTGTTAAACAGTATCATTAATGGCAAGCCATTAGCAGAAAAGTTAATGCAAGGAAACAAATTCCCTCAATAACACCAGTATATTAGGATCACGTACTACATCCAGAGATTACAGCGATCACATGGACATTCGTATAAAATATAGCTCTAGGTAATGCTTTTTTTTTCACCACGCCTTGAGGACAAGGTGTGTTTTAGGGGCAGGTAATGATAGGAATGCTATTAAGATAGAATTAGAAATAGTATTAGAGAATTAAGAGTATTAAGGGCATTAATTTAGTTGGTTGAGGTTTCAGTGATCTCAAAAGAGGGAGGGTCCGAGTACCTTATTACTCGGCTTATCTTGTAGTTCTTTTATATTTCAAAATCATTCTAGTTGTTTGGATTCTATCTATCAGTCTTGCTGCATGTTCAGGCAGAATACAAATGGAAAACCATGCTGCAGAGTGCAGGCACACTAGTACAAAAGTACGAACATAGCCTCTCCATGATTCGGTTTAAGGTTTAAACCATGACAAAGCGTTTCATCAAACATACAAAGTTCTTCATCCTCATGGCAATCTGATACCAGAGGATTCTTGAACTGAACTACAGAACTTCATCTGGAGTAGGACATTTTACTAAACAAAGCATATAAATTGAGTTTTCCAACTACAACATCACACAATTACTTTTCACTAACTGTGAATAAAAGTGACCAAACTTAATCCTCATAAAAGATCAAACTAACCTTAAAGCCGCAACCAGATAGACAGGCATGAAAACAATCCTGTGAGCAGAAAAGAGTTAAAACCCAAAAGTAAAATAGACACATTGTCCGAAAGATACTAGTATACTACACATGAATTAACTTTTAATCTTCGTAGTTCGCATTTCTTCTGTCAGGGTGGGGCAGGGGAGGAAGAGGAAAGAGCGGGTTTGTTTGATTAACAGACAGGTGGATTGCTTGCATATGAGCAGTTTACACTTTATGGTGAAATCATCGTAGTCAAAGAAAATGCCAGAAATTAACACTACGGCGACTAGATACCTCTGAGTAACTGGCAGACCCAGGAGATCGGTCAATGTAAGCACTCCACTGGTGGTCCTTAAATACAGGATCCTTGTAGCATATCTCGGTGCATTCTTCCAAGCCTTGAGATTCAACAACAGCAACAAGTTATAATTATAACAACATTAAAAAATTGATAGTTAACAGATTTCCATGGTCTTAAAAGTATACACCAACAAAAAAGATTATTCTATTAGGATTTACTAATCTCTAAAAAAATATCAATAACTAGTAAAAGTTACAATTTATATATCAAGGTAAAGAATAAACTCCATGACCAGATATTAGTCTAGCAAAAACCATTCAAAGAGAAAAACCAGAAGAATGTCCACCAAATGCCAATTTTTAACACAAGCTATATTAACGAGCAATTATCGCTCATATAGATACTCTCCCCCCCAACCAACAATGCTGGTCAGGACTTTGACAAGAGAGTTTTCTAGACCCGGTAATCTAGCATTTGAAAGAAAGCGGCACGAGCCACTCTAACTCAGCTTGAGGGTTTGGAGGGGCATTCAACACTAGTGTCCATTGCTTCAATGCAATGAATAATCAAAGTGGAAGCAGACGAAATTTCAGCTGGACCAGTAATTTTCTGCCTAGCAACGACATAACTATAGCAAGTTGGCATTCAACCCAACTGAACCTTGTACCCCAGAATTTCAATGAACCTCAACAAGGTAAATGAACCTCAACAAGGTAATCAATTGAACACTCAAATATGATGGCATGTACACATGCTAGATATTAGATCACACAAAAAGCCATAAGAACTGTATGCTCTAATAACTTGGAAGTAAGAAAGCAGGAAAATTACATCTAGAAGAAACTTACAAGATTAGAGTCAAGTGATTAAATGAAAGAAGAAGAGAAAAAAAAAAATTACTTACATTCCTCCCAGGCCTCCCCATCGGCATCACATCCCTTTTTGCAAAATACCCGCCCTACATTGAAACCATTGAAATTATGAAGAACAACTATTATCAGACTACCCAAAATCAGACATAGAGAAAACTAATATTACAATCCCCCTGGCTTCTATAATAACGACATCATCTTAGAATCAGATTCTAAAGGACCTCACATGAAACAAACAATATTTGTTCGTAAGTAAACAACATTCGCTGCCCAAGTCAAATGGATTAATATCCTCACAGAACGCCCAAGTCAAATAAATACAATTCACAAAACTTCAAATTCCCAATACGGAACATAGGGTTAAGTATATTCTCCGACAATCAATAAATACTCTTTCCTGGAAAAAACATACGTAATAAGAAAACCAATCAGGCGCAGGGAATTCAACATTTCAGCAAAATGCTTTGCATTCGACGAGTAATAGAACGGATGTACGCGACGTGAGATTCTAGCTAAACATTAAGAAAGTTTCTTAAACTAACAAAGCAAATCGCACCCATCTTAGGACATGGCTAATGAAATAACCGAAGGATTGCATAAAAGATATAGCGAAATAGAGAAAATGCTGTAAAAATGGAAGATGGAGAAGGAAGTACAAGGAATCTGGGTGAGGGCTGCGTATTTCTGCGTGCATTGGTTTCCACAAGGAGACGCCCATTGTTGCGGTATCATTATATAATACACAGCTTCACCTTCAGCTTCACCTTCCTTCAAATCTTCACCGCTCTCTGACGATTGTTTTCTTCTTCTCTGTTTGTAATGTTGAGGAAGAGACGAAAAGGGATGAAAATGCGATTGCAGCGGAGGAGCATGGTGGAAGGTGGACCAGAGCTTTTCATCGCATTGTCCCAATTTTCTTTTTACTTATTTTGATTTTAGGTTAAATTATAAATTTAATCCAACTAATTTGAGGTTTGTGACTTTTAATCCTTAAATTTCAATTGAATAACCATTTTAAATTTTGATTTTTCTGATCAGTTTTTTTTTCTATTTTTAGATAGAAAAAAAAATCACATATACAAGATTTTTTATATTAATAATATAGTTTAATAAAATTATTACAAAAGTATAATAATTTTAAAAGTATTTCTAAAACTAGGATATTTAAGACGTGTCCCACGACTTAAGTACCTTAGTTTTATAAATAGGGACCAGTCTAAAACCCTAACCCTAAACTCTAATTTTGTAAATATTTTCAAAAACTACTTAATAATTTTATTAAACTACATTATTAATATAAAAAAAAATTAAAATTGTCATTCGTATTATTAATATATTTTAAAATATATATATATTATTAAAAAATATATATTATGTTACATCAATATATATAATCACTTTACTCAATAAAAATAATTTATTTTTTAAAAGGATAAGCGTCAACTAAAAATTTCTAATATATTAGACACAATAAATTCTTTTTATTTTAAAAAAAAAAATCATTTGTTAATGTAATGACATCGTTACAAGGGATGAATCGATATTTGAGAGAGAGAAACAAAAAAAAGTGAGTTGTCTCCCATGTTAAATTATCCACACAATAAATTATTCTATATGTTCATGAATTCAACATGGATATAAGGGTGGTTCATGAATTCAACATGGATATAAGGGTGAATCAATATTTTCTTGCAAGGACGATGTTATCATTCTTTTTCATTTTTAATTTATAAGATTTTAATGATTTATTTTAATTATATACCTAAATATTTGAAAAGTTTGAAAAATAGAAAGAACCAATTCCAATAATTATGATAATTGGTAAAAAAATATATATATATATATAGTGAATAAAATGATAAAATTAACCCACAAAGGTATGGTGTCATTTATGTATACTATAGATTATATAAATAGATAAGTAAAAGAGTTGCATTGATAAAAAAGAAAAAATAGTTTTTTTAGATATTTACATTTGAGTCCGACCTACTCAATACTTGCTAAATATACATACATCAAAAAGACCTTATTCATGTCATATGTATGTTAAAAAAACATAAAAAAAAAAATTAAAATTAAGAAAGAAAAATAGTTAATTGAAAAATCTCAATTTAACTATTTGCACATCCTAAAATCATAATTTATTATTATTAGGAAAAATTACCCTAATTAGGTCTCTCAGGTTTGAGTTTAGTAGATACTCCTGACTTCAAAAAATCTTTTTTCTCCTCTATCATTCATCTTTTCCTCCTCTCTCTATCTCCTCGAGTTTAGTAGTAGATACTCCTGACTTCAAAAAATATTTTTTCTCCTCTATCATTCATCCTTTCCTCCTCTCTCTCTATCTCATCTGTTACTACTTTCTCTTCAAAGTTTACGAATGAATAGTTTTTATCTCCCCAACAAATATGACGAAACAAAGATCAAAGATTTGTTATTTTTTATTTAAATCAAATATTTCTCAATCTGATTTCATTACAGATTTAATACCAACAAATTTTCGTTCATAAAAAAAAAAAAAAAAATCTATATAATTCAATATCACGATCGTGTAATTCAATCCACGATAATAAAAAAAAATCGACAACTTGATATTCAAATAACACGATCGTAGTGTAAACAAAACAAATAACACGATGATAATTAAAAAAAAGTTAAAAAAAAATATACAACACGATCGTGTAAACAAATAACACGAATCGTGTAAGCAAATTCCATTATCGTCTAAACAAATAACACGATAATAAAAAATAAAAAATAAAAAATCTAAAAAATGTACAACACATCGTCATAATTTTTTCCTTCTCGATTAACAAAAATAAATGTTGAAAATTGGTTTTCTTCACGAGTGAAAAATAAATGTAACATGCAGGTTGAAAATGACAGCGAAAAGGAGTCTAACTATCTGAAATGGAAGATGCAAAGTCTGTGGAGTCCAAAGGTCGGGTGGGTGAAATGCCAAAAAAATCTTTCTGAGACGAGAAAGATAGGGAGGAGGAAATGAAAGAAAAAAGAGAATAGAGAAGAAAATGAAGAAAAAGCGCAAAAGATGAGGAGAAATGTTTTTTTTGAGGGTGGAGTAAAATAGAAATTTCACATCATTTAAAAAAGCTACAATCCCACCCGACTTGTCAATTTGAGGTTAGAAGGATAAAATTTTAATTTGAGGTCAATTTTATCCAACATTATGCAATTCCTGTTATTTGATCCTTTTGTTTATTCTCCCAAGTCCTACCATGCCAGCATGCTTCAGGTTTAAAACAATTCATATATTTAATAGTGTGGGTCCTCGTTAAACAACCATTTTGTCATGTGTCATTTTTTGAAAGACAGTGGTATGAAAAAACTCCA
Source organism: Herpetospermum pedunculosum (assembly GCA_028017165.1). Classification (NCBI taxonomy): domain Eukaryota; kingdom Viridiplantae; phylum Streptophyta; class Magnoliopsida; order Cucurbitales; family Cucurbitaceae; genus Herpetospermum; species Herpetospermum pedunculosum. The sequence goes on from CM051525.1 coordinate 73,442,601, forward strand.
TACCAATGTACTAGAAATTCTCCGGTTGTTAGAGTTGTTTCTTTTAATTTCTTTCGGATCTTTGTTTGGTTTTCATTTGTTGTTTCTTATTTTATTTCCATTTCTTTTAAAACTTCCATCCTTTATTTTTATATATATATAAATAAATAAATAAATAAAGTGATTTTTGTCTCTTCAGGAACAGAAAACGGTTTGATCACAATCATTTTAATAAAAAAATGAAATATTAATTCTAACAATCCACAATGATTGTGTCCACAATAACCAAAATTAATTAATTTCCATCCCCGAATGAAAAAAAAATAAATAGAAAAAACTCTCATGCCAAAAAGCATTTCGATTGTCCTCTTGTTCGAACAATCCTTTTTGATTGTTCTTGTTTCTTGAAGTGGGCTGCGCCGCCCACTCAGTACTCAGTAATTCAGTATACATTGCCGCTGCCGGTGACATCGCTTCACCCAACTCCTACCACCAAGAAGCACACTCCAGGTTAGTTCTCTTCCTTCCGAACATTTTGTATGTTTCTCTTGGATTTGGAGTTGTTTTTCAATATACAGCTCTGAGCTCTGGGTCGATCAATCTTTTTTGTTTTTTTTATTCCATTTCAGTTTTCTCCCGATGAATGTCGGCTTTACTTGAAGTTTGAGTTCCTCCCAGGTTGAAATTTGTACATATTTGATCGTGATTTTCGGTTCTAGCTTCGTTAACTTCTGCATTTTGATCGGGAATCCGTTTCTTGTTAAACTTTTTGTTTCTTTTAATTTTTCCGGACCTTTATTGGGTTTTCATTTGAGTGAACTTGCACGGATAGTTTATGGAAGCAGTGAAATCGAGTCTCAGATAGTTTATGGATATACGCAGATTAACTGATTAAATTCTTCAAGATGCTCCTACTTAGCCCTCAATAGGATATTGGATTAAACAGGGCGACTGTCGGATCGATACAATGTACTCCCATTCTTGGAGTCATAGCAAATTCGTCACCCACTTGTTATGTATATTGTAGGGTCAACTTTAAGTCTAATGACATAGGAAACTAAAAGATTTTACATGTACAAGAAAGAATGACAATTCCTGTAAATTTGAATCATCCAATAGTTTTTCTGTCCATTGTATGGGCTATATCTTCTTTGGTTTAATCTATGAATCTACGATGTCCTTTATTTGGGTTTATTGAAATTGAAATTCATTTCCTTGATTTCCATTGTGGTTAACCCCGGACATAATGGAAATAATTTAACTTTTGAGTTTTAATTTTGAGTGCAAATTGCTGTGAAAATGTATTTGATCTTTGCTTTACTACTTTCTATGATTTGAAAGAATGACAGGAAAGGAAACATATGGAGTGAAGGCAACAAACTGTGGTGAGGAGGACGTCGTGCTAAAGTCTTTGTTTGATGCTTTTGGTTCTGCATTTTCACTTGACGAAATAGCTTCTGCCTATTTGAAGGCAGGCTATAATGCGGACTTCGCAGGTGAAATCCTGTTTCAAATGCAGGGAAGCACCTCTAGCTCTGTATCCAATGGCGAGGTAGGAAATGGAAATAATTTGGGTAGCTCTACATCCAATGGGGAGGTAGGAAATGGAGATAATTTGGGTAAGGGTAAAGTGTCTGAGAAGTCATATGAGGTCAAAGGGAACCTGAAAACTGCAAAGTCAAAGGTTCAGCCTTTTTCAGCAGGCACAGTTTCCAACATTATCGGTAAGGAATATGCTCGTTCCAAGCCATCAACAAATCAATATAAGAAGGTATATAAACCGGTAAAGGTGGGGGTAAAGGTTTTGCATGAATCTCCGAGTGAAGGAGATTGTACAAGTTTCCCTAGCGACTTCCACCTGCATCATGATATGGAAGATTTTCTCTTCAAAATGCTTGGGGATGGGTTCAGGTTGAAGAGGGAAGTGATTCGAGAAGTTCTTGGTACGCTGCTATCTTTATCTTTGCCTGTTATCTTCAATGGTGCCTTTTAAGTATCAACTCACTGGAAACTGGAAAGTAACTAGATATCTTATTTTTGTCTTGAAGATCTGGAATATTAGATGTCCTATTCTGATTGTTTTTATGTTGTTGATATACTATACTTTTGGGTCTAGTAGGCAAAAAATTGTTTATTGTCTATGTGAAATGGGTTAACCTTACTCGTATTACGTACTCAAAGATCATGAAAGTTTAGTTGTGCGTGAAGACTGTTAGAATCAATGGGTGTCTTCAGAATCATGTTAGAAGTTCATGGGTCAGAACTTTACAATGATTATCATAGTTTATATGTCATATATTTGTCCGAGTATAAGATTATCTTTTGGCCTTGTGAAATATAACCCATGTTGAGACGGTGTCAATTAAATATGTAAGAACTCTCTACTTTGCTAGTTTTAAAGAACTCTTTTATTTTCTTGTTTCAACTCAACTTTTAGCATTGTGAAGACATAGGAACTTCGTTGGTTAGCGTCTTCAATATAAAAGCAATGAACCAACAGTAGCCTTGGAATTTCTGTTCTAGTATTAGTCCTTTCAGTGCTTTAACTAGTTTCCTCCTCAGGAACGCATGCTTCAACATTATCGGTTGCAACTAATGTTAACTTAAATAAGTAATAACTCCACTGACTAACAACCTACTGAAAACTTACTATCATCTTACGACACAAATTTCATCGTATTCCTCAATTCTATGAGGATTACACAAGTGCTTAAGATGAAAACATGTTTTTATTTCTTCAAACAGAAATTCCTCAGTGAATTATAGTGCTGTCATAGTAAAGTAGTTGTTTATATATTATTTAAGTTTGTTATCAACTAATTTCATCTCCATTTTTTAGGATTCTGTTAGTCTTGGTAACCATTCTACTCAATATCCAAGATATATTTGTATTACTGATGGTTTGAGATATGTATTGAAAAACTAATTTTGCATGCCGTGTCGTGCCTTCAGTATTTGCCCCAGCCAGCCTTACAAAGGAAAGTTGTTGAACGCAACTTGATTTGGAAAAAGAAAATTATTTCAGTATATATAAGCCTTAGAAGAGAGTTTAAAATAAATAATAACTATAATATAAAAATTGCAATATATTGCAATAGAATTCCATATTTATTGTGTTGTTTGTAGTTTACTAGTATTGGTATGAAGTATGGATATTAGCTTCTTATTGAAATGCTTACTATTGATTAAGATGTGCGAACTCTAACCAGTTAACATGATTTGTATTGTTACTGCAGGTAACTGTGGATATGATATGAAAAAGGTATGCAAAATGCCAGTTTTAATGGCTTTTCCAGTCTCGGATGGTTTTCGAGAAATTCATTCCTGAATGGCGTTTATCTTCTCTTTATGGCCTTCAGCAGCTTTTTGATACCTCTTTCTCTCGCTAATTGGATATGTCACAACTTCTAGAAATTTATTGCCCACCTTTATTTCTTATTTAGTCAAAATCCGTGTTGCAGATGCTTCTCTTGTTATGGCTTTCAACAGTTGTTTTTTTAAAATAGTTTTTATAACTCTTTCTCTTGCTAATTTGATATGTCATGACTTCTTGAAATTTACTGCCCACCTTTATTACTTATTTAGTTAAAATCCGGGAAATGTTCCAGAATTAATCCAAGAAATGAGTTGGGCAAATTAATTGACTGATCTGAAATTCTGCATACTAACCTGACCCTCAAAGGGTTTTGGGGGAAGTTTAATTGTATCTTTGTGGGGGCTTGATGGCCATGGCCAGTAAAGCATTGGTATCAAATGGCCTTACACGGCAGTCAAGGCTGTGAATACCTACGATGGAATGTGAGATCTTAACTTCAGAAAGATTGAAGTTTATAATTTGCAAATGTCTATTGTTTGATCTTTGATGACATTTGAGATAATGTCTTGTTTAGAATATAAGCACATGCTGCCACACGCATCCATGTTTTGATGAGACTTGCCTACTGAAACCTTGCATTTAGTTTTGTGTGATGATATAATCATTGTGAAAGTTATATATTTTCTCTGTTTCTCATTAAAAAAAAATTGTTTTGCAAGTTGCACGTGATTATTTAATCATCATACATCTTCCAGATATCTAACATCATGAGCAGACATGCATTTTACATTTTGCTCGTCTTTTTCTTAGCAAGAGATTTTACCATAAAGGTATTACCAACTTATCATTACAATTACGATTTCTCAAGAATATCCTTTTGAGCTTTTCAGAGCATGGAAAATTTGCTTAATCGGTCAACAACACGGGTGGATGAAAGACTTGGTTCGGGTAATAAGTCCACTGATATGGTTAGTATGACTTGAGTACTTGTTTTCACATAGCAAATAGTGTGAATAGTTGTTATTCTCATGAAATCAATGTAGTCTTGTCGCTGGTTAGAATTATGATGGAAGTTCCTATAATACTTTACAAGTTATATCGTTGTTTGAATATAGAATTATCTTTTGGCTTTGTATAAGGGGCCTCCTTTCGGGCTTGCTTAACTCGATGAAAGTTATGATAGAATTATGATGGATGCCCTTGTATTCTTTCATTTTTTCTCGATGAAAGTTTGGAACCTTATATTTTTTTTTTTTATCTTTTGGCTTTGTGAGATATAAGTTATGTTGTGTCAATTTCCTTCAGTTTTGAGTACTCTTGTGTGGTGTTAAAGTCTTCAAAGTTTCCTTTCCCCTCATAATCAGCGTTTTCAAAGTGAGCTTGGGTGGATTGCTTGTGGTGATAGGTGAGGCAAGACACGGTTGTCTATGACAAGCACCTTCACTCAGGCAACTGCCTAGGTCATGTCACCATCTTGTCACTTTTTGGCCAATTCTTTGTTCGCTTATTGAAGAAAAGCAACCTTTCACATTTTTTAGTACCTCTGGCTCTCTCTCTCTTTAAGAATTATTAATCCCTTGAAAATATGCAGCATCAAAGTAATTTATGAAATAAGATCTTATTTATCGCTCATCCAAAAAAAAAAGATCTTATTTATGCCCAATTTTATGTTATATTTTTATCATGTACTCATATTTTATATTTATGTTAATAATTACGTACGTACATTCTTGTGCAGTGTATATGTACAGGTGTGTGTGTGTCATGTGTTATATGTATATGTATGTATAATAACACCTTGCTTAACTCGTACCATATTTTTTATGTGCCCCTCACCTCCAATCCAACAGACAAGAAACTCGTTGTCTTAGAATGCATCACTTTGAAAACATTGTCCATAACTTGGCAGATAGTATTGTTTTTTTTTAAAAAAAATTGTTTCATTCTTTTGATTCTCAATAATACTATAAGTCGGTGGCTGTAAGTTACATTTTTTACATATTGTAAATGGAAAGGCTTTGATGGGTAGGACTAACTTTTAGATTCTTTTTCATAAATTCACGGGAAATAAAGTTTTGTTGTACTTTTGAATATGTATTTTCTTTCTTACCTGAGTATTTTCCTTTTGCAGAAGACTACAGCTTCGTGTTCAAGATCAAATTTAAATTCATGTCAGAGAAATAAGTCAGACAACCATTATCCTGGAGGGTAAATATATTTCCCTGGTCTGGTCCACTCGTTATTCCAATTTCAGTCTGGTAGCTTTGGTGTCACTGTTAAAAGTAGAAAGATAACCATTGTTTTTCATATTCTTTTTAGAACAAATATTATGTTCATGATTTTTCTTGATATTCTAGTAATCTGGATAAAATCTCTTAATGTACAAAGTTAACTTGTTATTCGTTCCTGAGTTCTAATTTAATGTTCATTTTTGGTCATCCAGGAATGGAAATATGGCCTCAAGCAAAAAAGGCTTGGAGTTAACTGACCTGGAGAAGACCAGAATTGATCTTCAAAAGGAGGTTCTGACTGCTTTATTTAGTGCTTCTGAGGAACCAGAAGAGGAGTTACCGAGAAGAAGAACAGTACCAAGGATGAAGCAGTCTGGAGCATTTGGACGGTTGGTGAGTGAACCATTCAAAGACATGGATGCAGAGTGTGAGAAGCCTGTGGAGTACAAGGAGCAGACTAGTTTGGATGGTAACTGCAGAATTATCTTCTTTAACCTTTACTTATAAGGTCATAGAAAATTAAATTCTGATAACAATAGATTAGCAATGTTAATTGTTTACTTTCTGAACGCTTAACATTCTATATCTTATAATTCAAAATTTCAAATGATTAAAGTTTCTTTGTAACGGTACCATTGTTTGTATAAGTAAATTACTTAAATTTATAAGTGTTTCAATTTTTTTAACCGATTGCCTTTGGGACACCATATAATATCAGTAATCATGTATCACATTTTAATCAAGGGGGTAAATAAAGTAGATTGCTGGTACATATATTATGGAAATGTTCAAGGGCTAGTGCTCCTGGTGCACAGTTCGAGAAGTACTGAATAGTCCTGTCATGTAGACCTGTTAAAAAGATTACTCTAGTAAATATAGTTGATACTAGTTCGAGTTCATTTCTAGATGTTTTTATTTGTAATTTTGGCCATTACAGTACTCTTGATCCGACAGTGCACTACAAATTGCAGCTGAGGATGAAGAAAATAGCTACCAACTTCTTCGAAAAGCTGTTAGGGAGTACCGGGGCACAATGAAAGAATATTATGCAGCAGTAGGTGGATTTTGTGCCTTGTTTCGACTTTTCCACACGTGTATAATCTGCCATAAACTGATTTTTCAAGCGTCATTCGGATCACTTCTAAGATGATAAAATTAATTTGTTCATAGGCCATAGATGCATTTGCTAAAGGGGATCCTGTTCGAGCAGCCAAATTCATAGATGAGGTAACGGGGTAGTGTTTATTATCTTGTATTTCTATTTTTCTTTTATTTTTTAAAAATAAGAAACAAAAACTATTTCATTCAAGAGATGAGATTGCAAACAGAGGTTTTTTTTTTTTTTTTATGAGAAACCATAATTCCTTCATTTCATTGAAAGTATGAAATTACAAAAGAAGACATCCCCTGTACCAAAGGAATTACAAAAAAACACTTCCATTGGGTGAAGTGAGACTTTAGCAATGAAAGTAATCACCTCCAAACGCTCCTATGCCAAAAGATTATAGAAAATCTTTCCCATTTGTAGCTGTATAAGAAACTGTATATTACAGAAGAAAGGATGAGGAAACGTTAAACGCCATGAAGAAGCTACAAAAATCTTGAGGTCTCAGATACCTTCCCAACGTCATTCTATATCCAGGGATTTTTTATTTTTTATTTTTTTTATTTCTTTCCAAATAAACTTCTCAAAGAAGAGCCCGTTTCTCCAAGTAATCTTATCTTAGAATGTTACTGATATTAGAGCCATCATTCAACATGATGATGTTGGCAGCTATAACATCAAAACTAAAGCACGTTTGGACGTTAAAAACCTCAGACAGTTGGTGCCAAAGCCGAGTAAGATGGGGTGTGGTTTGCTGGAGTTTTTAACCAATTACTTTCTGGTCCTGTTTACTTAATGTTCTTTGCACAAATATTTTGATGAAATGAAACTACGACTCTATTAGTATGCAATAGTTTCCTTAGACAAATAAGATGCACAATTTCTTTCAACTAGGGAAATGAAATAGTAGCCAATTATTTTATATACAAAATGTTACCATGACCTCGTAGATTGGGGTGCAAACTCATGTTTCTATGATATGCATGGGGTAGGGGCACTTTTTCTGTACAAAAGCTCAAGAAGCAGATGCACAATCAAGCCAGTTAATTCTTGAACCCAGGTTGGTGGCTATGGTCTTTACAAGTATGTCTTTTCAATCTACAGTTTCTTTTTAGACGTTTGTAAATCAATTTCAGGCTCACTTTTTCTGTTTTTGTTAATAAGCAGAAATGCAGATACTGAAGACGATGAAATGTTGCTTGATTTGCATGACCTTGGTGGCAAGGAGGCAGTGAGCGTTTTGAAGTCTCAGATTTCTTCACTCTCTGGAATCCCATGTGAGTTCCTCTGTTTTTATTTTTATTTATTTCCAGTCCATAATTGCATTTTTTAGTTGTCCATATGAACCATATTATATACTGATACAACGTCGTTTTGTTTACTGATCAGCAATCAAATATCTTAAAGTAATCGTAGAGCCAGATGGTAAAGATACCTCAAAACGGTCTTGTAGACGTTTGGTAAGAACTTAACCTGGAAACATTTTCTTGTGGTTCATCCTTTTTAGTTGTTTTTTTCTCTCTTCTCAGTTTTTGGTCAGGGAGGGGTTGATACATGAGGGTGATGATGGAACGGAACTTGCAGGTGGTAGAAGTAAAAAAAAAATGTTTTATTCAACTAGGTGCAATGGTGCTAGACTCTGTCCAGTGCCTGTAGTAGGGCTTCGATAATTATTCTCTACTCTACCTATTCAATAGATTAGTAGGAAGTTATAGCTCAACTAGTTTAGATATATACCTTCGACTAAGAGGCTAGAACTTCGAATCTTCGCTCCATGTTGAACTCAAAAGAGAAAAAAAAAAAAAAGTAGGAAGCTGTAACCTAACCCATGTAGGTTATTTATGGTCATCGGGTTGTGCTCATACTCCGTCTCATTTGCATGCATGCATGAATTATATGCATACATAAGCTTGAATGCTTGTCAAATGATGGTTTTGGTACATGATATTGCAAACATTTTGATGCATACTTTTAACATCTTGTGTTGTGTTGTCCTTTTTTTGGAAAGGTTATGAAGCTGTTGGAGAAAGAGTCAATTGAGTGGACTGAGGAAGAAAATGGCGGTTCCCTTCTAATTCGGTTGGATACTATTGATCGAAAACGATTAAGTTTCGTCAAAAGAATGCATTGAGAACAAATGGGCTACAAAAAAAGGTTGAGAGAACTCGAAAAAGACCTATATATCTGTGTTTTTGAATCTTAATCCACACAGCCCCAAGTGTTTGTTTTGGTGTATGGAGCTCGAGATTTAAGGCCACATCATTGGGGAGAAACCTTAATGCAACGAGTTTTTGTAAACTGTAAAGTCATCAGTCATGTATCTTGAGTACTAAAAAAAAAAAAAAAGAAAGTAAAGTCATATATCTTTCAAATAGGTTTTAGGTTACATATTTTTGAAAAGCACACACAAACAGGTTTAAGGTCGAAGATTCAAATTTCCATACTACCGGTCAAAAACTCTTCCTATTACAGATACATTGCATATGTTATTTTTCCTGATTGTCATGTGGTGAAAAATTAGAAAAAAAGTATGTATGTCAATGTAATGTTATTATTCTTAAATGTTCTATTTATGTATGATTTAATCTTTAAATGTCAGTATAAATTATAAATTTAGCTATCAGCTTTTGATTTTGATTTAATCAATTTATGAAAAATTGTAACTATTTAATGAATTTATATAGATAGTTATTTGATATATTTTATATTTTTTTTATTGTTTATACTCCAATTGGTTAACATAAGACATACTTTTCGTTTTTAGAATTAGAAATTAGAAACTAATTCGAACATACTTATTAAACACAAACATAGAAGTTAACTAAATTTGTAATTTACCCTAATTTATTTTACTCATCTTAGAAATATTCTAATATGTTATTTTTTTTTTTTTTTTTGCAGGTTGACGTGTAATTTTTAGAAACTGTATATGGCCATTTTTAATTAATAATTTTGAAAAAAAGTTAAACAATATTTTTTTATTTAAAAAATGATCAAATATTAAAATCTAAAACCATCATTTATACTAAAATATCCCACCAAACTTTGAACCCTAAACTAAATTTTTGGCAATATATACCAATTTCCAAATTTCCAGCCTTTAGAGTGCGTTCTTTTGGGCTCGTGGCTTCCGTTTAACGCTATATTTTTGTAGCGTCATCTATGGCTCGTGGAGCTTTCGCAGTCGAGAGAATGACGTCATGGTTGTATAATATATTTTTTCTAATTTTGGAAAAATAGTCCTAATGTTTTTTCAAATTATTTCGACACAATTTTGGAGATTAATCCAAGAAATTCTTTTTCTCCAAAAATAAAAAGAAAAAAGAATAAAAGAATAATAATTAAAACGAAAAAGTAAAAAGAATAAAGGGTGAGACTTTCCTTCAACATCGTCTTCTAGGTTTTTGGCGATTGAATTTGTGAGTCAACTTTCGATCAATCTTCTCCTCTGTGCTGCCGGTCAGGAAGAAGAAGAACAATGAGTGGTTCTGTGAAGGACGTGCAATCTAAGGCGGAGCTTGACGGCCTTCTCCGGAGTGATGCTCTGGTTATCCTCCATTTCTGGGCTTCATGGTGTGAAGCTTCCAAGCACATGGACCAAGTCTTTTCACACCTTTCTACCGATTTTCCTCACGCTCATTTCTTAAGGGTGGGTCTCTAATCTCTCTTTAGTACTTGTTTTCGGCAATCTTCTTTATATGCATGTGAATTTTTATTACTTCGATTGTTTATCTTCTTAGTTGTTCATGGAGATTATAGGTTGAAGCTGAAGAGCAACCCGAAATATCGGAGGCTTACTCAGTTGCTGCCGTGCCTTACTTTGTCTTCATCAAGGTCGGTTGGACTATTCTGTTACATTTTTCTTTGTAATTCTTTTGCGTTCATTTGGGGAATGATTGTGCTGAGTTTGTTTGAATTGTTTCTGATTTCCAAGTTGGTTTGGTAGATTATGGAATCCTATTTCGTTTTTAACTTGACAAGTATAGTTTCCAACGGATGGTTGAACCAATTGTATTCTCTGGAGAGATGGTAATGGTTTGATGTTTTGGTTGTCTGATCTTTGAACTTGACACTGCAAATTTCGATGACTTGTAACCGAGTAGTTTCTAACGTACAGTCGGTCTAATTGTATTTACTGGAGTGATGGCAATAGTTTATTACGTTTTGTCTGTCTGATCTTTGAACTTGGCATTGCAATTTTCCTGGCTGGTTTCCATGATTTCTTTCAAAGCAAGAATTTTTCCTTAAATTTATTGTAAAATTATAATCTCTTTTTTTGAGAAATTACAAGTAAATTGAATTCATCACGTTTGACTAGAAATATATATCAACGAAAAACAAAATAAAACAAGAACTGCTGAGGATATGTGGTAGTAATGGACTTTCTAATGGTTGATCGGTAATTCTTACATGGTAAATATTTGTGCTTTTTGAACTTCTTTTTAATGTTCTTTTCACTTTTCCTTTTCCACGTGCATCTTTTCTTTGCCACCGATTTGAGTGCATTGTTGTAAGTGAAGGTTAAAGGATATTGTTTATCATTTATGCTTTCATATTAAACATCAAACAAGTTAGAGATGCTTATAATGTGTGGGCTTAATGTCTATTGTAGACAACAAAGCTAATTGCATTATAGTTAATTTCATGTTTCAGGATGGCAAGACTGTTGATACTTTAGAGGGGGCAGATCCATCTAGCTTGGCTAATAAAGTTGCTAAAGCTTCTGGTGCAATTAATACTGGAGAACCTGCAGCCCCAGCTAGCCTTGGGATTGTTGCAGGAGCTGCTATTCTTGAAACAGTGAGAGAGTTGGCAAGGGACAATGGCTCTGTTGCTGAAAGCAAGGAGCTACCTGGACTGAGCAGTGCTTTGCAGAAGAAATGTCAGCAGCTTATTGACTCCAATCCAATCATGTTATTCATGAAAGGAAGCCCTGAAGAACCAAGGTGTGGGTTTAGTAGAAAAGTTATCGACATTTTGAAGGAAGAAAATGTGAAATTTGGAAGTTTTGATATCTTATCAGACAATGAGATTCGTGAGGGATTGAAGAAGTTTTCTAACTGGCCAACATTTCCACAGCTCTATTGCAATGGGGAACTACTAGGTGGGTGTGACATAGTCATTGCAATGCATGAGAGTGGCGAGTTAAAGGAAGTCTTCAGTGGTCATGGCATTGAAAACATAGCTTCTGATCAGCTAAAGACTGCAGAACCTGATAGGACAACAGGTGGTATCTCAGAAAAGTCTGGCTTGAGTGGTGCTCTAGACTCTCGTCTTAAAATGTTAGTTAATTCGAGTCCTGTTATGCTGTTTATGAAAGGAAAACCAGATGAACCCAAATGTGGTTTCAGCCACAAGGTCGTTGAAATTCTTCGTGAAGAAAATGTGAGCTTTGAGACTTTTGATATCCTTTCTGATGAAGAAGTCCGCCAGGGGCTCAAAAGTTACTCAAACTGGTCCAGTTACCCCCAACTGTATATCAAGGGTGAACTGATTGGTGGATCAGATATTGTCTTGCAGATGCAGAGAAGTGGAGAACTGAGGGAAGTTTTAGAAAATAAAGGAATCATCAAGAAAGAAACTATCTCTTATCGTCTGAAAAAATTGACCACATCTTCCCCAGTTATGCTCTTTATGAAGGGTACACCAGATGCTCCAAAATGTGGTTTCAGCTCCAAAGTTGTTAATGCCCTCAAGGCAGATGGGATTAGTTTTGGGTCATTTGATATCTTAACCGACGAGGAAGTGAGGCAGGGGTTAAAAGTTTACTCCAACTGGCCGACCTTTCCCCAGCTTTATTACAAGGGCGAGCTTATAGGAGGCTGTGATATTGTGCTGGAGCTAAAAAATAATGGAGAATTGAAATCTACTCTATCCGAATAGTATCGACATGAGCGGGTGAGCTGGCTGTGATATTGTGCTGGATCTAAAAGTAATGGAGAATTGAAATCTACTCTATCCGAATAGTATCGACATGAGCTGCTTCGGGTGTGTCCGCATCCATTCAACTGTCTCGCCTTCATCAATCTAGTGACATTATACATCTTCTAAAGTTTGCTTTTATTGTTTTAATTGATTCCTCACCCTTCAATGTGGGTCTTTTCTACTGCATGTAAAAGCAAGGGATTATCCTAGTGACTGATGAGTTTAAGTTATATCATGTGTGTTGTTACCCGTTACTGGCAACTATGTTCATTTTTATAGTTTCTTTTGTTGTGTTTGTAATGACGAGAATGCGTGCATTCATGCTAAAAGTTGAGACCTATATTTCCCTGTTTCCGCTTTAGAGTACCTTGCCTGAAACATCTGGACTTCTCATAGTATCAGGTAAAATGTTGGATCCGATTTAAAAAGTTTTTTTTTCTTCTTCCGTAGGATGAGGTTATGGAGATTTAAGGTTATGGAGATTTAAACTTTAGACCTCAAAAGAATGGAATGAACCTCAAAAGAATGAATAGATTGTTGAGCTATGCTCACTTCGATGGATCAAGTTTAAAAAGTTTAATTTCATAGTTATGTCATTGCATTATTGCTTACTTTGGTCAATTTCATAGCTCCGTCATCTTTGTGTGCGTGTGGGATGACTTAAAATCTCTTTTTGTACTCTACTCATACGAGTAGGTATAATGCAATCCATTATTTGGTTTGGACTCTGTGTTTGAAATAGTTGTTTTTTGTTTTGTTTTTTTTAGTTCAACAACATTGTGGTTGCTGTGGGGGGAGAGATTCAAACCTTAACTTCTTGGTCGAAGACATATAAGCCTCAACGAGTTAAGTTATGTGTTCAAGTTGTTTGTGGTATAATTTTTTTTTTTTTGGTTTTTTTGTTTTTTAATGTTGTTGCGATAGAGAATCTTTAATCGAAGCTGATGGATTGAAAGAATGAAGTTTGGGGGTAGGCCAATGACTCTCTCGAAAGAAAATTAAGGGGTAGGTGTTATGGAGAAAGAAATGGCGCTCGCCATTTCTCTTTTTCCATTTTCAAAGTCAAAATCTCTTACTTTATAGAAAAAGGAAGATAATTTTGTATTGTATTTGGACTTTTAAGATCAGTAGGCCAATGCAATCCAAATTCTCTAGGAAATCCTCTGGCAGCTTCTGGTATTTTCAAAGTTAACCAAATCTGTGGCTAACTATAGAGTATAGATGCATTGCATTCATATTCTCCCCTGTTTTGTTTAAACTGAAACTATTTCTTTACATTAACTCTTTGAACTTCCTTATTTCAATTTGTTATTTGGTTATAGATTTAGACTCTTTCTTTTTTTAGTTCAACAATACGTAGGAGTAGGAATTCGAACCTTTGACTTTTCGATAGAAGATATATGCCTTAACGACTATAGATTTAGACTATTAAACTAGCATAAAATGTTTTGTTTAGCAAAAGTATTGTTATAACTTCTTTAAAACTAATTAGTGGACAATGCAAACGCATTACTTTCTTTCTGAAACTTTCACAACCAACCCATCTTTCTAATTATCAAAACTCCATAGGCTATTTTTCAATGCATTGTCCTATACAATCAAGCAATCTAATATGAAGTGCTTTGAATTGGGCTATTTGCGCCTGCAATTCCAGCTTCTGTCTTCTTAGGTTCTTGTTCTCCTCCACTAGTAACAGATGGTCTCCATTCTCCTGATCAACCGCCATTGTTGCAGCTTCTTCCTTAGAAGATCTTAGAAAGGCTGGAAACACACTAGGCTCACATTTCTTACGTACAATCTCCCCCAGCATCTGCCTGTTTCCCCTCTGAAACTTCTCGTGCTTGAATTCCCACCTCTTCGACGACGTTTTCTTGAACCCCTAACGCCAATATTCCAAGAATTAGATCGAAACCCGACACAGAAAATGATGTTAAGAATACACAAAAGATCAAATATATCATAACCTATCAACCATACCCTTTAGATTTATCAGTAACTCAATATCTACGATTGTAACTCTCATTTCCTCTCCAATTAATATCAATAGCCACTCCGTCTTGTACTCATTTCCAAGCCGAGAAAAAGTATTAGGAAAACATATAACAGACAAAATATAACCTATAGATCCAATTTCCAAGGAAGAACATAAGCATCATTCCAAATTAGTAAAAATGGACAATTGGATCCACTTTATAATGAAAAACTCTCCTTGAAGATGTTTATAAGAACAGAAAATGGTGGGGGACATTCTAAAAAAAGAGAGAGAGATAGAGAAAATGACATACATAAGTATTAAGCTGGCGAATGAAGCTAGAGAAATTGTTATGCTTGAAGTACTTGGGCAATAAAATCTCAGAGAATTCAGCAGGAGACCAAACTATGAACCCATTTCCCTCTGCATTCCAAGACACAATTCTATTATCTTCTTCTTCTTCTTCTTCATCTTCTTCTTCTAACAAATCATAAGTCTTTGATAGAAAAGGGGCAGGGTTTCTTGTTCTTGAAGACTGCATAATTAATTTCATTGCCAATTTTCAGACCCAAAATTTGTTCAAAGTTGAACAGCTTCTCTACTTATAATCCCTTCACCTGCAGCCATTTGCTAGGAAGCTACCAGGTTGTTCTGTAAAGGGTGGCTCTTGCATTTGGTCTTTATTTCTTTTTCTTTTTTTCCAATTCTGCTTTTTCTTCAAGGTTGTTTGGTGATTTAAGCTGGACCCATTATATTGAAGTCTATATATAAAATATGTTAACAAAATAGTTATAAAATCAAAATCATGCTTCTTCTCGAACAACCGTAATTGACATCTACTCTTTCTTTTGGATCGAAGGTTTAAATCTCCAGAATAATATAGAATCAAAATAATATAGAATCAATAGGATTGAAAACACTCCAAATGTGAATTTTTGTTTTTGTTTTGAGTACTCCAAATGTGAACTGGACTCTTCAAATTCATTGACTATATATTCCTACTTGAAAAATTATATTTTTATAATAAGTTGTACTTGTATAGAATTTTTTTCTCCAATTTTAGATGATGTGTATTAGATGTGTGTATGAGAGAGTGCAGTGAGAACCTTAAAAATGAGATTTTTTATACGTATGCTAGAAAATGTTACACTGTCAGAGATAAATGAAATTAAGATATGGTTTTTTGTTATAAATAAAAAATAAGAGCGAACAAGAGCATAACTCAATGGCATGATGTATTGCCTAGTGACCGTGAGGTCTAAGTTTAATCACCACCCCCACATGTTGTCAAAAAAAAATAAAAATAAATAAAAAATGATTTAGTTGTTTTGGGATAGGCTAAATTAAAAAATAATAGGGTTTTTCATATATTTTTTAACACCTTAGAGGTCTATATTTTTTTTTTTTCATATCACACAAATACAAGTTGAAATTTAACGGTCATACTTTAAGTGTGTTGTTAACGGTAACGACAAAATACGGTTTTCATATATATATATATATATATAGGGAAATTGTAGTAAATGACAATTTAAGACTTATTGTTTGCAAATATAGCATGTTTTTAAAAAATTTGTGGATATAGCAATTTCCATCGCTGATATCTTATGACTGATAGAAGTCTATCGCTGATCACCTCAGCTTTTTATAGATTTTTGTCAGTGATAATAGTCTATCACTGATAGAAGTCTATCAGTGATATAATAAAGTCTATCAGTGATAGAAACAAATTTTTTTGTCATATTTGCAAAACATTTTAAAGTTTGCTAAATTTGCAATTAGTTTGGGCCTGATTGCTATTTGTGCAACTTTTATATATATATATATATATATATATATATATATATTTTTAGTTTGAGAGTTTTTTTAAAACTTTTGAAACTATTTTTAAAACTAACCCATAGTTCAAAAGTATTTTTTGTTAATTTAATTGATACTATTTTTCATAATGAAATGTTGAAAAATGACATAGAATTTCAGACGAAGGGCCGCGAACTCTGACCCACTTTTTCCTTTTTTCTATTTTGGCCCCCATGTGAATTATTTCATTAACAATGATTTAAGACTCCTAGGACGGTTGCCTAACAAATTAATCTCCTTTAATTCAAAACTAAAAAATTATATGTATATTTAAGAATCTCGGATTATCTTTTATTAATTCTACAAAATTATATTAATTTAAATCTAACTCAACAATCCTATCAGTAATTTTGCAACTTCTTTCTTTAGTCCAACATCATCTAGGGTTAGAATTTTTGAGGTCCAAGGTATAAATGAGTTAAGTTATGTTGAAATTGATATGAATTTTTAAATTATTATTTTTACATTTGTGATTCAAAGACGGTACTCTAATAAATAATCTATAAACATGGATCGCAAATTTCACTACTTAAAATTGTCAGGATATACAAAAATTAAATTTTGATACTTGTCTCGTGCCATTAGCGTCTTGCTCTAATCAAACTCATCTCTCAAAATCACTTCAATATCAAAAGTCATAGAATTTCACACAAATAACTCTAATCTTGCTAAAAAAACAAAAAAAATGATGTGAAGTATTGTGATCAAAATTATTTTTGTTGTTTCCAAACAAATTTGTAAATGATAGATAAAAAAAAAAATCATTATTATAATTTATTGTAAGAAGTCTTTAAACATGAAATCTTGAAGGCTCGGAGAAAGAAAATTGTACAGAAAAAAATAGCTAAAATAAATTTACACTTCAGACATTCAAGTTCAATAACTCTTTGCCCCAAACACACCACAACTTCAAAATTCTAAACTAAACAACTATTTGGTCCAAACACACAACACCACATATTTCAGAATTTCAAACTAAACCACACACAGACTTTAAAACTCCTCAGATTAAATAATTTCAAACTAAACAACTTCAATTCCCTGCAACTCTTTAGGTCAAACGCCCACAAGAGTTAATGAATATTTTCAATATTTTTTATAAATATTTGTAAAACATAAAAAATAACATCTATTAATTTCAATATAAATATTAATTTAAATATTTCTTTTTTTTAAAATATTCGATGTCGACATCGATATATCCCTAAAATTAAAATCTCAATATCAATATCGATATTTTCGTCCTTCGTTGGGATATCTCTCAACCAAATTAATTAAATACATTTAGCCAATTCTAAAAAAAAATCCCTTCCGTAGTGAGGTAAATATTGTCAATAATATTGAAAATTTATGTTTTTTTTTTTTTTTTTATAAAAAAAACCTTCTACACACTAAAAGTTCTCGATCCTGGTCAGCAACATTTTTTTTTTTTTCGGATATCTTAATTATACAAATGTGGCTTCAAATAGGCTAGCCAATTTGATCTAGAAATTTTATTATGGTTGAATTACTTAAATACCCAAACCCTATATTTTATTTTATATACAATTAATTTATTTAAAAATAAAATATTGATTACTAAATTTTTGTTTGAAAAAAAATCTCAAAATAAAACCTTGAAACATTAATTGAAAACAATAATGACATTAATTAGACTAATTTCTTTATAGTATTATTATTCATAATTGATATTAATTTTATAGGATTAACTCATTAAGGTATAAAAGTAATGAGTTATGTTTCAATGATATTATAGTATGTTTTACTCTTTGTTTTTTAATTTGAACACTATTATACATTATATTCAGGTATATATTAGGTAATGAAGATGCCAAAAAATTAAATTGTGTGTTATAATTAGTTAATGATTATACGATATATTCGGGTATATATTAAGTAATGCAAGATTGAAAATACAATTTTATTTATCAAGTATATCATAATTATACATTATATTCATATATGTATTAAATAAGGTATCGATTATATATAATTACATATGTATTATACATTATATTCGGGTATATGTTAAATAATGCATGTATATAATAGGTATCAATTATATAATGTTGATTGTAAAATAGGTATCAATTAAAAATTATATTAGGGTATATATAATAAAAAAATATTCGTTTATCAATAATGCATGCATAATAGGTATCAATTATATAATGTTGATGGTAAAATACTCATTCTGTTTTGAAAAATCTAATAAAAAAAATTGAAAACTTAACAAACTTACTTAGTTGAGTTGGACACGGATGAAAGATAAAAAAAATAGAAATTAGGGTTGATATATTTTGTGATAGAATGAGTATTAAATTTTTTTTAGAGAAATATTTTCAAAATTCTTAAATAATACAAATAAGAAAAACTTAAAATGATATTTAGCAAAATTAATGAAGATTATTTATGAGTTATACACAAAAATATATAATAAATGATAACATATTTATGGAATATAAAATATATAATTTGTTATAATTATTTTGTTATGATTTTGGACGAGAGGGCAAGTACAGAATTTAAAAAAAAAAAAAAAATTGAGTCGTGCTAAAGTCGTAATATTTGAAACTTAGTGACATTTATGAAATATGAGGTGAAAAAAATGTCATTTACTATAATTCCTCATATTAAAAGGATTTTGAAAACAATATTAAGGCCGGTTTGGAATAACTTTTCGGGACTAGAAAAGGAATGTTCATTTTTAGTTGGCAGTTCTTTTTTTTTTTTTTTTAACTAACCAAACTTTAATAAAGCTAAGAACTACCCAAAGGGCTACAAAAATCAACAATTAAAAGTTCAGCAAGCCACACCGACCCATTTCCATTCACAAGAACACTCATTGACAGGGGCTCAACCCGCCATATTGTGGGGAGCACCTCAGTGCAGGAGGAGGGGCCACGCCTGCAACAATGTTTGTTTTTAAGTACTTATAAATAGTTACCAAATTCAATCATGTTTTTCTCCTTTTCAGATATTAGACGATACGTGGAGTGTAGAGTTTGAATCTCTAACCTCTTGATCGAGATACAAACTTACTTATATTGATGAGGATTTAACTTTTTTTGACAATATGTGGAGAGGGAGATTCGAACTTGAGACATCTTGCTCATAGTTCATACATTATACCGGTTGAGCTAGGTTCATGTTGACTTGTTGGCTTGTGGTAGCTCCTTTTGGTAATTAGACAATTGGATATGCAATATAATAATAACACATTGAATAAATAAATTTAAGAAAACATTTCAGTTATGTTATGAATGAATCTTCTTACCACTGAGTGATGTTGTTGCAAGGTTTAGAAAAGGAGCTGCTGTTGGTGTGTGCTGGGAGTAGCAAGCATCTGGTTACCACAAGCTGATGGTATATCGATGTCTCCATGCATTGCTTCGGCTTCCTCGACCGTTTGGCCACGACCGTAGAGAGGAACCATTTATTAGGAAAATTAAACCAGAGGATGACAAGGCGGGAGAGTAGAAAGATAGAGAAGGATATTTTCTGTTATGGCTCTCCCAATCATCCTCCTACACGTGTCTGTACAAAGTTGTTAGGCCTATATTACTTTTGTCCTATCTGTATTTTGAATCATTCTTTCTTGTATAAAAGAGGAGGCTAGGGTTACTAGCCTCCACACAACAAATACATATGCTAATATAGCAAAAGGAAATAATTTCCAAGAAGTCTTTGTAAGAATTCTTCTTCTTCCGCTGTTCTATTTTCTCAAGTTTGTATCAGAGCCAAAATGGCTAACATCAACCCCAAATCGAGTTTCCCTTCTTCCTCTAGCGCCACCTTTAGCAGCTTCTCTGGCCCTCCCCTAAATCAATTACTCAATCAAATCACTTCTATCAAGCTGGATCGTACAAACTTCTTGCTCTGGCAAAACTTGGCATGGCCGATTCTTCGGAGCTATCAGCTGAAGGGTCATCTCACTGGCTCCGATGTCTGCCCAGAAATCAGCATTCCTGCTCCTTCGTCGCCTGCTCAAGTTGAAGAAACTGTTGAAAGCGTTTTGACCCCTGGGTCTGTGGAAACTCCCACCCCGATCAAAGCTTCACCCATCACATTTATCCCTAATCCGGAGCACAAGATGGGTTACCATCGATCAGCTGCTACTAGGTTGGCTCTACAACTCCATGTCACCTGAGATCGCAATGCAGGTTATGGGTTTCTACACTTCCAAAAGCTTGTGGGAAGCTATTCAAGATTTATTTGGCATCCATTCCAGGGCAGAGATTGACTACCTAAAACGTTTGTTTCAACAGACAAGGAAGGGATCACTCAAAATGGGTGAGTACCTTGTTACAATGAAAAAATACTCAGATGGATTAACACTTGCTGGTAGTTCGTTGTCCTCGGTGATCTCTTATCTCAGGTACTTTCTGGGCTTGATGAAGATTATAATCCAGTTGTGGTCATGATCCAAGGAAAGCAAGGTGTAAGCTGGTCGGAGATGCAAGCTGATCTTCTCTCTTATGAGAAACGTTTGAAGTATCAGACTGCTCTGAAATCTGGGCTCGCTGGTCTCTCCCTCTCCAATGGTACTTCAACTGTCAATATGGCACAAAACAGAGCATCTCCTCCACAAAATTTCTCTTCCAACCGACCTTCTGGCAATAATACTTCACACTCAGGAGGATACTCTAACTATCGAGGCAGTCGGGGAGGCAGAGGCCGAGGCCGCGGCAGTAACAGTCCGGATTATCGTCAAGTCCAATGCCAAGTCTGCGGCAAAATTGGCCACAGTGCAACTATCTGTTTTTCACGTTTTCAACCTGATGTAAACAACCCACGTAACACCCATCAGAGGGATAATCAACATTCTCAACATCAGTTCTCTCAAAGTCAAAACTCTTCTACATCAGGAAACTTTCAGCAACCTCGCCCGACTTCATCTGCTCTTATGGCTAATGCAGCCACTGCTAATCCTGAGACAGTAATTGATCCCCACTGGTATGCTGACAGTGGGGCGTCCAACCATGTTACAGCAAACTCTGGCTTCCTTGTAAACAAGTCTGAATACACAGGTACAGGAATCAGTAGTGGTTGGTAATGGTAATAAACTCACTATCTCTCACCTTGGCAACTCCTTCCTTGACTCTCATCTGAGCTTGCTAAAATTAAATAACGTTCTCTGTGTTCCATCTATTGCTAAGAATCTTGTGAGTGTCTCTAAATTGGCCAGTGATAATGACATTTACGTTGAATTTCACTCTGATTTCTGCTTGATTAAGGACAAAGCTACGGGAGTGGAGTTGCTGAAGGGCACCCTTAGAGATGGCCTATACCAGATAGATTCTCTTGGACAGTTGATAAATAAAGATGAAGTCTCAGCCCCTGACTTAACCAAGTCAACTGCCACTTGTCTGTCCCACATTAGTTCCCCTTCAGTCTTTGCTCCCAGTACCTTATCTTCTACTCATAGAGTCAATGTTGTGTTAACGAAATCTTTATTACACAAACAGTTGGGGCATCCCTCTGTTACAGTCTTAAATAGCATCATTCGAAATTGTAAATTGTCATTACCAATCAATGATGAATTGAAGTTTTGTGAGTCTTGTCAATTTGAGAAAATGCATGCTCTTCCTTACTCCACATCTCAATCTCAAGCCACAGTACCATTTGACTTAGTTCACACTGATTTGTGGGGGCCTGCCCCTGTCCTTTCTTCTGCTGGATTCCGTTACTATATCTTATTTGTGGATGACTTTAACAGGTTCACATGGCTGTTCCCATTAAAACAGAAGGGGATGCTCACATTGCCTTCACTGAGTTTCAATCGTTTTGTTCTCACTCAATTTCAGAAGGTCATCAAAGCTGTTCAGATGGACAATGGTGGGGAATTTAAACCAATTGCTCAAATATGTCGAAGACTTGGCATCATGACACGGTTCTCCTGCCTCTACACTTCAGCTCAAAACGGCCGTGCTGAACGCAAACATCGTCATCTGGTTGAAACGGGTCTCACACTCTTTGCTCAAGCCTCAATGCCACTAAAGTTCTGGTGGTTCGCCTTCCAGACAGCAGTTTTTCTAATTAATGGAATGCCATCCCCTGTTCTTCAGCACAAATCGCCTATGGATCTTCTTCTCAACAAGCAATTAGACTACTCAGTCCTACGGGTGTTTGATTGTGCTTGTTACCCAAACTTACGGCCGTATCAGCAACATAAGTTTGATGTCCATGCTGAACAATGTGTGTACCTTGGGCCGTCACCCCAACATAAAGGCTCCCTGTGCTTGTTATCAACTGGGAGAATAATTATCACAAGGCATGTTCGGTTCAATGAAGCTCACTTCCCATTTCAAACCGGGTTTAGCTCCACCTCTCTACCGGCCCCTTTATCCACCACTGTTCCTTCCATTATCCATTGGTTTGGCCCACCTCAGTTGCCCTCACACTCTCATTCCCAAAATCCAGCACACAACATAACTCCTTCGGCAAGTTCACCCCAAAGTGTACCCGCATCATCCTCCTCAAGCCCACAATCACTAACCCAAGAGACCCTTGCACCATCACAATCACAGCCTCTCCATCCTTCTGTCTTGCCTGACAGTCCTAACTCTCGTACTTCCTCTCCTGATCAACCAATCTCCCACAGTGTGCATTCCCAACCAAAGATATTATCCCCTCCCCCTGTTAGCAATGCCCATCCAATGATCACCCGAGCTAAAGATGGGATAGTTCGACCCAAAGTATGGGCTATAACTACCCCAACTGACTGGTCTCTCAGAGAACCAACTAAGGTGTCCACTGCCCTTGCCAATAAACAGTGGCACTCTGCCATGGATGAAGAAATCAGTGCTCTTCGCAAAGCCCAAACATGGACCTTGGTCCCTCCTTCACGCAATCAGAACATTGTTGGGTGCAAATGGATACTTCGACTGAAACAAAATGCGGATGGCTCAATACAAAGACATAAGGCTCGATTAGTAGCTAAGGGCTTTCATCAGCATCACGGTATCGACTACTTTGAAACATTCAGTCCAGTGGTGAAGTCCTCCACCATTCGCATTGTTCTATTCTTGGCACTCTCAAATGGTTGGCTTTTGAGGCAACTAGACTTCAACAACGCCTTTCTCAATGGCACCTTGAAGGAAGCAGTCTACATGACTCAACCACCCGGGTATGAAAATCCTTCATATCCCTCTTATGTCTGCAAACTTCACAAGGCTATCTATGGCTTAAAACAAGCTCCCTGAGCATGGAATGATGAACTTAAATGCTATATATTGAACTGTGGCTTCCAAGTAAGCAAGTCTGATGCCTCTCTCTTTTTTTACAATAAGGGGTCTATCTTCATCATGCTTCTGTTATATGTTGATGACGTAATACTCACTGGGAACAACTCTGCATTCATTGACAATCTCATCTGCTTGCTACATTCGAAATTTGCTTTAAAGGACCTTGGGCTACTACATTACTTCTTAGGGATTCAGGTTACATATGTTCCCTCTGGTCTCCATCTGAATCAGTCTACCTACATACATACATTGTTGGAGAAGCTGCAACTTCAACATACCAAGTCGTGTTCCACCCCTGCAGTCTCGGGTCAGAATCTATCGATTCATGATGGAACTCCTTTGACAGATCCGTTTCCTTACAGAAGCACCATTGTTGCTCTTCAGTACCTCACCAATACCAGGTCGGACATCTCATTCATAGTTAACAAGCTCAGTCAGTTCCTCAAAGCTCCAACGGACGTTCATTGGCAGGCAGTCAAACGCGTTCTTCGCTATCTGAAAGGTACTCCTTCCTATGGTCTTCTTATTCAACTCAGCTCTCAAATCTCCATCACTGCGTTCTCTGATGCGGACTGGGCAGCAAGTGTGGATGATAGGAAATCTGTAGCTGCTTATTGTGTGTTCCTTGGGCCCACTCTCATCTCATGGTCCTCAAAGAAGCAAGTGGCAGTAGCTAGATCAAGTACCGAGTCAGAGTATCAAGCCTTAGCACATGCGGCTGCTGAAATCACTTGGGTCCGACAGCTACTAAAAGAACTTGGAATTCAAATATCTTCAACACCTCGGATATAGTGTGACAACATTAGTGCTGGGGCGTTAGCAGCAAACCCAGTGTTCCATGCCCGGACGAAACACATCGAGATCGATGTGCATTATGTGCGTGATCAGGTCCTAAGTAAGTGTTTAGAGATTCAAGATGTTCCAACTAATGAACAACTTGCTGACTGCCTCACGAAATCCCTATCTCACTCCCAATTTTCCTACTTAAGATCCAAACTTGGACTCGTAAACCTCCCTTCCAGTTTGAGGGGGGATATTTGGAAAATTAAACTAGAGGATGACAAAGGCTGGAGAGTAGAAAGATAGAGAAGGATATTTTCGGTTATGGCTCTCCCAATCATCCTCCTACACGTGTCTGTACAAAGTTGTTAGGCCGATATTACTTTTGTCCTATCTGTATTTTGAATCATTCTTTCTTGTATAAAGGAGGAGGCTAGGGTTACTAGCTTCCACACAACAAATACATATGCTAATATAGCAAAAGGAAATTTCCAAGAAGTCTCTGTAAGAATTCTTCTTCTTCCGCTGTTCTATTTTCTCAAGTCCATTGTGATTGTGGTGTGGGAAATATCAGCCTTGCAAACCGGGCATTGAAGCCATTTATAGATGCAAGGCCAGCAGTATAAGTGGCCGCAGAGACTAACCACTGGCTCATGGGCAAACTCTAAGCACAGAAGAAAAGGAGAATGAGATATTTCCAAAAAGAAAAAAAACACCACCTATTTATACCCTGCAATTTCTTGCCCTTTTAACCCTTGGATTTGATTATTGTCCAAAACAGCCCATCTGAAATTAGCCTTTCCTAATTCCTGGTGTCAATCCCGGCCCCGGATCAAGACTTAATAATAGGCGGAATTTTGTGTCATGTAGTATTCGAGTGGGCATGTTCATGTGTCCAAATAACAAACTAATAATTTAATAATACATAAAATCTTTATTAACAAACTTTAATATTTTTTTTTACGAAATGGCCTCTTGTGAAATTTGAAAGATTTAAGGGTCAAATTAACAATTACCTAATAGATATTTGTTTTCTTTATAAACGCTTTAGAGTGGTTTGTAGATGTGAAGTTGCTGTGGTGTAGTGGTTATCACGTTAGTTTTACACACTAAAGGTCCCCAGTTCGATCCTGGGCAGCAACATTGTTTTTTTCCTTTTTTTTTCTGAAAATTTTCTTTTTATTTTCGCCCGGTTAACTTGGGCCGGCTTAAAAGTCCAAAAGGCCCATATGTTACCTTCGATTGTCTAGTGAAATAGGGATATTAAAAGGATTTTGAAAACAATATTACGGCCGGTTTAGAATAATTTTTCATGATAAGTGGAATGTTGATTTTTAGTTGGCAGTTTTGAAAAAATTTAAACATATATTTTAGTTAAAAAATGGTCAAATATAGAATCTAAAATAATGCCTAGACTAAAATACACCTTCAAACACTAAACTTTAAAATCATAAACCCCAAATCCTACCCATAAAGTAAATTTCGATTTCAATTTTGATCATTTTTGGGAGATAGAGCTACCCAATCGATTCTTATATAAATATATATTTTTTAAATGTGGGTATAGCTTCTTTGATAATTAATTGATAGAGAAATGAGATTTAAATTGAATGATAGAGTTTATTGGGAGATAGAGCTACCCAATCGATTCTTATATAAATGATAGACATAAGGAATGCCTATTACAGGATCAAAATAAAACTTTTTTATAAAATGAAAAAAAAAAAGGCAATTCGTTATGCAATATAATAATAACACATTGAATAAATAAATTTAAGAAAACATTTCAGTTATGTTATCACATGTCATGTTCATCCTAAATTCATAATAGGGGCCAAAATGATATATATCATATATGGTATATGTACAATT
Source organism: Herpetospermum pedunculosum (assembly GCA_028017165.1). Taxonomy (NCBI): domain Eukaryota; kingdom Viridiplantae; phylum Streptophyta; class Magnoliopsida; order Cucurbitales; family Cucurbitaceae; genus Herpetospermum; species Herpetospermum pedunculosum. Next base: position 73,468,888 of record CM051525.1, read on the forward strand.
TGTATACACATGAGGATTTGTTATTGACTGGATCAAGTAAAAGTCCAAAAGAACCCCACAAAATGCAACAAATTTGCAGAGTTAACATAAGATTAACACCTATAGAAATAAAGAACAGGTTCAATATTTGCTTGTTTTTTGTTCAAACTTCAAAGTATGAAGTAGAGATCTAACATACTGAAAATACTTTACAACACAATCTAAATCTATGTAAGAAAACACTCATTAGTTCAATTTTTATACTATTTTTAATAAAAATGAATATGTACAGATAAAGTACATTGTCGTCTTCTAATGATATTATTCTGTTCTTGGAAACTCGCACATTTTCAAGACAAGAAAGAAAGGAAGAAGAAGAAATGTACTTATCATTAGAAGACAAGAACGCACAGAATGACACAGCAGAAGAGGAAAATGGAGATTCTGTTCAATGACTTGTCTACCTGCATTTCCTGTCTTCTCAACCGGTTATTACTACTGCTCCCTGTTAGATGGTAAGAGTTTCGGTAAGAGTATAAGTTGTCCGAGTTCCCAAACACCCTCGCATACACGAAATCGCCAATCATTCCTACCACCGGATGGTGAAAACCACTGAATGATGTTCTTGCAAGGTTTAGCAAAGGAGCTGCTGAATCTTCTTCATAATTTCCCAAAAGAAGGGGGTCGTGGTTCGGTCGCTGATAAGGATTTCGATATGGAAGCTGCTGCTGCTGGTGTGTGCTGGGAGTAGCAAGCATCTGGTTACCACAAGCTGATGGTCTAGGAGGTATATCGATGTCTCGATGCATTGCTTCGGCTTCCTCGGCCGTTTGGCCACGACCGTAGAGAGGAACCATTGTGGTGTGGGAAATATCAGCCTTGCAAACCGGGCATTGCGGGTGCTCGTCGATGGCAAGAGAAGCGCTCTGGACGTGAAGCCATTTATAGATGCAAGGCCAGCAGTATAAGTGGCCGCAGAGAGTAACCACTGGCTCATGGGCAAAGTCTAAGCAGATGTTACAATCAAAGCAACCCTTGTAGTTTTCTCCATCTGTTGTACCAGAGACCTGTTTCCATCCTTGCGCAAAGTACTGCTCAAAGGCCATGGATTGGTCAAGCAACTCCACTTATTTCCTGGTAAACCGCACAAAAACTGAATGTTAAAAACAGAATTTGAAGCAAAGTCTAAGGTTAGAGGGAAGAAAGTTAAACACAACAGATCATTTACAGACAGAAGGTTGGTGGGACAATTAAGATACCTAAAACCCAACTGGATGCAACCAACCATGTGACCACTTTATTTCAGAACTAGATAGATGCCCAATTAACACATCCTGTAAGAGTTTAATTACTCAATACCAACCACAAAAATGAAACAGACTAGGAAGCAAACTATTACTGGGTTAGAGAGAGGGTGGGAAATAACAATAAAATAACATCCAAACAAACATATCAAATCATTGAGTTAGGTAAAATTCTACAAAACTCAAAGCCCAATACAAATCAATCAGCCAAGTGGTGAACTCAAGTTCTAAGAGCTTTAAATTGATTTACTGATCTGTTTAGTTCTGAACCTTTGTAGAACTTCATCAGCTGGTGAATCAATGGCTAATAACAGCTATTTTAATGAATTAGCAATTAAAGTAGTCAACTAGTGATCTCTTAGAGCTAACCATGGGCATAAATACACGTAGAGCAAGCGATATCCAGTGATTAAAAAAAAGGATTACATTACTTACTCATGTGCCAAACGAATAAACTAAGAAGAGAGGACCTAAATGTTAAGTCATAATTTAATTAATCCTGGCACACGTTCCTCCTCTTCAAGTGTGCTCTTATTATTTGAAGTAAGATGCACATTTTAGAAAAGAGAGGCAGTTAATTGCAAGGAATCTTCCTGAAAATTCCCCATCTCCCTATTCATGTTTGGGACCGGGAATCAATCAAGATATCTGCCACTACAATGTCTCCAAACCTGAGATCAACTTTATACTACATACAACCTAGCATCAGGATCATGTTTTGTAGCAAATACAAATTTATACAGCTTGAAAATCACAACTTAAAGGGGATGTTTGGGGCACTGTGTGGGTTAAAATAATCGGTGGTTAGTTATATTGGTCTATGAATAGTAAATATTATTGAAGTCGGCGTAGTTATTTTATTGACTATGGGTTATAATAGTCGGTGGGCCTGACCTGGATTGGATTATAATAACCAAGTTCACCCAACTCCAAGTGGGTGCCCCAAACAACCCCTAATAGCTTATGTTCTAGGTATAAAAGTTTTTCTAGAATATGATCCAAATTCAACATCACAAGAAACCAAGACATATTTTCTTTGACACATGTAATCCTAGTTCAATGATCAAGCCAGCCCATGAATAAAAAACATGATAAGGGGAACAATTTGAGCTATCAAATTCATGATATGCAAGCAAAAACATTATCATTTATCAGATATCAACTCGAGAATCGAGAAACCACTGTTCCCTTTATCTCCCCTGTTCAATATTTAGGGCTCCATCCAGAAGAGAAAATAAAAAACAGAACTTCAATTGATCACTCTATAAAACGAAATCCTCTTCTAGCTCCCCTTAAATAGCCCAAATGGATAAGAATTTGCTGAACTCGAGACAGATACAGTCATAAATGCCGCATACAATAAAAATGGAGACAGGAAACAGGAAACAGGAGGGCGGTAGCTACTGCCAGTTCAAAATGCATTCACAAGTAAAAAAGACACAGAATTCATAGGCCAAAACGTTTCTTCTGAGTGAAAAAATCTGTGATGTCCTTAATTGTAGTCTAATGCTAGACATATAAGAACAGATATTGTTGGGAAACCAAATCAAACCATCAAAGCCAAAGGCTAAATAAGTCTATTGTGTTAGAGATATGGTTGAACCTGTGGGCCGTACATTCAAAAGTATTTATACGAAAAACCACGAAAAAGCAGAGCCCAGAAGAAGAATTAAGCCTTCAATTAAAAGTATGTTCTCATGTAAATAGAATTATCAAACGAACAGCCAAAACCTCAAAATTAAAACGAAGCATACGGGGGAAAAACACATAAAAAAGTTGAAGCCACAGAAAAAAACTTATCCAAAAAGAAAGATCCAGAAAACGAGAAATGCGACCGGAAAATCCAACAGAAGCCTGCGCTGGAATGAAATGATAGAAACAAAGATAAGGATTCATCGAGAAATTCAGTGGGTTCACCTGAGAGGGAGAGAATCGGCAGTTCCTTCCCACAGAAGAAAGCAATTGGAGAAGAAGAAGAAGAACGGGAAACAAAGAGAAAAGATTAATGAGCCAATGAAATCAACCTCCGTTTTCTGTAAATATCTTAATATGGGCCCTACATTTGCTGACGTGGCATAATCTTTGCATCATATGCTCTCTCTTCTTCTCCTCGTTTTCTTGTTACTTTTTTTACAACAATTTTTTTTTTTTTTTTGAGTTCTGTCGTAAAGGATTTAACTGATCTCTAACTTTTGTATTATCTATTTTAATTGGGGGTTGCACAAACACGTCCAAAATAATTAAGGATAAATCGAAAACATTTTATAAATATGATAAAAAATCAGTGACTATCACTTGTAGATTATCGTTGATATATGACTATCCCTAATAGACTACTATTTGTGATAAACTACTATCTGTGATAATCACTAACAAAATTCTATAAAAAACTGAGCTGATAAACTATTATCAGTGATAATCACTAACAAAATTCTATAAAATACTGAGCTGATAAACTACTATCAGTGATAATCACTAACAAAATTCTATAAAAAACTGAGCTGGTAGACTACTATCATCGATAAACTATATTAAAGATAGAAATTGTCATATCTGCAAAAAAAAAAAAAAAAAAAAAAAAATTAAAAATGTTAAATGTTAAATTTTTAATTATTTTACTCTAAATTGACATCGATTACAATTTTTTATTTTAGTTTCTAGTTAAAAAAAAAAAACACTTAAATATAAATATATATTCCTATATATATTTTTTCATTCAATCGCTTGCATTTTACCATTGTTTTTAATCTATCATTTTCGTTGCCAAATGTTAAAATTAGATATTCGTAAAATTTAGAGAGGAAATTTGGTAGGTAAATGAGGAAGTTTCTAATTCTTATTTCAATTTTTTAAATAGTTGGAGAATTTTGACTTTTCTATTTTTAGAGATTTAATTTCTCTTCTAAATTTCTAATAACTAACCATCATGATCGGAAGTTATCATTCACCAATAAAAATAAATAAATAATAATAATATATGTAATTAAAAAATGTTTAAATGTAGTGGATTAAATTAAAACTTTTTAAACGTAAGATTTAAATTGAAATACATGCAAATATTAGAGACTAAAATAATATTATTTTAGTCAATAAACTTCTAAAATATATGCTTTAATTCATTAGTATTCAAAAAGCAACTACTTTGATTCTTGTTATTATTCAATAATTTATTACTTTACTATTTGATTCTTATATATGTTTCTAATAGCAATTTTTAAAAATTAAATGGTTATTAAACTAACCTACAACATGTGAGACATGTGGGGTAGGAGATCGAACTCGTGAGGTCACTAGTCTATATAATATATGTCGATTGAGTTATATTAGATTAGCTACGAGATCTTAATTATTTTAGTACATTGGCATGTAATAATTAATTTATAATATTTTAAATACAACCATAATTATTCGATTTCATTTAATTTGTATTAATATTGAATTTATTATGGGGTTGATTTTTCAATACCATGAATTTTTTGTTTCCTCTCTTTTGCATTTATTATGAAGAGTTTTTCATAAGAATATAACATATTAATATGATAGAGGAATTTGGAGCTTTTTTTTTTCAACTACATTCAAGTTTTTTTTTTTTTTTTTTTTTTTTCTTTGATGAAACTACATTCATGATTCAAGTTTGTGAGTACCCTGGTACCACTCTATCTTTCATTGGGAACCATAATACCATTGTGGTGGTGTATGTTTGGTATTTTTAAATTGCGGATATGAGTTGAAAGACATTATTATCTCTTAAAACTCAAAGATTCAAATCTTAAAATATATATATATATATATATATATATATATTTTTAATTTTAAAATAAAAAAAATGTAATAAAATAATTTTTGTATATGATTTTTTTATAAGTTAAAGGTATAAATAATTTCAATTTCAGATTTATTTGTCCATATCATATTTTGTCAGTTGAGCTATGTTTGTGTTGGCGCTCAAAAATATATTCTAACTCACTTCTTAATTAAAATAGTATATATTCAATCAAAAAAATGCAAGGATTTTTTTTTTTTTTTTTTTTTTTTTTTTTTTTTTTTTTTTTTTTTTTTTTTTTTTTTTTTTTTTTTTAAAGAAAATTGCAAGGAAAAATATTTAAATCATCTAAGATTAAATTTTAAATACTTTCTATTTTTTAAATAAGAATTTCAGTAAGAAAAGAGAATGATTTGCGGAGTTTTTTTTTTCATAATAAATGAAGTATGGAGATTGATTTAAATATGGATCAATATTTCAGCGCAAGTCTATTAATAAAAAGTGACTATATTTTTCCATTTGCTCTCTTTTTTTATTGAAATTTTTTCATACTTCCCACTAATTTTTTTGAAATATTGTGATAACTTTTTATTAATTATTTTTTGTTGCGTGACATAATAAACCTTAATTTTATTCTAGTTGACTTATCATAGTGGCATGAACAACTAATACATATATATCATCCCGATGGGATGGAGAATGCCATGTACATTTTAAAATTTAATTATAGATGATTTAAATACTTTTCTTGTATTTCTTTTCTTCAAATTTACTTCTTTGGTGTATATATACTATTTTAAATAAAAAAAAACCTAATAGGTTGGACTTTCTAACACCAACATGAACATAGTTCAACCGACATAATGTATGAACTATAAATAAAAAGTCAAAAAAATTCTAATGTTTCTAAAAACAAATAATTGTGTAAATAAGAGGAAGAGTATTTTAAAATTTACATTTAATAGCATTCATGGTCCTTCCATCATTTTTTTTCTATTGATTACTAACGAAAGTTGACCTGTTACATATTTATTCTATGTCCTTCCTTCTTTCATCATCACAAGTTTGCACCCATGATTTGTTGGCGAAAAAAATATGTATTATTAGAAAAAAAAAAAAAAAAAAAAAAAATAGTTATAATCTTTTTATAAAGTACATATTTATAAACATTTTTTAAAATTTAAAATATGGTATTCAAATAAATTTCTTGATTGTTGAGCCTTCTTATTCAAATGGATAAGAGAAGGGGATGCAATGTCTTTTAATTTTGTTATTTCAAAAGGATCACCCCATGTGGGTCTAAATCTTATCCTCTTCTTTGTACCAAATTTGGTAGGACACTTTTTCTTTTTCTTTTTCTTTTTCTTTTTCTTTTATATATATATATATTTTTTTTTTGGTTTGAGTGTTTAAATTTTAGATATGGGCAAGTTTATGTTTATAAGTCTAGACTCATTTTATTGATTGAAATTTAGTTCTCATTTTGTATGTATTTATATAATTTTTTAAAAATTTCTTAGAATATAACATTATAAAAGGGGTAGAGATTTGAAATGTGAATAGGTTATTAACTCCTAACTTAGTTAAATTATGTTGAAATTAATATTTTTATTTTAAATAAAAATTTAACATATAACATCTCATAAATTTTTTGTAGTCTTAGTCACGCATGTCGAATCTATTATCTGATTTGAGATATTAAACGAATTATTGAGCTACATTAATTTATTAGACATATTAAGTTATTGATTAAGGGTTCATTAAATATATTTTTGAAGATAACAAGGAGGATGATTCGTAGTGTGACAAGAATTGTTAATTTGTTTGATCTTAAATGACGTAAAGTTCTTATAATAAAGTTTAATTAACAACTATTTGTAATACTTTATGTGCCGTCGTGCAATGGTATCGATCGGTTGCTGTTCTAGAAGCAAGATTTTATATTACCTCCTCCAAATCAACGAATGAAAAAAAAAAAAATCCATAGAAAACAATAATCAATTGACAGCACAAAAAACAAATTGAATATAAAATTAAAAAAAGAAAAGGTGAGCTAGTACATCAATGGTGGATGAAAGAGATACGATCCTTCCTCACTGATCAGCCGTTGGATGCATTTGTTGATTACAATGACAAAAATATCGATATCCATATCTATATTGAGAGTTTAATTTTACGGATATATCCATAGATATATCGGTGAAATATCGATATCGATGAATAATTTTGTAAATCATTTTTTTTAAAAAAATATTTAATCTAATAATTAATTTCATTTTACTTTCAAACTAAAGTTATAGATCTTGTTATTAGTATCTATATTCATATAGAAATTAATAAATGATATTTTTTTTTTTTATGTTGTATGGGTATTTATAAAAAATATTGGAGATATCCATTTATCCTTAATATCTATATCGAACCATTCGATTTACAGATCGACGGATATATCGACATATCGACGCATATTTTCATCCTTGGTTGATTATAATTTGGAGAATTAAGTACATGTTTTCGAAATCCTAACTTTCTTCTAGAAGATTTATTTTGTTAATTTTATAATGGTAGTACGGGCCACACTCATCTCACTCTCTCTCTTCTATTGGCGAAGGGATGCATATATAAGATAACCCACTTACAATATAAATTATATATATAATATATTTTTTTTTTCGAAAAAAATAAAACTATACATCTATATTTATAATAAAGGTTGCCAAAGTGGGTTTTAGATTTTTTTATTTTTCCCCAATCAAGTGGTTGTGGTAGGTTAAGACATTTTTATATGTCCACATACTAGTCAAGATATCAAGTTTTTTTTTTTCTTTTCTTCTCACAACACGATGGGGTGGGGGATTGAACATACATCATGCCGTTGAGCTATGCTCTTGTTGACGTCAAGATATTAAGTAACTCTCTAAAACTCAAAGATTTGAATCGTTCTACTCTTTTAAAATTAAAAATCAAAGATTCTAAATAATCGTAGTTCGGACTCCATCTTCATATTCATGATGTAAAATTCTCAACATACATGCACATCCGTATAAAATTATATTACAAATTTAGTCATTATTGTTTGAACACAGTTTTAATTTGATCTTTATGATTTGAGCTTAGTCTTAACTCTTAATTTAATCAATGATTTAAAAATGTTTCAAGTTAGATTTTTATATTTTTAAAAGGTTTAATTTGAGTTTAGTCCAACATCACAAATCTCCCTCTCATTTTCATATTGAATACGGTATGTTGATTGATAATAATAAGATCAGCCAAGTAAAAGAAAAGAAAATATTAGTGGAAAGTTATTTTTTTAAGATATTTTTGTGAATATTTCAAATAATCAATTATTTCAGTGGTAAATTAAATATTTGCTTTTGTCAAAGAAAATTATAAATTATTGTTCAGACATAAAATTATGTGTTGCATTAATTAAAATAACTTTAAAATGATGTGTAGTACTTTCAAATGGTAAATGATGGATGGTTTAAAAGTAAAACATGGAGTGTGGAGGTGGCCACCTACCCACAAACTATTTATTATTTAAATGAAAGGAAGAAAAAAACAATTATTTAATATAATAATATTTTATCCGCTCTCTTTCCGTCATTCTCCCCATTTTTTTTCAATTTGAAACTAACTTGACTTTAAGTCAAGAGAGTAATACTAAAACCTAATTAAAGCAAATAAGACATAAAGATTCGATCAAATCAAACTTCGCATCCACGTTATAGGACCTGACATTATGAATCAAAAAGCAAATTATTAAATGCTGATTATATAACTCTAGCGTATTTAATACTTTCTTTTCCTTCAGAACCAAATTCACATGAATCACATAATTACATTCTCCCTTCGTAAATTATATATATATATCATCGAATCTTGCCAAAATGAAATAAACCAGAAATAGAAATATAAATATAAATATAAATATATATATATAAGATTTTTTTTCTTTTTGGGTACCAAATGAATTTGAAACCTCATTTAAAATAATAATAATTTGAAACCTGCTACACATGTATAGGTGAACCACTCCCACCCACTGAGAAGTGTCTACTCGCCGTAGTTCGCTGACTTCTATTCTACATTAGACATTTTATAAACGGTGAAATTATCCGAATCCGCCACATTGTAGCCAACAGGCTACAATTTTACACGTTGGATGTAAGCGAGAATAACTCGATTTTGACCGACAGTTTTAGTCAGAAAACTACAAGAATAACTTGATTAAAAAACATGAATTTTTTTTAATCTATATCCTACGATTATTAAGCAGTCACATTGTGACGGCTTCATTGTATAATTTTCCTTACGAGAAAGTGGAAAACAGTTCGGTTTGGAACATTATTTTTTATTGTTTGTACAAAACGTTAATCACAGTACAAAGAAATTGGTAACAGTTCATACGAATGAAGTACGTTTGTGGAAAAGTTCACGAGAACTTGAATCTGTTAATATCTAAAACCCCATAGCAATCGGTACACGGCACATAAAAACACCATTAAATTTTACTACAAAAAATCTTCGTATAGTACAAATTTTGTTGCAGAAAAGTTGAAAATGAGGTGTAAATCCCATTTACTACTAACATGAAGATATTCAGTGTCTGTAGCAGAATAGATTTCACCTACATAAAACTCATTAAACTCGTCATATCTCGATAATCTACCCTAGCATATAATCCGGAGATACCGAAACAAATACAAAAGTGAGAGAAAAAAAAAAAAGGGTTCTATAGACAACAGTGGGTTGGTCACCTACATACGACCTAACAAATCGCTCTCTGTAAAAGTAAAAGCACAAGGGAAAGTAGTTGATTGCACATACCCTTGACCTTGATCTTGGAATGAAAAGATAGCTCCATCAACGAACTCCAAGGGTGGTTGTTTGATCCGAATTCCACCAACTAATTACTGAGATCTTGAGGTAGCGGCATACCTGATAACATAAAACTATGCTTCAATCAGTTCCAATTTCTCAAGGGAACATGCCCTTATCGCCTCGGCTCCAACGCTTTCTGGTATTTGAACCATAGTAATATAATAGCTAAGAAATCGTCGTATATGTGAGAGTTGGTTGATAAGATATAGTAGGGAAATCAGGATCCTTTCTTCTTTTGGTCTTTTAATGGTTGAAGCTCCTTTGTGAACATCCGTGGAGCTATTGCCATGGACATAAGCTCTTGAAAGAGAAGCTTACAGGCATAAGGGATATACACCTAAACGCACCAGAGATAAAAATAAGTAAAAGAATAACATTGTGTCTGAGCATGTAAAAGGTAAATGGAATTTGTATTGTATTAATGTGTGCATAAAGAAGCTAGTTTTGACATTCACCTGAACGATGTCCGTTTTGTTTTTGCAACCCCTACATTCAAAGGAACTCTTCTTGAGATTTGCAATGGCTATCAATCCGCAACACTCACAGACGTGGATCCTATATGCATCACTTTGATCGAACAACCTCTCCTTCAGGAAATGAGCAGCACCATGGGCAATCATGCAGTCACGCTCCATCTCCCCAAATCGGAGACCCCCATCCCGAGACCGTCCCTCAGCAGGTTGCCTTGTAAGGATCTGCACAGGACCCCTTCCACGTGAATGTATTTTGTCATCAACCATATGCTTCAGCCTTTGGTAATAAGTCGGACCAAGGAATATCATTGCAGAGAGACGCCGGCCTGTATGGCCATTATACATAGTTTCAAACCCACGCATCTGATAACCACACTTATGCAGAGCCTTGCTGATGTTGTCCACCTGATCAAACAAACGACATTGATTAAATATAACTCTTCGAAAGCAAACTCAAACAATCTACATCATACAGAAAGATGTGCCCTAAAAACAGGCCTGGAAATGTGGTAAAAGCTTCTGGAATAATTTAGAAAGATTTAGTAAAACAAAAGAGACGTACAACAATCCCCATACCAAAAAGTGCGAACTGAGCAAAGGGAACAGATCTTTGGTTTAAGAACCATTCATCACCAAAAATCATCATAAAAATTGCAACTCTTGAAGACTGAAATACACAACTTACAGTGACATCAGTAAAAGGGGTAGCATCTCCTTCTTTTCCCATGTGGGCTGCCACCTTCCCCATGATACACTCAATAAGCTGACCAATTGTCATCCGAGAAGGAATAGCATGTGGATTCACGATAATATCAGGGGTGATTCCTTCCACAGTCCAAGGCATGTCTTCTTGTGTGTAAGTCATTCCCACTGTCCCTTTTTGACCATGTCGACTACTGAACTTGTCCCCAATCTGAGGAATTCGAACAGATCTCACCCTTACTTTCACGAATCTCAATCCATCAGCATTTGTAGTCAGTAGAACCTGCAAAAGACAGTTGAATAATTATGCATGCAGCGGATTGATTATAAGGTGCTTAATGTTACGGGAAGCATTGTGATAACAATTTTAAAATGAACGATGTATTCTTTACAAAAAAAACTTACTTGATCTACAATCCCATTTTCACTGTGACGTAAACTAATGCTATGGTCACGTCTTGAGTAACGTGCAGCTTGTCCCTGAGCTTCTTCCTGAGAAAGAGGAGTAGTCTTACCAATAATAACGTCCTCACCTGATACTCTAGTACCCTGAAGCACAACGAAATGTACTACAATCAAATTCAATAAAGGAAGAGAACAAATCACAAGCAAGTGTTTTAATCACTAAAAGACCAAAGAAAATAGTCAAAGAATATGCACAAGAGTTTTATAAGCATACAGGGGGTGCAAGACCATCGTCGTCCAATTTATCATAGGAGCCATGCCTCATACCCTGCAAAAGAAAATACCCATGTTGCAGATCAAATGTTGAAGAATTATTTAAAAGAGAGCATTAATCAAAATAAGTCCTCACCATAGTATTACTCCTGTCCGGCCGTCCAAAATCTTCTTTTACTAGAGTTCCCATCTTTTTCTCCTCATCCCTGAAAATAGACAGTGTAAAAGCATAGTCATTACAAAAATCCCAAGGTGTACATGCATGCATACGAAGTTAGGGAACTGGTAGGTGTAGGGATAAGCTTACCTGTATGACCGGAAGAAAAGTGACCTAAAAAATCCACGGTCAATAGAGGATTGATTCATGATCACAGAGTCTTCCTGGTTATAACCAGAGTAGCAAGAAATGGCAACAATGGCATTCTAAGACAATAGAAACAAAACAGAATGTGAAAAGTATTAGCAGACTAAGAGTAAATTTAAAAAAAAAAAAAAATTATATTTCAAACGTACAATGCCAGCTGGAAGCTGCCTGAAATGGAGGTGCTCCATAGCTCGTGTAGTCACAAGAGGCTTTTGTGGATAATACAAAACATAGGCCAAAGTATCCTAAATACAAGGAAAAAAATCCAGCATATTATTTGGTTAAATTGACAATGGGAAGATACCTTGAATGATGAATCTACTTCAATAGAAAAGAGAGCATACCATTCGAAATTGGTAGTTGGTGACATAAATTCCCATAGCTTGTTTACCCATAGCAGATTGATAAGTGTTACGTGGGGACTAAATATACAACAAATGAATCAGCGAGAGAAAAAGATCAACATAAAACTATATTGCAGTGGCAAAACTGACAAACCTGGTTATGGTCGGGAAATGGAATAATTGAAGCACAAACGCCCAAAATCAATGAAGGATGGATTTCACAATGAGTGTAGGTGTCTGAATAAGCATCACCTGGGTTGATCCTTGCTTGTATAAGATCCTGGTTTATTTTAAAAAGATATTAAGTTTTTGTAAATTCCCATCAGCCTATCAAATAGAATTACTATTCACTCACACTAATTGTCATGGAAATCATGGTAGTTTCCTCTTCTTCGGTGTCTATGTATTCAATGAATCCCTTTGCTACAAGATCATGCCAACCACCATCTTCTGGGGATTCCTGTTACCAGAAATCATATAGATACCAGTATTTTTTTAGAAAAAAAAAAACGAAACTTTTCATTGAATAAATGAAAAGAGACTAATGCTCATAGCAATAGCAATAAGGATAAAGAAAGACATCGAGAGTTTATTGCTCACCCTCTGCTGAAGACCATGGATATCCTTCTTCTTTATGAGAAGTCTTTGTTTCTCAACAATGAATAATGGACGACTGCAACGGCCATAATCAGTATATATCCGTAATTCTTTTAAACGAATATCTCTAACTACTCCAACTTCAGTATTTACATCAACCTAGGCACAAAAATTAGCTGCAATTAAAATCCAGTATAAGTTATGAAATAGAACACAAACACCCCGTATGTTCAACAGTCCATAGAAACTAAAATGCTAAAACATCTTTAATCTACAAGAAATCTTTACATAAGGAGAAAAAAAATATTTACTCGCCGCCTAAGCCGTCTCAAAGTCTTCACCAACATTTCAGGATCCCGATGGATGCCAACCCAACAACCATTGACAAAAATCTTTGTTGCTTGAGGAATAACAGCAGGAGAAATTTCCTGAAACCAACAGAATTTATTAAACAACGCCAAATAAAAGAGAGAAAAAACGACATAAAAACAACATCATCGTGAATTGGTAGAGAAGTTGACATTAAGCACCTCAAAATTTTCTGTGCCCCATTCTTCCAAAAATTCCAAAATAGGATATGCTGCAGATCCAACTGTTATATAGACCATCAATGCAAGATTTTTCACAAGTCCACATGCCTGATGGAAATTCAAATTGCACCAATAAGTTACCAAAAATAGCTCATATAGAGAAATCTGTTAGCATTTATACTCACTTGTCCTTCAGGTGTTTCAGCAGGACACATCATTCCCCATTGTGAATTATGTAACTGCCGAGGCTTGGCCAATTTACCTGGTTTATGACATCAATTAAATTATTAAAAAATCAATAACTGCAAACTGCTATAGAAGCAAAATGTACAAAGGAGAAAAATGTGGTTGATCCTCATCATTCCATTCACCATAATAAATAAAACAAACATAAGTCAACATATGTTTTCACCTTCTCGTCCAATGGGTGAATTCAGTCTTCGTAAGTGAGATAAGGTAGAAGCATATGTCAAACGATTTAACACCTGAAATAAAATGTAACATCGTTACCTCCAAATGAAGAAAACAAACATTTCACATTTGAAATAACATGAAACATAATTTGTAGATATTTAACGAAATACTAATATGAAAGATTCAATGGTCAAAATTGAAATAAGACTCTGGATTGTATAATGAATTTTTATCTCCCACCTGTGATACTCCAGCTCTTGTACCAGCTGCATTTGCCTGCCCCCAGTTTCCAGTGGCAAGTGAATACTTCAGGCCACTAGTAATAGTTTTCGCTTTGATGGCAAATTGCAAATTAACGTCCTTTCCATTATCAACACACTGCACCATGTTCAAAACACATGCAATGCATAAGCTTATAAAGAAAGCATAGCTACGTGAAACAAAATCAAAACTCCAATAACACAACCTTTTGTACGTAACCTCTCACATCTCTTGTTAACTTTCTAAATAGCTGATTCAAACAAATAAAAGATGATGAGAAAATCTCAAAATGATAAAAATATAACGTTTGCAACCAAAAAACAAACTTCTCAAATAAAAAAGCAAACCATTCTAAACAAGCCTCCAAGTAAAGGACCAGCAAGGTCCAGTCTTTTGTTTCCATAGTGGTCCCTATCATCTTCTGCTCTCCGGCCAAGGGCACATAAGAGTAGCCGGTGAATTATATAGCTGCCATATGTAATGTCTAGTAAGATAACTTAAGAAGTCACAGCCCAAATAGTTCAGGCAGTAGTGATGATATCTTGTATGATGATAATAATAAACAATAATAATATTGGAAATGAAGGGGGAGAGAAAAACAGATAACTGTCATACCCAAAATAGTATGCCTTCTTAGTCTCACAAAATTCACCTACGCCAACATGGGGAAGCATTTCCTTTTGAAGGATCTCTTTGGCATACCTGAGACATCAACATAACAAACATGTTGAAAAGTGCTAAAAAAGTTCCGTGCAGAATATAATGGGGCAGACCTAAATTTATTGAGATAATGCATACTTAATCCTCTTTTCCTTGGTCACACCAACTGTTGATCCTCTCTTCCCGATATAGTCTAGTGCAACCTACAGTTAAGGAAAGGCATATCAACCAACCATGTCAGTTACAAGTTACTGGAAAAATAAATTATCTTCCTTGCTTATACCCCCTCATCTATCTGTTTCGCATAAAATGAATAATTCATGTGTGTGTGTGAGAGAGAGAAAGATAGAGAGAGAGTAGAATGGTAGGCTTATAGCATCACAGAAATGGGAGACCTGCTGATTTTGGATAACAAAAGCCTCTTCCAGGGAAGGCCGAAGCAACTCCATCATTATAGTATCAGAGAAGTCATAACATATATGCTCTAGAATATCTTTGTCAGCAACAAATCCTAGAGCACGAAACACAATAATAATTGGAATTTCATTTCGAATATAAGGTAGAGTGGCACGTATGTATTGTCCTGAAGATCCCTGAAATAACATTGATGAATTGCAAAAATAATAGGTTAGAACAATATTTACTTCAAGAAAACTTCTAAATCTTCGGAATATGAAGAGAAGTACATTACCCCCTTGGCACTAGTTCGAGAAAGCATCCGTACAAACATGGTACTAGGTGGTCTATTTTGTGACTCAGCCATAGACCGAACTTCTCCCACAAAGGCATACTTGTTTGGCTGTCTTTTCTTGAAAACATATACATGATTTGTGCTCATCTTCTCTTGTGCAATAAGAACCTTTTCACTCCCATTGATGATAAAATATCCTCCTTGGTCATATGGACACTCCCCAAGCTCAGTCAGATCCTTCTCAGAATTCTGATACAACGTGCAATAACTCGATCGGAGCATGATGGGAACCTAGAGACAATACAAGGTCAAGACTTGCATAAAAATCATTTTGGTACATTTGGTTTCCATGAAGTGTTAGGAACAAACCTTCCCAATAAAAACTTTTGTAAAATCTTGGGTTTCAGTAACTTCTTCACCATCATGACCTTTCTTTATGACTCTTTTTGAGACATCAACGTACAAAGGCGCTGAATATGTAAGATTCCTCAATCGTGCAGCCTTAGGAAATAATGTTGCAGTCTCTCCATCAGATTCAGTCATCATTGGCTTACTCAAGTATATCTGACCAAAGCTGATCTTATATATTGTCTGTACATAATGCACAACCATATTAGAGCCACTGCAAATGATGCCTAGAAGAGCATGATTTTTAAATACATCAAGAACAGGAATGGGCATGGTGCATTCAATCAGTATTGACATGATTGAGGAAAAACGGAAACATGGATTTTATGCTTCCATCATTGAATGTAGAAGAAATGCATTAGCCAACCACATACAAAATTCATTAACTTATTTGGAATCCTTTTTTGTTCTCCATTCGAGTTAGCAAGAATGGAGATCTGAACTTCATTTACTCGTTACCTAACTCTAAAATAGCAGAAAGTGGTGAGAAAATCATTCTCGAATTCAGGTCTTTTCTATCAATTAACACAGTCCAAAACAAAACCTAAAGATAACTCAGCAAAGAAAATTCAAGTGACTTGGTGGCAGTTCTAATCCAAAAAAGTGGCTTGGGAGCAGTTCAAATATGAGGTTTAAAAACATTCATATGTTTATAAATAAGAAAGAAAAAAAAACAGTTTTTGACGTAACCAATTTGGCAGAGGCAGAGTAATTTTTAAAAGCAGTATACATAACAAAAAATAGCAAAAAACAGAGAGTATGTTTTTTGCTTTCCTATAAATACTATTAGAGTTTCTTTTCTAATTTTTAGAACTGTTTTATGGGTTTGGCCTTTGGACCCTTCAAATTGTTTAACAGTTAAATCTATTATGGTAGCATTAGTTGGCGTTAGTTGGAGTTCAAGCCTCAAGATCTGTTCTGGTGGGACACCCTTTCCATGGTGTGAAGATCTTGAGGCTTGCTAAAACTACATCTTTCTTCTGGTGCCTTTGGGGAGAAAGAAACGACTGAATTTTCAGAGACACATCTTCTAATTTTGATCATTTTTTTTATTATGTTATTCGTAATGCTCGAAAAGGAAAGCATCCATTCGTTCATTATAGTTTATCTTCTTTAATCTCCAATTGGAGAGCACTTATGTAACTAAACTATGGGTGTTTGAAGTTTTCTCCCTCATTTCATTTATCAGTGAAATTGCGTTTCCTTTCTCAAACAAAAAAGTTCTAAAATATTAGTTTGCACAGTCTTATAAAAAAAATATTAGTTTGCACACCAATTTTTGAAATGTACCCAACCAACCTAACATTTTTTTTAAACGTCTAGTGGGTCAAGCACTTCCACTGGACGAGAGGGAGAAAAAAATATGAAATAATAATTTCAGTCCCTATCTTTTACTTTAGTTTCAATGCCATTATCAACGAGTAACAAAAGTCCAACATGACAATTTATTTGCAAGTGTGGCAAATAAACTCTATGGTGTGATATTAGGGTTTAACAAGTTGTGTTGGTTCAAAAACATGATTAGGATAAAGCTTTAAAACATTATTTCCACTGAAATAGAAAGAATGTTAGGGCTAATTCAGTGAAAGAGTGCAACCTAAATGCTAGTTTTTTTTGTTAATTTTCAGAAACTCTTGGGGCGTACAAAAAAGACGAAATCTAAAAGCGGGCTAATTCAGTGAAAAGTTGGATGGACTAAAACTTTAATCCTCTACCATCACTGACAAATTCGTAAAATATAACAAGCCATTTGTAGTCCTTTTGAAGTGAAGTTCATCCAGGGAGTAGATAAAATTTCCCAAGTAATGAACTCATAAAACGGAGGCATCGAGAAAGAGAGAGAGCGCGGAAAAATCCTTCATCAGGAAGACGTACCTCGGCAACATCCGACTGGTGGCCGGGATTGTGCTGCGACTCGGGACGAATCTCGATGTCGGCAGACTCGTCAACAATTTCCTGCATAGTATTCTGAATAAACTCGTCGAAGGAATCGAGCTGCTGCCGGACCAAGCCCTTCTCTTCGAAATAGGCTGAAATAACTGCCCAAGCATCTTCCTGAGTGATCTCTTCTTCATCGTCGTGCATAGACTGGTCATTATCGTCGTCTTCATTCATATTCCGATCATACTCTTCGAAATCGTCCATTTTTGTTAAGGTACAGAAGGAAGTATGGTTTTTGAGAAGAGAACCTTAAGCGAGCTCGAATGAAAACCTTCGCGACCCGAAATGGCCGACTCTGCTCTATTTATACCTAATACTCCGGTTTTTAGGCCCATCTCTTTACATGTTCACGGCCCATGTTCAACTTTAGCGTTAGTTGGTCGTTAAGAAACTACCGGTTTTGCTTTGTGGGCCGGAAATGCCCGATTTATCAATTTATCCGGTAAATTACTGGAGCTCATGTAGCCCATGCCGGATTAATCGTACTCTGGGCTGGAACAATGAACTTATTCGAAGTGGCTCATTTTGTACTGAAAAAACCGATGTATGAACAATAATTAATTTTACTTCCCCACCTAACTATTCTGGGCTGGAACAATGAACTTATTCGAAGTGGCTCATTTTGTACTGAAAAAATCGATGTATGAACAAGAATTAATTTTACTTCTCCACCTAGCTACTTGATATGTGTTAGTTGAACTTAAATTGATTATTAACGTTGAACCTTATAGTTCGAAATATTCTTAAAAGGGGAAAAAAAAAAGAAAAAACCTATATTTCAGAATGAGGTAAACCCATATATAACTCACACTTTTGTTTTTTGTTTTTATCTTAAAAAAAAATTGTGATGCTTGACTAACCAATTTTTTTTTTCTAATCCACTCTAAAAATTCAATTTCAAATCATATTCAATATAGCCTTTTAAAACTCGTTCGTTTTTAATCTTATTTTTTTTTAGGAATTTTTTAAACTTAGGGTGTGTTTGGATTGACTACTAAAAAAATAATTTTCAAAGTATACATTTTTTTTAAAACATTTTTTCTAGAAATATTTATAATTAAAACACTTTTGGTTACATTTTCTCAAAAATGTTTTTATCTACAAATGTGTTTGGTTTGCTCTATCCTAAATGTTTCTCTCTCTTAATGTCAAATTACTATACAAGACAATTATTAATAAACAATATGAATTAATAAGTTTAAATATATATTTGCCAATTGAAGTAACAAACCAAGCATAGCTCAATTGACATAAGATTATGCCTTTGACTAAGTGGTCAGAGGCAGCGGGCGGTGGTGGAGGAGGAGGTGGCCGGAGGTGCCCGACAACAATTGTGGGTAGAAATTTTTTAAAGGAGTAGTGTGAGGGGATATTTTGGTAACTTTAATACAATATGAAAATTAGGTAGGTTTTTCAATTAAACGCCCAAAAATATATTTTTTTTAAGTTAATATTAAGTGTTTCACCAAAATATATTATTTCAAAAACTCATTCTCTCAAAATTTATTTCCAATTCTATCTTTATTTGTATTTTTTATAAACTTACTTTGAGTGGAGATGAAACCTAGGACCTTATGGTCACAAGATAGGTACATCATGTCAGTTGAGTTATGTTCTTGTAAGTCTCTCTTATTAGCACAATTACTCCCCAAGCTATGCTCTCTCTCAATTTATAAACTTAATTTTAAGTGTTCTTTTTTTTATGTAGAATCTGAACTCGGGCTTGTTGATTTTATTTTCAAGTTGTAGTAGCTATAATTTTCAAGCAATAGTATCACAATATAGGACAACACAAGTAAATAAATACATGTGTTGATCAGTGATTTGAAAATAAAAATTTGAAAACAATAAATTTAATATCTAAAAAAAAATTAAAAAAAAATATAGTAGTAAATTGAGGAATTATGAATAGTATCAAAAGTGTTTAGGGTTTAGCAGTAGATTGAGGAATTAGATATCAATTAAAAAAAGTGATTTAAAGTGTGTTTAGCAATCTATTCCTAAACAAAAATATAGTAGTAATTACAAAGTAAATATTTAATTTAATCGACTATTAATTAATTTATCAACATATTTTATGATATAAATTTTGTATAATAATTATTTTATGATATATTTATGTTAATAAGTATATTTATCATAGTTTTTTTTATTTCACTTTCGTTTTACAGTGTAATTCTGCACTTTCAAATATCAAATTTATAATCAGAAAACATAAAACTGTTGTTTTCAAAATTCTCAAACACTGTTTTTAAAACAGATTTACCAAACACATATTTGAAAAGAAGAAATAGAATCCGAATTGCCAAAGAAATAGAATCCGAATTGCCAAAGAAATAGAATCCGAATTGCATATCAAACAAGTCCTCGATATCTCCTGTCATGCCCCATCCATGAATTTTTCAGGAGACAAGTTCACCTCCACGACCACGACAACACGAAAACTTAATAATGCTCATAAACAAACAACAACCAGTGTAATATTCACACCAATCAAAGTACTGTTTCTTATTTCACAGTTCGTCTGCAATCTACAGCTTATCTACATAAAAGATAAAACACCACAAGCTTCACACTAGTGCAAGTTTGCAACAAATAGAAGACATACCTGTATTTCACATGGCACACACCGACTTTATTTATATTCATTGGCTGGATAGGATGTTTTTAGATATTTATATGTGAGAAAGTTACACAATCAGATCATTTTCTGCCTCCACAAATTGGCTGCAGTCAATCCCCTTACTCGAAAACGTCTTGATGAGCCTTGGGAAGATCTTACCAAGCATAATTTTGAACCCAGTAGAACTTTGGTTCATATTTTCGAGTTTTGTTGCTCCACACTGATAATCACTTCCTACTGGAGTTCCTTCCATGTATGCTCTACAGGCTGCTAGAATGTGTTGATAACGTCTACTGAAGTGTTCCTCCACAAGTGCCTCAAAATGCTGCAACAGAAGAAATGACATTTTGGATAAAGTCACAAATCACACAAGGGCTCTAGCAATCTTAGGAAATATTATTTAGAAAAAGAACTAGCATATGAAATACGTTTATGCCAAGCAGACAACGTGTTATCAGTGAACTTTCAATCAAGATTTTTTTTGGCACAATTAGTTTACATACACCCATTAATAGAGACTGAAAATTTATTGAGACTAATTGAATTGCCAGAACAATGGAAAGCAGAGTTAGCTATTATACCTTAGGGGGCTTGCTTAGCAAGTACATCATAGATTTGCAGGTAACGAGAAATGCATTTTCATTGTAGCTCACTGAGTTTCTCTCTCCCTCAGCTCTTCCTAATTGAGCACTATATCCTGCCTCGTTATAATATGGCTTCTCGTTAAGCACGAGAGCCTGAAGGGAAAGAAGAACTTGAAGTATAGTAGAACTCCCAGGATTCCACACTTCAGAGCCGCTGCCTGTCCATGTGTTTAGCAGACTTAAACAGACTTTGCCAGATTCATACAAGTTTGGGTTTACACGGAGCCCACCAGAAATGTAATGCACTAGCTGCAAAATATATAAAGGAGCTTAGTAAGAGCCTAAGATTTTCAAGAGAGATTTAAATGTATTTTCTAGCTAAAAAATCCATAACGAGACTGAAAGTTTGGAACAATAATTCCGTATGTATAAGATAAAGAAATCGATTTATCACAGTGCACAGAGCACCTAACATTGCAGAAAAATATCAAGCAGGTAGTAGAAAGAAATCGATTTATCACAGACACTATTCGAAGCATGGACACTTGCAAAATGCAGAACTTAATGAGAAAGCTTACAGGTGGTATTTGAGGGTACTCTGGAGGAAGAAAAATGTCAAAGAAGAAAAGGCCGTCGTGGTATGGTGTTCCAGGTGCACCAATAATGACAGCTCGAATAAGATCCATCCTCTCCTCAAAGACACGAACATAGATAGTTTCTACAAAGATTTCTCTCATTCAGTTGGACAGTTACATACCATCTGCATAAGAAACTAAACTAAAGAAAATAAAATGCTAACCAGGAAGATTATTTTTAAGAATGCTCCATTCTTGTTGGACCTTCTTTAGCCAACCTCTTCTTGCCTATGAGAAACCAAAAGGAATATGAAAGGATCATCTTGTCTGCTGGAATAAAATGACAGACCTAAGATTCTAAGGTATGTTTCTGACCTGAGAGAGCATGGATTCTTTTCCTGATGAAAGAAAATGATGGTCCGGGCAGTCACTGGCCATGTCAAATTGTGTAAATAAGTCGTAGTTCTCACTAGAGGTTGAACCTGTTAAATCTTCATTCTTATGAATTTCTTCTATGTTCAAACTTGTCTCACCAAGATTTTGTAATCTAGCTATTTGTGACATATCAGTGGACTGGCTGCAAGTTTGCAGCACTTCTTTCTCATGGAGTAAATCAATCTCATCCCCACCTTCAAATGATTGCAGGGCTGTAAAAGTGCCTGATAGGATTGTTGATTGAGCTGATCCAAACAATGTCGTAAAAATGTTTGAGAAAAATGTAATGGCAGCTCGAGAAAAGAAGCAAGTAGTATCCCTTTTGAAGTTTTTACCAGCACCATCACAGTTGGGCATATCCTAAGAACAAAAGGGGTATTCACCATTTAGTTTAAAATGAATTAAGAATAGATCAAATAATAATAATAATAAATAAAAATCTCAACTTTAGAACGATTAAATTTAAAAGGGAGACTTTTTAATCGGGGGTTAACTAAATAGTTCCGGAGTTCTAAAATGAATGGTACAAATATGTTGACCAGATTTTGGAAGTGCTAGAATTGGCTTTACCTTTGCTTTCTGGATATTGAAAGGTTTCAAATGCTCAATCTGGTCTTGTCTCAACTCCTCAACATTTTCACCATTAGGTACAGCGATTGTAGAAACTTCATACTTATCAATGGGGAAAATCTCTTGAGGTGAAACCTACAATCAAGTGCAAAGGAAATCGTATGACTATAGCAACAATCTCATATAACATCTTATGTATGGATAGATTATGACCACAGAAGGGGCCTTCATAGATTCAAACCAAAAACTAATGTAAATTGTAAGGGGCTAACTTCAAATTTTATCGATTCGATTTCATAATATATATATATATATATATATGAAGAGAAAAAAAAAACTGCTAAATGATGGTGCAATTTCCTTAAAACATGAGCTGTTGGACCTAGAAAATGGTTCACTTAGAGAAGCCTATCATCTGGTGAAGGAACTGATCATTCACAAAGCAAACAAGACAAAGTATAATGATAGGAATGTTACTAAGGGTATTAATACCCTTAGTAACATTCCTATCATATTACAGCTAGATTCATTAATGCTACAAATGAATTTATGTGGGATCCCTGCTACATGTATGATGAAACAGTAAAACACAATGAGGTTACAAATAGAAAGTATATACACAGGCAGAAACATTAACTAAAATGAATACCATGCTTGTGGAACAATTAGCCCATCTGACCTCCACGGCACCATCTTTAAAGCCTGTAACATTACCAATGAAAGATTGGAAGTTGTCCGTATTCATGTGATTATCAATGACGTGATTCTCCCCATTCTGAGCAGATTCTTCATTCATGGAAATTTCATAATTTATATTACTTTCATCAGATTGACTGCCAAACTTATCCAATACCAACCTAAACACAATATCTCCAAGAGAGAAGGAATAATCTGGGTGCTCAACCAGTTCATAAGCACTCATTGTTTCCTCCACCAACAGTCCATCCCGATCGCTACCTTCAGTCAAATCACCGGTTCTCCATTGAACCTTAACAGTCCGTTCCTTTGCATCAACAGCCTGCACAACACCCCATCTTTGAGTTATAGACATGCTTGGATCATCACAATTGCCCTTCTCCATAACTAACTGTTGAGGCCAAAATTCATGAGCATTCATAGCATTTGCTGGAGTTAAACAATGGCCATCTAATCCTGTGGAGCGGCTACCATCCTGCCATAGCACATCAACTTTAGTTTTTTTCTTCACGATGACAGAGATTTGCTGAAAGCCTGTACCCCTATATCCACCATTCATGAGGTCATGTGTAGTAATGAACTTTTCTCCAAGATAACCATATTTTCCATCCACAGGAAAAATACACCAGTCACCAAGATGCCAATTTGCATGTGGAAAGCACGACAACAAAGTCAATTCCTTTGCATGTTGCATACGTGGCGGAGCAGTTAAACTTGAAGAACAACCCATCAGAATTGAGGCAAGCCAATCAACATACACTAGTCCTGCTTCCACAGAACAGACTGTTCCTTCACATCGGTCATCTTTCCAACCAGATATCCATCTAGGTGGTTTGGAAACATTTGAGAACCTTACTCTTTGTCCAGGGTAATAAGGGTACTGTGAATCATCAAGTGCATCAACAGATATGGGCAAGAGCTTCCCTTGGTCCACAGCAATGATTTCATACTTCGTCCCATCATCAGAAAGAACACTGACAGAATCAATAACCTTATCTACTCTTCCAATCCATGGCCCACGAACAACATTATCTCCAACAGAAATGGAACGGATTTTTAAAAGATCTTTAGAATTTACATCTTTGATCAAGGGTCCATGATTTTTCTCCAAATCAACAAGCATGTCTATACCGACCACCTTTCCCATCTGTCCAAATGGGTCATTCACAGAACAGACTACATCTCCAAGCATGAATTCCCTCTCAAAGGAAAGGAACTCATCAATTTTTCCAATTGTCTCCTCTAAGCTTGATAAAATGCAACTAGTCTGGCCGTGATAATATTCAGCTTCCTCTAGGTCATCACTGCTATCACACTCACTGGAATTCTCCCAATCCGAGTCACTTAGAAACAGGTCCATCAATAGAATGTCTATACAAAATAACATTATATCTATGTTATTAACACAACTACCAACCAAAATAAAGACAAAAATAATATATAAGAAAAAGACCTCAAAGTATCCTCCAAATAAAAATTCAAGCCTCACTTGCTAAAAACAGAGTTCGAATTTTCTCATGTATTCTTGCTTAAACTTTTAGCAACCGTTTATGAACACCAATTCCTGAAAATTAAATATAGAGAATATATCATTCAAAGTATGTTATTGAATTGAGAAATATCACACAATAAGAAAATGATTTTCCATGTTTTGCTGCATTAGAGTAATTTTGTCAGGTCTGAATCATAGTTTTTTAAGCAGAAGCTTTGAATTGCTCTTAAAGAACATCATCAACAAAAAATGTCAAAGGAACACCAGTTAGTCAGATATGAAGGGTACCATTCAATTTTCACTTCTTTTAGTTGAACTTCCAACACCTGGGTAGGATCCAAAAGTAAATTGATTTGTGTTGCACAACTAACCGAAGTTTGAAGATAAATCTGAAGCAAAAGAGATTGATGATTGTAACATTTGTCTATGTCTATCTGCCAAATGAGCAATTTCCAATAAATATAAAAATGTCTTACCTGAATGAATCAAAATCCACTATAGGATACCTTGACTGACAGAAACAGAGCAAATTGCAAAGAAGATTTGCAAAGGGATAATATGAGTCAACTAGGACCCAAATGCCAAAGGAGATTTGCCCAATAATAATGGACTGAAGTTTCAGCGAAAGGAAACTTCTGAATAATATTTTCCAGAACTGTTGAAGAATCAAAAAGCAGTGAAACTGCCAAATAAAGACTTCTCTGTGTCGTTCTGGAACAAAGACAGATGATGACAAAGGAGATTTGTCTGAATTTTTAAGGTGACTGCATCAACCGTAAGAATCTATTTGCCAAAGGAGATTTGCCCAAGCCAGAAAATCTTCAGAATAATATAAATGCAGAAAATTAACAGAACTATTAAACTACTTGCAAAGCCCAATTTCTAATGCCAAAGGAAATTTGCCCAAACACAGAAGCTTTCGTTGCCAAGTTGATCAGCTCTCGAACGGATTTTTTCCTCAGAAGGATGTTAATTAATGTTCATCAGTGATACCAACAGAAATAACCAATTGACTACATATATCCAGCAGCTTGATCTAGAATGGAGAAGCCACATGTTGCTTGATTACTTCAAGAGAGCTATGCCATCAATTATTCATCAAATCACCAGCCCGAGAAATCTATAACATTCCCTTTTCACCTGCAACAATAATTACTGTTAATAATTTTCTTTCAAAAAAATGATGAAGAGAGAATAGCATATTGATCAGAAGCCATGGCTTCTCGGAAACTCCTAGAATATGGAGAGACTTCAGGAATCAAACAAGTGTAAATGGCTTAACCTTGTGACTGCACAGCTCATCAACAAAATTCCAAACGGAAAGCCAAGAAAAACACGAAAAAAGCAATATACTCAAAGTGAGAAAAGTATCTTTCAACATAAACGAGAACTGTTATCCCGATTTGATAAGCTAAGAACACGCTTCCTTGAAAAACGGCAGATGATAAGTTCAAAAAGCTTCAACTCCATCACACGGATAGATAGCAATAGCATGCAAAAAAAGGAAGAAAACGAAAATCATAAGCAAGGGAAGGTGAGTGAAGGACTTTGTACCTCTGAAATTTTCATATATGGCCAAAGGAACTCCCAGAATAGAGCAAAAGGAGGACTCCGGCGAATCGAAGCAACTCAACGGAGAACATAATTCACAGTGACGGCCAGAGAAATCACCTTCTCGGAAACGAAGCAAATGACAGGCATAACGAGAGAGAAAATAAACAGAAGCGGGATACTTCAGAGAGGCGGAGTAGCAGTGATCCAAATCGCGGTGTTGGCGCCATTTGTGAGCCTCAGAGCCATTGCAGAGAGTTGAAGGATGGTGGTGGTGCTGTTTTTACTCTCTGTCGCTCCGGTTGCAGGTGGTGGCGCGTGGAGGATCCACTTCCAATTAATTCGTATTCAGACTCTTCAAGAAGAGATACGAACCGAATATGCCAAAAAGATTTCTGGAATAAAGTAGGATCGACTCTAAGAAGTAATTTACAATTAATTAATTTAGTATGTTCAATTTTATTATTTAAAATTCAGTATCTTCAACTTCAACTCATTAATTTCGTAGTTTTTTTAAAAAATTAACATAACGTTCAAATCTACTCGTCTCACGTGCGGTTAAAAAAATAAATTAAACCTATAAAAAATATTTTTACATATGAATTTTGTTTATTATTATTATTATTTTTTACCAAGGTTTTCAAAATCATAAATAAATAAAATAAATAAATAAAAAAAAAAAAATTGTTCTAAAATTTGATTATAAACCTAAGGGAAATTGTACTTAAATTTAGGATTTCAATTTGGTAGATATAGCATCTTTTGAAATTTTTTACAAATATAACAAATTTGTAAAATGATTTTTTTTTATTTTCATATTACCTTTATTTAATTGATTTTATTTATGGTATTTACTCTTTGTGCACAAATTATTATCTATGCAATCAACCCCTACATAGATGAACGCTTGTAACAAGAAGTAGGAAGCGAAAATCGCAGAAGAAATTACCCATCTCTAAACAGAAAATCGAAAAAAACACCAACAAGGATGATAAAAATTATTTTTCTACACCAAGAAGGATGATAAAAATTATTTTTCTTTCTCCTCTCCCATTTTCGTATTTTCTTCTCTCCCCTCTTCCAAAATTTAAATTTAAATATTTTCGATTTTGGGGTATTATAGACAAGATCTATTAAACTTTTGCTTAGTTTATAAGCATGGTTGGAAATAACACGGAAAAACATATTAAAAAAAGTGGTTAATTAACTAAAACGAGCTTATATTGAGAGAGATATGATGTTCAGAAGATGAACCAGAATCACATAGCAACCTATACGATCGCATAGGCTATGCGATTCTGGTTCATCTTCCGAATATCATATCTCTCTCGATATAAGCTCGTTTTAGCTAATTATTCACTCGTTTTTATATAAACAAAATTCTAAATAGAGCTCAATTGAATCTAGACTTTTTGGTCTTTTCCATAGACCATGTTTTTTTTTTTTTTTTTTTTTATTTGCAAAAAAAAAAATTACATTTTGCTATTTTTTAAAAAAAAAAATTATTTATCATCAATATACTATTTTCACAGTATATCATCAATAGGCGTTAGGATTGAACCCATAACCCAGAACCTTATGTCAATTGAGCTATGTTCAGTTATTATTATTATTATTATTATTATTATTTTTATTATTATTATTATTTTTATTATTATTTTTTTTTTATTTTTTTTTATTTTTTTAACATGAGTATAACTTAATAGTTAGGAGATGAATTTTTACTTAGGTTCAAAGTTCAAACTCACTTACCCTACATGTGATGTAATGTTCTTTTATATGTAATTTCTTTAATTAGATAACTATTTTTTGTTTGGATAAACTACATTGTGTTATACGAAGAGTTTGATGTCTATTTGGTATATTATGTTTCAAAGTGAACGTTGAAACATGATGTGGCATGGTTGAGTTAATAACTTTTAAAGGAAGTGGCAATATATTTTTTTTATGTGATTTTTTTTAGTACAACAACATTTGAGGGTGAGAGAATTCAAACTTCTAATAACTTAGTCGATGATATTTATCTAGACCAGTTGAACTATGTGTTGGTCCGCTAAAGAAAATTAATACAATTTTATCTATCAATTATATTAAATGGGTAGGTCACATTTTTTTTTTTTTTAACAATTGCAGATTTGGAGATCAAACCATAGACCTTTGAGATCATAATTAGTGTCTTGTTCATGAAGTTACTCGAACTAACAAATTTAGTTGTTGTAATACGAGTTTTGTTACCTAAGTCTACTCGACGAACTTACGAGTAACAAGTTCAAATCTACACCATACACCACACATATAATTATAAAACTTACTGGTAACAAGTTCAAAACTACACCAGATATATAGTTATAGTTTTTTTTAATTTTTTTTTATTAAGAGTACACATCAACTACCATTGAGTTACTATATATATTATCAATTTATAAAAGATAATATAAAATTGAATCGATTGACGTTTTTTTTTTTTTTTTTTTTTTGAGTACATTGGGGGTGGGGGGATTCGAACCACAGACCTCTTGGTCATCAAGTCATACATATGCCAGCTGAGTTAGACTCGCTTTGGCATCGATTGACGTTAATACATCTGAAAAAATAATATATATATATATATATATAATATTCTCAATTATACTTATACTATTCCTCAACTTTCCTCTCTCCATTTACTTATTTATTCTCCCCACCACCTTTTCTCTTTTTTCCAATTAGAGTGCTTTTTGACGTGTAGAAACTAGAAAGAATGATGTGATTTTGATATTTTATATTAGAATTGAGGTTAAATTAGTATTTTCGTTTTTTTAGTACATGAGTTGTGAATTCGAACCACAGTGGCACAAACTCTTGGTCGTCAACACATACATATATCAACTGACTCATATTCACTTTGGCTAGTATTTTAGGATTTTAGGTTTGTATTTCTGTTGAAAGTTTCAATTTATTTTCTATAATCTAATTAGTGTTACACAAATGTTGATATTTCTTTTTTTCGTAACACTGACACATTTCTCTTTAATACATGATATGCTTTTTTTTTTTTTTTACTAAAGAGAAGTGATGAGCCAATGTTTAAAGAAATGACGTGAAACAACCTTTGATAAAATCAATATTGGGAGAGATTTAACAAAATCATAGTTACTAAATTAAAATGTTTAAACCCATACAAAAATCAAAATAGAATTAAAGTGTAATCTATTCTAACCTAAAATTATTTAGTAATTAAAAGGGAGAGAATTGTTATAATTCCCTTAACCAAACTGGCAAGGTTCAATGATTGTTACTGTCAAAGAATGTTGTGACTGAGAGTGAAGAAAATATAAAGAATATAAAAAATTGCTTAGAGAATCCATACATGAAAAGAAAATTAAGGATAGAAGAGAATAATTCAATACCATTAAAAAAAGAAGGGACAATAATGCCTTAGGCCTACTAATAATACTCTTCTTTATTTGTTCTTTGTTTTTTAAATGACTTAGGCCTCCTACTAATACGATTATTCCCCCGCCTACCATAAATTTCAATATTTTTCCACCTTAAAATTTGTAATATAAACTTTTTTAGATCAAGCAGAAAATTTATATCAAACGTATATGAACTATTTTTTTTTTTTTGGTAGCGACTTCTGTTTTTTATTTTTTATTTTTTGTTTATTGTTTTTAAAAAAGAAAAACTATGCATGTTTAATAACTTTTTTGGTTATTTATTTTCACAGAAAAAAAAAAGAATAAAAGAAAATGAAAACAAAAAAACAGAATCCAACACTGAATCTAATTCTAAAAATTGCCAAAAAAAAAAAAAAAAAAAAAAAAAACTTTTGTAATCCATTAAAATGAATATATATATATATATATATATATATATATTTGTGATACTCTTTTTTAGTCAATATGATATCAAGGAAACTTTTCCAAGACAATTATTTTTGTCAAACCGAGCATAGCTCAATAGATATAAAGTTGTGTCTTTAACTTAAAAAAAAAAGTCATAAGTTTAATTCTCCGCATTAACTAAATAACTTTACACAAATAAATAAATAACCTTTTTCACACGAGAAAGAAATAATTAAAAAGTTGTATTGTTATTTTTTTAAATATTTGATAGCATAGAATATTTATTGTCATTCATCACTATATGATCTTATCCTTTTAGATGATATGACCGTTTACAAGAAAGCCAAGAGTATGAACCAAGATGACTTCTTTTAGGGAAAATCATGTTATCCTTATTGAAATGATATCGTCTCATTATGAAACCCTAAAATCACGTAAATCAAATGCAGGCTAATTTTCTTTTATATTTTGTAGCATACCAACAAGAATATTAAATCCATATTTCTACACAATGTAGACTTTGACCACAGTCTTATCAATCGCTAAATGTATAAGAAAGCATCTGTCCATTCCAAAAGCAACAGTTTTGAATTAGTGCTTATTTGACCTTGCTATCATATAGATATCTCAGATCCTTTTCCAAATTCAAAAAAGAAAGAAAGGAAAGAAACTGGATAAGCTTCGAAGCAAAATCAATCAAGAAGCACACGTTGGTGATAAACAGAGGAGAATGCAACTTTTATTTAGGCATAATTTGAATTTTGGTGGTGGGTTCTATTGTTTGTAATAAACGCATTGCCATTTGCTCCCACTTGTATTATTATTTTATGAACTTCACCATACCCTTTTCACCTTTTTGGGTGGATTTCAATGTGATCTTTGTTTATACCTTTTTAATGTTGTGGCTCGAAATCCAGCTGCTCCCAGATTCTAGTGATCCTCTGGAAAAAGAAAGCCACAACTCTGCCAAGTTTGATCTGTAAAAAAAGATCAAATGTAACTTAATTTAACCCAAAAGTAAGAAATTGATCAAGACCTCAAACCCATTTCAGAGTGGGGAATGTTAAGAAAAGTTTTCTCAATCAACATATGTAATTCCTAATCTCCACAATTTTGATTGTCAAAAGTTCTTTGTTTCTCTCCCCCTCCCTTTAAACTGTTTTTTTGAAAAGTTGTTCTACAAAACAAGTTATCAAACAATCTTCCCATTTCGATCCATGAGAAGCTTGAACTTGCCTGTTGTTTTATTTTTGGTCATCCAACTTAAATGAGACAATCACTCTTACTTAAAAGAGGAGTTGTCACAGACTCACAGTAAATTGAACTTTGGAAAGGAGGACTCGTTAAAATTAATGATTCTACATATCTTGGTAGTAAAAGTGCCTAGTTTCTTTTTACTTTTTGTCTGCCAAATCTATATATTTCAGTTGTTTTCACAGCTATGGTTATTTCCTGTCTTCAGAACCTTTAAAATCTAATACTCTGGCTGCTAACATGGTTTGTACTTTCTCTCTGTCTTTTAAAAGCTGCAACAAACAAAGCTATATATCAATCAAACTTTATGGAGGATATTGGGTTGTTGGTATCTATGGGACAGCACAAGTGCACAAAATAGACCAACTGTCAAGTTACAGATCACTTCCAACTCTCTCTCTTATAAAAGTCTCCCATCCCCATTTTGATTTTTCTTCCATGTGTTAGTTTGGACTATTAAACTCCAATTTGCAGATCCATTTCCATACATCTCTCTCTTGGAAAGAAGATAATGGTATTTGCATATAGGACAGCAAAACATAGACCAATGCCAAACCACTGTAGTTCAGTTCATCTCTCATTCATAACACATTAGAAATATTAAATCATCTATATAAGTCTAAAAAGCTCAAATGGATAAATTAAGGTATATTTAACCTTTGTATATATTATTAATATTTTCACTAACGTGTAGAGTCATGTTAATTTGATTCATGAAGTCCAACACATGAACTAATATTTTTTTTTTTTTGATATCCGTGAGTGTCCGGGCCAGTTTGCTAGTACCTCGACTAATCTCATGAGACAACCGCCTGACTCTACTACATTCGGTTGACAAGAAAACTCGAAGGATATTAAATCCTAGGTAAGTGACCACCATAGTTTAAACTCATTCCCTCTAAACACTTTATTATTTTCAAGCTCCTTGTTGATCATTAAGCCAACTCATGATGGTTCCAACACGAACTAAAGATATCAACTAGAAATAAAATGATATATAATATTTGAACTCAAAACCCCTGCTCTAATACCATAACAAGTAACCATTCAATCTAAAAGCTTAAACCATAAACTAGGTATATTCATAACAAGAAGATTACAGGAAATCTAGTGGCAAGCATTTAACAAAAATAAAAAGGGAGAGATTGTTGTTATGGTGCTGACCTTTGGCGTAATTAAGAAAGGAGCTAGTGGAAGCACTGTTGAGAGGAAGAATAACTGTGTTTGAGGCATAACCCTATTTTAAATCAAAGTGGAAATCATGCAAAGTAGTGAGGTTCGATACCAAGTATAAAGAAGAAAAAAGAATTCTTTAAGTGGCAAAGAAAGTGACTCCATTTAAAACCACTTTTCTTTGTGAAAGTGGATCTATATAATTCAAACAATTAAAAAACTCCAGGCCTACCTGGCATAAACACTCCCAGGGAAGACTGCATTTCTAATCTTGATACAAAACAATCAAGGTTTATGAGTCTTTTGGTCACAATTTTATTCTATTGACAAGTTTCAACTGTCCTTTAAATAGCCTCCATTTAATTTCATTAAGATTTTACTTTAGTTCGGTAGGACTACAGTGGCCAGATCATCATAATTAATTTTTTATTCAATGGCCGATGCCGTAACTTATTAAACTTAGCACCAATAAAGTGCTTTATCAAAGTTGTTTTGATAGTCAACTCAACAACTAATGGGGGTAAGATTAAAATTGGTATAAAAAGGAACAAAGATCAAAACATAATTTTAAAAAACCCTAGAATAACAATAAGGAACAATGTTAAAAAATATTCCTATGATTAATGTCTAAATAATACTCCATTAATTTTTAAGCATACAATCTTATTTTATTTGGGACAAATTGAATGTATCAATTCAAATAGTAGATTCTTGGATTATTCTCTCTTTTAATGACGTGGACTTAATCATCGGAAGTCTAACAATACATGGATTAAAACCTTTCGAGATTAAAAATGTATTTTAACCTAATAAATATAATAGACTAAACAAAACTTTTCGTGGGATTGGTGGCATCTTAACAAATAAAGTGAGGCTTCTCAAAAACAAAAACAAAATAATAATAAATAAATAAATCAATAAAGTGAGAGTGAGAAATAAGAAGGGCGGTTATGGAAAATGGGAAATTCAGTATATATAAATGAAGTTTGGAGCCATTAGTCAACTGAAGAGGCAACTACTGTGTGGTTTGGTTGGTCCTGGTCGATTAAGTTGATATTAAAGAGAGAACTTTTAATTCAATTGCTTCTTCCTGTTGGAGTTGGAGTTAGTGGGGATGTATTGCTCTTTCCATTATCTTTAACCCAACCTTTCAATTACAAAACCACTTCTCCAGTTTCATTGTTTCCAACTAATCAATCAGCATTTACTCCAATATTCAAAGATAATAGTTATTCATAATAGGCAGGAGAAATACGACACAACAGTAGGGCTAAATATATTTCCTTGCGTTTAGAAGGATTCAGAAATTCATGATATGGGGCTATGAGATGTACATGGTTTTATCAGATAGTATTTCCTTAGAAAACATCTTGGCAATTGGATTTATGTACGGTTGAAGAGTTTGAGATGTTTTGGATTTATGTAGCATGAGATTGTAAAGCTTAAATTTGTAGAGTGTGTGCTCTGATTGTGCTTGTGCAAAAGAACAAATTGAAGAATACTCAGAGTTCTATAATAGGTTAGTTTGTAAAAGTCAAAAGCTCGAGTTTATAAAGATTATGAGATTAATTTTTTTATAAAACACGCTTACATGCTAAATGTAACTTCGTTCAAATACTATTTTGGTCTCTGCACTTTCAAAACGTTCATATCGGTCCCTCCATTTTCAACTTTTATTCATTTTAGTCTTTGTACTTTCAAAACGTCTTTTTTGTCCATGTACTTTTAAAAAGTGGCCAACTTGATTCTTGCTTGCAAAATTTAAACATAAATTTTATACACAATGAAAATCTTTTAATACAATTTTATGACAACTTGTAAAGGTATTTAGTAAGTGAAATGCTAAAATTAAGATTGAAAGAAATGAGATAAAAATGAAAATGAATGAACTAAAATGTGACTTTTTAAAATTACAAGGACTAAAATAGACATTTCGAAAGTACAAAGACTAAAATGAACAAAAAAAAAAAAAAAAAAAAAAAAAATGAAAGTATAGTGACCAAAATGAACTAAAGTCTAAAAACACAGAGACCAAAATAGTATTTAAACCATTAACTTCGACTTTCAAATTTCATGCTATAAAAACTCAATTCACTAGCCAAACAACTCAAAAAACTAGCTTCGGTGAACTGAATGTCAAAGTTCAGCCTAAAGAGGGAACCAAGTGGCAAAAATAAATCTTGAAAAGAAGCTACAAGGAACTTGTCTAATAAACCCAAAAGTACTTTTCCCTTTTCCATGTGCCTAACGTTTCAACGCATCCGTCCCGCCTAAGTGGACTCTCTTTTTAAAGCTTGCCACTTTCTACTAGATGGGATTCCCTCCAAATTCCACGCTGCCCTCTTAAATCTCCCCAAACTCAGTTTTCTCACTTTAATAATTAAGCCTTATTCGTTGTAACAGAATCACTTTCACTCCCTCAAATCAATTTAAAAAACATCGATGGGCCTACCTTCACTCAGCTAACACTTCACGGAAATCAAGTTTGTTAATACCATCTTTATGCGCTATCATCACTATCAGCTTTGTTAATTCCCACAATAAAGCAAACATACTGCCCAAGAAAGTTCATCATATAACTTGGAAAAGGCAATCGTTCAGGTGTTAAGAAACCCAGTCCTATTACCAAACCCCAAATGCTACTAGAAAATACTTACTAGTTACTAGCCATCTTCCAAACACGTAATAAAATCTACAGAATAGAACTTTTTTCCCATATCTTTTGATATCATATTATTGAGGGTGTTTCTTTTGATATATTTTAATATAGCAAGTTCGCAACTGGATATTTCTTCATCGGTGACTGTGTTATCTTAACCGATCTTAAAATGAGAGGCATGGCTGAGACTACAAGGTTAGTAGTTGTGCAAGAATAAAGAACTATGTTAGAAAAAATCATTAAATGTACATTGCAATAGACAATGAGTTACTATTCTTACATGTTACTCAACGGCTTGGGCAGCTTCTGCATCTGCAGTGTTGACCTATCTACAATTGTTTGGTTAGGTTGAGCCTAAGCAAGAGAACCTTATTGAACATCAACTGCAACAGACATAAATAAAAAGAAAAAGTAAAACTTCTTAAAAGCATATTTCAAATAAAATATAAAGGATAATGTCAGTTTAATTTGAAGGGTGAGGAAATACAACCCCAGATAATCGTAGTCCCACCCAAGATTTTCTTTAAAGTTGAATCCCAAAGTTGGCAGTGAATAACGGTAAACATGGAAAAATCAACAGAATAGCAACCAAGTCAACCGAGATGCAAAATATTCCTCAAGTTTATACATCTGATAGACTGATACTTGAGCAATTAACAATGAGACCGTACATAGAAGCAATATTGTATATGGAATTACCACGAGAGAAATTTAGGTGAAGCTGCAATCTCCAATAAATGAAAGAACAATCATCATATTTAGGTGCATTGTGGACTTCACCATCGATAAACTGTTCTATGATCCCTCAACTTATTGAGAAATTAAAATTTTTGAGGTTCAGTAACTGAATGGAAAAAGTACAGTCGTGGAATGTTTATGCCAATTACGACCACTTAAAAACACAGCAGACTGTTTTACGATCCCTCAACTTATTGAGAAGTTAACATTTTAGAGCTTCAGTAACTTGATGGAAAAGGTAAAGCCGTGTAGGATCTTTATGCCCATTGAAAAGGTAAAGCCGTGTGGAATCTTTATGCCCATTATGACAACATAAAAACACGGCAGACTTGTATTTTATGACATAGAAACAATGAAAGAACAGAAAGAATGCAAGACAATGTCTAAATATGGATTATGACACGCAGTTTAAATTCCAATGTTGCTTCTTGAAGGTCCATCTACACCAAAAGCACTAAATACAAAATTAGCACCACCACCAGGTGTTCAAACCACCACCTACACTTCACCAAAGCTTTAACTTGGTGGAAAAATGAACGAAAAGTTTTTTGTTTGGTTGAAAAGATTATTTCAAAGTTCTAAGTATCTAATGAATTCAAAAGCTCGAGAACAAAAAGACTATATGGAGCAGAGCCAAAAGTTAGGATGCAAATTGTAAATTACGAAAAACTAAAAGAACCAATTGAAGGAATATATAAGAGCTAATCACCTCATCGTTCACCTCAAAGAATTTCTGTATGTCAGAACAAATGCAATTTCCATGGCTGAACTTGAAACAGGCAAGAACTGAGTTGCAAGAACAACCAAAAGAAAAGGGGCATAGATGATAAATGTAAATGATATCCACTTCCACCAATTCAAGAATCTAATTATGAAATGGCACAATTGTAAACCTGACAACAGCCAAACAAGGCTTGTAAGGCTTAAAAACCCAGTCGACTCATCACACTTTGAACCCAATAGCAGTTGCTTCCACCTCCCTCAAAAACCCGCTCTCAAAACCAACACAGGAAGCTGGAATTTGTAAAGACATGTTCACTTGGTAATGATCCCTGTCAACATTTTCTGAGATCATGTTGCTGCAAGGAACAAAAACAGTCATAGGTCCTACATCCATTTTATTTAAAAGTTACCAAATAATGAATAATTTCTGAGCACATAAACGTCTTTTCCTCAGACCTCAATGTTGCGTACAACGTTTAGTGCTTCGCTCAGAAGCTACCTGCTTCTCCTCAGAAAATCAAGTTTGTATGTCATATAATGACTAATGAAATCAAAAGAGTTGGATCATTACTGATTATTTTCTCCATAATCTTCTTTTAAAAAATTAGATTCTTGTAAGTTCCCTATTTGAGAGCTAACTGCCATCTGATATGCATCGGTCTGTGCTAGTTCTAAGATTTTAGGTAAAGAACCTTTTGCCGGAAAGACTATATAAAACCGTCCATCCCTGGTGTTGAAGCTTGAATCAAAGAGTATAAGCAGTTTCAAGCCTGCGGCTCTGCGCAAAAGATTTCCAGTACATTTCAGTTTTCAAAAGGCAGTTAGAATAGAACACAATTACCATCAGCACTCTCCCAAGCAACCAAAGAGATCTTATCTGATGCTCCTTCAGTTTTCAAATGAATATGAAGTATGAACACCTAATCAGTATTTGCTTTGGAGATCAATCATTGAATAAAGAAGGGACTTGACAGTCTGAGAACTGATCAAGTTAAATACCAGATCACCTAGCTATTTAAAAACACCAACTGAGGAGCTCAAGTGACAAGATTGATCATCAATTAGAAAACGCAGCGACATGTCCACGACTGGTGGTGGATTAGCTCATAAATTCAATGAACTCTCAGTAACAGCTAGAGTACTCAAGCTGAAGATTATGAACGGAAATTATCACCAATAATCAAGACAAGAACATGCACCATCTTTGAAGTGGTGAAAACGAAATTTATCCCTAACAATTATTTCTCTATCAGCAACAATAGAGATGTGTTTAATAGCTGAATGACAATCCTCACATATTCGAAGGTTCTTTACAATCCTAATAGTCTCACCTTGATTGGTTTTAAGTAAACCAAATGCTAGTGCAAGCTTCTCACTATGATATCTAAGGGCATAATCCCTTTCCTCATCTTCCAAATCATGCATCAAGGACTCCGGTGCTGGTACATAGCCCGATTCAGTACAACGACCCATTAATTCGTCTAAATACCTATAGATTGTATTTGTCTGAGGATGAGACTTGTCACCCATGCTAAACAAATAGGTCTTTCGATTGATCTCTATGGTGCTATAGCCTACTTGCTTCTTTAGGCGTCGTTTAATCATCATGTTTCGTACCATTTCCACTCGATCCATCCTACCGGCCAATGCATATATGTTAGAAAGCATTACATAATGACCGGGGTTTTCTGGTTCAACTGCTAAAACATGTTCTGCAACCTTAACTCCAAGGTCGAAATTTTTATGCATTCTGCAAGCCCCAAGCATTGAAGTCCAAACTGCCGGACCTGGCTCTTCAGGAAGAAATTTTTCGATAAATTGATAAGCATCGTTGAGCAATCCAGCACGCCCAAACATATCTACCATGCAGACATGATGTTCTACTCCTGGAACTAACCCGTATACTTCCTTCATGCTTGCAAATTCCCGACGACCATCATCAATCAACCCCGAATGAGCACATGCAGATAAGACTGCAACGAATGTAATATTGTTAGGACGAGGACCATAAGCTCTCATTTCACCAAAAAGCTTCATTGCTTGCTCACCATAACCATGCATCCCGTACCCTGAAATCATGGATGTCCAGGTAACAACATTCCTTTCCTTCATGGAGTCAAAAACTTCCCGCGCTTTGCTTACATTCCCACATCTAGTGTACATGTTAATCAATGAAGTACCGAGAACCACGTTGAGATCAAAACTATTACTATTAGCATAATCATGCAACCAGCAACCGAAATCAAGAGCCCCCAGCTGAGAACAGGAAGACAATAAGCTCACTATTGTAGCTGGATCAGGTTGAAAGCCCGACTCCAACATCAGA
This sequence comes from Herpetospermum pedunculosum, assembly GCA_028017165.1. Lineage (NCBI taxonomy): Eukaryota > Viridiplantae > Streptophyta > Magnoliopsida > Cucurbitales > Cucurbitaceae > Herpetospermum > Herpetospermum pedunculosum. The sequence continues at coordinate 73,508,107 of CM051525.1, forward strand.
TGAAACAAATCAATTGATTCTTTCGGGAATCCATTTTGCTCATACCCTGATAAAAGTGAGTTCCAAGCTATAATTGTTCTTTGTGGCATTTCATCAAACACCTTCTTGGCGACTTTCATATCACCAGCTTTGGCATAGAGAGCAATTAGTGCAGCTTGAACATACATATCAGAACCATACCCACAAACCATAACATGAGAATGTATTCCTCTACCCAATCTCAGAGCTGAAAGATCTGCACAGGCTTTGATCACGGACGTAAAGGTGTAATTCGACTGGGGAACACCCGAGAAAAGCATATGACGGTAAAACAAGACGGTATCAACAGAGAAACCGAACTTGGAAGTCGCTTTGAGGAGGGAATCAAAGAGGAATGAATCAGGATTTGGGATGGTGGGGAACAATCGACGAGCATAGACGATTGAACCAGCGGCACAAACCAGTGAAAGAAGCTTGGTGAGGAGGGATCGAGTTCTATGGAATCCGGAAACGATGATATGGGCATGAACTTGCTGAAGGCTTCTGAGACGGGGGCCTGCTTGAAGAATCACTGCATAGACTGGAGAGTGATGTTGAAATGCAGGTTGTTCGGATTCCACTGTAATTAGAGAGTTTGATTTGTTCATAGTTGGATTGATGATTTTACTTCTGCATCTCCAATGGGTTTGCAGAAAGAGGGAAAATCATAATTGAACAGAAATTGATGTTTACGTACAAAACAACAAGCGATCATCAAGAGCTCTTACAGTTGCAGTTAGTTCATTCTGGCTCGTCTCTCCTTCGAAAGCTCCACCAGAATCTGAAACTCCGCGCAGTCTAGCTTCGAGTGTATGCTTTTGCTGCTTCATTTCATCGTCCTCGGCATTGTCATCTTGGTGCCAAGAATGCTGTGCCTCCTAAATATGAAAGTTCGGTTCAGTTCGCGAACTGAAAAAAATAGTAAACAATCGTATAATAGCATATATATATATATATATATATATATTTAAATTTAAGAATATAATAATAATTAATAGCCAACAAGAGCATAGCACATCGCTAGTGACATAAGGTTCTAGGTTCAATCCCCCACTCAACATGTTGTCAAAAAAAAAAAATAATAATAATAATTAATAGCCCGATTGTACTCACGGGTCTTTCACATAGTATAGCCATATAAGTGAGTTGCCAAATACAGTCAATATAGTTCAAACCACTTAATATCTACACTTGATAAAAGATCATAAGTCCGAATTTCTCTCCCCACTTATTGTTGAACTAAAAATAAGTTATCAATTACCGCTTAAAGTGAGCATAGCTTAGCAACGATAATTGACATGTACTCTCTCATTTATTGAACTAAAAAAAGTTATATACCTATCGATGTAAAAGATTTTTTCCCCATATTTCATATGTTAATCGAGAGTTTATTTTCACTACTTTTTTCATACTTAGAACTGAAAATAAAATGAATGGCTACATCGGGTACTAGGTGTGCATAATTTGTTTATAGTAGTTTTATTTACTTTTCTGGGATGAAAGTAAGAAATTTTCGTTTGATAACATTTAATTTTTTGTTTTTTGTTTTTGAAATTTAGACTTATTTTCTCTTAATTTATTTCCTACGAGTTACACTTTCCTTAGAGAAAACATTTGGATTCTTAATCAAATTCAAAAAACAAAAACTATTTTTTTAGTTTTCAAAATTGACTTGTTTTTTAAAAACATTAGTAGAAACTAGATAACGAAACAAATATAGTTATAGATGAAACTAATGTTTATAAGCTTAATTTTCAAATTAAAAAAAAAAAAAAAAAAAAAAAAAAACCAAATTGTTATCAAATGGAGCCTAAAGCAGTGTGTTCCTTTAAGATGTTGATGCCTCATCCTGAAAAATCTAAAGTGAAACTCAAAATTGTCTATTTAATCTATGCATGTCCAGCTCGAGTTTAAAACCTGACCTCTGTCGAGTTTTTCAGAAAGTGTGTTGAGAAAACTGTTTTCAATTTCTAATATTAAACCTTGGTCTCTGAATTTTGCTTTCTTTTTCCAGCAAACTTTTGAAATATTCATTTTAGTATTTCAAATTTACTTCTTTTTATTCTTTAAACTTTTAAAATATATTAAACCAACTTTTAAAAATAATTATTTTGATCAAACAAATCACCTCACATTTTTTTTGAACTCGAACCTCTTTATGTTTTAATAATAATAGCAATCCAACAACCAAAATGATTGTATTTTGAAAATTCTAGAAGCAAAATAGGCATTTGAAAATTTGAAAAAATAGTTATTATTTTAAGTCCAATATTATCCGAGATCAAAGTAGAACCAACAGCTCAAAAATGGATTCTCAAAGAAAAAAAAAGGGTAAAAAATGGGATTTAAGCCTTTTTTAAGGTGCCAAATAAAAAACTTTAGCACAAGGAGAAGAGAAAACTTTAAAGACCCTTGCTATCTGGGCAGTGTACAGCCTCTCTTTTTTCAAAGTAAAGACTGTCATTTATTGGGTGCTAAAGCCTAGACAGTACCCAGCAGGGGAGTTTGTCCAAAAAAACATACACACAAGTTTCTAAGTTAAGAGTGCTGCTATCTTTCAATTTCTTGCATATGCATACTCAAACAGTTAAAACACACCCAAGTTTCTAAGCTGAGAGTGCTGCCATCTTTCAACTTCTTGATATATATATTCCCTTTTCTTTTGCCCTATGTTAAGTTTCTAAAACTCAACTTCAAGAAACACATCTTTAAAGTTTAAACTCAAAACACTAGATTGATACAGAATTTCAGCACTAAACTCCAAAGCTAATCCTATTATCTCATGATAAAAAGCTTAAAATGATTCGATTGCAAGCTCTAATAATGCTCTCTCTTCAGTCTTCACTAAATTATTTCAATCAATCAAAGCTCTTCTCTTTCACTACACTGCAGAACTCAACAACAAACCACCAATATAACATATATTTCATTTGGCTTATTTATAAGCACATAACATTTACAAAAGGACTGTGGTTTTTATAGCTGAGAAGCATTCATCAATCAACAAATGAAGGAAACACACACACACACACACAAGGAAAGTAGGATGGGTTGTCCCCTTTCTTCCATATTCACCTGAATATTTGAATCAACCTTCTTTCCCCCAATTTTGAACAGATATCCAAACCCAGAAAATCTCAATGCAACTTGCAACTTGCAACTTGGAATCAAAATAAAAGACAGAAAGCACAACAATTTACTCAAGAAACTAATCATATTTTTCTCTCCAGGAATAAACTAGAAAGAAAACCCAAGATAGGGCAAGAAGAATGTCACCAACAATCTGCCTCAGCCAATCCCAGGCAAGGTCCTCCACTCTTCGTTCGAAGTAGAATCTCCACATGGCCATTGAGACGTGAAGAACCGTACATCCCTTGGCGAAAAACCCTTGAAATTCCCTGTCCTTGACGAACGAAACCATGAAGAGAAGAAACCCGATTGCGAAGAGGAGCAACCCGGAAAACGAATCGGAGGTCCGAATCAGGAGCTGATCGTGCGGCGTAGAGCCCATTAACTTAGTGGCGATGTCGATCCCATGGCCAATCGTGTAAATCTCCTTCATATAGAACATCATGAGGCTCCCGCTCGTGATTGCGACGACAGAGTGAAGAAAGCAGATCACGGGGAAAGTCGACGACGACGACGATCCCATTTTGATCGGACGGTGGAGGCGTAGTCTAGAAATTACGAATTTCGCGCAGCGAACATGGCTGCTGCTCGTGGGTCTGTAATGGAATAGAAGACGAAATCCGTGAAACCCTAATTGTACAGCTGAAATTTGAGTTGAGGAGGACGAGGAAGACGATGAGCCGAACGAAACCGTGATCGGGCTCTTTAATGGTTTTATTTTTATTTTTAACTTTATATAAATTTCTTTATTTGGAAGAATCTGAGGAGAGAGAGTGTACACTCGGGATATGTATCTCGGGCCAGGCGGGACCCAGCTGGGTGAAATTTTTGCATATTCGACACTGTTTTGTTGATTAATACGTGGCAATGGATGACCGTGCCGACAGATTCTTAAGGGGTCTACTTGTAATTATGAATAAATATTTTAATGGAAATTTTGACAAATAAATCATCTCATCAATCCAGATATATATACATAAATTTTCTTAAACATAGTATTTTTTGACCAAATGTATAAAAATTTGCACTTTATTTTGTAAAAAAAATCTTATCATTCCATCGCTGATACAAATTTATGTAGTTCAATTTGGTCACTTATTATTTTTATAATATAATTATATCTATTTTTTTTTTTCTTAATTTACATATATATTAATGAAAATTTTAAAAAATAAAACATCTCATCAAATCGAGATATATGGACTCTAATGGACCATCTCTTTTATTCCCAAGAAGATATCAATCCTATGTAGATGGGCTTAGCCCAACTTTGTTGCCAACTTAAAAACTTGGGAAATGATGGTAGATGGGCTTAGCCTAACTTTGTTGTCAACTTAAAAGAGAAAATTCACGTATCGTAATCATTTAAAATAAACATTTCATTTTTAGTTTTAAATTTTTAGATTTTAAAAATTAAGTTTATAAATACTACTCTACTTGAATTTTTTTTTATAACAAATTAAAATTAAAATAAAAAAATTATCAAATGAGACATAAAATTTAAAAATTTTAGGACGGATTTGATAATCATTTTATTTTTAAAACTTAAATAACAAGTTTTAAAAGGTTTAATTATTATTATTATTATTATTTGTTTTTTTTTTTTTTTTTGCAAAAAATATTTTAATTAATGCGGATTTTGAACTCATGATCACATAGTCAAGAGCACAACCTTATGTTAATTGAACTATGTTCGATTTCACAGTTATTATTATTTGTTTGATAAACGTATTTTAAAGTTTTAAATCTCCACCACTTTTATTAATATGAATTTCTCAATAGACCCGAAAAAAAAACGTGTTAATATGTAAATTTACTTTAAAAAGAAAAAATCTTTTGAATGAAATGCATTAGGCGCTACATTATAGATCTTTTGAGATAGAGGTGATTCAATAAGTTGGAAAAACCCCATATATTCCAAACTTTTAATTTTAAATTTAACAATTTAATAATTTTGGCCCGTGCATTAACTTTTTAAATTTTGGTTTTGTCTCTTTTTAAAAATTAAAAAACATATATATTTGATAATTATTTTTTTTCTTTAAAAAAAAAAACACAAAACCAATTTTGTTTGATAATTATTTATTGTTTTTTAAAACAACCAAAGTTGAAAGTGTTGGACAAGTACTATTTATTTTATATTTTTTTTTATAAAATAAAAATTAAATTTTATAAAATAATGTTAATTTATTAGAATGTAAATTTTGCAACATTTATCAAAATTTAATTAAGGTTCAATTATTTTATGAAATTGAAAATTTAAGGTAAAAATTGATTTTTTCTCAAATAAAAAGAAATTATTGTATCACTTGTAAAATTGATTTTCTCTAAAATAAAAAGAATTTATTGTATCTCTTGTTTAATATATTAGAGAATCTTTAGTTCACGTTTATTATCCTAAAGTCAAGAAAATAAAACATGTTGATTGAGTGGAGTGGTTACGTATATTGATGTAACATAACAATAATATTAAAATATAATATACTAGAAAACATTCATCTGAATAAAATTATAATATATTATACTAATCATATTTTTTTAAAAAACAATATTAATAATGTTTTTAATAATAATATTAAAAGAATATTAATAATCTAAAATTTTGATTTTTGTTTTTGGGATAAAATTTGGATTTTCAAATTTAAATTGATGTTATAGTTTTTTATTTATTTATTTATCATTTTATTCATTATTTTTCTTTCTATTTTAGATTTTGTTTCCCAACACTTTTTTTCTTTTCAAACGTATATATATATGTTCAAAGGTTCCATCTTTGACAAATGAACTTGTGAGTATACAAAGATATCTTTCCCAATTTGTTACACCAAAATTATTAAATACCCGTTTAATGCATAAAAGCAACCTTTGCCTAACCATTAATTTACTTGCTTCCCTTTTCCTTTGACCGACTCAACCACCCCCTTAATACGTTGTTTTTTTAACATTAAAATCATAAAATTAATTACTCTTTCAGTATTCGATTGAACTATGCTATTACATTTGATTGTCATCCTTCAATATATTTTAAAATTTAAGAATCGACCATGATTTTTCAATTTTATGTCTAATAATTTCGTTAAGCCAAGGCGAAAAGGAGAATCTTTTCCGAATAATAAAAACAAGTAATATCATTTCAAACAGAAACCGACTGTTCCATAGCAATGAATTGAAAGTTTTTTCTATAGTATCAGATGAGGGCGATTCCCACTGAAACTGTTTGGGGATTCTTAGCTGTGTTAGACAAGACAAAAGAAGAAACATTATTAGAAAGATTCAAATGTTTCTGTCTGAATTCATCTTCCTAAATTAGCACCAAAAAACACGCTCAGATTCGTCAGAGAATTCAAATAGAACAACAACAAATGCATCTCTACGCACAGAAAGGCAGGTCTTTACTTTTGCTTTGTTCTCACATCTCAATATGGTTTGATCCTACGAGATGCTGACAGTTGCCTATAGCTCGAATCCGATCGATAAAACTTGCTAAATACACAAATTCATCATAAACAAGTGCCAAAAAATGGGAAGCGAACAACATTTAGTTTAATTACAAAAACAAAAACTTGGCCAGGTACTATGAAAACAATGCCTTACGAGAATTTCGGTTTTGGCACAGGCGAGGTTTCGGGATGCAGGGGGCCAAGCTTTTGAATCCAATGGAGGAGCCCTTTCTTATGGTCTTGAAAACTAGACAGAGGGTTGCCTATTAAATTCAGTGTCCCATCACGGGCAAGCGAAGACTCGAATTGCTCTAATACCTTCACAACCTGCCAGAAATCCGGTCTCTTCTCCGGTTGTAGGGACCAACATTGCTCGATTAAAGCTCGCATTGCCAATGGACAATCACTTGAGATAACAGGCCTAATATTCTGAAAAACCAAATGCACACAGTTCTCTTAGTTTTGTTGATAAAATAGAATATAGAAGTACGACATCCATATCAATAAAACATGCAATGGATTCGTTAAAAAAGAACACTCTTGTAAACTACTACTACCATAAAGAAACTTGAGATAACTAAGCAATCTTAACATGTATAGCTAGCTATATTCACCAAGATAAATTGTCATACCTTATTTGCTCAAAATACCAACAAAAAAATCGAAGAGTCCCTAAAGCTTCTAATTTTTGTACCTATGTTTAGGTTCATTTATATGCACCCGGTGACAACTACTTGATACTACAACATTTTGGGTTAAGAAACTCGTAATAGTATTTAACATCCTAACTCAGCGGCCCCCATGCTTTGAAACTAAACAATCTCCACCAAACAAAAAAAAACTTGGTTTTTTCCAACTAGTTGCTCATCCTCTTAGCATATTCTGCAACAGAGGCAACTGTATACTGATACTACCAAACCTAAAATGAAATTCCATCTACTACCTATAATGAGGGGATGCCTTATCATCAATAATTGATGTGTGTGAACTGATTTTGCTGCCAACTATGACGAGATGCTTGTGCTTCAAGATCCAAAAGACTTTTCTTTTTCAACATATCAACAACTTATTACTAATTAAGTTTCACCTTCAACTTTACAGTTGAAACATTTTCGAAGGAGCCTGCCATATCAAGGTATTAATGGGACTTGGAGAAATAAGATTTTAAAACACGAGTAAATTCGATGCATAAGCCCAACTTTCATCTGGTCACATGCAGGACATACAGTGGCACTCACTACATAAACATGGAACATGTGAACTTCCCAAAGCAAACATAGAATAGGCATCAACCAAACACCACGATTCACATGATAAACCTAAAGAAGAAGATAGTCAAGGAACACGTGATCAATAAAACTCACCTTATTCACAACAGCAAAGGCTGCTTGAATGGGAGTCATATCCTCGTAAGGAATTGCACCAGCCACCATTTCCCACAACATAAGCCCAAAGCTGTAAACATCGACCTTTCGACCATAGGGTTTATGTTTGATCATCTCCGGTGCCATCCATCGATAAGTACCGGGATCATCAGCTAACGGGTCAAAAAAGGCCTCAGGGCAAGCTATACCAAAATCTGCAATTTTCAGATGGAAGTCCTCGTCAATAAGAACATTCTCAGGCTTAAGATCCCGATGAATTATGCCTTGTGAGTGAATGTATTCCATGCCACGAGCGACATCTAAAGCAACTGCAACTAGCTTTTGCAAAGGAAGAGATTGGTGCTCAAGTTTGTGCAAGTATGCCCTTAACGATCCTTGAGACAAATATTCAGTAATGACACAGTAAACTGGTGGCTTCCTACACGCAGCTACAAACTGCAACAGAAAATAAACAAACATCAAGAATTCTATAAAGTTCCCTCTACAGTTCAAATATTCATCTACAATCTAACAATTGAATTACCCTTAGAATATTTGGATGATGGAGGCGAGATAAAAGGGTAACTTCTCTCGTGAATTGCTTCTCCAATCGAGAAGCAAGCGCTCCATTGTCATCATCCTCGGGAACTCGAATAATTTTAACAGCAACAGGTTCATCGTTGTATTTTCCATGGTAAAGACGACTGTGAACTCCATGAGCAAACCTTAACCCAAGAAACAACTTGGAGAGATCAACAGTCCAGTCATCGGCTGTTTCGACGGCGGTGACTCTTCCACCACCGGACTCAAAATATTTGGTCCAGGAAGAGTCCCTCCGGAACTTTGACTTATCAGCCCCTTTGGCGGAAGCTAGGTGTTTCAGGGGACTGGTATTCAAGGATGGCTTGAAACTGGCCGATTTGGAATCTTGAGGGTCCTTGTTGAATAGCTTGTTCTTGAATTCCTTAGTGCGATCTCTAAGCCGAGGAGTTGGAGTTGAGAATCTCTTACTGTCGGATTTTGCTTCCTTGAAAACCTCCGAGAGATTGCTCTCTGGAAGAGGAGACAGAGACCTCTGCTTGTTGGCTGCGAAATTTCGTTGAATCTTGGAAATATCAGGAATTGGTTTCTGAGTGGATGAAGAAGATGATTGAGGCCTCGATTTCAAGCCGGAATTTCGAGGTGGTTCGATGATAAAAGGAACAGGGTTCGATCTTAATGAGTCCCATCGATGATAAACTGTGTGAGAAAACTTGGTTCTCCTAAGCCAAGAATTAGCCTCTTCGTCCATTTTTTGTTTCCAAATCCTTCTTGATGAAAGAAACCCTAAAAGAAGTAGTTGATTTTCTCCCCCTCCTGCTGAGGAGGAGGACTAAACTGAAGTTGGGTAATGGGGAAGAAAAGGGTATGATGAAGAATTTGATGGTCCCAAAAAGCTTGATTTCTTCAAACCCATCAAAGAAGACTAAGGAAGAAACATTCTTTGTTTGAACAAATTAAAGACCCACCATAAATAATCGGCCAAATCCGAATTTCTCCCACCAGCAAAACAACCCAACTACAAGATACAGAGCAAGAAAGTCCTGTTCAACACCAAACTTCCTCCTCCTTCCTTTAGTCCCATCTTTTTTAATTTGGTTTCAAAGTCAAACTCCACCTTGAGTAAAAGCCTGGCAAATCCCACACAGAGATCCCCAATAAATAAATCAATTAGACCAACAAATAACTAATCCCCCGTTTACTATTGAAACAAGTGGGAATTACCCAGATACAAAAACCCACAAGCAGTAAAAGAAAAAGAAAAAAACTGACCTCAACTCTCAAGCATGTCGGTCTGTGTAGAATGATGGAGGAGAGAAAAAAGAGGTTAAAATTGAATAGAATTAAGAAATGGAGGAGTTTAATTTAGGGTGTAAAAGAAGAAGGTAGTAAATGAGATTCCATTACAATGGAGAAGAAAAAGGAATACAGTGGCGGTGAGTGGTGAACAGTGGGAACCACATAACCCAAACTCCTAAATCACGGAACAATATAATATATAATAGAGAGAATTTTATTTATTTAATTTTTAGAATTTTTGGAATTCTTGAGGTCATTATCGTCAATTACCTTTTTTACCCAAGCGGCCAAGCCCAGGCCAGGCCATGCCAACCAAGTTCTACGATGTTTTTTTTGTTTTTGTTTTCGTACGGTTCGCACGGATACTCTTGTGTGTTCTTTCTCTTGCGTGTCCGCTGCTGATTCGGCAGTGACTTTTTTTCATTTGGGGTGACCATTGGGATAACAAACATCCTATTTTTTTTTTTTTTTTTTTTAAGTGGGTTTTGTTCACTCTATTTGCTTACTTCGGAAAAAAAAAAACACACAACAAACTTTTAGGTCCACTTTGATAACGATTTGATTTTTAATTTTTGGTTTATGAAAATTAAGTCTATAAATCATACATCCATAAATTCCTACCATTACTTTCATTTTTATTAAAAGAAAATTACAACTCTTAGCCAAATTTCTAAAACATTAGTAAATTTTTGAATTTTTTTTTTCTCTAATTTTTTACTTGAATTTTGGAAACATTTCAAAAGATAGATAACACAATCAAATCATTCATATATGAATGTATGGTTTATAGACTTAATTTTCAAAAACCAAATGGTTATCGGAGCTTTAAAAATGACGGAAACGTAAATCAAATTTTACTTTATTTGTACGGTTAAAAATTTAAAGTTTAGAGGGGTATTTTAGTCCAAGACATTGTTTAAATTTTAGTATTTGACTATTTTTTAAATTAAAAATATATCTTTGACATTTTTTTTTTTTTTTTTTTTTTTTTTTTTTTTTTTTTTTTTTTTTTTTTTTTTTTTGGTTATCCCTATGATTGATTCTAAATCTGATGCCTCCTTAAACACTATCATAATCTGCGGAATAGAGATTTTATGCCATTTTTAAAAAAAAGTATGATCATAATCTTTAATCTAATTAGCAGGCTTAGAATTTAATCATGGCCGTCCATTCAGCTATGGGTGTGATGGTTCGTGGTGGAGCAGTCCAGGAATTCGGTGGCCCAATAAGGACCGGCCCATTGTAATGTGGGCCAGGGAGTTGGGGAATTCTTATTGGGAGCAGCCCATATTACTGGAAGGCCCAATTGGAGGGAGGAGGGCAAAATGGGAAGGACAGTGGAGGCAAGAGTGGCAATTGTGCCGTTGAAGAGGACATGATGATTCGGAGGTTGCTTTTTTTCTTTTCTTTTTAAAAACAAAAAAAAAAACATATATCATTTTCACGTCTGTCGTTTTGCAATGCTCGAAACGAGAAAAATAAAAAGTTATATTTTTTTTATATATTTTTTTTTGCCTGTTTTTAGTGTAGGGTCATTTCACAACGGTATTAGCACATGATCTCATGATCATTTTTTTTTTAAGTAAACTTTCAATTTTCTACCTGTATAGTATTTAACCTGTTTTGTTTGAGATTAACTTTTAAAATAATTATCCATAAGTGTACTTTTAAAAAAAAATAAAAAAAATCAGCTAAAGTATTGTTTGATAAATTTTAGCAGTAAACTTGAATAAATTAATGGGCTGATTGCACAAATAGCAATTATGTCCAAACTAATTGCAAATTTAGCAAATTTTAAAATATTTTGTAAATATGGCAAAAAAATTCGTTTCTATCACTGATAGAGATAGACTTTATCATATCACTGATAGACTTATCACTAACAAAAATCTATAAAAAAAATTGAGTTGATCAGCGATAGACTTCTATCAGCCATAAGATATCAGCGATAAAACTTGCCATATCCGCAAAAATTTTAAAAACATGCTATATTTTTAATTATCTTATTCTAAATTGATATCTGTTACAATTTTTCTAAATTAATTATAATATTTGGTAAATAAATATTAAATTATTGTAATTTAAGACTAGGATAGATCTATTATAAAAAAATTGTATAATTGTTTTTAAGAAAAAAGAAATAAGATATTATTTAAAAAACATATATTTGCATTTGGTTTATTAGTTTAAAAAATTATAGAATAAAATTTGATTGTGGAAAAAATACATTAAATATATAAAAATAACTCTTAATTTTGAAAATATTTAAAAATTGGTTAAAAATCTGTTAGAGAATCTAAAAGCTCTCTTAATTTAGGAAAGATTAGAAAATTGGTTAACAATCTAATGGTCAGATAATTTAAAAGCTAAGAGGAACAAATTTTATAAAGGAATGAAATTGTAATGCATTTTAAAGATTATAAAACAATTTGTTTTATTTGAATATCGCGTTGCCCAAACCACTTCAGAAAGGGAACGTAAATGGAAATTAAAAGCTGAATAATGAAAACAGAAAAGAAAAAAGAAAGACACAATGATAAATTTGTCATTATATAAAAATAAAGATAATCGATTACCAACATATAATTTTTTCTCTCAAAATAAAAAATGTGAAAAGAGGTGCAGTGCCATTTACCAGAAGCCGCTCTATATATTTTTGCCCCTAAACTCTGCAAATGTCATCCTCTACACCCATGGATTTCACTCTCTCCAAATCTTTCTTTTTTCTCCTCTTCTTCGCCATTTTCGCCGCCGACGACATCACGGCGGCTGAAACACTCGCCGTTCCCCCCCACCACTACACCGCCCTGCCACCGGCTCATCCGCCTGCCCACCATCACCACCACCACCACGCTCCGACGCCGGCACCAGTGGCTCCGCCGACCCACTTGCCGGTCCACCCTCCGGCTCAAGCGCCGAGCCCCCACCACCACCACCACGTCCACGGCCAGCCTCCGGTTCACCCACCGGTAAATGCACCTCCGCACCACCTCCCTCCCACTCACCCGCCGGCTCACTCACCTGCTCCCGGCCACCACCACCGTGACGTCCGGCCATTGCTTCCGCCGCCGAGTGACTCTCCGGCTCCGATCTACCCTCCGAAGCCTCGTTTGCTTAGGAGCTTCATTTCCGTTGAAGGAGTTGTATATTGCAAGTCCTGTAAATATGCCGGAGCTGACACACTTCTCGGAGCTACCCCTGTCGCCGGTTAGTTCTAAACTTCTCTCTTCTGCTTCAAAATTTTATCTTTAATTTACTCACTTTCCTTTCTCTAAAGGAAATAATAACTTTGGAGCAATATAGAACAACTATGGACCATCAAAAGTTTAAACCCTTTCAATTCGCCCAAAGAATGTTCAAAATCTGTCTTTTTTCTTGCTTTAGTATGCTAATATTTTTTCCAATCACAACATCACAAAACTTTAATGAAAAATCCACCCTAATTCAATTAGTATAAAGTTCTGCTTTAACTCCTTTTACTAATTCAATTCTCACATATGACAAATCGATCATAATTTAATTAACACAAATTAAGGTTGTGGTCTTAACTAAGAGGTCATGCTTCAATACCCACATTAATTAAAATACTTTCGCAAAAAAAAAAAACAAAAGAACAAAATTTTAAACTCAATTATTTCTTTTTTCTTTTTGTTAGTCATAAATTTTTAGATGGCCTATTTTAGTAAGCTTTCTCAATATTTGCTTTAACCAACATGTGGCTGTCATTCATGTTTATACTAGAACATTAATGTTTATAAATAAACAAAACCTTATTATTTATGTGTTAAAAAGCAAACAAAAACAAAACCAAAAATAGATCTAAAATAGACATTTTGTGAATATTTAGACCATAATGAATAATATTTAAAAGTTTGTATGGTAAAATTTAAAAGCCAAAATGAAATTATAATCATTGTTACGATGATTTGAATCTCCAAGCAGGTCAATTATGGTCTAAATATACTCATTTTAATATGAAATTATGAAATTATCAATTTTAACCTAAGTAGGTCAGAACTTATAATATTATTATAAAGGAGGAGTAAAGGTTGAAGTAAACAAAAAAAAGAACAAAACTAGGACATCCTCCCTTGATGAGTGTGCAACATACAATTTCTCTCTCCTCTAGCAGAATGATTTTTTATTTTAAAAAGTATTAAATAGGGTATGAAAATAAATTGAATGTGGATAAAAAAGTATGACACAAGAGAAATAGTAGAAGGGATGGTACAAATTCAGAAGAAAAGGCTGCAACTATACAGTGCATCACATGATATGGCAGAGAGCTTATAATAAATGAATTAATGATAATAAATAAATAACAGGTGCTACCGTGAAGCTAATTTGTGAGAACACGAAATACCCACTTCTCCAAACCGCCACCACAGACAACAACGGTTATTTCTTCATCTCAGCACCAAAGCTCATCACCAGCTACGCCTTCCACAAGTGCAAGGTCCTTCTCGGCTCATCCTCCACCGCCTCCTGCACCCAACCCTCCGCCCTCCACGGCGGCGCCACCGGAGCCCCACTCAGACCTCACAAGTCTTACATCGACGCCAACAACCTCCCCTTTGTCCTCTACTCCGTCGGCCCTTTTGCCTTCCAACCCACTTCATGCCCTCATCATTAGCCTTCTTGTTTTCTCATTTATGTCTTCAAATCAAACGATGTCGTTTACCTTTTCTCTTGTTCTTTGCTTCTGACTCTGGGTTATGCTACAATTAATTAATTAATATGTTTAGCTTCTTTTGTTATTTCGAATTATATTTTTTATAAAGTTATTCAGATTTTCGTGCCTAAAATAGACTCTTTTATTTCTCTATTCAAAATATTGACTTTACATTTTGAGCATGTTCCTTCACCAAACAAAGAACATGAATTCGGATTTGTAGAGAATTATATATCGAATGAAGTTGATGTTGATGGACACATCAAATTATAGTAAAAATATCTCAAAACTTTAGTCCGATTTATTTCAATTATAGCCCGAACTTTACCTTTGAAATGTTGACATTTGAGTTAAAAGATAATTAGAAATGAGTATTAAATATAGTTGTATTTTGTATTATAAAAGAAAAAGGAAAATAATAAATAATAATTAAAGGAATATCGTTTGATAATGATAACTAATCTAAAATTGATCCTGATTTTTGAAAAACTGAGTGGATTTTCCGGAAGGGTAAAAAGGGGAAAGAAAATCTAAAATAGGGTTCAGTTGTGGACCAACCAGCCAATCAATAAAAAAGGCATTTGCATGCAAAAAGGAATATATATATATTTGTTTTTAAAATAATAATAATAATTGGGTCTCTGCTTTGTTAGACCGTATCACTCCTCCAATAATGTTGCTGACCACTACTTGCCTTTTTTAAGGTCCCACGCGCCTTCCCTCGTCTGCAATCACGCTCCTAAATCTACATCATTAACAATAGGGGCAACTAGAAGAATAACTATAATCAAATAGTGGGAGTTGAAAAATAGCTAACACAAAATAAGTAATGAAAAATAGCTAACCCCTATATTTAGTCTACTCTTTATAATGTTTTGAGACTAAAATACCCTCATTCGAATTTATTCATTTGAAAATTTTAATCACCTACAAAAAAGGAATGATTTAACGAGAGAGAAATATATGGGGAAAAATCATAACACAATACAAGTAAACCGTTAGAATAACTTGAATTAAGCAAAGAGTTTAATTTGGTGAAAGAGAAATAATGCAGGAAATTCAAAAAAACTCAATGGTGATTTGATGAGAGAGAAATGATGCAGAAAATTCAAACAAAATCTCGAACGGACCAAACATTGTATTTCCATGTATACACTATCACAGAAACTCAAAACGACCAAACATTGTATTTCCATGTATACACTATCACAAAAACTCAAACCGACAAAACATTGTATTGTCAGATATACACTATCACGAAGATCTTTTTAGTTACAGTATTTTCGTAATTTCAAATAAAATCTTAAGCAACTAAAAAAATCATAATTTGTGCCTTCAATAACACCCTAGAGAAGAAGTCTAAAACTTAAAATTTGTTTCCAACTTTTTTTAAAAAAATAAAAAACTATCTAAGTAAAAACCAATTGTAGTATATACTACAAAATACACTATATAAGTAACAGTAACACTGGTTAATTTTAGTTACGGGCAATACAGTATGGTTAGATATATACATTATCACAAAAAATCGACTGAAAAAACACTGTATTGCCAGATATACACAAAGTTACGGGCAATACAGTATGGTTAGATATATACATTATCACAAAAAATCGACTGAAAAAACACTGTATTGCCAGATATACACAAGAACTTTTTAATTACTGTATTTTTTGTAACACCGTAATTTCAAATATTCTAAGCAACTAAAAAATCACAATTTGTGCATTCAACTATGGTAATACTCTAGAGAATAAGTCTAAAACTAACCAACTGATTGTAGTATATACGAAAAATACACCTAGATAAGTAACTGTTAACCGATATAAGTAGTATAAATTGAGAAATACACCAGAAAAAAAGTATATATTGGAAAGTACAAGGCAAAACGATAAATACTAAGAAGTTAAAAAACAAGGAAGAATGATAAATAAAATTATTTACACACCTGGTCCTCAAATACGATTTCAAGACTATTTTTTTCTCTCGATGGTTCAGCTTCCCTAAGTTAAATCGTTCAAAAATAGGTTAGCATTATCAACAACTTGTTGCTCGCTATCTACCTCACTTGCTTAATCAACTCATGCCTCGAAATCTTCTTGATCTCATAAACCCCTTAAGCAATCGTCATAAATCTTTCTTTCTTCACCACCACTTCCAGCATCGTCACTGCATCCTCCGGCAGATTGTTCATCAAAATTTTCACCGTCTCAGAGACGATGAGAGAGTTACCCAGAGACGAAGAGATTTGGGGACGGGTTGCAGGCGAAGTGGAAAGAAGATGAACAGTCTTGTGCAAATAAGAGAAGAGATGAAAATGAGGGTTGAAAAGTGTGGTGATGGGACTAATCTCTTCTAAAAACTAATTTAATAATATTAATAGGTTTAAAGAGTCTAAAATCAATTCCATATTTTAAGGGATTTATATTGGATTAATATAAAATCAGTTCCATATTTTTTGGGTTTAAAAAGTTTAAAATCAATCCCATATTTATGATTCTAAATATATATATATTCAGTTGTGTGGACAAACCGTAGATATTCATATCTATCTGGGTATTATTGGAATTCAAAATGTTCACTCTCCTCTCCTATATTCAAGGGAGCTATGAAATGCAAATACGAAACTTAGTTAGCCATATTTCATCTCAGCTTTTTAATCCTACTTATTTTTGAAAATTTCCCTTAACAATATGGAGTGGGCCGGTCTATATGGCCCATTTAACCTCATTTTCTGATTCTGGGCTCACTATAAAATAAGACCATGGGCTCCACACTTGCACTCCAGCCCACAATATCATTACTTTCCCCCACTTCGGATCATTTGACTCAAGTTATAACCTAACGAGATAAAACTTTTAAATTTGTGTGGTTTCTAAACTTTAAAGTTTAAAGATTGTTTAATAATTTTTTAAGCTTTCAATTTTGTTTCCTTATAAGTTGATGAACTTTAAAAGTGTCTATAAAGTTTTGAATTTTTAGTTTTATATTTATGTATTTGTTAAAATTCACCTACTTATTTCACACAAATGAAATGTAATAACTTTACTAAATATAAATTTTAATTCTGTGTTAGATAGGTTTGTAGTTTTTAAAAAATGTCGAGTAGCATGTTAGAGACTCTTATTGGATACAAAATTGAAAGTCCACCAATTTATTAGAAAAAAAAATTGAAAGTTTAGAAATTAACACTTTTAAAAATTTGACAACTTACGTTTTTTTTTTTTTTTTTTGCAACGAATTTGACAACTTATTAGATCTAGATACATACTTGATGGTCCAAGAATTAAACTCATAATTTAATCTAAATAAAATAAAGATGAAAATAACCTTTCATATTTAAAATTCAATATCAAGTTTTGCTCCTTTTATTGTTTATTATTCAAAAACAGTGAAAACATGAAACAATTCTCTTTCTCACCGAATCTTATTTTTTAAAGGGAAATTGTAGTAAATGACAATTTAAGACATATTGTTTGCAAATATAGCATGTTTTTAAAAAATTTGCGGATATAGCAATTTCTATCGCTGATATCTTATGACTGATAGAAGTCTATCGCTGATCACCTCAGTTTTTTTATAGATTTTTGTCAGTGATAATAGTCTATAAGAGATAATAGTCTATCACTGATAGAAGTCTATCAGTGATATAATAAAGTCTATCAGTGATAGAAACGGGTTTTTTTGCCATATTTGCAAAACATTTTAAAGTTTGCTAATTTTGCAATTAGTTTGGGCCTGATTGCTATTTGTGCAACCAGCCCTTTTTTAAATCTATATTTAGATTATTGACTAAATGCATTATAATTTTTTTTTTTTTTTACAACTCAGTTATGGAGTTTTGAACCTCTAATTTTAAAAGAAAAAATATATATAAAAATAATTATTTTTTTTTACATGTTAGAGATCCATCATGTCATTCAACTATATTCTTCTTGACATAAAAATTAAGACAGTTGTTATTGGGCGAAAATGACACAACAACAATTATTATTCTTGGAGTGTAATTATAAGCATGAGACTATTTTAAAAGCAATTAGCCGTTTGCTTTTGATGAGTAGGTGAGCATTAATGCTTTGGTTTATAGTTTTACTAGACTTATTACCTACAATTTTAGGTTCCGTTTGATCATTTCGTTTTTTAAAATTAATTAAGTTATCACTACTTATAAGCTCCTTTTTTTATGTAATGTAGTTTTTATGAGTGCTTAAAAAATCAGGCTAAATTTTAAAAATTAAAAAGAAAAAGGTAGTTTTTAAATTTTTTTATTTTTATTTTTTTGATGACTAATTTTTTTTTTATCTTTCTTTAAAAAAATATGAAAATGATTATCAAAAAAAGATAATATCAAAACAAGTATAATTTTCAAAATGAAAAAACAAAAAACTATTTAGGCTTTGACAAACTGAGCCTACCTCAAATGGTATGAAATATATATATGTTTGACAAAGAGCTGAGAGGTTCAAATCTCTAACCCATTAAAAAAAAATGGGGCCTTAAACTTTTTTTTTTGATGAATCAACTACGAATTAATAAATTATGAGGGGTAATGAAAAATTGTGGCCTTTTATTTATTTATTTAAGTTCAACCACTGGGTGAAATAAATCTTGAGAGTTTTTTAATTAAAATAAATATTATGTTTTAAATATGCAATAAAATTTTCATTTTGTTATTTTCATTTTGTTTGATAGAAATTGTATTAATAAAATTATACTTGAGACGAATAAGAGAGAATAAAAACTCATTCATATCCTATTCACATGGACATGATGAGAAATTATATACATGATGAGAAATTATATATATATATATATATATTGGTTAAAGAACTAGGAATGACAACAAGAGCATAGCTCAATTGGTATGATGTATGACTTAGTGATTAATAAGTCCTAAGTTCGATCCTCACCCCCACATGTTGTAAAATACAAAAAAAAGATTAGGGATGGCAAAATTTTCCGCGGGGTCGGGTCTCCGATTCGATCGGGTCGGGAAATCCCTGGTTTGACCGGGTACAGGGTCAAATTGGAGATTTATGATTTTCAAACGGGGATTCCCCGACCCCGAATTCAATTCTTGAAGCGGGGAACAGGATGGGAATGAAGAGTGCATCCCCAACCCCGCCCCGCCCTGTTGCCATCCCTAACTTACTAACTTTCCTTTTTAGCCTAAGAACATTGTAGAGATATAAAATATGGAGCCAACAAGTGTATTAGTGACTATGAGGTCCTGGTTCAATCCCTTACCCCAACATATCGAAACCTCAATTTTATGAAAATATCAAAGGAAATATAAAAGAATGTCAATGTCCATAGATATTTCTAAAAAAATATTAAAAATAAAAAATAAAAAAAATATTAGTGACTATGAGGTCCTGGTTCAATCCCTTACCCCAACATATTTTCAAAAAAAAAAAAAAAAAATGTCGATGAAAATATCGAAACCTCAATTTTATGAAAATATCAAAGGAAATATAAAAGAATGTTTTGATATTTTGAAGGCTTTAACCATTTATTTTGTTCCTTATTTTTGAACTTTAAGCAGTAATTTAAACTATGGCCAAATGACTGTAAATAATCCATAACTGTCACCTACTTAAATTAATTGTGAGTAACGTTAGAAATATAATAATGGTTGTTTTGATAATTATAAATAATGGAATAGGGGACAAAAATTTCACTTTAAATGCTACAAATAATGAGAGGGCAAAAAAGGGACTTCGGTAACATCCAAATTTTGAATTATTTGAACGAAATAATTGAGATTTTTTTTAATTTTAATTTTTCCTTTATACCCTTTCGTATAATTTTATGGTTAATTTTTTTTTTTTTAAAAGGTATTTTAAAAATGATATTTTCACTCAGAATTTAGTTTGAAAAAATTACCTTAATGGTCTCTAAGATTTGAGTTTGGTAAACTCAAGATTTCAAACTTAACAATTTTACCCCTAAGATTTACATTTAGTGCGTTTTTGGTCCCTTTGTTAAATTTTCTGTTAAATTCTAACATAATGTTGATAAATTTTTTTTACTTCTTCTTCCCTCCTCCCTCTTTCTTCAACCTATTCCAGCCTGTCGTTGTCGATGATGCAAGCTCCACCAGATTTGCTGCAACTACGTCATCCTTTCGTTGAAGACAGCTGCTGGAGCTGAAGAGTGGTGTCGCCGCCGTTCGAAGCCCTACGCTGGAGTTGTGCAAAATAGTTAGATTTTGCACTGTGTTGAGAAATTTGGTAAACTATAACAAACCCAGAAATCAAGAAATATTAGAATTTTGGCAATGAAAAATGTGAGATTCAACCAGATGAAAATTGAGTCTATGATCAACCGAGTATGTAAAAAAAACCATAAAATTTAGAATTATGGAACAAGAATATGGAATGAACCTTTTTTTTTTTTTTTACAATTTTACATTCTATTAAAAAAGAAAAAGAAAATAGGTCATTAGAATTTTGTTCATTAAAATAAAGAAAATGAGAAAATAATTGGTGTTTGGGGTTTGGGACCAAAAAGGAAGGAGGGAAAGGAAAAAAAGAGGAAGGAGGGAAAGGAAAGAGAGAACCAAAAAGGACTGGGTTTGGGGTTTGGGACGACGTCATTGCAGCAAATCCGCTGGAGCTTGCATCATCGGTGACGGGCTGAAATAGGTTGAAGAAGAGAAGAGAGAGGATAAAGAAGGAAAAAAAAAATTAACATTTTCTTAAAAAAAAAAAAAAATAATAATTAAAAATAGATGTGATGCAAACTTCAAAGTAAAATTGATAAGTATTGTTTAGATTTAATGGAAAATTTAACGAGGAACAAATAACGCACTAAATATAAATTTTCTCGATAAAATTGTTAGAATTTGAAACTACTCAACTCAAATCTAAGAGTTCATTTTTCCATTTAGTTTATAATAAAATGGTTTTTTTTTTTTTAAAGAAATCAGTAAATTCGCGTATTGTTATTTATTTATTTTCTATTTTAAATGCAGTGCTGGTGCTGTTGAGTTATTATGGGGACAGTTCAAAAAGTCAATGGGAAAAATTGAAATTGGGTTTGACGATTTCTTCACTCTCCCATCTGTGTGTGGACCCCACACCCTTCTCTTTCGTTATCTAAAATAAAATTCCAAACACCACATCTGTTGCGTCATACCCAATGTAGGCCCTATCTCTCTCAGCGCGTGGCTTTCACTTATTTATTTATTTTTTACAAGATTGTGTATTTTAATTTCAAGCTTATTTTATAATACTAAACAACATTACCAATAGCATAATCATCTATGTAAAATTTTAACGTTGGTTTAGTTAGATGAGTCTAATTTTAACATATTTTTAGTATAATAAATTTGAAGTCCAAGATTTCAACATCTGATCGTAAGTCAACAAGAACATAGCTCAACGACATGATGTATCGCCTAGTGATCGAGATCTTAGATTCAATCCCGTAAACAAATTTTAATGTTAAAATTTTAATTTGAATGAGACTATTTTTACAAATATATTTAATTGTATCATATACTTCTATGCATTTTGTTGCTAAGTTTGCTATTTCGTCGTTAGATTCTAGTATTTTTTGGATGAAATTTGGCATTTTATTGTTAAATTTGAATGTTTTTTTATCCTCTCCATTTTGAGTTTCAAAATTTTTTTAACATGATTTAAAATATTCTCTTAGTTCAATTTGGTATGATTTTTTAGGAGAAATTTAGTCTATTTTTTAAATTTAATTTTGAGGAGATACAAATTGCAATACTTATTTTTTAAATCGAAAAATTTGAGAAAAAAAAGTTTTACATAAATTTTGGTTGACTTAGCTAGGATTTTGAGACTATTAATGTCTGCAGGTTTTATTGACAGCAAATGTTGTAGGATATGTCAGCTGAAATTAGTCAAAAGTTGACCAGAAACTCACGAATTAAAATAAATAAATAAAATTAGGAAAGTAAGTGAGGATCTTTCCCAAAAGAAAGTGCGAAAGAAACGCTAGAATCGCGCGTGGAAGGAAGAGGTCTAAAAGATCCCTCTTACCAAATGAGAACACAAAATTGAAAATTCTCACTTCATTCTAAACTCATTTTCCCTTCTTCAAATGAAAATCTCTCCAAGACCCCATCAAAATTCCGCCACCACCAATGGACTTCAACCACCGCCGCCGATGCCGTCGCCGTCGCCGCCGCAGCCCAAAACCACGAACAGATCCGAATCCACAAACCCATACCCGACAACTTTCGTCCAAGCCGATACTTCATCTTTCAAACAAGTAGTTCAAATGCTGACCGGATCCCCCGAAACCGCCAAGCAAATTTCCACACCCGACCCGCCTTCTTCCAAAACCCACATCCCTCCGATTAAGTCCAATTTCAAGCTCTACGAGCGCAGAAATTCCCTCAATAACCTCCAAATCAATCCCGTTTTTGCCGGATTCTCGCCGAGAAATTACCCCGAAATTCTCTCTCCCAGTATGCTGGATTTCCCCTCTCTGGTCCTCAGCCCCGTCACGCCGCTAATTCCCGACCCCTTCTTCGGCCGATCGCCGCCGTCGAACAATGTCAATAGAAACAATTCGGATTTGGATGAAGAAGCGGAGGCTAAAGCCATTAGAGAAAAGGGATTTTATTTCCACCCTTCGCCGGCCACCACTCCCAGGGAATCGGAGCCGCCGCAGCTTTTGCCTCTGTTTCCGACCACTTCCCCTCGAGAACCAGGTCTACCTCGCTCGTCTTCTTCTTGAATTCAATGGGAATTAAAGCTATTAATTTAATGTTTGTTCATTATATCTTTTTCAATGTCTAATTTGGAGTTTGATTCGGTAATGCTGAGGAGAGAAGAAAGGAATCTGTAATGGGGTTTATTTGCAGAGAATTTCAATGGAAAATCCCTTGCTCCAATTGTATAATTCCACGGTTTTTTTCCCCTTCTTTCTTCCCATTCTTTTTAATGATTAAAAAAAACATCTTTAATTCTCTATGATTTTGACAGAAAAAAAAAAAAAAGAGACAGCTTTGGGGTAGTCGTCAAACAACGTATTAAACAACATTGACATATTTCTTTTGCGGACGTAAAAGGAAATTGGCGACAAACACAATGTAAAGATTCCAATTTTTCATTCTAAAATACCCTAATTAGTCAATAAGATAGAGTTGGGGCTTGAATCAGAGTGGCGAGGGAGGCTAGACATGCATTTATCACTAAGCTCAAAAGTAATTTAAAATAAATTTACTACCTTTTATATACAAATTAAGTATGCCTTCATAGTTGGGGAACTCGAGCCTCTTCAACTTAAAGGTAAATTCGCTCTTGTATAAATTTGATTTTGAACTGACCAATTGTTGAATCGAAAAATAAATAAATAGTATTAAAAAAAAAACAAAAAACAAGGGCATCTGAGAATTAAGTAGTTGCCTAATTTTGCATTTTTCAATGTTGTTGGTCAAAACGAGGTGGGTGGATCTGTTAGGAAGTCTAATACATTTTTCTTTTTAAATAAATAAATAAAAAAGTCTAATAAATTTAGACTGCTAAAGTACAGAACTCAGTCACCACAATAAGGGCCTTTGTGCAATTAATAATTAATTTAATATTATTTAAAATTTGGAAAGTGACCCTGAGTTGAGAGTCGCTCTCTTCTCCAGGTAATTTGTACACGTACAAAGGCGGCTCCCTCTTTCTTTCAACTTCCCACATCTTTCATTCTCAAAAAATAGGTTATGTATTTTAATTCTTTACTTTTGGTTCATAAATTTGGAATAAAAAATGATTATGGGTTAAATTACTGAATTTACTAATTTTGTGTCTAATGATATTTTTTTAAATCCACGTTGCTATTAGATACAAATTTAAAATTAAGGTAAAGATTTTATTAAAAAAAATATTTCAATTTTGTGTTAGATACGTTCATAAATTTTAAAAATTGGTAAATAGGTTAAAAATTAAAAAAATTCAAGAATTTATTAGACATTTTCTAATGCTTAAGAATATATTTCAAATTTTGTGTTAGATACGTTCATAAATTTTAAAAATTGGTAAATAGGTTAAAAATTAAAAAAATTCAAGAATTTATTAGACATTTTCTAATGCTTAAGAATCTATTAAACAAAATTATGAGTTTGACACTTTTTAAAGTGTAGAACTTATTAGACAAAATTCTAAATATGTAATTTAACCAAAATTATTTTAGTATTTATTGTTAATTTTTTTATTCATCATTTGAAAAAAAAACTTATTTTTTTCACTTTTGACTTTAAATACTTGTTTATGTAGACATCTTTGACCTAATCATTTTTTTAGATTGAGATCAAGTGGAAAACCTCATATTTGATCTAGGTTTGTAATTTTCGTATTAAATAGTGATTGTATATAAACTAAGGACGTGTTTGGGACACCAAGTTAGAGTTGGGTAGACTGAGTTATTATAATTCAGTTCACATTTGACCCACCCACTATTATAACCCGTCGTCAATAAAGTAACTATATTGACTTTAATAATATTTACTATTCACGACTATTATAACTACCGACTATAAAATAACTCACTCAACGTCCAAAACAGCTCCTTAAGATGTAATTGATTTTACTAAACACGTTAGACAATTAAAATTCTTCCACAGTTAGTTTTAGCCCCTAAAAAGAAAATTCCAAACAGGGCCACTTTAAAGCATAAATGAATCCAAAAGGTAACAGAGCCACAAAAATTTAGGAGCAAAAATGGTATGGAAAAAAGAAGAAAATGTAAATATGAAGAGACAAATTGAATTGGGAGTGAGAGAAGAAGAAACATGGAGTAAGGTAGAAGGGTTTTAAACATTTGACCTGTTTGTCTAATTGTTTCCTTTATGTCTGTCTGTGTGGGGAAGACTTATTAATGATCAAGTTTCTTGAAACTTTCATGTGCACTGTCTACTTCTTTTCTTCAACCTTTCTCTCCCAGTCAACTCTCTACTCTTCAAGCTGGATGACAAATAAAAACACTTTTTTTTTTAAAAAAAAGAAGACATTTTGGAAAACATAAATGATGATTTAATAACATATTTGGGAGGATAGATTTGCCTATTTTTTTTCATCATCATTTTGGATCAATTTCAACTTGAAGGTATGGGGGAGGTCACAATTTCAACTCATGGATGATATGATTGATTCTAAGAACTATAGAGTTGTGATAATGAAAGCTATTTTGAAAATGAAAAAAATGTCAAGTGGGGGCTCCAAAATGTGGGGAGACATGAGGAGAGTACTACACTTCAAAAACTTACCCAAATCGCCAACAAAAGCATAACTCAATACATAATGTATCGCCTAGTAAGCATGAGGTTCTAGGTTCAATCCTCCAGCCCAACATGTTGTCAAAAAAAAAAATTACCCAAATCCAAGAGGTGACTTCAATAATGCTAGATTATTTATTTATTTATTTATTTATTTAATATGTAAAAAGATTAGTTCTAAAAAATGTAATCTAATAAAGTACCACTCTTTATGGGCATTGATGATATAAATTAAGATTGACTATAAATTTTTAGAGGAAGAAAAATATTTTGGTAGAAAGAACTCTACAAAAACTTCTCTTTTGTGACCAATTTGAGGAGATTGAGATAGCAATAAATAGAGGAAGAGGAAGAGACTATGATTCAATATATGAGATAAGAAAGTGAGAAGGGTTGGTGTTGAGGAGTGAGAGCCAAAACGGGAGGTTTCAATCCATAGATTAATAGCTATTAAGGTATACTTATTTCTTTGAAGCTAGAGGTTTAAATCTTACTCCTATACTTTTTCGTGCTAAAAAAAAGTAACTTGTTATTTTATTAAAGGTTAAATACAAGTTCAATCACTAAACTTTAAAAACAATATAATTTGTGATTAAACTTTCAATTTTATATCAAATAAATCCATGTACTTTAAAAACAAACTTCTAATAAATTCTTAAACTTTTGTCTTTTGTGTCTAATAAGTCTAAAAGTTCAAAATCATATTAAATACTTAAAAAAAAACCTCTATTAAAAGAACACATACTTAAAGTGTAAATAATTTATGCCAAAGCGAGCAACTTCAGCTGGCATATGTATGTGTTGATGACCAAGAGGTCAAAAGTGTTACTTATTTACAAACTTTTGAATTATTTCATTTTAATTCTTCAACTTCTAAAATATCTTATTTTGATCATTGATGCGCTTAATTCTTCAACTAACAAATGACATGTGTATTAATATGTCGACACAAACATGTATCAAAGCCATATAAGTTAGATGGCTTAGTCTAATTCTAACTAATAACAGCCCAAACAAAAAATCATTGTTTTCTTTTAGAGGTTTATAAATTCACACAGACATTTTAAAATTTTATGAACTAAACCTAAATAAAACTGAATCTTCAAACTCCAAAATCTAGAATTTAAACCAATTATATATTCTTAATTATATTACTATACAGGTTCAAGTAGAGTCCAAACTAACATTTTGCAACCTCAGAAAACCAACCCAAACAATTGAATTCCTAATTTTCTATTTTCAGATAGTCCAGACTCTGCCCCCAACCAAGTTAGACAGTGTTCTTCAACAGCCAATATACTTGCTTTTCAAGGCTATGCCAACTTATGTTGCAAGGGGGAAAGAAAAAGAAGCAAAGGAATGAAGCCTGATTGTCGTTTTTACAACATTGAGTTACAACTTACAAGAATAGATGCACTAATATACGTCAAAGGAAAAATGAGACAAAAAGAAAACAGCTCTCACCCTTTTCCGTCTTCACTTCCACAACTCTTCCATGGGGATGCCACGCTCCTGTGCAACTTCCCGAAACTGTTTCATCTTCTGCACGGCGACCACCGTCGCTCTGGCATTGTTGAGGGCATTGTTACTTCCAAGTTGCTTCCCTAATGCATTCTCAACACCGGCCATTTCGAGGACGATTCTCACTGCTCCACCAGCAATCACACCAGTACCGGGAGAAGCAGGCCTCAACATTACTTTTGCTGCTCCATAATCTCCCTCCGACCTACAATTTTCCTCACTCTCCTTAGCCAACATTTTAAGTAACACACAACTGAAATATTACTTTACTAACATTCATAATTTCAAGCTTCTTTTACTTGTAGACAAATTGAGTTTGCTTTGCTTACTTGCTTCCTGGAATCTGCTATTCTATTAACACCTTATATTTACATCGAAAAGGCAAGCATTCTGTATCTTTTATTATTTTTTCATATTTGTGAGTATTCGGGTCAACTTGCATGCAGCTTGACTAAATTCACGGGATAATATCTGACCCTACTACATTTGGTTGCCAAAGAAAATCGTAGGATATTAAATCTTAGGTAAGTGACCACTATGGTTTGGACTCATTCTCTCTAAGCCCTTTATTATTTTCAAAACTCTTATTGACCACGAGGCTAACCCATAATGGTTTGTATTAATGAAGGTGCTTTCTAGGTACTAATTCTTTCAGCCATAGAAAAAACACTGGAAGCACAGTCGAGAAGACAAGTTCTCCATACTCTAATGGTATCAGACTACTCTAAACTAAGTTGGGAAACATACCTTGTCATATACAAAAAAAACAGCTCAGTATCAACAAATAACTAAAATGACCAACTTTCAACAAGGATTCAAAGTTCAAACTGCCTACAGACTACATAACTCGTATTAACTAACTTAAAACAAAGTCATTGTACTGTTGAAGCAAGGATTGGAGTAAACTGACAACAAACTGGACAGGGGTAATGAATTGCAATTGATAGTGAAGTAAAGTGTTCTATAAATCAATATAATCATCCAAGTCTACTATTCATTAAATCCCACACTCCTAATTGAACGCAATCCAATTATCAGCAAACCAACGCCTAACAATAGAACATCGCCCAAATCAAATTTGTTCTGGAAGTGTTTACAATTGTAAGAAAAAGTGACGAACCTGTGGGGAAATGTGAGGTACTTGGTCATGGGAACGGTGACGATGTTCCGGCGAGCATTGACGGCGGATTTCTGGACAGCGGAGACGACCTCCTTAGCTTTACCAACACCAACACCGACTTGGCCCTGTTTATCACCGACAACAACAATTGCCCTAAAATGCAACTGTTTCCCACCCTTGACCACTTTAGTAACCCTCCGAACTTGCACAACCCGCTCTTCGAACCCATCACGCAGCTTCTCCTTTTTGACCTTGGAGCCGAATCCGCCCACTTTCTTGATCTTAGAATCCATAACTTGAATGTTATTACCGAGAACGCTGACACCGCTGTAAGCCGGGCCATAGAGCTCCTCGTAAGCGGCGGCAAGTTCGTCCTCGGATTCCAATGGGCCGTCGTCGAAGGAAGGAGGGGCGACGAAGCCTTCGGGGACTTCAGGGGGGTCGTAAACGACGTCGTCTTCGGGATTGACGGTGTCGAAGAAGATGGTGTCGATGTCTGAGGATTTGGATCGAATTGCAGAGAGAATCGAGGAGGAGGAGGAAATTGGGGATATGGATAGGGCGGAGTGGAGGACGGAGAAAGGCTTCAATGGAGGGATTGGGAGGCGATGAGAGGGAGAAGAGCGTAAGGAGAGAGAGGAAATTGGGACGAGAGTTGAAGAAGCCATTGAGAGGGAAGGAAGGTTTGTGGGTTCAGAGATGGAGGACCCTTATCCCCAATCGACTCCTCCATCGGTAAGCCGAAGAGGGCTTATGAATAGAGACTCGCTCCAACGACGTCGTTTGAATTTGGATAAAATGGACTATTATTATTATTATTATTATTTTTTTTTTTTTGACGACTTGTGCGGGTAGGAATGAAAACCGTGACCGCTTAGTCGTCTATACAATATGTCAATTGAGTTATGCTCATTTTCGCAAATGGACTCCATTCAAAAGAGAAAAAGAAAGTAAAATTAATTTTCCAATTTTTGTAGTACAAGAATTATGTGTATAGTCATCAAATCTCCAACTTTAAAAATAGTGCATGTCACTTACCATTGTCGTAGACCAAAACTTACTTTAGCCCATCTATTTGTACTTGAGATGACTTAGGAATTATTCATTTAGACTAATATCTTTTATTTATTTGATAATAAATTAAAAAATATTTTTAAAGGCAAAATTATGATTTTGCAAAGACAACAATTTTAAAATAAAATTGTGCATCTATTTAGACAGTTTTATGTATTTTTTTTATTCTTGTATATCAGGGATATAGGTCAATAATGTAACGTGTATTGCATATAACATCTCAAGTCCAGGATTCGGTACTTGATGACCCGAGCATTTTTTTGCATACCCTATGACTTGGCCATATCACCATAACTAGTTTTGAGTTGCTTGTGAGAGTGAAAATTGTTTCCGCAAACCAATGTGAGTTCTTTCAACATGTTTAATTTTAACTTCACCATACCATAACTAGTTTAATTTTAGCCAACAAGAGCATAGCTCAAAGACATAATGAGTGATCATGATGTCCTAGGTTCAATCCTCCACCCCAACTTGTTGTCAAAAAAAAAAAATCTTTGTCTCCTTACCATATTTAAGTCAGTCATATCAACTAGTCTAATCATAATTCAACTAATGAAAGCATTCTTTAAGATATTTAAAGATTCTCAACTCCACCTTATTTTGAAGTTAAAAGAAAAACAAGTCATACCAAATATAAGAATCCCAAATATAAGAACCAGATTAAATACATAAAAGCTAATTTTAAAGCTTAAAGTGAATTGAGTGCGAGAGCAACTAATCTTGTAACACAATTTTTGTAAAGCTTAATTGGATTAGACTTCGAGGCTTCTAATCCATAAAAGTAGAGAACCAAAACTCAAAACTTCAGGCACAACTCTTGTCCATGTCTTTGACAAACAAATACGCAAACAAATTTATATAACGCAAACAAATTTGTATAATGATCGATAACAAAAGCTAGTAAATTCAAAGAAAGCCAAAAGAATTGTAAAAAATGTACCATTAATTTGAAATTTGAGTATATAAAAAAA
The DNA here is from genome assembly GCA_028017165.1 of Herpetospermum pedunculosum. Classification (NCBI taxonomy): domain Eukaryota; kingdom Viridiplantae; phylum Streptophyta; class Magnoliopsida; order Cucurbitales; family Cucurbitaceae; genus Herpetospermum; species Herpetospermum pedunculosum. The sequence continues at coordinate 73,538,500 of CM051525.1, forward strand.
GAAGATGAACAGAGAAGTAGCTACAACAAGAAGAAGAATGAAAGCAGACACATGGAGAGATTACATAGTGTATTATTATATATAACAACACAGAGAAACAAAGTGCAAGAAGTGGTTTGATGTGATCTCTGATCAGGTTGTTCTATCATTGCTCAAATAGTCAAAAAGAGGGAACTTGAAACCACTAACTTCAGGAAGAGTATCAAGCCCTCCAAAGCAATCTTCAAACCCATTGGCCTGCAAATCTTCCCCACCTCCAGCTGATTCATTATTCTTCCCATGATTATTATAATTATAATTATAATTATTATAACTATTGTAGCTGTTGCAGCTGCTGGTCCCTCTTTCATAGTATGAAGAATCTGAATTTTGTGAAAGGAGTATGAGATTGTTGTTTTGTTGATGATGATGTTGGATAAGGTGGTCTTCTGTAGTTTTGTGTTTGAGTTCTTCTATCAACAAAGCTAAGGATGCTTCCTCTTCTTCATCCTTAATAATGTCAATGTTGTTTATTGTGTAACAATTACTTCCTCCAGCTCTTGCTCCTGCTGCTGCACATTGTTGTTGCTGTTGCTGCTTCCTCATCTGTTCGTAATTTTCTTCCATTCTTGAATTTTGATAATTCTCACCTCTTTCAACTGACACATACTGTCCTCATATAATAACATAAAATAGTATATTATCCACCAATTATTAAGATAAATTTAACATTTTAAACAAAAGAAAAATACGCACATCGATAGGAAGTCATACTACATTAAAAAGTTAAGAGCTTTGACTAACTGATATGCAGGTAAGTAGACATATAAATCTATTTTTTGTTGAATTTGTCTTAGTTTTATTCTATTTTTCGTTATTTTGAATCAATTAAATGGAATTTTCATGATTTTTTAATACTTCTGGTATTTACTTTTTCATTTTTTTAAGTTCACATTTATACAAGTTATAATTTATCTTTTTACATTAAAATTTTGTGTTGTTAACTGTGAGAGTATTTTTGAAATGTTTATCATTAGTTAAGGAATATGTTTGAAATTTCTAAAAATATTTGTGAAACATTTTTCATAATTTAGAAGTATTTTTGAAAATTTTGAAAGTTTAGGAAATTTTTTTAAACCAAACTCATAGTTGATGGGTATTAATGATAATTTAGCCTATTTTGATTAGTTTATTCCTATGGTCAAAATTGTAATATATATATAGTATTTGTTCTTTTTCCACAAATTATTTCTATGATGATCCATCTAATTCATTAAATCGATATACTCTTAGCTCTCATTAACATAGAATACAAATAATAAAAATAAACATTTTTTAAAAAATCTGTTGGAAATTAAATCATGTAATTTAAAGGTTAAATTATTCCAAATGCTTTTAAACTTAGGGGCTAGTTTCAATTATACCTCTATCATTAAAAAAAAATTCACAATCATAGACCTCGAAAATAGATTCAAATATACTTTTTAAATAATCTTTAATACGAGGAATGGAAATCAATATGACCATTGAGTTATAACTCATCATCACAAAACATTGCATGTATCGATAATTTTTAGATAATCTTTTTTAAGTTTAACAATTGAGGGTGGGGGATTGAACCATCTCCCACTTACAACTCAATAACCACGTCAATTTTCATCATTTATTGTAATGGTAATTTTTAACAGTAATTTTTTATTTTTTTTTTGGTAGAAGTGAAACTTATTAAACTGTAGGAATGTAATTGAAACTAATCCCAAAGTGTATGGGGGACATTTGGAATAATTTAGGCTAATTTAAATTACAATCAGGGATAAAAACTGAACTAAAAAGGGAATAAAAGATTTGAAAAAGAAATGTGAAGTTTAAAATGAAAATAAAACAAAATCAACGATGGAGGGTGGAGAAGAAAATTGTAACCGACGGCTTGGATGGCCCCACAAAGTGGGAAATCCTATCTGTCAAAACAAAGTAATTATAGGAACAAGAGAAATAAAACATCATATCTTACGTGTCGAAAGACACTGTTATTTTTGTCCATATTATTATTATTATTATTTTTATTTTTGTGTTTCATCTGTATACGCATCTTTTCAGGCGTTACTAAACCACCATATTAGGAAAACTCTCACATCATTATTTTCTTACTTATATTCATGGAATTCTAATTCTAAAGTCAAATTTGGGGAAAAAAAAAAAAAAAAAAAAACTCACGAGATTCTTGCAGTCATCCTCGTAAAGGGTCATTGTATCTCCCATCAACAGCCCATTTTGTCTTACAAAATCCCCTAAACATCGCAGAAAAAAAATTAGGAATTTTGAAATTAATAATGTTAAGAAGGAAGTAATAATTAGTTTGTGGGATTGAAACCTGTGTTTTCCAGAACATACATTCTACTTCTGTTGTTTGCCCAGTACCTATAATTAAACTCAACAAGAATTTAAAAGGGTTAATTAATTATTATTAAGAAAAAAAGAGCAGTGTAAATTTCCAAGAGAAGATAATTAATTACTTGTATTTCATGGCCCATTTTCTGTTGGAGTTCACATCTCTAATCACAACTTGCATTCCTTCCTTATCAGTCAGCAATGGAAGGTTGTCTTCAGCCTCCCTCTGTGATCATCAAACACTTGCAAATTGTCAGGAATTAAGAACAAATTATAAAATCCAGATTTTAAAGAACTACTTTTAGTTTCTTCTTCAAATTTTCAAAATTATATATAAAAATAAGTCCAAATTTTAAAACTTTCTAGTTCTGTCCCAAGGAAAGAAGACTATATCTCTGTGGACCCAAAAAAAAAAAAATGATTTGATTATTTATTTTTTCTGTTTGGACGAAGAAAACAATAATAGGGTTTCTTTTTTAGTGTAATGTTTTTCCTATTTTGTTGAGTGAAAAATATGAAAAACCAGAGTTAGATGAAAAAAGGGGAAGTGAGATTTTGTTTTGTTTGTAGTTATCCATAATTTTTATTTACTTTTGTTTTCCATTTGCATGTTTTATTTTTATAATTTCACTGTTCTATTGGAAGAGAGAAATAAAAAAAGAGATCTGAAAAAACAAACCTTGGGGAGGACAATCCTGCCCAAAGACCCAACATCACTGTTCTTCAGCTCTTTCTTCAGCAACAATTTCAAAATCTACGAAAATCAATAAAAAAAAAAAACATTAATTTGTGAAAATAAGGGAAGCAAAAGAAAAAAAGAAATAAAAATGAAAACTTTACCTTCTTTTCAGGAGTGAAGAAGGTAAAAAGAGTCTGAGCTTTGTTGTTGGGTTGTGGATGAAAGTTTGGGAAGTGGGTAGTTGTTTGTCCCTTAGAATATTCATCAAAATTAGCAGAAGAAGAAGAAGTTCGAGGCGAAGTAAGGCTTCTTTGACGAGCGAGCCTTCTCTTACTTCTAGCAACTTTAGTACTCCAAGCATCCAAAACCCTTCTCCCTTCATTCTCTTTAGGCAACACATCATTATTATTATTTTTATTATTATTCCCCACCGCGTACGAAAGAAACGCCGGTGGAAAATGGGAGGAGGGCGGCGGCGGAGGAGGAGGATGAGGATTTGTATAGTAATAGGATTGTGGAGGGATAGAGGAGATCAATCCAAAGGGTGGCTGTGGAAGAATAGGGAGAAGGGAGTTTTGAGGAGGAGAGAGGAGAATGCCGGCGGCGGCGGTGGAGGAGGGGAATGGGGGAAGACCATGGTGGTGGTGGTGGTGGTGGTTGTCCTCCATTAAAGAGAGAGTTTTGTGTTTGATTATTGTGTGTTTAGAAAAGGGGGTTTGGGGTTTAAAAAGGAAAAGAAATGAGTTTAAGAGAGATGGACGAGAGGTCCGATGCGGCGGAGTGAATGACAAGTGGTGGAGAGAGGGTGGATATTGGGATGCACATTTCATCTGAACTCATCTGAGCATAAAGAAAGTAATAATAATAATAAGTTAAGTCTACAAAAAAAAAGGGTTAGGTTTTAGTTTCGTGGGTTCGAAGTTGGGTCTGGTATGGGTTTAAATGTGGGTGCAGATTTGTGGTAAAACCTAACCATATATAGCACGGAACACCATGCAACCCGCGGCTTACCCATACATCTAACTCCTAATGTCACCACACTTTCAACTTTCATCTCTATCCAATTCCAAACCCAACACACATTTACAAATTACAAGGGATATTTTCTTTTTCAAATGAAACTACCTACCATATTAACACATATACCATAAATTATTCGAGAAAAGTCGCCACATGGCTCGTAAGAGAGAGAAACAATAAAAGTGCTTCAATTTTATATACACTAATTATTATATTAGCGAGGCAACCTCGTTGAATAATTTTCCACTCGAGGAGACCATTACATTGTGGCTGCTCTTTAAAATCGTCAGATCTAGATCATACAATTTATTTGTCCTCTAATAATTATTGGATAAAAAATCGAAGTAATTTTGCACCTTTTTTCTTAATCCAACGAGTCAAATTATCAACCACATTGTGTCGGCCTCCTCCTCAAACAATTTTTTTCGTAATATCTTATTATATAGCCGTCCATCCTAGTTATATTACATACTTAATTAAGGATTATTATTATTTTTAGAAATTATTTGATGGGTTGTGAAATAATGTCACTGGTTATTCTATATAAAAAACTGTATTACGAAAGTAGTGTATCAAGTGATTATGAGGTGACAACCACATTGATTGTTTATGAGGGAGATTTTTTCTAATTTGGGAATGGGGAATATATGTTATCTACCTAGTTACCCTTACCCCTACATTATATTGTTTTTTTTTTTTTTTGTTTTTATTTAATTTTGTTAATCATGCATTAATGAGAAAAATGTTGAATATTTGAATGCTTACTGAATTGAGTGTATGGACAAAAATGATTTTTTCCCTAAAGAGAATGTGATTAAACAACTATCTTTTTGAAATAAAAGTTGTTAAATGAATAAAGGTAATATCGTTACGAAGTAGAGTAATAATTTCGATGCGTAATCTATACTTTTAGGGAGAAAGAAAACAAGAAATAATTTGTCGTCTCGTGTTCATAGTGTCGTGCTATGATTGGCAACGGCGTAGATTCTTTTATGTCTAACAAAAAATTTCATTGGCGCCGAGAGTGTGGGAATCGTTAAGTAGTTATTTATGATATTATGTAATTTGTACCACAAGATCCTTACGAACAATCATATGTATAAGATTAGTTGATTTTTTTTTATAACAACAAAATAAATTAATATAAACTTATCAAGAATTGACCTAGTGGTCATTAAAATTCTCGAGAATGAGTTCATAATCACTAGGCATACATCATGCCGTTGAACTATGCTATTATTGCCTGGTGTGGGAGATTGAACTTAGGAACTACTGGTCACTAGTCGATACATTATGCCGTTGAACTATGTTTTTGTTGGCATATAATTATTATTATTATTTTTTGGTATGAAGATTAGTTGATTCAATGTATTATTACTACTTTAAAAGTAAACGCTACTATGGAATCTTTTACATTCCAATAGGAGAAGAGAAATTAACAAACGTCCTGCACATACTTTAACTGAAATTCTTACCTTTGTCATTTTCCAATGGAGTATGACTTTTTTCTTTAACATTTATTGAACCTTCAGTAAAGGAGATTTTCTATAAATTACGAAACCTCAAAAACAATAATAAAAAATAATTAAAAATAAAAACAAATATATATTTATATTATTCATGCTCAAATATATATTATATATTATATATATAAGATATAGATTATTCGATTTCTTGAAAATTGATTAATATACCATTTTATAGAAGAGTCAATAAAAGAAAACTGCCAAAATATTTGACGCTGGTCTGTTACTGTGTGTAATGTACGTATTTAATAGGAAGTTACACGATTTATTTTATTTCTTAAAAAAAAAAAATATATATATATATATATAAGTTTTAGTTTATTTAATAACTAATTTTTTTTTATAGTATCAACTAATTAACCTACCGCGTACTCAAAATAATAAAAATAACCTACCTAAACATAGTCTTAGATTAATTATTTAAATAAAGTAAGGGATTTAATAGAGAATTTAAAGTTATTTTTTTTTTTAATTTAACAACATGTAGGGTGACTGAGCGAGAGTGAAACAAATCTCTAACTTTTTTGGTCCAAGATATAATATTTTATATATATATATATATATATATATATATATATATATATATATATATATATATATATATAATATTTTAACCCGTTGTATTTATGCCTAAGTTGACCGTTAATTAAAAAGGTTACGATTGAATTGATTCTCCCTATTTCCTTAGTAATATATTGTCAAAAATATACATAATCATTCATTTATCTGAATCACTTAATTGAGGTGCATTGTAGTAGAATTGATGAGTGTGAATTCGCATTATTGAGGATTGATTTGATTAGTAGTCATTAGTTAGCCTGTATTATATATATATATATATATATATATATATATATTTTATGCAATTCCCTTCTAGTTATATTTATAATTGTGTTTGAATTATTATTTTTATAATTCTAGATATTTGTCATAATATAGACTATAAAATTAAATAGATAAACTAGTCTTAAGAATATAACTCATCTGACATAAAACATTTTCACTTATTCGTACCGACCACAAGCATATAATTGAACTCAATTATTATTATTGTTTTTGAAAAGATTGGATGACATCTTTGAAGAGATATGACATAAAAAAAACATTTTATTAATTAAATATATTTGTCTTTTAAAAGATATGACATAAAAAAAATACATTTATTAATTAAATAAAAAATATCTTATATTTAATTGGATGAAATAGAAATGCCCATCGGTAAAATGGAAAAATTGCTTATTTTATACCACATGAATTTTAGTAACCTTTAGCTTATGCCAGTATGTAAAAAAATATGAATATTTACTCTCATGATTGAATACTACAAAAATTTTGGTCTATAGTTAGCTTCATCTCTCTCAATAATTTTTTTTTGACACAAAAAAAATTATTGAGAGAAGCACATTTTCCCGACGCTATGTTAAAGACATCAGAAAAAGGTGGTCACCTTTTTTCGATGTTGTTAACGTGAGGTCAGAAAACTGTGCATTTGACGAAGCTACATCTTTAGCGTCAACAAGACCTTTCCCAACGAAGGTATGTCGACGCCATTTGACGTGGAGAAAATATAGTCACATTTTTTCGATGTTAATGTGACGATGGAAAAATGTATTTGCCGACGCTACATCTTTAGCGTCAGCAAGACCTCTCCCGACGAAGTTATGTCGACGTTGTTTTTTTTTTAATGAGAACTTTTTTTCCGATGTTTGTTGGCATTGAGAAAAGACCAAAAATCCAAATTCCTTGTAGTGATTGTATCCTTGGTAAAATAGGAGAGGAGATTTTTTTTTTTTTTTTTTTTTTTTTTTTTTTTTTTTGTATATTTACTCTCATGGTTGAGTATTGTATCCTCTACCAAATAGAAGAGGAGCAAAAGAGAAAAAAACTAATCTTTAGAACTATCGCATTTCGAAATGAAAGATTGATGTTGAAAACATTTAATTTCATAAATGCTAATATTGAACATTGAAAATGTTTTCCAAGTCAATTTAAACATAATTTTAAGTTGGTAAATGCATCATATATCATTTATGGTAGATGGTTGAATGAATTCCCGCAATTACTTAAATTTTTTTTAAAAAAAAAAAAAAAACAAACAAACGATTTAGTGATATATATATATTTTTTTTATTGTTTTTTTTTAAACAAGATTTAGTGATATTTACCTCTTTAGTAGTGTTTGTGGAATTGGTGTGATATGAACTGCATCTTACATTAGTGGCCCATCAAAACGAGAGAAGCATGAATGTCTAAAAAGCCCGATGACCGGCCCATAATGAAGTGCCAACTGGCAAACCCTAACTAAAATGTTGCAGACGTGGCAGCAAAAAGTTTAACTTAAAGTTTGCAAATTCTCTATTTCATTTATTTATATATATATATATATATATATATATATAATATTTTCTATTCTATATCTAATTGGTTTTTAAACTAATAAATATTGTTTCAATGTACATTGTAGGTGTTTAGGATAGGACAAAAAATAAAATAAAACTAAAGATTGCATGAGCTAATAGACACAAACATTAAACATTCAAAGACTAATTCTATGGTAGCATATACTCTTTCTATTCACTATTTGACATGTCAAAAATTGGTATATTATTTTATTTTATAGGTTTACACTATTCTTAAAGTTGGTGTCCTCGATCAAAATCTCACCCCACTTATTGTTGAATTTAATAGAAAAATAATAAAAAAAAATTAAAAATTAAGTTGTGTAAAGAAGAATGAAGGAAGATATTACCTGCCAAAGCGAGCACTCAGCTGACATATGTACGTGTTGACGACCAAGAGGTCTGTAGTTCGAATCCTCCCATTCCCAATGTAATAATATAATAAAAAAAAAAAAAATCTAAATGCAATGCCACCTTTAATTTTTCAATTCTCAAATACCAAGGTGTGAAAGTCAGCATAGATTTAAGAATAGTACATTGTATTGGAACAAAAAAATATGGATTCTGAAATAGCAACGTAACGCAGGGCAGTTATGTTTTGTATACCCCCACATTTGGCGGGCTTGTGGATCGGTATAATGGGCCATCCTTTTACCCTTAAAATCGGCCCGTATTTATGGAAAATGGGCCAAGAAGCCTCATTAATTAATTTATTTATTCTGAAAAAACAAATTGTTGAAGAGTAAGGGTCCCACAAAGATGAGAAGGGCGTGGAGTGCGTGGTGTAGTTGGAGACTGAATGGAGCAGTTGAAACCGCTAAGGGACATGCGCGTCATCTCACCTACTGTGACTGTCTGTCACCTTCCTTCTATTTCTCATCCCTTATCGTCACCGTCCTTCTGCCTCACAGTCACTACCCACGCGCCTTTTGTTTCTCCTCGTACTCCCTTGGATTGGAATATAACACCTCCTTTTATATTTTTCTTATAAACTTACAATTTGCCTCGGAGAATTTCTAGTACATATGTTGGTATGAAGTTTTTTCATATCACTGTCTTTCAATTAATGACACGTGATGAAATAGTGAAAAAAATAATATATTTAATAGAGTGGTCTAAGTCAAACAACTATTTCGCCACGTGTTATTAATTTAAAGGCAGTGATATGGAAAAACTCCATACCACCGATGTACTAGAAATTCTCCCCAATTTGCCTTGCATTTATCTTCTCTCACATCCAATATTTGTATTCTATTATTCTTCATTATTCCATTCATATTTATCAATTACATTGACTATGTATATCATGTCCAAACCCTTCCTTTTACAAAAATATCAACTTTTAAAAGTTTTTACGAAAAATATCAATTTTTTTAAAATTTTTAATAGATTCATGAAATTTTAACGACGAGCTGATCTCTTAATTTAACCTAGACTTTATTAACCCTAATTATTTCTACTTTTAAGGGGTTAATTTCTTGTAGTATATTCTTATTTATTTTATTTGTTAAAAATTAGTGCAACATTTTGTTTTTATTTATTTAAAATTAAGATGAGGTCAATTCAATATATGAAAGTGACATAGTTGGATGATTCTAGTGACATGTATTTAGGAATGTGGTTTTTTTTTTTTTTTTTTTTTTTTTTTTTTTTGATTACATTGGAGGTGGGGGGATTCGAACCACAGACCTCATGGTCGTCAACTGATACATATGCCAGCTGAGCTATGCTCGCTTTGGCATTTAGGAATGTGGCTTAATGACATAATGGGATGGTTATAGAGAATTTTAAGGCTAGTGGGATAATTAATGAAGTAGTGGTTTACTATTTCATTAGCTATAAAAGCTTGTAATGTTTTCAATTCAAAATATCGAATTCATTTGAGTAATTCTTTCTTTCGTGCAATTTCTCTCTCGTTTCCACACACTTTCGTTCTCTTCGTTTTGTTACATGGTATCAGAGCTTCCAGGTTCTTTGTTTTGTGTTTGAGTTTAAATACTCGTTGAAGATGAACGGTGAAAACAATGTTTGTGTAGACAAGTTTGTCAGTGATAATTATAACTATTGGAAGCTATGTATGGAACCTTTTCTACAAGGGCAAGATCCGTGGGATCTTGTTTCCGGTGATGATGCAGAAATTCCAGAAGATACTCTAGAGAATGCTGGGGCACGAAGAAAGTGGAAGGTCAAGTGTGACAAAACTTTATTTGCTTTGCGGACTTCCATTGACAAATAGTATATTAAGCATGTTCGTGATTTAAGTTCTCCAAAGGAAGTGTGGGACACACTTGAAAGGTTGTTCACTCAAAAGAACACGACGAGGTTGCAATATTTGGAGAACGAACTTGCTGGAAGGACTCAAGGTAATTTGCCGGTTTCAGAATATTTTCTAAAAATTAAAACTTTATGTTCTGAAATTTCAGAATTAGACAAGGATGATCCAATTAGTGATGCTCGTGTGCGTCGCTATCTTATTCGTGGACTGCGAAAGAAGTTTATGCCATTTATTTCATCGATACAAGGTTGGGTAAATCAACCTCTTCTATCATTGAGTTGGAAAATTTGCTTTCAAATCAAGAAGCATTGATGAAACAAATGTTTAGCAACTACAAACAAACTCACTCTGAGGTGGAAGTTGTTCTTTATGCAAAAGACAAGGGAAGAGTTAATTCTTCTCCAAGGTTTTATTCAAATGACGACAAGGATTCCAAGGTTGAAGGGCGGTCCAAGGACACTTTAAAAGGATGTTTTAGGTGCGGCAAGCCGAGACACATCAAACGTGATTGTCGAGTAAAGGTGGTGTGTCAACGTTGTGGAAAATTCGACCATATTAGACAAAATTGTCGCGTGATTCTCAAAGAAGCAGAAACAAATGTTGTACAGGAAAGTAACAAACTTGAACAAGTTACTTGGGAACAATGCTTATCAATTGAAGCTATTGATCAACCCAATAATTTGCATACTAATACTTCTATAGATTATAATGAGGATTGGATTGTTGATTCTGGTTGTTCTCATCATTCAACTGTAAATGTTTCTCTTCTCTCTGATGTACGTATCCATCAAGGAAGAAGAGTCATTGCGACGGATGGTGCATCAAATGTTGGTGATATTTCTCTTGAAGATGTTTATCATGTTCCAAGTTTAAAGAAGAATCTGGTTTCGGTGTCTCAGATTGCCGGCTCTGGGAGGTATGTTCTCTTTGGTCCAGATGATGTGAAAATTGTTTCTAATATTAAACTATTTGATGCTGATGTTTTGTTTACTGGAAAGTGGAAAGATTCCCTATATGTTTTGTCTGCAACTGATGCATATGTTGAAAAGACATGTCAGAATGATAATGCAACACTTTGGCATGCTCGGTTGGGCCATGTTGGTTATCAATTGCTGCAAAGAATTCTATGAAGAAACTTATTGATGGTGTTCGCATCTTTAAAGAAATTCGTCATGATGTGGTTTGTCCTAGTTGTCAATTCGGGAAATCACATCGTCTTCCTTTCCCAAATTCAAATAACAAAGCTACTATTGCATTGCAGTTAGTTCATTCAAATTTGATGGGGCCGACAAAAATATTCAGTTATTCTGGTTGTCGTTATGTTATGGTTATAATGGACGATTTTACTCGGTTCACTTGCATGTATTTTTTGGAGGCTAAAAGTGAGACTTTCTCCAAGTTTGTCTAGTTCAAGGAGCTAGTGAAAAAGGAATTTATGCTGCCGATAAAGTGTCTTCGCACAGATAATGGGGGAGAATATATGTTTGATCAATTTCAGAATTATTGCAAAGAGCATGACATTCAATGCCAAATGACATGTCCTAACACTCCACGACAGAATGCAGTTGTTGAACGTAAATTAGCACATCTTACATCTATGTGTTTATTTTGGCTGCATGCAAAGAGCTTTCCAATGGAGCTTTGGGCAACAGTTATTCAGTCAGTTTGTCACGTCATATATCGTCTACCTCTATGGGCGGGGTCAAATCTATCTTCTTTAATGGTAATATGTCGTCGTAAACCCAATGTGAGTTATCTTCAAAATTTTGGGCCAGTTTGTTATGTTCACGTTTCAAAAGTTGGGCATTGTATTTTTGTTGGATATGGTACTCACAGAAAAAGATGGAGATGTATGAATCCAAATACAAGAGAAAATTTTGTTTTTCGAGATGGTTTGTCTATTCGTTTTGAAAAGAAGAGTTTGGGTGAAGCGAAATGTTTTCTTAGCTTGGAGGTTGAAAGGTCAGGTGAATATTTTGTCTCACAGAAAGGGTATGCAAATAGTTTGTTGGATCGTTTTGACAAGAAAGAGTCAAAATCAATAACTAGTCCTATGGAGTCATCCTTGAAGTTGCTGATATATTTACCAAGGCGCTTGGTAAATCCAAGTTTGAAGAATTCAGGAGTGCACTTGGTGTTGTTGATCGTATGTTTGCACTAAGGGGAAGTGTTAAAAATTAGTGCAACATTTTATTTTTACTTATTTAAAATTAAGATGAGGTCAATTCAATGTAGGGAAGTTGCATAGTTGGATGATTCTAGTGGCATGTATTTAGGAATGTGGCTTAATGACATAATGAGATGGTTATAAAGATTTTTAAGGTTAGTGGGATAATTAATGAAGTAGTGGTTTACTATTTAATTAGCTATAAAAGCTTGTAATGTTTTAATTAGCTATAAAAACTTGTAATATTTTCAATTCAAAATATCGAATTTATTTGAGTAATTATTTTTTTCGTGCAATTTCTCTCTCGTTTCCACACACTTCCGTTCTCTTCGTTTTATTACATTATTTTAATTAATTTTTTCTGAGTTCAACAACAATATGTGTGGATGAGGTTCAAACTTTTAACCTCTTAGACAGAACAAAGATTAATGTGCCTCGACCAGTTGAACTATGTTAAAGTTGATTTTATTTTTTTTATTTTTATGTTTATGTTAGTTTTTTTTATAATATTAATTAATTAATTTTATCATTAAAATCAACTTGTATAGAACTAATGAGAGTCGTGTGTAGTACTAATTAATCATAATATATACCTTAACTAATTGAGCTACAACGAATGCAAAACTAAACCTTCCTTAATTTTTTAAATTTGACTTTGGACTTTTTATTGAACTAATTACTAAATAGTGGCGTTTCAAAATTTAAAAAGTGGGATTAGAGATTGACTTGAAGTTTGAGACAAAATGATTATGGAAGTGGAGACTTTGAGTTGGAAATTGGGCCCATTAAGATAATTTTCTTTTAAAAAAATTGAATCAAATTTAATTTACACCCAACACAACATAAGGTCGGATCAGAAGTCCTTAGAAACAAGGGTCACCCTCCGAGTCCCAAATCCAAGGGATAATAGGATATATGTCCGAAATCCAATTTGTCGAAATGATGTCAGAAAAAAAAAAACAGAATGAATATTGAAAAATTAAATTAAAATACCGAAAAACAGAGAGAAGATTTATCACAACTCAAAAAAAAAAAAAAGGTTCTCAGAAACTCAAAAACGTTTCAAAAGAGAATCCTAATTCCTACCACATCCATCAACCACCGCAAACGCTGCCGCCGCCGCCGATGATCGCCGCCAGAATCCCACATATATCCTTTTTTTGTAGCAAAATCAAATCTTTAAAGTAATTATGTGATGGTCTATATTTTGGCTGGATTTGCCAGGTTCAAAGCGTTTGTGTGCTTATGAATCAATTCTGGATCGATTTTTTTTTTTAAATTTTTGTTGTTGTGTTCAGCGCATCAAAAGCCATAAAACTTGGGTTTTTTCAGACCATCATTTTGTTTTCACCTCAATAATGCATACCGTACTTCTGTCTCTCTGAAATTTAATATCATTTTGCAAAATTTCAGCATCTTTTTTCCCCTCACAGATCAAATCCAAAACCTAGCTGATTCATGCAGAGAAGTGCCAAGTTTTTTGCTTTGAGTCTCTAAGATCCCAAAAAAGTTTTTTTTTTTTTGCACAAATTAAAGTAACCAAAGGATCATAAATCTGAATTGGTCAAGAGATGCAGCGGCGGGATGATCAAATTATAAGGAAGGGAGAATATGAAGATCGGAGAATGAAGGGTTTAGAAGTAGTGCAAAATCAAGTTGAGCAACCACAGCTTCAAAAATGCCCTCGTTGTGATTCTCTCAACACTAAGTTTTGTTATTACAATAATTACAGTTTGTCTCAGCCTCGTTATCTTTGCAAGACCTGTAGAAGGTACTGGACTCAAGGTGGTACTCTCCGTAACGTCCCCGTCGGCGGCGGCTGCCGCAAGGCTAAACGACTTAAACCCTCATCTGACAACTCAAAGTCACAACAACCGCCACCGCCACCGCCACCGCAGATGCTCCCGTCGAGTTTAACAACAACTCCGCAACATGTAATCTTTTCGGGTACTCCCGTCATCACCACGTCGTCGTTTTTCAATCCTGGTGAGCAATAGGAGCGGAGCTAGAAATTTTCATAAACATATCAAAATTTGACCTTAATTTAGAGTCTTTTTAAATATATATTTTTTCTTTAATGAATTGCTCCATTCTTCCTTCTTGGCTTGAATCTTTTGAATTAAAGATTGATTTTTTATGATGGGTTTTTGATGTAGGTGGAGAATTGGGGTCATCTTCGAGCTGGGTTAATTCATTTGGATCATCACAAGGGCAGTGTCAAATTCAAGCACCAGACATAATCTACGAAATGACGGATCAATCGTCGGGAAAGACCGCGGTGAGTTCATCTTCTCCGGCGGGGTGGCCGCTGGAAAGTTACATCAACAATTCTATTTCTAACCCTATGACCGCCGCCGGAGACGCCATTGATTGGAACACCGGCAACCCCACGAACAATAGTGGAGGAATTAACCAGTGGCCTGATTATATGGCGGGATTTTGTCCGCCTCCATGACAGGAATTTAAAGCAGCAGATACCACAGATCACAAATCTGAGGAAAATTCGATTCTTTTTCTTTTCAAAAAAAAAAAAAAAAAAAAAAGACCATACCTTTGATATATATATATATATATGAATATTGGTTAGATCTTGATTAAAAATGCAGCTGATGATGAATTTGAAGGTAATTTGATGAATGTTGTAAGGAACAAGAGCTAGTTAAGTTTAGCTACAAATTAAAATGACATAGCTTTTATGTTGTAATGTGCATTAATATAGGGAAAGAAAATGTTTAGTTGGATTAGGTTTGTTTTTCTTCTAACACTTTTTTTTTTTTTTTTTTTTTTTAATTATGGTATATGTATGTATGTTTTTGAGCACTTTATTTACTTTTCTCTATTAATTAAATTTACTGGCAAAGTGGTTTTGAGACTGAGAGACCCTTAAAAGAAGAGAAAAATATGCTTCTTTATGTTCATGATAATCGAGGCAGACAATTGAATGTGGGTCTGTGCAAAAGTTTGCAGCACAAAATTTTGTGTGATTTGGGTTTTCTTTGTTTAATTAATGGAATATGATGAGAAAATTAAATGGCAGCTGATTTAGCGATTTTTGGGCGACTTTGGGTTTGGTTTTTTTTTGGAGAAATTGAGAATGGAAGGACGTTGTTTGTATTTTGCGGTTGGATTTTAGTGAGCACCACTTTGACACGCTTTTTTCTGGCAGTAAAATGCAGGCTTTTCAATTTATAGTATGTTGTGGAATCATATCCATGGAGTAATTTTTTGCTTGCGAAAAAAGGGAACTTCTAATATTCATTCACTTTGTTACGATAATATCTATTCTTTTATTTTTACATTTGAGTATAAACTATAAACTCTCTTCATTTTCTTTGAGAACAACAATTAATCTTAACTATTCCTCTTCATCAAGTTCTTATTATTACCTTTTTTTTTTGGGATAAGATACCACCTTTAGCTATTTTATTAACTTAGTTTGAAAATATCTTATGTTTTAATTTAATTAAATGGACATGTTTACTCACAAAACTACTTTGCCAGCATGACACGTCACAAACGTGATGTCACCCTACCTCTCCGGGAGATCTAAGGTCGACTTCGAAAGTCTGGTCAGAGGACGTGGGAGATCTGCCCTCGACCCGTCCGAAAATCTTGGATCTTGCCATGATCGACCCCCAAAATCAGGGCGAGGAGAGTCCGCTGACACCTCTACTCTGATCGCAGGCGACGATACGACAGTCCTCATAAATTCACCTAGGATCGGAGGGTTGTCCCTTCGCCTTGATGAGGAGGGGTACGGATCGGTGCCGACGACCATCCTTCCTCTCCTATATATATATATATATATGAGGGTTCACCCTCCACTTGAAGGTACACAATTCACACTTAAGCTTAAAATTCTCAATTGACTTAAGTATCGAAGTATAGTGGGCCAAGTCCTACATACCGGTGCAAATTTTTTTACTTTTTGCAGGTCGGCCTCAAACCACACTGTTATGCTACCATCCGAAGTCCCACAAAGAGCCATGTTCTTGGATGAACAAGTTTATTGCTATTAAAAACAAAATTGGAATTTTGAAAGAATTACCTTGAATTATTTAAACCTATTTAATTCTGATTTCTTTTGCTTAGAAAGGTAGCTCAAAAAGACATTTTTGAAATTTAGCCAAAAATTCAAAATTAGAAAGAAGAAGAAAAACAACTTTTTTTAATAAAAAGAAAAACGTAAAAGATTCAAAAACAAAAAATAAAGAAAACAAAATGATTATAGAGAGAAGGAGCATTGAAATTCAATATTCAGAAAAAAGAAAAAAGAAAGCTAAGATTGTAGTAGTAATAATATAGGTTTTTGTGGGTGACAAATAATAATAATAAATTAGAATTTGTATGATGAAATTTGAAGGAGATGGGACCCTAAGCATTTGAAGTTGTTAAATGAAAGCATGCACGAGTGGAGTAGAGGACCCATATATATAAGAAGCACATCACATTGCCCTACGACTCTGGGGTACCCTGCCACTGCCACCCATCATCTGGGTCACCCTGCCCTTTCCATTCTATTGTTGACTCATCCATTATATATTATTATAGGTAAGGTACCCTATTTCTTTTTATCTCTCTTACTCACTCTCTACCCCCACAACCCCACACATTGCCATCATTGCATGGAATTGTTTATCGCCATGAATGCTCCCTTCCAAGCTTCTTCTCTCCCATCATCAACCCACTGCCCAATTACATCACAATTCATCCCGGACCGTTTTCTAACTTCAACATTATTCAACTCATTCAAAAACATTATAATTTCTCCTCAAATAAAGATCCAAATCTCCAATCCTACCTATTATTGAACTAAAAAAGACCACTTTCATAATTTTTTGTATTTTAGCTTATTTTGTTAATAAGAGAAATGTTAAGAACTAATGGATCCCTCAATATTTTACAATCATTCGATATTATTTCGTATATGCATCGTATAAATAAACGATCGAGAATTGACTTAGTGGTCATGAAGGCTTTAAGATTATTAATGTCTTCTAAGAGCAATTCTTGATGGTCACGTATCTAGGAATTAATTTTCCTTTAAATTTCTTTGACAACCAAATGTTGTAGAGTCCGTCGGCCTGACCCGTGAGATTAGTTGAGGTGTGCGTAAATTCACCTACACACTCACAAAATAAAAATAAAAAATAAAAAAATGCCATTGTTTTAATTTCTTCTTTGATAAGTAAAGCCATAGTTCAATCAAATTATTTTGTTTATTTATTATTATACAAAGTTGTTTTAAAACTGATACTGACAGATGACAAAGCGAGAAGAAAGAAAGTTACAAAAAACAATTATGTAAAAAACCATACAAGAAAAAAACTATTGGGTAGAGAAAAAGAACTCAAGAAAAATTAAAAACATTAGTACAATATAGTTAGGTGGCTGCCACACATAAAAAACATAACACAGCCTCGTTTAACTGTTATTTTAAATATTGCATAGTAGACTTTTCAAATCAAACTAAAAATTTGGATCGAGTTTCAAAATTTGGATATTATATCCCGATTTGTGTTGTACAATATTTTTCATGGGAAAGAACATGTTTGAATAGGTTTGAGGTTGCTTGGAAGGCAACCAAAGATAAACGACCTTTGTACATAATTTAATGTGTGCTGCTCCAAAGTCCAAAACATAAATAATATATATTGTATAGTGTATAGGAAGGGACGACAAAACAACTAGTGTCGGTGAAGCATATGAGTCAGCATAATAATTTTTTTTAAAAAAACCCTACAACTACTGCTCATATGTCTGGTCCTATCTCTGGATTGAACTACTTGTCGTCTTGTGTTTCGATTATTAATAGAATGTTTTTGTCAAAATCTATATTGGTGCCATTTAAGAACATTCCGACTAAGATTACATTAACATCATCTTAGTCATACGTAACTGGTTTCATACTTATATTTTAATACCCAACAATATTTGTTTTATTTGATTTTTAAGGTAAGAGTCTCATGAGAAAAATTAAGTAATCGTCGTTTATTATTAATAATTTTTGGAGTTCTAAATGAAATGAATTTCGATGACGACGTTGAATTCCAATTAATTGAAATGCAAGTAAATTTGCATAAAAAATGTAAGTAAATTAACTAAGGAGCCAACAAGAAACGTAACTCATGACATATATATGAATTTATTATTAATAATTTTTGGAGTTCTAAATGAAATGAATTTCGATGACGACGTTGAATTCCAATTAATTGAAATGCAAGTAAATTTGCATAAAAAATGTAAGTAAATTAACTAAGGAGCCAACAAGAAACGTAACTCATGACATATATATGAATTAGTGACCAATAGGTCAAATGTTCAATCTTCCATCATCGTTTAAAAAAAAAAAATAAAAAATAAATAATAATAATAATAATAAAAAAGATATCATTTAGAAATTCATTGGGATTAATTAGGAAGTTTATCTAGTAATCAAATAATTGAAACATTTAAATTGGGTGCAATTTTTTTTTTCTTTTGTTTCTGTTTTTGTAATATGATGAAATTGATTGAAAGAGAAAACCAGACCCAGTTACTCTGGATTGATTGGATTTAGTTTGGTGGTGGTATGGTCAATGGTGGTGTACTTTGGGCCAACTAATAAAGACAATATGGCACAATACTGATTTGATTCTAATCACATCCTGGCCCATTTACATTAGTTTATAATCATGTTTTTATTGACGTTCCATAAATATAATTCAATTCGCATAAACATGTGTTTGTTGGGAGTGCGACAAAAGTTCCTAAAAAAGGAAAAGATCGTGAGTATATAAGTAAGAGGCAACACATCACCATTGGTATGAGACATTTTGAGTGGAACCAAAAATAAAACCATGAGAGTTTAGGTCTAAAGTGAACATTATCGTACCAATGTGGAGAGACAAGAAAGATTGTTGTCTCTATTCAAGTATATTCGAATAAAAAATATATATTCTATTGACGTTAAAATAAAGAACGACAATTCAAATCTAGGGTTTTGAAAGAGATTATCAATACCTTAACTAGTTAAATAACACCCAAAACTAGACTTCTAACTTTTATTATTTTTGTTCCTCTTATCTCCCTATTCTTATTCAATGCACTCTTTGAAAAAGAGGGGTTGGTTTTAACTTTCATTGTTTGTTTCTATTATATTCCTATTCTCTAAATCAATGTCTATGAGAGATGGGGAAAAAAAGCTCACTTTTTTGCATATAGAAATGAAGAAGAATGACAAGATAAAAGGAAAAAGAAAATGACTAAAGATATAAAGACACTCAAATCTATTGCCCTCTATTCCTTTATGATGCAGCTAGCTTGGAGTTGGGACCCAAATTTACTTGAATTAAAGTCATTGTAGTTTAAGTGAAATTGAACTTCCGATATCGATATCGATATTTTCGTTTTGGTTGTATATAAGTGGGCAGCTCGGTTTTAATAATTTAAAAACGATCCCACATTCCAAAAAGAACTAGAATTATATATATAATTGTCAACTCTTAGCTTTAATTTGTGTAGAAAATATTACATAGAGTGAGGGAAATAATTCAAAATGAAAAAAAGACATTCATACATTGAAATAATGGCTCTTCCACTTCCCTAGCTAATTTCTCTACTCTTTTACTTTATATGCAACTTTAGTACTGTGTCTAGAGAATCTGTATAACACACACTTGAACATAATACATTTTGCAAATTAACTTAGTGTAAGGCCAAACAAAATCAAACCAAATTTCCCATATCACATGAAATTGAAAATGAACATAAATAATACCTGTTTTCCCAAACCAAATTTCCTTGTTATTAATAAGTAATAACATAACAAAGGAGCAAAACAAAAACAAAAAACATAGATAACCTTAAATTTATCGATCTAATCCTCATCACCATTACAATAACAAATCTCCCTCTGAATCTCCTATACCCTTAACTATATACCCAACAACAAAAAAACAAAAAACAAAAACGTATCCGATTTTTTTTGATGCATGCATGTTAGTACATGCGAGAAGCTCATAAGGCTTATCTTTCTAACTTGAATTTGGAATCAATCAAAGGAAATGGAAGTTGTTCAAAGTAAAAAAAAAAAAAATTTGAAGTCTAAAGTTGTTTATAGGATGATGCTATATTATAATTAAGTGACGAAATGAAAGAGGATCCGAGGTTCCTCTCAGCGCAATTACCTATAAAATTCTCAAACCCAAATCGATAAAGTTTTAAGGGTTTTGAGCTTTTTCTTTGCAGCTGACATGATCGCTCCGATCCCATCTCCTCTCGTCTTTCCTCCCAACCTTTATTCTTTCTCTTTTCTTTTCCCTTTTCATCTGCTTAAATAGAGAGAGATACAAATACAAATACAAATACAAATACTCTAGAAATAATACCCCGATCTCCTAGAATAGAGAAGCAATTGAGGACCCGTTATTCGTCGGATCATGCCAATTCCCCGTCGTTGCCTTTCCCGAGTTCCAATAGTGAGAAGGGTCGGAGAAATTCGACAGATCGATTTGCTCCGTTTGATTTTGGCACAACCTATTAAGAATACGAATAATGGATCAAATAAATATACAGTTACCTAGCTATGTGCTTAAGCTTTTGAGTTGAACAGTAATTTAAATCGAACCTATTCAAGCCCTCCATCTTCACTTCCTTCCTCGGCGTCATCAAACTAGTTTCGAAATTGCCCAAAAGCTGCGAATTTCGGTCGAATGAGATCGCGGGATGATGGAATTGATTTGAATTGAGTGAAATATCACCGATGTGCGACAGAAGGCCAGAAGAGGAAAACCCTAAGCCGGCACCAATGGCATCCAACTGCGGAGCAGAAAAGGAATCAAAACTTGAAAAGGGAAGATTTAAGGCAGATGATGGGTTAGTATTATGTACCCCAAAAAACAAAGGGCTGTTGATATGATTTGAAGGTGAAGAAGAAGAAATATTATTGATGGAGTTGAGAAGGCGAGGGTTGGGAGTAGTAGCGTTGACTGAGGAGGAGGAAGTTTTGAGGCGCTTGTTCTTGCGGCAGCCGCCGCCGACGGGGACATTTCTTAGGGTTCCACCGCGAGTCCAGTAGCGTTTGCAGGCCTTGCAAAAGTGCCTTGGTTGAGAGAGGCTATAATTGTTGTAATAACAAAATTTGGTGTTTGAAGAATCACAACGAGGGCAGTTTAAAGCGGCGGCTGATCCTGGTTGTTGTTGTTGTTGTTGTTGACGGGGTTTGTCCATAATGGTAGAAGCGGAAGCCATTAGGGATCAGCCCTTTTTATCATTAAACAGATTCTAAAGGCAAAGAGAAAGAAGAGAAGGGGTTTGGAAAGGAAGAAGAAGAGAAGAGAGAGAGAGAGAAAGTAAGAGAAGTTTTGAGTATTAGGGTAAAATAAGAGAACAGAAGCAGATATTCTCTTCCAAAAGCTAAGAAACAAAAAATGAGTATAATAATTGGAGAGAGAGAGAGAGAGAAAGAAACTTGTGGCCATTTGTTAAATACAGTTGAAGGAAGAAATATTCTTGCAGTTGCTACACATTTTCTCCACTCAAACAAATCCTTCAAAATCACCATTCTAACATCTTCTCATCGGATATATTCAACTATTATTCAAACAGATTAATGAATCTACTTCAACCTACGATTCAAAATAACTCCCTCTATTTTTACTATATATTTCAATATTTCCAAACTTTACTTTGTGAATTTGTACAGTTTTTTTTTTTTTTTTTACTCTAAACTTTAAAATTTGTTTCATATAAGTGTTTTTAGTTTTCAATTTTGAGTTTAGTATGTGTTAACAACCAAAAGGTCTATGGTTCGAATCACCCACTCCATTGTACTCAAAAAAAAAAAAAAAAAAAACTTAAGATGTGACTTATAAGTTTCTAAACTTTTAATTTTGCATCTAGTAAACATATATTAGCATTGTTTCTTTTGAAAAAAAAAGAAAAACACTAGGACTCCACTAGACACAAAATTGATTTTTGCAGCTAATATAAACTCTTGACTTATTAATCTTCTCACTAGTTGGTTTTTTATTTTTATTTTTTTTAGAGGGTCAAGAACTTATTAGACATTGAATGTTTGGATAAAACTAAATTTGCATTTTAACCTATTTTATTATTTAAATTTTACAATATATTTTATTAGGGTTGATGACATAAATAACAATTATGCTCAAAATAATGGTAAATATAGCAAAATATAAAATATTTTACAAATATGACAAAAATTCAATGATCATTAATAATCATGGATAAAATAGTTATTTTTGCTATTAGTGATAGTCATTGATAAAATTCTATAAAAATTGTCATATTTACAAAAAAAAAAAATCAAAAAATGCTATATCCGCTAAATAGAAACTCTAAATTGACATCCGGTGTAATTCTCTTTTTTATTAATTAAAATTAAAAAAAAAATACTATAACATGACAAAAGAGATAATGAAGATCTGTCATAATGTTAAAATACTTTAAGAAAAAGTGCAAGAGAGGGACAAAAAAGACTGTTACAAAGAAGGAAAAATTACACCTTCAAGTTCACATTTTTGTAATGAAATTTCACGTGGTGGGTCTGAAAAAAAAGCCCCAAAATTCGAATACTTTATGATTAAAAAACCAAAAAAAAAACAGATGGGAAATTCGAAATAGAAGGAAAAGACAAGGAGATAAAGCATAGATATTGGTTATGTGAATCTTGGAAGGTTCAACGTAATTTATAAGAGAAAAGACTAAACATTTCTGTACGTAACAACATTCCTTTTGTTATTCAAAATTAAGTGGGAATCCCTACATTATTCATTTCCATTTATTATTATCAATTATTATTCAAATAACATAAATAATGTTTACAGAGAACGAAGGCTAAGAGGAAGCCATTGGAGACTGAGTTGAAAAGAAAGAGAGGTGCAGAGAGGCATGTGCAGGGCAGCTCATTTATGTATGAAAAGAAGTGGAAAATAAAGCAAAAATCAGAGCTTGGGGAACAATTGGATTTTGTAGGGCTCCAACGGATTTTCTTCCTTAAACATTATTCTTCTTCATCAACAACCCTAATTTCTTTTTTTTATTTTATTTAATCTTTGCCCTATATCTCCTCCCCTTGAAAGAATCTTTGGTTTGTTCCATAAAATTAAAGAATACCTGCCAAAAGCTTTCTACTTTATTTTCCTACTCCTTAGAGCTCAGCCCACTGTCCAAAATGCACATACAATAACATCAAAATACCTTTAGACAACCTTGCTTTTGGTTTTTAATATATATGCAGAAGTGGAGCTTCAACTTATAATAACAAAATTATATTTGTCATCCCGTTAACATGAGCATACCTCAACTGACATAATGTACGACCTAATAGCTCAACCGACATAATGTACGACCTAGTAACTAAGAGGTTACAAGTTCAATTTCTCCCACGCCCACATAATGGAAACATGAGAGGGCAAGAAAGAGAAGGGGAGGGGGGACGAGTGTTGACTTGTTTGGTAAGGTGGAGAAGGTGGGAAAGTGGATAGGAAATGTTTGAACTTGGAATTTTGTGCACCATGTTTTTCCTCAACTTTTGTGGAGCTTTCTCCATTTAATTTAATATCTTATTATTATTATTATTCTGTTTGGTTTGATATACATGATTCATGAATTAAATGAATAAAATAGAATTGAATATCGTAAAAGAGAAGTAAGGAATGGAATTTGAATTAGTAAAAGGAGTGGTCCATAAGTAGAGGCAAACAGCCACAATTTCAATCAATATTTTTGGCACCACCGCCGTCCCTATCAATCAAGAGATTCCAAATAGAGAGAGATAGAAAATAAACTACTGAGAGCCAAGAGAGGGTAGCTGTAGGCGTAGCCATCAATGGCTGACCACATTTTTGCACCTCAAATCCAACTTGCAGACAAACATCTCTCTCTCTTCTCTCTGTTCATTTCGGAAATTAAAAGCATGATAATCACTTTCAATATTCGTATTCTCTAATCTCTTCTCTGTGTTAACCCCACTATTAGACCTAAATTATTTAATCATTATTTAATATATATTATCACTGTTTCTCTTCAATGGATACATATATATATATATGAAGCAAGAGATTTACCTACTAAACTATTAATATCAAAATGAAAGAAACATCATTACACAATTTTGAACTAAACATGGATTCTGTTACGGGGCTACCTCAGCATGAGGTTAGCCGCTGACGTCACGATCCGCTTCATCAAGAAGTCGAGGCCACGACATCAGCGCAGGACATTCCAACGACCTGGGGCCGACCCCTAGACTCCACGGATTCGAGCCTACCCAACCATCCGAAAACTCGTTGTTGCCAGGATGCCTCTTGATCAGTGTGAAGAACACATATGATAAGACGTTCTTAACTCACCTGACCAGACGACGGTTTAACCGCGCCCCGAACTCCATCCGGAATTGAGGGGACGACGACTGCAATTATGAGAAAGAAGAGTACAAACATCCCTAGTCCGTCCACACTTCCTCGCCCGATTCAAGGATCCTCATATTCAGGGGCGGATCCAGGAGTTTTTGTCAGGAGGGGCACAATTTCAATAGGATTATAGGAAGTTTAGTATATGAAAATTTTGATTTATGTCCATATATATAGTCCTTGAATTTTAAAATGTGGGTAAAACACCATAAAACTTTCAATTTTGAATTTAATAGATCCTTAAACTCTCGACCTCTTAGTCAGGGTACAACTTTATACCAATTGAACTATATTCGGTTTTGCAATAATAACGTATTTATTAGATACAAAATTAAAATTTTCAAATGTAATTGAGTCTTCAATAGTTGATTTTTACTTAAAAAAAAATTAAATGTCTAAGACCTATTAGATACAAAATTAAATCTATTAAACACAAATTTAAAAATTAAAAGACTAAACGTGTAATTCTCTATCCATATAAATAAATTTTAAACATTTATATATAATTTTTTTAGAAGGTTTAATATTTATATAAAGTAATATTAATTAAAAAATAATAATAAACCATTTTAGAATTCTCTACTTAATTAAATAAATAAAATTTGAGATTAAATAATAAAATTTGAAGTATTTATCTTTTTTTTTTTCAAAACTAAATTAATTTTTATTTTTTAGAATCTAAAATAATTTACCAGATTTAAAATCTTAAAAGAAAATTCTGTTTTTTTTTTGTTTCGTTAAATCTAAAATAATTTAACAGAAAAAATAAATAAAGAAAAAATAAATAAAATTTTGTATTTTTTGTTTTGTTAAATACAAATTGAAAAACAAAATAAAGAAAAAAAAATAATTTAACAAACTGAAAAACAAAATAAAGAAAATGGCAAAATCCTAAAATTTCCTGCCCCTTACCATCTCACCACAGCATACTTTTCTTATTTTTTCCGATTTCTTACATACAAATATTTAAACTGTAATTATATTTTTCAAACTTTTATATAAAAATTTATAAAACTAATAATTCAAGGGGGGCACGTGCCCCCTGGCCCCCATGTGTGTGGCTCCGCCCCTGCTCATATTGACCAGCGAAGCCGAACCGTCAAGGGAAATTAGCACCGCACCACCTATAAATATCCCTCCCTTTTGGGACGGGGGAGGTATGTGACACTGCGTAATTTTACGCAACCCTAACACACTTTCTCCTACTTACGCTCAGAACACCCTCTGACTTAAGCATCAGAACCTTGTAGGGTCAGTCCCACACCAGTGCAAGATCATCTCTGATGTGAAAACCTTAGTCAATTGGAATCAGGAACCCTTTGGTTATGTGAACCCCTAATTCTCAAATACCAAAACCCCCAAATCAACTCGATTTTCAACCCTAAGGAATGAGTTAGATGCGGATTGCCTTAAGATCAAAGCTCTCGAGACAAAGAACAAGTTCTTGGCTCAAGAGTCGAACACTCCACAAGATAGAAGAATCAATCCTACTTGAATGTTCTTTTGGGCATGCAATTCAAGCCATGAATTGCAAAGTGTGGATCAAAAAGCTCTCTTGGCTAAACTTGACAGGAAAGCATAAAGCTTAAACTCAATTCATCGTTCTCTGCCTTTACAATTCAATGGTCAAGCTTACATAGCCTCCCAAAACCCTAAATGCCACATCATAATTCATAGAAAAATTAATAAAATAACCCTACTTAAATATGTCATAAAAGGATAAAATTAGAAAACAATAAAATTACATCAAATTATTTAATAAAATATAAATAACAATTGGATGCCTTGGGCGGTTCATATGATCATCTTCTCCATCTTTTGAAGGATTAGTCCTCGAATCCAAATTAATTCCTTGTAATGTTGTTTTAAAGTCATGAGAAAAAAATTGTATAACTCTTCTTGGATTTCTCTTGGATGGTCTCCTTCGTAAAGCAATTTCATAGTCTTGTGATGTCAAAGACTCATTTCTTCTTGGATTCCATCTCTTTCGAAAATAATGTTGATCATTACAATTCACATGCAGTTGGCGACCATGAATATGTTTAAGGTCAATCTTTGAGATTTGCTTTATAATCAATGCTTTAATAGCCTGCAAAAACTCAAAAGAAAAACTAGATAAACTTGGTTGAAGCTCACCCGTCAGAAAACAAACTTTTTTATTAAAAAGTTCATGAATGTTTTGTTTTGAAATCAAGAAATATTTTACTTCAAAAGTTTCTAAACTCACATTCTTGGCTTTTCTCTAATTTTTATTTAGAGATTGAGTATTACTCACATTTTTTTCTATCTCATTCGTGTTTTCACACTTTTATTCTTCATATATCTCTATTATTTTTTCCTCAGTCTCATGCCTTTTGTTTTCCAACTCACACACATCAAGTTTTACTTCTCTTGGAAGAAATGATACAGTAGTAGGATCATATGTTACTTTGTGATCGTCTAATGCACTAACAACGTCCTCACATAGTACTCTCATTTCAAGCTCACTACCATCTATTTTCTCTACTCGACTACTATCAACACATGCTATTCCAGAAATAAGTGGTACAACAATTGTAGTAGAATTGCAATCATGTGATTCTTTGCTATCTAATGACCTACTAAGTAGAATTTCATTATCATGCATAGGTACAATATTAGCAACATTCTCTATATCATACTCTACTTTATTAAAATGCTCATATTTTGTAGGTAAATTAATCATTCCCACAACAGTATTGGAATTGGAGCTAGATTTAAATTTAGCGTACCTTGAAGATCTTCTTTGAAGTGTCCTTTCTATCTTGATGGCAACATATACCATCTCTTCCAAATCCTCACAAGACTGAATTTTTTCTCGTTCAACAACCATCTTAGCAATCTTCCCATTAAGTCCATTGTAGAATCGGTCCATGGTAGCTTCCTCTTCCTCATGTAAGTCCAATCTCTCCATCAACATTTGCATCTCCTGGTAATAATCATCAACATTTTTGCTCCCTTGACGTAGAGCTTGAAGTCTTAGTCCACAATCTCTCAAGTATAGTTTCGGTACGAATCGCTTCCTCATGAGCTCTCACAATTCTAGCCATGTTTTCACTTTACCCTTCTTGATGTCTCCTTCTCTTAGAACATACGTCATCCCACCAAGTTTGGGCATAACTTTTTAAATGTGTCAGAGAGATGATTACTTTTTTCTCTTCAGTGAGATTGTTGGTATGGAAAATGTGTCCAACTTCATGCTCCCACTGTAAGTAGTCTTCAGGATTAAATGTTCCATGAAACTTTGGGAATTTCATTGCTGCAAAAGAATAACAAGTGAAGAAAAAGCGGACCTCACAATTCACTCCCTCACGTGTTTCACTCGGTAGATGAAATTCACTCGTGTTTACACTCAAAGATGTAGCACTCCCTAACAAATATGTAGATTCTCTAAAAATAGGAAACAAGTAGCCAAGAGTTTGCAATATCATGTACTTAAGAAGAGCAAGTCTCGAACACAAAAGCAAGATTGATGTGAAGTATTGACACTCAAGCAAAGAAACAAGAGTAGAATTAACAAAAATAAGAAAACTTAGAATCAAGAACCTAATATTCAAGATACAACAACTAGAATTATCAAGAAACAAAATAGATAACTAGAATCAAGTATTTAAGATCCAAGACTCAAAGAGTTATTAAGGATTAACAATGAAAAATGCAAGATTATTGGGCAAGATTCAAAGCGAAGCAAGGAAACAAAGAAATAAAGAAAAACAAAAAAAACAAAGATTCAAGAATAGAAACAAATTTTTTTCCAAAACTTTAAATTTGATAAGATTTAGCTTTAGAACCCTAGAAGTCAAAATCTCAAATGATTCTTAGAGCTTGATCTTAAAATTTTCACCTACTCCAACAATTTCAAAACTTCTCCTGTTTGCTTCAATGTGAGAATAAATTATAATCTTCCCCAAAAAAACCAAACTTATTAAAACTTATCTTCATTGGCCTGCTTGCTTCAAGAGCTACAAACTTCAACCACAACCACTCAATTGATTCAATGTAAATTAAATTTTCAAATGCACCAACATGAAATTCAATGAACTAAAATTGATACACGGATTCACTCTCACATGCTTCAGTTTTTCTTTTTTTCCTTTCTTTCTTTCTTTCTTTCTTTCTTGTTTTCCGCCAATCCGCCAATCTGCCGTAAAAAAATTAATGGTTTTTTTTTTTTTTTTTTTTTTTTTTTACTCAACAATTCGTAAGCACCATAATTCCACCGACATTTCCATAATTTTATTTTCTTCCGGCACCAATTCAACACAATGTTTTTTTTTTTTTTTAACTTTTTTTTTTCTACAACACTACAACGAAGTCACCACCGAAACTTGAAGTTTCCTCTCCCTCCTTTACCCACAGGGAAATCGTTTCTTTGGAACCCCAATCAAAAGATAATTCAACATCAAAACTCACATAATCAACTAGAAATTAACAACTAAGATTCTAAAACTCAAACCCTAAATTCAATTTAGTACTTTTTTTTCTTCTTCAGTTTTTCCAAAAAAAAACACAAGAACCAAAACGTGCAAATTCTAGACTCAATCAATAAAAGTTCAAAGAAACAAACAAAATCCTAAAGATGCAATTCTACTCAATGAATAAAAGATACTCACAGGATATATCCGATCTAGATTGCCTATACTCTGATACCAAATGATGTGAAAATCCTAGCCAATTGGAATCAGGAACCCTTTGGTTATGTGAACCCTTAATTCTCAAATGTCAAAACTCCCCAATTCAACTCGATTTTCAACTCTAAGGATTGGGTTAGACGCAGATTGCCTTAAGATCAAAGCTCTTGAGACAAAGAACAAGTTCTTGACTCAAGAGTCGAACACTCCACAAGATAGGAGGATCAATCCTACTTGAATGTTCTTGGGCATGCAATTCAAGCCATGAATTGCAAAGTGGATCAAGAAGCTCTCTTGGCTAAACTTGGCAGAAAAGCATAAAGCTTAAACTCAATTCATCATTCTCTCCCTTTACAATTCAATGACCAAGCTTACATAGCCTCCCAAAACCCTAAATGCCACATCATAATTCATAGCAAAATTACTAAAATAACCCTACTTAAATATGTTAGAAAGCAATAAAATTACATCAAATTATTTAATAAAATATAAATAACAATTTGATATCTTGGGCTGTTCATATCAATCTCTTTCCCTTGTGCAGGTTTGTCCCAGCCCTAAAAACGACAAAGCACGCCGGAACGCGACGGAGAAAGGGAAGTCCAAAATCTTGCGCCAACAGATTCATTTTGATAAAAAAAAAAAAAAAAAAAAAAAAAAAACTCCATTTTTTTGTTTTTAGTTTTTGAAATTTGTGTTTATTTTCTTTACAACGGTTTTCATCTTGTCGCGACACCTACTCATTTTCAGCTACTTTTGCAAGAGTCGAAGATTGTTCCTACATATCAACATGGTTCGTTTTAATTAGCATAATTCCTAAGAAAATTCCGCTTAAGTTTGGAGTTCCTAGGTATATTGATATTGTGTGTCAATGAAAAGGGATGGTGCAGTTTTTCAGTATAGATACTAACTATCAATTCTTTTAAGCTTTTTAATCCATATTTGTTTTTAGATCTGTGAGTGTCCTACAACATTTGGCAGCCAAGGAAATCGGTAAAAAATTAATTCATATGTAGGTGACCACTAAGAATTAAACTCGTTCCATCTAAGAGAGCATTAATAGTCTCAAGGTCTTTCATGACCACTAGATAAACTCCTGATGATTCTTCTTAATCCAAATCCTCAGAATCTCTCTCATTTGGAAGTAGTCTTGGTTCTTTCTCATATGATATCATTTCTTTACTCGGGCGTCACAGTGTAGATAACAAAAGTGTTAGGGACAACGACCCTCCACATATGTTCACATTGATATGATATATATTGTCTACTTTTGGGCATAAGTCTTCCTCAAAAAAATCTCATACCAATAAAGATAGTTGTTCTCACTTTTATACACATAGTTATCAAACCAAACTTAAGTAATAGTAATGAAATTAGATTAATTTAATTATTTAACCTATTATAATTCATGTAGTTGAAATAGTTGGAGGAAGTGGTTGTTAATTAAGGATGTGAGACCTATTATAAGTGTAGAAAAAACCATAATAATTTATAGCAATATCTTCATGGCTAAAAAGTGTTGGTGGGTGGATCTCCAAAGCAAAATTGTACGATTTTGAAGCTCTATATAGTGGATAAACATCGGAGGATAAAATAATTAACTTTGGTGAAGATTGAAAGAAAAAAGAAAAGAAAATCTAGGAAGATGTCAACATGACATAGTGGAAGGGTAATTACGACTAAAACGTAACCCACAAAATGACAAGAATTACAAAGTCAGTGGTAGAAGAAGAAGAAGAAAACATTTACATATGAATTTGGAGTGTATTGATTAAATTGTTTGGCAATTGTGATGTTCCCAAAATGACCCAATACCATGTCTTGCGGATGCAGCCATAAATAATAACAATGAGAGGGATCGATTGGTCATTGTCAAACCTTCTTTTCCATGCAAATACACATAACATACCCACTTTTGCTTTCAACAAACTTCACTTTTAACAATGATTTTCTCGGTGTCGTATATTTTGTTTAGTCAAACAAATGTGAGGTATGAAGATTTGAATCTATAACATCATATTAATGAATAAATCAATTTAAACTATACACGTTAGAAGTTCAAAATCTCGACAATTATGTGGTGTTAGCTAAAATTTGAATAATTTGTCTTGGGCCAAAAAATGGCATACCAATTGTTTAAATATGGAAGGAAGGGTTATTTTGTATTTTGTATTTTGTGTATTGGTAGGGTGGCTAATTATGGGTTTCAAAAGGCATTTTGGACAGTTCCTTATGGCACCTTCAACCCTTCAAGGATCCCCCACATTTCCTTGGGCCCTCAAGAATGTTTTCCATAATTCCCTCTATGTCATTTCCATACATTCTTTTCATTTTTTCCTTCTTTTATTTTTTTTACTATATTGTTTTTAAATGTTTGATATATCATATGATTAGAGATATAAATTTTACCAACCACACGCTTGAGGTTAAATAATAAGTATGCTTTAAGAGTTCAGAGATATATTAGTGTGGTGTTTATAAAAGCTTCAATAATGATCAAATTAGTGATTGTTTGATATAATTCAAATGATTTTTTTGATGTGTCATCCTTTGTGTGTCTATACCTAACTCTAAAAGGAGAAGTACTATTTGTAAGGTTGAACATGCAATTTACTTTAGACATGTGGTGTTGAGCAAGTGGAGCATACATAACCTTGAAATGTACATGATTTAGGATAGAGCCTCCAAGTAAAGGAGGCACTTTGAAGGCATATGGATGTCAAAACTTGAGAAAAATCGAGATAATATAATATGGTTGTCAGTGCTGCACCATTGGATGTGTGAGAGTAATTGTAAAAGTACTACGTTTTTGTATCTAATGATTATTAGGTGTTAGACAAACTTATGGATCTACAATTTTGTTTTAAGTTTAACTATAAGTGGGTAAAGGAATTTGAACCTCAGACCTCATGGTTGAGGGCACACATGTTTTATGTAACGCCCCAACTTCAGGAGGGTACATGAATTAACCGAGACCATACATCTGAACTAGAGGGATCCTAAAGTCATGAAAGCGTGGTTCAAAAAGACTTAAAGAATTGATAGTTACTACATATACCAACAAGGTCCACCTTGAGGCGTTACATATGGTATCAGAGCAAAACCTCTTCTAGTAAGGTGTGGTTTGGGGACGGACTCTTTTTTGATGGCTCAATCATAAGAACTCCAAAATTAAGTGTGTTTGGCTTGAAAAAATCTTTGGTTGGGTGACCTCCTAGAAGTTTTTCTAGGATGCAGGTGAGTGACGGTAAAACGTGCTTAAAGAACCCATGAATGGTTTGTGGGCAGGGGCGGAGCCACGTAGGGGCCAGGGGGGGCACGTGCCCCCCCTGAAATTATTAATTTTATATGTTCGTATATTAGCGGTTAGAAAATATAACTAACACTTTATATATTTGTATAATTAAATTCAGAAAATGAACTAAGAAATTAATCTGGTCTGATGGCAAGGGGCACAATTTTTGAGTTTCCTATTTGGGAATGCCCGAGTTCGATTCAAAGGGAATACAAATCTCTGTTTTTTATTTTGTTTTTAGGTAAATTATTTTATATTTGAAAAAAAAACATAATTCTATTTAAAAAAAATTAATCCGTAAATTATTTTAGATTTTAAAAAATAAAAAATTAATTCTATTTTAAAAAAGGATAAATATTTCAAATTATATTATTTAAGTTTTTTTTACACATATATATTTAAGTTAGAGATTCTAAAATGGTTTATTATTATTTTTGAATTAATATTACTTAATATAAATATTACATCTTCTAAAAAAAATCAACACGCTTGAAAATTTTAATTTTGTATTTAATAGATACATAATTTTGTATTTAATAGATACGTAATTTTTTTTAAATGTCGAATAAGTTGATGATACATTAATTTTATGTCTAACAAAGTATTTAGTATTTTAAATTTTCTAATATATCTTTATATGATACAAAATTAAGAGTTTAATTATTAGACACAAAATTTAAATTTAAAGAATCTAGTAGACAAAAAATTGAAAGTGTAAGGATCTATTAGACATAAAATTGAAAATTTAAGGAT
This sequence comes from Herpetospermum pedunculosum, assembly GCA_028017165.1. Classification (NCBI taxonomy): domain Eukaryota; kingdom Viridiplantae; phylum Streptophyta; class Magnoliopsida; order Cucurbitales; family Cucurbitaceae; genus Herpetospermum; species Herpetospermum pedunculosum. Next base: position 73,572,046 of record CM051525.1, read on the forward strand.
CTATCAGACTAAAAATTGAAAGTTTAAGAGTCTGTTACGCACATTTTAAAGTTCGAGAACTATATAGACATAAATCGAAAATTTCAAGGACTAAACTTGCAATTAAACTCTATTGGAATTGTGCCCCTCCTGACAAAAATTTCTGGATCCGCCCCTGTTTGTGGGGACAGACTCCACTCTTAGAAACAGTTTAAACCCGTCAAGACAAGTAGATAATGTGGCCAACATCGAGGCCATCAAATTTCAAATCTTAAACTTGAAACATTACCTTTTATGCTAGTTTATCTATATTTAGTTTTCCCTTCCAACAATTATTAAGAATGAGCCACAAAGTGGCAACCCCAAACAATAATTTGTTCATATATGTGGACACAATGACACAGAGGTGATGTTGAGTTGGATCCTCCACAAATTCAAGCCCTCTAGTTCTAAGCACTATTAATTTCTATTAGTGATAAGTTGGAAGTTGGGAAGATTATGTCAAGTCATCATGTCCCTTATATTTTAGGAAACATGTGTTATAAAGACAACAATCCCACAAAAACGAACTAACTTCAAAATATTGTAGCACATACTAAAACTTGTTTACATTTATTTATCTCTGTGCATTTTCAAACACTATAAATTAAGAGAATTTTTTTACAACAAGAGCATAGCTCAACGACATGATGTATCGCCTAGTGACCATGAAGTCCTAGGTTCAATCCCCACCCCCAACATGTTGTCAAAAAAAAAAAAAGAGAATTCTTTTACAAGAGAGCCTTCACGAAGAGGTTAGTTGTTAACATTTATGTGTTTTGTTTAGTTTAATGTGCCATTAATTCAGTGGTTTGAATCTTATTGTTGAAAAACTAAAATAATAAATAAAATAAAATAAATTGAACCATCAATTTTTTAGAAAGATAATTGTTCTTATTGTGGATTATTGAGGACCTCTTTGATAGAGAATTTAGATTCTATTTTATGTTTTCAGATTAATTGAGTCCAAGCGTTTGTTATGCCATATAAATTCTATTTTTGAAAATTGTTTTCGAAAATCGGGTAAATTTTGAAAAACAACCTTCTTTTTATTTATTTTTATTGTATCCAAATTTTGAATTTAAAATTTAAAAATGCACGATTATATTTAAAATAATTTTTTTTTTAATATAGTATTTTAAGTTATAAACTCAATTATTTTTATTAAATTAAAATATGTATAATATAATGTATTATAAATTATATAATATTATAAAATAATAATTATACAAAATTTATAACATAAAATATGTTTCTAAATTAATTATTGATAGTTTATATTCTATCTAATATTTAGTTGGTAACTACAACTAATTTTATGGTTTATAAAAAAAATATTAAATATATTTTGAAAAGTAAGTTAAATTGAGATATAATTTTTAAAATCGCTACTAAATACATATATGAAAACGTATAATTTTGTTTTCATAATTTTTTTGTTTAATGCTAACCATTTTGGAGATAAGAGATATTATTGAACAATAAATCGAATGTGAGCAAAAGTTGTGTTGGGATCTGGAATTCAACTTCTGGCCCATTTGTTTCCAGGTGAAGGACTAAATATGCGTAAACAAGATGCAAAAGTTGGGCCTGTGGCTTCCTAAATGGGCTTGACCTCCCTGCAAGGCCCAATATGTCAGCACATTTCTGTTATTTATTTTTTTTATAAATAAGAAAATAATTGATATAAAATATAATATAAGTTAAATTATAAATTTATAAGTTCCGCCTTTGAAACTTTAAATAATTTCACGTATCACCATTTCGCAACGATAATTGACATGTACTACTTTTTAAAAAAATAATAATAATTACAAGTACGTCTTTTTTATTTTTTATTTTGATTTAAATAAGTCTATGATTCACATTGGTGGCTACCTTATGTCAAATCATCACATGTTGATCTAGTATGTGTATCACGTTGATATTTAAATAATAATATTTTTTTTTAGTATTCATTAAAGTAACAATGTAAATACCAACATGTGCATAGCAAAATTGATTAAGACATATAATGTAAGTTAAATTATAAATTTATATCATAAACTTAGATGATTATGTGTTTGAACTTTCAATAATTTCACTTAGCCAACATGAACATATAACTCAATTCGTTAAGTAACAATGTTCAAATCTCAAATATTGTGTTGAATTAAGAAAGAAAAAAAATAATATTAATACACAATTTATTATTTGTCATTTAAGTAATAATATTTTTTTTAGTATTCTTTCATGAATGAGTCACTCAGGTGATGGATTGCATTTCTACAGTAAGCTTCTCAGGCTTAATGGGAGTCTGAAGGGCTGTTTTAATCCTCAGCGTAGTCTTCGTCAAGGTGATCCCCTTTCCCCCTATTTATTTCTCTTGTGTGCTGAAAGTTTGTCTAGTCTTCTTAATCAAGCTCACATTAAGGAGGATCTTACAGGGTGTAAAATTGCAAAGAACTGCCCGGTTATTTCTCATCTCTTCTTTGCAGATGATAGCCTTCTATTTTGTCAAGCAACGAAGTCTGATTTTGAATCGATAAGAAAAGTCTTGCTTACCTATGAGGAAGCTTCAGGACAGTGCGTTAATTTCACAAAATCTGCTGATCTGAATGCCTGTCTTGGTCACACTTTGAATATGAATGTGGTGAGCAATTTAAGGAATTACCTGGGTGTCCCTTCTCATTTCTCTAGGAATAAGAATAGGGACCTGGATTATCTGAAAGAAAAGGTCCAAAAGGCCATTGCTGGTTGGAAAAGGGAGTTTCTTTTCTATTGGGGGATTTTTTTTTTTTTGATAAAGGCTGTGGCTCAAGCGGTTCCCACGTATGTCATGTCATGTGTTCAACTGTCGAAGTCATTCTGTGAGGATCTTACCCAGTTCATGGCAAAGTTTTGGTGGGGGGCCTCTATTCAGAAGCCCAAGATTCACTGGATGAAATGAGATCGGTTATGTCTTCCCAAGGAGAAGGGAGGGTTAGGCTTCCGCTGTTTGGAGGGCTTTAATCAATCCTTCATGGCTAAGCAAGTATGAAGAATTTTACAATGTCCGCAATCTCTAATGGCCAAACTCTTTAAAGGAAAGTACTTCCCGGATACATGTATTCTTGAAGCGTCGTTGGGGTCTAGGCCTTCTTTCATTTGGCGGAGCCTTTTATGGGGTAGGGACTTGCTTAAGAAGGGCCTACGACGGTGTATTGGTAATTGGGAGGATACGTTTGTTTTTTATACTCCATGGGTTCTTAGGGAGAGCTCTTTTCGAATTTTAACTAGTCCACATCCGATGTGGAGAGATATGAGAGTCAACTATTTTATAAATGAGTTTGGTCAATAAAACATCCTCATCTTCGCTCGGTCCTGAGAGAGGAAGATGTGGATGTAGTGCGAGATATTCCAATTTGCAAGACACACTGGAGGGATCGATGGATGTGGCATTACACCAGGGATGGTGTTTTTTAGTGAAGAGTGCTTACAAAGTATAATGGGCCTGGTTGGCTTTTAAAGCTTTTAGTTGATGATTATCCTTGTAGTCCATTGGGCATTTCTATTCATTAATATACTTCATTTTTCTCAAAAAAAAATAATAATAATAATAATAATAATAATGTATAACTCCATCTATTTAAGTTATTAAAATCAAGTTAAAAAAAAAAGCAGAGTAGATCAAACGTGGAGTGAACTAGACAATTTCACTCTCCAACTCCAAGTCCGTGTACCAAACACGTTTTTGATGTGTAATTTAACCAATAATAGAAAAAAAGTTTATTTTTCTTTTGAGTTCCAATGATAGAAGTATTTGTAATTCATTTTAAAAGCCATAAAAAGGATGGTTACCGTGTGAATGAAACTTTATTTTCAAGGAATCCTACTTTTTGGGCATATTAAAAAATAACATTCTAACATGATAAGGAAGCTGACGTATTTGAACATTATGTCATATATTCGATTGTCCTTTAATTTTAATTTACAGATAAGATGTTATTAAATTATAATATACCCTTTTTATTACATAATTTACGTAATTTTCCAGAAAAAAAATAGAAATGGTCAAAGTGGATACAGCTGGCAGGAGAATAAGGTTCTGATCTGCTATCTTCTCGTACAGATTGGTGGACCAAAACGCATGATACAGCTGCATTATTGTGGTCCTTGATGTACCTGATAATTACCTCCAAAAATTAATATAAAAGCATAAAAGAATATAGGACAGTTGCCCACTTAGCTCCAAACCAATTGGCGCTCACAAAACAAAAATCGTTTCAAATCTTGCAAAAAAGGGCAAATGCTACCGTGCCTAGGCATTCACCATATGGTTGCCACGTGGCGGAGATCGATAGGCTGATATATGACTGTCACCTTTGGACAAGGGTCAATAATACACTAAGGAATCGTCCTCCTCCTCCACCCTCCAATGGAAAGTGACTGTCAACTATTATACCGACAACGACTCTTCCTATACGCCGTTCTCCCAAAATACTATACATTTCACCATGTGACATAAATTTTTCTAAACATGATAATTATAAATTTATATCAAACAAATTACAACATTGTGTCAAACCGAGCATAGTTCAATTGACATAAAGTTAATTATGTTTTGATTAAGAGGTCATGAGTTAAATCCTCACATTAATTAAATTATCGTTCCAAAAAAAAATTACATTGTTGCCAAATATCTAGATTAGTAATTGTTTTTTTATTTTTAAATAAATAAATAATCGTGGTTAATGTTTATTTTTGTTTCAAATATATATATATATATATATTATCTTGGTTAACGTATTAATTTTTTTTTTGGATTGCTTATCTTAGTTCCTTCTATTAAGTTGGGGACTAAATTTTACATTCAATTCATCTGATAAAGCTAAAGAATTTTCTATATATCAACACAAGTGAAATCACATAAAATATTAATTTATTCTTGATGTATAATTTGTTCTTGATGTGATATATTATATATATATATGTGTATGTGTGAAGATGAATATGATCAATCTCCACAGGAGCATACTACAAAGTTGGTTCATAAGTTCAACAGTTCAAAGAATTGATGATTGGATAAGACTCTCAAAGAGAGAATCCTCCAAAATTGAAAAGCAAATCTTTTGAAGCAGCAGCCAACCACACAAGTGTGTGAAAGTAAAGAATAGCACTTGGACAAGGACACACAATTATATAGAAATCTATACACTACATTTTTCTCTTTTATCATTAGTTAATTGGTTAAATTATAAGTTTGACTTATCCTAAACTTTTAAGATTATGGGTCTAATAAATTTTTAAATTTTATGGGTTTTTAAACTTTTAATTTTGTATTTAATAAGTTCTATGAGATCTTTAAAAGGTATCGAAATGGATTCTTGTAAATATTCAATTTTATATATAATATGTTCCTACTATATATTATAAACTTCAAAGCATATATTGAACACGTAAAATTAAGAGTATATATATAGAAGTCTATTAGATACACTTTTAAAATTTAAGGATTTATATATAGGATACTTTTTAAATTTTAAAGACTTATTAGACACATGTTTCGGATATACCAAACTTATAATTTAACCTAAGATATTATATAGTCATGTTTGAAAAGAAGGGAAGAAAAGAAGGGAAAAAGAAAAGGAAGCTGTGGTCCTTCACTCACTTGTCATTTCCATTCTAGTTTATATATATATATATATATAGTCGTATGTTTCTTCTAAGTTGCTCCACATAAGCTTCTTTGCAAAATGGAAAACCCCGGAGATGAAGGTTGGGGGGACAGGGTGGAGGAAGAGGAAGATGAGGAGGACAACGAAATAGGGTTTGTAGAAGATGAGAGGAAGAGGAGAGCTTTAAACGGTGGTGGTGGTCGATGTGGCAGCGGAGGAGGAAGGTCAGCGGTGGCACGTTGTCAAGCTGATGGCTGCAATGCCGATCTGAGCGGCGCCAGGGCGTACCACCGCCGCCACAAGGTCTGCGAGTTTCACGCCAAAGCTGCAGTGGTGATTTTGGCCGGATTGGAACAGCGCTTTTGCCAGCAGTGTAGTAGGTAAAAAAAAAAAACCAAACCCTAATCTGGATCTGCTAAAATATTTGGTACTACTTATAATGCTTAGTTCAAATTTCATCATTTTTCTTCTGTTTCTAAACAGTTAAAAATGTGGTGAAACTGGAAATGTTTGGTTAATTTGCTGTGCAGTAATTTTGGAATTAAAAGCTTGAATAAATCATATATCCATTCTACATTAGTGTGTTTGGAAACCCTTTTTCTTTTCCATATTCTACAAAATGTTTTCAACTAATTTGAACATAATATATTTTGATTACTTGTGTGTACTTTTTATTTATTTTATTCAAATGTTTCACTATATTTGGAATAAAGTATTGTACTCTATTAGGAAAAAAAAGAAGAAGATCATTTTCACTCATACACACTTTGTAATAGTGAGTCAATTTCAATTTTAAATTTTCTATTTCATTAAATTGAATATTAAACTTCTTATCAATCGTTATATTATTTTTTTTTAAAAAAGTTTTGTGGTTAATAGTGATTAGTGTCGCCAAGTGGTTTTACTATATTAATTAATGTCAATCAAGAGAGTAAAATACCAATTAAAAATAGTTAGTGACTGTCAATTTTAAGGTCTAAATGTAACAATTATGAATGAAAAGAAAAAAGTTTACACAAGATACTATTTAAACCATCACTAATTTCAAAAGTTTTAAAAAATAAATTAAGAATTATTAAATCTCTTTGCTATTCCTAATGAAGGAAAGAAAGTCTTCCTATAAAACAAAATAAGTGTGTTTTGAAGGTGGTGAAAATGGTTTTTTTTTTTCCTATTTAGGGAAAATTTAATTGAAAGTGTTTAATGAGATTAAAGAGATTAGATTATTATTATTATTATTTAGGGGAAGTTTAAAACTTATATCCACACTCAGGCTCATGGATGAATTTTAACTCTAAACTTTAATTTCATCAATTTAATCGTCTTAAATTTGAGTAAGTAAGAGCGTTTTTATGATTAGATGAAGCTAATTTTGTAAGTATTGGCTCTCTAAATTGTGTTGGATACTTTTAATTAGTTGGATTGTGACCTTTTGTGCTTTGAAGCATCTATTATCCCATTCCCACCTGATTTTATGCTAGGTTTGTATATATAATTTTTCTTGATTAGGTCTGAATATTTTTATGATGTGATTTTTTAATAATTATTTAGGGTGTTGGGTAAGTTATTATAATTCGTTGTTATAATAATTTGTATGTTATAAATAGTTGTGAATAATAAATATTATTGAAGTCATAATTACTTGACTGTAAATTATAATAGTAGGTGGGTCAAACGTAGACTCGGTCTACCAAACTCCATTTGTGCCCCAAAACGCTTCCTTAGTGTTTTTTTTTAATTTGTTAATTAAATTTATTATAGTTAATAATTGCAACATGGGTATTATTTGAGGTTTAATTTGTGTTATGATGACAGGTTTCATGCGGTATCAGAGTTCGACGAGACAAAGAGAAGCTGCCGGAGGCGTTTGGCAGGACACAATGAACGGCGGCGAAAAAGCTTACCGGAATTCCAAGGACAATCCTCCAGTTGACACTTCACAGTGGCAGAAAAAAAAAACTAATTAATAATAATACTGATTAATTAGTACTAATATGAAGAAGAAGAAGGAGTAGTAGAAGAGTTGTTGGAGTTGTGAAAGATGAACTTTTGAATTTGTTTTAAAGCGACGACGATGAGACAGTGATGTCACGCCGCCATGAAAATGAATTGAGTTGCTCTCTCTCTTCTGTCAAAAACCAAATTAGAAATAGTTGGTTTAGTTTTATTGTGTGTTTCAGTTTGTATGTACTAAGGTTTGTTGTATTGTAGCCCAAAGTTTTCATTATATTTAGATGCGCTTTCTGTCGGTCACATCACTTAAATCTATGTCTTTTTTATGCCTATGTCTTGTACGGAAGCCGGCCTATGCGTTTTTTTGTTTTTGTTTTTATGTAAAGAAAAGTTTAGGGCAAATAATCTAACTTCTACTTGTCACTATGCCAAAGTGAACATAACTAACATCATTATTACTTCACTTGAGCTCGGAAGATCGAATCCTCGTATTCCTGTTTGCTGTAATACAATTAAAAAAATTGTGAGTTCTACGAGTGTATTAATCTATCTTTCGATGATAACTTTATAAGTATTGCAAAAAAAAAAAAATCGTGAGTGTAGAGTTAGCTTGCACTAATCTCACGGAACAAACCGCCTGACCCTACAATATTTGGGTGCCAAGAAAATTCGTATGAAATTAATTCCTAGGGGAGGTGGGTCACCGATTTAACTCATTCCTTCTAAGAGGGTATTAATAGTCTCGCAAGGTCTTTTATGACCACTAGGTCAAGTTAAATATTGCAATCTTTTATATTTACCTTAAACTTAAAATATATGGATGTTATTTTTACCTTCAACTAACCTTTTGTTTCAAGAATGACTTAAAAAATAATGGTTAAATTATATAAATTTACGTATGAATTTTAAGGTAAGTTTTAATAATAACCCTAAACTTTCTAAAGTTACATTTTTATCCTTAAATTTTAAATTTGTTTCAAAATAATTTTTCAATCAACTTTTATGTGTTAAAATGAGATAATGTTGATTGTTTTCTTTTTAGTACCTCAATATGTGGGGTGCGGTGAGAGATTGGAAGCTATGATCTTTTGATTGTATATTTTATGTCAGTTGAACTATATTTGGGTTGGTCAATAGCTTGATTATTGTTATGTTTATATAAGTTTTACATAATTTATTTGATTGAGGTAAGTTTAAGATTTTTTTTTTAGAGTGAGTTAAATGTAAGATTAATACAAAATTTGAAGTGCAAAATATGTAAAACAACCCTAAGAGCAAAAAAAAATGTAAATGACTATCTTCTCGAAGTATATAAACCCACAACTCTTTTTTTTTTTTTTTTCTTAGAAAGCAAACAAATAAAGTTTGTTTCAAGTTGGACACCAAGCTAAATTTCCAAACAAAGTTATTAGAGAGTGAGTAGCAGATGCTAACCCCACCTCAAAATCATAACAGATACACAAAAAATACTTGTGAAAAAAAACATTTCACTTAGATTTTTCCTTTTTTATGGTTTTTAGTTAAATAATATGGTTCAACGAGTCTCTAAATCTCTAATCTCTTGGTCGAGGCACATGTTTTATGCCTGAGCTATGTGACTATGTCCATGTGAGTCATTTTCGTTAGATTCAAGTTTATAGATTCAACTTTAATTTTAAAATAAATTAAAATTTAAAATTAAAGACAATTCATACATTCATTTATAAATGTTAAATAAATTAAATATTTGTGAAGAATTGTCAATAAGAGCATAACTCAATCAATTGGCATGATATATGGATGATGTATGAACTAGTGACTATGAAGTCTTATTAGAGATTTATCTATCTTAGGAATTATGTTTATGCATTTATTTTATTACATGAGTATTTTAGGAAATTAAGATTAGTTTAGGTTCTATTAAAGAATTATCTATGTAAGAAAACTAGTTAGTATTCAGTTAGTATTCTTATATGTTTAGGGAGATTAAGGTGGTATAAATCTATATCACTTGAATGAAAAACTAAGAGGAATACATTGTGTCTTTAACATGTCCTTACAAAAAAAAAAAAAAAACATTAATTCTTTCTCTCTTTATTAGTTAAACAATGGGAGATTTAAACCTTTCTATCTCTGGAACACTTCAGATTCTTTCTCTCTTTTTTAGTTAAACAATATGTTTAATGGAAGATTTAAATCTTCTAATCTCTTCATCGGCACATGTTTTATGCGTGAGCTTGGTCATTTCGGTTGGATTCAAGTCTATAGATTCACTTTAAATTTAAAATAAATGGAAATTTAAATTAAAGACAATTCATAAAAGGGATTTTGTTAAAATTTTAGTTCAAATGTTAAATATAAGATGCATATTACTATTTCTTGTACACAAAATTTGGAAAATTAAATAATCATACTTACTAGAAACATTATTTTATCATAAAAGTAAAAATAGGATTTTTTTTTTTTTTTTTTTTTTAATTGTGTCAAACAGCAACTATTTACTAGACATTCAATTGATAGGTTTTACAAGCTTAATCTATGAAATTCTTAGGTAAGAATCATTTTATACCCTTAAACTTTGAAAATTGTATCAATTAAAACTTTAAACTAATGATTCTGTCAATTTAAAACCTTGGACTTTTATAAATGTATCAATTTACACATTCTCTTACAAAAAAATGTTAGTTTTCACACATGTAGAAACTTATAATTTAATTATCAATTAAATCCCTAAATTTTTATACAATTGATTCATTTATGAAAGTTTATGGGTTTAATTGCTAAAGATATAATTAGTCTCCACTTGTTCCCCACTTATTTAAATTAAGTTTTAAGTGATACAATTGTTAGTTTAGGGTTTAAATCGATACAACCCTCAATGTTTAGAGATATAAATTAATTTTTACCCTAAATTCTTAAACTTTCAATTTTATGTATAATAAATTCGTGAACTTTAAATTTTGTATATAATAAGTCGTGACCTATTTTTAAAATTCAAACTTAATTAGATACAAATTTAAAAACTTATGGTCCTATGAGATACAAAATTCAATTTAATGTCTAATAAATTTGTTAGCATTTAAAAAGGTCAAATGCTCGCGCAAAAAAAAATAAAAATAAATCAGACATAAGATTTAAAATACAGATATTTTGTACCTATTAGACAAACAAACACAAACATGGAAGTTTAGAACTTAAAAAAAAGTTTTTTTTTTTGGTTTTTTGGGAGAACTAATTTAGGTTGTTATATGATATCACATATGGACCTAGGTTTCACATATTAGCAAAATACAAATTCAATCAAAGTTTAACAAATTGTTTTAAAAAAAAAATAATTCAAATACCTAATGGTGAAAAAGAAATCGATTTTGCACATTTGGTATCGTATAGCTATTTTGTCTCTTTGTAAAAAAAATCACAGACCAGATGTCTTCATCTCTAAAGTCATGGGACCAATCATATCAAGATAAAGAACAAAAGTAGACTTATAACTCCCCACCAAAAACAAAAGCAACGTTGGTTTTTTTTTATCATGGTGATGCAGTTCCCATTATTTTTCTTCCATCTGATCATAGACATTACTACTACCTGAAAAATGAACCAGTTTGAATGGTCATAACTTGCTACGTATTATATCAGATGGAAGCCTTTCCCCCTTGTTATGAAGAGTTGGCTTTCGGAATACTTCACGTCGTTCCGCGATGAACTTTGCAAATCGAGAACCTTTCCCCTTTGTTTCATGGTCTTCACCAAGCAATTGAGGCAGATCAGAGGGCTTGGGAGATCGCTGTGACATCAATGCCCATATAGAAGAAAGCTGCTCATCTGGTTCATCCAAAACTTTTAAGACTGAGAGGTCCTCCATGTCTGCAAGTGGAAAAAACACAGCAATTAGACATGCATCAGATGTACTGGTTCCTTGGAATGACTGGTGTACTGACATCGATTGCAGATCTAATTTCTATAAGCTCAATCTCAATGCTAGATATTCCATAAGAATTTAGAGATCTATAACCAAATGCTTCATTTTTTTTTCTCAATGGTTGATGATTTTATACGGGAGGATAGAAAAAGTAGAAATATCTTAACTACTGAATTATGTTCGTAGATCGAAAATGACAAAAAAGTTGGACAAGTCACAATACGATTAATTTCAGCTGGCCCACCTTTGGAGAACCTATGAATGGGTTCCAAAGCTGCACATGGTATGCTGAAGTTCAAGTGTGGAATAATAGCTCCTCCACCATGCCTCGCATTGCTGTATCAACATTTCACAGAAATTATACACCATAAAACTGATGGTGGCTTGACATCAGAAATCATTGACTAACATCACTTGAAAAAAATAGGCATATAATCTAACTTGATTCCCACTGATGCGGATAAAGAGATACTATTAATGGACTATTTTCATTAACTACCAAAGAATCCAGAAAATTTAGAAGCATCAACCAAATACAACACAACAATCTTTCTAAGCATAGCTGTCCACAAACAAAACAGAATTAATCCTACAACCCTTAGTAATGATGAGAGGACAGGTAATTATGTAGGAACAATAATCAAGAGAGTCATTTAAAAGATTTCCCAGGTTTAATGACATACTTGAGGGAGGCTTTCAGTTGGGCTATGGTTCCTCCGCACAACATGCACGACTTCCGTGCAGTTATCTTAATGGGCCATCCTTTCAAAGGTGTAAAGAAGACTCTTTGGCTTTATATCAGCAGAGCCTTCTGTTTGACCTTATGGAGAGAGAGGAACAACCCTCTTTGCAACGATAAGGCTAAAAAAAATTAAAAGCATGTAGATGGTCGTTTGACATTTTAAGATGTGGTGTTTAACTATCACTTCCATCATATGAATCCATCAATCATAATATATGTGAATCATGATGCAAGGAAAAATTCACAAATAGATGAAGTAGATAAAAATAAGGGACCTTCTAAAGTAAACACATACTTAATCAGTTTGATTTGGAAAAACTAAAGTAAACACATACTTAATCAGTTTGATTTGGAAAAACAGATGCCCAAAGAAAGTCAAAGTTTTTCTTTGATCAGTGGCATTTAGAAGTCTCAACACAGAGGATAGATTACAGAGAAAGTTTGGAGATTGGACCCTCTCGCCCTCGGGTTGTAGACTTTGTTTAAAAGAGGGGGATTCTCATGAAAACTTATTTCTCCATTGTGAGTTTGCTTCACGCTCCTGGACCTTCTTAGGTGGAATGATGGGGCTTTCATTTTGTCTTCCTAAAAAAGTGGATGACTGGATGATGGAAGGGTTAAATGCTTGGAACTTAAAAGATAAAGCCAAGGCGATCGGTAGTTGTCCCTTTAGAGCTCTTTTGTGGCACCTATGGAAGGAAAGGAATGCTAGAACGTTCGAAGATAAGTCTTTAAGGTTCAGCACGTTTTGTAACTTTGTACAAAATTCAGGTTCTTGGTGGATTTCTTTATACAAAGTTATTTTGTAACTATAGTATTTTAATGATCATTTATGACTAGAAGGCTCTTTTTGTATAATTATTGGGTGTGGGGGGTTCTCCACCCCGACCCTTAGGTTGTTGGCTCCTCTTTTGAGGAAATATACATGTCCGATCTTTCTTATCAAACAAAAAAAAAATAGATGAAAATAAGCAGATGGCAAAAAAAAATCAAAAGTACAAATCTCTTAAGAGTAGGTTTGGGAGCTTTTCAACACATATGCAGGGAAATTGAAAAATGAAAAGAAAAATGGTTTCATCCAGTTTTAACGATTTACAAATAGATTTACATACATTTTCCAATCTCAATTCTCAAGTCAATTGAAAATTGAAAATTGACTCCCTCAGCTTTCTATTTAAAACACAATAAATAGCGCCCAATATATTGAATCCCTTATCTGGTCTAGAAAATGCTATTACCCAATAGGTTTACCAGTTCCCTTTAAAATAGTCAGAAGCAGCATATTACAAGAATAATAACCTAATGTGGATATAGATTGATCTTTATTTGTTGTACTGTACCTTGTAACAAGTCCAATCATATGGCCTTCTGGATTGACAACAGCACCCCCACTACCACCAGGATGCACTGCAGCTGTTGTTTCAAGCATCGCAGGAAAATATTCTAATGAATCTCCTTGATGATAAGATGAGGGAATCTTTGCTTTCACCACATTGGCCACCACACCAGAGCAAACAGATGGGGAGAAGCCTAAAAAAATTCAAACTAGTCACAGATAATCTAAAAATATACATATTTGTGTGTATGTGGAAAGAATTGCTAAAGGTATACCAATTTGTAAATTAATTTAGATGTAAAACAAAACAAACAAAAAAAATAGAAACGCTGGAAAACTAGTCATCACCTCCTTCAAATAAAAAGGTCAACAACCAGTATTCAGAAAAAAAGGGGAAAAAAGGTAAAAAATAAACTAAACTTCATCTATATAATGCAAATAACACATCTTTTTTCCTTTCAAGGAATGCTTTTTGGTTATCAAGCTACGCATTAAAAAATAATAATGATGACTGCTGAATGGTTGGTGAAACTGTTTAAATGGTCTAAACTGGATAAGAAAGAAAGGTTCCTTCATCTGGTTCATCCCTAACTCCCAGAACAAAACTTTTTCTAACACCAATGAAACATGAACTAAAAAAATCACACGACAATAATAATAGACCAATAAATTTGACAAAAGTGATACCAGATTTTGGTCCCAACAGTCCATGCCCAATAACATGTATCTTTGATCCTGATGATGGCCAGGAACAATCCATAATAATAGGTGAGAGCTGCTCCGGAATTTGCTCAAGCTGCAACAGGGCAACATCCCAAGGTCCCTTACAGATGTATAACACTTTAGCATCACACCAAATCCAAGGCTCTGCATGATTCAAGCGAACACGCAAGCTTCTACGGCCATAATTAACAAAACTCAACTTATTATCCTCAAGTTGGTCCTGGAGAAGAAAATTTGCATTCTTAGAGGCATTTTGTGTTAAATTTGCACTATTTTTGCCGCCAAAAACACCATTACGCACTGAACACAGAGAATCCTCAGACTCAGTGTGGGTCTGCAGCAGCTGGGTATTTTCAATTGATCTTTCTCCACCAACATTTGTTTTCCCAAATCTCCATGGCTCTATCAAGTGGGCATTTGTGAGTATTAGGCCTTGGCTATTGAGCAAAACGCCAGATGCCCATATTCCTTCACCAATTGTAACAAGACAAACAGAAGTCATTGCCTTCTCAACTTTAAATGGGAAAGGACGAAAACAACCAGAATTTTCTTGAATACTGCTGAAGGTTCCCTCAAATTTTTGTTCCTTAATCATTGCCTCATTCCCCACAGCACTAATACACCCATTGTCATTGCCAATCCTTTCTCCAGCATTATAAGCTCCTAGCAGCAAATCACTGCAAGCAGTTGCGATGGCCTCCCATGGAATCAACAGCTGTTACCCAAGGCTAGAGTCTCACACAATGCAATAACTTCAAGAGAACTTAAATAGCACGTAAAGAGAGGCAAACAGACTCATTATACCTGAATCTCAGCACCAGTCATACAATGCATAAGTGGCCTAATCAGAACACCGATGAGACGTGCATGTTCATCAAAAACAGGACAGCCTTCCATTCCTAAACGATCAAGTATCATAATGGTAAGTAAGAAACCACCAGAAGAAAACAGAATATAATAGAACAGATAGATGTGCATATACCAGGAAGACACCGCATGTCAGCCATCAGCAATGACTTGCTCCATGAGTTAGGAGGGTAGCAATTGGAAATTGATCCGACTGATATGCTAATTTGGGCAAACAATCAAAGACTACTAGTCACAAAAACAACAGCAGCTAGGCTTTGAAATGTCACAAATGCCATGCAATATCATGTCTTCATGTGTGTGTGTTAGAGAAGACAGAGAAATAGAAACAGAGATAGACACACATAAATGACAAAAAATATTTTTCAAACCCAACTTTTGCAGAACTCAGTCTGACTCAAGTTTTAAATCCAAAAAATAGTTCAAACAATTTGTTGGCATGATGAGCTTATATATTGTTAAAGGAACTGTTCCAAAGAAACTCTCATATATTAATGCTAGAAGGTTCTACGGTCTCTTTTGCTTTACAAGTTTTGAATTATCTCCAAGAAGTAATGATATGATTTTGTCCACTTTGGGCATAAACCCTCGTGGCTTTGCTTTTGGTTCCACCACAAAGGTCTCATACCAATGGAGGTAATTTTTCTCACTTACAAACTCATGATCTCTCCCTTCCCTACCCCCAATGTTGAACTTTGTTTGCACCTCTAACAGGGGATGATCTTTCAACACCTAGAACTGTTCTTTAAGGATGCTATCATAACTCATTATTTGGTGACATATTATACCTTTGGTAGCAATTTGGCTTGAACAAAGGCAGCCAGAAAATAGATGAAAGAAAAGAAATGTACTACAGCCATCAGCAGAATTTGTTTATCAACTACTAAACTAAAGTCATCAGTGAGATTCCAGTATGCCATTCAGTCATTCTGAAATCAATACTAACGGAACAAAAAAAAACGAGAAATAGTCACCAGCATCTAGGATTATCCAAATTTCAATGTGAATACAGACCTAATAATTTTCAAGTCTGGAACAGTTTTTTTTTAAGAAACGCATTTCATTGATGTGTGAAATTTCTGGAACAGTTTTAAAAACAATAGAACTTCATTAACCAATTGTTAGAGAAGATAGACCTACCTGTTAAGGAAATGCACCGGTGATAGAACACCAAAAGGAGAACCAACAGCAAGAAGAAAGGATCCTCTCTGTCTTGAGGGAGATATACTGATGTTTGGCATGTCCTAGAAAGAGCCAAAATGTAATTACTAGCATTAGACGTCTCCAAGTCAAGAAGATATGCCTATCCTGCAGTTTATACAAGTGAAAATTTTGGTTTGCTCGTTTGCTTCTCGTTTTGGGACGTTATTTTGTATGCTTTTGATTGGCCTTTGTCACTGCCTGATAATGGTTTTGACCTCCTTGCTTCTGTTATGGTGGAACATCCTTTCGAGGGTGTGAAGAAGATCTTGTGCTTGCTTTTACCCGGTCTTTCTTTTGGTGCCTTTGGAGGGAAAGAAATGCCCGGATTTTTCGAGACACTTCATCTTCTTTTAAGTATTTTATTGATTCTGTTTTTCGTACTGCTCTCTTATGGTGTAAACAAAGGCATCCTTTTGCTCTTTATAGTCTATCTTCTTTAATCTCTAATTGTAGAGCTTTTATGTAATTCACCTATGGGTATTTGGAGTTTTCTCCACCATTTCATTTATCCATGAAATTATTTCCCTTCTCAAAAAAAATACAAGTGAAAATTTCTAATGAATGACAGGTACATAGAGGTAGAAATTCACCTTTGACAATGAGGGAACACCAAGAATGGCAATTCTTATCGTTAAGTCATTATTCTTGTTAGATCCTTCCATGTCCAAATATCTCTGGCTACCAACAAAGGTTTTCTTGTCTTTTTCAATCTGAAGATGAACCAGAAACTACACTCAGGAGACTAAAATGAAAATAAAGACATAAATATGGGGACAACAAAAAATGTGTTATTATATTACGTTGATACTACTAATCCCAGGTCTAGGATTAGTAGTATCAATTAACAGTTATCGCTTCAATCTATGATAAACAGAACAACACTTGAAGAAAGCCAATGAATCTACCAATGGGAACTAAGCAATTAATACTCAATGGGGTATCGCTAGCTCCCTTTTTGTGATTGTTCCCCAAATATAATTAATACAAATTGGGGCAACTTTGTAAACCATAATGGAAAGCTTAGTTCTGATCTAGCTAGGCATCTCTTTTGAGCAGTACATTTGGCTTCGTCCTAACCCTTGTTTGTGTCCTCTTTTTGTTGTACGTTCCACCACATCAGTAAAAGGTTTTTCATTTTTTTTAAAATGGATATCAAGTGTATCAGTTGTCACAAGCTAATTCAATATGATAATGCCCAAATGCTGTAGCTTCTTCAGTTCTAGGTGAATCTCCATACAGGATTCGACCTACATCACAAGCCAACCTTTTTTACTAGAGAAAGGGATGTATGTATACAATGGTTATCTGAGAAGTCTCGTGTTATATAGATTACAAGAGAAAGGGATGTATGTATACAATGGTTATCTGAGATGTCTCGTGTTATATAGATTACAAGAGAAAGGGATGTATGTATGATGATTGAAGTTCTGACCCATATCTCCCAGATGTGAAATCTCCGCATGATTACACCATGGTGACTCAACCGTTCTATTAACCCAAAGTCTTACATATGATAGCTCTTCCTAGTGAAATTTTGTTTTATAGAATACTAATTAGAATAACCTCTGGAAAAGTGTTGGATTTAATTATTTTCAATGCTTTGTATTGGTGTAAGTGTAAACACCCCTTTTCGGATTATAGTTTTTCTCATTTGACCGCTAATTGGTCCGCTTTCTTGTAATCACCTTTAGGTGCTCGAGCTTTAGCTCCTTTTTTCATTCATCAATGAAATCGTTTCTTATTCAAAAAAATAATTAGAATAACCTCTGAGTTTCATTTATCAAGAGTTAGGCTAATTTCTTTCTTCAAGCGAGGTTTACATTAGTTCATAAATAGAAGACAGCAGATTCAAAACCTGTCTCTGAAGAGAATCCTTAAAGGATGGAGAACCATTTGTATATGAGGCCAAAGACCAGCCGACCTCCCATTTCTGATTTATTGAATCTAAAGAAACATCCATGACTGATTGAAGAGCAGTGGCAGATGTAGGTATATCATACTGCAAAACACGGTATCTAAATCAATTAACAATTGCATGCCAGATAAATAAATTCAAATCCATGATATAAGATAAAAAATGTGCACGTGCTTATTATCAGAGGCAGAGTAGCTGAGTAAACATGACATTATTAGAAAGGACTAGTAAGCCTAAATTTATGTAACATTGGTTA
Organism: Herpetospermum pedunculosum; assembly: GCA_028017165.1. Lineage (NCBI taxonomy): Eukaryota > Viridiplantae > Streptophyta > Magnoliopsida > Cucurbitales > Cucurbitaceae > Herpetospermum > Herpetospermum pedunculosum. The sequence continues at coordinate 73,590,599 of CM051525.1, forward strand.
TACGGCTATGGGATCAGCAGACCTATAGCTCAAAACAAAACTCACATAAAAAATATAGGCTCGACTCTATCCAAGATTACAAAAATTTACCCTGTGAGTTAAACATCTCCCTAGAAAAAGAGAAGTTTAATTTGGATTTCATGAAACTGCCAGAATCCCAACTAAATACTTAGAAAATGAATGCCTACCAAAGCCAACAAGTGAGCAGCATGCCAATGAGGAGTTCCTACACTGCGAACTTCAAAATCCCTCTCCAATGAGTTATCCTGTGCCACAAGGGATTATTAATATGAGATTTTAAATGCCAAATTAACCATTCAAGAAAAACTGTGAACTTATCCAATATACAATTACAACCTTATAAGTTATACCTCAACCATAATGTCAATCTGAACACCAGGAATTAACTCGGGCTTTCCCTGCAGCTCGTAAATAGGTTAATCAATTATATTAACACAGTTAATCACATACATAATAAGGGGAAATTGATAATTTATAAAAACAACAAAACCCAGAACAGTCAAATGCATTTCCCCCCTTCTACAGCATAGTAAGTGAAGTTAACCTTACGAATGGTATCTCTGTGTTGAAGTGGCATAAAAGGCTCAAAAATGGAAGAAATAGTCAGAACCAACGTTGCAAATTGATCCTTATAATTACCAAGATGCTTAGCAACCACAGTGTCATAAAGGGCTTCAGGTAATATCATTCCAGATGCTGAAAGAGTTGTCCTCCCAGAACTTCACATGCCAAAAAAATAGAAGGAATCAATAAAAAAAAAAATCAAGTTAAAAAACATACAAGCCCTAAATAAATCTATAAGATGGGAAGGTTCTCACTGATACTGATGGAATGCATGCTTTTGCATCTTCAGGCCCTTCGGGTCCTAAATCATAAGGCTCGCACTGATTTTTCACCATCTCAACGGAAATTGCAAGCACGGGAACATGGAAAAAGGTCAAGAAAGATAGTGGGACTCACAGGGCCTTGGACTCTGACCATGATGGCAAAATTTCTGGCATGATCCACAATTTCCCGCGTAGCCATGACAGGAAGATATGCTAGTTTGGAGGAATAGGACAATTACAAATAAGTTCAATTCCATTAAAATAAGCTCAAAGTTCAAAGGAGAACTAATGAAATGATTCTGCTATTCGCTTCAGGTAGAAGCTTGCAAATTAATGAAGCCATATAAGCCCAACAAGGCATCTGCAATCTAACACTTACTCTAATTAAACAAAAGGACTATCAACACTCCTTGATGAATTCACTAATCAGAGTTTTCTGATCTTAATTGTGCATCAAGAAAGGATACTGATAAAAAAAAGTTCACTCTTTTCTCCTACACGCAAAACTAAACGCCTCAAGCCACTAGCATATCATCAGAGGCTTTCCCATCCATAACACATAGGATTGTACAATTTACAAGAAAATGCAAAACAGGGTCCTATTCCTACGCAATAAAAGTTCAGCAAAAGCCAAAAATGCACGAATTCTTGGCCTAAGAAAATGCAGCATGGAACACCTATTCGACAGAAACAAAAGCAGGGGACTTAAACAATTATAGACATTACTGCGACTAATCTTGATTGTACGTCAAAATACACAAGTATTACATTGAGGAAATCAGTGGTACGCCATGAATTTATGGATATTTATGAACTCAAGGAAGACACAATCAATCAAAACTAATTTCTATACTCATCGCGAAAATAATAGTTACTGGCAGTTTCGAGATTATCCGCAAAACGGCCTTATTTATTATAATCGCATCCAATTGACTGGTTTCGATGATAATTCCAAGAATTCAAATCAGTTTTGCATGCGGTGCACGGAAGAAGAGAAGGAAAAATTAGAAGAAGAAGAAGAAGATAAAAGAAAGAAAGGAAGGAAGCTAACTTCATTGTTCAAATTATGGTGAATGTGTTACCTGTAAGGAAGCAAGATGAAGAAGACGGGGTTGAGGTCGTTGAGGATAGAAGCAATCGGCGGTGGACCTTCCTCGGGGCACGCGCCGGCGGGGAGTACAGCCAAAGTAGGACGTCGGACGGGGAAATTATATTTTACGCCCATTATAAATCTGGGAGTCTCGTTGTGTGTAGAGTAAAAGAAAAAAAAAAATTACAACAAATGTGGGTAAAAAAAAAAAAAAATTACAAATCTAATCATAGACTTGGGAGGTTATACATTAAATTCCTATATTTTAAAATGGTCCTAATGTTTTGTTTGAACCATTTAATTTTTAAAAATTGAGTTTGTATATATATTTTAAAAACTAAAAAAATTAGACCATCAAATATAGCTCATAAGGTTGTGTTATTGACTAAGAAGTCATTCAACCGTTTTTTAATAATATTGTATTTTTTAAAATTTATTATAAAAATATTGTAAGTTTGAAACTATTTAATATTGCGCTCCACCGGCAAGCAAAAGTCGTCTTTTGAAAAGACGATCTTGCTCCACGTGGATGTCTTGCTCCATGTAGATGAAGGTCGTCTTTTGAAAAGACGATCTTCCTCCACATGGATGGACGTCGTCTTTTGAAAAAACGATCTTCATCGGTATGTACTTCTTTTATTAAAAAAGTTATATCTTTTTAACCATATATTCAAAATTTTCAAAAAAGGTATGGTTGGAAAGCTAGAGCTGCAATTTGATACATGGTTTCATTATTTTTGGAGTTGTGATCAAAATATAGAGACCATCGAAGTTGGACTATAGTTCTGCAAATTTCAGAACTGAAGATTCTTTTGAGAAGTGCATTCAAAAATTGATATATTTTTATTCAGATATTCAAAAACATCGAAAATGGTACTGTTGGAAAGTTAAGACAGAGAGCTTCAATTTGATACCTAGTTTCACTATTTTTGGAGTTGTGTATCAAAAAATATATATTGTCAAAGTTATGAAAACTTCACTAAACCCATAACTGAATATACGACTGAAAACTTCAAAACTGTCTGTTTCTTTTAATACACAACTCTACAAATAGTGAAACTAGAAATCAAATTGAAGCTCTTTGTGTTAGCTTTTCAACCGTACTTTTTTCGAATTTTTTTAATATCTGGAAAAAATATGTCAATTTTTTTAATGCACTCCTCAAAACAATCTTCAGTTTTGAAATTTGCAGAGTTATAGTCCAACTTCGGTCTTTATCTTTTGATACACAACTCCAAATATAGTGAAACCAGGTATAAATTTAAGCTCCCGGTGTTAGCTTTCCAACCCTACATTTTTTTTGAAAATTTTGAATATCGAGTTAAAAAGATATCATTTTTTTAATAAAAGAAGTACATACCGATGGAGGTCGTCTTTTCAAAAGACGACCTCCATCCATGTGGAGCAAGATCGTCTTTTGAAAAGACGACCTCCATTTAAAACTGCAATATTTTTAAAAATAATTTCAAACTTACAATATTTTTATAATAAGTTTAAAAAAATACAATATTATTAAAAAAAAACAACCGTCATTCAACCCGCTTAAAAAAAAAAAAAAAAAAAGATGTAAATTTTACAACTATGTTATTTTTAAAATTTGACAAAGAATCGTATTGTTTCAATTAAAAATATCAAATCATTCTAAAACTAATTGATTTGTTGTAAAAAAAAAAAAAAATTAAAAAAATAATGATTTGAGCTAAGAAAAAATAAACCAAATGGTTTGTTTGGCCACGAGTTGGGTTGGTGGAGACTTCGAGTTCAACTCACTCCTTATTTGGGCTTGAAGTTATTAACTCCAGTAAAATAATAAATTTTATCGCCAAAGTGAGTTTAGTTGTTGACATATTTATGTGTTGACGATTAAGAGGTTTGTACTTCAAATTTCTCCATCCCCAATGTACTAAAAAAATTATCAATTTTGTCACTCAATTTGATGGAGTTGTACAATGTATTTTTTTTTTCTTTCTGTTCCCCTCCTTTTATTTTCATCTTCTTTCTTCTTCCCTTAAAGTAATTGGTCGTCCGCCGGCTACCATCTCCGGCTCGACAGTTGTCAACGTCGGCCACTGACGACCTTTTGATTCTCTTTCTCCTTTCTCCTTTCTTCTCATCTTCTCCCTTGTGCAACTTAAACCAAAACTAAAATTATATTTTTTCATTCTATATATACACAATATATGTTACTTTTTCATCAAAATTGAAATTATATATATATATATATATATATATCACTTTTGTTTTTAATACTTTAATAATAAAACAAAATTGGTTTTTTTTTTTTTTTTTATAAGAACAAACTTGATTTTAGCTCCAAACTTTACCATTTAATATTTTTTTTTAACTTCCAAACTTAATTAGTTTTGAGAATCATGAATTTTGTCTCTTATTGTGTTAGTCATTTTATCTTTTGTGCATATAACATTTCTATTATGTATTATGTAATTTTTATTTTTATTTTGTTATCAATGAAAACTATTGTCTATCTCAAATCAAAATTGATATTTACCGAATTTTTTTGTTCAACTGTTCGATTAAAAATAGTTTCAACAATTTTTTAAAATTTAATTGAGATGTTAAATTATATTATTTTATGAATATTTTACAAGTATGGTTTAGGGAGTTAAGCAAACAAAATCAACCTATAGAAAATCAGGTTTCTCTAGGTTACAAAACTACACCACACCCATGATTTAATAACTCAATCATGCACCCCAAACACACTCTTTCTAACCTATACCAACTCAACTCTGCATCCCAAATACAAAGTTATTAACTTCGCGTATTAACTCCAGACAACTCAACTCAGCTCTACGCACCAAACAACCCCTTAAGTTTTAATATTTTACATAAAAATGAGTTAAAATATCAATATGGAGTGGTGGCGCAGTTGGCTAGCACATAAGTATCACGAGAAGTAAGTAAGCAGGTCCTTGTTTGGTCATTAGGATAATGGTTCTTATTAAGTCAGGGGTGGTCGGCCCGGGGGTTACCCATTATGAGGTCGAGACTTGTTGAATGAATTTTTTTTAACTAAATCAAATGACTAATTAAATATAGATCTGATAATTTTAATAGGCGTAAATATCAACATGGGGTGGTGGTGCAGTTTGCTAGTGCGTAGGTCTCATAACTAAAAGAGTTATCGTGAGGTCGAAATTTGTTGAATGACTTTTTTTTACCTGAATCAAATGACTAATTAAATATATAGATCTGAAAGAAAAATTTTAATAGATGTAGAGATTGTATGCCATTTTTATTTTAAATATTTTGAATGGTTGAACAAAAAGTTGAGAGAAAAAAAAACAGCATGACTTTTTTAGGTTACAAAAAAATCGCACCAAATACCCCTGACTTAATAACTCAACTATGCATCTCAAACACAAATTTTGGTGGCGAAATATTTTGGACTTTGGCGAACCTCCGTGTGCTCCGCCGCGGGTGGCCGCCGGCGGTGGGGTAGGGTACCTGCGTGAGGGAGGAAAGTGTAAAACTTGCACCGGTGTGGGGCTAGGCCCACAAGGCTCCGATATGCTTAAGTCAGAAAGGTCTGAGCATAAGTAGGAGTGAGAGAGAGATTGCGTAGAATTACGCGTTGTCACGTACTTCCCCTCCCTGACCGAGAGGGGTATTTATAGATGGTGAGGAGGGGGCGTTCCCTGATTGGTTCTGTCGACCCGCCATCATGTGGTTCTTTGAACCGGAATGAGGAGATATGGACCGACCGGAGTCGACCCGCATGCCTTGTCATGATGACGGGTACCGTCGTCCCCCGATTCTCGAGAGGATTGAGGGCGCTGTTGTACCACCGTCTCATTAGGGTGTCTTTTCGATCACTTCTCACGCTGATCGAGAGGAAGCCTGACAACAACGGATCCTCGGGTGAGCGGTAAAGCTCGTACCCTCAGAGTCCTGGAGTCGGCCCCAGGTCGTTGACTCGTCCGATGTTGGTGTCATGGCCTTGTCTTCCTGGAGAAACGGGTCGTGACGTCGACGACTGACCTCAGGCTGAGGTTTCCCGTAACAAATTTTTTTACCCAAACCAATTCAACTCTACACCCCAAACACAAATGTATTAAATCTACCGACATATTAACTCTCAGACAACTGAACTCAACTCTGCGCGCCAAGCAACCTTTTACAATTTGATAGTTTACATAAAAATGAGCTAAAATATCCTGAGGTCGAGAGTTCGAACCTCTCTCACCCCAATTAACTTTTCATTTTCTCTATTATTATTCTTAGTTAAAAATAACAGCATGACTTTTTTAGGTTACAAAAGATCGGTCCAGGTCCCTTTGAGATAATCGCACCTCAAACACAAATTTATTAATTATATATAAAATTGTGTTTCAAAAAAAAAAATTATATATAAAATTGTAAGAAAGACTTCTTTTGGTTTAGGTTCATAACTATTTTAAAACCCCGTATCCCTATCATCACTCTCTTCATTTCTCTATCATCACTCCTATATAATACAACTATATTTTAAAACACAAATAAACCAATATATATATAGTTAAAAAATTTAAAAAAATTAAGTGAATTTAAAATGTTTTAATTCAATTTTTTTGAAATCTTTGAGATGTATTAAAGAAGAAGAACCAAATGTATTCGAAATTGAAATATATATATATATGAAAGAGTATAGTGGTCATTTTGAAAAATCGTTAAAATAACGCCTGATTATTCGGGAATCTAAAATTTGAAGCTACGATTTAAGAGATTTTGAAAAACAAATAATTTAAAAAGTAATTTTATATAAATTTTAGAAAAAGTTGTATTTCTAAACACAAAAAACGGTTGAAATTTTTCAAAATCTCTTTACACCACAATCTCAACCGCCACCCTAAATCTACAAACATATATTAACTCTCGAATAGTTGAACTCAACTTTGAGCCCCAAATAACCCCTAAGATTTACTATCATAGATAAAAATGAGCTAAAATCTCAATATGGGGTGGTGGTCCAGTTGGTTAACCCATAGGTCTCATAGCTAAAAGAGTTATCTTGAGGTGGGGAGTTTGAGTGTCTCTCACCCCAATAATTTTTCTTTTTATGTCGATTATTCTTGGTTCTTGACTTCTTAAATGACTTTTTTAATGACTTTTTTTAACTTAATTAAATGACATTAGGTATAAATTTTAATAGGGGTAACTAAGTTCCCGTATTTATAAATATTACCAACAGGGTACCTAAGTTCCCGTATTTATAAATATTACCAACAAAATTATGATTTTACAAAAATGAATTTTTAAATTTTGTATTAAGCATATTATTTATATATATATATATATATATATATATATATATATATATATATTAATTGTATCTCATTAATAAAAACCAATATAAGCTTAGCTCAAGGTGTATATATGACACGTACTCCTTTTATTGAGGTCGAAAGTCTCAAATCTCATATCTTATATTTATTGTACTAAAAAAAACATTTTAGCCAAACCATATAACATACCGTTGCAAAAAAAATTAAAATAAAATAAAAGCATAAATTGATAATAGCACTAAGAGCCCATTTTTATAGTTATCAATAATAGCTTTGATAGACTATTCTTACTTCTATTAGTATTTTTTCAAAACAAAAAAAAACAAAAAAACTTACCTCTATTAGTAATAACATTGTTTTATAGTTATCAATAATAGTTTTGATATATTATTCTTACCTCTATTAGTAATAACAACGTTTATCAAGATTATTTATTTTTACTTTTATTAGTGATAAATCAACTCTAACTTTAAGAGATCTCATATGGTTTATTAGGTTTAAAGTTCAAAACTTATTGGCCTCAAAATTAAACTTTAGTGGATTTTGGTTTTTTATTTTGAAAATTGTTTTGTTTAAAAATTTCAGTTATTATTTTTTTTTTTTTTTAAGTAAACATTTGAATTCTTAGTCGGAATACAAAAACATTTTCACTTCATCCAAAAATAATTTTCTGTCAAATACTAGTTCTCGCTCACCAAGCTTACCATATAGAACATTTTCTTCCCATCTGTTAAACACTGAATTAGAAACAAAACAGATTTAGCTTGAGTTGAGTTCACTAGTAGCTTTCATACACACACCATAATTAAAAGTTTCTTAGATCTTAACTACAATTATGGTAAGTACATTAGCTCTCAGGCACTTAGAATTACTAACTATTAAAATTGTACTTTTGTTCCTATAATTGAATGTAATGATTATTTTCAAACTTTCCAAAATAGTAAGTGTACTAACTAACCAATAATCTTCAGAGGAAGAAGAAGAAGAAAAATGTAAAACTAATTAAGCCCATTTCGCCATCAAAGACATGCCTCCAGCGCCCAAGAAAACTGCAACATAAGCCCAAATATGAAGCTTGAGATTAGCTTGCAACTTAGGCCCCATGAAATCATACGCCAACAAATCAACCAACGCCATATAATTCAGCAACCCTGCAGACACCGCATTCAAAACCCCCACCACGATCAGCGCCGTGGGACTATTCTCACGGTACACATTCGACAATCCAATTCCCAATCCAATTCCTAAAGGAGTTGTAATCGAGAAGAAGAACACCATTATCGTCTTCATCTTCATCCCGTATTCCGCCTGTAAAATGCATCCTCCCAATCCCATCCCTTCAAACAATTGATGAAAGCACAGAGCCGCGATTAGCGGCCTTATGGTGCAGGGATTCTCCGATGCCCCCATTGAAAGCCCTATCACCACCGAATGCACCACGATCCCCGCTTCTAGTATTTGCGCAACCACACGGTTTCGTAGCAATTGCGAATCGGTTTTTCCTTCTTCTAATTTCCCCAAATTCTCACCGATTTTTATTCCTTCTTCTTCTTCTGCTGCTGCAACTTGATGATCCTCTTCTTCCTTCAACCTTTTCCTATAGCGACTCATCGAAAACGAGTCCAGCATTAGAGTCATAACAGCGGAGATCATTGCGATGAATGTTGAGAAAGGGAATTTCCGCCATGGATTCCTCGGCAAACAGGGGGACGTCAAGCAATTGAAGGAATCCGGCAAGACGTGCATGTATCCGGTGGCTAGAATGACGCCGGAGGCGAATGCCTTGACGATTACGAAGGGATTTCCCTCCGGTTGAAGCATCGGAACCGAGCGGGAGAAGAGAGGAAGACAAACGCCGATCATACTCGCGACTAGAATGGAAGCGATTGCGATGAGCTTGAGTTTCAAGGACTCGGCTCTGTCATGGCAGCCTTGTTGGAGCTGCGAATCGCAAACTGAAGCTGAAAATGATGGAGTTGAGAAGGAGAAGAGAAGGAGAAGGAAGATGACTGTACGGACTGTGAGATTACAAGCCATGATGATCAAAGAATGGGTGAGTTCTTTTTGCTGATTTTCTGTTGAGATTTAAAGGATTCAAACTGATATGTGAAATGACAATAATACCCTGCGTGGGAGGAAAGGGAAAACATGGGAGCTAGACTGTAAATGTGCGGTGAAATGAAGGGTATTTTGATAAAGTTGACATGGATGGGTAAAACTTGAGGTGGGCGTGTGGAAGTTGTGACGTACACACAATATGACTCGAGGAGATTTACTCTTGAGAGCTTACGTGGCATAGATTTTTAACTTTTACCATGTGTTACTGCCACATAGATTATTTATTCTAAATGTTGTTTCTAATTTAAAAAATAATCTTTTCAATTTTTTTTTATAAATAATAAATGCACTCTTAATTTAAATTTCATTCTATAAATAGTAACATCAGTCTTCTCCCTTCTCAACCATGTTTTTGGATTTAATATTTTGACAAAAATACTACCCTTTCTTTCAAACCTTTTTATAATGATTGAGCGAATACGAACATAGTTATGTATGAATTATGAGCAAAAAGTTTCAAGTTCGGGAACTTTTAAAATGTTTTGTTTTGAACCCTTAAACTTGTTTTATGAACTTTTATTCTTTTTCGGATTTTATCTTGAAGTTTTCTTTCAGCACTTAAACTTGTTTTATGAACTTTTATTCTTTTTCGGATTTTATCTTGAAGTTTTCTTGACTTATGTCAGCACTTTGTGGAGCCGGATCGTTACAGTTACTCTATCTTTTTAATACATGACTTTACTGCTTTTATTTTTTTAGTTCAACAATTGCAGGTTGGAGAGATCGAACCTCTGACATCAAAGGAAGAAGTACATGTCAATTATCGTTGAGTTATGCTCACTTAGAAGAAAAGAGATTAAACAGTCATTTTTTTAAAAGTTATGAATAAAAATGATGTCTTGAAAGTATAAAAACCAAAATAAATAAGTGTTTTTTTAAGTTCAACAATATGTGTGGTGGAAAAATTCGAACTTCTAATCTCTAGACGATGATATATGTCTTAACCAACTGAGTTATACTAAGATTAATCAAAATCGAAACTACATAAACAAAAATTGGCATAAGTTAAATACAAGAACTAAAGTAGGATTTAAACATATTGTTTATTACATTCTTCCATAGTATAGGTTTAATGTAAAGGTTTACTAATTTTTTTTTTTTTTTATGATATACAATACTAAATAATATAGCTTTAACCAAAATATCAAATGTTCGAATTTCTATATGAAAAAAAAAACTACGCAATGGCCAACTACATAATTGAATTGATTTTTTTTTTTAATTCAACAAATTGAGGGGCTGAGAATTCAGACATGGTCAAAAAAAACGTGCACCAATTGAGGTATGCTCATGTTGACAATTTAATTGATTAAAATATTAAAAACTTCTCATAATTGTTGACGGTTTTAAATTCTCACCTTACTCCTTGTTTGAACTAAAATAAATAATATTTATCATAAATGTTGAAGGCTGTAAATTCTTACCTTACTCTTTGTTTAAACTCAAATAAATAATATCTAGCAACATACTTTGTAAACAATTTTATGAATAAAGTGACAAGATGAGTTATATACTTCAATCACAATTGGTATGTACTCTTTTTCTTAAAAAAAAAAATATATGACCACTCAAGTAAATATGTAAAACAAACACTAAACTTGCATGGATTTGATTTTTTATGGGATCTCTCTAAGTAGGCAATATTAGACTAAACTTGCATGGATTTGATTTTTTATGGGATCTCTCTAAGTAGGCAATATTTGACTTCTTCTAAGTTATATCTCCACAAATATTCTTATCATTTAATTCATTATTAAATAAATAAATTAAATTGGTCAACAACAATTTTTTTTTTTTTTTACAATATGTCGGTTAGCTATGCACATGTTAGCTGGAAAATAACAAATTGATATGTTAAATTAGTTTGGATTAATTTTATTTGCTAATATTGATACATTTGGATTTTATATATTTTCCAAGCTGTTTTGTGAAATTCCATGGCCTTTAAGGCCCTTAACTTCAAACCTCTCTGCCAAAAAGTCAGCAGAGACCATTCCTAACTCCCATGTACGAGACATTAATCAGCCCATCTTTCACTTTCAGCCACAATTTAACAATAAAAAAATGTCTAATTGCATCTTTTCTAAACAAATCATACCATATGCATCATCCTATATATGTAAGAATCTTCATAGGGTATTCCATTCCTATTAAGAATATTAAGTTTGAGTATGCTGTATATTTGTTTATTCCATCTATAATATTTGTTTATAGATGTATTATCAATTTCTTAATTAACAAATTACATAAATTCACATTTAAATTACATTTTTTTATATGTCATGACTTTTACTTTAATAATCTAAAATACACATATAATCCAAATTAGACTTCTTATCTTTAAACTTTATACTCAAACTATGAATCAAATATATATGAGCTCATGTTTTTTTTTTGTTTTTTTTAAAAAAAAAATTTGACAACATGGAGTGGAGGTATCGAAACCTCATAGTCAGTAGTCCATGCATCATGCTCACTTAAATTATGTTTTTGTTGGCTAGGATCTCTTTTTTTTATTTGATTTCGTTATGGTGAGATGAAATGTGAACAGATTCTTCTTCACATTCAACCCAAAAAAAAACAATTAAAAAAGAAAAAAAGATGATTCAATTTGCATACAAGTTTATTGTGAAAAGGAAAAAGAAGAAAAGAAAAAACTAAAAACTGAAGAATTAAGCAGGTGGGTGTGCACAGAAATATAAGTAAATATAAATAATTGCATTGGGAACAGCCAATAGAAAGCATGAAAATGATTTTGTGTAAACCACTTAATATTAAAACTCATATATGTTATGGATTATAGATCACCGACCCATTGACTTTTCAATAATGGGTCATCTTGTCTTGATTATATCGTCTGTGTCTAAAAAGAGCCATTAAGCATTAAGCTTCAAATTTCCTTCAATTTTTTATATCCTAATTGGTAGAACAGTTACAAGCCTATGATTCGGTAAAAGGGATTAACAAAAGAAAAAGAAAAAGAAAAAGAAAAAGAAAAAGGGATTTATTATTATAATTATAAACAACTAATGGCCGTATGAAAATTTACTAAAATACCCTAGATTGTTTTTGTATACAAATTCGTATATGATGAAATGAAAGACCGTTCTAAAAATTGTTTGGTGGAAATTTCGTTTGTTGAAAGAAAAAAACCACGAACACGAGGCTCCCTCCTCCCCCCCTCGGCCTCGCCATTTTGCTCCACCGCCCGCCGCCTTCCACCGCTAATTTTGGTGAACTTCCGACTTCTTTTCGGTGTTTCTTCAACTTATTTTGCTTCAAACCGAAGCAATGCCGGCTCAGAACCGCGCTTACGACACTTCCGATGTTGATCTTTTGCCGCGACTCCATGATAGCTTCAATGAACGCTCTGAAGATGGAGAATCTGAAGGTACGCTTCTTGTTTATGTTCACCACCCTAAATTTCGACGAAGCCAACCGAGTCTTTGATGTTCCTGCATTTCGTATATGTTATTATTTGTTTGTTTGATTCTTATTTTTCTGTGCGTCTACTGAGTTTGTGGTGTTCTGTGTTGCTCCTTGTTGTTTCGTCAGAATCCGATCGAAGCCCTTCCTCCAGTCAAGGAGATAATAAGGACGAGTATGTTCCGTTTACGAGCTCTGTTTTTTCGCTTGCTTCTTTTTGTTCTTCGTCATCTTCTTTTTACTCTATTTGCTCTTTTGATTTATTTCGTCTGCTTGATTATGGAATTCTTTGGTGCTTAACTGCTTCGGATTGATTTCGGATCTGCATGGTCTGCTTCGTGCTATTGTTCATCGAGTTCTTGCTGCGAGCTGTGTCGGCTTCACGTGCTGAGGCTTTCGTTTCGTCTATTTTTGTCCTACACCGGAGTTTTCTCTACTTTTAGTTTTGAGTTTTTTCTTTTCCGATTAAGGTTAGTGGAATTGGGTGCTGGATCTTGTGGGCGAAGTGGATTCTCGAGGTCGTCTACGCTACGCGATCAATCTGTTTTTACATATGCTGCAAGCTGCTGCTGCTGTTGGGTGGGTAATGACGTTGGAGCTCACATGGTTTTAGCTTCTCTGCGATATTAAAGCTCCCATGATCCCAGATCAAGCATTCACTCAACGTGGAATCAGGCTCACTATAACTGAAGTGTCCACGGAAAACTCTTGCTAGTTCCCGCCATTGATTGTCGGATCCAATTTGACGAAAATTCCAACAAGTTAACGACTGGAAACCCGACATTTCATTAAGAATGATTTTACCCAAATTTTGGGCAACTTGAGCGATACTCTTTCGCTAGCGCGATGAACGAACCATTTTGGGTTGCGTTATAGAATATATATGTCTGAACTGAAAGTTTTTGATCGGTTCTTTAGTTGCATGGTGAACAGTAGAATTCCTTGAACAATTTACAAGATCTCAGGTGTCTTGCGATTATTTCGACTTCCTAAATTTTCTGTTTGGTTTTCTTTTCCAGATTTATCGCCGTGAAATTGTCAGACATCCGGAGAGAAGTTCAATGTCCTATCTGCTTAGGTATGTTTTAATAAACCCTTCTTGTTGAACGTATTTATCTCAAATAAGACAAGATTTATATTGATTTGAACATTTGGTCTTAATTCTTATACAATTCATGTTCTGAAAGTACATAAACACGCTTACTACTTAAAACAATCTTGCTGTTTAATATCGGTGTCAATGTCTCATCTGGTCTTTACTGATTTTAACAAGATAGATTGTTTTCATATCCTGAGTAGCAATCATCATATATAATTAACTTATTTTGTTAGTATGTGTACATATGCACTGCAAGATGGCCTATCAATAAGGTTATTTCAAATGCTTGATTTGGTCCGGGATGAAATGTGGAGGATGAGAGAATTGATTTTAAATGAATTGTTGAATCAAGTGCCACCGGACCCATCTGATCTAAGAATCTATTCTAATGTAACCAAATCGATTTTTTGTATATAAGTTGTGTCAGAGAACATAAAGACTGTTTGTAATCTCCGGATCTGGGAGCAATGTCAAAAGTTAAAATCTGAGGTTGGCTTTGTGTATGAACTATTGATTTAAAAATGCTTTCTGATATGACTTCTTTATTATGTACACATAACAATCCATTCTTCGCTGTTTTGCTTTGGCTTAAAAAGGTTATCAGTGTCTGGTATTCTCAATAAACAATTTTTCGGCTCCATGGACCTCCTCTGAATGTGTGTTTGTATTTTAGGCGACACTCATAATTTTTTTTTTGCAACGGTATTTTAATTAATGCGAGGATTGAACCCATGACCTCTTAGTCACGGGCATAACCTTATGTCAATTGAGCTATGCTCGATTTGACAAAGTTATTGGGGTGAGAGAGAGGTTCGAACTCCCGACCTCAAGATAACTCTTTTAGCTATGAGACCTATGGGCTAGCCAACTGAACCACCACCCCATATTGACACTCATAATTGCCATCCTTCTGCTTTTCTTATTCCCCACAAGTAAATTAGAAGTTAAGATGACAAACTTTTCCACCTTCACTAGTTGTCCTAAATCAACTTTGTCATGGAGTTTTGCATTGTGTGATTAGGCAGTTCCGTCAAAGAGAAACTAATTGACCGTAGAGTGAGTGAATTCTCGAGCATATGAGGTTATGAAATTTGGTTTTCATTTTTTTTTGGTGTTCTGCACTTCTTATGAACCTTACCCTTTCAGGCTACATTATAAGTTCATTTGGGGCCAGTGGTTTATGATGGTGTTGCATGTATATATACACAACAATTAGTGAATATATTCATGACTTTCAACTCATTGTTTACTCAAGCTCATATTGTCAAAATTCCTGATCCTTACTTTCAGTTCATGCACATACAGCTATCTGATAAAGGCAACACCAAAGAATGTTCTTTTGTCATAAGAAAAGAACTAAATTCCAAATCAAATCATTCCTGAAATTTGACATTTTTTTAGTGGATGTATCCAAATACTATGAGCCATGACATTCCAAGTCTTAGCATGTCTGGGAAATATATTTAGGTGGATTTGGTGAGGCAACCTCAGAACTCACGTTGGAAGGTCATCTCCATATGTTTAGGTGCATGTGTAGTCTTCTTAGGAGAACTATAAAAGTTTTTCAATTTCTAATGTGTAGGAATCATCAGAAAAACCAGAACTGTGATGGAATGTCTGCACCGCTTCTGCAGGGAATGCATTGACAAATCGATGCGTCTAGGGTATGCTCTTATGTAATTTTTATTCTGATCTTGCTAATTCCAGCTCAAGAAATTAAATATTGTTGCACAAATTTCCTTCACCTTGTTACTGAAATTTGCTGCAGTAACAATGAATGTCCTGCTTGCCGCACTCATTGTGCCAGTCGACGCTCTTTGAGAGATGACCCAAATTATGATACCTTGATTGCTGTGTTATATCCAGATATTGACAAATATGAGGAAGAGGTAGGATTATTAGGGTTTATCATGCAAGCTTGGCGTTTGATGATTGATATCGTCATTTCTGCATACTCTAATATTGTTAAATTTTTGTAGGAACTGGCTTTCCAAGAAGAAGAGAAAGCTCGTAATAAGCAGGTGAGAAGGCTAAGTTTTGTGGATTCTACTTTGGTATTGACATGCATTTTTTATTTTCCAGAGTCGATAAGTTCACTTTATGGTTCAATGTACAAGAAACTAGAGATTTTGTCATGCTGAAATTGATTAAAAAGGGAGAGAAGAATTATTTAAATCATTATTTGATAAATATGCAATGCAAAGTTGTGGAAGTATTTGGACATGAAATAGAGCATGTTTTTCTTAGCTGTTGTGCTTTTCTATTCCATTTGTCTTGTGCTGAAATTCAACATGACTATTATAGATTGTACTTGTACCAGGTAGGTTATCTATGATCATACTTACGTGATCCTTTATCTTCATATTTGGTCTAAAATGTTACTTTTTGGTATTTGGCAGATCCAATCTTCCATTGCTCAGACACTTCAACGACAAACTGAAGCTTTGGGTAGGAAACGTCCTAAACTTTCTAGGAGATCAAGTTCTAGAGGACGAAAAAACTTCCAAAATCTTATTGAGAGTCCAGGCTTTGATGAAAACGAGGACGAAAATGATTATGATGTAAGCAAAAATTCATCTTCTGCTGACGAGCGCATGGACACAAGACCTAAAAGATCCAGGAGAGGTGGTCCTGTTAGATTCTCCCAGTCTTCTTCAGCTACTGGGGCAGACGGGGCAGATGGTGGTGGTAACGAAAATGATTATGAAGTGAACAAAGAACCAGTTGGTACGTCTATGGGGCTTGTTGGTAGCTCAGAAAGACTTTCTTGGGGCAAAGGAGGAATGAGAAGTCACACTAGATATGGGGGTAGCAATGGGGGGGCTGGTAAAATTTCGAAGAACAACCGCCTCACGAAGCTGTCGGATTATGTTCGAAACTCCAAAAATATCAGTGAAGAGGAGGTAAAAACAACAATTTGAGGTGTTACTAAACTTCCTTGTGATTAAACTATTGGACATGTTAACGTATAAATGGCTTGCCTATTGAATTACATGCATGCTGCTATGCCTCTTATAGCTGCTTAAAAGCTCAACGATCCTTTATTGTTTGTATCCATATCAATGACTTTTGCCTTCTCTTCCTGACTTTTAGTTGGACATCCACCTTATGCTCGTTTCCATGGATGAAAATAGAATACCCGCATTGCAAAGACCATATATTTGCTGCAGGCCTTCAGTGACGATTGGACACCTAAGTCAAGTAATCTTTCATTAAATGGAGCTGCACTTCATCCCTTTAAAGTCTTATCCATTTATTTAGTTGATTCTTGACTTCCTTTCTTCTGCAGTACGTTGCTCTTGAAACTGCGCTTTCGGCCGATGTCGTTGAAATGTACGTGGTGAAAGAGCTGCAAATGAAAATCAATTCTTCGACCTCGAGAACTCTTACGGACCCATGTAAAGATAGTATACAGATATTAAACAAGCAAGAAACGTTGTCGATGGCCAAACTCAAAACACACAGTCAACCTTGTGGCTATCTGGTATGCCTTGAACCTACAGCGCATAAATGCTTGAAAACAATGCACCCACAACAAACAATAAGCACATTTGTATAAGCCTTTTTTAACATCATCTTAAGCTTGTTGCCTTGATTCCAGCTTTTGGCATATCAGAAAAAGGGATAGCTAGAGTTCTGCTGAAGACGAATTTGTTTGGCTAAGAAGAAAAATCCTTCAAATAATCTCTACATGCAGACATACTATGCTTACTAGCAAATCATACTTGAAATGAAGATGTGGGTAAATTCCCATACATACATCGATTGAAAGATATCAAAGGCTTAGAAGTTCCAATTACATGTCTTTCTTCCCCATCTAAATGTGTTGTTATCTAACATTGTGTCTGATTCTGAAATCCATCTCAACTCAAATCTCTTCGTGATAATTTATTGTAAAATCTGTCGGTTTTTTTCTGATTTCCTTTTGGGAATTTATGGACAAATCCTCTCGTTGCTCTGTTAACTTTCTGGAGAGATGGTGTAAATTTTAGGCAAATCTGGTTGTATGGTCAATTCCTTCTTTGAAAACCAATTGAAATTGATATTTCAACTGCTAATTAAGATGGCCCAATAATTTACACTTAAAAAAAGATGGAAGTAATGCAATTAATTTTTTTTATTCAATTGAAGAAATCCATGATGTGGATTTGAATAAAATAATATTGCAATAATACTAACCTAGCTGATTGATTCAGACTTTATCCTTATCCATAACCATTTGTTTGTTTTTTTTTTTCTTTGGATTTTCCCAAAGTTTCCCACTTATCCAATACATTTGTGGGCCCTAGTTGGAAATACACTAGGGCCCACTTAGATCTTTTGGAGAGTGGTGGGCCCACTTCACTACCAACTTTCTAATACACAATATTAAATAAAGGATAAATCAAAATTTAATGGGTATCAACATCATACATTATCAACTGATTAATAAATTTAAAATTAAAATACAGAAAAACCACATTTATTTAGACAACAATCGTGACTCATCACCGCCGCGCACGGCGGCCCCTATGAAGTAGTCCGATCATCAGTTGTGTCAGCAGACTTAAACCTATTTAACAACACACTCGCGCACAAACACTCCTAAAAACTTGGACAGCTCAGATGCCAAAACCTAGTTAGGACACGTAATCACATAAAACATCCAAAACCCACCGTTCCACGTCACTAAACACCGACAACGCTATTTACATCCAACCGCCGGTAACCGCTGCCACCGTCGTCTAACGGTGCTGACTCTTGGTCTCACCGCTGTAGAGCCTGGAATCACAAAGTAACAGTTTCACGTCAGTTTGATCGATCGGATCAGTATAAAAATAGAGAGCTAATCCAAGCCGTCAGATGTCAGGAGTCAGTCAACAGATCTGACGGTTTGGATCTCGCTCAGGAAAATCAAAGAATAAAAATTTCGAATCTTTTATCATCCCACCAACACATACTGTTGGGAATATGGAGGACAAGATGCCCAAGAACCCATTTTTTTTTTTTTTTTTTTTGTAATTAAGTTGCGGTGGCGCGTGGATTATACGAGCGGAAAGTGGGGGGGTACGGTACGTACCAGTCGTAAACAGTGGGAGAGTTTGGTTGAGGTTTGTCGAAGACTTGAGCACCAATAGTCTTGGTTGCAAAGTTTCTACCAGGGTTGAAGACGCTCCTCCAAACATTGTCCTTACGCGCCGCCGTTAACGGTGTCGTAGGTGTCACCGGCGTAGTGGGTGTTGCAGGACTAGGCGGCATGGACATCGACCTCTGATATTTGCTTCCCTCTGATTCCAAATCTAAAACCAAAACACACACGGTTTCAAATAAGATTATATTTTTTTTGTAAATTTTTTTAAAAAAGGGTTAATTATATTACCTTTAAGGATCAAGGGGATGGGGTTGGTGGTGATCTTCCTGAGCTTGCCGAGGCCGCGATCAGGCTGAGGTCCAGCCACAACATCATCCCAAAGCTTCTCAAGCAGAACCATCTTTCTTTACAAAACCAATTGCATATTCATCTATGCTTCTATTCTATAAATAGACTTCTGAGTCCTCAAACTATCTACGGTAAAAAAATTCTTTTTTACTTTTTTCCTATCATTTTTTTTTAATTCCTCAAAGTTTTATCCTTTCTCCTTTCTCGGGCAAAATAGAGCTGGGGTTAACTTAGTAGTAGTCTAAGGGCTAGTGAAAAAAATAAACTAATAAATAATTTTTTTTTTAATACAACAAAAATGAAGTGGAAAGATTTGAACCTCCAACTCCAAAAAAAAAATAATACATGTAAATTGTATTACGGTTGAACTACGTTGACTTAGACATAAAAAAAAAAAAAAAAATAGATTTAATCTCATAAAAAATTATTCAATTAACATATAAATACTAAAAAATTCAAATTCTGAATTCTTGATTTAAGATATATTACTTAATCAGTTAAATTATTCTCATAATATTAAAAAAAATAAAATATATTTTTTTATATTTGTGGATGTAAGGTAAAATTACATGCTTTAACTCTTTGTTATACCTTCAACACTAAAAAATTAGTAGTCACATTATATCGACCTAATTGAACCTGTAGTAGCAACAAACTTAAAATTTCAAGACATTTCAATATTGTAAGGTAAGAAAATGGTGACGTGAAGCATATTTTATTGCATTAACCTTTGAAATATATATATATTTAAATTAGCGTATAACTTCACCAAGTAAAACCTAAAAGTTTGAATCCTAATTTATCTTTAAGAACCTTGACTGCCAAGAAATGGTTCAAGTAAACATGGTGTGACAGAAGGAAATATAAAAATGATGGAAAAAATAGGGCATATGGATAAGGATGAAGACTGAAGTAAACATGGTGTGGTGTGACAGAAGGAAAATAATAAAAATAAAAATATCTGTTGAGATTGAGATTGAGACACAGAGCAGGTTATGGGTTTGCTTTTTAAAAAATGATTTTGTTCCATTTATCATACACCTTTGGGGTCCAGTGGAAAAGGGGCACATGATAACACAAATGGAGACGTGACGCGTGGATATCTTCACTTTCTTCTTCAATTATAAACGGCCCAGATTTAGTTTTCAGTTGTTTATATAATTCAATAATAAATGAGATGATTTTACCATAATCGTGAGTCTGAGTTGCGAGTTTATGGCCACTGGATTACATTAATTACAATCAATGTTTGCATTAATGACAGTACAAACATTTTGGGTATAACAAAATGTTTAATATGGTAATAATATCCACTTCCCAGTAAGAAAATGCCACGTTAGGATAAAAAGCTTTTATCTTCTTATATATACAGGCATGGCAGCATAATCTATGGGCCTCTTTTTCTTGTCAATTCATGGCGGTAAGCTCTTACGTGGTGTAGTTAGCTAAAAGACTTTTAAATGGCTAATAAATGTGGGATGATGATTCCACAACACCCCAACACGAGAAGATTTCCGATTTCTTAAACTACTGTACTACAGTAGTGTGAGTACTACTCTTGTTAATTGGTATTCTAAGCATGATGTGAAGTTCTACTGCGGGAGTACTAGAAATTTTTCCAGCCTAATCTTGACGTTTTCCATTGTATCTCAATTACTCAAAAACATGTTACATCTTGAGCAATAAGCAAATAAGATCAGTGCAGATTAACTGCTAGCAAACAAGAACTCACCAGCTGTTTCTTTGATCTACAGTACTAGGATACCTGGAAGCACTTGTATCTGTTAAAGCTATGCCTTATTCCAATCCAACAGTTCATTTGACAGAAACTCATCGCCTCAGCAACAGATAAGACTGAGGGATAAAGTTCAACAAACAGAACCTAGAAAACAAACTAATCCTTTGTTGTATTGTATGACCTTTCAAAGTGGGCATGCCCTAAAGTAAACCAAAAAGAAAGACACAAAGTCAAAAGCTCAAAAGGCATGGATTAACACTCATTGATTCGATGCTCTCTTACCAAATTCTTACAACCTTTTGCCAGTAAGGTTGATTCATTGTTGAGCAATGGAGCCTAAAATAGGCCATAATTCAATCTTTGTTATAAAATCCCCAGGCGAGACGAATTTTAAAGTGCTGATAACAAAAATATATCACAAGTCTAATCTAACAGTTCGATTCTTTCACTTCAATCCCCTAAATCTAATAGCATTTCCTCAATGGAAGGGGCTAAAAGTATAATGATATTGTTAACAATTGAACATAATGATTTGCGTTGATTGAAACATATATTGCAAAAGTTATAAGAACTTTTGTTCTCAAGTTCATCTAATATTCGAAGAGGTTGTTTGCATCTTCTTTCAAATCCCAATTACTGTTATTTTGCAAATTGCACTTTTTCCAACATTTTCTCATCTCCATGAAAGATTCCATTTGTAGAGAACAATACAGATAGGATCTCTGCAAGACCTTGGCCATTATTTCCTTAGAACTCAAGTACAACCTATGGAACGAAATCATGTTTAAAGTAATAACCTTACCCATTATTCCCTCCTCAATATATGATTTTTGAGGGATGGTAATACATTTTTAAAGATATTCGGTGATTAGGAGATTAAATCCAGAAAGAAGAAAAAATATCCGAGACATCCTCTTCCAATAGATAATGAATGAGCGATAACCAATAGACATTATCCCTTCGGTAAACTCCACTAGTCCGGTCTATCTACATACTGAATCATTTAACAAGCTTAGGGTGGGGACTGATTAAAAAAAAAAACTTATCTTCAAAAGAAATAAATAAACCATTCAAATTTGCAGGGGAACAAACCTAAAAGACATCAATTGCAGGTAGAAGATTGAGGCAAAGGTTCTAATGTAAAGGCTGAAAAGTTTGCCTGATATAATTTCTCCTTACTAAGCTGCCTTTGTTGGTCAGAGACAAATTATTGATTCTGGCAGTTTGTTGATTATAGGCAAAGTATTGATTTTATATTTTTGGTAATGAGATTCTTCAAGATTGGAAGACAAGAAAAAAAGAAAGGGCTGGCTTCTAAACTAGATCTTCTGAGAGGGTTGATTGGGATTTCCTTCTAGCAGTTCTCGAGGCTAAGAGCTTTCGCTCTAGATAGAAATCATGGATCAAGAGCTTTCACTCAATTGCAGGACAAGGGAAACGTATATCTTCTGGAGATATTCATCAAGGTGGTCCTCTCCCCTTATTTGTGCTTGTGGCAAACTGCTTTAGTTGACTGCTCAAGCAAGCTTCTCATTCTGATTTTGTGGAAGGTTTCGTGGTTGGTAGGAATGGATTTTACGCTAATCATCTACAATTGGCCAAAGGCACTCTCCCATTCCCTATGTTCAACGCCTCTTTGATTTCTAACCTGTTCAAGATCATCTATATTTTTTTAAAAAAGGCTTCAGGTATCAATTGACTAAATCTACTACAGCTAATATTAATTGCTTTAAAGAAGAGATTGGAGTGGGTTGAGAGTTTCAGGTGCATAGCAAGTGATTCACCTCTTCCACACTCGTCTCTCTCAGTTGGGAATCCAGGGTCTAAGTTGTTTCGGAATCTGGTTTTGAAAAGAATCTCTAGTAAGTTAGATATCTCGAAGCGTGCCTTTCTTTCTAAAGGAGGTGGGATTACCTTGATTGGGTTGGTTCTCTCCAATATTTCAAGCACCGTGCAAAGTGAACTTGGACATCGAGAAGATGGTAATGGATTTCCTCTGTGAAGAGTCGAATTTGGTTGGCAAGCTTCATCTGATGAAATAGAAATTTGAGTCACTCTTGGTAGAAAAGGCAAAAACATGTCACTTCTTGCTAAATCATTGTGGAGATCCCCCTTGAAAGAGAGCTTTATAGCATAAATTTTTATTTATAGAAAGTTCAGTTCTGATTCTGGTAGACGGCTCTCACGATGTTAGTTATCTTGAAAATCCCTTGGAAGACTATCGTCAACCGAAAAGTATCTTTGCGGATAGGACCTTTATTGTGCTAATTAATGAGAGTTGATGTAGATTTTTGGGGTGATAGGTGGACTAGGTTAACAGCTCAGAATGTTACTTCCTTATTCTTTATGCTTTCTGTTTCTGGTAACAAAAGTCTGTGTGTGACAATCTTGGTCTTCTGATGAAGAAAACATTGGGAACCTTAAATTTAAAAGGATGAAGTAGCTAAAAGAGATTATCAGGGGTCAAGGGAGAGTGCGAGAACTCCTGATCTGGCCGTAAGACTCCACTTCTCACTCGGCCAAAAAATACCCCCACCCTCACTACGTCAGAGTATATAGTAATATTTACAAAATAACCCCATTCCATCTAACCGGGGCTCACACCTTAAAAAGCTCACACTCTCACTCACATGACTTGACTTGCTCATCACCTCCCCTTCTCTTCCTACTATAAGCCTAACTAATAGGAGGCCCATCATAGTGGGAGGGTGAATTTCTTTCATGAATATTTCACACTTGTTCCCCTTTGTGCTGAGAGATAGCAGGGCGTGGAAGAAGCTGGATGGTTCTGGCCCCTTTTCCCCAGATCCCTCAATCAGGATATTGCTGAAGCTATTCGAGGACAATCGCATCTTAAGAACGTCAAAGTTATTCTCTAGACTCTTATCCTTGGGGGGTTGAATACCCGGGATATAAAAGGGTATATCTTTAATCATTTTCTTTGTCTTTCTCCTAGCTAATGTGCATAGTGCAAAATAGATCTTTAAACAGTGAACTTATTTCTTCCTAAGATGCCGGTTCATTGGAGAAATTTAGAGACATTTTCTCATCTTCAGTTGGATGATGCCTTACCAAGGGCAACAAATTTCTTAATTTTGTTTTGGGTCCATTTATTTTAGGAAGAAAACGAAGTATGACTTAATGATACCGACAATAAGTGCGACTTCAGAGGAATAAAAGAGTTTTCTTTTTTTTGGATAAGAAACGATTTCATTAATGAATGAAAAAGAGCTAAAGCTCGAGCACCCAAAGGTTAATTACAATAAGGCTTTCCAATTAGCAATCAAAAGAGAAAAACTATAATTGGAAAAATGTATTTTTACATTTACATCAATATAAAGCATTGAAGACAATTAAATCCATGATCCGATCAAAAGAGGAAAAAGCATCCCAAAAAATACGAGCATTTCTCTCCCTCCAAATAGACCAAAAGAACACCCTGTTAAAGGCTAGCCAAAGGAACTTGGCCTCAGCATGGAAAGGGTGATGAACAAAAATTGTAATCAAGAAATCATTCAAGTTATTCGGGACAACGAGAGACCAACCAAAAGCATTAAGCATAAAGGCCCAATAATTAGAGGCAAAGGAACATTGGAGGAAAATGTGCGTTGGGCACTCCGATTGAGCAGAACACATAACACACCAATTTGGGAAGAGGTTCGTGTAAGGCATACGACGTTGAAGTCTATCAGCCGTGTTGATCGCACCAAGACTCAACTCCCACAAAAAAAACTTTAATTTTCCTTGGATAGAAGTCAGTCCAAATTACCTTATAAAGGTCAATGTTCATGTTATCTGAAACAGCCACCAAACTCTCAAAAAGAGATTTAACAGTTAAAAGATTGGAAGGATCCAAAGGCCAAATCCACAAATCATTACACTGACGAGGAGCGAACGATGATAAAAAAAGAGAAAGGGAAGACCATTCCCCTACTTCCAGATCATTCAAATTCCGACGGAGGTACAAATTCCAAGCATCAGAGTCTACCACCCAAGCTTCACTGACCAATAAATTGGGTCGAGTGGTGAGACGAAATAATCAAGGATAGACGGAGGCAAGCGGCCCACGATCAATCCAAGAGTCATGCCAGAAAGAAGTAGAAAGACCATTACCCAATCTCCTTTGCACCCTGGTGTGGATAAAAGAGTTTTCTTGGGGCACCAACTTGGAGTTGGGTGGACTAGGTTATTATAACACAGTCTATGTTTGGCCCACCGACTATTATAACCTACGGTCAATAAAGTAATAATACTGACTTCAATAGTATTTACTATTCACAACTATTATAACCCACAGACTATTATAACCACCGACTATAATAACCCACTCAGCGCCCCAAACAGCCCCTTAGTGGCTTTATGGTTTCCTTTTGTAATTATGGTCTTCCATTGATTTGAAACAACCACAACCAAAGGAAGTTTTAGCAACTGGTTTCTACCTTGAAATTTCATCTAATCAATAAATTTTGTTTTCTATAGAAGGGAAAAAAAAAAAAAACTTATTTAGAAATTTAGAATAAAATGCAAAAACCATCAGCCCCAGATATTCATATCTCTTATGCTGCAAAAGAAAAACCACGTCATAACTACCCCAATCAATAACATCACTGGATATTTTATCGATTTTGTACTGTAGGATGGAAATGTCGATTCACTATTTATGTCAAATTTATGGATCATGTCGATTCACTATTTATTGTAGAACTACGAATAATTATCCATGGAACACTGAAACCTAGAAAAAATAAAAAATAAAAAATCTCACTTTAGCTAAACTTACATGCTTACTATATTTTTACCTCTAAACTTTCCAACATTTTGTTTTAGTCTAAATTGTTTACATAAAAAGCTATTTTAATCGGGTCACTAATTTTTCTTAAATCATTTAACAAAATTTATTTTAATTGTTGTCTAATTGTGTCTCCTTCTAGAACCTAGTGATTGAAAAGGTTCCAAAGCATCTTGCCTCATGGAAAAAAAGCCTTCTTCTCAAAAGGTGGAAGAGTTACTCTCATTCAGTCGGTTTTGAGTAGGACCCCAGTTTAATCACGTCGCTCTTTGGAATCCTTCTAGTTCTAAGATCATAAAGATGTTAAGAGAGGGAGGTCCAAGAAGGTGGAGTATATCCAAGACAATCTCTTTTGATGAGTTAGGGATAGGAAATCTAAATCCTCGGAATGAGGCCTTGCTTGATAAATGGCTTTGGTGTTTCCCCTTGGAAGTCCACGCTGTGTAGCGTAGGATCATTGTGAGTAAGGATGGTTCTATACCTTCCGATTGGGTCTCTAATCGTAGAATCAAAGGTACTTACAAAAATTTGTGAAGATCAACTGCTATGGGATACACAAAATTCTTCAGCTTTGCTAGGTTCATTGTCGGGGATGGGTCATCGGTTTTCTTTTGGGAGGATTGTTGGCTGGGTGATAGTCCCATTTGTTGCCTTTTTCCCCATCTTTATCATCTTTCCTCATTTAAGCTTTCACCCATAGCATCTATCCTTGCTTTCTCTAGAGATTCTTTATTGTTTAACTGGCAGCTTTCTTTGCAACTTCATGAAACATTTGGCTTTTGAAAAATAGGAGACCCTTTAGTGACAAGGACAGTCCCTAGCGGGAGGTTTTGGCTTTGACTAGGTTCAATGTCTCCCTTTGGGCTTCGTCACTAAGGACTTTACTGATTTATTCTTTATCACTCATTCTTTCGAACTTGAGAGCCTTTTTTGTAATTTAATTGTTTTTTTTTCTTTTGGCTAATTTTGGACGGGCTTTCCCTTTTCGTATAGCCCCGGACCCCGGTATATTCTTTCATTTGTTCTCAATCAAAGTCATTCTTTTCTTCACAGTACGTGTACATGTGTCTAGAGCCTATGTGTCGTAACAAATCAAGATTTTATTAAGTAATTAATAATTAACAATAACACAAACATAGTTGAGGGACTAAAAAATAATATTTAAACAAAAAAAACATGATATTTAATTTCTCCGGAACAAAATGGACTTCAAAATTTCAGCAAGTCCATATATCAGATATCAGTAAGAAAAACATAGCTGAAATTAGATGAGGCAAATAATAATAACGAGATGACTTTGCTAACCTTCTAAAAACTCTCAGAAGCACTACAGCTAATAAAAAGAATTCATCTATCTTTAATTTTCAATAAAAAACAAGAGACTTTTTTTTTTAAATAAGGTACCGAGCTTTTATTGAGAAAAAATGAAAGAATACAAGGACATCCAAAAAAAAAGTAAGCCCGAAGAAGGCCCCTTATAGAAAAGGGATCCAATCAATAGAAAAAAAGCTAGAATCAATCAAGTTGGAAGTTATTGAACTACAAATTTAGTATTTTTTATTTCTAAGTTTATATTTATTGCTATTATTTTTGTTTGATTGGAGGGAACAATTTCACCTGAATAAGCGAAGAATGGGAATTATTATTTACAATCAAGACCAGATTTACAGGTTATATGATGATACGAGTTTTTTTCTAACAGAACTAGCAATAAGATTTAAACAGAACAAAGTGAGGGAAGAACAGATGCTTATGAAAAGAAAAATATCACAATGCATTAAATAATAACCATCACAACTAGTTTCAAGTTTCCAAGAATCAAGATTGAAAAACAACCATCGACAAACTCTTCAAGGCTTCTAAATTGTAGAATCCTTAGGAAACTTACCAAAGAAAAAATGCATTAGCCTGCCATCTCAAGATTTTCCATATTTACTAACATATCCCTGCATATAAATGTCGATAATTGTCAGTACCACAAAGATTCTATCCAAAGCCCATGAACTACATCATTCAGAGTATACTCATCTTTCTAATAAAGATACCTACCTCAACAAGCTTCTCGATCTTTGGACGAGATGAAGAAAGATACTGCTTTACTGATTCCCCTGTAGTTGGAACTTGGTGAGATTGTAGGGTACCTAGAACCTTATCGAGTGTTTTCTTAACAACTGTGTTATGCACATCCTTTTTGAGATGACCCTCACGCCACTTCGGTTTCAATATTTCTTTCACCAATTCTATGAGAGCAGATCGGAAGTGCCTAGTTGCTTTTGATTCCTTGTGCACATTTTCATCCATGAGATGCTTACCATCCATATCACCAAGTTGTCTATCACTATCTGCTTCAGAGTCCTTTTCATGCAATGCAATATTTGGAAGCTTTAGTTCACCATCAGTATCCGTTTTCTTTTTTTTTGTAACACTTTTTTCACGGGTGAGGCCCAAGTGATCATCCTCTCTAGTCCTCGAACCATTACGACCATCAATACCAGAAGATCCTTGTATTTCTGCTTCTAACATTAGCGAATCCTTGCCTTGTACATGGCCGGTTTTTTCATTCTGATCCTCAGCTTTATTATGAGAGGATAAAGAGCTTGTATCATCATTAAATTCCGGCTTTGAGCTCCCAGGAACCATAAAATTACCTGATGCCCTACGTAAAGTACTAAGAGGCGATACTTCTTCATGTCCTTGACGATCAAGAGAAACATTATAAGACACTATCCTCGGTACCTCAATGCTATCCAAGAAAGGATCATACTGGTTTGCTGTATTTATTGAAGGAATAAAAAAGGATGGTCTAAAAGGTACAGATGGTTCCCAATCGTTAGAAGAATATTTCATTTTGTACTCTGAAGAATTCATCGATGCATTGGTTAACGAATTATCTGATTCAGAGGCAGAAAAGGGGGAACTTCTCATCAAGGAGGAAGCCGGTGTAGAAACACGATATTCTCTGTCAATAATGGACATCTTTTGAGCACCAAGGAGGTTTGCACTTGAGGAAGATGTAAAAGGAAATGAAGAAGTATTAGAGGTAGTGAAACGAGATGATAAAATACCACCCCTTGGAAGAGTTGTATTTGAATTCAACGAAGTTCTCAAAACTGGAGAACGGTGATCGTTCAGCAAACGTGGGCATGCAAAATTACCAGGTTCCTCCATGACACCCAATTTGGTAAAGCCACCTGAAGAGAGTCCAAACTCAGGAGCCAACCCATTCCTTGATGTAGAACCTCCTCTATTAAGGGGAAATGACGTACCAAAACTAGTAGAAGGCAATTTCTGGCAGTCAGGAAGTGCGCTCAGAAGTGAATCCTCCCTCTGATGCAATAAAAACTTGTTTTTCTCATGCAACCCATCCCATCCTTGGCTTTCGGTGAAGTCCCGCGGTAAAGTTCTTTCTGAAGAAAGACCAAATTTCAGAGAAAGTGAAGAGTCCTTTGGAAAAGAAGAATTCGGTGGATGATGAAAAACTGGTGATTTCAACACGTCTGCACTGTATTGCAAACCTGCGCCATTTGAAAGTACTATTAGAATTTTATGCTATAGAAGGAATTTCTGACATCTGCATACATAAGTTACTTTATCTCACCTTCATGGAGCTGAGCATGTTTTTTCAAATATGCAGCACCAGCATTTTCTTCTGAATGCTGGTCACTACTGTGTGCATTATCTTTTATATGTAGAAAGCTACATGAGCTACCTTTTATGCACCAGCCTTTAGCATAGAAGTCACAGATAGCTGCAGCAGGGCGTTTTTCTTCAATATTAACATCAGCACCAGGGGACGAACTTCTTGTCCTCTTCTTTGAAGCAGCTGATCTGGAAATTCTAATTGTTAGGAAGAGCTGTTTCAAGAACTATCCTCGACATTTGACAAGGAAATAAAATAACCACTACGTATTAGAATTTTTTAGCTGCAAAAGATGATTGTATGGTAGCTTTTTTGTTAATATGGTACTTTGATGAGTAATAAAGTGTTGAACCACCAATGTCAGTACCTTGATGCCATTAGGTTTTCTCCATTCTCTAGTTGCATGTCCGATTGCTTACTTTCTCTCTCAGGATTCGTAGTACCGATACTCCCTCCAACCGAGTGATTTTTTAACCCAATGTCAGAATCCTCTATAGTGACACTTGATCCATTGGTGGCTTTGGCATCTATAATCTCACTATTGCACAATGGAACTTTGTCATCATAATTTGAGCCACCAAAATCTTTAGGTAAATTATTTCTCAAAGCCTCTACATCTTTATCACCAACAGTAAGTTCTTGATCTTGTGTCTCCTTGTCCTCCAGACACTTCCTTGATTCAACTTTTGTGCACTCTCCATGTGATTGCTCCTCCAGATTTGACAATGGCTTACCTGACAGACTGGAAAATTCAAGATTGCCACTACTTTCAGTTTCTCCTTCAGAGGACAGTTTATCTTTATTCACTTCAGAATTTTCAGTGGTCGTAATGGTATCTGATCTCAAGTGCTTGTCATGCTTCTTGGTGTCCATATCATTACAAACATCTACAAGGTACACACTGAGACACAGAGAAGAAAGAAAAAAAAGTCATCTATGTGAGAAAAGAGAAGATTTTTATATTTAGCATCTACAGGACAAAAGATCGGGCATGTGGTAGGAAGAAGACCAAGTGACTACTGAGTCCTGACTATGAGAAAACTAACCAAACAGAATTCAAAACTAGCTATTTAGAAATGGTGTTAAAAAATTATGTTTAACACTTGGTCCTTTAAAATATTTTTTTTGTTTTTAGTACAGATCTGGTGAATTTTTTAAAAGTTTTAAAAAACTGGAGTACTGCCACAGCAAAACCATTAAGAAATGGTGCTAGTGGCTGGTGAACGGCGTAGAGATTTCTTTCTAAATAAACTTTTATTAAACAGTTCCATAAAAGACTCGGCAAACAACTTGGTAGAGAAACAGTGAAGAACTATTGCCTCCTTGGCCAAAATTAACAAGAGAGTGAGAGGGAGAATCTTGTTTCCATGTATGCTTCAAGGCTCTTCGTCAAAGTGATCCTCTCTTGCCATTCTTATTCTAATTGGTAATGGATTATCTTAGTCAGCTCCATCACAAAATTAAGGAAGGCGGGTTGATAGAAGGTTTTACGATTACTAGAGATGAATTTCATATTACTCACCCCCAATTAGCAGAAGACGTACACCTTTTCTCCACTTTTAATGAAAGGAAGATCTCTAGTTGCTTTAACTTAGTTAAATCTTTTGAATCCACCTTGAATCTCAAAGTAAACCTAAAGAAATCCATAGTGGTTCAAATCAACTTGGAGGAAGAGAAATCCATAGGGATATCATTAGGCTTAATACCTCCGTGTGGACTTTTGTTACTAATATATATATATAAATTTGATAAGAAACAATTTCATTGATGTATGAAATTTATAAAAAGGATAAAATCCATGGTGATTACAAAAGACTCCCAATTTGTTAAAAGGGAAACATAATTGTATGAAGAGAATAAGCTAGATAATTTGCACCAAGAAACAACATTATAAATAACAAGATCAAATAGTTGGGCAAAAGAAAATTCAATTCACTTAAAGATGCGTTGGTTTCGTTCCTTCCAAAGAACCCATATGAGGGCCCTAGTAATGTGAGACCACAAAACAGCTTTGGCCTTCTTTAAAGGGTGCCTCATTAACACATTATGAAGAAGAGTCGATATGTCGGGAGGAGAGATTCGGTGTCATCCAAATGAGGTGAGAAATTTGTTCCAAAAAAA
The DNA here is from genome assembly GCA_028017165.1 of Herpetospermum pedunculosum. NCBI lineage: Eukaryota > Viridiplantae > Streptophyta > Magnoliopsida > Cucurbitales > Cucurbitaceae > Herpetospermum > Herpetospermum pedunculosum. The sequence goes on from CM051525.1 coordinate 73,622,172, forward strand.
GCCTAGCAAAGAGACGGTGAATGAAAAGATGACTTTGTGACTCTTCATCTTGCTTGCATAAAGAGCACTTGTTGGGAGATAGGGAAAGATGAGGCGTACGCATTTGAAGGACTTCATGAGTACTGATAGCTTGGTGTGCCAGCTCCCAAAAGAAGAATTTTATCTTTTTGGGATACTTGTCTTTCCATATACTCTGAACCAAATGAGGGTCAAGAATGTTGGAGGATCCTCCCAAATCAGTGAAGAGCGATTTAACCAAAAAAAGGCCATTAGAGGCGGGATCCATCTCCACGAGTCCTCCCTTTAAGAGAGGACAATAGGTTCGAGAACAAAACTCAAGTCAGCCCACTCATTGATTTCTTCTTCCTTTAAGTTCCTACCTAATTTGAGGCACCAAAAACTACCCTCAGTGTTCCATATATCCTTCACCGAAGCAGCCTTCCAGCGAAATAACCGATACAGGAGGGGAAATTGGGAAGCAAGTGTCTGATTTCTTCTTCCTTTAAGTTCCTACCCAATTTGAGGTCCCAAAAACTATCCTCAATGTTCCATATATCCTTCACCGAAGCATCTTTCTAACGAGATAACCGATACAGGAAGGGAAACTGGGAAGCAAGTGTCTGAGTAGAGATCCAAGGGTCATTCTAGAATGAGGTGGCAACTCCGATACCCACGTTATGGCAAATACGGCTAGTGTTTAACAATGGATTTCCATGGACCCTTGGCAGTGGCGAGAGAGGCCCAGTTCAAATAATTAGTTGATCCATATTTTCCTCTAATGAGTTTCCTCCAAAGGGCCTCCTTTTCATGATGGTAGCACCAAACCCATTTGGTAGGGAGGACCTTGTTTTTGTCTTGAAGCGAGTGTATACCAAGACCTCCCTGTTCCAATGGAAAGATAATATTGCTCCATTTAATGAGGTGTTGACCATCTTTACACAGAAAGTTTCTATACAGTCTTTCAATCGCATTGAAAATGGACAGAAAATAAGTTAGGAGATTCATTGAGGTGGATTGAATAAGTGTATGCCCCCCCTTTGGAAAGAAAAGATGAGCTTCTCAATCTTCTCAACAATGGGGTCACAAAAAGAAAGTGTCCTGGAGAACCGAGGAGGGGCAAACCCAAATAATTGTTCGGCTACTCCCCAATTTTACAGCCATATAATTGAACGTAGTCTTCAATGATCGAAGGGTCCATGTCGCCAATAATTTCAGACTTCTTAAGGTTTATGTTAAGGCCCGACATATTTTCAAATGTGTCAGCCACCCTGAACAGGTTTTGGAGGGAAGAGTCATGATCAAAATCCGAAAAGAGGGTTGTGTCGTCGGCAAACTTGATGTCAGGATGCGTGTTGTTTTGTGGGGCCTTTTGGGAGGGAGGAACAATAGAATCTGAGTTTGAGAGGACTTCGAGTGATGTTTGGTCCCTCGTATGATTCTATGCTTCTCTATGTACTTCGGTGGCGAAGCTTTTTTGTAATTAGCCTTGTTTTACTTAATTGGAGGCCTTTTTATAGATTGCCTCCTTTTTATTTTTGTAGGCTTTGTTTTTGTATGACCTTGTATTCTTTCATATTTTCTCAATCAAAGTTCGGTTATTCATGAAATAAAACAATAAATAATTATTTAATGGTTGATGCTCTTGGAATAGAGGAAACTAACAAAGGGAGCAAATTCTTAAGGTGGAAGAAATTCATAGCCTATGTATCAAGTCAGGGTTGCTATGCCGTACTACTACCATATGCTATTGTAGGCATGAACAAAATATGAAGGTAACTAGAAAACCAAATGTTACCGACTCCCGGAAGTATAAATATTTTCTCAAGTCAACAAGGGAAACAAACTGAAGGTCAAAATAGAAAACCAAATATTACCAACTTCTCAAAGTAGATAAAATTCATGAAGCCAACATTTTGTTATGAAACAAATAGCTAAGCAACTCATTCAATAAGAAAATGCAGGAAGGAGCATAAAATTCCCCGTCCTTTGAGGAACATAGACACGTCCCCAAGTGTCAAGCTCGATACAAAATTCCACGCATAAGCCCCTGCTCACTGCACCTCCTACCTTACTTTTAAACTACTGGACCCAAAAACACTTATAGTGAACTAAATCCTGTAAACACTTATATTCTTAGAATTGCAGAATACTCAAAGAAGAAAACATTGATTGGGCAGCGAAAAAACTAAACCCTATAAATCAAATTGATAGCTAAAGATCGAATATTTGAACTAATTATGTATGTTTAACTCAAACGATTCAAAACCCACCCAAATACAGTCAGATAGAAAGAAATGAAGAGATAGAGAGAGAGAGAGAGAGCAACATACATATTCAAGATTGGAGCTACTGGGAATACGGTAATGCTAAGACCAAAAGTTAGGGCTTCCGGCTTCCTGCTTCCGGCTTCCGGCCTCCGGGCTTCTGTGTTCTTGGTTCGTAAAGGAAAGCTAGCTTCTCCCTAAAACTTTCAATTCTTGAAATCGAGTCAAGGTAAATGAAGAATTGTTGGGCTCCGCTACTTCTTCTTCTCTTTCACAGTAATCAGCATGTAAATAATTGTATGGTTAACTTCTACAAACTAACCCTCTCCCATTTACAATCAAAAAATTAGGAATTAACTTTCCATAATCTCTTCAACTTTAAAATTTTCAATTTTACCCAAACTTTAAATTTGTTTTAAAATAACAATTTCGTCAACTTTTATTCTTAGAAGCGACCATAAATATAATCATCAATGAGTTACATGTTTGAATCCCTACTTCCATATTCTAAAATTAAAAAATCTTGTTCAAATGAAAAAGTACCGCAGTGATAATGACGTGTAAAATAGTTGCAAATGTGCCGTAAGTGGTGGGCTTCAATTATGCTCTTGAACTTTAGGTTAAGTTTTAGCTATGTTTTTACCGTTTCAAATGTTTCATTTAATAATCACTTTTTATTTTATTTTCTTTTTATTTGTATACAAACTCTTTACTTTTGAAATGGTTTAAAAACAAACATTTTATTAGTTTTAAAATTAAAATGGAGAACAAACGATTAGTTGAAAAAATATATAATGTGATTAAGGGTTAAAAATGAAAATTTTGAAATGTTAAAGGTATAATTGAAAAATATCCTAAAGTTTAAGGGCATAATTGAAATGTGTTATATTTGTCAAGTGTACCACTATTTTATAAGTCAGTTGTCACTTTTCTATTTTCATTTAATGAAAAAATTGATAAAATAGTATTTTTGAAACAAGTTTAAAGTTTAAGGGTATGAATAAAAATTTTAAAATTTTATAATTGAAACTTAATTTAAGATTTTAATTTCGAAAGCCCGAGACTGTATAGGTTGACTAACTTTGTATAAACTAAGTATTCGGCTAGATGGGCTCCCAGTTTGGGCACAAACTGCATGTCCAAGTTTCGGTAGGTCCATTTTAAAGATACATATAAAAAGCCAATTACCCATAAGTTTACTAGGCTTTTGACAATTGGAGTACCCAAGGACCCAATAAATCATCCTATAATTAAGGATACTCCTCTCATCGTAGAGAAGACAAATTACCTTAAGCACTAATCATTGTTGGTTAATCCATCACATACCATAGTTATTCTTAGGTAACTTACCCTAACACGAGTATAACTCGAGTACTTAAGAGATCAATTCTCGCATTAATCCGACAGGTTAGAAGTTTGAATCTTCGTACTTTTACATGTTGTTTAACTAAAAGAAATTAAAAAAAAAAAGACAAATTACAATTTTAGCACTATAATAATCGTAAATTCAATTAGAAACGAGTCCCCACCTCGAGCACGTAGAGACTATTGGTTTAAAACGAGATGAAGAGAAACAAAATTCTCCCAAATTTGTATGGGACGAAGATGAGACCAAATTTATAATATTGCTTGGGATAAATTATGTGAGGAAGTCACTACAATGTGGCTTGTTGATACTGAAATTTAGTATCAACTGTAAATTTAATTTGATTGGTGGAACGAGTCTGACTTTGCAACCCCTGAAAAGAAAAAGAGTAAATCAAGACCGGTGGGGGCTTTCCACACCGACTCCGACGCTAAGTTAACTCTAGAGGGAAGAAGAGAGTTGAATATGGAAAGTTTATGAAATATGAAATTTGAATAATATATATATATATTTTTACCAAATATGTTAATGATTCTTTCCTTATATAGGAATCATTAGATGATCTAGGAACCATTAGGAGGGGTCTTTATGATTCTCATAACTCACGGCCGTTACAAAGATTGTGTAACGATCATAAAAAGACGTTTTCTTCAACGGACAAGGTCAAGCCGACCCCAAAAAGGGATCGGTGTCTTCTTTCTCTCGGTTGAGCCGACCCCACGAGAGGGTCGGTCTTCACGGCTATTAGATTCAATTGAATATTGAATAATATTAATTGTTATATTAATATATTTCAATATTGAATTATATTAATTATTATATTAATATATTTTGTGTTATAAGTTTTTGTATCATCACCATTTTTAGTATATCGTATAATTTATAATATATTACGTAATCTTAAAAAACAAACTAAACTTCTACTAGGTGTGAATTTTAAAAATGTTGAATAGGTCACCAACCTATTAGACATCAAAGTAAAAAATTAGGGACAAACACAAAATTAAAATTTTAGAGAGTGTATTAGACACAAAATAGTAAATTTAACAATATATTGGACACGTTTTAAGGTTAATGGACTTATTGAACACTTTTTTTTAATATTTGTAAGTGTCTAGGTCCGCTTATGCGCACCTCGACTAATCTAACGGGACAACCACCTTACCCTACAACATTTGGTAACCAAGAAAACTCGTAAAAAATTAATTCTTAGATAGGTGGACACCAAGATCAGACACAAAATTAAAAGTTCACAAACCTATTGGACAACTTTTAAACTACATTATGTATCAATACATTTAAGCTTATAGTTAAAAATAGATTCGTGTCTCCCCACCTAAAATTCAAGATTCGCAATATGCATTTTGTTGATGCAAGATTTTTGTCACAGGTCGAGGGTAGCTCTTTGACGAGATGACTGGTCAAACTTGCAAGGGAGAAACTCACATCGGTGTGATGTTGTTCCCAACACGATCTGATGTACTTAGATCGAAGTAGTGTCGAGTTGAACTAAAATAGTATGTAGTATCACATACCTCTTTAGTGAGTTGGGTCACCTCACTCGTATTTATACCTCTCTTCACTACTACCCTATTGGGTTCGAACCTTTTTTTCATGCTTTTCTCGGAGGTCTAGAGAAAGTTGTAAGAAATAAGATTTTCTCAACTTTTGAAATCTAATAAAATGGAAATGTTGGAGGGTGAATACCTAGCATGACATAAAAAAAATTAAGGAGAAAAGATATATATGTATGTGACTTGGCTCGATTAATACTTAGTACCTAACTCGATAGGTTGCTTCTGTTCTATGTGTTCCTGTTCGGTGTTCTTCCTTGACTTGCTCGGCTCATAAATTTTTCATCAAATGTTGAAATTATTTGAGGAAGCTACTACATTGTGGCCGACGATACTTTTGCATCGGTGAATGTAGGAGAGATAAAAACTATAAAAAAAATAAAATAAAAAAAAAAATACTTCAATTTTGCATGGCGTGATTAATAAAGAACATGAAGATTTTTGCATCTATATCCCATAGTAGTATGGTTATTAAGTGAAAACACATGGAAAAATTTGTCCACCAAAAGAGGCGGTGATTGAGCCGTTCCTGGAGGCTGTAGGAGGCCCACATGGACGGTGGGCTCATGGGCTATAGAGCTCTCTCACCCATAACCCATAACACATTCTTTACTCAACTGTACTCATTGCATATCAAATTCAAGATTCCAAATTAGCAAACTAATAATGATATAACACAACGCAGCAGCAGCCCTTCTTCAAAATATAAAAATTAAAATCACAAAATGAGTCGGCAGTTTGAGAGGGTCTCGGGAGGGACACGTGGAGAAATCTGGGGCCCAGATTCACCTTGTTCTTCCTCCTTCATCAAATCAAATCAAATCAAAAGCATATTTTCCCCTTATGGGATACAAATCCCAACTCCTCAATATTTCATTTTCTGGCCACGCTCTTTTAATCGCGTGTAATTTAACCTCCCCCCATCCAGCAAACAACGTCCACGTCGGAAGTTGGAGCAGCCGCCGCCACCCACTCATATTTATTTAATTTATTAAAATTTATAATGTGGTGTGGGTGTGTCTAGATTAGGGTGCCAATCACAGACATAAGGCATCTCTCTCACACGCCAACTTGCCCGTGTGACCATCTCTGTCTGTCTCTGTCCAACACGTTCTCATCTGCCGGGAGAATTTCTAATACATCTGTGTGGTATAAAAAAACTTCATACCACTGTCTTTAAAAAAATGACATGTGAGAAAATGTTTTAAAAAAAATAATATATTTAATAGTGTGGGTCACCGTTAAATAACCATTTCACCACATGTCATTTTTTTTAAAGGCAGTGGTATGAAATTTTTCCATACCACGGATCTACTAGAAATTCTCTCCCGGCCCCCTTTCTCAAAATATTTTAAAGAAATAAATCTACTTTTTGAATTTGCCTAAAGATTTGATTACCGCTGATTCTGCCAATTTACACGACTTTCAAAATTACTAAATTATAAAAAAAATACATCTAGATGGGTTGTCTATGTGTTTGAGTGCGGCGGACCTAATCTCCATAAACAAATTTCACAAACATTATTCTGATGCCTACAACTACATTTATATTGACTCCTTTTTCTCTTTCTACGTTTTATTATTTATTATTTTGTTTTCCTAAATGAATATTCCAATCACCCTATCAAATGCCCACTAATATTAATAAATGTTGAATTTAATTAAAGTGAAAGGGAATATTTAGAGAAGAGAGAGCTGAAATTCTTTTCATATAATGTGAATACTTTTCAAAATAGAGCGCAGGATTTGTAAAAACATTGACATTTTCATGTCTCATAGATGGCCTATTTTTGGCCAATCTTCATAACAATCATAATGCTATCAATAGGAACTCCACAATTTTCTACATTTTTGGTCTATGTGCATATACATTGAAACTCTTTACCCAATTCAAACTAAACTTAACGGGTATGTTTAGTCTCTAAATTTTTTAAATTATTTGGTCTCTAAACTTTAAAAAATGTCTAATAGATCATTGAATTTTAAAATTTATATCTAATAAGTCATCTACCAATGTATGTTTTTTTAAATCACCAATCTACTAAATATTAAAATGAAAATTGAAGTTCTCATCAGACATAAAAATTAATTTTATATATAATAGAACTAATTATTTTTTTTATATTTTGAATATGTCAATTACCTATTTGATAATAAATATAAAATTAAAAGTTTTGAAGCTTATTAAACATTTTTTTTTTTTTTTTAATTTATAGAGTTATTGAACACTTTTTTAAGTCTAAGGAACAAATACACGTGACTAATATATATAATTTTTTTTATAATTAAATTTAACCTGTAATTAATTATTGTTTGCAACTGTATTTATTTGGGGGTTTCCCCATTTTTTCCGTTATGATTTTGCATGTGATTGTTTTCCCTTGATAACGAAGTTACGGAATTTTGAAAAGAAATGAAAAGATGTAGTTGAAAACTTTAAATAATGCCAAGATTGTCCATGGTGTACTCTTGGCGTGAAAATAAGTATATCTCCTTAAGAAGTTAAAAAGGTTTAATAAAGTTTGATAACTAATTTGCTTTTAATTTGATGTTTCCGTGAAGAATAAGCTTGTTTTTTTTTTGAAAAGAAGAATAAGCTTGTTTGATATTAGTTGTTATGCAATGATTTACTTTGCATGGTTATAATAATTGAAATTTGATTAAAATAAAAAAGCAATCCAAATAAACTATCGATAATTATATTAAAGATCGATCCTTGCAAGAGCCGACCGCCACATGAATCAGTCCAAAACAACTAAGTCGATCTCCTACATAGGAGTCGGCCGAACAAGGAAAGGGCGACCCCTGCAGAGGACGACTCAAAAACAAGAATCACCGACCCACTGTGACTAAATTGACTCTTCCCTAAGGATCGATTGAATTAAGGAAGCCAAACTCCTATAGGGGTCGGTTCAAGAGCGAGGAACGTCGACTCCCTCGGAGTAGGGTAAAACGTATAGAAAATCGACCCCCTTAGTCGGTTACACAACAATAATTTACGGCCTGTTTCTTGAAAAATAATCAACACCACTCAATACTTGAAAATGACCATTAAAGACTTCAACTACTATATATATATATATATATATATATATATATATAAATAGAAGGAGAAGTTAAATGGAGTAAACAAATATTTCATATTAAAATATCATTTTTACCTTTCTAATTTTTGAGACGTTGTGATCACTGATATGTTAGATTTCACCTTCCCTTATTTTATTTTATTTTATTATTTTTTTTTTTTTTTTTTTTTGTAGGCACTTGGATGATTCAAAATCACAAAGACAGTTTGACCATTTATGAGTATTAACAAAACTCATAAAATTGGATCCATTTGTTTAAGAATATAAATTAATTTTAATATATATGTACATATAGTATATAAGAGTTAATATAAATTTAATCTGTGAGATTTGATTTTCTTAAACATCACACTACAATATAGAGCGAGTATTTAAGGCTTGGGAGTGGAAAGGGAATAAAAAAGAAAAAAGAAAAAAGAAAAAAGAAAAAAGAAAAAGAGGGATTAGGTTGGACAGCACATCCTTTAGTTTCCCACTCACCCTTCCAATTCCCAATTAATCAATTATATATTATTTATTTTTAAAGCTATATATGGGAAAAGCGATATCTTCCGAATTAGATATCGACGACCGTAGACCTGGGCCCACTTCCCGCCTCCCGGTGTGGTCCCCTCCCCCCATCTCAATTCTCAAAGACCGCCATCTCGCGTCGTCGTGTGCGTTAAAACCGCCTTCACACAACTCTGCCCCATTTCTACATTTGGCCGGCGCCACCCACCGCCACGCACGTGCCCATCCCACTTTTCTCTTTTTATTTGTTTATTTCGTAACAAATTAAAATCCCCAGCCGACCTCCTTTTTCATTCTCAAGCGTGTGGAGGAAGCCACGCCCGCACGCACCACAATAATTATAATTAAAAAAAGGATTTTGTGTGAACGCAACCAACCAACTGTGCCAAAGCCGCCGCCGGATTTCACTACACGTGTCCTTCGTGTTTTCTCCATCTACAACAACTAATCCATCAGTCTTCCCATTTATGGACACCCCTTTCCACGTGTCAACATCTTCTTCACTCTGGATCACGGATTCCATTTCCCCTTTTCTTTTCATTTTCTAATTTCCACCGGAATTTCTCATAATCAATAATTCAAGGAGACATTCTCTTGTTTGTATGAATTACGAGCTTTAATTTCATTCCAAGTGTAAACAACATTACATTTGCTCCAGAGATTACAACTCCAAACTACACCAAAATTAATTAAAAATATTGCAAAATGACCCCTCGTCGACAACAACAGCATCAATATTCTCTCTGCTGCAAAAAAATGAGGAGATCGGATTCCTATTCACAATCCTCGTATCATCTTCTTCTCCGGTTGTAATATTACGTATTTTAAGTTATTATCATTAACCCAAAAATTAAAAATAAGGGAAAAAAAAGAGACCTAATTTAATCATAAATCCCACCCGATCCTGCTAGATTCGTAAGGGGAAAAAAAATTCAGGCGGATTCTGGTGGGGGGAAGTTCAGATCGAAATCCACACCGCGTCCTCCTCGGGGCTTGAGCTCCTGACCGTTCGTGTTCATGTTCATGTCAACGACGGAGGAGGAGTCGGAGTCGCTCTGAACGCCGCCGCTGGCAAACTCGCGTCGGAAATCACTCACCGCTTCGTGATGATGGTCGAAGCGTAGCCGTTGGTTCTGATGAAGAGGATGGCTCTTGATCATTCCGGCACGAAGAGCAGCATCGAAATACAGAACGTGATTCGACGGCGGTATGCCGCGGGCAAAAACTTCTCCGATCACGGGAATTTGGTAACGCTGAAATGGAAAACTAATGGCTCCGGCGGCGGCGAGTCCGCCAATACCGTGACCGAGATTGAGATTCAAAGGCGAAGAAGAATCAACCATCAGAGGTTGCTCCCGGCTAGAGGACTCAACCGTGCTACTCTGACTGGGGCTCTGATTAGAGTTGACGTTATTGTTAAGGTTAAGAAGTAGATCGTCGGAAGGCAAGGGGAAATTGGTCTTAGCCTTGGCACCGCGGAATTCTCTAGCAGCGTTATCGTAGGCACGGGCCGCCTCCTCCGCCGTATCAAAGGTACCGAGCCAAACACGGCTCTTCTTGCAAGGATCTCGGATCTCAGCGGCGTATCTCCCCCATGGCCGCTTCCTCACTCCTCTAAAATGCACTTCCTTAACGTTACCGACGTTGTTCGCCTTGACGGAAACCGCCTTCTCCCTCGGCGCCATTAATCCACAAAATCCAGATCAGATCAGATCAGATCACAAATCAAATCAAATCAAAGGGGCCGGCCACCGTCGTCTCCGTATGATGATTTCTGCTTCCTTTTTTTCGATTTTTTTTTTTTTTTTTTGGAATTGGATGTGAGAGAGAGATGGGGGAAGGGAGGGCAAATGGGTTGAGATGCCGAGGAGTGGGGATGGGATGGTGGGTTTTTATAGAAGGGGTGGAGAAATCGGGGAATGAATCGGCGAGGAATTGAGATTGTGATGAAATGGGGCGAAAGGTGTGGATAAAGAGAGAGAGAGAGAGAGAGGCACAGTCAACGAGAGGTTTGACTGAGAAAGGGGCGGCTTAGTCCCAAGGGTACGATGGTAATTTCACAAATCCAGTCCCCGAATTATGTGTCATGTGGGGTTGTCAATACAGCAGATCCACAGGGAAGGGCGCGTTTTGCATTACTGTTCATTACGTTTGCCTTTTAAATAACCTCAACCACGCGCACTTTCTATCTCCACACTCGCGTACCCTCCACGTTTTTTATTAACTCAACCATACCATATACAAGAGTCTCCCCAATCCAAATCCAAAATTAAATATTAATGTTTGGAAACCAAAATTATATAAATATGATAAAAAAGGGTTATCGCCAAAATATTATTTCATGAAATTCAAAAAAAAAAAAAAGTTCAAATAAGCCATCTCAATGTCTTATCAATTAAAAAAAAAAATTAAATTACAAGAATATAGTCCATAGACTTTTAAGTTTGTTTATAAATTTTTTTATTTTTAAAAGTGTTATATGGGTCTCTAAATTTTTAATATCTTGTGTCTAATAATTGAATTTTAACGAATAAATTAAACATATATGAACTAAAATTGATATATATATAATTAAATTTGTAAATGAACACGTAGGTAATCTTGAATTAAGTTGAATGTAGCCGGCATGAGAATAAATGTAGACATAAAACGCAAGTAAGCGTTTAGAACATTGAATTGGATTAATTATAAAAAAGATATATAGCGGTGGAGAATTTTAGAAATCATAATTACATTCATTGAATAAAAATTAAAAAAAAAAATCCCATGAGAAGCAAGGGTAATGGGGAGACAGAATTTAAGGATGAGAAATAAATGGGAGATGAAAAGAAAAGAAAAGAAATGAAAAATAATTGTCGGCATCTTCTACCATTTCGCCTGGTGATTAGGATTAATTAATTAATTTTTTATTTTAAAAAACTCCAGCAATTACGTGGTTTTGTTTTGGGATATAAAAGAAATGAAAAATGGAGGCTGATGCTGCTGCTACTGGTAAAGAAAAGAGATATTAGATTTTAAAAAAAAGGTTTTGAAGCGGTCGGTCCATTGACCATGTGGGTTGAAAGGGGCCAGTAATAGGTTGACACGTGGTGTGTAAAAAATAATAAAAAACGCGTTGTTGTTCCGCAGCCAGGAACCCACATATGGATTGGATTGGGGCGCGCCACTTTCCGCCACTTTTCCACTCCGACTCCTAATCTCACGCTCTATAAACATCAACTTTATCTCACGCCCCCACCACTAAACAATAATCTCTCCACGTCACATCCTTCCCCTATATACATACACATGCTCATTTTTAATTGCTTAATGTTTCTAAATATTACAACAATTACGGTTGTACAATACAAAGCTTTTTTATTCTTCTTTTCTTTTCGCAAAAGTAATATATTATTAAAAAAAAAATAGAGATTTCATAGTTCGGAGTTAACACAAAAAGAAATGAACAACACAAAAGTAATAAGCCTATAAAAAAAATAAGCTTCAAAGAATGAGCGAAGAATAACACTCCTCCACGAACACTAAAACGATAGCTCAACCTTGGCTCTCAACCAAGGCATCATAGTCAACAAGGAATCGGGAAAACTGCTCATCAAAGCGATGCGTGGTCAATGTCTGGTGCAAGGGAGAAATCAAAGCAAGAGGTTCCACATCATCTTCTAGGACATCAAAGGAATTAAAAACAAAATAAATTATTGGGCTAGTCATCAAGCCACCTAACGCACTAAAATTCCAACCCCTAGGAAGAGTATTACGCGAGCCTACCGTCTCCACGAACCCATAACTAGTCTTACGAAGAGGGGCAATAGGTTCACCTGACCCATTAGAACCCCGACCTTCAGGGGGAGTATATTGCGCAAGCCTACCAACCTCGAGGGCCCATCACTAGTCCGAGGAAGAGGGACAACAAACTCCTCAATTGACCTGATCACAATGTTTTAACTTCCTCAAGTACTCAACCGAGATAACACTATCAATTTTCCGAACCCTGATAGGCACTGTGGCATGCCTGCAAACTCCTTTGCTCCCAAAGTTTTAAAATTATTCAAATTACAAATTTGCTACTAATTATGTTTGAGTATATCTTTTTATATATATATATAGGTTTAAATTTTCACCGCTATATTTATCACATTTTTTTTCAAAGGATTATTATTTATTATGTTGATATTTTTATTTGTAAATAATCACCTTCATTTTTTATATATTACGATTGGTGGCTTTGTTAACTTGAAGTTGTTGGTTATCCAACAAAAAAAAAAAAAAAAAAACTGGATGTTGTTGTGTTGGTGGCATACTGATTGATTATTTGGCATGACAAGACAAATTTCAGTGTGTCAAATGGGTTAAATACATGTAGACAACGGCTCTTTAGGGAACCAACCATTTTTTTAAGTTTTTTTTTTTTTTTTTTTTACTTGTGGGTCGTGAAATTTAAATGTTAGATCTCTAGATCAATATGACGGTTGGATTATCTTCATATTGGCCATTTATAATATAGAGAGTTGTTAGGTGTTTATTTTTTAAATATTATATTAGGTTTAGACTATATTAAGTTATATCTTTGGAGTGGAAGTATGATATTAAGTTGTATATAACTTAATATTTATTTAGAAGTGTTTATTCAATAAACCTTCTATCTCTTTTTTCTTTTCTAAAATTCACATTAAGGATTCATACGTATTAAAACAAATAAAATTTCCTAAACTAAGGTGAAATTACGACCAAATTTATAATTTCAGCCCCACATTTTTTAACTAAAAACTAATGTCAATAATTTAACCTCCATTTTGATAGTTACATTGTCATTACGGTAACCACTTTTCATAAATTTTCATTTAGGTCTTGTGAAATTCTAGTTGTTATATAAAAAATTAATGATATACCGATTCTAAATCAGGTAGTTTATTTGTTTTCGTTCAATAATTACATGGAGATTGAACCATCGACCTTTAAAAAGATAATTAGTGTCTTCTTCCGTGAGTTATGATGGATTTAACTAAATCATGTAATTTGTTAGGACGAGTCCTATGATCTTAAACCTAGGACGGAATTGGTTAATTAACTATTATAAGTAAAAGGGTGTTTGCATAGTTAATAATTAGATAATATTGAACTGAAGTGATTAGATGATTAGTATCAATTGCGTGCCCAAAGGAATGAAAAAGAGTGTTGAGTTCAGACGTGGAAGGAAGAACAACCAACTTTTTGAGTCGATAACGTTTTGTGGTTTTTGACTATTTTAGTTAATTATACCTTTCGTTTTAACTATTTACACACTCTCTAAGAATATGAATATATCATAATGCTCTACTCCAATTTGATTTTTGTATTTTTTATTTTTAACAACGAGTGAATACGAGAATCGAATATGTGACTTTTTAATCACTAGATCGTACATTATGTCGATTGAACTATGATCTTGTGTTATGTGATCTGCGCGTGTGAAATTTAAATGTCAAAACTAGTCAATTCAATTGAAAGTTAAACAATTGTGTCGTGATGAAAAATTTAAGAGAGCAATAAAAAAGTTATTGTCCAAATGCATGGAGTTGTCACACCATTTTTTTTAATCAATGTGCGACTTGGTCGCACTACCACTCTCAACAATTCTCCCTTTAAATGAAGTAATATTGAGCCTCATTTTTTTAACCAATGTGGGACTTTGGTCGCACTCTCGACTCCCAACAATCCACCCCTCGAACGAAAGTAGCACCGAGCCTCCTCTCAACTAGTCTTCTATCGCTCTCGTCCTTTAGGAACATGACTCTGATACCATTTGTTAGGGACAATGTAACTTCATCCTTAAGGTCATGACTCTGATATATACCACTTGTTAGAGACAACAAAACTCCACATTGGTATGATATTATTATTCAGTTTGGGCTTAAACTCTTATGGTTTTGCTTTTGCTTTTGGTTTTACTCAAAAGGTCTCATGTCGATAAAGATGTTGTCACCTACTTATATACTCATGATCTTTCTATTTTCTAATCAATATGAAACTTTGGTTGCACTTCCAACAACTGGAAAATATGAAAAGAAAAAAAAAATTACAATAATTGCAGAAATAATGTATACCATGACTAACATTGGTGTGACATTTTTCTAGACTGATTTGGATACTCAAGCTACATATTTGAAGGCAAATTTAGAGAAGAATAAAGTTATCATAATTGCAATAAATACTACTCAAATTTTTGTAATTTCTAAAAATCGTGATTAACAATATAATATTTGAGATGAGTTAAAATTCATAAAGATAGAGTTATAAAATTGAGGGAGTTTATACAATGAGACATATATGTGAACAAAAATGTCATAATTTAAAACATTTTACAAATATAGCAAAAAAATCAGTGACTATCACTGATAGATTATAATAGTCACGGACAAAATTCTATAAAAAATTGAAGTGATAGACTATGAGTGATAAAAATTGTCATATTTGTAAATTTATTTAAAAAATACTATAGTTTTAATTATTTTACGTACAAATTTTTTTTAAAAAAAATCTTAGATAGACAAACAAAAGTTTTTTCTGCAATAGAGTTGCATACGCTATAAAGATACTACTTTTTGTGCAACCTTTATAGTTGCATACGTAAATTTTTAAGTTTCTAATAAGTATAGTTAACAGTAATTAATATATATCCATTTATTTTTAAATTTTGATACCATCCTTTGTACTACAGGAAAAAAGAAATCATTATTAAATTAGGTGACATACATTATATTTGAAAGAAAAAAACGAATGGGTATAATGTAGTAACGTCATCTTTTTATGAATCTAGAAGAAATATTCAAAGTATTTCAGAAAAAGGAAAAACGTTTATTTTGAAAACTAAACTTAAAAAAGAAAAAGAAAAAGAAGACCAGAGAGTGTGAATCTCAAAACTGTTTCTTTGTTGCATCACTTTGAAAATTGAATTAAAAACAAAAACAAAATTCCAAATAGATATTGAGAATTGAAATGGCAGCCCACTAATTCTTGCCGGAAAAAAGTCAATATTTGAGGCGGAAAAGCCGGCGGATTTTTGTCGGAAAGCCGTGCCGGAAAGTTGACGCCATCAAATGCAAATGATCCACATATTTATAATTTATGCACAGAGCTCATAAATCGTAAAAAAAAAAGGGATTTAGTTAATAATAATAATAATAATAATAATAAATGGAGATGTTGGAGGCGGTTGCGTTCGTGGCAGCAAATAATAAAAGCAAAGAAAAAAGAGTGTTGAGAGTTAGTTTTAACGGAAAGATGTGAAGGTGGAAAACGTTGACCAAAAAAGAAAACAAAAAAAACGTAGCGTGTTTGATGTCTGTTTGACTCGTGACAACGCGTGTCCGTTTCTTTTACTTGCCTTTTCCTTTTCAATTTCCATTTCAATTCCCAATCCCAATTTAAATGCCCCTCATCTTAATTACTTGCACTAAAAATATAAATTCACTAATTCAACCAAAACAAAATTGAAATTGAATCTCTAACCTCTCATCTTTCACGTAAATATAACACTTCAATAATCGTCAACGCTTCAACACAGATCGATGTCAATGAGACCAGATGGAAGGTCTACAATATTGCTTTAATGGACATATCATCTTTTTTTTACCCACGCTCCCAAACCTATCACATAGGTACTTTCCCAACACGCTGCATCCACTTAAAAAAAAAACTTACTCATATTAGAGGTTGACATATGAGGAGAAGAGACAACTTTCGTTTTGAAACCATCTTCCCCATAGAACAACTAGGGGTCTTGAAATCATTCATGTGATTTTCAATCCATACACATGGTACAATTACATCTAACATTGAGTTATTGAGATACATTTTCCTCATTTTCTAACGAAATAAAAAAAAAAGATTTAAATCTTACCACCCTATATATATTGTTGAATTAATTAAACAATCATTATGATAGAAAAACTTTTTTCATTCCTATATATATTTATTAAATTATCAGTCTAATATTTATGATTTGGAATATTTCTTATAGTTTTATTCTGATTAAATTTTTCGATTCTTTTTTTTTGTGTACTTACAAATAGTCTTTAAACTATTAGAAAAGTGGAAAAAAAATTTAGATAAGTGATAATTCAAGATCACTTTTTCCCTCCAAAGCATAGCTAGGTGTTCCATTTGTTTGAAAAATCAAAGGGTTGAAAGTTGAGAGGAATAATCAAATGATAAATAAGATTTGGAGTTTGACAAGATTTTCAACTGAGAGAAGAGAAGCACATAGAATTGAAAGTGGAAATGGAAATCCAATTATCATTTCATATATAACTCTTTACCTAATCAATTCACTGCCTTCTAGACTTTGCTCTCTTGTCAACATCTATAAATATTTTATTTCCAATCTTTCTTTTTCTATTTTTAAATTTCATTTTATTTGATATCTAGTTTAATTCTACTTTTTTATTTTTTACAACATGCACGTGGAGATTGAATCTCTAACCTCTTGATCACCAGTTGATACATTATGTCACTTGAGCTGATGTATGAATCGGTGATTAAGAGGTTAGAGATTCAATTCTCACCTCGCATGTTATCAAACAAAACGCCCAAAACAATCTAAATCAATCTATATCAAAGCGAGCATGGCTATGTGGTAATTGAGATGTACTTCTTCCCTGTTTTGGAGGTTTGAATTCCTTGCATTCACATGTTAAACTAAAAAAAAATGATAAATTTTTTTTTTTAATTTTTATTTTTGGAGCAGATGAATGGAAGTTATAACTTATTTATATGAGGCATTTGACTATGAGGCGTTATTCTCCACCACCAAAAAAAAAAAACAATTTTTAAGAGTAGTTTTTTAAACAATTTCAAAGTTTAGGGGTTAAAATAAAAACTTAAAAAATCGCACAATTGAAACCTAACTTAAAGTATTAATATATTAAATACAAAAACAGGTTGACCATTTCATCCTTAAAAAGTACAATTTTGTAGTAGCACCTCTTTTCCAAAATGATATATTTGAATAAATTATTCTTATTTTAACGGACTATGAGTTCAACAACTAATCATTCCTTGTTACAATTTGAAGTAATGTTTTTTGAAGTAGCATTGATTTTCCGTCGAAATGTTTTCTTTAATATGGATATAATTAATGCAGTTCGTAATGTTGACTCTTGGAGTAGCAGGTTAATCAATCATGGTCATCTAATATTATATAACCCAACAGCAATAATAAAAAGAAACATAAAGTTTACAATCTTTAATATAAATGCATTTATTAGACTTGAAAATGAAAAGTGAAAATGATGAAAGTCAGTAACAAAATTCCAATTCCAATTCATTATCACGCTATAATAAATTGCAGCGTCTCAATTTCAAAATGATAGTTCAACTTCAACCTAGTTGTGTCATAATGAAAAGAGAAGGTTTAAAAAGAAAGCATTGATAATTTCCTTGGAAGTAAAGTAGCCCCAGGCTCAGTCCCAATAGTTGCCATTCAATCAATCGGAGGGAGATTCTTACGCTGTGTTGATGATCATCGAAGTTTCCCTTCAAATTTCTCCTTGTATGGTGTTATGGTGTGTGGCTCCTGCTCCTGCTCCAGGCCGACTGACCCTCGAGCGCCGATGAGCATAATGCTGCCCTCTTGACGTTCACTATTCTGAAATTTTTACATTCAAATTCTTCTTGCAATATTGTATTAAAATATCGATAAATAAACAGATAGCTTTATATTATTCAATGTAATCCCATTCACTGGTTATCACGAAGGATATTGTCATCAACCAATACTCAAGAATGTTTAACCTCAATGAGTACCAAATTGGATGACGACAAATAAAGCACCTCAATGTATATGATATTGGGTCGACAATATATAAAGCGATCGAATCTGTTTGATATCATGAAGTTTCATCTCAAAACCAATTGGTAATGAGAGGAATAACTCATGTATCTTATATCGTGAGTGAGATCCCTTCATATTAACAATGTGGGATCTTCGACAGAATCAAACTCGGAAGTAATTCAACATCTGTTAATTTATTCATTTTTGCATAATTTTGTAGTAACTTACAGCTTTCATTAATCGTCTAAGAGAGTTGAGAAAAGCATATCTCGCATAAAGCCTGCTCTCCCAATAGCCTGTCTCAACCTTTTGTCCCGCTCTTCCTGGCTCAAAGAAGGATCAAAACTGGAGAGAGGGAGAGAAGTGTTAATAGTATACTAAACAACAGGAAGAGAAAATCAAAGGGTGTGACTGACTAGATTAAGTCCTCCATCATGAATGCAAAAAAGGCAGATCTCTGTTACTTATCTATGATGATCAAGGAAGATTTGTCTTAGCTTATGACCAGAGATAAGGGAATAAGTTGGATTGGATTAAAGCATAGGGACAGTTTTCAGTGATGGCATATAAGGGAAATGAAAGGTATACAATAAGAGAGAAATCCATTAATCTAAAAGGGGAAAAAGAAAGAAAAATCAAGGGATGTAAAGAAGTAAGTACCTTGAATTCCAAATAGGTGAAGGTGGGAGATTGTCTGAAGAGGTGTCTTCGGCGGTGGTAAGCATGGATTTAGAGATATCTTCAACTTCAGAGGCAGGATAATTTAAAATGAGTGAAGATAGAAAGGGATCATGAGTTGGATTAGGAACATTAGTGGTGCTTGTACGGTAGGCACTGCTCCCTAAAAGAACCTGCAGATGAGCCTCACGAAGGTCCCTGCTCAAGAGGGACAATGCCTGACTGTTTGGGATGGCAATTTTACGCAACCTGCGACGTCTCTGAAGGTGATCCCTTTGTTAAGAAAACTAATAATTAACTCCTCAAAACATATACATATATATATATATATATATATATATATATATATATATATACCACTTGAATGGTGAAATTGAAAGGATATCTTGTATAAGTGCCCATGGTGTAATGTTATATGACTTAACATGTCCCCCATCACTTTAACTGAGCATATGGGACAAACCTGCAAAGTAATAACCACAGCCCTAATTTCTCATAAACAAAAAACCTAAAAACAGAGAGACCTCAGAACAAGTTAATTTCTCAGAACAGTTTCTTTCTATTACATTGGGGATCTGGAGAAGAAGAATTTCAGAACCAAAACGGAACTTATTTTAGACAATCAACAATTGCTTGCTACAAACTGTCGGAAATCTTTTGTCTAATAATCTAAAAATCCAGAAAATACGTACGGTGACTCTTGTCTCGCAAGAGTGTTCGTCTTCAAGATGCGAACAAAGGGACATAACGTCAAAATTCTCATAGCAAAAAGGGCAAGGAAAATGGGGGCGGGCGTCATCATCCATCTCCAAATCATCGATTCCCAATAGATCTAAAAGAAAAGCAAAGGAAATAAACATCAACATCAACAAAGAAGAATAAACGTATACGTAGAGATGAGTAAAATGAAAAACCTAAATTGGAGGTCTGATGATGATGCTGCCACATATACTGGCGTTTGGCGGCGGCGAGGCGAGAAGTCCAGAAATCGGAATCCATTTCCGGCAAGGAAGGGAGACGAAATTCCAATCTCAATCAGAGCGAGAGAATTGTAAATAGAATTGAATGATTGATGGAGAAGAAAACAGAGAATTTTAATTTAAATTTAAATGATTTGACCTATTCTTGAATCATGAGATTACAGATTTCAACTTAAATTATTAAAAGCCATTTGTTTCTGAAACTACCAACCATATATGTCAGATCACTCACCTTTTTTCCATCTACACGCGCCTCATCCATGCACCCGTGCGAGTAAATTTCGCGTTTTTTTTTAATGTCATTTTCCACATGTTCTTTTCGTGGTTGAAATTTTTTCGCTTTTTATTTTATTTTTTTATTTTTTCTATCAAATCCATCTTCCTCCATACCGTCTTTTAATAGTATTTTATTTTAATTCGTATTTTTGTTTTTTTATAGGTTGATCTTAAAAACAAAAAAAACAAATATTTTAGACTCCAATAACCATTTGATTTTTAAAAATTAAGCATATAAATACTCCTTTCACTTATAACCTATAATTTTCTTTGTTTTGTTATTTACTTTCTACCAATATTTTAAAAAATCAAGTCAAATTTGAAAATTAAAACAAATAACTTTTTGGTTTTGGAATTAGATTGAGAATCCAAATGTTTCTTTTTTTTTAAAATATAACCATAGTAAAAAAATGAGAAGAAAATAAGCTTAAATTTAAAAAATAAAAAATGAAATGGTTATCAAACAAGTCCTTAGCCGTCGCCTTTTAATTTCTCCTTAATTGTTTGACATGCAGAGATGACATGGCTTGACCTAGTTTTCATACTTGAATATGTTTACAAGCCACATAAATTAGTTAAAATAATATTGAGTTAGTGAATCTTAGATGGCATAATAAGAACTAGAACCAACATATATTTGTTTAAATTTAAAGATTAAAATAAATATTTTAAAAGTTTAATGACATAAACGATTATTTTTCAAGTTTAAAAACTAAAATAGAAAAGAAAATCTATTCATATTAAACTACTATTCTTTTACTTGAAAAGTTGATACTTCACAGTTGATGAATTTCAGCAGTGTACACAAATAAAAATTAATATGAAACGTCATCCTGCCATCCGATTGGAGCATAATAATAATAAAAAATTATTTGAAATATGATATATCCAAACAAAATTTCTAAAAAACAAGAAATCGGCGTTGGTTTTTCTTAAAAATAAAAAATAAAATACTTTCACTAGTTTGTTAGTTGTTCATTGAAAATTAGAACATGTTTGTTGACATTTCCAACTTGTATTGTTCAATCTATTAATAATCCATCTACAACTGGTTCCGAATATCTCAACCTTTAAAACATTAAAAAGAAAGTTTTCTACTGCCTAGATTAAGGAATATCTAAATTATGAACAAAAATATTTTTTTTGTTGGGAAAAACAAAATCCAACAAGACATCTAATTTTTGAAAGAAAACAAGAGATCATCATTAACAAGTGTCTACAATTTTCTATTTTTAGCTCAATACTCAAAATACAAATAAATATCAAAATGAGTTCACCTAAAATGCTACCATGATTTCACATCAAGAATCTAATTGACACATTTTCCTATGGACTTGGAGGGGAGGTTGAGGACTGTTACTCACAGGGAATCATAAAAACATTATTTCAACCAAGTCACGCATCATCTTAATAAAAAAATCTTACATTCTCCATTCAAAATCTCGAAACTATGATCGATGCACCACATCTCAACAGACAGTAATCATCCATCTACAATACAACAAAAAGGGGGAAATGTAGATTATAAACATTGTCTAAGAACTGCATAACTAAACCAACTTATCTAAAGTTAAATTTTTGTGCCCAAAACATCATGGTTAACAAACATGTATTATCGTTATTCTTCAGCTTGGGAATTGTAAAGGTGTCCACCCCCCTAGGACTTCTAAGACAAGTAAACAGTAAAGAATCACACAGCAAGTCGCTTAAGCCAAGTTCAGCAATGAGCAATCTCTCACGATCCTAGAGAAAGAAACATGTGGAGTTAGATATATACAGGCTCAAAAGATTGATGATGGAAGCAAGGTTACATTCTAGATACTGTACATCTGCTACCTACTTTATACATTGAGATCGAAGATGGGGACGAAACTGAAGGAAGGCTGATGATATGAATATTGAATATAAGATTTCAAGAAGGAAGGCCATCATGAAAAGTAATGGCCGGGAGGAATCAGTCATAGGAACAGCTATAGCAGCACTAAATTCATTTCTAAAATGTTCATATAAACTCATTATTTCATATACTTCAATGCGGGTAAACTAGCTAAGAAAAATTCTGTTTCAAGAAGTTACCAGCATAGAAACTTGTATAAGTTTTATTCCCCTTTGGCTTCTCTTAGCACTATGACTCATTTCAACTGCACTCTCTAATCTTTTAGATCCATTTGTGCATGTCACACTAAAATTTCCAAGTTGTTGATATTTGTATGATAACTTCATAATAACTCTTTTAGTTTAAGGAGGAAGGCTTGGATGCTAACCTAGAATTGATTACCTTAGGTAAGTCCTGCTCAGTAGTAGCATTCATCATTCAAGAATCTACAACATAAACACAAATGTAGAAGTTTCATTTTTCAGGGTGACAATGATGTAATAACACCATTTTATAGAAAGTAACAATGAAAGGATATGAACTCAAGTAAAGTCCCCAAAGTTTCAAGAGAAAGAACATTTATACAGTAGGGATAACTTAAGGATGGTAACTGTCATTGGTAATGGTGATTATAACAAAATTATACCTCACCAACATGAATATCAACCTACACGAACCCAGTTATGAGTTTGTTTCTTCCTACTGCTATAAAAATCCAATGTAACTGAACTAGTTGTGCACGAAAAACAAGCAATACATGACTTTATTTCAGCATCTTGTCTTTAGAGGGCAAGTGCTCGAACCATCCGAAATTCATCATACATCATCATTGCAATCTGAGTGGTAAAAGAAATCAATATCATCCTTGTCATATTTCTAAAATTAATGTCATCAACGAACAAAGAAAAAGAAAATTCACATGTAACTTGACCTTCATCACAGCTATTTTTCTAATTGTTATGGTCTAATATTAATTCGACATCCCAAATAAATAATCAGGATTGACCATACCCGATCGAGCATAAAAAGAGAAGAGCTTAAAGCATAACAAGTGAATTCTAATTCTTTGACCCCAAAATATGGACCAGAAGACAGAGTGGTTTAAGGATCAAATGGATAAACTTTCCAATTAGAGATGCAAAATTATGAGTTCTGAAAATGCTGTTTAGATTTTCATCAGCCATCAGTCCATCACTAACTCCATAAAGTTGCACGAACAAAGATTTGAATCTCTCATCTCAAATTTCACCACAAAAATAATGGATTTCTAACATAATCTACTCGAGTAATATTTTACCACAATTTCCAAAAAGTCAACAACAAAAATAAATCCAGTCATTCCATCGTTGATGCTTAGACCTCATCTAGTCTCGTCTTGCCCTACAAAAGGAAAAGCAATGTGCACTCTTTCATCGCACAATAGAGTAAGAGATGGGTTGACGAAAATGTAAGTTATAAATTCCCATCCAGACAAACAAAAAGGTTCTATCACACTTAATACTCAACCCCCCCCCCCCCCCCCCCCACCCACCTTGGAGCAGGTAATAACAGCACCATAAGAACCAACCAACTTATTAGCAATTAACGGAAGGTAGAATCATTAACACACAGAGCTAAAGCCAAACAAGACAACAAGGAAACCAAACAATTAAGATATTTACATAGAACAATTCGGCAATTGGAGGAAGGAAATACCTTCAGAGGTCCAACCGTAGCTCCGACGAGAAACGGAAAGCATAGACGTAAGCAATGCAGAGGCAGTAGCAGTGTGGTAAGGAAGCAACGATTCTACACAGCAACTCATCTCAACAGGAGACCTTCGCAACACAAATCATAAGTTCGTCAGACGCATGACAAAATCAAAATAACAGAGAAGTTTGATGGAAATTTTACCTCAAAATGCGATTGGATTGGGAGAGTGGGTTCTGCTTGGGGATGCCGAACGGAGATTGGGGTGATTTCACTTTGGCGCCGTTGGTAAGTCTGCCGGAGATGGTGGCTCGGGAAACGGTTGATCTGAGGGCTGACCTAGCAGCCATGGCAGCGGCGGAGGACATGGTTCAGGGATTTGGCAAAGGAATTCCAAAATCTTCTCGTTGGGGTTTTAGCCCTTTTTCTTTGGGGTTGGATCCTGTATTTAGGTATATTCCTGTGTATACGCTCGTAGCGTACGAACATACGTGTAACCTTGGATTGGAGATCATAATACTCGGATGATCTAATCTAATGGCGCAAATACGTAGTTAATTACTCTTATAACCCTGGGATCCATTCATTTATATCATAAATTTTAAGTGGTATCAATTAAAATTGGAAACTAATAATGTGTAACAATTAATATTAAATCGACCATAGTTGAGTAAAATTGTACCATTAAAGGTGGAGAAGACAAGAAGAAATAAATTTTTAAATGCATAGTTATATAATTAATTGTATGACATTTGAATTTGAGAAATTTAAAGTGATTTAAAATAGAGACAATATCAAAGAAGCAAAGATGAAAATTTGATGTAATTTTGTTGGTGCATATAGACATTAAATATTAATCTCATAGTTTTTTTTTTTAATATCTTTTTTAACACAGGACATTTATACTGATTTCCCATATTTTTTTTTAAAAGTTTGATAGTCTCTTTTTTTAGTTTAATTTCTCTCCTTTTTATTTAGTCATCTAAAAAAAATCTCATTTTTCTCGTTTCTGATTTTATTCTCTTTCTTAAATTCATTATAATTTTAATTTAATAAGCTTTTATTCTCTCTACTCCTTTATAATTAACACAACTTACTCACTATCACTATAAGAATTTTAACTTTTTTCGACACCAAACAATATTGTCGTGAGAAGTACCATTTATTGACGTCATATTAATGACGTCGGAAAAATGTACTTTTCACGACGCTTCAAGAATGTCGCCGTGTAGTGACGTCGACAAAAGTAGCTTTTCCTGACGCTGTGTGTTTTGGCGTTAGAAAAGGTTTTTTCGACGGAGATATTCCGACGATCCTCCCGACGACATTTTTTTCGTTTGGAAAGCCTTTGTCGATGCATTTGTAGACTTTTTTCAACATTTTTGTGCGTCGAAAAAATCTTATATTCTTGTAGTAAATTGTAAGTACAGTGTAATTTCAATTTGCAGACTTATAATTGATCTTTTTGTTTTTCTACCTGCATTAGAGAGACTAGCATATTTTATTTCAAAATTTTGTCATATTTACGATATGTTATGTTATGTTATGTTTTTTTTTCCTTATATATTATTGTTGTTGGTTTATCGAAAGAATAATACTTTGTAATTGCAATTTGTAAAATTGTACAATTATAATTATGGTGTAATTCTAATTTGAAAAATTGCAATCTCAATGTATATATTTTTATTTGTTTCTTTTTTTCTTTTTCTTTCTTTTTCTCCTTCGACCTAACTAGATCATCCGGGTGAGAAGAGAGAGAAAAGAAATGAAAAAGAAAAGCAAAGAAGGGGGATTAGGCTAGAAAAAAAAACATATATCTAACTTTTTAAAAATCACCTAAAAATAATAAAAAAAAAAAAAAAGTTATATGTCTAGTTGCTTTTTATTATTACTATTATTGAAATTTGCTGTTTTAAAATTAATCTTTTAGCAAAGGTAAAATTTGGACGGGTAATAATTCATTGTTTTAAAATTATTCTTTTCTCTTTTTCTTTAAAAACAAACGATATATATATATATATATATAATTCCTATTTTTTACTCCTTTTTTATTATGATTATTTCTTAAACTTGTTTTTTTTTTTTAACCAAAAATCAGTTTATTAAGAGATACAAGGAAAGGAGATGAGGTCTTTTTGGGCCTCAGTCATCAACCAATTAGGAAAATTATTGACCCAAACAGTGGGTGAAATAGAACTACGGGCTTTAGAAGCAATGCTATTGGCTAGATTATTCCTAGCCCGATTTGTGTGAAGTAAGTTGAAGGAAACAAAAGAGCCCATCATATCTGAAGCTTCATTAATCCAGCAGCTAACTTCATTAAAATAGGAAAGGGGATGGGAGAAGGCGTTCAACGCTTCTGTAGAATCTGATTCCACCAAAATTCTCGTGAGCCCTAAATCAGCAGCGAAAAGGATACCGAGAGAGAGCGCCCTGATTTCCGCATGAAGGGAGCTCGACATCAGGTTGATGGAAGTAGCTTTGGCTGCCACGATATGAAGCCTTTGTGGTTCCTGATTACAACGCCAATACCGGCGGGGGAGGAGGAAGATATCCAAGAACCATCCACATTTATTTTGCACCAGTCAACAGGGGGAGGAACCCACGGTAGGATTGAAGGGTTTAAAGAGCCTTTCAACTTTGGACAATTCATCTCCGCAAAATAATCCAGAATCCATGAAGCTTTAGAACCTGAATCAGGTATGGGATGAGAAGAATTATATTTGTTTCTGTCATTCCAAAGAGCCCAACATATAAGTTTTAAACTTATTTTAAAAATATTAAAATTTTAATCCGGCCCATGCAAGATTCTAAAAGACGATTTTGCCAGGTCATAAGTCATTATTTTTTTTATTTTTTTTTATTTTTTTATTTTTAAGTTCAAAGGCAGGAGTTGAGATAGAAAATTTTAATTTTTGAAATGGTAATTGACACTTTATCCATTAATCATTCTTAGAAGTTTTGTACTTCATTCTTAATTCATGTATTTTACTATGTCATAAGCTATTTCTTTGTACAATAATAAATAAAGTATTTCTATGATATAATAGTCACACTTCTATCTTACCTTGGAAGCCTTAGATTCAAGTGTTGACACCATATTAGAGTGTTTGTATATTGAGGACCCCGCATTAGAGAGATGAAAGAACTCCACTCACAATATAAGATACATGAGTTACTTCTTTCGTCTCATACTGCATTTTTTTTTCATGTAAGTTTATCATCGATCATGTTTAACATTCGACAATATGAGTCTCTATTCACCAACAAGGTAGAGGTTGAGTTCACACCCCCATATATGGTTAAAAAAAAAATTAATTTAGAAAAAAAAATAATGAATTTTAACCTTCACAGCAAATTAAATTTAATTTGAAAAACGTTTAAATAAAAACTTCTTTAAACAATTAAGAGTAAATAAAAAAAATCATAAAACATAAGGAAATTGAATTGACAGTGTTTAAGAACTAAACAAAAAAAAAAAAAAATTAAACAATGAAGAGTCGAAGACTAAACTGAAAAAACACCCCAAATGAACTAAAAAAATATATTATAAATTTTCACATCGAAAATTCTCCAAATATCTTTTCGATGAATCTGGATATATCATTTCTGTTTGTTTCTCTAGAAAGTGATCGAGAAAATGAAAGCTTAAACGCTTTCGAATTTTGTTTTAGAGTCTTTCACAGAATTCAACGCCAACAATATTGTTCCAGATTCCACAAAAAAAAATAACCGACTACTCAAACTTCCCTACAATTTGTAATTAGGCTGGAGGAATTTTACATCGAACAGTTCAACTTCTTGAATTCCTCCGACTTCTGATCATCTTCAAGATGATACCGATCACAATCGGAATGCAGATTCGTCCTGATATTTCCGCGGCGTTCGTTTTCTTCGCATCCAATCGTGCGGAATTTACCGGTACTCTCTCACTTTCATCCGTCGGGAAGTACAACCACGTCTTGTCGGCCGGCCTTATTCCGATCAGCCGGCCGAGCGAGACGCTGTGGTCTTGGAAGAATGATGCCGTCGACTGTCAGTATCAGAAGAGAAGAAGCTAAAAAGTGGTAAATCTCAAAGAGAAATCAATTAATTAAGTCAGTATGATTATAGAGATGAGATTTGCAGGTAAGTTTTACGAACCACAGTGTCGAGTTCCGAGGAAGACAGAGAGGAGAAACTGATTGAAGGAATGTGCAAATTAGCGAAGGGATCTCTTGCCGTCGCCGGTAACCTCTCCGACTCTGCCATTCGAAGTCTGGTGTTCATAACCTCGAGTCCAAGTGGCCAACCGTTGAGGAGCTCTTGATCCTACAAAAACAGAATCAGAATCAAAATGACAAATCCAAGCTAAGAGAAAACCCTAAATTAACTGATCGGCTCCGTTGTGCTGAACCTCTGCCGTAACCATGGGGTTTAGCCTCTGGAGATTGGAAAACAGAGCGGTGAAGAAGACGAGGTTTTATATGAATTTGGGGGGTTTTGATTTTTGAATGCGAAGGAAAATGGTGATAATCACGAGGGGAAGAGGCTGCAGATTCAATTCAACAAAATTTACAAATGGAAGAAAGCCTTTGAGTTCTGGGCCACACGTTACAATCAGGTTTGATTTCGGTACCAAAATTTAGTGATCTTTTTCTATTGCGTCCAAAAAGCCACAAACAACACAAATAGTAATTGCACCTCAATAACTAGTTCTTCATTTATGACTTTGATAACCATTGTTTTTTTTTTTTTTTTAGTCCGATTATACTTAGATTTTTTTTTTTCTTTTCAAATTAACGAATATTTATTGTGAAGAATTTGAAGTTAACAAATAAAAAATCATATGGATCTTATTGCCATCTTTAGAATTTCTTTTCTCTTTATATTTTTAATTTTCTTTTCTCTTTATATTTTTAATTTTTTTTAATAAACAAGTCTGATAAAACGTGATAAGATAATTTGTAAATGATTGCTTAGAGTGAACGTGTGAATTGCTTTTCATATATTAAGTGTTGATAAAACAACAGGATCGAGCACCGAGATTTACACGTCAACAGAATACGAAAACTTAGAGTTAACAAGTAAGTCACTCTAAACTTTTCGCATCGGTTTAAAAATTATCCTATGATGACGGCTTGTTAAGAAATTTTCAAAATATAGAAAGAAAAAATAAATCTCAAGCTTGCAACATTTTTTTTTTAATTTCAAATTTTTCTCTATAAATTTGTGTTAATTTGAAAAAAAAAAAACAAAAAAAAAAATCTGAGAATCTGAGTTGCAAGCTACATTGCACAATTTTGGCTAGGATCACAACCAGATTTTTTTTTTTTCACAATCTTGACTAGGATCGAATCATAACTAAATTTTTGTTTTTAAGATTATGGTCAGGATTGCACCGAAAAATACTAAAATTGATAGGGAGAAAAAAAATTTCACTAATTCTAAAACTAATTCTAAAAATAGGTAGATGAATCGGGTAGGTGTCGATGAGTCAGTAAGTCTATCGGGTACATAACTTGGCTGATGTGATGTCATGGAAGACACGTAAGAATGTGAACGAACTCCATTTTTTTAAGAGTAAAACTTAGTTGCAGGCTGGGCTACAACTATCTTTTGCAGCCCAACCACATGTCACAATTTTATTGGCCAAATATTTATGTTATTTTAAAATTTAAAAAAGTCCATATTAGTTTTTCACGGCGTTTATTGCTTTTTTTTTTTTTTTTTTTTTTCCGTTTATTGCTCTCCTTTTTTTTCCTTTACTTCGTGACTTTCATTCTTCCATTCCTTTTTTTTCCTTTACTTCGTGACTTTCATTCTTCCATCTGTAAATTTAACTTCAACCTCCAATAGATTAATCAGACATAAATTCCAATTGTCTCAAACAATGCAAACTTCATCCAAGCGACATAAATCTCAATTGTCACAAACAATGCAAACTTCATCCACTCGGCTTCAATTCCATTATCGACAATAAGAATAAAAAAGTGATTGCATAACAGAGAGTAGAGAAAGACATTTTTCTTCTTATTATTATTTTTTAATTGTGTTTGTTCTCCAATTTTTCTCCACCTTACAAAGACGATTGGAAAAGAAAATGGATGAAAAACTGGAGAGGGAAGAAGAAAAAACATATAAAGAATCAAAGAAGAAAACGAAAGCGAAAGAAATAAATATACTGTTTCTTTGTTCATTCTGTATTTCTCTCTACAGTGGGAGAAGTTAATTTATTGGAGAATGAAATTTGATTTTTCTAGCCAAATGAGGAGAGTTACAAAGTAAAGGAAAAAAGAAAGGGAACAATAAACGGCGTGAAAATCTAATAAGATTTTTTTTATTTAAAAAATAATATAAATATTTGGCCATTAAAATTGTGCCACGTGGCTGGACTGCAAAAAATAGTTGTAGCCCAGCCTGCAGTTTTACTCTTTTTTTTAATTAATTTCAAAACTAACGCATTTAAAAATAAAAAATAAAAGTCCAATAAAAGATTGTGATGAAATAAGTAATTTTTAAAAATCAGATAATGAAAAACGAAGTTATTATACTAGGGATTTTATACTTGTTTGAGAACATTTTTAAATAGTTTTCTTCTTAACAAGTTAAGCAAAAAGATAACTAATGTAAATGCTTTTCTTTTGTGTACTTTATTAGTTGCCTTGTGTTTTAAGGATTTTTTTTATGTGCCTGGTTTTCTTTTGTTTTTTTTTTCATCTATCTCGAAAATGCATGTTTTTTTTTTTTTGTTGCTTTGCAGACGTCATCAACACTACATTGAGATTGAGCACGATTGCGAAGAAAAAATATGTAGTGTCGTTTGAACACGAGGGCACTATAGTCGTCTCTCTTGTGATCATGCTCTACGAAGGGTACAAATGACTTTTTAAGAAGAGAGATAACTTGTTGATCACGAGAGAAGTAAAAAACATGCATTTTAAAAAAATTGGTCATTTGACATTAAGACTTCGAGAGTGTCATTTATGTAAAAATCCCTTTTAAACACGTCATTCTTAAAAATAATAAAAAAAAAATCTTAAGTAATATTTATGAAATGGTAGTTTTTTTTAAGTAATATTTACAAATACGCCCTTTTAAAAACAAGAGATAAAATCCAATGGACTTATATAAAACATTTATTTGACAAATTCAATTCAAGTTTTTTTTTTTTTTTTTTTTTTTTTTTTTTTTTTTTTTTTTATTAGAGAGAATGCATTTCAACCCATGATAATAATTTAGTACAGGTAGTAATTTTTTGAGAAGAAAATAATTGCATTCATGGAATCTGTGAAAGAGTTTAAGACCTCATGGTCACTAGACGATTGAATAAATTCTATATATATCTTTTTATAACATGTTGGGGTGGGGATTGAATCTAGGAACTCATGATCACTAAGCGATATATCATGTACCCACTTAAAAAATAATAATAAAAATAATAATGTTTCTTATGTCAATTGAGCTATGCTCGGTTTGGCAATAAAAATAATAATGTTGGAGCTTTAAAATAACAAACAAATAAATTGATTCACCTACTTTAGTAGAGTTGGACCAATTGATTAGATGGTTTTTTTTCTTCCTTTTTAATAAATGAAGGTGACATTAATTCTTTTTGCCTTAAATACACGCGGCAAGGCAAGGCATTTATTGTAGAGCAAATTAATGAAATTAAAACTTGGCCTTGACTGGAGACTCCAATCTCTAAGCCTCAAATCTTGGCAGATCAACAAACTCCTAAGGGGCTGTTTGGGCCCCCGAGTAGAGTAGGGTGGGGTGGGCTTAAATAGCCCACCCACCGTTTGGGGCGTCAACTTAATAAAACGGGCGTGGGGGTTATTATAACCCCCGTTTTGCTACAGTATACTACTGTAGAAGACGGTGGGTTTGGGGGAGTTTCAACGCAAGCCTCCCTCTTTTCTCAAGCTTCTCAATCGCTCTCTGCTCTCTCTTCCGCTCAATCGATCGTCTTCTCCAACGCTTCTCAATCGCTCTCTGCTCTCTCTTTCGCTCAATCTATCGTCTTCTCCAACGCGCTCAATCGATCGTCTTCTCCAACAATTACTCTTCTTCGTTTGTGCCACCATTTCTGCTCCTAAAATCGACGCTTTCATCTCTTCTTCTCAGCACAGGTTTTGTTCATATTCTTCCAATTTTCCACTTCTCGAATCTGATTCCCATGTTTCAATCCCCTTAATTTCACCCAAATTTTGGTAGGTTCGGTGCTATAATCACAATATATCAGAAACCATGAACTTAATTCGTTTGATTTAGGAGGAAACTTTATTTAGGTTTTTGTTTCAAACAACCGCTGGCAGAGAAAAAGCAAACAACTTGAAACCAAAATCCTTACAAAAAAAAAAAGAAAAAAAAAGCAACCCAAAATCAGTGGCGGAGAAGAAGAATTCCCGTTGTAAATTTATCCCTAGCGCTCTCGCCCGCTTTATCTCTTAAACCCTTTTGTTATTTCTCTCTCTATAGCCTAACCTTACTATTTTACGCCTCTTTCTCTCTGTATATCTCTCTAAATCTTGGCATTTGCTAGTAGTTCACGTGGTTTTTTAAATTTTCTCTTTGATGGGTTCATTTATGAGAATGAATCTTAAATGAGTTTTGTTTTTCTTTTCGGTGGAGCATTGTAGAAAAATCTATGGAGGTCGCAACAAAATCGAATCACAGAGACAAGAGAGTGAGAGAGAATTGTGGTTCTGTGATTATCAAACGAAGTAGGTAAGTAAATCCCAGTGTTTTGAGATAAAATAGAATATGCTAATTCTGTTTATTATTTTACTTTGTATCAATGGAAAATGCCATCGAAGAAGATCATGATTTTTCTTTATTGTTTTATTGTCACGGGAACTAATTCAAAACCCCAGAGGCGTTGGATTTTTGTGGACTTACAAGTGTTTAGTGTGGTGTATGAGGATAAGTAATGTGGTTGATGTTTGTTTTGTTTTGTTTAGAGCGAAAAAGGAGATGAGAGAAATTGAAGGGAGAGAAATGGTTGAGGGGAACAAACAATTGGAGAGGTTTTCTTATGGATTTTTCTTGAAGATGACTCAAGGACAAATTGAAGGAGCCCCTAATTGAATGAGAGGAATTTGGTAAGTTTTTTCTTGAGGACCATGAAAAGAATTGAAAAGAAATGAGTTTTTTTCTTCATTAAAAGAGATGGATTTAAGGATTGTCTTCTCTTTACTTGTAAACTACTATTGATGTTCAATCCTTGAGGATAAAGATTAAAGTTGTTTATGGTGTTAATTGGTTAGGTGGAAGTGGAAAAATGGTAGAAATTTAAAGAAATATGGCTATTGTTATGGGAAAGAGAAAAGAGATTGACTATAAAAAAACAATAGCTTGCATTAAAGAAAAGAGAATTATTAACTAAAAGAAGCCCCGAGTCTGTGATGGGTCATATCATCAAAAAAAACTTGAATAAAAATGTTGTGTAGCTGTGTTTTGTGGTAGTTTTATCCAGGTACTGGGGATCGGTTGTGTTTTTTTTCTCTTTCTTTCTGTTTATCTCTTGTGTTTTGGTATGGTTATGTCATATGTGGTTCTGAGTTTGATGTTATGAAATAGATTATCTATGATCACCCCACATGTTTGAAGTTTTGAACTTTAAAATTTTTTATGTGGGTTTTTTTTTTTTTTTATATATATACTAGAGTTTATTCAGAATGTTACATATATATATTTTTTAATGAATAGAGTAAGTACAAGAACAAAAATGTATTTTTGAATCTATATCTTATTGATCTTGTTGATTTTTTGGGGTTGAATATTAGGGAAGCTAACACCAGAGGAGTTTGAGAAGCATTCACAGAGAGAAAGGGATCAAGAAATGGAAGAGCAATATATGGGTATCAGTTAAAGGATTGAAGGTTCCATTGTGGAAAATTTGTTTGCTTAAATACTACAAGCATTTCTTATAGTTAGATCATGTATTATTGATGATACTAGTTTATATATGCCTGTGGTTCAGAATAACGTGCGATGATGACGAGGAGCGGGAGAGCCAAAAGAGTTGCCGGGGCTGCAAGTCTTGTGTGTGCTTCGGATGCCTCCGGTGCCGCTTCTTGGACTGCCATTGCCGTGCCTGCATCGATTTTGTGCAAGATTCAACACCTTGACCTCACACTTTATATGAAACTTTGATGGCTTCTGATGGCTTCATGTCGTTGATGCAGTTTATTTGAATTTGACAAGAAAAAAAATGTTGTAGGATTGAAGAGATTGAATGCATCTTTATGTTTATGTTCGACTACATGCTATGTTTTAACTACTCTCATCGAAACTTTTGTTGTGATGGCCATCAAATATAGTGGATTATTTGTGTTTTATTTTTTAAATGAGCATATTCTTAAGAGCCATAAGTTTGAAATTCAACTGTGATGATTCAAATTTTGATATTCTGTGATAAACTGAGCCATCTAAATTTTTATATTTCCCTCCTTCAAAACTTGAGCAGTTTTTTATTTTTTTAAATGTCAGTGAAAATAGATTAAAATCAATCCATAGATGTAATGATTTTTTGAAAGAAAGAAGTTTTTAGTAGAACAAAAAATCAATTATTTTAAACCATGCTTAATATTTTTAATTTTTCAATCATTTGCTCTTTTCAAATTTTTTTTTTTTAGGGAAAATAATTCAAATTTCAATATGGACTCACGAAAACTAGTCACCAGCCTGGAATATAACACCATTCAACTTACCTTAGACACCACATTAGACAAGTAACATTGTTACGAGTCATACGGGAGTCTGACTTATGTTGTCGCGAGCGAGAGCACGAGAATTGATCAAAGTTGTTTTTCGAACTTTGCAACTTGCTTAAAACAACGGACGATTTGCTTAATTTTGTATGCAATGTTTTTTTGTGCATCCTAAACCATATTTATTCTTTCAAGTTTTACAAAAATTATTATGTAATGTACATTTAACTATACCATACAACAAAAAAAAAGTTGTAAAAAAAAATAAACCATCTCAAACACAGACTAAACAACTCTGCACCCCAAACACAGACTTCCTAAACTCAGACTAAACAACTCTGCACCCCAAACACAGACTTACTAAACCCAGACTAAACAACTCTGCACCCCAAACACAGACTATTATAACCCACCAACTATTATAACCCACCAACTATAATAACCCACCAACTATAATAACCCACCCTGCGCCCCAAACGCCCCCTAAGCTCCCCCGCTACATTCCGCTACATTACAATATATATATATTTTTTTTTGGGTTGATACATTTTTTTAATTTTTTTAATTTTTTTTTTTTTTTTTTTTTTGGAGAATCGAATTTGTAACTTCTTAATCACTAGGTCATACATTATACCAAACATTATTTTTTACTACAAGGATAATAAATAAATTTGAACTGAAAAATGTAATGTTGAATCAAAGAATCAAAACTTAAAGAGTCTGGAACATAGTTAAACCGTTAATTGATATTTACTTATTTTATTGACGTCTAAATTTTTTATACTTTCATTTAAAAGTGGTAGGTTCCAAATAGACGACATTTCTAATATGCATTGTTTTAAAAAGAGAACAAAAAAATCTCAATTTTTTTTAATTATTATTTTAAGAATAAAAATTATGAAAAATCTTAAACAATGAAAATTCAAGCAGTTTAACAAATAATATACATGTAATCTTACTCGCAAAAGAGAATATGTTGTTTAAGAGAAATGGTTACAATTTTTTTGTGCATCATAGAAAGGTAACTATCAGTCACACTAGATTGATTAGTCCTATGGAATAATAATTGTGACTTGTATTGAATTTTACGTCCTCAAAACAAACATTGACAAAGATAATGACGATTTACTTATTTCCTTGAGATCAATTTCAACCTTTAATTATAAATATTTTAGGTTAAATTATAAATTTAGTCTTCAAACTTTAAAATTATTTCTATTTGGTCTCTAAACTTTAAATAGTGTTTAATATGTTATTAAACTTTTATCTTTGTGTTAAATAAATCTCTGAAAAATTAAATTTTGTGTTTAATAAGTCATTGACCTATTCAATGTTTTTTTTTTAAATTTACGTACCTAATAGATAAAAATTTGAAATTTTAGGATCCTATTATGCACCAAATTCAATTTTATATCTAATAGATCATATATTTTTTTTTAATGATGTCAAAGACTTATTAGATACAATATTAAAAGTCTATATATCTATTAGATATATATTCTGAAAAATTTAGCTGAAGTTTATTCCTTTCTTATTTGAGATATTTCTTTTATGTCGGGTTGCCTGAAATTCAGTTACTTAAGGACGAGATAGTTCTTAACTCAAACAAAGAAGATATCAAGAGAAGCATTTTGTTAATGTGTGGTGTATCTGAACGTACAAGAATCAACTCATCATCAACGAAGGCAAGAGCCGACTACAATTGTGCGGATTGAAAAACATTTAAATGAGAAGCTAAAAGATGGAGAGCCAAACCTAGATTCGGGAAGATTATAGAGTCATTCGAGCCATTCCATTATTTGGGTTGCCTCATTGTCTACATGTCTTGAAGATCAACACACCAACGCTTGTTGGGGTGAATTAAAAAGAAAAAGGCAGATTTGGTTGGGTTTCGTGACTCCAATTGATCTCCTATCGGCGCGGGGTTCAAGACCATCACAAATAAGTGGTCGATCAAAATTTTGGAAATGGCAACGATTAAAGAGGGATTGAAGAATTTGCTTTCTTTAAATCTACCCATCATTCCCTCGATTTTAGTTGAATCATATGTTAAGGGTGTAGTGAATCTCCTTAACAAACTTGTCACAAATTTGTCTGAAATCAACAACTTGGCAGATGAGATCGATGAGTTGGTCGATCACATAGGCGTTGTGTCCTTCTCTAAATTCTTTGGGGCGTGCAATGGAGTGACTCGTAAACGGGCGAGAGAAGCTGTGTTGATTTCTCTCCTCCATCAGTGCAACATTCTCTTCCTCCTGAGGAAGGAGAATCGTGTTTTTTGCCTTCTGATATTCCTTCATGGGTTGAGGTTTTAATTAATGAGGACATTATGATGTAATTTTCTGGTTGGTATCGAGTGGGATATATATATGCCAACAAGAGTATAGCTTAACGGTATGATGTAGTGACCATGAGGTTCTAGGTTTAATCATCAACCCAACGTGCTTTAAAAAAAAATATATATATATATATATATATATATATATATTTTATTTTTTATTTTTTATTTTTTTATTTTAGAGATTTATTAGATATATGGTTTCATTCTCATAAAGTGATGTATAAATGTCTACATCTAATTTGCTTGAAACACACGGCCAACGATCGAGTGGAAAATGATTGGCTCATTCTAATATTATTATTATTATTTTATTGCTGAATCACTTTCACGTTGCATGCCTGTGGTACTTCCACGTAATTAATGGTTTGATTCATAAATTATTGGTAGTAGTTATATTCTTTTTATTGTTATTGTTACTATTGATATCTGCATTTGGCAGGAAATTGTCAGCTCCATCTTCGAATCTTTGTCCTTACTGATTAGCGATTGACAATTTCGATTGTCGAGTCCTGTCCTAGATAACATGACCTAGAAGATAAATTCAAGCATCGATGTGGTGTTGTGTCTAACACGTTCCGATGTCAAAGTCAGAACAGTGTTCAGAGAAAGTAATCGGAGAGTACAGTGAGTCGTTGCATACCTTAAATGAGGGTTTAATCCTTGTATTTATATGGTTTTACCCTGACAAACGTGTCAGGATCGTACGATGGGACGTAATTCATTTTTTAGGTGGTCGATTGTTCTATATTGTTCGGTGGCTTAGCAACTGCATTAATATTTTTTCTTTAGAGAAGTTGGACCTCGTGGGCCTCTCTTTTGAGCCCGATGAGTCTTTTTTTTGGACCAAAACACACAAGTTATATTTTTAAAAAAAGTTTGACATAACACGGACATAACCAAGTCTCTATTTTCTCTAATAACTAAGGATGACAAAGGGGCAGGTCGGGGTCGGGAATGCACTCTCCATCTCCATTCTCCATTTTGGGGAGTTGGGTCAGAGTCAGGAAATCTCCGTTCGGGGATCAGATCCCTGCCGAAAAAAAAAATCTTCGTTTTTATTTTTTATTTTATTAAAAATTACTTAAATTTTGATAATTAAAAAAAAGGAAACAATACAGAAAGAAAAACAAACCGTAATCAGAATTCACCTTCATCCAATTTCTAGACAAGATAGTAAATTAAAACAAGAGTGATACACACAAAAAAAAAAGTGAAAAACAAACCGTAATCAGACTTCACCTTCGTTTAAAATAAGAGTGAATCTAAAGTAGAGGTAATTTTAAAGAATTATTACCATGTACTTGGTGAGTAGAACGCAACAACACAAGAGTGAATCAATCGACGATGAAGAGGGAGGAAAATCGCAATGATAAGAGAAATCGTAAAGTTTCGAAAAGTTACTTCTAGGTTTAACGCATGATTATACAAGTTGATTACTTTGAGAGAGAGGATATTTTCGACATTTCCATTATAAACGGGCTTCAATTTTTTCATTTGGGTTGAGCTTAAATATTTTGAATGTAAAAAGAATGGAAAAATATATCATATGTGTACGAGCAGAGGTGTATCAACATGCAATTATTTAGGTTAGTGATTAATATGTGATTACTTTAAACTGTTAGAGTGGGTATTTTCAACTTTTCAACTTTTAAGTTGATGATTAACACGCAATTAACATGCGATCTACTTTGGGCATAACTTCTTGCATGGTTTTTCTCTTATCTTTTTTGCTATATATATATATATGGAAAGACTAAACATAGTTGCTACAATGTAATTAGCTTAATTATTTATTTTTTTTTTTTGCTATTTTTGCAACCCCAATTTGAATATACCATTTCAAATATTTAACAGCTAATCTACACGGGATTTCAAAACAAGCCAGATCAAAACTACTATCATGAAAATAAAAGAATAATATTTGTCAAACATTTTAAAAATTAGAAAAATAAATAAAAGGGATATATTTAATTTTAAAAACATTGAAAATTAAATGCATGGTAAGAGAAAAAAAAAAAGTTATTGTTGACCTAAGGTAAAAATAAAAACCTTCTAGTCAAATAGTCAACAAAAATATTACATTTTTTTTTTTTTTTTTTAAGTACAATGTAAAATATAGAGTAGAAGAATTTGAACCATGTTGTTTGGGTGAGTTTGACTTTTGAAATCAAACCCATGTTTGGGAGGATGGGTTTCAAAACCATAGTTTTCAAACCCAAACCCTTACTTTTCATCACTTTTCATAATTATGGTTGGTCCCAACATTTTTTAATTAATTTCATTTTTCTTCCAATTTCACCCCTCTAATTATAATTATATAGTTTTCTAATTATATTTATCTAAATAAAATTATTTTTTTTAATTTATTTATATTTAATCTAATTTACAATAGCTCAAAATATGTTTAATTTTTTAGTTGTAAGATAAAATAAAATATTTGAGGCGTACGTTAATATTTTAAAAAATAATATTTAATTTTTAAGTTAACAAATTAAAAATTAAAAAATAATAATTATTAACAATATTCAATTGATTTTAAAATAGAAGGTAGTTTTTGTCTAATTACAAAATTAGAATTTTTTTTTTTTTTTTTCTGGTTTTATAATTCATGTGAAGCTTAACCTTATGAAATGTTTGAAATATAACTTCCGAAAATTATTATTTGAATCAAGATTTCATTCCAATGTCAGTTCTTCAAGTTCTTGAGTGTAAATTTCAGTTTGTATTTAAGGGATACATACTTGAGAATATTATCCAAATATAATAGTAGGTTGTTTAATTCTTGTTTTCTTCTTTTTGTGTTTTTCATTTCATGTTTTTTTAAATTCTT
The DNA here is from genome assembly GCA_028017165.1 of Herpetospermum pedunculosum. Classification (NCBI taxonomy): domain Eukaryota; kingdom Viridiplantae; phylum Streptophyta; class Magnoliopsida; order Cucurbitales; family Cucurbitaceae; genus Herpetospermum; species Herpetospermum pedunculosum. The sequence goes on from CM051525.1 coordinate 73,662,144, forward strand.
TGTCTAACTATATATTAAAAAAAAAAAAAAAACCCGATTGACATGACATGTTATGTTTTTTGAGACGTTTGAATGAAACATTTAATTTTTTAATTCATTATCCAAATATATATTTGATTCTTGTAAGCAATGTTTCGATTGTTGGAAATAATTTTATTATTCTTAGACTATAACATAAATTAAATGCTTTATTCAAACGTCTAGAAAAAAAAGTCACATGTTGCATAAAAAATTCTACAATTCACAAAACATCCACTAAAAAATAAGAAGAAGAAAAGAAAAAAAAAAAGTAGGGAAAGGAAGAAAAAAAAATTGTCCAAACCCGAGTTTCAAAACACTGCACTCGAAACACTGACTTCTGGTTCCCAGGCTTCCCAACACTGCGCCCCAAACACTATTTTCTGATTCCCAGACTTCCCAACACTGCACCCCAAACACCGTTTTCTGATTCTGAGGTTTCAGAACCTTCCAAAACAAACCCACCGTATTTTGATTCTCAGGTTCTTAACCCATTACGGGGGCCAAACGCTCCCAAAGAGTAGGGTTGTGGAGTGTATGAGAAGTAATAACAAAAACTTTGTATAAAAGTTATAATAGAAAGAGAATAAAAGGTTACGTATACCATTTAAATCTATTAAATAAACCATTTAATTCTGGGCATCTTTTTAGATTTTAGTATTTGACTATTCTTTTATTTTATTTTAAAAAAGGGGAGCCATAGCTCATCAAACAACAAAAGCCCCTAAGGCTACCGGTCTCACAAAAATAGAAAAAGCTCGAGGGAACATGATCCTCTCACTGAACCGTAAGCAAAGCTTCAGACGCATTAGAGGCAATCTGATGGGCCAAAACATTATTTAGTCGATTCACATGAGAAAAAGAGATAACTTCAGCGGTCTCTTTCAGGTCCAATACTTCTCTGATGAAAAAAACCACTGTGGTAAGATCATCTTCAATTCCATGGAGAAGATTACTAACATCCAAACAACCGGTCTCTGCTTCTATCAAGAAACGAATAGAAGGAGATCGCTTGGAGCCCCTCTACCATAGCCATAACCTCTAATGTTTTAATCTCGAACTGACCGCTGAGAGCTCGACAACCAACCAATTTGACAGAACCTCAATGGTCCCGAACGACCTACCCAAGGCCTGCCCGTCTAGAATCAACTCTAGAGGAAGCATCCACATTCAACTTTCATCGATCGAGGGGATGAGGCCTCCAACCCCCGTGAGCGTCCCTAACCTGTGCTTCCCCACTTGCTGGTTGTTTTCTCTTGCTTCCGTTAGCTTCTAACCCTCCCAGCCTAGAATCTTTGAAATGAAGAAAACAATTAGCAATGTTGCTTCTATTATTCAGCCGATTTTCTTACTCCTAAGTCTTCCAAACCAACATCATCCACATTCCAAATAAATACGGCCAGGGTTGGCCCTTATTTTTTCTATAAAATTTTTAAAGATTTTTTTTTGGTTCTTTGAAATACCTAAAATTACTTCTTGTTATTCTCTTGCTATGATTTTTTCATAGATAAATGACACTTTTTTTTTTCTTTTAAAGTCAACTCTCGGCTGTTTTTTTTTTAATATTGTATTTTTTAAAACTTATTATAAAAATATTGTAAGTTTGAAACTATTTATAAAAATATAGCAATTTTAATTGGAGGTCGTCTTTTGAAAAGACGGCTCCACATGGATCCTTCATCCTTATGTACTTATTTTATTAAAAAAATGATATATTTTTAACTAGATATTCAAAATTTTCAAAAAAAGGTATGGTTGGAAAGCTAACAGCGGCAACTTCAATTTGATACCTGGTTGCACTATTTTTTGAGTTGTGTATCAAAAGATAAAGACCATCAAAGTTGGACTATAACTCTGCAAATTTCAGAACTGAAGATTGTTTTGAGGAGTGCATTAAAAAATTGACATATTTTTACCCAGATATTAAATAATTTCGAAAAAGATAGAGTTAAAAAGCTAACACAGAGAGCTTCAATTTGATATGTAGTTTCACTATTTGTAGAGTTGTGTATTAAAAGATACAGATCGTCGAAGTTTAGCTACAGTTTTGAAGTTTTCAGTCGTATCTTCAGTTCTGGGTTTAGTGAACTTTTCATAACTTTGACGATATATATCTTTTGATACACAACTCCAAAAATAGTGAAACTAGATATCAAATTGAAGTTATCTGTGTTAATTTTCCAACAATACCCTTTTCGAAATTTTTGAATATCTGGCTAAAAAGATATCAATTTTTTAATGCACTCCTCAAAATAATCTTCAGTTCTAAAATTTGCAGAACTGTAGTCCAATTTCGATAGTCTCTATCTTTTGATACACAACTCCAAAAATAGTGAAACCACATATCAAATTGAAGCCCTCGCTGTTAGCTTTCCAACCATATCTTTTTTTGAAAATTTTGAATATCTGAGAAGAAAGATATCAATTTTTTAATAAAAGAAGTATATACCGCCATCCATGTGCAACAAGATTGTCTTTTCAAAAGACGACATTTGCTTGCTTGCGTGTATTTAAAAGTGCAATATTTTTATAAATAGTTTCAAACTTACAATATTTTTATAATAAATTTTAAAAAATACAATATTATTAAAAAACAGTCGTCAACTCTCACCCTCCACATTTTGTTGAACTAAGATTTTTTTTATTTTTTTTTTTCTGAATTACATTACTTGAATGATGTGTAAGATAATCTCCATCCATCTATAGAAATTTTGTAACCAAACTTATTTTCAACAAAATCTGCACATACATTTATTTTTCAAAAAAAAAAAAAAAAAAAAAAATCTGCACATCCATTTTATTTTAAAAACTAAGCCACTCCAACAATCCCATAATTCTTAGATATTCCCAATTGATCCTTATTGTTAGTTTTTAAAGTGAAGATTTATTTGTTGATTTTTCTTATTTTATCCTTTTTTATTTTTAATTCAAACTTTGGTTGTTGATTTTTCCCTGGTTGTCTAAGAAGATGAAGCAGCAATGGAGTTATACCTTCAAACCATTCATTTCTTTCTTTCTTTTGCATCATAAAGGTATCTTCACTTTTAAATTTGGTCTCTTTTCAATTTTAAAATATATTTATCTTCCAGACTAAAGTTATGAAAATTTGAACCTCCCTTAAAAAAAAAAAAAAAAAAAATGCATATCAATTGTGGTTGAAGTTTATGTTGTCCCTTTTGAGATAAGTTATTATTGTAATATATTTTTTTTCTTTTCTTTTTTTTTGTAATTATATTCAAACAAAAAAAACAATTTATGTTCATGGATAACAAGGAAAATGATAATTTTTAACTAACTGTTTTGAAAAAATGCAAAAAAATGTCAAACGTGTTTCCTATTTGAAAAATGACTAAATACTATAATTTAAAACGATACGGATATTAAAATACTTCTCCAAATTTTAAACCCTAAACTTTACCAATAAAATAAAATTTGATTTTAGTTTTAGACCATTTTTTTTAAAGTTTTTTTTTTTTTTTGGGGTCCATTTTTTTAAAACAAACTCCTCATAATGAACATGTTGTATGTTTTGGGCCCAGTGCTTTTATTGGGCTGCTTCTCTCTCATTTCAGTGTGAGCGTGGGCCTTAGTCCATAGGTTGTTCTCCTTTTTTACATGACATATTTCCAAATCTAAAGCAATGTTTTCTAAACAATTTTAGTCATGAATGATTACAAAATTATGTTGACATATAGTTTCACTATTCAATAGCTTTGTCTGCTGATTATTGTAGGATAAGGTATTCCCATTACCTTCGATCAAGAGGTTAAATGTTAAAATTCTCGACTCATATATTATTTAAAAAAAATTAAAAATTCAAATATAAGACTTTTTTTAATTATTTGATACCATGTTAAATTATTGTCAAACACAAAATTTGAACAAATATATTAGGATGAATTTATAAATACGAGTTAAATTAAAAGTTTAGTCTTTAAATTTTTAGTTTCGAAGATATTTGGCATTGAGTTAAAAAATATCTAGCATGTTTTCGAACTTTAAAAAATGTATATACCTTTAAACTTTCAATTTTATGTCAATCCTTGACCTATCCGACATTTTTTAAAAGTTGAGGGGTTGGTAAACACCAAATTTAAAATTTAGGGTTCTATTAGACAAAATATTCAATTTTGTAGTAGTTCAATTAATTTTTAAAAGTTTCAATAATTTTGAAGAGTTATCAGACACAAAATTAAAATTATTATTAAACACAAACATACAAACATATTTTAAATAATTGAAGTTCAACTTCAAAACAAATTGTCGAAAGCTTAGTTGATATAAAGTTATGTCTCTGATTACGAAATTATGGAATTAATCCTCACAATAATTAAATATGTTTGAAAAAAAAATTCAATTAATTTTTTTTTATTTTTGATAACATGTTGGGGTGGGAGGATTGAACCTAGGACCACATGATCACTAGGCGGTACATAATGTCATTAAACTATGTTTTGGTTGGTAATTTAAACCAAATTTATAAGTTAATATCTAATATTTTATTCATATTTGAGGTAACATTTAGAAAAATGATGTTTGAACGTGAGTAGGTATTGGTAGGAATGATTACATAAAATGAATAATGAAAATGTGAGAAGACAGTTGCAGAATTAATGAAATTGAACCGTATGGATTTCCTCTTCAACTAATGAGCTGTGTCGGCAACACACCACCTGAAATTCGACACACCTATCTAATTATTGTCTCTTCAATTCCACGCCATGTCGTGGACTCGGTTATATACTTATACATATAATCCATTCATTTCTGACATTTAATTATATGCTGCTCAAATTTATGTTTGCTTTATTACTTCTGAATCCCATATCAATTTTCTTGTCAAATTATTGTACTAATTTAAATGTTGCTTCTTGTAATTATTTCTGTTGTGACTTGTGAGGGGAGTTTATTTTTTACCAAAATAAAAATAATTGCGTCAATTTGTCAAAGTGAGTAGGTAATTGTAATTGGAGGTTAAAATCTACCTACTCTCCTTTGTTGTATTCAAAATAAAAAAGAAAACTTCAACTTACACTATATCTTATTCGATTACCTCATAAATAGAGATGTCTATTTAGCATGTCCCACTCCGACTCTGCGGAGACCTACCCCGAACGGAGCGGAGAATCCCCAGTTAAATGAAGAATGAGATATAGGGATCGATTTTTTTTTTTTTGTCCCGTTAGCTAAATGAGGTGGGGACGGGTAATAGCATATTCGTCCCTCACATGTATATATATTAATTAACTAAAAAAATTAGTTAAAAAAATTAAAAAAAAAATTACCTGCGATAAATACCCTCTTCCTCTCCGCGAAATTGTTGCGGAGATAGGTCATGAAATGGGAGACAAAAATGGGGCGAGGAAGACATTACCTAACTCCGTTCCGTTCTATAGACATCTCTACTCATAAGTAGACCATACATATCACCTAAATTATTCTATTGACATAGTGATTATGAAGACACGTATATAAGTGAGAGTATATATATTTGGTAGTTTTACCACATGAGACTAGACCAGACAAAATGTTTTTGTTTAGGTGAGACCATAAAACCACCTAGCTCAAAGAGTTGATAATTTGGCCAAGGTGAGATTGAAAGTCATGTAACCTATATGTGAATCCAAACTCTCAAATAAGATGAGACTAGGAGCAAAAAAAAACATAGCCTAAGTGACTCTTTGTTATTTTGATTACCTAACTTGGAGGAAATTGAGTGCTCAAAGTTGGCCATGCTGAGATTAGGTACTTTAGGCACATGCTCATGAGAGTTCAGTATAAGAGGCCATATTTAATGTCATTTAATTTAATCACGTTGTTGCATCAATCGAAGATGTCTAATGCATGTGGATTGTACATTCATTAGCACCGATGTTGCACTTTGTACTTCCCTATCTTATTTCATCTCATCCTATAGACATTATAGTTTGCAGTGACACCATATCTTAAGTTCTTTGGCAAGTCACAACTTAATAGGACCATAACTATTTACATTATGTCAAGCGTTATTGCTAGCGACATCTTTAGCAAGTCATAACTTAATCCGTCTCAATAATCCATCTAATTAAACTTTAACAAATCACATATATTTTGAGTTGAGATAATACATGTGTGAAGTTAAAAATGTGAAGTCAATAGGTAATAAATACAATAATGGTGGAAGAATTGAATTGGGGCGTAACATCCATAAATTGGAAATCGTTGTATCATGTTGAAACTTGAAAGTGTAGAGTTGTGTATTGGAATAGAGATGCATTTAATTTGGGGGGAAATTAAATGGTATGTGTGAAATTGAATGAGTGAATAATGGATTAAATTAAATTGTCAGGTCCCTGTAATAATATAATGAGATCGAGTCTTCTGTTTTTGTTGAAATTTATTTTTCAAAACCAACCATGTGACACTGTAGAAACTTTTTTTTTTTTTTTTTTTTTTTTTTTGACTGATCCCACCACAAAAAAATAAAAAATAATAAGATGGCAAAGCTGTATCCATCCTAGGAGAGAGAGTTTGTATTACAAACAAGAGAGATTACAAAATACAGACTACCAAGATTTGATTTACTATCGAATCATAACATATTCAACACATTCTAACCTAATAATTCGGATAATTTAGAGTGTCGGGTGATTTTTGAAACTACTTAGAAAAATATGATCGTTTAAAAAAAAAAAATCAGAAAAAATGGATAATGTAAAGTGTGGGGTGATTTTTGAAACTATTTATAAAAATAGGGTCGTTTTAAAAAAAAATCGAAAACAATGGATGATTTTTTTTGTCTTATTAGGAGTGCGCGGTTTGAACCCGCTTGACCAATCAATCTAACCCTATGCAACCCGCTTGACCAATCAACCTCTGTCATAGGTATGCAATCTAACCCTATGTGTATTTAGTTGTGCGATCGCATAGGTTGAGATCATCCAATCAAAACACATAGGATTAGATCGCATAGGTATCCAACCAAATACAGTGATTCATATTTATGCGGAGGTTGATTGGTCCTATGCGATCTCGAGGTTGACTGGTCAGAGTGCACGGGTCAACCTTTTTTCAATTTTTTTTTTAAAACAACATTATTTTTCTAAGTAGTTTCAAAAATCACCTCCTACCCTAAATTACCCTAATAATTCACAGTAGAAATAACTTATTATTATACTAGAAATTGAAGACGATATATAGATATATACTTTTAATATTTTGAGTGCTTCAGGTTTCATTTATTTATTTTCACATCCACAAAAGCCAAAGGTAGCCTAGCCGCTTGTTTCGTTATCGCACCGCATTTGGCTAAACTTTAAAAAAAGAAGGCTATTTCTTCTTTAAAAAAAAAAAAAAAAAAGAGTAAAGAAAAAGTCAGTCAGTCCGTCATTCGCGGCAACTCTCCAATCACACCCATCCACATCTATTTTTACCCTTCTCCACTGCGGGAAAACTTTTTTTTTTTTTTTTTTTTTTACAAGGAATTTAGAATTATTATAACAAATATGGAATAATTTAGCTAAAAATAAATAATGTTTGGGATTCACTTCGTTGTTTTCAAATTTTCTAAATAGAATTAATCTAGTAAATTTTTGGTTTGTTGAGTTTGTTTTAGAAAATAATATTATGTGACCAAAAAGTGAAAATTTTGGAAATGATATCTATATATTTTTTATATTCTAAATCTACTATCAAATATACATATTAGAAAATTGGAATACTATTCTAATTTTTATTAAAAAAAAAAAAATCATATTTATATTTTTAGATCACCAGCAAACATATTTATAATAGAATAATGGTTCTCATTTTTTTTTAACAAATATGTTTGGATAATTTAGAGTGAGGAGTTGTTCCTAAAAATAGTTATCAAATTTAAAAATAAATAAGACGTGACAAACTTATTTCATCGAATTATTATTATTAATATTTTTAAGAAAAACAAACAATAACTATTGTAATTGGAACGAGACTTAATGGATCAAGATCACACCTACAATAGGTTGAGAACAATAATAACGAAGAAGAAGAGAAGGAATAACACACGATGATTTTACGTGGAAAACCCCTAAACAAATTAGGGTAAAAACCACGGGCAAGGATAGAAGAATTCCACTATAAAAATAGAAGTTACAACTTTTCTCTCTTATGGTGGAAGTACAAACTCTCCAAACTCTCTCATAAGAAGAAACTCACTTTCTATTTTTATCTCACACTCACTTTGGAAGTTTTGGGATGATTTGCCAACAATGGTGCTCCACCTATTTATACTTAAAAGAGCCTTGATCTCCAAGCAACTAGTATGGCTATAATTTTGCCACATATGGTCTTTGGATTTAGTGTAAGAATTAGTGGCCATAAATCTTCCTTAATCTCCAAGCAAATCCTATGGTCACAATTGTGCCACCTACTTGTCTTTGGATGAAGTGTAAGATCAATGGCCATAAATCTTCCTTGATCTCCAAGCAAATTCTATGGACACAATTTTGCCACATGTTGTCTTTGGATCAAACTTTATTATTTAACAATCTCCCACTTGGAGATTTGATTGATAATCAATCACATCTCCACACTCTTCTTTCTACCTTGCCAGCTTCACGTTGCTTATGTTTCTGCTAGGCCATTCGAGGATCGACACCAATTGAACTTGTCCGCATTGACTGCCTTTGTCAGGTAATCTGCTAGGTTTTCTTTTGTCTGAACTTTACGCATATCCACTGTTCCTTCCTCCACTTTCTCACGAACGAAGTGATATTGCACTCGAATATGTTTTGACTTGGAATGAAAAGCTGGATTCTTTGCAAGATACAAGGCACTCTGACTGTCGCAAAACAAAGAAATATTCTCGTGTTCATGCCCGAGTTCATCCAATAGCATTTTCAACCATATCGCTTCTTTACTAGCTTGTGTAGCCGCAATATACTCTGCTTCTGTTGTTGACGTAGCCACAACTGACTGCAGTTTTGAAGCCCAACTTACAGCTCCGCTAGCAAGAGTGAACACATATCCGGTGGTGGATTTGCTTTTATCAAGATCACCTGCATAATCTGAATCAACATATCCTCGAACAATAAAGTCTGATCCTCCATAACACAATGCAACATCTATGGACCCTTTAATGTATCTAAGGATCCTTTTAGCAGCATTCCAATGCTCTCGACCAGGATTCGCCATATACCGACTAACTACTCCCACTGCATGTGCAATGTCTGGTCTGGTACATATCATGGCGAACATTAAACTTCCCACTACTGATGCATACGGTACTCGAGACATCTCCATCCTCTCTGCTTCACTGCTAGGGCTCATACTAGAGGATAACTTGAAATTAACAGGAAGAGGGGTAGACATTGACTTACAATTTTGCATGTTGAAGCGTCGTAAGACCTTCTTCAAATAATTTTTCTGTGATAGCCAAATCTTCCTATTATTTCTGTCTCGGTGAATTTGCATCCCCAGAATCTTGTTTGCTGGTCCCAAGTCCTTCATTTCAAACTCCCTAGCCAACTGTGCCTTCAATTCTTTGATACGATCTTTGTTGGGGCCTGCTACCAACATGTCGTCAACATACAACAGCAAGACAATGAAGTCTTTATCACCAAACCTCTTGACATATGCACAAGGGTCTGCATTAAGTCTGTTGTATTCAAGGCTCATGATGAAGGAATCAAATCTCTTGTACCAACACCTCGGCGCCTGTTTGAGACCGTACAGAGATTTGTTTAACCTGCAAACCAAGTTCTCTTTTCCTTTTACTTCAAAACCTTCTGGTTGGAGCATATATATTTCTTCTTCAAGATCTCCATGGAGAAAAGCAGTTTTAACATCTAACTGCTCCAATTCTAAATCAAATGTAGCACACATTGCAAGGACTACTCTGACAGTGGTAAGTCGAACTACTGGAGAAAAGATTTCATTAAAGTCAATACCTTCTTTCTGAGCGTATCCTTTTACCACCAATCTTGCACGATATCGTTCCACTTGATCATCATTGTTGCGCTTGATCTTATACACCCATTTGTTACCAATGGGCTTTCTCCCTTGTGGTAGAGTTACAAGTTCCCAAGTCTTGTTCTTATGAAGAGCTTCTATCTCTTCCTGCATTGCTGTCATCCACTGAGCAACATCTGAACTAGTCAATGCCTCTTGGAGGGTTGATGGCTCTCCATCCTCGGTTAGAAGACAATATGCAACGTTGCTCTCCATAATATAATCAGATTGCCAACTTGGTGGTTTTGTCATCCTACCAGATCGACGAGTCTCTGGTACTTGTGACTCAACTGGTTCTTGGATCTCGTGCATTGGTTCAGCTTCCGAAGAGTTGTCTTCAGATTCTTTCTCCACGTGTACTGTTGTTGTATCCTCTGAGCTTTCATTTATGGTGCTATCATATGCTATTTGTTTCTTATCTTCCATAAAGATCACATCCCTGCTAATGATAACCTTGTGGGCAGTGGGATCCCACAGGCGATACCCCTTCACACCATCAGCATACCCCAAGAACAAACATTTCCTGGATTTTGGATCCAACTTTGTAGTTTCTTGGGCATTGTACATCACGTACACCGGACTTCCGAATATATGGAGGTTTGAATAATCAGCTGGCTTGCCAGTCCACATCTGCATTGGTGTCTTCAACTCAATTGCAGTTGATGGAGCACGATTCACTACATAACAGGCGGTATTGACTGCTTCTGCCCAGAAAGTTTTATCTAAGCCTGCAGCTCCTAACATTGCTCTTGTTCTCTCTAACAAGGTTCTGTTCATCCGCTCTGCCACTCCATTTTGCTGAGGAGTGTAAGCAGTAGTGAACTGCCTTTTAATACCTTCCCGATTGCAGAATTCTGCAAACTCATTGCTTGTATATTCTCCTCCATTATCTGTCCGTAAACACTTCATCTTCTTACCAGTTTGAAGTTCTATTTGCGCTTTGAATACTTTGAAGACTGAACACACATCTGCCTTCTTCTTGATAGGATACACCCAACACCTTCTGGAGTAGTCGTCTATAAAGGATACAAAGTACCTTGCTCCTCCCAAGGATATAACTGGTGCTTGCCATACATCAGAGTGAACCAATTCTAGAATATTTTTACTTCTAGAATTTGATGTGTTGAACTTTAATCGATGTTGCTTACTTGTAACACAATGCTCACAAAAGGGTAGAGACACCTTAGTGAGTCCTGAGAGTAGATTTTGCTCTGCAAGAACTTTTATTCCTTGTTCGGACATATGTCCAAGTTTCTGATGCCACATCATTGACAATTTTTCACTTGGGCTACTTGAGGCAACTGATGCTTCTCCTCCTTGCAGAGTCTCTCCCTCCAACATGTACAAGTTTGTATCCACCTTTTCTCCCTTCATAAGTACAAGCGCACCTCGAATCACCTTCATGATTCCTTTCTCAACTACGACTTTGCAATCTAGGTCATCGAGTTGACCTAATGAGAGCAAGTTCTTTTTCAGGCCCTCTACATGTCGCACTTGTTGAATTGTACGAACTGTATTATCGTGGAACTTCAACTTAATAGTTCCAATACCGACAATCTTCAAGGCATGGTCACTACAGCTGAACACAGATCCTTGAGAGACTGGTTCATAATGATGAAACCATTCTCGTCGAGGAGTCATGTGATAAGTGGCTCCTGAGTCGATGAACCATACATCAGCAAAACTTTTCCTGCCTTCAAAAGTTGTCGCTGCTTCACAAGACAAGACACGATCTTCATTTGAGATGCTTGCTACATTTCCTTGAGGATTGGAATCTTTCTTGTTGAGATTCCAACAATCCTTTTTCAGATGACCCTTCTTGCCACAATGATAGCACTTCATGTTCTTCTTACTTTTTGATTTTGACCTTCCTTGATTTTGGCTCCCACTTGAGCCACGTTCCGTTGATCTGCCTCTTGTCACCGCCAGAGCTTCTGCTTGTTGTGAGCTTGCCAACTTATCTTCTTTGTTCTTGCGCCGATTTTCCTCTTCCAAGGCAGCAGCTCCAATATCATCAAAGTTTAGATAGTCGGTGAGAACATTATTTGTCAGGTTGATGACAAGTTGATCATACGAATCGGGAAGACTTTGAAGTAGAAGTTCAGCACGTTCATTTGGCTCTATTTTATGACCCAATGATGTGAGTTGAGAAAATAGAGTATTCAACGTGTTCATGTGCTCTGTCATTGAAGTAGATTCTGACATCCGAAGAGTATAGAGTTTCCTCTTAAGGAAAATCTTGTTGTGAAGTGACTTGGCCTCGTACAATTTTGTGAGATGATCCCAAATTTCCTTTGCGGTTGTCTTCTCCTCTATGCTTGACAATACTTTATCTGCAAGTGCTAGATGAAGATTTGCAATAGCATTCCCGTCCATCTCGTTCCACTTATTGTCATCTGTGATTTCCGCCGGCCTTTCATTGATGGCTGCAAGGCAATTATCTTTTCTCAAGATAGCCTTCATCTTCAACTTCCATAACGAGAAATTAGTCCCGTTGAACTTCTCAATCTCGAACTTTGCCGCCATTACTTCTCTCAAGAACGACAAACAATCTTCGTTCCTTTAAATAAGGGTGAAAAATATCTAACTTATTTTCTGATGTGGAGGATCCACTTAGTGGCAGCCACAGAGCATACGATAAGTAGATATTAACACCCAAAATTTGGCTCTGATACCACTTATTGTAATTGGAACGAGACTTAATGGATCAAGATCACACCTACAATAGGTTGAGAACAATAATAACGAAGAAGAAGAGAAGGAATAACACACGATGATTTTACGTGGAAAACCCCTAAACAAATTAGGGTAAAAACCACGGGCAAGGATAGAAGAATTCCACTATAAAAATAGAAGTTACAACTTTTCTCTCTTATGGTGGAAGTACAAACTCTCCAAACTCTCTCATAAGAAGAAACTCACTTTCTATTTTTATCTCACACTCACTTTGGAAGTTTTGGGATGATTTGCCAACAATGGTGCTCCACCTATTTATACTTAAAAGAGCCTTGATCTCCAAGCAACTAGTATGGCTATAATTTTGCCACATATGGTCTTTGGATTTAGTGTAAGAATTAGTGGCCATAAATCTTCCTTAATCTCCAAGCAAATCCTATGGTCACAATTGTGCCACCTACTTGTCTTTGGATGAAGTGTAAGATCAATGGCCATAAATCTTCCTTGATCTCCAAGCAAATTCTATGGACACAATTTTGCCACATGTTGTCTTTGGATCAAACTTTATTATTTAACAATAACTTGATGTATTTTTAGTGTTCTCTAAGCTATTGTCCACATACAATAATTAATTGACATTTTAAGCATAACTTGATATAAATATATAAAATATTTAAAAAAAAAAAATTGAAATAAATGAAAACAACCCTTAAAAAAACAAAAAATAAAAAATATCCGAAACAACCCCTATAGGTTGATGTGCACTTTTAAATCAAGGAAAAACACAACTTTATCGATTATATTATTGTGTTATAAGATGGACCACTTATGAAATCAAATTAAGAAAAATAATATATAATTGTACAATTATACACTAGAGCTTAATTTATAGAAGTAAAATTATTTTCCAAAACAGCTTATAGACATTTGTGATATATGATATATATGGGATTTAATTTCAAAAAGCCTAATCATTAAAATTAGTGCAAGGTTTAAGGAATTGAAAGAAAAGGCAAAAAGAAGAGAAAATATTTGCATCATCAGCAATAAAGTATATGATATTATGCAATCCCGACAATCCCAAAAGAAAAAGAAATTAAAAAAAAAAAGTGCAATTGTGGCTGTTCCCATTTTCCCCGGTGGACATAATGGACCACCGGTGTAGGTGTCCGGTCCGGCGGCCCCATTGGAATTTATCACTCACCAATCTTCTTCTTGAATTGAGCAAATAAAACCCTAGCCATTTTGATTTTCATACAAGTTTATGAGATCGATTTTACCAGATTTAAACAAAAAAGAAATCTCCCTCGTAGCCACAAAGATTCACAAGAACTGGGGCCTACATCAAAGACAAGATGATCTCATCTCTCAATATATATATCAAACAGCTTCTTAAAAAATACGAAAATGGAGTCACGGATATCTTCGCCTTATCTACATATTTAATTCTACGCTTTTGAGTAGCTATTTTAACAACAACATGGACCACCAAACCCATATCATATTTCTTGCATATACTTTCTAATTTTCTACAATTTCGTCAACTTTCATCGATTGAGGGGATGAGGCCTCCAACCCCCGTGAGCGTCCCTAACCTGTGCTTCCCCACTTGCTGGTTGTTTTCTCTTGCTTCCGTTAGCTTCTAACCCTCCCAGCCTAGAATCTTTGAAATGAAGAAAACAATTAGCAATGTTGCTTCTATTATTCAACCGATTTTCTTACTCCTAAGTCTTCCAAACCAACATCATCCACATTCCAAATAAATACAGCCAGGGTTGACCCTTATTTTTTCTATAAATTTTTTAAAGAGTTTTTTTTGGTTCTTTGAAATACCTAAAATTACTTCTTGTTATTCTCTTGCTATGATTTTTTCATACATAAATGACACTATTTTTTTCTTTTAAAGTCAACTCTCGGCTGTTTTTTTTTAATATTGTATTTTTTAAAACTTATTATAAAAATATTGTAAGTTTGAAACTATTTATAAAAATATAGCAATTTTAATTGGAGGTCGTCTTTTGAAAAGACGATCTTGCTCCACATGGATCCTTCATCCTTATGTACTTCTTTTATTAAAAAAATGATATATTTTTAACTAGATATTCAAAATTTTCAAAAAAATGTATGGTTGGAAAGCTAACAGCGACAACTTCAATTTGATACCTGGTTGCACTATTTTTTGAGTTGTGTATCAAAAGATAAAGACCATCAAAGTTGGACTATAACTCTGCAAATTTCAGAACTGAAGATTGTTTTGAGGAGTGCATTAAAAAATTGACATATTTTTACCCAGATATTAAATAATTTCGAAAAAGATAGAGTTAAAAAGCTAACACAGAGAGCTTCAATTTGATATGTAGTTTCACTATTTTTAGAGTTGTGTATTAAAAGATACAGATCGTCGAAGTTTAGCTACAGTTTTGAAGTTTTCAGTCGTATCTTCAGTTCTGGGTTTAGTGAACTTTTCATAACTTTGACGATATATATCTTTTGATACACAACTCCAAAAATAGTGAAACTAGATATCAAATTGAAGTTATCTGTGTTAATTTTCCAACAATACCCTTTTCGAAATTTTTGAATATTTGGGTAAAAAGATATCAATTTTTTAATGCACTCCTCAAAATAATTTTCAGTTCTAAAATTTGCAGAACTATAGTCCAACTTCGATAGTCTCTATCTTTTGATACACAACTCCAAAAATAGTGAAACCACATATCAAATTGAAGCCCTCGCTGTTAGCTTTCCAACCATATCTTTTTTTGAAACTTTTGAATATCTGAGTAGAAAGATATCAATTTTTTTAGTAAAATAAGTATATACCGCCATCCATGTGCAGCAAGATTGTCTTTTCAAAAGACGACATTTGCTTGCGTGTATTTAAAAGTTTTTATAAATAGTTTCAAACTTACAATATTTTTATAATAAATTTTAAAAAATACAATATTATTAAAAAACAGCGGTCAACTCTCACCCTCCACATTTTGTTGAACTAAGATTTTTTTTTATTTTGCCAAAACGAGCATGGCTCACCTGGCACATGTATGTGTTCATGACCAAGAGGTCTGTGGTTCGAATCCTCCCACCCTCAATGTACTCAAAAAAAAAAAAAAAAAAAATTTTTTTTTTTTTTCTGAATTACATTACTTGAATGATGTGTAAAATAATCTCCATCCATCTATAGAAATTTTGTAACCAAACTTATTTTCAACAAAATCTGCACATACATTTATTTTTCAAAAAAAAAAAAAAAAAAAAATCTGCACATCCATTTTATTTTAAAAACTAAGCCACTCCAACAATCCCATAATTCTTAGATATTCCCAATTGATCCTTATTGTTAGTTTTTAAAGTGAAGCTTTATTTGTTGATTTTTCTTATTTTATCCTTTTATATTTTTAATTCAAACTTTGGTTGTTGATTTTTCCCTGGTTGTCTAAGAAGATGAAGCAGCAATGGAGTTATACCTTCAAACCATTCATTTCTTTCTTTCTTTTGCATCATAAAGGTATCTTCACTTTTAAATTTGGTCTCTTTTCAATTTTAAAATATATTTATCTTCCAGACTAAAGTTATGAAAATTTGAACCTCCCTTAAAAAAAAAAAAAAAAAAAAAAAAAAAAACATATCAATTGTGGTTGAAGTTTATGTTGTCCCTTTTGAGATAAGTTATTATTGTAATATTTTTTTTTTCTTTTTTTTTTAATTATATTCAAACAAAAAAAAATAATTTATGTTCATGGATAACAAGGAAAATGATAATTTTTAACTAACTGTTTTGAAAAAATGCAAAAAAATGTCAAACGTGTTTCTTATTTGAAAAATGATTAAATACTATAATTTAAAACTATGTCGGATATTAAACTACTTCTCCAAATTCTAAACTCTAAACTTTACCAATTAAAATTTGATTTAGTTTTAGACCATTTTTTTAAAAGTTTTTTTGGGTCCATTTTTTAAAACCAACTCCTCATAATGAACATGTTGTATGTTTTGGGCCCAGTGCTTTTATTGGGCTGCTTCTCTCTCATTTCAGTGTGAGCGTGGGCCTTAGTCCATAGGTTGTTCTCCTTTTTTACATGACATATTTCCAAATCTAAAGCAATGTTTTCTAAACAATTTTAGTCATGAATGATTACAAAATTATGTTGACATATAGTTTCACTATTCAATAGCTTTGTCTGCTGATTATTGTAGGATAAGGTATTCCCATTACCTTCGATCAAGAGGTTAAATGTTAAAATTCTCGACTCATATATTATTTAAAAAAAATTAAAAATTCAAATATAAGACTTTTTTTAATTATTTGATACCATGTTAAATTATTGTCAAACACAAAATTTGAACAAATATATTAGGATGAATTTATAAATACGAGTTAAATTAAAAGTTTAGTCTTTAAATTTTTAGCTTCGAAGATATTTGGCATTGAGTTAAAAAATATCTAGCATGTTTTCGAACTTTAAAAAATGTATATACCTTTAAACTTTCAATTTTATGTCAATCCTTGACCTATCCGACATTTTTTAAAAGTTGAGGGGTTGGTAAACACCAAATTTAAAATTTAGGGTTCTATTAGACAAAATATTCAATTTTGTAGTAGTTCAATTAATTTTTAAAAGTTTCAATAATTTTAAAGAGTTATCCGACACAAAATTAAAAGTTTATTTTATTAAAAAAAAAATATTATTATTTTTTGAGTACATTGGAGTGGAGAGATTCAAACCACAAACCTTTTGGTTGTCAACCCATACATATGCCCGCTGAGTCATGTTTGCTTTAGCAAAAAATTATTATTATTAAACACAAACATACAAACATATTTTAAATAATTGAAGTTCAACTTTAAAACAAATTGTCGAAAGCTTAGTTGATATAAAGTTATGTCTCTGATTACGAAATTATGGAATTAATCCTCGCATTAATTAAATATGTTTGAAAAAAAAATTCAATCAATGTTTTTTGTTTTTATAACATGTTGGGTAGGAAATTCAACCTGTAAGTTAATATCTAATATTTTATTCATATTTGAGGTAACATTTAGAAAAATGATGTTTGAACGTGAGTAGGTATTGGTAGGAATGATTACATAAAATGAATAATGAAAATGTGAGAAGACAGTTGCAGAATTAATGAAATTGAACCGTATGGATTTCCTCTTCAACTAATGAGCTGTGTCGGCAACACACCACCTGAAATTCGACACACCTATCTAATTATTGTCTCTTCAATTCCACGCCATGTCGTGGACTCGGTTATACTTATACATATAATCCATTCATTTCTGACATTTAATTATACGTTGCTCAAATTTATGTTTGCTTTATTACTTCTGAATCCCATATCAATTTTCTTGTCAAATTATTGTACTAATTATTTCTGTTGTGACTTGTGAGGGGAGTTTATTTTTTACCATAATAAAAATAATTGCGTCAATTTGTCAAAGTGAGTAGGTAATTGTAATTGGAGGTTAAAATCTACCTACTCTCCTTGTTGTATTCAAACTAAAAAAGAAAACTTCAACTTACACTATATCTTATTCGATTACCTCATAAATAGAGATGTCTATTTAGCATGTCCCATTCCGACTCTGCAGAGACTTACTCCGAACGGAACGGAAAATTCCCGGTTAAATGAAGAATGAGATATAGGGATCGATTTTTTTTTTGTCCCGTTAGCTAAATGAGGCGGGAACGGGTAATAGCATATTCGTCCCTCCCAGGTATATATATTAATTAACTAAAAAAAATTGTTAAAAAAATTAAAAAAAAAATTATCTGCGATAAATACCCTCTTCCTCTCCGCGAAATTGTTGCGGAGATAGGTCATGAAATGGGAGACAAAAATGGGGCGAGGAAGACATTACCTAACTCCGTTCCGTTCTATAGACATTTCTACTCATAAGTAGACCATACCTATCACCTAAATTATTCTATTGAGATAGTGATTATGAAGACACGTATATAAGTGAGAGTATATATATTTGGTAGTTTTACCACATGAGACTAGACCAGACAAAATGTTTTTGTTTAGGTGAGACCATAAAACCACCTAGCTCAAAGAGTTGATAATTTGGCCAAGGTGAGATTGAAAGTCATGTAACCTATATGTGAATCCAAACACTCAAATAAGATGAGACTAGGAGCGAAAAAACATAGCCTAAGTGACTCTTTATTATTTTGATTACCTAACTTGGAGGAAATTGAGTGCTCAAAGTTGGCCATGCTGAGATTAGGTACTTTAGGCACATGCTCATGAGAGTTGAGATTAGGTACTTTAGGCACATGCTCATGAGAGTTCATATTAGAGTATAAGAGGCCATATTTAATGTCATTTAATTTAATCACGTTGTTGCATCAATCGAAGATGTCCAATGCATGTGCATTGTACACTCATTAGCACCGATGTTGCACTTTGTACTTCCCTATCTTATTTCATCTCATCCTATAGACATTATAGTTTGCAGTGACACCATATCTTAAGATCTTTGGCAAGTCACAACTTAATAGGACCATAACTATTTACATTATGTCAAGCGTTATTGCTAGCGACATCTTTAGCAAGTCATAACTTAATCCGTCTCAATAATCCATCTAATTAAACTTTAACAAATCACATATATTTTGAGTTGAGATAATACATGTGTGAAGTTAAAAATGTGAAGTCAATAGGTAATAAATACAATAATGGTGGAAGAATTGAATTGGGGCGTAACATCCATAAATTGGAAATCGTTGTATCATGTTGAAACTTGAAAGTGTAGAGTTGTGTATTGGAATAGAGATGCATTTAATTTGGGGGGAAATTAAATGGTATGTGTGAAATTGAATGAGTGAATAATGGATTAAATTAAATTGTCAGGTCGCTGTAATAATATAATGAGATCGAGTCTTCTGTTTTTGTTGAAATTTATTTTTCAAAACCAACCATGTGACACTGTAGAAACTTTTTTTTTTTTTTTTTTTTTTGACCGATCCCACCACAAAAAAAATAAAAAATAAAAAATAATAAGATGGTGAAACTGTATCCATCATAGAAGAGAGAGAGTTTGTATTACAAACAAGAGAGATTATAAAATACAGACTACCAAGATTTGATTTACTATCGAATCAGTAGCGAGTCATAACATATTCAAGACATTCTAACCTAATAATTCGGGTAATTTAGGGTGTCGGGTGATTTTTGAAACTACTTAGAAAAATATGTTCGTTTAAAAAAAAAATCAGAAAAAATGGATAATGTAAAGTGTGGGGTCAAGGGCGGAGCCACGTAGGGGCCAGGGGGGCACGTGCCCCCCTGAAATTATTAATTTTATAGGTTCGTATATTGGAGTTTGGAAAATATAACTGCCGTTTATATATTTGTACAATGAAATTCGAAATAAATACTAAAAAATTCATCTGCTCAGATGGCAAGGGTCATGGTTTTCGAGCTCTTCTTTGGACACGCCTCGAGTTCAAATCCAAGGAACGCAAATTCTATTTTGAAAAAGAAAAAAGAGTTCAATTTATATTATTTAATCATATATATTTAATTATTTTTTTTTTACACGTATATTTAAGTTGGGATTCTAAAATTATTTATTATTATTTTTGAATTAATATTACTTAATATAAATATTACATCTTCTAAAAAAAATCAACCGATTACGGATACGTGATCTTTTTTTTTAAATGTCGAATAAGTTGATGACACATTAATTTTATGCCTAACAAAATATTTAATATTTTAAATTTTCTAATATATCTTTATTAGATATAAAATTGAGAGTATTTGAAGAATATAGTAGATAAAAAAAAATTGAAAGTTTAAAGATCTAATAGACAGAAAATTCAAAATTTAAGGTTCTTTCAGACTAAAAATTGAAAGTTTAAGAGTCTGTTAAGAACATTTTAAAGTTTAAGGACTATATAGACATAAATCGAAAATTTCAATGACGAAACTTGCAATTAAACTCTATTGGAATTGTGCCTCTCCTGACAAAAAATTCTGGATCCGCCCCTGTGTGGGGTGATTTTTGAAACTATTTAGAAAAATAGGGTCGTTTTAAAAAAAAATCGAAAACAATGGGTGATTTTTTTTGTCTTATTAGGAGTGCGCGGGTTGAACCCGCTTGACCAGTCAACCTCTGTCATAGGTATGCAATCTAACCCTATGTGTATTTAGTTGTGCGATCGCATAGATATGCGATATGCGATATGCGATCGCATAGATTGAGATCATCCAATCAAAACACATAGGTTTAGATCGCATAGGTATCCAACCAAATACAGTGATTCATATTTATGTGGAGGTTGATTGGTCCTATGCGATCTCGAGGTTGACTGGTCAGAGTGCACGGGTCAACCTTTTTTTCAATTTTTTTTTTAAAACGACATTATTTTTCTAAGTAGTTTCAAAAATCACCTCCTACCCTAAATTACCCTAATAATTCACAGTAGAAATAACTTATTATTATACCAGAAATTGAAGACGATATATAGATATATAGTTTTAATATTTTGACTGCTTCAGGTTTCATTTATTTATTTTCACTTCCACAAAAGCCAAAGGTAGGCTAGCCGCTTGTTTCGTTATCGCACCGCATTTGGCTAAACTTTAAAAAAAGAAGGCTATTTCTTCTTTAAAAAAAAAAAAAAAAAAAAAAAGTAAAGAAAAAGTCAGTCAGTCCGTCATTCGCGGCAACACTCTCCAATCACACCCACCCACATCTATTTTTACCCTTCTCCACTGCGGGAAAACTTTTTTTATTTTATTTTTTTTACAAGGAATTTAGAATTATTATAACAAATATGGAATAATTTAGCTAAAAAATAAATTATGTTTGGGATTCACTTCGTTGTTTTCAAATTTTCTAAATAGAATTAATCTAGTAAATTTTTGGTTTGTTGAGTTTGTTTTGGAAAATAATATTATGTGACCAAAAAGTGAAAATTTTGAAAATGATATCTATATATTTTTTATATTCTAAATCTACTACCAAATATACATGTTAGAAAATTGGAATACTATTCTAATTTTTATTCAAAAAAAAATAAAATCATATTTATATTTTTAGATCACCAGCAAACATATTTATAATAAAATAATGGTTCTCATTTTTTTTTAACAAATATGGTTGGATAATTTGTAAAAGGTTGTTCTTAAAAATAGTTATCAAATTTAAAAATAAATAAGACGTGACAAACTTATTTGATCGAATTATTATTATTAATATTTTTAAGAAAAACAAACAATAACTTGATGTATTTTTAATGTCCTCTAAGCTATTGTCCACATACAATAATTAATTGACATTTTAAGCATAACTTGATATAAATATATAAAATATTAAAAAAAAAAGATTTTATTGAAATAAATGAAAACAACCCTTAAAAAAACAAAAATTAAAAAAATATCCGAAACAACCCCTATAGGTTGATGTGCACTTTTAAATCAAGGAAAAACACAACTTTATCGATTATATTATTGTGTTATAAGATGGACCACTTATGAAATCAAATTAAGAAAAATAATATATAATTGTACAATTATACACTAGAGCTTAATTTATAGAAGTAAAATTATTTTCCAAAACAGCTTATAGACATTTGTGATATATGATATATATGGGATTTAATTTCAAAAAGCCTAATCATTAAAATTAGTGCAAGGTTTAAGGAATTGAAAGAAAAGGCAAAAAGAAGAGAAAATATTTGCATCATCAGCAATAAAGTATATGATATTATGCAATCCCGACAATCCCAAAAGAAAAAGAAATTAAAAAAAAAAAGTGCAATTGTGGCTGTTCCCATTTTCCCCGGTGGACATAATGGACCACCGGTGTAGGTGTCCGGTCCGGCGGCCCCATTGGAATTTATCACTCACCAATCTTCTTCTTGAATTGAGCAAATAAAACCCTAGCCATTTTGATTTTCATACAAGTTTATGAGATCGATTTTACCAGATTTAAACAAAAAAGAAATCTCCCTCGTAGCCACAAAGATTCACAAGAACTGGGGCCTACATCAAAGACAAGATGATCTCATCTCTCAATATATATATCAAACAGCTTCTTAAAAAATACGAAAATGGAGTCACGGATATCTTCGCCTTATCTACATATTTAATTCTACGCTTTTGAGTAGCTATTTTAACAACAACATGGACCACCAAACCCATATCATATTTCTTGCATATACTTTCTAATTTTCTACACATGCATTCATTGCATCATATCACTTAATAACTCTTCCTCCCAAATTTTTCAATTGTTTTCGATAATTGAAAATTGACATGTTCTATTTCTATTGATTTGAATATTTGAATCCCTCTAACCCACTTGTAAGAAGATTTTTTTTAAAGAGAAAAAAAAAAAATAGTGACAAATTTAAAAAAAAAAATCACAATCTTAATTGTTTTAAATCTAAATTATTGATATTTTTACCAAAGATTATTAAGAGGTGAGAAGTCTTAACTAATATTTTGATCAAGAAGTCACTGGTTCGATCCTCTGTCCACATGTTGTCAAAAATATATATATATTTTTTAGACTGACTTGGTTAAGGATACATGTTTTATTATGCGGCATATATTATTATTAATAGATATATAAATATGCAATAAATACGTGCACAATTGACATAAAACTTTTATTGTAATAACCATTGATATAAGGGAAGGCAAAACATTTCTATAACATATGTATATTTT
This sequence comes from Herpetospermum pedunculosum, assembly GCA_028017165.1. Classification (NCBI taxonomy): domain Eukaryota; kingdom Viridiplantae; phylum Streptophyta; class Magnoliopsida; order Cucurbitales; family Cucurbitaceae; genus Herpetospermum; species Herpetospermum pedunculosum. The sequence continues at coordinate 73,685,499 of CM051525.1, forward strand.
TTCTTGCGGACCACAAAAACACAGAATATATTTATATATAAGTGCACCTTCAAAATATATAATTTAATCTTTGCTGGACTGAACGATTTTCCTTTTTTTTTTTTTTTTTTTTTTTAACAGAACCACAATTAAATATGAAGTTAATATAAAGCAAAGTAAAGTAGGATGAGAAGAAAAAGGAGATATATAATTCTCATGCACAACTAAATATAATTTTTTTTTGTTTCTGAATTAATTTATGGCTCGAACTCATCTGGTTCCTCCTGGAATTCAGCCTCGTCATTCTGGAACCTTCCCATGGAATTACCACCGTACTCGAATGTGTTGCCATTGTTGTTGTAGTTGTTGTTGTTTCCGAACCTGCCCCTGGAGTTGCTGTAATGGTGAGGCTCCCTGTTGAGGTCATAATAGTACTTTCCATTCTCCATGAATCTGGTGTCGCTCATCCCTTGTCGTACCACGTTATTCGCATTGTTGTTGTCGTCGTATAAAGGAGTTGTTGTGAAATCATCTCGGGAAAGACGGGTGTTTGTGAAGCTTTGTCGTCCGTTGTCGTAAAGATCTTTGTTGTAGTAAAACGAATTCTCGTACGGCTTCCTCGAGTTGCCATTTTGGAAATTATCATTCTTCTTGTAGTACTCTTCCGACTCCGATTTGTAAGGAACTGCCTCCTTTCTTCTGTAGTTGTTATTGTTGTAATACTCTTCTGACTCTGATTTGTAAGGAATTGCGTCGTTTCTTCTGTAGTTGTTGTTGTTCTCTTCCGACTCAGATTTGTAAGCAACGACGTCGTTTTTTCTGTAGTTGTTGTTGTCGTAGGCGGTGGGATCGAAGAATTTTTCATCGGAATTAGGAGGGAGTTGGCCGGATTCGTGGCCGTAGAGACCATAGCCGTTGTCTTGGGTTTGAGGGATGAAATTAGGCTGTTGGTCTTGTGGATTTGTTAAAGGGTCGACGACTTTGTTGGGGATCTGAGTTTCTTTAGTGTCGAAATTGTCGCCATTATTCGGAACTTTGCTGAAGAAATGACTTTCTCTTGCATGGATTTGAATGCAAAGAAGACTGAAAATTAGAAGAAGAGAAATGAGATTGTTGGGTGAGGAAGCCATGAATGGCTGGGTGTGGGTAGGGAGGATTCAAACGAAGAAGAAGATAAGAGCTTAAAGAAGACTATTGTGTGTATTGTAATTGTATAGTGAAGGAGAGTTTGGAATATTGGTGATATATTTTATAGGCATTCTTTCTAACTTTCTACTCATTAGGTGCAAGTGGGTGGGGGGAAAATTTTAATGTTGGTGGACCCTATTCTTTAGTAGAACTTCAAAAAGTCGTTGTTTTAATTACCATTATTTCCATTATTATCTTCCCAATTGCGTGTCATTAGTACTTCTACTGCTGTAATTAACCTTACTAACATATATCAAATTTAGTTATATATCATCCATCAATAGCTTACGGATTCAAATTATTAAGAACTAATCATACTACTTTACAAACGGGTAAGTAAACAACATTTTTAGTAGTTTGTTAAGTGTTGATGTATGAATAATACTTTAACTTCCTCACTTGTTAGGTATTGTGATCAGTAGGCATTTTCTACTAACCACACTTCTTTTTTTTAAATAGTTGTCAAGTAAATCTTACTTTTTTTTGGACAAAACTTTACTTCTCCAAAAAAAATTACTTGAGCAACTTGTCCTATTGTTACTAACAATTTTGTACTATTGAATGTAAGAGATGGTGCAAAAGTAATTCAATTTTGTATCCAACAATTATTACGAGACATGAATGATTTTTGAATTTATATCTTACACCGTTATTAAAGACACCATATTGTAGTGGTCTATTCGTTAATTTTTCCTCCACCAAGTACCATTATATTATGCTTTTAATACAAGTAATTAAGAAAGAGTGAGATATGCAGAAAATGAGAAATATGAAAAAATTATTTTTATTTTCCTAAAAAAAACTAGTGTTCACTTTTTAGTAGTGGTTATTTATAAGAAGATTTTTGCTAATCGATCTAGAGGTAAGTTGTTAATTTTTGTATTTTTTTTTTGTATTTTTTTTTTTTTTTTGACAATATGTAAGACATAAATTCGAATTTTTAACCTCTTAGTTGAAGATATTTGTTTTACATTTGTATAACTATGCTTAGGTTGTCAATTCTATTTTTTTTTTAAAATCACTACAAATAAATCATATTTGAATGTAACCGACATTATTCTAACCTATGAATAGTATGATTCATTATGAAATGATTTTTTTTTTTTATTCGTTGATTAATTATTAAGGAAAGATTGATCTGGCCTTTATTAGTTGATGAATCTAATTGATTGTATTATGGCTTGTAAGACACTTTAAAAATAAAATTAAGTTTGATTAAATTAAATATTCAGAAATGTTGAGGCACTAATTTCCAGAAGTGACCGCATTAAACAATAACTTTATACGTATATATAGATAGAGAATAAAGAGGAAGGAAATTATTAAGCCGTGCGGTGATTCCTTTTTTGCTATATTTGAAAGCAAAGGCCAAATGAATAATAATTAAAGGGAGGGGGAGAACATTGGACTTTTGTCTAACTCTTTTTATGTATAATTTTAAATGAAGATAATGGGGGGAAATAAAAGAGCAAAAAAATTAATAATAATAAATTGCATATAGGTTTTTGTAGAGGTAGATGGAAATCAAATAAAGTGGTGAAGTAATTGATGTTGGAGTGTTGAAAAAAAAGAAAAATGTTAAGAAGCTGAATAATGGCATTCATTTTTTAGCCACAACTACTAAATGCTAGGCTCTATTTAACTGCACCTAAATTTGAGGTGTGCAGCTGCTAGTTTCATCTTTTTTTTTTTTTTTTTTTTTAATCATTTTAACAATCATTAGACTCCAAGAGATTTTCATCAATTAATTAGATAGATTTATTTTTTTGTAAAAACCAAAAATTAGGCAAATAAATCTAAATGATCAAGAGTCAAAATTTGAGGTTGCAAACTTTAAGTAAAGTTTAAATGGTCATACATTAGTCTAAATTAGGCAAATAAATCTAAATGATCAAGAGTCAAAATTTGAGGTTGCAAACTTTAAGTAAAGTTTAAATGGTCATACATTAGTCTCTTTCTTATGGGTTGATGGCAAAAATTTGATTCCTTCTTTTTTATGATGAATGAAGGGAACATTGCGAATGCAAATTGATTATTCTTCTCATTTGAATTACTGATGGAGCTCAAATTGTCCTTTCCCTTTGAATTATTAAAGGAAACATTGAAGGTGAAAAATTGATTTTTCTTCTCCTTCGAATTACTGGAGGGAATACTGATGGTGGAAATTGATTCGTCATCTCCTTTTTATATGGTGAACAACCATGAAATTTAATCTGTTAGCACCGACCAACGTTCAGAGGCTCGCAAAAACTGATATTGCGTGGTCAAAGCAATGATGCGAAGACCGACATAAAATTAAAGATGTCATGTGGACATCGACTTGAAAATTGAAGTAATCAACCAACATTTGAAGACTCTTAGAAAATTAAAGATGCAATGTGGAGCATCGACCTAAAGTTTGCAACACCGACCAACATTCGGAGGCGGCAGATTTTCTTTTTACCATAACATTTTACCTTATTCTCCTTATTTTCAAGTTGAGCATTTGTGATCCTTCATGTTCCAACCTCATGTCCAACTTGAGGGAGGGTACGAAAGAATATCTATCTTAGGAGGTTTTTCAAAAAAAAAATCTATCTTCTTTATATATCTATATTTATGTCTTATCTTTTTTCATACCGAAATTAGATTTAGTTTTAAGTTATATATACACCAACTTATCCTAAATGAAAATTAGGTGGAAATACAGTTTTGTCAACCCTAAACGATTACAAGTTAAATAATATCAAATGTTAAATTATGAAGGATCAATAATTCAAGATGAAAATAGTTGGTTAAGCTATAAATTTGATCTTGTATTTGAGTATTCTTTGATAGAGTAACTAAAGATAAGTATTATGCATCTTCTTAAATTTTGTCTCTACCATTAAAATCAAACGATATATAAAACACCAATATGATGAAATACCTAATTGTATGCATTCATTTGTAATCTCGCTAGTTAATCATTCATTTGCAATCTCTCTATTAAGCTCTAATTGTAGGTATTTAACAAATTATTTGTAATCTCTTTGATTATTTTCTGGTTCACACCACCTAAGTTAAAATTCATCTAATAGAGTATTACACTAACATTCTCTCAATAAATATTAACAATAATATACGTCCTAAACAAAATTTAAAGTAGAGAAATATAATTAAAATCTTCAAACCAACTGTTTTTTTAGCATATCAAATGAGATATGAAGATTTGAACTTTTAACTTCAAATGAAGGAGGAGTACATGTTAACTACTACCGTTCAACTATGCTCACTTTAAGCTTCGAACCAAGGACGAACATAGTTAATTTGGATGACAGTTACCAAAGAGTAAGTAGTAAGTACACATAAAAGTAGATTTGTGATGGGAAGAAAACAATGAAATAGGGTAATGATGTGGGGATTGTGGGACAAACAAATAATGACATTTAGTGGAAGGGATCATGTGGGCTTGAAGTTGAAGGTTTGTCCATCACAAGGGGATGCCTGCCCTTATCAAACAGACTGTAGGGGAGGGCCTACACCCACGCGCCTTCCACTTTCACATGCGCGACTGGCGTTGCATTATACACCTAAAGTCCCTAAATTTTTGACATTTTCCACATCCACCACACACACATTTACATATCATACCACTATGGTCGGCTTTCCAAAGCATTTCAACCCTAATTTGTCAAAACAATATATTCCATCAACTTATATCATTATAAATCTTATTTTATTTTTAACCAATTTTCTAACTTTTACTATTTTTTTTCTAGCACCCCCTGAAATTGTGCCATTGATTGTTCAACATTACCAAAACGATGGTGCTCAAGTCATCCTTACTCTTATTAGTTATGACATTTTCTTGTCAATATTTCTTTGTACATACGGAGATCTCATATGTAATTGATGGAACTTTAACAAACCAAAAAATAAAAAATATACTTTACGAAAATAATGAGTTTGAGAATATTTGTGGATTGATTGACTAAAGACTGTTTTTAAAAATTAATTAGAGTTTTTAGGTTGGTTTTCAGTTTTTTAATCGATGATGAACATAACTCAACCAAAATAATCTATGAACTATCGCCTAAGAGGTCAAGTATTTCGAAATTCTCCTTGTATTTTGTCAAAAAAAAAAAAAAAATTACGAATATTGCAAAAATTAAAGGAATATTTTTCTCATAAGCTACACTCGAATGATTTCAAACCTAATATGAAAACAGAATTGAAGTGTTCAAAAAGGAAAAAAGTTGGAGAGTAAGTAGGTAAAAGAAGGTTCCACACTTTATGTACTGCTGATTAAATTGTTCTCATATAAAAAAGAAGTAAAATAAAATTTAAAAGAAGAAAAAAGAAATGATTAAAAATGGAAGATGAAATTAAAAATAAAGAGAAAGGAAAAAAAAGATAGAAAGGTTTGATTTTATTAAAGCTAAAGCTGTAGTGCTTGACTAGACTTAAAACCCTTTGAGAAAATAAGAAAAAAAATTGATAGGGAATTGTTTAGAGAAAAAGAGAAGTCTGAATAAATTTACCTTTTGAACCATCACTATAATAGAAGCTATTAATCAAATAAAAGAAAGCTTTATAAAAAACAAAGATGTTTCTGTCATCAACTTTGCATTGGATTCACAATTTAAGTAATAGTTTGCAGTAATCAGTGCATACATCTTCAACATATATAACATCAATTTAAGCTACCAAATTGCAATGTAAATGATTATATGTAGGAACAAATATGAACTTTTTTTTTTAAATCAATTTATACTCCTAAACTTTGTGAATTGTATCAATTAAAACCCTAAACTAACAAATGAATGGATTTAAGTTTTGAGTATCAATTTACACCTTTTGTTAGATTTTATTTAAAAAAAAATTAATTTAAAGAGGTGAAGAAGACATGATTTTAACATCTAAATCTATAAACTTTCATAAATTCAATTGTATGAAAATTTGAGAGTTTAATTGATAAATTACAAATTTACAGGTGTAAGTTCTTAAATTGATACCATTATTAATTCACAACTTTAAATGAATTTAACAAGTTAGAAAGTTTTAAATTGATTTATTTTTGTAAAACTAAGAAAAAAAAGGGTTTTCACATCGTCTTCTTTTTTCCTTGGAATAAGTGAGATTTAATGAGCGTGATTAGCGGCAGAGTAGTTATATTTTGCATTTTAAAAAAATGAAATTGACTATATTAAATATCAACTTTGCCTTTTATTTTTGTTTGGTAATTGGTAATGGTAACCCACTTTATTTGAAATAAAAAAATAAAAAATGTAATGTTTGATATGGTCTCTTTCTTGTAGCAGTAAGGAATAAAGTGAAACAAGAAGATAAAGGTAAAGTAAGAGTATCCAATGAGAAGGTTAAATTTGGGTTCAATCCCACAAATTGATATCTATGCTTTCGGTCAATCTCTAGGCTGCTGCTACACCCATTTAAAGTTTAGGGTAATTATATATCATTTACTTCAAATATATATATAGTTGTCTTTAGTCTGCTCGTCTTTAATGTTTAAAAGCTTCAATTTGTCAACATAAACATAGCTCAACCAGTATATTGTATTAGATTAAGAAGTTACGTGTTTCCACATATTGTAAAAAAAAAAAAAAATCATTTTACTTTAAAAATAATATTTTTTTTCAAACGATAACATTGAAATTGAATAAAAAAAAATTAAACATACAATTTAAAATATCACTTTTCATGTTGAAATATTCACTTCATTTTATTGAATTAGAAAAATGAAAATGATTCTACTTCAAATCAAAAGGTTAACATTGTTCAAATTTTAGAGGTGACTTGAAGCAAGGTTAGGTACAATTAAAAAATTAAACTGATTCTTACTTGGGCTAAAATAAATTCAATTTAACCTTTTTCAAATTTTGGATGCGATTTAGAGTCGGTGGGGTACCATCCTTTTTTTTTTATAATTGAGTAGGGTTAGATGAACGTTTTAAATTTTAATATTAAAAAAATGTCATCTCTTGGAAAATGACATTTTACAATATTATGTCATATTCATTTATCTTAATTTCAATGACATTATTGAGGTACAGATTTAATTCAAGATGTTTAATAACAATAAAAGTAGAACTTCCCCGTAAATATCAAAGAAGATTTTATTTGAGTTTAATTGTGCATGTTGTGGGCTGATCCAAGAAAAGTCTCATCAAGCCCAAAAAAGATACCCAACTTCTAACTTCTCTAAAGAGGAAATATCAATGCGGTTAAACTCTCGTTTAAGAAGGAAATACGTTCTATTAGGACTCTAATGTGTTAGGATCAAATCATTACAAATATAAAAATTAAACCCTAAGGTAGACAACAATTTACTCACTGTCCTCTTCAATCACTCTCTCTAACCACGACATTAACTTTGACATTAGAGCGTGTTGGACATGACACCTCGAATTTATCTTGTAGGTCGGACCAGTTGAGACGAAGGCTGAGTTGTCCATCTCTTGTCAAATGCACACATCGACCCTATCTATGATTGATCTCGGACTTTGAATTTTTTTTTTCTTTAATAAAATTTAAACCTTGCAAAAATAATAATAATGATAATAATAATAATAAATAAGTTGAGATTTAACCTTCCAATTATAGTTGTAGTATTCTTGTACATATGTTTTTCTTTTAGAAGGAAATAAACATAGGACAATATAATCATGTGACATGCATTGTGAATAATCCAAAAAAATAAATAGTGGGTTGCAATCACAAACAACTATGAGAGTCGAGAAAGCTCTGTTTGGATAAGCTTCCATCAACCACCCGAAGAAGAAGAAGTTGGTTCTGCATTTAGCGCTCGTCTCTGCCATTGCAGCTCAAATTTAAAGCTTTTTTTTTTTGGCTTTGTGGGTCTCTCTCTAATGAGTTCTTACAAAGTAGCAAAAAACGACCCTAGAACTAGAACAGCCAAATAATCAGATTAAATGTCTCAAACCATAAATTTCAGAGTTAAAATTGATATCAATCAGTGGAAGACATAGACAATGGATTCCATAGCAGAAGAGAAAACAGCAACACATTAGGAATCATAATTGGGATCAAGGGATTAACATCGCTGCCGAGACGCTTTCTTCCGAGCCTCAATCTGACAAAATTTCTCCTCTGTTCATCGCCCCACTGAGCAGCATCGACGCCTTTAGCAAGAATCAACGGCGGAGGGAGTTGAAAAGGGCATTTGGATCGCCAAGAGGTTTTAGGGAGGCCGAATCGGGAGATCCTTTTGAGGAACAGAGAGAAACCCCATTGAAGGTGAGGAGAGAGAAAGGGGAAAATTGAAGGGTTAGGGCAGAGGAGAGGGGGGTAATCCCAATTGAAGTAGCAGGGGATTTTGGTGGCGATGAAGAACTGAGAAGATAGCGGCGGAGCGGTGGTGGGGCAGAGGAGGATGTGGGTTAGGGCTTGAAGCTTTTGAGGCCATGGCGATTCTTCCATTTGTTCCACTTTCAGTATCAGAAAATGATCAGAGATGAGAAAGATAGAACGCGGGAGAATTGGCTTGGGTGTTTAATTGGGCCTTTGGCCCTTTTATTTTTGGGCCGATAGACATGGGCTAAGAGTGTGCTGGGCTTTTACAGACTTGGATCCGTAACAAACAGCATTTCAAATGTTTTATTTGATCTCTAGATCTTCATAATTAATATAAATTTCATATCATTTATTTCTCATTTCCATACTAGACTCAATTGTAATTTTAAAGTAATTTAATATAAATCTTACGTTAATCTAAATGCCAACTAGAGCGTAGCTGAGGACATGATGTATTGCCAACCATAGGTCCTAGGTTCAAGTCTCCCACCCCATGTTGTCAAAAAAAAAAAAATAATAATAATAATAATAAATAAATAAATAATGCCCTAAGTCATATACATAAATATCTAAAATGATTTTTCATGTAAAGTTTTAAAACCCGCTGTTCACACGAGATTTCGAACGAAGGATGGAAATTCGACACGTGTAAATGAAATTTGAATTTGTATTTGTATTGTATGTATCTGTATCTGTATCAGTGCGTAGTGGATTACAACCTCTATCCTCTGATTCTTTCTCTCTCAAATGTAACTGTACTTGAGAGTTTCGCAGCTTGTTCTCGATGTTGGGTTTGTTTCGAGTGGGTTTGTTTCGAGGGCTTTGCAGCTTGTTCTCGATGTTGGGTTTGTTTTGAGGGCTTCGCAGCTTGTTCTCGATGTTGGGTTTGTTTCGAGGGCTTCGCAGCTTGTTCTCGATGTTGGGTTTGTTTCGAGGGCTTTGCAGCTTGTTCTCGATGTTGGGTTTGTTTCGAGGGCTTCGCAGCTTGTTCTCGATGTTGGGTTTGTTTCGAGGGCTTCGCAGCTTGTTCTCGATGTTGGGTTTGTTTCGAGGGCTTCGCAGCTTGTTCTCGATGTTGGGTTTGTTTCGAGGGCTTCGCAGCTTGTTCTCGATGTTGAGTTTGTTTCGAGGGCTTCGCAACTTGTTCTCGATGTTGAATTTGGATCTTCTCGATGTTGAATTTGGATCGAGGGCTTCGCAGCTTGTTCTCGATGTTGAATTTGGATCGAGGGCTTCGCAGCTTGTTCTCGATGTTGAAGGATTGTTCAGTCTTCCAAGGATTCAGGGAGTCTTCGTTGTTTGAGAATTCTCTCTGAGCTCTTAGGAGTAGAAATTTTCTGAAAATTGAAAATGAAGAATGAGCTCTCTATTTATAGAGTTCTCATGTGCCTAATGGGCTTGGGCCTGGATCCAATGGCATTTTGGGTTCAATGGGCTTTTGGGCTTTGGGCCAAATTGTCATTTAAATAGCTTTCTGGCCCGATTCGATTTCGAGCCCAATTGAGCTATGACCGAATTTGCTCGGCTAAGTTTATTTGATCCGCTGACCATGATGAAGACACGTGGCGATCGCTGATTGGCCGAAATTTCTCGGTCAACACCCGCATTTATATATTAAAATAAGATTTTTTTAAAAAAATATATTATTATATCTTAAGTTGAACTGGTAAATAATTTCAATTAGTTAATATGCTATGATTAGTTTACTTATATATATAATTATCTTGCACTCTTATATTGTATCCAATTCCAACTATCATCTATAACTCCAACTATCATGTGGTAAAAACCTAATACCACCTAATAGTCTCTCAAGAGGTTTGGTGTGTTTTTGGCTCTTCCGTCAAATTTTTGTGAGGTAAGGGATCATACCCGTGACCTCTTAGTCACTTGTCTATACAATATATCGTTTGAGCTATGCTCATGGTGACCAAATAATATTGTAGTTAAGTATGTAATTTTAAATTTTAGTATTTCATCATTTTTCAAATAAAAAATATTTTTAACATTTTTTCAAAACTAGAAAATAAAAAATATTTTTGACATTTTTTCAAAACTTGAAACTAAAAATGATCATTTCTCTTGTCATTACATGACCTTATAAAGCCTTTGGGCACACTACTCCTAATGGACCACAAATTCAGCCTAATTATTGGGTCGTCCGATCCAGCCTGACCCTAAGAAGTAAAGGCACGAGTCCAAGTCCAAGTACAACGGACCTAAGACATTGTTTGAGTCTTGGTCAGATCGATCCAAGGTCCAATTACTAAGTTCATGGCTCAAATCTTGGGTTTAGCTTGTTGAATCCATGTTTGGACCGAGTTTAAAGGAGTCTTGGATCGGCCCATTAGATTAGTCGATTGAATATTCATTATTTAAATTCATTATTGAATTGTTTTTAAAATTATTTTTTTTTAGAGAAATTGTAGTAGATGTCAATTAAAAGTTTCAATTTTATAGATATAGCATCTTTTGAAAAATTTGGTAAATATGGGAAATTTGTAAAATGAATTTTTTTATTCTCTATTATCTTTGATAGTATTGAATTATTCTCCAAATTCCAAACTATAGTACACAACCCGCCATCTTGAAACGAAAAAATTTCATATCGACATTTCATCCATGATTACCAAGCTTCCAAATCGCGGAAGTTTCATCGTAATGGTTAATTCAAGATAACAAAAACGGAACGAGAAATCTTTAGAATACACACGATACCAAAACACATTGAACACAAAAACAAAAACATTTTATAATGCAAAAATCCATCAATAGCAAAAATCCTACAATATGCAACCGTAAAATGCTATAATATTGGCTCCTTTATAAAATGATTTTTTTTTCGTATTCCCTTTATAATTTGTAAAATAAAAATTATTTATAGTGATTATTATTTATAGCATTATATCAGTATCAATAAACTGAAAGACAACAATAGAATATTATAATATTGACTCCTTTGTAAAATGGTTTTTTTTATCCTCGTATTACCGTAATAATTTGTAAAATAAAAATTATTTATAGCATTTTATCACTGATAGTATCAATAAACTATCACGGATAGTATTTTATCAGCGAAAGTATTCTATCATTGATAATACTTTTCCGATTTTAAATGGAACTAACGAGAGTGATTCAAAGTAAAAATATATATAGCATTCTATTACTGATAGTATGAATAAGTTATCAGTGATATCATTCTATCAGCGATAATATTCTATTAGTGGTAGTACTCTTCCAATTTTTCCAAGTAATATCAATCTTTATTTTGAAGTTTACGAAAAGAAAAATTATTTATAGCATTTTATCATTCATAGTATTAATAAACTCACTGATAGCATTCTATCAGCGATAATATTCTATCACTGATAATACTCTTCTGATTTTAAATAGAGCTAAAGAGAGTGATTGAAAGTAAAAATATCTATTACGTTGATAGTATCAATAAACTATTGCTGAAGCATTCTATTTGCGATTGTATTCTATCACTGAGAGTACTCTTTCGATTTTAATTCATTGATTTTGGGTTGTGGACCAACTGTCATACCCCGTCCCATATTACTCTACCGAACCTAGGTCGTGTTGTGATGACAACAGACCCCAAGAGTGCAATGAAATCTATTGTCAAGTCTTTCTAGTTTATAACTTAAACTTCGTTCAGATGCTATCTCAACTATCTCTCGTTGAAACTCAAGAGCAATTCTGGTGGAAAAATAAACATAAAAGAATGAGCTAAAAAGCCCAGTGAGTGGTACGCTAATAATAAAATAAAATTCAGGGATATACTCTTTTTATAAACAAGAGTAATTCGAAACTCTATAAAAAACCAGCGTAAATCGTGATCTAGATGAACAAAACATCAAGTAATCTCTTATCAAAACCTTTAAACTGCCAACACAGATAAATAAATCCATAAAGATCAAATCTGTAACAACTCTTGAAAATGTAAACACAAGTTTGTAAAATACATCACCAAATATGTACCCAATCTCTGGTCTGGCCTAGAGTAATCCCAATACACACAGCAGAGCAATCTTTGTCATACTATGCACCGACGAAACTCTAGGTACATAGCAGAGCCTCTGTCATACGTGCACGCAGAACTCTCTCAGAACTCTCTATCTCTGGTATAGTAAATCAACTTCTATAAAACTTCTATAAAAGTTTCTTAATCTCTTTATATTTTCTACCTTGAATATCTTAGTACAAATTTGAAATCTATATTTTCTTAATCTCTATATTTTCCATATTTTCTTAATCTCTCCATATTTTCTATCTTTGAAATATCTTAGTAAAAATTTAAAATCTATATTTTCTACCCTTGAAATTTATATATTTTTTTAATCTCTCTATATTTTCTACCTTGGCCATACATAGAAAAATATTGCAACCGATAATTCAAGTGTAGAAAATATAGAGATTAAAAAATTTTAATTTTTACTAAGATTTGACCAAATCATCCATAAAAGCCAAGTCGAGCATAGCTCAATTGGTATAAGGTTGTGCCCGTGACTATGAGGTCATGGGTTCAATCCTTCCTTGAATTAAAATACCGTTGCAAAAAAAAAATCATCCATAAAAGAGATATTGGAGAAGATTGTAGATGAGAAGGGCAAAATAGAAAATTAGTGAGAAGGAGGCAAAATAGAAAATTAGAAGTCATTGGAAGAAAAAAAAAAAAAACAAACTTACGTGACTTTAAATATAATTTATTAATTTTAAAAAATAGATAAAATTTGGTCAACCAAACTCTAGGCTGCAAAAAATAATTGTATTCCGAGGCAAGAAAGTAAGTTTTACTGAATTCTAAGAGCAGAAAATGAATTATCACAATTCACAATCATCTAATTCCATCTGGAAGCTTCCACAGCCTTCTCGATCTTCTGTTGTTCTTCCAGACTCATCTTTCTGTACCTCTTTTCTATGCCCCAACGCCTCTCTTCCGAACCTCAATTAGCTTTCTGTGTAGCTTGCACAAAGATCCCAATTCCACCTTCAAATTGTTTGCAGATTTAGAACAATAAGAAGAAGAAGAAGAAGTTCTTCAAGTTACAGATGGGTTTAGATTATTATAAGGTTTTGCAGGTAGACAAGAGCGCCAAAGACGATGATTTGAAGAAGGCTTACAGGAAACTTGCCATGAAATGGCATCCCGATAAGAATCCCACCAATAAGAAAGATGCCGAGTCCAAATTCAAACAGATCTCTGAGGCTTATGAGGTAAAATTCCCTCCTTTCGATCTATCTCTCTTTCGTCGGAATTAGTAACTTATGCTATCAAATTCATCATTTCATTTTTTCGATTTCGTTCTCTTTCGGGTTTTGAAGATTATTGTGTCGATCAAAAGGAGAACCCCGATTGTCATTTCGAAAACTAAAATTCGATGACGGATTTGTGCTGAAATTTGTGGCAGGTTTTGAGTGATCCGCAGAAGAGAGCAATCTACGATCAATATGGTGAAGAAGGTTTGAAAGGTCAGGTTCCTCCTCCGGGCGCCGGAGGTCCTGGCGCCGGCGGTGCATCGTTCTTCCCAACTGGGGATGGACCAACGATGTTCAGATTCAACCCTAGAAATGCCAATGACATTTTTACTGAGTTCTTCGGTTTTTCGACCCCATTTGGAGGAATGGGCGGCGGTGGCAGCGGCGTGAGGGGCGGTTCAAGGCCATTTGGCGGTGGCATGTTTGGGGATGATATGTTCGCTTCATTCAGTGAAAGCCAGACGATGAGCCAAGGTCCAAGAAAAGCTGCTCCAATTGAAAGGAGACTGCCCTGTAGTCTTGAAGATCTATACAAAGGCACCACTAAGAAGATGAAAATCTCCAGAGAAATAGCTGATGCTAGTGGGTATGTGCTCTTCACCTCCATGATTTGCTTGTTTTTTCCATGGTTCTGACTTCTGAGAAGAAATAACTCATCGTTTTACTTGTTATCTGCAGGAAGACATTGCCTGTGGAAGAGATTCTAACAATAGAAATCAAGCCTGGATGGAAAAAAGGCACAAAAATAACATTCCCAGAGAAGGGGAATGAGCAACCAAACGTGATTCCAGCAGACTTGGTTTTCATTATAGATGAAAAGCCACACAGCACATTCACAAGAGATGGAAATGATTTAGTCGCCAAAAGGAAAATCTCTCTTGCTGAAGCTCTAACAGGTTACACAGCCAATGTCACAACACTAGATGGAAGGAACCTGACCATTCCCATTAACAATGTCATTCATCCAGACTATGCGGAGGTTGTTCCAAAGGAAGGCATGCCAATACCAAAGGAACCCTCCAAAAGGGGTAATTTGAAGATCAAGTTCGACATCAAATTCCCAACATACTTGACTTCAGAGCAGAAATCTGGGATTAAGAAACTCTTGGTGTCATCTTAGACTGTGTCGCTTGTTGTTGCACTCTTGTAAAAATCAGTATTTTGAAGAATCTGTAATTCTGTTGCAAATCTGTTTTAAAACACTACTCAGAGGTTTGGCAGCAGAAAAAACAATAAATGTGTATACTTCAACTTGTTAAGTTGTTGAGCTTTGTATTGTGCCTGTAGTGATCAATGTTTTTGCTTTAATAATGAAATTCAATTTATCACAATTGTCAGTGTATCCATAAACAATGTTAAATGGAAAATTGAATAAAAAGAGAGAGAGATGACAGTAATTAGAAATAAAACACAGAGCCTTGTAAAATTTCGACGATTCTACAATGTAAACAAGAGCCATATGTTTTTCCCCTTGTAGAACATCATGTAGCAACTATATAACTTTACAAATTTTTATTATCAAATTTACTCTCTAAGACGAATGATACAATGCTCGACTTCCACCAATAAATTAGACTAAGGATCTCTAGGTAATGGCAGTCATGGTGCCCCTGGAGGGGGATATCATCTAAAACTAAAATATATTTGTGGGGAAACTGCTATATTTTGTTCCCCTGTACACAAATTCAGCCGCTAGTGAAGGGTATCAAAACTACGCAGCTTCTCAATATCTGAATATTTAATCACTATAATCGTCCGAAACAGCGGATTCTCCTCCACCATTGTTGCCTATTCTATTTGGTGAACAATCCGACTCCTCCTCGCTCGTATCGACATCTTCCAACTCCTCCTCCATATCATCGTTTCCCCCCTCTTCAGTGCCATTGTAGTCCTCTGATAAATCCACATCCTCATCACTACCTATCCCTAAATCACCATTCCATCTGTTGGAGGTGCCTTCAAAACCAAACTCCCAACCCCCCTGCTCATACCCAACTTCCTGGGCATCTTCGTCGGAGTCCATTGGTTCTACATTGTTTACATTCTCGTCATTCTCTTCGTCTTCCATCACATTTTCTTCATCTTCCATCGCATTCTCTTCGTCTTCCATATCGACGAACCTATCGATTTTTTCATCCTCCCATTCCCCAATATAATCTTCTTTTGGGGAATCATCTCTATTCTGAATACTACTCGACACTAGCCCCAGCATTTCTTCATCAGGAATGCTCTGCTCAGCCCTTCTCTTCCTTACCGTACGGCGGCCCCGTACACCCATAACCTGTGTTCCTTGTCCCAGTTGCCTCTGTCCTTGATTCATCTTCTCATTACTCTTGACATTTTGACGGCCACGGCCTGATTTAGAACCATTAACCTTTTTCTGCCATCTTTTACGACGTCCATATTCTCGACTCCCTCGACCACGTTTGTAGTTGTTTCTTGAACTTTTTGGATCAGCTGAGTTTTCTTTCTTAATCAGATCATCATAGTCCAGTTCGTTTAGTCCAGTTCGTTCAAAATTCTTAACCTGGGCATATCTACTGGGAAAGTTCTGCAGAGAGACAAATAAATCAGTTCTGAAGGATAATGACACACTTCTGGCAACAAGGCACATATTCTGACGAACAACAAATCAAACATGTATAAACTTATTTCATGATAGAACCCATAACGTCTGCAATAAGAGAAAAAATCAATTACCACGTGTTGTCCAATTTCCTTATCCTGGTCAGGCTCTGGTTTCTCACAACCGATATAATAAATCGATGCATCTACCTCACAAAGCCTTAAAGCAACAGCCGCACTAGTCCGTGGAATCCATGGTAATATAAGAACAGACCTGACATCTGCTGGGTCATGTATAACATTCCCAGAGATTGAACATGAGCTCAGGTGCTCGTCTGTTGTAGTAAAGTCTGATTTTAGGAAGTCTCGCTTAATTACACTTTCAAACAGGGTCAATATCTGTAAAATTCATCAACACAAGATAGCAGTTAAAGCTTCATCCATTCATAGAATCGTGAAAACAGAAAAGCTAGAAACAATTAGCAGATCTGATATGAACAGATTCGGTATTCAAATACAAAATTGAGGAAATGTTAGGCACAAGAACCCATCACGGATGCATACTACTATACATTTTAAATATGTTACTAGAATTTAACTATTAACTCCAAGTTCATTGGCAGTATTCCACGGGAATTCACATTCTGCTGCCAAACAGCACCAAATAATAAACAAGCATGAGCAGTGAGGCAGAATCAATCAACCACTGATTTCAAGCATCTGATCGACTTTAAAAAGAAAACTTAGAAACGAAAACATAAGTTCCTGCTGGTTCAAGCACATTCGGTATGGTATTGGTAACAAATTACTGTGAGAGAAGTAGTAGAGGAAGATAGCCGATCATGGCACATGTAACCAAGAATTATGATGACGGGGTTTATGGAAGAAACAGATAACCAGCAGTTTAGAAGATCAAGGGTTGGAGGTTTATAACAAATTTACAGTGAGCTCAGCACATGAAAATGGAGAAATACCTGTAGAAGCTCCTCAATAGATGATGATAATTTCATCCTGACACCCCAATCTTTCCTATGTTCTGTCCAAAACAATTGAAAAGCTTCTGACGGAACATGTACCTGTGAAAAAAAGTAACTCTTAATGATATACAAGTCCCGATAGAGAGGTCAAGGCAGCCATAAGTGCAGGCATGAGCCTTCAAATCTAAAAAGTGAAATAGGAATTGTGTTGAAAATAGCCTTCATGGTTATTGCTTCTCACCTCAATGAAAGCTAAGAGGGCTTTGAGCAATCTACTTTTGAGGGGGAGAGATGCATCTAAAGCGTGTGTATCCCAGTGTTTAGACCGCATTTCCCTCTCACAGTGACGTTTGTGTTCCAAAAAATCAATATCATTCCCACTAGTGGCAAAAGTTTGATGGCACGAAGAGCAATGAGAATGTTCAGAATCAAACAAGCACAGACAAGAATCACAAATGTCCAATAGCTGTGTGCAACTTTTTTCTCCGAATTTCATGGCACAAAATGTTGATGTGCTAAAGCACTCTCTTAACATCCACCTCTGCAAATCTTGATACCTTTTAAATGCTGCCTTCTTTTCATTTTCATTTCTCCCAAGCTCAATTCTGAATGAAGATGATGTAACCATTGTATCCAAATTTAAACCGCAAACAGTACTGCTAGGACTGTTAAAACCAGTGTTACAATCAGGACTTGAACTTGATTCATCATTTTCATTTTTAGGAGTAATTCCACTTTGAACCATCACATTGGTACACTGCAGATTCCTCCGAACATTTTCCTTAAATGATGTCTCTATCATTTGCAACATTACGCGTAGGTGTGATTCCCTAACCCCGCGTGTGTCCAAGGCCATCGAAAGAGTATCAAAGCCCTACAAATAAGAGAGATCAGTTAAATGAAAAGGTCAAAAGATGTATGACAGAATCTATACACAAAGGCTTGACCCACAAAATTCAGCTGTTTGAGATTAAATAGGTTACATATTGTTACATGGATAACAAACATCTTATATGACCAAATTCTAAAGCATATGCCTAACTAATACATAAAAATACAAGTTTCATAAAACAATCAGAACTAGATGCCACGTTCTTCTTCCTCTTCTTCCTTTAATAACAAATTCAGGCATTGATTAATCTAATGCCAAAAAAAGGATCAAAGAATGTACGTAACAACTATTTGCTCCCAAGAGACTAACGCTGATCTTTGACAATTTTAGTCTGACAGAAGTTTCCATTATAGTTAACAATATTCAACTGCGCAGAGAAAATCCTGGTCCCAACCGCTGAAATAATAAATGGAACAGAACATTCCAGGGAACTAAAATAAATTAATTCCATGAATCGGTAGTGGTATGAAATGTATGGTCCCCCCTCTAAATAAAAATGGGAAAAAGCTACTAAAGATGAACAGGACCTTATATAAGATAAACTAAGCACCACAAAAACAATGTCTACCTCTTCAGAATCAATAAGCCTCCATTTTCCATCATACATTTCAACAAAGATTCTCCCAGAACCAGGATCATTGCTTGAAGAAGATGCAACAAATTGCCAGTATCGATTACGCCTACGATCTCGACCAAGAGGCAAGGACCTGTATGTGTACATTTCTTCAGCTCTGTGGGCAATATAAGATTTTAACTGTGAACGTGACCTCTTTGAAGCATGTCCACATTGCTGAGCCAAAAAGCTATCTGGGCCTGGGAAAAGATCTGGCACTAAAGTAGCCCTCTCATTAGGCACACTACCTAGGTTTTCTGCAGTGCTTGGGGTTGCTTCATTGTTCTTAATGTCAGGAACAGGTAAAGGGCTTTGGCCACCCTCCATAGCGGAACCATTGAGTTCAGTTTCCACCTTGCTCACTATGTGAATTGGAAAATCAGATTTAGTAATGATCTCTTCTTTTAGGCGAGATTTATCAATCTGGGCCTCTGCCAACATTTGCTTCTTAACAGCATTTGCAGCTTCCAAACGATCCTGTTTAACCATTATTATTAAAATCAAAATCCTCCAATAAAAATGAAGCATCTAAAATATTTAATAACTATCATGAAGAAGTTCCATATATCGAACTAGAAGTGACGTTTACCTCAAGAACAAGGCGAATAGAGTTTCCTTCATTTGCAATGCTGGTTAAGGCAACAAGGGCATTCAAACGCTCCTCAACACTAAGATCATGATATTCACCTTCTGTAAGTCCTTGAATCCATGATTCACCTTCCTTGCTTTCATCAATCTCCATATTTTCTTGATCGAGATCGCTAATAGTAGGCTCATCAATGGCAGCATATTGCTCTGTAGGTATATTTAAATATTTTGCGTCCTTGGAACCACTTAGGGGGAACGATGGTATAGCTTGGGCAATTTCATTTTGTGGATTTCCAGCAATATCATGACATAAGTTCTCATTCTCAACTCCTAAGCTAGCATCTCCTTTGCTAACATCTTCATTCACCAAAGATGTCGTTGCTACATCATCAACTTCAGGATCTTCATCAACATCGTCACATTCAGATTCTTCATCTCTTTCAACATCATCAGCATCTTCTCCAGCCAAAAACCCATTCTGGAATACCTGAATTTTCTTTCTGGCATCTGAAAGTATTTCCTCGGCATCATCTGGATCCTTCCTATAGGGAGATCGTACACGATATGTGGAAGGAGCTATTCTTTCAAAAAGCTTAGTATCCCTCGTCAAAGCAACAGAAATGGAAGCCTCTGGTGTTTTGCTCGTAGACAGATCTCTAAGTCCAGATCTCTATACAATCGATTTACGGTGTAAGGTTTCTTCTTAAAACTAGACAACATAAAAAAACTAGACAACAGAAATATTAGGATCACCTGTATCTTCTCTGCAAGTTCTAGTACTGTTAACCCCTCACTTCCTTCTAGTGAAAGAACGTGAAAAGCAGCAAATTTGACAGTTCCAGGAGTTAGCCGATGCCTAGATCTTCGAGGAGCTAACAAACCTTTCTCTTGCATAATAGCAAATGCATTTTCCGCTGCTGAACCATTGCGAAGAGTAGATACTATGTCCTCACCGCATTTAGCCTACAAATCAAGACTAACTCAATAAAAAAAACATTTGACAGTTTAAAAGGTCACAATTGAATATGAAAAATTCATGCATGTACTAAAGGAAGGTCCAAATTAATAATAATGCGGGAGGAGAGATATTTATGAACAGGCGTCGCCTTGGAATCCAGAACTTGTAGCTGATGCAAAAGATCTATCAAGATTTTTTAGTATTAACGATATAATTAAACAGACTAGCCCCTTAACTATTTACAGTAGTATTCCCCTACTTGCTTGCTGGCAATGCCACTTGAGGACAATGAATTTTCTGGAAATGAAGTACAAAATTAGAGAGTTCTATTACATAGAAGTAATTGCCCAATGCTAAAGAATTGAAAAAAGACCTCATCATTACTACGCATTTCAGACCACGCCAAACTCCTCTTCTTCAACTGTGGTCCAAATCCAGCTGATAGTGCTAATTGTCGAAATATTTCAGGCCATGTTAATGGGATTAAATGTTTCTGCCAGTTGCAAATGTCAAACCCCCACGCATATGCCTGACACAAAATAAATGTCAGATGGTTCTGATAAGATACAAAGAGAACCATCTTAGTATATACAAATTATTTATATTATTCAAAGTAATTACCCCTTCAACAATCTGTGGGTGTCCACCTCCAGTGTTGGCAACACCATTCTGATTCATTCCCAATCCAGCAGAAGGTGTTCTTGAAACATCTTCAATGTCTTTTACAATCAGTCTCAGAAGACAAATGTGAATCTCACACAGTAATCTTGAATCCTAGGATTGAATTTTTAAGAAGGGAGTCAAAATGGATAGGAAGCAAACTCGAAAACATTTTATTGGGGAGAAAATGTCCTCATGGGTGACTTACATAGTCATGAAGAGCTTGAACAAACTCATCAAGAGTAAAGGGCCATAGCTCTAGAACATCAGAAAATGTAATAAAAAATCTCCATACCTGGAAAACAAACTCAAGATATTTAGGTGTCCATTTTTCCTCCCAAAAAGATGTTCCAGCATCCAAACTGGAAAAGTTCTTGCAATTGCCACTTGCCAGAATAAATGCTAATAAGATGAAATGTTATTGATGCAAAATGAACAACAAGGTACATGAAGTACAGAACCAAAAAACTCAAAGTGCTAACAGGGAACTGACAGCATCTTGGAAATAACTGACATGACAATGCACACTGTGTAATCAAATTACATCTTAAATCCCTGATAAATTAATCAGGAATTAAATGAAGATATAAAACTCCAAAACGTTCTAAAGAACAAATTGCGACAACACTACAATTATGTATTTTCAAAGAGAATATGGTGGCATTTAACAGCAATCATGTAACGCTTAAATTTAAGGCACGCATACTAGTGAATGATCGACTAAAATACTTGGAAGTGCATTTAAACAAGCAAAGGTGTAAAAGTAACCTCCAACAGCTCAAAAAAAAAAATAACAATGAGGCAACAACACTACCATGCCTCTTAAAATGCTCATTGAATTAAACAAAGGAGGCTTTGAGATGTACCATGAGAAGGTTACCAATGTTCTCCTCTGAATTGATCCAAGGTTGAATGCTGAAAGGTTTTTTCAATTGCACAGACTTGGGTGGAAATGAACCTAGATAATCTGAAAAATAATAGGTCAACAGCTAACTGTAAGATTCAGAAAACTATAAAATAGTAATAACTATTATGATAATGAGGATAATAACGATAGTAATAAGATAGTCGAGGCAAACAAGAACAGAACAGAAGTCCTAAAAGCGTCTTATCATAAGAACACAAATTGTATGGCATAGGCAACAGGAGTAATCTGATTTGTCATTTGGATGAACTAATTGGTAAGCTAGTTTCAAAAATACAAATTAATCGGGTTTTGAATATATACTTCACTCATTTGGACATGCAAAGAAATAGAGGAAAACCGAATTGACATGAAGAATCTTTTTTCAATTTTTCTTAATAAGAACAAATATATTCTTTTTTTTTGGATAAGATTAAGAAGTACAAGTATTTGAACTAGCAAACCAGTAACACCATTGAGCACAGGACTGACTACCAACTACCAAGTACCACCTAATCTTACAATATTTGAAGTTAAAAAGCTCAAAAGATATTAATATCTTAAATAGGTGGCAACTCAAAAACAATGCAAACCTCGGAAAGATTCAAGATTCTGCAAAGTGTCGTGATCAAGACTTAATATGGAAGATAATCCTTTGTTTGCAGCAGCCAGTTCCATCAGTTCAAGCTGTTCATCCTCAATAAGCTCCATAGACTCACGGGCAATTCTACGAGCAGTAGCCTTCTCAATAGCAGCTTTGCGTCTCACTGCTTCCTTTTCTTTGCGAATAGCTTCTTTTTGCCTCCTCTTCTCAGCCTAAAGTTAAAGTAAATGACAGTGAGCAAGGATAACTTATTACCTATTTTAGTAATTTCCTTAAGAACCTAGCAACTAAGGACAAACAAACACTTAAACCTTTTAACCTACCCTCGTATACTCCCTCTGCAGAAACTTTTCCCTCCGTTCATGTTCACGTCTTTCCTCACGCTTCAATCTCTCCACTTCCCGTTGCTTTTCTCGCAGTAACCTCTCCTCTTCTCTCCTTCTTTCGCGATCTTGCTTTTCCATTTCTTTCTTCATTCGTTCTTCATTCTACCATCAATAAAAGTTATTGTTTTCTGAGAGAAGTTTCTTTCAGTTTTTCTTAGTAAAACAGCGTACATATAAACATAGTTTTTTATTTATAAAATTTAAAAATAAAAACAATTATTTAAATTAAATTAAATAAAAAATAAAAACCTTTTTCCTCAAAATATCTTGTTTCTCAAGCTCTTTTCGCATTCTTATTTCATGGGCTTCGGCTTCTTTGTTCAGACGAGCCTCTTCACTCTACAGAAGGGGACCGTAAGAAATAAGATAATTCCAACTCTACATTCACCAAAAAAAAAAAAAAAATGTGTATCACAGGATCTTTTGAATGCTTAAGGAATACCTTGCGTTTCCTTTCCATCCTAATGATGGCATCATTTGGAAAAACATGCCCATCTGGCAACACATACGAATTTTCTTGTCCAACAATTGGATGATCAGTAAACTGAGAATTCATTCTGCTACTTGCAAAAGAATCCCTTGCAGGGACAAATGCGCTATCTTCAGCAGGAGATGGAATTGCAACTCCCTGCTTCTCCTGTTGAGACAGACGAACTCTTGAGACCTGACCATGGTAATTATGGCTCCTGTTCAACTGTTCATGACCAAGCAAAAATGATGGTGTCCTGGCTGCTGAAACCTCAACTAATGAATCTGGATAATGTGATTGGGCAACTGGTCCATACGCATCAGCTCTAATATTAGACTGGTCTGGCATAAATGGATATTCGGGGAATGCCCTTGAAGTCGCCTGCA
Source organism: Herpetospermum pedunculosum (assembly GCA_028017165.1). Classification (NCBI taxonomy): domain Eukaryota; kingdom Viridiplantae; phylum Streptophyta; class Magnoliopsida; order Cucurbitales; family Cucurbitaceae; genus Herpetospermum; species Herpetospermum pedunculosum. The sequence goes on from CM051525.1 coordinate 73,709,223, forward strand.
GGAGAATTCAATCCATTTCAACATGATAAACGAGAAGAAAATATGTAACTCAATAAAACATCTGTATTTGACAATGATCAGGCTGCATATAAAATTCATTAAGAACTTCTCTCTGCACCTTCTATAATGATTTTCTGTACTAGTTGTTTGGAGGTGGTGTTTTACCTGCTGTTTAGGGGGAAGGAAGGACCCCGCTGTTAAAGGCAAGGAAAAAACCTGATGGAGGACAACCTCTCTTGCTATTACCTTGTGGATCATTTAGCTTGATAATATCTAAGGGGTTGAGCTTTTTTTGGGACGTGTTGACAACAGCACTTCCCTTTGGATGTATGTTCCCAAGGAGTTTTGTAATAATCCCACGTAAAATTAGAGCCCTTTCTTGTAATTACTATTTTTTGTTTCTGTTTTTTGTATTTAAGCTCCTTCTGAGGTGGACTAATTGTTTTTGCATTGATCATGGGTATTCTTTCCTTTTTCTTAACAAATAAAATATATAAAATATTTTTTTATTAAAAAAGGCTCACTATGGTAGAGCAATTAGGGGAGCTAGAAAAATATAGTACAACTGCCAATGTGTTTCAAAGCACAAAGACACGCTGAAGCAACTCTGGGGGGGGGGGGGACTTTTCGTGAAGTGCCCAATAGAAAATTTTATCCATAAAAAAACTTAACATCATGAATAATCGAGACAGAGAGAATAGAAAGTTGATGAGGAAAGCTTTAGATTAAGGATGAATCACCATGTCACCATTGGGTAGAAAAGCTTAAGTACAATAAAACACCATATTCAATTAACAAAGTAGACTAACTTTTGATTTTGCATCCCGTTGTTCATATTTGTCCGCATACGAATGTCCAGATCGCTTCTGCTGTTCTGCCACTGGTTAATCACAAGTAACAAAATGTTTAGCAAAATACTATTATGACCAAGAATATTTTTTTTTATATATGAAACAGAGAAATTTCATTGATTGAATGAAATCAAAAGACGATAAAATATTCAATAGTTACAAAATGCTCCTCCAACTAATAACAAGGGAAGATAAGCCATAATCACTAAGTCATGATCAAGAATACTGCTCTAGTTTAGCATCAAGTCATAGTGTCAGATTCAAGATGATAACTTTCTAGGAGGAAACCTCATCATGATAGAGTATGACTAATGCAAACAAAATAGATTTTTTATTTAAAAAAAAAAGAGTTACTATCCATTAAAGAAAAAATTGAATGGCAAAATTTAGTCTACAAATAAATCAAAACAACAAATCATAGTGTATTTATGCAAGTAAAACAAAAAACTAGGCGCAATAAGAATGCCATTTACATAACATTTGGACTAGAGAGAAGTGCTTTTAACTAATTTGAAACGCTTCTCAATTTTTTCTTATATTATTTGATAGTGACTAAGCTAACACCAAAAGGCCCCTCACACCAAAACGAAAAAGGGATATAGATGAAGCCACAACAAACGATTCCTATCTTTAAAGAGAGAGAGAGAGAGAGAGAGAAAAACAAACAAACAACCTATCTAACAAAGAGAGACCGTTTGAGATACGACTTTTTCCAAGAGTTCCACTACGCACCACCTTGGAGTCCCCCGTCAGCAAGCCAATAATCATTCTCACAGGTCACAATTACATTGTACCACAAGAATCAGGTTTTAAAGGAAAACACTGAAACACCATTAAGCCAAGAAAGCACTGTTCTTTAAACTGGGTTCCCAACAACAAGACCTCTTACGCTCACCCCTTTTGATACGTCACTCCAATTTGACCATATATGGCCCTCCAATCCAACAAAATTTCTTTCATCAGGTAGTTAAACTGCTTCCCTCAGGATACAATTGACAAGGAAAGAAAATAAATCAATTTCAAGCAACCACCAACCCAAAAATGCCCTTAGTGCCCAAGCCATTTTTTCAGAAGGACCTTGTTAAGAAACTCATATTCTACATAATCTTTAATTATGAAGTAATCCCCTTCTTGTTTATAAGATCAACAATCCTCAATAGCCTTCTCAATAATGAAAACTTGATCAATAAACCTTATCCAAGCCACAAAGGCCCCTTCACACCACCCTCAATCTCTTGGCCAACTCATAAGAAACAATCTTATAAAGGCCAGTAACTAAACTAATCAGCCTAAATTCCTTCAAATAATATGTCAAAGACTTACTTTGGAGAAGGAAAATAAAGGTTTCATTCATAGATAAATCAATGAGGCCCCTCTCATAAAATTCTTGGCGAACTTAAAGTACGTCCTCTATCACAGCCTCCCAATTAAACCAAATTATTTGACTTACCACAACATCAGAGGTACTACGTCTAAAGTTAAGAGCAGCTAAAGATACTGCAATATCATAAATAGTACTTACAAACACCCTAAAAGTAGGATTAAAACTATTAAACCAATACTAAAAATTGGGACTGAAACAATAAAATAAAATGTGTGCTTCTCTTGGTCGTCATTGTACACTCTGATCCATGATTAATGCCAATTGAAGTTCTTTAAGTAACTCCTATGGTTTTTCTGGAGTTTTAAAGAAGAATGGTTTAAAAAGAATAAAATAATAAAAATAAATAAAAAACAGCCATACCTATAGGTGCTCCGAAAGCATCAGGTGGTAATGGATCAAATTCAATCCCAAGAATAGGTCCGTCCTCCCTCAATGGCTCTCCTAACTGCGACTCCACACAAGCAATAGCTCTAAGTTCCATAACAGACCGTGAAGGTTCATAATACCTTCTCATGGTTGGCATATCATCTCCAGCACTTCTAGGTGCCACATTCCGCAACCCAACATCACCACCGAATGGACTTGAACCCGAGCCCGAGCCGGAAGCGTAATCACTACCAGGATCGGCCACCACTCTCAATTCGTCAATGGGAGAATCAGGCAACGCCGGTGTCACCACCTTTCTTGGTTTCTTCGCCGGTTCCTTCTTGTCCTTCAACCTCCTGTGACAAAACCACATCTGCAATTGCCGATCGGTGAGCCCCAATTTCTCCGACAGTTCAGCCCTTATCGACTCGGATGGGTACGTTTCCACTGATCAAATAAACCCAAACAGAAGAAAAATCAAAACAACAGAAGTAAGGAACAAGAACAGATTCAAAGAAAAAAAGAAAAAGATGAAAGCTTTGTGGACGAACAAGCATAGGCTTTCTCGAGGGTTTCAAGCTGGAACGGAGTCTTCATCTGGCGCTTGGGTTTGCTAAGACCCTCACTTGAGTTACTAATTTTGTTAATATTATCATTATTCTGGTTGTGATTTTCGCCGTCGTCCGAAGCAGCAGCTTCCATCGAATTCGAAGGTCAAGATCGAAGAAAAGAGAAGAACATAGAACAACACCCAAACCCTAGAATCACAAAAACAAAACAAAAAACACTCTTCCGAAACAAAATTGAAAAAGCCGAAGCAATCTAACTACGAAATTCCCTTTTTCTTTTGTCCACTTAACCTAAATACCGTAATAGTCAAGGAACAGAAAAGCAGTATAGAAGAATTATCATCATCGAATAACAATAATAATAAAAATAATAAATGATGATGAGAAAAAGAAACAAGAAATTATTCAGGAACAAATCCAACACTCTCCTATCACTCTAATCCATCCTCCCAATCCCATAATTCTCTTTTAATTATCTTTTAATTTCTTTTTTTCTTAAAAAACGCTTTTTAATTTTGTTTTTCCCTTTTTTTTTTGTAAATTTACTCCCCCTTCCCTTCCCCCATGTGCTTCTTCTCAATTTTTGATGAACTTTTATGTAAGCTTTCTTCTCTTCCGTATTTATATTTATATTTTTCTTTTTTAAAGTCGCTGTCTGAGTTTCTAATTTCTTGGGCCTTTCGTTCTTTCCTCCATGAACTCTGGATTGCAGACATGGGTTCCAAATTTATGAATTATGTTTTTGGTCCCTTTACCAACCAACGTCGCTGATTGGTCATTGCTGCCTTTAATCAAATCATTCCATGTAACATAAAAACCTTTGCACATCTACGTCACACACGTTATAATTTATAATTAATCTTAAAAAACAAAACGTATAATTTTTTTTTTTTTTTTTTTTTTTCTATTCTTAAAAATGCTTTTAAAATCATTGCCAGTCCCTGTTTTTTTGGGATAATGCTCTTTTCAACTTCTCAATTTTATTTTTATTTAATATTTTAAATTTTTTTAATGAGACCTTTTGTTAAAAAAAATATTGTTTAAAATATTGATGGAATATGAAATTATTGTTTTATTGAGAAATTTGAACACATACATTAGATGAGTAATGTATCTTCAAAATTGATCAACAAAATCTATTTTGGAAAAGTGACATGTCCATATGTTTAAATATGTTAATAAAACAAGTATTTTATAAGACATGAGATTTTTTTTAACACTTTCCCAAAAAAACAACACGAGTAAGCAAACATTGAAGGATTGAGGCATCAATTTAGAGTTGGTGGACTAAATTATTATAACTTAATCTACACTTGCTTCATCGACTATTATAACACATAGTCAATAAAGTAATTGCACCGACTTCAATATTATTTATTATTGAGAGACTATTATAATCACCAACTATTTTAACCGACTCAGTGCCTCAAACAGTTTAAAAAGAATAAAATGATTCGCATAAAACTTGTGTTTCGTACTATCTAATTATTAGTTTGAATATATAACGGGTGAGTAGGTATACATAGTGTCATGGTGCTCTACTTAGCCAACGTAAATGAAAAATCTACATAAGGAAGTCAAATTTTGATGTTCATATATTAGTTTGTCATGTTCTACGCTACAAGTACTCGGAACTTGGGTTGAAGAACATCCACCTTGGATGGATAGTGGAGTCATTTGAAATATCTCATTTCCTTAATTTGTTCGTTTGCTTATGTTTCTCGTGTACTAAAAAAAATAAAAGATTTGAGTGTCCATCCTAATTACAATGCAATCTTCTAAAAAAGAGGTAAAAAAAAACCAAAATAAAAATAGACGTGAAGCATTTTGCACCGCTTGTTGCACAACAACCAGCCTCATAGAGAGCATAGGCAGCCCAGTTCGTAAACTCCGAACGCTAAAAGAAAACCTTTTTTCCTTCTACGGATGAAGAAACACAACACGCGCTAAATAGTGAGCAACAAGATTACAAGATCTACTACGAAAATCAAATGACACAGAACCAACCTTAGAAGCTTCGACCAAGATACCTTTCAGTATATTTTTAGTCTCTATAACGTCAAACCCCGGGCACTTCAAAGCTCCAACAATCTCTGTCGAGTCTGACTCAACGAAAAGATATTAAACTTATTTTATCAAGAAACGAGTGTTAGGAGGAAAGACTAAAAGGTGTCATTAAGCAAATTTAATAAATAAATTAAGTGTAACCAACAAAATTTTAGGTAGATAGTGGATCATAACTTGAACATATTATCTCTTACATTCTACTTATTGACCACTAACCACTAAATCGTCTACTTATTGACCATTAGGTAGTTGCAAATATTTTTAGTATTGATAACTAAAATTCTGTTGATTGTGATAACGTATTTAAAAAAGAGTAAATTAATCTTAATCCATTAATTCAATTTTGAGATTTAGTAGAAAACAGTATCCCAAATTCCAATAACTAAAAAAAAAAAAAAAAGTCAATTGAGGTGAATGATACAATACTCATCTCACATTAATTAAATATTTAAAAAAAAAAATACAAAAGTAACTAAAAAAAATACGGAATAATTTGAATAATTTGTGGGATGTTATTGAAAGCGAAGGTCTTGCAGACTTGCAGTGCGGCAAGTAGCGGCATAGTTTTTAAATAAAAATGCTTTAAAATGAGAAAGCATAGGATAATTACAAAATCAGCAAATGTCTGAGCTCAGAATCAATAAAAATTGATCGGTCAAAGCAAAAATAAATAAATAACAGGTACAAGGGAAATAGGATAATTCTCCGAAATAACTATTTTTTTCTTTTTTTTCTTCTTTTCTTGTTGATGGAATTATTTAAGAATTTACAACACCAAATCCTCCCCTCATTTCCATGCTTCCCATCACCTCCAATTCTTCCTCAAGCCACCTTTGTTCGCTGTCAAAACAATAAGATTTCTATTAGAAAAGAGGGGAAACAAATGTAATAATAATAAGGCTTAAACTCACTCGTTTCTCTTCTTCCATCTGTGCCTTGATGTAAGAGTAAAGTGCGACTCCTGCAATTGCAATGCTGGTTCCAATACCAGTCTGTATTGAAATCTTGTTACCTGCAACCACCCAATTTCATTACAACATTACAAGTCTTCAACCTCATGGTCATGGTCATGAATAACTAAAACCAGAGTAAAGCATTACCAAAGATAATGATGGAGAATCCAATCACAAATACACGTTTCAGCACATTTCCAACTGCGTGGGTAAGTGGTGCCACCCTCTCCAAGGTGTTGGTTGCTAACTGTCAAGTCATCCAAAGCAAAATTGTTCATTTCAAAGTTCAAAGCAAACCATTGACCTACCACTTCTCTAGACTTTGTTTTTAAGCATTTGAAAAGTCATTCCAAACAGACCCTTATATAACGTACCTGATTGTAGAGGTGATAAAACATTCCCACCCAGAAGAGATCTAACACGAATTTGGTTAGACCAACTTTAGCTATGGCATCACTGAAACCAACCTTCAGGAGTTGAGGTCCCTCCACCTGAGAAAAACCAGAATGTAAGATTGTAAAAAACGAATGCTCTTAATTAGATACAAAATCTTTCAACTTCTACACTAAATTTGGGAAACTATCCCAAAGCAAAGACAAACTTACAATAACAGCAGGTGGAATGCAGAAAAGCAGAGCAATGATGGAAATGTAGGCATAGACGTTGGTGCTGTCCATGTCAGTCTGTAAGCAAAGCATGGATCAATTCTAAGTTATGATAAATCACTAATAAACCCAAAAGTTTAAGTGGATGGGTTACGGTACATTTAATTATATCAATATTTTAACAAGTTACAAATGAAATAGTCTAAAAGAGTCGAATGTAAGTTGAGTCGAAGATAACCATGGCTTTCTTTGAATAAAGACTTCTGTAGGTAAAGGAGATATTGGAAATCATAGCACTAATGAAGCCAAGCCAGTTGAATGAAAGCTCAGTCAAGGAAGCCATTGACACACCTGCATTGATCAATCCAATCAGAACAACATAAAAACAAAGCATCACATGTAATATTATGAACATCTGTTCATAATATATCAAGATGCATTAAATATCTACCAGAATTAGGCAAAAGAACAAGATTTTACCAATGACAACGGGAGCCAATGAAAGCCACAGGGTAATGGGAATGGATTGTCCCAGAATGAATTGAGATGCGGCAGCGTTAAAGAACGGCTCCAGAGCTGGAAAGTGAACAAGACTTTTAGCGAAACAACAAAATCCAGGAACAAGTTGTAAACTGATCAATCATTAGTAAATTTGGTGATTTACCTTTGACTGTGTGTGTGAATGAGACAGCAACAGCCGCGAATGAGACATTGCTAGTGACGTGGCCAAGGGCATGACAGAAAGCTACAGGGATCAGCAACTTCAGGAGTGTTGAGTCAATAGGCTGCATGGAAAAACACATGTTAACAATCCCTTGTGTTGAATAGAGAAAAGAGTTACCCCTATCCCAAGAGAAAAGATAAAACATCATTACCATATTTGCAATATTCCCAAAAACTTTAGAAAACAGTGCTATTAATAAAATTATCAATGAATTGATATTCATTACTCACTTTACTTGGACATATTTGTGAGTGCTATATTTTATTGTATCTTATCTAATCTATTTAGATTTTAAGGTTATTGAAAACAATCTTAATTTAAAAGTCAAAGGATTACCCTAATGATCATTAAAAATCTTGAGAATATTAAACCTTTTCGGGAGAGAATGAGTTCAATTCTTGATAGCAACTTAACAATTAATTTCCTATAGCATTTTCTTGGCAACCAAATATTGTAGGGTCTGGTCCGAACACTCCGAAATATCCAGAAAAACAAAAGATTTGAATTCATTTCTTCGACCACTAAGTCAACTCTAACTCGATTTCTTAATTTTAAATTTTATTCGGTTATTGTACACTTTTTTTTTTTCTCTACAATGCAACTTTTAATAAACATGGATACAAAGATTACAAAACTATATAGCATGGTTGTTAAAAAAGTACAATGTGTTTTCTCAATCACTTTAATGTCTATCTTGCTACCTCAAATCAAAATGCTTAACTTTTATATTAGGTAATAAGTTTCAAAACAACCGTTGGAATGCCTTAAATCTGTTATGACTCTCTACGACCGGTCGGTACGGGGTCTTGCTTATCTGTTTTGGGTTTTTGCTCATTTTGTATTAGGTCATTAGAATGATGTTATATATAAAACTTCTAATGACTTCAGCCGCCCCTATTTGTTCATTTGTAATTATCGACTATTTTGTAATAAAACTGCTCTCCCTCCTACCCGTGGACGTAACTAACACGACGTTAGTGAACCACGTAAATCTGTGTCGGTTTCTTTTGCGTTTATTTGTTATTGATTTATCGTAAAAACAACTTTCTTTACCAAATAGAAAATCTTCCACTATTTAATTTGAAGAAACAATATTAATAAACTAACCAAAAATACTAAAATGGGTATGAAAAATTGAAGATAACAATTGTAATTAACAAAAAATTAAGACAAAACGGGGTGGACAGAGTTGACTTACTGCTCGCTTAGGAAGACCCACAACCCAGCTTATCAAACAGTACACCACCCCAACTAACAAATGGATCACCGACACAAAACTGCCACGTAGACAAATAATCCATATATTAATAACTATAAATAAAGTAAAATACAGTTATAATTAAAATAACCATTGAAAACAAAAAGTAAATAAACGTACTAAGGGTAGGGAAAGTAATTATAGATCTTCTTGTTGAGGATATTGAAAATCACGTTCAAGAAATACCTACAAAACAAAAAAGGACAGCACAGTCATTTCACACAACCCAGCTCAAAACTGCCGTACCGTAATAATTACAACCGGCCCCCGCCGTGCAAAACACGTGACCCTACACTATGACTAAACCTACCACATGAAGAAGAAGAATCCGGTGAGCAACGCCGGATTCTTCTCGAAGAATCCCACCGGAGCAACCTTGGCGTCCCTGCAACAGTAAAAACAAATAGATAGAATCAGTTGGAAGCTGAATCTCGGACTCGGTCCGGTTCAGAACGGAGGAAACGAACCTCACCCGGCGGAATCGCTGCCTCCGGCGGGAGAAGAAGAGGCTGCCGCGAAGGTAGGGAGAACCGTCTTCCGCTTGGTGGAGACTAGATTCGGTGCGGAGAGGTTATCGAGAAGAAGAGACGGGCGCAACTGTCGTCCCCAAATCAAGTTGGCTCCCTCGGCGATCGGCCTGGTCTGGACGAAGGCGACGGTGGACTCTCTGTGCAACTTGCGGAGGGTGGGAATGCCGCCGGCGAAGGAAGTGGCGCGTGAGAGCAACTGCGACTCCATAACTAGGAAGAGGAAGAAAGAGAGAGGGAGAGGGAAATGTGCTTTGGTTGGGTACGGCGAGGATTTATTCTGGAGGGGCTTATCGCGAACAGATATCTGGCGGTAATTCCAGTATTATTGTACTGTGAGATTGGGTGCGTGCAGGAGTAGAGTGGGGATTGTGCAACCGCTGGTTGGGACCGTTGATATGGCGGAAGATGGGATAAAGGAGGAGAGAGGAGGGAGGGGATTGGATCGTATGTGGATGGGAGTAGGGATGTGGTGGGGTCCAGTTATCGGGAGAGAGGGCGAATGAGAGATGGGGATGGAGCTGAGTTGTCAAATTATGGAGGGATTCAGATATCTATCTCCTTATCGTTTCCACTTCCCATTGTTTTTCTTTGTGGTTTATATGACATTCCTTTACGAAAATCAAAGATATATATATATATATATATATATATAAATAAATATATTGTTACATTACATTGCTGATGTCATAAAAATCACACGGAACTTAGTTTGGGGTTAGAAATGTGGTTCATCAATTTCACCACCTCATATTTTATTTTTATTGGTTCATATGATGCATTACTTAATACTTGCCATCACAACTTCAATTTAGATTACATTTTTTCATATATTGTTTTCATTGAAATTGAAGAATTAAAAGGCTAAGGTTATTTTGTTTTAGGGTGGAATTTATGGTGTCCATCCAATTTTTAGGTTTAAATTATATTTTCGTCTTAGTATTTTTAACCTTTTTATTTTTTTGGTCTTGTATTTTGAAATAATGCCTATTTTGATCATTTTGGTCTCTGCTAGAAATGTTCACGTGGTCGAATGAGAATGAAAAACAAGAGAGTGAAACTTACTTACATGTTGGGGTACAAGTATTTTTTGCTACGTGACAGAGTTTGATAGATCAAGCTTTATGTTATTTTTTTAATTTAAAAATCATATTTAATGTCTCACGTTACTTTTTTTGTTCTTTCATCTTTTCCTCTTCTCCATGACATTCAATTTTTATCTATGATTTGCTACTCCCAAATCTTAGGAAACATTTCTTAATCTCTCTATCAACATCGCTTTTTCATTAATAATAAAAAAAATAAACTTTATATACATTTTTTATTTTGTGATTTCAAAATATTGTTATTGTATAAAATTTCTTTAACGAACTTAAATTTTGAAAATTAAAATGCGGGAACAAAATCTTTATTATTTAATTGATTTAGATCCATATGCCTAATAGCATAGCGAAAATTGATAGAATTTTAGAAAGGTAATAGTTAATTATTTATTTATGATAAATGAAGTGAGTTGAAAACTTGAAATGAGGAAATAAATTAAATAGAAGAGAAAAGAAGAATTTTATTAAAAATTGTTGACAATGTGATGTGTGAGGTTTTAGATAGTATTATTATTATTAAAAATTGCCATAGGATGAATTGCTACTTCCAAATTTTAGTAAACATTTTCAAATGTGAAGGTTTAAATATTATTATTATAAGCCAAAACGAGTATGGCTTAGCTGGCATATGTATATGTTGACGACCAAAAGGTTTGTGGTTCGAATCCCCCACCCCAATGTACTAAAAAAAATATTATCAATAAAAAAGAGATATTGGAGAGGATTGAAGAGAGAAGGTCAAAATTGAAAACCATGGAGAAGAGGAAAAACGAAAGAAAAAAAAAGCGTTGGAGTGGCGTGAGACATTAAGTATGATTTTTGAATTTGTGGTCGGATGGGTCATCGTCACCTAAACCATTGTGAGTCTTCTTCTTCTTTCGAAGTACTTAGATTTGCTGCCAATGATTTATGTTACTAGTTTTTAAAAATAAATTATGATATGAACATAGTATCTTTAATATATACAAGGTATGTTTAATATAAATGAGGTATTTTGACAGTGTTAAACGAAATATTCAATGGTATGCTTAATATAAACAGTTAAAGCCAGAGACTTGGGCAGGTGGACGACGATGTGGACTACGAGGTTTTTATGTACAGTCCGATGAAAATGTGGATGGTGACTGAAAAACCAAAAATAAAGAAAATGGAGGAAACCGACGACTTGAAAATAAAATAATAACGTTTCTCCAAAATGACGGCAATAGAAGAAAATCAATATGAACTATCATAAATAAGTAAAAATCAATCCTGAGTTTCATTAATTATGCATTTTTCATTTTTGTTTAATCAGAGGGATTCGAACCACAAATTTTTTGGTCGTTAAAACATACATATGCCCGCTGGGTCATGCTTGCTTCGACTCCACAAGAACTATATCAGCGAGCTTTGAAAAATTATGGCATTCTAAAATGGACCCATCTAACATGATTGTAAATTAAAATTATTTTAGATATTTTTAAAAATTCATACCTCAGGCTCGTTCTTTTAAAAACTCATTTGAAAAACAATATATTTTAACCACAATATAAGTACAAGTAAAATGTCAACACAAACATAACTATGTAGAGCATGTATCCATAATTAAGAGATCAGAGGTTCGAATCTCTTAACCACATATTGTAAAAAATAAAAAATAATAAAAAGTATAGTAAAAATGTGTTTTTTTTTTTTTTTTTTTTTTTTTTTTAAAGAATAAGATGTACAAGATATGAGCCAAACAACTATGCTCACTTGACAACATCTTTTATTGGTTAAGTTGGGATTAATATTTTTAAAGTATGCAAGGGATTTCCAAATGTTTTATTATTTGTTTGAATTCAAAGGAGGTGGAGGAGTTTATATTAAGAATTTATCTATCTTAAAAGTAGAAGTTATACATTTATTTTTTCTCTTAAATTTTTATTACAACAAGTTGTATTTATACAAAAGAAATTATAAACCTAGTTTACATTTTAGATATGCAATAAAATAAAGACGTAAATATATAACTAGATATAGATATTCATATTCCGTAATACTTTCAAAACTATCATTATTGGTATAGAAATCTTTAAAATATGACAGAAAAATAAATAAATAAATGGATGTGGTGATTGAAAAGCTTGTATGGAATATGTCTGAAGGAGCGTTGTTTGGGGCTTTGGGCAGCACGACTTTTCTTATAGATTGTAAAAAGTGATAAATTTCTGTTGTGCAGTGAGTGTACTGATTAGTAATTTAATTTTTATTTTAGTAAAATAAATGTGAGGATACGAGGTTTCGAACCTCCGCCCCAAGAAATGTCAATTTGAAAAAGAAATCTTTCATTTTATTAATTCTGAAACCATGCATATTTCTGTCCAATATCAGTTTCAGAGGAATCAGTTTTCTGAATTGATGAATTCGAGAGAGATCGAAATGATTACAAAAAAAAGAAATTAAAAAAATCATGAGAATCACACAAGTCAGTGGCAGCCAGGGGAATTCCGGCGAATCACAGAGCAGCCCCGCCGGAGCTAATTTGCAGAGAGAGGGAAGCCAATTCCATGGCGTCTGGTCGGAAAAAGAACAAACAACATGCTACAAAACACGCCAATCCCAACCGGCAAAGACGTCAAAATCTCCTGCGCCTCATCGGACGGCGCCGGGTAGAAACAGCTCACCGCATTCTCATCAAACAGAGCAATGGCAGCAAAAACCATAATCGACATGAACGCGTGCAAGAAATCAATAAATCTCAGCCGATACTTCGCCGCCGCTGGCGCTGGAAGCTCCCCCGAGCCGTCGATGACCCACAGCCCTCCAAAGGTGGCCAATCCATAGCAGACATTCCCCTGGCCGTCTCTGAAACTATCAGTGAAACTCTGAATAAAACAGGAGAATCCACACAAACCCACGAGCCCCGCCGTGAGGTAGCGGGAAATGAAGTCGCAGTTGCCTTGATTGGTGAAAATTGGGGAAAGAAGTTGAAAGGCAAGTACGGTTCCGGTGGGTAAAAGATTGGCCAAATGGGCGGTGCTCTGAAACGTCTGGGAAATTGCTTTTTGAATGAGGGTTTTTTCATCTGTTGATGGAATGGTTGTTTCTCGCAAGAGGGGGCGTTTTTCTTCGTCGGCTGGTTTGATCTCCATGGCTGATATGTTTTAGAATCGAATGAGAATGAGTTGATGGAATTTGAATGTGTTGGAGTATATGAAGTAGTGGGGAAGAAGATGAGTGGAGGAAAAGGGAGGTTAGTGATGGCTTGAAAGCAATTCAATTCAGAGACGCGAAATTACAAAATTGAAATTTGTAACAAAAAGAAAGAAAGAAAGATGGAGTGAGATTTAGGTAAAGGAGTTTTGTTGCTTCACTCGAGTGTTCATGTTCACAAATCAAGAAATAAGAGAGGAATGGTGACTTTTTTTGGTTTTGTTAGCTATTTGTATTTGGTTTGTTAAAACTTGGAAGAAATGAGATTTTGAAGGATGACGTTAATGTATGTATGCACAATTAGTTATATTTTGTTTTCCTACATCCCACAATTTTAAGCTAACATCATCAGTAATTCAACTGATATAAAACATGTTCTCTCAAGCAAGAGATTAAAGGTTCCAATTCTCCACTCGGCATATTGTTGAACTAAAAAAAAGAAGAAAATTATTTAAGAAGGAAGATGACCACATTAGATGTAAGAAAGAAATTGTAAAAGTATATCGAATTTATATCTAGGCTTTTAGAAGATGCAATTATTCAAATCTACATCTAACCATTATTATCAGGTAGCTATATTGCGGCGGTTTGTTGAATACTTTTATGAACAGCTGAAACTTTTGATCCATTAAGGTATCAGATGAAGAATCATTATTATCAGGTAGCTATATTGCGGCGGTTTGTTGAATACTTTTATGAACAGCTGAAACTTTTGATCCATTAAGGTATCAGATGAAGAAATCTGTTGATATGCTCTCATTCAACCGTTTTTGCCTATGGCTACCCATTTCACCCCCACAAAATTTCATTTGGCCTTCATGTTGGACCACGCCCAAGTCACCTTTAATTTTTATTATTTATTTATTATTATTATTATTATTTTGAAAAGTAGTCCAAACTGAAATAAAATTTTACTTATACATTGGTAGGGTTTAGAATTTTAGGTTTTAGTGTTTAAAGTTTGGAAGAATATTTTAGTCTATGACATTATAGTATTTGACCATTTTTTAAATAAAATATATGTTGAGACATTTTTCAAAACTCCCAATTAAAAATGGCCTTTCTTATAGTTGTATCTATTTTATTTTATTATTTTTTTCCTTTCAGTTTAAGGACACACGAAGTCAGGATTAAAATCTCTAATCTTCACGAGTTGAGGTATGCGCAAAATGATTATTACTTCATTTAATTGGATTGAAGATGGTACCTCCACACCAATGTCTTCCCAACAATATGACCCATCGGTCTCTCTTCAACAATCTGTCGTTCAACAATCTGTCGTTCAACAATCTTTCTTTCGATGACATTCAATGATTCACAATTCAACATGTGATTCCTACCTTTTTTTTTTTTTTTTGTTTAACATTTGCTAAATCCACTTAAAAGTATGGTTCTAATTGAAGATGTTGTCCTTACTAAGTAGCCAATGCTATGGGAGCTTAATTTTGTAGGTCGGGTCAAGAAGAGCTTTTTCATCTATAGCTATTTATCTCTTAATTACTTCTAATTCTGGAACGACTACTTGGATGCAAGTTGTCCCTTTTCCCTATTTAGTAAAGCCTTGTTATTTGTCCGTGTTTATCCCCATTAAACACTTATTATTTGTCTATGTGCTTAATGGGAAATTTTTATCCCCATTAAGCATTTTCATGGGAATTAAAAGCACTAAAATTGGGATGGAAATATCACCGCAATCCCTCCTAATATTATCCATCTCAATCTTAACCCTTCATTTATCTCATCTTTCAAATTTTCAAATTTAATTATTAATATAACTCAACAGTTAAAAGACATTAACTCTCTTGAGATCATAAAAAAGAAAATGAAAAAGAAAACAAGAAAAACGGACAAAACAAAGCGACGATTAAAATAACTAACAAAGCTAATTGTCGTATTTGTAAATTTGTAACACGAAAAAAATTCCTAAAATATGTACTCTAAAAAGTAAATTATTAATATATGTATATAGCATTTTTTAAGTTCAACCACATGTGGAGTAGATATTTAAACATTTGATCTTTTAGCTAATGATATATGACTCAACTAATTAATATACTTTGATTATATATAGCTAATTCACGTGTCTTACATTTGGGTTACTTTTATAAACTATTTTAAAATGTGACAAATTTGATATTATAGCAAAAGTCCCTTCCATTTATTACTTGATTCGTGTTTAAGTAGAAATATATTTTAGCCTCTATATTTTAACTCTAGTAACAGTTGTGGATGTATCTTTTTTAAACACCTATATTTTTAAAAATATTACTTTTTTTTTTTTGAATTATCTTCATTTTGGTATCTACCTTTAAAATCTGGTTGAAATTTAGATAAATAATTTAACTATTTACAAATCTGGTTGAAATTTAGATAAATAATTTAACTATTTTGGTAAGTTATCTATTTTTTTTTTTTTTTTAAGGTGAATTAAAAAGTGATGATATTAATATATTTTAAGAATGATTTTGAAGGAAGTTGAAAATGAACCGAAGTTTAGCTGTAATAATAACAATAAGTTGACTAGACGTTTGAAAATTGAAACCGAAAGAAAAAGAAAATAACAAAAATGTTGTAAATACGGAAAGAAGGTGGAATTGTGTGTACATTATGAGAGTGTGAGTAAGATTTTGAAATTGACAAACCAGACATTCTAATTTCTAATTTCTTTTTACGATTTCAAAAATTGCTGTGCCATTCCTCAAAATTCTCTGAAACAGAAACCCAGATCGTCTTCTTCACTCACTCACCCTTGACTCTCCTTTCAATCCCATTTCCCATTTCTTCATGCCTTTGTTTCCATTCCTCTTCCTCCTCTGTTTTCCTCTGTTTTCCTCCGCCCTCAACCAGGAGGGTCGCCTTCTCCAGGCCTTCAAGCGCTCCATCGAGGATCATAACAATTTCCTCTCCTCCTGGCACGCTGCCGACCCAAATCCCTGTTCATGGAGCGGCGTCACCTGCGACAACAATCTTCAGGTCCTTGCCATCGACCTCTCAAGCTCCGGCATTTCTGCCCCTTTCCCTGCTCATATCTGCAACATTCCTAATCTCCTCTACATTAATCTTTACAATAATTCCTTTCATTCTCTCCTTCCGGAGGAGATTGCCAACTGTACCCATCTCGAGTATCTTGACCTTGGCCAAAATCTTCTCACCGGTCCTCTGCCTTCCTCCCTTGCTGATTTGCGTGATCTCCGTTACTTGGATTTGTCCGGCAACAATTTCTCCGGCGACATTCCACAGAGCTTCTCTCAGTTTGAGAAACTTGAGGCGTTTTCCCTTATTTCGAATCTTATTGGTGGTTCCATTCCTCCGTTTCTTGGGAACATTACTACTCTTAGGATGTTGAATCTGTCTTACAACCCGTTTACGCCCGGAAGAATCCCGCCGGAGCTGGGTAATCTGGTGAACCTTGAGGTTCTTTGGTTGACGGAATGTAATTTAGAGGGGGAGATTCCTGACTCTCTGGGGCAGCTCAAGCAACTCATTCTTCTGGATTTGAGCATGAACACGCTTACTGGGTCGTTCCCGCCGGCGCTGACGGAGTTAACCCACGTCACCCAGATTGAGTTGTTTAACAATTCCTTGACCGGCACGTTACCAAATGGGTTTTCGAAACTGAAGTCGTTGCGGATGCTCGACTTGTCGATGAACCATTTGAGTGGGCCAATTCCGGCTGACTTGTTTCGGTTGCCGCTCGAAAGCCTCAATATATTTGAGAATCAGTTCGAGGGTAGCTTGCCGGAAAGCATGGGGACCTCCAGGACTTTGATGGAGATCAAGCTATTTGGGAACAGATTCTCGGGGGAGTTACCAAAAGATTTGGGGAAATATTCGTATCTGACATCGTTGGACATTTCAGACAACTTCTTTACCGGCAGGCTTCCCGAGGCCTTGTGTGAGAAGGGGGAATTGGTAGAGTTAATGTTGCTCAACAACAAGGTTTCCGGCGAACTCCCGCCGAGTCTCGGCGATTGCCACAGCCTCAGAAGGATCCGATTAGGGAACAACGATTTTACGGGTTATGTACCAGAGAATTTTTGGGGACTTCCCAATGTTAATCTTCTGGAACTTACAAACAACACCTTCTCTGGAACAATCTCAAAGAAAATAGGCAATTCCAAGATGCTGGGTTTGCTTCTTATTTCTCACAACAATTTCTCAGGAACAATTCCGGAGGAGATTGCTTCTTTGCAGTATCTGGTAGAGTTTTCCGGTGACAATAACAAGTTCATAGGAAATTTTCCTCGTGGCCTTACAAAAATGGGAGGGCTTACCAAGTTAGATCTTCAATACAACATGCTTTCCGGGTTGCTCTGCGACAAGCTTGAGGCCTGGGAGAGGCTGAATGAGCTCAATCTTGCCCATAATAACTTCTCTGGGAAAATTCCCCAAGACATTGCTAACTTGCCAGTGCTTAATTACCTCGATCTTTCAGGCAATCAACTTACTGGGGAAATCCCACATGGGTTACAGAATCAGAACCTCAATGTTCTTAATCTTTCATTCAATCACTTAACTGGGACGCTTCCTTTCTATTTCCAAACATCAGTGTACAAAAATAGCTTTCTGGGCAATCCTGATTTGTGCAAGGAGAAAAATGGTTTGTGTAATCCAATCGAATCTGAAAGGAAAGCAGCAGCAGGAAGAGCAGGAGGAGGAGGAGGTTGCTATGAGGAAGGAGGAGCTTGCATTTGGTTGCTGGGATCCCTCTTTACATTTTCAGTTATAGTTTTCTCTGTGGGAATAATTTTGTTCCACGTCAAGTACAAGAACTTCCTCCTGGAAAATAGTCACAACGTCAATTCCAGATGGACGCTGGTATCATTCCACAAGGTCTCTTTTAACGAAGACGAGATTGTGGGTTCCCTGGATGAAGACAATGTGATAGGCAGTGGAGGCTCTGGCCAAGTTTACAAAGTCATTCTCGGCAACGGCAAAACCATTGCAGTTAAGAAACTTTGGGCCGAGGTGCCGATGGACCGCAAGAGCATCGATCTCGAGAAAAATTGGAGTGAAGAGAATGTTTTTGATGCAGAAGTGAAGACTTTGGGTAATATCAGGCACAACAACATAGTGAGACTATGGTGTTGTATTAGCAATGGATACATTAAGCTTTTGGTGTATGAATACATGCCTAATGGGAGCTTAGGAGATATGCTTCATGGTAGTAAAAGTGAGTTATTGGATTGGCCTAAAAGATACAAGATTGCCTTGGATGCTGCTGAGGGACTTTCTTATCTTCATCATGATTGTGTTCCTCCAATTGTTCACAGAGATGTCAAGTCCAATAACATCTTGTTGGATGCTGATTTTGGAGCTAGGATAGCAGATTTTGGAGTAGCTATGGTTGTGGATACATCCCAAAATAAATCCATGTCAGTGATTGCTGGTTCTTGTGGTTATATCGCCCCAGGTGCGTTTCTCTCTTCATTAATTTGTTCATCATGATCAGTTGTTCTGTGATTTCATTCGTGCCATCAAGCTTATTGTCTTTGTATACTACTTGCATTCTGCAGAGTATGCTTATACATTGAAAGTGAACGAGAAGACCGACATCTTTAGCTACGGGATGGTTATCCTTGAATTGATAACCGGGAAGTGCCCGACCGACCCCGAGTTTGACGAAAACGATCTGGTGAAATGGGTATGCACCACATTAGAAAAGGAAGGCATTAACCATGTTCTAGACTCCAAATTGGATACATGTCACCAGGAGGAAATGTTGAAGGTCCTCAACATTGGCCTCCTATGCAGCAGCCCTCTACCGATCAGTCGCCCATCGATGAGACAAGTGGTTAAATGGTTGGAAGAACTTCGTACGGATAACTTTTCGAAATTTCGCAGAAAAGATGGAAGTTTGACACCATATGATTTCAAGGATGCTTCTTAGCTCTTTAAGTTGCAAGTCGTTTTAGGGCCAGTTTGGAATGACGTCTTAAGTGCTTAAAAATATTTATTTAGACACTTAGCTGTTTGGGGCACCAACTTGAAGTTGGGTGGACTGAGTTAGTCTACGTTCGACCCATCGACTATTATAACCATAGTCAATAAAGTAACTATACTGACTTTAATAGTATTTACTATTCACAACTATTATAACCACCGGCTATAATAACCCACTCAACGCTCCAAACAACCCCTTAAGAAGTTATTCCAAATAGGTGATTAGAGAATAAGACAGAAAATGAAGGTATAGAATATCCGTGTTTGGAAAGTTGTTCACCAACCATGTATGAAATGTGTTTTAAGTTTTAACTAAAAATATTGAGGATGGTGATAAAGGCCTAATTTTTACCTTCATCCATTTTTCCTTCAAATATTATTTGGCAGCCTCATTGTTAAGAAGAACAATCTGCTTCTATGCCAAAAATATGAGAGCGGAAACATTTTTTGGTTTATGCTCTGAACAATTATTTCAATTTAGTCACTTTTGTATTTTAATTTTGATTAAAAGCTTACTCATTATTCTATTTATTGACCCAAACAATATTGAAAACCCAACTCAAATTCATTAATTCAATATTACATCATGGAGCTCAAAATCTGTAAGTAGCTTGTTACCTTCAATATTTATTACTCTCACCAATGATAATGTGACTTTTAAGAGGCAACTCTATTGAGATTTTGACAAACCCCAATCTAATCTCTTAAATGTCCCTCCCCACCTAAACTAAACATGTTTATCTAATCTAATTAAGTTGGTATTTCTTGAAAAATAATTGTAATATATATATAAAAGATCAAAATATATATAATATTATTTAAAATACATCAATCATATATAAATTAATCAAAACAAATATTATAAATACATCCATCAAAAGGTTAAGGTGTTAAATCGAGCCTAGTTCAATTAACATAAGGTTGTGCTATAACTAAGAGGTCATGAGTTCAATCCTCGCATTAATTAAAATATCTTTACAAAAAAAAAAAAAAAAAATTAAAATACATATGCTGTTTTTTTTTAGGCTAGATATACCTATGTTATCGAACTAAAAAAGCCATTTAGTATTATTTAAACACTATTAAACTTTATTTTATACCTATTAAAATAAAACAAAAAAATTCAAGTACATCAAACATGTTATGACTTCTTTAATACAACACATTACAAATTAGTATCTTACAAATACTAGCATTTTTTAAAAAAATATATGAAGGACTCAAACTAACTCAACTTTTTTTTGAGTACATTGGGGTGGGGGATTCGAACCACAGACCTCTTGGTCATTAAGTCATACATATGCCAGCTGAGCTATGCTCGCTTTGGCTAGGTCTATAGTTAATTAGAATAATTTTGGTAAAACAAACAAATTTGTAAGTGGAATAATTAAATTGAGTCCTAAAAATGTCTTAAACCAAAACACATGCACTTTTTATAAAAAGTATAACATAATTAAATGCCTTAGAGCTATGATCAACTCAATGTCAAAACATGGTCCCACCAAACAAAAACAAACCCCATGGCCAAAGCGGTGACAGAACAATTGTGTGCACCTAGAAATGGTAAGAACTAACATCATAACATATAACTTCTTTTTAATATTAATATTAATAGTAAATTGTCAACCTATACTAAATATTTTCAAAACTACATTTCTTTTATACACTCCAAATTCATATATTTTTCAGAAAAGTATGTATGCAAATTACTTTTGTATAAATCCCCAATAGAAAAACATTAGTTTTCTTAATTCATATTTTGATTAATCAATTCTTATCTGTTAATTTCAGCGGTTAAATCGATTAAAACATATATCATCCACCTTTTACTATATTGTTGTTGAATTAGAAAAAAAAATGTTAGAATGTCTCAAATATGTTTGACCCGCATGACATATTATGTATTAGGTCATGACATGTAAGGGCATGTTTGGGAGTGATGATTGAATTATTGATTTTAAAGGAAGAGATTTAATAACAATTGATTTTGTAAAATTGATTTATATATAATCATTTTTATGTTTGGTTTGAGTTATTTTCATATAATTAGAAGTGATTTTGAATTATTATGTTTGGTTCCAAAGTGATTTTAGAATTATTAAATTACTAAAAAAAAAATAACATTGTATTTAGAAATGATTTAACTGATAATTGAAAATTAAAATTAAAAGGTTGTCATAAATGAAACAAAAACTATTTGAAAATTATTTACTATTGGCATAGGGTTGTGCCGGTGACCAAAAGGTCATGGGTTCAATCCCCGCATTAATTAAACTACTGTGCAAAAAAAAAAAAAATTATTTGGAAATTATTTACTATTTAAAAGTAAAGTCATGAAAAAAAATTCTTGAAAAGTCATGAAAATCAAAATTAAAAAGTTAAAAAGTCATGAAACTATAATAAATAATATATCATAAATGAAAAAATGAAAATTAAAAAGTTGCACAGTGTTGGTTTCCAACCTTGTTATGGGTGAGAGAAACAAAATTATTTATTCTTTTACCAACAAACCAAATTCAAATTTTAGTAAATAAGTGAACATAAATTATATTTATATCCAATTGATATTTTTAATTAAAAAAAAAATAGTCATTTTTAAAAATAAAATATCACAATCACTTGAAAAAAATCATTCCAAAATCACCTCTCAAGTGATTGACCGGGAATCACTAAAAGTGATTTTCAATTCTTCCAAAATCACTTTTATACTATTGCCAAACATCACCATTTTGAAATATAATTGATTTTGGGCATGTAAAATTGATTTTGGTGATTCCAAAATCACTCCCAAACATGCCCTAAATCTTCTAATGACTTCTGCTGCCATTTAATCTTTAATTTGTAATCTCTCCTCATTTGTCTTTTTAATCTGTAATCTCTAATTTATCTCAATTTGTAATATAATTGTCTCTCTTCTATCTGTGGACCTAACTAACACAGCTGAATCATGTAAATTTGGTGTGATTCTTGTTTTATTGTTTGTTGCTATGATAAAATTGTTATCAATGATGTTTAAAATTAGTTCAACTATTTTATTTGATTCAACTTTAAAGGAGGTTGAAACCAAATAACAATTACAAAACTCATTTTTTTTTTTTAAAAGAGTTAAACTATAAGTTTAATGCAACTCCCTGACCTAGATTCAAAATTTACCATTTCAACATTTTCCTGCATCCCTTACGACTTGACTACGTCCCATACTAATCTTGAGCTATTTGTCAGACTGAAAATGGTCCCCACATGTCACCGAATCATTTCAATGACATCCAAGATTGCTCCAAGTAAAAAATACTTTAACGTTAGATTTTTATGATTGAACCACTGAAAAAAGAAGGTGCACATGCTCTCATTCAGAGGTGTAGTCGGTTCATTCAAGTATCTCTCATCTAGTCTAGCGTCACATTTAACTCCTAGACATGTTGTGTTTGGTAAGTCCCATCTAAAGAAAAAAAAGTTTTGTCCATAATTTATATACTTGTTTTATGTATCAAATTCAACCATCTTGTGCACCCGATCCTCTAAGGGAATTAAGTTAACTTGACATCTATGATTGAAGAAGCCAGAACACACATCACGCAGCTTATGACTAATTCCGGTAGAATTTATCAAAAAAAAAAAAAAAAAAAAAAAAAAAAACAACTTTGACATTTTCCATTTATTAAGTGGCGGAAGCAGCCAACTATGAACAACCACAGCTATAAACAACCAAAAAGTTCAACATTTCTCACCCAATTTTCAAACTTCCTCTTTCTGGTCTCAATCTCTCTCACTTTCCTCTTGTCAGTTTTTCTTCTCATTTCAAATTTCTTGGCCCAATCTCAATTTCTATAGCCATACCCAAAAGAAGGATGAATCACCACCAAAAACTTGCTTATTACTTCATCTTGGCACTCTGTTCTTCATCTTTCATTGCTCTTCTCTCTGTTCTTCTCTTCTTCATCTGCAGAAAGAAATCCCATCACCAACTCACCCACGAAACCCCGCCGCCGGTAAAGCCCCATGCCCGATCCTACACGCTAATCGACATCGACACAGCCACCGAAGGTTTCAGCCACCGCCGCGTCATCGGCGAAGGCCGATTGGGCACCGTCTATGCTGCCTTATCGGAGACCGGCGAGCTTGTCGCCGTCAAAAGAATCTACCCATGGTTAGTTCTAAGCAACAACAATAATGCCGGATTTAGATTTTCTTCAGTAATAAAATCCCTCTCTTCCGCCCAACACCCAAATCTCGTCCCGATCATTGGCTACTCCGAAGCCCCCGGCGAGCGAATCATCGTGATGGAATACGCCGGCGTCGTCAATCTGGAATTCTATTTACACCAAAACCCAGATGGAGCATTTCTCTTGAATTGGAGCCATCGCGTCAAAATCGCAGCAGGGGCAGCGAGAGGAATCCAATACTTACACGAATCAATGGTTCCAAGCGTGATCCATGGCTGCGTGAAGCCCTCAAACATACTAATCGACCCGAAATTCAGCGCGAAAATGAGCGATTACGGGCTGAGTTTCATGGCGGCGAGAGAGAAAAGGGGCATAGTGGGGTACGTGGACGATGATTACTGGAAGGGGAAGGGAGGCGGAGGGAGTTGCAGGGAAAACGATGTGTATGGATTTGGGGTGGTTTTGTTGGAGCTTTTGAGTGGAAGGGGTAGCGAAGAAGGGTGGTTGGTGAAATGGGCGCTGCCATTGATAAAGGAAATGAGATTCAGTGAGCTTTTGGACCCAAGAATTGAATTCCCAAGTGATGTGAAGATGAAGCCATTGATGAGATTGGGGAAGGTTGCGTTGGCTTGTGTGGGAAATTGTAGAAAGAGCAGGCCGGTGATTGCTCAAGTTGTTGCCATTTTGAACAATTTGGAAACTCAGGTATGTCTTTGATTTTTTTTTTTTTTTATGATCAAAATAATTTGAAATGGTCTCCTCTACAATATTCAATTTTTTTTTGCTCCCCAATTGCTTTTGTAGATATTTGATTACATAATTACAAATACAATCTATTGTTTATGTTCATGTCCTCTTCATACTGTTCTTCCACGTAACCTTTTTTTATTTATTTTTAATAATATACATGAATTGATTTGAAACGAACTAGGAGGGTTAGGTTAAATATTGTATTTATTTCATTTCTAAACTTTTAAAAGCTTAAGTTACCTTTTAAGCTTGAAATTAAGTTTATCTTCAATAGCGTTGCTGTTTACACTAGTCGGCGAAATGCTGACGTGATCCTATTAAATACGAATACAGTGTGTTTGACATAATTTCGTAAAATAATTTTGGACGGATAAAAATGATTTTAATTTATTTTTTTCTTTCTTTCTAAAATTTACCGAAATAAATAAACACCTTTGATGATGGTGCAAATTTGTAATTAAAATTTTTAAATCTCTCCTAATAAATGTATTCAAACACACCAGCGTTTTAGTTAAAAACAACTTTTATTAAGAATGTTAACGTTTTTTTTTAAAAGAAGTGTTTAAATTAAAAAGGTAGGTAAGACTCATTTTATTGTTAATTAGGAGTTTTTTTTTTTTTTTTTTTTAACCCACGACTTCTTAATCACGGGCACAATCTTATGCCAATTGAGCTATGCTCGGTTTGGCTTGTTAATTAGGAGTTAGGATTGTCACTTCAAAGTCAAATCCAAGATGAACATAACTAATAAAAAATAGATATTCATTAGGTGGCTTGAATCTCCCATTCATTGTATTGTAAAGAATTAAATAAAATCTTAAAATTAAGATTAAAATGATTTTTTTTAGTACAAATTAAAATATAATTATTATTATTATTATTATTTCTTCGTAAAATAAATTGGACCACGGAAGATTTGAACCTCCACCCTCGAAAGAGACTATACATGTTAAACTATGTCCGTTTTAATAGTTAAAATATATATAATTTGTAACGAGATTATGGTAACTCATCCAGCTTTTTACAAATTAATATCATATCAACTTTGTCAACCAGAGCATAGTTCAACTGACACGATATAACGACTAGCATAGCTCAAAAGTTCAAAGGTTCAAATTCTCCACCCTATCCATTGTCAAAAACGAAAATTTTCATTTATTAATGTTAATTGCGGAAACTCAATTTGGTAAGAAATTATACACAGTGTATTTTACATAATAATTTGGAGGGCTAGAAATTTTTTTTTTCCCAAAACTTTATGATACTTGGTAATAAATATAAATTACTTTAAAAAAAAAAAAAACCTTAGTTTATTCAAGTTGAACATGTTAACATTAGGATTAAAATGTAATTGTTTGTTTGTTTTTTCTTCACTAGAATTTATAATTAATCTACTCATTCGACTTTAATCTAAATTAAATTATATATTAATATTCTATTAATTGATATTAAAATTAAAATTAAAAGTTAATAGGAATATAATTTAATTAATTAAGACATCATATATCTAATCTAAGAGATAAAATATTTGAATTCTGATTCTCGCTATTATTGATGGAAACTAGAAACTAAAAATAAGCATAGTTTACAATCTAAATATAACTAAAAGTTTAGACGACACAAAATGAATTCAATAATAAACAAATATTTATATAACTTAATTTATCAAATTAGAAAGAGTTTGAGATATTGACTTTTAGGAAGTGTAATTATTCCAACCAGAAGTTTCAAGACGGCGTTCCTACAAACTCCAAAGCTAATCTTGATTCAATTTACAAGAAAACTGAACAAGAAGAAAATTGAAAATTAAAATTCTTTGACTATTATTAGATTACCATTATAATTTATAATTGTTGTTTTCAAAAAAATAAAATAATAAATAATTGGAAGGGGACTTGGTTGGAATTTTCATATAAAATGTGGGATTTGGTTGGAAATTTGTGTATAAAATGGGAGATTTGTTTTGGCGGTGGAGGGGGACCCACCCTTTCAACCAATTTTTGTTTGCCATCTTTTGTCGAGTTTGACCAAGGGGCTTCCGTACTTGACCCGTGGCCGTGGATGATTAAAAAAAAAAAAAAAAAACTCCCAATAATTAGCCTTGTTTACATACTCATTTAATTATTGTTTATTTGCATTCCAAATATTATACATTCACACACTCATTTGTAAATTGCCTTTCAAATTTGGTTTTAATTATATATATTTCGATCAACTTGTAATTAAAATGTAATTCTAATTTCCACTGCGAATTCAGGAAATAAAGGTTTTCTAATGTAAGAATTAGGATAATGTTTAAACAAGTCCAGGTGTATTTTAAGGACTTCACACACGAAAAATAAAATAATAAATAAATAAAATCCAATTTGGATAAAAATATAATAACGAGGATTTTTAATTTATTGAATTCAATCAATTCTTTAAACATATATCTATAAATATCATCTAAAACTTTTTGACATTACAAAAATAAACTCATAATATTGGAGTAAAAGATAATTTGGTATTCAATTCCTAATCACAACAAATATTTGTTTTAATTCCTTATCTTCATCTTCTCTTCTCTTCCTTTATTTTTTAAATTATGAAAGATGTAATAAAATCAAAATTCAGATGATACGTTCCAACAGAGTTGTAACAATTTTTTATTTCAACTTATAAAAAGTTGCAAACAAGAAAGGAGATTGAACTCTGACCTCTTAGTCAAATACATACAATTTTATGTCAATTGAGCTATGCTCGTTTAAACAACAATAATATCATATAAGTTATAATATATTATATTATATACACTCAAAACAAAAGAACAATTTTTAAAAACAGATTTCAGATTGCATACCAAACACGTATTCATTGGATTCATTGAATCTAAAACATACAAGAAAATTCGAATGACTTACTAAACATACCCTTACTTTCCTAGCTAAATTGCGAGCAACAAAATTACATGTTCCTCTTGTATTGTATATGAACAACTTCTAATATAATAATTTTTGTGCTAATTGCTATTATTATCGCTTAAAAAATGACAAATTTGCATATAAAAGTAGAGAAAAGCATAGAATCTTGTTGAAAGATTTACCAACTTCAACTTGGATGGTGGTTGGATTTTTCTTTCCAAACTCCAAATTGATGTCTCTTTCTCTTTGGTTTTCAACACTAATCAAAGTTGCATGGGAATTGACGAGATGCGTATACTTACACTTTAGTTATTATTTTTTACTAACTTAACCAAATTTCAGTATTATAAAAGTAAAGTTCAAAAGATTAATTAAGAAAAGATCAAATTTTACTTGTATACTTAGCTTGACGTAGTGAAGTTTAACTCTAAACTTTTTAATTTCTTGAAAATTGAATAAAGAATTGATCCTGAAGTATAAGTAACGAATGAATTACACAAATTTCAACAAATAAAAACACTCAAAATCGAGACACAAGCTCAAGCCCAACTATAAAAATAGTTAAATATAGGTTAAAAACAAGCATATAAAAAAGCACACGAACTCAGAATAATTAAAATATAAAAAACCAACTAAAAAAGTATTAATTCAACGTCATCAAAATAATCAATTTCCTCATCCCAAGAACACTTTCAGCAAACTAATTTAAAATTGAATTTGATAAATTGGAAGTTTAAGGTTAAAACTGGTTGAATGAGCTTAAGTTTAGAAATAGAAGAGAAGAAATAATTTGTTTTCAATTACTTACAACCAGTTGAAAACAGAATTATAACTATTAAGCCACTCTTCAGTGAGGTCTTAATTAATTAGAAATAGATTTGCGAAAGAATATATATATATATATTATTGCTTTCCCTTGGTCTTCTATGGATTTTGAATCTTAATCTGCAAGCTTCTTATTGTGGGCTGCTGACTGAGGACACATTTGCAAATTGTATTTTTGTACCTCTTCATTGCAAGCTCAAGCTTTGGAACCTTCTTAGCATCTTCTTAGCACTATATTTTACTAAAACTATTTTTAGACTCTGAACTTAATTTTAAATACTATAGCTTTGCAAATATTTCGTTAATAACATCTTTTTGTTTAATTATAAAGATTAACTTTCTAATGCAATTGAATAAGTATGATTTATAGATTAATTGTAAAGATGAACTATATAATGCAATATGTTTTTTTTTTTTTTTTTGGGTAAAAACCAAAAAGTCAATTATTATTAAAAGTAAATTTTCAATTTCATGCAAACGCGGCATCACTTTGTACCACTTTTGTTTTGTGTGGCCGTGCATTAGAACCTTAGTGCACAAGTTTGTGATAGATCGCGTATTCAAGAATTTAATGCAACTTTATTTATTTCCAATTTTGCCCTCACCATTCCAACATTTTCTCCACATACAATATGATTCACTTTAAACCTTCCTATATATTATTTTTTTTTAAAAAAATAGCGTTTTGTAGAACTGAACTTACCATTCATTAAGAAGAGGATGTAAACACATAGCTCAACCGACATACCCACGTGTTAATAAGAATAATAATAAGAATGAGAGCTCAACCGACATACCCACATGTTAATAAGAATAAGAATAAGAATGAGAATGGATATGGAGACTTACGATACCTGTGTGGAGAAAGATTATTTCAAGGAATATGATGGTAATTTAATGAGGGTAATTACGTGTCTATTTTTATATACTTACGGATTGTTCGTAGTTGTTCAAATAAATGAGATTTTTTTTTTTAAGGCTAGACACTACTATAAATCTTAATGATAAATAAAAATCGCCGTCAACAGATTCGATGACAATTTTATGTCGTTATAATATCGCCGTCGTCTTTACTCTATAGATGAAAGAAACTAAAAACGGTCATTATTGATTGTTTATTGACAATTTTTTTCTATCTTCATAATAGGATTAATAACTATTATTCTTCGTCAAGAGACGTTATTTTATTACACTTAAACATTATTGTCACTAAATAACTCACGCATATCATATTTTTGTTAACTAATCCAGATTAATGACAGTAAATTTTTATCAACCAAATGTCAATAATCACATATATATTCCGTGTCACTAATAGGTTGAAGACGACAACTGTTTTGTGTCAACAAATTTAATTGAATGACAAAAAATAATTTGTCGAAAATTAAGTTTTTATGACAATTTTTTTGTGTCGTGAATCTAAATATATTAATATTTCTAATTGTAATTATTATTAAATTCTATGACTTTGATAAACCTTTATTTCTTAATGATGGTTCACCAAAGTAATAAAAACTAACCGATAGACATAATACACACATGTAACCAAAATAAAACACTTCAAGTTTGACACAAAACGTAATATCATTGAAATAAGAAGTTATATATTATTTAAATATCATTTTACTTTTACACAAACTAATTTGTATGTATCATAACTACAATTTCCATTCATTGTTGCAATATCGACATTAAAACGTTGCATAATATGATGTAATATATATATATATATATATATAACCCAACCAAAAGGCTCATCATTTGTTGCAATTTGACTTCTAGCTCCATTAAATATCTTGACTTCACTTTGTAATTTCTATTCAAGAAAACACAAATACTATTTTAGGAATAATCTCAATATTTCTTACATTGAAAAACAATGAGCAGTAAAGAATAATAAGTGTACAAAGTAATAAGGAAATGCAACAAAATGTGTATAAGTTATTTTGAACATCAATGCAATTTCAAACAAATGCCTAAAGTGAACCTAACAGAACCAAGTAGCCAACAAAAATACGGAAAAAGTATCTAAAAGTTATTTTCAATCTCAAACTAAGTTAAAAAGTGTCTAATTTGTGAACCTAAGAGTATAAAGTGTAAGTAAATCTTAACGCGTCAAGATGAACATAGTTGAATTACTAACCATGCATATAAATAAAATGTTAGAAGTTTGAATTTCACCCTCAATATTATTGTTGAAACTAAAAAAAAAGTAAAAAAAAAACTGTAAACCCTAACGATGATAAGGTATAAAATTTTATTTTGATCTTAACTTTTTAGACTTATTTGATTTTAACTTTTACCATTTTTTTTTCTTCAGAATATCGAACATCACAAATTTAGAGGTGGATAGATTCTTAAAGAAAATAGAGATCTTAACTATTTAATTATGCTTATAATAATTAGCTTAAAATTTAAATATTCTCTTTTTTTTTAGAATATAACTATTTATAAATATGGAGTAGTCAAACATAGGAAGGTTACAAATACAAATGTATATTTAGTATCCATATAAAAAATACTACCTTAATATATATCTAAAAACTGAAAACAAAAATTACTATTTGTTCTAAACAGATATGGATTGAATAAATAAACAAAATAATGGTAAGAGTTAATATTGTAATTATCAAAGCATAGCTTAACTCGAGTATTGTGGATTTCAAAGTCAAACAATTTCTTGAGAAAATGCTTAGAAGCTAGGTAGCCCCCACTTAATTGAAACTTCTTCTCCAAGTAAAGTGACCATTTTATTTTGTATTTAACGCATTTTTTGTTCATTCTCTCAAAACTATGTCGGTTCCATTCAGTATATTATATATAGAGATAGAATCAGAATTATTATTCCATAGCTGAGAAAATCTGTGGAGAATGGCGTGGTTCAACCCTAATAACACAAACGACGCGGTTTCCACTTTGGATGCTCACGAAGACGACAGATCATTACGCGATGCTTTTCCAACCCTAATTTGCCCATCCTGTGCTCATCCTGCTATTCAATTCCATCTTCAGGTTAATTAATTCATTCATTTATTCATTCATTTTTGGATTATTTATTTATTTATTTATTATTATTATTATTATTATTAGGGCGGATTATTTGAAGATCGGCTCCCGGCGGGAGTGAAATTCGATCCAAGCGACCAACAAATTCTGGAACATTTAGAGGCGAAAGTGAAAGGTGATAAGCGTAAGGTTCATCCACTTATCGATGAATTTATCCCCACATTACACGGAGATCATGGCATTTGTTACACCCACCCTCAAAATCTGCCTGGTATTTGTTTTTTCTTTTTTTTGAATATTAATTGGAGTGGAATAAAGATATAGACGAAAATTGACATTGGCAAGACGCAGGAATGAGAAAAGATGGGGAAATTCGACACTTTTTCCATGGGGCATCAAAAGCGTACACAGCCGGCACAAGGAAACGAAGGAAAGTTGTTGAAACAGGTGAGAGATTAGAAGGGACAACCACGACGGCGGCGGACACAAGATGGCACAAAACCGGGAAGACTCGGGCAGTGATGGGTGGCGACGGCGTAGTGATGGGATTCAAAAAGATATTGGTTCTATATTCAAATTCAAAGTATGGGTTTAGCCAAAGCCAAAGGAAGGCTGAAAAGACGAAGTGGATAATGCATCAGTACCATCTGGGAGTTAGCGAGCATGAGAAAGACGGGGAATTGGTGGCTTCAAAGGTCTTCTTCCAAATTAAACCTCCTACTACTCCACTTCTTGTCGATTATGGAAATCCAATAATCATCACTTCTATGTATGAGAGATCTAATTGAGCTTTTTCTGTGTCTACTGTACAATGTTGTTTCATAATATATTCATTACTATTTAACTTTAAATCATCATTTTCTTGCGCTAGAATTTAAATTCATCAAAAGCCATCAAAAGTCAACAATAAATGGGACCAAGAAATCCTAGGTTCAATCACCCACCTCTTGTAAAAAAAATAATAATAATAATAAAAAAAAAAAATTGATGGCACAAATCATCCTTAAACTGTGGAGTTTTTACAATTAGACAAATAATTTTTAATTTAATCAATCACCCCCTAAAGATTCATAAGTGTTGCAATTCTTTCAATTCAATTTGAAATAAACGCTAAACTACTCTCTCCTTCTCCCCCTTCATTCATCCAATCTTGTGTCGCCTTAAGAATAGCGGCATCACGAACACTCTAGGTTTCATCATTGATTTTTTTTTTTTTTTTGAAACAAGGACAAAAATATATAGAGAAAGACTTGAGAACTCTCTCTCTCGATCCTGCTCCATTTTTTCATATGACAGATTCATCAGTGGGGAAGGGCAAGAATCTTAAAAGACAAGTCTCAGATGTGTATCAATGGTCTGAATCAGCCCCAGAAAGGTCAGCCAAGAGAATAAACGTTACTCAGTTGGAAAAAAAATAATGCATCAACGGTGGAGGCTACTAGGCAGTCCCGCCGAGCACAATGAAAACACTAAGCTGAAATGTTCGAGGTTTGGGGAACCCTCGAACATTAGGGGCACTACGTAGGGTAGTGTCTAAACATCACCTCGATTTAGTTTTCATTATGGAAACTAAATGTAGGTATAACAAGGATGAACAGGTGAAGAGAGAGGTTGACTTGGATAATTGTATCAGTGTACCAAGTAATGGAAATAGTGGGGGGCTTATGTTGTTGTGGTCCTCAGATTTGGACGTTCATTTTATGTCTTTCTCCCCAGGACACATTGATGCATATATAGTTGAAGGCCAAGATCGTTGGCGGTTTACGGGTTTTTATGGTAACCTAGAGGAAGCTAGACGTGAAGAATCCTGAAAGCAAGGAGGGGCACCGAGACGTCAGGTCTTAATGCAAAAATTTTGGGATGTTATTGACTATTGTGAACTTCACGATTTAGGTTCATGCGGAGATAAGTTTACTTGGTATAAAAATTCGTGCGATAATGACTCGACTAGGGAACGGTTGGATCGATTCTTAGCTAACACAGAGTTTCTGTCTAGAGTCTCTTTGGTATCAATCCATCATTTAAGCTCCTCTGTTTCAGATCATCGTCCGATTTTGGCCTCATGGGAGCTAACAGGGAAAAGAGGGAGAAACAAGTTCACCAGAAAGAACGTTCGCTTTGAGCCAGGGTGGGTTAAGTTTGATGACTGTCGGGAAGTAATTCAGAGGGCTTGGCATGCAAGGGGTACACAGGATGATACTAATTTTCAGGTAACCCAAGCTAAGTGTCTAACGCAGCTTCTGAACTGGAATAAAGAGTGGTTAAGAGGGTCGATCAAAGGAGCGATTTGCAGAAAAGAACAGCAAATAGAGGCTCTTTCCCGTGATCAAGGCCCGAATTGGCGGAAAGAGTCCCGGGCGGCAGGGCAAGATAATTTAGAGTTGATGTTGAAGGAAGAGGAATTGTATTGGAAACAGCGAGCAAGAGAATAGTGGTTGGAATTTGGGGACAAGAACACCTAGTGGTTTCACCTTAGGGCCAGCCACCGTCGTCGAACTAATAGAATAAGAGGATTAGAGGATGAGAACGGAACTTGGATAGAGGGGGAGCCAGAACTCGCAATCTTTGCCAATTCTTATTTTCAGAAGCTTTTCAGTTTTGATAACCCGGATGAAGGCAACATCCTTGCTACTGTTGAGGCAATTCCTCCCTCTGTGACGGAGGATCAGAATGCCACTTTGACCAGATCTTTTACTAGATTAGAGGTTGAGGAGGCTCTGAAGCATATGCCGACAACTAAGGCTCCCGGCCCAGATGGTTTTCATGCTTTGTTTTATCAGAGGTATTGGGATATTGTGGGGGACGAGATCACTGACCTGTGTCTAAGGATACTAAATGATCAAGAGGCTTTTGGTTCCCTAAATAAAACTTATCTAGTTCTGATTCTGAAAGTTAAGGATCCGAAGTGTATGAGTGAGTTCAGACCCATCAATTTGTGCAATGTGATTTACAAGGTCATTTCTAAGGTTCTTGCGAACAGGTTGAAATCTGTTTTAGATTCTATCGTCTCACCAACTCAGTCAGCTTTTGTCCCCGGACACTTAATTTCGGACAACGCTTTGATCAATTTTGAGTGCATTCACGCGTTGAATAATAAGCGTAAAGGGAATGAGGGCGCGGTAGCTCTGAAATTAGACATGAGTAAGGTTTACGATCGTGTAGAGTGGGTTTTCCTCAGAAAGGTTATGGTGAAAATGGGCTTCTGCCAAAAATGGGTTTCTCTCATCATGAAATGTGTGGAGACAGTTTCTTTCTCAGTTCTGCTAAACGGGCATCCTTCTGCAACCTTTCGGTCGATGCGTGGGCTACGACAAGGGGATCCTCTGTCCCCTTACTTGTTTCTCTTGTGTATGGAAGGTTTTTCGGCCCTGCTGAACAAGAATGAGCGAAACCGAGAATTCTCAGGTTTCCAAATTAATTGTCATTGTCCTTCTATTTCTCACTTGATTTTTGCAGATGACAGCCTGGTTTTCTTTAAGGCCACGAGGAAGGATTGCAGAACGATTAAAGGCATCCTCCACACTTACGAAAAAGCATTTGGACAAACGGTTAATTTCGATAAGTCGGTCTTTACGGTAAGTAAAAACACCAGACAAGAGACGATTGATTTTCTCCAAGGTGAGCTTGGGGTCACCCATACGTCCACTCTTGGAAGATATTTGGGGCTCCCTTCCCAAATTGCACGGAATCGTTGTCAAGTGTTTAGTTCATTAAAGGACAGAGTCTGGAAGACGTTACAAGGCTGGAAGCAAAAGTTGTTCTCTGCAGGTGGTAAAGAGGTGCTGATAAAGGCTGTCGCGCAAGCTATCTCAACATACACGATGAGCTGCTTTAAAACTCCCGCCCAGGAATGTGATGATATTACTAAATTGTTTGCTCGTTTCTGGTGGGGCTCAACCACTGATAAGAGAAAGATTCTGCAAGAACTCTACTTCTTTATTCACTTTGTAACCTGAAGTGAAGGCCGAATCGGTCCTTACTCCCCCTAATCTCTAATTGAGATTATCCTTACAAGTTTCTTCTCCCTTTTACATGAGTTCTACTCTTCTTTTTATAGCACAACTGAAACTAATCTAACAGAAAGTAAAGTGCAACAAATAACAGCATAACCAGAAATTAGTTACAATAGTAAATCAACTACTCATCTAACTATATGAAGATTGTTTCCCTGACTTGTTTCTTCTTACGTAGTGCTTCAATATTGGTGGCCTAGCAGATTCACTAGCGTTCTTGGAAGCGTTTGTGTGTCTCCAAGACCCAAGGAGGGATGGGCTTCAGGGACCTTTCTTTGTTCAACCAAGCCTTATTGGCTAAGCAGAGTTGGAGACTGATCAAAAATCCTGATAGTCTTCTGGCCAGAGTTATGAAAGGAAAATATTATCACCATGGTATTTTCCTAAGAGCCCAGCTAGGCTCTTCCCCCTCTTATGCATGACGCAACATACTTTGGGGAAATGAGTTGTTTGACAAAGGCTACCTATGGAGAGTGGACAAAGGTAACGAGGTGATAATTGATAATGACTCATGGATCCCATCCAGGGAAAACGGCAAACTGTTGTATCCACTCACATTTGTCCACAATTTTCCTGTGAACACTTTGATGACCATTAATGGGAGGTGGAAAAAAGGAGCAAATTCGTGCAACCTTCTTACCGATTGATGCAGAGGCGATTCTTGAAGTTCCTCTTCATCCAAGAGGTGGGGATGATATAGTTATATGGAGACCTGCGAAACATAGAGTTTTTTCTGTTAAGTTTGCTTATCAATTAGGTTTATCTTATAGGAATATAAATGAGGCTTCCCCAATGTTGTAATTCAAAGCAGGAGATGGAAGACTTTTTGGGCTACTATGGTTCCCCAAAAGTCAAAATTTGTTGCTGGAAACTGTACAACAACATTATTCTTTGCAAGGCAAACCTTTTAAAGAAATAAATTTATACTGATAACTTATGTCTTTTTTGCAGGAAAAATGAGGAATCTTCTACACACCTTTTCTGGCATTGTGAGGCTCTAAGGGAAATGTGGTTTTTTTGTCCCTCTACAAACTTGACTCGGTTGTGTAATAACAGGAATCATTGGACGACCCAGGAGCACTGAGATTGGATACTGGACAACGATTCTCGGGAGGATGTGGAAGGTGCGATGATGTTGGTTTGGAAGATTTGGGAGCAAAGAAATCAGTTGGCTTTCCATAGAACGAAAGAGATGGAGCAAATTGTGATCTCCAATATTAGAAATTGCATGCTCCAATTAAAAGAGCCTAGTCGGGAAGATCTAGAAGCCAGAGGAGGAAAGAGAAAAGCTCTATTAACTAAAGAAGTACAGGTCCGAGAAACTCACGGGGGATGGAAACCTCCACCCATCAATCGGTGGAAGCTAAATGTGGATGCTTCTTACAGAGTGGATTCCAGACGAGCGGGCCTTGGGTGGGTTGTTCGGGACCATCAAGGTTCTGTCAAGTTGGCAGGATGTCGTGCGTTCAGTGGCCAAGTTGATACTAAACTGTTAGAGGCTATGGCAATGGTAGAAGGATTAAAAGTGATCATTTCCTACTCGTCTCCCGACAAATGTCAGATTGAAGCGGAGACTGACTGTCTGGAAGTTAGTAACCTCCTCAATGACATAGGAGTAGATCTCACTCCAATTGATTTCTTCATAGAGAAGCATTGGATCTGAAAGAGGCAGCTGGAGCAATATCTTTTGCTCATGTGAATCGGTTGGATAATGTTTTGGCACATCAAATTGCCTCTAAAGCTTCTGTGACTTTAACAACGGCTCAGTGGGAGGACCCTGTTCCCTCGAGCTTTTTATCGTTTGTCGAGTCTGGTAATCTTAGGGGCTTTACTCATAGTTGAGTTATAACTCTTCTTTTATCAAAAAAAAATATATATATAGAAAGAGAGAGAAAGACTAAACATAAATATTAATATGTAACACATAACATATTTTTTAAAGAAAAAAAACATCTAACACATAAAATTAAAGTGACTATATTGCTACATTTCAAGCAATAATAATGTAATGTTCAATGGTAATTAACAATCTATAAGAATAAATCACATATGACAATCAAATCTAGACATGTATCCATGTAGAGTGTGAATGAAAAAAAGTTGCATTGTTACAAGCTCATAACTATAAAAAATTACTAGATAACAAAATATGCAATTTGTTTTTACTCAAAACCCTAATTATTAAAGAAGAATTGAGACATGATATTATGATAATAATAACAAAACAAGCATACGAAGAAACATGAGTTACATAAGCTTAAAAAAAATGAGGCCTGTTTTTTATTACAATATGGGATGAAGGGATTCAAACCACAGATTTCTTGGTCGTTAACACATATTTTATGCAAGTTAAACTATATGTTCACTTTGTCATTAATCTCGAGGTCACCAATAGTATCTTAACTTAATTAAGGAGCAAAACTAATTAATCACCACAATAATCTATAAAGTATACATTCACAAAAGTGAGTTTGTAAGACTTTTCTAAAATTTACACAACTTATATATTATAAATTTGGTATATTAGTTGAGTGATATATCAAAATTATCATGAAAACTTAAAAAGAACCAAACTTGCAAAATATAATTATATAACGGTTATATTTTAGATTTCATATATCAATCAACTGACATATTATTTTAAAAATGGCAAAATAGTTTGCTATATTGGCAAAATCTAATTACTATATAGACTAGATTTTGCAAATATACTAATGAATTTTTTTAGTTCTAACAATGGGTAGGATTAAGCCAAACGAACATGGTTGAATTGAATGGTTGAATCCCTACTTTAACTAAATATCTTAAAAAAAAAAATGCAATCGGCAGGATGAAGATCCAACATTTTTCAATAACTATGCTGAGAAATGTGCAATATACTAATATATTTTATCCCTCCAAAAAAGCAGAACTTGAGTGCTAGCACAGCTACTGCAATTTTTCAATAACTATGCTTAGAATGTGCAATATACTAATATATTTTACCACCCATTAATTTTTTTAAAAATATATTGTTTTTTCTTTCTTTTTTTCTCTAAAATAAATTCCAGTTGAATAGTTTAACCCCTCAAAAAAAAAAAAGGCTTGCTAGCTTAACTTTGTTATTCATCTATTTAATCTTTATTATCGTGACATACTCATCTTGAGCACCATGATATTCATATTAGTGAAGGTATAAACATTAGGAAAAAGGTCAATCATGAATAAAAACAGATCCACTCGGATTACTATATATATTTCTCCTCCCCTTCTTTCTTACATCTAGTCGTTGCATACAATCAAATCTCGAGCAATGGTTTTACGGAACAAACTTGTTTGAAACTTAGTCTAGGATCCTTGTCTCGAGGTTGGGACAGGCGCTATGCAGACGAATGGTGAGCCTGAATTTCCTCTCATAGCAACTTGTGCACTTGGCTCCTAAAATGCATACAGAGTGTCAAGGGCAGATTTGGGTTGGTTGGTCCGAAAAAGACCTTAGTTCCATGAAACAATATACTACTATTGAAACGCCTGCGATAGTTCAAAACTGGAATCAGCCCAATATCGCAAAGTGTCTGTATTTGCTCAAATTGGATCAGACCTTGATGTTGATGTTGCAACTCAAACATTAGTCAATAGAGGTGCATAACGTGGCAGGGAGCACACTTGACCAAAGATAGACACACGAGTATACTCGGAATGATGAGTTGTAAGGCTTCGACCAGATTTCGAACGAGAAGTACATAGGAGAAGTACAAGAGTTTAAAATATGTCGTCCTCAGCTGAATCACAATAGACTACTAGTTAAATACACATGACCAATAAACATGGATTTAAGAGTTGCAAAGCTAAAATTCTTTCAAAGAAAAGTGGACACAGCAGAAAAGTCTGTAAACAGATCAGGGGTTGGAAGCAAAGCCGAAGACAGTCATAGCTGTTAAGTTAGATACATCTTTAATTTGTTCCCTACTAACAAATGCAAATCTATAAATGTGACTCACAAAAGCTCAAACACAGAATACACAATCATTGAAGCAACACACATTCTAGAAATCAGACGGTGAGAAAAATCAGCGCCAAAGAACCAATAATCTAAACTGAAGAATGGAAATCTAGAGCGACGAAAACATGAAGGCGGGGGAGATATCACCCACCCCTTCAGATGGTCATGACAAAATCCATAAAACCAACCCCTTAAATACTTGGAAGTGAAAATGCTCTCTAGTCCTAGATGGATCAACAACTTCATCACCATGTAGATTACATTCATCGACCTATACAAATCCTAAGAACAAATCTAGTACTATATCATAGTTTGAGTACACATTTCTCGTACAGCGCAAGAATGTCTTTTTTGTTGGGATTCTTCAACTGAAGCAGTTCGGCGCCAAAGTTATGTTTTGTGAGTTCTTGCTTAAGCTTCTGAACAGTGAACCTGGTATAGTCTTCCTGATTTGTTTGTTGGCTATGATTATCCTCGTCACCCTTGAAAATTGATCCGCCATCCTCTGGCTGAGAATACTTCATAGGACTATTTGTGCTTCTAGATCTTTTGTTTACTCTTAAAATTCTCTCACTAGTGTCCATGTCGTGAACGGATTCCATGCCCATCTCACCATCATCCACCCTTAGACGTTTCCCATGAGAAGCAGTCTTCAGCTTACTATCCAATGCTGTCTCGTTTAGACGGACTTTAGTCAACTCTTGTTGGAGAAGATCAATTTTTGAATGAGCAGATTGCAACTGAAGAGAGAGAGCCTCAGCCCTATTGTTGGCTTCTGCATGTGCAGAACGTTCTGAATCCAGAAGGCCCTGAAGAACGTGAACAGTGCTAGTACGCTGCTCGTTGTTCGATTTCAATAAAGACTCGATTTCTTTTTCCCTTTCTTCAACTCTTGCTTCCAATGACGCAACTCTTGACAGAGCATCCATTTCCGACCCCCGAATTTTTTGCACATCTTCCACCAAATCTCTCTTCTGCCTTTCCAGATTTTCAATTTGCCTCTCTGCCCTCTCTATTTGGGCCAACCGCTCCATTGCCAACCTCTGCATCTTATTCTTTTCCTCTTGAGCAGCACTAGCTTCATTTCTTGCTTTATCAGCAATTTCAGTAGCCTTCTTAGCATCATGTTCTGCAAGTCTACACCTTTCCTGAACTTCATCAAACCTTTGGAATTCAGACAAGTACTTCTGATCCAAATGAACTTTTTCTTGTTGCAAAATCCTTGCTTCTTTCTCAAATGATTGAGCCCTAGCATTTGTTGTTTCCAACCTCTCTTTTAGCTCTTTTATTTCATGCCTCAAAGAAGATACTTCCACATCATAACTCCCAATTTTTGACTCGGCAGCCTGCACAAGACATT
Organism: Herpetospermum pedunculosum; assembly: GCA_028017165.1. Taxonomy (NCBI): domain Eukaryota; kingdom Viridiplantae; phylum Streptophyta; class Magnoliopsida; order Cucurbitales; family Cucurbitaceae; genus Herpetospermum; species Herpetospermum pedunculosum. Next base: position 73,749,746 of record CM051525.1, read on the forward strand.
TTTTATATAGGAATGACAGAATAAATGAGGGTTTTATTTATTTAAATGTAGTAAGATACCATAAGGGTTTTATTTATTTAATTTTTTATTTTAGTTTACCTTCAGCTCAAGCCTTAAAGTTGTCAAATGCTGCTCGGCTTGCTCAATTTTTGTTGCCTTGTCCTTCAATTCATCTTCCTGCATCACCAAAACAAATTTCAGATACTTCCCATTATAGCAGTTCAAGTATTCAAGTCTAATAGTAGAATATGCTTGCAAATGTTTGCACTTGTGTGAGATGGATGGGTGATGAAAGTTTACCTTTTCAGCCAAAGTACTGGAGAACTCTTTCCTCAAAGCATCCTCTCTAAGCCTTGTTTGTTTATTTGAGCGTTCTTCTGCAAGTCCAGCCTTCTCAAGAGCAGCTTTAGCTTCTCTAAAAGCAATGTCAAATTTTCTCTTCCACTCTTCTGCCTCTTCTTGTGCAGACTGAGCTTGTTCCCGAGCAGCCGCGAGCCTTGCTTCAGCAGCACTACTCCTCGACTTCAAAACGGCAATTTCTGAATTAGCTTGATCTTCCTCAGCTTTCAACTTTGACAAGACAGTTTCATATTTTCTTTTCCAATCAAAGGATTCTTGTTTTGCTTGGTCCAATGTTTTCTTCAGGCTAGAGCACCTCTCATCAAGAGAACTGCAATTACCCTGTAGATTAGTTATTCGGTTCATGTAGTCATCGGCAAGCTTTTTCTTATCATTTATCGCATCCTCATATCGCTTCAGATATTCGGACTTGTACGTCTCACTGGCTTCCAGCTGCTTCTTAAGCAAATTCAGCTGGTCTTCAATTGAGCGACACTTCAAAGTGAGGGAATTCTTCTCTGATCCAACTTGATCTATAAGTCTCTTTATAAGGTCATGTATTGGACCATCCAAACTGCAAAGTTTCATGGTATCAGTCACATTAATTCAAAAAATCCAAAAATAATATGAGGGACAAATACTAATAATATAAACCTCTGGTGTAAAAATGTCGCCAACTTCTGCCACTTTCCTGGACCGTGGGATGATGCTTCATATTCAGACAGAAGAGCACCAAGAACCTGCACAGACATGTTAACAACCAAAAGCAAATGTGCAACTCAATTATAAATCAAAAATTACATGAGAGAAAGAGACTTTGACAAAGAAGGATGAAAGTCCAATAAAAGCAGACAAGAGACTTTGACAAAGAAGGATGAAAGTTCAATAAAGGCAGTAGATGGAAATATTTTCAGCTGATGCAGTCACAGAAAAGTAACAGAAGGCAATAACTTAACAACAGCTATTAAGAGAATAATATAACTAATGAAACTTTGGTTTCTTATGTGCAAATCACAGTTTATATTTTCTAACAAGAAAACAAAATTAATTAAACAACTAGAATTGCTATCAGACAACCAGAACCATCAACATAAATAGTCCTTAACCCAAAATAGTGACGAATAAAACCTAAATTACCTTCACAACATTATTTATATTTGCTTCAGAAGAATGGCAAGCTGCTCTTAACCTCTTTTCCATGCTTTGTATAGCATTCGTGCATTGCAAATCTGCTTCAGTGTATGCATTCCTCTTGTAATCCTGCATTAGCCAACGACCAACTCAGGTTCATCTTGTACGTTGATAGTGAACGATCACATATGTATGAACATTAAGTTTAAACAATTCTACAACATCGTCATTCAGTGATTCAGTAATCAGTATTAACCTTGTCAAATTAAATCCTAAACTCAAATAAATTAAGAAAATAATAACTACTTAAAACCAAATTAGAAAATTGCTTGTGAAATGACTAATAAATCATAAAAAAATCAACCAACAAAACACTTAATATCAAGCCAAAACCAAGTCCTAAAGAACCTAGCCACAAATTTGAAACACGTAAAGGAGGCCCAAATTAAACATCAAAACCAAAACAAGCTAAAAAACATCCAAAGCAACAAGAATGACCAATACACAATAAAAGTCTTATCAAGCCACAAGTATACATACATTTAGCAGCAATTATTTACAAAAGGAAACCCAACTAATGGAGAATAATAATTTCATCACTTTCTTTAACTTCAAGTTCCTTTTGGTAGAAATAATGACCTAAAGGGTTAGCTAAATACAAGCATAAAAGATAATTTTTTTTCCTTTTTTTTTAACATGAAATCAAACTTACATTAAATGAAAGTAAAAATGATGGGATACAAAAAGAAGCTACCAAAATCATAACAAAATTTACAACACGAGGTTCCCATTTCAAAAAATAGAAAATAAAGAATTATTACTAAAATAAAGTTGGGTCTTAAAGACCCAAGGAAGGAATTGAAACGAGTCAGTCCGCAGTTTCTCCCCAGATTCCCCTACACCCTATAAAATTCTTCAGATTCTCTTTAACAAAACTTTCCATATAATAGCCAAAAATCAACTTCCCAAAGAGCCTTTCCTTCACCAAAAAGGCATATGTAAGATTACAATTCCTACTTGGGTCACCTCAAACAGTGGTAACTGTTTGAGACATCATTTGATGCTTTTTCATTTCCCACTGCCCATACATACAAAATTAAATGTAAACATAGAATTACAAGATTCATAATATTTATTACCTCAAATGCTTTTCTATAAAATTTCTCCAGTAGTCCCTCGTATTTTTTCCTCACTGGACCAACACCTACAGCACTCGAATTAAATTCAGCAAGTGATTTTTGAACAGCTGTTTCATGTGCTTCCCTCAGTGCTGCCTACAGAAAAAAAAAATGTTATCTAGCAACATAAACATCTCTAATGGGGGTGCAAGTTAGCATTTGCACTTACTTCTTCTGGAGGCTTCGACCGGTCAAAAGTAGACATATACACTTCAGCAGCATGATCATATGCCCTTCGACACTCGGCTTCTTCAACATTCTGCAAATTAATGAATCAACGATATGGATGAAAATTATCTTCCAACTCATTTCTAAAATCCTATTTTCACAAAAAGAGGCAACAATTTCCTGCAACTACTTCCTACATGTTCATACTGGACATAACAGATTTAATAGATCTCAATTAAAAGAGATAAATATGTGATTTCACCTCAAACTTTATTTATGAGCCCAAGTCAACTGATAATAAGACATTAATACAAGAAGCCGAAATCCGAACATTCAAATTAAGAAATTAGAAAAAAGTACTGCTTACAAGCATCTCAAGAAAGTACTTTACACAAGAGTTCATAAGATATACTAACCTGCCAAGAGGAGGTTATTGTAGGCACTGCACCATGGTTTAGAGCATCAAGGTAAGACTCTGTAATGCCCACCAAAACTGGACCGGTCATTACAGTTGCTCCGACTTGCTTAGGCCTTGTCCTCTCAAAAACAAATTTAGTAAATGCATCGAGTCCAGACCTAAATTCAGGCCTTAGTTTATCTAACTGCATAACCACGGAATATTAAGGAAGTTCAGTTAAATGTGGCTCCAAAATAAAATTTATGTAAAAAAAATCATAAGCTAAAGTTACTTACAGAAATTTGATCAAGTTTTTGAAGATCGTTTTCATTATTTAGAGGACGCACAAGGGTGAAGCAGTCTCTATCTGGAAACAGAGCTCTAATGGAATCACGAATCTGTCAGCAAATGGATGAAATTAGAAATTAGATCGTCACAAACAAACATTTATTTAAAAGGTACCGAGTTTTCATTGAGAATAAATGAAAGAATAATAGGGCATAAATAAAATAAAAAAATATATATATATTAAAAAACAGCCCATAAGAGGGAACTACATTAAAGGAAGTGGCTCTAATCAAGTAAAATAATGTTTAAGAAATAATTATAAAACAACCGCGTCACTGGCGCCCACAAAGAAGCATGGAACCTAGCAAGGGACCAACGGTGCAAAGATCCGTCTCATCCCCTCTAAAAGTTCTACTAATTCTTTCCCTCCAAAGCCCCCACCACAAAGCAGCACACACACCCGCAAGGATAGTCACAAACAAACATATTCATTTTTCGACACCAAAATACCAGTACAAATTTCCATAGTCCAATGTGTCCCAAAGTCTTAAAAAGAAAAATCTCAAAATTCCACATGCATGAGCTAACAGAGAGTGAACATTCAGTGATAAATATCAAAATACATTGGAAAAACAACAAATTTTACTAAGTAAACAATTGGGTATCCTCTCCTTTTCCAGGGGCCCTTAAATGATGTTATTATTTTTTGGAGAAGAAACGAATTTTGCATTGATTAATGAAATGGATAAAATGTTCAAGATACAAACTCCCAGGTGAGTGAAAAAGGAAAATTTCAAAAATAAAACTCAAATAAATTAGAGAAAGAGAACCAATTAGAAGCCTTAAATGATTAACTTAAAAGAATCATTAGGAAAAAGAAAGCCCTAGAAATAAATCTGATAAGTACTAGTGCATTGAATGAAATAAGTACAGCCAAAAGAGATCCGTACAGTGCCCTAACTCTCCCAATACTCACTCAAGCACAAGATACCCAAAAAGCATACCTCTGCGCTCATCCTCCCATCATAGATATGCCCACTCCCCTCCTCAAAATGACACTCCACCTCAAGCCCAAATGACTATCTACAGCATCCCAGGACCCACTCTATTAATAACGCTCACACATCACCCGAGGCCCACCTGGGCCTTTCTTTCACAAATACATCTTAAGAACCAGGGGCATTTCAATATTACAAAATAATAACTGCTCTACAGGCATCGTTTCTAGGCCTTAACCTTTCATCAGAATATGGACAAGAAAAATAAATTAGCAAGGAAAAGAAAGAGAGTCTCCCCAACTCATACCAATGGAGATTAGGTTACAAAAAAGCTCTTAAATTGGTACAAAACCTAAAGAAGAAGAATTACTAAACTCTCAAGTAGAACATATAGGAGCCAGCCAAGAAAGAAGTATGTTTCCTAAATTCTCCAGTACACTGGATGCACATCTAGAACTGAAGAAATGTATCCTCTCTTTAATATCAGTATCTCATAAGCATAAAAAAACTATAAAAATTGAACTGAAAGGATTAATCAGAGATTACAAATTCAATGTGGAATTCAAGAAAGGGGGTTCTAGAGTTTTTTTTTAGTACAACAAATACGGGGATGGGGATTGAACCTCCGACCTTATGGGGGTTCTAGTTATAAAGACATATGAACTAAGTAAGCAACTTCTAAAAGAACTTGTGCAACTTAAACAAGGGTAGCTTTTTCTCTCTTCTCTAGACCGGAGAACCCAAATAACAGAGAAAACAAATTCATCAAACCACACTGGTGATAAATGTCCATCTAATACCTCATTCTTAGCAGCTATGTCTCTTCCACTGCCTTGAACCGGCCTCAGTGCAAGCTCCAGATAGTCTCGAGGTGTTATTCTCCTATTATCCTCTACTAGATCCAAATAGAAGTCCTGCAAGTAATTCTCATTTTAGAGAAGACCACATAATATAATAGAAAATAGATAAAGTTAGACCAGATAGAGGATCTAACATAATAAGGAGGTATAGGTAAAGCAATTCTCTCCTTTTTTTAATGAAAAAACAAGCTTTCATTGAGCAAAATGGAAGATTTTAAAGTAGACCACATAAATATAATAGTAAATAGATAAAATAAGCACCAAAAAAGAGGATCTTACGTAATAAGTAGGACAGGATCTTAAGTTGAGAAGCCATGCAATCAGAAAAAAAAACTATGCACATTGCAGAAATAAATTGAAAAACATGTCCTAACGTCTGAATGCTCTTTGAAACAAATTTATCAACTTATGAAAATTAATGGTAGAGAAGTGCACGGTACCCTTAGAAGCCAAAAAAAACTATGCACATTGCAGAAATAAATTGAAAAACATGTCCTAACGTCTGAATGCTCTTTGAAACAAATTTATCAACTTATGAAAATTAATGGTAGAGAAGTGCACGGTACCCTTAGAAGCCAAACAAAGATTGGAGAGAATTGACCAATTTCAGTAGATGTAGTTCTGCCCCCGGCAGCCCTAACACGAATATGTTTAGTCATTTGAGTGACGAGAGATAAACGGTCAAGTGCAGCTTCATCTATTCCACCCATCTGAATAGATAGAAAAATATGAGTTCCATAAAGAAAAATTAAATTGTGAAAATGATACAAAAAGATAAGGATCAACATCCGTTGCCCTTACCTGATTATAGACAAACATGCTAGATAAGAGAACAGCTAGTGAAAAAATCTGGGTGCTGTATGTTCCCTGTAAGAAAAAATTGGGGAAGAAATAAGAAAATTGATGGAACAAATTAAATACCAAATGAAATTTGTAATAGTACACCTTCAAATGAGGCAAACATATCATGAAGGAAATATTTTATCACCAAAAATTGACATGAAGCAGATTTGAAGCTCAATACACAAAGAACTTAAAATCCACCACTGTCATCATTCTTATCAATGTCACATAAAATAGAGAATTGATAACCAGAAACAAAGTTGAATAATGGATCAAAGTCATACCGTTTGATCATAAGCATCAATTCCTTCACTATCTAATAGTAAAAGATTGTACTCAGTTCCATCCAGGGCAGTTCTTTTCAAGGGTGTACTCCATAGCCAGAGCCCTTTAGTACAAGGCCGATGGGTAGATGCTACTTGAAATCCACTACTCCTCCCAAGAAGCTTCAAAAGAAAAGATTTCTTTGTAAGTCCATAAAATTACATTGCAGGCGTAGGAGAAGCAGAGTGCTTCACAAAATATGAAGTATGTTCTACAAAACAATCACAATAGTATGAAACCAAACCCTGAACTCATTTCCTTTCACAATCTACACAATTGTTATATAATCTGATAATTATATGCTATGACTTTGCCAATATACTGAACTAGACAAATTGCCGCTTCATACTACAAAAATCCAATATACTCATGCTTCTGAACTCATTTCCTTTCACAATCGTACTTTCCAAGCCCGTTAGCCAAATGCACTCTCACAATATTGCAACTTAGCAACGTAGAATCATAGTCTCCATTTATCTAGCATAGTTCTAAAGAAGTACAAACTTACTGTCCTCCACTCAGTAAGATAAAAGCCAACTCACCCACTCGAGCAAACAGAAAGAAAGGAGACTAACTTGACTCAAAACTCAAAACCCTAGATTTCAAAAAAAAACTACCAAATGACGAAAAGTAATATTCAGAATATATCCTGAACGAAAAAAAAGAGCAAAGGAGACTAACTTGATTCAAAATGAAGCTCTTTCCCTGACGAGCACGGCCACAAACGGAGACAACACCAATAGGTCCTTTTACAAGCTGTAGGGTAGCGACAGCTTCAGGATCCATCCGAAACTTTCCTTTCTCATCGCAGTAAACAAGGCGAATTGGCCTCGCCGGACCAGTCCCCGTGGAAGACGACGGCGGAAGAGAGGGAGAAGGAGAATGCGAAGGGGAAACATCAGCGGAATTGTCTTTCCCTCTGAAAAATTTGATCATTCTTACTTACTTTCCGCCTCTTGAGATCAAATTTCGCGCCCTAAAACCCTACACAATCTTCAAACAACAACAAAATCTCCGCCTTCCCTTACAAATGTCTTCAAGAATGAAAAGAAAAGAAATGAAAAGAAAAAAGGAATGAGAATTAGATTTCTTTTATGTCAAGTGAGTGAAAGAGTGGAATCGAAAGCGTTTGAAATCGGGGAGGGAAAACAAAAGCTTAAAGCTTTGAGCTTTTTCTCAGACTTTCTTCTTCCAGTGCCCAAGTCTGCAAAATTACGATTTAGCACAGGAACGTTGGCCGGAAGGGCATGGGCTTTTTAGTCATTTTGCTTTAACCGTCCTTCAAACCGATGAGAGGCTAGGCTGGCGGCTGCCCAAAAATGCTTCCCACATTGTCTTTTTTTATTTGCAATTTTGCTCTTTTAATTATTTTCCTTTTTTCGAACTGAATTTCCGGTTTCGGAATATTTTCCTTATATAAGCCCAGCGGGCCGGATTAATTGCCACGGCCCATCTATTAGCCCAAATATCTAATCGGCTCACCACAAGAGGCCCAATTGAACGTTTGTGAAGCATTAAGGTCAGCTCATGGGCCTACGCCTTCATCCCAATGAAGCATTTTGGTTTTTTTTTTTCTAACCAAACATAATTCAAATCTCTAACTTTTGAGCTATGTGATGTTAGACTTTACATAAGACTTTACATAGATAGTTAAATTTTATCATATATATGAAGATGAAATTAAAAATAAAATTATTTACTTCTTAAATTTTATTTTCCTATAAAGTTTACTTTTTAGTTCAAACGATATGTTTGAGTGAGGCTATAAACTTTTAACCTTAATATCTTTAATCGATGTCAAAGTGAGCATAATTGAACTAATATAAAGTATGTATTAATGACTAAAAGGTTTGTAGTTCGAAACCTTCTAACCTCTATATTGTACTTGAATTACAATTAGAATTCGGTGGAAGAATACTTTGAAACCACCTCAACTTTACAAAACTAGGGGAAATGATGTGGATTAAAGATGTTTAATTAATATTACATCTATACCCACTTCTAATTGTTTTTTCTCATTTTTTTCTCAACTAACTTTAGACGGAAAACTAATAACTTACAACCTCTCACTTCTAGAAGATGGGAATGTTTTACTAAGGTCTCAGCAAAGTAGTTTTCCTAAAATCATACCCATTGAGAAACTTCAAAAGTAAGATTGAGCTTAATTTAAAAATTCAATATAACCAAACCTAAATATTAATACTATGAAATAACTATTCATTATTATTTTAATGCAGCTTCGCATTATTTTTAAATTAGTGAAAATTCATAAAAAGAAAATTTCAATATGTGGGAGGTGATTTCGAGCATCTTAGCGGATAACTTATGTGTTAAAGTCATCGAGCTTGGCTGAAATGCATTTAATTAACTTGCAAAATATATAAATAATATATATGACACGTGTTGCACAAGTGGACGAATGAATGGAGGTGGTGGATTAAACCACGCATCCTTACTTCTCTCCAACTAAGCTGTCGGCAGATTCAGATGAAACCCATTTAATTACGGGCATGCCCTTAGTATTCTTTGTAAAAAAAAACACAATCCGAATAAAGTTGCTGTTTGGTTCTGGAGGTGGAATGAACCTAGCCCCAATCAGGATGCCACTATTACCCGCAACCAAACAAACCCAAGTATTAGTTTCAAAGAAATGGTGTAGTTGAGGCTTCTGGTTGAATTGATCCAAGTGTTAAGGAGTCAACATATTCATTAGATGGAAAATAATGCAAGAGCACCATCATACTATTCTGTCACGCGTGACTTATAATTGATAAAATGAATTCCAATATGTACTTTATAATTAGTTATACAATTATCGTCTACGAGAAAATAGAACACCTTTCAGGAATATCAATACCGTTACATGAATCCTAAATGCATTGAACATAATTATGTCACGTTTTGGTGGGTCATGCCTCAAGAAAAAGTAATTATATATCTATAGTATACCACACCACTTTAGTATTATATACTTAAATAGTTTGCTACTTTAATTTTTTTTTGTTTTTGTGTACCTTTATACGCACGTGGTTCATCTTGTATATGTAATTTAATTTATGTGTTCTTTTATCAACTATTTCTGCTTGGACAGCTAGAAATAAGACACAATGAAATGTGAAACTTGAGATCTATGAAAAGTTTGAAAATGTATATATGTTACGTGTTTGATAATCTTTTGTGTTTATTGTTCATTTATTTTTAGTCATGTTTTTAAACTTGTAAATAAATTGAAATAAAACACAATCAAAAAATGTGAAACTTACTACTCTTATGTTGTATGTTGTTTGTTTCTAGTTTTATAAAACATCAACAATTTGTTATTAATTTTAATATTTTTGCCTCAATTTTCATATGAAAAAAATAGAGTGGCTGAAGAGAAATATTTAAAGATGGAGAGAAAACGCTAAAAAAACAGCATGTTGAAATGTCTTGAGTCGGTTATGATGGTTCAATACCATTTTTTATTGTCAACGTTATGATGTATAACCATGAGGTTCTAGGTTCAATCCTCTACTCCAACATGTTGTCAAAAAAAAAATATCATTTTTTACAGTTCTGTTTTTTAAATAAATTAAAATATATATATATTTGTCCGATTAGAGTATGGGTTGAAGTCGCGCTGGCCCGTCAATAATAGGATACTTCAAAATTTGGTTTTGATTTCTATTTTATTTTTCTTTCTATTTTTACTCTTTTTGGTTTTTGGCTGCCCTCCTATCTGATTTTTTTCTTTTTTTTTCTTTCTTTTCCCCTCTTTTTTTTATGCTTCTCTTTTTATTTTTATTTTATATTATTTTTATATTTAAGAAATATGTATTGTATATTTGTTTATATTCCAAAATCATGTAATCTACCCATATATAAATAAATAAATTTATTTTAAATAAATCAAAACTAAGAATAAGTAAACATATTTAAGGAAAATAAATAAATAATTTTAGAACATAGACATGCCCTAAATTCTTATAAAAATGGGCACAATCAATTGAGTTATGATCGGTTTGGCAACCTTCTAACAATGTTTATAACTTAAATAATTTATTTGTGGGTAGATTAAATGATTTTAAAATATAGATACCCTAAAATCTTTCAACAATGTGTATAATTTTATATCTAATTATCTCCCTTAAAAAAATATATTTAATTATATTGTCAAAGATTTTATAAAGAACCAATAAATTTATTTATGGATAGGTTAAATGATTTTAGAATATAGATAAATATAAAATACATATTTCTTAAATGTAAAAATAATATAAAAGAAAAAAAATAGAATAATAGAAAAGGAGAGAGAAAAGAAAAAAAAAAGAAAAAAACATAAGTACCTATTACAATTGAATTAGGGAGAAAATGTTTTCCTTGTGACCTCTTTCACTAGTCATAGATCAATTCAACTATGTGCAAGAAGGAAAAACACAGTTAAAAATTAGAGAGTGAAAAAAAAAAATGGAAGGAAATAGGAAAATTACACAAGGTTAGAGACCAATATGGATAAATATTTATAGAGAGAGACAATTTAGAAAGAAAAAAATATAGTTAGTGACAAATATTGAAGGAGAAGATAAATTAAAAACGAAAAATGTTTTTTTTCCCTCAAAATTTAAGAGAAAAATAGGGTGAAAATTTTAAATTGATAGAAATGTCCCAATCTGATTCTCACACGCCAAATATCCTTGTTTTAAAATGAAATTGATTTTGTCAATAAAAAAATAATAATCATATAAAAATCACTCTTAAACGTGGTCTAAAATATATATTAATCATAACTTTATTATCTATATCTACTTATATATTTTTTAGTCCAATAATAATTGTACGTAGCATAAATAAATAAACAAATATATATGTAGGTATTTTTTTTTTCATTTTTATAAAAGTATTTAAATAATGCAAAGTAGATGAATTGTGAACCTCTGATCATTAATTTATACCTAACTATGTTGTTGACATATAGGTAGGTACCCAAAAGTAAAAAAAAAAAATATATGCATACATGTAATAATGTTATTTTTAACCTTATTTCATAGAATAGTGGGCTCTTTTACCTTATTAAAACAAAATGTAAATAATATTGTCCAGTCTGCAATAATTTCCTTTTATAATTAATAAAGTGAAAATTATATACTTTGAAAACTAAGTATAAATAATTCTAATATATTGTCCATTGAAGGCATGATATTAAATTTCCGTCGACATATCGACATTTCTATCGATATTTCCATATATTCATAAGTTCGACATCGAGATGAGAGATGAATCGACATTTCCATCATACCGTAAAAAATCGATAAAATATTTTTAAAAAAATAACAACAAAATATAACCTAACGTGAATATAATATTATAATAAATGTATTTTTAATTCTGCAAAATATTTATTTATTAATTTTAATATTTAAAAAAAAATATATTTTTTAAAAATTTTCAGAAATATTGATCGACATTTTATCGATATTTTCATAAAACTGGGACATCGATATTTTTGTCGACATCTACATTTAAATTTTTGGTTGGATGTGAACCTTTCGTATAATCTTGATGTTTAGAGAAACTTCATTTTTATTGTTTTACTGACCATTTTTTTTATTAATTTTTTAAACGACGAATATTTTCTGTTATATAAAATGACGAGTCACACTAAATATTTTGATTGACACTGATTCGCTGTGTGCGAATCAAGAATAAAGTCGAGGGAAAAAGATAAATAATGGGTTTTATTTTAAATGGATAAATCTTTGGACAGACGACAGAGATAATATATTAGGTTTTATTTTCTTCTAAAAAAAGAGATACCATATTAGGCAATAATATTTATAATATATTTATTAGTTAGCAGATTTAACAATTTAAGCAGTTTGGCTATGCATTTCTCAAAAAAAAAAAAATATATATATATATATAGGGAAATTGTAGTAAATGACAATTTAAGACTTATAGTTTGCAAATATAACATGTTTTTAAAAATTTTGCGGATATAGCAATTTCTATCGCTGATATCTTATGACTGATAGAAGTCTATAGCTGATCACCTCAGTTTTTTATAGATTTTTGTCAGTGATAATAGTCTATCAGAGATAATAGTCTATCACTGATAGAAGTCTATCAGTGATATAATAAAGTCTGATAGAAGTCTATCAGTAATATAATAAAGTCTATCAGTGATAGAAACGGGTTTTTTTGCCATATTTGCAAAACATTTTAAAGTTTGCTAATTTTGCAATTAGTTTGGGCCTGATTGCTATTTGTGCAACCAGCCCTATATATATATATATAGATAAATAAATAATCATCTTAGGCAAACAAAAGTCAACGATTTCACATAAATTTTCACACGTAATTTGTTTTCATCAAATTATATTATCCTTCTCGTTGACCACCAAATAAATTCTCATTCACAACCAAATATTGACTATCACCAATTTTATTTTTAGACATGTGAGTCTTAGACATACTTTATTCTTAAACATCTACAAATCTTCAAATTAATAAATTAACATGTACACTTTTTTTTATATCAATGACAGTTGACACAAAGTCATAATATATTTATTTTTCATATATAAAAAAACAGGTCATTATAATATTTAACCATCGGCTGTCAAACCGAGTCTAGCTCAATTGATATAAAGTTGTGTTTTTGATAAAAAAAAAAACTTATTTTTTCTTTTTTGCTGGGTTGTTTTGTTTGTGTTGTTTTGTTTTTGTTGTTCAATTTCTCACCCTGCTTTGATTAAATATTTTGCAAAATATATATATAGAACCATTAACGGTATCCTACCTAACTCAATTGATTAAAATAATAAATACCCTTCTACTAATTGTTGAATATTTAACAAAATATGAATAATTTGAATCGAATAATGTATAAACTTGACTAAATTAGTAAGAATCGGATAATTGAGGAGTCTCAATTTGAATGAGTGGATGAGACACTAATTATAATTAAATGGTTGATTTTGAATCTCCTACTTCCTAATCTGCTCCGGGCATCAAATTTCAAAGACAAATTAGCGAAATTCCATCTGTATAAAACTAAAAAAAATTAAACTCTGCATCCACTCGGAGGTATATGGAATCAGAGAAATTTAATCCAATTGTAGATAATTCAAAAATCAACAATATAATTTACTAGATTCTCTTATTTTGAAGTTTTGAATTTCCCTTCAGGGATCAAAGCCACAAAGCACCGGCATCCTTTAACGCCGGCACCAATTCGCCGGAAATATGAGCCGCCATCACTTTTTCCAACCCACCAAACATCTTCCCGCCGACAAACACCACCGGAAACTGCACTCTCCCGTCATCGGCGGCCAATTTCCCAATCTCGCCGGCTATTTCGACTTCATCCTCCTCACCGACGGCGAAGACAGCCGGGTTCACACCGTGGCCCAACAACAGCAGTTTCAAAACATGGCTCATACAACAGCCACGCCTCGCGAGAACCACGACGGCGTTCTTCGACACCATTGTTTCGACAGTCGCGGGCGCCCCAGCGGAGGAGGATGCCTCGGTGGCGGCCGGAATCCAGGTCCTGTACGGAATTGCTTGGTGCATAATGCAAAATTGGTAAAGAAATTAAAGATGGAATTGAGAGAGAGATGAGAAAATGGGGGTAATTGGTATTTGGGTATATATGAGCATTTATTTATATTAGGCAATTTACGGATTGGGCTGTGGAAAAGTTAAGCGTCAACACGGGTAACGCAATCTAGGACGTAATCAAAACTGTAGGTGACGATTAATTGCGTCACAGCTTACTTGGTCAGACAGATTCCATTTAGCTACTACGTACCAACGCTGACGAGATTGTTTCTTTTCCTTCCCCTTCGCCCTTCGCCCCCTCTCTGTATTACCTGTTAATTAGGTGCTAATCATCATTAGTGTACAAAGCAACCCATCAAATCTCTACCTTTTCGACCAAGACATTTCACGGTACTCAATTCAGATGTGTATATTCCATAACATGTATACTTGTACCTTAAATTTTAAGCACTTCAGATTGATTTAAATTTAAAAAATGAGTTAAATTCATCTTTTGTTAACATTATTAAATATTATTTTAATATTATTTTTTTCGTTCGTGCTCGTGCTTACTGAAAAGGTATAAAATTTCAATTATAAAGTAGAGCACGTCCGTAAATACTGAAAATTTAGAATTCAGATTAATATTTTGAATGATCGAAAATTTAGAACCAACACAAAAATACTAATATAATTAGAATGAACTATTGTCCAAATTTAGTTTTTTTTTTTTTTAAATGAACACGTATATTTTGGTATTAAATAAGGGAACTGACAGAAATAAAATAAAAGCAAAGCTTATCGGATGGAATTTTATAAATGATGGTGAGTGACGTGGTTGGATTATTTGTAATTGTGGAAATTAGGGGATGAATTAATGTGGGAGTTTTGGGTTTGGTTTGGTGAGATAATAGGTGACAAGGAACAAGTGGTTGGATGACGTGGGTATTCGTGGAAATCCCATGTGGCAGAATATTTTTTTCTGATTAAAGTGCTAATTGTTTTTATGTCTAAGTTAAGAATATGTATTTAAAAAAAAAAAAAAAAAAAGTTAAGAATATGTGTGTAATGTGATTTTGGGGAGGGTCGTGTCGTGGTTCACGCAGCTCAGCTATCTTTTCTGCACCTTTTGCTTTCGGCTGTGGAGTTGCGAAATTTTCCACACAAATTTTGAGATTTTGGGAGGGTCTTTCTTTCTTGTGTAAGGTTGTCTTTATCTTATCAAGAATACGACACAAATTTTGAGATATTTTTTTTTTGTTTGATCTTGGACACCTTTGTTTTCAAAATATAAAAAAAAAAAAATATAACAAATTATATTTTTAATGTTTAGAGTCAACGTTTGTGTTACCGATTATCTAAATTCGGAAAACTATGGTTTCAATAATATATATTATTCACATATTATTATAACTTATTTACGCCTCTAAACCAACTTAAAATTTGGATTTAGTTTCAATTTGAACATAATTCATTGTCATGTGATATTTTTGTTAAGTCAACTTATGGTCATTTAGAGATCAAATACAAATTGAATGTAAATTTTAAGGTTAAAGAATAATGACAATTTTGAAATTTGATGGACCATAAAAAAAAACTAAATTCAATCATAGGATACCAAGTGGAAACTAATTCTAAATCCCGAGGACTACAAAAAATAAATAAATTGGCCTAAAAAAATAAAAGGTTAAATTATATTCATCAACTCGATGTGTCGCCATGAACATAACTCTCAGGATAATGTATGACCTAATGATTAAGAGACCACAGTTTCAATTTTCCCAACTCCACACATGTTATAAAAAAAAAATCGATGTATGTCTTGATTCCAATACATTTTTACCATTTAATACTTGTGACTTAAATGTCATCTCTCACCTCCTTCTTATTATTAATAATAATAATATTATTGTTATTATTATTACTACGGCTAGTGTCCATCCTTATTCTACATTACATGATTATACAATAAAATTAACATAAAAAAGTGAGTGTCATTGTTGATTGTGGTACAATGGCGACATTCAAAAGATGTTTGATTAAGCTACATATATCATTTTTATTAATGTCGGTCTAAGACCGTCATTACCACCGATTTTTAAGTAGTGAATAGTCTTACATGTGAGCACAGGTACTGGCGACCGACATCGTTTCATTGTAAATGTCGGTCCAAGACGGTTATTAAAACTAATTTTTGTAGCCGTAAATAGTCTCACATGTGAACATAATTGGCAAGACTCAATTATACTCCTGAACTTGAAGGTAGGTTTTAATTGAGCTCATTATATCGTTTCAACTGTTTCATTTTAACCCTTCACCGTTAAAATAATTTCAAAATATAACTATTTTGTTAGCTTTCCTATTAAAATAGAAAGACGTAATGGTGAGTTGTAAAATTTGAGGTTATATGTCAACTAATCGCATGCAAAATAATGTCAATTGGACAAGAATAAACAAGTTTGGGACTTAGATCAATTTTAGTCAAAATAACCGAGAATGACACATAGTGAGAAGAATTATGCTCCGAAAAAAAAACTCAACAATTTCATTAACCGTGATTCAAATACGGTAAAAGTGTGAGTTTACGAAAGCTATGAAAAAAAAAAATCATTGATTGACGAAGGAAGATAATTTTCATCATCACAAGTAATAATTTATCGGGTAATTAATGGTCTCTTTGAAATGTTTTTCGAAATGCTTCAAAACATTTTTTTTTTCATTTAGAAAATCATTCTAAACAAGCCCTCAACTCTTAAAACATACTCTAAAATTTATGAATATTTTATATAATTTAACTCATTTAAAAAAAAAAATATATATATATATTTTGAAGGAAATCTTTTTCTTTTTTTTTTTTTTTTTTTTTTTTTTTTTTTTTTTTTTTTTTTTTTTTTTTTTTTTTTTTTTTTTTTGTAAGTTTTTGAATTTTATATTTAATAAGTTTGCTAATTTTAAAAATGTTAAATATATAAAAAAAATTAGGTACAAAATAAAAAATTAAAGTTATTATAAAAATTGTGTAGAGGTGTAATAAGCACAACCATAAAACATGGACGCGGTTGGGCTTATTATAAAAATTGTTTAGTGTAATAAGTCATAAAACATGGACGTGGTGCAAAATTAATTTGGCAAACAACTTGTGGAATGCGTACCGTTCGTACAAATCCATATTCAATAATAAATAACTAAATTTAATGTGTGGTTAATTCATAAAAACTGCTTACATCATTGATGACATCCCACATCCATACCCAACACTATCAAAATAATTTCCTTTTTCTTTTTTGTTTTATTTGCATAAAAAAATGACTCATAATATTAACTGCGGATAGCGCGCCCCTACCCAATTTCCCATGCTCACAGAGTCAACTTTTGTTGTTCGCCACGTGTATAACTACCATTCTTAATACCAACCGGAGTTTCATAAAGAGAATTTCTAGTACATCGGTGGTATAGAGTTTTTTCATACTACTGTCTTTAAAAAAAATGACACGTGGCGAAAGGGTTGTTTAACTGAGACCCACACTATTAAATATATTATTTTTTTAAAGGTTTCTCCATACCACTCTCTTTCAAGAGAATTTCTAGTACATACGTGGTATTGGAGTTTCTCCGTACCAATGCCTTTAAATATCTGACATGTGTCCACTCTTTTCAAATTAAAAAACACATTAAGTTTTATGTGGGGTCCATTTTTCTTTCTCCCTCTTTTTCATCTTCTCTGTTCTCCTCCTTCACTTTTCCCTTCATTTTCTGCCGTTGGTTTAAAACAACAAAATCAAAATCATCATCACCAATTTTTTAATTAACAATTTTTTTCTCTTTCATCTTTTCCGTTCTCCTCTCTTCCCTTCATTTTCTCCGATTAGTTTAGAACAACAAAATCAAAATCAATTTTTTTTTGTTTCTAAATTGAGGAGATAATCTAACAATTAACACAGGAGTTTTTTAATGTCAAGTATTAATCAAGCAATTCAAGAAATAGTTTAATCAATTTTTTTTTTTGTTTCTAAATTCATGAGATAATCCAAAAATTAACACGGGTTGTTTAATGTCAAGTGTTAATCAAGCAAGTCAAGAAATAGTTAAGAAAACTATTAGCTCAGGAGTATTTTAATTTTGTTGGTTTCTAAATTGGGAGATAATCTGGATTTTCAATGTCAAGTACTAATCAAGTTAAATACTGGAATGATTACCCAATACAGAGAAATCACATAAATAGAAAAAAAAATTATTAACAAATTTCAACTCATAAAATTGTTTAAATAACAACTCTCCAAGAAGATAAAAGGGAGAAAGAGGAAAGAGAATGAAAAAAATGGAAGAGAAGAAGAAAGAGAGGGAGAACCGGGAAGATGAAAGAGAAGAAAAATGAAAAATGGACCTCACATATAACTTAATGTTTTTTTAATTTTTAAAAAGTGGACACATGTCAGATATTTAAAGGTAGTGGTATGGAGAAACTCCATACCACGGATGTACTAGAAATTCTCCCCTCTTTCAATGACTGACGTGTCATTCTTTTAAAATTAAAAAACGTTAATTTCCATGTGAGCTCTACAAATTTTTTAATTAACCATTATACAATACACATAAATCACATTAATATGAGAAAAAATTATTAACAAATTTCAACTCATAGAGAAGATGAAAGGAAGAGAGAGGAAGGAAAATGAAAAAAATGAAAGAGAAGAAAAATTGTTAATTAAAAATTGGTGAATGATAATTTAACTTTGATTTTGATTTTATTTTTATTATAAACTAACCGGAGAAAATGAAGGGAAGAGGGAAAGAGAAAAACGAAAAAGATGAAAGAGAAGAAAAATGGTTAATTAAAAAATTGGTGGAGCCCACACAATTAACCTTTTTTTAATTTTAAAAGAATCGTGTCCGTCATTGAAAAGTAGTGGTATGGAGAAACTCCATACTATAAATTCTCCCAAGAGCATAACCCAACCACATGCTCTAGATTATGAAATCATAGGTTGAATCCTCATTGTTGGTTAAAAAAAAAATCCTAATTTCCTCTAAATCAATTTTTTTAACTTTACCACATAAACCACCACTAATCTAACTCAATTTTTTTATTTTTTATTTTTATTTTTTATGAAACCACTAATCTTACTTAATTCTTCTTAAAACACAACTTTTCAAAGTCAAACTCAAATCTAATCATCTTCCATTATTTAATACAATATTTATTATTATAAGAAAAACTCGACAGTGTAATTTTCATTTACAAATTTAATAACTTTAATTACCATTCATATCATGATTTTTTTTAATTTTAATTTTGATTTAACGATAATTTGTTGGGCTTGGGTTAAGATAAGATTAAAAGAAGTTTTGAAAAATGGAGAGGGTGCAGAAAGATTCTAAAATTGGGTTTACTTTGAGAATCCACTAAAGGAGGCAGGTGGTGAGTTGAGTTTTACGCGGAACCAGTGGAATGGGCCATTTTGTCCACTAACTTCGTCCGAAAAAGACATCAAACAACTCGAACTAACTAACATCTTTTTTCTGAAAACCCTATTTTTTTGTTTTTTTATCGTGATTATCTCGATCAAGCTTACGTCTACTTCGATTAATTTTATGGGACAATCATCCGACCCTAACAACATTTAATTGTCGAAAAAATTAATAGGTTATTAATTCTAATAATCTCAATGTCTTTCATAACTAATAGGTCAACTCTCGATGATAAAATTAAACATATTTCATCTTTACCAAATGATTTTTAAGCATATAAACGTTGTAGGGATTTGTGTATTTTGCAATGTTTCAAAATTAGAACATATTTTACCAATTTGTATTCATTATTCTTTTTTGAAGGACAATGAATTTCTTCTCATTTTTACAATGGTATAGTAATGTTCACCATCAACATAAGTTTTCATAGTTTTGCTTTTGGTATCACCGAAAATGTATCATAAGTCTTCAAATTTCTTTAACCAATGTTAAACTTTGATCATGTTCCAATAATCTCTCATTTTTCAGTAAGTTGTTATAAATGTTATCCATGAAAAAATACCAATTATTAAAATGAACATAGTTGAACGGTTGACATATATTTATTCTCTTCCAACTCCAACTCTTTAATTAAAAAATAAATAAAAAATACTAATCTTCCCGACTCGCTCTACATTAATAGTAATTAAAACGTAATAAACATTTCATTGAATTCATTCCAGGATCTTTTTAAAATTTCCGGAAAATAATCCAGATATTCAATGCACCGAAAAAAAAGACAAATTGGCAATTCAATGGAACGCGTTCCCTCGTTGACAAACAAAATCAAAATTTTCGATTTTATATAAGATCTATTTTAATTTTATTTCTAATTAAGGTTATAGTTTCAATAATGCTATTGAATTGGAATGGATTAAATATCTTTGTAGATGACGACAAATTTAGTCATAAATATTTAAAATCTTTGTAGTAAAAATAATGTGAAATCCAACATAACTCAATTGTCACCAGATTGTACCTTGTACTAAAAGGTCATCGATTCAATCCTCGCATTAATTAAAATATCATTGTACAAAAAAAAAAAAAAATAGTAAGAATCCTGATGAGAGATAAGTTAAAAATAAGATTAGTGTTATTGAGATATTATCTTCCTATCATATTAGGAAGATATTTATCATTTGTATTAGAAAAATATCACTATCTATTTTAGGAATTAAGTTGACCTATCATTTAATAATTTGTTTAATTTGTTGGACCCAAATGAGAAGGAAATATGGATCTAAAATTATACATGGCTGTAAACTTTGATTGATCAAAATATTAATAGAATATAGAAATATATAAAATATAACACAGACAGTAATCAAATTTAATCATTCGATCATAGGATGTACATTCCAAAGGAGAGAAAAAAAGAAGAAAAAAAAACTAATATTTAAATTGGAAAGAGCACGTGGAAGATTGCATGGGTGGAGTTTAGTAAGGGCAGTAAAAGCCATCAAATGATGTAACCTTCTGATCCGGTTGCAAGTGGTGGTTTGGGTTCATCAGCCGCTGCCCATTGTAAACGACCACTATCAAGTCTAAAAGAAGGCGGCGACTGGGAGTAGTTGTTGTAGTGGGTGCAGCCATGGCGGCCTCCTTGCCTTCGAGCAACCCTTTTCTTGGCTCTCCGTTTCCATTTCCTTAGACCTTCAACCACCCCCTCTGTGAATACAGTTTTCTTCATCGAACTCCCCATCTTCAACCATATTAAATAACGAATATAAATTGATTGACAACTAAAAACCACGTACACCCAAACTAGTTTGGCCGGTGATGTATTTGTTTTTAACACTTGGACACTTTAGTTAAAGGTTAATGATATGTAAGCATTTGATATTGAAAAGCACAGGAATTTGAGTACTTGCCTGAGCAACAAGTGCGTAGAGAGGGAGAGTGACATAACCACAAATGAACTGCACCATCACACCCACCACAACTCCTATTACCAAATCTGCAATTTCTCTGTGAAAGCAAGATCTCAACCCAAATTTCAGCTGTATATTTCACGCACACCAATTAGCATTTCTCTAATTACAATAATCTTGCAGAAGATTAAACGCTGATCATACTTACCCACGCCCATGAAAAGAAGGCTAATTGAAAAGAATTCTGCCAAACAAAGAAAGAAAACATTTCTCAAGTTAGAATCTTGGGTTTCATAGCTAATTTAAAATTGGAAGAAAAAAAATAATATTTTGTATTGTAAGTTGAAAAAATGCCTGGAAGAAAATGAAGTGTATGAAATAGAGAAGCAACTTGGGGCGACCCAACCAAAAATAATGGTCACTGGGCCTAACAAGCAAAGTTCCTCGTACGACATTGGACTTCTCGTGGCTGTCTAAGCACATCTCTGTCATGATGCCTTGTAGCTTTGTCCCAACCAACAAAAGCATCTGAACATAAATAAAACATTATTCAACTTCAAACTCAAAGCCTATCAAATCTATATAGAGAAAGTTCATTATTTTCTTACTAATAATGGAATAAAGGGAAGCCATAGATGGCTGCGAAATCCTGCATCAAATTGAATCACGTTACATTATTATTTTTTAACTTATTCTTGTTTGGAAGTTGGAAGAGTAATTAAAAAACGAGGACTTTTGAGTGTGTTGTTACCATCTGCACTGAAGAATATGAAGATAACTGAAAAGATCCAAACCCACCAACTGCATCAAGTTAAATCTTCTTTAAAATATATACTATCTTAACTGTTGAGGATCCCACATCGGAAAGATGAAGGGACCTCAGTCACAATATAACATACATGGACTACCTCTCCTAACACCAATTGATTTTAGGATGGAACCCCATGATGTCTAATATTAACTAGTTGTAAACTTAAATGTGACCTGATTCCCACAACAACACTGAAATCGTTATCTAGAGCTCTTGTTATGTAGTTTTGGAAGTCAAAGTTGCTTCCTTCTGCAAGATGGGCCTGTAATGTAATGTCATTTTCAGAGATTAGACATTCAAATGCTTGGTAACAATAATATATTATTGTTTTGTAGGACATTATAATACATAGATTTTGAGGAAATTACCGCAATGAAACCATGTCTAAGAGTGAGATAATCGGCGGCGGAGACTGATTCATAAAATTGTCTAAGAAAACAGGCCTACAATCCCAAACACAAAATTAAAAAAAATCATCAAATTTAGTTTAGGTGTGAATTAATTAATAATATTACAAAAGAAATGAAGAAAGATGATTAATAATTAATTTTAAAGAAGGGAAGGGTACCCTACCGGCCATCGAAGAATGTGATGGTCGCTCCAGAATTTGAGATGTCTCTTTCCAAACGATGTTTGTCGAGCAAACTGAAATCTTCTTGGATCTAATTAATTATTTAATTAATTAATTAAAAAGTGGTCTAAGTCCAGCCACGTCTCAGATATTTCTCTCATTTTAATTTTACGGGGAAATTTTCTAAACAACGATACAATGAATTATTGGGATAGCTAACCTAACATTAATTGTAGAATACTTCGCTACACACCTAGCACAACCAAAAGTTGCCAGGTGTCAAACTCATTTTTTTTTTTTTTTTTTAAGTTTTTCTTCCTTTTTCTATTTAACTTTTAAATTTTATTTTCTAGAATAGATTTTTTTTCTTAAATTCATGTGCTTTAATATGCTAGGTTTAGCATTTATTAACATTTAAGAAAAGTACCAAACTTCAAACCCTAAATCATAAACCGTCCTTAAACTTTAAAACTTTGAATCCTAAATTTAATAGAAAAAATATATTTTTGAAATAAAAAAAAATAAAAAATCTTTATCCCGAGACAACCAATTGAGCCACATGTCGACATGCATAGCTTAGTTGTAATCTAGCGAGCAACCAAGGTGATGTCCAAACCTTTATTTGATACAAGTGTTTGAGAGATTGACATGAAAATAACTTATTCTCGGGGCTTTATTTTAAGGCTATTTGATAGCTTTGCAAAAGCAAGATTTTTTTCAATGTTCATCTCTCTCCTCTTTTTTTTCTCCAACATGTTATTCTCTTTCTTCTTCAACATCTTATTCTCTTCTTTTTTCTTCAACATATTATCCTTTCTCTATCTTAATAATTGATATATTTAATTTAATTTAATTTTAATTTTGAAATGATTAAATTTTATTTATAATCAAATTGAGTATAATAAATTAATTGATAATAAATTAATCTAATTAATTATTCAATTTGATTGTTTGTTTAAAACATATTCACAATTGTCAAAGCGAGCATGGTTAAGCTGACATATGGTTAAGCTAACATATGTATGTCATGACCAAGAGGTCTGTGATTCAAACTCTCCACCCGAATGTAATAAAAAAAAAAACATATCCACAATTAATTTTAATTGATAAAAATATATAAATTAATATAATTTCGCTATGATTTTTTAATAATCATAATTAATATTCAATTAAAATGATGATTCATTCACTACTTATAATTAATTAAAAAAAAATGAGTACATTAATTAAATTATATTTATTTATTAAAAATAATTTTATAATTCATTGTTGTTCAAAGAAATTTAATTAATGTAGGGTGGGATTAAATTTTTGATCTCTTAGTCACACAACTTTATGTCTTCTATTACAAATAATTTTGATTTTTTTTTAATTCATTTTTATAGATACAAATATGTTAAATTAATATAATTAAAGATATTTATTAAAAAATATTAAAAAATTAATTTTAATACGCATAATTAATTATTAAATTAAAATCATTCTTTGATTATTAATTTTTTTTTTTAAAAATAATACTTTGAATTGATTTTTTTTGGTATTATTAATTAATCTATTACAATTATATAAGATTAGTCTAATTAATTCTATAAAATAAATATAAATAAAATTTGTATTCTGATGCGCAACTAAACATAGACATTTTTCATTTTCAACAATTTTATTCTGACACATATATCTTTAGACATACTTTATTTTGAGGCATTCGTATAAATTCAAACTAAAGGATTCTTTAATAGTATTGTATTTACCAGTTGTAAATTGATATTCCAACGTTCTGGTTTTTGCTTCCCAAGACTGCCATCGGCTCATCTGCAACCCAACCCAACCCAAACCAACAACATTACTAATTAAATTCAACTTATAATTAGCTCCATAATCTTTCAAAATTTGTATCTCATTGATTTTTGTATTTTAATATTGGATTGAATATGTAATAAACTCTTGTTGTGTACTTACGTCACATGCATGCTGTTCCTGAGTGAAGTCTTATAAAAGAAATCTCTTTCTGATTAATCATAATCATCAACGCTATTTTTCTCCACAATCTTAAATAATGCCTATCCATATATCGCTATCTTTCTCTCTCTTTTCTTTTAACAATTTATCTCATCTTTCAATCATTTTTTTATTATTTTTCTAATTATATGTTTTTCCTCACTCATATTTTGAGTTTTTTTAGGCTGATCAGGTCCAAACTAATGGCAAATTTAACCAACTTTAAAATGTTTTGCAAATATCACTCATAGACTTCTATCGGTGATAGACTATTATCACCGATAGACTATTATCGGTGACAAAAATCTATAAAAAGCTGAGGTGATCAGCGATAAACTTCTATCCGCCATAAGATATCAGCGATAGAAATTGTCATATCCGCAAAATTTTAAATAACATGCTATATTTTTAATTATGTTATTCTAAATTGACATCGGTTACAATTTCTTTTTTTTTTATTTATTTTAAAAAATTCAATTTCATCCATTTTACAATAAATTAAGCTTCATAAATGTACATGATGATGACACTTGAATACATCTTAATTTTAAAGTTAACGGATTTAAAAAAAAAGAAAAAGTCATCATAATTTCATACTTAACAAAGGTCTCTTTGGGTTCCGTAATGTTTTTGGATCGGGACTCGAAAATAATATTATTTTTTTTCTGTCTTTTTGCTCACGTCATCCAAACACGAAGAAGAAGTCTGTAATATATTTTGCTGAGTACGAAGATACTATAGTCGCTCCCTTTACGATCATGCTCAGAGAAAGACATTACAAACTTTTTCTTCGCGATCGTTCTCAGTAAACGAAGTAAAAAAAACAAGCGTGTTTTAAAAGATGGAGTCATATGTGTGCAAAAACGGGTAGTTAACCATATATTTGATATTGATTAAGAAAAAAAGAGTGAATTAGTTACCTTGGCGATTCCAAGAGTGTAGGTGAGAAGAGTGGAGAGGATGTGAAGAAAGGCTAAAGAAATGATCAAATACTTAACTTGCTTTGCGCCATCTCTGGACAGCAACGAAGCTTTGCCCTAATCCAACCAATAATTAAGTACAAATTCAAAATAAAAAAAGGATTATGGTTAATTATGATTATGATTCTGACGTAACCTGTGAAGCACAGTTGGGTTCTTCATTGAAAAAAGTGGAATTGATGGTCTGGCAGGGTAGAAATTTGTGATTGAAAGACTTTGGGATGCAAATGTTAGCAATAAGTTTCTCAGTGGCCGTCAACAACAGCGATACGAATCCCAAAAGCATCAATTCTACAAATGAATCAAAATTAAACCAAAGAAGAAGACACAGAATCCAATTGTTAAATAATTTGTACCCGATTTGATATTGTCGATAGCCTGGGTGAGAGATTTCCTTCTCTTGATGCTCAAAAACTGCAAATAAAATCACATCAGATATGAATTAATTAAGAAGAATACAATAGTGGATTGAATCGATCTGGTACCCGTTTGAGAAGGAAGTGAAGCAAATGCTCAGTAGAAATGGAAATGAGAATCAACAAAAAGCAGACGGTTGCCACTGCCCATGTAGGGGTCCGTTCTAGAGTTGTTGTTACGTTATTATTATTATTCATTTCTGTGCTGTGCTCTCGCAGAAATGAAAAGATAGGGCTGGGTTTTTAATGCTATAATTCAAGGAAATGAAAAGATAGGGCTGGGTTTTAATGCTATAATTCAAGGAAATGAAGAGATAGGGCTGGGTTTTTAATGCTATAATTCAAGGAAATGGATGGGGGCGTTCTTGCTACGGAGTCTACTTAGTCATACAAGGACGGACTTTTAATTCCAATTTCCAACCAATCACATTTATTTCAATTCTTTTTTATTTTATTTCAATTATTCATTTTAAAACTTAGTCATACAAGGCCCATCTGAATATTTTGCAACTCCCCCCTCTAGTCTTTGGTTTAAAACTTGTTTTGTTTTCATTTCCTTTCTACTTATTTAACAAAGTCAGTAATCAAATAATGTGAGAGATGATCATACAATAAGATAACAGACACCTTCAATCATAATTTCTCCAAACTAACTTAGGTCTTATAAACAAATACACAAATAATAATCTGAGGTACGAGATCAACAACAACAATTAGATATCATTACAATCAACACAAACACCAAGTGTTCGTTTCGTTTGATAACTCAAACCGAATCGACATTCCAAAAACTAGACAATTTCAAAGGTTTTCAATTCAAAACAGCAAAACAAGGCAGAGCATTCTTCTTTTGTTTCCCACAAAATGTTCTTTGCTGCCTGCCCCCCAACAAAATAAGTCAACAGACCCATTCAGTAGTAGGTACTGTTATTTGCAAAATGGTACTGGAAAGCCCCCTGCATCACCACAATGCAGATCAGATTTATCAGGCTGTGGCAAGCTTTTTCAAATGGTGAATGCTCTTCTTTTTAATCCCACCTTTCTTTCTTTGAAAATAAAAAAAAAATATTAGAAGCCGAGTATCGACAAAATATATCACGATGACAGCCTGAATGCAGAGGGGACCTCTTGGAGTTCAGGTAAAAAATGTCGATGTCAAGTAGCGATCTTGAAGATTCAATCATCAAATATGTTTACGTAAAATATATCGCCTCTACGGCGCGGGCAGATAAGTTACTTACTTTGGTACAGTTGCTTCCAACCACCTTGCTCATCAGTGGAGAATTCAAAGGACATTGTACTCCAATATTGGACAAAACAGTGGTTGTTCCTGCATTAATTGGGGTGGTTGCTGGAGAAGCCCTGTCTGTATTCCCAACATTCTTTTCCTCTGTCAATGAAAAACCAAACAATCTACAGCCAGCTTTGCAAGTTGAAGACATATCTTTACTGCCTGTAAACGCTGATGCTGTTGAAGAAGGATGTGATAGGCCGAGCTGATTCTGCTCGCCCAATGAAGTGGGACGCATGCCTTGTGGGACGACTTCGGGAATCGATCCATGACCGGTCATAAATGCTGTCCCAGAATTATGGGATGTACTTCTGTTCACAATCCTCTGTTCTGCCAAATTGCCACGGTTGTGTGAATTAAAGCTTTGAACAGGAACCATTGACTGCTGAAACATGAATACAGAAGATGGTGATGAGACTTGCACAGAAGGAATGGAAGAGCGTGTGAAGAAATTTTCACACTGCATTGTCATGGGCCATCCATCTTTAGACCGAGACAATCGAACACCATCGATAGGACCGCAGCCACCACTTGCCTTAACTTCATTGGTGGTCATGGCCCTACCATAAAAAGGACTTGGAAATATTTCTTGACCTTGCAAGACCTTATGGAATTGGAAGGAATCATCAAACACGATACCCCGGGAGGAAGTTTCAGAGTTGATAAGTGGGTTTCTTGGACTATTTCTCATCAGAGATATCCCAGAACCATGTAAACCAGGAAACAATCTCCTCTTTTCAGGGGGATGACGAGTGTTGTCATCACCATCAATGGGAGTATTGTAACCTAAAATTTCTTGACCTTGCAAGACCTTCTGGAATCTTAAAGATTCCCCAAAGTCTGATGCTCCAATCCCATCTGCAAGAAATAACAGAAAGAACAATGAATGATAGCTCAGAGAATGAGTAGTTAAGTTAAAATATCTCGGTAGTCTGAATGACCGACTCACTTGGAATTGGAAACTCTAGTTTTGTGGAAGAGAGCCCAATCCTGGTTCTTTTCAGGCCAGGTGGAACCAAGTTGCTGGACACAGAAACAGAACCAGAGGGCTCGATCTCCCACGGGGAAACCCTGCCATGCCTGTTGGTTTCGCCGTCGTCCCACCTCACCTGCAAAGAAATCAGATTTGACCATTTAAAGCAACGATATCAAACTTTTGCAATTCTCAAAATTCTAAAGAAAGATCAGAAGAGACCAGGCAACACTAGTGAGAAATGCAAGAATGCCACTTCTAATAAGAACTGAATTAACTTTCAAATAAGCAAAACGAAAATACATAGACTAAATATTCACATTAACGAAGAAGTGATTTCTGGGACTTTAGAACTAAAAGCAAAGGCTGTCAAGCACCAGAAACCGGTTAATTCCTTGTGATGCTACACATCACACACAAGATTTCCCTACGTGAACATTCAAATCATCCTCTTAATCCTAACATCTATTTATCTTTTCAATTAATGTTCAAAATTTAATCTATTTATATGTGGATAACTCGATCTCAGTAACTAAATGGTAAGTGACATGCAGAATATCCAAGGCCTCTCTCTCTCTGAAGGACCTAAATAATTCTGAAGTGATGTTTGAAGCACAAGATAATACAAGTAGATAAAAATAATATACTAGAACATCGAATGCATTTGTCTCTAGCAATAAACAGCCTAAGAGAGCACAGATTTCATATGGGAGGTGCGATAGTAAGCCAAAGCAGACCGACACTCTTTAGTCTTTACAAACATTCGCAGGGTAAGAACAAGCATTTGTATTTTTAAAAAGCTTCCAAAGAAAATCTAAAATATTTAAACTTCAACTCTTCTGTGAGCTTGTGAATGTTCCATACCATGAGGGACCTCCACCTTGATCCTGACCATCTGATAGGATCCACATCGCCAATTCCAGTTATATGTCCAGTGTATCTGTCGATAGGAGTATGTAAGAAATATTAGTGAAGATTCCAACACCATAATTTTATCTATAAAGCAGCACACCATTAATAGCACACCTCCGATCTGCAGCATCTTCGGTTTCAAAACTCAGCCTGAACCTCATTCCAACAGAGAAAGAATGGTTAGTGCTCTTCAAGAACTTGTGAAAAGGCAAGACAAACTGTGAAGAGGTAGCCCTGCATAAAAAAACAGACACACAAAATCCATTAGAATAGGAATGCGAGATGAAAGAACTTCTGAATTTCTATAGTATTCATATTGGGGAGAACTAAGAGAACACGGTTCTTTTTATAAAATCAAATGGTTTAAGAATAAGATACCTGGGATTGTAGTATACGCTAAAGGAACTTTTGGTAGATATAGCATTAACCACATCCATGATACTACTAGAGTTGAGCTGCTGACTGCAAATATTAGAAAAGGCAGGACCACTTTTAAGCTGTGCAGCTCTTCGAATTCCCAGTCGTAATTCCCCATCGTTGCCCCTGTAAGTGGAATCCTATTTTCATCATACACAAGGCATATGCTTCTCTCAATAAAAAAATTTACCGAACTCCCAAGTCCTAAATACCTAAGAAAAAGCACTGCATCACCGGAAACAAGCCTTTTCTTGTTCACAAATGCACTCCATCCAGTGGTGAGTAAATGCCTTCTAGGCTGCCCTGCTCAAACCAGAAATGGAACTCAGAAGCACATACTACTAGGGAAAACAAACAGCTGTTGTCAAGTAATCGCATAAAAGGATTGGCCTCTGAAAGTAAAGCACCAAATATCTTAGAATCCCATGTCATACCGCGATATATGTGCCTGAACTTCCATTTTAGCCCAAGGAGATCCTTTGCAACAAGCTCTTGAGAAGGCCTCTGCTGATTATAATCCTGAAGAAATAATAAGTTTCGAGATTGTTAAATAATCGAAAGAGATAACAATAGAAGCACATTGAATAAATTATAAATGAAAAAAACAATATAGGATGAAACAAAATAAGAGATAAAAAAAACTTCAGCTTAACAATTACCAATGGCGGGAAGCAATCCTCAGCTGCACGTCTGGGGACGGAGAAGCCTCCATGAGTACTGGTGTCTGAAGCAGTAAGGGTCTTGCAGAACATGTGGGGTGTTGTGGTCTTCTCGCCACCTTCAACATCCTCCTCCTCGCTGTCATTGTTCATCTCTTCCCGCATTTTGTGCTCCATTTGCTGTAAAACAAGAATGGCATTCAGGAACAGAATCTAGGGAGCAGAAAGTGCAGGAAGAAGAACAATAATAGCTCATAACCAAATACAACAAAAGATAAGACTTGTACTATGCAACAGAGTTCATCAAAGATGAAGACTAAAGAGAAGCTTAACTTAACCGAGTAGTACACTACCGTCTTGTTAAGGGAGCTACAAATATCATCTTTTTTACCAGAAAACACCCTCAATGACATCAAAACCAACCCCTTCAAGCCTTTTGGTTTTTTTATTTGTTAGGGGCAGTATTTTCTCGGAATGCAAACGACACAGAGAGATTGCGGCAAAAGAAACTCACCTCGTTTTCAGGAAACAATGAAACCTGAGCATAAACCTCGTCACTCCCAGCCTCAGCCTGCTTCAAAACCACATTTCTCATACAGTAAGTGATTTGCCCAAAACCCATTCAACTTTAGGAAGTATAATCCAATTCAATTGCAAGAAACCAAATAGAATCAGCAAAATGACATCAACAGATCATCAACAATGCACAAAAAGCTCACACCCAGAAAGACAAATAAAGCAAGCAAAATGGGGCTTACATGAAGCTGAACATCAATGACACGACAAAGGATGTGGGGAGGGAGATCATAAGCCGTAGGGGGAAATTCCTGCATCTGCTCGAAGTGACCCTGCGGAAAATACACAACCAAGCTCCCTTTCTTGGGCAAAGACGTAAGAGGGCCAGCACAGGCATGCCATAGCTCCAAGCAAATTGAGGAAGTAACAGAAGAAGGGGAAGGGGAAGAGGTCAAAGCAGAAGCGGAGGAAGAAGAAGCAGAGGAACCAGCAGCAGAAGCATCATCTTCTTCAGTGGTATTGAGATCGATGAGAGCACCCATTTGAGAGAGGGAGCAGCAGCCCTAGAAGAAAGAAGAAGAAGTGGTGGCGTGCAATAAAAGTAGAAGGAGAAGAAAGAGATGCTGCTTAAATAGAAGCCTGAAAAGATGAGGGGTTTCAGAGAGTTTCAGGAAGAACGGAAGAAGAAAGAGTGCGAGGTAAGAGGAAGAGGAGCTCATGCCTGCATTTTTAGAAATGGGTGCAGGAAGCACCTTCGCTAATGCTAAAAAGAGGGTCTCGCTCAGAAAAACAAACACAACAGCACAGACCCTTCTCTCTCTGGATTGAACCCTTTTTCTCTTTCACCCAAATTTCGCATTTTTCCTTTTCAATTTCTTTTCTTTTCTTTTCTTCTTGTGAGAGAGAGAGAAATCGGCTTTTGGGGAAATCAAATCAGGATTTGATGTTTTTTTAGAAATGAAAAAGAAAAGTAAAAGAAGTGGAGCAGTACTGCAGGCAGCGGCGACTGCAAGGTGTGTGATGGTATGGCAGAAAGAAACCAGAGAAGAGAGACGAAGGAAGAGGAAGAAGAGATTTCTGTAGTGTGTTTGTGTGTAGTGAGTGGATTGGTTAGTTAAATTCCGCCATTATTATAAAATATCACAAACTGAATAAACAGCGATTTCTGTACGGCTCGCCCGTATTTCCGGTGGGATGTCTATCCTGTCCCTTTCTACCTCCACAAATCTCTCTCGTTTTTCATATTTCCATTACAATTAATCATTACTAATCATCCTCTATTTTCTCTTTTCCTTCCCTAAATCCATCATTTCTCATTCCTCTGCTCCCCTGCTTTTCTATACCTTAACTTGTCTGCTGCTTAATTAACATATACTTCTCCTTAATCCTCGTCTTTTTCTTCTCTTTTTTTACAATAATTGATTAAACTATCTCTAACTCGTTGATAAGTCATTAGTCATTGATAGAATGTGTGTAAATAGCTTTGACCTAGCATATTATTATCCTAATTACGAGCTTGTAACTAGTATATAGGTGATGTTTTGTCAAATTAATATGTCAACAAAACTCATATTATTTCATAATTTAGGAAAAATATATTAAAGTAGCATTAACTCTCAACCGAAATTGGTACACTAACATCAATCGTCATCACCGCGTAACCAACAAGAAAAAACATAATCCCAAAAGACACCAACTTCTTCCGAAATGGGAGATTGATCCTACAAGCTATTTTTAATTAATGCAATGATTGAACTGAACCCATGACCTCTTAGTCCCAGACACAACCTTATGTCAATTGAGTTGTACGAAGTTTGGTTAAAAATTTGGGTTGTAATAATACATTTAAATTACTCTCCGTGCGTGGTTGTTTGCACAGGTGCATGATCAATGAACCTGCAGAGTGCCCACCCACTGCACCGTGCGTGGTTGTTTGCACAGATGCAGGACCAATCAACCCTCATTCTAGGCTATCTAGGTGTGTTACCCGTTGCACCAAGTATTTGTTTGATAAATTGTTTTAAAACGTTCATGCCCCGTGCATGGTTTTTTTGCAGAGGTGCGGGATCAATGAACCTCCACTCTGAGTTATCCAGGTGATGCGCTCACTCACCCATTGCATCAAATTGTCGTTAGTGAAATTCTTGATCTCTAACATCTTCAACTTTCTTGTTCAGGAGCCTGATGACTCCAAAGACGTCAAATTCTCTCAATAGAGGGCAAGGGAAGGTGCAATAGGAAGAAATAAACTTTTTTGATTCCCTCCAAAATTATCATTTCGTCTAAGCGGTTGATTTGATCCTTCTAAATGCTGATTTGTTTAAATATGCTAATTAATTTGTTGGGGGTTTTTTTTTTTATCAAAATATTATAGAGCAAGTTTTCAAATATTGTGGGATGGGACTCAATTATCACATCATCTTATTGCTTCTGTTTTACTGGAATTCTATCATATATATATATATATATATAATAACTTTCAAATTAAAGTACCTTTTCAAAGCTCGTAGCTAGATAAGTTTCATGTGTTATGATTCCCTTTGACAAAAAGCAAATGGATCATATACAAATAGAGTAATCATTTCTATCCAATTAAGGGACAATATAATTAATTAGTGGTTGAGACAATATTGATGTTTGTTAGTTATGAACTTAATTCAACTTCTTTCTAAGATTCTTTGGTTATTTAGCATACACCAAATACTCATTATTACAACGGAGTGTTTAAATGACTAAGGTTAATTAAACTTCTTTCAAAGGTTAATTAGCTTTTTCAGTCAATTAATTAACATTAATTCATTCTTTTTCTATATAATTAAGTACAATTATTAATTTACTATAAAAAAAAGTAGCATTGTATAGAATTAATGTAGAGTTCCCACTTTTGTTTTCTTTTATTTAAATTATTTCATCCTATAAATTCTCCTACATACTTATCTCTTTATATTATTTATTTTTTTCTTTTTTTTTTTTCGTGTCAAATTGACAAAACTCATCTTCTCTAATATCCTAAAATCCCAAGTTCTAAGAGCAGCATTAAATTGGAGCACCGGAGAAAAATTAAAGATTGACCTTCATACTAATAACAAATAATAATAAGAAAGAGTTTCAAATTATTGAAACAAAAAAATCAACTAAATCTACTTATTTGTTATTGAAAATTTAATAATAAAAGATTCCATCATATTTATATTTTGATATTTTTTTTTTTGACATGTAGGAGAGAGATTCAAACTGGAGACCTCTTGTTCATACCTCATCCAGTGTGCCGGTTAAGCTAGACTCATGTTGACACTATATTTTAAATTAACTAACCATGGAATGAAGAAAAATAAAGTAAAAAATCGATTGTTTTATAACTAAAAATGATTAAGAGTTGACGGCAAGAATTTATGGTTTGTCGACGAAAGTTCTCTCGACGGTTTAAATTTCGTCCGCCAAATTACCTGTCTCCATGATTTATTGTAGCGTTAAGGAAAATTAAAGTTCTCTCAATGATTTATATAAGCGTCAAGAAAATTCAGGCCTCTCAATTTACAAACATCGTCAAGAAAAATCGGACTTCTCTCGACGATTTTTGTAAACCGTCGAGAAAAGTTCGATATTTTTAATCTAAAAAATGAGAAAATTGGAACATCTCTTGTGCATTGCTTCTCATTTGAATTATACAACATGAATATGATTATTAAGATTGAAAGTATATAAGAGGTGATGTAAAAAAGCCTTTAAATTAAGTTGTAGGGTATAAAGCTTAAATGGGTGATATATATATGTATGTTGTAGGTTCAAAAATTGAAAAGGTGAAGAGAAACAAACAGAAAGTGATAAGAAAATGTGATTACTAGGAAGTAGGATCCATACCAAATCTTCAATTTCCAAAAAGCCATTAATTGCAACAACAAAAAAACAGCCACTTTGTCAAATTTAAAATAAAATGTCAAATCTTGTTATATAAAAAAGAACCACATACACATATTATATACTAATGTAGTTGTAGACATTATAATTAGCAAAATTCATGTTCATTATCATGTGGGAATCTTTTTTCCCCAAAAGGAAAAAAGGGGCAAATTTGTAAAATGGAACAAGGTGTGGACAAATGTGTCAACAGTAATATGAGAATGGCAGGTCCCTTTCACAGCCATCAATTGCAATAAACCCAAAACACAGGGCTACCCAGACCAGACCTTTTTTTATTATTTTTTTATTTTTTTTTTATTTTTAATTTAATAAAAAAAAAAAGTTGGAATAGATAGATAGATTAGGGGGTGTGGGATAGGTAGCTCCATAACCCGGACAAAACGGGTTACAACTCAATGCCCAATTGGTCCTCTCTCAGTCTCTGCTTTTATCCTTTACTGGAAACCTTTTACTCCCACGCGCCCTCTCCCCTACGTGATTCTCAATCTCACCTTCCATCCATGATACAATACAATCTTCAACTTATACAAATTAAATCCTAACCCAATTATAACTTTTTTTTAATCACTCCTTTAATCATTTGACTGCATTTTTAATTAAGTCTACATGGTACAAAATTAAAAAAAAAAAAATGAAAGACAAAATGATTTTTTTCTTTTTTTTAATAAGTGCCAACTCGTTTGGTTCACATTTCAAAACAAAATTCAATTAAAACAAAGTCATATTTTATGTTTTAGATGTTTATTTTTTTATTCTAATTTAACTAATTCTTTAAAATAGGTTTAATTTTTTGTTTTTATATAAACATTAAAATTAACTGTAATTACCTACTAAATATTAGATTGAATATAAATTATTATTAATTAATTTATGGACATATTTTATGTTATAAATTATATATAATTATTATTTTATATTGCATTATACACATTTTAATTTAACAAAAATGAATTAGATTTGTAACTTAAAATATTGTATTTATTACAAAAATTATCATTTTAAATATAATTCTGCATTATAAAATTTCAAATTCAAAATCTGGGCATGTGGAAGATAAAATATTTTTTAGAATTTACACTGTTTAGATCACAGAACTTGAAAACAGTTTTAAAAAAACATAATTCATATTGCATATGAAACGTATATCCTTGGTGACTACATGCCTAAGAATTAATTTTCTACGTGCTTCCTTGACAGCCAAATATTGTGAGGTTGAGTGGTTTGTCTCGTGAGATTAATCGTGCATGTAAGTTGACATAGACACTCGCGGATAAAATATATATATATATATCAACAATATATTCTCTGGACTCAGTGATTATGAAAACATAAAATAAAATTTGAATTTCCTACCAAACACTCCCTCAATTATTTATCAAAATTTGAATTCGGTTTGTATGATAGAAGTTATAAGATTGATGAATGAAAATAGTATGGTTGGAAAATGAGGGGGAAATAAGTGAAAAAATGTGCATGAGAGAGAAAGAGGGAGAGAGATGGGAATTATGCAAACATTCTTGATTCTATTTTGCTACTCTCTTCTAAGTGAACCAAACAACAAGACATAAAGGTGAAGAGAGGCTTTACCTAATTTTGAACACTACACCATGCTTTTGCCTTTTTCTGTCATAAAGTTTATACACAACTTTGGACAAAACTCCAATTCTCAACACATTTATTCAAATAAATATAATTTCTCATTTTTCTCATTTCAGAAATCAAATTAATTATTTACCCATCAAATAAATTTTGTAAATTGTAATGAAGTAACACTAGGTGTCTTTCTATGTAAATGTTTCAAAAGAAGCAAATTGTCATTAATGAAATATAGCTATATATGTAATGTGTGAGTTATGATGCAATCTAATAATGGGACATTTGTATCTTTTTATATTAATTCAATTATGTTTTGTTTGTTGTACAATTTATGTCTCTTTAATTATTTTAGCTACCAATAACATCATATTCAATATAATTTTAACTTTCTTAAGATTAGTCATTACAAAATGGGTGAAAAATATACCCATTCAAATTAATCAATATCAATAATTTAAATACAAACAAAAAAAGTTGTTCACCACAATAAAATAATATTAAAAAATAAAATTAATTAAGTGAAATTAGTCAACTTGGGTGAAAATAATAAGACCAACTAATAAAGTACAAACACAATAATTTACTATTATTAGAATGACCGTCATCATCATTCATCACCACCCTTTGGCAACAATGTGTATTCATCATGAATAATAATTTAAATAAAATATGAAAATTTAAACAATAATTATTCAATGATAAAATAATATATATTAGAGTGAATGAAAAATCAGTGCTCAATTGATTATATTAATATGTCAAATTGAATATAGCTCAACGGTAATTAATTTGTACATTTTTTTTTTTAATTTGAGAGCTTGAATCTCTCACCTCTACTTGTTGTTAAATTAAAAAAAATAACCATATAAATACAGAAAGAAAACAAAGTAGACGCAATGAAAATTAATACTTATAAATTAGAAAATAGATCGTGGAAAACAAAATATTAAATTATATATAATCTCTCTAATTTTATAAATGTATATTAAAAAAAAGTTAAATATATATATTATCCACAATATAACTGGCTACATTATAAAAAAATAAATATTAAATTCTTATAGCTAAAAGATAATTTTTTTTATATTAATAACGCAGTTTAAATAAATAGGGTAGTTTTCAAAGTATTTACAAAACTAGGGTACCTAATTCGTGTACCATGGATACGATTTTTCTAAATCGTGTCCATGGTACACAATTTAGGGGTAACTCATGTCCATGGTACACGATGTAGGGCTAACTCGTGTACCATAAACACGAGTTATGATCTGTCACGTCACATGTACTTAGAGGTAGCTCGTGTCCATGGTACACGACTTAAGTTGACACGTCATGTAAATCGTGTCCACGGTACACGAGTTACCCCCTAAATTGTGTGTTATAGCCACGATTTCCCTAAATCGTGGTCATGACACACAATTTAGGTATCCTAGTTTTGTAAATACTTTGAAAACTATTCTATGTACATTATTAATATAAAAATTCCTAAAAAACTTATAATTTTGTGAAGATGAACATAACTCGACATAAATGTAAACTAATGACTAAGAGGTTAGATGTTCGATCTCATCACTCCACATTAATTAAATACCTTCCTAACAAAAATTATAATTTAGTTCTTTACTGCTTAATCATTTTAAACTCGTGCCATTTTTTTTTTTTAGAATTAAAAAAAAATGAGGGTGAAAGTTCAAACTTAAAAGCTGGAGAAAATGAATACGAGAAGAATTAAATCTAAAATTTCAAATTGAATTTATATGGTTGGGAGTAAAAAAAAAAAAAATTGAGATGATAGGAAGTTATAAAAAATGGAAATGATAGAGTTGAGAGGGTTGCAGGGGGAGGGGGCGCGGCGTTGAAAGTAGAAATTATAGAAGACGAAACAGAGTGTACTTTGAAATTAAAAAATGGATAAGTAACTAAATTTTGTTTGTGTACCAAAGATGCATGCCTTTGCCTATTTGCCTATTTAGCCTATTGGGATGGGAGCCCTATGATATCAACACATATTATTACAATATACTATTTTTTTTAATTTGTACCACATAGGCCTCCCTAAACCCTAAACCCTAAACCTAGGGCCTCCCTCTTTTTTTCATTCATATCTATAATTATAATAATTCATAGGGTATCTCTCTTTAATCAATGCCAACATCATTCATTACAATAAACCGACAAATCCTTCATTTTATTTAATGTTTTTTTTAATAATAAAATATTCCAACCCACGAATACCTTCCCCAATCAATTAACGTTGTTCTCGAGGTATACATTGTTTTAAATAAATTTGTGTTTGTTTATGTCATGGAATTATATTGAGAGAGGAGTGCTGTTTCACTATTTATAGAATACAAACTTAATGATAAGAGTCGAGATTCTTGGAGCTTGATTTATTATCTCCATTTAATAAATAACTTAGGTTTCTTTTAAATATCGTATTCTAAAATACTGGACTACAACTTTATTCTTCAATTTTGCTTCAGCCCTCTTACTCTATTTAGTTGAATTTAGAATCACATCAAAATATTCAATATAATTAATAAATTACTTAAATCAAGTGACATGAATAATTTTAGAATTTGTGTGCCTCTATATCAATTATTGTGTCAATCATTCTTTTATTGAATAATAGTTTTGGTAGAAATGACATTATTTATTAAGAAGTTGTTTGTTCTTTTTGCAGGATAAAGACTGAGTCAACATACCATGTCCTCTAGAGTTGTAAGTTCATTAAAAAGGTTTGGCTTGAGATTTTGTCATGTTTATGGAACCTTTTTACTATTTGTAGGAATTTTTGGTTGACTCGTGATCTTTGGGATTGGATGGATGTTAATCGCTAAAGCGATTACTACTTTCTGGTGCATATGGAGTTACAGAAATATTTTGTCATGTTTTATCGTCGATTTTTGAGACCGGTCAGCCGTTGCGAGTCGTCTGAGTTTTGTCATCTTTTCGTTGAGTCGGACTCGATGGAGGTTGTTAGAGCTTTGAAGTGTCAGGTGCTTGACCTTACGGAGACCAAGAATTCTCAAGTACAACACATAGTAAATCTTGTAATCTTGTTGTTCAGTGTCGTCTAGTACTTGAGAATTCTTTTGTTATATGTCTTGTTCTTCTTCATCTGTATCTGTAGATGGAGATTTTTTTTTCTTTTGTTGTTCTGAGTTTTCGAACTGAGTTTCCTCTTCTCTCTATCAGGCTGGTTGTTGTGTGGATATTAATTTTTAATGGAAGAGGTTATTTAAAAAAAAAAAAAAAAAAAAAAAACAATTATTGTGAGTTTACATAGTGGAAGCCTCACGTGCAAGACATAGGGGCAAAGGATAAGAAAGAAAAAGGGAAATCCAAATGTTAGCCCCTTCCTCTCGACACATCAATTTGTCGTTGTAAATTGTAATGATAATTAATAATTATAATTCTCGTTATTCGAAAAAACCCATAATCAAGCTCAAACCATTACAATAATGTCTTTGACCCACCGTCCATGGTTAAACCATGGTCAATTTGGTTATTTTAGCCAAAAAAAAATTCCAGGTCAAAACTATAGATTATAATTAATAATTAATAAAATATGCACGAACTGAGCTTCACTTCACCATGAATCACTGGAATAACACAAAAAGTGGACTTTTTTTTTTTTGTTTTTTTGACCAAAACCAAAGTACTTCTACTTTGTTGAAATTCATCAAAGAGAATGCAAGAGGCCAAGGTGGCTTAGCAAAGGGCCCTACGAATTACAGTAATTTTTACTTTTGGATAGTTTCTTAATTATTACCACACGCCACACATTCTCTTTTTCGATGTCAAGAAAACAATAAAGAGATAAAACTACTCATTCTTTATCTTATTTATGAAATAATAATATTAGATAAATTTGAGCAATATAAGTTATGTATTCCAATTTGCAATACTCCTTATTCACAATGTAATATTCAAACTCCTGTGAAAAAAAAAAATAGTGACAAAAAAAATTGATAAGCTATTAGTGTTTGGAGTCTGTAAACAACAATTTATTATTTTATAAGAAATAAAAGATCGAAAATAACTACAAAATACATATATATATATATATTTTGACTAATGAGGACTTAAATTATATGATTGTTAATCTAATCATTTTTTACCGCCCCTTATGATTAATAGATTGATATCTTAAGAATTAATTTTTGAATGGAAAGTCTATAAATTCATGATTAACACCACTTATATGTACATTAAACCATTCATATAGATATTATTCTCCTGTAATAGTTGTCCACTTATGAACTAATGCATGGTATGGTAATAATAGAAAGTTTGGTGGAGAATGCGAATAAAATCATGTCGTTGCAAATTAAATAAGTGCGTGTGATAAAAAAAAAAACTAAGGTAAACAATCATTTTAATCTCTTTTATCTTTTGCAAATTAGGTCCACTTGATTAGTGAGGATGGTCCAAAAGTGGTTTTTTTTTTGTTACCTTTTTCTTCATGCTAATTTAAGTTGAAAACTTGGTTGAAATGTGACTATAGAGAAGGGTAAAATCAAAGGAATAACTACTTTTACGTTTATAAAATCCATGTGTCGTTGTAAGAATCATTTTGTACCAAAAAAAAAAAAAAAAAAAAAAAAAAATTGAGTAACCTTAAACCCTTCACCATTTGCAAACAAACCTTTACTTTTGAAATATATAAAAAAGGTTCAAGCACCATAATTAAGTACCTCCTCCAAGTCATGATTTATAAGTTTAAATCTAATTGCCTTTTGCTTTTCTGCCTCCCTTCTATTTTTAAAATACCAAAAAGAAGAGTGTATATAAGTTTTTAATTTATAGGTATGTTATAATATTTGCCATTTTATTGGCCAAACCAAGTTTTTTTTCCCTTGTTTGAAAGACCCAAACAAGTAAAAGTAATAATTGTGTCTTTATTGAAGAGAATATATCTAGGAAATGTAATATAAAAAATTAAAAAAAAATTAAAAAAAATTGACTCGTGTGAATTTTATTAACTCTATTCATGGTCAATTTTATCATAAAGTTTCAATTTCATTTGAGTTGAATTTAAACGTTAAGCAACGATGTTAATATACTCAACTCGTCAAGTTATCATTTTCTTGAAGATTTATGAAAATAGTTATGAATAATTTTGTAGCTAGACAAAACTATTTTTCCGACTATGAATTATTTTGAAAACGCTGAATGCTTTTTAGTTATATTTAAACATTTTTACAATTAAGTTTGAGAGTTGTACCACTTAGTTGATTTTGTGGTTAGCTGTGTTTCATATTTTTATGGTATGTTTTATGAATTTAAATTATTTGTGGGTGTTTTGTTGGTTTGAGAACAATATTCTAATTCGATTTTGTAGTAATTCGAGTTTTAAACTATAATATCTATTTATACCTATGAGAATTATAGTAAAAAGATTAGTATATTCATACAAATGTAAATCTTATAGATAAAACTTAATCAAACTAACACTAATTAATTTCATTACTTATTTAAATGGACGGTATTGGGAAAAAAAAGGTTGAATTTAATAAACCTAAAATTAAGAAATGATTGGAAATAAAGTATAGGGGAAACTGAAAGAAACAATAATTTAAGATTTAAAATGAGGATTTGTTTTTTTATTAGAAAACGAGAGAATTTGGGAGAAATTAAAAAATCCTTGAAGGGACAAAAATTAGATATTTGAAAATTGAAGTACTGGCACTCACTTTTTCTTCATCTGCGAAGAAAATAATGAAAACAATAGGGGTGGGATTAATAGTAGCCCACTCGACGAATAGCGCGTGTGTAGAAAAAAATAAGAGAAGATACGGTTGGTTTTAAGTGTTTAACATACACGCGCATGGAGGAGCGTGAGAATGAATTAAAAAATAAAAAAGGGAAAATGAAAGGATCAGAAAAAGCAGTTGTCTTTGTTTGGCAGAGAGAACCCTCGACTTTTACGCGGGCGCTGCTGCTCCTTGTCGTCTCAGACCCTTTCATCGTACTTTACACCCTCCCCTTCAACTTCAATCATCTCATCTACACCACACGCGCCACCGTGGCTATCTCCTCGATAACTCCACCGGGGACTCTTCATTGGTCCACGTGGAGGGAAGTGTGTGGAGTAGCGGACCCACATACGACTTGCCAAAAGGAACTAGACCGGTCTTTGTCTAAACAGAACTTGTCGGCTACTTGTAAAGCTTTCTCGTCTCTCTTGGATC
This sequence comes from Herpetospermum pedunculosum, assembly GCA_028017165.1. Classification (NCBI taxonomy): domain Eukaryota; kingdom Viridiplantae; phylum Streptophyta; class Magnoliopsida; order Cucurbitales; family Cucurbitaceae; genus Herpetospermum; species Herpetospermum pedunculosum. The sequence continues at coordinate 73,792,430 of CM051525.1, forward strand.
GTACGGTCCAGATTTACTTACCCATATTTATCGTGTCGGGTCGAACCGGACCGGACGGACCGACTGCCCGTTTTGTTCCTATGCGGCCGGCTCCACTCTATGTCTCTCTGCGTCCTTTTTAATGGATTGTATCGCCCATCTGCTTTTCTCTGAACTTTTTGAAGTTTTTTAGATTTGGGCTTTTTGTCTATTTAAACAGTTTGGGCCCGCCGAATCACTATGTGGCCCATGTAGCCGTTCAGCCCAATACTCTCTTACGACGACTTGCTTCAACAATATATGCTATCAATTTTTTTATAAATTTTGAATAAGAATTATAAAATTTTCACCTGGATTACATTTTTCCTCTTTGATTTGTGTATTAGTATAAATATTTTTACGCACCACTCATAGATGTTTATGTGGGGAAGGAAAATCATCTTTAAGAGGGCGTTTGGCTCAAGGAGTTGGGGGAGTTGAAGTTGTTTAGTTAAAGTAGTTGTTTAGTCCAGGGAGTTCTGAAGTATGTGTGTTTAGAGGGAGTTGTTTAATCTAGAGTTCTGAAGTCTGTGGTGTGTTTGGGACAAGGAGTTGTTGAATTTGAAGTTCTTGAATATGAGTTTATTTTAACTGCTTTCTTCTACACAATGTTTTTCTATCGACTTTCAAAATTTCATTTTTGAGTACTTTTTTATATTTCAATAAATTAAAAAAAAAAATATATATATATTTTATGTATCATTACAAATTTGTTTGAAGACAACAAAAATAATATTTAACACAATACCTCATATTATTAAAATATATATATATATATATATATATCCATTTTTTTATTTTATGAATTATAAGATTGAGATTTTATTTTTATTTTTATTAATGTAGGTATATTTTACAAACATTTTAAAGAAAAAAAAAGAACAACACATATCTTATCCTCACCCACGTGCCAAACACATTTTTCTCCGTCTCCAACTTAAACTCCTCATTCCATCTAAATCCACTATATCCAGAAATCTACATCTCAACAATAACGGTTTATTTTAGCTATTTTTTTTGTACAATTTTTTCTATAATTTTTCAATATTTTCATTGGTAAGAACTTCTTTCAATAAATTTTTAAAAAATGCAGTTTTTACTCTTTTATTTTATGTATTTTTCACAAATTTCTCTGGAGATAACAAAAATAATTTTGACCACAATACTTCACATTCTTTTTTCAATATCACTCACATTAATTATTCATTTTATTTGGATAGTTTTGAAATAAAAGAAAGTTGTACAATAGTGTTAAATTTTACACGTGAATTTGAAAGATTTTAATCTGTTAATTTAAATAGATTCAAATAAACTAACGTTTTTATTCTCCATTGTAATAATACTACATTTTGAATTTGGTTTAAGTATCAATTTTGATTCAACAACCTAATTTATATTTAAAATAATAAAAATAGGTTGAATTGCATTTTTAGTCATTTTACACATTTTGTTTAAATTACGTTTTTTTTTATATTGTGAGAGGGAGAGAGAGAGGAAGAAAGAGAAATGTGCTGCCTTGAAAAACGGGTCAGACTTGAATAGTAATTACTGTAGAAGTCTGGGAAATTGATATTTTTTATCCGAGTTCAACAAATCCGTGGAACAAACGGGGATAAAACTTCTCCCCCCAACTCCTTGTCAAACAACTTCTTGAGCCAAACACGTCCTAAGGTTCTCTCCCCCAAACCACTGATAAACACATCTATAAGTGAACTGATAGAAGCAGGTGGACAAGATGGGGATAAATTTTTCTAGACTTTCCTTCCAGAGGATGCAACAACAATTTTTCTAGACTTTTCATTATTCCTAGGACATTCTCTTGTACAATTATGACAAGCGGGGTTGTATTCTGTCAAAAGTGGGTATAAGCTTGCACAATCTTTTATTTAGGAGATTTCTTCCTATACGAGTCTAACAAGCTAGTGGAATGTGAAAAGTTCTATTGGGGGCAGACGATTATTCTTTTGAAGATGGAGATCTTCATGTGGCGAGCATGCATTAATGCTCTTCCAACTTGAGATAATTTTTGCTATCGTTGTATAACAGACATGATGAGCTGTCTAGCCTATAAGCGAGGGTCAAAATCTGGCCTCATGATGTTGCCTCTCCCTCTTCTAGGGCCACCCAAGTTTTTGACACGCTGAAGCTTTATATCTTCGTTGTTATTGCATCCTCGATTTTGCATAGACGAAATTTCCTGGTCTTCCAGAACTTTCAACTTGAAGGGATTGATCTTGTGCACTCGGCGCTCGCGCTGGTAGCGCGGAACTGGACGACTGACGAGAGAAAAACTTACTTTTGCGCCCCTTTTGACCGTTCTGATGTTGTTCACGATAGAGATGCTCGCGGTCCAATCTTGAGGAGTATGACAGGGCAAAGACCCTATCACACCGTGCCTACACTTGATGGCACTCACCGATGAAATCCTCCACCAACTCACTTTTTCAAGTTGAACTCGGACGCGGCTGTTATTGAGTTATTTGTGGGGATGAGTTCGATTGTCAGAGGCCCATCTGGCGAAACAATGTTGACAATCAACTGAAATGCATGGATCTGTTGAGCTTGCAGAAATTCTTACTCTTTATGATGACTTTTCTAAGGCTATCAAAACTGGTCTTTACCCCCTTTGGGTGGAAGTGGACTATTTGATTCTATGAAAGCTAGTGACGGGAGACGAGCATTACTCAAATTAAATACATGTTGTTCTGGATGCTTTACAAATACAACACAACAATGATTTCATCTCTGGGTTCCTGCTCATTAGTAGGCATGCCAACTTCAACTCCGATGTTCATATGTTGGCTTGTCATGCTCGACGTTACAAACATTCTAAAATTTGGGTTGAAGAACACCCATTAAGGATGGGATGGCTACGACAATCCAAAGGACAATTCAATTATTCAAAAAAAAAAAATCACAAAAAAAAAAGAATGAAAATGTTAGTATATAAGAACCGATACTAAATTAAAAAATATTAAAAAATTAGAAAGTAAAACATTATATTTAGCCCTTTTTATTATTTGTTTTCCAGATCAGATCTTGTGTCAATTAAATAGTTGCAAGCTCGAATGGCCTCTTTATACTGGTTCTTCGTACAGGTTGAGAAGAGCGCGTCGGCCAATCTAATGAAAAGTCATCGAGTCGACTTCGTCTCGTCGTCGTTGGTTCCACACTCCAATTAGCAAATTGGAAATTCATAAAATTTGTTCGCGGCGAACCTAAACTACTGCGATTGCTCATTGGCGACTTTGATCCTACAATTCCTCATTTGCAAATGGCCCGCCTCTCCTTCTTCACCAAGAATCTCAATCGATCACCAACGACCCATCTTCATCTTCTTTGACAATATTCGATTCGTTGATCGTCATTTGCTTTGACCGTTTGTTCCTGAATTACAGGATTTTTTTTTAGCAAAGCGTTCAATTCCGATCACCACTTTTAGTTTTAGGTATGGTACTCCCGTTACTGAAGCTCGGAACGCTCGCGTTGAAAACTCTGAGCAAGCCACTCGGTAACAGGCTCAAGAAGCAAGCTGCCTTGCACCCAAGATTTAGACAGTTCATCATTAACTTCGCCCAGGTATTTTTCTGTTCTCATTTTTTACTAATAGACTCCATTTCGTCCTGGATTTCTGCTTATGGGTTCTCGATTGTTTGGTTGTAGTTGTGGATTCTGTACTGATTTATATAAGATCTCGTGTCGTAATCGAGCTATTGTTTGCTTTAGTTGCATGTCTGTCTTTATTTTTGTGCATTAAATTATAGTTTATTTTCTTCATTTTTTTTGTTCTTTTTTCTGATAGGAAACCTATTTCATTGGTAAAATGAAATATTTATACAGAAAGATAAACGAATTCTCTCAAAAGCTAGTAGAGTTTATGTAAAGCCCTCCAATTAGCTAAATAATAATTACTTCCCAAAGTTCACACGAATGTCTTTCTATCTTTTGAAAGACTCTTTTAGCCACACTTCCCAAGTTAGCCACGGAGTACTGGTTATTAGCCGGATTTTAAAATGAAAATGAAAGAGGAAGCAGAACAATCTGTGAGCTTCCATACAAAAATTGAGAAAAACCATCTTTGACTCTATTGGGGAACCCACTCAATGATGATTCAAATGTCCCAAAGTTTCCCCCTAAGACTTAGCGTATAAGGGCATTGGAAGAAAAAGGTGCAAAGTATCCTCTGCATTTCCTTTGCAGAATAAACACCAAAAGGAACAATCTTATGATAGAATTTGATAGGAAAGAGAAATTGAAGTAGAAAATTAATTGAAAATGTTATTGATATAAGAAGGGAAAATCACAAACTCCAAGCACTTTGAGTGACTGGTACTCTCTCCTAAATCTGCTTAAATTCCCAAGCTGCGTCCCTCTACTTATAACTGCCAGACTCTAGCAAACTTCTTTAACCAAATCACCAATTACTACTAACACAATTTATCCATCCAAGATTAAAAGCCTTTTTTTCTCCATATTAACATCAAGAAGCTTTTTCAATATCTAGTTTGAAAACTAACTATTTTCTTCCCAAACCACTCATTCAGTGCTTTATGAAGTATCAAGATGAGAACAATAATTTGACAATGTCCTTTAAATGCAAACTAAGCTTCAGACACAATGCAAGGAAGAACTGTTATCATTCTATTGGCTAGAACACTTGGACAATTTTACACAAATTTGTTGCAAGGCTTGTAGGTCCAAGGATGAGGATTATATATAAATTTCATCAATAGATTCAATACCGAAGTTAATAATGGCTGTCTAAGAACATCATGGAACAAGTACAAGAGGTTAGCTTTGAGAGTATTTCCTCTCTTATTAAGTGCTCAATTGTATAGATATACAGGACTAGCAATCTCATTAGAATCTAGTTTTTCTTTTTTTTTTTTCAATCCTTTAGGGTTTGAGCCAACTAATGTTATGAGATAACTGCTTGACCTTTTTGCCAAAGAAACTCGATTCTAATGATACTTGTTAGAATCTAGTTGAAAGACTCCTTTCCCAATCTCTTCTTCATCAAGCAATCTCTTGGCCCGTATCGTTTTTAGAGATGAGCCTCAAATCCAATCCATCAGGTAAAAGTCATCTCGCTAGAAAGAGCCTTAAAATAAGCAAGGAACTTGTAACGATTTCATTCTCCAAACTATGCCGGACTTCCTTGAAAAGTTATTTCTTAATCCTCCTAGAAATACTTTTGTAGAAAACGTAGAATTTCTCGTTGCGCTTCTTCAACGAGTGCTGCTGACTCTTGTAGTGCCAAAATACCTCTTCTTTATAGAGGCCCCTGTAACTGTGCCTTAAGACGTACATAATTTTTTTCCCTCCTTTTTTTGTTTAAAAAATTTCCAAGAGACATCCACTTAAGCCTCAGAGCTATAAGGGGAAGAAATTTGTGAAGTAGTGTCCACTTAAGACGATTGGATACACTTCCAAATACTTCTCTATTCCAGGTTTTGTGTTTCTCCTTTACAGACTTGAGCTTCATCATTAAGGAATGCCAGCCATCCTATGACAATGGAGTTTTACCTTAAGTCATATCAAACAGATTAGTTTTAGTTTGTCCAATTGTAGATGCTTTAGAAATTATAATCTTCCAAGGGTTAGTTGGTATTGATTGTTTAGGGAGACACTCGGGAATCAGAATTAAAGTGGGTGCTTCATGTTTGAATGTAAGATTGTATACTGCAAGCGTTACTTCTTGAATAATTCTTAAGATTACTTTTCTTCAATGGTAAAACTGACAGCTTAACCATCGGATGTCAACGCAAATGCAAAGACGCATATATAGTCATGCAACTGATGTAGAAATTCGCCCTCTGGATGAGGAGAAAGCAGTTCAGGCTGCTGTTGACCTGATTGGCGAGGTTTTTGTCTTCTCGGTAATATTCATTTTCAAGTAGAATCACTTCCTTTTCTTTTGGTTAAGAGATTTTAAACTAAAACATACTATATACCATGTATGTGATTTTGACCTTTTTCAGCAAGAATTGATCAACTATATATTTCACGGATATTTAGTGATGTATTTGGAAACTAAGGAGCTCATTTTTGAACCAGCATACTTATTACTTATTATTATAAGAAATGTTAAATAAGTGTCAGCATATATTTTGGGTTCATTTTACCATCTACATAATTATGCCTGATAATTTGCTCAGATAATTTTGGGTCAAGAAACCCTCAGTTGAGAATCTGAGATCTATCAAGGAATACAATCCTTTGGACAAACAATACAGAGAAGATGTGTATATATTTATATTTGCTGTTTGGGAGTTTGACTTGTGGCATGTTTTGGAGTGATTTTGAAATGGTTAAGATCACTTTTTTCATGTTTGAAATCTCGCCGAAGCATGTCTTTATTTATTCAAAATCAATTTAATGCTTGGTTTTACACTTTTAAATGCGATTTTCATACAATCAAAATTGATTTTGAATGATTAAAAGCATGTTTTGGAGTGATTTTGCAAAAAGTGATTTAAACTATTTCAAAATCACTCTCAAAACATGCACATTATTGTGCATGTTTTGGCTGCTTGAAATTTTTTCACCTCTTCATTTTATTGATCATTTCGTTCACGTTTTTGTTTTTGGAAATTTATAAGGTAGCAGGAGTACTAGTGATATTTGAGGTTCAGAGAAGTGCTAGATCAGAAGCCAGAAAAGAAGAAGTACGCAGACAAGAAATGGAGGTAATGATATAGTTATTTTCTCCAATGGCATAAGAGCACAAAACATCGCAGATCACATTTTGCTCTTTATCAGTATGGTTGTTTGAATTCAGTTACTGGTAGCAGCAAACTCTCTTGTCAATTTAATAGCTTGATTGAGAATTCTTTTTAAAGAATATTTTTATCTTTTAAGCATAAGATTCAGATGAATATTTTAGATAAAAAATTTCTTCTTTTTCTTTATTGTGTTCTCACAATTGATTTATTTTTCCTTTCTAAGCTTTAGTTTCAGAATAATAATTTCAACCTGTATAATAACATTATCTTTTACAAGTTCTTTGATTCATGATTCTAAAAAATGGTTTTCAAAACCAAAACTTCTTTGAACGGTTTTCAAATAAGCCTTCTTATATGTTCAGACCATTATGATGACAAGTTTTGCTGAAAATATGAAGAAGCAGTAATGAGTTTGCTTCCCCACAGGATTGTTTGTATAGTTGGTTGGGACTTGCTAGAATTATTTGATGAACTTCAATAAAGAAATTCATGAAACTAAGAAGCTATATATATATATATATATATATATATAATCTGTTACCACTTACTAGAATATGAACCTGAGAAAAATAGTGCTACGCATATTTCTCTTCCTATGGTAACCTACTGGAATGGAGTTGAACTGAGGTAAGGTTATGATGTATGGATATAGGAATGAATCCTTCGACCATAAAAAATATTACTGTTGGAATGACTGATCAGGGGTCGGCGACAAATAGGACTTATTCCCACTAGGAATCAACTCCTATATTCCTCACCACTTCTAGCTTCACCCATCCAATTGTGTAATATTTTTGGCCAATCCAACCCCACCTCCTCCCCCAAGAAAAAAAAAAAACAAAAAATTCAAGCCCCGTTTGATAATCATTTTATTTGTAGTTTTTTATTTTCGAAAATTAAGCCTATAAATACTACTTTCACTTATGGGTTCCTTTGTTTTGTTATCTATCTTTTACAATGTTTTCAAAATTCAAGCTAAGTTTTGTTTTTGAATTTTGGCTAGTTTTTTTAATATTTCCTTAAGAAGATGAAAACGATTGTAAGGAAATGGTAAGAAAACAAGCACAATTTTGAAAAATCAGAAACAAAAAACCAAATGGATATTAAACGGGCTTAACAAACCATTCTTAATATCAGGTTTCTTGTTTTATAATTTTTTTCTGTTGTGGTTTATTATATTTAGGCACTGAGGCAAAGAGACGAAAGCTTATCAACAGAAGTGGAACTTTTGAGGAATAAACTTGTAGAATTGGAACAACAGGCGAGAGGACGAGGTCTTGGTGGAATTTTAAACTTCAAACAAGCTCAAGCAGAAACTGGGAATTCAGCAAAGCCCGCTTCTTGATTAAGTTGCAAGTTTGTCCACCCAGGGATGTTGCTTTTGAAAAACAGAGGTGCATTTTCCTAATTCTTTTGACATTGCACCATTTTTAAACCTTTTGCTTTTGGGATTAGTATTTTACATCTGTAAATGAATATTATTCCAATCAAACTCTTTCTGTCACCCTGCAATAATGGGGTGTAAAACTGTTCAAGTATCTACTCAATGAAGAATTTTAGCTATGATGATGGCTCTAGCTCTAATCATCTGCTTTTTTATATGGAATCTGCCTTCCCTCACAAGCTATAACTATAAGCCAACTTTCCATGAAAATAAATCTCCATCTTCCCTTTTGGTAGAAGTGCTTCAATATTACTACTCTTCTTTACAGACAAAGTGTTTTCTTTTCGGTCTTCAAAAGGGGATTTTCGGATCATATTGTAATTTAGAATTCTAAATTTTGTAGTGATCAGCATCACTATTTTTTCAATTCTTTTTGTGAGAGAGATAATATTTTAACATTCTTCGTATACTTTGTTGACTATTTTGACATGTTTTGAGCTGATCTTTCAAAGTAAAGACGATTTTTTATCAAATTATTCTCGTCCATTAGTTAATATTCGTTGATAAAGTGGACATTATAACACAAACACAAAGAACCATGTGGATCTTTACTTTTTGGAGTTTGATTGGATACCTCTCCGTTAGCTCCCACTCTGGATAAACAAACACCGTTGACTTCAACTTCAAGGCTCATGCATCCCACCACTTGTTTGGTCTAATTGGTGGAAATTTCTACTACTAAAATTTTGATCACTACCAGAACATACCATTCTTTTTATTTTGTCTTTATAAATATTTTTTTAATGCTGATATATCCATATTATTTTTAAAAGAATGTTGACGTGACATACAATAAATGAAATAAGTAGAGTTACTCTTGTAGCACGAGAGAAATTTTCGTATAATTTATCTTATTCTCACACAAAAAACAAAATTCCCTTAATTTGTAAAGAGATGTTACTAATGCTTTAATAAACTTGTTTTTTTAAAAATATTTTATTACATGAGAAATGAGGATTCAAACCTCTAAATTATGCACAAGTTGATTACTATTACTAATGCTTTTAACCAATTTAATCGTGCTCAATTTGGTTCTCTATCATATTTAAACTTTAACTCGTAAAACAATTGATTATTGATCTTAGATAGACTCTCCATATTTTAACTTTAATCTATATAAGATTTGATTATTGATTTTGATGCAAGGGGGTATGGCTATGAAGTGTGAATGATAAATAAAATGGGAAGCTGAAATACCAACTATCTTGAAGAGATAAAATGGGAATCTAAGGAGATGGATAGTGGAAATGTCCTTTATTCCTTTCTTCTCCAATTTATCTCACCCATTATATTTTTCTAGCCTTTTCTTCTTTTTTTTAGAAATTTTTTAGCCTTTTTTGTGTGAAAATTTTATCCTTTTCTTTTTCATATCTTGTTTTCCTAATCACCATAAAAATGTTTTCTTATTTCAATAATGATGTTTTAGACTGACACCCACAAAAAAACAAAACTTTTGGGTAGAAAAAATTTAGGAGCTATTTGAAAATAAGAATATATATATTTGTATATAAATAAGTTTGAGAAGTTTTTTTTTTTTTTTTTTAAAGTATTTAATTAATGGAGGATTAAATCTTTTTCACAATTTATTTTTTATAACCATATTCTAAATGGAAAACAATATTTTTGCAATTTCATTTATTTGTTGTCTTCTAACTTAATTGTTGGTTAGTTATTACTTTGGTAAAATTAATTATTTCCAAATTATTTTTGAATTACTACTCGGTTTAAACTTTAAATGTGTTTTATTGTCAAATTATCATATAGTAGTAATGTAAAAAAAGGTTATAATTTAAAATAATAGAAACTATATATATATTTAAAAAAAAAATTAGAAAATAAAAGAAAGAGAGAATATTTGGTAATGGTTGGTAATAAATTAGATTCCACATGGGGAACTTGGATTGTAATATTTCCAAGAACCAATGGAATTGAAAACTGAAATGCATGCTCTTAAGTCATAATTAAGAAATTAATTTTAATTAATTTATTAGATAATATTAGTGAGAGTAAAAAAGAGTCAAAAAAGTGTCATTAGTATATATATTTGGGGAATATTTAATTTAATTTTGTTGGGCAAATATAGGAGGCGGTGGGAAAGAAGACGAAATGCTTACAGAGTTCTTCTCTCTCTCGGGAACCCAAAATCATCTGTAACTGTAACTCTCTCTCTTTTCATCATCGCGAATAAAAACAGAAGAAAATTGAAATTGAAATTGAAATTGGAATTGAAATTGGAATTTGGGGCATTCAACTATTGAAGTGAAGAGCATCTGCTTTTCGATCAGTCCCTTCATCGCGAATCTTTCACTTTTCATTTTTCCTGTTTCTTTTCTCTTCTCTTCTCTTCTCTTCTTCCACCAGCCGTCCTTGTATTTTCTTCCTCCATTTTGTAGGAGGTTGAAACCCTATTCAGAACTAGGGCTTGCGATTCAGCTGCTGTCAATTTAGCTGCAACTTCCTCGGTAATTTTATGTGAGCTTTATTGGGTTTGATCTGTAATTGAACTTGCTTTTTTTCGCTTCTTCCAGTTTTTCCTTGTCCATTGGTATAATTTAGCCCCACGGTGGATTGAAATTAAGTTCCTTGATGCTCGTACTCATGTGGGATCTGCCTGATTCCGATTATATGTGAAATTGATCTCTGCTTCTACAAGTTAAATCGAACTTGCTTCAAAAGGATTTTGTCTTTGTGTTCTATTATTCTTTTTTTTCAATGGGTTCGTTTAAATTCGGTTTATTTATAGTTCTTATCGCTAATATCGCTTCAATATACCTCAGTTGGTTTGTTATGCTGCATCTCTGCTGAAATTTAATGGTTAATTTTCCACACCTGACCTGCTTTCTATAACATGCACTTCTTTGGCTGAACTCTTAGGGACTAGGAGAAAAGTTAGAGTTCTGTAATGGGAAAGCATTCAAAGACCAGTTGCAAATCGGCTTCCCACAAGCTCTTTAAGGATAAGGCAAAGAACCGGGTCGATGATCTGCAAAGCATATTTGTAGATTTGCAATATGCAAGGAAAGAGAGCCGCACAGTTGATGTGTCAGTTTTCGAGGAACAAGTCCATCAGATGCTTCGAGAGTGGAAAGCTGAGCTGAACGAGCCCTCTCCTGCATCCTCTTTGCAACAAGTTAGCATTGTATATTGAATTCTTTTAAGTGCTTGTGATGAAGAGTATCAATAAATATGATAATCAGTATAATTCATGTATGTGGTATTGAAGACGATAGCGAGCATAATTGATTTTAAGTGGTGAATCATGAATGGTTCAATGAGAAGGCATGCATTTTTGGATCGTGATTTTTTTAGTGTATGTTTGACTTAGGGTGGAAGCCTTGGGTCATTTTCAACGGACATTTGTCGATTGTTACAACTTTGCGAGGAGGAGGATGATGCATCTAGTCCATTAGCTGCTCCTAAGCCCGAACCTAATGAACAAAATCTGCAGGTTGGAGATACTATGGCACTTCAAGAGGTGGGAATTTTCTTTTTATGTTTATTTTTTACGTATAGATTTTACATAGTTTGTGTTTCAGTTTGTCTTTTCCTCTTTCCTTTATAACTGTGGCCCTTGATAATTGTTGGATGTGATGGAGTATATTCAAACAAAAGAAGACAGCTCCAATTAGATTGGATATGGGAATCATAACAAAGAAATGAACTCCTTATTCATCTAGGTCCTTTTTATGCGGTTGCCCCATGCATGTCAACTACGATAATTGGTGAAATTAGAAATTTTGCTTCCACCACCATATGTGCCTGACCTCATTCTCTAACATAGATGAATAATGGGATGCAAGCATGGAGTTATTGATACATGCCCTTCATGGAAGAATTTTCTATCTCTTGCCCTATGACCCTGGACTTTTGACCATGCAATGTGTTTAAACTCTATAAGTTGCATGAATATGAATTTTGTTGGTGTTCCTTCTCTTATATTCTAGTTAGTTGTGCTTTTATTGAAAAAAAACTGTTATAAATTTGAAAAACTGTCTTGCCTTTCATGCTTGTTATTATAGGTTCTTAGTATCACTACTTCACCTGCTTCAGGGATTTAACGTGAATGGTGGACACCACGAACCAAACTTCCCTCTAGTTGATCAATGCAAGAACTCCCCTTCAGGAGTTCATGGTATGGCTATGAATAACTTGGAAGGACCTACACATTTGGACTGTCATCAGTTTGATTTACATCAAGGCATTGAGCACAACTTTTACTCTTTCCTTAATGGTAGAAGTTTGTGTGGGGAGGGTGCAATTCCTCATGTTTCTAGCTACTGTCCCAGCATATGTCCTCCACCTGCTGCTTTCTTAGGCCCAAAATGTGCACTTTGGGATTGCCCACGTCCTGCCCAAGGGTTGGATTGGTGTGAGGACTACTGTAGCAGTTTCCATGCTGCCTTAGCGTTGAATGAAGGCCCTCCTGGAATGGGTCCAGTTTTACGACCTGGTGGCATTGGTCTGAAGGATGGTTTGCTTTTTGCTGCTCTTAGTGCAAAGGCGCAAGGAAAAGATGTTGGTGTCCCTGAATGTGAGGGAGCTGCCACGGCAAAATCCCCATGGAATGCTCCTGGTAGGTTTTTGCATCTGGTATACGTTAGCATTGTATTGATCTGTGATATGCTTTGTCAAATTATATTTACCCAACATCTCTTTCTTATATTGCAGAGCTTTTTGATCTGTCAATATTGGAGGGTGAGATGATTAGGGAGTGGCTTTTCTTTGATAAGCCTCGTAGAGCATTTGAGAGTGGGAATAGGAAGCAGAGGTCATTGCCTGATTACAGTGGACGTGGTTGGCATGAGTCAAGAAAGCAAGTGATGAATGAGTTTGGAGGGCTGAAAAGATCTTATTACATGGATCCTCAGCCATTGAACCACTATGAGTGGCATCTTTATGAATATGAAATTAATAAGTATGATGCCTGCGCTTTGTATAGATTGGAGCTGAAACTTGTCGATGGGAAAAAAGGTTCTAAGGCAAAGGTAACAAATGATTCAGTCGCTGATTTACAGAGGCAAATGGGGAGACTGACTGCTGAATTTCCTGATAATAAACGCTTTGCGAAGGGGAGGACCAAGATTAGCACAAAAGTTGGTGTTGGAAATGTTTACCCTTCAGCAAATAGAGTCATGCCACCCAATGGAACATATGACTATATGCTTCATGCACAATATGATTACCTTGTGGAGAATTTGAGCGAATATTACCTTACATAGTTAAGAAGCTCAGTTGTCGAATGAATTGCATGCTGATGGTTTCCATCGAAATATGACGGGGTCGAGTTTAAGGTTCATTCTTCCCGAGTTTGGTTTTTCATAAATAACTCCTTTTTTTTCTTTTTTTCTTCACTCATGGTATACTATCTGATACTCATCTCATGGGAGCTGCAAAGGATACATCCTTCATGATGGAGCTTCTAAATTCTGGAAAAAGGTAACGCTGGTTGTTTCCCTAATATTTTGGGTTACAATTTGCCATTGGTATATTCTAGATGGAGATTAATCACAGTAACTCAGCAGAGACTAACTAGTGATGTATATTGTTTCCGCTGGCGTTACAAACTCCAATAATGGTTTAGGTCGTCTGGATTTCGATGAAACGTAATCCGCGTACTTTATGTTATGTTATGTACGCGGATAATAGTAGTTTTTATGTTATTTGATGTCAATTATCAACATACACATCTTGAGTAATCTTTTCAGTCATCTCTCAAGATATTGAAATGTATATTGCTCTAAGGTTACAACCTTGTTAACCATTATCAGAAATGTAGCTTGGCCGAATTATTTCCTGTTGAATCTTTCTCTATTGTCCCATCTTTGATGTTCTAAATGCAAGTGGGTTGAAAATGTTGAAGAAAATGTGGAGGGAGTATTTGTAGATTTGATTTGCAAATAGGCTGAATCTATCTTTAACAGTTGTCTTACTTTCTTTTGATGTATTTGGCGGATGATATTCGGATGAATGCGACCTTTGTTCAACTTCAACCATCCTTTTTTTAAAAGGAACATATATAACATTTTTTTTTTTAAGGTATTTAATTAATGCGGGTTGGGAGATCGAACCTCTAATCTCGACTCTTGGTCATTAGTGTTCATATGTTATGTTAGTTCATGTTGGTTTACTTTTTTTTTTTTTTTTTTTTTTTTTTTTTTTTTTTTTTTTTTTTTTTTTTTTTGTGGACAACTCATGTTGGTTTACTTATCACCATGTAAATAAACATCCATAAAGCATTACTTTACTAGAGTGTTTTTGGCTTATGAAATAGGTTTGGATAACTTAATGGTAAGAAGCATGTGAATAGGTTATGTTTTTTTTGTTAATTACAGCTACGTGAACTTATGTTAATGAAACTTGTCTACTATCAAAAGTTAACAAATATATCAATTTAAGTTTAGTTTAAAAGATTTGGATCTCTACTTTCACATTTGTGTAATATGAAGTATTAATCTGCAAATGTAGATTACAAGTTGGAGTTGCATTAACAGATATTTAATGTTAATATTTAATTTAAGTTAAATTATCAAAAATAAAAATACTCGTGAACTATCGATTAGTCTAAAAAATATTCTCGAACTTTCAAAAGTTTCAAAAATACTTCTAAAGTATGAAAGACGTTGCAAAAATACCCTTGAACTAATAAAAAAACGTTTCAAAAATGCTCTCATAGTTAACACACAAAATTCTAATGTGAGCGGTTAAATGCTAACGTGTACTTATGTGATATGGAAAAAAATGAAAACTAATGTGAGCGGTTAAATGCTAACGTGTACTTATGTGATATGGAAAAAAATGAAAACGTAAACGTATATGTTAAAAAATCATGAAAATCTTATTTTATCGATTCAAAATATAAAAAAATTGAACAAAACTAAAGCAGAATCAGTGGAGAATAGATCATATGTCTACGTTTTCATGATTTTTTTAACAGACGTCACATTTTCATTTTTTTTCCATGTCACATAGGTACAAGTTAGAATTCAACCGTCTACATCAGAATTATGTGTTATTAATGTTGAGGCATCTTTGAAATGTTTTTATAGTCCAGGAGTATTTTTTAAAGTCCAAGAATATTTTTTATGCATATTTTTATGCATCTTTCTTTCATAGTTCATGAATATTTTGAAACAAAACCAATAGTTGAGGAGTATTTTTTTATAATTTAGCCTTTAATTTATCCGAATTTTTTTTTTAGGGTTATTATTAAAAGTGTATATTATTTTTTTAAAGATATAAAATCAAATTGCGACATCTCAGTATCAATAAAAATATTATTGGTTTATGATCATCCTACTGTCGCTTTGGAGAAAAGGGAATACTTTCCGACAGAAAGAATCCAAGAGAAGAACAACTTCTGATAGATCTCATTTCTAAAAGGCAATATCGCATGATGTACTTTCAGCAGTTTTTAATACAAAATCTAGAACAAAATCTTACCATTTTTATAGTTTTACATATATTCATAAATAGTAATAGAGTATGGAGCCAAGCATAACTCAGCATACTTGGCGACTAAAAAGTAACAGGTTCAATTCCTCCATCTCCCACATGTCATCAAAAAAAAAAAAAAAAAAACCACCTAAATTTTTTATAAGTTAAAAATCCCTTTCCATAATGAAATCGATTTGATTTTAGTTATCTAAATGCATTATTAAAGATGCACAGTCGAAATAGATAAATGAAATATAAGATACGGTAGAGCTGATAATAGTAGTTGTAAGCTTTCTTTATCTATAAGCAAACAGGAAAACTAATTTGTCTGTCGTTGATACAAAATTTCCTATGCTGTTCTAATAATTATTTATATGACCTGACCCGACATCAAGGGGATTTGCGTGAAATGCCACAGATGGCGACTCCTCTAGGAGGGAGTGGAAGCCTGTAAAATTATCCAGGAGCGACACTAGCATCTGAATATCCAATTTCACGTTAAGAATGACGTTTCTGCATATCGAGTACTACTGCTGCAAACTCAGGGTATTGACTAACACGCAGGCCTTGCCAAAGCAAAGTAAGCATGAGTTTTCACTGACATAAGCAACTCTATCACAATCACCTCTTTCGGGCGCCTGATCCTTAACCCCGATTCCATAAGACCTGCTTGATACACAGAAAGATAAATGCACAAGTTGATGGCTATTCATTAGAGAGATTTACCTCACAAAGGGAATTTAGCTTACCTGGGGATAAATTCCTCCCACCATATAATTGCTTTGCTAAAGGATTTGCAGCCCAATAGTTAACAGCAACCCGACTGGTTGGTTGGAATCCCACTACCTTTCCTTCAGTTGACAAGACAACCTAAGTTTTCGCAAGCAGGTGAACAAACACATTATTTATAAATAATAAGTATACAAAAGGTACTATAAGCTCTCAGTAATCAACTTATTCAAGTATTAGAACTTTAGATATTGGGCATGTCTTATGCAGAGTCTTGGACTTGCAACCAAGAAGGTTCTATTTAATACTGACCATTATTGCAGGTAAGGGTGCTGAAAGCCTTAAAAGGTCTAGGAACATCTTCAAACCAGAATTTTGTGAAGTCATTTCGGATCAATTAACTAAGGAATTGACATTTTATACTTGCTTTGGAGAAAATAAAATTTGCCTCGTTAAAAAAAGACAATTAAAGTTTAAACTTCAGATCAATTAACTTAATAACCAGAGATTTTTTAAGTCATTTCGGATGTGCTTGTTGAAAGGATTAAAAAATGATCAATGGTTTCTGCAAGCTAGAGCTAGATGGCACTGGTTGGAAGGAAGGAGACAAATAATTGAGAGTGGAAGGATTTTCAAATTTGATCTGGTGAAAGCTTACAACTCAGTAGACAGGAACTCCCTTTTATCAGTTAGGAAGAGAGAGCTTTCGTTACAATAAGCTAAACTGAATATGGACCTGCATTTAGATTTTAGACACAAGATTATTGATCCTTCTTAACAGAAAACCTAGATTTCTAATTCTTACCTCAGGGGTCGGGAGAATTTTAAGACAAGAGATGCGCTTTTCCCTCCTTATTTATGCTAGTGAGAAACATGCGAAGTAGGATACTCTATTGTATAGCGGGTGCTGGTTAAACAGAAGGCTCTGGGATTGGTAAAGATAACATCCATCACACCTTGCAAATGACACAATTCTAGTTTGACAAGACAAGGCATGGCTGAAAAACAGGTAAAAAAATGGAGGGTATCCCCTAAAAACCAAACCTTGGAAGCTGGCAGAAAAATAAACCTGGAGAATAGAATGAATATGTGTCCATAACAGGGGATTGCGAACACACTTTCCACCATGAAAATATTGGAATGGTTGGATGTCTAGTCAACTTGAACGCTATTTTTGTCCCTTTGATCCAGTGAGGTTTGTGTACTGGTAATTTGAAAGAAAGACACCTAGTGCTGGTGGCAGAGTGATATGAAAAATTCACAACAAACCTAATGAACTTAGGCACAAAATCTTTTCTAGTTTGTATGGAAAAGAGAGAAGAGAACTAAAAAGGAGAGGTGGTTCTAGTCCTTGACGTAAATTTATCAAAATCCAGGGGTATGTATCAGACTTAAATATGGTAATAAACCTGCTTTGGAAGGGCAGACGGCTGGCTGAGCAAGCACCGATGCAGAAATTTCCTGATTTGGCTGTCACAACCTCACAGTTAGTAAGTCTGGGAAGAGGAAACCAAGTCCTGGAAAGTATTGTCCTGAAGAAGTTTGAATTAAGTGGAACTTTGCGACTTTCGCTGTTACTTGGAGTTGCTGAATGGATTCAGCCCTAAAAAAGGAGAAGATAAAAAGGAGGCAAACACTTGAATAAAAATGAAGCGAACACTTGAATCGTTGGGTGAATTCTCTGTGAACAGTTGAAATGTTTCTGTAAATTGGTTTCCCTTGAATGGCTTAATACAGCTGAGAGGCTACAAAGATGATGTCAATTTATGATTCTGCTTCCCAGTTGGGCCTGCTGTGTAGAAAAGTAGATGAAACCCAAAGTCAATAGTATTCTTGTGTTCTTATTTAAAGTAGGAAATGTTGGGAGATCCTTCTCCTCCTTAATCTCTCAGCTGTATTAAGTCATTCAAGGGAAACCAATCTCTCAGCAGGTTTATTACCATATTTAAACAAATTTCTATCCTTAATCTCTCAGCCAAGGATTATATGATGCGACTTTCCAAGTATCTATAACTTTAAAGAATTTTTTTTACTCTCAAACAATGTAAATAAAGTAATTCCATGGGTTGTTTTACAGGAATTTTTTTTTTAAAAAAAAAACACTAACAGATTTACAATAACACGGAAAGAACTTGGAAAGAAGTTTATAATTTGGCAGGATTTCAATTAAGGAATGTAAGTTTGCAGCTGATTAGTAAACGTTGAAACATATATATATATATATATATAACGTATAAATTGTTTCTTATTAAAAAAAATATATATAACGTATAAATAAGAGTGGATATAACTCATTTGACCTTCAAAACTGGACCTGAATGATTTTTCAGAGGATAAAAAATATCTTGCTGTAGAAATAAATATTTCAAAATTCAGCTTGTACCACACCAAGAAAGGAAGACAACAACAGGTCAAGGAAAGTTTTATCAGCATGCTTTTCAGTTTCACTACTTGCATTTGAGCAAACAAATGCTCAGGTCTTTGCACTTTATAGCAAAAGGTAAAACATTGTAAGCAATTACGCAACGAGTTATTCCCTAAAATGTCCCATTTAAGAAGCTGTGAAGCAAAAGCAACATAAAATTTTAAAATCACCTGATAACTGGCTATATCTTGAGCAGAAGCTTTCACTCCTTCATCAATTTTGTCTTGTTCTATTGTACCAGATGGAGCATCAATTTTGTCTTGTTCTATCATACCAGATGGAGCATCTTCACTACCACTATCCGATTCAACCACCCTCAAGTAATCAGGAGCTTCCCCAATCCACACACCGACTCCTTTTTCTGTGTGTATATCACCATGCCAACCAAAGGCATCTTTTAAAACTTTTACAACTGAGATGCAGTATTCTTCCAACTATCAATAAGAAGGTTCATATATTAAACTTTATACCTCAATATAAATACATAATAAATCAAGTGAGAAAATAGAAATTGAATGGGGGAGTTTAGTGAACACCTTTGCAGCTTCTACAACCTGATCTTTCACGGAGTTAACTCCATATAGTGATGTAACAGGTTGTTCTACAATATACCTTCCAGACACATGAAACCGAGACAAAAAATGTTGACTAACAGCACTAATAGCAACAAGAAAAATTCCACCAGCTAAAGTCGTGGATAGCAATCCCCAGGAGGAATAATTTCTCTGAAACATGTTGAGCATATACTTCAATAGCAAACAACTTTTTTTCCCCCAAAAAAAAAAAGCAAACAACTTTGATTAAGCTTTGCAAATAAACCAATGTATAATGAAATATACATTTCCAAGTTAGCAGAATGCACATATATGTACATGCAAGCAGATACCTTTTTGCTCAACAAAAAAAAAAGCAAACAACTTTGATTAAGCTTTGCAAATAAACCAATGTATAATGAAATATACATATACAAGTTAGCAGAATGCACATATATGTACATACAAGCAGATACCTTTTTGCTCAACAAGTTAGCAGAATGCACAATTGCACCACATTGCAGTTCTTTATCGGGCAGAGAATATACATCTTCATAGAAAATGTCTAATATGTTCGCCAGTCCTACCTGCATTATGATTGATCAGATAGTCTTAGAATAAGTATGAACACTATTATAAACAGTGTCTGCATGTCAAACGTGTCTTGAAGAGCTAGACTTTTTTGTATGTTTTAAATCTTGGATTCACCATGGACACATGGAGGACAAAGTAGCACTAACATGGAAGAATATTAAAATGAAGGAACACAGATATGCATGAACAAAAGCAAAAGAACAAGTGTCAATCCGAGCATAGCTCAACTGGTTAAGTGGTACATCTTTGACCAAAAGGTCAAAAGTTCGAATCTCCACTCTCACATATTGTTGAACTAAAAAAAATATAATAATAAATTTTACTGGATAAAATTTAATGGGGGAGGTTCATAAATATTATTTCCATGGGGTTATATACTTCAATATTTATTTTTTCTTGAAGCAGAAAAGATGCGAATGCAAGTTTGTATCTTTAATTCTTTACACCACACAAATCATTAAATATGAAATTGTTAATGGGGAAAAATAAATAAAGATAATATTTTGTTAAGTATATCCTTGCTGTGCCTGAATCTAATTTGGAAAATGTACTACCGTGCCCATATCTTGTGTTTGTGTCTATACTTGAGCAGAGAAATGAGAGTGTGTCCAGCACATTTTTACGATAACTATAGCCCTAGGCAAAAGGTGCACCTCCAAGAAGGGGAAGGCATCACGTGCATTACCATCCTATTCTTGAACTAGGCTAAAGAGTGAATCACTGGACACATTAAGATATACAGAAGGAGAACTTCTGAAAAGGACAGATTAAAATACCATTTGGGAGTGGGTCAAAAGGACTTCCCACCTATTCTCAACAGATTTTCTCCAGCCTCCAAATTTTAAATCAGTGAACTGATGAGCATCAACTTGTAGCCTGTAAGAAGGTACATACTCACTTGCCCATGCACTGAATTCAGCCCCTCCGATTTTTTCTAGTTCAGTGAGTTCAAAAGGCCACCAATAGTTCATCGATTTGGATTTCTTATGTTTCCGGCTTTGCTTATTTGTATTAAACTCTTGTAATAGACTCTTGGCATCGGCAACCTCGTTGTCAAATAACTTGTAGATAATAACTGAGGAATCCTTTGATGCAACAATCGTGGACTTTCGGAACCAATCAAAAAAACTAATTGAAGTTCCACTTGATTTACCATTGACAAATTTTCTTTCAGTATTTTGAAGAGCGCACATGCAAACAGCTTCTGCAAGTACAGAGATGGCCCGTTCATCGGATGAATTGAGAGTGAAAGATATTGGGACCTGCTGATAAGAAATGCATAAGAGAACTGAACCTATCAGTATCATGCGAAACCTGCAGCATAGACATACTACTGTGATATTTCGATATTCCAAACAAACATAAAATCCACAAACACATAAATAGAAGAAAATAAGGTGAAATATCAAACCTCTCTTGGATTTTCAAGATCTTCTATATTCCTTTCAGATCCGGGTATAAAGATAGCAAGTTCAAAGTTCCATAGCTGTTGCAATACTACTTGTCTAAACGTCATAGCAAGTATATTTTTGGACGAGGTACCCAAATCAATATCTCGAGCGAAAGATTTTTTTAGCTTCCTAGCCTTTTCCTTGACTTCTCTGGCAGGTAAAAACTGTTAACACAATTAACTTATGAACGAAAAGTAAAATTGGATAGTTAGTTTTTATCTAACAAATTGACAAGATTTTAGAGAGAGGGGGGAACAAAAACCAGTGCAGATTATAGTTACGTACTTACGTTGCTGTGTTTCACAACAGGACTCACAATAGTTAAGTCATAATTTTAAGAGAACATCAAATAGTACCTCGAATGGACATATTAGTCATGGAGTTATTGAATATAGCAAAGAATCAGAGATTGAGAACGCTATCATATCGATCACATACATCAATCATGGAGTTAATTGTTTCGATGGTGGAAATCAAAATCAATCATAGAATCTTTCTAAAAAAAATGCAAGTAAAAATGGCGGGTCCTGAGACTAACATGCCAGGTGCAAAAGTTCGGGGCAACACATTCACGTCAAGACTCGAATTCATTCCAATAAATGGAAATTGTAATGATGGCAATGAAAATTCATAGTTATGATTCACGGAAATTGGTTTCGTAAGACACCACTGTCGAATGCGAATTAAAAAGAGCACCAAATTACGGAGCCAGGTTAACAAAAAAAACTAACCAGCCGGGTCGAGACAGTGCTGTGCTCGTCAGAAGTTCCCGGAAATACCGTCTCCACAACCATTGCAGACATGCCAGAATCAAGGTGCTCGGAGGCGGCTACACCGCCGTCAGCCGAAGCCGCCGTAATAGACTGCCGGAAATCGACGCCTCCGACGAGAGTAAGCCGAGACAAGTCATTCTCGTACGTCCGAACGCAAGGAAGAATCTTCCGATCGGACTCCAACACAGCTTGAAGGACCTCTTCCTCAGTCGTCGGGATTGGCCTCCCAGCAGAGCAGGAGATGGTAGAAAAGCAATGCCTTGAGTTTTTCAGAACAATATTGGGAGTATAAATTGAGGGCAAAGCAAATAATCGGTGAGCTCGTAGAGCATGGAGAGGAGAGTGCTGGATAAAAGACGTACTCGACGCCATTGACGAAATGGCCATAAACCTCTGAAAGAGTGCTAGGGTTTTCGATTTACAGCGCTAAACAAGGTGTGCGTTGCCGGAGAAGCGATGTCCACATATTTTTTCCCTCCCTTTCGTTTTCGGGGTTATTTCTCCAATAATATACCCTCCCCAACTTACTGTACAATTTCATAATTAATTTTTTTAACGAATTAAAAAGAAAAAAAAAAACCTCATAGGAAGTGAATGTGGATGCATTATAATACTCATTATTCTATAAGTGTTGGTCTTGGATAAGTCATCCACTATCATTATGGGATTATTAAATTGACAGGTTATTGTGCTCTCACCGTTAATTTGAGATCAAGACCTTAGAGGCCATGGCTATGGTCGAAGGTCTCAAAACAATTTTCTCATCC
Organism: Herpetospermum pedunculosum; assembly: GCA_028017165.1. Lineage (NCBI taxonomy): Eukaryota > Viridiplantae > Streptophyta > Magnoliopsida > Cucurbitales > Cucurbitaceae > Herpetospermum > Herpetospermum pedunculosum. Next base: position 73,815,323 of record CM051525.1, read on the forward strand.
CGAACCTGCCCAATCGAACCTGAGACAGATTGTTTGGAAGTATGTAAACTTTTCAATGGCACTAGTGTCGACATCACCACAGTTGCCTTCTTCATCGGCGAAGCTCTGGACTTGAAGAATGTTGTTGCGGTGATCTCTTTCGCCCATTTGTCTCGCCTGGCCAATGTTATGGTCCATCATATAGCCTCAAGAACAATGAAAACTCATTTTTTCGGTTCAGTGGGAGAATCTTGTTCCCTCGAACTTTATTATGTCTTTTAACAACTGATACTTCAAGGGGCTTTGTTTTTGTTTAGTTCGTTTCTATTTGTAAAAAAAAAATATATATATATATATAGCAATTTTAACAACTTTAAATTTGATCAAGAATGTCAAACTTGCTTAAATATTTGAGTGTAGATTTCTTTCAAAAAAAAAAAAATATATATATATATATATATATTGGAGTGTAGATCTTAAACTTTCAATTTGATCAAATTAAACCTCGAACATGCATAAATGTTGTAATGCATGAACTTTCAATTTTTAATTTTCCGAAATTGCCGCCATTAAAGCATGGATGCGCCGCCCCTGGACAACGCCAAGCTTCCATGGGCGGGGGCGTGGTGGTTTCAGGCGAGAAGGGAGAGGGAGAGAAATCAAAGAAAGCCAAAGGGTTTGGTCGGCTGGAGCAAGAAACGAACGAAAAAAAAAAAGGAAAAAAAACAATAAAGAAAGGAGAAGAAAAAGGGAAATTAAGTTTGGTTCTTCTTTTATTAAAATAAAATAATATTCTTTCCTTCTTTTTTTTTTTAACAAAACAAAAACTATTTTACTTTACTTTTCTTTTCCCTCTTTCCGTTTCTTTCTCTTTTCCCTTTTCACTTTTTTTTTTTTTTTTGGTTTTCTAAAACTCTAATCAACTTCAAAGGAAAAAAAAACAAACTTATAAGATTAACTTGGAATTTTCAACCTGAACTAAAATCTAATGATTAATTTAACTTTCTAAGGGGGCGTTTGACCCAAAGAGTTGGAGGGAGTTGGAATTGTTTTGTCTGGAGTTGTTTAGTCTGGGGAATTATGAGGTATGTCTGTTTGGGGCAGGAAATTGTTTAGTCTGAAGTTCTAAAGTCTGTGGTGTGTTTGGAGCAGGTAGTTGTTTAGTCTGGAGTTGTGAAGTCTGAGTTTATTTTAGCTGTTTTCTTCTGCACAATTTTTTTCTACTAACTTTCCAAATTTTCTTATTAAGGACTTGTTCCAATTCCAATAAATTCTAAAAATGAAATATTTTATTTTTATTTTATCTATCTCGACAAAATTCTTTGACAACAAAAATAATTTTGAGCACAATATTTGACATTATTTTTTCACATTAATTATCAATAAATATATATATATATATATATATATATATATATATATATATATATATAGGGCTGGTTGCACAAATAGCAATCAGGCCCAAACTAATTGCAAATTCAGCAAACTTTAAAAGGTTTTGCAAATATGGCAAAAAAACCCGTTTCTATCACTGATAGACTTTATTATATCACTGATAGACTTCTATCAGTGATAGACTATTATCTCTGATAGACTATTATCACTGACAAAAATCTATAAAAAGCTGAGGTGATCAGCGATAGACTTCTATCAGTCATAAGATATCATCGATAGAAATTGCTATATCCGCAAAATTTTTAAAAACATGCTATATTTGCAAACAATAAGTCTTAAATTGTCATTTACTACAATTTTCCTATATATATATATATTTTGTTAGGACTCATCCTTAATTTTATGAATTATAAGATTGTCTACCATAAGTATAGTCTATTCATGTGTCAAACACATCTTTCTCTGCCTCTGATCTAAATCCACTCCGCCCGTAAATCAGTATCTCAACAATAATGGTTTATTTTAGCAATTTTTTTTTGTACAATTTTTTTTCTATAATTTTCTATATTTTTTTTTATAGTGAGTTGTTGAACGTCAAATTTTTGAATCTGAGTTTATTTTACTAGTTTTTTCGACACAATTTTTTTTTTCTACAAACTTTCTAATTTTTCTTATTAAGGACTTTTCTTAATAAATTCTAACAATGCAATTTTTTGTTTTTATTTTATCTACTTTCCAAATTTCTTTGAAGATAACAAAATATAATTTTGAACAGAATACCTCACATTAATTTTTTAATCTCTCTCACCTTGACTATCAATAATATATATTTATTATTATTTTTTAAAGACTCAATCTTTAATTTTTTTAATTTTATGAATTTTAAAAGTGAGATTTTTTTATTGTTTTTTAGTGTAAGTATATTTTACAAATTTCTCTAAAGAAAAAAAAAAAGAAAAAACAACACATAAACATATCTATGTGTCAAACACGTTCTTCCTCGCTTCCACCCACTTAAACTCGTAATTTCATATGCACTACACCTAGAACCTATTTTCTATAATTTTTCATATTTTTATTATCAAGAACTTCTTCCAATAAATTTTAAGAATACGATTTTTGTGTTTTTTATTTTATGTATCCTTTACAAATTTATTCGAAGATAACCAAAATAACTTTGACTACCATAGTTCACCTTCTTTTTTCAATATCACTCACATTAATTATTCATTTTATTTGGATCGTTTTGAAATAAAACAAATAGTCGTACAATAGTCGATTAACTATTACATGTGAATTTGAAAGATTTTAATCCATTAATCTAAGTGAATCCAAATAATAATCCATTAATATAAGTGAATCCAAATAAGCTATATTTTTATTAATACTACATTTTAAATTTTGTTTAAGTACCAATTTTAACTTTTAATTCAACAACTTAATTTATATTTAAAATAAAAAATAGGTTGAATTATATTTTTAGTCATTTTACACCTTTTTGTTTAAATTATGTTTTTTTTTTAAATAATTAAAAAATATTGTAAAAGGAAGAGAGAGAAAGAGAGTAAAAGGAAGGAGAGTTGAATAGTAATTACTGTAGAAGTCTGGGGAGTTGATATTTTTTGTCCGAGTTAAACAACTCCTTGGGCCAAACGGGGAGTAAGTTTACTCCCCACAACTCCACTCCTCCCAACTCCGTGGGCCAAACGGCCCCTAAAAGAATAATACTACCCTTATTTGGTAACGCAGGGCGTTACAATCTCCCCACCTTAAGAACTTTCGTCCTCAAAAGTTTTTCCCAGTCAAACAACTTAAGCTTTAATCTCATATTGTCCTTAATCCTTATCAAGTTTCTCCTTCAATGATCTGTTTCATCCAACTACTCTGTAAGTCTAATGGAAACTTATCAAAGCATTATTCCAATATTGTTTAGATTGTCTTTACTCATTTCTCATCCACAAGATGCTTGTTGTGGAATAAACATTTCTCATCCACAAGATGCTTGTTGTGGAATAAACATACTCGTAATTGTTGTAGAAACATATTGAGGCATTAAGTTTCAACACCAAATCATCCCCATCTCCTATCATAACCCTAAAAAGCTAAAGTAATTAACTAATCTTAGTGTTTCGTATGTTTCTCAAAATTGTCCTAAAAGAAGTAAGCCATCAAAGCAAATCCAAATTCAAAGCAAATCCAAATTTCTTTTGGTTCTCGACAGCGAACACAAGAGAAAAAAAGAACTAGCTACAAATTCTAATCAATTCAAAGTTGAAACGAATAGATAAAAGATAATCACAGCACCTCAATTCGAGAGAAAAGGCAAAAGAACTAAAAAATGGAAATGCATAATAAGAAAAAACAAATGAAATTACAAATTGAAAGTTCAGGTCTACTTTTGCAACATGTATGTAAGTTTGGAGTTCAATTTGATCAAATCGAAAGTTTAAGGTCTACATTGCAACACTCATGCAAGTTTGAGATTCAATTTGATCAAATTAAAAGTTCTAGATCTGCCTGCAACAGTTATGTAATTTTGGTGTTCGATTTGATCAAATTGAGATTTCAAGTTAAAACTGATACATGCTAAATATATCTCACATTTACAAAATATAAACACTTAGAAAAACAATAATATATACCTCATATTATTAAATATAAATCTCATATTATTAAATATATACCACAAAACATAGAGAAAAAAAAAACACAATCTTACACTTCATCAAACCACACAAACCCAACCACCAAAATCCAGCTACCATCGACTCCCTTCACTCCAGCAGGCGATGACTCCATCGAACACCCCATATGAGAACGGTGATCACTGGCATTTGTACAGATACAGATGGCAACGTCAAGGCAATGAATAAGCTCCTAGAAACGACTCAACTCCTCGTGCGACAACTTGGATGGGTCGTGACAACAACGAACGACCAGATGATAACAACTTGGACGGGTCGCGACAACGACGAACTATCGAACTCGATGGGCGACAACAACTTGGACGATTCGCAACTTCACCAAACAGTCTTGATAGTTTGCTGCTTGTTGTTCGATGGTGTCCGAAAATGTAGATCTAGGATCGATTTCGGGGAGGAAGAAGACTCATGACATTTTACGCATTAACGACTTGTTGTTTAGGGTTTTTGGAGAGAGATAATGAGAGAATTTTGAGGGGTTTTTTTTATTTATTTTTTATTTTTTAATATTCAATTTATTAAATGAATGATATTTTGGTTAAGGGCATGTCTTTATTTCACGACTAAAGCATATATTACACATCTATTGGCGGAAATGGACTATAGAAACTTATGGACTATGTTGTGTAGACTTGTTCATTACAAAAATGAAATACCACTCATCGTTGACAGGTTGCAACAGAAATTGAGGATCAATGTCATCATTAATTTCATGCTCTGGGTCGAGGAGTTGCAACACCGTAGTACATGTTATTGTTGGTCGTGTTGGAATGGACAATATATGATAAGAGTTTAAAATCTTACCACAATCAAAAATCAAAATTTGATGCTATGATTTTTTTTTTTTAATTTTTAATTTTCTATTTACTGCAGCCCATTTTGATTTTTCAAATATCAAAGTATTATTATTTAAATATGTTTTTTCTTATAACAATACAATTAAAACATTGACCATTTTTTTTAATTTTGTTTTTAAAGTAATTTCGATAGTTAAATCATCAATTTTTGAGACGATAATTAATATTTTATCACCGAACTATGCTCTGATTAACACAAAGAAAATATAACCTGCGATTTGAAGAGAAGTTATTGATAGATGGACATGAGCCAATAATAAGCGTCTTATTCACTTAGCTACCCGCATATTAGTTTTAGAGAAATTGTAACATATGTCAATTTAAAATAAAATAATTAAAAATATAACACTTTTTTAAAATTTTTGCGGATATGACAATTTCTATCACTAATAGAAGTTTATCGGTGATAGAAGTTTTGATAGTAAGTCTATCACCTCAGTTTTGTATAGAATTTTTTCAGTGATAGTAGTCTATCAGTGATAGAAGTCTATCATAGTCATATATCTACGATATAGTCTATCGATAGCCAGTTTTTTTTTTTGTTTTGTCATATTTGCAAAATATTTTGGACCTGATTGCTGTTTGTTTGGACAACCAACCCTTAATTTGATTTGATTTATTTTTTATTTGAAAGGAAGATACTCTTTTTTATAATTGGAAAATAAAAATATAGGGTATTTTGAAAAAGTAATTAATATGAAGTGGTAAAATATTAATGAAAGGTTAAAGAGATTCTTGGGTGCCGGTTCGGGTAGGGTTTGGGGAATCCGGTTGACGATTCGCACGGAGAGCTGTAAACGGGACGGGAGCACAACACACCTATAAATTCTCCTCTCGGCGGAAAGGCGGAGCGGCGACCAACTTCATCTTCGACAAATAAACTAAGAGGGGGCTTCTGCTTCTCCGTACCCTTGAATCTGCTTCTCTTCTGCTTCTTCGTCCAATTTCTACTTTCTCGCTTCTGCTTTTCGTCGACGATGGGAAGAGGAAAGTACAAGAGCAAGCCCACCGGCCGGCGCCAATTCTCTACCCCCGAAGACATGCGTAAGCAATAATTCTCTCTCTTATTTGCACTACCTTTGTTTGATTGTTGACACAGTCGAGATCACGAGATCTTTTCTTTCACTGCTAGCATCTTCCTGAGGCCCTAATCTTTCTATTTTATAGAATTGAGTTGAGAAATTCGTTTTGGACGAGTTTTTTTTTTAGGATATTAGCTGGTGCTTGACACAGAGAGTGAGTATTAGTGATTTAAGCTGTTTTATATGTAACTTAGTTATTTTTAAATCATTTCCAGCGACTATGAGGAGGTGCTTGGTTTGGTGGTGAGATCTAGGCTTAGTTGATTGCGGAAATAGTTCTACTTTTTTATTGTGGAGTCTGAAAATTTTGTAATTTAAATGAAGGGTATTGGTTATTGCACGACTTACTTCTACTGTAGAGTTCAACGCGTTTTGCTTTGGAATTGCTTCTTAAAACTAGTAAAAGATGGGAGAAACCCTTAAAGCAAAACCCAATTTTTGTTTACAACGCATTATGTAAATACACTTGTGATTAGATTTCTTCAGTTCTTAAGACTTTCCTATAGAAGAACTACCATCTAAACTAAAGATTTCATTGTTGCCAACACAACTGCAATTGACATGTACTCCTTTCCCTTTCCGAGTTCGGAGGTTTAAATCCTTGTATACCACATTTGTTGTATAAAAAAAAAAAAGATTTCATTGTTGAGAAAGTTTGTGATGGCTGAAATTTGCATTGCTAACTTCAGTTTCTGAATTAATTGTAGTTGCTGGAACCTCCACGCGTCCACGCACGTTTAGACAGGTTCTCTCTCTCTCTCTCTGTCTCTCTCTTCCTGTATCTCAACTCTCAAGGCACGCACACACCAGTTCCCACTACCCTTCTCATCTACCAACAACATAATCTCCAAAGATGCTTTTAAGCCGATATATGATCTGCATGTGTTGTTTCCTATAATGCGGCAGTTGCTTTTGTCAATAGAGGATGGATAATACACTGATGTGTTGCAACTTTTCCTTCAGTAGCTGCTTCCTCAACTGCATGGTTTTGTTCTTTCTATTTACTTATTTTTGTGCACATGGAGTACTTAATTTAGTATTATAGGTAGAAGCTGAACACAAGGAGGAGGAAGAATCAGAGGAAGGATCCGAACAAGAATCTGGGGACGAATCTGATGATCAGGGAGATAAACCTAAAGTTTGTATTCAGTCATCCATCTCTCTCTCTCTCTCTCTCTATATATATATATATATATATATATATATATTATCTATAAGTCTAATTTTCTTCTTCAGTTTTTTTTTGTGTGAGTTAAGCGAGACTAAAGCACTTGTATTTTGTTGTCAAATTCTGCCAGAGGAAAGGCACTCAAGGTATTATTGAGATTGAAAATCCTAACTTGGTAAAGCCAAAAACCTTGAAAGCTAGAGATATTGATGTAAGTTTAATAGTCACCCTCACATATGGTTTTGCAATTTGATCATTGTTATACAGTAGAGGTGTAATTTCACTTCATTTTGCAGCTTGGGAAAACAACTGAACTTTCAAGGCGTGAAAGGTTGTTACAAGCTCTATTTCTTTGTTTTGAGGAATATTTAACATTTATTTAAATTTCTATGATTATTATTCTGGAAACAAATATGGCAATATATAGATTTAGGTATGCACAAAGTTTATAATTTTTTATTTATTATTTTCCAGAGAGGAGATAGAGAAACAAAAGGCTCACGAGCGATTCATGAGGCTTCAAGAACAGGGGAAAACCGATCAAGCTAAGAAGGATTTAGGTAATCCTTTTTCAATGATTAATTCTCTGGTTTAAGTAAGCGTTCTATGTTCTGAGGATGGAATCCTTTTTAATTTCAGTATGTCGTCCAATATTGGTATGTGCGTTTTCTTTTTATTCTTTCCCCGAGTTAAAAGGGAAAAACATTAGGAATGCTCAAACTGATCACCTGCAGCTGCATTTGCATTGCATTCAGTGTCTTACATATTTTAAATTGTATAAATTGTGTTCAAAATGCACTTTGATAATATCATGGGGAGCCAATGCTAAGTCCTGGAACACAAACAACTATTATCCTGTGCACCAATGGCAGCTGCTGAATGTTGTGAACAAATTTGGAAGCAGGATTCTTATTGCACTGTCTGATATTGAAAATTGATTTCACTGTATGCTATGCAGAACGTTTAACTCTTATTCGTCAACAAAGGGCAGAAGCTGCTAAAAAAAGAGAAGAAGAAAAGGCTGGTAATATATACTACAGAACACTGTAGTTTATGTAGTAGTATTTCCCCCTAAGATTGACATATTGAAACTGATACTGACTCTCCCTCTCTCCCTCACTTTCAGCCAAAGAACAGAAGAAATCAGAAGCTCGCAAATAAGCTCCAGGGACCCTCCGTGCTCTTTTCCCTGGGACGAACAATATGTAATCTCTACAATTTTACTTTCTAGTTTGCCAGGACAAATATTGTCATTTTACGTCCGTGACCGTGCAACCAAGTAATATTCTCTTCTTTGGCACAGAAGTGACCATAGTATTATGTCGTTTTACACTTATGCAAGTATACTTCTAATATCTTCTTCGGTATAAGAGGTTCCATTCAATGTGACTTCAATATTAGGTTAACCTTTATTCTCTATGCCTTTATACCTTATCAATTTAGAATATCTTTTTCGTTTTCTTCTCTAAATATTGGCCTAGAATACTGCTGAGATGATTTGCTCAGAATCGTTAGAATCAACCTTGGATGGCTGAAAATTATTTACAAGGGAAAAAGTTTTTTTTCCTTATATCTCAGCTTATCAGGAATATGTTTAATGCCTTTGCAAATTACAACATTCTATTACTAATTTGACGTTTTTATGGCATGAAAATTTCTTTACCTTCTTATTTTTCTTCTTCCTCAAAAATATAGAAAAAAAGAAACTCTTGTTTTCTTATTTTTCTTTACATTCGTATTTGTATTATATGAAGTTTGTGGCTTTGGATTATATATTTTTCAATTCAATAAATGTGAGGTGAGAATTCGAAACTTTAAAAATAAAATAAAAAAGGAAGTGGCACCTGAATTGTTATTAATTGATGAAAATTAAAGTAAAAGTTTTATAGTTGAAAGGTTAAAATAAGATTTTTGATTCAAGGAAAACTATCTCCCAATTTAGGACAATTTTGTATAATTTATTGGCAGAATAATTTAATCTCTAAACCTCATTTGAAAACTATATTTGTTTTCACAAGTTTTTTATAATGATTTTTATCTTTCCTAACGGAACAATAGATAGAATTCTTAATAAAATTTTAAATTTTAAATATATATATATATAGTTTTCAAAAACTTGTCTTGAATTTTGAAAATACTACTAAAAAGTAGATAACAAAACAATTAAACTATAGAAGGAAGTAGTGGTTATAAATTTAATTTTAAAAAACAAAAAATTAAATGATTATCAAATGACGCTAAAAGTTCCTGAATTTTATAAAGTGTTTACTTGATTTATAAATTTTTAATTTTATGTTTAATAATTCTCGAACTTTGAATTTTGCTGTCTCATATATATATATTTTTGATCATATTCAACACTTCTAAAAAGGGAGAGAGAGTGTTAAATAGTCGATGATGTTGAGTGTAGAATGTATTAGTTGTCCAAAGTGAAACATTCTCCAACTAAATTGCTCGAGTTTAGCTAGTTAATTTTTTTTTACAACATGATGGATATTCGAATCTCTAACGTGTTTGATTAATAGTTCCTACGTTATTCAATTGAAATATGTCGATGTTGCTGGGCCAAGATGGGCTAGTTTTGTTAAGATAAAATTTAGGTGTGTAAAGGATAAATTGGGTTTAAAATTGATAATTCCCTTTTCGTAAATTAAGCGTCCCCCGGCCCGGGCTCCGGCTCAGACCGACTTGGACGGACGATTTCATTTTATCGATGCTGAAAGAAAGAAGAAGATAGCTGAGGACTGAGAGTTTTTCACAGTAAAATTGGTGCTGCCCATCACCATGACTGATCCTTCTCCTTCTCATCCTAAAGTTTCTAATGAATTCAGTAGCGGTGCCCCCAAGGTCCGGTATCCGAATCCACCGGACATCCAGAATCCCGATCCCGCAACTCTTCGAGATCAATGGAGGTTTGCCATTAGACAGTACAGTAAATGGTACTCACACGCTTGGGGTACTGCTATACTTGCTGGGGTCTCCTTCTTCGCTCTCGGTTGGGTTATTAAGGGCTCCAATCCTCTTCCCTCTCGCCAAGATGATTCCAATTCGTCTTCCTCCTCCGCTTCCACTACTGCACCTGAGGCTCGTCCTTGACTTTTTGACTTTCGATTTAGGTCAGTGCTGTCTTTCATTTCTCTTAATGCCTTTATCGAATTCTTGATGTCAACTTGGAGCAGGTTGATTATTACCATATGGGTCGAATTTATTGATGTCATTTGATGGCTGATAATGAATTTTGGAGCTTTCTGACTGAGAACTGAGAAGGGATTTTCTCATTTATGCTCTGACTTCCGGGAAATTACGCATCCTGACAAGTTTTTAACAGTTTTAAGTACTCTTGTGATGCCAATTAGTACAAGGTTTGATTGTGAAGGAGGTCTAATATGGAAGCATGATTGGTATCCAAGGAATGTTTTTCTATGAAGGGAAATTTATGTATTTGTAGCTTCCATCATTGTATTAACAGTCTTCTCAAGTTGTTCCAAAGCCAAGTTGCTTCATCGAGTTTAGGATACATATGTAGGCAATCATGAAACGATATGAGGAATTCTTTCCTGCATATCTATGTCAGTCTATCTATGACAGATCAATACAATTTAGGTTATTCAATTAAGTAATTATTTCCTTCATATCTATCTTACCAACTGGCGTGTTTTGTGCAGACAGAATGAGGAATCTGCCTGCCATTTATTCTGAGTGTGAGTTCTCTAGATGTTTTTTTTTTTACCTTTTGGCGCTTTGCTTTGTTTGGCCGAGTAACCTAATAGAAGTTTAAGGACAAGAAGAAGGTTCTTTGGATAAGTGGTGGTTTTTTCATCTATTAGGAGGTTTGATTAGAAAGAAGCAAAATAATTTCTGAAAGTGTGGTATGAAGTCTTCTAGATGAGATGTTTGATTGTGGCTTCCTATAGGGCATCTCTCCGAAATCCTTTTTGCGACTATCCTATCTCTTTGATCATAACTAATTAGGGAATCTTTTATAGCTCCATGGATTTAATTGGCTTTGTTATGCATTTGTGGTTTTATGTATCTAATTTTACATTTATCAATGGAGTTTATTTCTTATGAAAAAAGTCATAACACGAAATAGGTCTTGTGAGATTGACTTTGCATTAGGTCTTTTTGGGCAGTGCAAGTGATTTAATTTATTCGGTGATCAATATCATCCATGATTTCTATAAACTGTTGTGCTTAATGGTAGCTTCGCTTTTAATTTTCTTTGCATTTAGCTACTAAGCATCGATGGTCATCTGATCTTGATACACATTCGTTGAAGAACTCTTAGCATAATTGGCGCCCAAGGAATAACTTTGTTGATTGGGGTTATAGCACAATGAATAACGACTTTCATTGTGGTCTCCAGAAAAATAAACCATCTTTGCTCATTGCCACTGTAGTGGATGACTGTGCTGGGAGTTCAGACGCTGTTAATCTTGTTACTGGACAATCATCAATTCTGCAAATATTGTGCGTCCTGCTTCCATTTTTCTTTGTTTGATTTTACCATTTTGTAAAGTTAACTTTTTTCACAATTCACACATAGTTCCATAGCAAATGTAAAGTTCATGGTATATGGTCAGACATTTTAGTGCTTGTTTGCATTATATAATGTGCAGAAAAATTATAGCAGTTTTTTGATCAATTTCCATAGCTAGTTTAAGCATCCGCCCCTTCTCCCAGATCAGTAGTTTGCCTTCCCAATAAAGCATCTTCACATCGAGTGAAAAAAGAGAGAAAATTCAAGGCTGTTTGGAAACTGATTTCAGAAATACTTTTCTATTACTTAAGAACAAAAGTTAAATGGTTAACTTTCTGAAAACTCTCTCAAATCAGCCTTGAGTTTCTTGTTTCGTGTCACACTGTTGTCTGAGTTAATTTAAATATGTCAACCTACTAGTAGACGTAATCGAATTGTCAGTCTTCTTAGGCCAGCTTGCTGGATATCACTCCAATTTCAAGTTCTTTCCTACTCACGACTTGATACATCTAATCTGAGTAAGAACTTGTTTGAAAGCATTTCAACATTCATAGACTTTGAGGGCTGATGTTTCGAAGGAAGAGGGGTTATCTCGTTCAGTAAACCAAGTGACAGATTCGATCATCACCGATCTAAGATGATGAAGTTCTGCCTTGTTGCGAACGAGCATTATTTACCATAGCAGCATCTGTGTTACAAACTGAAGTTTTTAAAAAGGTTTTGATGGACTGGATTGAGATGGGATAATAGAGAAATAGAAACTGAGCTTCAAACTTCACATTTGGGTTGGGTTTCTAAGTTAGCGAAAGAACTACGGTTTTAACGATAGTGGTGCTGGCATAGATGCTGAACCATCGAGTTAAGGTATCCAATTGAGTGGGTCCTTGTTGAACTTGTAGTAGTGACCTTTTGTATCAAACACACTCTGATGCTTAAATTAATTGGAATTTGTATGAATGAAAGATGCAACGTGATTATACCTTCTTTGGGTGTCATGTTTGTATATGACATACTAAGTCGACGTTGACCACACTATATACCAATCACATTTGATGTTAGGTATTAATTGTCAACATAAAATGGTTGAATGACATTGATTTAATGTAACATCGTCAAGCCTGGTCTACTTTCTTGCTTATTTTGAGTGTTTGGGCTTTGAGTTACCAAGAACCTGGACTCATTTGAGCTAGGTAGAATTAGAACACATTGATCAATTTTGATTATAGTAGAGTTGCAATCTCTTTATTTTTTGTTTTAAAATTTCCCCTTGGTGCTGACGTGGGTGTAGAATATTGCCTAAATATTACTATAGTATAGTTGACAATTTTGGTAAATAATTTCACAAATGGTTACATTTTTATATTGAATTGATTTAATAATTTCCTTTCTAATATGCCCCGATCCGACTTGTTTCAATTTGAAGGGAGTATAATATATATATATTATATATATATAAAAAGTTCACAACTGATACTTTAAAATTAGTAATTATATTCTTCATCTTAAAAATTTGGTTGGTTAGTATTCTGTAGGCCTCATTGATGCTTAGATGATAAATGAGAAATTCTTTTAAATGTCGATTTTGAGGGGTCTATTTTGAAAAAAAAAAAACTAAACTGGAATCAAATTGTAGGTTTTCGGATTTCAATTTTAGTATCAAAGTTTTATTGTTTAGGGTTTGGAAGGATATTTTAGTTAGGACATCGTTTTAGATTTAGTATTTGATCATCTTTTTTAAAAAAATTGTCAATAAAAAATCTCTCTTAGCCACGACTAATCACTTGAATTGTTTTATTTATTATTATTATTTTTAAATTTCACTTTTAAGCAATTATTGTGTACAAATAGATTATTTATATATAAATCCTTAAAATCACACTCTTGTGGGTATGTCCAAATCCTTTTCAAATAATTAAATAAAACCAAACCAAGAGCCCATCAAATTATAAGATTGAGAAGAAAACTCTAAAATAATAGGGACTAAATTAAAAAAAAATATCAATCAAACTTAAACATACCTTAACTCGTTAAAGCATATACCATCGACCCATGGGTTAAAAATTATGTGTGATTTGGCCTAAAATGGACAATATAAAAACATTGTAAAAATAGGGAAAACACCATTCAACATGTAGAAAGATTCTAAAAAGTGGGAAAAGTTAAGAGAGGAAGAGAGTGTCCAATAAGTAAAAGGAGTGGAAGCATAAATATATGTTTAGAAAATTGAAAGCAGATGTATTATTAAGATTAGAATGGAAGAGGACAAAAAGGAAAAAGTGTTCCAAATTTGCAGGAAAAATGGAAGAACAATCTAATCAAGTGGACTGTTCCACTGCCAAAATCCAAATCCAAAATCCTTAATATTTGTCGTGGTTTGCCATTTTTATACACATAAAAGCTGCACATTGTTACACTGCACTATATACACACCTTCTCTACTGTTTTTTGTTTCCTACTTCAAAAAGCTCTGTTTTTTTTCACTATTGAAACAAACCCAGAAAGAAAGTTGCAGAGTTTGAACTGTAGGTGTTAGAAAGGAGAGTTATATGGGTATGGAAGATTGTACGTAGGAGGCATAATGATGATGATGATGAAGATCAAACGTGATGGTTCATTCCTAAAAGGTAAAGAGAGAATTTGAAGAGAGGAAATAAGGTGCGTTTGTGTTATATCAAAATCAGTCAGTCAAAAATCCAATCCAACTGTTGGAAGCTGTGTGCACGTAACACAATAACAAATGTTCCATTTCAAACCCTGTGGGTAATATGTGTCATCCAACTGTTGGTTCAAATCAACACTTTTTTTCTTTCTTTTTAATTTGGCTCATATATCTTCAAATAATCTAACTCCTCTATTCCCCCACTTCTTTTCAAAACATTAATTCCTTTCCCTTTGAAGACACTTCGTCTGATTCCTGCTGTTCAATTGTCTCTATCTCAACTCATCAAACCCTAAACCCTACCTATACACCTATTTTCCTTTATCCTTTTCTTTTTCTCTATCTTCCAATTTCAATTCTTAATAGCATTTCGTATTTCTCTTACTTTCCCATGTACAATATATATGATGTAACATTCAAATTCACACATGTTACAAATGTCAAAGATTTCAAATTAATATCTTTCGTAGAGATCAAGTAAGTAAAAACAATAATAACTTCTCTTCAATAGTGTTAAAAGTAAATGCATACAAATATCGACCTAATAGCAAGGGGATAGAGTGTTCATTGTTCTTAATATATTCGAGGTAACACTTATTTATACCCATGTTCTTGTGATGGGAAACTCAATTTTAACCATAAAATTTTAGTTTCATGATCAATTTAAACTATGAACTTTGTTGTCGGAAGATTTTGGTCTGCGGGTTGACTCGAGTCCCTGATCTGGTGACCCTGAAAATGAAGAATCCAAGCACGTGTGGTGCTATGTCCAACACGCTTCGATGCCTAAGTCAGTAGTGTGTTCGACTTAAATCAAGAGATTAGCTCGGGTTTAGAGAGTAGTTGGCATCAGAGTGAGTCGTACGTTTTCTGCACGAATGAGCACATGTCTGTGTGGACGAATGAGTACATGTCTGTGAGCATGACTGAGCACGAGCCCGTCTGCATGCGTGATGGGACAAGTTCCACTTATGGAGTGGTGCTCGGTCGTCTTTCATGCCTTACTTGGTCGACGACCGAGGTGTATTATTCATTTTGCCGAATTGAGCCTTCGTGCAAGGCGAGCCCGGGTTGGCTTGGACCCGTGGGCTTCTCTTGGGTCACAACAGTGATATTTCTGGACAGGTCTGGACCTGTGGGCTGTTCTTGTATCCGCCCATAACAAACTCGAATATAGGTTGTAATTTAAACTTTATACTTGAATAAGTAATTACTTGAGTTTTTTTTTTCAAGATTTGTGACTTATAAGCATATATTCTTGTAGTTGAATAAGACTATCTTGCAGGGTTTTCCTATCGTGCTAGGTGCTTTTAATTAGTTGGATTTGGACATTTTGTGATTAAGTTTTAGTATTTATTTTATCTTCTCAATTTTGTGGTTAGACGAGTATTTTTGTGATTGGGTTTTGGCATTATGTTTGAACACAACTTCAGAATGAAATCATAAAAATGCAAAAGTATGTCATAAATCCAACACATTTAAACGGACTAAATCAGTTAAAAAGTCATTAAAGTCCATTGGTATCAGTAAACAAATTCATTTTGTAATGATCACCAAATGACAGTCTCATAATGAAAAAGTAACAAATTTCTAATCAATTTATAACTAGGAATTTGAAATAAAAATTATAAATTTGATTAAAAAAAAAAAGGATCATTAATTACAGCAGTTATTAACACAAGACATACACTGGTTAAAGTTTAAAAAGGGGGCAAAGCAAAAAAGTAACCGAAGTGCAAAGCCATATCTTTTTGACTACGAGTGTGAACAGAACTTAGACGGTTAGCCGGGTTTAGGGTTTTACTTTTATTTGAAAAAAAACTGCAAAACCAAAAATAAGCAAAAGAACCCTAAAATGCTGGCAGCGTTTAAGACAAATGATATCATCTAATTTGGCTGTGGAGGGTTCGGTCATTTTTTTTTTTTTTTTGAAAAAAATACTTTGTTTTTTAAGTCATTCTTAAACATTTGAAGCGTCGGTCATTTTTTTTTTTTTTGAAAAAGATACTTTTTTTTTTAAGTCATTCTTAAACATTTGAAGCGTCATTCATTATATCAGTTGAGTTATTCTCATGTTAACAATCAATGTAATTTAATCTACTATTCTGTTGGCAACAAGAGCATAGCACGTCATAATTTATAGTCTAGTAACCATGAGGTTCATAGGTTCAATCCC
Organism: Herpetospermum pedunculosum; assembly: GCA_028017165.1. Lineage (NCBI taxonomy): Eukaryota > Viridiplantae > Streptophyta > Magnoliopsida > Cucurbitales > Cucurbitaceae > Herpetospermum > Herpetospermum pedunculosum. Next base: position 73,831,821 of record CM051525.1, read on the forward strand.
CTATCCCAACATGTTGTCAAAAAAACAAAAATCTACTATTCTCGTTGTCATTGAAAAATAACCATGCACACTTTAATAAAATTAGATTAAAAAAAGTCCATTAAAAAAGAAGGATACAAATCACATTGCCTCATGGATTTAACTAGTTTTCATGTTCTCCTCCCATACAGAGCTTTGTCACAAACAGTAAAACTTAATTAAACCCTAGCTAGCCATACAAATAGAGGAAACAAAAGCTACACATTATTCCCTACTAGGTCAGGTCCTCCACATTCCAATCTTCTATATCTGCAAATACAAACAATTATCAAACTTTATATTTCGAAAAGAAAGGATGGCGATAATGTATAAATGAAACATAGATCGAAGTTCAAACTTCTTGGTTTTCTTAGTAATACAATTCATTAATTAGTAAAGTCGATAAAGATTAATCTAAACGAGGTTACTAATGTTTTAACCAATTAAACTAAGCTCGAGAGTGAACCAGATAATAGTGAGCGCCATGTTGGAGTGAGTGGAGAGTGAGACCCCAGTCATTGGTAAGAACAGGCTGACCAGTGGAGTGAATCAGAACGGCTTCATCACCAAAAGCCTCGCGAACATTGAACAGTCCAGATGTCACCTCAAACGCCATCCCATTGATGAACACCGTTGATTTCCCTACACAGCTTTGACCTACTCCACAGAATTCACCTAGACCTGCAAACACACGATCATCATCATGATCATTCCTTCCTATTCTCAGTCATGATTTGACACTGTCTCATACATATATTTTATAATATTTTATATTCTTGTAGGTCAAGGGGGGGCCTCAAACCCATGCACACGTCCATCTAACACTACATTCATCATACCCTAAACCCTTTTTTTCTTCAAATCATAAAATTTAACAAATTTAAATCTTTTTTACTTTTTAAAAACCATTTCTTTCACCAAGGTGAGCATAACTCGGTTAATTGAAATGTACTATTTCGTTTGAGATCGGAGATTCGAATCCTCCACCCGGTTAGTTGAACTAAAAAAAAAAAAACCCTTCTTTCAAAATTCTTCAACCCATTTCCCAAAATCCTTCCTTTTTAAGGAATAAAGCAAAAAAGGCATAAACCCACAAATCAAACACCCTTAATTATCATATCGAACATAACTCAACTGGTTAAAACATTTCCAACTTTATTTGTTACCTTGATGAATTGCATTTGTGGGAGATGGAACAGTGGATGAGGAAGTGAAAGAAGGATGATAATTGAAGAACTGTGGCTGTATCTTCTTGACCATAATCTTGTCATGATCCAAATCTTTCTTTGAGAGCTCAGTTGGGCTCATAATCTCACTCAGCAACAGGCTTGTGCAAGGCCCAACGATCCCATTTTCAGGAACTTGCTGCACTACACTACAAAGCTCCGAGAAGCAAAACCCTTGACTCAAATTAGAGCTTCCGCCGTCACCGCCGCCACCGGTTTGTGACACCGGGAAGAAAAAGGGTTCAGGCAAGAGGTCGTTGGTGGGTTGTGGAAGGTAGTTATGAGTCACAGAATTGGAGGAAAAAGTTTTGATGGGTGCTGTTTTGGGAGAAGATTTGTCGGAGGAAGACGAGGAAGAACAAGTGGTGGTGACAGTGGCGGTGGCGGTCGGAGAACGAGTAGTTTTTGTTAAAGGAGGAGCAGGGGAGGTTTGGGAATTATGATGGTTGGATTTGGAGTTTTGGATATGGCGGAGTTTGTTTTTACTTCTGGATTTTCTGTTTTGAAACCAATAAAAAACATTGGCATCACCCACTTGGCCATATTCCTGCAATTGAGCTCTAATTTTTCTAATTTCATCTCTGGGAGGATTCACCATCCCAGAATTGAAAATTGCTTCAAGAATCCGAATTTGTTCAGGTTTTGGATTCCATCTTGGTTTTGGCTCTGGACTTCTCTCTTCACACCCACCACCAACTGCAAAAAATTATCAAAATTTCAAAAAAAGAAAAAAAAAAAGAAAAAAAGAAAAGAAAAAAAGTTTGAAACCTGTAGTGTAAGGGGAAGATCTGAGGCAGGTGGCAGTAGAAGAAGAAAGATTAGAGTTGATGTCATGTTGCCATTGGTGATGAGAATTGCAGGGCTTGGATTTGAACATACTAGGCCAGTGTCTGTTTGACGAAGCCATGACGATCCAGAAAGGAATAATAACCACAAAAACAAAAGGAAACAAAAGGCCTTTTTGTTTGGCTATGCTACCATATAATTTTCACTCTCAACTCTGAACACCCTCTTCAACTTTATAGCCTACTCAACTACTCCAAGCGTTTCATTTTTTCAAACATTTTCTTCCCTTTTTTTATTTTATTAAAAAAAAAAGAAAAAAAGTCCCATCTCCCTAAGACAACATTTAATTTGACATCAGAGATTCAAAGATATAATTTTTTTAAAACCCCACCACAGGAATCGCTTGTTTGAGTTAAAAAAAGATGAGCAAAAGTACTTAGAAAAACGCTTTTTGCTAAAGTTCACTACTACTACTACTCAACAACAACAAAAAAAAAAAGTACAAGAAAGTTCCTGAGGATAAGAAGCAAATGGAAGATGAAAAGGAATGCATGTTGGGGGCTAAATTAGAATCTTTCTCAGAGTTTGACAGAAGAAAAAGAACCCTTCATATACCACAGCTTTACAGAAGTGGGTGCTTCTGATGAATCTGTGAATTTAAGTTGGGTAAATTTCTAGGGTTTTCAATTGAAGGATATTAAATAAGGGGAGGGAAGTGTTTGGATTATTGTAATACAAAAGGTTGTTGCAAAACATAAATAAGGGGTGAGAACAAGAGACAAAGTTTTTATTTCAAAGTCAATAAGAATATGAAATGAAGGTTTAATTTTGATTGGAAAACGGTGATGGGATAGTAATTGCAAGCCTTTACTTATATTTGGCCAAAATAAGGTGAGTTTTGGATTGACTCGAGGGATTAATATTTATTGTTCCTTAATTTTTATCTTTTTAATTAACTCTCTTCACATCAATAATTCTTACCTTTTTTAGGATCAAAACCAACCCTTTTCTCTATGCCATTTCAAAATTTCAAAACTCAACTTAGCATAATTCAATTCGTTAATACATATACCTTCATAAAAAAAACGTTAGGGTTTGAATCCCCAAACCCACATGTATTAAGATAAGACATACGTAGTCCGGTTAAAAGTCGATTTGAATTCTCATCGACATGTGTGATATAAGATTTTGCTTACTCATTAACTCTTAGCACTAATTAATAAGTAGAAATAATAATGTATTTTGTGTTTTGGTCATATGGGGGGGTTTGGTATAGGATGAGTGGTAGGAGTAGTAGTAAAAATCGTACAATTAAGTGAAAGAGAGTTTTCACTATCAAAGCTTGCACGCAACACACACAGTAGCGGTGGCAGTTTGCACTTTGCAGAGATAAATAATACATTGGATACAACAACGCAAAGGAAAATAGAAATGTTATGGGTCATCGTTGCCTGCTTAAGGATTTTGTTTCTCATTTATCTCTGTACCCCTACCTTTCATAGTACGGTTCCATAAACCAAGCCCCAAATATAATATGTAATTATTAACATTAGCATGTAACGTATATATAAATGTCAACATGAGCATACTTCAACTGACATATTATATAAATGTTAACATGAGCATAGTTCAACTGACGTATATATAAATGTCTGGTTTTGTCTATTATCAATGACATAAAATATGAGAGTATCATTTCGTAAAATTTTATAGGTGACCTAAATTAAAGAGAAGAAAAGTGAGAAGTGGTGGTATGAAAACAAAGAGAAAGTTTCGAATTTGTGGGGGGAATTAAATTCATGTTGGTGTCTCCAAACCCTAATCTCCACACATGTGTGTGTGTTTTGTCATTGTTGGGTTGAGAAAGTGTAATTTGTTTCAAGTTTCAACTCCCCATGCAAAAAAGAGATGGTAATGAAGTTGGTGTCGGTGCACTTCCGACATGCTAACCTCATCATATACGGTGTCACCCTTCATGACTAATATATATTTAAATCTTAAATTATAACTTCGCTTAAATCTATTTTTTAAGGTTGTGTCTATTTATCAATTTTATCGTATATGATTCAATTTGTTTAACAAAGGTTAAAAATTTCAATCTCCACCCTTTCAATATGATTGAACTCAAACAAACTACAAAAAAATAACTCTTTGATTTTTTATTTTCTTTATCTACTTTTTTTTTACGTTTTCAAAATTCAATCCAAAATTTGAAGATAGATGTAAGTAAAAATTTTAAAACTTTTTTTTTTTTTTTTGCTAAAGTTTTAAATTTGTTTTAAGAAATATGAAATATGTATAAAGAATTGTGACTAAAAAAGTATAAATTTTTAAACCAAAAACTAAGAATGAAATCGTTACCAAACAAAGTCTAAAGTTTTAAAGTTGTATCTATTTAATATTTGTACATAATTTTTCATTAGATCTTGAACTTTCAATTTAGTTTCTAATTAATATAGGTCTTTTTAGTTAATTCTATTATCCACCAAACACATACATTAGGTCCACATGATATGTAATTCTTAAATAATATATTTACTGTGAATAATTGTGACAAAATTAAATTCAAATGACACTCCCCTATTAAATACAAAATTAAAAGTTTAGAAATATAAAAAAAATTATTTGAAATATATGTAAGTACTAAATAAAATACATAATTTCAAAAGTTTAGAAATCGACTTTTAAATTTCGATATAAATAGACATGACTTTAAAAAAAAAAAAAAAAAACCCTCATATTTAATTATAAAAATAATCCACTTTTAATAATTTTGTTTGAGATTGGTGATTAATTAGTTGTTAAGTTAGATAAATATAACTAGTTTAGTATTAGTTTATTTTTTATTTTTTTTATTTAGAGGGAAGAGATTCGAACCTCAAACCTCTCACAGTTGAGGACACGACTTTATAGTAACTATGTCTTTTTGAAAGTTTAAAATTGGGTGGATGGATTGGAGGGAAGAAAGTGAGGGGGTGAAATGTGTAATGTGAAGAGATATAGTTTATTTTTGTTTTATTTAGTTATGAATGAATTGGGGCATTGACCAGTGGAGGGGTAGGGCAGTGAGGGGCCCCTGGGTGCCTATATTCTGTGTAAATACTTACTCTGATGCCAAATGGTTGGTGTCAAAACAAACAGAATCTCTTTTCTTAATTAGCTCTCCATTTCTGAAGTGTCACTTTGTTAAGATCCTCTCACTCCTTTTAGATGCTATCTTATATGTTACTGTTTATTTATTTTTATGCCTCTGCATTTCATCATTACAGGGCCCATTTTAATTTCATTACTGCTTTTTATTGCTTCTTGTCCTATCTATTTATACTTTTAACAAGTTTTACTATTGAATATCAAGATTACAACTAAAGTAATAATAATAATAATAATTGCATAAATTAAAATATGTCTCGACTCTAATATAATGGTTTTTTTTAAGTCCTTCCTTGTTCGGTTGTGAGTGCAACTAAAGTCTCACATTGATTAGGAAGGAAAATCATGAATATACAAGTGATGGACAACAACTCCATTAAAATTAAGCCGTTTTGGTAAATTAAAAAACAAAGTCACGAGGGTTTATGCCCAAAGTGGACAATATCATATCAATGTGGAGATATTTGATGTTCGTTGTCCCTAACAAATGGTATCAGAGTCATGCCCTAAATTTAACCATGTTGGTGTGCCTCGATAACATTGTCATAACTGATTCGTTGTTGGACTTATCGGACAGGAAATGTTTTAATGAAGAGTGACTCTGGTTAAAAGTGATTTAACCATATTGGCGTGCCTCGATAACATAATCATAATTGATTCGTGGTTGGTCTTATCGGACAAGAGATTCTCTAATGAAGAGTGACCTGGTTAAAAGTGATAATGCTCGAATAAATGATTATTTGAGGGGAGGCTTTGTGGTCATCATACCAATACCAATGTGGAGAGATGTGTGTGATGTCCCTAACATGATCCAAAGTGGACAATATGATACCAATGTAGAGATATGTGTGATGTACATTGTCCCTAACATGTATTCGAATCACCTATTAGTAGAGCTCATGATAGTAGGTCTTTAATACTTTGATGTACGTAAGTATCTCTATATTTGTGGGGTGGGATATTCTATGCAATTCGAAATAGCTATCATGTACAATTATCTTAGCCACTTCACCTTATGTAATTATTTATTTGATCATTGAAGTTGTTTTAAACTTGGATTGAGATTTTAACTTTGATAATTAGACTCCACATTATCCAACCAAATGAGCTAGCTTGTAGAAACATTCCCTTCCAAAGAATTCTCAACGGCCTCTCCTACGTACACAATTAAGAACCCCTTTGGTTGGATGAGTTTGGGGACCACGGAGTTGTGCTATGTTTGGGGCAGACAGAGAGTAAAGTTAGCAGAAACTAAGGACAAAACATTTTTAGAAACTGGAAGTGGACTTAAAGTGTACTAATTGTTTGGCCCTTTTACACTTTTCATTTAATTATTATTTGTGATTCGTACAAACTCTTCGTCTTCCCCATCCCCTTCCATTCTTTAATTAACCCCATTTCTACACGTTATGTTTTTTTGCCTTTCCTTTCCTTCTTTCATCTTCCTTTCTCAATTCTTCCCTTTCATTTGCCCCCTTCTTATATGGAAACTCTCCCATCAATTCCTTCCAAACTTATATTCCTCGTGCTTCAATCCTTCATATCATTTTTTCCAACCAAATTTCATTGTTATATATGTTAATTTAGTTTAGTCTTTTCAAATGATTTAATAGTCTACAAGAGCATAGCTCAACGGCATGATGTATCGCCTAGTGACCATGAGGTCCTACTTCAATCCCCTACCCCCAACAAGTTGTCAAAAAAAAAAAATGATTTAATTGTCGATTTTTTTTTTAATACAACAAATATGACGTATGAGTATTATGTGGTGAAACATCTTGGGAGCCATTTATCATATATATTTGGCTGGAACGAAATCGCATTATTTTTAGTGAGAAATCAAAGTAGATGAGATTATCATCAATGTTGCTTCTTGGTGTTCCAATTCGATTTTTTTTAGATATGATACTTCTACTATAACACTTAATTGTAAGACTTTCCTCTAGTCTTTTTTTTGTATTCTCTTATATGATCTGTTACGATAGAATCAAATAATAAAGAATAAAAGCGCAAAAGAAAATCGACACAAAATTTTCGTGGTTTACTAACGTCATGTTAGCTACATCCACAGACAAAAGGGAGAAAACAATCGTATTACGAATATGAGAGAATTACAAAATGACAGCCTAGAAGCAACTGAAGTCATTGTAGAGGGTCTTTTAGACATTCCAACATGATCTTGAAGTATCATTTTCAAAAAGTGGCTTATGAGTATTTGAATCTTCCAACATTTAAAAAAAAAAAAAATACATGTAATCTATGGCTATTTATGCTTAAGTATTAATAGAGTTTTGATTATATGGATTGATTTGACCTCAAGTGAGTTGTTGTTTATGTGTCAAAGGAAGTAGAGAAAAATATAAAGAAATGTTTGGGATGCGAGTGCACTTTTTTTTTTTTTTTTTTTTTTTTTTTTAGAGTGCACATGATTACAATAAATGGGGGGAGTTTTTGAATAATATTGTTATAATTAATTAAAAAGTGGGATTATAAAATTATAATATAATAAGGAAGGAAGGGTTGGGTAAGCTAAATTTGCGGGAACAGAAGGAAGAAAGACAGTAAATGGTAACGTGAATGCAGTAAATACATATAACATGCTTTGATTAATTGCTTTTTCTTCACTCCACATGCACATCCCTCTTCGTTTTCTTTTTTTCTTTTTCTTTTTTTAAAAACATTAATATACTTTCTGGCACTGAAATTTTGGAGAGAGAAAAATCAAACCACTCTTACAATTTTCTTTTTTTCTTTTAAGATTGAATCTCTAACTTCTTAGTCAAACGAACAATTTTATAACAATAGAATTATGTTCGATTTAACAAAATTTAGACAATAATAATACATTTAAATTCCTACATAGGTGCATGATTATTTATATCGGTGCGGGATCAATCAACCTTTCACTCTAGGCTATCTAGATGTGTTATCTGTTTCACCAAAGGAATAAATCTAGAAATTATTGGTCGAGTAGTAGTCTATATTAGAATCCAACAAAGAATTATTCCGATTAAGAGATTAATAATATAAAGATTATTAAAAGTTATCTAAAAAGAAGAAAAATCAACCAAAAAAAAAAAACATATATAAAAGTCTATTAAAAAGTTTGACTTGCTATTATGACATGTGTATTTGTAATCCAAAGTTAAAAAAGTCAAATCTATATTTAAGAGTTAAATTGAAGGTTTTGATTAGAAACATGATAAATTGGTGAAATGAAAGAGATTAAGATTGGTTTTGATTTTACGACATGTTATTTGAATGATATTATTTATCAAGTGTATATTTAAGTTGTGATTCTCTAATTAATTAGGGTAAATATTGTCAAAGCATAGCTCAATTGACATGTATCGACTAGTGATTATGAGATTATAAGTTCAATCCCCAATCCCACATGTTTAAAATTAAAAAAAAATCATTTTTATACTTTTATATATAGGGAAATTGTAACCAATTTAGAATAAGATAATTAAAAATATAGCATGTTTTAAAAAAATTTGCGGATATGGCAATTTCTATCGCTGATATCTTATGGCTGATAGAAGTCTATCGCTGATCACCTCAGCTTTTTATAGATTTTTGTCAGTAATAATAATTTATCCGTGATAATAGTCTATAGAAGTCTATCAGTGATATAATAAAGTGATAGAAACAGATTTTTTTGCCATATTTGCAAAACATTTTAAAGTTGGCTAAATTTGCAATTAGTTTGGGTCTGATTGCTATTTGTGCAACCAGTCCTTTATATATATATATATATATATATATATATATATATATATTATTATTATAAATAAGCTATTTAAATTTTTTTTTTTTTTTTTGATAAATAAATAAGCTATTATGTTGTATATTTTTAAAAGAAACATCATATTAATGAAAATTTAATTGTTTGCATTCTCTTTTCTTAAGACTATTTTATTTTCCCTATATTCACAAGACGTCTTGTATGAGTACAAACATTAGCAAATTAAAGATGAATATGCTAGATTTGTGTTTCCAACTATAAAAATGAGACGAATAATGTTGGATTTTGTTTTCAACTATGCATGAAATTCTTCATTCTCTATTATAGTTTTGTTTCTCTGTTTGGTGTGGAATAGACAAAAACATATTCAAAATGAATTGCCAATTAGTAATAATAAAACATTGTCCTAAGGAATAAAAACATACAATATGGTACACCACATAATTGTATTGTATTATAATAAGCAAAAACGTGTCTTAATTAATTACCAACAACCTCCCGTAGACTTTTTCTTATTATAATATAATTTGTTTGAAAAAACTCAAAATTATATTAAATTGATACCATATATATACGCGCGAATCAAGGGGGCACCTTGGGAAATTAAAGAGTAACGATCTTCTATAAAGACGTTTTAATTACATCTGCCTTTTTTCTTCTCTTAATAAACCGTTAAATTATCAATTAATTAAAAGGAAAAAAAAAAAAGGAAGTGGTCAATAGAAAAACAAGAACCAAGCTTCAAACATGAAAGAATGGTTGTTGTTGTATTGGGATTAATGAAAATTTAAATTAAAAGAGATGCTAAAGATCCAAAACAAGGGTTGGAAATATAATTTTATAAACTAATTAAAGTACTAAATTAGTACTGTACGATTGTTTCGTACGTAATTAGTTCATTATGTTTTAACTTACTTCAAAATTTTATGATTTGCAATTTTCTTTTTAGGTTTAAGGTTTAGGAGAGTTAGATAATTTCAACCTCTAATTTGATTGATTTTAGGTTAGTTGAGTTATACTTAAGTTTTTGAGATGAATTGTGTAATAATTTATAATTTCTACGCATGTTATTATTATTATTTTTTTTTTATTATTTTTTTTTAATATTGATAAAATAATTAAAAGTATAGTTTAGTAAATAAAACATCCATTACCATTACGGAGGGTTTGATCCCTACCCACAAAAGTTTAATTATAAAAAAATAATAAAGAAATAAAACATTTAAAAGTCCGTCCAAACCAATTACTTATATTCATCGAACTAAAAAAATTATGATTCAAAAAAAAAAAAAAAGTAAAAAAAATTAAATTAATTTTTTTTTTTTTTTTAGGAAACTTTATTTAATCAAGGAGATAAAAAAGCAGCATGAGCTACATTAGTGGTTTTGTCTAGTTCAAAGGAAGACAATAACCAAGCAAGAAAACTAGAAAGCCACAACATAGAAGATATGGAAAAATTTCTTTGAGCTAACTCGTGGGCCATTCGGTTACCCTCTCGGCCAACATGAAAGAAACTCAGATGATTGAACTCAGTTCTTAGAACCAAAATGCCATCAATCCAGGTGTGAACCTCCGTCCAAACTTCAAGATCTCTGTTAAGCATTCGAATAAGAACGAGGGAATCAGATAACGCCTTTAGATTCTTGAATCCCATTCTAACCGCAAGGTGCAATCCTTCCAGCAAAGCCATAGCCTCCGCACAGAGAGGACTAAGCATCACCTTCTTGTACCCATTCATCGCTGCAACCAAACTACCATCTGACCCTCCAATCACATCACCAAAACCAGAGCAGTTAATGCCCTCACGACAAGCTGCATCAGTACACAACATAGACCAGCTCCCAGACTCCACTGGAATCGCCATCTGGTTCCCGGTCAATTCCACTTCTCTCGGTGCACCAGACATCAGAATCGACCTAGTCAAAAAATCATTCAAGTAGTTTCGGATCCACCGACACCTGAGAGACACTGAAGGAATAGGGGAAGAGTGGATAATTGTGTGTTTATCATTTCAAATGGCCCAAACAGCCACACATACGAGAGCAAACTCCTCTTTCGGAAGCTTAAGGGAGATGTTCATCCATCTATCCTGAATGGGCATACTCACTGCAAAGATCGACCAAAAATTCGGTAAGAGTAAACGCCAAATCTCACTAGCTCTCGTGCAATGGAAAATGACGTGATCAGATGTTTCTTCTTTTTTCCTACATAAAGGGCAGAGACTAGAGACCTCCAAATGTCTAGTAGGAAGGTTAACATTGGTTGGGATACACTGCTAGAAAGTCCTCCACACAAAATGACGAATCTTAGAGGGTACATTTGTTCTCCATAATCTCTTCCACCACCCTTTGCACATATTCTCACTCGGAGCAACCTGATTCTCCTTGGTCTGAAAGGCAACCTTATAACCACTTTTAACACTAAATCGACCTCTTTTATCATAGTGTCATACCCACGTATCCTCTCTAGGCGACTCACTGAGAGGAATCTGGCAAATGACGTCCCAATCCACCTCCCACAGAGTCTGCCTAATTTTTGCCACATCCCACTGATTAGTCGGGGTAATAAAGTCAGACACTAAGATTTCCTCTCCATGGAGATTCGGTGTAGCAACTCGAAAGGACAACGGTCGAGGAACCCATGGGTCAAGGAAGACCTTTGTCGAGGCCCCATCACCAATATTTCTCCTAATTCCCTTGGTTAATAACTCTACACCCCACACAAAACCCTTCTAGAAGTATGAACTAGAAGGTTGCGCCTGAACTTCCAACACATGAACTGAGGGGAAATATCTCCCTTGAATCAGCTTGGCCACTAACTCTTTAAGGCATGTTTGATAACGTTTTCGCTTATTGTTTTAAATTTTTGTTTATTATTTTATTAAGAAATATGCTTGTTTAGTAATTATTCCTATTTTTTTTTTCTCTAAATTTGAGAAACGTTTTAAAAAATGGACCAAAATTTGACAAACTACGGAAAAAAACAAAATGTCTTTATTTATCCTCTTTCTTTTATAATCATTTCGTTACTTAACCCTGAACAAGCTTTCTATATTTCATGAATTGTTGGCTTCAAAATTTGAATATAACATTTTGGTTATTTTATTTTTTAATTTTACAGTATTTTTATATATTATTTTTATTTTAAATTTATTAAACAATATATTTTTAATTTTTTTTCTTAAAAAAATAAAAAACATGAGTGTTCATGTTTTTAATTCTAAAAAAATAAAAAAACAATAAACAGGAAACGAGAATGTTATCAAATGAACCTTAATTTTCAAAATTAACATTTTTTTTTACTTAATTTTTTATTTAATTTTTATTTGGTATTTGGGTTTTCAAAAGTGATTGTTTTGGTCTTTGAGATTTGGACTTTATTTCTAATTGGGTGCCTCAAGTTTGAAATTGGTTTCTAATCATGCGTAGGTATACAAAATTCAAACACATTTAAAATTTACATATCAACAAAGTTTAGTCCGCACATGTTAACTACCACTAAATAAGTCTCTAAGTCAACTAACATCAACTCTACTCAAACATCATTTTGAAACTAATTTAAAATTTTATGGATTAATTAGAAATCAAATTCAAGTCTAAAGTACTAGATATGTCACTTTTAAAATGTCAAAAGACCAAAAAAAAAAAAAAAAAATATTGATCAAAAGTATATTTTTACCTAAAAATGAAATTATCGATAATGTTTCATTATCAATGAATTTTTTTTATTAAATAATTCAATAAAATAGTTTTTTTATTTTATTATCTATTTATCAACTCAAACTAAATATACTATTAGCGTTTTTTCTTTTTCTTTTTAATTTTCCTCCTGAATTTGGTATCTATATGACTGGGAGTCCAATCGTTGTTCGCTATATCATGATGTAGCCCAACCCAATAGCTTATGGGCTCATCACTAACAAATAAGCCCAAATTCAATCCTCTTTTCTCTTTTTTTTTTTTTTTTTTGGGAGGGGGGGTTTTTTTTTTTTTTTTTGGGAGGGGGGGGGGGGATTTTACGAGGAAGGGAAAACGAGAGGAATGTCTACAATTAAGCCACCCAACATATGAAAAATGGCTAATCACTTCTTTAGTTTGAATTATGTCTAAAACCTATATTTAGTAGGGGATTTTAGTACCAAATGGATTTGTTTACCCTTCGTCAATTTCTCGGAGAATTAAAAATAGAATATTTTAAAATATAAAAGGTTAGGAAGTGAGAGAAAACATAGTTTGACGTGGATTTAACAGAGAGGATTAATTAAATAGAGACAGAAGACGTTAAAAATAATAAAAGACACTTATCCCTATTTCCATACATGGTTATACCCCACCCCCAATAATCTAGATAACGTTAAAAATGATAAATGGGTCTATATACTAGAGGAAGTAATACAGCATCCATAAATGGTGGTGTGTGTATGTCTGCAGAAAAAGTAAAAAAAATACTCACCGGGGATGTGTATACCTACAGAAACTGTTCTAGCCACCCAATGAAGGTGTGTGTGTGACTGCACACAGACTAATACTGGGGCAGAGACAAAGTAAAAAAAATACCCACCAGGGGATGTGTATACCTACCGAAAGTGTTCTAGTCACGCAATGAAGGTGTGTGTATGACTGCACACAGACTAATACGGGTGGCAGCCTGTGCCGTTTGTGCAGCTGCAAACAGTAGAAAATTCCATCAACAGTGTGGGTGTGTGCATCCGTGCACACATAATAAAGATGAGGCGTAAAAGAGTTTTGGGAGTTGTGTGCATTACTGAGTAATAAAGGACGCTAACAACTTAAGAAGAGGGAATTATTTTTTTTTTAAATAAGGTATCGCTTGGGTATAATTTGTTTTATGAGGTAGATGGAAAATTCGGAACACGCTACCTTGAATTAAATCATCCGCAAAAGGAATCGGCAAACTCCAAATCGGGAACTCCAATATTCAAAACTCAGAAGCGAACAAAACTCAGAAGGCGCATACGTTCACCCTAGAAGCAACAAAAACGCAGTTGTTCTTCCATTTCTCCATAACCTACTTCGACATCCTTCAAAGTAGAACACGACGCATTCGACGGCTACGTTCGACCTATACTCGCCATTCCTCTCTCGCAATTCTGTTTCTCCATAACCTAGTTGGTAAGCATTTTCCTCTCTCGCCATTCTTCTCCATCCATGTTTTACCAACGAAAGACTTTAAGGGATTTGTTTATATTAAAACCAACGGAAAACTACAAGATTTCAAAAAAAACTAAATAATAGCTGGTGATTCCTTTTTTTAAGGGATTTGGTTGATCTCCGAATTTTTAAGGGATTTGTTTATATTAAAAACCACGGAAAACTCCAAGATTTCAAAAAAATTAAATAATAGCGCGTGATTCCTTTTTTTAAGGGATTTGGTTGATCTCCAAATTTTTTTAAGGGATTCAGTTGAATTCCGCAGTGTTGAATTTGGGTGGACAACAACTGTGCAACTTTTGAAATTATTGTATTGGTTCATCTCGTCCCAAATACCATCAAAAAACACTATAATAGAAAGGGAGGACATGGTTGGTTGTTGTGTGGTTGAAGGTTGTTTTGTTTTTGCAGAATGACGAAAAATGATGCTCAAATTTTTTCTCCTAGATGGTGGTGGCAAATGGAAAAACGAAAAAGAAAGGGTTCAAGAATCAAATCTGTAAAATGTAAGACTTTAGTAGAGGTATTTGTTGGGACATAAATTAGTTTTTGACCGGTGGATCCTTAATTTTAGGAAAGAAATAACAAAATTAAATTCACCTCCTACTTACACACGTCAGATCTAACCCTAACATTAAATATGTGTACCGCAATGACTATATACCCCCACTAGTGTGCCCACGGTATCCCTGCCGTGTGTGTGGGATATACCCATCCGATCACACAAAAGATACATAATGGGATACAATACTTAACGGAAAAAACAACTGTTTATTTTTAACCTGTAATGATCCACGTCATTCAAACTAATTAATCCTGCAAAAATAAATAAACAAATTTCAAATATAATATTGTTGAACAAACCAAATGTTAGAAGGGTATAATAGACAATAAACACAAACAGATTTTCTCCTAAAAAAACTCTAGCCATGAGTTACAACCTAAACACAGATTTAGAAAAAAATCATTAACGGTATTTTTCTATAGACATTCCTCTGATTATCCCTTACCAGGAATGTCTACACATAATTAGGCTTAATGGAAAATGTCTAAATATGTGTATTGTTTGCACAATGTATTTAAAGTTTGTGTAGGAAGAAGTTTGTTTTAGCTGATTTCTCATTATACCGATTCCCTATTTGTAAATTTAATTTGTTTTGAAATTGATTAATTGGATTTTAAAATTTAATTAGTTTTGAAATTAATTAATTTCTTACCAGAGTTTGTTTCGGTGAGGTGGATGATTTTCCGTTAAAATAAACTTTGTTAATCTTTTCGTTAACTTGTTTTTTTGGTTGTGTATCTCCATGTTTCCCTTCCAGTAGAGTCTCGCACACACCTCTAGTCAGGGTATACATATGGATACATGTCAAAATTGAATACCCACAATTAATTTAAAATTCAATAGATGTCATTTGAAAGATTTTCTACTTTCTAATTTGAGTAGCAGTTCAATTTTTCTCACCAAACTTAATATAAAATAAATATTGTTTATCATAAAGTGTTGATATAACTATATTTTAGCTGGAGGTTACATATTTTAATGCTCAAATAAGATATGAGATCCATGGTTGTGTGCTGAGAGTTTAAAAATGTTATTTAAAATTATTATTATTATTATTATTTTTATATTAAAAAATGGAAATTTCCACTCTAACCGTTCATTCTTTAAAATTTGGGAACTAAGCAAAATCCGTGAGAGTTTAAAAATGTTATTTAAAATTATTTTACATCTTTTATTTTTTATATTAAAAAATGGAATTTTCCCCCTAACCGTCCCCTCTTTTGTCTAGTTCCGCAAGCTAAAACCCTAAATTTCTAAACAAAAATTTCATAGCTAAACTAACACTAATCTTTTACTTCATCGTTCAAAAAATAGACGGAAACAAGAAATGCAAGAGAGGATAAACGCTTACCAATTTCGACTTACCAATTTCGGGGTTTCTGCTATATGCTGGTAGAAGGATGTCGTTGAATGCGTGTTGTTTCTGCGTTTGGAGAACTCTTTGTACGCATTTTCGGGGAAGGAACCTCCTGTGTATTCGTTTTCAAAGGATTGTGTACCCCAAGGTTTTTGTGTGTTGAGTAGATAAGTCAGAGAGGTTTACAACAAGTCACATACACGTCTACAACTGCATTGAGCCCCTAAATGTCCTTATTTCAAATTCATGAGAAAACGAAACACAATTTCAAATCTCAGACTCACCGATTTCTCATTTATCTGTAAGTGGTTGGCCAACCAGCGGCCTTCCCTTTAATACGTTGTGTGCAACCATGTATACATCTCATGCGGTGGATGCGTCTACAGCTGCATCACTTCCTCAGGTATACAAACTCGTCTGTTCCGATTTCTCATTTATTTGTAAGTGGTTGGTCGTATACAGACTCGTCTGTTCCGATTTCTCATTTATCTGTAAGTGGTTGGTCAACCAACTGCTGGTCGTATACAGACTCGTCTGTTCCTATTTCTCATTTATCTGTAAGTGGTTGGTCAACCAACTGCCTTCCCTTTCCAGCTGCTTTCCTTGCTGTGTGCAGCCATCTATACACCTCCCGCAGTGGATGCGTCTGCAGCTGTATTACTTCCTCAGGTATACATACTTGTGTGTTCTGATTTCTCATCTGTAAGTAGTTGGCCAACTAGTTGTCTTCCCTTTAATACGTTGTGTGCAACCATGTATACACCTCCTGCGGTGGATGCGTCTGCAGCTGTGCATCACTTCCTCAGGTATACAACAGACTCGTCTGTTAATTATTTGGGGTCGGGTATAACCATGTTACTCTCATTGGATAAGTGTCCATTCTTTTTTTTCCATTTTTAACGTCTATGTTAAGTCTCCGTCCATAACTTTTTTCTCTCTCCTCCCAACAACTTAAAAGACTATTTTTATTCATTCTAAAAATTAATGGAAATTGTAGAAGGGTAGGTTGGTCCGTGTAAGTTGCCTTACTAAATATAGAGTTTATACATAATTCAAATAAAAAAAAGGAGTTAGACATTTTCAGGTTGTTCTTTTCTGTTTTAGACATTCTTCTCGTTACCCCTTTTTCCTTGCGTCTGATATGTTTGACCAGAAATTGGCCTTTATGGCTAAAAATCATGCCCGTTTTCAATTTTTTTCACTTCATCTAAATTTGATTTGACCTTATGACATTTTAGTCAAAAATATATGTCTTAATTAATTGAGTTAATAAATTTTAATTTGACCTTATATTATGACATTCTAGTTGAAAATATATGTCTTAATTAGTTGAGTTATGTTCTGATCGACCACGTTTTGAAAAAATTACTTACAAGTTTTAGCTTACCAAATTAAATACTATCAACAAGAAGTATAAAATTATAAATTATTCGAGGTAGCCATTTAATTCAATGACTAATAAATTCATTAAATAGTATAAAATCATGATTATTTTTTTTAAAACAATATGTATTGGAGGAGATTTAGACTTCATGTCTCTTGTGTTGAGAATAAAAAATTCATGTCAGTTGAGTTACGTTCACCTTGATAAAAAAAAAAAAAAGATCATCCTTTTAATATCAAATAGATAAAGTTATCCATTCAACTTAAGCATAACACAAGCTTCGTTTTTATTTTATAACACGTGGGATAAGAGATTTAAATCTTTGACCTTTTAATTAATAGTTCATACATTATGTCAGTTGAATTATACTCGTATTGGTACGTTTATGACATAAGTATCTGTTTATTATGGGCCACAATATAATATTACAATAATAGAAAGATTGTAGAAACAGAAATTAAAAAAACGTAGGAAGGAGCAAAACTAGAGTGGAAAAGAGAGGGGAAGATGTATTAAGGCATTAGTATTAAACTTCACAGAAATAATACAATTCAACCAAAATAAAAACCTTCTTAATAAAGTTTCTCTGATATGCATAGGTTTGAGATTGAGAGAATACCTCCAAAATTCTTACAAAGGAAAAAATATATATATAATATAAATCCATAGAAAACGGAAAAATGATTCAACAGTTACTTTGAAGCACAGTGAATAAAATTTCCATTGGTGAAGTTATTTTTTCAAAGCAAAGCACAGGTTGTCCTTTGCTTGCGAGGCTTCTTCTTTGGTCTTGGAGGCCTCATCGCTACCTTAATTGCCGCATCAAACACATTCTTAACATTCTGCACCCAACAAGACAACAACAATTTTAACACACAAACTTCCACTTTTTACCATTTTTTTTAAGGATCAATTTGTATACCTTCTGGGTTTTGGAGCTGCATTCTATGTATGTAACTGCACCAATCATCTTCCTCAGTTCCTCTCCCTGAAGATCAACCATATTTAGTTTAATCAAACCCAACCAAATCTCAATCCAGCTCGTTTGAGCTCGTTTGATTTTTTTTTTTTTTAAATCTGTTTTTTTATGGTTTAATTTATTTACCTGAGGTGTGGTTATGGGAGTTGCGCCTGGATGATCAATCAGATACTGTCTGTCGTCTCGTAGATCTACAAATTCATATTCATATTCATATTCTTCTTTGACACAATTCAAATAACTCAATTTTCGCTTTAATGGCGTCCAGTTAAAGAGTTCTTACCAAGCTTAGTTCCAACCAGAACGATGGGGACGTTTGGAGCGTAATGTTTAAGTTCAGGAATCCACTGCAACAAAACGAACCAGCTTTAGTTTAGAACATAATAATAATTAAAACTTCATATATATAAATCGAAACATTAAAAGAATTTAAAATTGACCTTCTTGAAGATGTTCTCATAACTGGCTTTGCTGATGAGAGAAAATGCCAACAAGAAAACATCAGCTCCTCTGTAACTCAAAGGCCTCAGTCTGTTGTAATCTTCCTGTCCTGCATTTTCATTTTTCATTTCACAACAAAATTCTCAAAAACCAAAAACAAAACAAAACAAAAAAACGTATTTTAATTACCAGCAGTATCCCACAAGCCAAGATTGACGGTGCTGCCATCGACCACCACATTGGCGCTGAAGTTATCAAACACAGTCGGAACATAATCCTACCCAAAATTCAAAAAATGAAAATTCTCAAAAAGAAAAAGAAACCCTTTATTGGAAATACCGAAATTTAAAATGGGTACCGTTGGAAAAGTGTTGCTGGTGTAAGAAATGAGCATACAAGTCTTGCCAACGGCGCCGTCGCCGACGGTGACGCATTTGATAAACCTGGCTGTGCTCATAATTTCTTCAAGAATAAGCGCTTTTGTTATAACAGACAGAAGAAGTTGGGAAATGGCAGGATTTTTATTTTTGGTGTAGAATACTTGAGCCTTGAGAGAGAGATAGAGAGAGAGGAGGATGGTTTAAAACGACATACAATTGTACAAAAAAGAAAAGATGACAAAAAACAGAGGAAAAGGTGGGCGGGTGTGTGAGGTTGGGGTTTGAACAAACAAATTCCACCCACTTGAAATGATTGCAAAAGGTGAAGTTTGAGTTTATTTTTGTTTTTGTTTTGATTTGGGTTTCTTTTTCTTCAAGTGGAAGATAAGAAAGATGTAGACAGAGGGTGTTCATTTTGGGAATGGGAAATTGAGGGTGAGAAAGTTGTTAGGTCAGGTGGAGGTGGTTAAGTAATGGTAATGTAAGAGAGAAGGATTAACAAAATGAAATGAAGAACATCAAACATCAACATCAACATCAACAACATCAGAATTTCAGAAAGGGAGAGACAATGGGATGATGCTATGATGATAGGATTATTGGGTGTTTGGGTTTGGTGAAGTTGATCTATCTGGGCTTTTAGCTTTAGCAGTTCAGATGAGGTTACAGTTGTTTCTTATACAAGCAAACACCAATCACCTTTGGATTTGGCCCAAAACCTGCTACAACTTTTGTGGTTCATTATTAGCTCAATAATTCTTTTAAAAGTTTGGAATTTTGAAGTGGCAGTACAGTGGATATTAGATACAAAGTTATAAAACTCACTCTGATTTGACTTGGGTGGATTTTGTTTAGTTCAATTTCATTATTGATACTAAGTGAATAGGTTGCTTTTTGGTTTCACCCAAAAGGTCGGGTCAATGGAGATAATTGTCCTCATTTATATATCATGGATCAATCTATTCCCTAACCAATGTGGGACTTTGTTAGCACTTCTAACAATCCTCCCCTCGAACAGGGCTCTCCCTTCTATATCAAGTACCACTTGGAGCCTCCGTCCCCTCGAATTCTTCTTGATAGGGCTGATAGGGCTCTCCTTCTATCAATCTAGAAGACTTGATAGAGTCGTACTTCTTGCTTGTTACTCAAGCACTTTTTGTTCGAACACAGCTGGAACCCTAAACCCGCATGACTTTGCTTTTGATTTCACCCAAAATGCCTCATACCAATGGAGATAATTGTCCTCACTTATATACCATGGATCAATCTATTCTCTAACCAATGTGGGACTTTGTTAGCACTTCTAACAGATTTAGTATTGATTTTAGTCCAAATATATATATATATATATATATTTTGAATGAAGTTCGTGTTAAAGTGCAAACAAAGTTCTACATTTATCAGGAAATGTATAAATTCATGATATATAAGTAACGACAATTATCTTCATTAGTATGAGATCTTTTGGATAAACAAAAAATAAAGTCACGAGGGTTTAGGCTTAAAGTGAACAATATCATATTAATGTGGAATTATGTGGAGAGTCTAGTGTCCTTTTATCCATTAGTATAGAGGCATGATCTAAAAACCTAGTTGTGTGAAGAATCTCTCATAGTCGAGCTCGAAGCGTGGACGATATCAAACTATTGTGGAGATACGTGGAGTGTCCATTATTTATCCTTATCAGTTCCATTCATTACGTATTGGGTTGTAGTCTTAACTTAAGTTGGATTTTTTTCTTTTGAGAAAAGAAAGACTTGATGGCTTGGAGGGAAAAAAAACCTTGCATTATTCTACATCCTTAAGGGGTGAGGAGTGCAAGACCCTTGTACAAGTGCTACGAGGCCTTTTAAGAGATAATTCAAGGTGAGTTTTTTTTTAAGTATATTATAGAGAGTGGGGGAATATTCGAACCACAAACCTCTTGGTCGTCACACATACATATGTCAGTTGAGTCATGCTCGCTTTGACAATTCAAAGAGAATTTAGATTAGGATAATTGTGACTAGTAGGAGTTTTTAGGTAAGAGAAAATAGGGAGGTCCCTCTCTAGAAAGAAAAAATGACTTAAAAAAAATATATATATATATAATAAGGTAGAAATTATTATAGTTTTTTTTCTTCATCAAATTAGGAGTGAAAATTCAAACCTCAGATCTTATGGTCGAAGACAGATCTTTATGACAATTGAGTTGTGCTCGATTGACTACAAACTATTATAATTAGTAATCAAATTACACATTTTTCTTTTTTTTTTTTTGGGAGGAAAAAATAGTTTTATGATCTTCAAAGAAGAAAAAAAAAAAACTTCTATGAAGATATACATTCCCTCCTTTTGAAGGACACTCAAAAAGCAATATAAGAGAACAACACCCCTTTTAAAGTATGAAGTAGACACACAATTGAAAGCTCTCTTTTCATGCAAAAATATAATCCAAAATGGAATAATGCATAAGCATGGTAAATATATTAAGAGCAAAACTTAGTTGCAGGATGGGCTACAAGCATTTTTTGCAGCCCAGCCAGGTGTCACGAATTAATTGATCTAATTTTTTTTTTTTTTTTAAAAATAAAAGATTTAGTTTGTTTTTCACACCGTTTTAATTGTTAAGCGTTTTTTTTTTTTTTTTTATTATTATTTTGGTTTTTTTTTCTTCTCTCTCCTCTTTTTAGAAGATTCACCCTCACGCAGATTGAATTTGAAGCGTCTTTTTTTTTTCCTATTTCTTCTTTATTTTCTTTTTATAAATTCTCCCTCAAGAAGTTTGAATTTGAAATATTTCTTTTAAGTTTTTTTTTTTTTTTTTTTTTTTTTTTTTTTTTTTTTTTCATTTTTGAAGCTAATCTCCCAATCGTTCATCTTTATAAAAAAAAAAATTCAAATCGAAACAGGATCTGGGTGAATACGACGAGTTTTTTTTTTTTTTTTTTTTTTGGTTAATGATGAGAGTTTGGATAATTTCATATTTATAGTTTTTTTTTAAAAGCTGTTTGGAGTGGGAGAAAAAGACAAATGAGATTATTAAAGCTTGAATGAGAAGCAGTATTTTTTTTTTTTTTTGAGTACAGAAGCTAGAAGCTAGTGTTAAGTGTTAAGCATATGAAAGGAAAAAAAAAATATGCTTCAATTTCTTTTTTCTAAAACAAAGACGCTTCAAATTCAAAAGTGAAGATGAATCTTCTAAAAAGAAAAAGAAAAAATAAAAAAAAATTGGAAGAAAAAAATAAGACGCTTAACAATGACAACGACGTGAAAAACTAACTGGATCTTTTATTTAAAAAATAAATTAAATTTTAGATCAATTAAATTATGACAGGTGGCTGGGCTGCAAAAGATACTTGTAGTCCAGCCTGCAACTAAGTTTTGCTCATATATTAATGGCAAAAAAACTTTCTCCCGTTTATAATGTGCTAATCATTTATGGAAAATAATAATATTTTGAAGATAAATTCTCGTTCTTATCTATGCAATAATTAATTAGCTTGAAGATCTGCCATGTAAAACAAAACCAAACAATATAGAAAAAGGAAATTATTATAGGGCAAAATTGAATGTTATATTCCTAAATTTGTTGCATGGAAAAATAATATGAAAATTATTTCTTCCAAATATCACTATATACTATTTTTATATCATTGATAAAGTATATCAATATGAAGTGATAATTTTCATGATCGAATTTGAAATACAATCTTATGTTAATTGAGATATGTTCGATTTGACACATATCACTGATATACCTAATATAAAGTATATCATTATTGTTATATCATTTACACGTAAAATATATAGTTGATATAGCCAGAGGCGGACCTCTTAAGGAACTGGGGGCCACGGCCCCCCCAAAATTTTTAATTTTCTTATACATGTAGACAAAAATAATGTCTTAAATATATACTATTGTTATTAAATACATTTTGCCCCCAAACTAACAAACTCTCATTCTGTTGCCGTTGTCATTGTGCAATTTAGGGGTGTACATGGGTTGGGTTGGGTTGGGTTGGGTTGGAGGGTTTCAACCCAACCCGAAAATTTCGGGTTGGTAAATTCTCAACCCAACCTAACCCAACATTTCTGTCAACCCAACCCAACCCTTCAATTTTCGGGTTGGGTTGGGTTGGGTTGACGGGTTGACCTTTTTTTTTTTTTAATTTTAATTAATATATATTTATTTTTTTAATTAACTTTAAAATCACCGTTAATCAAATTCCTTAATCCTTATTTTTCTTTCAAAATTATCATTAATCAAATTCCTTAATCCTTGATTTTCCTTTCAAAATCACCGAATGATTTTTTTTTTTTAAAAATATATTGAATTCATTATATATATAATTTTTTTTTTTAATATATTGAATTTGGGTTGGTTCGGGTTGAACCGAGCCAAATTTGGTTCAACCCGCGAACCAACCCAAAAATTCGGTTTTTCAAAATAGTAACCCAACCCAACCCATATTAAAAAAAACTCAACCCAACCCGAAAAGTTGGGTTGGGTTGGGTTTCGTGGGTTGCGGGTTTTTTGAACACCCTTATTGTGCATTGTATGTATTTTGTTATTAATGGCCCCCTAAACTAACAAACTTTTATTCTGTTATAGTTGTCATTGTGCATTGTATGTATTTTGTTATGTCTGAGTTCGAAACTCAACCATAACAATAATTTATTTGTTTTACACATTTCCTTTCATATATGTATATTTTTTTAAAAAAAACTGCTATTTCAAATATCTAAATTTAGTATTCTTCAAACTTTAAACAAATCTTTAAATAATTAACTTAGTTTATTTATTAACATTTTCAAAAGTAATTTAGACTATATTAACATCTCTTTTGTAAATTTTGGAAACAAATTCTGTTATATTGTGTTTTTTCTTGAATAATTTTTTTAAAAAATGTCTAATATATCTTTAAACTTTCAATTTTATGTTTAATAGACCCACGAACTTAAAAAGAGTTTAATATATTTTTTAACTTTTAATATCTAATTGGTCCTCAAATTTTCAAGTTTAGGTCTAATATATTCTCGTCTTTATTTGACATTTTTTAAAATATAAGAATTGATTAGAAACAAAATTGAAAGTATAGGAATCGATTCAACACGTTTAAAGTTTAGGGACGCATTAAACTTTTTAGAATTTAGGGACTCATTAAAGATTTTTTTTTTTTTTTTAATATAGAGATGAACAAAATTATATGATGGTACTTAAGTTTATTTAAACTTAGTCCATAAGTCTTTGATACACTTACATATGTTTATCACTGATAACTTTTTTTTAATGTCAACATAACTTGAGAGTGTGAATTCGAATCTTTGAATTTTTTGTGATCTTTTTTTAATATTTATATACTATAAATTTTTGGCCCCCCAAATATCAATGTCTCCATCCGCTCTTGAATATAGCTAATATAAAAGACTTTAGAAATGTGATTGATCCTTTATTGCAATTAGATTAGACATGTACTATATAGAAGTGCATATTTCACTTTGGTGCGGTAACCATTTTAGCAATACTCTCATATGGGAGGTTAAACAATTTTTTTTTTTGATAAATTCAGTGATGAAAAAACTAAATGCATCTTTTTCAATTTATATCATATAGGAATAATAGCTTTTGATCACATACCAATATTAGTTGTATAATTATATGATTTTTGGTTTTTGAAAATTGGGTTTATTTTTAAAAATAAAAAAATTAAATTGTCTAAACCCATTCGTTTCGAAGAAGGCTGGACAAAGACCGAGGTTCTTACATTTGTACCATTTTCAAAAACTATTTTATCGTATGGCTATGATTTAGGTCAAAATTGTTTTTATTGCAAAAGTTCCTTAAGAAAAAATAGACATACAAAATTTTGATGGAAATTATTAATTTTTTTTTTTTAAAAAAAAATTATGGACAAAAATAATGAATCAAACGGTACTAAAAATTTCACCGTTGGCTCAATCAAATATTACCAAAAGAAGTTTAAAAACGACACATTATTTTTTCATTTGAAAGGTCAAACCTTGAATCTTCTCAATCTGGACCACTTGATGGGAAATGTATAAAGTTGGCAATGACAATTACAGGTCACAACAACAAATCAATGAGCAAGGGTGATTGATTACCATTTTACATGTGTTTTTCAATAATACCATTGTTTGAAAGGATGATAAACAACTAGTCAATTTTTTTTTCTTACCTCTTTATGACAATATGTGAGTGAGATTTAAACTTATGTCGTCGAAGAAATATGTTTTGACCAATTGATTTATGTTCAACGAACAACTAGCTAGAACACTCTTTTGTTATTATTTTATCAAATATCACGAGTTTCATTTTAAAATCAATTAACAATAAGAGGAGTAACTTAAGTGTATCATTTAAGAATTGTAAGGTCTCTTATCTTTTCAACGTGTGATCCTCAACATATTCTCTTAAGATCATATGACTCTCTGCGTGTTTACCATTTTGTGTCGAATCCTTTTTTTCACATCAAATATTCGTTTGTCTTTATGACTATGATACCATATTTTACATATTATGAAGTTTCGTCTTAAAATCAATTGAGAATGAAATGAGTAACTTAGGTGTATCTTATAAAAATTGGGTGATCCCTTCTCTTTTAAACGTGAGATACACAACATAAATTGATTTAAAATCTCTTCCATCATCTTTTTCCGCATATCATATGTATTAGAATTAAAATATGATCATTATGGCCAAAAGGATAGTCTCATTTTTTTAGTTTTTGTCTTACTTAGGGGTGTTTGGCCCCAGGAGTTGGTGGAAACTGAGTTTGGGGGAGAAGTTAACTCTCCGTTTAACCCACAGACTTGTTGAACTCAGATAAAAAAAATATTAATTTCTTCAACAGTAATTACTATTGAACTCCCCAGACTTCTATAGTAATTATTATTCAAGTATGTCTCATTTTTCAATGCAACATATTTATCTATCTTCCTCTCTCTCCCTCTCACAATATTTTTAATTATTTAAAAAAAAACGTAATTTGAACAAAATGTGTAAAATGACTAAAAATGTAATTCAACCTATTTTATTATTTTAAATATAAATTAGGTTGTTCAATCAAAATTGATACTTAAACCAAATTCAAAAGGTAGTATTCTTACAATAGAGAGAAATAAAAACATCAGCTTATTTGGATCGGTTTAAATTAATGGATAAAAATCTTTCAAATTCACATGTAATATTTAACACACTATTGTACGACTCTCTTTTATTTCAAAACTATCCAAATAAAATGAATAATTAATGTGAGAGATATTGAAAAAAAAATGGGAAGTATTGTGGTCAAAATTATTTTTGTTATCTTCAAAGAAATTTGTGAAGGATACCTAGAATAAAAAGCAAAAAAATCGCATTCTTAAAATTTATTGGAAGAAGTTCTTAACAATGAAAATATGAAAAAATTAAAGAAAAAATTGTACAAACAAATAGCTAAAATAAACCGCCATTGCTGAGATGCTGGTTTCCGGGTGCAGTGGATTCAAATGGTATGACGAGTTTAAGAGGGTGGAGGCGGAGAAAGATGTATTTGACACATGAGTCAAGGTAACATTATACTTATGTGTTGTTTTTTTTTCTTTAACTTTTTTTTTTTTTTTTTTTTTTTGTAAAATATACTTACATTAATAAAAATAAAAAAAAATTCAATCTTATAATTTTTAAAATTAAATATTAGTTCTAATATATATATATATATATATATATATATATATATTATAATCAATTTGAAAAAAATAATGTGAAGTATTGTGCTCAAAATTATTTTTTGTTGTCTTCAAAGAAATGTGTAAAGAATAGATAAAATAAAATAAAAAATTATTTTTAGAATTTATTGGAATTTGGAGAATTCTTTAATAATGAAATTTTAAAAGTTTATAGAAAAAAATTGCGCAGATGAAAGAAGTCAAAATAAACACAAAGTTCGGAACTCCAGGTTCAACAACTCTTTGCTCCAAACACACCACAAATTTCAGAACTCCGGACTAAACAACTCTTTGCCCTGAAACACACATACTTTAGAACTCCCCAAACTAAACAATTTTTCAAGACTAAACAACTTCAACTCCCCAACTCCTTGGGACAAACGCTCCTTTAGGGGGTGTTTGGCCCAGGGAATTGTTGGAGAAGGAGTTGAGAGAGAAGTTAACTCCCCGTTTGGCCCACGGACTCGTTGAACTCAGATAAAAAAGTATCAACTCCCCAGACTTCAACAATAATTTTTATTAAACTCTTCAGACTTCTATAGTAGTTACTATTCAAGTTTGTCTCATTTTTCAAGACAACACATTTAGGGGGCGTTTGGGGCGCAGGGTGGGTTATTATAGTTGGTGGGTTATAATAGTCTGTGTTTGGGGTGCAGAGTTGTATAGTCTGGGTTTAGTAAGTCTGTGTTTGGGGTTCTGAGTTGTATAGTGTGGGTTTAAAATACAGTTTTCTTTAACATGAAGTTTGAAATATGTGTTTATGTTAGTTTATTTTTTTTCTACAACTTTTTGTTGTATTTATATAGTTAAATGTATATTACATATTAATTTTTTAAAAATTAAAAAAATAAATATTATTTAGAAAATCACAAATAATCGATAACAAGAGGCTCGGTGAAGAGAGAAATAATACCGTTTTCTTTAACATGGAGTTTGAAATATGTGTTTATGTTAGTTTTTTTTTTCTACAACATTTTGTTATATTTGTATAGTTAAATGTATATTACATATTAATCTTTTAAAAATTAAAAAATAAATATTATTTAGAAAATCACAAAGGTTCGGTGAAGAGAGAAATTTGGGATGAAATGAAAGATAAAAAATCGTGAGGTGAGGAAGACAAAGAGAGAGAAAAAATCGATAAATTGAGTGAAAAAAAAATAGAAAAAAAAAACAAAGAGAGAAGAAAACTCGAAAAAAAACGAAGAGAGAAGAAAAACCGAAAAATTTAATGAAAAAAAAAAAAAAAAAAAAAAACTGTAGAACTGTTACAGTAAACACTGTAGCACCCGGGGGTTATAATAACCCCAGCCCCAACTTATATAGTTGGGGCTCCAAACATGGGGTGGGCTATTTAAGCCCACCCCACCCTACCCAACTCGGGGGCCAAACAACCCCTTATCTCTCTTCTCTTCTCTCTACTTCTTTCCCACAATATTTTTAATTATTTAAAAAAAACGCAATTTAAACAAAAATGTGTAAAAGAACTAAAAATGCAATTTAACCTATTTTTATTATTTTAAATATAAACTAGGTTGTTCAATCAAAATGAGTACTTAAACCAAATTCAAAATGTAGTATTCTTACAATGGAGAGAAATAAAAATATCAGCTTATTTGGTTCCGTTTAAATTAATGGATTAAAATCTTTCAAATTCATATGTAATATTTAGCATACTATTGTAAGACTCTCTTTTATGTCAAAACTATCCAAATAATATAAATAATTAATGTGAGTGATATTGAAAAAATAATGTGAAGTATTGTGGTCAAAATTATTTTTGTTATCTTCAAAGAAATAAAAAAATAAAAAAAAAATCATTCTTCAAATTTATTGGAAGTAATCCTTTAACAATGAAAATATGGAAAATTATATAAAAAAAAATGTACAAAAAAAATAGCTAAAATAAACCGTAATTGCTGAGATGTTTATTTTGAGATGAGTGGATTTAGATGGAATGACGCGTTTAAGAGAGGGGAGGCGGATAAAGATGTGTTTGACACATGGGTCAGGGTAAAACTATAGTTATGTGTTGTTTTTTTTTTTACTTTAAAAAAGTTTGTAAAATATACCTACATTAATAAAAACAAAAAAAAATCTAAATCTTATAATTCATAAAATTAAAGATGAAAAAAATAATGTGAGGTATTTTTTATTTTTTTTTAATATAATAATGTGAGGTATTGTTTGATAACCAATGTGAAAAAATAAGGTGAGGTATTGTTTGATAATAAATGTGAAAAAATAATGTGAGGTATTGTGCTAAAAATATTTTTGTTGTCTCCAAAGAAATTTGTAAATGATAGATAAAATAAAAATAAAAAATTTCATTTTTAGATTTTATTGGAATTGAAAAAAAATATTTAGGGGGCGTTTGGGGCGCAGGGTGGGTTATTATAGTCGGTGGGTTATTATAGTTGGTGGGTTATAATAGTCTGTGGGTTTAGTAAGTCTGTGTTTGGGGTGCAGAGTTGTATAGTGTGGGTTTAGTAAGTCTGTGTTTGGAGTGCAGAGTTGTATAGTGTGGGTTTAAAATAATTTTTTTTTTTAACATGGAGTAATTTGAAATATGTGTTTATGTTAGTTTATTTTTTTTTCTACAACTTTTTGTTGTATTTGTATAGTTAAATGTATATTACGATATTAATTTTTTAAAATTTTAAAAAATAAATATTATTTAGGAAATCACAAATAATCGATAACATGAGGTTCGGTGGAGAGAGAAGTAATACAATTTTCTTTAACATGGAGTTTGAAATATGTGTTTATGTTAGTTTATTTTTTTCTACCACTTTTTGTTGTATTTGTATAATTAAAAATTAAGTGAAAAAAAAAAATAGAGAAAAAATCGACAAATTGAGTGAAAAAAAAAAAAAAAAAAAAAAAGTACAGAGTGCTACAGTGTTACTGTAGCACTCGGGGGTTATAATAACCCCAAACGCCCTCTTCCTAAATCGGTGCCCCAAACATGGAGTGGGTTATAATAACCCACCCAACCCTACCCAACTCACTCCCCCAAACACCCCCTTAATAATTAAATTTTGAAAGTTTGTGAAAAAAAAATTGTGTAGAAGAAAACAATTCAGACTAAATAAATTTATGCTCAAACACCCATACTTGAGAATTTCTCAAACTAAACCATTTTTCGTACTAATCAACTTCAACTCCTCCAATTATTTGGACTAAACGCCCTTAGAGATCATCTCGTACACAATTCGCTGCTATATAAGTTATAAGTTGCTCCATTTCCCTAAATCCTTTTTTTTTTCCTCCAAAAATAAATCTAGAAGGGTTTTTTTTTCAGCACCACACCACCTCTCTGTTAATTACTTGCTTGTTACACCATTAAGCCTACCATGTTTTACCATATTATTTTATTCTAGTCATTTTTTAGTCTCTAATCTTCATCAACATAATTTAATATTATCGGTTGTTAAATTTAAGTTCTTACGGATTTACTTTTAAGTTTGATATTAACACAAAATTGGCCTTAAATTCCATTTAATATTTGACGTAGGACTTTCGTCATATTTTATTACATATTCGGTACAATGAAATTTATGCAATATAATTATCAACATGATGACCACATTCATGGTACGATATGCAATTTTTTGGAGAACATATATTTAGTTTCAATTTTTTTTTCCTACCATGTAACTTTATTTATAAGAAGGAAATGGGTATTCAACTTTCAAGATTAGGAAATTAATGACGTTCAATTTGGTCAAAGCACGTGAATTAGTGGTCTTGGGACAGAATCCATATTCTCGAAGCTTAGGACTCTTCCTTCCTCCTGTGATTTTAGTTTATTTAATCTTTAATTTTTTATACTAAAAAATACTTTAAAAGCTAACAAAAGCATACCTTAACATAATATGATATGTGATTAAGAGGTTTAGAATTCAATCATTCACTTTGTAAAAAAAATAAATAGACTTGTTCAAAAAGTCAACAAGTAGAGAGATTGAATAATTAAAATTTATATTAATTAATCAAAATATTAATTGCGATCTACTATTAATTTTGAAATTTTCATACTAAATTCTGATTTGATGTAATTAGTTGTTTTGAAAAAAAAAAAAAAAAAAAAAAAAAAAAAAAAAAAAAAAAAAAAAAAAAAAAAAAAAGTGTGTATGAAAATTTAAACATTACATCTTAAAAGAAGAGTATAAATTAATTATTGTTGAGTAATGTTCATATTTTTTTTTTTAAAAAGAAAAAAAAATAGTTAGATCAAACTATCTGTTTATCCTTAAATTATATCTTTCTTACTTTCATCAACATAAAATATATGTTGTAAAAAAAAAAATATAAGATCAAATCGAGCATAGATTAATTGATATAAAGTTGTGTAGATCATGAACTCAATCCTCGCATTAATTAAATTATCGTTGGAAAAAAAAAATATATATATATATATAATAAAATTTATAGTTTTTTATTTTTTAAGCGAAAATTTAATTATTTTTATATATTGGAAGATATAAAGAGAACATTAAATAACCTTAAATCCTTACAGACGTAATCGCACAAGACTCAAGAGACGTGTCCTCTCCTCTTGCCTCTCTTCTCGTTTCGGTCGTCAAAAGCCCAATTACACATTCTCCAATTGTTTCATGTGAATTTCCGAAGTTACCCTTTTCTCTGTTCCAAATGAATAGTATATATATATAAAATAGAGAATTAAACCTAAAACCTATCAATCGTCCATACAAGATACAAGCCGAGCCAGTGGTCGATAAATAGGTTTTAGGTTCAATATTCCACCTCAAATAATATATTTTGAGGAACATATTTTATGCTTTCATCCCGTTTTATAATTTTCTTTAGATTAAATTATAAGTTTAAACCTTCACCCTTTTACTTATTTGGTCCAAAGATTTTATAAAAAAAATTAATAAGTACTTAAACTTTAAAAAATGTTTAATAAATTCTTAATTTTGTTTCTAATAGGTTATTGATTTATCCAACCCTTTTTAAAATAATGGATCTGTTGTATAGAAAATTGAAAGTTCAAATATTTATTAAATATTTTTTTAGGATTATAGACTTACCTAACACAAAATTAATAATTTTTTTTTTTTTGCAACGGTATTTTAATTAATACGAGGATTGAACTCATGACCTCGGGTTGACCAATTGAGCTATGCTCGATTGGACCAAAATTAATAGTTAACAAAACTACAAGAAGTTTTTTTAAATTTTAAATGTAAAATGACAGACTAAATTAAGAATAAAATCCTAAAGCTTTTGGACCAGTTTAATAACTGATTAAAATTAAACCCAGCTCTTTTTGGGTAGTCCATTTCCAATAAATCAATACTATCTAACTCCATGTTTTTTTTTTTTTAGATTTTATGATTTTTACTTTGTTATAATGTAGTCCATTCACAATATTTCTTCATATAATATTATATATATATGATTTTTACTTCCTTATAATGTAGTTGGTTGTGAATATTTCTTTATACAAATTATATTTTTTTCTCTCATTACTTTTATCTTTATATTTACTTCATCTCTAAATTTTCAACGATTATAATTCTAAGTCTTAAATTTTTGTAAAATAATTACACTTAACTACTGTCGTTTTTTCATTATTATTTATTTAATAATATGTCGAAGTAGAAATTGAATCTAAGAGCTCTCGATAATTAGTTCATGTGAATTGAGCTATATTTTTATTATGCGATAAAGTTTATTATTATTTTTTTTTGTAATTAACAAATTCTTATTTAAAGTCAAGTTGGATAATATAAAGAAAAGTAAGGGCAAGAAAAGAGGGGTGAGCCACGAAGCGATATGTAGAAAAAGCAGTCAATTTGGAATGAAAGCCATTTTCCAGTAAGCTTCGATTAAATAAAATTGATTGGGGGAAGGAAGGGAACCCTAAATCAAGAGTGGGCTCAATTTTGTTAAGCCATGGTTTTAGGCTTCCAATCCGATTTGCCTTTTAATGAGAACGATTCTCAAGATATGTTCATTTACCAAGTTTTAAACGGCGACAATATGTCTTCTCCTACTCCTAATTCTACCCTCCCCCCCGCCGCCACCGCCACCGCCACTGACCAACCCAACGTCTCCCGACACCTCAATTCCCCCGTCCGAACCATTGCCAAGAAGCACTACAGAGGGGTCCGCCAGCGACCGTGGGGCAAGTACGCGGCGGAGATACGTGACTCCACTAGACAGGGCGTGCGCGTGTGGCTTGGCACTTTCTTAACCGCCGAGGAGGCTGCTTTGGCTTATGATAGAGCCGCTTTCAATATGAGAGGCTCCAAAGCGCTTCTCAATTTCCCTCCGGAGGTATCGGCGGCGGCGGTCACCACGACGACGACGACTCCACCGTTGAAGAGGAAGCTTAACGCTGAGCCGAGTGGTAGTAGCTCCAGCGTCATTTCAATGGCGACTTCAATATCAGAATCAGATAGCAGCGCTGCTGAATAGAAATTGGCTAAATGTTTTTTTTTTCTAGTGTTAGTTGCTAATTGCCATCCATTGTTGTTTGTTCTTCTTTCTCTTTTTTAATTTATGTGTATATTTGACGTTTTGATTGTTGGATTATGCTTTGGAAAATAGAACAAAAGTACACAAATTTGATTGGAGTTTATGCTGTTTGGTTCCGGAAATGAATCAACTATAGTAGATTAGAAACAATAATGGATATATCACAAATTCAAATATGTTTTTGGGTTTTTTTGTTGTTGCTGTTCTTTCCTTCTGCTGGTCTACTTAGTGACAAAAACCTTGCCGATACTAATCCAACTAGAGGAGATTTTGGACAGGATGATATTATAAAGAAGACAATAAATTGTCCAAGTACTCACTCCCCAAATCTTGAAACTCGAATACGTCGAAATCGTCGTCGTAGAACATGTTGTTTGTGCTGGCCTTTCTCTTCGGCGTTGGCTGTTCGAATTCCATGATGTTGAAATTGAGATTGTCTTCCCATTCCCTTGTCGAACGCTTGCTGCCGGTGATAGATGTGATCGAAGAACTTCCATGGCTGCCAAGGGGTGAGTAAGAAGCAGAGCCATGTCCTTGAAAAGAAGGCATGAGATTATCCAAATGATCATTATTTGTTGAGAAATACATTCCCACTCCCATTCCCATAGCCTCAGCAACAGCCTCAACAGGGAAATTGAGATGTGCCTTTGGACCTCTAATTCTCAGTGCAGCTTTGTCATAAGCCAATGCAGCTTCCTCAGCTGTATTGAAAGTCCCAAGCCAAACCCGAGCGCCTTTCCTCGACGAGTCTCGAATCTCCGCTGCATATTTCCCCCACGGTCGTCTCCTCACACCACGGTAGTGTCTCGTCGTCGCCACCGCCTTCTCTCCCTGCCTTCTATCAACATCGAAACCAGAATTACTAATTGGGGTGTTCTCCAAATTCACATGAAATGATTTCTCTGTATTGGTAACAGGAACAACCCCATCAAGAAGCTCCTCCCATGCCTCAGCTCCCATGGAAATCCATCTTCCAAGACTTGGTAGCCTTTCAAGAACCTCCATGGATCCATTTTTAGAACAAAGAGTTGGTAGCTCTGTCCAAGCACTTTTTGTTGTTCCACTTCCATCCAATCCATGATCCTCAGCAATAAAGTTTGCCCAAACATTCTCCAAGATTGCTTCAGATTGATCCTGTTGTATAGCCATTTGCACCAATTATTAAAACACAAAACAAAAATCCCACATGAATTAATGAAGTAAGAGAAGAAGATACAGGCATTGGGAATTGAGCTATATAAATAAAACTCCATGTGAAATTGGCACAGCTAAGATTAAGTGCAATCCCAATTCCCACTCCATTCCAACACAAACACAAAAGGAAACTTAGCCTTCAATCCACTAATCACCTAAATTAATGGGAAAGTAAGATTGATTAATTCAAAGCTCCCCTTCAATTGACTTCTGTGGTTTTCCATCTAATCATTGAATGAAGGTTTATCCATTTGAATAAATTGCAAAGCCCTTCTGGAACTCAAGATTCAGCACATCAAAAACAGAGAAGCAAACCAGAAAAATAAGCTGGATACAGTGTGTTATGTGTAGATCCTTAATTATCATCATCATTGGATTAGAGATTTGATTTGACGGAATTTGCAAGGGAATAATTGAAAAAGAAAGAGAATTTAAAATAATATTTAGATATCTTAAGAGAGGAATAAGCGAGTTGACATTAACATTTGGGATTCCGAAATTCCAAGGAACAAAAACCCCTTTCAGACTCGGACATTCCTTTTACAGAGAATTTTAAATTTGGAGTGTATGTACTAATCAGCCGTTTTGTTTTGATGCTCCGATTGAACAAGATTAAAGCAAACTCGCATCGCATATCACCCATCACCCATCACCCATCACCCACCCACATGTGAGACAAATAAAACTATGCTAAGAAGATTGCATGACACGAGTGATTATTTCATCCAATATGCAAATATAACACAAAATAATTGCAAATATAACCATTTTTTTTTAGAATCTATGACATTTGTTATTGAGACCATTTTATAATCTATTGGCGACAACTTATAAATTGTGTCCTATATACAAACATTTTTAGATTGTGTTACATTTATTATTATTTTGTGTTACATAGTCATATATACATTTGCCTATTATTTTTAAATAGTAAATAGATTTATAAACTTTCGGTCTCCAAAATACTAAAATAATCTATTTATTTTAGTAGTTTTAGAACCTATTAAATGCAAAATCAATAATTTAATGACTTGTTAAACACAATATTTTGAAAAACAACTTTAAAGAAAAAATACATGTCAATTATTATTAATTTAAAATCATTTTGACATTCAAACTTCATGTATCTATTAGTTTTAAAAGTTTAGACTTTTATTAGACGTGGTTTTAGAATTCACCAACCAATTTTGTAAATTATTATTTGTTTAAAAAATACTAAATATAAATTTAGTGTCAGTATTATGCTATTTATTCACTACCTTAAAAAAAAAAAAAAAAAAATCGTATTTTCAAATATATTAGTATATGTATTCACCATAGTTAACAATTTAACATCATTAAATGTGTCAAACCGAGTATACCTCAATTGATATAAAGTTGTGTCTTTAACGGAGAGGTCAGAAATTCAATCCCCACCCTACATTAATTAAATACCATGACAATCAAACTAACTAACTAATATATATTTGTTAATGTTTTTGTTTATGGTACTAATTATAAAATTAAACGTTCAAAGTAAAAGAAAAAATTTATAATTTAATCATCTTTATATATAAGATTTCTATCTTTTATTATCATTATTATTCATTTTGAAAACAAATTCACATTATCCTCCATATTATAGTTGCATCGTGCCCACTTGATTCAATTTTCGTATTCTACTTAAAAGAAAACCCCTTATACAAATGTTGTTCAAAATAAAATAATAAATAATAAATAAACTTCATACTAACAAATGTTATTCTTACTTATATAAAAAATACAAAAGATAGGTGAAATAGTGCTAATTAACTATTGACATTTATGAAAACGTGAAATTGGTGGTTGTTGATAAAAACTAATTTCTTGGAGGTGAAGGCATGGAAATAGAGAAATAAAATTAATTAAAAATATAATAAAGAAAGAGAATGTAGAGTTGTGAGTTCAATGTACAATTAAAAGGAAGCAAAATAAGTTATGTAATTTGTTGAAGAAATTGAACACGTCTTGTAGACGAACCAGGTTGACTTTGACCCGATGTTTTTAAAAAAAAATATTTTGAGAAATTGACCCGATACATTGATCCACCACCGTCGAATGAAGTTTCAAACTGTGGATCCGTTTGGGCTTCAACACTATTGCTTTAATTGGGCTTTCACTTCTTTTTAGAAAGCCCATCCAAACCAAAACAGACCTACTAACCCAAAACATAATTTTACAAAAAGAATAAGTAAATAAATATTTACTAAAAGTGTTTTTTACAACTTTGAATCAAATATTTTAATTATATAATATTAGTCACGTTACAAATTTAATAGTTGAATTGGTATAAGATTGTGCCATTGATTAAAAAATCATAGATTTAATCACGCATTAATTAAATACATTTATAAAAAAAAAAAAAAAAATTATAATAGATCTTTTAAATTTTATGCCTAAATAGGTTTTTGACCTCTTTTACATTTTTTTTTTACAAGGTTGGTTGATTTTTTTTTTAATTTTTGTTAAAACATTTTGCAAATATAACAAAAAAAAAAAAATAATAATAATAATGGCTATCCCTCATAGACTGTTATCGTTGATATATGACTATCCCTGATAGACATCAGTATAGCCACTGACAAAATTCTATAAAAAACTGAGGTGATAGACTACTAGATTATCATCCGCGATAGACTACTGTCAGCGATAGAAATTACCATATTTACAATTTTTTACAAAAAAATATTATATTTTTAATTATTTTACTTCAAATTGACTATCGGTTAGAATTTTTTTTTGTAAAAAAAAATAAAGTAAATTACTAAAATAGTGATCTCTAAAACTGTGTTTGCTTTTTTCTTAAGGTTATGGAACACTTTTGTTTTCCAAAATTGTGCTTATTTTTTCTTTTCGAAAATTGTACATATTTTTTATTTGTTTTATGACAAGTTTCTCTTCTTAAATAACTTTATAATTCTTAAAGAAATTTAAAAAATTATACAAATTTTTAAAAATCATTGGATATATATAATAATATTTTTGTAATT
This sequence comes from Herpetospermum pedunculosum, assembly GCA_028017165.1. NCBI lineage: Eukaryota > Viridiplantae > Streptophyta > Magnoliopsida > Cucurbitales > Cucurbitaceae > Herpetospermum > Herpetospermum pedunculosum. The sequence goes on from CM051525.1 coordinate 73,869,448, forward strand.
ATACAAATTTTTAAAAATCATTGGATATATATAATAATTTTTTTTTATTGTAAGGCGTTGTCTAATAATTTATCCAATGACGTTGACCTCGTTTGATGATTTTTCAGACTCCGTTGATTAACCATTTGATTTTTTAAAATTAAGCTTATAAACATTATTTCAACTATGAGTTCATCTATTTTGTTATCTTACTTTTACAAACAAAAAAAAATTAAAGTTAAGTTTTGAAACTTAAAAAAAAAAAAATGAAATTTGAAATTTAGCTACTAATTTTAATGTTCCCAGAAAATATGAAAACTATGGTAGGTAACCAATGAAAAAATAAATACAATTTAAAAAATAAAAAAATAAATGATTATTTAATGAGGTTATCATTTTGTGTTCAAAGTTAACTTTAAAGCATCAATTCAGATAATATATATTGGCAAAATATTACAAGTTTGAATTGGACTTAAAAAAAAAAAAAAATAAATAAAAAAAAAAAAATAAAAAATAAAAAAAATAAAAAAAAAAATAAAAAAAAAAACTATTGTACCTAACTTTTCACGTCACATGACAACATCATTAAATTCAGAAGAAAAAATTAGATAAAATTAGACATCATGTCATTAGTTATGCCGATTAAAAGACTAATGACATGATGAGGTTATGTAGATATGTGGATATGGACATGGATTTTCTTGTCCTCAAACAACGAGAACATATTTCATAAACAATTAAATGATTATCAAATGAGGTTATCATTGTTCAAAGTCAACTTTAAAGCATCAATTAATATATTATATATTGGTAAAATGTTAGAAGTTTGAATTGGACTTAAAAAAAGATAAAAAAAAAAAAAACAAAAATCAAATTGATTGTATTGTACCTAACTTTTCACGTCACGTGACAACATCATTAAATTCAGAAGAAACAATTAGATAAAGCTAGACATCATGTCATTAGTCATATATATAGGTATTCAAATTACTTGGGGGAGAATTCCAATTACTTGTCATTAGTCATATAATATTATTTTTTAAAAAATAATACATTTAATAGAGTGAGTCTCAGTCAAACAACTATTTTACCACGTGTCATTTATTTAAAGGTAGTGGTATGAAAAAATTACATTACCACAAGATGTACTAGAAATTCTACCTTGGGAAGAAAAAAAAACTCACATTGTCAGCAGGAGCCAGGTTGACGGCTACAGACACGTATTCCACAAATTATTATTTTTATATATTTATATATAAAAATTTGAAAAATATATTAATAGTTTATATATATATATATAGGTTTTTTTTTTTTTATATAATATTGTATTTTTTAAAACTTATTATAAAAATATTGTAAGTTTGAAACTATTTATAAAAATATAACAATTATAATTGGAGGTTGTCTTTCAAAAGACGACCTCCAAGCAAGCAAAGATCGAAAGACGACCTTGCTCCACATGGATGGAGGTCGTCTTTTCAAAAGACGACCTCCATCTACTCAGATATTCAAAATTTTCAAAAAATGTATGGTTGGAAAGCTAACCGCGAGAGCTCCAATTTGATATGTGGTTTCACTATTTTTGGAGTTGTGTATCGAAAGATAGAGACCATCGAAGTTGGACTATAGTTCTGCAAATTTTAGAACTGAAAATTATTTTGAGGAGTGTATTAAAAAATTGATATCTTTTTTCCCAGATATTCAAAAACTTCGAAAAGGGTATTTTTAGAGTTGTGTATCAAAAGATATATATCGTCAAAGTTATGAAAAGTTCACTAAACCCAGAACTGAACAAAACTGAAGATACGACTTAAAACTTCAAAACGGTAGCAACTTCGACGATCTGTATCTTTTAATACACAACTCTACAAATAGTGAAACTAGATATCAAATTGAAGCTCTCTGGGTTAGCTTTTTAACCGTATTTTTTTCGAAATTTTTTAATATCTGAGTAAAAAGATGTCAATTTTTTAATGCACTCCTCAAAACAATCTTCAGTTCTAAAATTTGAAGAACTATAGTCCAACTTCGATGGTCTCTATCTTTTTGATACACAACTCCAAAAATAGTGAAACCACGTATCAAATTGAAGCTATCGCTGTTAGCTTTCCAACGATACCTTTTTTGAAAATTTTGAATATCTGAGTAAAAAGATATCAATTTTTTAATAAAAGAACTACATAGCGATGGAGGTCGTCTTTTATCCATGTGGAGCGAGGTCGTCTTTTGAATCCATATGGAGCAGTCTTTTCAAAAGACGATCTTTGCTTGCACGTAGAAAAAGACGATCTTCATTTAAAAATATAATATTTTTATAAATAGTTTCAAACTTACAATATTTTTATAATAAATTTTAAAAAATACAAAATTATTAAAAAACAGCCATATATATATAAATTTAAAAAATATAATAAGAATTTTATTTGTCCGGATGGTAAAGGACACAAAAACGTAAAGTTTTGTTTTGTTTTCAGTTTTGTAAATTATTTAAAATTTGAAAAAAATAAATATTTCAATTTTCATTATTTAATATATATTTAAGGACGGAATTCTAAAATGAATTATTAATTTTGAATTAATATTATTTAACATAAATATTATGGCTGGTTGCACAAATAGCAATCAAGCTCAAACTAATTGCAAAATTAACAAACTTTAAAATGTTTTGCAAATATGGCAAAAAAAACCCGTTTCTATCGCTGATAGACTTCTATCAGTGATAGACTATTATCTCTGATAGACTATTATGACTGACAAAAATCTATAAAAAAGCTGAGGTGATCAGCGATAGATTTCTATCAGTCATAAGATATCAGCGATAGAAATTGTTATATCCGCAAAATTTTTAAAAACATACTATATTTGCAAACAATAAGTCTTAAATTGTCATTTACTACAATTTCCCTAAATATTATATCTTCTAAAAAAAAATTAAATCATATATAAATTTTTAAAATTGTATTTATATGGATGTAGAATTACAAATTTAGTCATTCTATTTTTAAATTAGTGTTTAAATAAATTCGTGAAGTTTAAACAATTTAGATTTATTAACTTTAAATGTTGTATCTAATGAGTTTTAATCATATTAATTTTTTTTTTAATGTAAAAATCGAGGACCCAATTAATTTTAGGAAAATTGTACCCGGTGTCAATTTAGAGTAACATAATTATAAATATAACACTTTTTGAAATTTTTTACAAATATGAGAATTTATATATCCATGATTATTAGTGATAGCTACTGATAAATTTATATTTTTTTTCATTTGTTATCACGGATAGCCGTTTATTAGTTGATAACACTCTGACTATCACTCATTTTTTATCGTATTTGTAAAATATTTTATATTTTGTTATATTTACCTTTATTTGGACCCGATACCTATTTATTCAATTAACATTTAATTTTATGTTTAACAAAATATTTAAATTTTTTAATATATCTTTATTTGATACAAAATTAAAAATTGAAGATATTAGACACAAAATTAAAATTTAAAACAAATATTAGATACACAATTGGAAGTTGAAGTATCACTTAAAATTGAAAATTTAAAAAGTATGTTTCGCACATTTGATCCTTCTAACAAAAATTTCTGGACCCATCCGTGGTGGTGAGTAATTTAAATATGAAACCAAACATGAATGTTTGTTTCAAAAAACATTAAATTTGAACACAGGTGAATCCTCTCTTTCCCATTTGTGAGGCACGTAAAAATGGTTGTTTCTGAGCTTCTATATTGGTTCCTCGTATTTGTAATGTTGGGTGTTTCCGATGGTCAGCGGCCCTCGTCGGAGCAGCAACATTCTGGGGGTTTGAACACTTTATCCAACGCTATATTAGTGTTCGGAGACTCGACGGTGGACCCCGGAAATAATAACTACATTCCTACTGTGTTTCGGAGCAACTTTCCTCCTTATGGAAGGGATTTTGTGAACCACAACCCCACTGGAAGGTTCACCAACGGCCGACTCCCCACTGACTATATTGGTAACAGTGCTTGTCTCTCTCTTTCTTTTTAGTTTTATCTTCAAAAAAGTATAAATTGTTGTCTGATTTTAGTTTTGAAAGAAATTGATTTGTGTAATTCTGAATTAATTGTTGGGTTTTTTGTTTGAGCAGCTTCATATGCGGGAATCAAGGAGTTTGTTCCTCCTTATTTAGATCCAAACCTTGAGATGAAGGAGCTATTGACAGGAGTTAGTTTTGCTTCGGCTGGTTCTGGATTTGACCCACTTACCCCTTCCATAACAGTAATATATCTTTGCGAAATATAATCTGCATTATTATAAGGTTTTTAAAAAAATCTCAGAAGAATTAAAATGAATAAAATATAATTGTGTAGAAAGTCCAGAGTGAAAGAGAAGGAAAAAGAAAAGTTAGGAATCCAATCCAATCATCTATATTTGTGTTTGAAGTTACCAAAAGCAATAGAAAGACAAAGATTTTGACCAAAAGAGGAAAGTTTGTGACGATAAATATGTTGGTGTTTTTATATATATATTTTGATTTGTTGACAGAATGTTATTCCAATGAGAAAGCAATTGGAATACTTGAGAGAATACAAGAAACGGGTAGAGTTTGTGATAGGAAAAAACAGAAGCGAGGCACACATCAACAAAGCAGCGTTTGTAATCAGTGCTGGAACAAATGACTTTGTCCTCAACTATTTTCTTCTCCCATTTCGACGCAGAAACTACTCGCTTTCTTCTTACCAGCACTTCATTATTCAGCTTCTCGTGGAATTTCTTCAGGTATATTTCTGGATTTCATCCTAAAATCAATTGGTAATATGAGGAGTAGTCCATATATATTATATATATTGTGAAGGAAGAAGTCCATTGAATCACGAGAGTGGGGACAAAATTGGGTATGGTCATCACGCACGCCCACTTGCCACTACAAGAATGGGTTTTCCGCCCATTCTATTTCATCAGCATTTAGATTTGGAATTAAAAACCAACCCCTTTTGGCACCTGCGGGTCGTCTCAACCTATATATATATATGTAAAAGTAAATTTTGCCTAATAAATGAGGAATGGTCTTGTTGGATTATTGTCAGTGTCACGTTAATTATTATTTGTGGTGGTTGTGGAAATTGTAGGGTCTGTGGGCGGAAGGTGGTCGGAGATTTGCGGTGGTTGGGCTGCCGCCGATGGGATGCTTGCCGGTGGTAATCACATTAAATTCCGATGACACGGTGCTCCGACGGGGGTGCGTCGAGTCTTATTCCTCCGTCGCAAGAGCCTTCAATCAAATCCTTCAAAAGGAGTTAGAGTCGATGCAGTCAAAGTTAGCCGAATATGGTGCTAAATTTTACTACGTCGACTCTTATGGTCCACTTGCCGACATGATCGCCGGCTCTCACAAATACGGTGAGCCAAAAATAATCAACTATCTATTAATTAGGATCTTGATTTTTTTTATATTTTTATATATATTCAAATTACACATTTTTTTAACAATCAAATTACACCCTTTCATGTTAGAAATTATATCACGTGATAGTTAGTGAGTTAGAGATCAAGTTTCTAATTACTTCTCTACATTTTTACAAAAAAAAAATTCTAAGTTTCATGTCATGTAATTTAATCTTTGTCAATCATTTTTAACATTCACTAAAAAAAAAAAAAAAAATAACACATTTTGAAAGGTTAATAATAGGCAAGAAACTAAAGTAAACTTTTTAATGATAAAAGATTGGAAAGTGAATTTTGAAAGTAAAGTTTAGAGGTTGAATTGAAAATTTAATTATTTATGTACGTTAAATGAGTTTAGCTCACACAATTATTAAGTAATTGACATGTCTATTCTTTTCCATCAGACATATTTAGGCATATTTAGTTTCCCAACCAAAAAAAAAATAAAAAATAAAAAATAAAAAAATAAATCAATAAAAATAAAGTTGTATTTCATGTTTTCATATATGTTTTGGTAGCAGATTTGGAAATTAAAAATTAAATTAATTAAATTCTTTAAAACGTGTTTCATAAGATTTTTATAAACCATAAAATTAGTTAAGTACCAATTAAATATTAGATTAAATATAAACTATAATTAATTAATTTATGAACATATTTTATGTTATAAATTTTGTATAATTATTATTTTCATAATATTATATAATTTATAATATATTATACTATACATATTTAAATTTAACAAAAATGAATTGAATTTATAACATGAAATATTATATTTGTTCAAATTTTTATTTTTTAAATATAATCTTACATTTTAAAATTTGGATATAGTGATCACACTAAAAAAAAAATAAAAAAATAAAATGTTATTTTCAGAATTTACATTGTTTGTATCGAAAACAATTTTTAAAAATATAATTTAAATTAGATATAAAAAACATATTGGTTGGAGTTAGTGAATGTTTGAGAACATATAACAAAATTGGAATCGTCCAGATTTTAAATTTCAAACTAAAAAATATTTTATATATAGTAATGAGGATATACACACGTGTTGGTATGTGATAGGGTTTGAAGAGGCTGGGAGTGGATGTTGCGGGACTGGTTACATGGAGGCATCGTTCTTATGCAATCCGAAAACAGACACGTGTCCAGATGCTACCAAGTACGTGTTTTGGGATTCTATTCATCCCACTCAGAACGCCTATTACAATCTCTTCCTCACCGCTCGTCCAATTGTTCATGCTATCATCAAACTCTAACTGTATTAATATTACATACTTTATGTTTCCATTTTCCTTCCAAATTTATGTATCGATTGTCACGTCTTCTAATTTTTATATATTTAATATCCATCCATGGTAGAATTTAATTCAATTGAGTGGGTCCTTTTTTATCAACCCACACCTAAACAATACACCGACATCTTTTCTACATAAAGGAAAAAATGTCATGTTGAACAGATTGAATGGCTTGGGCGGCTAAGATTTTGTACATGTTCTCGGAGGGATGAACGGCGTCCCAAAAGACGTAGCTATGTGGGTCGGTGCAGGTGGTCGAGCCCTTGCATGTCTCACCGTATTCAACCAACCCCGTCCCGCAGCACCCCTTGGCTGTCTCTTTTAAACCTATAATTAATATGCCCAGTTTTTCAAACGTAACACATAATTTGGTGTCGGTAATTAAATTGAACTGAAAGGAAAGAAATATAGTTACCGTAGGTGGTGGGGTTGTCGACTGCATGTTGGACGATGGCATAAGCATCCACGAAGCTGGTTAGCATTCCAGAGTTTGCTTTAATGGCTTCCAAATTCAGCTTCATCTTTGCATTGAATGTGTACGCCGCTTGGTTGAAGCTTTTGGAACATGTCGAATTCTGATTCGTTATCGTTCTCACAACTGGCATGCATCCCAATGCCGGTACTCCCACCACCACTAATCTTCTAACTCCTAATCTATGCATCACCTGCAACCCAACCCCACCATATACTTTAATTTTAACATTCAAATCTAATTACACTTGTTGCAAAATTAGGAAGGCCAAGGGAGAGACCTCGACATTATGAGACATGGAAGACACCAAGAAATTCTGGTATTGATCCAAGGTGAATTGCTTGGGCCGAAGTGGTTCCAAGAAGTAGTTTTCGAGGAAGTCATTTGTTCCCATGCTGATGACAACAATGGCGTTTCTGATTATGTTTTCTGCTTTGTCGTAGCCGACTTGTCGGGATAAATGGATTTTGTAATGCATGAAATACTCCAATTGCTTCGGAAGCGACAGCACGTTCTGTACGCATTATTGTTTAAACACACAGTAAACTCGTTTCAGTTTCAGTACATAATTCTATAAGTTATAGTTTGAAAACCGAATCGGGTTTTTAAAAACGACATTAATAATAACACAAACAAAAAAAAAAAATGTTTTTTGTTTGTTACAGAGTAGTTTGCGGTGAGATCGTCGTAGCCTGAAGAAGCAGAAGCAAAGCTAACTCCATGCAAAAGGTCGATTGGCTTCAAAGTTCTATCCAGAAATGCTGGCACTGTTTCTCCAAATCCCATCGCCTCCGCTGTAATTATATATGTTCATTAATTCAGACCACATCGTATCAAAAGTATGATTTATAAATAATTAATTAAATTTTTTTACCTTTTTTTTTATTTGTTATGAAAATTTGAAGTTACAAATTCAAATGAATGATTAAATCTCAATTACGGGTGTGGTATACTCATGTTAACCGTAATCCACTCACTTTTTAAACTTTTGATTTTGTTGATGATTTTACATGATATCAAAGTTCTATACTCTAATCAAAATGAGCATAGTTTCGTGTCAAGCCAATTGACACGTGTACTCTATACTTTGAAGTCGGAAGTTCAAGTTTTCATATCCCACACATTTCTTTGTACTAAAAATAAATGTTTTATACTCTAATCACATAGTAGGAGTTTGTAGCACCAATTTAGAGTTTGGTAAACTGAATTATTATAACTTAGTCTACGTTTGGTTTGGCTCACTGACTATTATAACTCACAATCAATAAAATAATTGTAGTGACTTCAATAATATTTACTTCACAACTATTATAACCACAGAGTATAATAACTCACTCAGCACTTCAAACAGTCCCATAAAATCATTTTTCAGAAGGTAATCTAGATTAAGTGACAATGTCTTGATGATTTAACAACTAATAGTTTTATAGTGTCTGTTCTTTCAATAATATAGGAGTGGGGATTCAAATATATAACTTAGACCATATTTATATAATGTCTAATTAGACAAAAGTGTTGGCATTTTCATTTCTAAATTGACAAATTATAGGATAAAGATTTAAATTATGTATCTTTTTATTGTAATTTTGTTAACTTAAACATTCAACACGAATAAAGTGTAGGAAAAGAAGAAGGAAATTAAAAGCGTGTTGGATTGGAATTACCAATAAAGTCAGTGGCGAGCCTTCCATCACAGAACCTCCCAGTTGGGCGAGCATTAAAGAAGTCTTTACCATAAGGAGGGAAATTGCTCTTCATTGTGGTGGAAAGAACATTGTTATTCCCAGGATCCACGCTAGAATCTCCAAACACCAACAAGCTTGTCACATTAAACTTCCATGCCAATTTCCTCAGTTGTTCCACATTCACCTCTGCAATTTCCTTCCCCTCCATTAATGTCGGACAAAAACTCACCCCCATTATCAACAACAACAACAACATTACTTTCTTCATTTTTTCGTTGCTTGTTTTTCTGGGAATTCCCCCCCTCGATTCAGTTGTTTAAATAGGGAATTCAAGCAGTGTGAAAGATCAGAATTTTGCCTTTTTCTTTATTTTGTAGTTGTAGGGTAACAATTGGTTAAAAGGGAATTTAAGAAATGTTGGCTATGCTCCAAAATGGCTACGCATGTGCTTGACTTTTGATTCAATTGCCCAAAATTTCCATTTGATTATCTGTGCCTCATAAATTAATTTTTAGGTGAGAGAGTAGATATGGGATGCAGTTGTGCTCAATTTATTGAGGTTGCCATCTGTTTTCTTCTCTTCACAAGTGACGGCAACACCAATAATGCAATATCAAAAATGTTACAAACAAAAACAACTTCAAGTTTGTAATTTATACGTGAGTAGGAAGGGTTTTTTCTCGACACAACGAGGCTCTGAAATTGTTTGATACTATTTACTTCTTAAACTTTTAGAAGAAAATTAGGGATGAAACTCTATCAGTAACAAAATTATCTTTCTCTAATTACTTGTGAGTCATCGTGAAAATCTAATTAAATGATATAATTTAATTGCGAAGGAAATGATTGCAACGTACTAATTAACAAGTACATGAGGTGATTGATCAAATTAAAAAGTTAAAAGATGTTATGGTAACAAACTTCATAGTTCATGAGTGTTTTGTGCAATTTTCCCAAAATGTTATATATATAATATATGTTAAATTATAATTTGTCCCTGAAATTTCATGTTTGTGTCTGATAGGTCCATGAACTTACAATTTTGTTTCTAATAGGTCCCCAAATTTTTAAAAATGTAACTTTCGATTGTGTCTAATATGTCCCTGACATATTGATTATTTTAAAATGAATAAATAATGAACATATTAGATATAAAATTGAATTTTGTATCTAATAGGATATTTAACTTTTAATTTTGTTTTCGAATTAAAAAAAAAAATGAAAGTTAAATAGTTTATTAGATACAAATTTGAAAGTTCGTATACTTATTATACACTTTTTAGAGTTTAGATTTATAAAGTTTAAGGATTTATTTTTTAAAAAAAAATAAAAATTAAAAAATTAAACTTATAATATATGATTTTGAGGATGGGTCCTAATCATATTGATTTTTTTTTTTTTTTTGAGTACATTGGGGGTGGGGGGATTCGAACCACAGACCTCGTGGTCATTAACACATACATATGCCCGCTGAGCCATGCTCGCTTTGGCCCTAATCATATTGATTAAACTATATATGTGAGGGGTGGATGTTGTAGCTTTTAGATCCTCTTTAATTTCCTTTTTAGATGAGACTGCCCCCATAAAGTCTCAACGATTGCCGTTTTATTTGTTACTATTGTTGGTGTATCATAAATTAAAGATAAATTATTGAGTTAGTATTTGATAATAGGGTCTTTGACTTTTAAGTTTTAATGGTATTTATTTATTCTATTTTTAGTGTTGCAAGAATAGAAAAAAAATAATTATAAATAAAAAACCGTTTTGAAAAAAATTCAAAATAAAATCCATCAAAATAATGTTCTTTTATACGCAGAACCGACCTCTACCTAAAGACAGGTAGACACTATATCCATAAGTGTCCTGAAATGACTTTAACTATCTATTTCAAATCTTGTTTTCAAATTAAGTTTGGGTGGGATCATCCTTTAAAAACATTAGATTTTATGTTAGAATATTTTGAATTCAGTTGGACGTACATATTTTTTTCTTTTTTTTTAATAATTTCAAATGAAATTGAAAACGTCAAATTTATGTCTTCATGTGGGTGTCTCAATCTCAACCTACGTTTTCCAGACTTTCAAAATTTTGGAGGGGAGTCGGATTTTTAACTCCAAAAATGTAAAAAAAAAAAAAAAACGGACGAACATCCGATATTTTGTTTTGGAGAAGAAAAAGAGAAAAAAAAAATACAAGAGAGAAAAAAGACAGAGAAGTTACACCTACAATTCTTTTATTTCTTGTTTCAATTGTTTTAGAGTTTTGGCAGAATTTTCTGAAGATTTTCATTGCAATTGAATACATGGCATCGAGATTCATTGGGGCGATGTTCGACTAGGCTCGTAACACCACTTCAGAAGTAGTTCGGGCCAAATTATGTAGTTTTTGTGAGACTCTATAATGTAATTGCAATGTTAATTTTTAATTGTTTGCTTCCTATTTCTTGAATAAATTATTGAACATGTTTGTTAGATTAAATTGACAATTTAGTTTACTTAGTTGTTCAGTTCGCTAAATCATGAAATTACAGTACATAAGTATTGTGATTAGTTGCGTAGCATTTGCGATAAATTTTATTTATGCTAATTAATTGACTTTTTAATTAATTTTCATAGTTTGCATATAGTTATTCCTAAACTTAGGGAGGCGTATAAACTCAATTAAACTAATTAATTTAATTTATGTGTTCTAACTAGTCCCGAGAACGTAAAGCGGTTAGTCGATTAGCACGAAACATTATCGTGCACAGCTAATTGACTTGTTTATAACTAATTAGGATGTTTTGTCCAATTAATTGAACTAGGGGACCTTAGGACTAATCCAGTTGTTCCAGATTAGTAGATTAGACTCTTATTAAGGACTTGATGTTTTATTTGGCTTTCAATGATCAAATTTTACGTAATTGGCCCGACCACATTTCTGAATTGGTGTCAAGTAATCTCTCATTTAATTTTCGACAATCTCTTTGCATTTAATTTCATTTTTTTCATTCAACATTTTCTATCGAACGATTTAAACCACCCCACTTACATAAATTGAAATTTAGTCAAGAGAAATTAAGTATCGGCTCCTTGTGGTTCAACCCGGTCTGTTGTAATTTACTACAAGTCGTTGATCGGTAAATTTATATTTATTTGACGGACCTCGACAAACTCGTTTCACGTATAACTTTTTGACATTTTCCCGATAAAAAAAATATTTTGGACACCAATCAAAATGACTATTCAATTTTGGACATTTCTCCCTAGTTATCCTCAAAGAGAAAATGCATCTGTAACACCGTGTTTAATTTATGTATATATGACAAAAAGTTAGGCCCAACCCAAACACAAAAAATGGAATCCCAACTATTAAAAGTTGAAAAATCGAAAATACTTTATCTCTAGTACTCCAAAGTAATCAGGCGTGTAAATCACCAACCTAAATGATTGCATGTTGATACAGGTCTAATATACTTGAAATGATTGTCTTCTGATACACGTCTGATGTACTTGAAATGATTGTCGATGATACACAATTGGTAGTTGATGTCTAATAGTTGAATGATACACTAGAGATAATTGATGTCTGATAGCCTTAGATGAATGTTGATTGACGTCAGATAGTCTTAAATGAATGTTGATTAACGTTTGATAGTCTGTTGATCTATATACTAAAAAATTTTAATAGATCGATACACCCATGTGAGATATACTACCCATTTATGTCTATTTTATGTTGTTGATATACTCAAACTTTTAATAGAAAAATACACTCATGAGATATACTAGTAGTTGATGTTTGATAGACAAATTGGTGTATGATAACGGATGAGAGACCTTGAATGATGTTAGTCGATGTCTTATAATATTGATAAATGCACATATTCATAGCTAATTTGAAATAAAAATATAAAACAAATTATAATCATAGTTAATTTAAAATAACTAATATGTTGTATATCAGTTAACTATATACTACTTGTATAACCGATACACTAAATATAAGGTAAATCAATTGTGACTGATACACTAAATATAAGATAAATCAGTTGTGACTGATATGACAAATATAAGGTAAACTAGTTGTACAACTGATTTGCTAAATATAAAGTATATCAGTTGAGACTGATACACCAAATATAAAGTAAATCAGTTGTATAATTGATACATCAAATATAAGGTAAGTCAGTCGTGACGGATATGTACACCAAAGATAATGTTTATCATACAATTCATTTACCAAAACCAAAAATCAATAAACATTTGTAAACAAAACAAACCACATAACGTAAAATCCTATATATATAATAAAACATATGATCATAATTGGTATCTCTTTGATATATGTTGATTGATACACAAAATATAAGGTATATCGGTTTAGTTGATATACCTTTTTTTTGATGTATCAATGAACTCTAATCATAAATATAACAAATTAGTTAAAATTTTGAGTATATGAGACACCTAAAATAAACATAAATTAATAGTATATCACATGAGTGTATCATTTTTTTTTTTTTTAATTATATCAACAATCAACAATCATTTATCATACATTAACTACTAATATATCATATGGGTGTATCAATCACAACTACTGATACACAAAATATAAAGTAAATGAGTTGTATAAATTGATAGATAGTAAATTTGAAATACCAGAAAAAACGAAAAAAATCAAAATTTGAAAATTTTGATATATTTGCAAATTCCAATAAGTGTAGCTAAATTTATAATTACCCTAATTTGTTTTGTCATCCATTACAATTTCTATTTTTTTTTTCTCTTCCATGTCAAATCTATCTCTACAAAATCATAATTCAAGAGTTTTTTTTGTGGGTTGGTTGCATAAATAACAATCAAGCCCAAAATAATGACAAATATAACAAAATATAAAATATTTTGTAAATATAGCAAAAATTCAGTGATAGTCAGGATATACTACTATGAATGATAACCATTGATAAAATGACTATCAATGATAGGCTACTATCACTAATAGCTATTAACAAAATTTTATAACAAAAAATAGAAGTATATCAGTAGCTATCACTGATAGTCATTGATCTACTATCAGTCACTATCACGGATATAAGTATATCAGTAGTTATCATGAATAGTTATTGATATGTCATCTATCCATAGGTATCACTGAAAAAAATTGTTATATTTGTAAATATTTGCAAAAAAATGTTATATTTAGTCAAGAGCACAACTTTATGTCAATTGAACTATGTTCGGTTTGACCATAACTCAAGAGTTAAAATATATAACCACAGAGCTTTTTAAATTTTAAATATTAAATTTTTTTCCATTTTTTGGAAACGTTTCTCAAAATTTAGAATCAATAAATGGGAAGAGTTATCAAATAAGTATGTTTCTTTAAAAAAAAAAATGAAAAACGAGAAAAAAAAAACAAGAAACATGCACATTTACCCTAAAAACAAGATAGATGAACATTTAGCCCTAAATGTATGTAAAATTTCATGTCACCTATGTAAACAAAGTTTGTTATATTATAAGTTTAGGGCTGAATACTTTTAAGGTTAGGTTTAAATAAGTTTTTGATATTTTATTTTTTTTAACATGTATCCAACTTTCAAAGTCGTTTTATATTTATTCGTTATATTTTAAAAGTTTTTTTTTTATATAGTTCTACAAGTTTTTTTTTTTTAATATATATATAGTTCTACAAGTTTTTTTTTAGTTCAATCATGCGTAGGAGTATACTTTCAAATTTGCAACTTTTTGGTCGAAAATGCCTGAATCAATTAAGCTAAACACAAATTAACATATTTAAAATATTTTTCTAATTAACAAGTATTTTATTTGTGAACTCTGTTACTATATGTTACTATAACGTTTACACCGCCAAACATGTTTAACTTGTTGAGATTAGTCCACTAAGAAGTATTTAAAGAATCGCCAAACATGTTTAACTTGTTGAGATTAGTCCACTAAGAAGTATTTAAAGAATACAATGAACGAACCATGTGAACAATAAATTGATGATGTCAACGAAGATCACTTGTTTAAAGTTTAAACATAAAATTAAAAGTTCATAATTTTATTATAAATATTGTAATATAGGAGACTAGATAGATATAAGTTTAAAAGTTCTTGACCCGATTAGAATATCTTTTAAAATATAGGACTAAATAGACACAAAGCTATATTATACAAAATACCACTAAAATTTGGAGTATGTTTCAATTATGCTACTAAATTTTGAGCAATCTCATTTTAACTCTTAAATTTTGAAATTGTTAAAAAATAACTTTGTAGATTTTTTTTTTTTTTTTTAAAAAGACAAAAAAATTGACACAATATTTAATGTGTAATCTTTTAAATTGAAATGTATCGTTTAAATTTTTTTTGATTGAAATGAATGGTGTGGAGGATTTAATCTTGAGAAACTATGCCAAATGAGTTGACTTAGATCATATTTTCCTAAATATTTAAAAAATTTCATTTTTAGGTTTTTATATATTTTCTTATTATTATGACCATTATTACGTTTTTCTCTTCCTATTTTATAGTTTAGGGTTTTGTAAAGTGATTTTTATTTTTTATTTTTAACCAAATATGAATTGGCTTTAAAAAAAAAAAAAAATGTTATCCCTTTAATCCTATATTAAATTGGAAGTAAGATGGGGTGATTGGCGGTGTTAATGGATATTGAGCTCACCGTATGGAAGTCCAGCCCAATCTATCAGTCGAGATTTGATACTCGAATTCAGATTGGGGATGGCCCTTTTCGCTCGACGGGCCGCTCTCTCTCTGGCGCGCGCTTCTTGATGATAATGTCAATTGTCAAAGCGGAGTTGGAGTTCGAATCGCACACAGACTGTTTGATAGAATTCCTCCTGTGCGTACACAAACTGTTCGGAACATTGAATTTTACTTCTCCGCGATGCGAACCTCGTCGTTACGAACATTGAGGGCCATTGCTGGTTCTGCGAAAACTCTTCTCACTACTTCTTCGCCAGCGGTTCGACAATCTTCTCGTTCCTATTTTGCTAATGTGAGTCTAGAGAAACTGCAAAAGGAAGCTATTCCTTGTGATTTCCTCAAATGGTGTTCGCTTGGTTTCTTTCGGACTTCAAGATTCGCTTCTGGGTTCGCCCCACTGCAACTAAAGCCGTTGGATTCGATCATGGATATGGAGAGAGCGAAAGATCGGTCACCGGAGGACCTCGCTTCCATCTGGGACGATGTAATCTTTCTTCTCGTTCTTTTCAATTTTGCTTAATTTTTGCCCTAATAGTGTTGGACTCTATAGTCTCTAGGATCGGTTAATTTGTTAGAAGATATTAACTTGGGATAAAAAAGACACTTCTTATGAATGTGGGTACTCTGGAGCAATGTTTGAATTTAAAATTGGCGGAACCTTTGTTGTTTGTAGTCACTTGTTCTTCATGAATTTCAGATGAAAATTTGTATACTTCACACTTTCTTATAGAATGCGCCACTTTTCCAGAATCTAGGACCGAGAGACAAGCAAATGTAGCTTATAGAGCTGAGAAGCAAAAGTGCTCCTCATTTTCCCTTTAGATGGAGAATCCATTTTGTTTGGGTCAATGGCTTCGTAAATTATTCTTCAATGATTTATGAACTTAAAAGTTCTTTAATGGAAGAGTTTTTTCTTTTTCTTTTTAGCTCAGTTGGGCATACTTCCCAAATCAAAACCTTGGTTAAATGTTATCAATATTAGTAACTCGAGTGAAACCATGGATGATTTTGGTTTTTTTTCTTTTTCTTTTCCCCTTTTTCCCCCATGTGTGCAATTATTCTCACATTCTTTTGCCGGGTTCTGCTCTACCAGTATCATTTGGGAAGAGGTCATATTGGGGCATCAATGAAAGCTAAACTATATCATTTATTGGAACAGCGAGCAGCAGATTGGTAATTATCAAACATTTTGCAAATGACGCTTTTGAGTCATTTTCCAGTATTTTGTTGTTTTAAGTTTAGTGCAATCTTGCAGCCGATACTTTGTTATTCCTCTGTGGCGTGGAAGTGGTTATACTACCATGTTTGTTCAAGGTATGGTCTTTAACTCGGGTTCAAGTTATCTGTTTATATAATAAGAAAGAAAGTGTCATTATCTGAAAGTTATATAATTTGATGCCCTTACTTAATCCTTTTATGTATTTTCTTTTTTCTCCCTCTCTCTTTGTTTAATAGAAATTAGAATAATATTCGATGAAAAAATGAATATTCATAGAAATCAGAATAACCCTTTGATGAATCACCCATCATTTGATTTTTTATAGTCAACTACAGTGGTGCACGAAATACATAGAATTTATTTTTGAGTAAATTAGATCAAATCTCTTGTGCTGTTAATCAACCCTAGAATTTCTTTGAAGAACATTTTCGCTTTGAAACCATTGTAGCTTGTACATCCACTTGAAAGTAAGTTGATGTTGATAATCGACTGTAGCATACGAGACATGAATTCACACTTCATTAATGCTGTCACTATATCACTAAGTCACCATGCTTGTTGAATTCAGATGTGAGGTCTCGATTGCTCGGAATCTTTTCTTTTTGATTAGAAAAAAGACTTTCATTGAATGAACCGAGGTACAAAAACAGAAGATAAGATACCCACTGTAACAAAACTTTACAAAGAAGGCCCTCGAATGCCAAAAATAAATACCATAAGTACAAAGGAGTGTTGAAAGTCTAAGCCGTTGGAACTAATAATCATAGTTAAGTGCTACCTCCCACACATCTTCCACCTCTTGCCTTCTCCTTTAAGATTCTTTGCTTCCTTTTTAACCAGATTTCCTTAAAATAGTCTTCACTTCGTTGGCCAGTAACATCTTACGTTTTTCATTGTTTTTTTTGTTATCTTAAAAAAAAAACATACATTTGTTTTTTGGATAGTAAACAATTTCATTGATCAAATGAAATGATACAAAAGAGAGAAACTATCCAGAAAAATTACAAAAAGGTTCTCCAATTTATAAGTTGTTGCTTTTATTGTATTGTTGTGAAAAAATCTGTAGAAAAACTGAAAAAGATATCAAAGATAACTATCATGAGTTGGCCTAGTAGTCAATAAGGGCCTTGAAAATAATAATGGGTTTAAACCATGGTGGCCACCTTACCTAGGATTTAATATCCTACGAATTTCCTTGGCAACCAAATGTTGTAGGCTCAAGCAGTTGTCCTGTGAGATTAATCGAGGTGCGTGCAAGCTGGTCCAGACACTCACGGATATAAAAAAAAAAATATCCAAGATAAATAATACTTCCAAAAATATAGGATAAATCAACCTTTCAACCCACAAGCCTGATTTCTGAATCACGTTCAGTCCATCCAGCTTCGGTGTTTCAAAGAAATCAAGTTTCTTCTACTATAATGAACTTCATATTGCTATTTGAGAGGGTCTTACATCTGGATGAAACAATTGCTCGGTCTCATCTTTGCTTGTTGTAATGACTTTTAGTATTGAAGTTTGAAGTCTTGCTAACTCAAAATGGTGGTTGCACTTGATAGTGCTGGAAAATTGTTACAGAACGAGATCTGAAGTATACTTTGGGCCGTGGGATATGAAGCATAGAATTGAATCCTGCCAGTGATGCTTATAGTTCAATTTAAATGCTTAACTCCGAAATATATTTAATTCATTTTGCAGTACAGATGCCGCATATTCTTTTCACTGGTCTTGAAGATTACAAGGCAAGAGGAACTCAAGCAGCTCCCTACTTCACCATGTCCTATTATAAAGAATTTGCAGAGAGCAAGGATTTGGTTCTTATTCGAGGTGATATTGTGTTTACAAGTAAGCTCACTGACCCGGAGGCACAATGGCTTTTAGAGACCACCCAATCCTTCTATCTGAACGATGTTCGGTACAAGCTGGTTGAACGGTTTAACAGACAAACACGCGATTTTGAGTTCAAGGATGTCTTACAAGCACTGGAAATGCCCAATTTATGATTTCTGCCGAACTTAGCAGGCAATACTGCCCTCTTAAAGGTAATAATAAATTTTGCAAAACATGTCAAGTCTTTATAAGGCGCTATTATTTATAGTTCCTCATAACTTTGAGTAGGCTGTTTTGACTTGTTTAGAGAGAATAATCAAATGCTTTATTCTTGGTAAGCTCCTATGATTTGAGAAGTGTTCCCTGCAGGGAGAAAGTATACCACTAATTAGAATACAGAAATATTGTATTTATGCCTCATCCTAAAGAATGAGAATAGAGAGTTTTTTGCATCCTGTCCTGGACTTCACATTTCAACTCTTTTTTCTTTGTGGAAGTTGGGGACCGAGTTATGAATGGAAAAGTGAGTGAGTTAATAAATTTTAGGTTTTGTTAGATTTATGAGTATGCGATACTTGAGAACTACAAATTTACAAATTGAATGCCCCAAATTTGACTGATTGTTTTATTTGGAACGTGAGTAAAAATTGGAATCCGAGATCTATATTTCTCTTCAAAGTTCAATTTATAGGTCATACTGTTTTTTTTAACGGCATCGAACCCGGGTTTACAGCGTGAAAGTTATCTATCCTAACCGTTGTCACAATGGAAGGATTATCTCTCTCGTACTATGTTACTGAGATCCAACATTTTTAGGTATGTAAAAAATCTATGTATTTTGAGATGTATCAAATACTTTGGGAAGGGAGCACAATGAATGTTGACATGTTACCTTTGGTCATTTGCTAACTTGGCATAATTCGCATAAGAGAACAAAAATGATGAAAATCATTCTTCCTCATTTTATGGCTATGTTTATCAACTTTATCAAATAATGAAGTGTAACTTACAAATATTGGGGCTCATATTTAAATTGAAAATTATTTTCATTAATTTTAATGGGAAATATTACTTTTATTCAATATAATTAATATTTTGTTAACGTCTTAACGATAATGTTATAAAACTTATTGATACATTCCCTTTATTTTTTTCAACATGTCAGACAGCATTTTCTTTATCGAGTGAAAAAGCTTCTAAGTTACCTTTGCAAAAAAAAAAAAAAAAAATATCTAAGCTCTAACCCATAATAATAATAAAAAGGAAAGAAGAAATTATCACATTTTTCTAGAATTTGATGTTAAGTAAGACTAAGAAGTAATTAAATTGATTTTTTTTTTTTAAGTATAATTGATTAAACTTATTAATCGATCAAAAGAGCGGAGATTGATCTTGATTTTCTATTAAGAAATGTTGAAAAAGGAAGGAGGAGGTAAGATTTTTTTTCTCTCTTTTATTTTTCAACTATAAACTCATCTAATTATTACCATTATTCAACCTCAAATATATAACTTAGTGATTAAGACTCTAATTATCAGAAGTGAAAGATTTGATTTTCCAACCGAATTCTATCCAAAATATAAATACAATGGATGATTAAATAGTGAAAATAAATTATTAAAAACAATAAAAACCAAAGTAATTTATCTAATTTTGGACGACAAAACAAAACGGTGTGGTCTAGTGGTAGAAGACGGCGTCGTTTCAATAAGGCGCTAGCCAGTACGAAGCAGATCAAAACGTCTGGGACGCGATCTTAAAAAGAAACTGACAGCGCCCTCTGTACTGCTTTGCTTCTCAACCCTTCAAAACCCTCAGGCGAACCCTCGGAAGCTCCCTGGTTCTTCTTCCCCTACCTCCTTCTCGCATTTTCACTGCTCCATTTCTGCAACTTCACTCTCCTGCCATTTCGAGAGTTAGCGCCAATGAGTGAGCCCTCCGAAGAGGCCCAGCACATCGAGAAGCTCTATGAGTTCGGCGAGCGTCTCAATGAGGCGGACGACAAGTCTCAGGTTTCCTTCTTCTCCTTCTCCTTCTTTATCATTTTCGATTATGTGGGTCGGCTTTTGATTTTGGCTTTTGTTTCAGCATGTGAAAGACTATCAAGGGATAATAGATGCAGCAAAAACTAGCACCAAAGCCAAGCAATTAGCTGCTCAACTCATTCCTAGGTTCTTCAAGTTCTTTCCTAGCCTTTCTGGTCCTGCTATCGACGCCCATATTGATCTGATTGAAGAAGAAGAGCTGGCGGTTCGTATATTTCCGACTTCACAATCCATTATACTTCTCCTTCATAGTTGACAATTTTTATAAAAGAAGGAAGTTATAATTATTAAACTCTGTCTGGTTTATTTGGTTATTGGGGGTTTCTAGGGCAGTTTTCCGTTCTCATCTTAATGATTTTTCTATGCATTTTTTGAGCTGGTTTTATTAGCTGCTTTATCGACGTTTTATTTGTAAGGTTTCTTCTATTTATATGACCGCGCAGATACGAGTTCAGGCAATTCGTGGGCTTCCTCTTTTCTGCAAGGATACACCAGAAAATATTGGCAAAATTGTTGACATTCTTGTTCAAATTCTTGCATCGGGTAAATTATTGTTCATTTCTGAAAATTGTTTACAGATTGCTATAGTCTTATCTAATTGGAAAACTGATTTTTGTAATCTTTATTGCTTTAGAGGAATTTGTAGAGCGCGATGCTGTCCATAAAGCTCTAATGGCTCTCTTGAGGCAGGATGTTAAAGGTAGATTCTAAACTTTATGATATGATGTCCGTTTTTTTATTCTGAAGTACATGAAGATACATACACAGTTTAAAGTTTATCATAGCTCAACTTGTTATTGTTATGACATTATATCCTTGGCTAAAAGATTAGAGGTTCGAATCCCACCTCCACATGTCGTTGAAGTAAAAAAGAAAAAGAGAAAAAAGATACATACACAGTTAACTTTTGATCAACTAAACTCCAAGCTAGACCGATGATATTAATTGTCAGTAGAACTATTGTGAATTTTCTTCTTCTGTGTATTAATGGGAGATTTAATCATGTATCCTTTCATTATATCAATGAAGTTTTCTGTTTCATATAAAAAAAATGGGAGATTTAATGATGCCTTCTGCATTTTTTTTCATTTTTTGGCTTGGAACTTATGGAGTTCTCTCATAATAGAACTTTCAAAATAATCATGCATGAAGTACCTACTTTTCTTTTGTTACATCAATGCATTTACCTGACATTCCTATTGACAAAAAAAGGAACGTTTCTGTTACAACTTTTTAACAGTCTTATCATCTCATTGGATGTATGTGATGTTGCAGCTTCATTGACAGCCTTGTTTAAGCATATTGGAAGTGTTGATGAACCGACCACAGATGAAGTTATTCGTGAGAAGGTCCTAAGCTTTATCAGAGATAAGGTGAGAGGGAGATATGATCAGTGTCATTTGCAGCTAATATTTGTTATTCGTCGATACAAGTGGATCTTGATCTTCCTTTTATATTTGTAGGTTTTTCCCATCAAAACGGAACTCTTGAAGCCCCATGAGGAAATGGAGAGACACATAACGGATTTGATAAAAAAGGTAAACTTTCGAGAATGCTTATGTTTTGATCTATTTTAAGTTTTTTCCCCTTTGGCTATGAATCCATTCTGAGTTATACAACTCAGGTTTGATTTTATTACTCTACTACAAGATGGGCAAGTAATGTTATTCAGCTTATTTCAGAGTTTAGAAGATGTGACTGGAGCCGAATTTAGAATGTTTATGGACTTCTTAAAAAGTTTGAGTACATTTGGAGAAAAAGCCCCACCAGAGCGATTGAAAGAGCTTATTGGAATCATTGAAGGGCAAGCTGATTTGGATGCTCAGTTCAATGTGAGTATGAGTATCTATTTCTATTAATAACATTTTCACAGTTACAATTGATAACAATTGCTAACTATAACGTATAGTGATGCATATACATTTACATTTCTCTGTTGTATTTGTTTGCATTTTCATCCAGCATCACTCTGTAATGAAATCCTTCTAACTTTCATGAGTGCCTAACACATTGATTTGTTTTTTTATTATTATTATTTTTTACTATTGGTTCCTTTATCTAGCAGTAGTTCCATCTGAGGAAGTTGTGACAGTATTTATGTTTGCCATCCTATGCTTAAACATTCTAGCAGGAATTTTCATGTTGAGGATGTGTGTCTAGACTACAAGTACAACATACACCATATGTGTATACTGTATAGTGATGTTTAGTTTTAATTTGTTCAGATTGAAAAACAGATGGCTTAGGTATGAAAGTACGAAGTAGAGGTGAAATAATTTTAGTTTGAACGGTATCCTTCTTTTGAGAAAAATGGTAACCATCATGGGTTGACCTAATGGTCAATAAGGGCCTTGAAATAATAAAAGGGTTTGCAGGGTGGGTTCAAACCATGGTAGCCACCTACCTAGGATTTAATGTCCTATGAGTTTCCTTGGCAACCAAATGTAGTAGGGTATGGTGGTTGTCTTGTGAGATTAATCGAGGGCGCGCAAGCTTGCAAGGACACTCACGGATATAAAAAAAATAACTTGAAAAATGGTGTGATTTTTCAGTAACCAGTTGTGTATTGAGAAGCTTTATGAACACATTGAGAGTGTGAAAGTTTCACAACCATGAGTCTATTGCGCTATTATTAGAATAATTGCATTTAGAACTGAAGTGAGAAGCATAGTTCTATTTGAAATATAGGAAGAGGAACATGATATTTGTCTTGAGAATGCTTTGGACGCGTTAGAGTATTTGGTGATATCCCTTTGTCTGAATTAAAATGTTATCTTGCTGGCCACTATCACGTTACTGAGTTAGTAACTTAGTATTAAGTTAACACTAGTTTTTTTTCCTTCCTTATATTGGTTGCGAAGCATAATTTCCCACATTCCTTTTTCATTTTTACTATTCTTTCTATTAGTTACATTCCAGCGTTTTAATGCAGGTTGCAGATGCAGATCATATCGACAGGTTGATATCATGCCTTTTTATGGCTATCCCTTTCGTTGTGGTATGTACATTTTTTACCTTGTATATAAGTGGGTGATAATTTCACCATGTTTTCAAATATTTTTGCAAATAGATTGTGAGACTGCTTACCTTTCATGCTAATGCACAGAGGGGTGCGTCAAGTTGCAAGTTCCTCAGCTATTTGAACAAACATGTTATTCCAGTTTTTGAGAAGGTAATAATAATTTTGGTAGTTCTCTTTCATCAAAATGTAAATGACAGGTTTTTTTTCTTAGTAAAATAAACCATCTAAATTCCAGTCCTGATCTATTAGGCAATCAAATTTTATTTTAAGGCTCCTTCCTTATGTTTCTAATTTTTGGAATATGATTGTTTTAATTTTTCAATGACAACCACCATGGATTCCTAGTGGTCATTGAGTCTAGTAAAAAAATAAATGGGCTTAAAAGAAATTGGTTCAAATGATGGTTGGTGGCCACCTTTCTAAGATTTGAAATCTTACGAGTTTCTTTGACAACCGAATGCAGTAGGTTTAGCTAGTTGCTTTGTGAGATTGGTCAGGCGAGTTGAGGTGTGCACAAGCTGGCCAAGGCACTCACAATTTTTTTAAAAAATATATGTCAATGACTACTCTTTTACAAACTGTGTAAAAATTATTTTTCACTATGACTCTAGGGTCTGGCTGAAGGCTGAGTTAAGAACTTGATTCTGCTTAGTGGATTTGAAGACTTGACGAGATGAAATTTAGTCTTTTCAGTTCTAGAAAAAGGTTGTTCTTTTTCGATATATTTGCATTTGGACATATTGCTAGGTTTTTGGTGACCATGTATGTGTAAGAAATTATCAGGGTAGGATGTCATTTATATCTTAGTTTTAAAATATAATTTTTCTCCTTGTTGATATTTTCATACATTTCACATTTTTATGTGATTTTCTTTTGCAGGCAAGAAAGGGTTTTCTAACTAACATGTTACATGTTGGTTTTTTAGTTCCTCATAAACCTTTCTTTTTCTGAAAAAAAAAAAAGTGAGATGAAATGTAGATTTTTGTTTGAAAGATAAAAATGATTTTTTTTCCCAGGGCTTTTGCTGGATTTAAGGATGTAGTGCTCTTTAATAATGTTGTGCGTAGGACTTTTTAACATGGTTATCGGTTAAGAAATAAATAATTCGTGACGGATAAAGAACCGAGAAAGTAGTCTTTGAATTATAACTGTTCCATCTTTCTTATCAAGAGCAGAAAAATAGATGCTGAGATCCTAAGGCACTAAGGAGTTTATTTATTTATGTGAGCAGAGGCACTAAGGAATTTAAGAACATTCATACATCTATTTTTCCAATGATTTGTTGAATTATATATTTTTAAATGAAAAGTAGCAGTTATTTTTCCTTGATAATGTCTTATTTCGATTCAATGGCTGCCTTCCTATGTATAAGAAATCTTCACAATGCAATCTTAATCCTTATACTGAAGTTGGTGTCTAAAATTTGTGTCAATACCCTATGCCATAAATTTAATCTTCTAGTTTTTTCTACATTCTGCTTTTCAGCTGCCTGAGGAACGCAAGCTGGATTTGCTTAAAGCCCTTGCAGAATTTTCACCATACACAACGCCTCAAGATTCACGTCAATTCCTTCCTTCTGTTGTTCAACTATTGAAGGTGAGTCCGCACTCCCCTTTTTTTCAAATAATGATTGTAGAGGAGATTTGGGCATGTGTGGAAAGGACTAGATTTCATTCTTTTAAAATAGCATGTCTCTATAGAGTAAGGCCAATAAAGGGTGTTTTGCTTCAAGAAGGGAATGCCCTCACTGAGGCGTGCTCTGTGTCCCATGGTGCCCCTAATTTTTCAATATTTTTTATAAAGAAATTTTAAAAAAGTTCCAAAAGCCCTTATTTCCCTATTAATTTCTTAAACATTTCATTATCTTATTCTTAGTAATGTTATTTTTTATATTTTTTAATGACCTTAGTTTAACAGGATTTGTTTTATTGGTTATACAACTGTGTCCTTGAGTTCTAGAAAAAAAATACCACATTTGTTTTTCCATATATAAACACTTATTTATATTTTCTGTTATGTGCTCCACTCGAAAAAGAAATCCACTTTTTTTGCGCTTCACGCTCAAGTTTAGTAGACTATTGTCATTTAGTACCCCTCATGCTCTGAAAGGCGCACTGTTAGATTGAATGACTCCTACAGGTTTTCAAGAACAAGTATTTTGGTAATTATCCTTTTCTACATTGTCCACCTGGGAAGCACTTTTGCAATCCTCAAGCATTTTAAGAAGTCATCCTTTTTTGTCCACTAAATCTTTTTTTAATATACCTAACTATGACTCTCTTAAGGTAGCCAAATGCTTCGTCATCTAAAAAAAATCTTTTTTTAATATACCATTGCCTCTTATCCTATGTATATATCTATGGGATATGGCATTCTGTATGCAAGAATTAATTTATGTTCTTTAGAAGACTTTTGGACTGCCTTTAATCTCTATGTTCTTATCAAATATCAGTTGGTTAAAAAAACTTGCTTATTCTGCTTATTAATCCATCGTTAAAAGATCTGGACATTTTTATTCACAGAAGTACATGCCGGGGAGAAAGACAGGAGAAGAGATGAACTTTACTTATGTTGAATGCCTGTTATACACGTTTCATCATCTGGCTAACAAGGTTAGCTATTTTTTTGTAGTAGAAAGCAGTAATCTTTGTTGCTGTACTAGTAAGCAAATTATTATGGCAGAATCTTATGCATATCATTGGTTGGTGTGGCATTCTTATGCTATCTTCGTACACTCCAGGTTCCCAATGCCACAAATAGCTTATGTGGTTACAAGATTGTTACCGGCCAACCTTCAGATAGATTGGGGGAGGACTTCTCTGATAATTACAAGGATTTTACAGAAAGGTATTCTTTCTTTAAGTGGTTTATAATTTTTGCTTAAATATCATTCTTTAAAAAAAAAAAAAAAAATTGAAGATTTGCTTATTCCTCTTGCTTGGAAGACGGATTCACTGTGGTAATATTATTATTTGTCCAGAAATGGACTAACTAATTTAGTTAGTGTATCCTTCAAAAATTTCTTTTTACCTGTTTATTGTTCACTACTTTCTTTGCCATGTAACCATCTCTTTTTCTCTATTTGTGCAATTCTACTTTTTCTCCATTCATACAACCAATCCCCTTCATCCTTCTCGCAAGCCTCTCTAGTTTGTGATATTCTACAAATTAGTAGTTCTGCAAATGAATTTGCAACTCCAACTATCAACTCTCTTTTTTTAGTTATGGGCCGAGTAAAATTTTATTTATTTTATTTGAGTAGGACCTTTTTTATTTTTTTTAATAGGATAACTGATATAAAATTTTCATATAAACTTTATTGAATTCTTTTGATACCTTGAAAGTTTGAAACTTTTTAAAATATTAGGAATGAAATTTGAAAAAAAAATGGTGTAAACTTTAGGGACCAAAAGATAGATTTGGCTTTTTTTTTTTTTCTTCAAATAATTGAAATTTATAGATGTTTTTATGAAGACAATCATGAGATGCTTAATATTGAAAAATCTACATAATTCCATCGGTAAAATTTTCACATAAGTTTGAATTTGTTGATAGAAAACAAGGCTGTTCAAACTGGGGTCGTTGTAATTCGTTCCTATGCCTAATCCAATCCAAGCATAGATTACACAATTCCAAACATTATTAAGGAGACTCTCCTTGGGTCTCTAGAAATCAAGGCTAAATGGGAATTTACGGATTACTGCCCTCCAAAGTTAATTATAGGCCATGTTATGCATGCAGAATCTCATGAATATTGTTTGTTCAGTTATACTGAAACTAGAAATAATCCCTTTAATCCTCTTTTCCCCTTTGGTTTCAGTTATTGATCTGATTGTTTTGTCATTGAGTAGCCAGTATGGTGTTTCATTTGCCGTCTTTTTCATCTTTAAAGCCTTGGTTCAACCTTTTTCCCCTCTTCTCACTATTTATGCGTTCCCTTTGGATTGATGGTTGATCAATTTTCTTCTTGACAATGTTCTATTTGACACAACAGGTTAACTAATATCGAGGAGTTAACTAGAGCTACCATAAAGAAGTTAACTCAAGGGATGGATGAACACAACAAGGCAATGGCAGCAGCCAAGTCGGATGAAGCAAAAAGTAACATTGTGAGTGCTCCTCTCATTAGACCCATGGTCTTTTACTTGGCTTTCCCATAAGCATGTGAATCATTGTTGTTCTTTTATTTTTGTAGAAAACCCAGCAGCAAAATGCCAAAACTGGCTTGCGGACCTGCAATAATATTTTAGCGATGGGAAAGGTGAGAAGGCAGCGTGTCGCAACTTAGTTGTATTTATTTTTTTATGGAAAATTACCTTTTTGGTCTATGAGGTTTGGGTAATAGGTCTGCTTGGTCTTTAGGTTTCAGAATCTTACACTTTGATCTCTAAGGTTTAGGAAATACACCATTTTGCCAAAGCTCACTTGTCGGATTTCACTCGTCAGATTTATAGATTCCACCCACAGAAGCCCTTCAATTATTTATCTGCATACACCAATCTTCTCCAAATGCGCATTTCTACCCATCTTGCCCGTATTTGAAATTCACCCATTTCACTCCCAATCAATCCATTTTCAAATCTGTTGGTTCAGCTGGGACTGTCCGCGTACTCGATTTCAATCTCTAGCAAGGCCTCCAATGGCCAGTGTTGCTTCATGCTTTCATCCTCAGTGGAGGGGCGCCGAAGCTGTGGGTGGGGGTACAGGGACATGGGTGGTTAGAGAGGAGGGGGAGAGTTTTTTTTTTTTAGTATTTTTTAATTTTAAAACTGCCACATCAGTTATTTTAATAAAATATGCTTGGTCGTTTTTCCATTAAGTTGACTAATGGAAAGTTGGAAACCTAACTTCAAGGCCAAAATGGAGTATTTCCTAAACGTTAGGGAAGGAAGTGTAAGATTTTGAAACTTAGGGACCCACTACACTACCCAGGGACGAAAAAGAGGTAAAAAAAAAATTCTATTTGATTCAACTATACTGATCTTTATTTTTTATTTTTCAGCCCTTGCACGCCAAGGCACCCTCATTTATTGGGGATAACAGCATCAACCTATCTTGGAAGGAAGTAACAAAAACTCACGTGTCCACCAACACTTCTGCAGCTGGGTAAGTTAATTCAGTCCCTTTGGTTAATTATTTTTCTCTCTTCTCTAGATCATCTGTTCCATTAATAATGTTTCTTTTTTGGTTCATTGGATGAACTTTCAATATCTGTCTTCTTAAAAATATGTGACTCTCTGTGCAGGGGGAAACGGCCTATTGCAGCTAATGGATCAAACAACAACATACAATCAAAGAAAGGTCGTGGATCTGGTGGTTTACCAAATCAGCTTGTTAATAGGGCATTGGAAGGGTTATCGTATGGCGGTCGTGGAGGGATGAGGGGTGGCCGAGGGAGAGGTTGGGGTGGACGGGGAAGAGGAAGAGGTTATCGTTAAAGTTTTGTGTGCAGTTAAACCAGATGGAAAACATTGGGGAGAAGAGATTAATGTTGAGAAGAAATTGATAGGAGGGCATCACTAAACCGAGTTCATCTGCTGAAGAAGTTTTGATATTGAGTTTATATGGTGATGAAGTTTGCAGATTCATGGTGTAAAATGCTAACGGTTGAAGACTAAGGATTGTAAAAGAATATTAGATTGGTTTCAGGCTTTCGGTCATTCCTTCCCCGATTTAGTGACAGAAACAAAGAGATGAGTAATTAGACACTCTTATAAGTTGATGCTACTACTATTTCCTCACTTTCAATGTATTTTAATAACATTAGGATGATTATATGCTTAAATTCAATATTTTTTTCCCTCTACTTAGATGCTATCAAACCCTTCCCATCACTATTGGAAATTCTTCCTTTTTCTTTTCCCTCCCACAGATTAAGAATGAATTGAAATTCTAACATCAAATTCAAATTTATATTATCAATTAATTTTTTAATTTTTTGAATTTGTCAAGAGCTTATTAGATACAAAATTGGTAAATATAAGTGTTAGTAGTGTGAAAATTACTCTGTACTATTTATTAACATTTGGGTTGTTGGTTTGTGAACAAAAAAAAAAAATACCAACCACACTAAAAACACAATGTAAAATAAGTCAGAATAATAATTAAAAAGATTAAACTCGATTCAAATATTGAGCAGGTGAAATATATTCATACGTCAGTTTGACCAAATTCTTATTAAAATCAAATTTAGAATAATGGGTTCAAACTCCTTTCATATCTACCAGAAATGTAAAATATTCAGAGATAATAAATTATTGATTCGACAAAGTACCTAAAATCCTACACGGCTTTGAAAAATCTTCGACCTCGAGATTGAAATTACGAATTTCAGCATAACTTCTGTACAAACTTTTTGCTATAATTCTATTTATGTAACTAATCTTCACAACTAATATAATACCAACCAGAACAATTTAGAGACACTTTTCTCTAGTTGGAAATCCAAATATCTTCCTACATCTAGAAGAAATGTGAAAAGATTTTTCAAACTTTTTTTAGGCCAAAAGTAGAATTATACAATATGGAAAAGGACTGCAAAATATTATACTTTGTTGGTTAAATGTGATTTCTCTTTATGTTGAAAGGAAAGGTGGAGATTAAATATCAACCGTAAAAATATCCACTCTTTCTCTTGAACTTGGAAGTTTGAATCTCTAGCCCAACATTTATTGTACCGAAAAAAAATGGAGGTAGAATCATAAAATTGAAAAATATTGAAAATGACACTGAAGTCATACGTGGGCTAGACTACTGGGAGAGATGATGGATATACAAGTAAAAGACATCTTATGTACAAGTAAAGGACACATTTTTTATCAAAGATGCATTTTTTTTAAGCTATAGTTCAAGAAGTATGTCGAAATGAACAAAAATACATAAAGAATAAGGTAAATTAATCAAAACATAGAGGCAAACTCGAAACAAAATCCATAGTTATTAGAACAATACAATGAAATACCTAAAAACAAAGACAGAGCAACTGAAGCCATGTACATGCAGGCAGCCAAACCCAATTTTTAATCGTTCAAGTGTAAATTAAAATCATTGCCTCTCTAATTCTGCAGATCGAACTGATCCTCCTTCTCCACAACTCTGAACCCTAAACGATCTCTCTCTGTCTCTACTCATCATCCTTCTAAATGAGCTCAGCCGAGACCCGGATTGCTCCTCCGTCAACGGCGGAGCCGTCGCTTGAACTGTTTGAGACCGCTCTCTGCTCATCGTCCTTCTAAACGAGCTAAACCTAGACCCGGATTGCTCCTCCACCAACGGCGGTGCCGTCGGAACCTCGCCGTGATCGTCCGACTGAACTACCGGTTCCGCCGCCGTCCGGCAGACAGGGCAGGTTGTGTTGGAAAAAAGCCACAAGTCGATGCAGTCGACATGGAATATGTGCTTGCAATTGGGGAGAATCCTGACGGTGGCTTTCTCTTCGATGTTGCTCAAGCAAATCGAGCACTCTGCGATTTCGCCGTGATGATCGGCTTGCTTGTGGATGGATTCCGGCAGAAGTCTGGCTATAAGGACTGGGTCGAGGCCGGCCTTAGGCGCCACCGCCACCGCCGCCGTGTGAATTTCGCGATCGGCTCGTGAAATCTGCTGTTCGAGATTAATTAATCTGGATTCTCGCCGGCGCCTGTGGAGATATCGGAGGTAAAAATGGAGGAAGAGGATGAACAGAACCACTACGAATAGACTGAAAAATGAAGAGATCATAATCTTGTGGCGGGTTCCGAACTTCCGGAAATGATGATCGTCGTCGTCGGAACCCATGATTGAATCAATTTGGGAGCTGTATTTTGGTTTTAATTGCACACAGAAATATCAAATATGTGTTAGAAGAACTTTGAATTCCAAAGAGGGAAAATTTATTATATTTATTTGGAAAAAGATGACTCATAGTCTTTCATAGTTGTTTTCAATATTGACTTTCATAAAATTAAAAAAAATGGTCTAAATTTTTGTTTGGTGTTTAGATTCTCCTTAACTTTTAATTATTTTTTTTAAAAAAAAATATTTAATTAATTCGAAGGAGAGATTGAATGCTGACCCCTTAGACACAACTTGATGTAATTGAGTTATACTCGATAGAAGTTAAATAATTTGTTTTATTCTAAATGTTTAAATATTTTTATTTACTTATGAAACTTTGTATAAATTTGTTTTAGTCATTATTCATTTTTTATTTGTTAAAAATTAAAAAAAAAAATCAAATACAGACTCCTCATATGACTTCAAATATGTGTCTTTGTGTAGATACATTTGTTGATTAGATAAATGAATCAATTTTAAAAAAAAACAAAAGGAGATAGACAAAGTGATTTTAGTCTAATTTATATATAATAAGTATAAAAATTTAGAGATTAAAATAGGATTCGATAATGTGAAACAAATATGATCTGAATTCACTGAGGGATAGAAAATATGAAGAAAGAAAATTATTATATAATTTTGTTTCCATTTCTTCTCTTGAACAATTTTACATTTGTTGTTTCTCATGAAATATAGTTCACGATTTAACTGGTATTGATATGGTATTTCAAAAAAAAAAAAAAAAAAAAATGGGTGCGTGTGCGTGTGCGCGTGTTAAAAAGACTAATAAATTAATAATTAAAAATATTTAGTTATAATAATAAAATTAATTCAGAATTGCGGGGCGGAAAGTATGTTTCATGTTAGCGACAGGTCGGAAAATTGAGGCAGTACGGTAACGTACCCTTCTATAAACTTTTTCTGAGTAACACATTTACTTAACAATTCTCGTTCGGATATTTCTAAGAAATTGCAAATTAATGAATGTATCTTTATATTTTTGCTTCTCAAAACTCAAAAGGACTTGATTTACCATTTTTTTTTTTTTTTTTTTAAATCGATTAATAAAACATTCTATATATTTATTTTTTTTTTATTTTTTTTTAAGAAAGAAGGGAAATTTATTAAGGGACATTTAGGTCACTTAAGGCCTCAAATAAAAACATGTGTTTTCTTATATAGATACAGATGATATTCTCTTCAATTTGTTTTCTATGATTTTAAAAGTTTTTCAGTTTAATCTTAATAAATTGAACTTAGTTTCAATTGTTAATATAGTTTTATGTTTAATAATTTGAACTTAGTTTCAATTGTTAATATAGTTTTATGTTGTTTGAGGATTATTGTCAAGATAATCTTCATGCCAAATTTTTTATCAAGATTAAGGCTTCACTTTCATTTTTAGTATTTCTTATGCAATCCTGTAACATTGAGATTCCCAATCATTGTTTTTTTTTAAAAATTGTCGATTGGAAAAGAAAAAAATCTTAGGTCCTCGTTGCAATCCTGGCCGGGATTGCAACTCGATTTTTTTTTTTCTTTTTAACTTCAAATCCACAAACTTATCTAAAAAAAGTTTCTAAAAAAAAGTCCCAAATATTTTTAAATATTTTTCGAAGTACCATCAATAAATAATGTTTCATATGTTTCATATGTTTCTCATTTTAAAATATTCTTTCAAAATAACTATTATAATTTATAAATAATGATCAAAATATGAATTTTAGACAAATTTAGAAGTAAACATGGACACTTTTAAAAGATAAATTAATTAAGCATATTTTTTTAATTTTTTTTTAAGCATTCTAAACTTTCCCATGTTTACAAATTATAATATTGAGATAAAAACATGAAAGGAACCAAGGGTGTCAAAAAACAAAATCAATGGTTTGCTTTATCAAACTTTGATGGGTCCGTGTTTTATTAATATCAATTAATTTATAGTTTTCATTGTTAGTCTTAAACTTTGAAAAATGGTTTCATATATAACTCAACATTTTCAGATCACCACAAAATGGATGGGAATGAGACAATCCAACTTTCCAACCCTCTTCGCATTGATCAATTTTTATAACCAATTTATTGTCATTATTTTTTCTAACTAGGCTTTACTATTTTATTAGGAAAATCGAGTAATTACTATAAATAACAAATCACGTCTAAAATGATGATAAATATAACAAAATATAAAACATTTTACAAATATAACAAAAAAAACAGTGACTATCACTAATAGACTGTTACCAGTCATAAAAATTGACATATTTAAAAAATACTATTTTTTAAAATTATTTTAATCTAAATTGACATCGATATAGTTTTTCAACAAATCACGCACGGGGCATGAATTTAAGTGAGCGCATAACCTAGATAGCCCAGAGTGTGGTTGATTGATCCAACAAATCACGCACGGGGCATGAATTTAAATGCATTATTACCGCCCAAATTGAGTCCATATTTTTAACAAAGCAATTGTAGTCCAACGGTTAGGATAATTGCCTTCTAAGCAATAGACTCGCTTCCGGAGGACGCATTCATACCACTACCTCTTCTATTGTCACAATTGTCTTCCTTCCTTTATGCCAAATCGAACATTGCTCAGTTGACATAAAGTTTAATTAAATAGATAACCCGTCCCTTAGGAGCGTCAACACTATCGATTGCAAACTTTAACGATTTTTGAGAATCACGAGGGAGAACAAAAAATGCAAGCGAATGATACAAATGACTTTACGCGATTGTTAGTGTTGATTCAACAAAAAGGAAAAAAAAGTGTTTTGGTAAAAATTGAGTCATTTGACATTAACAAGAATTTGTCAAACTGAACATAACTCCATAGACATAAAGTTGTATCGTTAAGGAAAAAATGTGAGGGTTGAATCTCGTGAGTAGCTCTTTCTTTTTAATAAAATTCATGATAGATATTTTACCCATTTAATTTGTCTTTCTCGGGGAAGATAAATTGGGGCTTTTCAATTTAGTGCCAGCTTTCTTTAAAACAAAATGGCCAGCCAACCTAAATGTTGACTTTTGAGCATCGTTTGAAACTGGGAACTTGAATAAGAAAAAAGAAAAAAAAGAAAACATGACGGCTGACAAATTATTTTGGCTCGTGCTGATTATTGATTGTAAATATGTAATTAGCCAAAACTTTTCTTACTTAGACTTAATAAACATCAAATCAACTATTGAGTTGTGCTTTCTTAGTCATATATGATGTGAAATGATGCAATTATTGGATTGATTAAAATTTATAAAAACTATATTTTAACCATCTTTTTAAAAAATGATCTCCCCACTTCTTTTAAAGTTTAACTACATGACAAATGATGCTATCTATTTCATCTTTTGTGTCTAGTCTCATAAACTGATGTTGATTTACATTTACAAATAATCATCATTCAAGGGTCTATAACATGCAATCCCAATTTTAAAAATTTAAAATAAAGTAGAGCCTACTTAAAATACATAAATGAATTACATTATGTTATCTTAAAAATAATAATTAGAAAACAAAAATATAAATATATTTTTAAGAGTTAATTTAATCATAGTTCAAAAAGTTAAGTATATAGAGCAACTACACATAATTGAACTAAAATGACAATATTGTGGAGTGGAAATTTAAACTTAAGACCTCTTAATCACTAGACGATACATCATGTCAGTTAAGCTATGCTCTTATTGGCTTAAACCTATTTTACTTAACTAGGTATAAGACATTAGTAATATTCATTACAGTTGTAAGTTCGATCTTTTTTTTTAAATGAACTAAAAGAAGTCTGAAAGTTCAAGGTACGGTGCAATTTAAAAAAATATGATAGATTTGCCATAAAATAAGATGACATAGTTGAATAATAATGAACTAAAATGATGTATTATTATTATCACACAAAAAATTATTACCCAAACTAATGTAGGAATTAGAATCTAGTTTTATTATATTTATGTATATATATATATATATATATATTTTTTAGTACATTGGGGGTGGGGGATTCGAACCACAGACCTCTCGGTCATCAAATCATACATATGCCAGCTGAACTATGCTCGCTTTGGCATATATATATATATATATATTTATTTATTTATTATTATTATTTTTTTTAAGGACAATTGATGTTTTATTAAATGGTACATACCAATCGAAGAGAGATTTCAAACTTCGTGTTCGAAACGGAAGAAAAGAAAACGAAAACAAAGAAATTTAATCAAATAATAAATGCCTACGTCGTTGATTTATTAGATTATAATTTTCAATATTGTCATTGATAGCTTATATAAAAGAAAAAGAAAAAGAAACCAAAATAAAAATGACGGCCGACAAGATTTGCGTAACGTACAGATGTCGCAAAGGAGTGGCCGTGAAATACCAATTTTGTAAGGTTCTGCTTGGTTCAATAATTCTTCTATGGTTCAATTAAAAAAAAAAATAATAATAATAATTCTTCTATGGTTCGTTCGTTGGTTCAATCTCGACAAAGTGAAATTAAACCTCAAATTTCCACTCATTCATGTCTCTGTTCAGTCTTATTCCTCCGCCGTCCGCCGAGACAGATTGAAAGCCGACCCATTTTTG
Organism: Herpetospermum pedunculosum; assembly: GCA_028017165.1. Taxonomy (NCBI): domain Eukaryota; kingdom Viridiplantae; phylum Streptophyta; class Magnoliopsida; order Cucurbitales; family Cucurbitaceae; genus Herpetospermum; species Herpetospermum pedunculosum. Next base: position 73,905,541 of record CM051525.1, read on the forward strand.
AATTTCGATTAAAGAGTTTGTTCCAATGTCGCTGTACAGAAAACCCACCAACCATTTAATCTGGATCGTACGATCTTCCATTCTGATTAGCTGTTCCGTTGGTTGAGCCTCTGATCGAGGGCGGGAAGAATTTTTTAAGGGTTTTCTTTTTTGTGGGGTTTTTAAAAACTATTTTCGTTGGGAATTTTTGGGAGAAAAAAGGCTGGTGATGGGCCATGGCCAATCCACATTGCAACAACCACTTTTATTCCCTCAGCCTCAGGGCTTGTTTGCCTTCATCTTTACTACTACGACTTCACAAAGCTGGACCAGCTTGTCTATGGCTGTGCAATTAGAAGTTTAGAACGCCCTCTTCATTGATTCCTTCTCCACCTTTTTCTCTGGTATATCTATTCTTCACCTGCGTTTTTTTTCCTTTTAAGATTACCCCCATTTCTATGTTGACGTTTGAGATATGGGATTTTGAATTTGGTAAGAAATGGTAGATCTGGATGACTTTTATGCCTATTGATGGGATTTTTTCATAGGTTTTAGAGCTTGTTATTGTGGTAACTGTTGATTATGTTCTGTGATTCTTTTTGGGATTTTCCATCTCTTCTGTGGTGATGACTGTGATACTGGAACTTATCTCTGGTTTTCGCTGGTTGTTGTTTTTGAACTGCCCCTTTGTTGACTCGGAGGAACTGCATCTATTTATGTTACTTTTCAATGAAATGGTGTGATCTTGGCCCCATTTTTATCTTAGTTTCTTTCATGATTAGTTCATTTCAAGTTCAATTCAATGTTTACTGTGGGATCTGCATTTGAAATTTGCTTTTGCATAGGAGCCAGTAATTCTCTGATCAAATAAGAAAATCCTAAGGGGAGGCTTAATACTGAAATATTATTGAAGCAGACAAGGCTTAGTCAACGCTTGCTTACTGATGATATTGGTGACGTCTGACTAACTTGAAATTATTTCTAGGTTGTATAGGATATAAGCACTTTATTTGTGAAAATGGGTTCTGGAGACTGGTTTAAGACAGTAATTCGCTTAAAGAAAGTGAAAACCAGCAGTTCAAAACAAGCTAAGGTATGACAATACAATTTCTATTGCTTAGATTGTGGCTATTTTAATTCATTTCTTTGTACAAATTATGCTCCTTGGCTCTTCAGTAAGAACTAAAATGGAGAAGTTTCAAACTTCTCTCCATTAGTGTTCTCATTCTCTCACTCTTATTATGTACATGTCTTCCAAGTTCTGTATGGTGCCAACTTTCTATTATAGTCAGGACCGTTCTCTTTAAGCTTGTTCTTTTCATCTGCATGCTTTTGCTAACCTCAGTAGTTGAGTCGATACTTTCTGTATCAAGGGATCATCTGGAGGAAGAAAACTTAGGTAGAACTCAGTTTTCATTAGAATATGATAAATTTATTTGCAGATAAGAAACTAGTTGGGATTCATGATTGCGTTTTAAACTTTTGTAGTTTTCGGAATACTTTCATTTGGTAATGCTTAATTTTTTTCTTTTGAAATTTCTAGAATTATCGGATTTGCAAGAAAGTTAGTCTTGCCTATTGATTACATGGTATCAATTAAGCTTATTTCCTTTGGTTGAACAACAAACTGTTAAGTAGTCATACAATCTGTTTGTCCCCTTTCGATAGCAGGTCTTCCGATACTGCTATGAAACTAACTGGATTTTTACAGATTGGTGTTGAACTGTTCATGTACTCCTGCCTTATTAGTTTTCTGCTTTGATGTGGAAATCATCATCTCAGGAGAAATCAAATTCTTTGAAATCGAATAAGTTGCAAAAAGATTCCACGAAGTTTAAAAATGGTGGTACTAATGGGAACAGCAAGTCTCTTGGGATGCCGATTGAAGATGTTGCTGCAGTTCGGATTCAGACGGCATATCGAGCATATCGTGTGAGTTCCTATTTTTACACGATCTTCTTCCCATTTAAAATATATGCTTCAAGATGGGATTGTTTAGGTCACATGCTCTTTTTGTTTCTTACCCATCTGCTTTCTTACACATGGTGTTTATCATAGCTATATTTCATAACCAGGATTGTTGGGATATTCAAACTTTTAGGGACTCTTGTTGTTTTTGTATCTCATGAAATGGGGAGCTTGTAAATGTAGTAACATTACGACTTAATGAAGAGATAGAGAGAGGTCAACTTGAGCATTACTCAACTTGTTAAGAAAACATCGATTAAAGGGTCAGAGGTTAGAATCCCCACCCCACACATTGTTGAACTAAAATAAAACAAAATAGTAAGAGCCTGTTTGGAATGAATTTTCAAGTGCTTAAAATAGCACTTTTAACTGCAAAAAAAAATGTTTTTAAGCACTTGGGAAGTCATTCCAAACATGCCTACAAAAGAATAAAAAAGAGAGAGACAAGGAGAGAGAAATAAGAAAAAAAACAAACGAAGCCTACTATATATTTTTTTTATAGGAAACAGAGACAATTTCATTGATATGAAAATGGTACAAAAGATAACCTATCAATATAATTACAAAAAACTCCTCCATTGATTATAGAGAGTCACGTATCATAATTACAAAAAGGAGGTGTAAGCTTGCACCACGATATGGCTATTAGAGAGGTAGAGTCTATAAAATGATTAATATCTTTAGAGGTGTCTCTAAAAATTCGGGTATTTCTCTCCTTCCAAAGGTTCCATAAACGAAGTCTACTATTATTACTAGCTCAATGGAATGGAATATTTTATGGCCAAGAACTCAATTATTTCTTGCACTTTCAATGAGCTGAGCGTCTTGTAATTTTGTTGCCATCAGTAGTTAATGATTTCGAGGTAGAAGGATTTGCCTCACTTCCCCCTAATGAGATACTCTTTGACAAGCTTCAACTATATGGCTGGCACAAAAGGTCATTTCTACATCAGAAAGCCCCTACCTTTTATTTTGAGAAGGGAAAGCCCCTACCTTTTAATACATGGTCATAATTGGTCACTCGATTTAAACGAGCAGATAACTCAAAAACCGATTCTTAAAGTCTATTGTGTGATCACTCATCATATCTCTCAACAATGTCTATCTTTCTATCTAATGGAGTAGCAAAGTGGTTTTATTTTTTTTTGAAAAAGATATGCCCTGCAACTGGTTTGGGATTTCACGTAACCACATGGGTGATTGTAATGTCACCTGGATATGAAAGTCAAAGGATCGGAAGCAGATAAAGTATCTCCATGTCCATATAGAGATAAAGTTTCTTTTCCTCAGACCTTGCAATAACAGGAGTACCCAAATTACCTATTATGAATAAGCATAGTAGGCAGCATTTTATTATTCTTGTCTGCACATCGCTGTTAGTGCTGACATATTTTCATCTATTATAGGCAAGGAAAATTTTACGTCGCTTGAAAGGAGCTGTGAGACTGCAGAATCTGACTCAAACCAATTCTGTTAGAAAGCATGCTACATCTGCATTAGGCCATCTTCATTCATGGAGCAATATACAGGCTCAAATTAGGGCTCGTCGACTTTGTATGGTGACAGAAGGACGACTAAGACAAAAGAGATTAGAGAATCAACGAAAACTTGAGGCTAAGCTTCATGATATAGAGGTCAGTCCACTGCTTCTCCAATGCGTTCTAAGTTCTCCTCACATCTACTTGATTTTACTGTCTCTTTATACAATTCTTGTTTTCTCTTTTGTTTGTGCATCCTGCAATTACGTATACAACTGTGGCTTTTCTTGATTTATCATTTTCTTTTTCATGTGACTGCATGCTGTTCTTGTGTATGTCATGATCATCTTCTCTCTCTCTCTCTCTCTCTCTCAAGCTAAGTAAGATTGAAAAAAAACTCTTTGAAATGGCACAAGGGGAAGGGGAACTTAGATTGCAATTACAAAAAGCTTGTTCAATCCATAGATGCCAAAAGAAGTTCCACAGAATTTCCCTATCTCCTTTGCACAGATGACCACCAAGAACACATGTGAGGAGAAGCTATTGACGTTGAGAACTGTGTGCCATTTGAAGTTGAGAAGCATGAGATTCCAGAATTGCTTGGCAAAATGACATTTTAAGAATAAATGACTTCGAGTTCAGTATCCCTTTCACATAAATAATACCATCTAAGGGAGAGAGACTTCTTGATTAGTACTTTTTTGGATGATTTAATGCGTGTTGAATCCTTTGATGGAGCTATCTTTGCGGTTTGAAAGAGAAAAGAGCCAATAATCTTCGATTTGCTATAGTTAATGTCAAGTCTAGAAGCCTCCAAAGATTTTGATTAAATTAAAGAGATTGTTCAGATTTTCCTTCTTAATGGGGACAACAGGAATGATGTCTGTAAATTGCAAGTGATTTATTTATAGACTAGAAATTCATGTATTGTTAAATCAATTACGCTTACTTTTATCTTTTTATGATGGCTCTGAAGTTATGGTTGGTGGGTTCTGATGTAATCTAGCATCGTTCTGAAGTTTCATGGTTATACAAGGCTTACTGTCCCAAACATCTGACTCTATGTTGTGATTCTTGTTTCCTTCATGTTATCTGCTGCATAGTTGTAAGAGATTGAGGGTCTATCAAGTTCAATCGTTATAAAGTATTTCAGAAGTTTAGCCAATATATCAGTTATGAAGCTTGAATGTTACTTTTTTTTCATTTTCCTTCACAAAGATCAAATGGTTGTCATATTAGTCCTGTTAAGCAGTAGTTTGAATGGATTGCAGGTGGAGTGGTGTGGCGGTGCAGACACCATGGATGAGGTTCTTTCAAGGATACACGAGAGAGAAGAAGCAGCTGTTAAGCGTGAGCGTGCTATGGCATATGCATTCTCACATCAGGTATGCCAATCACTAAAAACGTTATAATTTTATACATCATGATGCCCCTCATCTCCATTTATGAAATTTAACCAAGGGTCATTTCATGAATCCCCTAAAATTTTCAGTGGAGAGCAAACTCCAGTGAGATGTATGGGTTGGGTAAAGATGAACTTGGTAAAGCTGATTGGGGTTGGAGCTGGAAAGAACGATGGATTGCTGCCCGTCCATGGGAAAGCCGTGTACCATCTCAGTTAGTTAGTCCGAAGAAATCGACTAGTAGGCAATCAAGCAAAGTCAGTAAGAAAAACTCACCATCTCCGAAAGCACGAGTTTTGGTTAAACCTCCTTCCCCAAATGGGAAATCAACTGCAAAGGCTCGGAGGTTATCCTATCCACCAACCGAGAAAACCGAGAAACTGGCCACGGAAGAAAAGAGCGTCAAAAAAAGCGTTAAAGATGATGAAGGAAACACCAAACAAGAAGAAACAGTGTCCTAATCGATGCCATTTATAGGATGCAAAACTTGTTCATATTTTTATCAAAGAAAGTCAGAGAGAACAAAAAAAGATCTAGAAGCCATTTGTTTTCTGTATGTCATTTCTGATGATGTTCATTCATGGAGTGGTGTGAGGTAATGTATTATTGGCATGCAGACTGACCCCATGTCATTATTTTCTTACATTTCCTTTCATTTTTCTTGTTTTATGTATATTTGAAAGAAAAAGAAAGACAATATTACTTAAGTTATAATGTATACGAACAGTGTTAATGATTTTGAAATTATTTGGTAGCTTGAAATTGTTATGTAACATCCAATAGTATGTGGGTTTTGCAAGTCGTTTTTTACATCAAATGGGGTGTGGAGATTTGAATCTCCGGTAGTAGATGTCAATTGTCGTCGAACTATGCTCACTTTGGGATGTGAGTTTTGCTAGTTATGCTTATGCTTCACCTGAAATAGCATAAATGACTTCAAATCCTAAAATCCTGCTTTGTTTTTCCTGTATCTGACCAACAATAATGAAAAAGGAAGAAACTTTTGTATGGTAATCTAGTCACATTAACACCCCTTCGTGTAAAGTTATGGTCTTCGTCCTCCTTCGCGACCCCATGTTCGTGCAGATGAAATAAGTGGACAATGGGCTAATTCAGTTGCCTTTGAATATACATGGTAGGTATTTTAACGTGTCACATAAACAGTGGCAAGAATCATTTTAATACCCATTTATAAACTTCTTTCGAGAGACAACTATAAAGAAGTTTTGTGAGTTTCCTTGTTCCTTCTGCCAATCGCAGAGAGCCAGAATCAACCAATTGTTGTAGGTAACGGATTGTCTCATTCATTGATGAAGAAAGAAATTGGAAAGACTTTAAATTCATGATTTCAATATTAAGAAGGCTATCAAAACCATCGCTCTACACAACACGATTCTCAAAATTCATGGACTCTTCTGCGGATTCTTCTGGGTGCTCAAGAAGGCTAGTCGCTTTGGCACAGCAACTCCGCCTTTACAAACCGCCGCCATTGTTGGACGACATAGAAGAGCTGAGCAGCGAGGAGAGCAATGGGAAGGTTGTTTCTCAAGTGGGTTTCCCGGAATCCGCCGCCCCAATTTCTCGAGACCCAGAGAGATTCAGACCCAAGAGAGCGGCTGTGTTGATTTGCCTTTTTGAAGGGAATGATGGCGATCTGCGAGTCATTCTCACCAAGCGATCTTCGAGGTTGTCTACTCACTCAGGTCAGTGCAGTTATGGATTTCGATTGAATCGAAGAGGATAAACTAATGTGGGAAAGAGAAGAAGTTAACTTTTGGCTTTTCCGAAAATGGAAATGGATTCGTACCTCGATCTACTATATATGAAATCAATCTGAACCCTGTTGCAATTTACCTTTTAGTAGTCGTTAAGCTGTAATTGGGGGGCGAATTTGTTTGCAGGTGAAATTGCATTGCCTGGAGGAAAAGCAGAGGAAGGAGATGAGGACGATGGGGCGACGGCGACACGAGAAGCAGAGGAGGAGATTGGTTTGGATCCTTCGCTTGTAAATGTTGTTGCAGTTCTTGAACCATTCTTGTCTAAGGTCTGTACCCTCTCAACCCCACAAATTTGCTGGACGTGCGATCGATTACTGATAAGTATTTGATGATTGAACATTGAAGCGAATTCTGATCATAGGAAACGATTGGTTAATATTTAAGATCAAATTAACAAATTATACAGAGTCAGAGTTGCAAATTTTGGTACCCTAATGCTTCAAACGATCCTGCTTCAAGGATTCTTGTGGAAGTTTTCTCTTCCTAAGTGCAGATTTCAAGGGAAGCTCCTGCTAATCCTAACTACTAATAACAAATGTCATATGCCATTTCTTCAACGCCTTGGGGACTGTAGAGAGAAAATGAGGATGTAGGGAATGACCGAAGGTTTATGCTGGTAAATTAGGATTTTCCGATGATCAGGAGTTTGATTTCATCACCGTAAGGTCTTCTTAACGTTGAGTAATGGATACTCCAAGATGTTTCATTTTTCTTATAAAAGCAAGGGAAAATTGACCATTGAACTATGAGTTTGTTACAATCACACCCTTAAACTAAATTTGATCAATCACCCCTGCAGTTTGTTAAGTGTTGCAATCAACCCTTTCGGTTAAATTACCGTTTAATTAGACTTCACATGTGTGTGACTCACACATGAGTAGGGAAGTGTTGCAATCAACCCCTTCAGTTAAATTACCGTTTAATTAGACTTCACATGTGTGTGACTCACACATGAGTAGGGAAGGATTTTTCTCGACGCGACGACCTTGAGCATGTTCAATACTATTACTTCATGAACTTTCAAAAGAAATTAGGGTTGAACCAGGAAAAACTTCCTCTATACGCTTTTTTTCTAAAGCATAATTTTTTTTTTCTTTTCTAGATCTGTCAATAACAAGTTTGTCCTTCCCTATTCACGTGTGAGTTACACAAGGGAAAGCAGTGAAATTTAATTAAATGATAATTTAACAGCAACTAATAGAAGGGGTTGATTGCAACACTTAACAAAATACATGGAAGTCTAACTAAAAGTTTAAGAGTGTGATTGTAAGGTAACAAACTCCATATTTCAGTGTTGGTTTGTGCAATTTTCCCTAAAATCAGTAAGTAGTTGGGATTAAAACTTTGTTGCTTTCAGTTTCAAGTGATTTCTTTGATTAGGTACCTACATCTTGGCAGACAGAAATATCAATAGTAACTAGACTTTTGCTCCTTTGGGACTTGAAGAACTCAAACTTTCATCATGAAGACTCACTTCTTTTAGTGGCATTGCATATTCTTCTAAAATTAATCTTCAGTGTAATCTAATGTCATGATTTTACACCATATTCTAAATTACATGATAGGTGTGCAAGATTCACCAGGATTGAGTTGTCTATGAGTTTATCGGCTTTGTTAGACTCTAGAGACGTCTTTAGAATTTTAGCAGTTTTCACTGCCGCAAGAAGCATTTACTTACATGTGATTGTGATAATCAGTTCAATACATGTTAAACGTTCTCTTTTCTTTGCAGCATCTCCTAAGAGTGGTTCCTGTTATTGGCATTATGAATGAAAGAAATGCATTCAGTCCCAGGCCGAATCCTGCTGAAGTGGAAGAAGTATTTGATGCTCCACTTGATATGTTTATTAAGGTTATTGTCTCTGTTTTGGTGGAGAATTAACAATATAACTATTTTATGTTTTTGATCTTGAACCCTTTATTCAACTGTCAATGTAAATGTTCTCTTAAAACATTTGTTGCAGGATGAAAATCGGAGATCGGAGGAGAGAGAGTGGATGGGATGCAAATACCTTGTTCATTTCTTCGACTACGAAACCGCAAATAAGAAGTATGTGATATGGGGTTTGACTGCTGGGATCTTGATAAGGGCTGCATCGATAGTACTCCAAAGCTCACCACCTTTTCTGGAGCAAAACCCTATCTTCAAGGTTCCAAGAGTTGTAGCTAAAGATACTATTATGCCTTAGATTTGAGACATTATTGTTGGATTGTAGACTACTAATATAGTCCTGTGTTGGTATGGTATCAAAGTCGGACATTAACTGAAATAAAGATTTTGATGTTAATGTTTGATATGAATAAAAAGGTAGAAGATTCCAAAGATTATTGCACTCATTTGGATGCTTTTAAACTAGGAGCGAAAAATAAAATTTCTGAATAGAGGAAGCCAGCAGTATCATATGCTGAGAAAGTCATCTTTGAGAGTGAATGCTGGTAATAAACTTGCTGCAGTTGCCCGTGTATCATCTTCCCTGGTATATCTCTCTCTCTCTCTCTTTCTCTCTCGTTTTATCGCTATGCTCGGTGAACTCTCTGTAACTTTTGAGGCCTCTGGTATTGTAATTGCAGAACACGATTCCCAGCTTAGAGAGCTTAAGTAGCTGTCCATTAACAAGACTTGCAGGTCTACCCGGGTTCAGAACTCATTCATTCTTTTAGATGAAAATGTTTCTTTACCATATAGTTCCAAAGTCATATATTGATGTTTGATCAGGGAGGCTTATTTTGATTAGTAGCAGAAAGAACTATATTGTAAATAATGAACCGACCGCTTGTGCTCGGAATCGTTGCTGGTACTCTAGATATTCCTTCAATGTAAATATTTTCTTCAATCTGACCTTTTCTTGTAGACAATACACAGGCCATAGAACAATTCATCGATTCCTTCCTCTGATTTTAGATCTGTAAGTTCAAATTTTTGTCAAGCAATTTGCAGTTTCGAGGAGGAATTTATTTTACATTTGTTTCTTCTGTTCTAAAAATACACAGATAACGACATTGGTTTTACTGTTGAATTGAAATGGAAACAGTCAAATGAATGATAGGGTGCATTTGCAGTAGAGATCATAGATCTTTCTCTCTAGAGAAGAATCACCTGTGCATTGGAAATCTTTAAAATTCTGCTCATATAATGAAGGGAAACAACACTACAAAAAGCACGATGGTTCAATTTGTTACAACTTACAAAAAAAGTTGTGAAGATAAAGGCTATTTGTATCACCTACTTCAGCTAAATACCTCATAAAATTTCTCAATGACAAGTAAACCAGAATCAATAGACTCCAGTGGATCTTTTCTAAGACGATGTCTTAAGCAGTTAGGAATAACGGTAGCTATGTCCTCAGCAGCAACTTTGTCCCTTCCCTTTAGAGCTGCAAGAGCCTTTGCAGCTCTATTTGTCACTATATCTCCTCTCAATCCGTCAACGTTCAACTCAGCACAAACCTTGGAGATTTTCACCTTCAGATCTTGATCTATCTGCACAGAGGAGAGCGAGCTTCTAGCTGAGGTAATTTGTTCCTGCAACTTTTCTTGCTCCGCCTCGTAAGTTTCACGGAAGTCCTTGGGATTCTGGTCAAACCGGCCCCTCTCCTCTACAATCTTCACTCTCAACTCTGCATCCCTTACGGTACCAACTTGTGCATGCATTCCAAACCGATCAAGCAGCTGTGGCCTAAGCTCCCCTTCTTCTGGATTTCCCGAACCAATCAAAATGAATCGAGCAGGATGGGAAATGGAAATACCTTCTCTCTCAACTGTGTTCCAACCAGAGGCAGCAGAATCCAGTAGGACATCAACTAAATGATCATCCAAAAGATTTACTTCATCCACATAGAGAATACCTCTGTTAGCTTTAGCAAGAAGGCCTGGCTCAAATGCCTTCACACCTTCTGTAAGTGCTTTCTCAATGTCAATGGTCCCACAAACCCTGTCTTCAGTAGCACCTAATGGTAGATCAACCATATTGATTTTGGTCATCACCACTGAAAGTTGCTCTCCTTTCCCCAGACTTTCCCTCACTTCAATACCCATTGATTCAGGGTCCTCAGGGTCTGAATTGTAGGGATCCCCAAACACAACTCTGATTTCAGGGAGCAAATCAATCAGGGACCTAACAGTGGTTGATTTTCCTGTTCCTCTATCACCCATGATCATGACGCCTCCAATTTTCGGGTCAATAACGTTCAGAAGAAGGCATAATTTCATCTCATCCTGCCCTACTATAGCAGCAAATGGATAAACAGGCCTCTGACTCTCTTTTGAGATCTTCACGGCCTGAAAAATCACGAATGTATTGTTTACTCATCTAATCTTGAAACAAATCCAATGATTTTTCCCCTCTTTCTTTTCATTCTAAAGAAACTGTAAAAGAATTGTTTAAACCAAGATCCTTCAAGTTCATTGACTAGTAAAGATGTTATCAACCATTTTCCCCGACTTGATGCAAAATTCAAGAAATTGTTAAGCTAGTCAGAAAGGCTTAATTTGTATGCCATCAATTTTCTTCAGTTTACAGTTAGCTTACTGGAACTGGAAAGCGAAAAGCAGTTTAAACCAGATTCGTAGACACAGCTTGTATACTCGGAAACAAACTAAATTCTGGGTGAGGGGAAACAAACCTTCTCAACAGTGTTTATTTCAGTCGCAACATTGCATTGGACCTGAGACCTTCCCTTCTTCCCCTGAACCCTAATACTCCCAAAAGACTTCTTTCCATTACCATGACCTGCAAAATCACCAACTGCTTATTACATCGCTAAAATTCGATGAAAACTGCCGACACTCAAGAATCGCATCACCAGAATTACAAATATTAGACTTCGGAAGACAAGTAAAAGAAACTACAGATGAATTCGGAATCATCAAATACGCATTAAAAGAAGACAGAAGAAATTGAAAACAGTGCAGATTGGTTAATTTCAATGGAAATGTACCTGGTGTTAGAGAGAGAAGAGGGACGAAATGCTTCGGGGTGGGAGAAGAGAGGGATCGAGAAGCCAAGATCGCAGTTGAGGAAGATCCTCCGAGAGCGAACGCCATGGCCGAGTTCTTCTACAATGGCTGCGAAGTGCGAATCCTTTGGTGATTCGTTCCCAACTTTAATAAATGGTTTGTATTGGTTTGTAAGGTTGCGGATAAGAGAGGATAGATTTCAGTCCAAACTTCTGTGCTTATTTTCATTTCGTGTCCCTTCCTATACTCATACGCAACCTTTAAATTTAGAAAGAAAAAAATAAAAAATAAAAGTTATTTATTTTTAAATTAGCTACTCTTAATTAAAATTTGGTGAATATGAAGAAATTTAGAATTTAGTTATTATAATTCTAAAAATTATCAATTTCTGTACCTATAATTTGATAAAACCTCATAAATAGTATATATCGTTAGAAGTTACTAACCTATTGAATATGTGACATATCTATGTACTAATGAATAAACTTTTGTATTGAAAGTTAAATATGACCTAACATTGCCAACAAGAGCATAGCTCAACGGCATGATGTATTGCCTAGTGACCATGAAGTCCTAGGTTCAACCCCCACCCCCAACAAAAAAGTATGAATTAAAAAAAAATGTTGAACTGATTAAAGATGTATTGAACCACGACTTTGGTAATTGGTGCTTTATTTGAACTATGCTTGAATATTTCTTTCATTTTGGTATATTTGTTTTTTTGCTAAATTATAACTTGTAAACACATGAATTATGAGTTTCGTTTAAAAAATATTCCTAAACTTTTAAAATTTTCAAAAGTATTCTTGAACTATGAAAAACGAATAAAAAATGTCTTCACCGTTAATAACATAGACAAAATTTTGATGTTGAGAGTAAAATTCTAACTTGTATGTATGTGACATGAAAAAAATGAAAACGTGAACATCTAAGATGTTACAAACTCATGAAAATTCGATTTTATCGATTCAAAAGATGAGGGCATTTTTATTTTTAGTCTAATCTCATTGTCAAAAAGTACTCTTCTGAATAAATCGGAGAAACAACTCATACAATAAATAGGGAGGAGATTGAGAAATATATATATATAATATAAAATAAAGACATGGAGAATAGAGATGATGTGAGGCCAACAATAATAAGAGAGGATGTGAGGCCAAAGAAAGGTGCAGAAACTTTTTATTTTTTCTTTTGGCGTAAAACTTCACATTTCCTTCTCCATATCCAAATTGAATTATTAAATACTTGTAATACATATAATTAAATTTATCATTTTTATAATATATCCTCTTAAATCTTCTTATTTTTCTTTCTCCATATCAAGAATTAAATTTTCACTCATTGAAATTTCTTTTTAAACCATTATTTGCATACATTTGAGAGGAATTGTGATATAAAATCAAAACCAATATTTAAGTTTACAAGTGATGTGCGTTTAAAATTTTATTTTATGTCAACGATATTATATATGGCTTAAATTTTTTTGAACTACTATAAAAAAAATTGTGTCGTTAAATTACATTTTTTTTTACTACTTTTATAAATTAATCTTAGATTCGATTATTTCTTCTAATTAACCAGTATGTTTTCATTTTTGTGGAAGGCTATTCTCACTTTATCATTTTTGTGGAGTTTTTAAGGGAAAAATTGATGTTTTTTTTTTTTTTTTTTGTAACGGTATTTTAATTAAAGCGATATTGAACCATGACCTTTTAGTCACGGGCACAACCTTATACCAAATCCATGATCTTTTAGTCACAGGCACAATCGTATGCGAATTGAGCTATGCTCAATTTGACAAAAAAAAAATTGATGTTAAACTTTAGATTTAGGTCGTTTAGCACTTGAAATATTTTTCCAATTCTCATAATTTTGGAGTCTAGCCACTTGAAAAATTGATGTTAAACTGAGAGTTTTTGGAGTTTTCGTTTTAATTCAAAAGAGTTAAAAAATCATGAAAACGTTTTCACAGATTTGTGTATAAGTAAAAGTTTTGATGTATTTTTTAAATTTAGCCAATGTTTTATTAATATGGTTGGTTAGGTTATGTCACAGTGAAAAAAAAATCTTGTCAAACCGAACATAGCTCAATTGGCATAAGGTTATGTCTCCTCCATTTATTAAAATACTGTTGCAAAAAAAAAAAAAAAAAAAAAATCTTGTGTCATTCTCTCATCTATCCAAATATTTCCATTTTAACTACGTTTGATATTAGAGAATGGAATTTATTCCAACTACCCCAAAATCATCGTCACCAAACTTCTTCATCTCCTCTCTGAAAGCAGGCATCGCGGTTTTTCTCAAAGAAACAGAGACCTTAAACCCAGGCTCGCTCGAAGTTGCAGAAGAATGAGGCAAGAAAAAGCAAGGCTCCACACTCCCAATAAGGAAACGAGAAAGTGGCAGCACCGTAACCGGACCTCCCCAACCAAAATCCACCGTCGAATGCCCCAAATGTCTCCAATCTGTGAACGCACTCACCTCTTTCCCCGACGTGATTCCATCTCCACCATGAATCTCTTGAAAATCCATGAACGACCGAACATACTCGTCGCTGATATGGATTTTGCTCTTCTGGATCGCCTTCGCCGTCTCCCAAATGGGTTGCTCTCTGAGCTCCTCCGCAGTGAGTGTAACGTAAATTGGAACGCAACCATTCCCCCAGTAACCCACCGGCAATGGCGGCTTTAGTTGTTTGCGTATGTTCGTCGAATACACGAATTTCACTTTCTCAGTCCCTGCAATTCCCGAGGATTTCACTCTGGAATAAAACCCCCAAAAGTCAGAACAATCAAAGACCAGGAACAAAAAACAAAATTAACAGAATTGGTAGAATTCGACTCACTTGCCCCGCCATATATATGCACCCAAGGCTTCAAACGCGGTGAATCGAGAACCAGACTGTTCGAACAACATACTTTTGAATCTCTCCAATTGATCGTCCGTAACAGGGAAGCATTCTCTTACCACCGTCCCGACTTGTTGACTGTAGGGTAAATTTCCATGTTCTAAACTCAAAAACTCGCCGATTGGTGGCTCAATTCGGGGCGGATTCCTCGGGCCCAACAAATTATCCCTATCCCAGACTGGCTCGATCGACACCGTCTTCGCGCTACGGGCCAATTCAGCCACAGCATTGAAAAACTGAGTTGCCCCAAGTCCGTCGCACACAGAATGATGAATGGAAGCCCCGAGAGTGAACCCACCGCATTCGAACACCGTGACTTGTAGAATACAAGGGTGGTTCAGCCCCTCGTTCTCGTCCGGATCGGGCGCCAACTGCTCCACAAAAGTTTCACCCGGGTTATCGAGGTAATCCACGGACGCGAGTTCACAGTCCGCGGTGGCGCGGATCAGAGGGACGCCTTGGCCGTGAGCGCAGAGCAGCTCGAGACGGTGGTCGTGGGGGTGGAGAGTTCCGGCGAGGGGGTAGTAATGGAGGAGGGCGGAGGAGAGGGCGGTGGCTATGACATCGAAGGGATCGGCGAAAGGAGATTGGGGGGCGTTGGTGGAGACGTAGGCCCGAAGGTAGCGAAAACTGACGCGGAGATTGGGATCTGTGTCGAGATGGGAGAGAGGGAGGACATGGTTGTGGGCGAAGGCGGGGCGAGAAGGAAGAACGGGAGTGGTTGCTGATACTGTTACTCGCATGGTTGTGCTGGATGAAGGGGTTGGGTTGCAGAAGGGGCATTTGGTTATGATTTTGTAGTCTGTTTCGCATCAAACTCGTTGTCGTGGTTGGTGAAATGGAAGGTTGGAGGGGGTACGTTGATGTTTGCTGTGTGGTAAATGGGGGCGACGTGGAGCATGCTGCATCTCTAATTAGATTTTTCTTTTTTCTTTTTCAAGCAATCTCTAATTAGATTTCAATTAAAAGGTTAGGTAATGTCAATTGGATTTAAATTTAGATTTGTAACACCATGAATTTTTATAATAATATTATTATTATTTTTAGTACAACAAATGTGAGGTTGGTGAGATTTGAACCTTTGACCTCACATGCCAATTATCACTCATTTTTTATTTGAATATTATGAATTTTTTAGTTGATGTTCATGTTATAATCAATGGTTGAGTTGTTGGTGTTGTATTAATGAGTGATTGTTTGTTTATACATGAGAAATTCTGTAAAAGCCAGTGTAAGAATTTGTTCCTGTTTTGGGCTGAGAGTTATCTTTGGCCCATATTCGGGGTGAGCTTGCAGGGTGCACAATTTCTCGGGGGCCTACTGTTTCTCACTTATTCTTCGCCGACGACAGTCTTATCTTCTGCAAAGCCTCGATGGAGGAGTGTGGTTCAGTTGCTGACATTCTTCAAATTTATGAGAAAACTTCAGGTCAGTGTGTAAACTTCTCTAAATCAACAATTTATTTAGCCCAAATGTTAATATTTTGTTGAAGGAAGAGATTAAAACCTTGCACATGAGGGTGGTGGACAATTTAGGCAAATACTTGGGCCTTCCATCACATTTTTCTCGCAACAAATGTAAAGACTTAGAGTTCTTGCGAGTCAGAGTCCAAAAAGTCATAGCAGGATGGAAAAACAACCTTTTCTCATCTGGAGGCCAGGAGATTCTTATAAAAGTTGTTGCACAATCTATTCCCACCTATGCTATGTCGTGTATCCGACTCCCGAAGTCTTTTTGTGAGGAGCTAACTAAATATATGGCGAGGTTCTGGTGGGGATCATCCCTTGTTCACCGAAAAATCCATTGGCAGTCTTGGGAGAAGTTATGCATCCCAAAGGAGAGTGGCAGTTTGGGTTTTCGGAGTCTCGAAGGCCATAATAAGGCTCTTGTGGCAAAACAAGTTTGGCGTCTTCTAAAAAATTTGAACTCTCTTGTAGCTCGTGTTCTGAAAGGGCGTTACTTCCCAGATTCTTGTATCTAGGATGCTGATCTCGGGTCTAGCTCTTCTTATATGTGGAGAAGTCTATTGAGGGGTAGAGAGCTTCTTATTCAGGGCATTCGTAAGCGAGTTGGAAATGGGGAAGATACCATGCTTGGCCAGAAGTGGTTACCGCGGGAAACTTCTTTCATGGTATGTACCCCTCACTCCGGCTATAAGCAGTGTACGGGTTGCGGATTTTCTTGATGAAGAAGGCCACTGGGATAGAGATAAATTGCACTATTACCTGTGGGATATGGATATTGACATTATTCTTTCTATCCCAATCTGCAAAACGAGGGTGCAGGATACATGAATCTGACATTATACCAGAAATGGTGATTTCACTACAAAAAGTGCTTGTATTCATTTCCTTACTACAAGTAGTTCAAGTTCTGCTAAAATGGATGCTTGGTGGAAAATGTTGTGGCAACTAAACATACCTAACAAAATAAAGGTTTTCATGTGGCGTCTCTTTCATGACATTCTCTCAACCAACCAAAATCTCTAGAAGCGTAACATGCCCGTTCATCCGTGGTGTGTGTGCTGTAGGAAAGGTCGGGAGACTATTTTCCATACCTTTTTTGGTTGCAAGAGAGCCAAAGTGATATGGGCCCTACTTCTCCCGAGGGTGCGTGAGTTGTTGTGCCACTATCCCTCGATCCATGATATTCTGCTGGAGCTGGCAGCTACTTCTCAGGTTGACGATATGGAGCTGCTCTGTGTAACTTGCTGGGCCATATGGAATGACCGTAACAACCGGGCACACGACCTTATTATTCCTTCTGCCTATTTGAAAGTATAATGGATTCGCAACTATCACAGGTCCTTCAGCCTCTCAAACGTTGCGGTGTCTCAGTCTGATTGCCCAAATGTGGCGGTCCCTGTTGACATTCAGGTGTGGAGGCCCCCGGTTGGGAATGAGTTCAAAATGAATGTGGATGTTGCGTGTCATCCGACAGAGGATAAAACAGGAGTGGGAGTGGTTATTCGTGACTCTAGTGGGAATTTAGTGATTGCCTCTTCAGTATGTATTCAAGGGAAACTTGATCCGTTGTCAGCTGAGGCCCTTGCTCTTCTCCATGGTCTGAAATTGGTGGCGAGTAAGGGCATTAGTAATTTGTGGGTCGAGTCTGATGCGCAAGTTTTGGTAAAGGCTATCCACTCTCATGACCTGCAGTTGTCCCCCCAAGGGGCAGTGCTTGAAGAGATTCGAGGATGGATGCATTTTCTTCAGATTAAGGGCCTTGCCTTTATCCCAAGAACAATTAATCGGGTCGCTCATAATGTGGCAGCTCGGGCTTTTATTGTTGGGGGCCCCTCCACTTGGGAGGGTCCTCTCCCATATTGGTTTCAACTTTTATTGCTTAATGATTGTAGCAATTGTAATCCTTACGTGCCTTCGGGCCACGTTTCTTGATTAATGAAGTTTGCTTGTTTCAAAAAAAAAAAAAAAAAAAAAAAAGAATTGCTCGAATACCAGTTCTACGGACAATCTAAAGAAATTGAAAAACTCTTCTAACTATTTTTTTTTCAAAAACAAATGATCAATTTGTTAGGTTATGCATGTGTCGTGTGCGTGTTATAAACGTCTTGGCTAAACCTATTGATGATCGAGGTAAAGTAAAATTTTAGTAAGAGTTAATTGAATCCACCGTTTTTGATATTATTTAATATTTTGAGATGTTTCTTATATAAGCAACTTCAACTCCAAAGATATCATTAACATTATTTAGGACGCAATCAAATTTTACACATGAGTTATCGCATCATTTGTAAATAATTCACTTAAGTTTTTTTTTTTTTTTTTTTTTTTGAAAAGTCACTTAAAACCATGATATTAAATTTTCGTATACATGTCGACATTTCCACGTATCCATAGGTTCGACATCGACATTTCCATCATACGTACCAAATCGATGAAATATTAAAAAAACAATAACAAAATGTAACATGAATATAATATTATAATAAATATATTTTAATTCATTTAAAGGTATAAAATGTTAATTTATTAATTTTTTTTTTTAAATCTTCCTAAAGTATTTACATTTTATTGATTTAAAAATTGAGACCTCGATATTTTGGTCCATATCCACATTCAAAATCTTGCTTAAAACTTTATAATCTTTATACATTAGTTGGAAAAAATAAAAATAAAAAACTCAGAATTTTCTTTTTCTAACTATTTAAAAGTTAAAATAGTAAAAAGGAAACTTTTTAAAAGCAATTAAACCCTACCTATAGGCTAGAGTTGAGAGGTATTTTGTAAAATTTAAGCTTAATTACCGACGTAATTGTACAATGTTTAAAAGCTTATTACCGTCAACGTATTTGTACAATAGGTTGCGCCGTGAAAGTAACCGCTGTTGCGCTAATGATCCTTGCGCGCCCCGAACACGAAAATTGCATATAAGTGCAGACATTTGAATACCGCATTCCATCAACGCTTTTCTGGCCTCAGCCGCTTCCAACAACACACAGCCATAGTTCGCATCTCTACCGCTGAAATCCCAGGTCTCTCTCTCTTTCTCTGTGACATTTGATCAAACTCGTAGATATTATTGTTTCTGAAAATCTCATCGCTTGTTTTCTTTCTTAGATCAATATTTTCGGATTTTTTCAGCCGCGTTCAATGAATATCTTTGAAGAAAAACTGTTGTCCTCCTAATCGGTAGTCGTTTAGTTCTGTATAGATCAGTTTCCGTCAATTTCTTCGAAGATTTTACTCTCTGAATTCTTTGCATTTAGCAATTCTCGGACTAATTTTGCTTTTTAAATCTCATTTCCTTTCGTTCTGTGCTAAACTTTGTGTTTGATTTTTTAATCATTAACTTTCCACTGATTTCATTTGATAGTTCGTTGGAATTTAGTCTTGTGCTCCTCATTTCGCCGACTACGTGAATTCAATTGCATGAATCAAGTCAATCTCATTCATCGACTTCACCTATGTTCCAAACTTGATGCAATTTTGATTCCGCTGGAGTACTACAGATAACGGTAATTACGTAATTAGAACCTACAAGCTTATAATCTTATAATGCGCATCAGTATAGCCATAGGTGCTTGTTGTACATGGTACATATGGAGCTCTGTTCATCAATCTTGATCACATTATAACTTACCATTGCATTTTCGATCCGGAGCATCATTATTAGAGGTAGAGGCATCGGATCTGAGTTGATGCTTCCATTTCATTAAGAAAAGTACTCTCTGGAGCACTTGCTCGAGCAATCTGGTGTAGACTAATCGCCGGAGTTTGTGGTTCCCCATCAGAAGAATGACCTAGTGCGATTTTGCAGCTTGTTTGTGTTCGTTAATTACATTTCCATACGAAGAGCAGGTTAGTACAGTTCTGCAGCTTGTTCATTTTTAAAATTTTCACTATGTTTCCATAGAACAAATTGGTTTAATTTAGCATCCTGTTTATTTTTAAATTTGGTTGAAGTTATAATCTAGCCAACTATGCAAAAATTTCAGATTATTTCAGGTGAGAACATAGGAGAATTGGCAATCACTTCAAATAGTTTACCACTATCTTGGTCTTGCATCTTTGCTTATCAAAACTCCTGTTGTGTTTCTCATTTCTGTTTTTTTTTTTGGTTTGATAGGAAATTTTGAGAAATTCAGATGAATACTTAATGGAAACATCAATCTTCAAATAGTTTATTCTCTATGTGGAACTGTCATCTTGTTTGCTCACTGTTTATAGGGGTCAAACCTAGTTCAGTATACGCGGATGGCAGAATCAAGGAAAGGAGCATCTTCAGCTACAGATCTTAGAAAAACTGATTCCATTCTAGGTATGCAATTTTAGCTTACATATGCAGAAGGAGCTTAACTTGGTAATTTGTTCTTATTACCCTTCTAAGGGAAGTGAGAATAATAACTTAATGTTTAATTTGTTGCAAGTGCTTACCATAATTCCTTTTAGGTTAATCGTATACAAAATTAGAAACTATATCACGTTAGCTGTCATAAATAAGAGAAAGAATACCTTAGAAAGCCTACTCAGTACTTCATGCATAGGATGAAGTATAATGAAGCAACTTGGTTTGTCTATTAGTCAGATGTTATGTGCAAATAATGTAAAATGGCTGAATTCTTGATTGTAAGGTCCTCAAATCATATGTAATGGAACCTCTACTCACCTTGACACAGATGAGGACATTGGTGACGAATTTATGAAATCCTGGAAATCAATATCAGTGGCAGATGATGACATGGGGGACTTTAGTTTTGGCACAGTCTCCAAAGGCAAGAAAAAGGCCTTTGATTTTGGGACTTTGTAAGTATTGCCAAAAATTTGAGTTACTATAAGGAAATTCAAAGTGTTTTTGATAGATCACCTCCTATAATCATTCAAGCCTCATCGGTCTCAGATATGGATATTTGTATCTACAGTAAAAGCTTTGGGTTTGATAATTTCTTTCCACCTGTTGTATGGTCATTTCTTTCCACCTGTTATATGGTCATTTTCATTTTCACGCATAAACAGATCTAGAGGTGTGGGATCTCAAATACTATGGTAGAAAGTAATCAATGAGGATTCATGTTACCGAAAAATCTTATTTCTTTTCTTCAGGGATGTTGATTTCAATCTGGATGGAAGTTTCGAAAAGCTATCATCATTCAAGATTGACATGCCAGATCTTGACTTTTCATGCCCGCCCAAGAAGACTGAAAAGGCTAGGAGTACTGGTAAAGAAGGATCACCCAATGAAAGTCTTGAAAAGGATATGGACAGCTTAAATTTCTCCTTTGATTTTAAAGAGTAAGTGGATAAGACATTTAGGGGAATGTTTGGACCTTCTTATTTCTTACAAGTTGTGTTTTGATTTTTAGACAGCCATGCCATTGAGCCTTAACTTACAACTTCTCATTATTACTTATGTCTGGAATAAGATTGGATAGCTTTGATGTTGATAAAAGCTTACAAAGTGGAGAGAGTAAACGACAACAAGATACCAAGGCAGTTTCTTCTTCTAGAGTCGAGCATGAAGCTTCTAATATCCACATAGCTGAAGAAAATACTACAATTGATAATAGTATAACTAAGAGACTTCCAGCATCAGGAAACGAGACCAGTTCTAAAGTTAAGAATTTTCAGGGAGATCATGGTGACCTAGAGTCAGAACTTGCTGATGGCACATCACATGAAGCAAGAAATGCAGCGCCAACTACAAATAAAGAAGAAAAATTTGAAAAAGGTTGCATGTCTGAAAAAGAAGCGTCAAAGAAGAGTCATCAAGCCATTCATGATGTACCTGTCAGGTGTATTGCCAGAAATTATGCACCTGAATCTACTTCAGAACCACAGTCTGAAATTTGTACGGCAAGAGGAGAACTAACAGTAGTTTCAGGTGGAACTGAAAATGTCACTGATGAAATCATAGATTCTGATGTAACTTGCGGTAAAAAATTTCCTCAAAGCAATTTGTCTCCAACAAATCTCTCTGTATCGGAGAGCAATCATACAGAAAAAGACAAGTCAGAATGCAGCCCCCCGAAGGAAGTTGTTGACAATGTTCAACTGTCTGAAGTTCATTTAGACCTCAAAGATTGTTCCAATTCATATGTCCCGAGGAAGCTTCTGCTTGACACGCAGGAAATCAGAGAAAACCAAAATTTGAAATTAAAATTGCCTACAGTTCTTTCATGCAGGTTGAATATTTATGCTTTATTTATATTAAAGTAATAAATGATCAAATAAATATACTCATATGAAAGTTCACTGAGATAAATTAATTCTGATCTTTTGCATTGGATATGTGAAGTTCGTTGAAGATAAATCCACTGCTGGAAATTATTTGCCTCAAGCATTTGCACAAACTCATGAGTTATTCTGCTAGAGATGTTGTGGAATTATGATTACATCCATTATTTGAGCTTTGAATGAAATGCATGATATTATCTTATAACATTTTTTTTCCTCCAAATTTCCTGATGTAGAGGACTGCCGGCGAATAAAGTGACAGAGAAAGAGAAAGAAATGGGTGGGAATTCTTCAATGTTAAGAAAATATGTTGTTTGCAAACCTCAATTACATCAATCATCATCTATCAGTACGAAACTTTCTACATTAGGCAAGAATAGAATTGATGCTCCAAATCAAATTTCTGCAGCTGGAGATGGGTAAGATGTTTTCTAATAACCAGTCCCCTTGTTTATCAAAATGTACTTGATATTGCAATCACACTATTGGAGGTAGACAAACAACAAACACGATAATTGCAGCATATGGCCATGAAAAGACGTCCAACAGCCTTGCTTGGTAATGTCAAGCAAGGCTTCCTAAAATGAACTTTTCAGTTAGAGCCGCTACAGCTTCATATTGGCTTTGTTAGATTTCCTTTATACTATAAAATTTTGGTATTCCGAATTCATGGCCATGGCCATTCCATATAATAATATTTGACCACGATATTTTTGTTCTGATTATATGCAAATCACAGAAATCTTTGCAGGTTCTCTCGACCGCATAATAAAGTAGCAAACACAGCACCGCCAGTTGTAGTACAAAGTGAAAAGAGCTTAGGAAAGCTCAGTGCTTTAAGGTGAGGCATATTATTAGGTTCCCTATTTTATGTTTGGACTAAGCCTTAAACTTCAATTTGAGATGGGAATCTATACCTGACAAGGGTATGCAGAATGGTATTTTTTATTTTTTTTAATGTTAGTTCTTATTCTTGCAGTGCCAGAGTTGATCCTAGCAATACATGTGGGAAAACAACTACTCAAACACATTGCAATTCTGAACCACTGAAATTACCAATGATACCTAGTAGAAGCGTGAAAAACATTTCAGCTCAAGAGAAGAAACTTTGTTCTATTAAAACTAGCTTAATATTTCCCAATCTTTCCAGCTTGAAGACTTCTAGGTATGATTATCTTTTTCTTCTTTTTTTCAAACCTCTTTTCGAAATATACTGGTTAATATTTGTATGATCACATCATTCTTTTTTGTCTAGGGCATTTGGAGGAAAGCAAGTTCTATCAAGTACTGGAGGTGTGAAAGAAAGGAAACTAGGAGAATCAGAACAAATTACAGAAGCAGGACAAAGAAGTAAAAAACTAGATATTGGCTATTGTGCTGAAAACCCTGAGAAACAGAAATTTATAATCTCCAACATGAAGCGTAAAACACTAGAGGTTTATATCTTTAGCTCATTACTCCACTTCACTGAGATGTCTAAAATAATTATGCTTTTTAATGCCAAATCCTAAAAAAAAGTTCTTTCTCCATAAGTTTGAAGAAGATATCATGGATTTTTACTCAACAAACTATTTACAGAAACCAAATGCAGATTCAATGTTGCTAAAACCTCTAAAGCGCCTCTGTGTATCACCTAGTGGATTTAGGTGACAGCATACCATTAATCTCATCTTTTATATTTACTGGATGATACTCTTGATTAATGAGTTGCTTTCCCGAATCACCTGCAGAAACACCAAAGAGCCGTTGGAGAAAAAGATAGAAGAACAGGTTGCACACTGAATTGGAGTTTCTGTAATTAATATAAATGAGAAAGTTGGTTGGGCATTAAATAATTTAAGAAAACAAAAACGAGTAATTTTTATTATTCCATTCTGTTTTCCTTTTTTGGTGAAATCAGGTTGAAAGTATGATCACCGCTTCCCATGACCAATTAGCCTCCAGTATTGACAATCCTCACGTGCCAAATGCGATGGAATTGGAAATATCTTTGGTTTTGGAAAATGATCGAAATGTTGAAAAAGCAGAAGCCTATTCACAGCAGCTTGAAGATGCAAGTAAACTGTACATTATTCTGTCTTTTGTCAGATTAAGCAGTAACTTTCTGATGCCTTTCATTTGGAAAAGGGAGCTAGAGACATACAATAATAACCACTAATGAAGTGACAAAATGTTAAACTTGAAAACAACCTTTAAAGAGAGCTCAAGAATCTATTGTTTTAACTTCTTACCAGATCTGTAATATGCTGAGAAAGAAGCAAGACGAGGCCAAGGAAATATTAGTCCGAGCTATTGTTAACAACAATAATCTACTCATGCTCAATCATCCCATCTATGAGGAGAAGATATCCTTCCATTTTATTTTCTTTCGGTTTTTCTTTTAACGCTCTCTTATTTGAAACCCCATTCCTTAACAAGCTCGAACATTAAGAAGGTTCAGAAATTTGCTGCTAAACTGTTGCCCAAGGAGCTTCAGACAAAAGCAGCTTGAATCTTTACTGGTATGCATCTAACCAATTTGAGACCTTCTGAACAAATTTCGTTGGGTTCCTTAGGCACAAAGTTCGTACATTTTTTGCATTGTCAGAAGTAAATGGAAAACTAGAAAAGTATGTCATATAGGGAATGGTGTCCACGTTCACATTTTCCCAACTGAGGACTGATGAAATATAGTTTTCTAGCACAATGAATAATGTCAACACATCTAAGAATCTTATCTTTGTTATTCTTCTCCTTTGAACCGCACATTTTACTTCTAAATCAGGAGGGAATACTTTGGTATAGGTAATCTTATTTTTCTTTCGATTCAATAGAGATTTAGACTATACAGATTAACTTGATAAAGAGTGGATATGGGAGAGTTGGTTTTATCATAAGCACTTTTAAAATACATTCAAATTAACTCAAAACTGCTGAAGACACGTTTGGAACCAGTTCAATAGTTCACCTTCATTCACTAGGGACGAAATTAGAAACCTTGACATTTCCAGTTTTAAGTTATGAAAAGAGTAAAGAAACTTACTCAAATAGGAATGCACCTAAAATAAGCCGCTTCTTGTTGCGGTGGCCAATTTGTCAATTGCTGAACTGCAATTGGCTAGCATTATTGACTTCATTTATTTTTGAAGCCGCTTCTTCTTTTAACCTCATCCAATATCTACATTTCTTTTCCTCTTCAAAGCTTCCAACTCTTTTGACTGCCCTCCACAAATCTGAACATCTATAAGCGATATCAAAACGTGGCCACGGGGAATAATAGGACAATTGTTTTTGTTTTAAATAATTCTAGTCAACATCGAAAAAGTCTTAACCTAAAATCAAATATAGAAAATGGTAAACTCGCACTAAGATGTATCCAGCACTATTGGGTCTCTACGTGTTGATAAGTTGGATAAAATTGAGATTCTCTCCTACACCAGTAAGAGCAAAAAAAAAAAAAAAGGCCGACTATTTGTCAACGAAAAGGAAATGGATCATATGAACTAAAAAACAAGTCTAATTATCACTTGAACACTTTATCATCTACCCCAACCCCACCAATGTAAAAGTGATGACATCAGAGTTCTCTTTTGGATATATTTATACATATGGAAGGATATAATTTATCAACTTTAGTTTATAGAATTAGGCTAATTGGATCTGATTTTATATAAAATTGAAATCCAGAGTACCCTCAAAAGAAAATATAATCTTCTTCATGTTTATCCTTGGGGCATCGTAAATAGATATAACTAAAAAACACACACAACTAATCAGAAGAAAAGAAAGAAGAAGAAGATCAATAAGACCAAGCCGCCATGCCATGATCTTAAAAAGAGAAAAAGGAATAGACAACACAAGAATATCCTTGTTATTATTCCTCCTCTCCTCCCCATGAAACTTTGGGCCTCAACTCCTGTGGCAGTGCTTGAGAACTAGCTCAAAAGTTTATGGATGCTTTATGTACTGTTGGAGTATGAGGATTTGAACCTCTGACCACAAGAGAAGGAGTACATGTCAGTACATGTCAAATACTGCTGAGTGAGCTAGTGAGCTAGAGTATTATCAATGTCTTGGGACCATTTATTGCAGAATATTAGGTTGTGGTGTGCTGTAAAGCAAATTCAGTTAAAGGTGGCTAAAAAATGCAAATATTTTTAGCCGAAACAATATAGTGTTCCTTTAGATCATAAATGAAGGAGAGTATGAGATTCCCTTGTCTCTTTCATAGTTAGTTTCAGTCCAGGTTTGGCCTTGTTGTCTTCAAGAAATTAAACGAATGATTAGCTCTATTTGTCTTAAATATGAAAAATATTCGAGCAGTGGAAATTGCTGGAAAATTGCATTGACCAACTTTGCCGAAGCATTTAGTAAATGAAAATTTGAACTGCAGTATCACAAAACCACTACCTCTTGAAGATACCATGTATATTCATCTCATTAAAGGATCACAAAAACAATCTTCCCTGACGAGGATTAACGAGAAAAGTTCTAGCACTATGGTAGTGTAGGATGGTTACTGGTTAGTGGTTGATTTTTTATTCATATTTTTAATTACATTATTTTTTGTTTTAATATTTTATGTTAGGTTAAGTTACAAGTTTCATTTTTTTGAACTTTTAGAATTGTGTTTATTTGGTGCCGTATTTTAAAAAGTTCTTATTAGTTCTTAAACTTTTAAATTTATGCCTATTCAATCTTTATATTTAAATTTGTGTTTAATGGATCTTTCTTTTACCTCAATTCATTTACGTGTTTTCCAAATGCTTAAACTCTTTCAAAATCGGCTAGTATTCTTTAAATATATAGCGTCACACCAGATTAAACTGATGACACAAAATGAAAAGTTCAGAATCTTATTTAATACTTTTAAAATGGGCAATTGCTCATCGAGTTTGTATTCTATTGAAAAATTATTTAAATTTTAAAGTTCTTTTCATTTTCCATTTAAATATAACAGGATCGAGTTGTACGTGTATCAAAAAAAAAAAAAAAAGGTCTTTTGAGATTAAATCTACCATGCCACTTCATATAAAATTAGATTAAAAAAGATGATTTTGGCGAGTATAAAAAGCTGCCATATCTCAAAACTAGCTATACACATCACTACAAATTATTCCTTCAAATACAAACTGACGTATACAACAATGACCAAGTTTAGCTTTTGGGTGTGCCTGGTCTTGTTGGGCTTGTACTGTTTTGCAGGGTCTGAATCTCGACTACTTGTTGGTTTAAACTCAGAACCAGACTTTCCGGCCATGTCATATCGGCCGGCGCTGTTGGGTTCCAAAGAGAACTTTCACATTGGGCTGGTCGCCGTTGAAGGTTCAGGAAGCATTCGTCAACGTGAGTTGGAGCGTCGGTCACCGGGAGGCCCTGATCCCCACCACCACTAATCCTCACAATCCTCCCACATCAGTGTTATAAGAGAAATTAGTCGAATTGGCTCGAGTTCCAATAATGTGACCATTTCATGTACGTGATCGAAACTAAAAATTGTGATTTTACCATGTATTCGAGAGTTTTGAGAAGGAATTTTTCCTCATTTTATAATTTTGTGCCCTTTGAAGTTTTTCTTCTACTCCAACTTCAATTGTTTTGTTGATCCGGATAAAGTTACAATGCCGAACTTTTTTCGAATCAAATTTCTTTAGAAAGATCTTTTGTTTTTCTCATAATAGTATGTTTTAGTTCCCGTACGAAGTTTTTGCTGACATGTTTTTTAGCGACATCATACAAGGATACAAGTATTGGATAAGAATCTACAACGTACCAGAACACCTTTTATTTTATTGATGATCCTTTTTACTCCTACACCATCTAGTTCTCCATGGAACAATGGAACAATATAATGTGATATCTAACACTTTATAAATCCTTAAACCCTTTCCCTTCCTACTAAGTTTAGAAAATGTTGTTGTAAATTATAGATAAGAAGTGGTTTCAAGATAAAGAATTTGATTTCTTGGAGTGATCATAGTGGAATAAAGTTAATGGAGAAGTCACACCTTGCCACTTGACAAAACCTTTACCTGAGAGATTTTCACCTTTTATGACTCATTGGTGAATTCTTTTGAAGTCACTTTTCTAACAAAAGAAATTTCTGCAAACACTTGCACTTGAAATCTGATCGCTTGTAAGATTCTATTGTAGAGACGACAATTTTTCTATGGAATTCGCCCTAATATATCTAAACATGCATAATATCATATACAAAAAATTTGGATGTTACATGCAGTATCATCGATAGGTCTTAATAAGTATCTAAAATGAGAAAATTTAAGCCCGATTGATAACTATTTGATTTTTATTTTTTACTTTTGAAAATTTTGTTGTTATCTCACCTTCTTTACAATATTTTTCATCTTTCTCAAGATTCATTAGAATTTTTAATCAAATTTCAAAACAAAAACATTTTTTTTTTTTTTTTTTTTTTTTTAGTTTTCAAAACTTAACTTGAATTGTGAAAACACTTATAAAATGTAGATAACAAAACAAATGAACTAATAGATGAAAGTAATGTTTATAAGCTTAATTTTCAAACACTAAAAAACTAAAAATCAAATAGTTAGCATGATTCATACCAGACTTTAGATATTTAATTTATACTTTGTCAATGTGTACAACAATCACATGTATTTTCTGAATTCGATTCCAATTTTTTATTTGCAGATACATTTATTAGTTTTATTGTTTTTGTTGTATTTGTTTTTTCTATTTTAGTATTTTATTTCAATATCAAATATAGATGAGATTTGAGAATGGATAGAAAATGTTTTAGATATAATATATATATATATTCTGCAATCACATAATCTTGACTAGAAAATAATCTTAACTAAATATTTAGAACCTTCAAACTTTTTTTTAAAGGAATTTAACTAAACTTATAAGATAATTATATTGAATGACATCTTTTAATTAGACAAATATAATACTAACGTCAAACATAATGATTTGTTATGGTTTGGTAATCAACCTCATTTAACTTTATATATAAAAACGTATATTTCACTTCAATTTTTCATGATATAAATTTCTAAAGCTACCAACCTTTAATGATGATTTCAACATTGATATTAAGCAAAAATATAGATACACACTATCCCTAAATCTTAAACTCTTAATACCCCTTTTGGTATGGGGAAGGAAAGTGAGATCTGCAAATATTTTCTTGATATTTGATGAGTCGGCCGTACTATGATCG
This sequence comes from Herpetospermum pedunculosum, assembly GCA_028017165.1. Classification (NCBI taxonomy): domain Eukaryota; kingdom Viridiplantae; phylum Streptophyta; class Magnoliopsida; order Cucurbitales; family Cucurbitaceae; genus Herpetospermum; species Herpetospermum pedunculosum. The sequence continues at coordinate 73,934,891 of CM051525.1, forward strand.
CTCAGGCAATATGCCCTACACGCTACACACAAGAATGAATTGTTATGCAGTTAATAAACTCTTTTTTGCAGGCAACCTATCAAACAAATAAGATCACATATTTTTTAATATTTCGTTTAGTCATGTACATATCTTGGTCTTTCATTTTTATGTTCTTGTTCGTGTTCGGAGAGAGAATGGGCACGACTCCCCCTCTCCCTGTTCTACTGTTCAAATTCATGTCCGTCGTTCGAAATTTCGTAAATAATGACTATTCTCAACTGGTTAAGAAGAAGAAGAAGGAAAAAAAAAAAAAAAAAAAAAAAAAAAAAAAAAAAAAAAAAAGTTGGAATGCGCATCACCCTGGTTGTTGGAAAAAAAAGAAAAAAAAAATGACTGCTTAAAATATTGGCAATTGTAGGTAGTGTCATTAAATGAGATCACCCGCAATAGGAAATAGACTGAAATTAGCAATATAATGAATATGAATATTGTTCTTTTTTATGATCAACTTTGTCATAAATGACGTATATTTTATCCTACATGTTTTTCTATAACAAGTTGACTTATTAACTAAACATCTAAAGTGTCTATATATACACATATAAATTTATAAAGAATCTTCAGCACCAACGTCACAAAATAAGTGGTTCATCAGGGAAGCTATATATATATATATATATATATATATATATATATATATATATATATATATATATATATAGTAGTGTATGTATACGTGTGTATTAGTACGGAAAATAGATAGATGCTGTTTTCTATCAGAAAAAACCCAAGGAAGAAGACAATGACGAAGCTAAAAAAAGAAGCCGTCTTTTTGCCTTTTTTTTCTTTTAATGTTAAGTGGTTGGGTCAATGATTTGGAATCATTTCAAATCCTTTTATCATCAAAGAGTTGTTTTCCATTAAAAAATACATATCATGATCAAAGTTATTGGATTTTTGTAGATTTTTATCGAATTTATGTGTTTATAGGAGTTTTAGAAATTGAATTTTAATTTAAATAATTTATAAATTATAGTTGTTATAGTTACTAGTTGAATATAAAATATTATTAATTAATTTATGAACATATATTATATTATACATATTTTAATTTAACAAAAATTAATTAAGTTTATAACATAAAATACTATTTTCGATAAAGTTTTTATTTTTTTTTTAAAATAATTCTGTATTTTAAAATTTAAAATTCAAAATCTGAATATTCGATTAAAAATAAAAATGTTGTTTTCAAATGTGTAGGATTTTGATCCTAGAATTTTTTTTTTTTTTTTTTTTTTTTTTTTTTTTTTTTTGAAAAGTGATCCTAGAATTTGAAAACAGTACAGTACTAAAAAAAAAAAAATACATCTGTCGAAAGTATAATCATTGAAGTCAAGTAAATTTATAAATATAAAACAGAATTCAAATTGCTTAAATAAAAATAACAAAAAAAAAAACTGACCGAATTCAAAAGTGAAAAAAAAAAAAAAAAAAAAAAACTGACCGAATTCAAAAGTGAGAAAAAAAAGACCAGAGAAACAGACAAAATAAAAATAAAATAATGAAAGAAAATAAAAATAAATGAAAGAAAAAGAAAGGTGGTGGAATCTGATTTAAAACAAAAATAGAAAAGATAAGAATATATGAAGGGGGTGTGTCGTGTAGTTTAAAGGGTTTAATATTATATTGCGTCCAAAGAAATGAAGGATTGCATGTAAAGTGTATAAGTTGTGTAGGTTTTCCATATTTTTGCTGCGCATTGAAAAAAAAAAGAAAAAAAAAAGGAAAAAAACTTCATTTCAAATGCAATGTCAACGTGGCCGCTATTAGTATTCATTTTCAACCACTAAATTATAACAAAAAATCATTGACTTTTGCTGCAACTGAAAGCACCTTGTATGTGTTAACGACCACGAGGTCTGTGGTTCGAATCCCCCCACCCCCAATGTACTCAAAAAAAAAAAAAAAAAAAAAAGAAAGCACCTTAATTTGTAAACTTGTTTTTTTTTCGTTGACAAAAAAGATTTAGAACCGGTTGATAATGCATTTAGTTTTTTTTTTTCTGATTTTATTTATTTTTTATTTTTTATTTTATAAAAATAAAAACTATATATGTTTGATAATCGTCTTTTCATATTTGATAACTGATTTTTTTTTTTTCTGTTTTTTTTAAATAGAAAACCAAATTTGTTTAATATACTTTTGGTTTTTGAAAACATAAAAGTTCAAAAGTGGTTAGATAATTCCTATTTGTTTTGCATTTTTTTTTCTAAAATAATGTTAATTTATTAGAATGTAAAAATTGCAACATTTATCAAAATTTAATTAAAGTTCAATTATTTGATGAAATTGAAAATTTAGGGTAAAAAATGATTTTTTTTATAAAAAAAAAAAGAATTTATTTTGTCGATAGTTTAATATATTAGACAATATTTAGTTGACGTTTATCAACCCTAAAGACAGGAAAATAAAATATGTTAATTGTGTAAAACGAATAGGTATATTGGTGTAACATCACAATAATATATCAAATCGAGCATAACTCAATTAACATAAGGTTGTGCCCTTGACTAAGAGGGCATGGTTTCATTAATTAAAATACTTTTGCAAAAAATATAAAACATCACAATAATATTAAAATATAATATACTAAAAAAATATACTAATAATATTAATGATAGTTTTCATTGAAAAAAAATATCAATGACAATTTGATTTCAATTTCAATAAATAAATAAACCTTATAATTTCAATAATTATATCTAATTTGTTGACAATTTAAATAAAATTAAAAAAAAAACGAAATTTTTTTTGAAATAAAAAACCTGTTTTTGAAAACTTTCTTTTTTGGTTTTTAAAATTTGTTAATAATATAAAAATGTTTTCAAAAACTTAAAAACTAAAAACTCAATTGGTTACCAGACCTGTTTTCTAAAAACCAAAAACCAAAACAGAAATGAATGTGTTAAAAAACTCAATTAGCATTTTAATTTGTAGATTTTCTTTTTTTAAACAATAAGTGGGGTTGAAAAATCCAACCTCCATCCTTATTTTTTGTTGGATGATATAAAATTTAATTTCACTTGAGCTGCATTCATGTTGACATTCTCATCCTTGATGTATTAATTTTATTAGCATATTTTTATGAGGTCATAAGTTCAATCTCCACTCTCATTTTTGTTGAACTAAAAGAAAAAGTTTTATTAGCATCTCTATATTAGTTTCAAGTTGCGAATACACTTCAATTATTGAAGATATTAGTAACCTCTATTAAAAGTTATAATTTCAAATCTCACCTATCTTCAAATTATAATACTAAAAAAAAATGTTAACTTGAAACAAATACGTAAATATCCATGAACTTTAGGGTAGATTTCAAATTTTCAATTATGTCCCTAACTTTTTAAAACTTCATTTTTACTCTCAACTTGAAATGTGTATCAAAACAACCATAATGTCAACTTTTACTTTAAAATGAAGATAATCATGTGATGTGGTAGTTACTTGTAAAATAGTTGTGGCATAGGTGACAGGTGACAAATTTCATGTATAATTGATACTTCTTTAACTCTGAGTCCTGTTTAGTTAATCCAAAAATTATGATACCAATTATCCATCCAACTTTAATTTGTATGATGACGACATAGATAATTGGGGAGTTCATTTATTTAACGATAGACCTGCATGCTCACAATCCCATGAATATGTGTATATATATAAAGCAGTATAAATCATTTCAATTTCAAATCTCATAGGTTGTGAATAACCTGATCAACATGACCAGGCGGCTATGGCTGAGCTGCAATTTCAAAAGCTTTCAGAGGATCATTAAAGTCTATTTCTGAGAAAAGTGGAAGATCAGCAGGCAGCGTTTCTGGACTCAATCCTTCTTCTTCCAGCTTCTGGACAACTTCCTCGAACACGATCCTGTTTCCATTTCGAGTCAGGTGCAGCCCATCACTGCAAACAAATGGACAGATCAGGCTCAGATCTATTAACTTGAGAAGGACTAAGGACGAGAAAAAACACGAGACACACATTCATGATGAACATGGTCTTCATATCTAATGCAGGTTGAATATTAACCACAACCAATTGGCTGAGTTGGCTAATCTTGCTGTCTGTGTCTTATGGCCTCCAATTGGAAAGTGAAGGGAAAAACCAGGGGAGTCAGCTAGAGAAGCAATCAGCTGAATATTATGAGAAGAGTGACTTGGTAATTTCAAATAGCTGGTTGAATAGAGGAGTGGAGATATAGGAGTAGTTTGTTAGGCAAGGGGAACGTTCACACAGGAGACTGCCATGGGAGCGGGCGGGAGGCTAGGCGCTAGGTGCGAAGGGGTAGTCCTCTCCTCTTGAACTATGTGTTGCGGCCCCTTTTTTGTTTTGTTTTAGCTATCTGAATAATAGCTTCCCTTTGAAGCTTTTTCAATCTAGTGCTAGATACTTCACATCATACAGAGTAAAATTAGGAAAGAGAAGTTTTAACAGGCCCAACTGTCCACCAAAGAGGAGAAAAAAGGCAGCTTACAATTAAGGCCGATAACCATTTTGGTTTTAGTTTTCTGTTTTTAAAAAATATGCCTTGTTTCCTCACAAATTTTTTTTTTTTTTTTTTTGGTAAGTTTTTCATCTTCCTTCAAAACACATTTGAATTCTAAGCCAAATTTCAAAAACAAAATCAAGTTTTTAAAAACTACTTTTTTCAGTTTTCAAAATTTGGCTTAGTTCTTTAAAACGTTTATGTAGGTAATAAAGCAAGAAAACTATAGGTGGAAGCAATGTTTATAAGCTTAATTTTTAAAAACAGAAAACGAAAACAAAAACAAAATGACAATCTATGACAACTAATGACCGCGTGATGTGACAAAAATGTACTCTTGTCCAAGGTTACAAAGTTTAATGTCCTGAAATAATTCCACATCTTGCTAATTCCAGATCAATCTATACATAATCAGAGTTCAACAAAACTAACAAATAATATGGTAAGGATGCCAGCCGATTATCTGAACCAATTGCTTATGTAGAAGATATCAGAGCTAACATAAAAGTGAACACAAAAGTACCTTAAACAAGCCTTTTCCCAGCCAGGAACTTGCTGCATCTTAGTCCAAATATCAATCACAGAAACCCCACATTCTGTAGCAACAGCAATGCAAGCCTTGGCATAATCACCAGCTGCATTGTTAGTCCTCTCAGGCTTATTTGATGGATTTTTTATGTAAGGGTTTCTGCAGAAATTGTTTTCATTTCCCATTATCAGAAGTATCATTCAAAAACTTGAGATTGGAAATCTCTCAATATAACTTGAGCCAAACCAAGATAATAGGAGAGATAAGCATCATACTGTAGGCGCCCTTCTTCATCAATAGGAGGAGGAGTGATAAGCAGAATCCGAGTTGCAGGCCATTTCTTCTGCAAATCCAATAGAAGCAAATTCAGACTCTATTTGAATTGAAAGAAAGAGAAGTTAAACAGATAAAATCATTGTGTTTTAGTTTGGTTTGTGAATAGAACATGTAGGCACCACAGCCACTAACTTTACTGCAATAACAAAAAGTTTCCACAACAAGATTTTGAATAAAGGTAAAACGACTTTTATCTTAAACTTTTCTTTTTACATAAACATTACAGTAAGAGATCCAACTAAAGAGTTTATAACCATCAAAGTAATCCTCATTTTTCAATTTCATGCCAACTAAAAGGGTGTCTTCTCCAAAAACTATGAGTTAAAAAGGTGTTAGTTTTCCTTAGACAATGTATTAGGACAACACACATTTTCACATCTTCAAACAGTATAATATTATCCCCTTTGGGGCCTAAGCCTACATTATTTTACCTTTAGAATCTACCTAAAAAGTCTCATGCTGATAAAGCCATTGTCATTTCTTATGCACCTAAAAACTTGATGTTCAAATTCCAATGCAAAATAAATTCAAAACTTTGGGGATAAGTCCGGGGAAATTTCTAGTACTACGGTAGTACATACGTCTTTCATGTACAATTTCATACAGTCATTAGGTGATATATTACTCCACACTATTCTTAAATGCTTATGTTATAGCAAAGCAGGAATGAAGTTAGTATGTAAAATTTCCCCGAGATGATCCCGAGGGTATATTCCTTCTCAAGAAATCAAATCAATGGAGAATGTAGCAGGTAATGAAAAAGACCTAATATTTTGGCAATGATAGATTCTACATATACCACAAGAGGATACCTTGAAAAAGGAAACCAATGAAATGAGGTTTTGCTTGTATTCACTGAGAGGCACATGTTGGAAGGCGCCATATCTATCTGGAAGGCAAGCGTCATTAGCTCCAAAGAACACCGTCACGGCAAGCGGTGAGCGAGCGCCGCCGTCTCCGCCGTCGCCATGTTGTTCTGCTGCCGGGAAGACTCGTTCAAGCACCTTAAGAGCCCATCTGGTATTGTAGCCACTGTACCCTCTAACCACCACATCGACCTAATGACATTAAAACAAAAGAAAAAAAGCAAATCACCCAAAATCTGGCAGATTCAGAATCAGAAATGTGTAAAAATATCAAAGCAAAAAAGCAGACGATACCCTGCGAGAGAAATGATGGGCTAGAGCGGCTCCCCAGCCGCCATCGTCAAAAGAAAATTCTGTAATGGAATCGCCGAAAAGATAGATCTTTGGTCTCATCTTTCAAATGGGTTAATCTTATTTCCTCAGAAACAGGCCGAAACCTAACACAAATTGGATTTCCCACAACCACAACACAAAGCAGTAATTCTTGTTTGCCAACCAATTTGGTTACGTCTTTTCTTAATGAAGTGGTTACATTATTTTATTGTGTGTACCTAAATTCATACTTTTTCAATTACAAACTTGTTAAAATCGTGGAACGAATATTTAGTATAAAAGACTCGCACCCAAAACTCTGAAAAATGGGTTGGGAATGGATTAGACATTCTTGTCTTTGTCTCCATTATTCATCTTCTGTCGCCAAACTGTTCGATGTATTGCCTCAACAAATGATTTGCTTTCATTTGACCAACAGTCAGAGTGGAAAATCCAAGGAAATTCCCACATTTTTGGTCATTTCTCTTTATTTGTTTTTGAAGTGCAATCCGGCTACAGTGTGGGTGAATAGTTCCTAATCACATACGTGGAAAACATCTCCACAACTTCTCCTTTTACTTAGCCCAATGCACTTACATCTATCACGGCCGGACCACATGGGGAGGTCCCGACAGCACCGTCTTGGAGTTTTCCAACTGCAAAGATTACAAAATGAATGTTGATGTTCCTTATCATCCTTTTGAAAATAAAACTGGAATGAGAATGGTTATTCATAATTCAATAAGAATTTGGTGTGATAGCTGCACCGGACTGTATTTAGAGGAAGCTTGATCCATTGTCAGCTGAGGTTCTTGCTCTTTTTTTATGGTTTGAAATTCGACAACAGTGAGGCTCTTGCTCTGTTGTTCGGGTTAAAAGTAACAACTTGATCCCGAGAACAATTAATCGAGTGGCTCATAGTGTGGCGGCTCAGGCATTCATCACTAGGGATTGCTCCTCTTGGGAGGGATTTATACCAAGTTGGTTACAAGTTTTGTTATAATCATGTTGTGCCTACGGGCTTTCTTTAGACATTTAAAAAAGCTCATTTTTTTTTACCATTGAGAAGTTTCATTATTCTATTCTTAACAAACACATTTAATAGAAAATATGTATTTTCAAAGTGAGCTTAATATATACATCTTTAAAGTCGAGATTCAAATTTTCATACCTCCAACTGTGCTTGTTGTGGGTTGATCGAGAAATGAAATTCCCTGAGTTTAATAACAAAAGACCCAACAAGCTTAAATGTGCCAAAGAGAAAGTATCAAAGTGGCTGCTCCACTATCAAGTTGTAAAAAGAATACGACCACCTAAAAAAGGAATACATCCCATCGTACAACCCATCACATAAAATCACTATAAATAAAAGGGTTAAAACACTCGTTTAACATATGCAACTATCCACTATGCTTCCTAATTACTATTTCTAAACTTTGGTATTAGAGTGTGCGGGGCACAACACCACATCAATGTTTAGGATGAGGACTTGAAGATCAGACTGTCGACCACCTGCCAACGAAGACGAGAACTTGAGAGTCGACCTGTGGACTATGCATCTACAGTACTAAAAAAAAGTATACATATTTGCTGATGGCACCTTTCAATTACAATTATACTTGGAATAATCTAATTTCAAAGATGGGAACGGCAAGAATATTTATATGCTACTAGTCATAAACAAACGGCATCATGCGTGGTTTGAAAAAGGGGTCAAACCTGGTGATCACAACCGTCAACAATAATACAGGGGAAAGGGAAACTAATTGAAACATTGTATTTTCACCTAAAACAGATGGAGAGGAATAATGAGTTGCACCTGCACCAGATTAGCACCACATCTTTCTATGTCCGAATTAATATTTTAAGCTTTTGATTGAAACCAAACCAAAACCACAAACCACAGTGCTGACAAACAAGTTGCATGTTTTTTTAACACATATTGAAAAGAAACCACCGTTTGCAAAGTGACTGCCTACTTTTTACACGACGACAAATGATGGGATTTCACTTTAGAAATTAACAATCATTTTGACTCCACCGCCCACAGTTTCAGAAACCCATCTCAAGCTTCAAGCTACCTTTCTTTCCCCATTCTCCAAAATTCCTATAATAAGTAACAACTCCAACAAAACCCACAATTAGTAACCTCAAAATCGGACCTTTTTAAGTTTTTTTAAAATGGAATCTGCTAATTCAATTGGCTCTGCGTCTCATCCCACTTCAGTTCCACTTCCGGTGACTCCCAATTCCTCAACCGGCACGCTCGGCAGCCACCTCGCTCGGCGGCTCGTCGAGATCGGAGTCAAAGATGTGTTCTCTGTTCCTGGGGATTTCAATTTGACCCTTTTGGATCACTTGATCTCCGAGCCAGAACTCAACTTGATCGGGTGCTGCAACGAGCTCAACGCTGGGTACGCCGCCGATGGCTACGCTCGAGCCAAGGGCGTGGGTGCATGTGTGGTCACTTTCACCGTCGGTGGGCTTAGCGTGTTGAACGCTATTGCTGGAGCTTACAGTGAGAATTTGCCTGTGATTTGCATTGTGGGAGGCCCTAATTCAAACGATTATGGTACTAACAGGATCTTGCATCATACAATTGGACTTCCTGATTTCACCCAAGAGCTTCAATGCTTTCAAACAGTCACATGTTACCAGGTAAACTCAAGATTACGGGCTGTTTGGGGGCGTGTAGGTTAAAATAGTACGTACATACTATTGATTTTTTTTTTTTTTTTTTCTTTCAATAATACATGAGTGGGATGAAACCTAGGATCTCATAATCATCCGTGAGCTATGTTTTTGTTGAATTGAGCTGTACATCATACCAATTGAGCTATGCTTTTGTTGAATTGAGCTATGTTCTTGTTGGTTATCCTCGGTTTGTCGTTTCTAATTATGAAAAATACATATTTTTAAAGTTCAAAAGAATTTTTTTTTTAAAGTCTCATCATGATTTAAACCTATCTAAAGTTTTGTATTTGTGTATATTTTAACCAAAATGTCAATTCAAGGTCAAGCATTAAACTCAACATTTGTTTGGAATGGCTTTAAAATTATTTGAGTATTTGACAATTGTACCACTCAATATTAGAGAGAAATTGTATAAATAATTCGATTTTGTATCCGTAGTTATTGGGAGTAGACAAATTTTAAGCTCTACATTCAACGGTTTTAAAGAAACAGACATATTGTAAAGTGGTCATTAGTCTTTTTTTAAGTGTATAAAACTTGTTTTTTTCACTCACTTTGTAAAGCACTTTCATTCCAAATAGGCGCCGAGTTTTTTTCAATTTAGTTTATGAAGTGGTAATGTGGCAGGCGATTGTGAATGATTTGGATGATGCGCATGAGTTGATAGACACTGCGATTTCAACTGCTTTAAAGGAGAGCAAGCCAGTTTATATCAGCATAAGTTGCAATCTTCCTGGAATCCCTCATCCTACTTTTGCTACAGATCCAGTCCCCTTCTTTCTTGCTCCAAAGTATGACAATTTTAATGATTAGTTAATTAACATTACTTGAATTGAATCTAATTTAACAGCAATGCATATATAAGTATATATATACATGTGTGAATTTGTGTCTTCTGACGTAAAGTTCTGGATTCGCCACTGGTTTCAGAGCCAGCAACCAATTGGGATTGGAATCCGCAGTTGAAGCAACTGCAAACTTTCTGAACAATGCAGTGAAGCCAGTGATTGTGGGTGGTCCGAAGCTAAGAGTGGCAAAGGCACAACGGGCCTTCATCGAGCTCGCCGATGCAAGTGGATACCCGATCGCGGTTATGCCGTCGGGAAAAGGGCTGGTGCCGGAGCACCACCCGCAGTTCATAGGGACGTATTGGGGCGCTGTAAGCACCAGCTTCTGTGGGGAGATAGTTGAATCAGCTGATGCATATGTTTTCGTTGGGCCAATATTCAATGATTACAGCTCTGTTGGATACTCTCTGCTTGTGAAAAAGGAGAAGGCTGTGATTGTGAATGAAAACCGTGTGACAATCGGCAGTGGGCCGTCGTATGGCTGGGTTTTCATGGCGGATTTTCTAACTGAATTGGCTAAAAAGTTGAAGAAAAATCCCACTGCTCTTGAGAATCATCATCGAATATATGTTCCTCCTGGTTTGCCACTCAACTATGCAAAGGATGAACCTTTACGAGTCAATGTTCTCTTCAAACATATTCAGGTTAGCCATAGAATAAAAATTCAAACTTTGAATGTTTAGAGGATAAAGTTTTCAATTTCTTGACGATGCTGGATTGGATTTTGTGTTTTACTTTTCAATAGTATATGTTGTCTGGTGACACTGCGGTAATTGCTGAAACGGGTGATTCCTGGTTCAACTGTCAGAAGCTTCGTCTTCCTGAAAATTGCGGGTGAGATTGCTTTCTGGATTTTGTGTTTTTTATTTTTTAAAATTTAGTAGAAAAAACAGTTAAAAAAGATTGTGGCTGCTGAGATTTGAGCCAGGCACAACGTCTAAGAGGAGAAAAAAAAGAGAAAATAAATTGTGGCTGCTGGGATTCGAGCCCAGGTCTCCACGGCCACAACGTGGAATTCTTACCACTAAACTACAGCCACTTTATTGTAAAATAAAGAAATTTTGTAAATAAGTTAGCTTAAGATAGAGTAAGATAGCGTTTTGTTTTTTCATTTTCGTTTTTATTTTTTTTAATTTAACTAAGAATTCAAATATTATATTAAAGAAATTATAAGGAAACAAACTTATATTAAAAAACTGGAAACTAAAAACTAAATTTACTATAACCCATATGTTTAATCTTTTAGGTTAATCGATGATTTAACACGACTCTTCTAATGTCATTTTCTTCTTAACAAAGAATAAAATAAGCGCAGAAGAAAGATCGACACATATTTACGTGGTTAACTAACGTCGTGTTAGCTACGTCCACGGACAGAAGGGAGAAAACAATATTATTACGAATAGGAGAGAATTACAAAATGTCAGACTAGGGGCGACTGAAGTCATTAGAAAATTTATATATGACACTCTGACCTAATAAAAAATAGGTCAAAGCCCAAAACGAATAAGTAAAAACTAAATCGGGGTGTTGCTCCCCATACCCCTACTAGAACCAGTCGTAGAGGGTCATAAATTCAAGACATTCCAACAATTAAAAATGTTAGAGTATTGATCATTCCAACAATTAGGGATGATAGAGTATTGATATAATTAAATTTACGGTAATCTCTTGTTGGAAAATAAACTTTTGGGAGGATTGGAGGCTAAATTTGAAAGATAGTTGGAGGAAGAAGCTACTTGTATTATTGATCACTTGGCTTGAAAACTTGATACAAACTTTGAGTTTTCACTCCTATTTATACTAGTGAGAACTCCTAAACTTATGGCTAGGAATTTGCCACACATCACTTTATAGAATATTCTTTACAAATACATTTTTCCTCACACATTCTAGAAAATTCTACATCTTATCCTATGATATCTTCTAAAAGATATTTCTCTCATATTCTAGAGAATTCTTCTCAATTCTCTAAAACTTCTTATAAACTAGATTTCTCTAGAATATTCTAGGTTCTTAAAGTGTTTCTAGAAATTGGGCTTTTATTTATACTAGGCCCAAATACTAATTACCCAAAATCAAGTTTATATTTCAACACCCCCTCTTAAACTTGATTTTGTTACTCCAAGCAAACTTCTCAACCTTGTGAAGTCTTCTTTTTTAAGTGGCTTGGTGAAGATATCCGCTATTTGATCATGAGTCTTCACGTACTCCAAATGCACATCCTTTCTCGTGATGCACTCTCTAATATAGTGGAAACGCGTATCAATGTGCTTACTCCGGTTATGAAAGACTGGGTTCTTAGCCAAAGCAATTGCTGACTTGTTGTCCACGAAGATCTTGGTCGGCTCCTCTTGTGACAAACCCAACTCCTTTAGTAGATTTCTTAGCCAAAGTGCGTGGCAAACACATGAGGTGGCAGCTACATATTCGGCTTCACATGTAGAAAGAGTAACAATCGGTTGTTTCTTTGACATCCATGTGAAAGCAGTGTTCCCCATGTAGAACACAAAGCCAGTCGTGCTCTTGCGGTCATCCATATCTCCGCCCCAATCACTATCACTGTATCCCACGAGCTTATAATCATTAGAAACGGAATAGTTCAAACCATAATTTATCGTACCTTTGATGTATCGAAGAATTCTCTTTGCTGCCTTCAAATGTGTGGTTGTCGGTTTCTCCATGAAGCGACTGACAACTCCAACTGCATAGAGAATATCGGGCCTTGTGCATGTCAAATACCGCAAACTTCCAACCAAACTCTTAAAGAGTGTTGGATCCACTCTTTCTCCTTCCTCGTGATTTGATAATTTGATTCCACATTCCATGGGTGTGTTCACCGGATTGGAATCATCCATCTTGAACTTCTTAATCACCTCCTTGGCATAACCTTCTTGGGTGATTAAGATGCCTTTATCTTCTTGCTTTACTTCAATGCCGAGGTAGTAAGACATGAGCCCAATGTCGGTCATCTCAAACTCATTCGTCATCTCTTCCTTAAACTTGTTGAACATACTTGGATTACTACCTGTAAAGATCAGATCATCTACATACAAGCACACAATCAACACATCATTATTTTGGACTTTGATGTAAAGTGCGTGCTCATACGGACACTTGATGAAGTTTCTCTCGTGCAGATACTTGTCTATTCGAGCATTCCAAGCTCTTGGAGCTTGCTTCAACCCATAGAGTGCCTTCTTCAGCTTCAAAACCTTGTCTTCTTTTCCCTCAACTTCATAACCTTGAGGTTGTTCAATGTAGACTTCTTCCTCAAGGAGTTCATTAAGGAAAGCAGATTTCACATCCATTTGATGGATTCTCCAATTGTTTTGAGCTGCCAAAGAAATTATTAATCTAACAGTTTCTAGTCGAGCAACAGGAGCAAATACCTCATCATAGTCGATGCCGGCTCTTTGACTATAACCTTTCGCCACTAATCTTGCTTTGTATCTTTCGACTTCTCCTCTAGCATTCTTTTTAGCTTTGTAAACCCATTTCACACCAATTGCCTTGTGCCCTCTTGGAAGTGAGACTAACTCCCATGTGTCGTTCTTCTTGATCGCCTTGATCTCTTCATCCATATCGTTTTTCCAATTTTTGTTTTCCATCGCTTCTTGGAAGTTCATGGGCTCACAATCGGCAAAAAGACAGAATAAAGTAAGATTATCTTGATTTACACTAACCTCGTAAAGTTCTTGTAAACTTCTGAAGCGTGGAACTCTTTCACTTGAGCTTTCGTCTTCTCGAGCGCTTGTAGTTGGTGAAGTTGGTGGGGTTGAAGACTCCTCTCTTGTTTGCTCTATATCCTCTTCTTCGAAGTATGGAATGAAGTTGTAGTCTTCATCATGTTGTTCCCAATCCCATTCTCCTTCTTCATCGAATATTACATCTCGACTAATGATTGTCTTTCGCGTATCAGGATTGTAGAGCTTGTAGCCTTTGGTATTGGAGTCATAGCCGATGAAAATGTACTTCTCACTTTTATCATCCAACTTACTTCTCTTTTCATCTGGTATATGCGCATGAGCAACGCTTCCAAAGACTCTGAGATGGGAAATCCCAGGCTTCCTTCCACTCCATGCTTCTTGTGGCGTTTTTCCATGTACGGTTCTTGTTGGAGATCGGTTGGATAGGTAGACTGCACATGCCACTGCTTCTGCCCAAAACTCCTTTGGTAGCTTCTTGCTTTTAAGCATGCTTCTTGCCATATCCAAAATTGTTCTATTCTTCCTTTCTGCTACTCCATTTTGTTGAGGAGATCTCGGCACTGTTAAGGGTCGTCGAATTCCATGGTCTTCACAATACTTTTGGAATTCATTTGATGTGAACTCTCCTCCACGATCAGATCTCATGGCCTTGATTTCCAAACCACTTTCTTTCTCAACAAGGGCTTTGAACTTCTTGAAATTCTCGAACACCTCTGATTTATGCTTCAAGAAGTATACCCATGTTTTTCTTGAAAAATCATCAATGAAGAGAAGGAAATAGTTACTCTTACCAAGTGAGTTTGGCTTGATCGGACCGCACACATCTGTGTGTATGAGTTCTAGCGGCTTTTGAGCTCTTGAATTCGACTCTTTTGGGAAGCTTTTCTTGAATTGCTTTCCAAGGAGACATCCTTCACACACTTGATCAGGGTGGCTTATGGAAGGTAATCCTCTCACCATGTTCTTCTTGGAGAGTGACTCTAATCCCCCAAAATTGAGATGCCCAAATCGAAGATGCCAAAGCCAAGATGCATCTTTGTAACACATCTTGAGACATTTCGCTACATCGTTTTGAATGTTGAGTACAAACATTCTATTCTTTGTCATTGGCACCTTCGCAATCAAGTTACTTGCATTGTCTCTTATAGAAAGGTTATTGTCTTTCAATCGAATGTCATAACCTTTCTCTAAGAGTTGGCCCAAACTCAAGATATTACTCTTCATATTCGGCACGTAATAAACATTTGAAATAATTTGATGCTCACCATTCTTCAATCGGATAAGAATGTTACCTCTTCCTTTTACTTCTACCTTGGATTCATCTCCAAATGCTACATTGCCGTTCACCGATTCATTGAGTTCCACGAACATGCTCCTTTTTCTACACATATGGTTGCTTGCCCCGGTGTCTAGGTACCATCTATTATCTTTGTTCCATTCGTTATCCGTGCAAGCCATCAATAAGGTGCCACATTCTTGACTTTTATCTTCAATGTAGTTTGCCTTCTCTTCAACTTTATCATTGCTAGGAGCTCTACATTCGGATGCGTAATGACCAAACTTTTGACAATTGTAACATTTAATATTTGACTTATCGTACCTTGATCTTGAGTTTCCTTGCCCACGGCCTCTTGTTGAGTTTCCTCCTCTTTGGAAGTTGTTGTTGTCTTCAGAGGGCCTCCAACCTCGTCCTTGTCCTTGTCCTCGACCTCTTCCTCGTCCTCGAGGTCCACCATGACCTCGTCCTCGTTGACTTCTTTCATTGTGACTAACTCCTCCAGTATTTGAATCAACTCGTAGCTTGAGTAATTGATCCACGATTCCTTCCTTCTTCTTTTTCTTTTCTTCATATGCTTGTAACGAACCCAGTAGTTGCTCAATAGTCATAGCCTCCAAGTCTTTTGTTTCTTCGATTATGGCGACAATATGTTCAAACTTTTGATCTAATGATCTTAGTATTTTCTCCATAATTTTTACATCATCTAGCTTTTCACCATTTCTCTTAAGTTGATTGGTGACCGTCAAGACTCTAGAGAAGTAATCAGAGACGACTTCCCCCTCTTTCATATTCAAACTTTCAAACTCAGCTCTTAAAGTTTGAAGACGTACCTTCTTGACGGGATCCGCTCCCTTGTACGATGTTTGAAGTTTCTCCCATGCTTCCTTCGCCGTCTTTGCTTCTGAAATCTTCTCAAAAGCATCATCATCTAACCCTTGATAGATTAGATAGAGAGCCTTCTTGTCTCTCTTTCTTGAGTCTCTCAAACTATCTCTTTGTGTTTGAGAAATACTACCATCATTCTCCGGCTCGGTGTGTCCTTTCTCTACTATCTCCCACACGTCTTGTGAGCCAAGGAGAGCCTTCATCTTGATGCTCCAATTATCATAGTTACTCTTGTTGAGCGTTGGAACTTGGAATGGGATCATGCCATTACTTGCCATCTCTTCTTAGAAAGGATCTTCAAGCTCTGATACCACTTTGTTGGAAAATAAACTTTTGGGAGGATTGGAGGCTAAATTTGAAAGATAGTTGGAGGAAGAAGCTACTTGTATTATTGATCACTTGGCTTGAAAACTTGATACAAACTTTGAGTTTTCACTCCTATTTATACTAGTGAGAACTCCTAAACTTATGGCTAGGAATTTGCCACACATCACTTTCTAGAATATTCTTTACAAATACATTTTTCCTCACACATTCTAGAAAATTCTACATCTTATCCTATGATATCTTCTAAAAGATATTTCTCTCATATTCTAGAGAATTCTTCTCAATTCTCTAAAACTTCTTATAAACTAGATTTCTCTAGAATATTCTAGGTTCTTAAAGTGTTTCTAGAAATTGGGCTTTTATTTATACTAGGCCCAAATACTAATTACCCAAAATCAAGTTTATATTTGGGGCAACTACAAGAATAGCTGAAACGAGACTATGCAAGATGAAAAATAGCTAAACTAATTATTGGGTTGAAAAATAGCTAACTCCTATAATTAGAAACTTCTTTAAAGGTAGTTGGACGAAACTACCCAGGCATTTAACTGCTGAACTACCTACAAAAAAAGGAGAGATTTAATCACACCGAATTAAATGAAAAAAAAAGAGATTTAATCAGAATTAAATGAAAAACAAAAAAAGGTGAACGTTAAAACATTGAATTAAATGAAAAAAAAGAGATTTAATCAGAATTAAATGAAAAACAAAAAAAGGTGAACGTTAAAACATTGAATTAAATGAAAAAAAAAAGAGATTTAATCAGAATTAAATGAAAAACAAATAAAGGTGAACGTTAAAACATTGAACTCAATCTCCACAAAAAAAAAGAAGATTTATTTTGAGAGAAAATGAAGGAGAAAATAAGGATTTATTCAAAAAAGAATTTAGGAGAAAAATAAAGATTTATTTGAAGAGAGAATCATGTAAAAAATAATAAAAAATTAAGATATGGTTAAACCAATAATAACAACCACCAATTAAATCGAAACATGTAAACAAAATAAAATAAAATCTAATCTGGAATATTAATTCAAATTAATTTTTAAACTAAAAATTTCAGAGACGACTGTGACAAAATTTTTAATAACGATCCTCTCGATAATTTCTAATGTGTATATATTCGAAGTTACATGTACATATAAGTATATCATATGAAGTATATGTGTATATATACAAACCATTAATTGGTGAACGTACATGTAAGTATAACATAGTCCGTAAGAAAATTATATAAGCAATTAAATTTTCAGCATATTGATGTTTATAAAAACTAAAATTTTAATAGACGGTTGTAAGAAAATTATAAGAATGACACCCTCGATAACTTCTAGTGTGAGTATATATTCGTAGTTACATCTATAACAACGTACATGTAAGTATATCATATAAAGTATATGCGTGTATCTACACCATAAACCATTACTATGTGAGCATTGAACAAATGATACTAAAAAATTTAAAATCTTCATAGACGGTTGTAAGAATATTATAAAAATGAGGGCGTTCTCCATAACTTCTAGTGTGAGTATATATTTGTAGTTACATCTATAACAATGTACATGTAAGTATATCATATGAAGTATATGCATGTATGGGTATATATTATAAGAATGACAAAAATAAAAACATAAGTATATCATATAAAGTATATGTATGTATATACACCATAAACCATTAATCCGCGAGCATTGAACAAATGATACTAAAAAACATTAAAATTGGTATGCATGTTGAGTTTACCCGGGAAAACGTTCAATCAATTGTATCATTACCTGCAACATTGAATTAGGAGATTTGCAAATCTTCCCTCCTCCAAATCGATTTGAAACAGCCATCGATTCTCACATTTGAAACTTTCAACCTTTTACATCGTTGAACGCTTGAATTGTGCTGAAAATTTCGACTCCCAAAATGACATATTTTCGAAGTGAGTAAGGATCTGGATCTTAGTCTCTCTTCACTCTCGTGTCTCTGTACATTGTGATCGTTTCAACTTTGGGAAAAAAATAATGAACCCCTCTTTTCAAAATGCATGAATTTAGGAGGGTAATCTAGGAGGGTTGTTAGTGAGATAAATTTGTATTTTTTTTTTTTTTTTTTGCTGTTAAACATTTTCAAATCTAAGTTATTGAGATTTTTTCTTTTCTTCAAAATTCATGGATCTAGTTGTTAGAAACTTTTTCTTCAAAAACGGAGGAATGAATCTGATTGTTAGAAATTAAAATAAATATAAAAAAAATTAAAATTAGTTATGTCGTAAATAAGCGTATATATCAGGGGTATAATTGAGATGATAATTGTGAACTTCATTCCTAAAATTGTGGTAGTCATGATATGGAAATATGAAACTTTCTTAGTTATTTTTCAATTCAGTTTTTTATTCCTAGTTATTTTTGAAAATTTCCCTTTATATTTCAACAATCTTTAACTTTAACTTTTGGGTTGATTGGCAATTTAACACAAATGGGCCAAGCTTCAAGGTTTTTGAGTTGCAAAACTATAATCCTTTTGTGTGGCGCGTTCAGCTATGAATTCCAGATGCAATATGGATCTATTGGATGGTCAGTTGGTGCCACATTGGGATATGCTCAGGCCACTAAAAATAAGCGTATAATCGCCTGTATTGGTGATGGGAGTTTCCAGGTTTGTGATTAGTTCAATGGATGTGTTTTATTTGTATAACTCAAAATTATTTGTGATTGAGATGAGTTTATCAACATTGATTTTTCAGGTTACGGCTCAAGATATTTCAACAATGATTAGATGTGGGCAAAGGACCATCATCTTCCTCATCAACAATGGCGGATATACCATTGAAGTGGAGATTCACGATGGCCCATACAATGTTATCAAGAACTGGAATTATACTGGACTGGTTGATGCCATCCACAATGGTGAAGGAAAATGCTGGACCGCCAAGGTTAGCCCAACAGAGCAACTCATTCGTCATAGTTTAAGCTTTTGAGTTTAGTGGTGATTCAATTTTAGTCGGTTTTTTTATATAGGTACAAACAGAGCAAGAACTAATAGAAGCAATTGGGACCGCGAAGGATGAACACAAAGAATCTCTGTGTTTCATCGAAGTTTTGGTGCACAAAGATGACACGAGCAAAGAGCTACTAGAATGGGGCTCTCGTGTGGCTTCGGCCAACAGTCGTCCTCCAAATCCTCAATAACTGGCTGTTGTGTAACATCAAATATGGTGAATAAAGAGAATAAAAATAGCAGAGTTTTTCATTCATTTTATGTTGTAGGTTAAGATGGAGATCTGCTCTGCTGTTTGGTTCTGATGTAAATGCTTGGATTATGGGTTTGATTGACATTTTTGCACCCTTCAATTATGTCGGTGTGTGTGTTTTTTTTAGTACAATACGACTTTGTGGAGGACATGTCTTAACACTTCAAAGTGTTTTTTAAAACAATTTCTTAAGCTCCTGAATCTCATTCCAAAATGACCGGTAATTGCTTTTTTTTTTAATAATAACCCGTAATTGCTTAAGTTGGCCAAGATCGTTAAAAAAAAAATATAATCATTTGCGTTCAATTAATTATAAAAATGTGTATCCTACAAAATTGATAGGGTTTCAAACCAAAATTTATAGGATTTCAAACAATTTTTTAGAACTAATTTTTTTTTTTTGGGTTAAAGGTTGACTTTTGACAGCTATTCAATAGCAAATCCAAATCGAAATCATACCAGAATCACTAATTTCATGGAAATTTTTGTATTGTTTTTTTTAGAATTAATGTAATTGAAATGGATGGTAGAAATTGCAACACTAACTTGTCTATATGTTTTTTTTTTTTTTTTTTTTCCTATTTTTAAGTTGAATAAGATATGTTGGGAGAATTTGAACCTTCAACCTCTTTGTCCGATGACATATATTTTAACCGACCTTATGATAAGATTGACAAGTTTAAGGATACAAATTGAACTTTTTTTTCAATCTTTTTCTTGATTTTTTTTTTGCTCAACATATGTTATGGACTCTAATGTTTAGGTGTTTTTTTTTTTAATTTTGTCTCCCATGTTTAATTTTTTTTTAATTTAGTCTCTCGTGTTTTAACATTTTTAATTATACATCATATTATTATTATTATTATAATTTTACTTTTAGATTTTTTCACGTGGGCTTTAATAATAAAATATGTAACGTCATTAATTTTTTCCATTATGAGGGACCTATAATAAATTACATCGAGATTCATAATATTGAATGAACAAGTGCTTAAATTAACTAAAAAACCAAAAAATCTACCAAAAAAAAAAGACTTACTTTCTAAAAAGTAGTTTATTCGACTTTTTTTTTTTTTTTTTTTTTTTTTTTTTTTTTTTTTAAGAGTGAAATTTCATTTTTATCCTAGTAAAGAAAATAGTGAGGCGAAAAAAAAAAAATGAACAAGTGCTCAAATTGTCCTCTCCTTCAATGATGAATGAAGAGAACACTGAGGCGAAAACCTCTCATTTGAACTATTGAAGGGAACACTGAGGTGAAAATTCTTTGTCCTCTCCTTCAAGAACCATGATATTTAATCTGCCAGCACCGACTCGCGTTCGGAGGCTCGCAGAGACTGATATTGCGTGGCAAAGCAATGATGCGAAGCCTGCATAAAATTAAAGATGTCATGTGGGCATCGACCTGAAGATTGGAGCATCAACCCGCGTTTGGAAGCTCCTGGAAAATTAAAGATGCAATGAGCATCGACATGAAGTTTGCAACACCGACCCGCATTCGGAGGCTGCAAATTTTTTTTTACCATCACATTTTACTTTATCCTCACCTTATTTTCAAGTTGGACATTTGTAATCTTTCATGCTCCAACTTGAGGGAGAGTATTAGTAATTATCTATCTTTGGAATTATGTTTATGCATTTATTTTATTACATGGAAATTAGGGTTAGTTTAAGTTGTATTTAAGCATCATATTTTAATGAGAAATACAAAGATTATCAAGAAATCAGCTGTGTTTTGTCAGAAAACATCCAAGATTTCTCTCCTCTCTTGTTCCACCATGGCTTGAGCATCCATGATCAAATCTTCAATATCTTTCTTGTACAATCCATCAGTTGATTCAAGTGTTTGGGTTTTACTTCATATAAATCGAATGAAAATCTAAAAATCTAAAATTTAATCAAATTCAACGGTGGCGGCGTATGCTAGGGACGGAATATTCTTCCATACTAACCACTTTTGCAAACATGTTAACGTATTTCTCTATTTATACCCACTCTACTATTGTAAAACTTTCAATCTTAAATTCTACTTTGAAGTTGCAATAGGCTAAGGCTCATGGAATAGTCATTTGTTTACTTTTAGTTCCTCAATTTTTAAACTAAGATATTTTAACATGGAAGGTTTGAATTTGATAGCATTGTAGTACTTTGTACAGTTTTTTATTAAAAAATTATTTTTAAAATCCTTTAGAAAAAAAAATATATATATATATATATATATATTTTTTTTTTTCTTTTTTATCTTTCTTCTCTCTCCCTCTTCTCTTTCATCCATAGTCATCGTCCCCAACCATCACTAATGATTGTATTTTTTTTTTTCCGTTTTTTGTTCATCTTCTCCCTCGTCGCAGATAGATGACTCTAATAATTTTAAACTAACAATGATGACTAATTTTAACATTTTTGAAAATCCAGAGACCAAATTTAAACATTTAAAGTCCATATGTCAAAATGAAATGAATCTCAAAGTTCATGTACAAAATAGTATTTTAACCTATAATTTATTCTAGATTCAACTAACATTAGTATAACTTAAACAATAATTGGCATATACTCATTCGGGCTCATACCCCACATTTATTTTAATAAAAAATAAAAAATAAATTTTTTTTCATAGATTCTTTTTAAGATTTATTTTATTCATTTTGCTTTTGAGTAGAACAGACTGAAAATTTAAATCGCTTGAACCTCAACTAAAATAGTAGATGCCTTAATTTTGTTAGCTATGTTCCAAATTTGTTTGTGTTGGCATTTGTTTTCTTCATTTGACTTGTTCTCCTCATCCTCACCATCTGAACGTACAACTCAAATCCATTGAATTATTGTTAAGACAAAAAACAATATTATTTGTAAACTATGACATCCAAGCATTGGAAATATAATTAATTTTGTCTTTAAATAAAGAATAAACAATTTATTAAAAGATCACGGAGGGTTTTTTCCTTAATATGAATCATCTGATGTGACAAAATATCGATTAAATGGAGAAACAATCTACATGTGGAGAAGGTGGTGGATGTGGATCTTCCAGATTTTTTTATTGCTTTTTTTTCTTCTTTTTTTTTAGATACATATATACCATATTTTGTCTAAGTTATGCTAAAATTGGTCAACGTTGTAACTTAGAAATGCAAGTTAATTACAGCTAAGTTCCTTAACTTTGTTGGAATGTTTGAATCTGTTATTTGTTTTGAACTTTGATTCATTTTGTATTAGATCAAAAGTGTCATATATAAACCTTCTAACAATTTCAGTCACTACTATTCGTAATGATATTGTTTTCTTCCATTTGTCTGTGGACATAGCTAACAATGACGTTAGTGAATCACGTAAATTTGTGTTGATTTTTTTTTATATTTTTATTATTTGTTATTCGACTCTATGGCAACAAGATAAATTGGTACAAATTATTATTGGTGGAGGTTTGAGTCTCAACCAACATTATAATATATATAAGATGAGAATGGATTGCTCATCTGCCACCCACCAAGTTGTCTATCATCTTCCTCCCATATATCTGAAAGTGAATGAAAGCAAGTTTTGGTCTTTGCTCTATGGATTCTTACTCATTGATGACCATAAATTTTGTGGCATTATTATTAGCCTTGGCTCCACGTGCTAATTTCGGATGTTTCACTTCTATTTTCAACTTCGGCGATTCCCTTTCCGATACCGGAAACCTCTTCAGTACATGTCTTTCTAAGAAACCTTCAAAATCTTGCTTTCCACCATATGGAGAGACGTTCTTCCATCGCCCCACCGCCCGATTCTCCGACGGCCGTCTGATTATAGACTTCATTGGTTTGATTTTCTTTTGATGACGGATGACTCTGTTTTACTCTGTTTTTGTTTTGATAAAGTTCATTAATTTTGACAGCCGAATCATTGGGGATTCCACTGCTACAGCCGTATCTGGGTTTGGGAAGAGAAAGGAATGATATTAGGATGGAGGATTTCGAGAAGGGATTGAATTTCGCAGTTGCCGGAGCAACGGCGCTCGATGTGTCGTATCTCCGACAAAACAGAATCCTTAACAAACCCACCAATTATTCTCTTGGGCTTCAACTCGAATGGTTCAGGAACACATATTCCTCCTGCTGCAAATCATCTTCTCCTGCAAGTATGTTTTTTTTTTTTCTACTTTTTTATTTCTTCCCATTTAAACATACACTTCATAAGAAATGAAATTAATATTCATACTATTTTAGTGATGTTTTTCTCTAAAGCCTACATCAACTTTTTACCAAACATATAATTCATCAAATCAAATTTCAAAAGTAAGTCTATTAAGTAGGTAATAATTGCAATATTTATCAAAATATAAGGTTGGATTTGATGAAAAGAAAAATTTAGGGTAAAAATTGATTCTCAACAATTGATTTTTCAGTTTTTGCTTTTTTGATTTGTTTGGTAACGGATTGTATTTTTTATTTTATAAGTTTTTGAAAACGTTTTTAGATCTGTTAACAAATTTTGGAAACTAAAAAGTAAGGACCGACTTGTTTTGTTTTTGGTTTTTGAAAATTAAGCCTATAAATAATACAATCACCCATGAACTCTTTTGATTATATTATGTATCATTTCAAGTGTTTCTAAAATCTAAGGCAAAATTCAGAAACACAAAAAAGAAGCTTTAAAAAATTTGGTTTTATTTTTAGAATTTGGTTAAAGGCAAAATTCAGAAACACAAAAAAGAAGCTTTAAAAAATTTGGTTTTATTTTTAGAATTTGGCTAAAAGTTAGTGATGTTTCCTTAACAAAAATGAAAGACATGATAGAAACTGATATGTGAATGTATTATTAATAGGCTTAATTTTCAAAAATAAAAACTAAAATCCAAATGATTATCAAACACCGTGACCTAATTTTGATATTCAGAATGCAGAAAAATCCTAAAAAGTTCGCTAGTCTTGGTGGGAGAGATAGGAGGCAATGATTACAATTATCCATTCTTTGAACGACAGAGCTTTGAAAAAATTAAATCACTCGTACCATTGGTGATTAAAGCAATTGCTTCAACAATCACAGTATGATCCTATTCTTTTCTATAATTTGCCACAAAATTAATCCTAATGCTTACCCAAATTGGCAAATTAATTAATTAATTACTGCATGCATCCAGGAGTTGATTAAATTGGGTGCAGAGACTTTAATGGTTCCTGGGAATCTTCCAATTGGGTGCAACCCAACCTATCTCAAACTTTATGGAACAACTTCAGTCCAAGACTCTAAAAATGGTTGTATAAACTGGCTGAATCAATTCTCTGAGTACCACAATGAACAACTTCAAGAAGAATTGGAACGAATTCGAGCTCGCCATCCCCACGTACATATCATATATGCAGATTATTATAACTCCGCCATGCGATTCTTCAATGACCCAGAAAAATTTGGTGTGTATGTTATGGAATCCAAGGGCTTGTTTAATATATAAATCTTGTCTGTAACATATGATTTGTTTCTTCAATGCCTTGTTTCTAAGTGTTTGAATGTTTAATGCAGGATTCACAAATAGCTTGGGGATTTGTTTGGTGGACAGACATGAAACATTCAACAAACATAGGAAATATGATGGATTGACATCAAAATCAAAAACAGTGTCGGTGTCAGTGTGTGAGGATCCTTCAAAATATGTTTGTTGGGATGGCATCCACTTAACAGAAGCAGCATATAAGCAAATTGCTATTAGTTTGTTACAAGGCCCATATACTAATCCTCAAATCACATCCTCCTGCGTTTCACAGAATTCCACAACTAATTTACTTCAATTGCACTAAAATAAACTTCAATTTGTTTTGGTCGTTATCTTCTGCTTGTATGTTTGAAGTCCTAATTCTAAGGCCTCCCAAGCGACCGGTAAACTCATCATCTTTCATATTGTTAATTTTTGATGGTATGAAAATCGCGTTTAAAAGTGTAAAACCGAATATTAAATTAGTGTTGAATGATTAAAGATATGTTCCAGAGTGATTTTGAAAATGACAAAAATGATATTAATCAAATCATTCTGATTGCGTTTAAAAGTGTAAAACTGAATATTAAATTGGAGTTGAATGATTAAAGATATGTTCTGGAGTGATTTTGAAAATGACAAAAGTGATTTTAATCAAATTGGACAATCTTCAAATTGAAAAGTTGAAAGCAACCCCTCAATCATCAAATGAAGAAGAATTTGCATTCTCCCTTCGATGGAAAAGAAGATCACCATAGCCATAGCAACTCTGAAGTCTTATTCAAGTATATATATTATAGGTAACAGGGGTGGAACGCAAACCACCCTAAGATATCATTTCGTCATTGGCTTTAATCATCACTGAGCTGTAGAAAGAGAAAAGCTTCACGGACATTGAGTTCTAGGATTTTAGGATTTTCTCCATTTTTTTTTCCAAACCTTTTTCATCTAATTATTTATTTTCATGGACATTGAGTTCTAGGATTTTAAGTCTTTCTCGGTTTTTGTGTTTCAAACCTTTTTCATCTAATTATTTATTCACCATCTTTTTTTTTGGTTGATTTGCTGGTTAAGTTTAGATACTAATATATTATTTTTTAAATTTTAAATCTATTTTATTTTATTATAAACGTCCTATAATCTAGGAATAATTTTGAAACTAAGTTTGATAGATTTGTTGGAAGTGTAAAATGAGAAATTTTGTGGTAGATCAGGTGTCACTAACCATAATTGTTTTTTGTTTGAAGTAATTCTCTTTAAACTTTCTTTGTTGATGGTAAAATTATTGACGAGGCTCAAAGCCTGAAGTTAATCGAATATGCCGACCCATAAGATGGACGACTCAGACATTGGAAATTGATCGTCGGTCCAAAGCCAAAGACGTCGACAATATTAAAGATCAATCAAAGTATAACATAGGTCAACCCCAACAGAGATTGGTTAAGCTTCAAGGAGGTCGACCCCAATGGGCTTGGCGACCCCCAAGTTGAGGCTGACCCCAAGGGCCAACAAGAGTGGCCCCATGGGGGGTCGGCCTAGAGCAATCAAGGTCGATCTCCGCGTGGGTCGACTAAAAACTAATGAGGGTGACCCCTTTGGAATTGGCCATGCCTGAACCATGTGTGGTTGGTTCCCTATGAGATCGACCACGCTTGCAGTCAGTGTTTAGATCATTTCATAATTAAATTTGAAATCGTCTTCTTTAGTGTGAGACGTTTCAAGTAAACAATTAAAACGATCCAATCAATACGCCAACTTTTGTTACGTTATTATCTACTACAAATAGATTACCTAATTATTAATTTGATGTCGTAGTCCTTGTGATTTAGCACCTAATTATTAATTTGATGGTCGTAGTCCTTGTGATTTAGCACCATATTCGTGCTAGGCTATTATTTCTGTGTTTTTTTAAGGTACACTTTGGTTCCACAAATTAAAGAAAAAGGATGGGCCTTAAGCCCAACTTTGCCATAACTTCACAAACATATTTGCGCTCGCGTGTCATTGGAGGACTAGGTTTTGACTTGGTCAAAATTTAGTAATACAAAGTAATGAGTCTAGTTAGTAATACAATGTAACTAGTCTTGATTGGATAAATTGTTTTTGTCTCCAAAACGAGATTTTTAGGTGGGAGGGGTTGTTTTGAAACAATTTAAAAGAAAAAGGTGATTTTTTTTTTTTTTTTTGTTTATTAGGTGTGGGCGTTTTCAACCGGCATCATTCAATATAAACCACAGCTCGACACGTGGTCTAATCGTATGGCGAGTGTCACTCCAAAAATTGATTTCTATTATTTTTCTCTTTTTTGTTTTTGGCTCGCCTCCCTACTTCTTGAATTATTTTTTTTTCTTTTCTTTCTCTTTTTCTAGTTTTAATTTATTTATTTTAAATCTTCAAGTTTTTTTTTACCATCGGCCAATATTATCATTTATTTTCAATTAGTTAATTAAATAAAAAATTTAAAATTACAATGATAGAAATAAATCAATCAAAACTAAATTATAAATAAATTTCTAACAAGGGTTGCACAAATAGCAATCAGACCCAAAATGATTGCAAATTTAGCAAAATTTAAAACCTTTTGCAAATATGGCAAAAAATCAGTGGCTATCACTGATAGACTTTATGACTATTACTGATAGTCTTCTATTACTGATAGACTATTATCACTGACGAAATTCTATAAAAGATAGTACTATCAGCGATAGACTTCTATGAGCGATAAACTTCCATATTATCAGTTATAGAAATTGTCATATCCACAATATTTAAAAAAAGTGCTATGTTTTTTAATTATTTTACTCTAAATTCACATCTGTTACAATTTCTCATCTAACAATATTTATGACTTTATATCTACTTATCTAACTTAAAATATTTTAAAATAAACTTAAATAGAATAAATTAATGCTCTAAAATATGAATCATCATATTATTGGTTCAATTTTATTATAAAATGTTAAAATTTTATATATATATATATATATATATATGATAATTATTATACAAAACATATAAAAATCTCTAAATTAAATAGATATTTTAAGTATATGTGATAATTATGACCATTTCACAAGTAAGGGGGCGTTTGGCCCAAGGAGTTGGGGGAGTAGGAGTTGTTTTGTCTGGAGTTGTTTAGTCTGGGAAGTTGTTTAGCCTGGGGAGTTCTGAGGTATGTCTGTTTAGGGCAGGGAGTTGTTTAGTCTGGAGTTCTGAAGTCTGTGGTGTGTTTGGAGCAGGGAGTTGTTTAGTCTGGAGTTCTGAAGTCTGAGTTTATTTTAGCTGTTTTCTTCCGCACAATTTTTTTCTACAAACTTTCAAAATTTTCTTACTAAGGACTTCTTCCAATTCCAATAAATTCTAAAAATGAAATATTTTATTTTTATTTTATCTATCCTTGACAAATTTCTTTGAAGACAACAAAAATAATTTTGAGCACAATATTTGACATTATTTTTTCACATTGATTATCAATATATATATATATATAGATATATTTTGTTAGGACTCATCCTTAATTTTATGAATTATAAGATTGTCTACCCATACCTCACATTAATTTTTTAATCTATCTCACCTTGATTATCAATAATATATCAATAATATATATTTATTATTATTTTTTAAAGACTCAATCTTTAATTTTTTTAATTTTATGAATTTTAGAAGTGAGATTTTGTTTTTGTTTTTTTAGTGTAAGTATATTTTACAAATTTCTTTTTTTTTTTAGTACATTGGGGATGGGGGGATTCGAACCACAGATCTTTTGGTCATCAAGTCATACATATGTCAGCTGAGCTATGCTCGCTTTGGCGTATATTTTACAAATTTCTCTAAAGAAAAAAAAAACAACACATAAACATATCTATGTGTCAAACACGTTCTTCCTTGCTTCCACCCACTTAAACTCATAATTTCATATGCACTGCACCTATAACCTATTTTCTATAATTTTTCATATTTTTATTATCAAGAACTTCTTCCAATAAATTTTAAGAATACGATTTTTGTGTTTTTTATTTTATGTATCCTTTACAAATTTATTGGAAGATAACCAAAATAACTTTGACTACTATACTTCACTTTTTTTTTTTTCAATATCACTCACATTAATTATTCATTTTATTTGGATCGTTTTGAAATAAAACAAATAGTCGTACAATAGTCTATTAACTATTACGTGTGAATTTGAAAGATTTTAATCCATTAATCTAAGTGAATCCAAATAAGCTATATTTTTATATTTTTATTTCTTCTTGAATACTACATTTTAAATTTTGTTTAAGTACCAATTTTAATTTTAATTCAACAACTTAATTTATATTTAAAATAAAAAATAGGTTGAATTGCATTTTTAGTCATTTTACGTCTTTTGTCTAAATTATGTTTTTTTTAAAATAATTAAAAAATATTGTAAAAGGAAGAGAGAGAAAGAGAGGAAAAGAAAGAGAGTTGAATAGTAATTACTGTAGAAGTCTGGGGAGTTGAATAGTAATTACTGTAGAAGTCTGGGGAGTTGATATTTTTTTGTCCGAGTTAAACAACTCCTTGGGCCAAACGGAGAGTAAGTTACTCCCCACAACTCCACTCCTCCCAACTCCGTGGGCCAAACGGCCCCTAAGAATTATAAAGCGGTGAAATCCACTGCCATCCCAATTTTGCATATAAAAAAAAATTAGTGTCTTTAATAACAAATTTGTTGAATTGCACATGCACTACATTTAAAAGTGTTGTACAGCTAATTACAATATTTTTTATTACATTTTTGAAAGATTTTGTATCAATCACTTTTAAGACATTATATCTCCCAATTTTTTAAATCAACTAACATAAAAATCAACTAACATAAGGTAGGAATTTGTGATCTCAGAGATTCAACCCCATCTCAAATAAAAATACTGGAAATATCTTCTACACATGTGCGCTTCTGTGGAACCATCTTCCATCGTGTTAGATTTTTTTATTACTAAATCATCTACCTCATATGCTTTCATCACCCTTTACATTTTTTTTTTTTTTTTTTTTTTAGATTTGATTTCAACCACAACCACACAAATCATCATAAATCAGTCGCCTGATTTACTCAACAAAAAATAGAAAATCAAGTTGCTCAATTAATTCATCCTCCAAATTGCCCATGATTTAGTCAACAAATCAATCCCAAAATGATATTTAAATCTAAGTTCAAGTAAAATAGTAAGTGTTAGAAAGTTCCAAATGTTGGGCTTTATTTTATTCATTTGACTTGTTGCCATCATCCTTCATGATCTTAACGTACAACTGAAACCCATTGAATTTCGTCGAACAAAAGATTTCTTTGCAGGGTTTTAATGGCAGATCTAGATCTCGATCTCTGCAGATCTTGCAGTTGCTTTTCGGCAATTCAGAACATGCAGAACGCTGTGAATTCGGCGAATCTCAGCGGCAAGGCGGTGGAGGTGCCGACGGTGCACTCAAACCGGCGAACGGAGGGTTGGGCTTTTATTGTTTGTGAGTTAATGAAGTACAATTGTAGGGATTTTGTAGAATCCGAATGTGTTTTGGGTTTTAATTTGGCCATGAATTTTCTCTCCCTTTGATTTCTCTACTTGTGAATATGATTTGGGTTTTGCCATTTTAAGGATGTGTTTGGATTGACTACTAAAAAAATATTTTTCAAATAATGCATTTTTTCAAAAACATTTTTTCTAGAAATGTTTATAATTAAAACACTCATCATGTGTTTGGTTACATTTTCTCAAAAATGTTTTTATCTACAAATGTGTTTGGTTTGTTCTACACTAAAAGTGTTTCTCTCAATGTCAAATTACTATAAGGACAATTATTAATAAACAATATGAATTAATAAGTTTAAATTTATATTTGCCGTTTAGAGTTTAGGGTTTACTATTGTTGATGGTCGGGGTTTGGCGGTCGGGGTCGGGGTCTGGCGGTTAGGGTCGGAGTCGGGGTCAGGGTCGGGCAGTCGGGGTCAGGGTCGGGCGGTCGAGGTCGGGGCTGGGGTCGAGTTCGGACAGCCGGAGTCAGGGACAGGGTTGGGCAGTCAGGGTTAGGGTCGGGGTTGGTGTCGGGGTCGAGCGGCTGGGGTCGGGGTCGAGGTCGGGTGGCCGGCGGTGGTCGGGGTCGGGGCCGAGGCTGGGCTCGGGGTCGGGATCGGGGTCAGGGTCAGGGTCGCGGTCGGGCAGACGGGGTCGGGGTAAGGGTCGAGGTCGGGCGGTCGGTGTCGGGGTCGAGGTCGGGTGGTCAGGGTCGGGGTCGGGGTCCGTGTCGGGTGGTCGGGTCGGCGGTGGTAGGGTCGGGGTCGGGTGGCCGGGATAGGGCGGCGGTGGCCGGGGTCGGTGTCAGGGTCAGGGTCGGGGTCGGGGTCAGGGTCGGGGTCAGGTGGTCGGGGTCAGGGTCGGGTGGTCGGGTCGGCGGTGGTCGGATCGGCGATGGTCGGGGTCGGGTGGTCAGGTCCTGGCCAACGGTGGTAGGGTTGGGGTCGGGTGGCTGGGGAGGCGGGAGTCGGGGTCGGGTGGCGGCAGTGTCCGCGGTTCGGGTGGCGGCGGCGGTTGCTGGGGTCGGGTGGCGGCGGCGGTGGCCGGGGTTCGGGTGGCGGCGGATGTGGCCGGGGTTCGGGTGGCGGCGGCGGTGGCCGAGGTCGGGTGGCGGCGGCGGTGGCCGAGGTCGGGTGGCGGCGGCGGTGGCTGGGGTCGGGCAGTTTGAGCGGGGCGACGGATGGCAAGAGTGGGAGGCGGTGGCCTGCGACGGGTGGCCGGAGTTGGACGGTGGTGGTCGGAGTTTGGAGGCGGTGGTCGATGGCGATCGGAGATGGTCGGTGAGGGGCGGCGGTGGTCGAAGGAGGTTGGTTGGTGAAGAAAATTTAAAAGAGGAGTGTGAGGGTATTTTGGTAATTTGAATACAATATGAGAATTATGTAGGTTTTTCAAATAAACACTCAAAAACATTTTTTAAAAGTTAATATCAAGTGTTTGATCTAAAATGCATTCTTTCAAAAACTCATTCTCCAAAAATTCATTTTGGATGGTTGCCAAACACTTCAATTTATTCCAAAATGACTTTTTTCAAAAATTAAATACTTAGGAAGCTAAACCAAACACACCCTAAGTGTGGTTGATAAATGGACTGAAAAAGTGTTTACTACCAAAGTAGGGTCTGACATTACACAACCTGAGTTTACCACATCCATACTTACATCTCAATTTTTGGGTGTGTAAAAAAATATAATAAAAAAGACAAATGAGATTAATAATAATAATAAAATAGAGGTGTGGATCAAACGTGATAAAAATGAGAGTTCACCCAATAAAGAATGGGAATAATGAGATTGAAAACACATGGTTTAAAGTACAAATAAAACCCGAGAATTCTACAATTGACCAGAATTTTGGGTCGATTATCAAAATGATTTGGATCTGAAAAAAAAAAAAAAAAGAAGGCAAATTAACCTTCTTTACATCATCATTTTTTTTTTTAATATTATTTTCTCGCTCGCTGCGGGCGCAGACTGGTCATTTCAGATAAAAATGATAATGTCAGCAGAGGTCAATTTGACTTATTTTTCAGATCCGGGTTAGTTTGACAAACGAATAGGTCGTACAATTTTCCCAAATGAAACCAGATTTATACGCATAAATTTGGCTGTTTTTTTTAGTATTGTAATTTTTGAATTTTTTTATAAAAATATTGTAGTTTTGAAACTATTTTTAAAAATAATGTTGTTTTTGTGGATCGTCTTTTACTATCGGGCCCACACAGGTTGTCTTTTGAAAAATGATCTTCATTTGGAAAGATAACACCGAGAGCTTCAATTTAATATGTGATTTCACTATTTTTGAAGTTGAATATCAAAAGATAAAGATCGTCGAAATTGAGCTACAATTCTGAAATTTGCATAACCATATTCTAATTTCGACTTTTGATATACAAATTTAAAAATACACTGAGAGCTTCATATATGCTACACTGAGAGCTTCATATATGCTTTCAAATGGCCTTTATTCGAATCCAAAAGAAATCGGTGATTTGAAGAAGAAAAAAAAATGCTAAAATAATTAATTATTATTGGTTGAATTTTGTTACCAAATGCTAAAATTTTATATATATATAATTTTAGCATTTGTATAAAATTCAACCAATAATATAATGATTGATATTAGGACATTAGTTGTTTTGTTTAGGTTTACTTTATAATATTTTATCGGAGGTATTTAGATATAAAGTTATAAACATGGTTAGGAATTTATTTAAATTTTGATTTATTTATTTAATCTTGTTATTTTAATTTTTAATTGATTAGTTGAAAATAAATAATAATATTGTGTAGAAAAAAAAAAATAAAAAATGAAAATCAAATTTTGGAGACCATATTATTGGACACGCGTCGAACTGCGGTTTACCCCGTTATTGATGGGTGCAAGAAAAAGAACAAAAACAAAATTATTTCAAAACAAATCTATTTAAAAAACAATCGGTCCCTCCTAAAAAAACCCTACAAACTACCACAGTAATTTAAATGTTATCGGAGGCATGCAAATTTCTTGTGGTGCTCTAAATCTATCATTTCGGGTAGACTCACTCAACTAACATTTTTTTCTTTCTTTTTCTTTTTTTTCTTTTCTTTATATTATAAGATGAGAAGAGACTGCTCATTTGCCACCCACCAAATTGTCTGTCTGAAAGCGAATGAAAGCAAGCTTTGGTGTTTGCTCCATGGATTCTTCCTCATTCATGAGCTTACTTTTTGTGGCATTATTATTAGCCTTCGCTCCAAGTGCTAATTTGGGATTGGGATGCTTCCCTTCCATTTTCAATTTCGGCGATTCCCTTTCCGATACCGGAAACCTCTTCACCACATGTCTTTCTAAGGAACCTTCAAATTCTTGCTTTCCACCATATGGAGACACGTTCTTCCATCGCCCCACCGCCCGATTCTCCGACGGCCGTCTGATTATAGACTTCATTGGTTTGATTTTCTTTTGATGACGGATGACTCTGTTTTACTCTGTTTTTGTTTTGATAAAGTTCATTAATTTTGACAGCCGAATCATTGGGGATTCCACTGCTACAGCCGTATCTGGGTTTGGGAAGAGAAAGGAATGATATTAGGATGGAGGATTTCGAGAAGGGATTGAATTTCGCAGTTGCCGGAGCAACGGCGCTCGATGTGTCGTATCTCCGACAAAACAGAATCCTTAACAAACCCACCAATTATTCTCTTGGGCTTCAACTCGAATGGTTCAGGAACACATATTTCTCCTGCTGCAAATCATCTTCTCCTGCAAGTATGTTTTTTTTTTTTAACTTTTTTATTTCTTCCCATTTAAACATACACTTCATAAGAAATTAAATTAATATTCATACTATTTTAGTGTTGTCTTTCTCTAAAGCCTACATCAGTTTTTTACCAAACATATAATTCATCAAATGAAAGTTCAAAAGTAGGTCTACTAAGAAGGTAATAATTCCAATATTTATCAAAATATAAGTAAAAATTGATTCTCAACAATTGATTTTTCAGTTTTTTCTTTTTTGATTTGTTTGGTTTTTATTTTATAAGTTTTTGAAAACATTTTTAGATCGGTTAATAAATTTTGGAAACTAAAAAGAAAAGTTTTTAAAAACTGTTTTCTTATTTCAACATTGTTGTGTCCTTCTCAATTGAGTTACAACACTACTTTTGCTTTTTTTAGTACAACTAATAGAATATGAAGATTTAAAACTTCAACATCACAAAGAGATAATACATGTCCATTAATCTCATTTTGGTCTTTTTTGTTTTTGTTGGTTTGAAGTCAAAGTGAGAGATCCACTCCTTCAAATATTTTCAAATGGTCACAATATTATTAATATATTAAATTGTAAGTTTATTAAAATAATATCTTATTAATATATTTTATTTTAATATTATTAGAATGTTATCCAGCAAATATATCTAACCACCTTATTCCGTCAAAATATTTGAATATTTGATTTGTGTGATATCAGAGATAATAAACGTCAACAAAAGAGTGCCGTGTTCTCAAAAAAAAAAAAAAAAAAGTGTTCAATATTTTAAACCACTAACGCATAATTTAATTTTTTTTTTTTAATTTTATTTTAGCCCGGTTTATAAGGATTTGATTTTTTTTTATTTTCATATTTAAGCATTAGAATTTTTAGTCAAATTCTAAATTTCAAAAATAATTTTTTTTAGTTTCAAAAATTAGATTTAAGTTTTGAAAACACGTCTAAAAGATATATAACAAAATAAAAAAATCTATAAGTGAAATGAGTTTTATTGGCTAACTTTTAAAACCGAAAAACTAATTAGATTTATCAAGAGAGGCCTAATTAATTAGGTTGTAATTTTGATATTCAGGATGCAGAAAAATTCTCAAAA
Organism: Herpetospermum pedunculosum; assembly: GCA_028017165.1. Classification (NCBI taxonomy): domain Eukaryota; kingdom Viridiplantae; phylum Streptophyta; class Magnoliopsida; order Cucurbitales; family Cucurbitaceae; genus Herpetospermum; species Herpetospermum pedunculosum. The sequence goes on from CM051525.1 coordinate 73,970,273, forward strand.
GTTCGCTAGTTCTGGTGGGAGAAATAGGAGGCAACGATTACAATTATCCATTCTTTGAACGACAGAGTCTTAAAGAAATTAAATCACTCGTACCATTGGTGATTAAAGCAATTGCTTCAACGATCACTGTATGATCCTATTCTTTTCTATAATTTGCCACAAAATTAACCCTAATGCTTACCCAAATTGGCAAATTAATTAATTAATTACTGCATGCATGCAGGAGTTGATTAAATTGGGTGCAGAGACTTTGATGGTTCCTGGGAATCTTCCAATTGGGTGCAACCCAACCTATCTCAAAGTTTATGGAACAACTTCAGTCCAAGACTCTAAAAATGGTTGTATAAACTGGCTGAATCAATTTTCTGAGTACCACAATGAACAACTTCAAGAAGAATTGGAACGAATTCGAGCTCGCCATCCCCACGTACATATCATATATGCAGATTATTATAACTCCGCCATGCGATTCTTCAATGACCCAGAAAAATTTGGTGTGTATGTTATGGAATCCAAGGGCTTGTTTAATATATAAATCTTGTCTGTAACATATGATTTGTTTCTTCAATGCCTTGTTTCTAAGTGTTTGAATGTTTAATGCAGGATTCACAAATACCTTGGGGATTTGTTTGGTGGACAGACATGAAACATTCAACAAACATAGGAAATATGATGGATTGACATCAAAATCAAAAACAGTGTCGGTGTCAGTGTGTGAGGATCCTTCAAAATATGTTTGTTGGGATGGCATCCACTTAACAGAAGCAGCATATAAGCAAATTGCTATTAGTTTGTTACAAGGCCCATATACTAATCCTCAAATCACATCCTCCTGCGTTTCACAGAATTCCACAACTAATTTACTTCAATTGCAATAAAATAAACTTCAATTTGTTTTGGTCGTTATCTTCTGCTTGTATGTTTGAAGTCCTAATTCTAAGGCCTCTCAGGCCACCGGTAAACTCATCATCTTTCATATTGTTAATTTTTTATGGTATGAAAATCGCGTTTAAAAGTATAAAACCGAATATTAGATTAGTGTTGAATGATTAAAGATATGTTCCGGAGTGATTTTGAAAATGACAAAAGTGATTTTAATCAAATCACTCTCACACATTCTCAAACATGCCTAAATCAACAGATGAACATCTCTAGAGTGAAGCATCAAACTTTCAAACTTGGATGGGCTAAATAATCTTTCACCAATAATCTTGACAAGAACAACTACCATTCTTAAAATGGTGAAATCTACTGCCATCTCTAACAATGATCTCTCTTTCAAAGACTTGAGAAATGATCTTACTTACCTCATGGCAATCGCCACAAACTCTTAAATTCTTGATAATACGAATACAATCCCCAACTTGAGTCACCAACAAGCCAAAAGCAATTGCCAACCTTTCACTATGCTCTTTAATGGCAGTTTCTTTTTCTTCTTCCTCTATGTCATGCAGTACTGATGAAACATTTGCTGAGTATCCTGCTGCTGCTATTCGTACTCCAATTATCTCCAACATCTTGTAGATCTCGGTAGATCGCTCATGCTCCTTATCTCCTGCAACAAATCGGTGAACTCTTCCTTCTGCTTCAATCAAGCTCCCGCCTGCAATTTTGTTAGAGTTTCTTTCAGCCATTAGTCTCCTAACCTTGCTTACGTCTTCCCACTTTCTTAGTCTGGCATAAATACTAGCTAACTGGACATAATGCCCATTGTGAGTAGGATCCATTTGAATCAACTTGTTCCCAATCTCTTCACCCAATTCTACAAATCCATGAACTTTGCAAGAACCAAGCACCGTTGCCCACAAGACAGGGTCCGGAGGAGCAGGCATCCTGTTGATCATTTCAACAGCATCATAAACGAACCCAGCACGGCTGAAGAGATCAACCATGCAGCCATAATGTTCCATCTCTGGTTCAATGCTATATGTGTCCGTCATTAGCTTAAAAAAGCGTCTTCCCTCCCTGACTAAACCAGCTCTGCTACACGCATTCAAAACTCCAATGAATGTCACGTTGACTGGGTAGAAGCCCTGTGCTAGAAACTTCTCAAATAATGCAAGCGCTTCTTGGCCAAGGCCATGTGATGCTAACCCACAAATCATAACATTCCAGGACCATTTATCTCTCTGGGGCATTCTGTCAAACAAGAATTTCGACTCGTCAATACATCCGCATTTAGCATACATGTCAACTAGTGCAGTGCCAAGAGAAGCAGTCATTGGGAATTTCAACGAATCTGCAATGGAATGGATCATTTTTCCATACTCAAGCATACCAAGTTGGGCTGCTGCTGCGAGCAAGGACACCAATATTGCCTCATTTGGTCTCATTTTTTGCTCTCTCATCTCTTTAAAACAGTCCAACGCCTTTTCCAATTGCCCATTTTGAACACACCCAGATATCATCGTGCTCCATGAGATCACATCTTTCTCAGGCATTTCATCAAACAGTTTGTCTGCAACATTGATTTGTCCATCTCTAACAAAACCACCCATCATTGAATTCCAAGATACTACATCTCGACTACTAGGAACTTCATCAAACACCCGCTTTGCACATTCAACTCTGCAACAAGTACAAAACAAGTGAATCAACGCATTTCGAACGAAAACGTCTTTGACAAAACCAAGTTTTACCACATGGGTTTGAACTTGAATCCCTTCCCGGATGGCCAGAGCGCTACTGCAAGCTTGCAACACAAATGTCAAAGTATGTTTATTAGGCGCCAGTAAACTTCGGCGCATGTGGGAGTAAAGAGAAATCGACTCGCGAGGTAAATCCCCTTTTGCGAAGCAGCGTATCATGTTATTGGTGGCAAAAACACTTGGGTCGGCAACAGAATGATAAATTGAGAAGGCGTACTCATAAGGAAGTGAAGAGGAAGAAACGGCAAGAAAAGCGAGGAGGTGACCCGTGATGCGGCCATCGTTAGCAAGGCCGAAGACGACGGTACGAGCATGGGCTTGCTTAATTTGGTCGATCCCAGGCGTTGGTGGAAGAGAAGAAAGTGGAGGAGGTAAATGAGATACAGTGGATGATAAGAAGTGGAAATTCAATCTTTGTTTTGAAGTCCAGAAGAAGAATTTAGGCTTAGAGAGTAGCATAAAGGAAGATAACCCGTTACAGATTCTGAAATTTTATTGGGTTCGATTGCGCTCAAGAACAGCTTATTGTTTCAGGCATTTCATCAAACATTTGCTAGACACTCGTGGGTGCCTCTAGTCCACATCGTGATCTACCAACTGTTCTGCCAAAGAAGGTTCGTCGAGGCTTTGGTGCCGATTCCGAAGCGACTATAGTAAAGGAAATTGATTCAGATCATTTTTAAACTTGGGATAACAAGAATGTCCAAATTTAAATAGATGTTTTGTTTCGCGTCAAAATGTTTATTTATCCTTTTTTTTTTAAAAAAAAAAAGTATTTATTGAAAAAATGTTTAAAAGTTGTATTTAGACCATGACTACTAATTTTGAAGGGACTAAAATACCTTTATTCAACCAAAAAAAAATCTCAAACAAATTTAGTTATTAAAGATATAATATCAACTTCTCCCTTGACTAACTCTCCCATCTCTACCCAGATTTACCCTAAAAAATAAAATAAAAAATCGCCTACTCAATTATATTCTTCAAACACAATACTCAAAATTAAAATATATAAAAAAATTACAACCAAGAAATAAGAATCTTCAAAATTACAACCAAGAACTAAGAATATATGAAGAACAAAAGGAACATCAAAATGTTAACGAGGAAAAAAACAGTAAAATAACTCTTATTCAAAATGTTAATGAATTACAGGCGAAACATTGTATATGCATTAAATATTGTGTACCGAACAAAATAATCATAATTGATATGTCTAAAATTGTCTATTAAAAAAAGAAAAATGAAAAATAATAGTCTTAAAAAAAAAAAAAAAGCAAAATAAGGTGTAACGGAAAAAAGAAAACTAAAAAAATTATTTATATTCGATAATTCAGGTGTCAAAATACACCGTGTATTCATAAAAAGAAAATAAAAATTAATGCAACATTTAAAAAATAGAAAACTAGAGAAATAAGGTGTATTCCTAAGTAGAGAATGAGAGAAATACATATAAAACGAGAGAAATAAGGTGTATTCGAAAAAAGAGAATGAGAGAAATATACATAGAAGACTAGAGAAATAAGGTATATTTGAAAAAGAGGAGAGAAAAAAATACAGTATTTATTATTTACCTGAAACACGTTACAAAAACATCATGATAGCCTTGAAAATCATGACTTATCCACTACCATTCGATTCCTACCCTGTCACGGGGACATTCGTGACCTCCCTACGTCGACTCTCTACCGTCGGATTCGCCCCCATGTTGCCGAATTGCCCCCAACTTGGGGACGGATCATAGAATTCGATGAATGAGCTAGTTTTGTTGATGCACAATCTTCAAATTGAAAAATTCAAAGCAGCCCCTCAATTATCAAATAAGGAAGAATTTGCGTTCTCCTTTTGGTAGAAAAGAAGATCACCATAATAATAGCAAGTTCGAAAGAAGATCACCATAACAATAGCAAACGAGCGGAATGCAAACCACCTTAGATATCATTCTCTCATTGGCTTTAGTTGAGCTGTAGAAAGGAGAAAGCCAAAAGAAATCTTCACAGACATTGAGTTCTAGGATTTTAGGCCGAAAGAAATCTTCACCGACATTGAATTCTAGGATTTTAGACTGTTTTTTAATAATATTGCATTTTTTAAAACTTATTATAAAAATATTGTAAGTTTGAAACTATTTATAAAAATATTGCACTTTTAAATCCACATGCAAGCAAACATCGTTTTTTCAAAAGACGACCTTGCTCCACATGGATGGAGGTCGTCTTTTCAAAAGACGCTCCACATGGATGGAGGTCATCTTTTCAAAAGACGCTCCACATGGATCTAAAAGACCACCTCGCTCCACATGGATCTTCCACATGGATGGAGGTCGTCTTTTAAAGATGACCTTCATCGGTATGTACTTCTTTTATTAAAAAATTGATATTTTTTTACTCAGATATTCAAAATTTTCAAAAAATGTACCGTTGAAAAGCTAACAGCGAGAGCTTCAATTTGATACGTGGTTTCACTATTTTTGGAGTTGTGTATCAAAAGATAGAGACCATCGAAGTTGGACTATAATTCTTCAAATTTTAGAACTGAAGATTGTTTTGAGGAGTGCATTAAAAAATTGACATCTTTTTACCCAGATATTAAAAAATTTCGAAAAAAATACGGTTAAAAAGCTAACACAGAGAGCTAGAACTGAAGATTGTTTTGAGGAGTGCATTAAAAAATTGACATCTTTTTACCCAGATATTAAAAAATTTCGAAAAAAATACGGTTAAAAAGCTAACACAGAGAGCTTCAATTTGATATCTAGTTTCACTATTTGTAGAGTTGTGTATTAAAAGATACAGATCGTCGAAGTTTAGCTACAGTTTTGAAGTTTTAAGTCGTATTTTCAGTTCTGGGTTTAGTGAACTTTTCATAACTTTGACGATATATATCTTTTGATACACAACTCCAAAAATAGTGAAACTAGGTATCAAATTGAAGATCTCTATGTTAACTTTCGAACAATACCCTTTTCGAAGGTTTTGAATATCTGGGTAAAAAGATATCAATTTTTTAATACACTCCTCAAAATAATCTCCAGTTCTAAAATTTGCAGAACTATAGTTCAACTTCGATGATCTCTATCTTTTGATAAAAAAGGATTGAACCCATGACCTTTTGGTCACAGGCACAACCTTATGCCAATTGAGCTATGCTCGGTTTGGTTTGATTTGCTTTGTTGGTTAAGTTTAGGTAATAATATATTATTTTTAAATTTTAAATCTATTTTATTTTATTATAGACATCCTATAATCTAGGAATAATTGTGAAACTAAGTTTGATAGATTTGTTGGAGGGGTAAAATGAGAAATTGTGTGGTGGAGTTAGATCAGGTGTCACTCACGTGTGACCATAATTCTGATTTTTTGTTTGTTTGTTTGGACATTCTTCTCGACCCATTCTCGACATTTAGGAGAAATTCCCTTAAAACTTTTCTAGTTGAAGATGAAATTATTGACAAGGCCCAAAGCCTGAAGCTAATCGAATATGCCGACCCATAAGATGGACGACCCAAACATTGAAAATTGATTGTCAATCCAAAGCCAAAGACGCCGACAATATTAAGGATCAATCAAAGTATAACATAGGTCAACCCCAACAAAGATCGGTTAAGCTTCAAGGGGGTCGACTCCGATGGGCTTGGCGACCCTCAAGTTGAGGCTGACCCCAAGGGCCAACAAGAGTGACCCTATGGGGGTCGGCCTAGAGCCATCAAGGTCGATCCTTGCGTGGGTCGACTAAAAACCAATGAGGGCGACCCCGTTTGGGATTGGCCATGCATGAACCATGTGAGGTTGGTTCCTTATGAGATTGACCACATTTGTGGTCAGTGTTTCGATAATTTCAGATTGAATATGTCGAAATGTGATTTTGATATTGACCGGTCAAAGTGCGCCGGATGAAGACGCCCATTCGTAATAAGACAAAAAAAAAAAAAAAAAAAAGAGTTGAATTTTGTTTGAAACGAGATTAGTCACGTGTATATTGACCGAAATTGGAGAGGGCAAAAGAAGAATCCGCCTTCCATTCCACCTACCAACAAATGCCCTGCCCTTATCATCAGAACAGACAACAGACAGAGAGCATTGATTCATTAAGCATGGCTTCCCCAAATCCTTCATCTTCCTTATGTTTTGTTAAACTTATGATGATCTTGGTTGTTCCATCGTGTGTTTGTGGTTGCTACACTTCCATCTTCAACTTCGGGGATTCCCTTTCCGACACCGGAAATCTGTATTACACATGTTCTTCTCCGGAACCCAGCCAAGTTTGCTTCCTTCCTTACGGGGAGACCTTCTTCCATCGTCCCACCGGCCGATTCTCCGACGGCCGTATCATGCTCGACTTCTTTGGTCTCATGTCCCCAATAATTCCTCTTTTTCTTTCTTCTTCTGTTTCCACTTTTAATTAATGCTTCAAATTGATGGTCTAAATTTGCAGCCACATCGTTGGGGCTTCCACTGGTGCAGCCATATCGGAATTTGAATTTGAATTTGAACTTGGATTTTGGGAAGGGCTTGAATTTCGCGGTTGGGGGAGCAACTGCGCTGGATGTGTCGTTCTTCCAAGAAAGGGGAATTCGTAATTTACCATCTTCGGCAGTTTCACTAAGGATCCAACTACATTCTTTCAACAAAACATACTCTTCCATTTGCGCCTCTTCTTCTCGGCCTCATTCAAGTACGCTCTTCTGTATTCTTTTTTTCTTCTCCATGAATGTGTTTTTAAATTAGATCTGCCTATTTAGGAACAGGAATAGAGAGATTAACAATTAATGAACTTCTACGGCTTAATTTTTTTAATTAACGAACCCCAAACGAGCTCAAATCACTCAAACTCACGCATTTCAATAACTCAAATTTCACACAAAATATTAGTATTCTATTCTTTTTTTTATAGAATATACTAAAATTGGATTTTTTTTTGGGGGGTAAAAATGGAAAAACTTAATCTATATTTCCGTAGTTTTTGTCTGGTTACTATTATATTTTCAACTTTAGTTTACATTTTAAAATAGGTAACAATTTAATATATAATAATGTAACAATTTAATATATAATAATGTAGACAACGCAGTTTAAAATTTGTAATAACTTTATGGAATTATTTATATTGGTAGATGTTGAAAATACCACTTCGAAAAGATAAAGGGAACTCACTCATAATATAATATACATGACTACTCCTCCTATCACCAATTGATTTTAGGATGGAACCCATGCTGTCTAATAGTAGATCAATAAATTGGTGAACGACTACATGTATTTGTGAGGAAAATTGTAACAGATGTCAATTTAGAATAAGATAATTAAAAATATAGCATGTTTTTAAAAATGTTGCGGATATAGCAATTTCTATCGCTGATATCTTATGGCTGATAGAAGTCTATCGCCGATCACCTCAGCTTTTTTATAAATTTTTGTCAGTAATAATAGTCTATTAGTGATATGATAAAGTCTATTACTGATAGAAACAGATTTTTTTTTGTCATATTTGCAAAACATTTTAAAGTTTACTAAATTTACAATTAGTTTGGGCATGATTGCTATTTGTGCAACCAGCCCGGTTTATAAACTACAAAGATTAAAATTTTATATAATATAAATTAATTTTAATATTTTTTTTTTTCGTACAATGGCTAAATGTTATGCATTTTAAATTATAATTTTTTTTTTTTTAATTTGAAAGTATGAACTAATTTGTTACCGTCTATAATTTAATGAAACTACAAGCACCAATATGTTTATTCACTTTTTTTTTTTTTTTTTTTTTCTCTCCGTCTTATTATTATTATTTTACGGAGGTTTTCTGTTAAAAAAAAAAAGATTGTTTTCTTCAAAAAAAAAAAATAAATAAATAAATAAAAGAATAAAAATAAAAATAAAGACAAAATCTGCATCATTGCATAAAATCTTTGTTGAAAATTAATTTTGGAAAATAAAATACTTTTAAATTCTTTTCGTTCATTTGGGTTGGTTGATATTTTGTATTGTGCCCAAAATGTCAAAACAAATTTTCTTTTGTATAATTATTTTTAAAAATTGTATAATTTTGAGAAGTCAAAAGAAAAGTAAAATACACCAAAATATTTATAAAAAAAAAAGAAAGAAAGAAAAAGAGAACCTTACGAGTTACGAGCCCTTCTATTTCCATTAATAGTCTGGATTTAGTGCAGCCATTGGAGTATGAAAGCTTCTGAATTTAGATTTCTGAACCAATAGAAATGATTTATGTGATTTTGGTTTCCAGTGTGCAGAGACATCTTGAAAAAATCGCTATTTATTATTGGAGAAATAGGAGGCAATGATTACAATTATTTTTTCTTTGACCAACGTGACATTGAAGAAGTGAAGTCTTTTGTACCATTGGTGGTTAAAGAAATTGCTTCAGTCATCATGGTATGTAACTATCTAATTTAGTTAATTATATGCCATCAAAAAGAAGTTGTTTAAGATTAACCAAACCAAAATTGTTTTATTTTCGTATGTATATATATATATATATATATATATATATAGGAGTTGATTGAGCTAGGTGTTGAAACTATAATGGTTCCCGCAAATATTCCAATTGGTTGTCTTCCCGTGTATCTCAAATTGTATGAGACATCAAATGAAGACCAATATGACCCACAAAATGGTTGTTTGAAATGGTTGAATCAATTTTCTGAGTACCATAATCAACTACTTCAACAACAACTCTTACGAATTCGCGCTCTCCATCCTCACGTCCATCTTATATATGCCGATTATTTTAATGCTGCTATGCGCGTATTCAATGCTCCAAAAGATTTTGGTATGTATTTATTATAAGCATTTTCTAAGTACTTAAAAATACTTTTGTACGCACTTAGAAAGTCGTGGTTAATTTTGTTTAAGTGTTTGAATTTGATAGTAGCAACGTGTTTATTTTGCAGGATTGATAGATAATCCCTTACAAGTTTGTTGTGTGGATGGAAATGGATCATACTACTTTCCAACCCCATGTGGATTGCCATCCACAATTGTTTGTGATGAACCTTCAAAATATGTGAGTTGGGATGGTCTTCACTTAACAGAAGCAGCATATAAATTGATAGCTACTAGTTTGTTGCAAGGCTCATTCACCACTCCTCAATTCTCTATTTCATGTGTTCCACAAAATAGCACAACCAAGTTACTTCAATCACAATAATTTTGAATTTTAACTTCCATTGTGATCTTGTCGTTTTAATATCAAGACAATGTTTTCTATGGGAATGCAATCACAAGTTGGCTCTCCTTATCTTTTGTTACTATGCTCACAAACAATTTGATTTTCCCCGCTATCTAAACGAGATGATCTTATTGTCTTTATCATAATAATAATAGTTTGTTTTTAAGTACCCTGTGTTCATTGATATTTCTTAAAGTTAGACGTTGAATCCCCACCAAATATTGTTGAAAGAAAAACATTAATGGACTAAAAACAAAAGAAAAGAAGTTAAAGCTAACGGATTAATTAAGTACTTGATGAAGATTCCGACCTCTCATTTTTTGGTCGATGTTATAATATTTTGACCAGTTGAACTATGTTCAAGTTGTTAACTAATTCTCGGTCGTATGTGAATTGGATGAGATCCACGGCACCTTATAGCTTCATCCCCAAAGGCTTTGCTTCATGAACCCTTCTTTAAGGTTGTTTGTGTTTCGGGTTTCAGGTTTGGAGGAGTTTGTTAAGTTCGGACTTATAAAGTCTGTGTTAGTGACTATGACTCCATACAAATTGTTATATTTGTAAATTTTTTGCCGCAAATCATTTTAAAATTAATGTGTTATATATGCTTCTCCAATTTTTGGAGTGGAAGATTGAACCTAAAACCTCATGATCACTATGCGATACATCATGCGATTGAGTTATGTTTGACCAATTTAATTTTTGTTTGATTGTTACAGTCAAATTTATTTTCACATGAATAAGAAAAATTGTGACAACCTGTCTTTTTCTCCTCTGTTGACTATCCAAATTCCAAACAAATCCATGGCTGAATATTGTTTGACATCCCAATTATTAATTAACACACCCTAAAAAAAAAGTGAAATTAAATGAAGAACATAAAAAACAGTAAATTCCGAGCCCCAAGTAAGGTATAGAATCTGATAATATGAAAGGATTTTCAGGAGTCCCAAATCGGACCAAAAGCCGGAATTCCAGCTCTCTTACACGCATTCACCACATCTCTACTCCCTTCCGGATTACTCGTAACAATCACCACCTCCGCTTTCCAATCTCCGGCCGCCTTCACAGTCATCTCCCCCACATTCGGCCTGCCGGAAACCGCCGTATCGTGAATTATTAGCTTCTCCTTCGGGTACGCATTCACCATCTCCATAATCTCCTTCCCGAAATTCTCCTCGATCCCTTTGGCCACCCACACCAAGTACACGTCAGCCCTACTTCTCTGCAGCAGAAACGACAAAAACACGCAGATCCCAGACCCCGTGGCCACCACCAGGGCCCTCTCGTACATGTTCACCAAATAAGGAAGTCCAGCGAAGTGGACCCCCCGGACCCACAAGTGGGTACGTGGCTCCGGCTGAGGAGAACACTGCACGCAGAAACGCCTCGCTCCGGCAAAGCGTCAAGGCGAGTATGTTGGCAATGGAGAAGAGAGCGGGGTTTTTTCTTGCGTAGGGGAAGTTGGCGGTGGCGGCGAGAATAAGGGCCGTTAGATTTAATGAAAGTGAGAGAATGAAGAGGCGTTTGTAGACGGTGAAGAGGGGTTGATCGAGGAGAATGACGGAGAGTCGGGACTTTGTTGGGTTTTGTTGGGTTTGGATCTGTTTGTCATGGTGAAGTTGGAGTGCTTCTAAATCGAGGTGGGATTCGTGTTGGTCGAGAGGATCAATGTCACAGAAATGGCTGCTGGGTTTGCTTAGTGATCTTTGTAGTGAAGAAGATGATGAAGGGAATATTTGATGAGAGAAGGTGGTGGCAATAATGGGTTGTGAGCTGATGGAGAAGTGATGTTCGTGAGGTTTCACTTCGAAGGCAACGCCTCTACAGCTCGAGAACCTTACGGGTGTAAGCATTATTATTAATATTGTGTGTGGATGGCTGATGGCTGTTTCGTGGTCTGTAGGGAAAGGATTTATAGGGTTTTAAACTTTGACTTGGTATACATTCTCTTTGTTCACCTGTCAAAATCGAATAGTGAGACAAAGTTTGAACATGGACAGACTGATTTCGATTCAAATCATTTTTTTTTTTGTAAAAAATGATTAGTTACAGTTACTCTAAAACAAAAACATATATTATTTTTATGTGAATTCATATAAGACCAAAAACAACGTATATTTGTATACTTAACTGGATATCAAGAAATTAATTAATATTTCATGAATGCAAACATAAGTCTTACGTCCATTATTCAAAATATATATGGAAGTGAGTTTTAAAATTATAAATCAGGATATGACATAATCTCAGTTTAAGATATTTTTTGTGTTATCAAAAGCATGTTGACTTAGTCCCTAATTAATACATAAATATGATATTAATTATCGTCATCATGTCTCATTTCATCTTCAAAAACTTAAATAAAATAAAATTGTCAAACCGAGCATAGCTCAATTGGCACAAGGTTGTGTCCGTGACTAAAAGGTCATGGGGTCATGGGTTCAATCCTCGCATTAATTAAAATACCGTTGAAAAAAAAAACTTAAATAAAATCGGTTGATACGATAAAAACTAGAGAGTTTTTTTTTTTTTTTTTAATGAAGAACTAAATAAACTAACAAAAAAGAATACAATCTCAATAATATAATATCACAAAATTAGAGCATAACTCAATTGACATATGATGTATCGACTAATGACCAACAGAAGGTTCAATCCCCTACCCCAGATGTTGTCAAAATATATATATATATATATATATATATATATATATATATATATATATCACAACAATTACTAGCAGATATATCACACCAATATTATATTGGTATCTCAATACCCATACTATTGAACGTCGAAACTCTCCGTCGAACTGTCTTCACCGAACTGCACTACCGATCTTTGGACAAAATGTCACAAATTTCACGAATCACAAATTGCTTTAAAAAAAAATAGAACAACAACATTTTTTTTCACGCAGAACATATCTAAAACAAAAAATCTCTCAGAATCGGACATAAAATCTGAATACTCACGTCGGAAAACGAACTCTCGGCCACCACACTAACGGGAAATGACTATTAGACATCATTGAGATTCCAATCCTAAATCCAATTCGTGATAAGAGGAGTAGACCATGTATGTTATATTGTGAGTGAGGTCCCTTCATCTTTTCGATGTGGAATAATCCTCAACAATGACCACATGATCTCTTCTGCCGCCACACTAACGGGAAAGGACCACCTCAAATCTCTTCTCGCCACCACACACTCACCCATCAGATCCCTCGATCTCGATCTCACGTCTCTTCACCGATCACTCTCGTACACGTTGATGCTCCGACCTCTCGAAAACGTTTTGCAGCCGCCGCAAATCTCCCTAGTTTTCCATCGCAATTCTCTCTTGTTTTTTTTCCTCTCCTAGAAATTGGGCCATAAATCTCTCTAATTTTCCATCGCAGTTCTCTCTAGTTTTTTTTTTCTCTCCTCGAAATTGGGTGGCGGCGACTCTCATGTTTAGTATTGTCGCCCCTCTCCTAGAATAACCTAGGCTTTGATACCATGAAAAATTCTCAGGAATCTCTCTCTTTCTCTTTCAATCAAGAATGCAAATACATAGACAATAGAATAAATATTTTCTGCTTAAATCTCTCTAAACCTAAATATAGAGAATACAATCACAATAACATAATATTTATAATATCTCAATAATTAGTAGGAGATATATCACAACAATAATATATCTTAATATAGACATACAAGATAGAGTGGAGAGATGGATTACATAAACTTCGTTGTATGTATTATTGCTGTTTTAATATTATATTGAATATATTGAATATATTGATCATATTTTATGTAATCAAATAAATGATGTTGTATACGTGCATGGTATTACAATGAGCAACCTATTTAATAACTAGGGTTCTTGTTTTTTATAAAAGAAATATATATTTATTTATATTTGTCGATTAAAGATGAATAGTAACAAGAAATAGAAATATATAGAATAGACTATATATATTTACATCTATTGTACACCATTTTTTCTTACCCATCTTTTTATGAAAGTTTTTTTTTTTTGGCAAGGGACGTGTTTAACCGGATGGTTTCATTATTCATGATTGATTAGCCCAAAAAAAAAAATCTTATTTTTAAAAATGTTATAGTTAAAAACATTACAATATTTTATATACTCATATATATATATATAGAATACATCCAACCATTTGAAGGTCATAGATTTTAATCTTCATTATTTCACATTTGTTGGAATTACTATTACATGAAAGTATGCTAAATAATAATAATAAAAAATAAATAATTGGAGATTATTTTGTAGACCAAGAACTAGAATGCCCTGCAACAAGGGTAATTGAAAATTGAAATATTTAAGGTGAGAAGACGTTGTTATGTATAGTGTTGGATAAGGAAAGAGACAGTGTCCTTAATTCATCTATTCTTCCCCGAAAAGGATGTTGTGCAAATTCGAATACTCCAATAAATGAAGCCATACAATTTAGAATTTTGATCGGTCTTTTGTTTGAATCACAATCAAATTAATACTCTTTTTGTTTAGGGTTTAAAATTACTCCCTCCATATATTAAATTAATGCCTTTTTTTGGACCTTTCTTTACGATTGAGAAATAAAGCACTACGTACTTCTCAACATGTTTGGATAGTAGATCGTTCTTCCATTTGCTTACAAGGTTTGAATTCAAACTAAACTCAATCCATACACGAATATGTCTAAAACTATGCATTTTAACTTTGATTAGTATTTATTATTTGTCTTTAGTGCATATTTTGTTTATTGAATTAATATCATCAATGTCTTTTAATAAACTCATAAATATGCTAAATAGTCAAGAATAACTCAACTCACATAAAATATAAATTATTGTCCAAAAAATTATAGGTTCGAATTTCTACTATCCATTAAATAAATATATTTTTTTAAAAAAACAACTTTGCAACTAAAAAATTTCATTGATTTTTTCTTTTAGACAAATTTTCTCTTGATATATGAGTTTTTTAGATGCACTACACGTGTTCTTAAACTCAACAAATCAACATTTAAGGCTCCTTTTCCCTTTATTTAATTTGAAAATCTGTCGGTACTCAAAAAAAAAAAAAAAAAAAAAAATTTGAAAATCTGTCAAAGAGATTTTCAAAGCCTTTTGTAAATGTATAATAATGTTGAATTAATGTCAAACAAAACAGTTAATGTAAAATATTCTTTTTTACATGAATGGTGTAAAATATTTAACTCCTTTCTTTTCTTCTTTGCTGCAAAGATTTAGTTCATTACAATTTTATAATTTTCCAGCATCAAGGTTTTTCAAATAAAATGAAGGCATTCACACATAAATAGTATGGAATAAATATGTAATTTAAAAAATATAGCAAAAATATTTTAAAATTTACAAAAGTGTAGCATGATCCAAATCTTAATATATATTTTTAAATACAATAGAAAGTTTAAAATTTACAAAAAGTAGCTAGCATATCCTAATAAACTCAAATTCAAATGTAATGTACTAACATATTAAGAAAAGACATGTTTTATATGCTATATTTAAAAAGAAAATTGTAACCATTTTTTTTCAACCATAATATATTACTAAAGTAAAATGTTCGAAGCCAAGACTCTTAAAAACCAACAAAGAAACCAGGTAAAATACCCGAGTGGCCAAAATGGTAACCGAACTTGACGAGTAAACAAGCCCTAAGGAAAACGCTAAAAATTATAAGTCTTTAAGTCTTTAGTTTACATAATAACATGGCTATCTAATGAAATTTCTCAATAAATTTTTATTATTTCTTTTTGGAGGTAATTATTATTTTTATTTTTTTTTTTTTTTTTTTTTTTTTTTTTTTTGTAATTAAGACAAAATGGTAGTTATTGTAATAACTAAGGGAAGGGGGTTTCACCCATTGACTTCAATATTGTTATAATTTATAGAAATAAATTACTAAAAAGTCAACATCATCAAATTAAATATGAATTTCTCCATCTTTATATTAGACGATGGTGCAAGATACATGTTGTGACGACATGTCGACATATGCACATTTCGATTATTGTCAAGTCCTTATATAATCAAATAAATTATCCCAAGTGACAAAAAAGGAAAAAGAAAAAATAAGGTCTGCATATAAGTTCTCTTTTTGAATGGTTCAGTTTCAAAGAGAATAGATTAGACGTCGGCTTTTTTTTGTCATTATTTTAATGGGCAAGTTGTGATGAAATTCCAAGTCTGCAGCTTGATGGGGGCTAGTGAACATAATCAATGGTCAAGAAAAGTGGATTGAAGCTCTTCATGGGCATGATTTGTAATTCAAAAGACAACGCATTTGAAAGAAGAAGATAATGTTTTTCATATATATATATATATATATATATAACAGGGTTGAATTTGAAGGTATCAATCATATACAACTTGTCAAAGCGGATGATGGATTTATAAGTAAATTAGAGCAAATTATTCATTATAATGAGACGATGCAAAAGTAAAGATAAAGATATGTGTCAAGGCTAAATTTAATTCAATTGGAATAAAATTGTGTCATTACTAAGAAGTCATGAGTTCAATCTCGACATTAATTAAAATATATTTGCAAAAATAATTTAATTTTTAATTTTGAAAAAGTTTGAATGAGTGGACGTATTTGAAATTAAGTTTGAATTAGTCGACGTATTTGAAATTAAAAAATATTGAAGAAAAAATAATTTAGACTAGCTGGCTAGCTATTTTAAATTCAACTTCCAATTTTATCAAGTTGAAGTTGAAACTATATAAATATTGCAATGGAGATCCTAAATTAACTTTTCATTCAAATCGGTTAAAAACACGTTATTTATTTATTTTTTTCACGCACTTTCATCTCTTTTATTTATTTATTTTTTTTTTTTTTTGAAAAGTCATCTCTTTTATTTGGGAGCACATAAAATTTAGAAATCAATCGGTGCAATTACGTTGACTCATAAAAGTTTCCCCAAAAATAAATCTAAGTTTGCTACGACCGGTTAATTAGTTTATGGTTAAATTTTTTTTTTCTCCATAAATATTTGAGTATCAGGATCTCTGCATAAAACGAAAAAAAATAATAATAATAATAATAATAATAATACTTCGAAGTTGTTATAATTACAATTGCACTCTCCCACAATTAATTAGAAATAACCCCAAAATTCAAAATAAAGTAAAATAAAAAACTTTTATATATATATTTGAGTACCATCTATGCATAAAACGAAAAAAAAAAAAGACTTTGAAGTTGTTAAAATTACAATTTGCACACTCTCCCCCAATTAATTAAAAAAAAACCAACCTAATTGATTAGTTTCATGATAATTTAAGAATGTAATAAGAAATTAAAAGGAAAAGAAAACCAACCTAATTGATTAGTTTGATGATAATTTAGGAATAGAATAAGAAATTAGAAGAGAAAGTTAGTCCAGCATAAGCCTAACAGACATAAACGTGAACTAATGACCAAGAGATCAGAAATTTGATCCTTGTTAATTAAATACTTCTAAAAAAAATAAAAAAATTAGATTGATTGGAATGAAATAATGTTGAAGTAATCTTTTAAGACATATTAAAGAAGATAGGAGGATTTTCTTTTTTTCTCTCTTTTTTTTGGGTTCAACTTGGATTGGTGGTTCCAACCAAAGACTTCATGGTAATGACACATTTTTATGTAAATTGAGCTATATATATATAAAATGATGGATTTAATTTGGTAGATAGGAGCAATTAATACTCTGCTTTTCAAATATTTCAAAATGGAATAAAAATAAATAAATGCCCATATTATTTATGCACGAGCATGAGATCTTATCAAAAAAGATCTCAACATAATATTCAAAGATATATATTCACTTAAAATACAATAGATGACATACATTTTACACGCTGGTTAAAATTGGATAAAAAAAAAAATCTTGTGTGAAGAAAAAGAAAAAGAAAAAGTTTGCTTCTAATCAAGATTGGATATTCATGCAAGAGTCGAGCACTTCCCTACATTGGATAAGATAATGAAATTAAGTATTAACAACTAACATAAAACATGTATTATTCTTGATTAAAAATTCTTAAAATAAAATAAAATGAAGTGTTAAAAGTCTAGTTTATGTGTGCATAATTCACCAAACATGTATGAACTAGTGACTATGAAGTCCTACGTTCGATCTCTTATCCAACCTGTTGTCAAAAAAAAAAATTAATTGATGATAAATAGGAAAGACATGGCTCAGCGGTTTTAGTGAGATTGATTAGGGAAATTTTTAAGGTCAATGGTCTAGTCACAGGTTAGTTGTTGACTTGTTGATTATTTTATCGAGTATAACTTTGGTGCTAGGTTGGGTTGCACCGGTTTTGTGCATCCGCACATGTGGCCCAACCATAACTATCACCCAAGTTAAGTCTATTACTTATTTTTCTATAAATTTTGTAATGTTTCTATGCATAAAGCATAATTGAAGCATTTTATGACAAAATGAGCATATTTCAACGATAACTGATTTGTAATCATTGGTTTTGAGGTTGGAGTTTCGATCTCCCCGCAAGGGTTGAACTCAAAAAAAAAAAATTGAAGCATTTTGTTTTTGATCTCTTGTAGTTACAAATGTAAATAGCAATCCACAATACTACATTCTATTTGTTTTGTAAATTAAAGAAGAAAGCACACCATTATAGAATTTGCGGTGATATGTTTTGGAAATTAGCAAACCCAAATCAAAGAAATGAACATATGATGATGAATAATCAAAGGTGATCCTCATGGTCCTCCTCATGATCCATCAACTTCCAAGAGCCATCACTCTGTTGAACCATACCTTTATTCTGCAGACACCGCCAAGCCACAGGCACAAGATGCTCGTCCTTAAGCGCATCAAGGCTCTTGTTAAGCAACGCAATGTCCCTCACAATTTCAAGCTTAAACCCACCTTTACGCCCCTGCGTCCCTGCCACACCATGCAAATAACCTTCCAAATTATGCCAACTGCTCAAGCTCCCTGGGCTCTTCAAGTAGTTTGATTTTCGAATGTCGATTTCCAGTTCCTCTCCCACTTCCGAATACCCGATTATTGGGTAATTTGGAACCACGTCCATTGAGTTTTTTACTCGTAATACGCGCACGTCTTTGTAATTTGAGAATGTCTTTTTGAACTCTGAATCTCCCACTCTCGGGCTGGCGAAAGCGAAGGATGTCACTGGAAATGCCTGGCCTTGGCCTTGGCCCTGTCCGGCTGGAATGTTCAGCCCGTTCGCTACTATGTCTACGGCGTTTAGCGTTGCTATTGCTGCGCCTAGACTGTGTCCTGTTGTGATTATGCTCGTTTCTTCCTCCTTGTATTGCTCTACTAGCCTTTTTACTTCGCTCAGAACCTGATCAGTGTGTAAAATGATGAACTCAGTGACTCAATACAAATATATCAAACCCATTTTGAAAAAATAATTGTATATGGGAATGGGAGTTGCCTGGTTTCTAACGCTGTTCTTCGTAAAGGGCGATCGGCGATCATCAGAAGTATAGATAGAATACCAACCCTGATGGAGCTTAACATCGCTAGATTGGCCAAATATTAATGGAGCCGAAACCAAAACAAACTCGAAATCATCCATCCACTCCAAGCTTCTAACAGTTCCTCTCCAAGCAATCACAATATCTCTCCGCCCCAATTCCGCCGCTCCTTCGTCGGTAGCCACCGCCACGTAACCAATCCAGTTGGATTCTTTGCTCCAAGCCTCCCTGGACAACGGCCTCACAATGAAAGCATCCGGCACTCGCACTTGAGAAGTTGCGTACAAGAATTTGGTGACTGTGTATTTGTATTTTGGTAACCCAACTTTGGCGAGGAAATTCTGCTTGGAATAGCGGCTGCTTCCGGCGAATTTGGAGGCCTTCTCGGTGTTGAATGTGTCGTAGGTTGCCTGAGCCATTTGTCCGTAGTGAATTAACTGATGTCGGAGCTCGATTTGTAGTGGTTCCAAAAGACCTTTCCAATTGTTTGAACCCATTAATTGTCTCCAATTATTATTATTGTTGTTGTCTGATCTGGTGCTGCTGCTGCTCTTTTCCATCTTTTTTTTCTTACCAAAACATGATCTTCTCCATAGTATAAGCTTTCTTCCACATTTGATTCCGGCGGCCTTTTCTCTTCTCTGCGAATTGCAATAATTCATTTCGTTTAACCAATTGAGACATACAATTGTTTGGTTTTGTGATTTTGGAGTTAGTTAAAAAATGAACATCAGGGAATGTCGACAAAGATATGCTTGGCTTTGAAGTCATAGAAATGGAAGGTACGGAAGGTGCTTGCGAGCTTGTCAAGCCAAGTATATATCTGTATTACCATCTCCACTTTTCTTGCCTTTCCATTGCTTTCTCATTCATTCATTATTTCATCTTTATTTAAAGCTCAAATTATCAAAAATAACCACTCAACTATATGGTTTCATTTCAACTAATACTCCTAAAACTTTCAAAACTGAAAGTGACATATATTGTAGAGATTTTGTTAAAAAAATACAGGAAAAAAATATTATTTATGGTAGAGTAAAATTGAATAATCTTGAAATATAATTATATAGGTATCCTTTGGCCCACGGAGTTGAGAGTAAGTTTACACCCGGTTGGCCCACAAAGTTGTTGAACTCAACTATCAACTCCACAAACTTGACTTCAAGAGTAGTAACTGTTGACCGAGAAATTTCGGTCAATCAACGGTCGCCACGTGTCTTCAACACGGCCCGGTGGATCAGATAAACTTGACCGAGCAAATTCGGTCACACCGTAATTGGGCTCGAAATCGTAAAAAAAAAACCTAATTATAGGTGGAAAAACACTGAAAATGCAATTTAAACCTATTTTTATTATTTTAAATATAAATTAGGTCGCTATATTGGTACCTAAACAAAATTTAAAAGGTAGTATTCCGGATAGAAATAAAAACACCAACTTATTTAAATCTATTTAAAATAATAGATTAAAATCTTTCAAATTGACACGTAATGTTTAACACTACTCTATCTAAGACTCTCTTTGCTAAAAACAAATCTTAAGCGTTTTTTTTTGTGTTTGTAAAACAAATTGTTTTAATTCGTTAAAATCACATTTTTTTTTTTCATATGACATTCATTCAGCTTTCAAAATCTGTTATGGGTAGCTTTTACATTATCTAACAATCAATTTTTTAACAAATTTTCAAATCTTTCCAAAATTAAAAATTATTTTATATATCTAGTATCTATTTCACACCATCAAATTTTATTTTATAATTTTTAAATTACTAAATCAAATGCAAATATATTTTTAAAAATAATACCTTATTTTTTTTCTTAAGAAAATTTATACAATTTTTTATAATATGTCTATTTTAGTATCATAGTTAAATCACAATAATTTAATATTATTTACCAAACACGATAACCAACCCAACTTATTTAAATCTAGAGCTAAAATTTACCAAACATTGTCTGAGTTACCGAGTTTCGAGTGTAGTGGACTCAGATGGAATGTTGAGTCAAGATAAGACTATACTTATATGTTACTTTTGTTTTTCTTTAAAGAAGTTTGTAAAATATACATATATTGAATTTTATATATATATATATATATATATATATATATATATTATTATTTTTTTTTTCAGAAATATAGTTGGTTTGAGTTAATTTGTATCGAATTTCGTAAAATATTAATAATAATTTCTATCCAAGAAAAGACAAAATGAAAATATCTTTCTAAAATTTATTTTTGAAAAATTAACTATAAACTAGCAAAAGTGGCTAATTTAAATATTTAATTGGGGTATTTAAAAGTATAAGGATTAGATGGAACGAGTCCAAAAGTACAAGGTCCAAAATGATATTTTAACCAAGTTTACTTTCGAAAATTTTCAAGGTGGGTCTAATAACATCCTTAACGAGAGTTATATAAGTTTCTAAACTTTAAATTTTATGTTTAATAAGATCTTGTCATATTCGATATTTTTAAAAAATCACTGATTTATTAGATAATAATTTTTTTTTTAATGGATCCCCAATTTTTTAATTTATGTCCAAATATGTATATGAATTTAAAAAAATGTCTAATAGGATGATAACCTATTAGACACAAAATTAAAAGTTTAGGAACGATACTTTTAAAATTCAAAAACCTATTAAGCAAAAAAAAAAAAAATTGAAAAATTTACGAAGTTGTTTCCCTATTCGATTTTATTAAAATTTACTGACTTATTAGACACAAAATTAAATAGATTCGGATTTTTTAATTTATGTCAAATATGTCAATTAATTTTAAATTTTGTTTAAAATAAAAATTTAATAACAACACTTTTAAACTTGAGAGATCTATTTTTTTTTTTTGAACAAGCTTGAGAGATCTATTAAACGGGTAATTTAACAAAAATCTTAAATGCTGGAGCGACCAGTCGAATTGCTCCTTCTCCTTTGCTGCATCGCCCACTAGATTTTATAATATTGGGCCTGCATACATAATAAAGCCCAAATTACTTCTGCCCATCGCAACTTCAAGTTCAAATGTACTTCACCTATAATATTATTATGAGTTAATTGCACAAATAACCCCTAACAAATGAGATTTGTAATAATTACTCCTAAATTTTCAATTGGATCAATTACACCTTTTAAAATTTGGCAAGTGTTGCAATCAATTTCTTGGATTCAATTTAGATAACTCAAACATGTGTTGGAAAGGGTAAAATTGTCGTATGACAAAAAAAAAAACCAAAATCACACTTCTTATTCCTCTCTTTTTCTCCATTCCTTCGATCAATCTTGTCACCACCGGCGAACCACGAGCTTCGCGCAACGCCTCCCACGAGCACACACCTTCTTTTCTGGCGTAACCCCGCGCGCGACTTGTAGCTAGCATCGACGACCCACGCAAAGCTGACGAGATCCGCGACGCTCAGACCTCTGATGATGCTATATGTCGACTTCCAACGGTGTTTTGCAGCAGCATCCTGTGAGACCCACAAATTTCAAAATTAACCCTCGCTCAAACGACCTCAGATCCTCAACACCCTTTTTTATTCGAATCAGATATCAGTGCCCACTGCCTTTTCAATCTCAGATCTGAACAAATTTCCAATGGTGTAAACTCGTGTTCGCCAACGGCAGCCAGATTGACCGGAGGAGGGGAGAAGAAAAGAGGAAGAAGGGTGATTTTTTCCCCTTTTCTACACATGTGTGAGTTATCCAAATTGAACCCAAGGAATTGATTATAACACTTATCAAATTTTAGGGGTGTAATTGATCAAATGAAAGTTTAGGGATCAAGAGTGAGTTGTTTGTGCAATTAACCCTATTATTATTATCTTTTATATATATATATATATATATATATATATATATATATATATATTATTATAAATATATTTTTTTAGTTTATCAAATTGAACATAACTCAATTGGTTAAATATTTAGTCTCTCTCGTCAAATTGAACATTACTCAATTGGTATAAAGATGTGTCATCCACTATGAAGTCTGAACTAAATGGTAATTGACATGTATTGTTTTCTCGGTGAAGGTTAAAATATTCAAAATTCTCATTTAAAAAAAAAAAACTCCTTTATTTATTAATATAATATTGTAAAAAGAAAACATAAGATCCTATAATATCATTATAAAAAAGTATGAAAACAGATAAAGCAAAAAATAGGTATAAATATACAGATTGAAAGTGGTAGTGGAAGGGAAAAAGAGATTCAAAATTAAAAAATGAAAGAAGAAATGGAAAAAGGTTTGATTGGGAAATGAAAATGGGAGGGGATTGGCAATGGGCCTACTAACCCCTCAAGTCTCTTTTTCCACAGCTTGCACACTTTGCTTTTTGGCATTATATATATTTCATTTCCTTCAAAACTTCCTCATACATACTCTTCTCTCTTACTCAAACTTTTTTCTTTCAATATTATGTTAATTTTATTTTCATAATACTTTCTTTTCTCAAAAAAATTGATTTTGCTTTTTGCTTTCTAAAAGCACATCCAAATTTCTTGAGAAAAGTAAGTTTTTGTTTCAAAAAATAGAATTTGTGAAACCTGATTTGACACTTTTGCCTTCTTGAAAAGTTTCCTACAATTTGTTAAACTACACATATAATAGTGCTTTTAAATTATGTCCCTACCTAAATATTTTTTATTTTGCTACAATTTAAAAAACACTTAAAAAGTATAAATAATTTATAAACTATTTTTAATTGAGGTGAGTATTTAGTAAATTATTTCTTTTTCTTATACCTTACCTCTTTAATCTCTCATGCCATCACATACATTATTTTTTCTTTTCTTTTTCTTCTAGTATTACAGAAGAAACAAAACATGGATAACACGAAAATTAAAATAGAAGGTGCATTCGAAATAACAGTATTGTTTATTGTTACGATAAATCGAATAACAAAGAACAAAATAAGCACAAAAGAAAGATCGACACAAATTTACGTAGTTCACTAAGTTCATGTTAGCTACGTCTACGGACAGAAGGAAGAGAACAATATTATTACAGATAATAAATAATTACAAATGACAGACTAGGAGCAACTGAAGTCGTTAGAAGGTTTATATATGAGACTTTTCTAATGACTTAATACAAAATGGGTCAAAGTTCAAAATCAATAAGTAAAATTCAAAAAGCCATAACAAATTCAAGACATTCTAACATTTTCCATATGTGTCTGTGTCAAATAATTTAAAATATCACATGTTATTTCAAAATTATCATAATGCATGATATTTTGATGACGTGTAAAAATAAAGTATTCTATTTTAAAATTACTCTTCGTGGTTTTACAATTAACTTTCTGGAGTGAAAAAACTTCAATTATTTAAAAAACAAAACGAGTGTTTAGTGAAGTAGTTTTTTTTTTTTTTTTTTTTTTAAAACACTTCAAATTAAATAAGGTTTTATGTTATTGATAGAAGATCCAAGGCGATGGACACAAGCCAAAGTCTCAAGGTGGCTGGGGTACGAGGAAACAATATAGCTTAGGTTAGCCTTTTTTTTTAATGTCTCGGTTCGATGTCTCGATGTCCGATAGCGGTGTGTTTTGTGTTATTAATTTGGTACAAATTAAGCTGTAATTCGTTACACAATTTATTCATTATTTTTATTTGTGATGCACAAGTTTCCTTCTAAAATTTCAAATGAATTAATATATGCTTTCTATCAATTTTATTTATATTAATTTGGTGTGTCCCAAAGGAAATAAAGTTAATTGGTCTTACTGCTGGGCACCTAAACTGGTAGACGAGTGTATGATCAAAATATTGGGTGAAAAAAAGGCAACGTGGTAAAAATAATAATTGACTGAGAGAGGCTGCAAAGACAAAAAAGGGAATATATGTACTATACTAATACTAGCATGCATTGCATGTACTCCAAAAAACCAATTAATTCAGCGTGGAAACATGTTAGGTAAATGTTTTTCTACAATTGTTTTTAACTTATTTTCTCTTAATTTATTTTATTGGCTAATCTTTTCCCAAAAAAAAATTAAGTTTTTTTCTTTAATGAAATTTTATTAGACTTGTGGAGAGTCATTTCATATCTTTCATAAATTCTCTTTTTCACATATATATCTCACCTTTATTTTACAATAAATTGGGATAAATAGATTTGAACTTCGGACCACATAGAAGGGAACACATGTCAATTCAAACTAAGATCATTTTGGCTCATATATCTCACTTTATAGTTGTAATTAATTACAAATTCAACCCAAAATTTTAAGGAGTTTGTTTTTTTTGAAAATCTAGATAATCAGAATCTTGAAATTATATAATCCAAAAATATAGATTAACATGTTTGTTTTAAATGAATAATTTAATTATAAGAATGTCGGTAAATATTTAGATAAATATGTGTTTTCAGAATGTCTTAAGGTTATGTATTATAATTTAAAAAAATTATTGCATGAATGCATTAATTTGTTATACTTAACAATGCATTAATTTATTTTTAACTACAAAATAAGGAATGTTAAATAAAGAAAATTGATGTGAATGATAAGAATGTTATTAACACGTGCATCTTAAAAATACATGTTGCAAGAGATGATCTAAAATTAGATCAATGCTAGCTTTGTATATGGGTGTTTCAATGCTTGGATATCTCTCACATTACCACAAAATAAAGACGACAATTATATGTCAATTTTATGAGAATCTTGGATTTCCACTAAACAAATGGTTCCTAAATGTCACGTCTATTACTTCCTATTCTCCTTAAAAAAAAAATATCACTTTAATACATCAACTTAATTTATGATTTTATATAATAATTATTCGTAAAAAAAAAATGATATGTCAAACTTAACATAGTTCAAAGGATTATGACAATTACGATTAAATGCTTGAATCCACCCCCACATTGTTAAATAGTAGGGGAAAAAACCATATGTACATTGGACAAGCAATGACTAATTTGATATACACAGAAAGAACAGTAAAAGTAAGTGAACACAACTAGCTAGACAAAATATAATAACACATAATTGAAGAATGTGAGAATGAGGATGTAGTAAAATGAAAATGGGTATACATTATTGGGTGTAGAAACATGATTAGTTTTAGTAGAGTTAGTGTTGGTGTAGGAAGTTGTGGGATGCATTAAATGTAAGGAGAAGGGGACAGAATCAATGTCAAAATACAATGTTATAGAGAATTATGATAGAGATGTTTTTCTCGTGTATGTAAATATTAGGCATCATGTGACGACGTTGGGGTTGGAATATGGCCCCTTTGCCAATTGCCAATTGCCAATTTCCATTATCTTTCTGTAAATTATTAAAGAAAGAAAAGCCCTAATAATAATCCTAACCCTAAATGGAGAGATAGGGACAAATGTGAAGGACGATGGGAGATTTAGGGAAGGTTTTGGAACATTTGGGATCTTTGCTTCGTTGGCTTTGCTGCTGCACGTAACACTTTTGAAGGAGAATAAGGACCACTTCCATACTTGTCTCTCTCTCTTTTTGTATTATTTATTATGCATACATAGATGAGATAAGATATAAGATATAAGATTTTAAAGTATATATGTATATATGTATATGTATATTAATTGTATGTTTGTGGCATTCATTTTCATGCTAGCTTTTCTCACATGATACCCTAGCTTCTCACATTCAATTTTTCCTCTTCCTATATTTATTTCTCTTCACCTTCACCTCCTAACTTTTGCACTCATTCCTCTACACATCCACCTCTTTCACTAAATGCATATGCATGCATTCATTCTCTTTTTCTTTTCTTAAAATATATGAGTTTCGAGTGTTTCGAGTCTATCATTCGAGATAAATCTTTGCACATCATTAGCAAGTTTATTTTTCACTAATTTTAACATTCATCGATGGTAAAAGACTAAGGGTGTGTTTGGATTGACTACTAAAAAAATGCATTTTTTTTAAAACATTTTTTCTACAAATGTTTATACTCAAAAGTGTTTTTTTTTTTTATCTACAAGTGTGTTTGGTTTGCTCTAAGCTAAAAGTGTTTTTCTTAACGTCAAATTACTATAAGGGACAATTATTAATAAACAATATGAATTAATAAGTTTAAATTTATATTTTCCGTCTATGGTTTACTATTGTTAATGGTCGGGCAGCCGGGGCTGGGGTTGGGGTCAGGTTCGGGTAACCGGGGTCAGGGTCGGGGTCGGGAAACCATGGTCAGGGTCGGGGCCAAGGTCGGGGTCGGGGTCAAGGTCGAGCGGCTGGGGTCGAGGTCGGGGTCGGGGCCGAGGCTGGGCTTGGGGTCGGGCTCGGGGTCAGGGTCGGGTTCCGGCAGCCGGGGTCAGGGTCAGGGTCGGGGTCGGTGTCGGGGCCAAGGCCGGGGTCGGGGTCAGTTTCGGGGTCGGGCGGTCTGGGTCGGGGTCGAGGTCGGGTGGTCGGGTCGGGGGCGGGCGGTGGTCGGGGTCGGGTGGTCGTGTCGGCCGTGGTCAGGGTCGGGGTCGGGTGGTTGGGGCTGGGGCGGTAGAGGTCGGGCAAGGGCGACGGTGGTCGGGGTCGGGGCCGAGGCCGAGGCAGGGGTCGGGGTCGGGTGGCTGGTTGGGGCAGCGGTGGCCGAGGCTGGGGTCGGGCGGCTTGGATCGGTGTAGGGGTCAGGGTCGGGGTCGGGTGGCCGGGCCGGCGGTGGTCGGGGTCGGGGTCGGGGTCGGGTGGTCAGGGCCGGGGCGGCGTGGGTCGGGTGGCCGGGCTGGGGCGGCGGTGGTCGGGGTTGGGTGGCCGAAGCGGGGCGGGGGTGGCGGTGGTGGTCCGGCCCGACGGTGGCCCGGGTCAAGTTGCGGCGGTGGTCGAAGGAGGTTGGTTGGTGGAGAAAATTTAAAAGAGGAGTGTGAGTGTATTTTGGTAATTTTAATACAATATGAGAATTAAGTAGGTTTTTCAATTAAACACCCAAAAATATTTGTTTTTAAAGTTAATATCAAGTGTTTCATCCAAAATGCATTATTTCAAAAATTCATTCTCCAAAAATTCATTTTGGATGGTTGTCAAACACTTCAATTTATTCTAAAATGACTTTTTGCAAAAATTAAACACTTAGGGCCCGTTTGATAACGTTCCCGTTTCTCGTTTCCTGTTTCTTGTTTCTTGTTTCTTGTTCTCTGTTTCTTGTTTTTTGAGAATTAGAAATAGGAACATGTTTGATAACTACTCTCATTTCTTGTTTCTTGAAAAAAAGAAACAGAAACAGAAACTTGTTTGATAACTATTTCTTGTTTCTTGTTCTTTTACCTTTTTTTTTTCATAGTTTAAATAAAATTTAGATATATAATATAAAAAATATAACACGCGTTAAAATATATACAAAAAAATAATTATAAAAAATCTACCTTATCTAATACAAGTAAATCTCGATGCAATTTTTTTTTTTATCTTTTAAATGTTGTCCAAATTTGATCTGCAATGTTATCTCTCACTCGAGTCATTCCGCCTTAAATAATGTCGACTCAGATCCAACTCAATTATATAGCTCTGTAAATGTCGTGGTTTTTAAATAATAAAGTTAGAATAAATGCATGTTTTAGTGAGCAAAATTTATATTTGCAAAATTTTAATTGATTTAAGTGTACTACAAACTAAAAAAAACATATATATACATATATATGTTTATTGCAAAATTTATATAATATATAAATCTATATTGCAAAATTTAAAATTTAAAATTCAAAATTAAAATAATACATAAAAAAAAAATACTGCAAAATTAATAAATAATATATATTGCAAAATTTAAAATTTAAAAATACAAATTCAAAATAATACATAATTGATAAAAACAAAAACAAATGCCCTATATATGGCTCGAACCTGGGAAGTCTAATGGAGAAGGGAATCTGGAGCATTTTTGAGACCATCAAACCACCACATCTTTTAGAAATTTATGGGAACGAATTAATAAATATAGAAACGGAACAAAGAGAAACATCTTTTTGTAGTTTCTCAAATTTTGCCCATTTTTTAGAAACGTTTCTCAAATTTTAGAAACAAGAAACGGTAACAGTTATCAAACAAGTCTGTTTCTTAAAAAATGAGAAACGGGAACAAGAAACAGGAAACAGGAACGTTACCAAACGGGCCCTAACGTTCCCGTTTCCTGTTTCCTGTTTCTGTTTCTCATTTTTTAAGAAACAGACTTGTTTGATAACTATTCCCGTTTCTTGTTTCTAAATTTTGAGAAACGTTTCTAAAAAAATGGCAAAAATTGAGAAACACCAAAAAGTTGTTTCTTCTGTTCCGTTCCCATTTATAAACTTCAGTTTCTTTTTAAGCCAAAAAAGTGTGGTTGGTTTGTTGGCAAGAAGGGTTTACTTAAGTCCCTTACATTCAAGGTCTTGGGTTCAAATCCTAGAATTTTCATTTTTGTTTTTTTATCTTTACTTTCTCTTAATTTTGCAGTATTTTTCTATATATTATTTTAATTTTGAATTTTGTTTTTTTATCTTTACTTTCTCTTAATTTTGCAGTATTTTTCTATATATTATTTTAATTTTGAATTTTGCCATTTTTTATTTTAATTTATATATTGAATATATTAATAGTAATGTAAATATCTACGTTAAAATGTCTCCTTACCCGGTTAACACACAAAAACATATACCAAATCAAATTTGGGTAACATTTGAAGTATAAATACAATTTTATGGTTGTTTTTAATTTTGCATCGAGACTTATTTGTATTCGATTATGTAAACTTTGGATAGTTTTTTTTGTATATATATATATATATATATATATTTCAATGCATGTTATATTTTTTTATATTATGTATACTAAATTATATTTAAACTATAAAAAAGAAAAAAAGAAAAAAACATAAATAAAAAAAATAAATAAAAAAACAATTAACAAAAAAAAAAATAATTAGCAATCTATTTTGTTTATTTTCTTTTCAAAAAACAAGAAACAAGAAACGTTATCAAACAAGTTTCTGTTTCTATTTCTTTTTTTCAAGAAACAAGAAACAAGAGTAGTTATCCAACATGTTCCTGTTTCTAGTTCTAAAAAAACAAGGATCAAGAAACAGGAAACAGGGAACAAGAAACGAGAACGTTATCAAACGAGCCCTTAGGAATCTAAACCAAACCCACCCTAAATTAAAAAATGCAATTAATCCGTAAGGGACTAAATTGAAGAAAATATAACCAAAATTACAACCCATAACAAATATTTAGCACTTTTCTTTCACATTTTTATCTTATTGTTTTCATAGTTGATATAAAGGAAATGCATAATATATCGTTGAAATGTCGAGAAATATGTTAGACAAAAAAAATATATCACTGTCATTATAAATACCAATAATGTGAGGTATGTGTTTGACTTCTATCCATTTTGTCTATATTTCAGACTTCAGAGTATTAATGAAAATTAATAATATGATGGCTTCATTTAGTAACATTTTTTTTTAATTAAATCATTAAGCTTAATTATAAAGATAGCCTATGCCTATGTTTTCTTTGTTTATTTTTCATTTCCTAAATATATACTTTTGAAATCTTACATAAATTTCACAGAAAAAAAAATCAAGTTTTGTAAACTACTTTGTTTGCGTTAAAGATTTTGATTGTAGAGACCAAAAGTAATTTTTTTTTTTTTTTTAATACTACATTTTATTTAAGAAAACAATATCACAAATAAAATTTATAGAGTAGTTTGGAATAAGTTGTGAATAGCTTTTAATAAGACAATATTATAAAGAAATTCTAAAATTGAATAGCTTTTAATTGGACAATATTATAAAGGAATTCTAAAATAGTATAGTATGGGTACCCGTCAATGCTATTTCAAGTTCCTCCTCAATATGCATTTTCAAACATAGTAATACTTTACTTCCAAGTTCACAGATCCCTATTTATTTACAGAAAATAGACAACGAAAGCTACAACAATAAAATTAATCCAAAGCGTAGCAATAAAGGCAAACTTAAGTGTGTTCTACATATACATAAATGAAAATAAAAACCCATCAAATTCAAAATAGGTCAAATTAAAGAATATAATGTACTTTTTCCCACTTTATTAGGAGGCATAAAATTTTGCAATGGTAACTCTATATGTAACGTGGTAGATCACGTTGAGAGGGCTTGAACGAGGAAGGGCCGATAAATTGTCGAAAAGGGCTCCGCATTTTATTGGCCATTTCAAAACAATGTCAGATTAGGTTGGTTTTCAGAGTGAAAGCAGTTAAATTTTTTTTTTTTACAAAATAACGATCATGAGTTAGCATAGTTGTCATAAAGAGCTTAGAAATTATTAAAGCTTTCCGAGAGAGAATGAGTTCTATTTTTGGTGGTCACCTACTTACTTAATAAGGTCAGTCGGTTGTCATGTGAGATTAATGGAGGGACACATAAATTAATGAAATTAAAAAAAATAAAATGTGCAAATAATGTAGTGAAAAGGAAAAGAGAGGAAGTGGGGTTATGAAGTAAGTTAGTTAATGGTCAGTGTTGAGCCATTGAATATGAGGAGTGAAAATGATGGGTGAGCCATATAATCTCTAAAAGCAATGCTCATTTGCCCCTTTTTTTTAATTAACTTTTTGAAGTCACATGTGGCTGCCATTTGAATGAGGTACTTGCTTTGCTTGCTCATGCTGTCATATTTGGATGTTAGGAGAAACTGTCTAATTTTCCCCCTTGGAGATAATGTAAGTTCATTTTTTTTTGGCATTGAGATTTTGAGTGAAGTTTGGTTGGTATATATGG
Organism: Herpetospermum pedunculosum; assembly: GCA_028017165.1. Lineage (NCBI taxonomy): Eukaryota > Viridiplantae > Streptophyta > Magnoliopsida > Cucurbitales > Cucurbitaceae > Herpetospermum > Herpetospermum pedunculosum. The sequence goes on from CM051525.1 coordinate 74,002,299, forward strand.
TAGATGTGTATGTATATATTGGTCTCTCTCATCACCCATAACTTTGGTTTGCTGGATTCTTCATTCTTGTAGTTATTGTAGAATATATTATTTGGTTTATTAGTTTGAGAAGTTATCTGTGTATACACCAAGTACGCATAATTTCACTGGCATAAAACATATATTCTCAACTAAGGTGATGTTCGAATCTCCCACTTCGCATATTGTAAAACAAAAAAAGAAATCTCTTTCGTGACAATTAAAGACATGATTAAGCTTTTTTTTTTTTTTTTTTTTATCACCTCTTAATTATCTCTAGCTATTGATTGATATTAAATAATAACCACACTATATTTAAGATGTAACTCCCATCTTTTTGCAGTCCACTCTAATCCTACAATGGAAAAAATTAAAAAATATTTAAAATAAAAAAGAAAGAAAAAAATTGTCACGTGACAAATTGTAGTTGAACAATTAGATGAGCGGTAAAGATATGAGTGTTTCTCGGGCTGAACCCAAATTTTTTTCATAACCACCAATATGATAGTGCGAACTTAATTCATTTACTAATTATAAAAGGTCTGGTCTTAAATTATTCAGTAGTGATTGGCATTTCTTTCTTATGCCTTAAACCAATGTGCTTAGGCAACTTTATCATATTTTTAATTATTTTTATCAACTTTTTCTTTTATAAGATACATTTATAAACTTTTTACATCGGTTCATTAATAAAACGCATTAATAAACCTCTTTATAATATCTATTATTCCAATTCATAAATGAAACATATTTGTAATATTATTATATTTGACATATTGAAACAAATACTTCTCGACATAATTAAAAAAATAAACAAAAAAACAAAACAAAAACTCCTAAAATTTGGGTAGATTTCAACTATAATCTTAAACTTTAAAATTTGTTAAAAAAATAATAATAATAAAATACAGTTGAGAGTTAAAACCCTAAGAGACTAATAAAAATTAGAATACATACCTGACATCATTTACAATATCTTTCACATAAATTAACCTGACATTTGATAGGTATAAATTCATTATGTAAATAATTTTAACTATATCGTTTGAGATGAAATAAATGGTGACAATGATCTTAATTTTCTATATAATTGTAAATAATTTCAAGTACGTTTTCTGATTTTTACACATTAGTTGTCACATCAATTTCATCCTTATTTTAGTGAAAGATATATTTTTTTTGGATCAATTTCAAAATTCAAGAGTAAAAATAAATCTTTTTCAAAATCTGAAGGATATAATTGAAACCTACTCAAATACTCAAACTAATGTTTAAGTGTTTTTTTGTATAATTTAGTATATTTATTATATTATTATCTTTTTATTTCTAAACTCATCAAAAAAAAAAAAAAAAAATTGGAGGTAGATCCTCAATTTGGTACACTAGAACAATATGATCTAAATTTGGTATAAGTAGAACAATATTTTTTTTTGGTAAAGACATTTAATTAATGAGCTCATGACTCGATACACTGAGGAACACCATTTATTTATTATTATTATTATTTTTTTTTGACATGAATATAAGAATATGATCTATATTTTACACTGCCATATATCACACCATTATCAAGGTGGCAAGTCCCAATCTTTGTCAATTGGCATAGGGTTGAGTCGGTGACCAAAAGGTCATGGGTTCAATCTCCGCATTAATTAAACTACCGTTGAAAAAAAAAAAAAAAAAAAAAAAAAAAGTCCCAATCTTTGTCTTTGCTATGGGTTTAGATTTGATAAAATCTGGTTAATAGGGCATTTTTCTTTTGAAAAATTGAAATGGGTGGGTTAAGAAAATTAATAAAAGCTGTGGAAAAGAAAGACAAAAATGGATCACAAACAGCTTAATTAATAATTAGTGGGAGGGTTTTAATCTGGTTAATAGGGCATTAACTGAAAATCATTTAAAATTTAGATCTTTTCTATTCATTTTTCTTTTGAAAAAATGAAATGGGTGGGTTAAGAAAATTAATAAAAGTTGTGGAAAAGAAAGACAAAAATGGATCACAAACAGCTTAATTAATAATTAGTGGGAGGGTTTTAATTGGCAATGATTGAAATCTTATTAACAAGGCAAGTTACCATAACTATGAACAAAATGATGTGCCTTTTCTTTACCTTTATTTTGTTGTTCCCACTTCCCATTAATTTAAACCAGCTTTTATTAGGTTTCAAGAAATTATAAATTTGAAACGCAATTTTATATGCTAACTTATATTAATGGTGATGCTCTCCTCCAAAATTTAACCCTTTTTTATATTTTCCATTAATTCAAGACCATATAGTAATCAATGTCTTCTTTATTTTATTTTTATTTGTCTCTATTAAACCCTAGTTTCTATTTTAGTGGCCAAAGGTTTTTAATGGAACTTATCAAACTAACCATTTGAATGGTATAGAGTAATAATTTTTTTTTTTTTTTTTTATTTTTTTGCTTATAGAAAATAAGTTATGAAAATTCAAATTTGTGTAATATATATTTTGTTGGGCAAAATACACTTTTGGTTCTCAGGTTTGAGTTTGATATTTATTTGGTCCTGAAGTTTCAAAAGATACACTTTAGTTCTCAAGTTTGCAAAACGATTCTAAATGGTCTCTGACTTAACTTTAACTTAACGAAATGCTTGATGGATCGTTATGTGTTGACGTGTATGAGATGACATGACTATTTTATTTGATTACTTGACAAATTTAATTAACAAAAAAACTATTAATTACGTAAAATATATTTTAAACCAATTTTATCTTTACTTATTTTTTTTTTAATTAATTTTTAACAAGTAATCAAATAAAATAGACATGTCATCCCATACACAGTCTAGTCAACATTAGGTTAAAGTTAAGTCAAATATCATTTATAACTATTTTGCAAACTTGAAGATTAAAGTGTATCTTTTGAAATTCTAAGGACCAAATAGACATTAAAATTAAATCTGGAGACATTTTGTCCTATTTTATTTATAGGTTTATGATTGAAAAAGTTGGTATTGCGTGTAGCATATAGAAAGTTAAAACTTATGTAAGATTAGCAAATATATAATTTATGATAAATAATTTACCAAATGTAGCCCCACTTTTACCTCCCGCTTTAGTAATTGAGTTCAATCTAAAAAAAATTATACATTTTATATTGATAATATATATATATATATATATATATATATATATAAATTTATGTCGAACTATATTTGATTTGAGGTTAATCGTGATTTTTATCTCTTCCTAAAGCAGAATTTATTTTATTTAATAATTTAAGGCTGAAAGGGGCAGAAATATTATAAAACTAATTGTCAAACAGAAACATGCGAGAAGAAAAACAGTCAAGTGCGGCGATAAATCGCGAGAAATTCGTTGAAAAATTATTGAGCTGACCGTTGGATTGGAAGGGCTTTCTACTCTGTGAAATTTTTATTACTCCGGTAGCTGCCCGACCTACAAATCCCACGCGCGTTCAATTCCAACAACTGACCCATCTCCTCTCTTCACGGCTTGATTCCTTGCTCTTCCATCACGCGTATACTTGTCAGGGCCATAGAGCGAGTACTTTAGTTATGTATACTCGAGGCGATTTGTTTATTTTATTTTCTTATTTCCTTATATTTTCCTTTTTTTGCCTTTTTCAAATTAGATCCAAGAAAATACGACCGTTCCTCGTGATCGACGCCACTGCCCTCCGTCTCTACGGCTCTGTTACTTACTTTTTTTCATTTTTCCATTCTGTAAATTAATATTTTAATTTCACAAACTCCAACTTTCTTTATCTCGATTTCTCTCTCAGATGAGACGAAGACAAGGACGTTTCGTTCACACTCTAAACTCTAATTGAAAATTGGAGAACGACTGTAAATAGCTCACTTCCCGACCTTAACCAAGAACAGAGAGACACCCAAGTGAGAGAGAGAGAGAGATTCGACATGGTTGCTGGGAAGGTGAAGGTCGCCATGGGGCTACAGAAGTCTCCGGCGAGTAAAAAGGTTGAGAGCTCACCGAAGCCATCGACGCCGGCGCAGCCTTCTCCGAGCTCCGGTAAGGTTTCTCAGAAAACAGTCTTCTCCCGCTCGTTTGGTGTGTATTTCCCTCGCTCTTCTGCTCAGGTTCAGCCTCGACCGCCTGACGTGACGGAGCTCCTCCGTACGGTCGAGGAGTTGCGTGACAGAGAGGCGCGATTGAAGACTGACCTATTGGAGTACAAGCTGTTGAAGGAATCTGTCGCCATTGTTCCTATGCTTGAGAACGAGATCTCTACGAAGGATGTGGAGATTGAAAGAGCGTCTAAGCGGATACTGTTCTTGGAGGCGGAGAATGAGAGATTGAGAGTGGAGATGGAGGAAGTTAGACTGAGTGTTGAGGAAGAGAGGAGAGAGAGTCAAGAGAGAATTAGGGCAATGGAAGGTGAAATCTCGGAGCTGAAGAAAATGGCGTTGGATCGAACCAGAATGGAGCTTATTTTGGAGAACGACGAGCTTTCTGCGTCGCAGAGGTTTCAGGGATTAATGGAGGTCTCGGGAAAGTCTAACCTAATTAGGAACTTGAAAAGAACGAGCAAATGTTTCGATTCTGTTGTTAACCTAGAGAATCATAAGGTCGAACATCAACCAGAGGCAAAGAAAGAAGAAGTTGAAATCGAGAGACCGAGACATTCGCGATGTAACTCTGAAGAACTCGCCGACTCTACTCTCTCTGACTCCAACATTAAATCGCGAATACCTAGGGTTCCAAAACCTCCTCCGAAACCTTCTTCTTCTTCTTCTTCCTCCTCTTCATCATCTGGCTCTTCTGGTGACATACAAAAAGCGATCCCAGCCCCACCCCCTGTCCCCACGAGGCCAATGCCGCCGCCTCCTCCGCCGTCTTCGAAGTCGGCTCCGCCTCCCCCTCCACCGCCTCCCAAGGGTAAGAGGCTGATGCCGGCGAAGGTGCGGCGAATACCGGAGGTTGTTGAGTTCTATCATTCATTAATGCGGAGAGATTCTCGGCGAGAACCTGGCTCCGGTGTTACGGACCCGCCGTCGACCACCAATGCTCGTGACATGATCGGAGAGATCGAGAACCGGTCCACTCACCTACTCGCTGTAAGTCACCGGTCATGTACTCACTGTCCCTTAATTTTTGTTCAGTTATGTAATTTACAATTATACCACTAGGCTGAGCTTTTTGTCAGTTAGAATTGACTGGTCCTCAATTGTTTTTATTAGGTGCCCCTATTGGTCTTCTTTTGGATTTTATTGTCAAAATCAGAATATTGCCCTCTTGTTTCAAAGTCTTTTTTTTTCTTTTCTCCTCAAGACTTGGGCAATTTTGTCATTTCTAACTCAATTCATCGCTTTTTGGAGGTTGAGTAATTCAAATTTACCCTTCCTCTTCCCTCTCTTGTTTTTTTCAAAAAAATAAACCAAACAAAGCGGAAAAGGTAATCATAGAGAATAAATTTTCTTTGAAGCTAAATAAAGATTGATTTTGAGAAGATATCAATTATCAACCTCTTGATGATGGATTGCTTTAATATCAACTCCAAAATCTATAAGAAAAAAAGTTACTTTAATTATTATTCTCTTGGGGTTTTGATTTGATTATGATTCTCATGATTAATCTCCCATGTTACTTCCAGATAAAGACGGATGTAGAAACTCAAGGGGATTTCATAAGGTTCTTGATAAAAGAAGTTGAAAATGCTTCATTTTCTGACATCGAGGACGTTGTTCCATTTGTCAAATGGTTGGATGATGAGCTCTCCTATCTGGTGGATGAAAGAGCCGTGCTTAAACACTTCCAGTGGCCCGAGCTAAAGGCCGACGCTCTGCGTGAGGCTGCATTTGGCTATTGCGATCTAAAGAAGCTCGAATCCGAAGCCTCGTCGTTTCGTGGCGATGCCCGCCAGCCCTGTGGTTCGGCTCTCAAGAAGATGCAAGCTTTGCTTGAAAAGTATTCAACATTTTTCTCTCTGCCCTATTTCTAATTGATTTTCTCCTTTGCTTTTTAGTTTCATTTCTTAGTGTTTCTGTTCTTGGTGCAAACAGGTTGGAGCTGGGCGTATACAATTTGTCTAGAATGCGTGAATCTGCAACTAAGAGATACAAAGCATTTCAAATTCCAGTGGAATGGATGCTTGATAGTGGAATTATGAGTCAGGTAAATTCCATCTCTCTCTCCAAATTAACAAATATAGTTTAATTCTAGCTTAGTTCGGCTGATGGGAAGGGAAGGGGAATCCAAGAAGAGATGACTTTTGATTAATAATGATTTCCTTGACTTGAAATGAAATGCAGAGACTATTAAAATAATTAAGTTGTTCCATTTAGGTGTGTTTGTGTCTCTCAAGTGGTCCCTTTTAATGGATCCGTTCTGGAGAGACAGGGAAATTACTCTGACAAAGTTTACACAACAATGTAATATAAATATGGAGAATGGTTAAGAAGATGACAAAAAGGATGTTTTGATTTTGCCTTATTTTTCTCTGCCTTTTGCCTGCACGCGCACATGGGAATTCCCAGATTTCTAAACTACATCTTCTTGTCTTCTTTATGGCTGTTTTAAAATATGGGGGGCTATCAAAAGAGAATCAGATTCTCCTTGTTTGCTGTATGCAAATTTGATTCTTTTTTTATAAGTTTCTTTAGAATGAACACACTGAGATTTGTTTGTTAATAAATATTCATTCACTTCATAACTCAAATAAAACCCTTGAAAGCTCCAGAATCCATACTCTCTCTCAAGCAATGCATTGTTTAAATAGAGTAATATATATGGTCCCCCTACTAGGCGCCAAGTTGGGGTGTTGTTTTAATACATTCACGTGGTATTAGTTACTGATGGGAGTCAATTAATGTGTGACAGATCAAGCTCGTGTCTGTAAAATTAGCAATGAAGTACATGAGAAGAGTATCAGCAGAGCTTGAAACAGTCGGTGGTGGACCTGAAGAAGAAGAGCTGATTGTTCAAGGCGTTAGATTTGCCTTCCGTGTGCATCAGGTAACAACTGATTGGCTTTAGTTCAACCTCCATGATTATGTGGGGTTAAGTTGTTTGTTAATGGAAGTTATGGTGTGCAGTTTGCAGGAGGATTTGATGTTGAAACGATGAGGGCATTTCAAGAGCTGAGAGATAAAGCAAGTTCATGTCACGTACAATGTCAAAACCAGCAACAACAACACAAGTACGTGTGCAGTAGCAGGCCTACAACTTGTTAATCTGCAGCAATCTCAGCTTCAGAAAGGCTCTGTTTTTCTTTTTTGGTTGTAAAGATAGATTGTTATCATGTTGTATGTGTATATTAATGGCAGCGGCTGTCTTTGGATGGAAACTCCAATTTATTCATTTAAAAAGAAAATGAACTGAGGTGATAATATATTGGAAAAAAAGGAAGGGAAGCCATTTTCTTCATTAATATGCATTCAAGTATTCAACTTCAATCTTTTCCCTCCTTAAATATGCTTATATGCACAGTCATCCATTGAATGAAATGTGTTTTTTCATTCCTTTGCCTAGATGTAAAAGAGGTTGGGAAAAAAACAAGAATTGGGGAGAATTGGGCCTCAAAATAATTTCAAAGCTTAAGACATTTTTTTAACAGGCATTTTTGCTCTTAACTTATTCATAAAATCATGTGTGAAGTGATAAATTTCTCAAATAAATTTAAATCACAGGATATGATTTACACTGACCCTACTTCCAAAAAATAAAATAAAATGTCCCCAGACTGCTATTTTTTTGCAACATTTAAAAAAATTATATTTTAGTTTTGACGTCATTTTTTAAAAATAAACTAATTTTATTAAAATAATATATATATATATATATATATATATATACAACATGTTGGGGTGGGAGATTGGATCTAAGACCTCATGGTCCCTAAACTAAACGATACATTATGTTGTTGAACTATCCTTTTGTTGGCTATTTTAACTATGGTTGAGATTGACAACATTTATAAAATTATACTTTAATTTTGACGTTATAAAAGGTGAAAATTTGGAGTCCAAACAAAGTAAAGAAAAGAGGTTATTCTAAAAATAAAAGAGAAGAAAATAGTGTTAGATTAAAAATAAATAATAATAAAAAAATAATTACTCAAAATAACACCAAAATGTTTCCACCTTCCATAAATACTAAATAGCACCATTCTAGTAAAAAAAAAAGCTTTTTCTTATCCTATCTCGAGGGCGATCTCGACTATGATTGAGATTGTAATTTTATTTTCCATCTTCTTCCTCTTCTCGGTGGTGTTATGTGTAAACCCACCATCAAAAAACTTTTATCTACATACCTTCATGGGCACATAAAAAAAATGGTTATTGCAAAAAAAAAATAATCTATTTGGACATATATATAAATATATAAATATATATATTATGGGTTCTGATTTTTGTCCATACAATCTTAGACGGATTGCAATCAAGAAAAAAACATAACCATAAGAACGGTTTTGTTTCTCTCTATATTTTACTTCTTCTTGATCTCACCGGATTAAAATAATGAATTGTACACACATTCTATCGATTCTTAATAGAATGTGTGACCAGGAATGGAATAATATTAATCGTTAATAGAATTTATTATTTTAATTATTTATCCTGACCAGGAATGGAATAATATTAATCGTTAATAGAATTTATTATTTTAATTATTTTTTTGTTCACTCTCCATTAAACTCTGGATAGAATGTGAGTACATTTCATTATTTTAATTCCATCAAGATCCGGAAGAAATATATATAGAAAAAAAAAATCTTATAAGTTATGTATTTTTTCTTGGTTGCAATCTTGCCAACACAAAAATCAGGTAATTTTTACTTTTTTTTTTTTTTTTTAATGGACAATCTCGGTGTTCGATCCTCGCTAGAAATGTACCGAAATAGCTAAGAATGTACCGAAATAGCTAAAAAAGATAGTGCATAAAAAGAAGGTTAATATAAAAAGAACAGTAGGTCGGTTTGTACAAACCTAAAAAAAAAATACATACCCCAGCTGACCGAAACCGAATGGTCGATTTTCGACGCTAAATTTCTGTTAAAATCGACACCGACCGGCCGATGTCCACCCCCAATGAAACCTAACATTATTATACTATTCCGAACAATTACGAATTAGCAAGAAATAAAGAAATGGTGCAGTAATAGGAGTGTAGGAGTAGGACTAGATTTTTTTTCTTTTTCTTTTGGAAAATAAGGACGAGAATTATGATTTAAATATATTTTTAATTGATTTTATAAAATTTCTGGTAACCTTCCAACTATGGACATGGATTCGTAGGTTTTTTAGGCATTTAGCAACGCAGATGACAAGCTTCATAGTCCTAAATCTGCCATTTCCTTTGGTAACTGATCTTAGGTTTCGTTCTTACCTTCTTTCTAATCACCATTCTTCATCATCTGCGCATTTGATCTGCTCTCTTACAAGCCCTCGAATTTCTCGCCTTCTCAAAGTTGCTGCTGCGTCATCCATGGAGGTCGAGCAAGGTGGAAAATCTGCCCCTGTTAGCAGCGTAGCTCCGCCCATGAAGCTCTTGTTCGTTGAGATGGGTGTTGGCTACGATCAACATGGGTGAATTTTCAGCTCTTTTTCTTGTTACAAGTGTTAATTTCGGGAATACAAGAAAGGATGAGATTAACGACTGGATTCTCTTTTGCCACAGCCAAGATATCACGGCGGCTGCAATGCGAGCCTGCAGGGATGCTATATCTTCCAATTCGATTCCAGCATTCCGTAGAGGTATGTCCCAGTGGGTTTCATATCCTCTCGCTATTTGTTATCTGCTTAATTAATCATGTTTGGCAGTAGACATGAGTTCCTGAATTTAGCTTAAATTTCTCTTCGAGCACTTTGTTAGAATTTAAGCCATGGAATCTTTCCTTAATAGGCTGTTCGTGTCCTTTCTGTTTATTTTGGTTGGTAATGCTTGAAGCACTGCACTCTACCTCCTATAAATTACTTTCATTTAGATATATGAATAATCGTGTTATTTTCGAATTCAGAATCTCATTTTTAGGACTAATGACAAGGTGTTATGTAGGTTCCATTCCTGGAGTTACATTTGGTGAGATGAAACTACAGATCAAACTTGGAGTTCCACAGTCTCTTCAACAATCCTTGGATATTGAAAAAGTCAAGTCCGTCTTCCCATAGTGAGTGCTTAACTATTTTCAGTTGGATGACTTGATTTTTTGGGGAAAACGCAGAGCACTCTTTCTTGTTAAGAGCTTTAGGTCAAGCTCATTAGTGTTATTGATACAAACGCATGAATGAGCCTTTACAATCCTAACAATAATAAGAGGAATAAGTTAAACTACTATCTAAGCCATCTTAACAAAATAACCAAACAGGGAGAGTGGATGGAAAAAGTAACAAGGTACAAAAGCAAATGAAGTAACTAAAAGCAACAGAAGCTGTAGCAAAGATTTGTCGAGGCTGCTGAGCTTTAGAAGAAGGCCGACTAGATTAAGACGCTGTGTTGGTTAGTGGTTTGCTTTAACATCCCCCCTAAACTTGTAGGTGTTTCAATCACTCCAATCTTCTCTGGATAGAGTAATGTGTAGGCAGCTTGAGGTTGAGGCTAATAGTCTCCTATCTGTTTGGAAGATACATATGCACTTCTGGTTCTTTGCCAATGATCATATCTCTCATAAAGTGAGATGTTTGGTCCTTGCATGGTAGCTTCGCAGCTACAGCACTGGCACTGATGCTAGCACATTAGCTAAAGTTCTATACCCTGATTCTGCACTGCACTTGATCTGAATACAACATTTTGTTTCTTGGGTTCCCATGAAATCAGATTTTTACCGAGAAAGTCATACTGTCCAGCCCCCCCATAGATTTTCAATTTTCATGCTGCATGCCCAATCTGCATTGGGAAAGCCAGTCATGCCGTGGGTGTAACAAGGCTTTATATGGAGACTGATGTTGTGTTCCTTTTTAAGTATCCAAGGATTTTGCTAGCTCTTGCCAATGATGAATGATTAGGCTTTGCAAGTATTGGCTTTATTTATTCACACTGCAAGGAATGTTGGGTCTCGTGCATGTTTATAATTTCTGATTCCTTATCAAAACTTGAGTGGGACATGCTTTCACCTCATTATAGGTTAATTCGAGATGCATCTCTTCTTACTTCCACTACCAGAAAGCAATTTAATTCATCAGCATCTTTTAAGGCAAAAACCAAAAAGACCAAAAAGTTTGAACAAAATCTGCAAGGAACCCTTTTATCCTTGTTTTTGCTAGTTCACGTGATTAATATGTCATCAACATAAATAAGAGTATAGACAAGAGTTATACCTCTGAACACGAGCCTGATCTAGAGTTGATGAAGGCCCGGCTTGGAAGAATTGTTCTCAACTTTTTGAGCTAATCTCTTGGAGCTTGTTTTAGGCTTTACAAGACCTTGTTTGGTTTGCCTACATCTTTAAATCTTTCTGGGTCAATATATACTTCTGATTGATCTCTCCATCCAAAGAGGTGTTATTTGTGTCCAATTACTTGAATTCCCAGCCTTTCACTATGTTATGGTTATTCTAGCTCTGATAGTCAAAGAGTTGACCACAAGTATATAAGAATTTGAGCCAAAGCTCAACTGGATGGGTGACCTAGCCTCTGATACTGCAAGATACAAATATTATCATTATATTTTTGGAATGAAAGACACTAGACTTAACAACAGAATTTCTACACTTAGACTCAACTGACTTGATCACTTGAATCTTTTGGAGGAGATTGAGGCCGAGAGGATTCTCTGTTGGTGGGCCAAGATGATATAAATAATCCTTACTCTCTTAACTGAACATTCTTATGAATCTTATCACATGTCAAAATAGAGATGCTTACTAGGTTCTCTTTTTTAATCTAGGGCCCTAGGCACTCATATGACATTTCTCAGTTTTAAAGGAGCTGCCAAGTAAGGTCTGACTCGTTTTCCACAAAATAATAATAATAATAATAATAATAATAATAATAATAATAATAATAATAATAATAATAATAATAATAATAATAATAATAAAGTAAGATCTGTCTCTTGCATTGATCTGTACTATGATAGGAGTGTATTCAGCCTCTAACCCAGCTGTAAGCTTGTAACAGAGATGATTTAGTTTGAGGTTGAGATTCCTTTTCCAATTATGGCATGATTGTATGAGAGCTGCTTCTTCTTGCCCTGATAATCTGTCATGCTTAATGCTCCTTTCTTTGTCGTCTGAATTTCAAGTCTCAAGTTACTTACCTTGGCTTTACTCTAACCACCACAATATCCTTCGAGTCTTTTCCAAGGTCTTCTGAGCTACCTGTGCTGTAACCTCCAGAGTAAGTGGATTGTACAACCAAGGAGAAGTTGATCATTAGTTTAGTAACTCACTTCGTCAATTTGGCTTCAAATTTTATTTTTCTGTTCGGATATTCATATTTTATTATCAAATCATAATAAACTAGCCTATTGCTTGTTTTCCTGTTGGTCTGCCATTTCGATTTAGTACTCTTGGAACCAGTTATTTTGAAATACCATGTTAGAGAGAGATTATTTGAATTGACAAACATTATCTTCAACCGATGATAGAGAACACCTCCAAACTATCCTATTCGAAAGATTATTGAATCTTTCCATCATTTGATTTACTGCAGTGGAAAGATTCTGAATGTTGAGGTCGTCGATGGTGGCTTAATATGCTCCAGCGGTGTGCTTGTGGAAGAAATGGGAGACAAAAATGATGACTGTTACATAGTAAATGCTGCTGTATATGTTGGCTACTAATTTTTGTTGCCTTATTTTCCTCTTCGAAGAGACCTTGATGAGGGCTATTCACCCCTCGCAGACCGCTGAGCAGTGTAAAACCATGGATTCTTGAGGTGCTTAGTCATCTATGATTGTAACTATACAGTTAGCTAAGCGATGTGCATCGACGTTTCAGTTTCCTTGAAGATATTGTGAGAACCACAGGGTTATTTCTTGTTTTGATCAAGTGCTCAATTTTAGTTTTTCTTGGTTTCAACATTCTGCAATATACTGTTTCAAACTCATATTTTGGTTATCAATATCTATAATCGTTGAACGAACTGTCCATATCCAGTTCGTGGAATGATCTTTGAGCACATGAAGGAGTGAATATCAGGTACTTCAGTCATTGTATTATCATTATTTACGATTGGAATCGCGCTTCTTAACTCGGCCACTGGTCATATATATATATATATATATATATATATATATATTCTGGTCTCATTAGTGTTCCATGTGCGAGGGGAGGGGAGGATAGGTGGTTTATTAGATCTACACTTAGCCCGAAAGACAGATTCTTTGAAAATTCAAAGCCAAACCCAAATTCAATTGGACCCATTTTTTAAAGATGCGCAATAGAATATTTTATTACAGTTTAATACCAAGCAAGATGCCATCTTCATACCATCTCACCTGTATTCTTTTCTCGTCGATTTGAAACTAATTTCTGTAACTGCAAGAAATAAAATCATCAATTACTTTATACAATTGCTTTGTTGCCATTACATTTCTTGCTTTCAATTACCGTTAAGGTGGTTAATGAAATGAATGAAGTTCTATCTTCTAACACTCCCTGTGAGGAATTGCAGAGGCAAAGAACTTCCAAGTGTTTCACGACTGGCCTTCACATGGTGAAAACTGCATAGAGAAGCTGGTTCCAAGTGTCGGGCAAACCGGGAAGGCACCAGTGGCTGCAATCTGTTCCTGCGTGCTCGCCGCTGTAAGTAGAGGGATGTGCATCTTTCCGCAGTTGCGACAACGTTGTGATGTCCAGCAAGAAAACTGGCTTCTTCACTCTACTCAGCACTCTCTTCACAATTTCTGCAGCGGGTGGCGTCCCTGCTGGATACAGTGACCCCGAGAGCGGTACACTTTCTCCATTGCAACTCCTCCTTGGTTGGTTCCAATCCCTTCCCCTGTTAAAGGTAGAAACATCAATTTTTCTACTTGAGAAGAAAAATGTAGTTTTCTGTTCTGAAAATCACAACCCGAAAGGAAAATAGTTAAAACTTAGAAAACGAGGAAATGTAATGCACTAAACTAAATAGCTAGACAAAATTTGGACAACTTGTTTTTCGTCGGCAGATGAAAAAACGATTGGAATATGTTTCTGTCCTCGAAGTGTTGACAAAATTTATTTCCTACCCTACTACCTATGAGAAAATTACAATAGAAAATAAAGACTGTGAACTTCATGATAAGGATTATTGATTATCGATTATCGATTATTAAAGGAATTAATGTCACACTATCCGACATGGATACGTGACAATGTTGCCTTTTCTGTGGACAGAAATGTTTATAAATGTTCAGAGCTTGCCAAAATGCTGGAGAAGGTATTAAAAGGGTTACATTGCCAATTGACCAAATTTTTACTTTAGACCAGATCGATATATATATATATATATATATATATATATGCATGATATAACAGATCACAACTAGTGAGGGTGGGGTTGGGATGCACACCTGAATTTTTTTTTATTCTTTTATAACTAAATAGGTTAAAATGTCATTTTAGTAGTATTATATTTTGCGATTTTAATCCTTGTAATCTCAAATATTCAAATTCAGTCAAAATTTTAATCAATCGTAAGATTTATCCACACTGTTAATTTTTGGCTAAATTATAAAAAATACTCCTTAATTATGAGTTTCGTTTGAAAAATACTCTTGAACTTTCAAAAATTTCAATTTTAAGTTCTAATTTGTACTTGTGACATGAAAAAAAATGAAAATAGCCTGAGGTGTTAAAAAAAATCATGAAAAACCTATTTGTCGATTTGAAATATAAGAAAATAGAAAAAAACTAGAGTAAAATTGGTAGAGAATAAATCAAATGTCTACGTTTTCATGATTTTTTTAACATTTCAAACGTGCACATTTTCTTTTTTGTCACATGAGTAAAATAAAATTTAAAATTTAATTATCTATATCAGAATTTTGTGTGTATTGTTAGCGTTGAAAGCATTTTTGAAACACTTCTCATAGTTAAAGGTATTTTTTATAATTTAGCCTTAGTTTTTTCAAATGGTGTCTTTTCTGACATGAAAACTATTATTATTATTTTAGCAAAAAAAAAATGACTTTAAATTAACAAGTACTAATTTTAAGATGAATTAAAAGTAACATACCAAAATTTGAAGCTTTAAAATTATAAGGAACCAAAATGATATTTTAAGCAAATAAATATTAAATAATATATTATAAAGTTAAAATTTAGAGAAAAATAATTTGATAGAAGAAGAAGCGATCCCAGGCGTTGATTTGGATTTTGATTTTGACTTACTCATAATGAGTGGGGGAGATTCCCTGGAAAATGACTCTGGTTTTAGTGGGATCAACATTGATGTCCACCCATCTCGCCCAGGTGGTCAGCCCTTGGTAGAATGCCTCAAGACGGTCCATATCTTTCTTCACTGTATTCCCTACTTCCACATAATCCCACCTGTGATCAACAACAACCACTCACAACCGTCAGATTTTAACCATCAGCATGATCAAGAAAACACACAGAGATTGATCATACGGCTGGGATCTTCCAGTGTGAGTCCACCAGTGCCACGAGTTGAAGATGAGCACATCCATCCCCTTCCACACATGCCCTCCTTCAATTGAATCAAGCTTCAGTACTCTTCCAACCTTCTCTCTTACTATGTCCACAAGATACGGCGTTCTGTGAAGAACCAAGCTTACTCCATACTCCTGCACACACCAGATTGTTCTCTCTTCTTCATTGCTTTCGTATATTATTACACATTATTGAACATAGAAAGTTATTATCATTTATTATTTGTTTTTATTTTTTATTTGTACTGTTTCAGGATACCAAGCACAGCATAACCCAAAAAACAGCTTTTGAAAAAGTGAATAAAGAAGAGAGAATAAAGCAAAAGCAGAGGAGAATTTGAATGAGGAAATTTGAGGAAAAGAAAAAGAAGTTGCCTGGAAAATCACAGTAGAGAGAGACTCCCTCCTGACTATGGAGGTTTTGGCTTTTGGTGCCGACGACAGAATCATACATGTTAAGGACTGCCACATGTTCAGACTCAGTGAGTCGCCTACAAACATTATCTTCTTCCCTCTCCATCTCCTCAGAAGCTCCAACCCATCAAACCTTCAAAGAAATGGACATTCTCAGAGAAGGAAAGCAGAGGAATTTCTAAAAGAATGGAAGAGAAGTAGCAAGTACCTTGGAAGATCACAGAAGTCAGGTTTCCAAGTGTACTTGAGGTAAGATCGATCTGGTCTGCCATACTTTTGGCAGTTAAACTCAGGGTCTATGAAGGGACAGCTTGAAGATTCATAAAGAGGTAATGAAGGATCAAAAACCCATTTGCCTTGAAACAAATTGCATTGTTGCTTCCTACTACCAGCGGCAGCTCCCACATTGCTTATGCTTATGTTATAGAAGAAATCTTCTGCTTTTGCATTTTCTAGTAAAAAGAGAAACAGAAGTTGTAAAAGCAGGAGAGACACAGCTCTGATTCGAAAACCCATCTCAGATTTTGGGCTCTGACGACTCAAAAGAAAGGAGAGCTTTGGGGAATACAAATAGACAGTCGCAAGTGGGTCTATATACAGACAAACCAACTGAAACAAGAGAGAGAATCCTATTTATCATTATTATTATTTTAATCTCTTATAATTTTATGTCATGAGCTGGGAATTGAAATATGTTGGCTGGATTGATTAAGGGAAATACAAGAGATTGTGAGGAGTTGAAATTGAGAGTTGTGTTGTGTAATGTGTTGCAGTGTGCTGGTTTGCACATCAAGGGCCATAGCATATTGCCCACCAAGCAATGTTGCACATGGCTCAATGATGTCTTGGTTATCTAACTACCAAACTTTTTTTGCATTCAAATATCCATATAATAAATCAATGCAATTAGCTTTCAACTAAATTTCCCATTCCCAAGTGTGGAATCTGTTGAATCTTGCCAGTGTTGTTTTGATGCCAACTATTTTCACTATTAAAGTGAACATAATTTAGTGGTAATTGACATGTACTACTAAAAACATAAGTATAATTCAACTAACATAAAATATGTAGTCTTGATTAAAATGTCATAGAGTAGATCCCCTACTCTATATGTTGTCAAATTTCTACCTGTTGTCAAATTTTTTTAGGAGGTGGGATGTTCAAATTCTCATACTTCATACTCTATTTGTTGTACTACAAAAAGAAAAAAAACTATTTTTCCCCATTCATACAAATTACTTGGTGATGGATGATGAAAACTATTTTTTTTTACTCATAAATATTTATATTAAGCAGTGAAAGAAAAAAAAAACCATTTATTTGATTAGATTCCCTTTTGATTGAATTACAAATCGAAATGAGTTTAAATCATTTCGGGGAATCCTTTCTGTCTCATCACTCTAACGTGTTGCTGAAGCTATGTTGATGTTCCTTTGTATGTAAACTTTGTTAAATATTCGAATCATAAGATATCATAACTGGATAAGAAGCTCTCATAAAGAGTACCTCTCATTTTGGATAGATTATCCATGTCAAAAAAATCCAAATATATATATATATATATATATATTTATTTATTTATTGTACTTTTTCTCTCTGTCTAAAGATCTAATATTGTTTGTTTAAATTACTTTTTCCGGTTGTTGAGGCAAAAATCTAGATTTTAGAGAGGTGGCTTGTGAATAGTTAGAGGCCGATAGACAAAGAAAGAAAATTTGCATCGATGTGGGACTGGATTCACTGTATTTCGATGCTTAAGTCAATAGAGAGTTTTAAGCTTAAGTGAAATGGGATGGTCGGCAGCGGTCCGTATGTTTCCTCATCATGAGGATGAGACGGTCCTTGATCCTAGAGTGAATTTGTAGGGTTCGTCGTACCGCCGCCCACAATCTGTCATAGGAAAGTCACCAGACTCTCCTCGTCCTCTTGGGGGGAGGGACTGTGATGGGACCGGAGGCGGATCTCGCAAGTCCCATGATCCGACCCTAGGAGTTGGTCTCGGGTCCTCAGGAGAGACAACCTGTCGTCAGGCCTACAACTTCATGCTGAGGTGATCCGTAACACCAGTCATTAGAATTTAGCTTGGATTTGAAAATATTTCTAAAATAAGATTTTTTTTATTTTTTATTTTTTTTACAACATGCCGATGGAGAACTTGAATTTTTGACCTTTTGGTCACTAATTGGTAACTTATGTCAGTTGAGTTAGCTCGACTCGAAGAGGAGAGGGAGGGTGAACATATTTTTTTTTTTAAAGCATCTTTTTGGAATGGAATATTTACGGAATCTCCATGAATAGAATCAAACAAAATTTAAGAAAAGTAAAAAAAATATTATAAATCAACATAATTTTTTAATTCAAACAATTATAGCGTTCGAAAAGATAAATGATTATAGATGTCTATCCAATTTTATTCGAATTGAGTTATAAAAAAACATGATTTTAAAAATAAAAAGTAAAAATATTATTGGACGGATCTAGTTAATCCGGAGTAAGTTTATGAGACATTATATTGGTATGAAATTAAATAATTTAGGATGTCCTTTCTTTGTTACAGCTAAGCCAGAAAATAATAATTAGTGAAATGAGCACCACACGCTTAACCTGTGACAATTCTTTTGCATCCAAACGTATGAAAGTCAAAAAGAAGTTAGGATAACGACTATTTTTTTTTCTTATATATTAATAAAATAAGGAATTAAAGTGTAGAAAAAGATGCAAATTTAATCAAGAGTTTATGACATTTAAAGACTGCGACTGTGCGAACATCGCTCACAGCCGCCAGCCCCCACCACCTAAACAGAACTACTCCTCAGCTCATATGCAATTTTCAAACTTTCATTTCATAATTATTTTGTTCTAATCTTTTTAAAATATATATATATATATATATATATTTGTTTTATTTTTAATTTTGTAATTTTGATTTAATGAAGAAAAAAAAAAAAGCTAATTTTTTTATAAATAAAGACACACCAAATAAATGTAAAAAATTAAGTTAAAGTAGACGAAAATACAAAATTGACAATTAAATAAATCTCTCCAAATTTATTGATTTTTATAAAAATTAACTCTAATGTTATCTTTCTCTAATACTTCATCAATGACATATTAAGAGTTGACCTAATAATCATAATGGATTTTGAAACTATTAAAGTCTTTCTTAGGAAAATGAGTTCAATCATTAGTGGTTATTTTACTTACGAATTAATTTATTGCGAGTTTTTTTTTTTTTTGCATATTGTAAGATCACACAATCTGTCTTGTAAAATTAATCGAGTTTCCGTAAATTGGATATATTTATCCACATAAAAGTGCATGCAAGTATATAAAATATATTAAAAGATTCTTCAAACAAAGCAAGAGATAAAAAAAAAGAGTGAAATTTCTATAAGTTAAGGGTCCAATTGGTTGAAATTAAATGTTTAAGGCGGTTATTTCAATGTAACAAGAACTTTACGCCTCTATTAATGAATTTGTTGCTCTTTTGGCACTTTGCCTAACTTGGAGGGAGGGAGTTGCTATTGTGCGCACAATAGCTCCAAAATACTTCATTTTTACGGCTACCAATTTATCCATTAAATAAACTTAACCACTGCATGAACTCATTAAAGTTTGACCCAATTTGTAACTGTCTAAAAAGTTCTTATCTTAATTAATATGGAGGATAAAGAGGAGTTTTAATTAATCATTTTAAACTTTCAACCTTTCAATTAACAATAATTTAAATTGAACAAATTTCTGGTAATAATATAAGTTTTTAGTACCATAGGACATTTTTTTGCCATGTCTGAGTGTAGATTTGTTTTTTTTTTATGCAATGTTAATAAGATGGATGAAGTAATTAATTATAAAACTTTGTTTTAAAAGTTTAAAATAAGTTTTCAAAATATTTAGGCGGGTCCGTGTTTGAGTGATAAAAAATATACTTAACCTAATTGTTAAGATAAGATGTCAACGTTACCATATAAATGAGGGTCTTACAAGTTCATATAGTTATATAAAAATGAAAAAGTCAATTATAAATATTATTAAGATATAAATTATGTCGAAGGTAGTTAATCAAGTACTTAAAACTTGATCAAAGATAGAATAATTTGGACGAATTCTCCTAATTTGTCATGCTCATAAAACCTTAGGTTAAGCTTTTCCATAGTTGATCCACTTCTAGTTATAAAGCACTTTCCTTTCTTTTCTATCACTGAAAATTAGGAAATGTAGAGTATGAGCAAACAAATATATCATTATCCTCTAAAAATGGTAAATTTTATCCCAATTTATGATAATTTTAGAGTGAGAAAAATACCAATGGGCCAGGACCCATGAAGTTTTTTTGTTCAAATGAGGCTGTCTCCATTTGATGGTGGAGGCCCACAAACAATCATCATTAAAACTCTTTCCTTTGCATTGCAACTTGCAAGTGGAATTTGGTGAGGACACTATTTTATGTCATCCAATCAAAATTCAAATCATATGCCAAACTGCTTCTTCTTTCTTTTCAATAAGAGCTATGAAGATTCTTTTTCTATATTGTTGTAACTTCACAAAATACTTCATTAAAAAAAAGTACTTCTAAACTTTTCTAAACTTTTCTGGCGTGTTTTATGCACATTATAGGAATTTTCAACATATGAATCATAAGTTTACATTTTCATATCCTACTCTTTTAACACATGAAATCATCATAAAATTGTGCATATTTATTCTATAACCTTTCAAATGTGAAAACATCCCTTAGTAATAAAATCGGCCATATTTACTATATATATTATAATTCATACCTACCTACTCTATATTTTCAAAATGTGCAAAGCATCTATTATGATAAGAATCGACTATTTTCGAAATTATCTTCAACCTATCATATATCATAAACTTTTTTATTTTAACATGCAAAAGCCTTTCTTTATGAGATTAGTTGGAGCACATGTAGGGTATATAGCACTACAAAAGCTTTGGTGCACCAACCATTTGGTTGCAGCACTTATAAGTTATACCCTTTTTTCTCCAAACACAAAAAAGAATTATCCTACTTTTCTTCACCAGAAAAACTTTTAAAGCTTCCAACATCCTCATTAATATTTTAGGCATAGTGATATAAATTGCCCAATAATTGCTCTCTCTATAGATATAGAAAAAAGTATAAATATTATCACATCAAGTTGGTCAGGTTGAATCACCTCCCATTGTTAGATAGATGGATAGATCACTCAGTTTGTTAATATCCATTCATAAGAGCTAATCTTCCATGTTTAACTTCATTTTCTATGTATTCATTTTTCTTTCAATAATAAAGTTGAAAAATAAATACATCACAACTCATGATTACCTTAGAATAAAAGTCATACAATATATTTAACAACAATCGAGACAATATCTATGTAAATAATTTTGAACACAGAAGAGGCAGAAAAGCAAGGCAAGTCTGAAGGCAGAAGCTTTAAGAGATAACACTTTTTTGACTATGTTGACTAAAAGAAATTTGAAGTTCAAGTCACATAGTATATCGAATATCAAGTTGTGAATATGTGTTAATTTTACGGTTTTTCACGAATAAGATCAACGGGCTGGTTTCTGTTCAATAGATCACCCCAATAAATGAAAAGTTATGAAAATTACTCAATATGCTCAAATGTATAGTTTTTTTTTTTTTTTTTTTTTTTTTTTTTTTTTTTTTTTTTTTTTTTTTTTTTTAGTACTCGCATATATGAACTAATCATTAAATTAATTATAACCAACATCTTTACTAGCTACCACTAAACGTTCAAAGAAGGATGATGTTCTCAATTGGCTAATATAATAACATCTTTAATTGATCGCCAACTTAAGTATAGCTTGGCTAGTTAAAGACATATGTCGTTGACGAAAAGGTAGGAGATTTGAATCTTCAACCCTACATGTTGAGACTCAAAAAAAAAAAAAAAAAAAAAAAAAAAAAAAAAAAAAAAAATTAATTGATCCATTTTATAGAACTATTTCAATTTAATTAACTAACTACAGGTCGAGTTATATGAAGTTGATAGTCCATCTTTATCATCAACATCTATTTTTAAAATATAAGATATTTCCAACTCAATTAATAAAATATATTAATTTATCAAAATGTAATACTTTATGACAATAAAAACTTGATTTAAAAATTCGTGCATTAAAGATTAAATTTAGACTTTTAAAATATTAGGGACAAAACTAGAAAAAAATATATAAATCTTAGGACTAAATTATTATTACTATTATTATTATTATTATTTTTGGCAAAGGATTATTATTATAATTTGAGATCAGACTAAATTATTTATTTACACTAAATTAACTATATATATATATATATATATATGTATATCTGGCTAGCAGTATCTGCTGTGAACGAGGCAAATAAACCATGGGCTTCCAAGAGTCCAATCTTGAATTGGGCTTGTCCAGATGCGGCCCATATAAATGGATGCCTGGATTTAGAAACCCGACCGGATTAAGTTCGCCCAACCATATGAGGATAAGGCTCCTTCATCCTCCGCTAGCAAAATTAGCAGAAGCTGAAAGGGGGAAACAGTCTTAACAATGGCAGCGATATCAGTATTATCGTCCCCATGGCTTTCCACCGGAGGCGTCGCCGTCCGCGTTCCCTCAGCTTCTCTTGTAATCTCCACTGGCTCTAGAACTTTCTCCTCCGTATCTCTGAATGCCGCAAACAACACTTCCGGCCGTTCTGGACTGCTCCATTGTTCATTTCTTCCTTCTTCCTCACTTTCCTGCTCTTCATCTTTCTCAGGTGAGCAATTTACACTCTTAAATTTATGTATTAGATCAAGTAATTCAATGATTTCGCATTATTGCTTTCCCATTTGCCAATGTAATGGAGTTTGTACTAGTTCACTAATTGTATACATTCATGGTCGATTCCTGCTTGCATTCGATTTGTTAGGACTTCTCTCGTAGTTTCCTTTTTATGCTTTCTAATAATCAAATTGTAAGTGAATGAAAGTTGGTTCTCTAATCAGCCATTGTGTTTCACTTGTTGAGGGGAAAATGAAAGAAAATGCACCGCCTCCTGCAACATTGCGGAGCTTCGCTTGCAATATTTAGTTTGTTGATCAAGATTTTGTTACATTCTCTTGTAGGTTTATCTTTGGGTTTGGACTGGAGTTCTAAGATTGGGGTAGGACAAGGGAAAGGTCGGAGCTTAGTAGTTAGGGCTGGCAAGGCTGCACTTTGTCAGACTAAGAGAAACAGGTCGCGTAAATCCTTAGCTCGGACTCATGGTTTTCGCCGACGAATGCGAACCACCACTGGTAGAGCTGTTCTTAAGCGCAGACGTGCAAAGGGTAGGAAGGTTCTCTGCACAAAGTCCTACCCTAGCAGTGGAAAGGGTGCTTAAGTTTTTCTGGCTTTAACCATTTCTAGGTAAATTAGGCAATGTTGTCTAATTCACTCTTCCAATGACTGCTCAAGATAGCTCAATTATATTATATGGTGCTTACTGCTTTGTTATTGATTCATTTGAAAGTTTCTTATCTCAAATTATCAATGTTAAATTCAAATGACTCGACAGGACTAGCTTATGTGATTGATGCTTTCGCATTGTTCATTTGAGAGTTTCCTCTAAATTGGAATATGTACATCTTCTGAAACCCGCGGTTTGTTGTTTCTGATCTAATATTAGGCCTTCTCGTCATTAACTTTTAGGTTAATCATATCAGTTTCTCTGTAATATTGTAGGTAGTGGCACTCATTAGGTACAGGGAAGGTTAATCATATCAGTTTCTCTGTAATATTGTAGGTAGTGGCACTCATTAGGTACAGGGAAGGCCAGTTGTGTGGCTCTGATAGAAAAGACCTAGTAGTGTTATACCTTTTAATTATTTTCTTTCTGATAATAGAAAAGAAAACTAAATTCCCTTCAATCTTGGTGATTGCTTCTTGTAGGCAGAGAAAATTGAAAAATAGTGAAAGCAACCAAATGACTAGCATAGCATTGCAGGAAAAATCTTTATAGGATTATTATTTGGAGGGTCATCATGAATGTAATTGCCTCATCCTCTGCTTTTAGAAGGAAATCGATACTAACATTAGCTTACTGATGTCATCTCTTCCATAAATCTATATAATCTCCCAGTCAGGGAATTCTTCATTTTGTATGGTGGATGGAGAAAACTTTTCTATTTCTTCGGTAATTGCATTTGCTGTTTGGCTCTTCTTTCTCGATCGCGTTGGTATATTTGTTTTAGCATTCCTTTTTTCAATCTGAAAGAATGTCAAAGAGGCCAAGACAAATGAGTTGGTATCATGGGTTTGTAGAGAACATAAATTTAAGCATTCTTGGAATATCATATGTTAATTTCAAGCACCACGAAATTTCACAAACTTTTGTCACTTGCATGCGTACTTAGAAAGTAATGATATTACCTTGAGAGCTCCACATACTTCTTGTTTAGCTGAGAAATGGTTTGGTTCAATGATTGGATGATTCTGTTTATTAGAGGATTCAATTGTCCCTCGATCTTCTGTCAGGACATGATGTTCCCCTGTAATAGTAAGACTTAACAAAATGAATCATGTAACAAAAGCACATATTATTGCTCTTTTTCTTATTTCTCCGAAGTTGATGGATGTCCATTTACAGGTTTTCATATATGTGCCTGTATCTCCTTTTCTTTACAGGAAACGACACCCAAGAATTAAAATATTATCATAGAAGCATCTGAAATGCTGGTTCTTTCCAGAAATCCAGACAATGTTTAAGCTGGTATGTAAAATATTCATCAATTAAGAATATATATAATATGATTGCATCTTATATTAAACCCACATGATGGTGCACATTTGTACTTTCCAGGAAAGAGAACTCAAAAGTCAAAACAATGATTGCATCTTATTACTGAAAATGTCAGAAGTAAATGTTGTAATTGTTGCAACTTCAGCCTAGTTTAAAATTATAATACCCCAATGTCTCCTCTCCTTTTATGGATTTGAATTCTTTATCATTTATTTGCAACAATAATATTCTTTAAAAAAATTGATACTATCAGTAGGATAGGGTTTTCGAACCACATAAAAAAGCCCAAATAAGGAAATTATCACCAAATTGCAGGTGCAGAAAACCAAGACTACACTACGGGCTAATGATTTTTTAAGTGTTTGAAAACACTTTTTATAACATTTTTTTAAGCATTTAGAAAGTCTTTCCAAACAGAGATGGATTTCCCAAATTTCAATTAACCGATGTCACCTGAAACTTTACCAAAAGCACCCACAGAAGATGCATTTTGATCTGCATTATGCGCCTTCTCAGGAGACTGATCTTCTTCAACCTCTAAATTTGGCTGTTGGGAGTACTCTTCACCACTACCAACCAAATTTGGCTGGCCTTCTACATATTTCAACACTTCCTGTTTAAGAATGTGAAGTTGATCAAATTACCAATTTTGAAGAACATGAGTACTAGCCAAAGACTTGGGGAATTGTAGAATTCATGAACAAGAAGGCACAAGTAGTTTTACCTTCTCCAAGACATCACACATCTCCAAGCACCTGTCCTCCATTTTCTTGAAGACGTTCATAAACCAGTCCAAGCCCTTAGAGTTTTGTCCCATGTGAAGATGAAACCTGTAGTCCAACTTCAGATGAAGAAAAGAAAACAGAAGTCCAATTTGAAACCAAACTTGAAGTGTGATTAAAAGGTTAAATTATGGGATAGAACAGAAAACTACGGCTGACAAAAATACGATCCACCAAGTAAAAATGAGAGCCAAAATTCAAATAAAAAACTCTCAAAACCCTTTCTTCATTGTAAAACGTTAAGCTAATTCAGATAAAAGCAAATAGAGGAAGAAGAAGAACCCATGAACCTGATTGCAAAGTTGTTAAAAGCAAAAGTGAAGATAAAGTAAAATCCTGAAGTTGCTTGAAAGCCCGATTCAACTGAACTTTATCAAAACGGACCATTTTCAATTTCATATTCTTAAAAGGAAGAGAGAGAAAATAGTTTAAGAGAGAGCTTTGGCAGTGTCCAAAAATGAGGAGGAAACGACGGTCACCAAAAAGAGTTCAGAGAAGAGAAGGACCCATCAAAATAGACTACAAGTACTAACTCAGTAAAAATGTCTTATAAATTTACATTATATTCTCGGCATTTAAAAAAGTCTTATACACACATGAGAATTATGCATTAAGGAATGTCTAAATTCATTCCCTTGTAAATGTTGAGAGTTTCAATTTATACAATTAAATAATTTGAGGTTGTAATTGATTCAACCTCGAAAGTTTAGAAGTAAAAAATGATTTTTTACCGTATCTATTTGTATGAAAAAACACTCTGTAATAGATTAGGTTGCAACATTTTTCTTAAAGGTAAATTTTTTTTAAAAAAAAACCCCAAAGAGTACCAAATTTCTAAAAATATCAAAATTGATGACAAGAAGAAGAACAATAGATTAAAAACTCAAGCCGAGTTTATGAAAGCTCAATTCTTACAAAGAATAATGGAACAAAAAAATTCTTAGCTCTTCTTCTTTTATTTTTCCACATGATCAAAGAAAGCTGTACAACAAAAATGAGGCCCCTTTCTGCAAATTCACTTCTAGCTTCTTGAAAAGATGCCCGCGTTCTTCTAAATCTGATCATCTTCTGCTTATCTTGGAGTATTTTTGTGCTTCTATGAAAAAATTATGGAGCACAGAAATTCACATCAGAAAGGTAAACTTTTAGAACTGGTGCTAATAACCAAGCTCTTGAGTTTTCCTGGATCTCCCCCATTGGCTCGCCCAGTAATCAACTCCATATTCTTATACAAGCTCTGTTTCACCAAATTCTTCATCATTTTTCTCCCTTCCTGAACTTCTCTCTGATTTACAGGCGACGACCCAATCACTATTCTTCCCGTCTGTGGCCCAGAATGTGGATCCATTTTTGCTTGCTTCTCATTCTTAAACCATTGTAATAGCTTTAATGCCCTCTTTTGAGCCAGTGGACTTCCCAATAATGCCACTTCAAGAAGCACTGCAACGATCCCCAATTTCGCCATCTTCTCTCTCTGTTCCGAGCTCTGATGAGCCAACATCATTAAGATATAAGCAGATAACTCAATAGATTTTGGTTTGTCCTCCCATGTCATAATCTCTATCAGGCCATCCGGGACCATTGGGCTGCTCTCCATGGCCTTCTTTCCCTGTGAAGTCACCACCAAGTTCCCCAATGCCGCGAGCGCTCTATCCGAAAGCCCTTTCGACAAGGACGTTTTCAAGAGAGTGTGCACGACACCATTTGAAACCAGAGGCCCTACGTTTTCTAGCACTGTGGAGATGTTATACAGAGTTTCAATGCAGCATTTTTGGGTCTCGAAATTTGAAGTTGAATCAAGAATCTCCACAAGAAATGGGATGGCATTTTCATTAGTCTGTAAGGCAATTGTGAAATGGGATTTGATCAGAGACGACAGTGACAACAGCAATCTTGCAAAATCGTGCTTTGCTGATTCATCTTTGGCTTGGATGTTACTTGGAAGTTTGTGTAAGATTCCTGCCTCCACCATGAGGGCTTTGTTCCTACAGAATAGTACAGACAAAGAACAATAAGTCCAACTTTTGGTTGAGATTCTTGAAAAATACAAGTAAGGACAAATGGCATATGCTGACTTTAGAGGCAGATGAAAGACTACCCACAAACTCAATATGCCTACCCTAAAAGTAAACATGTTTTTTATTAGTATGATGCAACTAACCATTTGAATTTGATTTCAATTAAGACAGATCCAAAACTTCACTGCACTAACCACATGCGTATCTTGCTAGAATATAGAGTTGACCCATATGCTTAATATTTTTCCTCTTTCTCTCTCTTAATTAATACCTCCTCGGAGCTTTTTGTTATTTATGAATAATACCCTTTTCCAAGCCAAAGCGAGCATAGCTCAGCTGGCATATGTATCAGTTGACGACCACGAGGTCTGTGGTTCGAATCCCCCCACCCCCAATGTACTCAAAAAAAAAAAAAATACCCTTTTCCAAATTTAGAAAATCAAGGAAATCCAAACTACTCCACCCCTTTCTGTAAAGTTCTATTTTCAATTTGAGTAGGGTTCTGAAGCTAATCTGACTTGTTAGGAAAACAGTTACTGTTATGATATTGTTTATTTTGGACATAATCTTCGTGACTTTATTTTTTGTTTCACCCAAAGACATCGTACTATTGGAGATAATTGTCATCCCTTATATAACATAATCAGTAAAGATTGAAAGTTTGAGATAAAATAATAATAGTCGATGAAAACTCTCAAATAAGATGAAATTGTCCATCAATGACTTCTATTTACTAATGGGGAAAGTTTTTTCTACCATTGAAAATACAAGAACACATACATGGATGAACGTAAAACAGAGAACAAAAAAGAAAAAAAATTGAATGATTTGAAATGACTTACTCGAAGCTTCCTCTGGCAAGCTCAAGCAAGGCTTTGACAGCAACTTCCGGGCGCCTCACGGCGTCGGACGCCACCATTGAAACCAAGGCCGGCACAACCCCGAGCTCCACCATTAATTTTTTGACCTTGAAGTCCTGTTTAGACATTTTATCAATCACTTTGGTTGCAATCTCCTTCTCTTCCCAGCTCCCGAAGTGGAGCTTCTTCACCGTCCTCCGCAACACCGCCGCGGATTCAGCATCTGCAACTTGTAATGATACTTCATTAGTCATAGTTGCAGTAATTTTGGGTGAAGTAGTGATTGATTCGGTGGGAGAGACATAAGGCTTTTTGGGGTTTTTGGAACGAAGGAATCTTCGGATTCGATTGAAGAATCGGAGCTTGATGTATGAATATACCCAAATGGGTGTTTGAGGAGATGAAGAAGAAGAAGAAACAGGCGACATGGAATTCATGGAGAGGGAGAGAGAGAGATTTTGATTTATGGGGCAAACGCAAAACAGAGCGTAGGCACATGCACTCACAAGTCCCAACCCAATAGTAATATCATCCCATGCCTCCTCAACGATCCACATTTTTTAATTTTAAACTACCCATTTCCAAACCAAAAAAAAAATTAAAGAAAAAGAAAAAAAGAAATAACGTACGAAGGATACCGCTCTTAACATTTAACAGTACATGTTCTCTTTATTTTATTTATTTAGATTACCTAATTATATAATTATTCAAACCTTGTACTAATTTACTATTCATTGTCACCATCCATAACTCAACTAACATATTATGTATAATTTAGTGGTAAAATTTAAAATTTTAAAAAAAATCTTTATTTAATTAATGCGGGTGGAAGTTTGAACCCTCAACTCTAAACTATTTAGGCAATGTGCTTGCCCGTTGCACTAAATAGTTGTTTGATAAAATTTGGACGGTAATAATGCATTTTAAATTACTGTACAAGTGTGGATCGAACTCCCACTATACTCGACATTATTGTATTGGTCACAACATTATAAATATACTAAAATATTGTCTTAAACTCATAATTTTGAATGTCAACATAAACATAGCTCAACCGACATATTGTATAGACTAGTGACGTCACGGGTTCGATCTCCAACTCCACATGTCGTCAAATAATCATAAACATAGCTCAGCATGCATAAAATATGTACTCTCGACCAAGAGGTCAGATGTTCGAATTCTCCCATGTATTATCAAAACAAATCATAATTTTAAATTAAAAGATTTTGGTGGTGACTATTAAAAAATACATGAAACCAAAATAAGCATTTTAAAAGCACAAAGATTTTTTTTGAAAATGAGCATGCCAAACTTGCTGTACTCAGCCCAAAGATCTTAAGTGGTGACTTTTAAAAAATACAAAAAAAAAAAAAAAAAAAACCAAAATAAGCATTTTAAAAGCACAAGGTTCAAATGAATAAATTTGAAATGTACAGAAATTGAAACTAGGTAACCAAACCCTAAAATAATACTGAATTTATTTTAATCTTATATTGCTAATTATTATGTAGATCAGACGAGATTAAAGAAGACATTTTTGGTGTTCCAAGAAAATAAAATTTGCTTCCGGGAAGAATTTGTGTAATAATCGAGGCATCCAGATCTGTTAATATTAATTGCGATTAAGTAAATTTAATTTCTTAAATAAATCTAAAAGATTTTGTCGGTAAAGGTACAGCAAAGAAGGGAACAAGTTTCAGAAATATGAATCCCCAAAGGCCAAAGTCTACCAAAAGAGAGATTGTACTATTTATTATTTAACACCCAGATCCCTTTTTTTTTTCATTAAATCTTAAATCTAATTTTCATCTCTTTTTTTCTTTCTTTTAAATATCTAGTAAAGGTAGTAAATAAGTCAACTAATTGCAAGCACCTTACAAAACCAAAATTTTCATGGTATGAGCTTACTTTTTGTGAATAGAATTTTAATAAAGTATGTTCTTTGACTTTCATTAAAATTTACTCGTGAAGTTTGAAAAATATAAACCACGGGCTAAAAATATTACAAATCTCCTCTAGAACTTTGAAACCCAAAATTCTGATTTTTTTTAAAACTATTATAGATTTTATTTTCGTTGATGCAAGAATTTGGACTCTTCGAGGAGGTTTCGAATGATAGAGTAAGTTGTGTAGTTCGAAGTCGACCTCTCGAGAGAGAGAAAACTTGCACTAGTGTGGAACTAAGTCCACTGTACTTCAATGCTTAAGTGAGAGAGAGAGTTTCTAAGCTCAAGTAGGAGTGAGAGTAGTGCGAGTTATATACCTTTCGGTTGAGGTCCTCTTTGATATATATAGGAGAGGGTGGATGAGACGGTCAGCGTCAGTCCGTACCCTTCCTCATTATGAGGATAAGTCATCTCCCGATCCTATGCGAATTCGGAGAGATTATCGTACAACTACCTTGTACCTTGTGGCGTAAGGTAGGAATGTCAACGAACATATTCTTCGCCTCGATTTTAGGGGACGGTGACGGTGACACGACATAGGATCTCCGAATTGTTCGGAGGTGGATCTCCTGATCGGACCTAAGGGTCGGAGACCTATATCCTTGGGAGTTGTATTTGTGACGTCAGGGTTATGCTCTCGGTCATGCTCTCATGCTGAGGTGGACCGTGGCGTCAAGCTGATGACCTCACGTCGAAAAATAATAGACGCGGTGAAATTTAAAGTTATCTTTATGAAGAAAAATATTTAATTTTTAATAAACTATTTATAAAAGAGAAGAAAACATCTTTTTGATACATGTTGGTCTGTTGACTTCAATCAAACATACCTTATGAAGAAGAAGAGAAAATTTCTTCTCTTACCTTCACACATATATATATATATATCTATTTTCAATACGTTGGGAATTGATATATTATCAATATTCGTATAATAATTTTTTACCAAAAATATCTCAAATCTTGGATTATATAGATATTAGGGCACTAATAAGAAATTTGAGTGGGAAGATTGGTAGAGTTTTTAATCACCAATTTTGACCAATCTAAAATGTTTGGTATTGAATGTGGGTGGAGATACACACTTCTTTCTCTGCAAATTTCAATGCCTATCCCCACATCAGATTTCCACTGCCTTATTTAATTTTAATTTTACTTATTAACTTTCACACGTGCCAAACAAATATTAGCCCAATAGAAGAGATGCTTCTCAATTAACCATATAGTTTATCATAATTAATAAAGTGATGGCCGAAAAGTGCAATTTGGTGCTGTTATGAGGTGTGCCACAACCACAAACCACAAACCAACCTATTTCTTCTTCTTATTGTATGGTGACACATGCATCTTATAAATGTCCCTTTTTTTTTTTTCTTATTGTATGGTGACACATGCATGTTATAAATGTTTTACTTCTTTTTTATTTAAACCTTTCCAAATTTTGTTTTACTTTCTCCTCAAATTAAAAAATCAATACATACCTGAAAAAAAAAGAAAAAAGAAAAAAATCTATGTTATAACATAAGCATCTAGTATTAAATTCATGCCACCTGATAAAATCCTATTTTAGAACATGTACGGACAAAGTTAACTAAATAAATGGATAAGGGTCTATTTAATTGGTAATTCGAAAATAAAAAATAGAGTTATATTTCATATTTTCATATATGTATTTGAAGGTAATTTTATAAATTCATCCCCATTTAATTAATTATTCATGTGTTTAATTTTTTTTTTTTTATAAATGTTATAAATTTTGTATAATTATTATTTTACAATATCATATAATTTATAATATATCCATATTTAAATTTAATAAAAATGAATTAAGTTTATAATATGAAATATTATATTTATTTATGTTTTTATCTTTTTAAATAAAATTTTACATTCTAAAATTTCAAATTCAAAACTTGGATACCCTGAAGATAAAAAAAAATATTGTTTTTCAGAATTTAAATTGTTTGAATCACAGAATCCGAAAAAAATTTCAAAAACATAATCCAAATTGCATATCAAACGCATATTCACAAGACTTGGTGAATCCGAAAACATAAAACAAAATTCGGATCACCAATCAAACATGTCCCAAGTCTCTATTCCTAAATTTATATCTTTTTATACTCTATGCATTCTTCTTACATGGGTAGTAGAATAATTGGGTAAGAAATAATCAAATACGCTTCTATCGAGTTCTTCAAAGTTTAGTAGCTCAACTCTTTCAATTGGCGTGACTGTTGCATGCTTCAGATGAATAGGAATTCACCATGATATATTCATTTTTTTCTTCTTCTTTTTTTTTTTTTATCGAGAACACGACAATATATATTTCATTTGAAAAATTCAAATTGGGATGATTATCTCATAACCACAATTCATAATTATGGGAAATCCAGAAGCTGATTGTTAAAAGAAAAGAAACAGAAAGTGAGTGAGTGGTCATAAAGCCCACTACACTCTACACTAGTGATTGACAAAGACTTGATCAGCCTTACAGACTTTGGATGAGGAAGTCATCATAATATAATCCTAATTTTCAACGAAAAGGTCATATATATATATATATATATTTATTGCTTTTAAACCTTCCTGTTTTTTGAGAGTTTTAAGTAATTCTGTCCAAAAGTCCTCCTCGGTTGACGAATGGTAGCTGGTTTGAGTTGGCAATTCAAACTCAAAATATTTGGAATATTCAAACAATTATTAGGCTAATTGCACGACGTTGTAAGAAAGAAAACAAGCTGAGAAATTTTGAAAATGGGGAACACACCATAATATATATTTAGATGTTTAAGGCGAAACTGGCCGGAAACTCACCCCAAATGGGATGGCTTTGGAATTTTGCAATAATTATGCCCAATATTTCAAAACTGGATTTGAAGTTATATATTATTATTACATCTTTGAAATAGCTTTTTGTCTTGGACTTGGTTGTGTGCCACTTTTTTTGAAAAATATAATGATGATGAAAAGGGAAACCAAACGCAACAAGGTAACGAAAGGTCAAACAACATGACTTAGTGGTAATTGATATGTATGATGTCGAAAATTCAATCTTCATCTAGCTGTACTAAAAAAAAACAAGTGAGGAAAAAAATAAATTCAAAAAAGGAAAATGAATGCACCAGCCGGGAATCGAACCCGGGTCTGTACCGTGGCAGGGTACTATTCTACCACTAGACCACTGGTGCTAGTTGAGATTTTTCAAACTTTTTATAATATATAGTCTAAGCAATCTAAATTAGGCTAAATATGTGTTTGACACGATACCCTTTTGGTCTTTAAGATTTAAGATTTGTCTGGTCAAGTTTTAAAAAAAAATACTTCAGTTTTTATGGTTTGGAAAATAATTCTAAATAGTCTAGCATGGTGGTTAACATATTGATGATGTGGCAACTTTGCTGATTGGAGGCTGTGTCATCAATCATCATAAAGTTTAACCCACACATGTTATTTCAATATTTTATAAGGTTAACTAATAGTTAAATAAGTTCGGAGACTATTTAAAATCAACTTTCAAACTTTAAGTACCAAAATGAATGTATTTTTGCCTATATCATTTAGGTATTTTTTTCAAGTTAGTTCCTTATGTTCTAACTTTTTTATAATTGTATCATTATTGTTGATGATAAATTTACATGAAATAGTGAGTTGACAGATAATTATGCCACGAGAAGGTAAATCTAAAATGAAAATTCTTCACATTTTCTTCAACCCAACTCAAAAGGCAAGGGCGTAACTTGAACACAAAATATCACATGATACAATTATACAATTATGTATTCAGCCAAGAAAGAGCCATTTGCAAGCAACAAATTCAATCCAACCAGTAAAATTGAAGAAAAATACTAAATTTGGAACTTGATTTCTTCCGTTAGTATTTTATGTACAAAAAATGTTATTGAATTGATGTTATATAGCATACAAATGTATGATGCATCAAATTTCGACACATCCATCATCATCACCACTACCATCTGTGTCATCGTCCCAGTCCAGTTGAAAAGAGCTAGTTGATTTCATCAACTCTGTAAGTCCGGTCAAATCCTCCAAATAAGTTGGATGGTTAATCGCTTGAAGAATAAAATCCATGCCCCTCTTACGATATTCAGATACAACCTGCAGAATTTTACCATAAATCATGCTTGATTCTTGATATTAGAATAACCAAGGAGCATTCGATGGTTGAACCTGTTTAGCTTAATCTTCCTCAAATGAAACAGGTTTAGAAAAAGAGAGAAGAAACTTCCAAGTTCTAACAGATTTAGGCTACACCCTCTCTCCTCTTCTCTCTAGACTATTACTGAATGATCATCCTACACCTACACCATTTAGCAGTTCAGACACTGAAACTCTTTCCATATTTGATATCATTCTTCCTACACAGCTTGTTTCTAGGGGAACTAGAGTTGTAGCCGTTACAACTTCAGTTAAATTCAATAATCTTTGAATGAGTATGATTCGAGACTTTACGTGGGCAGTGACAGTGTTGGAAGGAATTTTCACATGGACGGTTGGATCACATTAAAGGTTTACCTAATCAAACAGTTTGAACCAGCCGTCCATGTGATACCGAATCCATTTTCTTTGATATCTCTCTAATTAGTATGATTAGGCTAGTCTCAAAAAAACCCCAAACATCAAGGTTCAATATAAATTAAAATGTATCATACAAAATATTATTGAGTTTAGTTATGTGTAAAGGAACAAATAAGAAATATGGCCTTAATGAGCAGCATAACATACCATGTTGGAGCAAGCTGTACAACTATTTGATGAGCGGCCAACAAGTGCCATCTGAGAAAATTGTGAGAGGGAGCCTCGAATTTGATGGGGCAAGATACCCAGAGGCTGCTCAGAAGCTTCATCAATCCCAGAGTTCAAAAGTTCACCTTCAGCATATATTCTGTTCAATTTGGAGTAATCACCAATAAGACATTGTCAAGCACATCTGAAACTCAGTATGAACTCTCACTAAATCAACCTCAACTATCACACCTAAGCATCTTTTCAGTAGTGAAGCCACAAAAAAATTTCAAGCCTTTATCACCACTGTCTGAGAGGACTTACCCTTCAGGATGATGTAAAATTCCAACAAGAAGTTCAACTGCAATGGCTGATGCAATGGGAGCAAGCCCTGGGCGAGTAACAGTGCATTGCTGGTCCAATGTGCGGTTGGCAGTTGACTGCAAGAAGAGCATGTGACTCTAGAATAAGCACAAAACAAAAAAATAAACCAAAATACATTACATGAGCTTGAGAGAGTTACATCAATGGGCGCAACAACATCATTACAGAAGTAACAGCCCAATCTCTGCCTTGTGTTTGTGGCATTTAAGGAAAGGTTAGCTATATTAGTTTGAGATGTGGAGTCATGGCAGGAACCAGAAGGACCAGCTCCATGGCGCATAACTAAGAAACTATCAAATCCCAAAGCTGCAGTGATTGTAACCTGCAAACCAGAAACAGACATTAAATTGAGACACCAAGTATGGGAAGCCTATGAGTCTGCACACAATTTCTTTGACAAAAATATACCTTGTTTGTATTGGCACATAGAAGTGTAGGAAGCCACCGACTTTCCCTAGTATCAGTCAACAAGAAAACTGCATCATGAGAATTAATTAAATCATCGAGTCGTCTACAATCCTCAAGCATGCTGGGTGCTTCATGGTCTGGAACAGGATGCCCAGGCATTGGTATGGAAATCACAACACCTTCAGCTTCCTTTTTTTTTGTAAGAAAAAAGAAGAGCACAAATGAATGAAATGATAAAATCAGGCAATTTTCTCTCTGTTGTATGCATCAATCAAATTTTACCATGGCGGGAAAAATTCGATTGAGACTTTTAACTGCTGCTTCAGCTTTAAAGTCTCCACCATTAAGGCAATCCTCCATTGTGTAAAGTGATTGCCTCAATGGGTTAGACATAGCTACCCTTCCACTGTCAACTAGTGTAATTTTCCGTATACCCCATGCCTACAAATAAGATACCTTTGTCAACAAATAGTATAGAAACTTAACTACAAGTCTACAACTTTCTACAAAGCACTCACCATAAGCATACGAGCAACCTGACATCCAAGAGTACCTGCCCCTAGCAAGAGACACTTGAGAGATGACAAGATGTTCAAGTTTAAAGAAGGCAAAGCACGCCACCTCATTAGTCTCAAATTCAAATCTGCTGCTGATATAGCTAACCTGTCAACAATATACATATTAGTCAATAATTGGACATCATCTTCTTCCTCGACCAAAATTCCAGGTGCATAAATATATACCGAGTTGGGTCCATGGATTGTGCAAGGTTAATAGATCTATAGTATTTCTTCCCTCTGTTCAGTTCCCATCCAACCGCATTAGGCATGCAGTGTTGATCTCTCAACCCTATAGAAAAAAGAACAAAAAAAGTTGGCTGAGCTACTTTGTGGGTGAGTAGAGATAAAACAGGTGCAGTTACAAATTTCTTCTAGTACCTTGGGGATCACCAATCAGGGCTTTACCAACAAGGGATAAAGTAAGATCTGCAAAACCACGGTTCTCTCTATAGCATAAAAAGTTAACTGATTTCAGATTCCATCTTGAATAAATTAGAGCTAGGAAGTTGCGAAGAGGCCAACCGGGATTATTTGGAAGATGACAAGGGTCATAAAAGCCAAAAAGAAGCTGCAAAAATAGACTAGACTGGCTATAAGAAAGTTTCATCAATAATTGTATGGTCATGGGAGCTCATAACATTTTGAATCACCAAACTATCAGAACTATCTCTGTCGTAAAAGCCTATTTTCCTTACTAGAAGAGTAACCCCAACATACCTTTTCTCCATTGTTTTGGCAGGTTTCAAAATCTCTCAGATGCTTAATGCTAGCTTGAGAACTTGAATCAATATTCACCAAGAAAAAAGGTATGTCTGCAGCAAGATGAAAAATAGACTGTAAAGAACCAAAACTAGACTTGCAATTTACAAAACTCTGAACAGTGAAGAATGCAAGCCTACCAGAAGTTAGGTTTGAGCTGCGCCACTGACCAAAAGCTGAGGAAACTGATGCAGCCTATATATTAAAACAACATATAGATATAAAAATCACAATAGCTTTTTGAAGATTTAACAACAGAATACAGATCATAGTTAAAATCCACCGTACCTCTTCCAAGTTAAACCAATGTGAAGCAGGTTTCAGTTCAACTACAGTTGCTGGAGGATCAAGAACAAGAGCAGGGAAAGCAAACCAATAGTGAAAGTTCCATTGCTTCAAGTCTGCAAATGAGATCAAAAGGAACCTTGCAAGTACTGAACTATCCTCTATAGCTTTTCCGCTGAGAATATCCTCCCAAATCTAGTCACATCACAAGGATGGAAAATTGAACTTGTAACACAAACTTCACGCAAACAATCTACAATATTTTCTAATGTAATAAACTTATCCTAAACAAGAAATAGAAATTGCCACTACCCGTGTACTATCCAAGATATGAAAATTATTTGAGCTCAATATACCTTCTTTGCTTCAGACTTTAGTAAGCTTAGTTTGTCGAGGGCATGGAAGCTTTCCACAGTATTTGTATTGTATAGAATTCCAGGAACAGAGCACCTATTCCTGTTGCCCTTAGTAGTTGATGGTGCTGATGACTCCCTGTTTCCTTCGGAAGGCAATGACTCAGACAGAAGTGTCAAATGATTTGACACTTGAGAATGTGAACAAGGTGCAAAGAAACCTACAAGGATGTGGTTCTTGATTATTGTTTATATATAAGCGCTAGTGTATGAACAAAAGCATGAAGATCATTAATCTTTTATTTCTATTTCTGATTGCAGAGAAAGACATTACAATATAAGCAAAATCAAACCACATATTTCAAGAGTTTGAATTTCAAGGATGCCCAAAACGAAGTATTCGAATTCAAACTGTGTGCTCATCAAAATATTGCTCTTCTTAATCACATTGATTAACCAATATTGTTTCCTCAATATTGTTTCCTCAATTTGATTTTCACTGATGGTCAGAACCTTAGTTTTGGGCATAAGATCAACTGAAATACGAAATCAACGAGAAGATAATTGCTGGTCGCTGGTAACTGAGAATCACACAACGAAAGAAAGAGAAGAAGAAGCAAACCGGTGATGTGAATAGGGGAATCGTCGATGCCTAGTTCGTTGAGCTTCAAGGAAGAGAGTCTATGCCAGAATCCTTCGTCCACTGCACTTTGGAATGGTGCGAATTGCAATATAGATCCCTTATCGTTAGCTGCCATAGTCTTCTTCCTCTCGCTCTCTATTTTCTGTGTCTTTGGGGAAGTCTGAACAAGAAGAAGAAGATTCCCGTCTGGCTCTATAATTTAATTTTGTCGTATAAACTATAAATTGTACAAATCAGGGGAAAATATTAGAATTACTTTTATTATTATTAGGAAAGAAGCACGTTCAATCCACGTGAAAAATCATAATTTTAATTTAAGATTTAATTAAAAAATTTAGTTTTTGAATTTTGAAATTTGTTTTTAGAACTTTACAGATGAAATTCACCCCATATTAAATGTTGTAAAATACGAATTTTTTTAATTCATATCAAAAAAAATTTTAAGAAATGACAAATTATAGAATAACAGGTAGAAACTCAAAAATTAGAATAATATCTAGAGGGTAAATTTAGGATCATTTATATGTAAAACCTAGATTTCAAATAATTTAAGAGATGACAAAATGTAGAATGATAGGTATAAACTAAAAAATTATAATATTTGATATCTAAGGTGTAGATTTATGATCTTTGATATCTAAACCCTAGATTTAGGAACTTAGATATCGATAATTTAGACCAAGTAGAAAAATATTATATAGCAATTTTTTTAAAAAAAAAAATTGACCTAAAAATTTTTTTTAATGGATAAATTTTTTTTTAAAAAAATGGAATTTTGTTGTCCGATCCTTGTCTGGCCAGGCCAGAATTGCACCGACTCTAAAAATGATAGTGGCAAAAAACAGCGTTAACTTTCCTAATTTATTGGCCAAAAAAGTTATTTTTGATAACTTAGCGGATTGACAGTCATAATTATGAAGAATATGAATTCTAAAATCACAAAACTTTAAAAACAAATAAACATCAATCACATATACTTTAACAATTGTATTATCTCATTTCATTATAATTGCATTTTTGTCTTTTTCATATTCATCTATCAAATACCAACAAACAAAATTTACTTTTAATTCATTTTTCA
Source organism: Herpetospermum pedunculosum (assembly GCA_028017165.1). Taxonomy (NCBI): domain Eukaryota; kingdom Viridiplantae; phylum Streptophyta; class Magnoliopsida; order Cucurbitales; family Cucurbitaceae; genus Herpetospermum; species Herpetospermum pedunculosum. Next base: position 74,041,871 of record CM051525.1, read on the forward strand.
AATAATTTTTTTAATTTATTTATTATATATTTTTTTTAATTCTAGTTCTATATTATTATTAATAATTAAATTAAAAAATAAAAAAAAATTATTTTTAAAATAAATCTACTTAAAGAATGAAACAAACCAAATTTAAAAATGTTTAAATTGATGGGCAATTTAAAATAATAAGTATTTCATTTTTTAAAATAAAAAATTGGTTTATTAAATTTAAAATCATGATTTGAATGACGTAACTACTTTTATATATCTCATCAAATTTGAATGGTGAATTTTCAAAATAATAACAATAATTCTATCCAAATAATTAAAAAAAAATGCAATTCATTTATTTAGTATATTTTTTATTATTATTATTATTATTATTTTTTTTTTTTTTTACAACAAATGGGTTTATTTAGCATTTGAATAAAAAAAAAAAACAAAATTATGATGATTCAAATTCAAACAATTAAGGTATATATATATATCCATTTTTTTTTTATTTTATTTAGCATTTGAATAAAAATAATTACTATATATATATATACCTTAATTGTTTGAATTTGAATCATCATAATTTATTTTTTTTTTTTTGAATGAATCGAAATGAAATTTAACGTCTTTTATTTTAATTAATAGTATGTGTTAACCACGTTTTTTTTTAATTTTGAATGAACCGAAATTTAACATTTTTTATTTTAATTAATAGTATGTGTTAACATGTTTTTCAAATGATTTTTATTTTAATTAATCTTATGTTAACCATGTTTTTCAAATGTTAAATATAATGCTCGACGATCCAAAGATTTTAAACTGTTCAAGTGAAAAATAAACTCAATTTAACTAATAATTTATTTATATAACACAACACATACACAATATCATTATTAAAAGTAGAATTTATAATTTTAAAATAAAATACAAATAAAAACTTAGCATTATTATTTGTCCCCAACCAAAGTACTTAGCCAGACTTCGACAAATTTATATTAAAAAAAATATCTTAAATTTAATTTCAATCCTGAAGGAAAAAACAAAAACCCTAATATCCTATCTCTTCCTTATTGTTTCACCGCCCCACCTATCTTTTCTTCACCAATCTCCTCATCTTCTTGCCTTCCCCTGATATTCTATCTCCCTCCTATAGTGCATTGCTTCACCATGCTTCTCGATGGTCTCCCTCCTATATTGCATTGCTTCACCATGCTTCTGTTCGCTGCCGATAGCTACATTCCAAACACATGCAACAAAATATTTAGTCTCAATTAAAAACTGGTTGAAAATTAATTCTAGATATATTGAGAAGACAAAAAAATCCAGGCAATGGCTAAGAAGTCTTATTCAATATGTTACAAAGTGTTAGATAGTTTCATCATATTTGGAATAAGTTGTCATTTCTCTTATTTTTATAATAAGTTTTTTTTTTTTTTTTTTTTTAAGAAATAGCAATGTTTCTGATCAATAAAAACTCTATTTACCTCCTAATTTTGTTATAATTAGAAGATGAAAAAATTAATAAATATACATGTATTTTATTTTTTTAAAGATTTATACCAATAGTTTTTTTTTTTCTTCAATAATTACATGATAGGGATCGAGCTATCGACCTCAAATTGTAATTGATGCTTTTAACATTGAGATATTCGAAGAAATTTAATACGTAGAAATGAGTTTGAGTTATTCGGATAACAAGCTATCCACTGAATTATTGATCTTGGAGATTTCTAGAGAAATTTAATACGTGGAAATGAATTTAAATTTTATTAATTTTTTTTATTAAAACATTATTGTTTCTAACTTGTAATTCTTTGATGTTTTCTCTTAAATGTAGACTTTTGCTTCATGCTTTTCGATCTTCTTTGATCTGCTCGTTGGCTTGTTGATCTTCTTAGATTGACAAACTGATTTGTTGTTATTGAAGAATCAATCTAAGTCTAGAGTCTTTTGATCTATGTTGAATTTTTGGAGTTTTCTGGTTGCCTATCGATTATAGCTAAATGTCGAATGCCCAAAATGAATAGTGGTCTCTTCTATAAAGTTTTGATGACCTAGTATAAGCTTGAATTTGTTGACCTTGGGCCCAACTTTTGGTCTAAGCTTATTTGGGCTTAATCCAATCTTTTTCAATAGAGTTAATTATTTAAACTTAGCCCAATTGTTTTTTTAACTCACGTGACATAATTTGACATAATTTGATTGAACTAGTTTAAGTCGTCTAATGGATAACACTAATGGGTACGACCCCGTTTGATAACCATTTGATTTTTGAATTCCTATAATGACCTTCAATTTTGTTAAGAAAACATTATAACTCTTAGCCAAATTCCAAAAACAAAAGTAATTTTTGAACACTTCTCTTTTTTGGTTCCAAATTCAACCCAGGAATTCATATGTGAATGTATTATTTATAGTCTTTCAAAAATCAAAAACCAAATGGTTATTAAACGGAGCCTACATGATTTGATTTGTCAATTTTCTATATATTTTTTTTATTTAATTTGGAGACACATGTAAATTTTAAATTGGTCCCAAATTTATCAATATATATTTTGATCATTTATTTAAATTAATGACATGATAATTTGTGATTGACTGAAAATTTGTATTCACCCCTACGTTTGGATTGACGATTTATAAGATAATTTTTTTAATATAGTACTTCTAATGTAAGATAATTTTTTAATGTAATATTACAAATTTCTGAGCATAACTCAAGTGGCTACAATATCATATATTGAGAGATTAGAAGTTTATTTTATTTTTTATTTTTTTATATTCGTGACTGTTCGAGTTAGCTTACGCACACTTCAACTAGTGTCATGGGACAAACCGTCTGACCCTACAACATTTGACTAACAAGAAAACTTGTAGAAAATTATTTTTTAGATAGGTGGTCACAAATAATTGAACTTATTTCTTTTTAGGAGCATTCAGGAAACATACAAAAATTGGTATATACTACAACGAAACATACATTATTATTATTATTATTTTAACAACATTAACACACAAAAGTTAACAAAATGAAAGATAAAAACAAATATATTAATGGAAAACTTGGAACATTGATAGGAGATAAAAGTTTGAAATAACGTGGATGAAAGATAAGTGTTGATGATGACAAACACTAGAAATACATAAAATGTAAAAATAATAAAATAAATAAATACAATCTAAATTTCAAATAAAATGACACCAAATCACAGGTTAGATTTGATTTAAAATATGAAAGTTTAAATAAACTAATATTAAAAAAAAAATACCCTATTTTGAAGTTGCAAGATTTGTGTAAGAAACAAATCTCCACCGCTAGTAAACACCAAATCCCGCGAAAATAACTTCCATTCACAAAAAGAAAACTGAACCAACTCCCAAAAAACAAACAATCAAATCCCTACTATAAAAGAAGCCCCCTTTCCCATCTTTCAAATCACTCCTCCACTGAAATTCATATTCATCCAAAACCAAACAAAAAAAATAATTAAAATGGCAAAATCATTTGCTATCCTCCTTGTTTCTGCCCTTTGCTTCCTCTCCTTCCTCGACATCGCCCTCTGCGAAAAAGATCAAGATCGCTTCTTCATCAAGGGCAAGGTTTACTGCGACACATGCCGCGTCCAGTTCTTCACTCGTGTCAGCAAATTCTTGGAAGGTAAATTAGACCTCTATTTGCTTGTGTTGGAATTCTTGTAATGTTTTTTTTTTGTTGAATAAATGATTAGATATATTGTAACGACGTATCAGGAGCGACGGTGAAATTAGAATGTAAAGAGCGGGAGGACAGTGTAGACGTGACATTCAGCGGAGACGCAGTGACCGACAAAGACGGAGCATACACCATAGAGGTGGACGGAGATCATGAGGAGGAAGTTTGCGAAGTGCAGCTTGTGAAGAGTGTCGATTCCGATTGCAGTGAAATTCCCACGGATGGATATGGTCATCGTGCCAGAGTCAGCATCACTGCCAACAATGGCATCACCAACCCTATTCGTCAAGCTAATCCACTCGGCTTCATGAAGAAGGAGACTATTTCCCAATGCAAGGAGGTTCTTCGTGAGCTTGGTTTCGATGAGAATGGTCTTCCTGTTTAATAAACTTATGAACATATGACAGTCTGGTGTCTAAAATGATATTAATATATAGATACTAACTCCCAAAGTTAACCCCAAAAGTTTAGGGGTATAAATCGATTTTTGCAATTGTGATGGTAGAAGCCTGAGCATAATTCAACCGGTTAAGACTAACTTACATTGTAACGACCCGACTTCCTATGACATCACTCTAGGGCCGTTACCAAGAGCATGACGTCATAAAACTCATTAAATAGGCTGAAAATTTTATTTTTGAATTAATGAAATTAAAATATAAAATCCCTGGTCAACAAATAGTCAAATACATTAAATTTTGGGATCCCAATGAAAACATAAAACGATTAAACAAGTTCCAACAAGATAAAATTTAACGCCAAAATTTATTCTTTCCTAATCCTTAGCAAAACTGTTGGACCGACTGAAAGAAAAAGAATTTAAAAGAATGCAGAAGCTCTGACTCCACGTGTCCCATGACATCATCAACCGATCACCTCGTCAAGCACCTGATACGTTCCTAGAATTACCTGAAATTTTTTTTTTAAGAAAGAATGAGTATTTTAAATAAAATACTCAGTAAGTAACCCCACCACCAGGGTTAGGCTATGCAAACACATGCAACATGAACTGACTGAGACTTTGACTAGTAACTAGTGGGACCTAAACCTGACTGTTCTGTACTTACTATTATGGCCATCTAAGTGAACAATTAACCCAATCCCACCATAACTCTCACAACTTCTCGGTATAGTAGACTCCTCTGGAAACTCACCCCTACTGATGGTTAGTTGGCATCCAGTCAGTGGAGCAAAGCCTCAGTTTACTAGGTACCAACATGACTAGGGGATGGGTATAATTGCCACTACATTATCTTGTTTGAGTTAAACATGTGGTATACAACAATGAGGTCCCATGACATATATATTCATCATGTTAAAACATGAAATTCCATAACAACAATCAAATATTTTTCATATGCTCAACGTGATAAAACTAACATTCTCATCACTTCAGATCACCATATACATAAGTTTCTCATCCAACTACGTCAGAGTACCTTAAGAGCTACATGCAGAAATTCACAACATTTACATAAAACTGAATCAGTACTTCAACCACATATATTCAACATTTCAATGGACAACTACTCAGAATCTCATCATACATTCAAACTTTATCATGAAATCAGAAAAATTCCCCAACCTAGCCCGAAGGCTGACCAGTAGTAAGGTCACTTACCTTTAAGCTAAGCTCGACGAAGTTACAAAAATTGCTACGAAAGCTTTTGGTCTCAACCTACAACAATTTTCAGCACTTAATACTACTTTTGAGGCTAACTAGAGTGTTATAAAAACATTGTCGAAACTTAATAAAATCAAAGGTGGTGTTTAGAACAATTACCCAAAATAATTGTTACTCCAAAAACTCGTTTCTTGATATCAAAGAATCGTCCGACCTTACACACCAGTCTTGAATTCAACATCACCACATTTACAAAGAAATTAGAAGGAATCGACGCATTGTTACCTAACGAAAACTCACCAACAAATGTTGTAAGTCGTGTTGGACGTCGAGCTAATGTGAAATTTCACGAATCCAATGCCAAAATAGAGTGGGTATTGAGGTTGGATAGAATGTTTGTGAACTACAAAAGTCAGAGTTGAAAAATGATGGTTGCGGTCGAAATCGATACTCAATAGAGTAAGATATAAGGTCGTTAGAGGGAAGAATCACTTACCCGCTACTTGACGATGTCGGAAGTTCGTAGATCGAACGTTGTCGCCGAGAAAAGAAGTTGGACAACTGTTGTTCAAGCTTCGCCAGTCAAACCGTCGCTCGCCGCCGCTGAGACGACGTTGTGGATGAGAGCTCGCTGATGGGAGAAACGGCGGAGGAAAAATGGCGTGAGTGGTCGGAATCTAAGGAGAGATTGGACGGAGGGAGACAAAACTAAAAAAAAAAAAAAAGAGAGAGGGGGGCTGCGGGTCTTCTTCACGAAGAAGAAGACCATCTGAGGGTTTTTAATTTATTATTTTTTTTTTTAAATATTAATAATAATAATAATAATATTATTATTTTATATTTAATAATAATAATATTATTAGTATTAGTATTAATACTACTCAACCCGATGTTTGACCTAGTCAAATGACTCGCCCTGGCATCTTTTAAGCCAAAATTTGACCAACATCTTCTTTTTAAACCCCTTATTGAACCGACAATAATAAAAATAAATAAATTTCTCTTACCTGGAATTCGGGTTGTTACATACATACTCTTATCAAATAAACTAAAGATACTGAAAGATTGTGTCGGAAGAATTTCAGTTCTAATTGTATAGAAGAGATTAGGCCATTAAATAGCCTTTACATATAACTGTATCAACATAAATAAAAGGTCGTATTAACAACTTGAAAGACTAAATCCATCTCCAAAAGATCCTATAAATATGGGAAGACTAAATCCATCTCCAAAAGATCCGGAGATCTTATAAATATGAGGTTGATTATTTGACAATATTTCATATTTCAACATTTCCTCCCTTTAAGTGGCTTTGTCATTATATCGGCTAATTATTCACTTGTGTTGCAGTAAACCAACTCCACATAACCATCCTTTGTGAGATCTCGAAGGAAATGAAAACGTACATCTATATGCTTACTTCGACCATGCATTACAGGATTCTTCGAAAGCTTGATTGCAGAACTACTGTCACAATAAATCACGGTTGTAGTATCTTGATTCTTACCTAATTTTTTCAGCACCCTCTTCAACCATATTGCTTGACATGCACAAGAAGATGCATCAATGAATTCAGCTTCCGTGGTAGATAAACTTACTACTGGTTGTTTCTTTGATAACCAAGATACCGCTCCCGAGCCAAACAAGAACACATAACCCGAAGTGTTTTTTCTATCTTCCAGTCTCCAGCATAATCACTGTCTGTATAGGCAATACGTGCATTATTTCCTCTCTGCTTGTAGAAAATTCCAAAATCAAGCGTTCCTTTTAAGTATCGCAACACTCTTTTTGCAACTTGTAAATGAAGTTCAGTAGGATTTTCCATGTATCTGCTAAGAAAACCTGGTCTAGTAACTGTAAGATACCTGAGGCTACCAACTATCTGTTTAAACTGAGTTTTGTCTACCTCAGTGCCACTTTCATCCTTCACAAGTTTGCAGCCTGAAAAAAGGACTGAGTTGCTTTTATCCATGTCAAATCTTTGCAGAACTTCCAAAGCATATCTTTTTTGATTGATGAATACACCTTTGGAATTTTGAAGAACTTCAAGGCCAAGAAAAAACCTCATCTCACCAAGATCTGTCATTGCAAACTCACTCTTCATGAAATTTTTAAAATTTGAAACCATTTGTTCATCATTGCGGGTAAAAATCAAATCATCCACGTACAAACTTATAATCAAAATTTTACCTTCTTTGCTTATCTTGACAAAGAGGGTATGTTCATAGTCACATTTCTCAATAAACCTTCCTTTATAAAATAAGCTTCAATGCGACTATACCAGACACGTGGTGCTTGTTTAAGGCCATAGAGAGCCTTTTTCAATTTATCTTTTTCAATTTATAAATCTTGTGTTCATGTTCTTTTTGGACATAACCACTAGGTTGCTCCACAAAAACCTCCTCATTTAGCTCACCATATAGAAAAGCTGATTTAACATCTAGTTGATAGATAATTCATCCATGTTGAGCTGCAAGAGATACAACTAAACGTATTGTTTCTATACGTGCTACAGGTGCAAAGACTTCAGTGAAATCCACCCCATGTTGTTGAGAATACCCTCTCACTACGAGCCTTACTTTGTATTTGTCAATTTCACCCTTTTCATTTAACTTGGTTTTGTAGACCCATTTCACTCCAATTACCTTCCCACCTGCAGGTAGCTCTGTCAACTCCCATGTGTCGTTTCGTTTTATCGCATCCATTTTCACATTCATGGCTTTCCTCCATTTCTCGCTTTTTACAGCCTCTTCAAAGTGAATGGGGTAAGAAGTTGAAAACATGGCAAATTGAGTTTCTTCTTCAGAAAGACCCTCCCATGTTTCATAGTCTTGCATCCAAGTTGGTTGTCTTCTAATTCGCTCTTCATGTGAGCTCTCCTCATCAGGAGAATCAGTGGTGGGAATGGTTTCCTCCTCTTCTATATTAGCTTCATTTCCAGTATGATCCACTACTTCTTCCTCTCGATCGCGTCACTCCAAGTCGCATGCAATTGCTTCTTCATGTTTTTTATCCCAATCCCAACTTTTATCTTCTTCGAAGACAACATCTCGACTTACTATGATCTTTTGTGAAATAGGATCATAAAGTCTATAGGTCTTCGATTCTTCACTAACTCCCAACAAAACACAAGTAAGACTTTTATCATCTAGTTTAGCACGTTTGTTATCAGGCACATGAACATGAGATATGCAACCAAAAACTCTAAAATACTCCACCGAAGGTTTTATTCCACTCCATGCTTCTTCTGGGGTCTTGTTTCTTACCACCAAAGTTGGACTTCGATTTAAAATATGAACGGTCCAGTTGACAGCTTCAGGCCAGAACAGTATAGGAACTTTTTTTTTTTTTTTTTTTTTTTTTTTTCTGAAATCATACTTCGTACCATATTCATAATGGTTCTATTTTTGCGTTCGGCGACTCCATTTTGTTGTGGCGTATATGCAGCTGTCAATTGTCTTTTTATGCCATTTTCAGCACAAAATTTACTAAATTCTTGTAATGTAAATTCTCCTCCTCGATTTGTTCGCAAAGCTCGAATTGGTGTGTTTGTCTCCTTTTCCACACGAACCTTTAATCTCTTGAAAACATCAAAGGCTTCTGACTTTTCTGTCAAAAAGAAAACCCATGTTTCTACTGAAGTCATGAGTAAAAGTAAGTAAGTATCGTTTTCTGCCATTGGAAGTAGGTTTGATTGGTTCACAAATGTCAGCATGTAGTAATTGAAGAATTTGTGTGGCTCTACAGGTGCTTATTTTTTAAAATGAATCCCTGTGTTGTTTTCCTACTAAACAATCTTTGCATAACCTGGAAGGAGTCTTGAGTTGTGGTAAGTCATTCATCATTCCTTTTTGTTGGAGAGTTTTAAGACCTGTAAAACTCAAGTGTCCATATCTACAATGCCAAAGCTGCACCATATCCTCTGTTATGGTATTAAAACAAACCGATGTTATAGGTTGAGAAGTAGCTTCTAAAATAAACATTCGATTTGTAGACATTTTCATATCCATAATCAAACATTTTTCTTCATGGAACACCTTACATCTACCATGTTGAAACATAATGGAAAGTCCTTTCTCCTGCAATTGGCCAATGCTCAACAAATTGTTTTTCAATTCAGGTACATAAAAAACTCCAGTAATAATTTGGATGGTTCCATTCACTTTCAATCTAATGTCCCCCTTTCCCATAACAATCATGTTGGAATTGTTGCTTAATTTGACTGATTCTCTAAATTTTTCATTTAAATCAGAGAAATACTCCTTCTTACCACACATATGATTACTGCAACCTAAGTCAAGATACCACACATCTTCTTTGTGATCTTTGCTCATATTTGAACAAGCCATCAACAACAACTCATCTTCCGTCTCAATAAAGTTTGCTCATTTCTCTTTATTTAGACATTCCCACTAGAAATGTCCAAATTTGTGACAATTATAACATTCAATTGTGGATTTGTCAAAAAATTGGCGGCCCCTTCCTCGTCCTCGTGATCCTCTTCCACGTTCTCGACCTCGTCCTCCTGACTCATCACCGTGAGTTATCTTCAAGGCATGTTCTTCGTCAACTTGAGCATTCATACGTTGCTCATGCACCAACAAACTGCTTTGCAACTCATCAATAGTTAATGTATCTATATCTTTTGACTCTTCAATAGAACATACAACATAATTAAATTTAGGATTCATGGATCTCAAAAAAATTTCAACTACATCAACATCACATTTCTTTGCACCAACAGCTTTCATCTTGTTGACAATGGTAAGAGTTCGAGCAAAATATTCATTCACAGGTTCGCCAACCTTCATGTGTAGAACTTCAAATTCCTTCTTAAGTGCTTGAAATGTGCACGCTTGACTCGATTTGTCCCTTGATACTTTTGCTTCATAGAATCTCATATGCTCTTTGACGTATCTTTGTCCATAATTGTTTCTAAAATTGAGCGATCCAAAGCCTGAAATAAATAGTTCTTGGCTTTCAAGTCTTTCAGCTTTTGATCGTTGATGTTCTTCTTTTGTGCATCTGTGAGAACCACACCTTTCGCTACTGTAGGAAGTCCATCTTCTATCAATCCCCAATATTTCTTGGATCGTAGAAAATTCTTCATGAGCATTTCCCAATGATCATAATGCCCATCAAATTTTGGAACTGCTGGTTGCACAAAAGAACTTGAACCCTCCATGTGTTTTTGAAGACTGTTGCTTCAAATTTTGATCAGACCTTATGATGGCTCTGATACCAAATGTTATCAAATAAACTAAAGATACTGAAAGATTGTGTCTAAAGAATTTCAGTTGTAATTGAATAGAAGAGATTAGACCATTAAATAGTCTTTACATATAACTGTATCAACATAAATAAAAGATCGTACTAACAACTTGAAAGACTAAATCCATCTCCAAAAGATCCTATAAATATGGAGATGATTATTTGACTAATGGAATATTTCAACACATACCTTGTTCAAATTCTCCCATCCCATGTAGAAAACAAGGCATTTTATTTTTTAAGTCGCAAGTCAAGATTTTATTAAGACAAATGAGGAAGCTAAGATATTATTTGTTAATTAATTTTAAACCTTCATATTAGTTATTGCATTCCATTTAGTATCGGAGAGAAAAGGTTACCCGACAAAATGTACATACCATGAAGATTTATGTTAATTTTTCATAATGTGTGTAACGGTTAGACTCCTCTAGTTAAATATCTCCCTTGTGTCCACTTTTATTTCACACTGTGAGGTTAAGGTGATTTGATGAACGAAAAATCTCTTTATAATTATAATTATAATTGTAGAATATGTTGAGTTTTGATGTTTTTTTTTCGTAGAATATGTTGAGTTTTGATGTTTTTTGGAAATGAAAATGAAAAGTCATTTTGTGAAAATTGAAGTTCAAACCCCCGACGCCAAAGCGAGCATGACTCAACTGACATGTGGGCTGACATGTGTATGTCTTAACGACCAAAAAGTCTATGGTTCGAATAACCACCCTTATTGTACTAAAAAAAAGACATGATGGAGCGTATCACGCTGCGGAAGCGATTTTGGATCGTTGAAACTCTAATTTCATCAATTTAAAAAATAGAAAATATGCTGAACGACGGAAATAAGAAATTTAGAATACATACCCTTGTAGTTCCAAATATCTTCAGCTCCGCCGCTCGTTCCTCTTCACGAACTCTTTTGGCCTTTTTCTCACGAACGCTCCGAGGACAACCACAGGTAGTCCCGCTATCCTCGACACCGCGCAACGAAGTTGTGGGACTCCGAAAAGAAGAGAAAAGAAAAGAAAAGGAAAAGGAAGAAGATGAAGAGGTCTTAGGGGCTTCAGCTGGTTTTGAAATTAAAAAAAAAAAAACTTCAAAACGAACGGAAGCTAAAAACTTCAAAATGAAGTTTTGTAAAACTTCCATGTGAAACCCCCTTCTATCTCTAAAAAAGACGTTTACCATCCTTTATTTATATATATATATATATATATAAAAAAAAAAGACATATGTATCTTACATGCTAAATGCAGATATATATATATATAAAATTATTATTATTATTTTTATTAAATTTTTTAATAAATAAAAAATATATATATATAATAATTATTAATTAAATTTTTTAATTAATAATTATTATTTAATTCAATATCAAATATTAACTAAATAATATGGCTAAACCCGTTTTTCCGAAAATCGACTTTTTTCCACATGAATCCTATTAATGTTTTAGATCATTCTCATATTTAAATCATATTTAAATATGTCCATCATTCTTCCACAAGCCGATTTTGAACAATTCAAATTCTTTTTTTTTTTTTCTTTTTCTCTTAAACTGTTGCACGTCGTTACCCGAGCTAGCCAGGAGAACCTAAAGAACCTACAGATCATAAGCTCCAACGATACGAGATTATCCGGTCAAAACTCTTTTAACCGAACTAATTAACATTCGTTAACCCCAGAGACTCCACTATAGTCCGAGGGTTGCACTCTCCTCAATGTAGATATATTATGTCCTCTGATATAACCGTCACGGGCAAGTCGACCCTTCACAGGTTGTTCCTAATCACAACTGGGTCATTTAAACCGTTTAACCCCTGCATTACATCTTGTTTCTTAAGTATCACTGACACCTTTAATGAACAATAGATTTGTGGTCCAACCAACATATCAATTAACCCTCTCATGAGAGTGTGAGCTCACATTATTCAAACCCCGGAGTCAGCTATTAAGGGAACAACCTATCTACTAATCCTGAAGAGCGGGTTAGGAGTGAACTCCAATCTTGTTGTACTATGTCTCCAGATACCTATTCGACTTTATCCCCAATATGGTAGGCTTATTGAGTCGGCACTAATGGGTCACTCTCACCCGTGCAAGTCAAAGGATACTTTCGAATAAGCAGAAGTTCATAGCGAGCTCATGATTAAGATCGAGTTACCTAGGCCATCAAATGAAAATGTCGGTCTCATTAGTAAACGGTGTTATAAAGAGAGAGCGACATATTTCACAGTTCGATCTTATGCAAACTCTTTGCACATGACGTCCTCACTTGCACATCTCCATGTGAAACGATTCGGATCACATCGTTTTGTACAATACAAAGTGAGCCGCATCCAATATTGTTACTAGGATAAGGTACCCAGCCTTATCCGTATACTATAAACTATTTTGACTGACTACTTGAGCTTGATCCACAATCATGTCATGTCATACATGAGGCTCAAGTACTTATATTCAGCTATGGGTGTTGGTCATTGGTATAGGTTAACGTAAATACATTTTACTTTATTCTAGTAAACTTCTTTACTGAATAAAATTAATAACTCTTTATTGTAAATAGAATATTTACAAACATAATAGTTTACAAACCACGAGTTTTAGGACATAAAACTCAATCCGACCATTAAATGAGCAAAAAAAACATACAGAAATTTATGAGTTGTCATTTAATTTACTTTCTCCAATCAACAAATAGTCTCTTCAATTAAATACGGGTATTTTTTTTTCCGAAAATAAAGTGGATTTCCTCTTAAGTCATCAAATGGAGTGAACCCACCATTGGTAAGAATTTGATAATTAATTCTTTCATCAATAAAAAAAGTAATTAACAAATAAATATAGAAATTTAATATTTGAATCACAAAATTACCACTAAAGTAATAATGAGAAATGTTAAAATGAAAGAGTAAATTTGACATAAAAAGTTTCTTCTAACCTGTCTTTTATATATACTATAGACTATAGATTAAAAAATAAGTGTGCATAGAGTATGTTTACCGTAAAGTGCATATAATGAAAAAAAAAATCATCCATTATCATTGCATAATTAATATTAGTTTTTCCAAATTAAATTAAAATGTTTTTCTAAAAATAATAATAATAATAATAAAATAAGGATGTTCAAGCTCAGTTTAATAATCATTTTAAACTCCACCTATTTGTTTCTTTAAGTAGCAGCCTATCAGAGCCAAACTTCTAATTGGAAGAGTACTCTCATTAAAGCAGAGTGACATATTACCATTGACCTCAGACCTCAACCTGATTTTCTCTTTCCAATCTCTCAAAAAAAGGCAAATGTCCCTGTAGGTAGGAGCAACTTAACTTTCGTGTTTTTTATTATCTTAACCCAAATTAAAAAATATAAAAAAATGAAAGGTTTTAAAAATACAAAAGTTATTTGATTTTTTTTCGATAAAAAAGTTATTTGAATGGAAAAGTGGAAAAATAAGCTAAAATGAGTGTATTCTTTCCTTTTTAAAGTGGAAGGTTTGAAATTCTCATTCTCATATTCATTGTACTAAAGAAAAAAAAAAAGGTGTTAATTACGTATAATCTTTCCTTGAAGATTATGCATCATCATTTCTTCTTTCGAAATGGGAGAAAAGACTCTGATCCAAAAAGTCATTCAAACTGACAGCAGTTTGAGCTCCGACAAGTCCGCATTCTCATTAATCACTTCTAGAGAAGTCTGATTCTACGATCAGACCACACCTCCAGGCTCCAGGGATCCGTAGCTTCTAAGATTTTAATCGGCTAAAACTTGGAAATTCTTTGATACCCAGCACAAATAGGAGAGTTAAAGGGAGTTACGAACAACCCAACAACTGACACCTCCGCCCTCCCACTAAACACTACACGCTGCATCTAAATTTATCTTCCACACATTTGGAGGCAGAGGAAAGAAGAAAGAAATGGGAACACATATTGGGATATATGGTAAATCCTACCCAATCCAAAAATAAAATGTATTCATCATGTATATTCAACTATGAACACAAGGGAATTGAGGTAGGAAAATAAATAGAAAATTGAGGTGCATGTTAGTTGATTAATAATAATTAGAAGTAGCAGTAAAACAAATATATATATAGAAATTGTGTGTGTATGAGGATGTATAGAGAATTGAAAAGATCGAGTATTTTGATAATTTTCAATTTGTTTCTTTATCTTTTAATATTATTAAAATTTCTCTATTAATTCTTCCATAAAAATTTGTTAACAAAAAGATTATGTATCATTATTTTATTATGTTATTAGCAAATTTTGATACGTGTACATCTCACTCAATTACTATTTGACATATAAAATCCAACTCAATCCACGTTATTTGATATAATATTTTTTTTTTCATTCTTTCCTTAATGCAGTGGATAATTTTGTTTTATTTTTAAAAAAATATATTATTGAATAAGAGAAACATATTGAAATTAGTTAGAAAAACAAAACCTTACATAAAAACCTTCTAATTAAGAGCAATATTAGAAGTGTCATAGTTAAAGAAAAGATTAAATATTTTGGACTAAGAAGAAGTCATAACAAAGATGTCATCCTAGTAGTGGCTAAAAATTGAAAACGGCCAATCCATCCTAACCCCGATCGACTTGACCAACATTGAAAATGCATAAGAGAAAAAGAGATTCATTTCCGGAAGTAAAAAAAAAAAATGAGTGAGGAAGGATGAGAAAATTGACCATGGAAACCACAACAAAACAATATACTCTGTATAGACTAAAAAAAAACATGCAAAAAGTTAACAAAATGAAAAATAAAAATGTCAATGGAAAAGATGGAACATTGATGGGAGATGAAAGTTTGAAATGATATCAAATCATAAGTTAGATTTAACTTAAAATATGAAAGTTTAGGGTTTAGGGTTGTTTTTTGTTTTTAGTTTTAAAAATTAAGGTTATAAATATTACTTTCCCTATTAATTTATTTGTTTTGTTACCTACTTTTTACCAATATTTTCAAAAAATTAAACCAATTTTAAAAACTATTTTTTTTTTTAATTTAAAATTTGCCTCAGAATTTAAATATTTCACTAACAACGGTAGAATTCAATAAAAAAAAAAATGGAAGAAAACAAACATAAATTTTAAAAAACAAAATAATTATCAAACAAGCCTAATTATAACCATCATTTAGAATACTGGGAATTTCGATAATAATAATACTAATAAATTAATTTTTTATTTAAAAAAAAAATTGAATTTCCAAGGTTGGAATTATTTTGTAACAATTTTTTTTTTTTTTTTTTTTTTTTTTTTTTTTTTTTTTTCAGTTATGAGTTATGGGGCAGAAGGAGGAGGTCAAAGGACATATTCTCCAACACTACTCAACACCAAATCCCGCGAAAATAACTTCCATCCACAAAAACTCAACCAACTCCCAAAAATAAAAATAAAAACAATAAAACTTCGTCCTATAAAAGAAGCCCCCTTTCCCATCTTTCAAATCAGTCCACTGAAATTTATATTCAACATTCTCTCCAAACACCAAAAAAATAAATAAAATGGCAAAATCATTTGCTATCCTCCTTGTTTCTGCCCTTTGCTTCCTCTCCTTCCTCGACATTGCCCTCTGTCAAAAAGATCAAGATCGCTTCTTCATCAAGGGCAAGGTTTACTGCGACACATGCCGCGTCCAGTTCTTCACTCGTGTCAGCAAATTCTTGGAAGGTAAATTAGACCTCTATTTGCTTGTGTTCGAACTCTCGTAATGTTTTTTTTGTTGAATAAATGATTAAATATATTGTAACGACACGTATCAGGAGCGACGGTGAAATTAGAATGTAAAGAGCGGGAGGACAGTGTAGACGTGACATTCAGCGGAGACGCAGTGACCGACAAAGACGGAGCATACACCATAGAGGTGGACGGAGACCATGAGGAGGAGGTTTGCGAAGTGCAGCTTGTGAAGAGTGTCGATTCCGATTGCAGTGAAATTCCCACTGATGGATATGGTCATCGTGCCAGAGTCAGCATCACTGCCAATAATGGCATCACCAACCCTATTCGTCAAGCTAATCCACTCGGCTTCATGAAGAAGGAGACTGTTTCCCAATGCAAGGAGGTTCTTCGTGAGCTTGGTTTCGATGAGAATGGTCTTCCTGTTTAATTTCATCTTCTTCTTCCATTTATTTAACCACTCCTACTAAATAAATAAATAAATCTCTCACTCTTTTTCTTTTTCTTGTCCATGTATTGAGTCACACTCTTTAATTAACAAAGTTTATTACCCTATTATGGGTGTTTTTTTTTCTTTGTATAACTCTATGTTCCTTTTTCATTTATTCATATATATATTTTTTCATTCAATCATCTCAAATTCTTCCCTTAAATTAATGGGTCTCTCCATACACTCCTTGTAGACAAATTATTCAACAAAACTTACACTCTTTAAAAACTTTGAATTTAGATCTTAAAATCATAATTTCTTACAGATTAACTTAATAAGGAATACTAACTTTTAGATTAAATTTGATTAACACACAAAAATTGGCCTAACTTTATCAAAGGTATAGTGAGGGATGAAATTGAAAACTTGATTTAGAACTTAAATATGTATTTTTTTTCTTTAAAAATTGATCATAATTTTTTTATTTTTTTAAAGCCTCTTCTCACTTGTCAAAACCCAGTGGGTAAAAAAAAAAAAGATTTAATCAAAGAGTTTCCTATCTCTGTTTGTTTACGTATGAATGTGTATATAAATGAGCTGGAGTTTCCTTCCACCGTGCATCACACGCTATATATATATATATATATATCAATTACTTTATTTTATAACCCTATAGTTTAATTTAATTTCTATAACATTTTCTTTCATTTTTATCATTAATTTACTTGACAAAATCTTGCAAATTTAAAATTAATCCTCCTCATCTCAAGCCACATCGCCGATCCGGCAATATGAATCATCGGATACATCATCATCGACATCCTCAACCACCGATAAATATTTACATATAATTATATATGTCCACTAAATTATAACTGTATATCTCTAATTTTCCACATAAAATCATCCACACACACAAAAAAAAAGGAAGTTAATTAAGTTAAGACGTTTGACCGTGTTGACCGATAATCTTCTGGCGTTTGAGAGGAAAAACTTGGGGGAAATCCTGTTCCGCCGCCACCGTGAGATGCCACCCCTCCACCGCATCCAACTCAAGCTGATGAATAATCCCAGAAGCAGCATCGTAAAGCTGGCCGTAATCTTCGCCGGAAATGCTCCGGCAATTGGGCGGCGGCTTGGTTCTCCGGCGGCCGGCTCCGATGGGTACGTTCCGGAGCGCCCCACCGGCCGTCCAGTACCTTTGACAACCCTTGCAGAAATGTCTGGGCTGATTAACATTGTAATTGTTGAAGTAACAGAATTTGGTCTCCATGCTCTTACATCTTGGACATGGAATTATTTTTTCCGGCCTCTTCATCTCAGTTTGATCAACACCACCGCCGCCGCCGCCGCCTTTCTCCGGTTCCTCCTTGATTTTTCTGGTCTGTAAAGTGATCATAGTGCCAAATAGCTTAATTCCACCCGTGTTGCTACTGTGAACCTCAGCCATATATGAAACAGAGAGAGAAACAGAGGATTTTTCTATTGCTAGTATTGTGCAGAGAGGACATATAGGGAAATGAGTTTATATATGGGTGGAGGTGATGGAGGTAAAAGTACTTACAAGAAAGTGCTTAATAAAGCAGTAAAACATGAGAATCAATGGGACAAAACAGACGCCAATTAGTCAAATTGGTATGGTGGGAAAGAGTGAAAGACTCGGTATGAGCCTTTTATATATATATATATATATATATATACATAATACATATATCATTTGCTTCATGTCATCATCAGATTCTCTATCAATAAAGAGAAAAAGAAAAAGAAGATGTGGGAAATTTTTTAATTTTAAAAAAAAAAGTATCTGAAAAGTAGTTCCTAATCCAAAGAGTGATATTGGTCGATCGGTACTTTTGGTAGAAACTTAAAGAGAGAAAAAAAAAAACTTATTCTTATTGGAAATTTCCATCTTGATTAGTCTTCCATTCTTTATGGTAGAAAAGAAAAAGAAAAAGAGAGCATAAAAAATAGATTATATTCAGAAGTTTAGGAATAAATAGTGCATCTGGTCTCCTTCTTCTTGTTTAAGTTTCACAAATTTATTTTCTTTTTTTGAAATATTTTTTTATAAGGAGTGAAAAAGTTGCATTGATACTTAAAGTTGAGAGCTTTTGTTGATATCCCTATTCCAAAAAGGCTCCTTTTATGGGGTTGAAATCTAATGGGTGGTGATCAACTTTTGTTGGGGGGTTTTTCTTTTTAATATTAAACTTGAATATTGTGTTACGGACAAGTGTTTATAGGTATCTTTCATATTGCAAATATATGATAACAAAATAAAGCAAATTTTGATATGGGGATATATTTTCTTTTTAACATAAAAGATTCTTCTTTATCTATGTCAAAAAAGCTTTGGCAAACTTGATAAATTTCATCCTTTATTATTTTTATTTGAAGTGGGGCCTTTTCCCAAGGAAACAAGAGAGATACAAAGACCTATAGAAAATTATAGTGAACAAGACTTTTAACACTCTCCTTTATTTTTTTATTTTTTTTATATATATATCTTTCTTTTGCTGGGAAAGTTGGGAAAAAGATGCACTTTCCTTTTCCTTTTTGGGAGGAAAAACAAACGCACATTAGATCAAGAAAAGAACAGAAAAAGGCATCCTTTATTTTGAGTGCTTCCCTTTTACTTACATTAAATGTGCAAATAGGAGAAAGCTATGGAAGCCATTTAGGTTACCAACCCAAAATCTATTTTTTTTTTCCAACAACAAGTGGGGTGCGAAGATTCGAACATCCGACTTCAGAATGTATAAATCTTAACTTGTTGATTATGCTCACGTTGAACCCAAATCAACTTTATTCAAATCAGAAATTTCACACAACGAATGGAACATAAGAATCATTCCGTAGTCTCGATGTGATTCATAACTTTCACGTTCACGGGTAAAGTTCAAATTTTAAAACAAAATTATTTTTACCTAATTAATTTATGCATTTTTTTTTTGTTAAAGGAAAGAAAAGGAGAAAAAGAAGCGAAAGAAAGCACATGGATGTTACTTTTTTTGTTCTTTTCTTGACGTCTTGATAGACTTGAGCATAGTTCAATAAAATAGTTCACTAAGAGTTATAATGGTATTTTAAGCTCACCTTTATAGTTGATCCAACTCGACTTAGATTACTAATATCATCTCTTTCTCTCTACTCTTTAAATCCTAATTTCTTAATCCCTTCAAAAAAAAAAAAAAACCTAATTTCTTAATTATTTATTTGAGTAGATTGCATGCTTAAAAATTTGTTATATATTTATAGTATACTTATTTTGATTAATTTACATATTAAATTAATTTTGTTTAATTTTTTTAAAAAAAGTTTAATTGATAGAATCCGTTATGATTATTATTATTATTTTGAAATTCTTTTCTTCCTTCCAAATTCCAAAACAACCTCAACGGTGAGTTTTGTAAAAAAAGATTAAACTCTTGTCTTCCATCAAACTCTAGCTCCATCTCCATGAGTTCTCTTCTAACCTTCGACTGTCATTGATGTCTGTTGATCATCAATCTCTACGAAATTTATGGAGATCCCAATTCATTTTCTCAACTTCAACCAAAATTTCTGCTTTAAAAAAAAAGGAGTATCTTCTTTACTTTACCTCTCTTTTTTCTCTAATTTTTTTTTTTTTTTTTTTTTTTTTGAGTAAAACTTGCTTGCAGCCGGCCATTTGTCATTATTTGATTGGTTAGATATTTAAATCATTTTAAATAATAAAAAAATCTTACACGCCGTTTACTTTCTATTCAATTAACAACTCCTCCTACTTTCTCTCTCTTCAATTAACAATTTCTCTTACTTTCTCTCTCTTCATTTCTCTGCCCTCCAAACTTAGGTCATGAAATTTCAATTGAGGTTATTTAAAATTAACTTAGGCCATGAAATTTCAATTGAGGTTATTTGAAATTTGTAGGGCTGAGTGTTATATAGGCATAAATTTTCAAGTGGATTTTTAGAGGAAGTGAAGGAAAGAGTGGGAAATTTCACGGTTGGATTCATCTGGATCGGTCATGATAGTGCGATTAGTATTAGTATTCATGGTAGTGCGAGTATTCTTCAATTTTGAGTTCAATAATCAATTTCTTCAAAACACTTCCCCTAACAACAAAACAACACATGGGGAGAGAGGTTGGTAAAGGAAAAGGTAGGTTAGATTTTATTTTTCTAAGAAAAATACCCCAAAAAATGGAAATTCTTTAGAGTATCTCAAATTTGAGGAACTTGACTGTGTTAAAAAATAGTTAACCAAAAAAAGGAAAAAGATACTTATTGTAGGGAAAGGAAGAGAGATACTTATTGTAAGAAAAGGAAGAGAGGGTGAGAGATGAAATTGAAAACTCAGTGCTAATGAAAGTGGAGGAAAGATAGAGAAAATATATTTTAAAGGATAAATTAATAATTTAGAATCTATTTAGTATAGCTTATTGAGTGATTTTAATGGGCTGGTTGCACAAATAGCAATCAGGCCAAAACTAATTGCAAAATTAGCAAACTTTAAGATGTTTTGCAAATATGGCAAAAAAACCCGTTTCTATCACTGATAGACTTTATTATATCACTGATAGATTTCTATCAGTGATAGACTATTATCTCTGATAGACTATTATCACTGACAAAAATCTATAAAAAGCTGAGGTGATCAGCGATAGACTTCTATCAGTCATGAGATATCAGCGATAGAAATTGCTATATCCGCAAAATTTTTAAAAACATGCTATATTTGCAAACAATAAGTCTTAAATTTTCATTTACTACAATTTCCCGATTTTAATTATATGAGAAATAATAGTTTAAAAAAAATATTAATGAATAAGTAGTTCACAAAAATTGGAATAATTGTCAAATCGAGCATAGCTCAATTGGCATAAGGTTGTGTCCGTGACCATGAAGTCATGGGTTCAACCTTCGCTTTAATTAAAAATACCGTTGCAAAAAAAAAAATTGGAATAATTTATTATTATTATTTTTTATTTTTTATTTTGTTCTGAAGAAAGAGAATAGATGAATTATCAAAAATGATTTTTAAAAATTTAATCAAAGATCTTAAAAATTTTAAATATGTAATAAGAAACAAATAACAAATATTTATATTTGATAGAATCAAATATAGTGCAACCAAACAAATTTGCTATTTACAAAATTTTTGAAAAAAAATAATGGAAAATATAATAACATTTTAATTGTAAATATTTTTTTTCAAAAATGTTTAAACTAAAAGGTATTCCAAACAAAACCATAGCTTCCGAAAAAAAGTCAGTTTTATGGTAGTATGAAAAACTAGCATTTAAAAATAATATATTGTTTAATAACATGTTAAAGTGAACGGAAAGAGTAAGTACTATTAGAAATTTTTCTATATAGTTTCTTTTCGCCAAAGTTTTAAATGTCGATGTCTCAATTTTATTGAAATGTCGATGCCGATGAATATTTCATGAAAAATTATTAAAAAAAATATGTAGATTAACAAATAAGCACTTCACCATTTTTTTTGTTAACATAGATGTAAATTAACTAGACGACAAATGTGTAAAAATCGGAAGGCGTACGTGACATCATTTACAACATCATTCACTTAATATAATTCAATTAACGATATCTTGAATAAAAAAAATTATATTGGAAGACCCTCGAGGAGACGTGTCTTGGGCCAAAAGTCCAAAAAAACGTGGTATAAATACATAATTATGACTCAAAGCGAGTAATTCAATTGAATCTTCTCTTTCCTAAACTAAGCTTTGCTAAACTTATTGCTTGATTTCTGACTTAAACATAAGAGTGTAGGTCTGCGGCACCAGACCAGTATTTTTATCTAATTGTTTTGCAGGTCCACTCTTCATCCAAATCTACAATTCTTACCGTTGAAGCACGTGAAGGTCAAGTAACGATTATTCAATCGATATTTTGCCATCAACATTATGTATTATGTATAACCATTCAAATACCTCGACGTAATTGATAAATAATACTCATTCTCTGTTCAAATCTCCCAAACCTCCCAAACCTCGAAACGTACTACTCTAAAATATATTAGAAGAAAAAAAAATACCTCAACGCCTAATCTTACTACCAAGATTCAAACTTCGTCTGCTTGCTTTGGTGGAAAAGGTGTTGGAAGATGTCGATTCCAACTAAGATAAAAATCTTCTGGCGGCTTTATCTTGATCGCCTCCCTACGCTTGATAATCTTGACAAACGAGGTATTGATTTGTTGAATCTTTGTACTTTATATGTTAGAAGAGGTGAGTTTAGCTTGCATCATTTTTAGCATTGTAAGTTTTTTCCGAGAGATTCTACATGGTGCTAAATTTGGTTTTCTACTACTTGGTGTTATCAGAATAAGGTACGTAATAACAGGGGTTTTCCTAACTATGATATTAGTCGTACTTGGATTTTATGGTATTTATGCACGTACCGAGAGGCTAATCGACAAGGATTTGAGTGTCTCTGGATGCGTTTCTAATAATTCGATCAAGAATAAAGTGGCAACCCCCTTCTGACGACGGGTATAAATTAAATAATGTTGATAATGTTTTCTGGTTTTAATCACCTTGCTTGTCTAGCCTTGACCAAATCGTGTGGTCGGAGGAATTTCCAGCAAAATTTGAACATTTTTTTCTTCTTCTAATTTTGTTGTTTCGGTGTAATCACTTCCTTGTTATTCTAAAAAAAAAATGTTGTCATATTATGTAATGGAAACTAGCTTATTTATGAAAAATAGTTTAAATAATTCATTTTTACCTCTAAATTAGTGTACGGAGAATCATTTTGTACCCTAAATTTTTAAATATATCAAATTCAACATTACATTCAAACAAGCACGATAATTTGTATCCTTTATTCAATTTCGTTAAATTCACTCACTAATTTTAACAAACAAAAAAAAAAAAGTAGTAAAATTCTAGTAAAACTCACTAATTTCAACAAAAATGAAATTTTGCACAAAATTAAGGTTGGTTAATGAACATGTTCTACCTTGAACAAATATCTTAAAACTTACCAATTTTGCCAACAAGCTAACTTTAATATTGTTTTTCTCGGTACTAAAGGAATATTATTTTTCTCTAAAGTCCTATCCATTATTTCATACCATAAATATGTTTTATAATTTATTAGAAGTACATAAGAATTATTTTAACGATTTTTAAAATGATAGATCAAAAAAATATAACAACTGCTACATTTATTCAAGTTTAAAATAAAGATTGTCCAAGTATAGAGTACAATTATCAATACAAATATGACAACAATTATCATTCCAAAAATTGATAGTTGAGCCCTCCACTCCGCATTATGAAACTAAAAACATATAAAGTACAATTCAAGAAATTAAAAAAAATAAGGCGATAAAATGAGTTTAATGATGGTGTAAGCGAGGTGGGCCGTATGTTTCGGCCCAAGTATGAAATTGGGCCCAGCAGAGTCGGGGTGGAGAAATGAGGATTATTCTGAAGCCCAACACCGGTCACAGTCACCCAGAAGCAGGTGATTCATCTGATCTGCTAATACACCAGACCCAGACTCAGACTCGACTCTGTTCTGAAATCTTTCAATATTTTTTTCCATGCCTTTTTTAACATAATAATTGTTTTTTTAACATAATAATTGTAAAAAAAACCTTTCATTTAAGGTCGGAGATGTACTCTTTTATTTAAAGTCGGAGATTCAATCTCCACACCACAAATTTAAATAAAAAAAACAAGACGAAAATAATACTTTATTGCATGAGACGATTGTTTTTATGGAGTTTTTGCACCGATTATCTTCTTTGGGGACGTAATGTCAAATAACTTAGTTTTTTTCCTTTTTTTCCGATGTCAACATTATTAATCGCGTGAAAAGTCATTTGTACATTCATTTGTGATTTGCATATTCTGGCAGTTTTCAAAAAACGAAAAAGTAAATGACTATCGCGATTCGTAGAGAGGAAAAAACGTGAATGTTCGTGGTCGTGATGGCTTTATACCCCTAAGAGATGGGTAATCCGCCAAATCGTTCTTATTCTCGTAATGAAAAAAGATACGTGATTATCAAAATGAACATAATTTAATGGTAATTGACATGTCTCTGTTGAGATCGGAGGTTTGATCCTCACTCTGATAGTACATAGTTGAACTAAAAGAAAGGAAAAAAAAAAACGTTTGGAGGAGGAAAATGGAAAAGAAGATGGGGGCCATTTCACGTGGGGGTGGAGAGAGTTATGAGTAGGCGAATTAAAAGGCAATATTGTATATTTGTTTTGTTCTATAGATAGAGTGATGGGAAATCCAGTGTAAAAAATAGGTCTGAATTTTGATAAGCTTTTAGAGTTGGTTGTGTTGTACTAATTCAATTTTGCATTCATCAAAGAAAGCGACTACTGAGATTCACTGCATCCATCCTTCCTTCCCCACTTTTCTCAATTTCAAACTTTATATTATACCAATCATAATTATTCATTTTAACATTTTTATCATTCCCATCAAAATCCAACCAACCTAGTATCATATAATAAAACTAAGATATTGTGTGCAATTTTGGGATGAGGGAATTTAAATTCAAACTTCAAGGTGTTGTGAGTAATATTATCTCAATTCAAATATGATTTGATTTATAAGCTTTTTAAATCCAATTTAAATTATATAAAATAATAAAATTATGGATTATGCATTATTCTCTAATTGAAACTTTATGTTTTGAAAAACATTCATTGAATCATCGGCTTGTGTATGGGTTCTTCAATTCAATTAATCTTTTGATTGAGACAACATCTGCCTAACCTCTTCTCAGTGTTCTTTTGGCCTTTTTCTTTTCGACACAGTGATTTGACGTGAAAAACTAGTTACTAACTACCAAAATTAATATTAAAATTATGAAATTTTTTAATTATTTTTACCGCTAAACTTGTTATGTTGTATCATTTTTTCACTTTAAACTTTTTAATTTAATCAAATTGAACCCTAAACATAGTGAGATGTTGCAATTTTTAGTTCTACCATCAATTCAATTTCAGCTAATTCACCCATTAATTAAAAAAAAAAATATATATATATATATATATATCAAAATCTCCATAAACTCACTAATTTCAAGAATATCAAATTTTGTACACATTTAAATTTCAATAATGCATAAATTAACCATTGAATAATTTTGGCAAAACTCGCAAAATTTAACAAAAATTTAGCTCCAACGTCATTTTCCTTTAAAATGTTTTCAATTTTGTATCATACATATGTTTAATAATTCATTAAAAATAGAAAAATTGCACCGTGTGTGTCAATTTAAGGTTTTTCTTTAGCAGATATAACACATCTCGAAAAGATTTGCAAATATAACAATTTTTATCCGTGATAGTCAGTAATAACAGTCAATTTTTTATTAGTGATAGTCACTGATTTTTTTTCATATTTACAAAATGTTTTATATTTTGCTATATTTGCAATTATTTTGGGTATGGTTGCTATTTATGCAACCTATCCTTAAAATATACGAGAATACTTTTTTTTTATCAAATTTTCGAATGAAAAGCTATCAGATGGGAAGAGTAACAATAGTTTTGTAGTTTAAGGCTAGATTGTAACGTTTATCTAAATTTGGTGTGCAATTTAATGAAAATTGAAAATTGAAGGTAAAAATTGATAAAACTTGTCTAGAGGTAAAATTGATTTTTTATTTTTATTTTTATTTTTATTTTTTAAATCTTTTTTCCTAATGTTATTAGATAGTTACTATGTCTAGTGGTCGTAACTAATAAATATATGTCAAACCGAACCTAACTCAATTAATATGAAGTTGTGTTTTTGATTAAAAGGTTAGAGATTAAATCTCCACCCTACCTTAAATAAATATCTTTGGAAAAAAAAAATCTACAATTTTTTTTTTAGAGGATGATCAATATATCTACTCCAATCCTGGATTATCACGTAAAATACCAATGTATATACGAACTGAAATATATATACACGTAGTAATTTCAAAATTAATTGAACAAACGTAATAAAATGAATGACAACTAATTACCTTCTAAAAAAGAAAGTATTTAATTTAATTTACAATTTATATTTAGACGTTATTTGAACTTCATGAAAGCCTTTAAAAGAGAGAATTTATTAAATGAAGATGTTACTTTCTTATTAACTACTCAAGTTATTTGTAGACAGACAACGCAGCGCAGCAAACAAAGAAAGAAAAAAAGAAGTGCATCTTATAAAGCCAGTTCCATTAAATAAAGAGGAAACAAATTGGAGAAAACATTAAATATTGAATTTTATATAGAAAAAAATATTTAATGAAGCCCCAACCTGCAATATTATCAAAATAGTGTGTTTGGATTGTTTTTAATATCTTAAAAGTTATTAAACTGATTGAAAATATTCTCAAAATTTTATATAAAAATATTTTTAAAGTTCTAAACATCCATTAAGATACTTTTGAAAAACTATTTAAGGTAAGTTTGACTCCACATTTGAAATAGTAAAAAGTATTTTCTCTAATTAAAAGCATTTATTTTAAAAAATATATATATTTGGTCATATTGGGATTATCATAACCAAATTTACTTTTTAAAATTTCAAATGTTCATTATTTACATAGAAAAAAATGTGTTTTTATTTAAAAATCCTACTTGTAAAGTCATAACTCATGTCACATGAGTTGTACAAAATTATATATCAAGTATATAAGTATTTATAGTGTTTTGTTTTTGTTATTTGAAAAAAAAAAAGGTAGAATTTAAGTAGCAGGTGAATTTAAAGTCTAAAATAAAATAAAAAAATTAAAGCAAGAAAGAGTTGCCAGTTGGTAGGATGGATATTTATTGAAATGTGTAGTAGTACTAAAGAATCATTATAGATAATATAGGTAGGGCCAGTTATGGTACCAAGTTATATATTGAAAATTAAAGGGCAAGACAAAATATGTACCAAATTTATTGAGAAAAAAAATCAATTTATTTATTTCTTATTTTGAATTTGGTGATATATTGATATATAATAATATTAAAGCAAATTTCTTTAATTCAAATTCTTGTAACACTGTTATTTTTTCATTTATATTTATATTAATATCATATATCACGCATATGAAATAAGAGGTTGTACTTTTTTTTTTTGAGAGAAAGAGGTTGTACTTACATGATCATATTTTATGGTAAAAAGTAAAAAAAGTAAAATTGTCTTAGTTCGTGAGAATCAAACCATTTATCTTAAGAATAAAAATAGATAATTTATCGAATTAATATTCATTTAGATGTAATCTTACATTTTTAATTAATAATATTTAAATAATAGTATATTTCAATTTTTTTTTAATATAGCTTGAATTTTAGTGCATTGTACCATGGTATTAAATTTTCATCGACACATCTATATTTTCATCGACATTTCTACATATCTACAGGTTCGACATCGACACGAGGGAGAAATCAACATTTTTATCATGCCGTACAAATTCGATGAAATATTAAAAAAATAACAATAAAATGTAACATATCGAGAATATAATATTATAATAAGTATATTTTAGTTCATTTAAAAGGATAAAATGTTTATTTATTAATTTTAATATATATTTTAAAAAATCTTTCAAAAATATTTTCATGGACATATACGTTTAAATCCATGATTGTACCAACAAAACTACCCGTGTTAACACACAAGTAAAACTAACTCAAATTTTGTTGTGACAAGTACTTGTGAAAGTCTTTTAAAAGGTTATTGATCTTACTTACCAAAATGTATGAGTTTGCAGTTGACACGAAGTTTATTTTGTATCATATGGGGTAAAAGTTTGACTGATGTACTTTTAAACATTTTTTTTTTTTCATTTTTTAGTACATATTTTTTCATTCATTATGATGTGACATTATCGTTTAAATAATTGTATGTTTATACCTCAATAATTTTATTTTGAAATATATGGCTTTTAATGCTTTGTACTAACAAAATTGGGCCCACCCAATATACACAAATGGACTGTTTTGAACATACACATCTAGGAGAAAAATAACTTAATTTTACTAGACTTGGGAAAATTTTGAAAACTCTCTTTAGTTGCTTATCTAAAAACATAAATTTAAAAGCAAAAAATTTAATGAAAATAAAGTAGTGTTTTCAAATGGTAACTTTTTTAAAAAGGGCTGGTTGCACAAATAGCAATCAGGCCCAAACTAATTGCAAAATTAGCAAATTTTAAAATGTTTTGCAAATATGGCAAAAAAACCCGTTTCTATATCACTGATAGACTTTATTATATCACTGATAGACTTCTATCAGTGATAGACTATTATCTCTGATAGACTATTATCACTGACAAAAATCTATAAAAAGCTGAGGTGATCAGCGATAGACTTCTATCAGTCATAAGATATCAGCGATAGAAATTGCTATATCCGCAAATTTTTTAAAAACATGCTATATTTGCAAACAATAAGTCTTAAATTGTCATTTACTACAATTTCCCTATTTAAAAATTATATCTCAATTTAATTAAGTTTTCAAAATGTATTTACTAAAATATTTATAAACCATAAAAATAGTCTAATTATCAACTAAATATTAGGTTGAATATCAACTATTATAATTTAGGAACATAGTTTATGTTTTAAATTTTGTACTATTATTATTTTACAATATCATATAATTTATAATATATTATATTATACATATTTGAATTTAAAAAAAGAAATAATTAAGTTTATAGCATTATTTAAAGAAAAAATTATATTTATTAATTTTTTTTTATGTCTTTAAATATTATTCTTCATTTTAAAATTTAAAATCTGAACTAATAATATATATATATATATATATATATATATTTTGTTATTAAAAATTTTCTCAAAATTCAAAATAATTCTTAAAAACATAATTTAGATAGTTGACTAAATACATATTTATTTAACTCTCACTACATAAAACAGAAATTATATGTCAACAAGAGCATAACTCAACTGAGTATTGACTAGTGACCAAGAGGTTTTAGGTTCAATCTTCACTCCTACATGTTGTCAAAAAAAAAAAAAAAAAATCATTTCAATTATTTAACCAACCCTAAGCTTGTCACACTTTATCTACAATTTAAATGTTAGTTTTCTATATTGAAAATTAAATCATTTCAATTACATCCGACTTAATCTCAACTCTAATTTTTTTTAACCATTATTTAAAGGTAATTGGTCGTAATACTTTTTATTTGAATTATGTTAATTAAGTATTAAAATTAGATAGAATTTCTTTTCTCTGATTTAGTCTTGGTCTCTTGGAGACCAATATGGAATATAACACGTTCTCCTTTCATACCTCATTTTTTCTTCTCAATTTTAATTTGAATTATTTTAATTAAGTACGATATATATATATATATTGTAGATAAAATAATTACATATAGAAGATCAGATGGGAAGACGGTTCAATTGAACCAGATTCGCAATAGAGAAGATCACTTCGACCTCCGACATATGATTAAAACAAGTGTGGACCCAACACATCGAAGAGAATTCAACTAAAGATTAATCACAGACTTGACCCATGAAACAACTAAGGACCAAATCTCCACTGACTCGAGGAGTGGTCGACCAAACTCAATATCATCTACCCCTCGGCAAAAAGGGAGTCTGACCCATTTGGGTTACATTCAAGGCCAGACTCTCGAGCAATGAGCTCTTCAATTCGGAAAAGGAACGCTCAGTCAGCCTCAGGTCGAACGCTCTTTGACCCTCACGACGAGTCTAGACCAATTCGAGTACTATCTTCTCATACGGAAGAGGGTTAAGCAAAGTCTAAGAGAGTCCAATTGATCCCTTCTACTAAGCTTTTTTAAAGAAATGAAAATATCTAGATAACATTATAAATACCGTCATAATAGTATGAATGTGGTAAGCTAATTTTAATCCGAAAAACACTCTAGTTAACTATCGTTCATACTGACTTTAACATTGGAATTTGTTTATTTTGTTTTCCAGGTCTCTTTCGTTTAAAAAATTACAAATTCACTCTTGAGATTACGTGAGAAGTAAGTATAGTTCACTCGAAAAAAATCGTGCATCAACAATATATTTTTTTAAATAAGTGATAATTTATCAACCTTAACATAATTCAACTCCTTAAAAATATTATATCATAGAGAGGTTTGAGGTTGAAATATAAAAAACAAAAGTGATAATTTCATTTAAAAAGAAAAGAAACAAATTATTGAGGACAGTCGGTGGAGTACTGGTTTTAACTTTTAAGAGACTGGATTCTAACAGCTTTAGTGGAAGCAAGAAGAATGACAAAAATAAATAAAAATAAATAAATAAATAAAAATAAAATAATGTTAATAAGTATCAAACATTTTTTTTTGGGATTAAAAAACAGTTTTGATCTCTGCCATGGAAGTAAAAATTTAGTGACATTAGTCTAGAACAATTTGTTCATGCATTTCTAAATTTAGAATTGTGTTAATTTGTAGTTAATTTATTATTATTATTATTTTTTTTTTTAGTACATTCAAGATTCGAACCACAGACCTCTTAATCATCAACACGTGTCAGCTGAACATGCTCGCTTTGGCTTTAGTTAATTTATGTAATTTAGTTAACTGTCAGTTTTTATTATATAACTAATAACTACTTAATCTTGGTAGTTTATAAACACACATTTAATCCTTAATCAGTTTATCGATCTACAAATGTAAATATTTTTATTAAATTTTAACAACATTTTTTTCGATAGTGACGGAGTTGTTACAAATTTTAATGTATACCGATTAAATTGTTAGATATTAAAGTTCAAAGACTAAGTTATTAAGAAATTAAAATTGAAAGTGTATAGACTAAATTGTTACCGACTAAATTTAAGGGACTAGGTGGTTACTCTTCCCTAAAATTTCAAAATCAAAAGTATTTTTTAACCTTTTTTTTTTTAATAAGGAACAATTGCATATTCCTGCCAACCTAACACAAAATAATAGCAATTATAGCATAACAAAAAAAAAAAATTAGAAAAGATACTTTATTGATCAGAGAGAATAGAGTACAAGTACAAAGGAGAGACTACAGGAAAATCTTCCAATTAATAGCTATAGTAGAAGTATCATAATTACAAAACAACTTCGATTTGGAGCACCATGATGCAACGATAATCTCATCCATAACTGAAGTATGGACTTTGATTTATCACTAAAGATTCTGTCATTTCGTTCCAACTAAATATACCATAAAATGGTTTCAAAGATATTACACCACATAATATGTTTCACATTTACCCTGGGGCATAAGCGAGACATTGAGAAATAAAATATTCAAGTCTGTCCGGCAGAATAAATAACATAATAGAATCATTTAAAAGAGTGGACCAAAGATTTTTAGCATAGGGGCAATGAAGAAAAATATGATCCTTAGTTTCTGCATTTCCTTTGCAAAGCACACACTAATTTGATTTAAGACACATCGCTAGAAGACAAACTTACATTTTCTCTCCTGTGTTTAAACATTTGTGAATCACCGTCCAAACGAAGAATTTGCATTTTTTAAACCTAAACTCTAAATTAAAAGTATTTACAAATATAACACAATTTTAAGCCTAACAAGAATAAAGCATATGAAGAGTAAAAAATGTCTATCAACATATTTTATTGTCGTAAGTCTGAGTGGACATCTATCACTAGCAAAGTTCTATTGTGATAGACGTTTCACCAACTGAGGTCTATTTGTGATAGATCTCAATCAATTATTGTTTTTGCACATTTATTTATTATTGACTTTTTTTTTTTTTTTTAGATAATTTACTATTAATTTTATAATTGATAGACGTGGAAATAGTCCATCGGTATTATAATAAATATAAAAATATCTATTATTGATAAATGTCTAGTAAGGTAGAGTATAAAATCATATATAAGTGATATGAATGATAGTCAAATAGTGAAGTTAAGATTTAGAATGACGTGAATTTTTTTTTTTTTTTAAATGTCGTATTATTGATTTTAGAGATATATTTACACAACTTAAATTTTGATTCTCTTACCATTTTTCCTATTATTATTCAACGACAGCCATGGGTCCCAGTCGCCACTTGTGACCGTGGAATTCTACCGGTCAAAGTTACGAGAAAGTTGTCCTGGATATATATATATATATATATATTTTTTTTTTTAGTGTACCCTCTGGATATTTACTCGCTCATCTTCACACGGCTCATAGTTAATTGATCATTAATTAGATCTTGTGTTATTTTGAAAAAATATTATTTTAGTTCATTATTTATTTATATTATCTTTTGCAACTAGTCTTTTGATTTGATATTTTTATTAATTAGAATTTATTATTTGTGCATAGCGCCAATCATTTAATTATTTTATCCGGCTCTCTGTTTTCAGGGGAAACAAAACCTTCAATTATTATATTTTTTTAAATGGATAACTAATTGAATGTTTTCCCATCGATATATGAATAAGGACACTACTTTAAATGATGAGATCTTATAGAAAAAGTTCAGAAATAAAACCATACAAGCTACTAAGATTAAAAGCTAACGAAAAAAACACACAAAAATTTGCTTAGTCCACTATCAGTGTTAGTTACGTCTAACAGACAAAGAGAAGACGTTTATTTACTTTGTAAGGAGAGAGTACACATTACAAATTAATTAGGACAAAAGTCGTTAGAAAATTTATATATTGTATACAGAATGAGCTTACTCAAACATAATGCTCAATAAATATTTTATTTTTGTGTTTGGTCACTCGTAGTACTAGATAATATATTATTATTTTAGTTATATTTATTTTCCAATCATTTTTATTGATTACATGGTAGCTTATCAAATTGGTTTATGATGTTTAAACATAATATCAAAACAAAAGGTTTTAAGTTGAAGTCACTTTGATGTCATTTCTTCCAATCCTCATTAATTGATGATAAATAATAAATGTATAGATTAACGCAATTAGATTTAAGGAATATGGGTTTGTAAACACAGCTTTCCATTTTCGAATCATACATCTTTTTTTTTTCCACTACTAAAATTTAAAGCCAACCAAATATTTCATATATAGGCATACAACCGTTCTTTTTTAGAACGAAACCTTAAATATATTGTTAATGATTTTACAAGTATAATAAATTGAACTTATTTTATATAAAATACATGATTAAATTTCTTTTGCATCAAAATTTGAGACTGTTATTTTCAAAAGTTCATTGTTGAAGGATAACTCACATATCGCGAACAAAAACATAATTCAATTGACATGATGTATCATACAGTGATTAAGAAGTTTTAGGTTCAATCTCTCACCTCACATGTTGTCAAAAAAAAATAAAATAATTCACATATCTAATAAAATTTGAACTTCTGAAAATTAATCATGATTAGTGTAACACACTAAACAGTTTTTTTTTTTTTTTTTTTAATAAACATCATATCAATACCAGTTCTCTTCACGTGGTCGGCTTCTTGACAATTGAAGTCTCATTTCATGTGACGTCTCATTTGAAAATTTAATTACTCAAATCCCATCTAATATAATTATTTGGTTTTTGAAAATGAAGCTGACAAATACTAACTTTACCCTATGAATTTATTTATTTTGATATATATTTTTAAAGGTATTTTTAAAACTCAAGCCAAAATTTAAAAACTAAAAAAATTAGTCTCTAAAAATATATGGAAATTAAACTAAGAATTCAAATATTTATTAAATAAATTGTGAGAAAAACAAAATTGTTATCAAATTAGGAGACTTATAATTCTTAAAATTGGATTTTGTTTTTAAAATTTGACTTAAAGAAGTGAAAATCGCAGTTTAGAAAATTGAAACTAGGAAGGAACAAGTCTAATTTTAAAAGACAAAAAATAAAAAACAAAAAAGTCATGAAACATGCTAATATATAGGCTAATATAATCTAAGACCCAAATGATTACTTAACAAAATAAGTTCAATATATACACAACCTTAACTTTTTGTTAAAAAAAAAAAATGAAAAACAAGAAATAGATGGGACGTGGTTTAGTTATATTCCTCCATTGAAAATTCCATTATTGGTTGATGGGGAACTTAAATTCCAATTATTCGAAGATGTGTGAAGTTGAAGATACAGCCATTTGCTTAGCTAGCTACGTAGAATCCATATATATATATATATATATCTGAAGCATAAGCATTATATAATCCCAACAAGAAAAAAGAAGAAGAAAAAAAAAAACAACAAGAGTGTTATATCTTCGAAACAAAGCACTTAATTGCATCGTAGACATAAACCTAAGGTTCGGACCCAATGTCACAGAGATATGTCTCCCAGTTTTGCTCTCCCATCCCTCTTTTCTGTCTCCTATTCTTTTTTCTTCAATAATACATTTCACTGCCACTTCCAACTTTAACATCAAAGTTCAAACCAACCGCCCAAAACTTTGACTATAACTTACTCAATAGTTTCTTCAGATCATTTTTACCCTTATATACTTCATTTTCTGAATTCATTTTCTAACCTCAAATTTTCAATTTTATTATACTCAACTCTAAACTTTGAAAAACTAATGAAAACTGAAAATAATGTTTTCGTCCCCACTAAATTAAGAATTATTAAGACCCGTTTGATAAGAATTTGTTTTTTAAATTTTAAAAATTTAAGCTTATGAACACTACTTATACCTATAAGTTCATTTATTTTATATTGTTTATCTTTTCCAAGTGTTTTTAAAATTCAAGTTAGGTTTTGAAAACTAAAAAAAAAAAAAAAAAAAAAAAAAAAAAAAAATTTAAAAAATTTATTTTTGCTTTTGAAAATTTGTAAAGAAATTTAATGTTGCTTTAAAAGAGATGAAAACAATTGTAAACTAATGGTGGGAAAATAAACACAATTTTCAAAAATAAAAAACAAAAAATCAAATGGTTATTAATCAGAGTTTAAGGAACTAACCAATAATTAACTAATAAAATATACTCAAAATCAAGAAGGAACTTTTTTTAATGTAACTACGCAGATAAAAAAATGTTCAAACTTTACATTCAAACACAACAATAAAATGTTCTAACTCTGCTATGAAATATCCAACATGGCCAAAGAAGCAATACTCACAAGTAAATATATATTTTTTTTTCTAATCACAATATATAGGGTATTCCTCAGTTAACTATAAATCTTTCAACGAAAATTAAGACTTGACCTAATTGAGGTATTAATTTCATCACTCATTCAAGCATATAATTTCAAATTGGTGTGTTCTTTGCAAAAAAGAGTAGTGAATCGATCACATTTTCTTCCATTGTCATTATGCAATGCTTCCCACCTCTGGTCTAATTTGAGATAAGCCATTTCTCATACCTTTGCTATAAACATCACGTGGAGCAATTTTTTAAGCCATCATTTGGAACATATGGTTGAAAAGAAACAATAGAATTTTCCGCTAGTTTCTTCATTTCTTCCTCTCTTCTCTTATCAATAAAAGTATCATTTTTCAAAAAAAAGAATCATCACTCATTCAAGTTTAGAATTTAAGATTAATGTTCGGAGTGCGACCAAAATCTCACATCTGTTAGAAGAGAGAAAAATCATGAGTCTATAAGAAGGGACAACATTCTCAATTGGTATGAGACTTTTTGGGTGGAACGAAAAGCAACGTCATGAGGGTTATACCCAAAATAGACAATGTTCCATTGGTACTTTATCAATTAAGATGGACTAATTTAGATTAAGTACAATAATAGAATATAAATTTGCCCGTGAATTAATGAACTATCACTAAAATGATTAACTACCTTATTAATTTAAATGATTGTACTTAACGTTAAAAAAGATCCAAATTAATTAAAAAAAATTGACACACTAACGGATCAAAAGAAGCTTTCCTCCAAAAATTAAAAATGTACATTTATAAATGCTAATCTATACAAATCAAGGTGCGAGAGAAAGCATTCCAGAAAAAGTGACACGCATTAACTAAGAGTTATTAAAACAAAATTGAGTGAATAGTAAAACTGACACAAATAGTAATTAATCAAATCAGCTCCCTTAATTACAACGGTATAAAAATCCTAATACTGGTTAAGAATTGTTTAATGTACTAAATCTGGTTAGGTTGAAAGAGTAACGGAAAATGACACAAATTTCGAGTAAGAAATCTACCTCAAATAATTTGAAAATGAAGCGAAAAGCAAATATAACATTAAATTAGTGAATGATTATTTGGTATAGGTAGTAGACCCAGTGTGATCACCTCCACTCACTCGAGGCAGCTAACATATAATGAAATGAATTTTTATTATATAATATTGCTGCATTGACGTATAAAATATTATTGTCTACGTGCATAATAATTATATGAGATCAATCTTTATAAAAGTTGACAAGGAATATAAACTTTCTTTTTTCGTCGATGATAATTATAATAAACAAAAGTTCATTGATTATTAATTTGAAAAAATTCTACAAATAGTTTATTTAATAAATTCTTGTTATATATTTATATATATGTGTTGACCAAGAGTTCTGTAGTTTCAATCCCCCACCCCTAATGTACTAAAAAAAAGTGTCGGTTATATATAAAAACGAAACCAATTAAATCATGTTATTTTCGTTAGGTATAACTCAATATTAAAAGTATTCACTTCTTTTGTAATTGAAAATTCAAATCTCCACTTTTGTATTTATTATATTAATAAAATTAATTTTTGAATTGTTATGATAGAAAAACAATGAGATAATAAAAGAATGTAAAGATAGGAAGAAAAATCACATAAAAGAAGCATGTTTTTAAATGGATAACAATTGGAAAAAAGAAAAAAAAAAAAAAAAGTGAAAGGAGAATAAATTCGCCATAACTAAAATTGGTACGAGATTTTCAATGAAAGAATCTATTATAAAAACAAGATATATATATATATATATATATATATATATATATATATATATATATATATATTAAAATTGTAAACAATACAATCTTAGGTTTATTGACCTAATCCCTGTACCTCAATCTCATTTTGTTATTTACAATTGTGGTGCCGTGACTTTTGGGTCGATGGCAATGGCATAAATAATTGGAGTGGTCGAAATTTAAGATTAGGGTTTGTATATTTGTGAATTGTGATGTCATAATTAGAGAAATTAAAAAGGAGAATTTTGCAGTGTACAATCTACAGCTACAGCTACTATTCAATAATTCCCGTTTAAGAAAAAAATGAAAGAGACAGAAAGCCGATGATGTCGATTCAGAAAAATACAAACAAATTGAGCTTTTTTTTTTAAGTGTTAAGAGATTTATTAATTAATTGAACCTGGGCACTAATTAAGGGGTGGAAATTAAAAGTCAAGCTAAAAAAAGAAAAATGAATTAAATTCGAAATATTTTGCCAAAATCCCCCAGGTTGAAATTAATGAATGCAAGTTTGAAACTGGAGTTGAGAATCGAAATATCCTTGAAAAATTATATTACGTAATGATTGAATTACAGAAAATAAAAAAGGAGGAAACTTTATAAAGTTGGTGCAAATTTAATTTAATGGCGAAGAAAAAAGAAGAGGAACAAAAGCAGGTTGGAAGTGGGGCCATGATATGTCCTCTCAAAAGACCCCAGATGTGATTTTAATCTTTCTTCTATTACTGCACTAACTCATTTTTTTCTATTTTGTATTTTCTTTTTCGCTGTCATTTCATTTCATTTCAATTTGGTTTGCCAAATCTGCCCCAAAATTCCTCCTCCATAATTATGTTAGGCGAAGGCTCGTCATCTCGGTCGGCCACCGGCGAACAGGCAGCGCAACCTCAGCCGGCCGCTGCCGTACCATTGAGCCGTTACGAGTCACAAAAGCGGCGAGATTGGAACACTTTCGGGCAATATCTTAAAAACCAAACACCGGGCGTATCGTTATCCCAGTGTAACTGTAGCCATGTACTTGAATTTCTCCGATACCTGGACCAGTTCGGGAAAACAAGAGTCCACTCACATGGGTGTGTTTTTTTCGGGCAACCCGACCCACCTGCCCCCTGCCCTTGCCCGTTGAAACAGGCTTGGGGCAGCCTTGACGCACTCATCGGTCGCCTCCGGGCAGCCTACGAGGAGCACGGCGGGTCGCCGGAGGCCAACCCTTTTGGAAATGGAGCGATTCGGACGTATCTACGAGAAGTGAAGGATTGCCAGGCCAAAGCCAGAGGAATTCCGTACAAGAAGAAGAAGAAGAAGAGAAATCAGAAGAACAACAACAATAATAATAATAATAATGACACCAACGCTCCTCCTTTCACCCAGATCGCTTGATTTTACCATGGTGATTATAATTCTTCTTCTCTGTCTTTACTTCTGCAATTTTTTAATTAATTCTCCTTTTTTTTTGTTGTCATGTCATCCCATACTGCTCATCAATATATACTAATTTGGAATTTTAATTTTGATATTTGAAATAGAAGAAAAAACAGCTTTTAATTTTGAAACCCATCCTTCCAACTGAGTTAATTCAGTGAATTCCACTGGCCATACAGAGTTACACATTAGAGAGAGAGAGAGAGAAAAATAAGTAAAAATGTTAATTAAGAAAAAAGTTAATGAGAGATGGGTTGATTGGGAAATTAAATTATGATCGATCATATCAGATTATTAATGAGGAGTGGGAGTTTCTTCAGTGGATTGATTCAGCTTCATTAAAAGAAAACCCTAGACCAAACCCTAATTTGCATTATACACACTTTTAAAAAAAAAAAAAAAAAAAAAAAACTACTGGGAAGCAAAGAATGTCTGAGAAATGTTGAGAGATTCAGAACAAATAATGTGTGTGTTCAGATGTTCATCTTTTTACTCTCTTTTTTCTGATGATGGCATCAGAAATATAGCTTTGATTGGTGTGCCATCTCTCTCATCAAATCAGGCAAAACACTGTTTGTTTGATGTCCTAATTTAATATATCTTACTAAAATGTTTTTACTTTTCAATAGATTTTTGGCCCTTTTTCGATTCTATTCGATTTTTTTGCTCCCCATGCATGGACATCCCCCATCATCCCCCATCTATCATCTCATCATCTACATATATATAATATATATCATACAATAAAAACTATATTGTTTTTTTTTATTTATTTCTATTTGTGGTTCCTTCCTATTCTACTTCTTTTCAATTTTGTGATTTGAACTAATTTGGTTTGGCATTTATTATGATTTTTATTCTATCCTATCCTATCCAAGATTATGTCTCAAACCCTTCCTAAACTATTCATCTTCTAAACTTCATAAAATCTTGTCAAAATCTTTTTAATGAATTGCTTGTCTAATGTAACCAAGCATTCATTAATGGTATGTTCATGTATTGAAAGCATGCAAAGTAATTAGCTAGCTAATGCTTCCAAATGTTTTTTTTTCTTTCCTTTTTTGATATAATTAGACTATAGAAAATCTAATCATCATCCCCTGTCACGTGTGTTTTAGATTTAACTAGGATTATTAATATTAATTGAGAAGAATATAAATAATTTAAGGAAATTTTTAAGCTCGAAAACACAATATAACAAAGTAATAGTCAAGTTTAAGATATGTCAACATAAGTATAAGCATAACTAGCTTATTAAGGCATAACTTATTAAGACATACATATCTTCCATCAAAACACGTTTGAGATTTGAATTCTCCACACTAAAAATAATCAAATTTAAGATATTGATATATAAATGTTCATAATAGAAATAAATTGTATCGTGTTAGATTATATCCAAATTAAAAAAAGAAGACATTAATTTAATCTGAAACAAAAAAATATTCTAGGCATTCTCTGGACCAATTTGGAGTAGTTATATAGTTAAATTACAAGTTTAGTCTTTAAACCTTTAACTATTTGGTTCTTAAACTTTAAAAAATGTGTAATAGGTTCTCAAACTTGCAAGTTTGTATCTATTTGGTCACTGAACTATAAAAAGTGTTTAATAGGTCTTCAAACTTTTAACTTTGTGTCCAATAAGTCTCTAAATTTTTTATTTTGTGTCTAGTAGGTCGTTGCTTTGCCTATTCAATATTTTTCAAAATTTACAGATCTACTAAACATTAAAATTTTAGGAATTTTACATTAATGGATCAATTAATTTTTTAAAAAAGAAATTAAATACGTTGGAGACCTATTGGACACAAAATTAAAAGTTCAAGAATCTATTAGACATTTTTAAAGTTTAGAGACATATTAAATACAAAATTGAAAGTTTAATGACCTATCAATATTTTTAAAAGTTCATGGACCAAACAGACACAAAAGCTCAAAGTCTAGAGATTAAAATTGCAATTTAGCGTAATTATATACTGATGAGTGGGCCAGATCAAAGTTGATTACACTATCTTGAAATTTCAAATGAACTTAAATTTGTATCTCTAGCTCTTCATTTATGTAGGTGAACGCAGTACTATTTCTCCATTTGATGTATCCAAAAGAAATTCAAAAGATTTTTCCTTGTTAAGAGTTTTCTTTCCTACTCATTTTTTTCTTCTTATAAATAATGTGATTATTGTTTAGATTTTCTTGATAATGATTATCTATTTTAAAAACAAGAAACAAACTAATGACTTCTTTTGTTTTGCTTTATTTTGCAACTTCTCAAAAGCAATTTTGTGAACTCTTACTTGAATCTTAAAAACAAGAAACAACTTTTTCAAAGATCATTTTTTTAAAACTATTTTATAAACTTCTAAAATTATCTTTAAAATGAAAGTTAGGTTCTAAAACAAGAAAATCGTTGACAAAAAAAAACCTATATCTAACAATAGAAAACTTTAGTTTTAAAAAAGAAAAAACAATAAAAAACTTAGAACAAAATGCTAATTTAAAAGGGTGTGATATATAAATCTTAGGTTTTAAACCGTGGGTGTTATAGTTGGTGGTTATAATAGTTGTGAATAATAAATACTATTGAAGTCAGTATAGTTATTTTATTGACGGTGAATTATAATAATCGGTGAACCAAACGTATAACTCAGTTTATCCAACTTCAAGTTGGTACCCAAAAACGTAGATTAGGTTAAGGGTTTTCTTCTGCTAGATATTTAACTCATGTTTGTGTACCAAATATAAGTAGAGACAGACTCAATTTTTTTTTTTTTTTTTTTTTTAATTATTTTCTTTTGAGTTCAACAAATGTGGTGTATGAAAATTTAAATCTCACATTAAAATTTAATATAAAGAGGAATTGTAAATAAATAAAACTAAGACACTTTGATGATAAATTTGTCCTTCTTTACATAAACTTTTCACTATGATATTACTACCAATGCCCCTTTCTTTTTTTTTCTTTTTTTTTTTTTTTGGATCTTTGGATTTATCAACTGTCGGGGTTTGTTTATCAATTATGACTAATACTCTGCTTATTTTCTTCTCAAATTTGTATTCCAGGGTTTCATGTTGGCCTTTAATAGAATAAATCACTGTTCATATTTATATATTTATAATCCCACTTTGATATTAAACCTAAAATTTAGTAATTTAATTTTCCATATATAATCAAGATAATATGTTTATAGCTTGCGGAGTATACCTGATAGTTAAACATATATCTTTTTTTTTTCTTTCTTTCTGGAGTTAACGAGTGAGGAACGAAATATCTACCTTTGAAGTGGTAATAAATATTTTATACCATTGAACTATGTTTGGATTGTTAATGTTTAGAGTATGAATTAAAGAGCTATTTTCACATTTATATTCTCCTCTTTTTTTGTTCTAAGATCATTATGTCTAATAAGCTAGTAGCTAGGTAACCTAATGGGAGTTTTGATTTTATTTTTTTCTTTGAAACTAAAACCTCATACCAATAGAAAATTACATACCTTACAAGACATCAAAAACCATCACTACACTTATATATGATATGAAAAGACTGATTCTATTATTGTATATAATGCGCCATACTGAGATTTTATAAAATCATATAGATTTATTATATTAATATCTTCTGTTTTTTCTGTCACATATCCACTTATTTTGTGCTGGTGTATATATCAAATGGTATAAAGTGGGCATTCGAAGTTGTTTGCCACTTCACTTGCTTATGCTGTATTTGCAATTATATATTAGTCAGATGGAAACACCATCTGATTTTGATAGAATTATTTTAAACTAAAATTGTAGTCCAAATCACTTGGGATAACTCTTCAGAGGTCTCTTCACATTTCTAGTAAATTTAGTTGTTTATTTATCTTTGTTCACAGTATGACCATATCTTATGTTGGAATGGCATTAAAACTGTTATGAGATCCTCTACAACTCGTTGGTACGGTGCGATATATAAACTTTCTAATGACTTCAGCTGCCCCTAATATGTTCATTTGTAATCTCTCCTAGTACTTCGTAATAATACTGCTCTCCCTATTCGTGGACGTAACTAACACGACGTTAGTGAACCACGTAAATCTGTGTCGTTCTTCTTATGTGCTTACTTATTCTTTGTTATTGATTTATCGTAACATCTTAAGTTAATGGGTAATGTTTATGATTGAAATTAAACTCTGAATGAGTGATTTTGTTTTTTGTTTTTTGTTGCAGGAATTGATAAAAGAAGGTGAGGAATATGGATTGATGGAAGGGAAGAGATGGAGAATATTTGCAGGATTAAAAAATGTGCAATAATATTATTGTTTCTCAAATATACGGGTGCTGGGAGTAGTGTGTTGTGCAGAGAATTTATATGGTAGCGTTAGAATTTCTGGTTTTGAATAATCTACATATATTGAGGCACCATAATTTAGGGGTATTAGATGGCCCTTAGTAATTCTAAATATTTTGGCAATGTCACACAATCTTAGGCACCTTTTTTTCCATTAGGGTAAACGTAAAACAACAATTTCTATTGTCTTTTACTGTTTTTAATTTTCAAATTATTCAAACCAGAAGAAGGGAGCATCCAGATTTTATCTTTTCAGTATATATATATATAAAAAGAAAATGAGAATTTTATTTGCAGACATAACAGGATGCAGCTGGAGGCTATGAACATTGTCTCCTGGTCATGTTGCTTAGACAGGGATATGTTTTT
Source organism: Herpetospermum pedunculosum (assembly GCA_028017165.1). NCBI lineage: Eukaryota > Viridiplantae > Streptophyta > Magnoliopsida > Cucurbitales > Cucurbitaceae > Herpetospermum > Herpetospermum pedunculosum. Next base: position 74,085,532 of record CM051525.1, read on the forward strand.
AAAATTAGGATTGCAATGTAAAGTAAAATATTTAAAAATTAAACTAACCTTATCAATTGCAAAAGTTACAATTTCTTTTAGTGGAATGACATAAAAAAGAGGTTTCTTTTTTTTACACCTTGTGGAGATTCGAACTCAGTTGAAGTATATTCTTGTTCGAACAATTATTAATATTGAAGATCTGATTTTGGTTTCACTTTTATGGAAGACGAAAAGAACAAACACTTGTCATGTTAGCTCTATTTTGACTACTGGTCATTTAATTTAGGGTCTTATTTGGATTCACGGTTAAAAAATAAAGTTTTTGGAGAATTGCATACTTTTTTAAACATCTTCTTAGAAATGTTTATAATTAAAACACTCTTAATTAAAATATTCATATGTTTGATTAGATTTTTTCAAAAATGATTTTTATCCACAAATTTGTTTGATTTGCTCTACACTCGAATTAGTGTTTCTTCTAATGTCAAATTACTATCAAGGCACAACTATTAATAAACAATATGAATTAATAAGTTTAAAATTGTATTTAAAAACTATTGTCGATGGTCAGTGACGCGGGGTAAAAGTGGTAGTGGTCGTCGTTGGTAATCGGCCGGAGGTTGCTGGTGGTGGTGGTCGTCGGAGGTTGACAGAAGTTTTTGTCAGAGGTCTCCAGCGGTTGTCGTCGCTGGAGGTCAGCCGAAGGTATCGCCGGTGATCAGCGAAAGGTGGTTGTCGTCGGAGGTCGGTTGGAGTTCATCGTCGAAGCTCGACCGAAATTTTCGTCGGAGGTCGGTGACGACGATTGTTGCTGGAGAATGACGGCGGTGGCCAGAGGCCAGACATAATTTTGCTGGAGAACGACGACGATGATCGATGTTGGTCACCAAAAATCACTGGAGAACAACGATAGTGGCCGGAGGTGGTCACAGAAGGTGGGCGGCAACAACCATAGGTGGAGAAAATTAAAAGGGGTAGTGTGTGCATATTTTGATAATTTTAATATAATATGAAAATTATAGAGGATTCTCGATTAAACACACCAAAAAAAAAAAAAAAAAACTATTTTTTTTCTAAAAATTAATATAAAATATTTTACTCAAAATGATTTATTTTCGAAATTCATCTTCCAAAAAATTATTTAGGGTGGTTGTTAAACACCACCATTTTTTTTTAAATGATTTATTAAAAAAATAATAATTTATTTGGCCTAGTGGTACTAGTCAGCAAGAGATTCTGTTTAAAAAAAAAAAAATTATTTTTGTAAAATGAATTGAATTCTATTGGTTGTTTAATGAAAGAAATATCTCATTTGGAGCGAAAAGAGATGAAAATGTAAATTATTTCCCCTTTGTCGAGGTGTTCTTGTGAACGCATAAATATTAAATTCTGTGTAAAAGACATAGATCCTGTATTCTTTCTTAGAGATACCGTCATAGACCATTGTACTAACAAAGGGAGAATTTCTAGTACATCCCTATCAAATTTTTCTATACCATTGTCTTTAAAAAAAATAACACGTGACAAAATGATTTAAAAAAATAATATATTTAATAGTGTGAGTTCCAATTAAACAACCATTTTGTCACGTGTCATTTTTTTTAAAGACAGTGGTTTAAGGTTTAGAAGAAAAACTTCATACCACTAATGTACTAGAAATTCTCCCGTGCCAAAGCGAGCATAGCTCAGCTGGCATATGTATGAGTTAACGACCACGGGTCCACGAGGTCTGTGGTTCGAATCCCCCATCCCCAATGTACTCAAAAAAAAAAAAAAAAAAAAAAATTCTCCCGTACTAACAAAGACGACAATTATTAAACCATCCTTAATTTATGACAACTTAAAAGATGAAATAAAATATAATAAGGGCATTTTTCAGGACTAACTAAATTAGAAGGAATGCTAAGTTCTTGAATACATTAACTTAAAAAACTTAATTCAAAATTTAAAGAAATATAATAAAAACAATTCAATAATATAGGTGGTAGGTATATAAGGTAACTGAAACAAAAGGAAGATATGGTAACTAACTACAATTCCATTTAAAAAATAAAAAAATAAAAAAACTCACAAGATTACAGCTAACTCGAATATATTAGACTAAATAAAGATCCAGTCTGCTTCCAAATTCATGTTCTTTCTCTATTCAAAAAAAAAAAAGAAAAAAAAAGAAAAAAAAAAGCTAAGAATATTAAGATAGCTCTAACAATCTGGTGCTTTAGCGGTTCACTTATCCCAATATCAGCTGCAATAATATGTACTTGGGGAGGAAGGGCAGAGACAAAAGTTGCTTCCACACAACGTTGGAACAGTCATATCTCGCTAACCATAGATGTCTGCAAAATAGAAAGTACGGAAATGAGAACACAATTAACATCTTATTCCAAAGTAAGAATTCCATACATACACAAATCTCAATAAACATCACAATAGAACTTGCAATCATGACACATTTTAAACCATTCTTCTTCACCTATGAACCCCAAACAATGCCCTGCAAGTTCATCAAACTGTGGAGTTTGAGGCAAAAAAATTATTGAAGTTTGTCAATCCATGAGTGTCGTTTAGTTTCAATCAAGACATTCAGATAGGAGATTTTTACAGATTCTACCACGACAGGACAGGCAGACACGGCTTTGAGATTTTTTATCCAACAATTTATGAGTCCAAATACAAATTGATAAAATGATAAAGAAAGAAGGAAAAGATGCAAAAGTAGATTTGATTTATTCCAAAAAAGTTAACTATTCATCAAGCATGCCAATTCCAATTCCTCGTCTTGGATAAGTAACAGATTAAATTCAAGCAAAGAAGAATATGCAAGCACAGAAAGGAGACAAGACAACATCGAAAGGGAGTGGGGACATAAGCTAAAAGGCTTCCGGTTAGCAAGAAGAATGGAACACTGAAATTACTTAGTGATTAATGCCTTCTCCATGTGAATCTATCCCTTTAAACTTCTCCTATTTCCTCCCAAGCTTTTAAAAAAATCTGATTTCCCTATGCCAAGTCTGTTTGTCTCTTGTATAACAAAGAATGTTTTTCCTTGATCTCTAAAATGCTAAAACCATTAATAAAAACTCTTCAAATGTTAGAGAATGATTACAGCATCAAAGCTTGCATGATTTAAGAAATGAATCACAATAAGAATGTTCAGCTAATAATAACTCTAGCAATGCTAATTTTATGATACAAAAGTTTCCCTCACTTCAATCTTGACCAGTAGAAAACACTACAGAAGGAAATTGGAAAGCCAGCAGTTTGATTCTGCCGCTTTTGAATTCCTAGCATAATCAATTGGTGGTATAATTTCTCACTTGGGGAAAATAATTGGTTATTTGCACTATTACCTACCTAAAAAAACTCCAAAAATACTTGTTTATAATTGGAATAACGAGAAGATCAAGTGAAGGACATGCCCTGTAGAAGGATCAGAGATGGATTGAAAGCAATATAGATTCTCCTCAATCTAGTTTGAGAAGTTCATTTATTAGTTGACTATGGAAAACTGAGCACATAGATTTCCCCAAATCAACAGTTCACCACTTGCACATACTTGAAGAGCGAATCAGGGGAAACTAAAAGCAAAAGTAAATAACGAAAAGTCTAGGGTCATTCCTTTTAGATCATATATCCTGAAAGGGTTAAATTCTAATGTAATTAGAAACAACGCTCATAAAACTCCAGAAGTTGACTACACAACGGGCCTGTTTGGAATTACTTTGTAAGTGTTTGTGCTTAAAAAAATGTTTATAAGCACTTAGAAATAGAAAGTAGTTCCAAACAGGACCCTACATCTGAAGAATAATATCTCAAGAATACTTCATGTAGGCTTCGAACAACAGATTCCTTCAAAACGAACTTGAAACTATGACACTAGATCTCATGCATATTCTAAAAGGTAGACTTTTATATTTCAAATTGATAATTAGATGGAATAAGTCTACCACTAATCCTTCACATACTAAGCCAAACAGATCAAAGAAGTAGAAAAGAGTAGCGTTTAAGAGCAAGATATCTAATGGGTGGAGGGAATGTAATTACGTTTAAATTTACCAGTTAATAAGTTCAATTTTAAAAGTGTAATGAATAGCAAATTCAACATTTTACAGAGTAACACCAAACCAAGAATTAAAGAAAGGAAAAAAGAGATTTTGTTTACCATTGGAACCTGATTTCTTGCCGCGCTTGATCCTCTCGAGTTGAACTTGAGTTTCCGTAAACATCTGCATTCGCTGCACCTCCAAGTCCTTTGCAAACTGCATTCTCTGCTTCTCCAATTCCACCATTTGCCTCAACTTCTCTGCTTCTACTCTTTCATACATCTTCCCAAATCTCTCAATTGCTTTGGCCAGCCTTCTCATACCCTCTCCTTCTCCTTCCTCATCCTCACTACCCCTCTCCTCCGCCTCTGCTTCCGCCTCCTCCTCCTCTTCCTCCTCCTCCTCCTCATCTTCCTCCGCTTCTGTAGCAGCAGCCGCTGCAGCCATGGCCGAATAATTCCTGCGAAAGTACCCTTCATCCACCGCCGCCAATGGCCGCTTCTGCGGAACCGCCACAGAAACAGCATTCGCAGTCCCAGAAGAGGGTGCTTTCCGGTAGGATAGAGGACGAGCCATGGTCGGAGATTGTGACATGGAGGTGGATGGCTTCTTAAGAGAAAAATTGGATCCAATAAGAACATCGAGGCGATCGTAGAAGGGCCAAGACGAGGTTAGGGATCCGTTGGAAGCGGAAACTCTAGCCTTCTCGACCTTGTACTTCTTCTTAATGGTATCGATACGGTTCTTGCACTGGACGTCAGTACGGTGAGTCTTCTTGGAGTGGCCATGGAGGGCATTGACGGCTTCAGCCACATCCTGCCAATCCTTCTGACGGAGGTTCCCCCGGTTGAGCTCGACGAAACGACGGCCCCAAACGTCGATGAGGGTGGAGGTAGCCTCCTCGCTCCAGCAGTCTTCACGAACGGGTATGGGTCGGGAGTGGCCCGACGATGGCGTCAAGGAATCGGTCAGGTCACCCATCGGGAGTGGCGGCGGCGGCGGAGGCGACGGAGATAGAGATAACGCAGGTGACCGGAGATCGGAGATTTGAGATCTGAGGGATTAGATCGGGATCGGGAGAGGGGAATTGGTTTAGGGTTAAGGGGTAAAGGGATGAGGTTAAAGAAGTTTGCGTCGGCGACGAAGTGCCGGACGCGTGAGCCGAATGTGTCGGGGGGGAGAGTGAGTAATACGGTACGGTCGAGCCGTTGATGTCGCCGGGCCGGGACAGAGGGAAGCCGTTTAGCATCGATTGACGGTGAGGCACCGGTTCGGCTCGGCTTGGCTCGGCTTGATCGTATCATATTTCAAATATGGACAACTGCCTTGCCGAATTGCGATGGTTTGGTTCGGTCCGATGTGGGGTCACCGTTGTTCTGTCACCCACATCCCGCCTTCTCTAATATTAATCTTCTTCTTCTCCAACGAAGTCTTCGGTCAACACACAGTTCCGGTTGGGCCTGGACTGGGCCTTCATTTCCTTTGGATCCAACTCCCACCCGATCCATCTTATCACCCGACTTCCAATCAAACACTACAACTATATCATTGTTACAATTAAATTGAAAATTTATGACAACACAAAATTTAAATAAATTTTGAATTTTGTAATGGTTAATATTTATGACAACTCAACCTCCAAATCAATTAGTTATTAAAATTTATCTTCAATGGTTTATGGTAACCTCAACTGATTAATTAAGATATATTATTATTCATAAAAAAAAAATTAAAAGTTTGAATTCTCACTCCTACATTTAAATTGAAAATCTATGACAACTCAACATTTAAATAAATTTTGAATTTTGTAATAATTAATATTTATGACAATTCAGTCCAAACCAATTAATTATTAAAATTTATTTTTAATACTTTATGGTAAACTCAACTGATTAATTAAGATATATATAATTGATAAAAAAAATTAAAAGTTCGAACACTCTACAGTTAAATTGAAAATCTACGACAACTCAACCTCCAAATAAATTTTAAATTTTGTAATGGTTAATATTTATGACAACTCAACGTCAAAATCAATTAGTTATTAAAATTTATTTTTAATGGGTTATGGATAATCTCAACTTTAAAACTCAACTGATTAATTAAGATATATATCATTGACCAAAAAATTAGAAGTTCGAATTCTCATTCCTTAAATTAAAAATAAATAAATAATTAAGAGTAGATGATTTGAAGTAATCCAAAATAAAAATAAAAATTATTGCCTTTAAAATGTGTGATTTTTAGTGTTGTTTTTATAAATATATACAATATAGCCCTCAAATTTTGATTTTTTTTTTTTCAACTTGACCAATGCAATTGTTTTCTTAATTTTAGAACACTTTTTTTATTGGCAAGTGTTCGGATCTATTATAATATAAACCATTTTAAAGAATAGTTCATAAAAAAATTATTTTATTTTAAAAAATATTTCTGGTTAATATTACTTAATCTAAATATTATTTATCAATATATTTAAATGGTATTTATTCAATGTTACCTTATTCGTCCAGCCTCTCAATTTTTTAATTTGTGTTTAATAAGTTTCTAACTTTTTAATTTTGTGCCTAATAATTCATTTATATATTAATAAATTGTAATCATAAGAATTAATGTGAACTGTAATCAATAATAACCACTCACTAAATTATATTTTCATTATTTCTATGTAATATTTTGTTATAACATACTATAATAATTAAGTTATGTATGTGAAAAAAAAATCAGCTTTTAGTTGATATTATTGATGTTGGTTTTTAAAATATTATTAAAAATTGGTCTCCAAACAATATTAATCAAATTTCACCCCTGTGTTACCATATTTGTGGATTTAATTATAATATTTCATAAGTTTAGAAGAATAATTTGTCGAATTAAGTGTATCGGTGTAATTGCATAACATCTATGGTCCATGGTGGTTTTTGCAATTTTCCTTCTAAATAATCAGAGATACTAATCACTTCTTATAAATGGTTAGTGGATTCTGATTTTTTTTTTAATTAACCTTTCCAAATCTAATCTAATAATTTAATTGAGTATAAAAAAATGTAAAAATAGGTTGTTTTTTTAATTTTTTTACAACACTTCAAACTTCAAACCTCTGAGTCTTGTTTATGTACTTTATATCAAGTTAGGTTCAAGGTTGATAAATTATTTTTTATTTTTTAATTGACACTAATTGTGCTTGTCTTTTTAAAAAAAAAAAATGGCTAAATGAGGCTTGAGCATCCTTTATCAAAGATAGAGATGGCAAGAGCAATGCAATAAAAACTAAATATTTAAGTCTTATTAAATAAGTATTTGATTTTTGAAAATTTACTTCTCCCCATTTCTTTACTACTATTTTCATCTTTCTAAAGAAAATATTCAAATGTTTAACTAAATTTCAAAAATAAAAACAATTTTTCTTTTCTTTTCAGAACATAGTTTGAATTTTGAAAATACTCTTAAAAAGTAGATAATAAAACAAATGAACCTATAGGTGAAAATAATGTTTATATATACAGACTTGATTTTTTTTTATAATTACCGCAATGCCCAAATATTTTCCTACTCCATGCTAATGCCCCTAACAACACTTGAAGTTAGTAGTTCTAACTAAAGAGTATGAAGTTTCAATTTACAATAGAAGAATAAATTATATTAACAAGCTTGGTTTCATGTTTGAGGATAAAGTAGTCATCTTTAAAAGAGTCTCTTTTAATGTTGTGCATGCTAAAAGAAAAATTATTAGAAAATATCTATTTTAAGAAGTTATATATTTATATTTTTATCTTTATTGTTTTTCATATTTAATATAAAATTAAATTCAACTTTCGATTATATATATATGTCTTATTCTAAATGAAAATTTAGAGAAAACATTGTTTTACGAGATTCTAATAATATTACTACTCATTACCTATATATATAAAACTTTACTTTTAACATGATGATGATGAAAAAAAAAATTGGCATCTTCATTTGCTTGGGTGAATAGAGGCCTTTTGTACTAGGATAACTACTCTTTAGATGTTCATTGGTTTAAAAAAAAAAAAAAAAAAAATCTATAAAAAGAGTGTGAAAATAGTTTAATAGAAAGTTGCAAATTATTAAAAATTAAACAAGTAAAAGTAGACTATGAGTTGTTTGTAACATTCTAAGAACTTAGAAAACAAAGGGTATAAAAAGATTAGTACCACATATCTTTAATGGTCTTAATGAGAGAATAATTAATAAATGAGAAAAGCAAAGTTCAATAATTTTTTTCTTCCTCAGTACAATGGTTAATCATCTTCTTACTTTGAAGATTTAACAAAATTAAAGATGAAAGTTTATCAAAGAATAAATCACTCTCAAAGTAATCTCCATTTTAGGAAGACTTAAGGCATTGAACATTGTGAAAATTAAAAGGCACCTTAATAATCATGATAAGACATTTAATTTTATGAAATAAAAAAGTGCTTTCATTATAATGAGACTTTCTTTTATCATGATAAGACATTTAATTTTATGAAATAAAAAAGTGCTTTCATTATAATGAGACTTTCTTTTGGGATAAAATTATGAATGATGAACTCTTTTGAACCAAGATTTTATCTATCTATATATCTTTTAGATATTAGGCCAAAAAGGAAATTAAATTGTTCCTCTTTCCTGTTCTTTTGAATAGAAAAAACCTTCATTAAAAAGAGAAAATGATAAGAAGTTGTGAGTTTAGCTTTAATTAATGGTATCATTAATGCACTAAGAAAAAATGGTCTCCCCAATATAAGAATCACAAGAAGTAAATTATCATGGTACCCAAAATATGAGTATACCACTATTGAAATCTCTAATTAAAAATTTTATTGTTGAGAATAGAATATAGTGAATGAGGCTACGTTTTTTTATCATTGTATAGTTTGAAGTGAGTTAGATTCTACATAAGATTCTCCACTCCAAATCAAATGAAATCAAGTTATATTTTCCATTATTTTATAGGTTCTTTATAGTGATAGGATTAGAACATAGACTTTATTACATACTTGTTGTGTGAATTAATTATTAACATAACTACTACATGATATTCTGATCCACACAACGATTGATTCATGTTTCAAAGACCGACTCTCATAGAATTTAGCCACCTCAAGATGAGGTCGACCCTAATGAGGTCGGTCAAGTCTTATTGAATGATTTAAACTGTGTTACAGGGTGGAATTCCGACATTAATATTTGGAGACCAAAAATTTATGTTATAAAAATATAAAATAAAAAAAATAAAAAAATTATCACAAAAAACTAAGTGTGAGGTTCGAATTCATGCTCTCACATTATGTTGATTTAAAAAAAAAATATATTATTAATGATAAGAATATGTAAGCATACCAAAAACTTCTTAACTAAGTTCAAATAAATGTAAGCATACCAAAAACTTCTTAACTAAGTTCAAATAAATTTAGTATATCATATAATTCAATTTTGTTTCTAATGAATCTCTTAATTTTAAAAAATGTCAAATAAGACAAAGATTTACTACACTTAAACTTGAAAATTTGATGACCTATTAGATACAAAATTGAAAGTTGAAAAAGATGTTAAACACTTTTTAAAGTTCGTGAATCTTTTAAACACAAAATTTGAAAGTTCAAAAACTTATTACATTTTGAAAAAAAAATATTATTCAAGAAAAAACACAATTTAATGTGAATATTTTTCCAAAATTTATAGAGGGGTGTAATATAGACTAAATTACTTTTAGAAAAACTAACAAATAAACTAATATTTAAGATTTGTTTATGAGGACTAAATTTAGATATTTGAAATTATAAAGACTAAAATAATGCAATTCTCAAAATATAAAGACTAAAATGACATTTCAACCTTTTTTTTAATATAAAAATATAAAAATGAAAATGAAACTTGAAAAAATAATTAAAAAAAAATTGTTTCTTATAAAATTAAATATTTAAAACTAAATATGAATTGTTTTTATAATTTATATTGATAATAAAAAAAATATTTAAAAAATTAGTTAGGTATGTAGTGGGCAAAAAAAAATAAAAAATAAATAATATGCAGAAATTAAGTGTTGAATTCAAGAACACAGAAAGCATGCATGCTTGCCATTGCGGTAAAATGTATTTTCATTCACTTTCGGGGCGGATTCTATAAATTACTAATACTATATATTTGGAGGAATTATTTTGGCTACATATATAAAAAAAAAAATCAAATATTTCGCCCCTAGTCCCAACAGAGGTCCGTCTCTGGTTAAAGACCAATTAAGGTGTCTTAATCGTCCTCCTTAAAGTGAGATGTTTCCTCGTAATTTTTTAAACGATTCATTCAATATTATTATTATCGTTACGCTATCATCTATTACAAATGAGAAGCATAGCAAAGGCAAAAGGGACATTGAAGTCCTTCTCAATAATCTTAATATACGATTACTAACTTGATCGTCAAAATCTCTATATTTTAGCACCGCAATGGTATAAATTTATCACTTTCGTTTGTTTTGCAAGTGTCCTTCGAATTCATAAATATACAAATTTATTATTGACCATTTTTCGATATGACAATACCTTTACAAGAACTTGTTGTGGTGTGCACTTGCAATTAAACGAGAAAAATCAAACTGCCCCTTATTGTGTAAAAATTATGAGGAGAAGATTGAGAATAGAGCAGATTTGTGTGATTGCATTATCTTGGAAGTGGAAATGTTAGAAAAGTAAATAATAATGTGACATTGAGCATATTGAAAAGGTGACTCCTTAGCTTACCAATCAAGGGAAAGTTGTAGGAGGGGACCCTTCAAAGTTATTCTAATTTCTCCCTCTCCTTTCCATTCCCATTATTATTCTCAGCCGCAAATACACTTTTTTGTTTTTGTTTTTTCAAAATCGGATCAAATATCCATATAATACTCGTATTTTTATTCATTTGTTCAAATGATACACAAATTAGAAGAAGAAAGAAAAATAAAAAAGTGATTTAGTTATTATTAAGAGGGGCCAAAGATGCGTTGTTCCGACCAATGTGAATGTCTAATCCAAACTGTATAAAACTTTACAGGATGCAATTTGGCAAAGCTCTCATGGAGAAGAACAAGACGTTTTTTAGTTTTTTTTTAAAGAGAAAAATAAAAGATTAGGCCCACTTGTAAGTGCAAAGCTAACATTTTGCATTATTATTCTATGGTGGAAATTGGAAAGCTAATGTGGGGACTATCATTTCATTTCCCCCACCCTATTTGCCTCTTTGTTTATCCACCAATTCTTTACAACTTTACCATCAAATGAATATATATATGTCATCATCCACACTAAGGACCATTGTGTAACCTTTCATTTTTTTAATAATCTTTTGGTTATTTGAAAACATGAAAAGAAGAAAACATTAAATTTTAACTTAAACTTTCTATTTAGTTATATTGCAACTCAAATTTAGATAAATGTTGCAATCCGCAATCTTAATTTTAAAAAGTATTTCAATTTTTACCTTCGGATATATTCAATGACATACGTAAGTATCAAATTTCGGAGAAAAACCAATATTAGAGCTCAAATTTTGTTGAAATTTTTTAGTTTTGAAAAAGTTATTCGAGGGTTAATTTATGCCTTGGTCAAACTTAATTTTATGTAAAATTTGATTTTTTTTAATTAGTGAGGTTATGAAGATTTTTACCTTGTTTGTTAGTGAAATTAGTGAGTGAATTAGAGGAAATTGAATAGATGATACAAATTGAATAGTTGCATAAATTTATAGTTCATTTGGATGAAATTGAAAATTACAATCTGTAAATGTGAGGAAACAAATTAATTGCGTTTTTGTTGTTTGTTGTTGGTGTGTATGTTTATATTTTTATAAACTTTTGTTGTTTGTTTTTTATTTTTCAAATAATTGCAAATAAACTTTAAAAAGTACACACAGGTGTACTAATTGTCACGAATGTCGTAAAGTGAAGCTATTGTATTGTATATATTGAAAGAACTCTTTCCTTTTAAAGAAGTGCTAGTTCAAAGATCATCTTGTGCATATTATAAAATTATTGTTTGGAAAAACAATAAAATTAAAAATGTATTTATGACATCATCCAACCAAAAAAAAGATGAAAAGAAAATACTGTTTTAGGGACATTTGAGTAATTTCTTGCAATTTAAATTCCATAATTTTATCAGAAATTTGAAAATATATAATTCATTATCCTTTTTCCATCTTTCTAAATCTTATGGACTTTTGAGATCATATTTTGAGTTTAAAGTAAAGTGGAAATACATTAAACTCAAAAAAATATCAATATTATTATTGTCCAAAAGTAGAAGAGATATTTGTAATTTTTTACAATGCATATAAATAAATAAAATATACCGTTACTAGATCCTCCAAGCTTGTAATAGTTGAACTAAAAAAATAATTTCGTTGTGATAATTTATTGTGATCCTTCTGATAAAATCTAAAAAAACCCCAAACTTTAGGAGATAAGAACTAACATTTTAATACCTAGATCGAATATTTTATATAAAGAGAAAGATAAATATAATAATTAATAATACTGCTTTACCGACGTAGTAATAATAAAATCCCAGAAGATTTGAAATTTTTTGATATCAACATGGAGCCCCTACTATATTTACAGAATTTTATTCATTGTCGTTTTTATGAGTTAAAAAAAGAAACACCCAAATATCTTTCATCTTGTGTGTGGCGGATGAGATTCAAATCTTGATGAAATACATATATATATTCAAAATCAAACGGAAGAGATTTAGATTTTAGAAGAAAGGAAAATGAATGAATTTCCCAAAAAAAAAGAAACCGAGAGGATGAACAACCTGAAATTCCATTTAAAGATCAGTTGGAAACTCAGAAATGCTCTGTAAATGAGGCCTCCACACTCCCACCCGCCCCCGCCGCTTATCCTTCTGTCCCGTCGATAATTTCTCCGACAGTATTTCACTCAGATACCGATCCGAAACCACCAAATTATTCGTCGCGCCGCCGGTTACCGGTAATTCCTTCTTCTTCTTCTTCTTGGTCGACCTGGGCTTTTCCGGCGCCGGAGGAAGAGGCATGAGAAAGTAAATTTTTCCCCGTTGGAGGTGGGCGTCGGGCGGGACGATGACGATGTTGGGGAGAAGGGCGAGGCTGTCGTGGGAGTGGGAGGAGGGTTTTTTGAGGACGTGTTTTGGATTGGCCTTCATGACGTCACTTGCCCGGATGGTGCCGGCGATCTCCTCGACGTGGCCATTGCAATGGACGATTCTGATGACGTCGAGAGAGCCACATGGGAGTATGCAGGAGATGCAGCATCTAATGGCGTTCTTCATCGGCGGCGATTTCAATTAATTTCTGGTTTCTCATAAAGAGAGAAGAAGGATATGGAATTCAAGGGAAATTAAGAGAGTTGAAGTTGAAAGCCTTATTTTTTTCTTTTGGGTTCGGAAAATTAATTTGTGTAACCAATGATGGCTATATATATATCCTTTTTAGCTTTTGGGTTTGGGTTCCTTTTGAATTACATCTCAAAAGTGTGATATGTATATATACGAAGAGAAACAATTTTAATTTATTTTTCTGATGGGTGATGGGTATGGATGAAATTCATGGCATTAATAATTGGCACTCTCCCCATGTACTTTCCCTTTTGGATCCATCAGTCGCAGGGTCCCTCCCCACCCTCTCCTTCCCCCAGCTTCAATAATTTGGTTTCATACACACCATTCTTTTTTTTTTTTCTTTTTTTTTTTTTAACCATATGTTATGAGTGACATATACAGATCAACAAACCAAAAAAAAAAAAAAATAGGACTAAAAGATATACACAGATTTACTTAATTTTTATTTTTTTTTTTGTGAGAAGAGAACAGAGAGATTAAAGTAAAAATAATTAATAGAAGATTTATATATATGATATTCTTATTCTGACTTAAATGGATTGAACTAAAATAAGGTCCAAAATAGAATATTGATTAGCGAAACTCCAATAAATATAGGGGGCGTTGCTTCCGAACTCCCAAAACTGGATGCTTCGTCCCTGGACCCCAACTCGCTAATCGAGTAGCGAGACTCCGTGTTTGGTCATTGCCAAATAACAGATTCAAAGCATTCCAACATAATATGTGGTGGGATTTAGAAGCTCTGACCTCTCAATTGAGTACACTTTTTATGTCCGTTGAACTATGTTGCAACCCCTAATGTTTTCCGCTTTTAGGATACATCATTATCCAACCATTTCATTAAGCATATACACCCAATAATAAAAGATTAGTTGATGGTTGATTGTTGATGTGAGAAATTCAATGGAAGAAGTTGGAATAATATAATCTCTGTCCCTCTGGCCGTCGTAACAAATAGTAGGTGGAAGCTAAGGGGAAATCTTGTTTGAGGAGAGGAGAGGGAAATTTCAGGTTGAGGTTCAGATTTGTTGGCTTTCATGACACATGATCCATCCCCAAACCAAATGTCAACTGAGCTTTTGTTTTTTGTTTTGTTTTTGGTTAGAAGTGTGTTTTGAGTCGAGTGGAGTTGTTGTATCTACTCTCTCCATCTATCTTTCTTATATACACACGACACAACTTTGAGAACTCCAACCAAATATGTATTCATTTCAAACACAAAATCATTACGTAAAAACAAAACTCTTCATCTTTATTTATAAACAAAACCTAAATAAAGCATCTAGTTTTGTACATTGAATTTGTACCATAAAGGATCCATTTTATTCATTTTCATTTAAATACGGATTCATTCAATTTTTGTTCTGCAATTAACTAAACTTTCGTCTTTCAAATGTTTCCAAAAATAAAATTGAAAGTTTTTTTTTTCTCTCTGATTGGAGGAAGGGTGCCCTCTTCATTTTGGGTTAATGTCCCATCAAATATATGCCCCGCCCATTTGTTAGTGGGCAGCATGTGAATTTGTGGTATGAAGAGAAGGGAGGGGTCCATCCAACATATTTTTTTTTTTTTTTTTTTTTTGTCAAATCAATTTTACTCTCAACCATATAAAGTTTGTGTAATAATTACTTTTGTAACTTTTAAGATTTTAACTTACTTTAGTTTCTAATACTTGGGTGGAGATTTAAAAGCTCTAAATATTTCCATCCATTACTTATTAATGTCTTTTAACTATTAACTAGTTGTATAATTTAGGTTTAAATTGATACATTTAAATTAGTATGATGTATCGACTAGTGACTATGAGATTTTAGGTTTAATCTTTCACTTCACATGTTATAAAAAAAATTCTTAAATTGACAACATGATTAATTATAATTAGTTTGAATCGGATTAATGAATCATATTGTGTGATATTTTATTTTAATGTTTAAAACTTTAGTAAGTCCATGTGTTGAGAAACATGAAATTAAAATGAATTAGACTAGAAATAATCTTATTTAATTTTAGGGCAAAAATCAATCTATACTCCTAAATTTTGAGAGTTGTATCAATTAAACCCCTAAACTAATAGTTATATCAATTACCCTAAACTTCCATAAGTGTATCAATTTACATCATCGGTTAGTTTTCGCAAGTATGAAAACTTATAATTATATCAATTAAACTCCTAAACTTTCATATAATTGATTGACTAATGAAAGTTTAGGGGTTTAATTGCTAAAATTAGAAGTATCCACATGTTTAAATTAAGGGTTTTAAAATAAAATCTAATAATTGGTATAAATTGATACAATTATATAAAAAATATTGATTTTAATTGATATAATCATTAGTTGGAAATTTTAATTATATTGATATAACCTTCCAAAGTTAGAAATATAATGTCAAATTCAACATAGTTTAAATGATATATGATAAATACCTTTGAGAAAAGTAATTTAAGAATATAAATTGATTTTTTTCATCAATTTGGAGATGTAAGTAATAATGGGTGTTTAAAAATTTCTACTATTTTGTTTTTGAATTTTTAGTTAGATTTTTGTTGACTTTGTGACACGTGTCTGCAATTCCAATCAAAGAATGAAACTTTTAGGGGGAAGAACTTTAGTTTAAATGGAGAATAAAAAAAAGAGGGCTAAAAATGTGACCTAGTAGTAATTTTAATATTAAAAGCTATTTGATGACAGTTTTGAATTTCTTTTTTCGAAGGCAAATTTCGAAACAGTTTTTTTATCATCAATTTTTGGTTTTATATGTAATTATTCTATCCTTCAAAACACTTTGGATTATATGATGTGACAACCATCAAAAGTATAAATACATATGATATGACAATTCATATTTTATTCCATATTATCAATTTTTCAGGCCTCTCTTTGGTCCTTCTGAGCAAAGAGAATTTTCTTTAAAAAAATATTTTATCGTATATGGAAAAATCTCTCTTTGCAAGAGAAAATGGTTCTTTTTGGTACAGCATTATTTTTTTTAAAAAAAAGATGAGATTATTTTCATAAAGGAAGCCTAAAGAATAAAAAACAAATGGGGAGGGATGAAAAACAAATAAAAGAGAGCTAAAAAGAAAGGAAGATGTGATCAATTTTTTTTTTTTTTTTTAAGTACACTGACCAACTTAATAATTAATTGCTTGAACATAGGCTCAATTGACATAAAGTTGTGTCCTTGACTAAAAGGTCATGGATTCAATCCTCACACTAATTAAATACGTTTATATATAAAAAAAAAACAACTTAATAATTAATATATAGTTTAAAGTAAATGTCGAGACATTTAATATATCTTTAAATGAGAACATGTTAAATTTTGTTCTTATAATATCTTAAAAATAAATAAAGTATGTCAATATGAACATAGTTGATATAATATACGATAATATACGATAATATACAATCTAGTGACAAAAAAAAAAGTCAATGATTTAATTTTGTTTTAAAAATAATAATAAATAAATAAGGTTGGAATATGAATTGAAAATAAATATATATATATATGATTTTAAATAGAACTATATTTTTAAATATACAAAATATCAATACTCAAATAAAACCTAATATTTTAATGCAATATGTAAAAACCTATTAGGGAATTACCGGATTAGGAAACTAGTTAGTGTTTAGTTAGCATTTAGTTAGTTTTCCTATTAGAGAATTACCGGATTAGGAAACTAGTTAGTGTTTAGTTAGCATTTAGTTAGTTTTCCTATATGTTTTGGGAGTTTAGGGTTGTATAAATACATCCGATTCTAATGAGAAAACTTAAGACAAAAACAAAGTTTATCAAAGAAACACAAGTTGTTTTAGCATGGTATCAGAGCAAAGATCTTGTTAAACTCGATCATACAACGCTAGGGCGGCGGCGATTCTGCCGCCGCCGCCCAACTTTGTTCCTCCGATGGGTGAAGTGAGTTCGCCCAACCTTATTCCTCCGATTTTGTTTGATTTTGTATGAGTTCTAGTTTGTGTTGTTCAAGAGAAGAAGATGAAAAAAATGATCTATATTCTTCTTCAAGAAGAAGAAGAAGAACTGAAGCCGCCGCCGCTCAGTTCAGATGTGAAGTCGTCGTCCAGAGCTGGTGGTCCAACAAAGCTGCCATAGCTCGGGAGGAGTTCCGACGAAGATGGTTTGTGCTCTTTTTTTTTTTATATTTTTATTTTTGAATGATGAAAATAGATAATAGAAGAAAAGAAAAAGAAGAGATACCGATCTGAATTGTTATTTCGAACATATGATGAAAAAAAAAAAAAAATAAACAAACAAACAGATCTGAAAATCTGAAGAAATGAAGGAAGGAAGAAAGAAAAGAAGAAAAAAAAAAAAAAAAAAAAAAAAAAAAGAAGAAGATCTGAAAATCTGAAGAAATGAAGGAAAGAAGAAAGAAAAGAAGAGAAGAAGGAAGAAGAAGAAAAGAAAAAAAAAAAAAAAAAAAAAAAAGTCAGAATAGATTGAAAAAAAAAAAAAAAGGGCGGGCCTTTTGCCGCCCAAATGAAGGAAAAAAAAAATGTTTATTTTTTTTTATTATTATTTTGTTTTTGCTTGGACACTGTTCCAAAAAAAAAAAAAAAAAAAAAAAAAACTGATGGCTGTTTGCTGTCCGAAATGAAAAAAAAAATGGGTCTTTGGTGACTCAATCTAGCACACATGATCGTGTGTTCGATGATGATAAATGAAGGGAACACTGAGGCGAAAACCTCTCCTTCGATTTACTGAAGGGAACACTGAGGTGGAAATTCTTCGTCCTCTCCTTCAACAAACATGGAATTTGATTTGTGAAGCACCGGCCCGTGTTCGGAAGCTCGCAGATTTTTTTCCAGATATTGCGTGGTCAAGCGATGATGCGAAGCCCGCATAAATTGAAAGATGTCATGATTGGCACCGACCTGAAGATTGGAGCACCAACCCACGTTTGGAGGCTCTTGGAAAATTGAAGATGCAATGCGCATCGTCCTGAAGTTTGCAACACCGACCCGCGTTCGGAGGCTGCAAATTTTTTTTACCATAATATTGTATCTTATTCCCACTGTATTTTCAAGTTGGGCATTTGTGACCATTCATGCTCCAACTTGAGGGAGGGTATTAGGGAATTACCGGATTAGGAAACTAGTCAGTGTTTAGTTAACATTTAGTTAGTTTTCCTATATGTTTTGGGAGTTTAGGGTTGTATAAATACATCCTATTCTAATGAGAAAACCTAAGACAAAAACAAAGTTTATCAAAGAAACACAAGTTGTTTTAGCAAAACCTATGGAAATATAAAAGTGATGATTAAAATATATACTATTTTATTCCTTTTTAAGATATAAAAGAAAAAATACAACAACATTTAGAAAATTAAGAATGGTGAAAAATGTCGGGATATAATCAAATTTGAAGGAAATGATTTTAAATGTCAGGATTTTAAAATTCCAAATTATAACTATAGTGAATGTAAGTTAAGATGTCAATGTTGATTCAGATCCAATACTAATGTGGATGATGATTCATTGTAGAGGTAGATTGCAGATTGTGAATGCATATCACATGTTGCTAACGCAAATTGTTTATTGCAGATGTCAGGTCAATGCGGATACTGAAGCTAAAGTCGATGCATATTCTAATGTTAATGATAATCACGATTTAATGTTAATTTTGATGGTTGATGCGCTATATAATACAGATTCTCATGGTTAAGAAATAAAAAATGTTTATTCACAATTTTAAGAAAAAAAAAAAATAAAAAAAAATAAGAAGAATTGCTCGCAATCAAAGGCTACGTCATACATTAACAATATAAACAAAACCTAACCAAAGTTGGGATTTGAATGGATTTTTGGTGGGTTTTGAGTCTCCAAATTTCTGAAAAACTATAGAGTTTTTTTGAATTAAGAGACACCAGGGATGATAATTTTTTTTTTTAATTAGGAGCACATATGAAATTTCACAATCAAATTAAAAAATGTAGGACAATTATCAAAATTAGGTCATAAACTTTCTAAAATTTTAAAATCACTTCAATTTTGACAATCATTTTTTAAATCAGGTCTGATTTTACCATTCTCCTTCACACTTCCAGATTTTGCAATTTTCCTTCACACTCCCATTTTTCATCTTCTTCTCCTTAAATTCCAAAAAAAATTAGCTTTAAAAAAAAATCTCAAATCTTTTCACATGTATAAATTCGTTACTTCGATTTTTCGATGCCGAAAGAGAGTCCAAGTTCAAGTCCATGACCTATCTTCTTAGAAATGCATCAAGTTTTTAGAAATCAAACAAATTTCATTGATGCAAACAATTTCAGTTTTCGAATTAATTGCGGGAGTTCAATGGGATAAATCTAGGGATTTCGAAGAGAAATGTCGTATTAATTCAAATTGCATTAATTCTTAATCTTTATCCGTTAAATTATCGGTCGCTGTAACTTATTGTGAAACCATTTGGGATTCACATCATTAGAGATTATTAAATAAAATAACTTACTGTTTAAAAAAAAAAAAAAAAAAAAAACTTACTTTTATTCTCCTGGTAAAAGGCATTCAAGGTTTCAATTCACTAAATCTAATAAAGTTGAACCAATTACGGTTAAATATAAAAAAAAAATAACGAGTTATTATTTTTTTTTTTTTAAAGAAAATATTTAAATTAGTGCAAAGGATTCAACCCGATCTCTAAATTTAACCAGTTATTATGAAATTTATATCTAATTCGGTGTTTGAATCTATATCTCGAAACTCAAAACAAAAAAAAGGAAATTCATGATGAATGACCTTTTTTGGAACCACATTTCAACCGAGGTCATTTTCTTTAAAATTAGATTGGGTGTTCCTCTTTTTTTTTTTTTCATTTTCTCTCCCATTTATTTTTCATTCTTTATTTATCCTTACTTATTTTTAAGATTTGGTTTTTTTTTTAAAAGATATTTTTTTCTACCTTCCAATATTTACTATCTTCGCCTCACTCCCTTTAAATATTTACTTATATATTCTCCCTCCCTTCTCATATTTATTAATTCGCAGTTCTTTGGTTCCTCTTTCAAGTGACACCTCCGCTATTTTTCTCGTTCCTTGAAATCATTTCTCAAGAGACACCTCCGCTATTTTTTTTTTGTCCCGATTTTAGCTAGCCTCGACGTGCTTGGTTATGTCGCCAGTTTTGGGTCTAGTTCTAAAGTGAAATTTCGAAGATTGTGCTAATGATCCATGACCAAATCAAAATTTGGTACATAAATTTAGAGAAATGGGGAAAGAGAATAAATTATGGAAGAATAAAAGGAGTAGAGATGTTAAATAGAAGAAATGAAACACTCTAAGCCATTGATCACACGAGTGCTTCAAGATGCAAATAAGGTTATGTTAGTCATGAGTTGTTCTGCACTTTTTGACATGTTAATTATTTAACCTTTGATTGTTTATGGTATTCTTATGTTTTTTTCTTTGATTGTTTATGGTATGTTATGTTTTTTTTTTTTTTTTTTTTGCTTTCTAATGAAATTGTTGTTAGCTCTCCGGAAGAATTTTGTAATTGTACAATTGTAAGTGTAATTCCAATTTGTAAAACTGAAAAATACAATGTAATTCTAGTTTGCAAATTTGAAAATACACTTTATATGCAATTTTGCAAATTTCAAATGGACGCAATTTCAAAATGATTGGAGTGAGTTGTAATCGCTTGAGGAGTGAATATGAAGCGAAGTAAGAATAGATTGGAGGCTTAATTATGAACTGCATTTGCATTTAAGGGTACTTGCAATCCGTGTAATTTTAAGTTGTAAATATGCAAATATACTATAATTGCAATTTTGCAAAACTGACAAATACACTGTGTTTACAATTTTGTACCCCTAATGGATTGAAAATGGTAGGAGAATTTTGCAAAAACTATGTTTTTTTCTTTGTTTCTTCATTCTTTTGTATAAACTATGTTTTTTTTCCTCTTCTATTCTTATGATATTTTTAACGTTTTTTTTGTTATTTTTAATTTTTGAAATTGGTAAGATTGAAAATGTAGGAGAATTTTGTATAACTTCTGATTTTTTTTTCTTTATTCTTATGATTTTTTACGTTTTTTTTAGAATTAGTTTTTGGAGAAAATATGGTAGGGGAGAGTTATGAGATTTGAAGGAGAGAATTATACGACTGGCCCCATATTTTAGCCCATTTGTAAAACTGACCCGGATATGAAAAATAAGTCAAATTGACCATTATTCTTATGATTTTTAGGTCAATTTTTTAGTTTTTTTTTTTTTAGAGTTAGTTTTTTAAAAAAAACTTGGGAGGGAGAGTTTATGACTAACCCCTATTTTAGCCCATTTGTAAAACTGACCCGGATATGAAAATAAGTCAAATTCATCATTTTTTTTGTTTAATATTATTTTCTAGTTCTAGCTGCTGTGGCGGGCTGATCTCGCTCTAGAGCTAGAGCGAGATCAACCCGCACCTCTAATTAGAGCTAAAAAATAATATTAAAAAAAAAGCTGACGGGAGAAGGTCAATTTGTTTTTTTTTTTTTTAGATCTGAGTCATTTTTACATCAAAATAACGTATAATTCTCCCATTTGAGGGGTAAATAAGGAAGAAAAAATTGTTAATCCCCTATTCTTCCTCTCTCCTCCCTTCGTAATTCTTGATTTACCGGGCTTTTTTTATGTTTTGTTTTGTTTTTAAAAATAAAACTCATCTCTCTTACAATATTTAATAAGCTTTGTTTTTCTATCTTCCAATATTTACCAATACCTTCTCAACTTTTCCGATATTTATCAAAATCTTCTCTCCCCCGATATTTATCCAGGGCTGAAATGAAAGTGAATTTCAAAACCAACGAGCTTCCTCCAACAGAATAGAAAGAGATAAATGTGAAGGTTTTGTAGGAAAAGGGGTATTCAATCATGCCCGTCTTTAAAACCCCCTTCAATGGCTACTCCGTCAAGTTCAGCCCCTTCTACGAGTCCCGCATCGCCGTCGCCACCGCCCAAAATTTCGGAATCCTCGGCAATGGTCGCCTTCACGTACTCGATCTCAATCCCGCCGGTCCAATCTCCGAGCACATCTCCTTCGACACCGCCGACGGAGTCTACGAATATAAATTGATTATTAGTTTAAATGATATATGATAAATACCTTTGAAAAGAGAAATTTAAGAATATAAATTGATTTTTTTCATCAATTTGGAGATGTAAGTAATAATGGGTGTTTAAAAATTTCTACTATTTTGTTTTTGAATTTTTAGTTAGATTTTTGTTGACTTTGTGACACGTGTCTGCAATTCCAATCAAAGAATGAAACTTTTAGGGGGAAGAACTTTAGTTTAAATGGAGAATGAAAAAAAGAGGGCTAAAAATGTGACCTAGTAGTAATTTTAATATTAAAAGCTATTTGATGACAGTTTTGAATTTCTTTTTTCGAAGGCAAATTGAGAAACAGTTTTTTTATCATCAATTTTTGGTTTTATATGTAATTATTCTATCCTTCAAAACACTTTGGATTATATGATGTGACAACCATCAAAAGTATAAATACATATGATATGACAATTCATATTTTATTCCATATTATCAATTTTTCAGGCCTCTCTTTGGTCCTTCTGAGCAAAGAGAATTTTCTTTAAAAAAAAAATTTATCGTATATGGAAAAATCTCTCTTTGCAAGAGAAAATGGTTCTTTTTGGTACAGCATTGTTTTTTTTTAAAAAAAGATGAGATTATTTTCATAAAGGAAGCCTAAAGAATAAAAAACAAATGGGGAGAGATGAAAAACAAATAAAAGAGAGCTAAAAAGAAAGGAAGATGTGATAATTTTTTTTTTTTTTTTTTTTAGTACAGTGACCAACTTAATAATTAATTGCTTCAACATAGACTCAATTGACATAAAATTGTGTCCTTGACTAAAAGGTCATGGGTTCAATCCTCACACTAATTAAATACCGTTTATAAAAAAAAAACTTAATAATTAATATATAGTTTAAAGTAAATGTGGAAACATTTAATATATCTTTAAATGAGAACATGTTAAATTTTGTTCTTGTAATATCTTAAAAATAAATAAAGTATGTTAATATGAACATAGTTGATATAATATACGATAATATACAATCTAGTGACAAAAAAAAGTCAATGATTTAATTTTGTTTTAAAAATAATAATAAATAAATAAGGTTGGAATATGAATTGAAAATAAATAAATATATATATATATATGATTTTAAATAGAACTATATATTTAAATATACAAAATATCAATACTCAAATAAAACCTAATATTTTAATGCAATATGTAAAAACCTATGGAAATATAAAAGTGATGATTAAAATATATACTATTTTATTCCTTTTTGAGATATAAAAGAAAAAATACAACAACATTTAGAAAATTAAGAATGGTGAAAAATGTCGGGATATAACCAAATTTGAAGGAAATGATTTTAAATGTCAGGATTTTAAAATTCCAAATTATAACTATAGTGAATGCAAGTTAAGATGTCAATGTTGATTCAGATCCAATACTGATGTGGATGATGATTCATTGTAGAGGTAGATTGCAGATTGTGAATGCATATCACATGTTGCTAACGCAAATTGTTTATTGCAGATGTCAGGTCAATGCGGATACTAAAACTAAAGTCGATGCATATTCCAATGTTAATGATAATCACGATTTAATGTTAATCTTGATGGTTGATGCGCTATATAATACAGATTCTCATGGTTAAAGAAATAAAAAAATGTTTATTCACAATTAAAAAAAAAAAATAATAAGAATTGCTCGCAATCAAAGACTATGTCATACCTTAACAGTATAAACAAAATCTAACCGAACTTGGGATTCGAATGGGTAACAATATAAACAAAATCTAACCTAACTTGGGATTTGAATGGATTTTCGGTGGGTTTTGAGTCTCCAAATTTCTGAAAAATTATAGAGTTTTTTTTTGGATTAAGAGATACCAGAGGGATGATAATTTTTTTTTTTTAATTAGGGGCACATATGAAATTTCATAATAAAATTAAAAAATGTAGGACAATTATCAAAATTAGGTCATAAACTTTCTAAAATTTTAAAATCACTTCAATTTTGACAATCATTTTTTAAATCAGGTCTGATTTTACCATTCTCCTTCACACTTCCAGATTTTGCAATTTTCCTTCGCACTCCCATTTTTCATCTTCTTCTCCTTAAATTCCAAAAAAAAAATAGCTTTAAAAAAAAATCTCAAATCTTTTCACATGTATAAATTTGTTACTTCGATTTTTCGATGCCGAAAGAGAGTCCAAGTTCAAGTCCATGACCTATCTTCTTAGAAATCATCAAGTTTTCAGAAATCAAACAAATTTTATTGATGCAAACAATTTCAATTTTCGAATTAATTGCGGGAGTTCAATGGGATAAATCTAGGGATTTCGAAGAGAAATGTTGTATTAATTCAAATTGCATTAACTCTTAATCTTTATCCGTTAAATTATCGGTCGCTGTAACTTATTGTGAAACCATTTGGGATTCACATCATTAGAGATTATTAAATAAAATAACTTACTGTTTAAAAAAAAAAAAAAAAAAAAAAAAAAAACTTACTTTTATTCTCCTGGTAAAAGGCATTCAAGGTTTCAAAATTCACTAAATCTAATAAAGTTGAACCAATTACGGTTAAATATATAAAAAAAAAAATAACGAGTTATTATTATTTTTTTTAAAGAAAATATTTAAATTAGTGCAAAGGATTCAACCCGATCTCTAAATTTAACCAGTTATTATGAAATTAATTTTCTTTTCATCCATATCTTCATTTATTTAAGTCTTAAATTAGGATTTTTTTTTTTTTTTTTTTCGAAATCAAGTCTAATTTTAATCGACATAATTGTAAAGGTGTTTTTAACTAAGAGGATTAAGGTTGAAATTTTCCAGTATTAATTAAATACTTTTAAAACAATTTTTTTTTTTTTTTTTTGAACAAATATTAATTCGGTGTTTGAATCTATATCTCGAAACTCAAAACAAAAAAAGGAAATTCATGATGAATGATCTTTTTTGGAACCACATTTCAACCGAGGATGACCTTTTTTGGAACCACATTTCAACCGAGGTCATTTTCTTTAAAATTAGATTTGGTGTTCCTCTTTTTTTTTTTTTTTTTTTTTTTTCATTTTCTCTCCCATTTATTTTTCATTCTTTATTTATCCTTACTTATTTTTAAGATTTGGTTTTTTTTTTAAAAAGATTTTTTTTTTTACCTTCCAATATTTACTATCTTTCCCTCTTCCAATATTTACTATCTTCGCCTCTCTCCCTTCGAATATTTACTTATATATTTTTCCTTCTCATATTTATTAATTCGCAGTTATTTGGGTTCCTCTTTCAAGTGACACCTCCCCTATTTTTCTCGTTCCTTGAGATCATCTCTCAAGACACCTCCGCTATTTTTTTTTTGTCCCGATTTTAGCTAGCCTCGACGTGCTTGGTTATGTCGCCAGTTTTGAGTCTAGTTCTAAAGTGAAATTTCGAAGATTGTGCTAATGATCCATGACGAAATCAAAATTTGGTACATAAATTTAGAGAAATGGGGGAAAGAGAGAGAATAAATTATGGAAGAATAAAAGGAGTAGAGATGTTAAATAGAAGAAATGAAACACTCTAAGCCATTGATCACACGAGTGCTTCAAGATGCAAATAAGGTTATGTTAGTCTTGAGTTGTTTTGCACTTTTTGACATGTTAATTATTAAACCTTTGATTGTTTATGGTATGTTATGTTTTTTTTTTTTTTTTTGCTTTCTAATGAAATTGTTGTTAGCTTTTCAGAAGAATTTTGTAATTGACAATTGCAAGTGTAATTCCAATTTGTAAAACTGAAAAATACAATGTAATTCTAGTTTGCAAATTTAAAAATACACTTTATATGCAATTTTGCAAATTTCAAATGGACGCAATTTCAAAATGATTGGAGTGAGTTGTAATCGCTGGAGGAGTGAATATGAAGCGAAGTAAGAATAGATTGGAGGCTTAATTATGGACTGCATTTGCATTTAAGGGTACTTGCAATCCGTGTAATTTTAAGTTGTAAATATGCAAATATACTATAATTGCAATTTTGCAAAACTGACAAATACACTGTGTTTACAATTTTGTACCCCTAATGGATTGAAAATGGTAGGAGAATTTTGCAAAAACTATGTTTTTTTCTTTGTTTCTTCATTCTTTTGTATAAACTATGTTTTTTTTCCTCTTTTATTCTTATGATATTTTTGACGTTTTTTTGTTATTTTTAATTTTTGAAATTGGTAAGATTGAAAATGTAGGAGAATTTTGTATAACTTCTGATTTTTTTTCTTTATTCTTATGATTTTTTATGTTTTTTTTAGAATTAGTTTTTGGAGAAAATATGGTAGGGGAGAGTTATGAGATTTGAGGGAGAGAATTATACGACTGACCCCATATTTTAGCCCATTTGTAAAACTGACCCGGATATGAAAAATAAGTCAAATTGACCATTATTCTTATGAGTTTTAGGTCAATTTTTTAGTTTTTTTTTTTAGAGTTAGTTTTTTGAAAAAATCTTGGAGGGAGAGTTTATGACTAACCCCTATTTTAGCCCATTTGTAAAACTGATCCGGATATGAAAATAAGTCAAATTGACCTCTGACATCATCATTTTTTTTGTTTAATATTATTTTCTAGTTCTAGCTGCTGGGGCGGGCTGATCTCGCTCTAGAACTAGAGTGAGATCAACCCGCGCCTCTAATTAGAGCTAGAAAATAATATTAAAAAAAAAGCTGACGATCTGAGTCATTTTTACATCAAAATAACGTATAATTCTCCCATTTGAGGGGGGTAAATAAGGAAGAAAAAATTGTTAATCCCCTATTCTTCCTCTCTCCTCCCTTCGTAATTCTTGATTTACCGGGCTTTTTTTATGTTTTGTTTTGTTTTTAAAAATAAAATTCATCTCTCTTACAATATTTAATAAGCTTTGTTTTTCTATCTTCCAATATTTACCAATACCTTCTCAACTTTTCCGATATTTATCAAAATCTTCTCTCCCCCGATATTTATCCAGGGCTGAAATGAAAGTGAACTCCAACAGAATAGAAAGAGATAAATGTGAAGGTTTTGTAGGAAAAGGGGTATTCAATCATGCCCGTCTTTAAAACCCCCTTCAATGGCTACTCCGTCAAGTTCAGCCCCTTCTACGAGTCCCGCATCGCCGTCGCCACCGCCCAAAATTTCGGAATCCTCGGCAATGGTCGCCTTCACGTACTCGATCTCAATCCCGCCGGTCCAATCTCCGAGCACATCTCCTTCGACACCGCCGACGGAGTCTACGACGTCTCTTGGTCCGAATCTCACGACTCCCTTCTCGTCGCCGCCATCGCCGACGGCTCTGTCAAGCTCTACGACCTCGCCCTTCCCCCCACATCTAATCCCATTCGATCCTTCCACGAACATACTCGCGAGGTTCACTCTGCAGACTACAATCCTGTTCGTCGCGACTCTTTTTTGACTTCCTCTTGGGACGATACCAGCAAGCTCTGGACCCTAGACCGTCCCACCAGCGTCCGAACATTCAAAGAACATGCCTATTGCGTCTATTCTTCCGTTTGGAACCCTCGTCACGGCGATATCTTCGCTTCCGCCTCCGGCGATTGCACCGTTCGCATTTGGGACGTGCGCGAGCCAGCCTCCACAATGATCATCCCGGCTCACGATTTCGAAGTTCTATCTTGCGATTGGAATAAGTACGACGATTGTTGTATTGCCACGGCTTCGGTCGACAAATCGATTAGGGTATGGGATGTGAGGAGCTACAGGACCCCGGTTTCTGTGTTGAATGGCCATGGATATGCAGTTAGGAAAGTGAAATTCTCCCCGCACCGACAGGGTTTGATAGCGTCCTGCTCCTACGATATGTCTGTGTGTTTGTGGGATTACATGTTGGAGGATGCTCTTGTTGGGAGATACGATCATCACACCGAATTCGCTGTAGGAATCGATATGAGTGTGCTTGTTGAGGGGCTTCTTGCGAGCACTGGATGGGATGAGCTTGTTTATGTATGGCAGCATGGGACTGATCCAAGAGCCCCCTAAGAAAGTAATCATTTTTCTATTTCCTAAGAATTTATGAGTTTGTTCTTATCATGCTACAGTTCATAGATTTTAAGTGAATAAGCCATTTTAGTGTTACTAAAAATGAAAATGCGCTACTTGTTGGCAGTTTATATGATGGTTCAAGATTGAACGACGAGTGTGTTATTATAGTCATTTACTTTGTTCAAGATTGAATACAAACTTATTTTTCTCTGGAACTTGGATCTTCATTGGACTTGACATGTTTGTGAGTGAGTTTTAAATCATTTTTGTCATGTTCAAAATTGGACTGAAACATGTCTTTAATCATTCAAAATCAATTTAGCGTTTAGTTTTACACTTTTAAATGTGGTTTTCTTACCATCAAAATTGATTTTGAGCAATTAAAAACATGTTTCGAAGTGATTTTGAAACTGACAAAAGTGATTTTAACCATTTCAAAATCACTCTCATACATGCCTCTAGTCTTTTACCCATCTTTGTACGATTCTTCAACTGATTCAATATAAATCCACTGAAAAGTAGTGTCAGAATATTACCATTGCGAACAAATGCCTACTAGTCTTGTACTCAAAGAGTCTTTATCTCATTGTTCAATTTGTTGAATGCTGCTGTCTCTGACATTGTGAAGGACTTAGTATG
This sequence comes from Herpetospermum pedunculosum, assembly GCA_028017165.1. NCBI lineage: Eukaryota > Viridiplantae > Streptophyta > Magnoliopsida > Cucurbitales > Cucurbitaceae > Herpetospermum > Herpetospermum pedunculosum. The sequence continues at coordinate 74,114,625 of CM051525.1, forward strand.
TAACAGTGAGCATATTCCATAGTTTTAAATTCTATTATCTTCCTGCTAGAGTATTAAGTGAATGTTACATTTTCGTGAGATTCCTCTTTTATGGCCATCTTATTTGCTTATATAGGGTCGTTGTCATGTGAGGTATTGTAAGACTATTATTTGTTTGATCTGTTCTGTAACTTCTATTTTTGTAAGACTAATAATTTTTTACATGCTCCGTAACATATGTTTGTCTTATATTAAATGTTCTAGCTTTCTTTGTGTTATCGTTATCTTTAAGTCATTTTGCTGCCAATGCATTCTTTTTTGTGATTTCACGTTGAAGAACTTGAGATGATTTTCCTGGAATGAATGTTCAGAGTTGTAGGCTGTGGATTCTTTTGTCTTCTTCTTCTGAAACCCCTTGCGCATGCATCACATGGATTTTTTTTTTCCATATTTTGATTTTGACATTATCTTTGGATATATTGATTATTGACTGTAATCCTAGGCTGCTAGGCGTTCATGCTTGTGTGAACATGAGGTAGACAACCTATATGGATGCTAACTTGAAATTTTATGGGATGAATCATTGGGTGCATCATTTCAGCGGGAGGGAGGACTAGAATAAGAAAACTAGAATAGAAGCTTAGCGGAAGTCGGGCTATTGTAGAACAAGATAGGAAATTCACTGGTTAGTGATCGGTTTAGACTTGGAGTGAGTTTAATACTTTTTTTTCTTGAAGCACCACCTTGTAAAAAGAACTAATGATGTGCTTCCTCTAAAAGCACTTTTGCCTAAGTAACTAAATACCATGAAAATTTTGGAAAAGTGCTTTTAATGGGTCAAAAGCATTTTATCCCAATCCCACCTTTATTCTTGTAGTTCATTTATAATCAATAAGAACTCTGTGTGAACCTTTCTTTAGTCGTTCCTTAACCTTTCAGTCATGCATTCAATCTCCTTTTAGTAACTATGTTCTGACTTGAACTTCAAATATAGAAATTGTCAAAGTTATTAGTATAGACTGAAAGGGGCAGAAATCATAGAGCACTCTCTTGCTTATTCGAAATCACAACAGCTTTAGCTGGAGGGTAGTATCTCATAAGTTACTGGAAGCATAAGCCAAAACGTTCGTGTGATAGCTTTTCAGATGGTAGTTAATTTGAGAAGTTCATATATATTCTTGATGCCTTTATGTACCTACTCTATATTGTATATGTTCTGACTTGCGAACTGTAGATGTATGGTGGTAGAAAAGACTACAATCGCACTCTGTATTTGAATCTAGATCCAGAATGGTACTCATCTTGACCTTGTCTAGAAGAGTTTAGTTTGGAGCTCTTTGAAAATGCAGAAAGGAATGGTTCATAGCTGTGGAGAACCTCAGTTTTGTTACACAGCAGTTGGCAGAAAGGAAAGAGAGAAATGGTCAAACAATTGACTCATTAGGTAAGATAAGGTAAAGTAGAATTAGGATTAGGATTAGGATCCTAGAGTTACTCCACATTTTGTTTATTGGTTTGGGAGTCTATAAGAAAAGGCTACTTGATTTGACCATAATTGACTCCAAGTTTCAAATTTTGGAGGTTGTACCTTCCGTCAATCACACTTCCATCTATATATATTTTAGTTTTTTATTTTTCAATTTCATCCCTAATTTCTTATAAGAGTGTCAATTTCACCTTTAAATATTGAACTTTTTCAATCAAATCTTTACTGTCACTAAATTTTAATTGAAAACTTCTATGTATTACGAGATTAAAATGAATATATAAATGCAAGTTACTTAGAAGTTTTAGTGACTATATATAAAGACGAGTGGCAAAATTTATGGGAAAAAGTCAAAATATCATAAGTGATTAAACTTTTGAGCTAAGCCATGAAGTTAGCCCAAGCTCAAATGGTATTTTTAGGCCCAATAGACTTTGGTTGGGTCAATAATGACAACAAAGACTCCCTAATATTCCTCTCCATTTTTTCTCAAACATTACAATTCAAATAGAGAAATAGTCTCCTTTTTCATCATGTATTTCATAAATGTCATTGATATTTAACTTTTTCTTCCATTAAGCTTTAAGCTTTAAGCTTTAAATATTACGCTTAACTTTTGGCTTTTTTAAATCTGGCTTCTAATTTTCAAAAAATTTAAACAATTTTATAAAATTTTGTATATTTTATATTTGGTTTAGATTGTATGATGTATATTAATTTTTTTATTAAATAAAATTTAAATTATTTATATTGTTCATTCATATATATATATATATATTTTTTTGTGACTTTTTTCATATTTATCTTATTATGAAAACTTCAATTAAAATTTGAAATATTATGGCATTATATTTCATGGTTTAATGTATACTAACTTTTTTTTCTTTATTTACCTTTTGTCGTGAGTCTAACATTTTTTTCTGACCAACTTCATATCTTGAAGTATTTCAATTTTTTCAATGTATATATTTGATTTATATATTATAAACCAACATATATACTTTGTTTATATACTACAATTCAATATATATATTTCGTTTATATACTATAATCCAATATATGTACTCGTTTATATAATATAATCCAACAAAAATATTATAGTAAATTTTATATTCCTTATTTAGATTGTCATTTAATGTATATTATTTTTTCTCTATTTACATTTTGTTGTGAGTTAATATTTTTTTCCGCCTAATTCCATATCTAGAAATCTTTCAACTTTTCTAACGGATATATTTGGTTTATATACTATAATTCAACATACACACTACGTTTATATACTATAATCCAATTCTTTTTTATAATACTTTTAATCAATTAATTGTTATTACAACTAAACATAATATTAGATCATTTCAATTTTTTGTCGTGTTCTACCTTAGTCAAGCTGAAATTTAATTAGAAGATTAAGTACATTTGTGTATTTGGAGTCTATGAAGTGTCTATGAATGTCTATTCAAATAAGGGGTGAGGGTTTTTATTTAAAAAAAAAAAAACAACTGTGAACCCCAATTTTTGAAAGTAGAACATTGTGGTGTTGGTGTAGATATGATAACTTATTTGACATACTTGACTTTCTCATATAACAATGGGGAGAATTTCTAGTACATCCGTGGTATGGAAAATCTCCATACCACTGCCTTTAAATGACTGCCACGTGGTGAAAGGTTATTTAACTTAACTAACTATGGTTTAGCTGGGACCCACTTTTTTAAATTTATTTTTCTCCTACTAAAAAAATTTAATAAATACATTATTTATTTAAATTCTCTCTCCTCGTTTTCTCTATCTCTGCTTCATTTTCTACTTCAATAGTGTTGTCTACTCCAATAGAATTTAAGTCAATATCACCTACATGAATTATAATAATTAACTTTACAATATATAAAACAAAAAGTGTAATCTATATGTTCAATTAGGAAGAAAACTCACTCATATGTAGTTCTTCCGAGCTAACCATTGATTCGGCAACAAAACTAACAATTAAACCTAAAATTAACAATAACTCTACTCAAAATAACAAATATATATATATATATATATATATATATATATATATATATATATACATAATGAAACTTCATAAGAAAAAAAAACAAATACTAAAATGCAACATACTTAAATATTTGCTCTAGTAGATATCCAAATGTAATCCAAATATTTTCTGCATTTAAAAAAAATAAAAATAAAGAAATATTAGAAAGGAAGTGAAAAACAAAGAAAAGAGAATGAAATAAATGGATGTAGAACATAAACCTTCTCCAAATCTAACCTGAAAAATTAGCTTAACGGTGAAGATGAAGAAAAATAAAGTTTTGAATATATTTTAAATATCAATGAAGAAGTTGAATAATATTAAAAAGGAAAAAAAAAAATTGAGAATGCAAAGAGTCAAAGAAAAGAAAAAAAAAATTAATAAAAAACGAGGAGAGAGAATTTAAATAAATAATATATTTATTAATTTTTTTAGTAGGAGAAAATAATAAATTTAAAAAAGTAGGTCCCAGCTAAACCATCTTAGTTAAGTTAAATAACCTTTCACCACGTGGCAGTCATTTAAAGGCAGTGGTATGGAGATTTTCCATACCACGGATGTACTAGAAATTCTCCCATAACAATTGCGAGCTACATTGTCAATTGCCAGACTACTGAATATTGATGGCTCGTGATTTGTCATTACTTTAATATAAAATTAAAAAAATATAAAATAAAAAAAACCAAAGCAATTATTGGAATTTCCTTAGTGTTTTGATCAGCGGACAATATGAAATTCCTTTTCTTTGTTTTTTTAGGGTATGTAAAAAAAGAGAATTTTTTTTCTTCTTTTTCTCGGGATGGGGAAAGTACTTTAACAAACCTCATTATTCTTGCTAAATGTGGGTTTCGTTTTAATGTCGTCTGATATTCAAACTTAAGCTACTGGTTTCTCTTATTTCGACTTTATCCCATATTAATGAATATTTTGATATGGTAGCTACACGACAATATTTGTGTTCCTTGACGTTTTAATAAATTAAAATATTATTTACCATAATCTTCCGCAGATTATTTAACCTCTCTATGTACCGATTTCCTTGAGGCTTTCATCCTTGCTTAAGGATAAATTACTTGACCTAGTAACTAGAAGCTAGGCTGGTAGCTCTATAATTTTTTTTAATTTAATAAATAACATATATAATACACTATTAACTTTTTAGAATTTTTGTTTAGCATAGTTTACTATATAAAAACTATGATCTCGATGATGTTTCGATAAGCCTCACTTAGTCCTTCAAATAATCAGGTTTAATAACATATTTGAACTATATATTCCTTGTTAATTGTTTTTTCTTTTTTTATGGAGTCCAACATATATCGACATAGATTTCAAACCTGGTCGATAATATATTTTTTAATCAATTTAATTATGTTCAACTAGTTTATTGTTGCATGTTTAACATTACATCCTTATCTCAACAATTAAAAAAAATAAAAAAAAATATTATATATTATGAGTTTATGGGATATGATATTATGATGTGTGTGTTTGTTATATATAATAATATACATGCAATGAATGTCAACCAATAATAATGACCTCAAAAATCAAAATACCCTTAAACCCAACACAACAACACTGCAAAACTTCATTCTCTCTCTCTCTCTCTCTCTCTGCATGCCCTCTAATTATTATTGCTTACAATTATCTCTGATTTTGCAAAAATAAGAGACCACATTATTATTATTATCTCCTCTGCATTGAACCAACTTTAAATTCACTTCACTTCACCAAAAACTAATGGTAGCTATAATATATATATATATGATATGATATGACATCACAAATATAGCATTATTTAAGAAAGGGAAAGCTGAGTGGTAATTATTTCTTGAGTTGTAGTAGTAGTAGTGGCTCCTTTATTACTACTCTTTGTTGTGTTTGTGAGGTGTTGGCTCAATCTTAGCTGCAGCTCTGGTGGTTCCCATTCCTCTGATCTCCTCTTTTGATCCAACATTATTAATCTCTCATCTTTCTTCATCATCATCTGCCTTATCTTTACATCACTCCTCCTTGGATCAATATTATTATTATTCATTCTTCTCATCTTCCATGCTCTTTCTCCCAAACTATTCCATCTACTCATCTTTTCCTCCAAAACTTGGCTACACCCACATATCAACTCACATTAATAAACACATTCCGTTAAAAATCAATTTCTGATCGTATGTAAATTATGTTTAAAAGTGTAAAATCAAATATTATTAAAAATGATTAAATGCATATTTTGAAGCGATTTTGAATATGACAAAAGTAATTTGAACCATTTCAAAATAATTCTCGTACATGTTTAAGAGAGAGTGATATATATACCTGTAAGGTTTGGGATGATAGGGTGAGTGAGAGTGTAAAAGTGTTCTGACTGTTCCAAAGTGAGTATGGAGATGCCTTGTGAGTGAATGGTGGCTTGTTTGTTGGAGCAACATGCTCATCCTCGCACTATAATATCCTCCATGCATCACCCCATCGCATGCTTCTCGTATAACTATTTTGTTTTTGTTTTCACAAAAAATGATACTTTATTAAACGTACGTAGGTAAGAAACATACAAAAAGAACAGATTACATAAAAGCTTGTCACTTTAAATCTATACTAACAACATATCATAACTCATAAAGAGTTTAGGGTTTAGGGTTTAGGGTTTAGGGTAAGGATTTAGTCGACCTACAAATATATATATATATATGAAAAGTTCGAACTTTTACTTGGATTCAACAACCCTTTTTCTCCTTATATCAAGCATGCTAAATGTGGAGTGGACAACAAATGTCTACTGATCTCAAACCAACCTTTTCTACTTGCACACAATAAATAAAAGCATTTACTTTTTAGTTTCTTCTACAATCATTTTTGTCTCCCCTTATACAATCGATCAAAACATGCCCGTTAAATGTAGCTAGGGGATTTAACTCAAAATAAATAAATGGGTTTTTTTCTTTTTCTGTTTCGTAATTATATATGATAATGAATTGATGAATAGTTCTATCAATTTGATTGCTTTTCTTCTTAATATCTCTACATAATACTTGGGATAACCTTAATCTCATAGATTATAATAAATATAGAAACCCTAATTTGTACCTTGACCAGTTTGGTCGAGCTTCTTACTTCGATACATCTGAAAAATCAATGTATATATAAGTGATTAGGGTTAGGGAAAGCAAAACTTATCACAAATTATAATTAAAAGAAAAAAGAGTATTTTTTTGAAGTACCTGTAAATGGCTTTTAACATGGGCAATGCTAAGTCCTCTTACATTCATCAGCTGAAGAACCAACTTGGGTGTTGCTCCTACAATATAATTATAAATATATAATCATTCATTATTAAGCCACTAGATCAAGTAAAATTCTAATAAATCATAAAGCTAAACTGAATTTAAACTAAATTAAGTCAGGCCAAATAGCACAAACATATATAAAAGCTCTAAATTAAAAATGAAAAACTTAGTTGAAAAGAAAGAATAAGGATTGTATTACTCTCTTGGCCACCAAGCCTTTCGACAGCATGCACAAAATTGAGATGAAGCTCAGGAGTCCAACGTAGGCGAGGTACTTTTGATCTAACATACTGTCTCACTGTTGTCCTTGTTCTTAATGAGTTATTATCATGCTTATAATTACTTGAACTGCTTCCATATTTTCTAATTTCTTCATTTTCCTCGATACTCTCATCACCATCTTCAACCCTCGCCTCTTCATTCAAATCAAACAATGAGCACTTTCTTGTTGACAATGGTTTCAGATTATTTTCTTTGGCTTCCCGTTCATCGGTCCGGTCCCATTTCCGTCGGTCTCGAAAATTCAATAATAGGTTGCTGCTATACTGACAAGAGAAGCCAAAAAAAGAGAGTAAATTATTGTAACCAATCTAAGAAATTCTCAAAAGGTAAAATTTTAAGATGGGTGTAAATGGAAATTGGAAAAGGAATCAGCATTCAAATCACCTACATATATATAAGATATCAAGGGCTTTCTTAAGCACATAAATTAGGTTTCTTCCATATTAAACCTAAAAGCTTAAGGTAAATAATTTAATCATTGTTTAGAATCTATTTACAGAAGTTTTCAATATACAAGAGTGTTTTAAATATCAGCAATTGGAAGACTAATAATTAATTGAAGAGGATGGTCTGAAGTAAAAAGAAAGAAACAAATTATGAATAGAAGAAAGATATATGTATAAAAGAAATTTTGATGTTCATTGTTTGAAATATACAAACCATTAATTGAAGATGATGAGGTTGAGCCTGAACAGCTGAAAGGTTATATCTGATTCAATGTTGGAAGCGATTCTTGATCTGAAAAGCTGATTTTTCCGACTTCACATAGTCAAGATGAACTCAAATAATCCAGTTGATTTTAGGCCAACTGATGTTTATATTGAGAAAGAGAAGAGAAAAGGAGAAAGAGTATTGAGATATAAGTTAGTTTGATATATAGGTTTGATTTTAATATTGGAATCAGATATATATTCTTGGACTTTCATTCAAGCACATTTTTTTGTGGAAAAAAAAAGTAAGAAAGTGACCATATTTGTGGATCCCTCTCACAACTTGTGGTTGTAATAATAATAATACAATAATGCTAATCAATGGGGTTTAATTTCCACAAAAACTGTTGGAAATATTCATGTGACTGCTTTTTTTTTTTTCTCTCATTCCTCTCTCTCTTTCACCTTAATTGACTTGGTACTTCACATACCTACAAAGTTTTCCTCCAATAATTTAATAGACTAGACTAGATCAGACCGTGTTTGATAATTATTTCGTTTTTTTTTTCTTTTCATAAATTTATGTTTATTTTCTCCTCGGTTTTTTTATTTGTGTTTCTCCTTTCTGGGAGAAACGTATGCATTTTTGGTCAAATTCTAAAAAAAAAACAAATTTTTAAGGCTTCCTTCGATAATTATTTGGTTTTTGATTTTTTAAAATTAAGCCTATAAACAACACATTCCTTATGGCTTACTTTATTGTGTTATCCATTTTTTTTTTAGTGTTTTTCAAATTCAGGCCAAAATTTGGAAAAAAAAAAAAAAAAAATTTAAATTTGTCCTTGGTTTTAGAATTTGACTAAAATTGTTATGTTTCTTTACCAAAAATGGAAGTTGGCGTATATTGTTTATAAACCTAATTTAAAAAATCAGAAATTAAAAATCAAAACCGGGATTATTTTGTTTAAAACATATAATAAAATTAAAAAAATAATAATAATAAGTAAAAATAGTGTTTATAAATTTAAGTTTTAAAAATTAAATATGAAGGCCGCCTTAGATATTGAAAAAAATAAAATGGGGGTCCCATCGCTATATCCACCTTTTCAATGTATTCTTATTCCTACCTAAACTTTGACTTTTCTCCTTTACAATTAGAAATTACAATATATGAAGGCCAGCCACGGTTTCCCTCTACGTTTCTCACAGTTTTATTATTATTTTATATATTATGCAAAATAACCATTTTGTTGCCTCCACAATTGTAAAAAGGTTAGATTTTTGTCGACGTTCACTATAATAATAATGTCAATATGTTATGTAATGTGACGTTGGAAATAGAATGAAGATCATATCTAAAAACTCATGCATTTACTCCAATTAATTTCTTCAGAAATTATTATACATTCCAATGTGATTTATTTATTTATTTTTTTATTTAAAAAAAAAATAAAACTTTTTTCCCTCCTTGCACACGTATGATCGATCTTGTATAATAACCCAAGCTTATTTATTGGTTTCGTGTGGGAGTGTGTAAAAAGGCAACAATATAATTAAGAACTCCCAACTTCCCATACCAAAGAAAAACTAATAAATTTATAAAAGAATAATTAAAGGTATACTCTATATATATATGTAGCATAGCAACCCCACACGTAAAACTCCAACCTCCCAAATTCCATTAACAATTCTATCAAATTAAATTTTGCCATCACACATTTACATGCACATCCAATTCATATTCATTTGGGTATATAAACAAACCACAAAATATATATATATATATATATATATATATATATAATTTAGTGAGGTTACGTGCACATCGACTAAATTTAGGAGAGACAGATTCAAGAAAATTTGTAGGAAATTCATTTTTAAATAGGTGGCGATCAACTCAGTGAAAGAGTGTTTAATAATTTATTGACTTAAAATACATAAAACATGAATATGGGTAGACTTTATTAATCATATATTAAAAATAGTAAACATATTCTAATCTAACACACTTGAATTTAATCATGATTTAACGAGGTATTTTCCCATAAATAAAAATCTGAAGACACACGAGTGAAGTTGAATATGTAGTGGGAAACATGGGGTTTCATTACCTACCCAATTGACTAATTATTATATGCAATTGTTTAATTGTAGGGTAATAATTGGAGGGGGAAATAGAACTAAATGGGACCCTAAATTAATTCTCGTCACTAAGAAGGTGCAACTATTCCTTTTAAATAATTCTGTAAAATCGCATTATTTATGCTAGTGTGTGGAGTACCATAATAATGCGCTATTACATATATATGTATTTATATGAATGAATTGGTGCTAGTGATCTCTCATCTGTGAGATTAATTCTAGCTAGCATGTGGGTTCTACTTTTTGCCTAAGAAAACACATCAATCATTCATAATTTCTAACTCAAATCAAAATAATCCATATGGAACCTCAGGAGATCTCATTTAATTTACTTACTTATAAGTTATATATCATCTAATTTGTTTCATTACAAAGTGCCAAAGATATTCATATTGGTTTAAGAGAGCTTGTGTACATATGATATATATACTAATCTATCTCTCTAAAACCTTGCCATTCCTCTACTGTTCAATGTTACTTACTAACATTTACAAAATAATTGATTAAGGTTTGTTTAGTAATGATTTTGTTATTAGATCGAGAAAATATGTAGTTGAGTTATATACTTATATTCATGTTTCGCAAAACCAGATTAATTATTGTAAAATGGGAAATAAACTTTATATTGTTTACAGACGGAAAAAAAGACCCGTGAAAATGAAAAAAAATGAACCTAGTTTAAATCATTCAAAACCAATATTATGCAATATAATATCTTGTCGTAAATTCGAATATAATTGGGTCACCTAACTTGAAAGAAATGTGAAGCATTTTGTTTTCTTATGTTGTTGAGGTTGTCTGACATTTTTCATATTCCAGTTTTTAGACTTCAAGGGAATTCTAAATTCCCATGTGTTACTCCTCTTCTTTCTTCTTTTTTCCTTTTTTATTATTTTCACATATAGAAGCCATTTAATCTTCCATCACTAAGACATCATAGTTTTTTTTCCCTCACACAATAAATTAATTAATTAAATTAAATAAAGGGTTTGGTGTCTTCAATTAGCCAACAAAGCTATTGGTTGGGGTAAACATCCGTCTAGTGGTCATGGAAGAGAGTCTTGAGATTATTAAAGCCCTTCATGAGTTCAATTCTCGGTAGTTCTAAGAATTAATTTCCTATGAGTTTAGCCAAATATTGTAGGGTTAGGCTCATACAGTCACAAAAAAAAAATGGATTAATTAGAAGTTTCACCTATATCTCAATAATGATTTTAAAAACTTTTTGTATTAATGCAGAAAAGTAAAATAGTTCTCAGATGGACATGATATTGTTTTTTTTTTTAAAAAAAACTTGTAACCTTTTAATCAAAAAGTTGTATATTATGTTAATTGAGTTATGCTCATGTTGTCTTGCTATTTGTTGTCTTGTTATTTCAAGTCACAAAAATTATATATTATGCTAATTGAATTATGCTCATGTTGTCTTGTTATTTCGACGTTATATTGTTTTGTTCCATACAATCAAAAGTTTAGTTCACACCATTTTGCATTTTCACTAGCTATTGGAAAGCTTTGAATGTTTTGTTAATATATAATAAAATTATATTAGTCTATTAAATTATATTTCTGGTTGAATGTTGTGAACTTTCAAATCTTCTCTAAGCTCTCTTAAAAATTAAAATTAAAATTTAAAATTAGCATGATAAAAAACAATATAACAGAAAAAAGTAATTGTAAATATGTCAAAAAGTGTTAACATATATCAATTTCGATTATTACTACAATTATTATTATTTTTTATTATTTTTTATCTTAGCTCAACCACATCTATTTCTTCTCTTAAGTTTGAAAGTTGAAAGTCCAATTATTACAGCACATTTGTTGTACTAGAGAGAAAAAAAAATTATATTATAGTAAAAAGGCATTATTCATAAAATTTATCCTAAAATAATATATCTAACATTTTCTTTGTTTTGCGTAATATCGAAACTAGCAGTAGTTATTATAATATCCATTTAATTGAAATAATTGTTCATGAAAAAATGGAATTGTAAAAGAATTTAATACTGCTTCACTTCAATCCAGATAAAGAATCCTCCAGTTTTTTCAAAAAAAAAAAAATAAATAATAAAAAAAAATAAAGAATCCTCCATTCTCTTTGTTTTACTTTTACCGTAAAATTTTAGGTATGAAAAGGATTTGCAAATGGGGGGATGGGTTTTAAATGAATCTATGCCATAAATGTATAGAAATAGTTTTGAGAGTAAAGAGGGCATTTCATTATTCATCCAAGCTACTGTTCAACTCCTAACCTAACCCTAACTCTATTCTATTCTATTCTATTCCAATCTTTATTATGTATTAGCCCTTATTAGAGGTGACTACAATTTTCAACTCAATCACATTAAATGATTGATATAAAAGTCAAAAAATCCAGCGTTAGAATCTAATTCTATCAGTCATTTTTGATAAATTATTCAAAATGACGATCACCATTCTCACAACCCTAACCATATTCCAGTTTCTTTCTATCTTACAATTATACAAATGATAGTAACCATATATTAATTACTTTGAAGAATTTCTCTTCATTTATTTCAGTCTCTTTTCCTTCTCTGAATATTAACAAGGAAGTTGTTGAAACAAAAATAAAAGCAGTGGTTTTTTTTATTACCAGAAGATCAAACAGAACAGGCTTGTACAAAGTGGAGCCTTACAGGTTAGTGTCCACCACCCATTCAACCCAGTTATGTACATCAAATTATTGAACCAGTTAAGAATTGCTGGTGTAGTTTTAACTGGATGACTCCTCGTTTTTGAGCCAATCCAACTAAATTATGCTCTACGGTCTTAACTCCATTGTCTAATAATGGGACCTTTGTACAGACCCCGCCGGACCACGAAGTTTTCGGGTGGCTGAATCTCTTCCAACAAAGTAACTTCTGAGGGATCAGTTCCACACAGTTGGTCAAGACCTTTTGCATGGGAAGAGGGCAGAGACGATTAGATTTAGAAGTAGAAGCAAGAAATCAAGATCCGGAAACAAACGATACCTGAAATCTCTCTCCTTGGCGACCTCCGGTAATAAGAGCAGTGTCGCCCATCTACGGACGAGTAAGGCGGTGAAAGAATGTCAAAGATTGCGCAGGGTGTTATGGCTTTGAAACAATGAATGTTGCCGCCTCGATCTGGATAAAGAATTGTAGTCCCACAAGGTGCAATCATCTCACAGTCCCTAACAAGTTTTGCAGGTCTGGCTGAGAATACACATCAATTAAAACTTTTACTTCAAAGAGAAAGGAAAGTGGATTAAATAACCAAACCCGGAGAAGATAACGATTTCACATTCTTCCAGGAATGAATAAAGCATATGATCATTTCAAATATACCACCACAGCAAATCCAAGTCATGGAATATGGAAAAGATTCATTTTAAGCAATATATTTCTTTCTTCCCAGGGCAGATGTATAGAGCGAAAACAATTACAATCGACACACGATTCTAAAATATTCAAGAGGTCTGAGGAGCTCCCTCCTCTCCCACCCAAATTACAAAAATATTCCTTTGACAACTCTCTTATGCACCTTCATGCCTCCCTCCTAGCACACACATAAAACGTATGGGAGGCTTATGTATCCTACCAACCCTAAACCCTTCGAGGTGAAATTGAAAAGATGAAAACCGTTGTGCTACGATGATACCATAAGGTTCCCACAAAACTTCCTCCACTATCCAATTTCTGCTAGGAGACACATGAAAAATATTGTTGATGATGGTGGAAGGCAGAGGTCCAAGTGATAAGACACATTGCCAACCGTTTTGAGTAATTGATTGGGGTTGTAATAGCAGAAGAGTTAACTTTTCCTTTTATTAACTACCAGTGATTTCTGTCAATATGGTTGTAACTCCAAGTACACCAAGTTCGCAACTTCAAATTCCACATCCTGTATGTTATTATCAGTTCATTATTCATGATTTCTTAAGCTCTCTTTAATTGAAACTTGAGATCATCCAACATATAGAATCCCACTCACCGAGATTGATCAATAGTAGATATGGGGTTCTATGGAATTATGAGTCGGCTGACCTGCCATAGAGCAACTACAAGATAATTAGCAAGCGATGCCTTCAATTTTTCTATGGCAATTAGGGTAGTGACTGTGATTAGCAAGCCATGCTTCTCCTTAGGGTAGTGACTGTAATTTGAACAATTCTTGCCAAAAGTGGCCCATAAAAATACAGTCCGGATTAAAAAAATTGATTTGAGCATCTTGTGGAGCTTCACCACTTCCTTGACAAACAATTTAGCTACCAAGTGAGCTGTACAAAGGTGCTTTTAATGGAGAAAAATGGCCATATTTTGTCAACATATCCCATGTGACCAACATCGAGCCTCTCCCTCTGACTTCAACCCCTTCACAAAGTCTATGGTGATGTCATCCTAAGGTAACTCCAAAGTGGGCAGGGGTTGAGAAGAAGGGTTGCAAGGAACATGGCCACATATTTACCATGCTGACATACCTAACATTGATCCACAAAGTCTTTGGCAACCTTTATCGTCCCTTATACAGATTCAAGAACATTTTTTGCAAATTTCTAACTCCCAGGCATGTACTACAACTACGCCTTAATGATATTCTTTAAGGGTTGAATTAAGTGTGGAATTTTTAGCAATGATCAGAATACCTTTGCACCAATATTGTCCTATGGTTAACTACCCATAATTACCCATAATGCAAGAACAAAAGTGATCTAACTTCCGCCTGTTGGTCGATCACATCTAAGCATTCTTTACAAACAATAGTAATGGACTAATGGATGAAAAGGTGACATAGTTTAGGAACCTAGACAGTGCATTCGTGCTTTTGTTCTCCAACCCAATTCTTTGTTGTATCTAAAAGTCGTAGCCCAAGTACTTACTAAGCCACCTTTGATGCTCATACTGACTAACTATGCTCCAACAGGTAATGCGAGCTTTTCTCATAGGAATGAATTGTGGATGTTCCAAGCAAAAAATGGTAAGGTCTCCACTTCTGTACCACCACCAAAATAGCCATAAGCTCCTTTTGGTACACACAAAAAACTACCATGCCTTGAAGGAAGCTACAGGCATTCACCCTTGCATCAACATTGCTCCCGATCCATATAATTAGTGGTATCAATCTCAATCACAAAACTTCTTTCCAAAATTCGGAAAAGCTAACATTAACAAACGTATGGTATGGTTGTCATGACTTAAGTTTATAAAATGCCTCTTTCGCCATGAGATTCTATCCAAACTAGTCTTCCTTGAAATATTCAATTAACGACCAAGCAATATTGCTATACCCCTCACAAACCTACATTTGTACCTTGAGAGACCCAAAAATCCACACAATTTATGAAGGGTTGAGAGGGTGAGCCAATTAAGTATAGCCTAAATATAAATGGGTCCTGTACCCCGTTCCCCAAATCCCGATGCCCTAAATAACCACAAGAGCTTTGACCAAAACTACACTACATCACGTTTATACACCCCCGATTTGTGAGAAATACCACAAACACAATAGCTTCGTGAACCACATGTTCTTCCATCAACAGACTGTACATCGAAATGTCATTTAAAAAGACCAGAACAAACTTGTGCAAGTATATTTTCAACCTACGATTCATCAAAACCTGGAAGGTGGATGGAGTATTTGAGAGCTCAGATGCAAGTATAGCTTCGGAGGCAAATCATTCCGTCCCACCATAATCTGGTGATACATCACAAGGATTGTTAATATCTAGTATTCTTTCACACTTGACTACTGTAATCTCCACAAAAACTTCCACTAAAATCTTTCTTTCTAACTAATAAGATTAGGTTCGAAAAAGACCTCGACTAAGCTGGATGATCCCAGCAGCCAACATTTCACCTACAAGCTATTCGATCTCATTCTTTTGAATCTGAGAGTATCTCTATCTACAAGGTCTTATATTGATGGGGGCACTCTTATTAAAAGAATCGCATGATCATGAGCTTTTCAACAGTAGCTTTTCAGGCACTTAACACCTCTAGAAACTCATCCACCATGGTGTGTGGACTAGAGAAACCTCACCAACTGAAAATCTGTGACATTCATGCAAGTGCAGATATTTTATAATTGGTGGATATTGGTGTATGCCATTTCGAAAACGTTTGTATCAATTCAAAAGGGTAAGCATCATTTCATCCAGGGGACTAATGGAAAGTGTTTGTATCAACTCTTCACACATCGAGTAAACAGTGAAACAGAGAACTAATAATGCCAGAAAGAACCTTATTGAAGGAAAAAGAACAATTGCATCATAAATGCTAATACAGGGTACTACTTGCAGCATGTATACTCCGCTATTAGTATTCCCAACTCATTGTAAAGATTGAGGATAAGCATTTTCAAGAAGAAAAAAGTTACTGTGTTTGATCATATCAGCACTGCCTAACAATTCATTCAACATGCACTATAGATTCTTAATTTTCTGATCTCACGCCAAAATAGAACTGGGCTTGTAATAAGCATGAGGTGTGTTCCATTGATGAGAAAGAAATACCTTGAGAAAGATCAGTGAACTCGGGTAAATCAAGCCAATCAAATGATCGTACATGTAATGCACCATATAGAAGCTTGCTCAATACAGTCATTCCAGGATGATTATGAAGTGGAATGATAGAACCTGGAGGCATGCAAAAGATTCCGATCTGCACACAACAAGAATAGTTCCTGTGAGAGCACCTTCAAATCCTTTTGATGTTTGGACGAGATGGCACTAAAATTGGACAGGAGGGTGAGGAATAACCAGAAGTTAAGTTATCAATGTGATCAATTACCGAGAATCTATCACATTCATGCAAATGTAGATATTTTATAGTTGGTGGATATTGGTGCATGCCATTTCGACCTTTGTTGCCGTCAATACCATTCATTGAACCTTTCCAACCACGAGCTAACTGAGACTCCTGTTCGAGACCCACATTAGATGGCTTCAGTTCATCTGAAACAGAATTTTACAAACTCATAAAGATAAGTGATGCATCCTAAATAACAACTTACTAAAGGTCTAGCCTTTGAATATAAAATGCAACTATGTAAAATTTGTGCGAAAAATAGTTTTCAAATGATTCATGGGACAGACAAATCAAGAAAATGAGCGAATTTACACACCTAAGAGAGTAAGGACCTTCTTCAGAGCCTCTTCTGACACTGGACCACTGGTAGAAAATGTTGCCTTGCAAGCATCATACACCTTCTGAACTACGGGCATATTTTCAGGAGTGCAGGCAAGCAAATTTTGTTACTGGACCGATCAAGCACAATTAGAACCTTATCTGTCATCAGTATTTGAAAGTCAATCAGGGATAGAGAATTTTAAGAGCCTCTTAAACTCCTCCAACCTAAATAACTCTGTTTATACATCAATCCAAAGAGTAGTGCTAACATTTCTGGTAAAAACCTACCCATCTTTCAGCACCAATCATTCGATATAGTATAAAATGCACAAAACAACACAATATAAATTTTCGAGATTGTGAAGAGTAAACACAAATGACTGAGAAATGAAAAGAAGATGGGAACCCTAGCCCTGATTTTCCGATCAGTAAATCGAAATTAAGCTCGTCACTATCAGAAATTGCAGAAAACCTTTTGTAATTTCAACATCTTACACCACAAATCAAAGAGAGGAGAGAATTCAAGTAGTCCCATTCCATTGAGTTCATGAAATTCATACACCAAAATGAGCGTTGCAGTTCCAATTTAATATTATACAACCAAATTAAAGAGAATGAAAAAAAATTAAAAGGAGCGAGAATTTTTGGTAAATTTTGATACAGGAAAAAATCAATGCATGAGGATGTATTAAAATCAGAACCCTAGATTGAAATCTCAGATTTCAGAAAGGCAAAAGCAACTGAAGAGCTTGGGAGAAACCTGAGTAACGACGGAGAGAAGCAACCGGCTGCCGCAATCGGCGAGTTTTTAACCGTAGGAAACGGCAGCGTCGCATGGCGTTTATTTCTTGTATTAATCTTCTTTTGGGGAATGCCACGTTTTCACATCAATCTTTCTAAAATATAAAAACAATTATTTAGCACAAAACCCGTCTTTGTTCAGTGAAACAATGATGACGTATGCGTGACCCACCATATTTTATTATTATTATTATTTTTTTTTAGCTAAGTTAGAAATTAGAATTTTTTATTTTAATTAATAATAACTATGATTTCTTAGTCAAAAATATAATCTTACCACAATCAGGGGCAGATTTAAGAAGGGGCACGTGCCCCCTGAACTTTTGCAATTTAATCTTATATATAATGTTTGGTCTATAATAAATAAAAAATATGCTTGGTTTGTTGGTTATTGTCCTTGCCCAGTTTGTGTGCTTTTCAAATTCCAGAACTTGCAATATTTTTAATTTGTGGTTTTCAAATTCTGAACTTCAATGATAAATAAAAATATACTTTTATCATCAATTAGCTAATTTAATAAATAAGTTTTTTTTTTAATTTATTAAATTTATTTTAAGGTAAAAAGAATGGTTAAAAATATTATTTGAATACTCTAGACTCATTCTATTTTAGTTTATGTATTTTCAATATTCAATTTTTTTTCTCATGTATTTTCAATAAATATTCAAATTAGTTTTCATTATATTAATTTATATCAACTTCATAAATATAATTACAAATATTTTCAATTTTTGATAAACTTTATAAAATATATAATAAGTTTCTAATTTTTCAATTTTATTTGTAATAATAGGTTCATAGGCTCTAAAAATGTCCAATTATACTATTTTAAAAAAAAATTGATCTATTAAATATAAAATTGAATTTTATGTCTAATAAGACTCTAAACTTTCAATTTTGTGTTTAGTAAGTTCATAAATTTTGAAAAATGTCAAATAGACCAAGGACATTAGACACAAATTTGAAAATTCAACAAATCTTTGGACACAATTAAAACTTTAAGAAACTATTAGACACATTTTTAAGTTTAAGGACTAAATAAATAAAACTTCGAAAATTAAAGGACCAAATAGACACAAACCTGAACGTTTAGGGATAAAATTTATATGGACTTGTGCCCCTAATATAAAATCCTGGATCCGCCCCTGACCACAATTGAGCTAGGCTCTGTTTGTTTGTTTAAAACGAAAAACTATTTCGATATCTTAAACATCATTTATATACTTCAAAAAAAAAAAAAAAAAAATTAACTAAAGTATAATTTATCAAATTAAAGCTTAAAATATTAAATTAAAAAATTAAGGCGTATTTGATTTTATTTCTTAGGTCAAGTCCAAAACTAAAAATCACTATTCTTTTTATTTTTTTAAATTTTAGTTTAAATTTTAAAAATACTGGTAAATAATAGAAAACAAAACAAATCAATTCAATTCATAGGGTAAAATATTTATATGTTTAGTTTTAAAAAATCAAACGGCTATTATTATTATTATTTATTTATTTATTTATTTTAACTATTAAAATTGTGTTCGGAAGTATTAAAAGTAATTGGAAAATAAATTCGTCATCCGTAGTTTGTTAAAATCATTTTTAAATATTTCACACCATCTTTAAAATTTGTTCTCCAGTAATTTTTAGATTCTCTACGAATCAGTTTCTTATACATTTTCAAATTTTTAATTTTTTTTTTATTAATTTTATATATCTAATATATTTTTCATACAATCAAATTTTATCTCATAATTTTTTTAATTAATAAATAGAATGAAATTATTTGTTTAATATATTTATTTTAGTCACTATCATTTAGTATTTTTTTAAAAACATGTAATTAACTTGTTCATAAACATATAATTAACTTGTTCAAGCTTAAAGATAAAATTTATCATACATTAATAGAAGCTCTCATATTCTAAAAAGTAGAGTTATCAACCATTATTTTAAAAACATAATAGACCATTATTTTAAAAGTTAAACAAAATAGAGTTATCTATCAATATTCAAACTATAATATATATGTATATATATTTTGTCTTTATACTTAAAAAAAAAAAAAAAAAAAAAAAAAAATTATTTTATACATTTTTTTTCCATCTCATTTGTACTTCTCTCTAATATACTTTTTTTTCCTTTTTTTTAAATAGAAATATCTACACATGTATTATCTGATCTCCCACAAGCTCCTCTATGTATATACTTTCTCGCTCCAAATTTTCATAATGTAAACACTTTCTCACTCATATCATTTTTGTTTTTTAGTTTTAAATGCGTTTCTTTAAGTCGGTTATACTTTTTTAAGGAAAAAAAAAATATCATTTTTAACAGCGCATGGAAAGTATTTTAGAAATATTAATTTCAAATAACAATTTTTTTTTTTTTTTGAAATCCAAATTCAAATAACAATTGATAAAGTATTCATTTTTATTATTATTAAGTACATTCTTTTCCAAAATCCAAATTCCAACTACTTATAATTTTTTGTTTTAATAAAAATACTTAGCTCAAATGCACCCCCAAACCTACTTTAAAAAGAAGCGAGTATAAATAAATGATGGAAATTGGATGATTTGTTGGGTTCATGAACTATATTCAACAGACAAAATCTGAGTTAAGTCCATTGTATTTATTAAAGTAGGGAGAGAGAAGTGTAAAAGAAGAAGAGAAAAAAGAATGTTTGGCTGTATTAGGGACGTTCATTTCATCAGATCATATCCAACCTTTGCATTCTTTGTTTTTGTTTTTATGTGGAACATTTTGCAAAATATAGAAAGATGGTAACTCAGTTTTTCTTGTTTATGTACTTGGATATATATCCATCTGCGACAATGAAAGATGATCATAAAATTCGTATTTAAAATTAATTTTTAACTATATCTTTAATTATTTAAAATAATTTCTGATAGTGAAAAATCGTGTAAAATTGAGTATGTATTTGGATTGACTACTAACTAAAATGTTTTTCAAAATATTTTTATCTATAAGTGTGTTTGGCTTGTTCTACTAGAAGTGTTTCTCTGTAAAATTACTAAATCATATCAATTAATAACTTTAAATATATATTTTCCAATTGAAGTAACAAATTAAGCTTAGCTCAATTTACATAAGATTATACCTTCAACTAAAAGGTCGGGCTTCAATTTCTCCATCCCGCATTAATTTAAATATTTTTCTAAAAACAAAAAAAAAAAAGTTTAAATTTGTATTTTAAAAATTATGACCGTTTACTATTGTTGGTGGTCGGGGTCTTGGACGGTGGTGGCCGGAGTGGAGTAAACTATATCAAATTTTAATTGATTAGTTTAAAATAAATTAATGATATAGACAAATATAAATCACATATTCTTTAAATGTAAAAATATTAGAAAAATCAATTTTTTTTCCGTTAATTTATTGTTTTAATATTGTTGTTTATTTTTTATTTTTTAAATATGTTCATTTATTCTTAGTTTTAAATTTTTGTTTTTTTTTATTCTTAAAATCGTTGATTTCTTATGGATTCGAATAACATTAAAAATCATATATATAGTTACCATTTGGTAACAAAATTCAACCAACAATATGATGATTGATATTTAGAACATTAATTTATTTTGTTTAAGTTTATTTTAAAGTATTTTAAATGAAATAATTAAATATAAAGTTATAAATGTTAAAAATTTATTTATAATTTAGCTTTGATTTATTTATTTCTATTATTGTTATTTTAAATCTTCAAATTTTAATTGATTAATTGAAAATAAATGATAATATTTTTTTTTGCAACAGTATTTTAATTAATGCAGGGACCTCTTAGTCATGGACAGTGGGCACAACCTTATATCGAGCTGTTCACACGAGATTTCGACTAAGGATGGAGATTCGAACACGTGTAAATGAATTTGAATTTGTATTGATGTATTTATCAGTGCGTAGTGGATTACAATCTCTAATATTTGATCCTCTGATTCTCTCTCTTAAATGTAACGTACTCGAGGGCTTCGCAGCTTGTTCTCGATGTTGGGTTTGTTTCGAGGGCTTCTTAGCTTGTTCTCGATGTTGGATTTGTATCGAGGGCTTCGCAGCTTGTTCTCGATGTTGGATTTGTATCGAGGGCTTCTTAGCTTGTTCTCGATGTTGGATTTGTATCGAGGGCTTCTTAGCTTGTTCTCGATGTTGGATTTGTATCGAGGGCTTCGCAGCTTGTTCTCGATGTTGAATCTGCAGCTTCGCGTAGCGGTGAAGTCTTCAGATGTTTGAACTTGGAGTGGTGTTCAGTCTTCAGGATTCAGGGAGTCTTGTGAATTCTCTCTGAGCTCTTAGGAGAAGAAATTTTCTGAACCTTGCAAATGAAGAATGAGCTCTCTATTTATAGAGTTCTCATGGGCCTGGTGGGCTTGGGCCTGGATTCAATGGGCTTGGGTCCAATGGACTTTTGGGTTCTGGGCCCAATAAATTTTTGGGCTTTGGGCCAAATTGCCATTTAAATAACTTTTTAGCCCGATTCGATTTCGAGCCCAATTGAGCTATGACCGAATTTGCTCGGTTAAGTTTATTCGATCCGCGGGCCAAGATGAAGACACGTGGCGACCGCTGATTGGCCGAAATTTCTCGGTCAACACGAGCTATGCTCAGTTTGGCGATAAATGATAATATTGTGTAAATGATGATGATAATAATAATAAAAGAAACTTAAAATAAAGAAATCAAAACTAAAAAAAGGAAAGGAGAGAAAAGAAAAAAAGAGGAAAAAATAACAGCAAAAAATGAAAAAGAGAAGAAAATGAGATTCAATTTTTGAGCTGACACGTGGTGTCATACGATTGTGCCACGTGTCTACCTATTTTTGACCGGTTAGAGTGTCCGTTCTCAACTTGCCCACTCTAATAAAAACAAAAAACCAACCCTATTTTTTGAATTGTTTTCAAAATAACTCTATTTTTTTAATTTATTTTAAAATCAACTCTTCCTTCCTAAATTACTCGTAAATACGACTACCAATTCGATCTCCATATCAGCTAGGGAGTTAATCGAGTCGAGCAATGGCAAAAACAAGAGTCCAATGGGGTTAATTGCAACTACAAAAGAAAGGCTAAGTTGCTGATGAGGCTGGTCAAGGATCCAGGAGGAGCATATAGCCACCATCTCAATAATACTGGCCTTCTATCTTTGTCCTCATAAGCAGATGTAGCTTTCTGTCTAAAAGCTCTATTCTTGAAATTTTAATTTCGTGTCTGTATTTTCAATTTTCAATTTTCAATTTTATGTTAATATGATTCCTAATATATTCTTTTAAAATAAATAAAATTGATTTATGAGATATAAAATTAAATTTTTATGTCTATTAAGATTAGGGGTGTTCAAAAAACCCGCAACCCACGAAATCCAACCCAACCCAACTTTTCGGGTTGGGTTGCTATTTTGAAAAATTGAATTTTCGGGTTGGTTCGCGGGTTGAACCAAATTTGGCTCGGTTCAACCCGAACCAACCCGAATTCAATATATTAAAAAAAAAAAAATTATATCTATAATGAATTCAATATAATTTTTTTAAAAAAAATTCATTCGTTGATTTTGAAAGGCAATGATTAATGATGATTTTGAAAGAAAAATCAAGGATTAAGGAATTTCATTAATGGTAATTTTAAAAGAAAAATAAGGATTAAAGAATTTCATTAACGGTATTTTTTAAGTTAATTAAAAAAATCAATATGTATTAATTAAAAAAAAAAAAAAAAAAGGCCAACCCGCCAACCCAACCCAACCCGAAAATTGAAGGGTTGGGTTGGGTTGACAGAAATGTTGGGTTGGGTTGAGAATTCACCAACCCGAAATTTTCGGGTTGGGTTGAAAAATCCTCTAACCCAACCCAACTCATGTACACCCCTACTTGAGACTATAAAAATTCACTCTTGCATCAAGTAGATTCATGAATCTTAAGAAATGTTGAATATGCGAATGATACATTAGACACAAAATTAAAATTTCGGATCTATTAGATATAAAATTGATAGTTTAAGACATAATAGACATTTGTTTACGCTTTTAAACTTCAGGGACCAAATAGACTCAAACTTATTCTCGTCTTCCGGACGATCTAGTCACAGGTTTTCACTTCTCAGTGAGTGAAAGATTTGTCCCCGGGTGTACGTTGAAAGCTTCTATAGTCGAACTCATTCGAGAGGGCTTGGTGGTCCTAAAAATGGTTCGGGTGGGGGGTTCTTATGCTCGACGAGGAAAGCGCTTGAGGAGATATAAGGACTACGATCTCTTAGAGCTATTTTTTCTTACTACATCTTAGAAAAGGGGGAGAAAAAGAAAAAATCCTTGAAAAAGCTGAGAGACTTTAGAGGCACATGGTTAAAGTTTGATCTAAGATTACCCTACCTACACTTCGGCTACTAATAAGGGGACAAGACCAACCAATTAGATTGGAGATGATCTATTCTCTCTTGTGGGTGCAGTGAAGGACTCTCGCCTCACCCGCCCCTCTCATCTTTCTAAAGCAACAAGCGAAAAAGTTGCCCCTTTTTCAATAATTGTGTTTTATGCAGATCTTATTCATACCCCAAGTGATTCCCTATTCAAGTGATTCCCTATTCAATTTGTCGATTTTCTTCAATATATGAAAATGGCAGCTTACTAGACAACGCAGAAGGTTTATTCTTTCCATAGATGCCCGATTTGTGAACGTCCAGGAAGTTGCAAAGGGATTCTCGAACAACCCTGCAATCATACCGGACGTCAGAATAGCAGGTAAGGAATCAGTAACTGTTTTCAACAAATCAATAGTTGGGTGCCTGACTGATGAAATACATCTTCAGAATGCCCTTCGTGCCTAACCTTTTAGGTTAGTTCAAGGGCATTGATAGGGAAATGCATGCATTTATAGTCGTTTCAAATGCAGACTCCAAGCTCTTATGGCGGAGCACGAGGAGATTTATCATCAATATGAATTATGACGATGGGAATGAAAACCAGAAGCACGACCGGGGTCCATAGCCTAACAGAACACAGCAACGAGGGACAACCTGCCCATACAGCCAGCGGAATTTGCTTAGCGACTACTACTTTCTTTCTAGTAGTTGCTAAGCTTTAGGAGTCTTTTTTTCTGTGTAGAACCATATAGCTCGCTCAGAAGCTATTGCATTGATAGGTGGGACTTACCGATACCATAAAACAGGCAATTTAATGGGGACATAAAGTTTGCTCAAAAAAAAGACTTGTGTACATAAATTCATATTTGTAAATTTGTAATTTTACTTAATCCATATTTTAAAAGAAGGTTAACCAATTCAAGTGTACATAAATTCTCATTATTATATTAATATCATTCAACGTTTCAATGTTTTTTTAATTTATTTAGTTCCTATTATTTAAATAAGTTTCAATTTTTTTTTTTTTTTTTAATATTTGTCAATTATACCTTCTCCTTAAAGAAAAAAAATAATTGATAATAAACTAAGATAGGATGATATTCCTCTAAAAAAATTTACTCACTCATCAAGGATTATGAAACACAACTTTATCAAATTTTAATATCTAATCAATAAAAATGTTATAATTGAAAAAGGATAAAAAACATGAGGGACTAAATTAACATTTCAAAAAACATACTTAAATTTAATTAAAAAACAGCGTATTATTTTAATAACATAGTGAAAGCGTGGGCAGCATAATGGACCCATAATCTAGATGTAGATGTTTCAGAATTGAAACCTGACCCTGATATTAGAGTGCCTTCCTTCGCATTTTTTTATTTTTTTTATTTTCAAATTTAGCCCACAGATCCAGTCCAGTATTGGAGAGAAGAAGCCCACATACATATATATACATATATATATATTCGTGACTTGTGATTTTTTTTACCCATAACTTGCGGAGTCAAATATCTGATATTGTGGTTGATGAAATAATTTCTTAACTAATTGAGTTTTGCTGACATTAAATTACATCTTAAACTTTAATAAGTGTTGTAATTTTTACGTACTAATAGATTTTCATTTGAAAAATCATTAGAAAATATTTTGATATTTAGTAAATTGTAAAATATATATCATTTTACGAGATTGGCTATGAGAAGAATTTCTAGTACGTATGGAATTTTTTAGGAGAATTTCTAGTACATCGGTGGTATGAGTTTTCATACCATCTGCCTTTAAAAATATGACACGTAGTGAAATAGTTTAAAAAAATAATATATTTAATAGAGTGAGTCTAGTTAAACAACCATTTCGCCAGGTGTCATTTTTTAAAGGCAGTGAGACTCGGCGATTGCTTCGCTGTCAGTGGGGAGAATTTCTAGTACATCCGTGGTATGAAAAAACTCCATACCACTGCCTTTATAAAAAATGATCGAAATGGTTTAAAAAAATAATATATTTAATAGTGTGGGTCCCAGTTAAACAACCATTTCGCCACGTGTCATTTTTTAAAGGCGGTATGGAGTTTTTTCATACCACGGATGTACTAGAAATTCTCTCCTGTCAGTGTCACTTCACTGTTCCATTCCATGAATTATTACTCCTTTTTGCTTCTATACTTCATGAATGTGGCAAGAAATGCCACATGTATTTATTTATTTTTTTTTTTTTGAAACATACCACATACATAATAACAATGAATATAGACCATAGATCAATGTTGGAGAAATTATTTGGAAACATTATCAGAGGAGATGGTCATACTTTGGGTGCTAATTTTATCTCGTTAAATTAAGATAGAAAAATTATAAAAGTACTTTGAATTTTATATATTTTTGCAGTTCACCCACCTATCATAATTTAATCGGTTAAATTTTATTTTTTTAAAAAATAAAAAAAAAAATTAATGGTTGAAGTCTAATTTAGGTTTGGATTGTTAATTAATGTTGTTCCAAAATAAATCTCTTAAAATATTAGAATATTTTTTTTGATTTGCAATGAACAAACCTCCTAAAATATTGGCGTAGATTTTGTTCGTACTGAGGTTGAAAAAGGCCCAAGACAATTTTGACTATGGAAAGGTAGTGTTGTTGGTGTCAAACTTCGGAGTTGGTTTGAGTGAAGAGACTGATGTCAATTGTTGTGCCCATTTTACTTTAATGGAGATTTTTGAAGAAATTGCAAAGTTTTCTTGTTTTCGCTTTGGAAGAGAGAGGAGAGTTGTTGGTGGTCGGATTTTGAAGCCGCCAAAAATGGCAATGAGACCAAAGACACCATTGATGACTGAGGAGGAAGAAACCGTAAATCTTAAAGAAATTAATCCATGAGTCTCTGGTGAAGAAACGAGGGTTTAATTTTTGGATTGGAAACTTACTTGCTCAAGTTTCTTCTTCTTTCAGTTTTCATTCGAAGTGGTACAGAAATGAGTTTGTGATTTTAATGGTGAAGAATAATAAAAGATTTTTTGTCGTGCGTGGTTAGCGGTGAGTGAAAGGGACAAATGGGCTGCTCAGAAACGAGTTTGTGATTTAAATGGAAGATAAAAATAAAGGGTTTTTCCATTTTTGCCGGCGGTGAGTGAAAAGGACACATGGCGAACTAAACAGAAATGAGTTTGTGATTTTAATGGCGAAGAAAAATGAAGGATTTCTTTTTGAGTAAAACTTACTTACAACCCGGGTTACAAGTATCTTTTACAGCCGGACACGTGTCATGATTTGATTGACTGGATATTTATATTATTTTTTAAATAAAAAAAACTCTTGCCGTTTACTTAGTTTTTCCGTCCTTCTTCATTGTTTGTCAGATAAACAATTTTTCTTGTTTTCTCTCTCTTTCCTCCACTTCCATCTGTCATATGACCTTGTTTTCAATTTCATCTCTCACTCCTTCTTCCTTTTTCTACCATAAGTATTTTTTTTCTTAACTATTTTTTAACCCACTAAGATTTGCAATACTCTAAAGAATATTGCTAGACAAATAAAATCTTTTTTGTTACCATTTTTTTTGGAATTAAAAAAAAAAAAAAATCAAATCGACCTTTCCATTTACCAACCTCAGATGAATCCAACCGTGAAATTTTTCACTCTTTCCTTCACTTCCTCTAACCACCCACTTGAAAATTTATGCCTATATAACACACAATCAGCCCTGCAAATTTTAAATAACCCTAATTAAAATTTCATGGCCTTGAAGTTTGGAGTATAGAGAAATGAAGAGAGAGAAAGTAAGAAGTTAATTTGTTGGAATAAGAAAAGGAAAGTTACTGACAAAAACCAAGTAAACGGCGTACATTTTTTTTTATTATTATTTAAAAATGGTTTAAATATTAACCAATCAAATCATGATAGGTGGTTGGGCTGCAAAAGATACTTGTAGCCCGGGCAGCAATCAAGTTTTACTCTTTCTTTTTTATTTTTAGGTGATTAGTTAGGAGTGAAAGGGACACGTGGAGACACAAATGAGTTTGTAATTTTAATGGTTAAGAAAAATAAAGGATTTCTTTTTTATTTTTAGGTTATTAGCGGGGAGAAGGGACACGTGGCGAACTAGACACAAATGAGTTTGTGATTTTAATGGTGAAGAAAAATAAAGGATTTTTTCATTGTTAGGTGATTAACGATGAGTGAAAGGGACACGTGGCGGACGGAGACAGAAATGAGCTTGTGATTTTAATAGCCAAGAAAAATAAAGTTTTTTTTTCATTTTTGCTGTGATTAGTGGTGAGTGAAAGGGATACGTGGCAAACTGAGACATGAATGAGTTTGTGATTTTAATGGCTAAAAAAATAAATAAATAAATTTATTTTTGTTGTGGTTAGTGGTGAGTGAAAGGGACATGGCAAACTGAGACAGGAATGAGTTTGTGATTTTAATGGCTAAAAAAATAAATAAAAAATTTATTTTTGTTGTGATTAGTGGTGAGTGAAAGGGATAGCTGACAAACTGAGTAATCATATAATTTTGAATTTCAACAAATGATGTAAAAAAATAAGTAAACTTTTTATTTAAAAAAAAAAAATTTAACCATTTAAATTGCAACAGTGGCTGTGTGACTGTGTCTGACAAAAACTACCTAATTTTAGTCTTTTATATATTGGACTCCACCAATATCTTTTGCACTCACCAATTTTTTTTTTTGTATACTTTCTTAAACTAAAAAGAATCTAACTAAGTGATTTTTTTTTTCTCACTTTTTATCTTCTTTTAGATTTTTATTTATGAAATTAATCCATAAATATTTTTGAATAAATTGTGCACTAATTATATATTTTATACCATTTTTTTTAGAACAATTATAACAGATGTCAAGGTAAAATATTTAAAAATATAGTATTTTTTTAAAAAAAATTGCGGATATAACAATTTTTATGACTCATAGTATGGTTTATCGCTGATAAAAGTTTATCTCGAAGTCTATCGCTCATAGTAGTCTATCACCTCAGTTTTTTATAAAATTTTGTTAGTGATAGTAGCTTATCAGTGATAGAAGTCTATCACTATAGTCATATATTATGAACAATAGAGTCTCAGTGATAGTCCCTGATTTTTTGTCATATTTGCAAAATATTTTAAATTTTTGCTAAATTTGTAACTATTTTGGGTCTGATAGCTCTTTGTGCAACCAATCTTTTTTTTCTTCATAAATTCTATCTATCCACACACCTAATTATATATAACTATATATTTTTAATGTCAAATCTACCGACAATTATTCAAAATCTAATTTGTAGGGAGGTATAAAAATTTGACCAGTCATGAAAGGTCTTCTAATTTAGGTTGCGGTAGATTCAAACTTCTCCTTTTTAGAGTTTTGTAGATAAACTTCTACTTTTTAGGGTGTGTCAGTTCAAACTTTTAATTTTTGTATGTGAATTCGTCATTTCATGTTAAATTTTTAATAATTGTTGTTAGATGTGGTGTTTAACTGATAATTGTTGTTTCAATTTTCATAAGATAACGATGTAAATTGAAAATGGAAGACTTAAAATAATAATATAACAAAAAATTGACAACATGAATGTTGTTCGAGTGGATTCCAACCATTAATTTTTGTAGAGTGGATTGACGGTTTAACATTAAACTTTGAATAATTGTTGTTACATTTGGAGTTTGATGATAATAGTACAAATATATAATTATATACTTAGGCTCGGTTTAATAATGCATTCAATTCATATTTTTTGTTTTTTTTTAGAAAATTTGATAACCAATTGAGGTTTTGGTTTTTAAGTTTTTAAAAACGTTTTTACATTCATTAACAAATTTTAAAAACCTAAAAATAAAGTTTTCAAAAATAGATTTTTGATTTCAAAATTTCCAGTTATTTATTTTATTTTATTCTCACTTAATCTCAACTTTATTTAAATGGTCAACAAATTAGATATAATTATTGAAATTATTTTCAAATATTTATTTATTTATCAAAATTGAAATTCCAAGAATTTACAAATAGTCATCAATTGATTTAAATCTAGTCTAAATCATATTTTCTCAAACAAACAATTTAGACCAATCAAACAATTAATTCGTGATCAACAGATTAAAAGCATTAAGCATATAAAAACATGAATGAAATTAAAGCAATCAATCAAAACTATTTAAATTAATCAAAATATTTTGTCTAATGACTATATCAATCCCTAAAATAAGAGAGTTTAGCCAAACATGTTTAATATTCTAAAATTTAAACCCAATAACAAACACATAACAAAACTACAAATTAGAAGAGAAAGAAAAAATAAAAACTAGTGTTGATTCCACGTTCCCGCGGGAGCATGTAACTCTTTTCTTTGTACTCCCAAACATCTCCTCTAACTTTTCAAATTATTTATTTTTTAAATTGGGTATGACTCTCCATTAATATTTTTTTGCAATAAAAATTGTCATTAATATTATTAGTATATTCTTTTAAAAAAAAATATTATTAATATAATATATTATTTTATTTAAATAATTTCTTTTAGTATATTATATTTTAATATTACTCTATGTTACACTAGTATATTTATCAATCCAATGGACACAATTAACATATTTTATTTTTCTGACTTTAGGGATGATGAACGTCAACAAAAGATTGTCTAATATATTAAACTATCGACAAAATAAATTCTTTTTATTTTAGTAAAAAATATTTTTTACCTTAAATTTTTAATTTCATCAAATAATTTCACCTTAATTAAATTTTGATAAATATTGTAATTTTTACATTTTAATAAATTAAAATTAATTTTTATTTTATAAAAAAATACAAAATAAATAATAATTATTCAACAACTTTAAATTTTTATGTTTTAAAAAATAAAAAACAGTTATAAATAAGTTTATTTTTTTATTTTTAAAAAACAGAAAAAAAAAAAATAGTTATCAAATATATATAGTTTTTATTTTTAAAAAATTAAAAATTAAAAACCAACCTAAAAAAAAATTAAAAATAAAAAATAAAAAACAGAATTATTACCAAACGAGTACAAATTTAATAATCGATAGAATTCATGACGAAGAATAATTCAACAAAATATATAATTATGTGGGATTGGAAAATAATTTTAGTCTAATTTATAAATTAAAATTTTTAAAAAGATAAAAGAGAGAAAAAAAAAACGGAAAAAAAAAAATCCACGCAAGTGAAAATATAATATTAGTTTAAAAAAGAATATAAAAATTGACCATTTAAATTGGGCCACCTGGCTTAGCTAAAAAAAAATAGGTGAGTAAGATACATGATGACACATGGCACCGGACTGGTTCTTATAAAAAAAAAGATACGGACGTGTAATTGTGGTGAGGGAGTGGGGGAGAATTTCTAGTACATCCGTGGTATGGAGTTTTTCCATACCACGGCCTTTAAATGACTGGTGAGAGGTAGTTTAAACTGAAGTAAACCTATTTTTAGCTGGGACCCACCACCATTTTAAATACATTATTTTCTCGGGAAATTGTAGTAAATGACAATTTAAGACTTATTGTTTGCAAATATAGCATGTTTTTAAAAATTTTGCGGATATAGCAATTTCTATCGCTGATATCTTATGACTGATAGAAGTCTATCGCTGATCACCTCAGCTTTGTATAGATTTTTGTCCGTGATAATAGTCTATCAGAGATAATAGTCTATCACTGATAGAAGTCTATCAGTGATATAATAAAGTCTATCAGTGATAGAAACGAGTTTTTTTTGCCATATTTGCAAAACATTTTAAAGTTTGCTAAATTTCCAATTAGTTTGGGCCTGATTGCTATTTGTGCAACCAGCCCTATTTTCTCCTCCTAAAAAATAACAAATACATTCTTTATTCAAATTCTCTCTCCTCAATTTTTATTATTATTATTTATTTATTTTTACTCTTTGCATTCTCATTTTTTTTTTCTTTTTTTTTAATATTTTTTCTCTAACTTCTTTCACTAATATTTTAAAATATATTCAAAACTTTATTTTTCTTCATCTTCACGGTTAAGCTAATTTTCAAGTTCATTTGGAGAAGCTTTGTTTTCTATAATTTATATCCATTTATTTCATTGTCTTTTTCTTTGTTTTTTCCTTCCTTTCTAATATTTTATTT
This sequence comes from Herpetospermum pedunculosum, assembly GCA_028017165.1. Lineage (NCBI taxonomy): Eukaryota > Viridiplantae > Streptophyta > Magnoliopsida > Cucurbitales > Cucurbitaceae > Herpetospermum > Herpetospermum pedunculosum. Next base: position 74,146,859 of record CM051525.1, read on the forward strand.
CTTTTTCATTTTTTTTAAATGCAGAAAATTTTTGGATTACATTCATCCCTATGGGAGCAAATATTTAAGTATGTTGCGTTTTACTCCGTTGTTTTTTAGGGTTTAGGGTGAAGATGGAAAAAAAGAAATTTTGAATATATTTTAAAATATTAATTAAAGAAGTTAGAGAGAAAATATTAAAAAGGAAGAAAAAAAATTGAGAATGCAAAGAGTAAAAAAAAAAAAAAAAAAAATTGAGGAGAGAGAATTTGAATAAATAATGTATTAGTTATTTTTTAAAAGGAGAAAATAATGTATTTAAAATGGTGGGTCCAGCTAAACAATCGGTTTCGTTAAGTTTAAACTACCACTCACCAGGTGGCAGTCATTTAAAGGCAGTACCACGGATGTACTAGAAATTCTCTCGAGGGAGTGGCCTAATAATTTGGGTGTATGATGACACGTGGCATGCACCGTTTTTATTAAATAATTATGTACTATGACGTGTAATTGTGGAGAAGGAGTGGCCGGGAGAATTTCTAGTACATCCGTGGTATGGAAATTTTCCATACCACTGCCTTTTAAAAAATGACACGTGTCGAGATAATTGTTTAACTGGGACCCACACTATTAAATATATTATTTTTTTAAACCATCTATCATTTTTTAAAAGGCAGTAGTATGGAGTCTATACCACGAATGTACTAAAAATTCTCTCGGAGTGGCCTAATAATTTGTCTGCATGTTGACACGTTGCACGAACTATTATTAAAAAATTACGTATGAACTATGACGTGTAATTGTGGAGAGGGGTGGCCAAATAATTTGTCTGCATGATTGACACATGGCACGCACTGTTTTTTATTTTTTTTAAAAATTACTTAATGTACTATGACGTGTCATTGTGGGGGGGGGAGTGATGATATTTTTTTTCTTTTTCACCCTCGTCCTTCCAGACTCTTCTATGATCATTTTTAACTTTTTTATTTTTTTTTCAATCGAAAAAAAAAAAAAAAAACTTAGCCTACTGAATTTACTCGCGGCTTCTTTCCTTTTGTTGTTATAAGATTTAAATGTCGTTCTTTGAAAAAAAATTAAAATAATTTTTTTAAAAAATATTTTAAAATTAATAAATAAACATTTAAATTTTTAAATGAGTTAAAATATATTTATTATAATATTATATTTACATCAAGTTATATTTTTATCTTATTTTTTAATATTTTATTAATTTTATACTGTATGATGGAAATGTCGATTCACCCCTCAATGTTAAACGTATGGATATGTACGTTAAAATATCAACATGTCGACGAAAATTTAAATATCATACCTCATTTCAATTTGTATATAAAATCAATCAGACAAGATGATATGAAACCTCACCAAACATACTTTATTCGAAATGAGTGTGATATTTTTAAAAAGGACTAGTATAGATTGTTATGATGTTAAATACATTCATGTTAAGTTGTGTGACATTTGTGACGTAGGGTATCGGCTCGTGGGACGATGAATTCATCGAATGTGATCACTTTGCGATGTTAAGGTGGCAAGCAAAATTTAAGGGGAGGAGAATCTCTTACTTCATCTAATAGAGTGAGTCACAGTCAAACAATCATTTTGGCACGTGTCATTTATTTAAAGACAGTGGTATGAAAAAACTTCATACCACCGATGTACTAAAAATTCTCCCAGTATCATGTGAACTATAAATTGTACTCAATTTCCAATAACAACACGTCATACAGTTTATCCATTACTTCTTAGTTGAGTTAGTAATAGAAATTTGAGGAATATATGGAGGCTAAATTTAGAAGCTAGAGAATAGGTAAATAAGATTTTACACATCTTAGTAGTTGACTTGTGGACAGGGGGAGGAGAATCTCAATTACTTCATAAATGAAGAAAAAAAAAAACCAATGATCCGTTAAATTATATTTTGGCTCTTCAATGTTAGAAATTCAATATTAAACTGCCAAAGCGAGCATAGCTCAACTGACATATGTAAGACTTGATGTTCAAGAGGTCTGTGGTTTGAATTCTCCCGTCTCCCAATGTACTCAAAATAAAAATAAAAAATTCAATATTAAACTAATAATAGCAAATTTCATCCCAGGCTTCAAGCGTTTTTTTATTTTTAGTACAACTTAGATTAGCCACCAACGAGCACCCATTTAACTCATAGGCTCCAAACTTCATCATTGGCCGATCCAGTCCGGACAGATTCGAAGAAGTAAAGATTCAAGTTCAACCCAGGCAAGCCCAACAAGCTTAAGACAATGTTTAGACTTGGGCAGGCCCACTTTCAATTACATGGTCCAATTCTTTAGGCTTAACTCATTTCATCAAAGTTTTAGACCGGTCCATTAGATTAACTCCTTGTGGAGGTGTAAGGAGTTGTTGGAGAAAGAGTTGGGGATAAGTTTTATTTCCGTTTGGCCCACAGACTTGTTGAACTCGAATAAAAAATATCAACTCCCCATACTTAGTAATTACTATTCAACTCTCCACACTTCTACATAATTAATATTCAACCCTATCCTGTTTGGCAAAGCAACACATTTCTCTCTATTCTCCTCTCTCTCTCCTTCCTACAATATTTTTAATTATTTAAAAAAAAAACGTAATTTAAACAAAAGGTGTAAAATGACTAAAAATGCAATTCAACCTATTTTTATTATTTAAATATAAATTAGATTGTTCAATCAAAATTAGTACTTAAATCAAATTCAAAATGTAGTATTCTTACAATGGAGAGAAATAAAAACATTAGCTTATTTGGATCCGTTTAAATTAATGAATTAAAAAATTTCAAATTCACATGTAATATTTAACACACTATGGTACGACTCTCTTTTATTTCAAAACTATCCAAATAAAATGAATAATTAATGTAAGTGATATTGAAAAAAGAATGTGAAATATTGTGGTCAAAATTATTTTTGTTATCTTCAAAACAATTTGTGAAGGATACATAATATAAAAAACAAAAATCGCATTCTTAAAATTTATTGAAAGAAATCCTTAACAATGAAAATATGAAAAATTATAGAAAAAATTGTACAAAAAAATAACTAAAATAAATCGTCATTGTTGAGATGTTGGTTTTCGGGTGCATGGACTCAGATGGAATGACAAGTTTAATATGGTGGAGGCGGAGAAATATGTGTTTGACACATAGGTTAGGGTAAGATTATATTATGTGTTTTTTTTTTTCTTTAAAGAAGTTTGTAAAATATACCTACATAAATAAAAATAAAAAAAACTCAATCTTAGAATTCATAAAATTAATGATGAGTTCTAACACAAAATATATATATATATATATATATATATATATATATATATATATATATATATATATCCATGTGAAGAAATAATATAGGGTATTGTGCTCAAAATTGTTTTATTGTCTTAAAAAAAAAAAAAAATGTAAAGAATAGATAAAATAAAAAAAATAAAAAATATATCATTTTTAAAATTTATTGGAATTTGAATAAGTCCTTAATAATGTAATTTTGAAAAATAAACTCAAACTTCAAAACTCCATTCAACAACTCCTTGTCTCAAACACACCACATACTTCAGAACTTCAAACTAAACAACACCACAGACTTCAGAACTTCAAAACTTAAAACTAAACAACTATCTGCCCCAAATACACTTACTTTAGAATTTTCGAGACTAAACAAAACACACATACAAACAAAACACACATACTCTTCAAATTAGACTAAACAACTCTTCAATTATTTATTTACAAGAAATTATTTATTTTTATGGACCTCATTGTCAGTAGGCGATACATCGTGTCATTGAGCTATGCTCTTGTTTATATTTATTAACTATAAATTTATAATTTATAAAGTATAATATATATATATATATATATATATATTTATTTATTGTATAAAAATATATTTTTAATTTTTTTTTTTTTACCTATGTTAATATATAATGAAAGGTAAATATACTTATATATTTGGGTTAGCCTAAAGGTAAGTTCATTGGGTTGGTCCGTGGGTCGACTCAAATATTTTCCAAACGGGTTGATTCATGGGCCGACCCATTTTTCAAAAGGATGATTCTCATTCAATAATCCAATAAATGTTTGAACTAGGTCGAGTCAGATTGGTCAAACGTTGACTTTGGACCAGGTTTCGATCGAGCTTGGGTCGACCTTTTAGCTAACTGATATAATGTATGAACTAATGATTATAAGGGTCAAACTTCAATCTCCCACTCTCACACGTTATAAAAAATGGTTCTCCACCAGGGGCAGATCCAGGAATTTTTATTAGGAGGGGCACAATTCCGATAAAATCAATTGCAAGTTTAGTCTTTGAAATTTTCGATTTATGTCTATATAGTTCTTGAACTTTAAAATGTACGTAAAAGACTCTTAAACTTTCAATTTTGAGACTAATGGATCATTCAAATTTTAATTTTATGTCTAATAGATTAAACTCTCAATTTTGTATCTGATAAAAACATATTAGAAAATTTTAAAATATTAAATGTTTTGTTAGACATAAAATTAATGGGTGCTCAACTTATTCGACATTTAAAAAAAATCACATATCTTAGATACAAAATTAAATTTTTTAAGCATAATTGGGTCCTCAACAATTGATTTTTATAGAGAAAAAAATTTACATATTAAATACAAAATTTAAAGTTAATGAATTTAAACGGTTTAAACTTCAATAATCTATTAAACATAAATTTAAAAATTAAAAGACTAAATTTATCATTCTACATTCATATAAATATAATTTTAAACATTTGTATATAATTTTTTTTTAAAAAAGATTTAATATTTATATTAAGTAATATTAATTCAAAATAATAATAAATAATTTTAGAATTCTATATTTAAATATATATAATTTGAAATATTTATCATTTTTTTTAAATTATTTTTTTATTTTTTTAAATCTAAAATAATAATTTACTAAACTGAAAAACAAAAAAAAATCTCTAACTAAGTGAGTTTTGAAACCAACTCACCCAATATAATCAATCTAAATACTACCCGATTCAGACAATATATATTTTATCTAAAATCCCAGATCAGTTTATGGTTCCAAATCTAAAGCGGAATTGACAATTTGGAACTTAAAAAAATTAAATAAACCAATCTAAAGCTTCTAAACAATAAGAACGATATTAATCAAGATTAAGGAAAATAGTATGACACCGAATTTATACTGGTTCACCCAATGATGGCTACGTCCAGTTCTCTGCCACCGAGGCAGGTTCCACTAAATCGTCAGGGAGAAGATTACAAGAGTTTACAAACGCTCAAGGATGATTTCTCTCTCTTTTCTCTAAAAGAAAATACTCACGAATCACTCTACAAAAGGCTCTCAAAACTCTTGAATGAAAAACTCTTACAAACACTCAACCAGAAAAATCTCTCAAGCAGCTATCAAAATTATACTGAAACACCACACGCAGCCACAGTCCTGTGATTTTTCACTTGACAGCAAAGTTGACAAAGTCAACCTAAATCTAATTAAGTTTTTTCATTGAAACAAAATTTGGGCCAAATGAATGTATGGGCTTTCAATATTTTTATGAATGTATGGGCTTTCAATATTTTTGGGCTCCATAATCCCAACATGGAGATGTTGTCCCTTACTTATATACCCATGATCTTCCCTTTTTTTAATCAATATGAGACTTTGTTTGCACTTACAACAGTCCACCCTAGTCTCTTCATAGGTGTGTCCCTGGATACGGGATGTTACAGGTTCTAGAATTAATCTCATAAATTGATTATAATTATGTTAGAGAAAGTATTGTTTATAAAATAGGAAGTCACATAGAAAAATAATGATCATATTAAAAAAAATGTAGCAGTTTTGATCCTTCCGGTTTGAATTTAAGTTCTATTTGGTCTTTTAACTTTCAAATGTAATAGTTTAGTCCTAAAATTTTGAAAATAATTTTATATGATCTCTCACACCCAATGGAAAAGATGACATGGCAGTTTATCTGTGAATAATTTTGCTGATGTGATCTTTTGAAATGAGTTGGCAATTTTTTTTTTTGTTACATTAATTTGTATGATGATTATTGAGGCCTTTCTCTCGTTTCTATTCCTTGTCTCTCTTATGAAAAGAGACCCTAAACCTCATTTTTACATATTTGATATAGAAATGTTTTTAGGGTTTTTAACTTCTCAGATCTAAAGAGTGTTCTAATTTAACGCCAGTGTCTCCCAAATATCATTTAAGAACACTATATCTCCATCCGCAACAACTTAATTTTTTTTTTTTTCCAAAACTTTTCTGATTTGTAATTGGAAGTGAGATTTTTTTTTTCTTTTTCTTTTTCAAAAGACAATAAAAAAAACTTTAAATCAAGAAAAATGGTGCTCGAACACGAACTCTTCCTCACCAAAACTCAAAGGAAAGAGGGGCAAGACAAAATCAAAATCAAAGGGATCGTTTTGTTTAGTGGAAGAATAAATGAGTTTGTCTTTATGGACCAAGAGAATTCCAAATGAAGAATTCGACTTGTGAATTTCGAGTTCTCATTCTGCGTTGACGTTGGCCTGATGAGTTTCTTTTCTCATACCCATCGAGTTAGATAGAATGAAGAATTTCACTTTCCACTTGTAGATTTCGAATTCTTATTCATCATCATCGAGAGTTTTTTAGTGACTAGTTAGGTTTTCAAGTTTGAGATTTGAAACGCATTAAAGAAGAATGAAAGTTGGGAGGGTGTGGGAAAAAACACAACTGCGAGCAAGAAGCACCGACCTCGACGTCGATCGGCACCAATGGTCAATAGAGAGTGGTGGCGGCGACGCCAACAAGATTTGCGAGAGGAGAAGAGTTTTTTTTTAAAAAAAAAGATAAAAGAAAAAAAAGAGAGGAGAAAATTCACATATTTGTATTTTTTTTTTTTTTTTTTTTTTTTTTTTTTTTTTTTTTTTTGTGAATTCATTTAAAAATCTAATATCACTGAAATTAGGCACACATCAAGTGCCATCTCATTTTTTGATAAACCAACTGATCATTTAGAATTATTTTACACAAGTGTTGCTTTTAATACACTCCTGGCTCTCATATCAGACTTCGTAGTATCATTTGAAGAAGAAAAAGAGGTTCTTAACTCACCCACCACCCTCTAATTAATCTTATTTTATGAAATCACATAACAAATCATACTTTAATCTTTGTCCTTTTTCTTTTGGACCTTCTTTTTAAATTTGTTTGTTTGTTTTTTTTTTTTTTTTGGGATTATATGTGCAGTTGAATGAATGAGACAAAATAACCTGAAAGTATTGCCCTTTTACAAAGCTATTTTCAAAATTTAAAACTCCAATGTCTACAAAATCACCGTTGAATAAATTGAAATGACACCAAATTGTTTAGAAAAAGATGATTGAATGAGTAAAATTTGTCTTCACCTTCCACCCTTTTCTTTTTTCCTTTGAAGTGACCTTACCACTTGTGACTTATATCACACACCCAACAAAACCTTCTTTGTTATCAATTCAAAAAAAAAAAAAAAAAAAAAAATCCAGGTTGGTCAGGCCTTCGAGGATGGGTAGTTGTGGTGTGGTTGGGTTTATGGCATCATTTGAAATAGAAGAAAAGGTCCATAATTTCCAAAAGATTGTTTGTTTCATATCAATCCAAATTCCAATCACTTCTCTATTCTGTTTTCTGTTCTGTCCTCCTCACAATGTCTATGCCAACAAAAATATCATTCTAAATTTGGTATTTCTTGGAGCTTCTTTCAAATAAAACACATTTTGATTGACAAACCTTGCAACCTAAATTTGGTAACCAAATAGACTCTTTCTTTTCCATCCCATCAAAATGGTACCAAAGTTCATGCCACTTATGAATGGCTTGAGGGCCACCCCTAACTTAGTAAATATGCATTCACAAAGTATCAAAGCTCTATTTAGAGCAAGACATCATTGTAAAATATTGATGTGTTAACACAATAGAGTAGTAAGTTCTAAAATCACTTTAAAGGGATGATTTCCATGTGATTTTAGGTTGAATGGTTGATAGGAATTTGGTTTTTAAAAGGACTAATATCATGGGGCAACTGCAAACATGTCATAAATCAAATCAAAAACCAGTCTCACATTTCCAATATCATTAACAAAATTTCACCACACACATGAATGACAAGAAAAGCAAGACATATGTAGAATCAAATAAGATTTTTTTTTATTTCTCCACATGCTTCATACATACACATACAGCCTTTTGAATGCCTGCCAGTGCCAAATAAACAGCTCTCAGTTTACTCTCTCTCCATCACTCTAAGCTAAGCCAGTAAGCCATCTCATCTCGAAGTTAATACAAGATTATATCACACATTGAAGATTGCATATGAACATCTCTAAATATCACCATTTTTTTTTTTTGTTTCTTTTTTGTTCTCCCCGCATTGAATCTAAATCAACTCTAGAGAGGCAACCACCCAGAAGAACAATGGCAAAAACAGAATCTCAAGAGCAACAAACGAAATGAAGAAGTTATATCATACATGGGGTTGGGGTTTTTTGGTTTTTGGTTATAGCAGAGGAGAAAGAAGTCACAGAGAGTGAAAAGAAAAGCATACCCATTTCTTGTGAAAATCCCTCTTCATTCAGTATCTGATGGTATATGTGATGGAGCAGCAGATTCCTCCGCCTTCAGATTCAACAATGCTGGTTTCAATTCCTCATTACAGAATTGTTCATACTCTGCTTTATCTCCCCCTTTCCTCTTCACCTCCACCATCACCAATTTCGGTGTCAACTCGAATATCTCCGCCGCGATCGTTAATGGCCCTGTCACACCTTCTCGGGACCCCTCTAAACTAACCCTGCAATCCTTCTTCCTCACAGTGAAACTCACCAATTTTGCAATCTCCTCCAGTTTGGATATAATTTTCGACACCGGAGCATTGGACACATATCTTACCCCTTCCCCTCCATCCTCAAACAACCCAGAAAGATCAAATCCAGGCGAAAAGGAAATGATATCAAATGCATTCAAACTCGCCGGTCTTGGGAGTGAAGTCACCCTCTTTCTGGTCTCGACAATTTCGGAATCCGATTCCGATTGAGATTGATCCGACAAGGAATCCACATCGACATCATCGGTGTTCTCCTCGACGTTGCAGACCTTATCGTCTTCGATGTAGAATTTGATATGCTTATACCCCTTTTTGAACCATCTATTCTCCATGATTACAGGAATTGTGAAACGGGTTTCGGGATTTGTATCCAATAGACGAGTTAGGAGCCGAATTAGGTCCGGCGAGAACCATCTCGGACACCGAAACTCCCCCTTGTAAATCTTCTTATACATTGCCATAATATTTTGGTCGTGGAAGGGTAAATAACCCGCCATCAGAACAAACAGAATAACCCCACATGACCAAATATCGACCTTAGCGGCCTCGTACCCTTTCCGGGCCAAAACCTCCGGAGCAACATACGCGGGCGTCCCACAAAAAGTATGAAACAACCCATCCTGTCGAATTTGATCGGAGACGGCGCTGAGGCCAAAATCGGAGACCTTGAGATTCCCATTTTCATCGAGCAGCAGATTCTCCGGTTTAAGGTCGCGATGATAAACACCGCGCGCGTGGCAAAAGGCAACGGCGGAGATTAATTGCTGAAAGTACTTTCGGGCGACCTCTTCCTTCAATCGGCCCTTGGAGACCTTTTTGAAGAGCTCACCGCCGCGGACGTATTCCATAACGAAGTAGATCTTGGCCTTGGTGGCCATAACCTCGAAGAGTTGGACAATATTGGGGTGTCGAACGCGGCGGAGGATCGAGATCTCGCGTTTGATGTGGGCGATTAGACCGCCCTTGAGAATCTTCTCCTTGTCGATGACTTTAATGGCGACGCTTTCGTCGGTTTTGATGTTGCGGGCGTGGTAGACCTTGGCGAAGGTGCCATGGCCGAGGAGCTTCCCGATCTCGTATCGACCCAAAAGAAGAGCCGGCATGTCCTTCCTGGTGGTTTCAGACTTCTTGTCGGGGTCAGGCCGGTCGGCCATTGATGAACACAAAATTGAGGAAAATGCCAGCGGCGGCGGTGGGGGTGGAGGTGGAGGTGGTTAATGTTGTGCCTGTGAAACTAAAATAGATGGCAGCTTTTTTTGGGATGAATTTTGCTGGATTTCTGGTTTGAGAAATGAGAAGAAAGAGGCGTGATTGTGAAAACGATAAAAAGTTATTTCTTCCTTCTGATTTTGGTGAGAGAGAAAAATAGAGACACAGAGAAAGAAGAAGAAGAATAAAAGAAAGAGGGTCGGTTTAAATATACGGCCACGGGAGAGAAAATGAGACCTACCCAACAAACCTTTTTTGTTTTTTAATATTATAAATAATACCTTCATTTCTCTCTCTCTCTCTCCTCTATACCTTATTGCCACGTATTCTTGGAAAGTCTTTCGGGAACTGTATCTATCCAACATTTGTTTTTTTTTCTTCTGTCCAAGATTTCTGACATTTATATTTTCTAAAATTCATCCTCTAAATATATAATGATATCACTACAAAAACATAATTTATGTGGAAATTATTTAACCATCAAAACTGAATTTCAAGGATTTTGCATTATTATTTGTGACTCTCAATCACATAATAATTGTGTTCTATGAATCTTGAGTTTTGTAAAAGGGTTACACTTCTATTGTCGAGTTTCATTCATTCACTTTACTGCACAAAAAATAGACAATCCTGAAGTGAAGGCTTTAGACCTTATTATTATTAATTTTTTTTTTTTGAAGGGATAACATGCAATCATTTAAATTGGATATATAAATGACCAATGGGCTACATCTAGAAATGTCCGATAGAAGTGCACGGAACAACCACACCGGCGCGACTTCCTCCCAGCAACAAAAACCATCAATGGAAAAAAACATAACTCGTTAAGTTCTGAGTCACTTTATTCATATACCTTAGAATATAAGTCAAACCATGAATCAAATGATTAAGTAAACTAGCACGAATCTTATTCAATAACACCCCGTGCGCGAACATACGAAGCTCACTTAAGTAAACAACCTTGACCAAATATTGGGCATCCGACTCCAACAAGAGATTTTGATAACCCTTCTCCGACGCCATCTTTAAGCCTCGGAGGAGCGTTATGGCTTCAGCTGAAAAAACATCAAGTTTCCCTCACACCAACGGAGAAGCGGCACAAACTAAACGTCCCTGACAATTGCGAACCACCACGCCCACACTCACACAGTTTACAGAGGGGTGACAAGAAGCATCCACGCTGATTTTGAGGGCCTCAACCTCTAGAAGGACCCATCATCATCATCTTCCCTAGTTTCGTCGTCATTGTCCTGTCAGCATTAGGAGCAACTTCATTTGGCAAATAGGAATGAAAAGTACTTGCTTCACATCTTCCTCCCACAGTAACCTCCGTAACTTATCAACATCTCACTCGTCCGACTAAAAAATGAACTCCCCAGCCATAACCGAGGGGTAATGAGTTTGAAGGAATGCTCACGGGGCACCCACGAATCTCTGAATAGAGAACTGAACAACCCATTCCCAATCCTCTTTCGGATCCCCCCGTCGAGCAAATCCTTCCTCCACAACAAACTACGCCATACATATGAGGGGGAGTACCCCAACTGTGCCTCCAAAATACTCACATCGGAAAAATATTTCCCTTTGAAAACCCTTGCTACAAGAGAGTTAGGGATCTGGAGGAATCTCCAGACTTGTTTAGCAAGCAATGCCTGGTTAAAGCCCTCAAGACTACGAAACCCTAATCCCCTTCTCTTTAGGCAGGCACATTTGATCCCACGACATCCAGTGAATTTTCTTATGGCTTGCTGACGCTCCCCACAAAAATTTGGCCATACAGTTATTCAGGTCCTTGCATTTGCCTTTTGGAATGCGAAAACAAGACATGACATATGTAGGGATGGCCTAGGCCACTAGTTTTACCAAGACTTTTTTACCACCTACAGAGAATATACTGTTTTTCCAACCTGCTACCACCTTTTGAACTCGTTCTGTTAGAAAGTTCAGGTTCACTCTCTTGTTACGGAAAAGATGAGAAGGAATACCCAAATACATCTCCAAATTACACATTATTCGAATCTGCAACAAAGAACCAATAGCCACCCTTATAGGGATCGACACATTCAGACTAAACATCATAGCGGACTTTGAAAAATTAACGCTTTGTCCCGAGGATTTTTCGTAACAATACAAGATCTCTTTAACTTTCAGACATTCGACCATATAGACTTACATAATAGTAAATTATCATCAGCAAAGAACAAATGCGAAATAGACGATTTATTCCTCGCTATGCGATACCCTGCCAACTCAATTCTATGATAAAGAAATCAATCAGGATGGATAACCTTTCTCCACATAATAAGAAAATATAAGGGGACAAAGGGTCACCTTGCTGCAAACTTCCTCTTGTTCGCCCATTCAACATGACAGAGAAACTCATAGAAGAGACATAATCCATAATCAACGACACCCACGTCGGTCAAATCCAAGTGTCAACATCACTTGCTTAAAAAAAATCATTCCACCCGATCATAAGCTTTAGTCATGTCTAACTTTAAAGTTGTTAGACCTCGAATCTCAATTCGCATGTTCATAATATGTTGCACACTCTCGTAACCAACAAACACATTATCAGAGATCAACCTTCCTAGAACAAAAGCACCCTAGCTATCAGATATCACTTCAGGTAGAACTCGTTTTAGATGATTGGCTATTACTTTCGACACAATCTTTTGTACAATACATTACACAAGTTGATGGGGCAAAAATCTTTAACTTCTTCAGGATGTTTACCTTTGACGATGAAAACTATGTTGGTATGATTCAAAGCCCTCACATAAGAGCAACCATTAAGAATATTCAGAACTACCTCCACAGTTTTACCCTTTAGAGCATCCTAGAACTGTTGGTAGAACATAGTCGGGAACCCATCAGGCCCCGGGTCTTTCGAAAGGAACTTGTGAAACAAGGCCACCCTCACTTCTTCCTCCGTGTAAGGAGCCAACAATACAACATTCACAGTTGGCGAGACCCTCCGAGGGACGCTTCCCACCGCAACTTGAATGTCCTAGTTGGTAATTGACATACAAAATAATGTAAGAGCTATTGAGATGTTAGTGTGGTGTTGGCTAAAATAATTTGTAATGGTCTAGTTGGTAATTGACACACAAAATAATGTTAGAGTGATTGAGATGTTACGAATTTAAGTATAAGTTCGTATAGAACTCCTATATTTTTGCTTTAATTACATTAGACTATGGTCGTAGATATTTGAATTTACAACAAGTTTTGAATGAATATAAAGATGCTTGACTGCTAGAGAATATGCTCAATTTGGCATATTGAACTAAGAGTTGACATTGTATTATTAAACTTAATTTGAGGTTTTGATGAATGTTAATTAGAAAATGTTCGACTCAAAACGGTTGTTCAACGTGAGGTATGAGTCTTTAATTTTCCAAAGGGCATATAGTTATGGATAACAATTGAAAGTTTCTCTAACCTACTTAATATATACATAGAACTAGAGTAGTCGTGACTAATTAATTTCAATATGAGAATGTTTGTTTGGCATCAAGAGCGTTTTTGTGTCAAATAGTTAAGATAATTATAAATAACATATGTGTAAGTTAATTTTAATCAAGAAGAGAAGTCGACATGAGCATATGCTCCGTCATTAGGTCAAAACATATCTTACCTCCTTAAAAATGTAAGATTATTGGAATTGTGAGCCTCCTATCAAACTAAGGTAATACTAATAATAGTAATTTTAAGAAAATATAAAAAAATTTAAAATTTGGCTAGAATTAAACACAGAGAAAATTAAAGACATATCTTAAAACAAAGAAATTATTAAAAAAAAAAACTAATTTATTAATCAAAACCAAGAAATATAATTGAAAGCCAATGAGCTAATCTTGATTCATTACCTCAATTAGACTACGTGTAGCAAACGATTTATCTTTTGTTTTGTTATAAAGCATCAAATATTATTTTTCCTGCTATAACATAAAAAGATTGAAATTGATTTTGTTTTAAAATAAAAATAATAATAATAAAAGATTGAAATTGATTTTAAAAAGATGAGATCCGTTGAATATAATTAACACAATAAACAATTTCTTGTTTTAGTTCAACACAATAAACAATTAAATGTATAAATAAAGCAAGACTTTAATATACAAAAGTAAACTTAACATTTTTAAAATAAAAACTTCAATAACCTTCAGCCAATTTGATTTGATGATATTTAAAAGTAAACAAAATATAATACAGAATATATTTAAATAAGGTAACTTTGTAATCCATGGCTGTAATGTTGGTAAGACATCTAAATTCTTGCATCTCTATTACCAACTTGAAGAGAAAAAAAAAAAAAAAAAATTGAATAACTTAACTTATATAGGAAGTAATACAAATTCAATGAATTCTGGAATATGGAAAAAAAATAAATAGTAATAATAATAGATAGACAGAGACGGATGAAGCCTTGTGAGTTGTGGAGAAACAGATGGTACAAATATGTTGAGAACTCTGGCGGAGGACAGTAGTGGGGCCCAACCAAACAGTAAACAAACCCTTTTTTTTTTGTGGTCAGTACACATTTTTAATGAGATAGCGCTGACGTGTCTTCGTGGCCCACACGTCCACCAATTAAAATCCGTTGAAAGAAACTCAATGCTCCTCACATCCTACCTGGCGCCACCCTCCCTCAAATTTACATCTAAAATCTAAACTTGTAAGCTAAATTAATGGCCGCCGGGTGCCCGTGGCTGGAGATGGTCGCCGAAAATTGGCGACAGTAATCGAAGATGGCCGCCAAAAATCGACGATGGTGGTCGTCAGAAGTCGCTCGTAGTGGTCAGAGATAGCCGACAACGACGATATCAGAAGAGGTGGCCGACAACATCATGGAAGGAGAAAATTTAAATTTTTTAAAGAATAATGTGATGATATTTTAATAATTTTAATATATTATGAAAATTAGATACAACTTTCAAATTTCAATTAAATAAAAAAAAAAAATTATTTAAAGATTAATATGGAGTGTTTCATCCAAAATGATTTATTTTCAAAAATCATTCTAAAAATTATTTTGGGTTGGTTGTCAAACACTCCAATAATTTTCTTTTTTTAAATTAAACATTTAAGAATGTAATCTAGATATTTTTTAATTGTATTTATTTTTTGTTCATGAATGTTTTTTTTTTTGTAAATGTATTTTAATTAATGTAAGGATTGAACTCATAATCTCTTAGTCAAAAATATAATTTTATGTCAATTGAGTTATGTAAATGTTAATGTAGAATGATAAGTTTATTTTTACTAATTTTTAAAATCTAAATATATAAATATTAAATTTGTTCATACTTTTTATAAGACTTATTTTTTTGTGGGGCAGATTTTGAGGTAAGGACAAAATGTCACAACAACAACAACAACAACAACAACAACAAAAAAAAAAAAAAAAAAAAAAAAAAAAAAAAAAAAAAAAAAAAAAAAAAGTCTTAGAAATTATCACACGTCGTTATTTACGGATTTGAGTACATTCCATCTTGAAATTGTGTTTTTGTTAGATAATATCTTTTAAAAATTTGATTAGTGGTTTAAATAGACAAATCATTTTTTTTTAGTTTTATATGACAATTTATCTGCTTGTATTTTAGAAGAATAAAATATCTTACAATTTTGTTTAGGTTTGGGAACTAGGTTTAGTTGGTCACATTAAAGACGCAAGCAGAGACCAGAACGTGGGGTAGTCTTTCTTTGACAGCACGAGTTGCTTTGCATGTGTGTGATTTGTGCCCAAAGTTTGTTTATAATTTTTGTGTGAATCTCCTCTGCATGAGTTTAATTGTACGAGTTATAAACGTGAGAGTAAATTTGGAGAGGTAGAATTTTTATTGTAAGTGAGATAGAGTGATTTGTGTTGACGAAATAACCGAAGAAGTTTTATAGTGAGACCAAGAAAAAATTGAATTCGATAGAGTTTTAAACTTTAGTTCACAATAAACAAAGGAAAAATATAATGTAACAATCGGGGGAGCCAAATTGTGTAAGACATCGTGTACACGTTCGTTGATATAGTAAAATTATTTTTACCAGACAGTGTCCGAAAAGTAAGTGTATATATGGAACTGGATTAATTGTCTCGTTTATTTTTTACAATTATTTATTTTATGTGTAGCTAAATTTGAAAATGGGTATGGTGGGAGTTGAGTTGTTTTGTGGGTGTCGTCAAATCTGAAATGTTTAAAGATAAGAGTGGATAAGGTAGGTCCGGCGAAAGAGTTTGATGGAATTTGCGAGTCAACCTGATGAGAATTTGGTTGCTAATTTATACACAAGAGTTCCACGCCAAAGAGCGGTGACGCGTGACCGTGAAAGGTGGCAAACCCATTCCAAATTATAATTTTTAAATTACAAAATCATCTTCCCACGCCTTTTCGTTTTCTCATTTATTTCCAAATTCCAACTCATAAATCCCCCACACTCACTATTTTATTTTTAAATTATATACTTAAACCAACATTTTTTTAGTTCAAATTTTTAACCATCAACTTTTAACATTCTACTGACTTATGTTTAATTTTAACTTAAAACATGATTATTATTATTTTTTACCATAAAACGTGGATGAAAAGGTCTAATTGCAAACTTGCAAGATACCTAGTAAGAGGCTATTTGGAGGAAAAGGTTTAGTTTTCTACTTTTTCAAATGTCCAAATTTAGAGGCTATTTGGCTCACGAGAGTTCGGAGGGTAAGTTTACTCTTTATTTATTTTGTTTAATTCGGGTAAAAAATATCAACTTTCAACATTAATTATTGTTGAACTCTCCAAATTTTAACATTAGTTACTATTGGAGTCTGTCAATTGAAGTTAACACATTTTTCTCTCTTCTTCTCTCTCCCACGATATTTTTAATTATTTAAAAAAAAAACGTAATTTCAACAAAATGTGTAAAAAGACTAAAAATGTAATTCAACATATTTTATTATTTTAAATATAAATTAGGTTGTTAAATCAAAATTGGTACTTAAACAAAATTCAAAATATAGTATTCCTACCTGGAGAGAAATAAAAACATAAACTTATTTGGATCCGTTTAAATTAATGGATTAAAATTTTTCAAATTCACATGTAATATTTAACACTATTGTACGACTCTTTTATTTCAAAACTAAAAAAAAATAAAAAAATAAAAATGAATAATTAATGTGAGTAATATTGAAAAAAGAATGTGAAGTATTATGGTCAAGATTATTTTTATTTTCTTCAAAGTTTGTAAATGATACATAAAATAAAAAGCAAAAATCGCATTATTCTTAAAATGTATTGGAGGAAGTCTTTAAAAATATGAAAAATTATACCAAAAAAAAACTAAAATAAAATGTCATTGCTGATATGTTAGATTCCGAGTGGAGAGAATTCAAATGGAATGACGAAGTGGGTGGAGACAGAGAATGATGTGATTGACACATGAATGTAAGACTATACTTATGTGTTGTTATTTATTTTCTTTAAGGAAGTTTGAAAAAAAAAAAAAAAAACTCAATCTTAGAATTCAAAAAAAATTAAAACATTATATAACTCCTAACAAAAAAAAAAATATATATATTATATATAATCAATGTGAGATATTAAAAAAAATAATGTGAGGCAATTATTTTTGTTGTTTTTAAATAAATTTGTAAATAATATATAAAATAAAAATAAAAAAAATCATTCTTAGAATTTATTGAAATTTGAAGAAGTCCTTAGTAATGAAATTTTAAAAATTCGTGAAAAAAGATGGTGTAGAAAAAAACCGTTAAAAAAACTCAGACTTCAGAAGTTCATGTTCAACAACTCTCTACTTCAGAACTACAGCCTAAACAACTTACTACCCCATACACTTTAAAATTTATAAGACTAAACAACTCCAACTCTAATTCCTTGTGCCAAACACTATTTTTTATTGTTATTGTTATTGTTATCTTTTTTGCAAATGTTATTTTAATAATGTGGGGAGAGGATCAAACATACATATGACCTCTTAGTCATTGATTTATACTCATGACTTCTTAGTCATTGATTTATACTCTGTGTCAGTTGAGTTATGCTCATGTTGACTTCTTATTGTTAATTTAAAGTTAAATTTTATCGATATTTGATAAATAATAATAATAATAATTTTTATATAATTAAATACACAGTGTAAATATAGATATTTGGAAGTAAATTAACAAAATAAAATGAGACGGAAAGCTAAAATGATATTTTAACCTATTATTTAATTTCAGGTCTCAATTTAAACTTACTCAATACCATCAAGATAGTGAAAAATCTCTTTGATTTATACTCTGTGTCAGTTGAGTTATGCTCATGTTGACTTCTTATTGTTAATTTGAAGTTAAATTTTATCGATATTTGATAAATAATAATAATAATAATTTTCATATAATCAAATACACATTGTGAATATAGATATTTTGAAGTAAATTGACAAAATAGAATGAGACCGAAAGTATATTGACTAAAATGATATTTTAACTTATTATTTAATTTTAGGTCTCAATTTAAACTTACTCAATACGATCAAGACACTGAAAAATCTCTTTAAAGATAGACGTTTAAATTCTTACTATCACCCATGTTTGAACCCAAAATGAAAGAAAATCATTTTAGGTAGTTTTTTAGGGCCCGTTTGATAACGTTCCCGTTTCTTGTTCCCTGTTTTCTGTTTCTTGTTCCCTGTTTCTTGATCCTTGTTTTTTGAGAACTAGAAACATGAACATGTTTGATAACGTTTCTTGTTTCTTGTTTCTTGAAAAAAAAAACAGAAACAGAAACTTGTTTGATAACGTTTCTTGTTTCTTGTTTCTTGAAAAAAAAATAAACAAAATAGATTGATAATTATTTTTTGTTAATTTTTTTTATTTATGTTTTTATGTTTTTTTTTTTTTATAGTTTAAATATAATTTAGTATACATAATATAAAAAAATATAACATGCATTAAAATATATATATATATACAAAAAAAACTATCCAAAATTTACATAATCGAATACAAATAAGTCTCGATGCAAAATTAAAAACAACCATAAAATTGTATTTATACTTCAAATGTTACCCAAATTTGATTTGGTATATGTTTTTGTGTGTTAACCGGGTAAGGAGACATTTTAACGTAGATATTTACATTACTATTAATATATGAGTTACTTCAAATGTTCACATTACTATTAATATATTCAATATATAAATTAATAAATAAACATTTTATGGAAATGTTGATAAAAAAAAAATATCGATAAAATGTGATAGATATTTATGAAAAAAAAATATATATACTTAAATTAGTATAAATAAACATTTTAACTAGATAGGATAAAAGACTTATTATTAATATTAGTTTCACATTACTATTAATATATTCTCAAACAAAACAAAAATAAAAGTGACAAAATTCAAAATTAAAATAATATATAAAAAAATACTGGAAAATTAAGAGAAAGAAAAGAAAGACTAAATGCATGTTTTAGTGAGCAAAATTTATATTTGCACAATTTATATTTACAAAATTCTAATTGGTTCAAGTGTATTAAATACTAACAACTATATAAATATATATTATAAAATTTAAATAATATATAAATATATATTTTTTTAAAAATTAAAAAATAATATTAAAAATAAATAAATATACATATGGCATAATATATCAAAATATTTTTTTTTGTAAAAAATAAAAATTATAAAAATAATAAATAATAAATAATAAATAAATATACATACATATACTGCAAAATTTAAAATTCAAAATCAAAATAAAATATAAAAAATGTACAACCTTGGAACTAAGAAGAAGAGAGAAAAATGGGCACTCATTTAGACCAACAAGCCAAAACCATGTTTAAGTAAAATGGGAACAAACTAATATAAAAAGAAACGTAACAAAAAGAAACACCTTTTTATAGTTTCTCAAATTTTGCCTCTTTTTTGGAAACGTTTCTAAAAATTTAGAAACAAGAAACGGGAATAGTTATCAAACAAGTCTGTTTCTAAAAAAATGAGAAACGGGAACAAGAAACAGGAAACGGGAACGTTAACAAACGGACCCTTAATAATTGGTTTTTTTTTTCTAAACTAATAATTGGTTTTAAAAACTAATTAAGTATTTTCTCAATAGAATCATTTATTTTATATATATATATTATATAGGTTTTCATCCTTAAATGTTTGGGTGTTTTTGTTTTTTCAATTTTTGTCCATAATCTTTATGAAGTTTAAATTTCATTCCTAATGTATTGGAATTTGTTCAATGAAATCCTTATAGTCACAAAAGGTGAAATTAATTTACACAATAAAGTCAATATACTCCGTATTAATTGATTTAATTATACTATATGTTCTAATTTGATAAAATATGCATAATACTCATTTCATATAACTTATTGTGGAGTAACTTATTTGACTCCAACAATTATTTGTTGTTAATATAGAAAACTAAGCATTATAATGTATTTAGCCAAACATTTAAATATTATGGACTAAAATATGTATTTAGCCAAATATTTATGATGATATATTTTTCTAACACTTGTGTGTCTAACGTGTTTTCTATAAAGATGTTTTTAAGTGAAATACTCGTTATAAATACTTTGGAAAGAAAATTAATTAAATCCTTGAAAGCATTTTATAAATACTTTTTATATGTTTTCAAAAAAATCCAAACCGTTTCTATTATATAAAAAAATTTAAAAAATATTTTTAATCAGACAAAAATCACTTTTTGGTGAATTTAAATTTTTTCAACTATATAACCATGTTTGTTTGATGGATGTTTGCTTTTTAAAACTTAGATAATTGTTACCAAATGATAAAAATATCTCGGTTTTAGGTTTAAATTCATTTTTTGTCGCTAAATTATAAATTTTGTCTTATTTTGGTCCCTAAACTTTCAAAATGTTTGTTTAGTCCATGAACTTTAAAAAATTGTCCATTTTGTAGGTGTGGTTATCGGTCGGTCGGGGTCGGTTTTGGAAGAAAATCGACCCCAAAAACCAACAAGTTAGTTTCCCCTAAATGGAAACCGACGATTTTTTGTGATGAAAACTGTCGTCGGTCGGTTTCCATGTTCGTTGTTTAGGCGACGAGGGGCGAGACGAAGCAGATGTCGATGGGAGTCTGAGACGAAACAGATTGGGACGAAGCACAACTGAAGACGATTAGCAGCAATGACGCAACAATGAATGACGAGTTCAAATGAGCAGAGGATTCGATTGAAAGAATATTAGACGGCGGTAGCGGCGATGAACAAACGGTTCGAATGTTCAGGCGATGAGCAAAGGGTTCGAAATCAAACGAAAGAGACGAATATGGAGGTTGATGGGATGAGTTTAGGATTACAACAATGGACTGAGGGCTTAGCGTGAATAAGAAAGATTGCGTGAAGAAAAGATGAGGACATAAGCTTTTTGTTTCGTAAAGATGAAGCGTTTAACTTAAAAAATAAAAAATCACGTTTTGACTTTTGTATACTTTAAAATATAATAATAATAATAATAATAATAATAATAATAATAAGAAGATGTCGGTCGATCGATTTTCGACGGGTTGATTTAAACCGACCAATGGAAAATCGGTTTTGAAATAATCAAAATCGACCCCGACCGATGATGGTCGAAAATCGACTGATTGAGGATGGTTTCGGTCAAACAGATCGATTTTCGATTTGAAGTTGGCCACCTCTACCATTTTGATCCCAATTGTTAATAATTCGTTAAAACTTGATATAAAAGCGATGCAACCTCTATCGAACCCAAAACTCAAAGGTTAAAATGTCGAGTTAAAAAATGCAGAAATTTAAATGGTATCAAACTCAAATTTGAAAGCTCAAAGACTAAAAGACTATTTGAGATGGTAAGTAACTTAAAATAGTTTGTCAAAAATAAATATTATTAAAGTTAGTAGAGTAAATAACTTATTCCACTCAATCTCTAACCGAAACACTCCTTATAAATTAGTTTCTCTTCATTTTTAAAACAACAACTAGCTATTCTTTATCGTTGAAAAAAAAAGTACTATTCGAAGGTGTTTGACATTTTGGTAAAGGTTTTTTTCTTTTTTGTCATTTTGGAATTAAGATAAATTATAATTAAATATTATATTTTTTTTCCATTGCGTATCAATTTTTTTTATTTAAGTACACATGGCGTATCAACTAACACCCATCATATTGTACCTAACTTTAAAAACAAAAAATCTATGAAACAATATATAGAATACTGTTTCATAGAACAATTTTAGGAGAATGCAAATTGAATAATTATAACTAAAAACAATACAATAAAAGTACGAAATAATGAAATTTAATTCTAATAAAATTTCACTAAATGGGGTTTAAATTTTTTAATAATAAATATACATATAGTTTTTTTTTTTTTTTTTTTTTGAAATATTCAAATAGATTGATAATGTTATTGAACTGCCTAGACATCCAAGTAGTACTGTCCTAGTAAACTCCACGTAAGCACAACTTATATTTCTCAATCAATCATTTTGTAATAAGAAATCAGAGGTTGAATAATAAATTGGTTTTAGTTAAATATAATATAAATTAAAATAAATTATTTCCCTTGTTTTTAAAGTCTAGATTGAAGAGTACTTGAAAGTTCCAACTTAGATAACCGCCCAACCACCTATCAACTTATCGTTCCAATAAATTAATATGATGAATGGATAAGCAATGCCACAATGGATAGGTAGGTATATGTATATTTGACAATTTTAATGTTGCTTTCATTGTTTAAATAATCTTAGTCAATAAAATGTTAGGATTTTTGTCGATTTATTTATATTTATATTTCTATTTCTGAATTTAAACTTGATTACCGTCAACTTAATTTTCGGACAGATGGGTTTTAGTTGGCCCCGGATTAAAAAATAAATTAATAAATCTGTTTCCAAATAATACGGTTTGGATAAGAAAGATATAAAGCTTTAAAATATGAAGTCCAAAATTTCAAAATAACTTTTAGATGGCACGAGAAGGGGCAACTTCAAATTTCTTTCTTGCCAAACCGAGCATAGCTCAATTGGCATAGGGTTGTACCGGTGACCAAAAGGTCATAGGTTCAATCCCCGCATTAATTAAACTACCGTTGCAAAAAAAAAAAAACTTCAAATTTCTTGATTTTAAAAAGATACATTTTTTCAAAAAATTCAAAAGACAGAGATTAAATAAGATCCCATTAGAGGAGAAGTAGATTTATACAAGTAACCTTCTAAAACTAGCCCAATATATTTGATAATTTTCTAAAAAGTTTAAACCATTTGATAACCCTCTAAAGTTTATGAAGGGACTTCACTCACAATATAATATTCATGAGCTACTCCTCCTAAAACCAATTGGTAATAGGAGGAGGAGCCCAGGTATATTATGTTGTGTGTATTTTTTTTACAACATGTGAGGTGGGAATCGAACATCTGACCTCTCGGTCATTAGTTTGTACATTTATGTTAATTGAGTTATGCTCATGTTGACATATATTGGTGAACTATAATCAATAAGAATCACTTACTAAATTACATATTCATTATATATATACTATTTTTTTTTCTAACATACTCTAATAATTTTTAATACGTTTGACCGTCGAAATTTTAAAATAGTTGACTATTAGTCGATATAACAGAAAAATGACATTAGTTCCTAAAATATTATCAAAATTTGGCCCTCGAAAACAATATTAGTTGGATTCAGGTCAATTGGTTTTAAATGAAACTCCATGATATTTAGATGGTATCAGAACCCATGAAGTTCAAACTGGTATACGATAAAAAAAAAAAAACTGACCTATGAGATTTGACCCAAGAATGGTGAATTCAAAGAGACACCATATTAAGCAGTATGTTGAGGATCCCACGTTTGAAAAATGAGGGGACCTCACAATCTTTATAGGATATATGAGTTATACGCCTCTCATGACTAATTTGTTTCCAGATGGAACGCCAAAATGAAATGAGATATAACTCGAAAATTTTAAAAAATTGACATATTTGCAAATTATTTATCTGTACGACAAATTTGCAAGTATGAGTATGACTTCCAATTTTGCCACCCATTATATTCTAAAAAATATAATTTTAAAAAAATTATATTTATTTTTTTTTGAAATTTGACTAAAAATTCAAACGTCTATTTATAAAATATGAAAACTATCGTAAAAAAAAATGGTGGAAACATGCATAATTTTAAAAAATTAAAAATAAAATCATTATCAATGGGACCTAAACGATGTTTATAGGCACAATTTAGTTTGTTTGGAAGCTTGTCGTACCTACTTTTCTTAATCTAAAGAAGAGGAAAATTGACAGCCAAATTCTGTTTCGGAGGTGCTGCAGCCTGCAAGGAAGTCCAGTCAGAGTTGCATGCTTGTTCTGGACTTGCAAGTTCTCTCCCAAAAAGTGTTCGTGGGCTTGATCGTAGGCTGTTGGGTTGAGTTGGGCTTTCGTTCATTATGGGCCTCACCTCACCACCAAAAAAGTGGTGCAACCCACATATCAAAGTGTCCATATTGGCTGGGCCGTAGGCTCGATTGGTCTGGTCTTGGCGACTGCCAGGCAGTTCCAGCGAAATTAACGTTTTGAGGCAGTCAAAGCTGTTGACTGCTGGCACTTGGAAGACGGGATTTAGGATCAGAAGGTATTTTGAAAATTTGACCATTACACATTTACCCACTCTTGCCATCAACTTCACTGCAGCTGAGCCATTTTTTACTTCCACTCTTCTCCATTTGGTCACCAACTTCACAATTATTATGTATAGTGTGCTATGCTATTCTTATGACGTAACAACAATCGACAAATAAAGAACAGATGGAAAGAAACGTTTTAATTACCTTGATCAGAGATTAGAGATAAAAGTCATTAGAAGATTTATATATGAAACTTTTTTTTAATGATCTAGCACCAAATAACATATTTTCAAGACATTCACTACATGGTCTCCATTCACTTCCCTTTTTTTGCAGTGTCCAATGTGATTTGATTTACTTCATAATTCATAATGTTAAGTTTTTAACTTAATGGGGATAATGAGATAACCCATCTTTCAAAAACTCACCAAAAAGAAGTATGGTAAAAAAAGAAAGAAGATTTAAACTTTGAGCACGCCAGAGGTAGTAGCATGATGATTAATTGGTGGAATTTTCTTTTTTTTTCCACCCGCCCATAAAGTGAAACCCTGATTTTGTTTCTTTAAAAGAAGGAAATTCTTTTATTTTTGAGTGACTTTTGAGAGCCAAGTGTGTGCTCAAATTTGTCAAATTAAATGCATGGTGTTGTTGGTCAAAGTTTTCTCTCTCGAAATTCACAAACTTACTTTAACCCCACTGCCCACTCAGCTCCTAATTCCAAAACTCACTTTTCCTTCACACGCTTATAATTCTGATTCATTTTACCATTTTACATGTCTCTTCCTACTTTGGGAACCTTGATTTTTCTGATGTAATATTTATTATAGCTATATTCAAAACAAGCCCAACATTGACTAGAGTAATGAGTGGAGAATGAATTAGCATGGTCATAAACTCAAATTAATTGCTATTACCTAGCCACATTGACAATCTTCAACCTATAAAATTAATGAGGTTTGAATACACATTTTTTTTTTTCCTTTCTTATTTTTAAAATACCCTTGAAGATACTTTGTTATAGCAGTAATAGTCATAACAATAATTGGATGTTGAAGTCTAGATTACATGTTTTATTCTGCCTGCCCATTCACTGTCATTTTCTTCCATCGTAATTATAATTTGACTTTCATACCCCCAATGTTTGTTCTTCCTTTTGGCCTTTTCTCTTTTTACCCTTATCTAACTACACCACTCTCATACTAAATACATATATAAAATAAAATATAATTGGCTGTATGTATGTAGTTCAAAGTATGGGTAAGTTAAAGAAATGTACCATATTTCATTTTCATTCCCTAATCGACATACATTAGTCAGTCGGTGAGGGAATTTAACCACTTTATCAACTAATTACTACTTAAAATTCTAAACAAAATACCGTACATTACGGTATTGTAATTAATGCGAGGATCGAACCCATGACCCTCTTGGTCAAGGACACAATTTTATGTCAATTGAGCTATGCTCGGTTTGGCAAAAAAATATACATATATGGAAGGAAATGTAAAGCAAATAAATTATTGTAATGGTTGAGTTTCGAACTCAGGTACAACAAAGTGGTTTGCGGTAGAGGTAAGGATGAGAGGAAGATGAGCTAAAGTGGGAACTAAGTGGTTCGCCCTAGAGGTAAGGATGAGAGGAAGAAGGAATTAGTCAAATTTAAGGCTAAATTATAAAAAATATAATTCTCGCTAATTTGTTTACATATATTTTTTTTTTTTTTTTAACATTTATAAAAGATTAATAATAATAACGTAACTTTTAAAATGATAAGAGTACGTAAACAAATGACAAATTCAATTTTTTTTTTTAATTTTATAATTTAGCTAAATTAATACTATTTCTATTTAATATCAATTAAATTTATTTTTTAAAAGATGATAAGTTTTTTTTTTTATTATAAAAATATTTAATAAATATGAGATTAAACCTATGACCTTTTAATCAATGACACAATCTTACATATATACCGATTTGACAAATGACAATTTCTATTTTAAATGATGGGTAACGTAATAGCAATAAAACAGCTAATTAATTTTAGAAATTAATAAACAAAAACAACACAATGTAAAAACAAAAAAACCAACAAAATACAGATTATATAATTCCACATGGACCCATGTACATTAATAAAAGAATTGATAAGAAAAGATATCTGAAAAAAAAGAAATAAAAGAATCGGGAAAATTGATATTTTATTATGATGTCCAGTTAAAAAGAGCAATAATTAGAGCAGAAGGAGAAACACAGCAGGTGGAGAAATTATTGGGACGTCGGCAGGCAGTCTTCGTAATTGAAAGGTTATTTCCGTCATTTCCACTCCTCCCTAAAAGCCTTTTTTCCAATCTCTCTCCTACTGTGAAAAAGGAGAAGCAAAGAAGAGAGGGAGAGAGAAAGAATACAGAGTGCTGGAATCACATGGCCTTGTTTTCTTGTCACCTCTCTCTTTCTTCTTCTTCTTCCTTTTAATCGGCCATCTCAACCGAGCCACAAGCTTCCCTTTCCTTCCTTCTCTGATTCGGCCATGGCGGACGATAAGGTACTTTTCTTCTTCTTCTTCTTCTTCTTCCTGGATTTGAATCTTGGAAATGTATGTACATACGAGCATTATTCCCTCTAGTGTTGTATGTTGTTCTGTTCTTGCGTTTTGCTTGCAGCCGCCACGGTGATCTCCTCCGGCATTGTGACAAGAGGATCGCAAAATATCTCCATCATTCTCGTCTTACTTGATCTGAGATTTAGATTATTTTGTTTCTGCAGATTTTCTTGGCTGTATTTCTTTCAATTTATGTACCGCTTCTCAGTACTCCAGATTTTTTAGTTTAACTGACCTGATGCACATACGTTAACGCGCTTGATTAAACATATGTATATATGTATCTTTTTTATGCTACGTGAACTAATTTATAGATCGCGCTTGCTATCCTTTGTTTGATCTTGAATCATCTTAAATTACTTGCATGTCATATCTCAAGCCTATCTGCCATTGCCTATGAATTTATTTTCTAATGAAGCTTATCCTCCGCATTTCCCTTCTTGTTTTATTTGGTTTCTGCAATTTCTTTTCCTACCCCCTCTCTTTTGCTGTGGATGTTAGGGCTTCTCTTTGTGATAGTTGTTGATCAGTGTGTTAATCATTGTTTCTAACATTTGCAATCTTTTACCTGATCCTGCCACTCCAAACAATCAATTATTCACTTCCATTTTTCCAATTGATTCTTTCCAACCTCTAAATTTTGTATGTACTTTGCAGGAAATGTCAGCCCCTGTCATTGATGGAAATGATCCAGTTACTGGTCACATAATATCCACGACTATTGGAGGCAAGAATGGAGAACCCAAACAGGTTAACATTCACGTCAACCCCTTTCCTCTTACATTTTATTTTCCCCATGTTTATTAAAAAACTTGGAGATTTCATGTTGTTGGCCAACATTTTATATGTTTCTGCACAAAATTCTGATACTTCTGCTTTTTCTTGGTCATGTAGACCATAAGTTACATGGCAGAACGCGTTGTTGGGACTGGATCATTTGGTATTGTTTTCAAGGTATTTTACATGTTATTCTTCTAGCAGTTTGATTCTTTTGACATTGTCTCGATCAAGAAATATATGATGCATACATGTTCACTTTCTCAGGCCAAATGCTTGGAAACTGGCGAAAACGTGGCTATAAAGAAGGTTTTGCAGGATAGAAGATATAAGAACCGTGAGCTCCAGTTAATGCGTGTGATGGATCATCCAAATGTCATTTCCTTAAAGCATTGTTTCTTTTCCACTACTACAAAAGACGAACTTTTTCTCAACTTGGTTATGGAATATGTCCCTGAAACCATGTTTCGAGTTTTGAAGCATTACAGCAATGCAAATCAAAGAATGCCAATCATCTATGTCAAATTATACATGTACCAGGTATGAATAATTCCCATATATAATTTCAACTTTTTAGTTTTTAATCAACAGACAACTCTTTTCTCATGTCTACTGCGGTTTCTTCCAGGTTTTTAGAGGTCTTGCCTATATCCACACGGTTCCTGGAGTTTGTCACAGAGATTTGAAGCCTCAAAATATTTTGGTACTGTTCTTTGATGATTTGAAAGTGGATATGGAAATTGAGATATTTTTTTGTTTAAAAGAACAGTTGAAAAGGCCTATACTGGTATTTGATGATTGTCTAATGCCCTGCTTGCTTTCTGCAGGTCGATCCCCTGACTCACCAAGTTAAAATATGCGATTTTGGAAGTGCAAAAATGCTGGTACGTTGATAAATTTTCAATATCTTGTTTCTTCTACTTATTTTGTTTTTCACACTTGTAGAGTGTAATGTTGAAGCTTGCTATTTAGTTTGTTAGTTAAAAG
This sequence comes from Herpetospermum pedunculosum, assembly GCA_028017165.1. Lineage (NCBI taxonomy): Eukaryota > Viridiplantae > Streptophyta > Magnoliopsida > Cucurbitales > Cucurbitaceae > Herpetospermum > Herpetospermum pedunculosum. The sequence goes on from CM051525.1 coordinate 74,175,917, forward strand.
TTCCAATTTTCCTTTAGAAGAAACACGTATTTACCATTGTCATTTAAGATTTAGGATTGCCTCGTTACATTGCACGTTGCTCTTATAAATCTTGGAATGGTTTTCCATACTCATAAGTGAGAGCTCCAAACGTACATAACCAGAACCAATTGAAATTCTCTCAGCCCAGGGTGCGTGGGGTGTAGGTTTTGGGTCCATATGTGAGTTTTGCTTATCTTAAGAGTTTGTTAATTCTACAGATTAGAATTTGGCTTCTGAAACCAATTTCTTAGATTAGGCTCTCACTTTTACAAGTCTTTCCATGCAGTCTATTTGATAAACAAAACCAGCACCATGGTTAGACATGGTCAAATGGACAAAATATATTGTTAAGTCTACTGTTCTTGGGGTTGCATTTTCAAATATTCGTGACTAGCTTCTTAAAGTTTAAATATTCTATGGTTTTTCAATTCTAACTATTGTAGGATAAAGCAGTGTCTTTCTTGCTATTATTCCAGTAGTTACGATGCACATAAGTTTATTTGGATGCCCAAGCCTTTCTAAGGAAAGAAAAAAATAAACTGCAAACAAGGATCCACAAATGTCTTTTTAGTTCGATATTTTTATCCTATCTTCCTGTCAAGTGTTATCAGTATGCTACTTGGATGAGTAAAAAGAAGTCAGTTGATTGCTATTGCTAAGGCTTTAAAAGAGGCGGATGTTACATTTTCTTTGCCCATTTTCTGTATTAAGTCTGATTCTGTGTACTTTCATCTGTGTGCTCCAGATGAAAGGTGAAGCCAACGTTTCATACATATGTTCACGCTTCTATCGAGCACCAGAACTCATCTTTGGAGCTACAGAGTATACAACCTCAATAGATATTTGGTCTGCTGGTTGTGTCCTTGCAGAACTACTTTTGGGACAGGTAAGAATTTTCAATGATTTTTTGTTACTTAAACTTTGTCATAAACTGTTAAATAATAATTTGTGTTTCTGTAGCCTTTGTTTCCTGGAGAAAATGCCGTGGACCAGCTTGTAGAGATTATTAAGGTACTATTGATTTTGATATTATTAGTTATTACCATTTCCACATTGTGTACAATTTACCTACTTTGCGTTGATTATCTTTTAGGTACTTGGCACACCAACTCGGGAAGAAATTCGATGTATGAATCCAAGTTATACAGACTATAGGTTTCCACAGATAAAAGCTCATCCATGGCACAAGGTCTGTGACAAATTCAAGTTGATCCTAGGGCCTCTTATCTCCCATCGGTTGTTACTTTTGAGCGTATATTCGGGAAGTTAAGCTTTTTTTTCTTACATACATTATGTGCCATTGATCAGGTTTTCCACAAACGGATGCCTCCCGAGGCAATAGATCTGGCTTCACGATTGCTTCAGTATTCACCTAGTCTACGCTGCACAGCAGTAAGTTCAATATACTTCAGTATCTGTCTATATAGCAACGTGACATCATCTGTGCACTTCTTTTGGAGAAGTCATACCTTTCAATGCTAGAATTTACTGTTCATTTTTTACTGAAGATGAATAAAAGTTCATTTTTCATTGGAATAGTGGATAGATTTTTATAACTACTCAATTATATTGAGTGGATTATTATATTTTCTCTGCAACTGTAGTATATTTTGCTCTTCTTGAGAGTATCTCTTCTCTCCATGCAGCTGGAAGCTTGCGCACATCCTTTCTTTGATGAACTTCGAGAACCCAATGCTCGCCTCCCTAACAGTCGGCCATTCCCACCCCTCTTCAACTTCAAACAAGAGGTCTGTTTACCATTTCACCATCGTTCTATGAAAATTTTCAATTCTATGTTGTTGCATTGAATATAACTGTATTTTACTATCTTAGACATTTTGATTTTATGGCATTTGTCTTTGGAGCATGGAGGACCAATAGTTCTAATTGTGATGAAGAAGAAACATTTTAAATGGTCTAATGATGCCTGTTTTTAGGGAGTAGATAAAGGTTCATATTGAATTCAATTGCATCTTGCTATGTGTCTGCATTGATCACGATTGAAAATATCTGAAACTATTCTAGTGCAATCAATAAATTGTTGTAGAGGGCTAGCAGTTTACTAGCAGGTTATTTGCCCATTACTATCTTATTTTCATTAGGGGTAATGTTAATTGAAATTTCTGTTGCAGCTGTCGGGGTCCTCTCCAGAGCTCGTAAACAAGTTGATACCTGATCAAGTGAAACGACAAATGGGTCTTAATTTGCATCTAGCAGTGTCGTAAATATGGGCGTATGTGCAGTTGGATTCTTCTTGTTCATGCGTGGTGCAAAGCCTACTGACCAACTTTAAGTTTAAGCTCAACTCCGCCTGTATTAAACTGGGGCCTCCGAGACTTGCAGGTCGGGGGACTACTACATACCGACTCTTCCTCGACGTGTTGCTTTCCTCGTTCCGCCCCCCCAAATTTCATCCATCCCTCAATCCCAGTTCGGATAATACCTCGAGTTGTTGTATATGTATATGTTTGGTAGTATATTGAAGGAAGCCAGAGTTTGACTTAGCAGAAAGCTGCTAGAAGAGGGATAGTAGTAGGGCAAATTGTGCATCTTTAGTTGGGAGAAGAGGGTATCTAATTTTATATATATGGCTGAAGAAGAAAAAGGTTGGCATCTCTAGTTGGTTATTGGGTTTTGTTTCCAGTTCCAGGGTGGTTTCAAGATGGCTGACTTTTAAATTGCAAAAACTTGTAGTTATTATTGTGTTCCAAGAATCTCTCTCCTAAAACTAAACACGAATCTATTTGTTCTTCAGATCTTCATTTCTTGTTGTTTCTGCCTTCAACCATTGAGATACAAAACTTTGTTCATAACATTTGTCAATGGAAGTATTCTGCATTATATGTAATTCATAAGAAGAATGGAATAAATAATGTTAAATAAGATTCGTCACTCACTGCCATTTGTCCTCTTTGGAGCTACTGTACTGCTAGGGCAACTCTTGGATTCGGAAAATCGAGAGAAGAAAGGAAAAATAATGATAAAGGACGTGAATTGGCCATTATCTCCGAGAATTGCGCCAAATTCCAAAATCCAGCATCATTTATTTTTTTGATTTTTTTTTATTTCTAGTTCCCCACTTTCAGTGATGAGTCTGATGACTAATATATAATCAAAGCCGTTGATTTTCTGTCCATTAATGTCAGAAATCCAACGGCTGCATCATTGCCACAGTTGACAGAGAAGATGGAGAAATCATGGTGTTGACCAAACAATGGCTTTCCTCTGGTTTGTTGTTCAATGTTTTGGCAGAGGAGTGGACAATCTCAGCCCTTTAAAATTACCCACATCTCGAGATTTCCTGGTCTTGCGGTTGATTTTCTATAATATTTTTCAAAATCATCGGCTACGAAATGAGAAATCTAGTTTGTTTTTCAACGCACTAGCTAGTGCTAGTAGGAATTCTAGAATAATAAAAGTTTTTTCAAGGTCGTCATTATTTGCAATGAGATATGGATTGCATACTTTATGACCCCAAAAACTCAATTAGTCATAATTTATCCTACTAGGAAAGTAGTGGGTTCTTCTTACATACTCTCGCTTTCGTTTTTTTTTGTGTCTAGTCTACAACAGTTTGGTTTGGTAATGGAAGTTGTAAAGATGTTTCTGTCGCTGTTCATCCTCATCTGGGTTGTCTCTGCCTCAGACAGTCATTTGTCTCCCAAAGGTGTTAACTATGAAGGTCTGGTCTGCCCATTTATAATGGTTATTCGAATTTAGTTGAATCATGAATGTTTGTGTCTTTATCTCTGATGTTTTGCTGTGTTCAGTGGCGGCTTTGATGTCAGTGAAGAGTAGGTTAAGGGACGAGGGGAGAGTGATGGAGGGTTGGGACATAAATTCGGTTGATCCATGCACCTGGAATATGATTGCTTGCTCTGCTGAGGGCTTTGTGATTTCTCTGTAAGCTTCTCCATTTTAAGATTCCCCCACTGTTCAATTTCCTTACTGGGTAACTAACAGTGACCAAAAAGAGGGCTGTAGAACATTTGTTTTTCTTACTTGAAGGTTTATGATTTGGATATTTTGCAGGAATCATTTATTGTCAGATAAAGCTGAAATATGTTTCTAATTATTGTTCTTATTGGTAGTGAGATGCCAAATATGGGTTTATCTGGAATGCTTTCCCCTAGCATTGGGAACCTGAGTCACCTTCGGACAATGTGAGCAGTGAGCTTCCCTCTCCCTTCATTTTCTCCAAATCATTTGAAAATCCAGTGGTTGTTTTGTTCTTACTCATCTTTTCTTGTCTCATTACTTAGATAGCCTAATTGAAGGTTTAGCTCGCTTCTCTGAAAGTTTAATGTATTCTATACAAATAATTGCAGGCTTTTGCAAAGTAATAAGTTATCTGGTCCAATCCCAGATGATATAGGAGCACTTTCAGAGCTTCAGACTCTTGATCTTTCTAGCAACCAGTTTGAAGGAAGCATTCCGAGTTCTTTGGGTTTCCTTACTCGTCTAAATTACTTGTGAGTATGACTGGATGTGCAAGATTTTTCTTCATTCTTCCATGCTTTTCTACTTTCTAACTATTGATTTTATTGTTGCCATGTAACCTTTGCCTGCCAAGTTTTCAGGAAGCTCAGTAGTAACAAGTTAAGTGGACCAATTCCGGAATCTGTTGCAAATATCTCAAGCCTTTCCTTCTTGTAAGTATTCTGTTTCAATTCCTTATGTTTTGCTGAATTCACAAATGTGACTGTATTGCTTTGCTCGCTAGGGATTTATCGAATAATAATCTCAGTGGTCCAACTCCAAAAATACTTGCCAAAGAGTACAGGTGAGACTTTGTGGATAGTTGATTTTTCAGAAAACTTTGTCTTGTTTGAGTTCCAAATGTGATCGGTTACTTATATGAAGATCCGAACTAGAGATGAGATACCAAGTTTATCGTATTTTCACAATTATCTTATGTATACTAGGTAGCTTATAATCTGAGAAATGTGATTTGTAAATATTTTGACTCATGTTTGCTTTTCTTGCTCATTTTTTTTTACCAAAGAGAGGAAATTAGTTTCTCCTCCATTGCCATTACCACCTTTTGACAGTGCTTGCCTTTTTATATAGTGTGGCAGGGAATAGTTTCCTTTGTGAATCTTCATCATCTAAAGTTTGTGGTGTAGTTTCCAAACCAGTTAACGGTAATCTAATTTTATTCTCCACAATAGTTGTCTTGTATCTTGAATGTCAATGGTATGAAACTTAGGAATAACTGTTATCGTGCAGAAACTGGTTCGCCGCAGAAAGATAATGGCCATCATCACCTGTTACTTTCTATAACTCTAATTGTCGGTTTCACATTTGTGGTTTCCATTGTGTTACTTGTTGGCTGGGTGCATTGTTATAGATCTCATCTTGTCTTCACATCCTATGGTACTTTCTAAACGGATGACTTTTCCTTTTTTCTTCTTTATTCTCTCTTAGTCGAGTATAATGATTGACTCTGTTCCATTGATGGTTCAAATCTGCAGTGCAGCAAGATTATGAATTTGATATAGGTCATCTTAAAAGGTTTACTTTCCGTGAACTACAAAAGGCAACATGCAATTTTAGTCCCCAAAACATCCTGGGACAGGGTGGTTTTGGAGTCGTTTATAAAGGTTATCTTCCGAATGGGACATACATTGCTGTCAAGAGACTGAAAGATCCAAATTATACAGGAGAAGTGCAGTTTCAAACTGAAGTTGAAATGATTGGCTTAGCAGTGCACCGCAACCTCCTGCGTATGTATGGATTTTGTATGATGCCAGATGAGAGGTTGCTCGTTTATCCATATATGCCAAATGGGAGTGTTGCTGACCGCCTGAGAGGTTTGTTTTAAATTGCCTATGGTGTTTGCATATTGCAAGTCCCCCTCTCCCCCTTAATCTCTCTTAAACTCAATTTACTAAGCTGAATCTAGGATAGTGTCAACCTAAATCATCATACTTACCCCGAGAGCACACAACTTAGACGATACAAGAAGTACCTTTCTCTAGCTCTCAATGAATAGGGATTTAGTTTATCAATTTACTATCTTATATTCTCACGATGCATGCCACTGCAAAATCAAGCGAGTTCAACCTTATGCTTGTGAAATTTTGATTCCCGTTTGGATCCTTGATGATCTACTTTTTCTCAACTCTCCTGTTGTGGACAAACTAGATTGAATATTGCTTCTTTATTTGTGTTTATTGCTATATTTTGATTGTTAATATACTGTCCACTCTCAGATGCAGGCCAAGAGAAGCCATCATTGAATTGGAACAGAAGATTGAGTATTGCCCTTGGCGCAGCACGCGGACTTCTATACTTACATGAGCAGTGTAACCCAAAAATTATTCACCGGGATGTGAAAGCTGCAAATATTCTTCTGGATGAAAGCTTTGAAGCTGTGGTCGGGGATTTTGGTCTGGCAAAGATGTTAGATAGGATGGATTCACATGTTACTACTGCAGTAAGGGGCACGGTGGGGCATATTGCCCCAGAATACCTTTCAACTGGACAATCTTCCGAAAAGACTGATGTTTTTGGATTTGGCATATTGGTTCTGGAGCTCTTAACTGGGCAAAAAGCATTAGATGCTGGCAATGGTCAGATTCGAAAAGGAATGATCCTGGAATGGGTATGTAGTCTCTCCTGTGATTTCGGGTTCATTTAAAATCTTATTGTTTGATAGTACTTTCTTCTGGTAATAACTTTTCATAAAGTTCCTGAAAATTTGTTTCAAATTCTAGTTATATTTCGTTTTAAGTTCGAAGCGAGAAATAGTTAATGAAGTATGCTTGTCAGCTAAGAACTAGAAATTAAAAAAACCAAGAACAGTCTACTCAAACAAAGATAAATACATGCTTTCAAATGGTTTTGGATTTGTGTATTATTATTATTTTGTTTATAATCTCAGATTCTGATTAAAAGGTGAAATAAGCAGGTTAGAACATTACATGAGGAGAAGAGGTTAGATGTGCTGGTGGACAGGGATCTAAAAGGATGTTTTGATGCAATGGAGCTGGAAAAAGCTGTAGAGTTGGCTCTGCAGTGTACTCAGTCACATCCACAACTCAGACCGAAAATGTCCGAGATCTTGAAGGTTTTAGAAGGTCTTGTTGGACAGTCGAGCCAAACAGAGGAATCACCAGGTGTAGCAAGTCTTTATGAGGACAGAGGTCACAGTTTCTCCAGAAATTACAGTGATATTCATGAAGAATCTTCATTCGTCGTTGAAGCCATGGAGCTTTCGGGACCTCGGTGACAACAAAGAGTTCAAGTAAACATTCAGAAACAAAACAGTAATTCAGTTTTGCATCTCAAAGAGATGGAAAAGCATTTACCTCTACAACCCAGAAGGCTAACAATAGACCCTTCATGATGACTGATATAATTATGGCTTGTAATTTATTTTGTTTTGTAGGATTAGTGTAAAACATCTCAGTCACATGAAAGTTTTCAGAAAATCAAAGAATTAACTTTAAATGAGGTTTCAGAAATGATGAAATGAAACGATAAAGATGTGTACTGTTCAACACCAATGGCACAGCAGAAATCAGCTCCTATAATCTTTCTCACATGCCAGATAAAACTGTGCAAGTAAAGTACAAATATGTTGTTAGCAGATTTTGAGGTTTGAGATTCTTCTTTATTTGGTGGACAAAACACAATATGGAGAGAAACCATGATGATGTATTTGAAGGAGAGGCTATCCAAACATGGCTGTAATTCATCTTTGAAAAGAAGATTCTTTAATAATCTCTTCCCTTCACCAAGCAAAATAATACATGGGATTTGCCCTTTTCTACCCATTTCTTTGCCTGCCATTAGTTTTGTTATTTGGAGAAAGCACACTTATTCTTCTGACTTTTGACAATTCTAAGCCCCCACTTCCCTTTTTTAATCATTTGGGTTCACATGCATTAAACTCTCTTCTTATTGGAAGCTTCCTTCAATAATTAGGCATAATGTATATATGAATATATGAATGTCAAATATTTCATAACATCAAAATTAGGCATAATATAAATACTTTTCTCTCTTTTTCCCCTTTGGAGAAATAACAAGCAAGGAGTGGTGTTATTGTCATCAAAGATTAAGATTGTCAACTTTATCCACTAAAAGAGAAGAAGTCAAGGATAGACATTTAAATTTGGTCCTCTCATCTTCAAATTTCATATCAACATCCTAATTAGTTGCTTGATGTTCCCAACCTTAGTGAATTCATATTTCTTCTCCCTTTTTACAACATGTGGAGATGAGGGATCGAACCTAGAACCTCTCGATCTCTAGTGTTAGATCATGTGAGTTGAATTATGCTCTTGTTGATATATTTAATACTCCATCACACAAAATTAGATTGTAACAAAGTAAAGTTTGGGTATAACTATAAAATGGAATATGAGTTATTATGTGGAATTCTTATAGAAATAAGAATGGTTGTTGCAAACAAAGTTATATTAATTGGATTGTATCTCTAGAGAATATGTGATATACCCTTATAAAATAGTTTATGGATGATGAGGTAAGAGAAGATATTCTCTGTCAATGTTAAAATTATGCATTATGTTGAGTGCTCAGAGGGGAAAAGAGACATGGGCAAAGATTTTACACATAAAGCCTTTTTTTTTAAAAAAAATAAATCATTTTACACATAAAAGGAAAGTGAAAGGAAAGTGAAAAAGAGATAATATATAAAAGTAAGATAAAAGGGTTTCAGTTGGTGCAGGTAGCACCAAGTTTTGTGTATGGAAAATAGTAACTAATGAAGCTAGTGCCCAACTTGGGCAGGGTGATAGAGAGAGAGAGATCCTCACTTTGGAAAATTCTCTCTCCAACTTTTTTTTTCTTTCTTTTTTTAATTTAGAGAATATCTCTAACATTTTAATTAAATTCATGGTGTGTAACTTTGTCCAATTTGAATATGACAATCCCTATTTTTTAGTGCAATAATCTCTTCTTTAATCCTTTTCTTTTTGAAACTTAAACAAGTTTGAAATGTCAAATCAAAGTTTTGAATTTTAAATAATAGTTCATAGGTTGTTTGAGTGATTTCTATAACTTATCTTAACTTGCCAGAAAAATTTATATGCAAAAAAAACTGTCATCTCATTCATATATTTTTGGAGAGAAAGAGGTGATGATTAGGAAAACATTTCAAAATTTTCAAATAAATGTCTACAAATGTATATTTACTATTTGAACTCAAATAAAATAGGGAAAAAAACTAAAAATTCCTTGTACTAAACTAATATTTTATTTTGTCTTCTCCCAAGTCTGAAAATCTTTGTTAAGGTTAAGGATTTCTTTTGTTCACTTTTTACTTTTCAGTGGACAGTCAATCTTTACTTCAATTGTAGAAAATACTTTGTGGTTCAATGAATCAACCATATCGGCTGAAATGGTAAAGTTTAATATATATATATATCTATATACTTAACACAAATTAAGACAAAAAAATTTAATGATAAATTCCTTACCATTACCAACCCATTTTTTTTTAATTACTTAATATGTTTTTAATATTAAAATTTTAAAAAATATATATTTTGAAGACAACTGGGACATGGAGGAGTAGAAGAACATGGACAACGACAAGGCGTAGAGTAAAGTCCGAGGACAAATTCAATCTAAAGAAATAAAAATGTCTAGAAACGGAAATTGGAAAAAAAAAAGGGAAAACAGCTTGGATTTGATGGAAAAATAAATGATGTGTCTGCTTTTGCTTGGAATTTTGGCACCGTCTACGAACAAAAAAACAGCTCCTTTACTCATTCTAAACGCCATTCCTAAACATTTATTGCAACATTCCAATTAAATATCAACAAGATCATCCAACTGTTAGTGTTAGTGGTGAAATATTTGATCAAAGAAGAAGAAGAAGACGATAACAAAAAGTAATATATAAATCAGTTTGAATAGTGAATCGAGTATTTTTATAACCCAAATTGAACTTTGATCCTTATCCTTCAATTTTAGTTGCTTTCTTCACATAAAGATGAATTGTTTTGTATTCAATTTCCCTCGGTCTACTATTTCGCAGTCGTTTGCTTAGAATATTGATTTTCCTTTTTTTTTTTCTCTCTTGAAGTCACATCGAAAGACGGCTGCTAGAGAGAGAAAGAGAGGTCTTTCACCTGGAGGAACCCAATTGGAGAAAACCCAGATCTCCATTTTTGTTTTTATTTTCGATTAGCTAAGTAAACGCTTCCCCCAGAAGAAATTTTTGGGATTTCAAATAAAAGCTCTCCTCGTTCTCCAGAGTTTCTCCTCAGCAACAAGGCATTGATATCTTCCATTGGTGAAAAAAAAGTTGTAAGCGAGTGATGTTTTTTCATATACAGTGAAGATTTGGATTATAAGATGGACGATTCTTGTTATCTTCTGAGTTTACTTTCCCCCCCTTTCTGTTATTGATTACCCACTTGGGATTTCAACTGAAATTTTCGTTGTGTATCAATTAATTAGATGGAAAGTGGTGCATTCTGATGTTGTGTTGAGTTCTTAGTTTTGTGAACGAAGTATTTCAGACCAACTTTTGCGAGAAACTGGGTTTAGGGGAAAAAACCCTTTCGATTAATGGATCGAGAAGAAAGGAATCGCCAAGATGTTGGTATTGCCTCTATCGATTTGGTCAGTGGCGATAAGATCGAGACCACCATTGTGATAATCCCAGAAAGCGCCGCCTCTGCCGGCGGCGACGAGGAAGCTATACCAAATGTTAATCGAGATACAAGGGAGGGTTCGAATATGAACCCTTCAGAAACTGTACTGGTTATTGATTCAGATGGAGAATCCCTTGTGAAGAACAATGAAATGGAGTTGAGGAAGGATTTGGAAAAGATGAATACAAAGTCAAATATGTCTGAAGCGAAGGACAATCCGGTGGTGATAAATGTAAAGCAAAAAGGGGATAAAGGGTTTATTGAGGACTGGAATGGAGAAAGGGTGTGTAGGATCTGCCATTTGGCTTCCGACCAAGCTTCAGAGACTAAAACTGGGACCAGTACTTCAGAATTGATTCAACTTGGTTGTGACTGCAAAGATGAGCTGGGAATTGCGCATAGTCACTGTGCTGAGGCATGGTTCAAGTTGAAAGGAAACAGGTTCTTCTCTCTCTCTCTTCTGGTTTAATATCAAGTTTATGTACCTTCTGTTTTGTTGAAATCGTAGGATTTGGTATTGACATTTGATGAAGTTTTGTGATTTTGATTGTCTATTTTTGTTCTATTGTTGGTTGTAGCTGCTACTCCTACCATTTAACTAATACTTTTGACCTTTTATCCTTCCTCATTTGTACCAACAAGAGCATAGCTTAATTGGTATGATGTATGAACTAGTGACTATGAGGTCCTAATTTCGATCTCTAAACCCCACTTATTGTCAAAAAAAAAAAAAAATATATCCTTCCTCATTTGTTTTAGAATCTTGAATCTTTTGACCCTTTTGCCTCATAAAGGATTACCCAATTTAGTTGTAACCTGTAAAAATAGAAAGCCCTTCCATTATAGTAAATTTGAGGAGTAAAGTTTGAGGCTGCATCAATTCTTTTGTTTGTTTCTGTTCTGTCATGTGTAAAAGTCTCCTGTAAAGTTAATCTACCCTTGATTTTTATTCATGCTATCAATTTAAATCCATCCCTACTATACCGACTTGATTTTTGCTTCAGGTGTATAATTGGAAAAGTGTAATAAAAGTTCATCCTTTAAAACGTTTTTTCTAGGTGGCATGAGCAGTTACACAATCAATAAAATGGAGCAATAACATATATTTTTTTTAGTTCAACTTGTGGTGGGGGGAATTGAACCTCCGACCTTGAGATTGATAGCAAATCTTTATGTCAGTTAAGCTATGCTCACTTTGACACAATGACATATTGCAGTTACATATTTAAGGGGCAAATATGGTTATAGAGTATTATGAAATGTTTATTTTTTTACTTTTGCCAGTGAGGGATTTCCACTTCAGTTGTTCGTAGTAGCAGACGAATCTTTAACTGGTTTGTTCGGGTAGCAACTAACTACACATAAAATTTATCACCTCTTTTGGTTAAAAGTTAAAACTTCCATTTTCCAGGTGTCCCTTCAACCTCTTAAGTTGATACTAACTCTTGAGTTGAGAGTGATATTTGATGTCTGATTGTGTTTGTACAAGTCAATGATGGATGTAAGGATAAGTTCCTGTTTCAGAGCTTTTGGCATTTCAGTTACGAACTGGCAAATGGATTGTGGAGCATAGCGCCCCCAAGTTGAAACAAGTAATTTCATTGAAGTTGAAATATGCTGCAGAAGAGACTGAGTATTGACTGGTGTCACATTGATATAGTCAACTGCTTGTTTCTGTCCCTTCAACCTCTTAAGTTGATACTAACTACGGCATGCTTGGCAACTCCTGTTTTTAAACTACATTGTCTTTTTCATATTGTCAATGAGCTGATGATTATCTAATCATAATCATTTTCCTTTTGCTTCGTACAGAATGTGCGAAATTTGCGGTGAGACCGCCAAGAACATTGAAGGGGTCGGGGACAACAGATTTATGGAAGAGTGGAATGAGGGAAGGACAGTAGATAGCAATGGAAACACATCAAACAGGGGTGGGGGATGTTGGAGGGGACAACCGTTCTGTAACTTCTTGATGGCATGTTTGGTAATAGCTTTTGTTCTTCCATGGTTTTTTCGTATAAACATTTTCTAGCAAGTGTCAAATAATAGAAAGCATTCTTGTTTTCCCAATGAACGATCGACGTTTTCCATTTTTCCTTCGCTCGAATGCTGGTTAAACCCTGTAAATCTTACAATCTTGAAAAAACAGATGAAATTGTGGCTGTTTTTTGTTGGTTAGTCATTGCATTTTCTGCAGCTTCTGCCTTGAGAATTACTCGACTATTTTATCGTAGATTCGTCAATCATAGTTCGTGTTTTCGTTGTTTTTCTTCTGAATTTTGTTGTTAGTAAAGTAAAGCTTTTGTTAATGATTATGACCAATTATTTAGATTTCTAATTGAGGATTCTAGGATCCTGTTTGTTGGATGCAAAGCAGATGTCAGCCTTAAAAGGACATGAGATAGCAAATTGGTAGTATAACATATAACTTGCTCCACAAGTCAGTTTTCGTGTTGCAATATTTGCTTGACGTAATCAAAACCAAATTTTGGAATTTTCCAAATTAAAATAAGCTTTTGTTATAGTCATTTTTCAATGGGTAATCTTTGATAGCATATAGACATTTGACAGAAAGGCCCATAAACAAGAGTTCAAGAAGATAACGAAAATTTGTGAATTTATTTTGAATGGATGGGAATGGAAAAAATAACTATCTAGTGAGGATGTTGCAAATGTCAAACCGAGCATAGCTCAATTGACATAAGGTTGTGCCCTGAACTAAGAGGTCATGGGCTCAATCCTGCATTAATTAAAATAACTTTGCAAAAAAAAAAAAAAAAAAGCGAGGATGCAAACATTGGGATAAAATAATGTAAAATGACCAACTCGCATTGCATGGTTTTTCAAACATGTTGCCAAATCGAACATAGTTCAATTGACATAAAGTTGTGTCATTGACTCCATTTTATATTAATTAAATACCTTTACAAAAAAGAAAAAAACCAAACATGAATAAGGAAAATGCGAATATTAACATGTCTGCCGGACTCAATTGACATATGACTTCTTGACCAAGAGGAAGAGGTGAGGCGCGTTGTAAAAAAAAATCAAAATATTTTAAAATGATAAATCGACTCTTCTCCGGTTTAGATAAAAAGAGTTTTCATAATGTATTGCTAAAATTGTTAAATTATATACCGTCCTTGAATAATTAAGTGTCTTTTGATAACGTTTGTATTTCTCGTTGCTAGTATTTTAGAAATATAAATTATATACCGTCCTTGAATAATTAAGTGTCTTTTGATAACGTTTGTATTTCTCGTTGCTAGTATTTTAGAAATATAAGCGCTAAAAATTGTTCTTATTTTTTTCTCTCTTTTTTAAGAAATGTTTCTAAAATTGTGTACAAATTTTGCAAGTAACAAACTCAAGTCTCTTGTTTCATAACTAAAAACACTGTTTTAATCATTTTTTAACTAATAAAATGCATAAAATTATTAAAATAAATATAGCATACAAATTTTCAATATTTAATTTCAAAAAGTTAATATTGTTTTAACTTAAAATTTGAGACAACAATAAATAGGAACTAGAATTAAAATGTTATCAAAAGAGTTCTTAATAGTTAAAATATCTTCATAAATAGCGATATTGAGTTTTCATAATTTCTTCATTAATTTATCCCTTTTTGATCAATTAAAATTGTTTAATTCCAATAATATAACAAACATGGAACACTGGATAACATCATCCGTTGTAGTCTAGTTGGTCAGGATACTCGGCTCTCACCCGAGAGACCCGGGTTCAAGTCCCGGCAACGGAAACTTTTGTTAATTTTACTTATTTTTTTCCTTCGTCAATATAGGGGACAGTTTCGTCCATTCACTCTCAAAGAGAGACTAGGTTTAAAAACCCTAGCCAGCCCCCTTTCTCCATCTTTACCTCAGACTCAGAGCTTCGTTTTGCGCTCTCACACTGCAAAAATGGTATCTTTCGCCTTTTGGTTTGATTTTGGTTTTGATTGAAGCATCGAATGATTTGTTGCTTGTTTGATTTCTAATTATATTTGCATTTCAGGCTTCAGAGAAGAAGCTATCAAATCCTATGCGCGATATCAAAGTCCAAAAGCTCGTTCTCAACATCTCTGTTGGTGAAAGTGGTGATCGTCTTACCAGAGCCGCAAAGGTTTCTTTTCCGTCTGTGACTTCTCCCTTCGGTTTTCTTCTGTTTGATTTCCGTAAAAACTCAACAATGATTGTGGTTTTCTTTTCTTACTCTACTTTAGGTGCTCGAACAACTCAGTGGCCAAGCCCCCGTCTTCTCCAAGGGTATAATTGTGTTTACCTTTTAGTCAATCTCCTTATGTTTCATTCATTATCTGAAATTTGTGGGCATGACTTGCTGGAATCGTTGTGATTTAAACAGCTCG
Source organism: Herpetospermum pedunculosum (assembly GCA_028017165.1). Taxonomy (NCBI): domain Eukaryota; kingdom Viridiplantae; phylum Streptophyta; class Magnoliopsida; order Cucurbitales; family Cucurbitaceae; genus Herpetospermum; species Herpetospermum pedunculosum. The sequence goes on from CM051525.1 coordinate 74,190,941, forward strand.
GTACACCGTTCGATCGTTTGGTATCCGGCGTAATGAAAAGATTGCGTGTTATGTGACCGTGAGGGGCGAGAAAGCAATGCAGCTTCTTGAGAGTGGTTTGAAGGTTAAGGAGTATGAGCTATTGCGCCGGAACTTTAGCGATACTGGCTGCTTTGGTTTTGGAATTCAGGAGCATATTGATCTTGGAATTAAGTGAGTTAATCTCCTCTCGTGTTATTTTTAGTGATTTTTTCATACCATTTTGTTATTGCTTATTTTTCCCTGCAACTGGTTTTGATTGTTGATGCCTGATGGTGCTGATCAATATAGACCTTAGACAAATTAGGATTACGGCTTATAATTTGTAAGTGTGCTTGCTTCGTGAACTACTGAAGAATAAGAGGACAATTGAAGAATTTTTAATTTGGAACTATGATTAATTAGTTCCGTCAATTGGCTAATAATCATACTGCTTTTGGGATTGAATTTTCTTCGTCATCTAACCTATATCAGGGTTCAGAACATGGGTTCTTCAACTTTTGTGCGCACGAAATTTATTGTGATAAGACCCAATTTAAGTCATATAGACCTGTCATGAGCAAACGTGTGCATGATTTCTGATCAGTTTTATGCTTTAACTTTTGCTGCATTCTGGCTAAATGGAAACATACTTGATGCTATTGAAAAAAACTTATTCCAAAGAATTGCTTATATTGGTAGCATCTCAAATTATCTGTAAAATCACGTCCATCATATATACTTCGGCGTCTCATATATATTGAACTTGAATTGAAACCAAGGAGAACATTCATCCTTAGTCCAACTCTGGCGATGCACAGCTGTGTATCTCAATGCCTCATTTCCGATTTTATGAGTAATTCTCTTATGTAAGAAGAGTTTGATGGATGCAAAACTGGCAGCTTCTAGTTGTGTCATGTTGAAATCTTATCATAAACGCAGTTTAAACTGACAAGTAATTGAACTTTTTTGATACTAAACTCCCTTTTTTGCTACAGGTATGACCCTTCCACGGGTATCTACGGTATGGACTTCTATGTTGTTCTGGAACGCCCAGGTTACCGTGTAGGTCGCCGCCGAAGATGCAAATCCAGTGTTGGAATTCAGCATAGAGTCACTAAAGAGGATTCCATGAAGTGGTTCCAAGTCAAATATGAAGGAGTTATTCTCAACAAGTCTCAAAATATATCCTAGAAAAGGTTCTCTACTATCTTTGATGACATGTTCAAATTTTGGCAATATGTTTACTCATTTAAGATTTGTCTATCAGAACTTCTATTTCTTTTTCAAGGAGCGTTTTTTAAGCCTTTCTTATTTTATAGTTTACTTTGTTTCAACTCTTTTGGCCGCGTTGGCAATCAATATTCAATTTTTTTGGGTTGATTACAGTGCCAATTGTTTGTTATAAAGCCTCCCTACTTTTTCGTTTGTGATACAAATCTTAAAAAAATTCTCAAAAATTACCTTACTTTCATCACATGGCCCATTTTCTCTCCCCTTTCGAAACTTTTTTAGTATTAAGGTAATTCCTATTCTTACTCCTTCATCTTCATGATTTGATGACACATTATTTAACCCATATGTTATTTTATTTCACGAGTTCACACTATTTTAAATGTTATGCAAAATAATGAAGGGATATTACTAGTACTATAAATTTTGCCTTCCCTTCATGTTCTCTACACGATTCACAACACCCTGGTCCTCCCATTACCTGTTAGTCGACTCTCCATTTGTCGACCATCTCCAACATTAGTTGATGAACGGTTGATTTCATTCATAAAAAACCTATTTATGCTTTCACTCACATGTACAATCAGTATCTAATTCAGAGTGTTATTTTGAAATGTTTAAAATCACTTTTGTCATGTTTTAAATTATCAAAATCAATTTTGACGTTATAAAAATTGCATTTAGAAGTATAAAATCAAACATTGAATGAATTATTTTTTAATGATTAAAAAAATGTTTTAGAGAAATTTTTAACCTACAAAATTCAACTATTTTTAAATCACTTCAAAACCGTAAGTGAAGAGAACAGATGAAATCAACCTACTTCTTTAGACATGTAGGCTTTTTTTTTTTAATTTTTTTAAAAGGAAAAAAGAGAAAAAAAATCTCATGGATTACCAAAAAAAAGGGCTTTTATTTATTTATTTTGTTTTATTGAGGTTAATCACATTTTAAATATAAGTCAAGTGAGTATGGTTAGGCACAAAATACATTTTGAGGATGTATGATCATGATGTATTTCACCAACTTTTTTTTTTTTTCTTTAGTTAAACAATTGAAATGTTTTTTAAGAACTAGAAAGGTAAATAAAAAAAAGAAAAAAAAAAGAGAAATGAGAAATGTAAAATAGGAATGTGTAGTATATAATACACGAGGCTCATGTCCATAATTGATCAATCTTAGCCAAAAGTGTTTAAAAAGAAGTGGAGGACAGAAGGGAAGAAAGCAAGATGATTTATGGGGTTTTATCATTTACATTTGGGTCCCATTCAAATTTATAGTACACAATTCAATTCTTCTGTTGTTGTTTGAAGCAAATGTTTCCATAAACAAACTCTCATCCCATCATCATCATCAAAATGGCCCTCCTTCAACTCTACATCTAGTACTTTTCATCATATTTTCTCCCATAATAATTCCCTACCTATCTCCAATTGGCCGATACCCCATCTTACGTTACAATCCATCTTTTGTAATATATATATTTATTTCAACAAGGTTCTTATTTTCCTTCAAGACATGTGTTTGCTTGTACTATACTATACTATCATATATTCAAATCACTAGAATCTTTCTTTAGCTTCATCAACTCATTATCCTATTTAACCAATTAAGCATATATTCAATTCATAACAATTAATTAAGCAAAATGGTAATGCTTGTAATGGAAGGAAAGTACAAAAGTGGATTGCAATTTTTTTTAGAAATTTCACCATCAAAGCTGACAAAAAGATTTTTCAGTTCCTTCTCCCCTAAACCCAAATTAAAAAAACAAACAGATTTTTCTTAATTGACAAAGTGTAATATCATACTACTGTTTCTACTCTAATCTCAACGACAACATCTGGACAAGAGAACCGAGAAAACAATGAGAAAAACCAAGGAAGAGAGACCAATTGCCACTCCAAGAACAACCTTATTGGGCCCATGATGATGATTTTCCTCCTTGTGACTAACATCATTCTCATCACTCCCATCATAATCACTTCCACTATCATTCGCCATTGAATCCTCGTCCTCGTCGTCTTTCCCCGGCGGTGGGGCTATCGGCAAACCGTGTTTGTCACAAGGAGCAATCCCAAGCTTCAATTTTGACGATAATATCGAATGGTTGTAGCATAGATTGCCATTCCCCTGTATCTTGAACACTTCCAATCTCTTGATGAACGACTCATTGAAAGGAATTACCCCACCAAACTCGTTGTTCTCCAGATTCAAGTACTTCAAGCTTTTCATCTCCGAAATGAACCTCGGAATCGTCCCGTTCAGCTGGTTCGAACCCAGATCAACATGAATTAGCCCCGGGATGGCTGAGAAAGACTCCGGTATCGATCCCGACAGTGAATTACAGGCTAACGACAAGTTCCGGAGCGAAATCAAGTCCCCAATTGAAATGGGGATTTCGCCCTTGAGCCAATTCAACGACAAATTCAAGGTTTCGAGATTCTCAAGCAATGTAATGGAAGTGGGTATTTTCCCCCTGAGTTTATTGCCGGAGAAATCGAGATGGGTGAGGTTGGGATTGAGGTGTTTAGGAACAAAACCCGTGAGATTGGCGCGAGAAATGGTCAGAGACCTGAGGGATTTCATATTGCCGAGAATGACGTAAGGGCCGGAGGCAGCGATGGAGACATCGGAGACGGTGAGATCAGTGAGGTTCCGGAGGCGGCTGAGCCAGACACCGGTGAGCTTGCGGAGACTGCGAATGCAAGTGAAGGAGCGGAGGGAAGTGGCGAGATCGGAAGGGAAGCGAATGGGGGAAATGGGACAGTTGATGAACTGGAGGGATTGGAGAGTGGAGAGGGATTTGAGTGCAGTAAAGGACAAAGCGACGTCGTCTGAGCAGTTGGAGAGGCGAAGGGAAAGAAGGTGACGGAAGGGGGCGGAGGAATCGCAGAGAGTGGCATTATGAAGGGAGGAAGGGGAACAGGGGTCTCTGGAAGTGGGAATGTTGAGGGATTGGAGGGCTCTTAGTTGCTTCGGGTCGAGGGTCGACGACGACGGCAATGGGGCGGCGGTGGGGGAGAGTGTTGCAGAAACAGAGGATGTGATGGGAAAGAGGAAGAGGAAGAGAAAGAGAAGCCATGGAAATGAAGAGGGTTTCATAGTATAGGGTTCAGAAGGAGAGAGATTTGAGGTTGTGAACAGAGAGAGAGAGAGATGGAAGTGACAACTGAGAGAGCTATAAAAGAAGAGAAACAGAGGAAATGGAAGAAGGAAGAAGATGGTCCACGAATCGAGACCTTTTGGGGGACGTGTCATCTTTGTCTTAAAATGACCCAACATCTCTTCACATTTCACACTTAAACAAATTATTATTATTTATGCATCTTTTTTCACATGTCTTGAGAATTGAGATCATCTTAATTTCACAGAGTATTTGGGATTGGGAGTTTGTTTTTACACTTTTTCTATTTAAAAGAAAATTATAAGAGTTAGTATGTGTAATTTTGGGCATAAGGGCAACCCGTAATTCAAAAAATAGAACCAAAAAAAAAAAAAAATGGAGTAAGGTAAAAAAACAGAAACTCAAGCCGAAAGGGAAACTAAGGACCTAAATAGGCTCTTGGAGATAAGGGACTCAAATAGCCCTCGGGAGGAGAAGAATTGTCCAATTCTTCACCTCGGCCTCGATGGGCCGAGGTGACCTAAAAAAGGAGTTGGGCTAGGCTCAATTCCTCGCCTCTGCCTCGGTATGAGGTTGAGGCCAAGGGGACGGATCGATTGAGAAAGAGCATGCGTCTCACATATGTGCTCCAACTCGAGAAATTATGAACGAACTCGATTTTCTCCTCTCGAGTCCAAATACGAGAAATGAAAGGAGGAAATCCTAGGGCAAGACTTTTATAAATACCCCATCATAATTCATTCGAAGTAAGTAAAACTCTATACTAAAATTTCTAGCTACATTCTCAAAGTTCCGAACTAATTTAGACATCAGAGCGTGTGTTACTACCACTATACCGGTGTTCATCATTTTCTATTTTGCGGATGAGCTCGTCCTCAAAATTAACAAATCTCACTGTTGGTGATAACAGTGATAATTGAAGGTTAGATACAATTACCTGGCCGAATTTTGGCATCATTATTTTTCAATTTGCTCTCACATGGACTATCCTATTTTTTAAAAAATCGCAATCAAAATCAATTGTGCGTGTGTTGAACATCTTACGAGGGCAAGGGAAAAGAAATTTAGGAGGACAAGAATGTAAATTAGAAGGAACCGAGGTCACATGCATAGTTTGTTAAACAAAGATGACGGCCAGGTAAGTAAGTGCTAACTGCTAAGACAATCTTGAAGGTCAAACTGGGTTCAGCTCTGCCTCTTCCTCGACATTCTTTTTTTTTCTTTTTATTTGTTTCTTTTGTTTTCTCTGAAACATCAGACAATTGACATGCTATGTTAATAAGTTATAACAATTTAGAACTTACAAAGGATTTTTTTATTTAAAAATAATTAAAAAGTATATTTAATATTTTTTTATAAAGAAAATGCCCGCTTCCGTTAGCTAAACTAACTAAAATTTGGACGGAGGGGCCAAAATAATACTATACTCAAACTCCATAAACTTAGGCCCCGTTTGATAACCATTTTGTTTTTTGTTTTTTGGTTTTTGAAAATTTAGCCTATAAACAATACATCCAGATATGAATTTCCACCGTCACTTTCATATTTGTTAAGAAAAAATCATAATTCTTAGCCAAATTCCAAAAACAAAAGTAAGTTTTTGATTTTTTTTTTTTTCCTCTAAATTTTGGCTTAAATTTTAGAAACACTTGAAAATATAGATAACATAACAAATGAATTTATAGGTAAATGTATGGTTTATAGGCTTAATTTTCAAAAACCAAAAACAAAAACCAAATTGTTATCAACCAGGGTCTAAAATGTCGAGTTTGAACGCTTAGAGACCTGAATGGTACAAAATTCAAATTTCAAGGACTAAAAAATGTAATTTATCCTAAATTTAAACATGTTTCTAATTTGTACTTAAAAAAAAATACATGTTTCTAATTTTAAAATATACGAATTTCACAAATAATTTTAATAAATCAAATAAATATTTTAGCTTTATTAGAAGCATATCTATATTGGGTTGGTGTTCTCGAAAAGAATGCATAACATTTCAAGTAAGATGTCCAAAATAAAAGGAATGAGGAGAAGAATTGATGCTATTTCGATTTTGCTAGTCCATGGAAACAACGTGGCGGCGGATAATTAAGAATCAGAATAGGTCCAGTACAGGGAACGTTGCGTTTTCTTGGCGGAGTTTTAGGCGGCAAGAGGCTTTAGGGTAAGTTGTTCAAGAATAGTGGTGTTGAGTTTCTTGACCCTTTTGTCTTAGGATTAGTCACTTCTATTTCTCGATGGGGCACGGGAGGCTGGCTTGATGAAGAGGGAAATATCACTCTTAAATGCAGTCTTTCTTTTGCAGCAAAATAAAGGAAAATCCATGGACTGACCCACCTATAGGAATTATGAGATCACCTCAAGGATGCCTTTTTCGATAGAGAGGCTCTCTTTAATGCATTAAGAAAAGATGGTCACTAAAGCAAAAAAGACTCATTTAACACAGGCTGAGGTTAAAGAAAAAATGACCAATATTGTGACATCTTAGTCAGAGAAGAGCAAAATAGTGTAATCAATTTGGTATTATTAATAGGAAGTGTAACCGAGAGTAGAAAGGTGATGCCCTACAGTTCGACCACTTGTCTAGGCCACAAAATTGGCTATAGGCCAGCAACTTAGTTCTACTCTTTAGAGAACATCACACCCCAATCTAATTGTTGTATAGTGTTCTTGCGTTCTACTCTTTAGAGAAACTCACACCCCAATCTAATTGTTGTATAGTGTTCTTGCTTTTCCATACATAATTTTCAATTCATTCTTTTACTTATTAGTTCTCTAACAGGTACAGAATTTGAAAAGTACACCTAAGAATCTACATTCCTCTGTACTTTGCTATGTCATGTGCACAAACACAAGAGGGAGAAGAAAGAGAAATAAAATTGATTGAATAATCTACAGAAAATGAATGTTATCTAACAGTGGAAGCAACAGTATGAGCCCACCACCTGAGATTTTGTTTCATGTCAATTTGAGTGCTCATAGAAGGCAGCTTCCAATTCTTTAATAATGGGTTAATTTCTTCACTTGCCCTTCTTCTATCCAAACCTAAAACTTCCCATGCCTCTGAAAGATAAGGCCTTGAAATCCTCGATTCATCCAAACCTAACTTATTCAATCCTGGAATGACTGAAGCCAAGCTTGAATTCCTATCTTCCTCTGAAGAAACAAACCCCAAATCCTTAAATCCTTTCACCTCTTCAAATTCAAGGTTTGACAGGCTCTTTCTTTCGCAACTCGTTTTTGAATTCTCCAAGTCTGTACTTTCTGAAAACAGAGATCTGTGCTTGGAAGTGGAGAGAACTGAATTGGGTGAAAGAGAACCAGACATGGAGATTACTTCTTCTTCTTCTTCTTTTTCACCATCTGGGTTTGCTTCAGAATTCGACCAAAACGAAAAAGTTGGTTCCTTTTCCAAGATATGGCGCTGGAACCACAACCAATCGTAGAAATTCAGTACTTTCTCTGCTTCCATTAATGGGCAATTGAACAAAGAAACTTGAAAGCTTGTGTTTGCTGCACAAGTGTGGAATTGACACAATATCACTCAAAATGTAGATCTAGTTTTATTTATATACAAATACCAAAATTGTCAAACCTATCCACCTAAAATTGTTGAACTTTTTACATAGATCCGCACGTTTATAATTTGGATGATTAGATTGAAATAATATTTTAATCGCATAATTAGGGGACGTGTGCCGTGTGGAGAAGTGTGAATTAACTTTATTCTCTTGTCGTTTATAAAACAAAAACATTAAATATTAGGTGATGTCTAAAACTTTATTTATTTTTAAATGGGAATGAAATTATGAAATTCATGCAGATTTTCAACCACACGGTTGAACACACATATTGTTAAATAAATGGACTCTATTATAAGCATATAAAAAAAAGGTTTGGTAGTTGGTAGGAGAAATTAAACGTATTAGAGTGTGTATATAATAGATGTGGATTGAAGATTTAAACTATCCATCTCAAAGAATGAATGATTTTTTTTTAGCGAGAAGATTCGAACTTCAGATTTCATGGTCGATGACACATGTTTATGTCAATTGAGTTATGCTCGATTTGATCATTTCTACAATTATTTGTATGGTATTATCCACTTTAAACATAAACTTGCTACTTTTATTGTTTTTTGTAAAAGTATTTAATTATTGTTGGCTAGTAGATTTATACTCATTTGGACACAAGATCGTCACTTTTAATTTTCAACAAATTGTATCTAAATAAATGTGATAATTGGAAGGGTAAATTTCAACAAGGGTATTGTGATAAAAGAATTGAAGCCTCCAAGGCTTTGCATTATTTGAATTTATAAATTATGGCTCTCAAAATCATATAATTGAAATTTGTCAAAGAGGTTTAATTGATAGCTGGTTTGGAGTTTGGAGGGGGGTTTTGAAAGTTAAGTATTGTATTGTGTTGACTCTGAAAAAACAATAATTTACTTGGTTTTAAACACACAATATTACGTAAAAAAACAATAATTTATTTGTGATGAGTAAATGTTTCAGAGGAAAGTAAAAGAATGTATTATATTATTTGTGAAAATAGAAAAAAGTAAAAATCATAAATTAGTGAGTCACATATTACGTAGAATACCGAATTCACACGTGAGTCTCAAACTCATCAAGAAATAGGGTTTGTGTAAACAGAAACACCACAGAAGCAGACTTGGAGTCTGCGGATTGGAATTAATTAAAAAAAACTGACCTTTCAATAAATAATATTATCTTGAATTCACTAAACGCAGCGCTGGTCCGCCGTTTGATGAACAACCACGTATACTTTCCCACTTTAGACTTAAGACTGCTACACCAACCATTTTTTTTTTTGTTTTTTTAAATAATTTGGATTTCTCTAATATTAAAAAAAATATATATTTATAAAGAAAAGCAAAAATTTAACTCCTTCTCTAAAGTCGGAATCTTCCGCAGACGACGCCCCGACGCATACCTTCAAAGAATAAATAAAAGTAAACTTGCACCGGTGTGGAGCTCAGCCTAACACGCTTCGATACTTAAAATGATTTAGGTAAGTCGAGCACTAGATTGGTTAGACGGTCTCGAAGCGGAGAATCAAACTTACTTGATAAAGAAGGATGATGCCTTCCTTACGTAGTAGTGAGAGTGACGTATGAGCGGGTACACGTACGTGTCAATTGAGATCGACCACCCTTCTTATGATGATGAGGAGACTGACGTTGTTTGTCAGACTGGGCACATGGGACAACGTTGGCAGGTCGCCGAGCATATGCGACGACGGCGATTGTTGATTGTCGTGGTACTGTCAAAGATGTGACCGCTTGATCAGTTGTGTCCCTGTCAGGTCCAAACCGAATTAGGTAACCTAATTTTTAGATTTGGGTGTGACTCAAGCGTGACGTGAAGGGCTGATGTTATGTTGACTTCATGCTATCGGAATCCTCCCACAACCATATAAATAAATATTGTATGATAATTCAACTAGTTAATACACATATCCTCGATTAAGAACTAGATATTTGAATCTCATATTGAACTTAAAAAAAAATGATAGGTGTTTGTTCGGAGATATAAAGAAAAGAAAGAAAATAGCAAATTAAAAAAGAAAAATTTCCGTCACACAAATAAATTAACAATTTTTTTTTTTTTGTTGTACTTTATTTGCACAAATAAATTAACTTGCCTTGCTTTCGCTGCCGACCAAACGCCCTGCATTAATTAAACAGCCATACTCGAAGCTTCAGGTCGCCGTTGGAGTTAGTTCCTGTGCGTTTAATTAATTTGTCACAGACAAACCGCACATTTAAGAACTAGTCAACAAATTCAAAAAGAAAAAGAAAAAGAAAAAAAAAACTTGTTAACAAGTATGGAGTTTCCAAACTCCCCCCTTTTAAGTAATAAAGGCAGAGATGGGGTTTGAAGGTTTTTACCTTTGGATTTGAAGTTGAATATGCTACTATGAGACCTCTCCATATTTTTGTAATAGTATGATATTGTCTACTTCGACTCTACTATACTAGAATTTTGTGGGTGTATGTCCGTATGATAATATTATTGACATTTCCAATCGGGTGGATGTATTGCCGGGCAAATCTCCTTTGGCAGCGAGCTAACGTACTTGTAGACATCAGTCGTGAAGAGTACGCATGGCGGTATCTGCCAAGGGAGTAATTGCCCAGTAATGCACCCCATGCCCTATTCTCCTTCTTTAAATTTGAGGATGGGATGATATGGAATGGTGTGATTATCTCCATATATATATAGAAGGGGATGCCAAAACTCGATCAGAGAGAGACGTGGAGGTTGTGGCATATTCTAAGCACATCCCCGAACCACATTTTGTTCATTCTTCTTCTTTTTGTACTAGGTTTTCGTACATAATCTCCAATCACAAACCGAGAACTCTAACAAATTTTCAATCTTTAACGAATAAAATCAGTATATGGAAATGGATTCGCACAATATGTGGTTTTGCTTTTTAATTTTACAACTTTTAATCCCTTATGCATGCACTCAATACAAACTTTTTTTTTTTTTTTCCCTTTAATTTGCATCCAACTAATTACGATCCGATTCTGTGTTCTGGAAACTTGTAACATTGAATTAGCTTTCGTATTAAAATGCGGAAAGAAAGTAAAGAGATCAATAGAGGCAAATTTAAAATTAACCACACCATTATTATTATTATTATTATTTTTATTGTGCGACATAGTTGTCTGGTCTGGAGGGATGTGGTTCTATACTTGATTCTCCTTATTCATAAGAAAAAGAAAATAGAAATAAATAGAAAAGAGCATATTCTGGGAGATGATCCATTTGAACGTACCACTTTTTTCTTTTTGTATTTGCATTTTCTTCTAATTAAGGATCAGTGAAAGGAAGGAAATTAACTCGTATGGGGCGTTCACTCTTGGGGTTGGGTGGGGTTAGGTTTACGTTAACTTTGGAACCATATTCTACTTATTTACATTTTTAAAAAAATTTATACTTATTTTACCGTTGTTTCTTTACAATGGTTTCATCTTTTTCGAAGAAACGGTAGAATATTTGGCCAAATTTTAAAAACAAAAATAAAATTTTATAAATTATTTCTTTAATTTTCAAAACTCCACTTGAATTTTGAAAATATTTGTAAAAAGTAGACTTAATTTAAAAAAAAAAAAAAATGAAAAATCAAATGTCAAACGGGATCTAGTTTCCATTGGCTAACTATTTAGTTTTTTTGGTTTTTAATTTTAAAAACAATGTTTTGTTTTTTCACAAATTCTTTTCAATAATTTTCATGTTTCTCAATAACATCATTTATTTATCCTTCTTATTCTATCTAGATGTTATAATTGATTTGGTATTCTTTAAAGACATCATTTAATTAATAGAGAAATTTTAATAGGTGACAATACACATTCTCATATTTGTAAAATATTATGATAGAATTTAAGTTTTTCAAATATGAGATTCTTCTGTAAATTTTCTTGTCCATATTTAGACATTTTTTTTTTATGTAATTGATAATGTTGATTGACATATATCATTGGTAGATCATCTTCACATTCTACTAACAATAACATTAGTAGACGTCTATATATCACTCATAGAGACCACTTTTATATCTATTTAGTGATATGTCTAAAACTATAGATTGATAGGCATAAAAATGTCTCAATAGACAAGTAAACAATTATGGATAAGAAAACATCATTTTTGTTTTTCTTAAAACGAAACATAACTAAATATCACTTCCATACCATTTTTTATTTTATTGATATAGTATATCATGGATAAACCTATAGCATAAATGAACATGAAAACAATTATTAAGAGAAAATAAGATAAATTATCACTTGTATATTAATTTTTTACTTTATTGATATGATGTTTTAATGATAGATCTGATAACAAATGAGCATGTGTAAACAATCAATCTAAAAAATAAAAGTTAAATGGTACCAATTTATTATTTTTGATCTATTAATATAATAAATTGAGAATATATATCATAATAAATGAGTGATAGACGTATATCACTTATATAGAAGTCTATCAATATAAATCATATAGTTTTTTTTTTTGAAAAAGATATAAATCATATAGTTGATAGACTTTATCACTAATATTGATATCTATTAGCGCCATAGAAAGGTAAAAGGAAAATAGCTTAAACATGTCTAAATAGGCCTGAAATTCTGTTTTAAAAATAATTGTTACATTTACAAATGATGTTTTGCAATTAATTATAAATATTTCGTTGCAAATGTCCTTTAATTAACAATTCTTCGCTGCAATCGCTTCGATCCACCCCTTCCGTGAAAAATCGTAATACGCCCTGAGGAATTCCTACGAGCAAACTTCAGTGTACTCAAAGTGAATTGTCTAAGTGCTCTCCCCTCTTGGCTTTGACTCATTGTCGAGATCGTAATCATTCGATTCCGCCCTTGGTCTGCTTCCTTCTTTTCTTTTGAATCACAGGAAATGATTCAATCTCGAACAGGGCCTGACTATTCAGTTGATGTGAGAGTTGGTTCAACTATCGATTTAGCTTAGTGTTCGTATCAAACTCTAAAAAGAGGTTGTTTTCTTGCCATTGAATTAAAATGAACTGTTGTTACCTCAAAGGGAATGCAACCACCCTATCCATCGGAACATAATATAGGAAGGTTAATAGTAAAAATACAGAAAATTATAATTTAAAATTTGACCAGTTAAATTTGTTGTTACCTCAAAGGTAATGCAACCACCCTATCCATCCGAACATAATATAGGAAGGTTAATAGTAAAAATACAGAAAATTATAATTTAAAATTTGACCAGTTAAATTTTTTCTTCTTTTATGTTTTTGAGTTCAGTGATGGAAAGAAAGATTCAAGTTCAACCTCTAATCTCAGGAGACTTAAGAGTTAGAGTTATGCCTACTTTTATCACAATTTGGTTTTTTTAAAGCTTAAAGATTGTTAAACACTATCAAAGTAGGTTATTTAAATTTAAAATAATTGTAATGGGTGACAAAATTAGTTGTCATATTTACAATTATGACACAAATAAATAATTTGTGAATATGACAATATTTTTTTTAAATTTTGAATCTATCAGTGATATACCTCTATTATCGAAACCATTTTTAGTCTATTATCTATAAACTTATATTACTAAGACTATTTTTATAGTCTATCAACTATAAACTTCTATCATTAATAAAATTGTGTCATATTTATAAATACTTTTAGATTATGGTAGATTTTATATTATTTTGGATTATGTCATGTGTAATTGTTACTTAATTTTTTTTTACTTAATTTTTTTTTATTAAATTTATAATTTAATCTAGATTAATTAATAAAGCATTACCTTAAAGATTAATAAATTTTTTTTATTAAATTTATAATTTAATCTAGATTAATTAATAAAGCATTACCTTAAAGATTAATAAAAAAAAATTATAAAAAATTGATTCTTGGTTCTTATTTATTTTTGATGGAAAGCTCTCTCTCTAGAGAAATCACTGGTCAAAAAAATTTAGGGAGAGATTCGGCATCGTAAGATATGATATGTAGAATATTTTTAGTAATTAATGGAAACAGTGCTCTCAATGAATTACTATAATAAAAAACAATACTATTAAATTGTTGGTGGAGAATCATTTTTTGAGATATTAACCACAAAGTGAAAAATAGTAATACCATTCAATAAAATGGTAACGAACTATTTCAGGCAGGTCTAACTTAAATAATAGTAAATTTGTTACCTGGCTAACTTAGCCTAGGAATTAGGTGGCCACCAAGAATTGAAACTATTCCCTTTTAGAGGGCATTGAAGTCTCAGGCCCTTTATGACCATTAGGCCAACCTTGATGGTTGTGAATAAAAATTTATTAATTGATACAAAAATAATATATTAATGATTATACCTTAGATTACCTTATATTAATATATATCAATGATATACTTTCTAATGGTATATTAAATATATATTTTATTAATGTTTTTTTTTTTTTTTTTTTTTTTGTAAATAAGTGATATAGGAAGAAAAAGGGTCATATTTGAAAATTATTTTTTCATGTAATAGATTTATAAATATGACAACGATTTTTCTCCTAATTATCTTATATAGTAATTATATTAATTTTGTTATTAAGTCTTAGCTAATTTTTAAAAATTAAAATTAGTTTTTTTTTTTTTTTAATTTAAGTTTAGACTTAGACCATTATTTTAAAAAGTAGAAAAATATAGATTAGTATAAATTATCCAACTTAATTTTAGAAAACAAAAAAGAAAATAAATTATTATATATGATGTCCAAACTTTTATGAGAGGTTGTCAACTTGTGCCATAACTTTCATTTGGCCATGTACAAATGATAATCTGCAATTTGATTAAATAACCAAAATGATGATATATTTTAGGAGTTTAATTTGTTTAGAGAAAAATTATTCACATGACTACTACTTATGCAAGATAACTAATATTCTTCAAATATATATATATATATATATATATATATATATATATATATCCACACTATTACTACTTAGCATTATCAATTTTCACTTTACATTTTACATTTTCATTTAATCGAATTCATAAATGGGCAAGTTTTAATAAAGAGTTTCTAATTATTTAAAAATTATTATTAAAAAAAAATAAAAAAAAATTAAAAGTATTTTTAAATAAAAAAAAAGTGTTTTTGAATAATAGTCTGTGTGAGTATAATTGTCTGTAAATAGTAAATATATTATTTTTTTAGTGAATAGTAAATATTATTGAAGTTAATTATATGGGTTGTTTGGAGTGTTGAGTGGACTATTATAAACAGTGATTATAATAGTTGATAACTGTGAATATAATTAGAAGTTAGTTTTGACTATGAGTTATAATAGTCGGTGAGCCAAACGCATGAAGATAGTTATAATAACTCGATTCAAATCAACTCCAAGTTGGTGTCCTAAACACCCCTTAAATAACTGTTGCACTTTTTATACTCTACTAAATTTTCATTAATTCACACACTAATTTTAACAAAAATAAGTAACGAAAAACTTGCTGATTTTAATAAAAATAAAATCTTGCCAAAATTGAAGTTTGATCACTCACAAAATTACCAATATTGAGTAACTTTATGAAAACCTACGAGTTTTAATTATTTTTTTTAAAAAAGCTCCAAATATTGTGTTTCTTAGAAATTTTGTCAAATTTGAAGCAAATATATCTTTTATGATTCATTAAATTTACATGAAAAACGATAAATTATAAAGAAAAAAAAAGGTTAAAATTGCAACACTTCTCCAAGTTTAAGGAAATGATTGCAATATATATACTTCCTCAATTTTGAAGATTAATAATTAAAGGTTTTTTTTTTTGAAAAAGATACTTCGAGGAAGAGAAAGAGAGAATAACACTTAAAAAAGATATTTGAGGTTAGTAAGGGTTAAGAATTGATTATTGTTTCCCTATATTTTTTTTAACCATGCATTGAGTAATTAAATAATTAAGAGTAGAAGGCCAATATGGTTAGCAGTGTATGCAAGAGAGGTTATTATTTATGCATGGGCCACAGTTGGTAGAGTAGAAGGCCAATATGGCTCTTGCTAGATATTCTATTTTGACCAACAAACATCAGAAGCGATTCCTTTCATTACATTTGATGGGATGGCTATCTTTTCTATCTATATTAAATGGATCATCTCTTTCTCAATGCTCAAATATCTCCTAAAACTGAGTTGTTTAAATAACAATGACTCAAATTTTATCATCTTAAAAGGAATCAGGACCAGCAGATAAAATTAGGGCTGGCAGTGGCATATACTCTTCCCTCATAAATAAGCATATCCCACTACTACTATACTTCACCTTCTACTTTCTCATGTTTCGTTTATACAAAAATTAAATAGCCTTTTAGTCATAAAACTGAAAGGTCACAGTCTTATAAGATACAAAAATCGAATATAAGTACGTATATATTTTAAAATAAAAATTTATTAAATACGAAATTGAAATGAAAGTTAAGAAACCTAATAGACACCACTTGTTGAAATTGTAGGGACACACAACATATCCGTTGTGTGTGGCGAGCGAGGAGGAGACAATAGTTAATGGAGAGAGAATATAGATCTTATGAAAAATTCCCATATTCGTTTTGAAAATATAAAGGAAAAAAAGATATGTCCCCAAGTAAGAATAGGAATAGGGGACCATTGAATGCAAGTGCAACAAGGAAAAAAAAAAAAATGATCCTTTTGGATATATAGTGAAAGTGTAGGGTACTAGCATATCCAACACAATGTGCGAATCCCAAAGCATTTAAATAATTGTGATGAAGGGTTTTGAGAAAGCCCAAGTCTCTCGTTCGAGAAAGGGTAGCCAGGAATAACAGTGCGAGTCTCTCTTGGCAGAGAATATATATTATCAAACTTTGTTTTGTTTTGTTTTTCTTCTTCTTTCTTCTGCCAAAAGAGACTTGCCCTGCCATTCCACTTAGCTACCACACCAAATCTTCAACATATATATTATTGATGCAGTTTTTCCCAATTCAGTTGGGCTTGAAGAGCGGTCTGAGCTGACTTGTAAAGAAAAAAAATTGCATCGCAGGTCAAGCACATTTCGATGTCTAAGTAAGTAAGAGAATTAAGTGTCATCAAATTCAACTTAAGAGCGTAGGTAAGATTGAATTGCATGCCATGTATGAGAAATCAACTCTCATATTTACGGTATAAGTTACGTTGGTAATAATGTTAACGTCGTATGCCTATTCTGGTGCGTTAGACGGATAGGTGTCCAGTCGACCGATATATTATTTCATTGGATAGTCAAATCGCCTGCTCGACTCAACAACTCTGTTATCGAGGTTAGTGTTGCTTCTTTGGACAATTGGGTTGCGTGGGCTTCTTGAGATTCGTGCCCCTAAACAATAAGACGACTTTACCCATACCATATATGATCACCACGGCTAAATGCTAGAGTAATTCAATTATTCTCTTACTTTCTCATTTACTATATATATATAATTTTTCATTGGTTTATTTTGTCTCCTCTCTTATAGATCTAGGTTTACACGTGAGCGTTAATTAATGAGTGTGTACATGTACATATCTATATGAAAGAAATGAAATGAAGTTGCAAGTTTCAGCCATGACCATTGATCAGAGTGGAAATAACACGAAAAGGAAAAGTTATGCATCCTTATTTTTTTTTTTTTTTGATATTCGTGGGTGTCCGGACCAGCTTACGTATACCTCGACTATTCTCACGAGACAGACAAAAAAGTTATTGGATAGTGAGATCATTCCGATGTCAAAAAAGTTATGCATCCATATGAAAGATCTAAGAAAATGGTGAGATCATTTGATTCGGTTGGACGGAATGTGTGAGAGAGAAATTACAAAACTTACATCACAAACATATATTGAATGGTGATAAGCAGTGTCATATACAAATTTTGAATATGCATGTGAGTGAGATGGAGGTAGTCATATTATTGGATGTGAGGAAGGGTGATTGGGAATCGTTGTCCAAAGCTTTGCTGCAAGAAGAATCGATGTGTATGTCGTCTCTTTTTAATTAATAGAGAGAGGAATCTGTTAGGAGTGCGATCAAAGTCCCGGTTAGAAGAGGGGAAGATCATGAATATATAAGGAGAGATAACATTCTCTATTGGTTTGAGGCCTTTTGGGTAGAACCAAAAGCAAAACCATCATAATTATGCCCAAATTGAACCATACAATGTCATACAAGCATAGCATAGATATATGAAGTTCAGAATCTTTAGTGTGAGTGAGATAGTTGAAATTAATATATTAGATGGTTCATGTTAGTTGGGGGGTTATTCACACCTAAAGTCCACATCAATTGAAAACGACTGAGATTCTCAGTTTCATAGTACAAAAATTCAATCATAATATATATATATACACATCTCCACACCCACATGTTACTTAAACATTGATAACAAAGTAATCAATTTTAATAACAAAGTTTCGAATCAAATACTCAAACTTCAGATTTCACACTTCACACTCAACAAAAACAAGAAACAAACACTTTTTGGCATATAACTTTTTGACACAATTTTTTTTTTTTGAATTTAAACAGAGTGTATAAGATAGATAAATGTAATAGATTGTCCTAACAATTCAAAATTTTGAAAAGAACAAAAACTTACAGAAATTGAAAGCAACTTGGAAATTGAAAAGACAAAATTTAAGGATAGAATTTTTCTAATCTTGAGCTTTCGGTTAGAACAATCTAAGCTCTGATACTAAATGATACGAAACCCTACTAAATTGGACCAAGAACTCCTTGGTTATACAAACCCTTGAATCACACATACTAAAACTTATAATACATTCAGTTTCACCCCAAGATAAAGAGAAGAATAAAAATACTTTTAGATTGAATATTCAAAGATAAGGAACTCGTCCTTAACCTTGAACCGAAACACTCCAATATTAGATTGATCAAGTCTAATAGAATGCTTCTAAAATATGCAAGTCATACCAGAAATGCAAAAGTTAACCAAATAATTCTCGGCTATGGAAATGCTCCAATGAAATTTTCAATTCAAATATCAAAGTTGTATTTTACATTAGACAATATTAATCCCTTTATAGTTAAGAAAATCAGCCAAAAGATTTACTAACTCCCTAACATAAATGCTAATATGAAAAATCAGTTTGAAATACCGAAAGGTGTCTTGATATTCTAAAAGACATCTTAGAAACGTAAAAGGCATCTAAAAATATGAAAGGTCAGCTAAGACTTTATTACACTTTTAATGAGTGCATTAAGTAACCAAATGTGGATATTAAACTTAGTTTAAACATAATACTTTAGTCTTCTACAAATTTAGACATAATTTAGACATGTGACAAAGTAAAGTCCATATCTTTCTCTTCTTTGTTGACTTTGATCCTTGCTCCATAATAATGGTTTCATTTTCTTAAGTTTCATCATGGACATGAATTGGATGGCAAAAAATAATTCATATTAGGAGTAATTCAATGAAATTACCAAAAAAAAGGTTTATTTGTTTAGTATCCAGTTTCTACAAGGACATTTGCATTGATTCTCTAGTAAATTAAGGGCAGAGAATTTTAGTTTATTTATAGACCAAGAAATTAAGAAAAGTTCAAAAGCTTAAGGTGTAATATAGAAAATAATTAATGTTTGTAAGTTCGGAAAAGAAATAAGGTCATAAACAAATAAAAAAACTTGTGTGCGCGAAACTGAGGGCTTTTATTATTGTGGGGGATTGGGATGGGAGCAACAAAAATAACATTGCCACCCAAGTTGTAATTTATCATGCGGATCCTATTCTTAGAACAAGGCGATAGCCTTAGACTTCCACCGGAGTTTCCGTAGGATATAGGAAATTAGTGACCAAGAAGTCAAAAGTTGGAATTTCACGTCCACGTGTTGTCAAAATAAATAAATAAACTACTAGAATAATATGCCTTTTATATTGAATCTAAATAAACTGTGGTGTGTTATATTTTATTCTTTTGCCTTTCATTCTTTTGCAATTGCCATACTACGTCTCTTCTCAGGGTGATCTGACAGAGTACATTACTTTCAAACTCATTTTTCAGATCAATTATTTCAAACACATGCATGCAATATTTGAAGGTACACTACCGTGGGTGGCCATATATAAATAAACAAACCACTTTGGCTTGCTTTTTCGCACCGCTTCTTTGGAATTGATGAAGTTGAATTATTTAACATTACAAAATGTCAACTTTTATATAATAATACGGAACAAGAACATATAGTTAAATACTTTCATATATACTTTTCAACTTGCAAAGCGAGCAAGGATTAATGCTTGACGACTCAGAGATCTGTGATTCGAATATCTCCACCCCAATATACTAATATATATATATATATATATATATATATATATATATATATATACTTTGAACTTTGAAGGCAAAGTAAAAAAAATTATAACAAACAAAAAAAACTTGTTGTAAATTATTTAAAAACCACCATTTTCCTTAATTTATTTCAAAAATCACCCCAAGTCTAAATCACTCGAAATATGGTCACTGAGGAGGCATATGCATATAAAAAAATATAGAAAAATAACAAATAAAACTCTAAATTAAAAATAATTGTTTGTCTAGCTAGTTGCTTCTATAATATAGTTTGAAGTGTCAAATTTCTTCAATATTTTGAAAGTCGACATTATCCTTCAATTATATCAACAAACATCTAAATTTACATCTAAATTTATTTTAATACTTATTAGAAACCATTTTCAAACTAACAAGAACCAATTAAAAATCAAATTTAAACTTCGACGACCAAAAATGTTAGTTTTTAAAATTCATCAAGTTAAAGAGACCCGCCAAAATGCATTTTACCCCAAAAGCTTACAAAAATAATAGTTTAAAATTTTTAAAACTCAGCATGAATTAGAATACATAAGTTTAGTAATTATGGTATGTTAGAACAAAATTGTAGATTAATATAATAAAAAAAAAATTAAGAAAAAATAATTTCTATACAAGTTAGAAAAAAAAAGTTATCCATTTAAATTTAAAGACGTATATGGATAAATATGTTTAAAGTTTATTAATTTTTCTTAAAACAAAATTTAATACATATGAAAAATAAACAATATATATAAGGTTGGTTGCATAAATAGCAATCATATCCCTAAAATAATTGGTAAATATAGTAAAATATAAAACATTTTGTGAATATGACAAAAACAAAAAATCAGTGATAGTCACGGATAGTCTGACATCCGTGATAGACTACTATCAGTGACAGACTAGCATCCGTTAAAGACTACTATCAGTGATAGTTATTGACAAAATTCTATAAATAAATAAAAAAAAACATAAGTTTATCGGTAGCTATCGCTGATAGTAGATCAATGACTACCACTGATAGAAGACTTTCGGTGTCTATCGGTGATAAAAATAATTATATTTACAATTTTTTTTAAAAATGATATATTTTTAATTATTCTACTTTAAATAGATCCTTGATGTAATTTCCCATATATAAATATGTTTAAATAGAATAGTTCGATTTGGTTCTCGATTTGGCCCAAAATCAATCGATGTCATCTAGGTTGGTCTCATTTGAGTCTTTGGGCAAATTTTAAGTCTTATCTGCAAATTTTAGGTGACAAAATAATTAATTTTTGAACCATCAAAGATTGATCTAGTAGTTATGGCCTCGAAACTATTAATGTCTTTAGTGGCCACCTATCTAAGAATTAATTTCCTACGAATTTTTTTGGCATCCAAATGTTGTGGGTTGAGGCCTTTCGTTAGATTAATGCATAAACTCTCCCCAACACTCACAAATATATATATTAAATAAATGAATAATAATAATAATTTTTTAAAGTCTAAGGATGAAATGGTTATTTTTAACACTTAAAAATAAAATAATTGATAAGTTGATCATCAATTATTTTATCTAATTTGTATACAAAAGATTTGTTATTTATCCACTCATCCATGAGTTTAACACTATTTAGTTACTGGGTTATGACAAAATCGAGTATAGTTCAATTGTTTTAAAGATGTGTCATCCATTACGAGGGTCTAATGTTCGAATCACTTAATTCTCGAGTTCAACTCAAAAAAAAATACCGGGTTAGAATAAAAAGTTATTCGAAGTTAAAAAAAAAATGGAGAAGGAGAATAATGAGGAGATGATTGCAACAGATGGATGAAAAAAGAAAAAGAAAGTGGAAGAAGAAGAAGTTGGTATGAGATTATATTATCCGAATTCGGAAGAATGATCCAAAGCATATTATAAATTTTTGTATTGGTAGGCATATTCAAGGGTTTATGTGCGAATAATAGAGGGTTTAAATCTCAGAAGGAAGAATGAAGAATGAAGAGAGATTATATAGAAAATGGTAGAGAAGAATGAGAGGGCGTTTCTCTTTTAGCAGATATCATTATAATTGTTGGTTCATCTGCCAAAAGAGACTTGCCCTGCCATTCTCAACTCTTCTACCTCATCATCCTCCATAGCTTATTCATTAAGGTATATATATACCTTCACCAATTTTAAATTATTGATGATATAATGTTTGTGTTTAAAATGATTTGATAAACCACCTTCAAAATAAGGTGGATCAAGTAGGAGCAAGAGGCGCTTAGTATGCCATATATTCAAAACAAATAAATTATAAATATTTTGATTAAAAAATTAGAATGTAAAATTGATGTAAAATTGACTTGAATGATTATAACTCAGGATTATTATTTTTTTTTTTTTTTTTTTTTTTTTTTTACTAAAATGTGCTATTTATAGTCTAAAATATTTTAAGTTATGTCGAGTAATTACCCAATTTCAATTCATCCTCACCCAGGGGCGGATCCAGGATTTTTTGTCAGGAGGGGCACAATTCCAATAGGGTTAACGGCAAGTTTAGCCTTTGAAATTTTCGATTTATGTCTATATAGTTCTTAATCTTTAAAATGTGTTCTAAAACTTTCAATTTTAAGCCTAATAGATCCTTAAACTTTTAATTTTGTATCTAATAAAGACATATTAGAAAAAAATAACGTATTTTTTTTTTATTTTTTACAAACATATTTAATTAATGCAAGAGTCGAACCCCTAATCTCTTAGTCAATGATACAATTTTATGTCAATTGAGTTATGTTCGGTTTGAAAATAATAATGTGTTTATTAGATACAAAATTAAAACTTTCAAGTGTAATTGAGTTCGCAAAAGTTGATTTTTACTCGACAAAAAATTAAATGTCTATATTAGATACAAAATTATAGTTAATAAATTTAATTGAGTCCTCAAAAGTTGTTTTTTATTAAGAAAAAAAAATTAAATGTCTAACACCTATTATTTAGAAAATTAAATTTAATAAATCTAAACCGTTTAAACAATCTATTAAAAACAAATTTAAAAATTGAAAGACTAAACTTATAATTCTCCTCATATAAATATAATTTTAAATATTTAAACAATTTATTAAAAACAAATTTAAAAATTAAAAGACTAAACTTGTAGTTCCTATTCATATAAATATAATTTTAAATATTTGTATATAATTTGTTTTTAGAAGAAAATTCTCTATTAATATAAACATAATTTTAAATATTTGTATATAATTTATAAGTATTAAAATTTAACATATGTTTTTTTAACAAAATAAAAAAGAAAACAATAGCTGGGATTGGCAACTAGGGGGCTCGAACTCGGGGCTCCTTCAGGAATGGAGGTTGAAATTTGTGCCCCTTGCCAACAAACCAATCAATAGTTTTGCTTGAATTTTCGATTTTGAATATACTAATAGAAAAACTGTAGGCATATTTTTCAAAATTTTATATACAAATATTTAAAAGTAATAATTTGAGGGGGGCACGTGCCCCCCCTGCCCCCGTGTAGCTCCGCCCCTGTCCTCACCCCACTTTGATTAGTGTTAAATTATAGTGGGGAGATCTTCCTCATCTCATTTTGATGGGAGTAAAACTTGTTTGCAGGCTGGGCTACAATCATCTTTTGCAGTCCAGTCATATAGCACATTATGATTGGATAAATATTTTTATCATATTTATTTTTAAAAAAAAAATTCCCTAAAGTATTGTCGTTACTTAGATTTTTTTTTATTGCCCATTTTCTCTCTCCCCTCCCACATTCTCCTCACTCTTCCAACTGCCCTTCCCCTCTCTTCCTTCAACCCTTCCTCCCTCCTTCGCCGACCATAGAATCGAATTTCAACTTCAATAGATAAAAAAGAAAAATCATTTCCTCTCTCCTTCGGGATTCCGATTTCAGAGAGGAATTGAGGACGTTAATGGTGAGGAAAGAGATGAAAATTCCGACAATTTTTGTGAAAGGGGGGCAGATTGGAGTGGCCGGAGGAAAAAATTGGAGGTTTTTTTCCGACGGCATCCCGTGGCAGCGGGTGTGAAGGATGGTGGCAAGGATGGTGACGGCTTGACATTTGTGATGTGTGTGGATTGTAATGGAAGTTGTAAGATTTTGGATTAGAGGAGAGGAAGACAACCGAGTTGATACAAATTTCAATTTGGGACTTTTTTTAGGGAGTGAAAAAAAAAAATTCTTTTTTTATTTTTTAAATTTAATTTTAGTGTTGGACATAAATTAGTGAGAAGAACAAAGGAAAAGGTTGGAAATCGATTTCATCGCAGGAAAAGAGATTGAAGGACTCAAGGGAGGGAAAGACCATCGAAAGAGGAATTGGAAGGGGAAAGACCATCGAAATAGGAATTGGAAATCAATTTCATCGCAGGAAAAGAGATTGAAGGACTCAAGGGAGGGGAATGACCATCGAAAGAGGAAGGAGAAGGTGAGAGGAGAGAGGGAAGGACTAAGGGAGGGGAAGGATCATCAAAAGAGGAAGGAGAAGGTGAGAAGAGAGGGAGTGGAGCAAAAAATTCAAATAACACGTTAGAAAAATAGAGAGATTGTTTAAAAAAATTAATATAAAAATTTACCATTCACAATGTGCCACATGGTTGGGCGGCAAGAGATGCTTGTAGTGCAGGCGGCTGCAAGCAAGTTTTACTCTTTTGATGGCACCCCTCCTTGTTAGTCAATGGCATTGTTGGGTGTCACTTTATTAGGCTGCAACAACTATATATAATAAAATTCGGTTAAGAATATGAATATATTGTTGATGCACGAATTTGGTGAGGCTTGAGGCTCGATGTTGGGTTGGGATGTCTCGTTGAGTTGACCTGGAAAACAATATTCGAGCATCAGTGTGTAGTGATATTAGTGCTATGTCCAACACGCTCTAATGTCAAAGTTAGTACTCGGGTCGAAGTAAATATAGTTGAGCAGAGGATGGTAGTTATGTACCTTCAATGAAGGATTGACCCTTATATTTATAGTTCTTTTATCTAATACGGATGTCAGGTGGATAGGATGGTGGTCGTCTGCCATTCTCGACTTGGTGGCCGAGCAATCTCCAAAAACTTTCCTCTTTGCCTTTATGGGCTCAGGGTAGCCCACAACAAATACTAAATAAAATATATCATGATCGGTCAACAACTTAAGTTTTTAGATCTAATGAATGATATAACTCGAAAGAATTGGTAGGATGAAAATGTTATAATTTCATATCATTTCTAAAAAAATGCTATTTTTTTTTTATTTATTTTACAATACGTGGGAGTGGGTAATCCAACATGTTAAACACTAGATCGTAAATAATTTTAGTATTAAAAAAAAAGTAAAATCGATGTGGGCATCTAGCAGTGGCAGACTAAAAATCATGGGTCGTCCCAATTCCCAAACAAAAAGGTTTCAAAATGAAAACCGTTCCACTAAAGAAATAATCCGCAGCAGCACAAATACATTCACCTGGAAAAGTTCAAACTTTGAGTTGTGGCGAGCAATAATCAAAAGAAACGCACGAACAGTTAGGCTGTGAAATAATAAGTAAACAAAAAAGTACAGAAGTGGAACAAGTGAAAATAATTAAACAAGAAATTGAAGTGAAAGGCTGAAATTGACGATATTAAAAGGTGCAGAAGAATTGCTGGGCAAATCTCCTTTGGCAGATATGGGTGAGTTGTGATATGTGATCAGCTGCTGCCAAATGCCAATAGAGACTTGGCCCTGTAATGCAACTGCACTTGCACTTGCACTTCCTTCTCTGCTATTAATTTCTATGTCAACAAACACACAAATTATAAACTTCTATTTAATGCTACAAAACCAACAGCCATATCCTCTCTGCTATAATAATGCATTATTTTACGATTTGCGTTGCTTCTTTTGATTCCTCCCATAATTTCAATGCTTTAAAATCTGCTGCTTCCAGAACGAAAATCTCTGCACAGAATAATATTAGACAATAACTCTTTTAGAATATATAATATATGTACGAATCTTGGCTGTGGGACTGGAAAATAAAAGTTAGCAAGTTTCTTTTTCTTTTTTGGTTATGGTGCTTTTGGAAGATCCAAGAGCATGTTCTAATTTGACATAAATCGTTTGTTTACAATGCAGCAACTCGACCCTGCCTGCCGCTGATTAGTTTATTGGCAAGATTCTATATTTGAAGGCCCTTTTTCTTACTTTACCTATTTGTGCCATTTCGGCCTCCTCAAGGGCCATTTCTAGCCAAACGTCTTTTGATCAACTTTGATACCACACATTGTCCCCTATTATTTCTAAGCTTTCTTATGCTTAATTGACCATTTTTGACATCCACGTCTGCTTATTAGGTAGGGAATCCAGTATTTGGAGCAAAACAAAGATTATTTTTTTTTTTATGAAATTATCAAAGAAAATATAACAATTACACCAGAATTGATAAAGAATAATATTTGGCTGCATACATACCATCCTTTAAAATGTTGAGAACTAAGAGAGAGGAAGGTAGAATATGTGATTTTTTTTTTTCTCCTAGTTATCAATATTTTAATGACGGTGTCTAGGAAGGTACATTAAAAACTTGTATGCAACCAAATATTTTTCATTAAAGAATTGAATAATTTTTTTTCTTTTTTTTAAAAAAAGACATGAAAATCCCGAGCAGGACGATGCAAGGCAAGGTTGTGCCTTAACACTACTATTTGAACACAACGCAAAGCTCAATACCCCCTACTTTCGTTGTAGTGTCGAGACGCTACTCCTAGCATCTCAATGCTGTCTTGAATTTCTATAAATGTAATTTTTTGGAGTCCATGTTTTCGCAATGATAACTTTACTTTTTAGTTTCATCTTAAAAAAAAATTGTTCTTCAATAATATATGATAGATTTTTTCCTCACCTAACCATGTGAGACATTGTTCACCATTCCTAACAAAAAGGTCAAGCAAAATTTTGTGGACTTTTGTGCAATGCAGTCTTATAAGTTTAAACCTACATCATTTTATTTTTTAGTTTTATTTAAAGATACCCTATATGTAAAGATGTTATTTGATCATATATATTTAACATTGACACACATTTGATGTATTTGTGAAGGTTTATTTGTAAGAATGATGACACACATTTTCTAATCCTTTCATATCCTTTTGCACATTTATTCTCTTTAAACAATAGGGCATCAATTGACAAATCTTGAAAGAGTCAAAGTGGGAATTTTCTCTTTTTTCTGTTCTGATCTGATTTTGAAGGCTACATATATCCAAATACAATGGGTGAAAAAGTTGGTTGTTTGTAAGGAGCATTGGAATTATAATGCTTAAATAAGCTGCCAGCTCTCATCAGTGCAACTTCAAAAATCAAATTGAACACTACAAGTCTATATTTATATTCTTGATTTTGTCTCTCCTTATGTTTATGACAATTAAAGTATAAACTATAAAGTAAAATACTCAACCACCAATTATAATAATAACCTCTTTGCTATTTCTAGTGAATTAATAATGATTCAAATGTATTGAATTATATCCAAAATTAAATTAAAATCAGCCGTGCCAAAAAAGAAAAATACAAGTGATCTAAGTTTTCTCCCAAAAAAAAATTAATAATATTGAATAAAAATTATATCGTCACTATATCTTGTAAAATTTCAGTTTCAGTTGGACTTGGACCCGGCCCAATGCGCTTCGGTGCATCCACTGATACGGCCGGTAACTGAGGCCTGACCCGCTCTAGTCTCATACTCCTAAAACAGGAATAACCATTAAACAGTTTTGAAAAAAATATGTCCAATATATTTTTTATTTGAAAAATTGTCCAACACTCAAATTTAAAACTCTAAAAATGATGTTATGAACTCAAATAGGCTTCAAACTCTAAACACTAAATTCCAAAATAAACTTTGATTTCAATTTTGGCCATTTTTAAAAAAAATAAATATATATATATATTATATTTTTTCAAAACAAACCCTCACAATGGACATTCAAAAGAATTTATCAAAATAGTTCTTAGATTTAAAAATATTCATGTTGTTATGTATTAACATCATCAAATGGAGATGAACATTTATGGAAGTCACATACATTGGGTTGAGGAAAGTATTAGGTGAGCATATATTAAAAACAACTCGGTTGTTCTTTAAAAGTTCCAAGATTAACACTACAAGATTTTAAGAAATTTGTGACGCACAAAGGTATCGCAATAGAGACTTTCAATGCGTAGGGTAAACTCTAACCCGACGTATTTGCGTCGAGACAAAGAGTCAAAAAAAAGTAGTCGAAGGTGAACAACCTGACACATAGCGTCGGATAAACTAGACTAACTCGACGCATGATCAATGCGTCGGGTAAATAACTCCAAAGACCATGAAACCTCTAATCCGACGAAGGATGTTTTTTTGTAATACTAATTTATTATCAATTATTTTTGTTATCATAATTATCTAAAAGTGTATTCTATGTAATTAATAACACTATTATCATTTTGGACAACAAATAATATAATAAACGTCATTATATATTAAAATGTAATATTTAATGTTTTTAATAAAATAGTCACAAAATTAAGTTACCTTGTTTTCTCTAAATCTCAAAACACTAAAAAAATATTTCATTTGACACCACTAAAGAACCTTAAGAGTTTCTTTGCACGCCACAGGGATCGTTCTTCATACTTCGATTACTTCAATAATTTTTGTGAAAAATATTTAGTAAATATTTAGTTCAATTTATGTTGATATTATCCCTTCTTTCTTTTTGTTTTTTTTTGACAATTTGGGAATGGAGATTTGAACCTGAGATCTCTTACTCATAGTTCATACATTATGTCGATTGAACTATGTTTTTGTTGACATGTTCATATTATACTTTCACACAACAACAAGGGTTTTTTTTTCGTAAATCTCAAAAAAAAAAAAAATCAATGGATTAGAGAATTCGAACCTCAAACTTTAAAAAAATAAATAAATAAATAAATAGTAACCTAACCACAAAGCTAGGTAGCTCATGTAAACATAAGTATAATAACAAATATTTTTTGAACTAATTAAAAACCATTTTTGAAGTTTATTTAACTACATTTGTTTTCTAAATTTTAAGAACACAATTAAAAGTAGGGTATGATACGTTTCTTTTGTTTAGCATCTGTGATGTCAAGTTAAAGGAGAAGAGAAGAGTGAAATTGGTTTAGTTTAATTTATATCAACAATAATTATGGTTTGAAGAGAAGCACAAAATAGAGTCGAAAACCAAGATGTTTTGGAAATAAGCGATTCTAGTTAACAAAGGCATTCCCTGGTATATAGGTAATAGGTGGATTCCATGGACGAAGAGAGATAAAAGGAAAATATGTTTAAAGAAGAAGCCAAATGAAATGTAATGAAAAGTTGAGACGTCAAACAGAAATGGACAAACCAAAGCGCTTTCATAAAAATAAATAAATAAAAAAAAAGTGTTTGTGTAGTGAAAATAATTGTTGTGTAGAAGAAGTATTGGGTTTGTGGCTTGTGGGGGTATCGCCATCAAGTAGTAGCAACAAAAAGCTGCTTACAAATTGCAAACTATTAATTACTTTGGGAAGATATATGTTACTGCTAAAATCCAGACTTTCTTTTTGCCTTTTTGCCTTTATGTGCTCACTGCCTTTTGCTTAAACAAATTTATATTTTTTTTACAAAAAAGGTTCACATGTGTGTTTCTAGCTCAAAACAAAATGAATCCCACCATCAACATTGGACGTCTATAAAACGTACTCTTCTATATTCTTTTATTCATAAATTAAGGGATGATTATCCTTTTTAATTTACTAATCATCTATATTTGGATAAGGCAGATACTTTGGGCGAATAGGACATATATAACAAAACATTGCCTAATCATCACAACTTTATATGTTTTCAAAACTTCAAACCCTAAACCTAAATCCAGCAAATGGTTTTCAGTGGAACTTTGAAACAACTATTAAAGTTGTATCTGCATTTTTTTCGTTTTTTGTTTAATCAATTGATTTCACATAAATCAAAATGGACATATATAGCTTAGCCATCATAATTGACATGTATTACTCTTTTGAAGTCGAAGATTCAATCTTTATGTTGTAGTTATAAAAAAAATGATTTCACGTGAACTTAGGGATTTCTAACATTATTATATAGAAATGAATATTTACTTCGATATGAAAATAGCGAAATAACTTGAGTGTGTTTTGTGAAGTACTTTTTATCTCTATATTTGAAGTTAAAAAACTATTGATTCTACAAGTTAAAGAAGAATGTAAGGTGTGAAATGAAATTGGTAGTAAAGCTAATAAAACATATCACTACCAATTTATTTATACCTGATATTTTTTTCACTTCTAAACGGTGGGACTATATTCTTTAGTGATCATCAATCTATTAAAACAATTCTCCATCTCAAAACATTAAATATATATACATATATATATATATATATATATATATATATATATATATATATATATATGGATAATTTAAGGAGGGTTGTTTTTTAAACTATTTAGAAAAATATGGTGGTTTTAAAAGAAATCGAAAAAATAGTTCTTTTTTTTGTCTTATTAGAGTGTGCGGGTTCGGACCAGTCAAACATTTTCTACTTGGAATGCGCTTCTCCAACCAGGGTAACATCTCTGTTTGGAAAAAAAAAAAAAACTCCATTCCCCTACTTGCTCTCGACCCAAAATCCTAAACTCCTAGAAAAGGAAAAATCAGAAACAACAAAAGGGCATAATAGAAACACAACGCAATTAAAGTTAAACAATCACAATTTTAGATACATAAGAAAGATTAGAGGGCTGAGTGAATCTTCCATAAGAGCAAAGGGCGTCAATAACAGTTTTGAAATGCTGACGTTGGTGGTGCACCGCTGGATTGGATCTCGAAATCTGTCTGGCGGAGGTGTTCATCATAACAAATGCAGAACTGAAAACCATTGATGAAGAGAAGGTGGAGGTGAAAAATGGAATGTGAAGGGTTTGATGAAGAGAAGGTGATGGCGAAAGGTTTTTTTTTTTTTCAAACAGAGATGTTGCGCTCGTAGGAGAAGCGCATTCCAACTAAGAAA
Source organism: Herpetospermum pedunculosum (assembly GCA_028017165.1). Classification (NCBI taxonomy): domain Eukaryota; kingdom Viridiplantae; phylum Streptophyta; class Magnoliopsida; order Cucurbitales; family Cucurbitaceae; genus Herpetospermum; species Herpetospermum pedunculosum. Next base: position 74,222,197 of record CM051525.1, read on the forward strand.
TGTTTTGCGCCCGTTCACTCTTAGACAAACAAAAAAAAAACCATTTTTTCGATTTTTTTTTTTTAACTTACCTTATTTTTTTAAATAGTTTAAAAAACAACTCCCTACCCCAAATTACTCTGTATATATATTAACTCAAGAATTTGGTTGGAAAGTTTTTTTTTTTTTTTTTTTTTTTTTTTTTTTTGAGAAGTTGGAATACTTATTTGAAAATACAAATCTAGTTGAATTGATTTCCATAATCTTAAAACATTTAATATTATAGAAATACAAGTGGTTTTAAAGTATAAATTATGAAGTGAATCTTAATTAAAAAAAAAAAATATGATTAGCAATTGGACATAGGAATTTGCCACCCTAGGCTGTCCCAACGCAGTCCTACGAGATAATAAATAGACCCCTCTCTCGAGGGAGAATGAAAATAGTTGAAAGCAAACAAAAACTAAATATCATTTCGGAATAATTGTAAAACAAATAATACACACGTTCGAAGAATCATTCTCATTATTAATAATATTAATAATAATTGAAAAATCTGATTCCCATCAAGTCTGACACTCTCGACAATATGTTGCATTGCACATACCCTAGGGTTTTCAAAACTATTTTGACCTTTTCTTCAAATTCTGCTACGTTGCTAATTAATTTGGTGTAAAAATTAATCTACCTTAAAAGTCAAATTCTACACATAATTAAGCAAAATTTGCATAAACTACCTCAAACCCTAAACTCAATCAATGCACAAAATTGCTCAAGTTTTTTAACAACAACCCAACTTCAGTATTTTTTTTAATTTATTGAACAAACTTATTCTCACCATTCTTCAAACGAAAAGTCTATAAAAGTTTATACTCACTCTCAAGATCCAAATAAATTTGCCAATCCTTTAGGATGAAAATTGAATATTTGAAAACAAAAAACAGCATGTAGGTAAAGCCAAGCATTTGAAATTTGATGGAGTGAGCAGAAGTAAAAACAGTAATAAATAGTAGCATAATGGAGAATTAATTCCTGAGAGAAGGGAATAAAGTATAATAATAAAAAAGAGAGAGAAAAATAGCAGTAGGGGTATATATAGAAAAAGGCAAAAGTAAGAGTAATGAGAGCAGGTGGGATTAATTTGTTTGATATATATTGATATAATGTAAGGTGCAGGATTTGGTTTTGGGTACACCCGAAGTAGAAAGAACGATAAAGAATAAAACAGAGTCCAAAACACTAGTGTCAGAACATGTGACCTATCTATCTAATCTACACATTTTAACACAAAAACCAACTCTGAAAAATAACCATTTAATTGGGGAAGCCCGTGAGTGAAAACTGTGAACTGCCCATATTTGCCATGCATGTCTCCAAATGGTACTGCTCAATGTTCATGCATGCCTTACTCTTATGTGCTCTGTTTGCTTTGTCTTCTTCCCACAACTTATTTCCCACATCCCTCTTGCTAACCTTTCTACTTAGGATGTTTTGAATCTGTTATCTATTCGTCGACCACCGAGTCTCGCTACTTATCAATCTGTATTCTTTTTGTACTCCCTCCCGAAAGATAATATAATTGTGTTTTCTTTTGTTAGGAGTGCGACCAAAGTCCTACATCGATCAGAAGAGGGTAAGATCATGGGTATATAAAGAGAGGCGTTATTCTCGATTGGCATGAGGTCTTTTGGGTGGAACAAAAAACAAAGTAACATATGAATGACTCTAGAAATGAACATTATATTAGGACAATTACATGGATGGATGTTTGGTTTGCCTGGCTTTTATTCTTTCTTCCTTTTTTATGATTTGAGAGTAATTGTAAGAGAGGGAGAGGCTTCCTTTACTTTGAGTGACAGCAGTCAGAGCACGTCATTAAAGCACACACACAAAATTACAAAAAGCAAAAGAAAGGGATATCTAAAATGAGAATATATATATGGCAAATGAAATGGAGCAATGTACTTGGCAGACAACATTAGACCCGAGGATCAAACACTATGCATCTGCCTACTATTCATTCTAAATTGCTTTTTCCATCTCTTCAATTTTATATAACAAAACAAACAAAAAGTTAAAGTTATCCTCTTTAAACATGCACACTACAAACTCATAACCAGGGAAAAAGCTTTTTTATCCCCACATACCACATTGTCCTTTATATATGTGTAACCATATAACAAGTATTTAGATCTCGTTCGATGATCATTTGGTCTACAACTTCTTTTATTTTATTATCTACTATTATGACAGAAACAAACGACAACATAGAATCAAAGAAAGTGTTTGAGACACTAACTTAGAGTTGGGTAGACTGAGTTATTATAATTCAGTCAACGTTTGACTCACCAACTATTATAACTCACAGTCAATAAAGTAACTCTAATTACTTCAATAGTATTTACTATTCACAACCATCATAACCACCGACTATAATAACTCATTATGCACCCCAAACAGAAATAATACATAGAATTAACGTATTTCACTGTCAGTGTGTTAGCTACGTCCACGAGCAAGGTGAGAAAAAACAATTTATTACCTTTTTGAGTAGAGAGTACATAATTAGAAAGAGATTTCAACAAACAGCAAGTTCTCATTAACATTTTCAAGGCATTTCAACATTTACTTTCTACCAAGGTCTTAAGGAACCAAGCCGTTATTTTTGTTTTCGGAATTTGATCGAGAATCCAAATATTTGTTTAAAAAATGTGAAAACCATAGTAAAGAATTTGAATTTGGAGAAAAGAAAAGAAATAAAATGGGGTAAATATTAGATTGGTTTAAAGTGGTTGGTTCGTTTCTCTCTGTTTTAAAATTCACATGAGAAGAAGAGAAAAGTAGGGTCAGTCGATTTGGCCTTTAAAAACCAGATGCATCATCAACTTTTTGAATGCTATAAAAAGGCAGACCCTTCATTTCAGGCCATAGTCTTCACTAACTCATCTTAACTGGGAACCAAGTTCAAGTTGAGCCACAGAGACAGACATGGTTTCTACCTTACAAAAGAGATTCGCCTCACGCAACAAGCTACACCTTCTTCGATCACTGTCCACCTATGAATCCCCTGTAATTTCCCAAAACATTATTCTCTTTTTTCTATTCTCTGTTTGTTGGGCCATTAATAATGAAATCAGTTCTCTATTTATGCAGGGAAGACAGAGCTGTGTGTTCTGGGATGCACTTCTCTTCATTCATAAGCTTAAGCTCAAGCTGGAAGCAATCGAAACAGAGTATTCTAATCTATTGGCCATCAAAACAGAGCAGTTTAACTCAATAAAGCATTTTCATGCTCCTAAGGTCCTTTTTTTCTTCTCTCTTTCAGAAATTCAAAATCTTTTCCTAATGTGTAAATTTAATTCTTCTGTTAATACTCTTAAAACAGGAAGTGAAGGTGGAGAAGATTGGAGAAGAGTTTAAAGTGAAAGTGAGATGTGAAAAAGGAGGGGACAGATTGGTTTCAGTATTAGAAGCGTTTGAGAAAATGGGTCTTAATGTTCTACAAGCTACAGTTTCATGTACTCAATGTTTCTCCATGGAAGCCACTGCTGTAGCTGAAGATCATCAATTGCTTAATGTAAGAGATATTACTGAAGCTATTCATGTAGCCATTGATGGCAAATTATTATTATCTGCAAATCAGCATCGTCAGCTAGATATTCCTGAGAAAGATGCTGAAATTTAGTTACTTGCTAACTTATCAGTTGAATCAAAATGTTTCTTGGAATCCCAAATCTCTTGTAGTTTTTTTTTTTTTTTTTTTCTAATTTCAAAGAAAAAACAAAGTAGTTTTAGCAGTTTTTAAGAATGAAACAAAACTGGTTTGGTTTGGTTTGGAGAGGAAGAGGTTGAAAGTTAAGCAGCTTGTAAATATGGTGCATATTTAATTAGATTCTAAATTATTCCGAGTACAATCAGATTCTAAATTATAATAGTATAATATGTTAAAATATCAATAAAAGATTATATCCATCAAATTAATAATAGATTATAACCATCAAATTATTATTATTTTTTTTTTCTAAGTAACAAGGAGGATGACTCAACAATCATTCATATCTACTTTTTTTTTTTTTTTTTTTTTCGAGATTAAAATCCTCATTTCTTACCCTTTTTTTTTGTTGTACTAAAATATATATATATATAAAAAATTATTTTCAGCAAACTCATAATTGTTGAATTAAAAAAGTGATCAATAAATCAATTTGATTTCCTTAAATTCAGTTAAAAACGGGCCGACCATTAAGGAAAAGAGGATCCAAAGAAATCCGGGTCAAAAGATCTAGATGGTGAGGCCCAATATCAGACCCACCACAGATTCGACCCGTGACACCCGATATCGTTGAGCTTTTGAATAATGGTTATAAAAGCAAACGGCTAGAGAAAAATATTAATAAAATATATAAAATAAAAGGTTTTTTCTTTACATCATTGGTTTTCAATATCCAACTCATTTTTCTACAAACTTCAAAAAAAGGAATAATTATTTTGGTAATATACCATTTGTAAATAAGACAATGCAAATAAATAGTTGTGTATGGCTTTTTAAAATCAATTTGTAAATGATAGAAATCAATAGAAGCCATAGTGTCATTATTTTATTCTTAAAAAAATAGTTTACAAAGATATATGAGTGTAGAAAAAATTGAACCTTAAAATGGTTGTAAAGTTGTAGAAATGTTTTATGAAACTTTAAATTTGATTAAATGGAAGTCATCAAAGAGAGTTGTGCATGTTGGTAAAGAGAGATGAGGGCGGTGGAGGAGGTGCTTCCAGTTGTTATAGTATTGATTCAAGTATAGAGAAGTCATGAGGATCCTTCTACCAACATTATTCTTCCCTCACAACACCCACCAACCAACGAGCTCACAACACCCACCAACCAACGAGCTCTCGGGCTCATTTAAAACAGCGAAGGCCAAACTCCCGACCAACGAGCTCTCGGGCTTGGAAGAGGAGTGCCCGGCCAGACCCAGGTCGAGCACCTTCGACCCTCATGACGGGCTCTATCTTCTCTTAAAAGAAGGAATACGCGCACTCTAAGGGGTCCATAAACCTAGTAGGAAAAGAGAAAGACCTGACGAGCACTATAAATAGCGCCACAATGACCTTTACTTTGTTTTGCAGGTCCCTTCGTCCTGAAGATTACAAATTCACTACGTGAGAAGCAGGTGTAATTTATGGGGCAAAATTTGGCATTAATGTACTAGATAGAAATTGTAAAAGTATTTCAATTTTGTGTTGGATAGTTATTTTAGCTCCTCTTGTTGAGAAATGCAGTAGGGGAGATGATATTTCCTAATCTCTCAATACTTCTAAAATTTGTTGTTTTCCAGGTGAGATCTCAATTCAACTTGAGGATTCCGACGTGGAGTATCTTGCGGTAATAGTAATAAGATTCTCTAAGAAGAAAAAGGAAATGAAACCTTACTTTATTTTAATTTTAATTGTAACAATAATTCAGCGAGGGTCACCTCTCAAAAGAATAAAATTTGATTTAGGGTTGATTATGTTTGGCCTGTAATGCTTTTCCCTCTAAATCTCTAATGGCTTGATTTGCCCGAGCCTGTCATCATCCAGATGTTTTTCATGGATTCTGGTTAAGAGATGGAACAAATCTTTTCCAAAAGTCCCTCAAAGTCAAATGAGTATAAACTGTAATTCTCCAACCCCCCAAGTTTACCAGCTTAACTTAACCATCACTATTTTTTGCATAACAAGTTAAAACTTATCAGTAATCAATCATATAACAGTAACATACATCAAATCAATCCCCATGAATCCCCCACTCTTTGCATCCCTCCAAAAAATTCCACACAACCACGGTGTACTATGTGTAAAACCAAATGTAAAATAGATGTCACAACCTGCTGCACCAACTTCTGATTGGAAGTCTAGCTCGAACAGCAACCACCTTTCTTTACCTCCGAGACGTCCTTACTGATATCAATTTTCTCCCCTTTTGCTAGAACGGCTGATGCACCACCATCATCGCTAGCGTCCATAGCCTTCTTGCTCACTATGTGGTAGATTTGTGTAAGCACTTCAGCAAAGGCGTTGTCCACGTTCGTGGCTTCAAGAGCAGAGGTTTCCATGAAGTAAAGGGACTCCGTCTCAGCAAATGATTTTGCATCCTCGGTTGGGACCGCCACAAGGTGCCGAAGATCTGACTTGTTGCCGACGAGCATTACTACAATGTTGGGGTCTGTATGATCTCTCAATTCCTTCAACCACTTCTCGACATTTTCATATGTGGAGTGTCGAGTAACATCGTACACAAGCAGGGCACCAACTGCTCCTCGATAGTAAGCACTTGTAATCGCTCGATACCTGTGAACTTGAGAAGTTTAGATGACAGACGAGAGATGTGGAAATGTAAAGCAAGTAAAAAGTTTTAGGTGAAACTAAGTTCAAAGTCTGTCACATAGGTAAACCACCTCTTATTCTCAGTACAGGCACTAAAGGTAACTTTTCCAATCGTATCCTAATTTGATTGCCTAACATTGTCAAATGTCACAACTATCTTATGGTCATCCCTCACTCGTTAAATTTACCTCAACAATGATGGAATGAGAATTGGGCCATTTTTTCCATATAAACAAGAAACTGAAAATAAATCTTATAGCTGCAGAATATCCAAGGTGTTAGAGTATTAATGGGTTCTGTCAACCTCAAAAACTAGTAAAACAGACTCATACATTAATTAAACCAACACTCCATGTCAACCATCTCTACATCGATATAAACACATCCATGTCAACCGTCTCTACTTCGATAAGGGATGTGCATCGATATAAACACGACCTCTCAAAACCAGTTGAACAGATTTACTGTACCCTAACTTTGATATACTAAAGTGATATTCCTTTGCTCTCTCAACCCCAAACACTATTAAACCAACACTCAACCACTTCCATAAGAACCTAACACAATTTCTAAAAATGGAAAGACAATTATTTGGAAGAGAAAAAGTAGAGAAACAGTAAACTTTTCGAAAATTGACGTTACAGCTGATCAGTCTTCTAACATAGTCAAGAACTTCAGGTGCATTTGCTTGTGCAATTTGCACCGGCAGGCACATAATGCCTGAATTACAATTTAAGCCAAGGGCCTCCTCCTGCTTTAACTTTAAGCCATAAAGACATGTTTCTAACATGTGCATAACCAAACGAAAATTGCATTTGGAGTTATCAAGAAGCTTTTCCTATTGAAATATGATTAGAAGTCTTGATTTGCTATCACTCTTGTTCCTTTCTCTGTGCTGTTTTATGTAGAAGTTAGCATCTAGCACGATAGTGATGGGGTGTCTGTCATTAAGGTGTCAAGTAGTGATGCAAATTAGACAACAGAACACAACTCTCAACCTCTTGACAGTAAACTTCAATTTGCAAAATCAATACCAAGTTTCCAGTAACAGAACACACAAAAATACCCCCCCTCAAGGGAAAAAATAGAAAAAGTCAATCAAAGCATATAGTGAATTGAGGTTTTGATAGGGGGGAAATGACAAGGGAAGGCAACATACGGCTATCAAGATTAGATCTACCAAACCCGTCTGGTACCCCATTACAATCAACAACTAACCTATCAAACCTAATAAACAAATGAACAAACATAATCTAAACCAAATAAATACACAAATTGCCACTAATCGAAGCTAAAGAAGCAATTATATTTTAGCGCAGGTACATTTGAAAGAAAAAAACAATAAAACAAGAGCAGAGGCCCATCTGCACCTAAAAAGAAAAAAAGAGAAGGACCCAGATGATAAAATGTAAAATCAGAAACATAGAAAGCAAAGAGAAAAAGAAAATGACCGTTCTTGGCCAGCAGTGTCCCAAATCTGAGCCTTGATAACCTTGGAATCAAGATTCAAACTGCGAGTAGCAAACTCAACCCCAATAGTGGACTTAGATTCGAGGCTGAACTCGTTTTTGGTAAAGCGGGAAAGCAAATTGGACTTGCCGACGCCAGAATCTCCGATTAAGACGACCTTAAAGAGATAGTCATAGTCGTCTTCAGCTCTGTAGGCAGACATTTTTTTGTTTCAGAAGAACCCCTCTACTCTATGGAGTCTAGACTCTGGACAATGGAAGAGAAAGAGGGGTTTTCTTCAGATCGCGGACTTTCTCTCTCTCACTGTAAAAATCTCGTCTTTTTGAATCGGAGCTGTGTTTTGAAGGGAAATGCGAAGGACCCCTGTCTTTGGGAGAGGTGGACTAACAAAGAAAGAAGCGTCCATTTTCAAAAATTGAAAGTTGGAGCAGACAGGACAGGATTAACCCGACGAAACTGTCTTATTGACGTCACTGTCCTCCCTTGATTCCATTCCACTGTCCACAACTCAGAAGGATAATTTTGGTATTCCCACTTCAACTTCCTTACAATATATGGTAAGTTCAATTTTGTCATTTCAGTTTATGTGTTTCGTTACAAATTTTCAATATGTTGTTTGAATGCTTTATTTATAACTATTTTTTTTAAAAACAAAATTAATCCTTTTTTTTTTACAACATGGAAGATTCGAATTTTAGACATTTTGATCAATAGTTTCAGGTTAACAATAAAATTTAAAACTTGAAAAATACTTTTAACCATGTCTTTAAAATTTTGAGGAATGACTATAATTAATTAAAATTACTTTAAGCTAATTTGAAAATTAGGTTAGATTATAGAAAATGTCAACAAGAACATAGCTCAACCGGCATAAAATATGAATTATGAGCAAAAGGTCTCAGCTTCGAATCCCCTCCCATATTGTCAAAAAAAAAAAAAAAAAAAAAGGTGGCAACGTGGATCCATCGTCTCAATAGGGAGAACTGGATGGATTCTCCGCGACTAGTTGGGCTCGATCGTCAACATTGGTAATCGGTGTATCAACAGACAGTATAGAATTCAATGGCTAGATGCTCTTGCTATCCGCGAAGGCTTGAAGGCTATAACTCATACAATCGAAGCTTCGAATCCGCGAAGGCTTGAAGGCTATAACTCAAACAATCGAAGCTTCGAATCTCCAAGTGGAAATCGATGCTCTTGAAATCTGTCATCTTCTCAACGATTCTACAAGGGAATTCACGGAGCTTGCGATCTTCATAGAGGAGGTGAAGGGTATGGTAGTGAACGCAATGTTGTTTCTTTCTGCCATGTCCCTCGGGCCCATAATGGCATGGCCCACACGTTAGCCTGTTCGGCGTGTGAGAAAACTCTCTCCTCAATTTGACACAACATTTTTTCTTGTTGGATAATTACATTAAATAAGGTTGATATTACTCCCAGAGTTATTAATAGGGATCATGTCCATAGTTTTTTTTTTGTAAGGACAAAGGTCCTTTCCTAATTTCTTTTAATATCTTTTTTTCAAACAAAAAAAAGGTGACATGTTTTAGTTATACCCATGAAGTTTAGGTTAGGTTTCTATTTCAAAAGTTTCATTTTAACTTTTCATCTTTTCAAATTATTTTAAAATAGTAATTTCATCAATTTTTTCATTAAAATTAAAATGGAAATATGACGTGAATGTGAGCGGTAAAAACTTCAAAGAGTCCTAGTCACATTTAAAATGATATCATATAATTTAGGAGGGAAGAAGTAAATTTAGGGATTAGGGGGTAAAAATTTGGTTTTATCCTCTCACATTCAAAGGTATATGGGAGTGGGAAAATGGTATGTGAGGTGTGGAGTGAAAGAGATTGCACAATCACAATGTGGAGACTGGAAACCACTTATATGATTTCCTTTTCACTCACCAAAAGTTGGGCCTTGCAATTCAAAGCATCCCTCTTAAAAGGTGAGCCACCATTTTTAACATTTTTTGTTGCTTCATCATAAAATAGAAGAGAGAGATTCCTTGAGGCTTCGATCACTTGAACCCATTTTTAAAAAAGCTTCCTTTTTAATCAGAGAGTTAAGTAGTTGTCGAGAAATTTCTGGCAACAAGTGAACCATTAATTACAATACCTTACCAAAAGTCCTGGAATCTCTGATGTCACAGTGATCCAATTGGGTCATATGGCTCTGATTCCTTTGAAACTTCATCAATTCTTCATTAATGCTTTAATGGGTCAATCATTAATTACCTTACTCTGACACAGTTCAAATAAAGTAGGGTCAACTCAACATAATTCTTTTTCCTTTTTCATCAAATCTAAACCCAACCCTTCTTACTTCTTACCCACCAAACAGAGGGTCTCTCTCAACCCAACAACTCTATTATTATTAGAAGATAAAAACACCCCAAATTCAGCATCATGCTTCTCACGTCTTCTCTATCATTGTATTGGCACACCCACACCACATACGTCCATTTCAATATTCCTCACCCATCATCTATTTCATATTTAAACCACTGATCTCAAAAATATTTGATTTTTTATCACATTATCTCTTATAAATCTCAATGTCCATCCCCGAACTGCCATTTTCACCTTCAAATGTTCAGAGGGTATCCAAATCAACTTCGGACAGATTACTTCAGAAATTCTTCGATGCAACAGAATTTGGATTTGATTACGAGACAAGCGCCCTCTGGTCTCCCCCTCTTCAACGGACTGTTTACTTCACCTCTTCTGGTCAACTTTTCAATCAAACCGATTTGCATACCAAACTTCAGAATGTCTTCACTTCTCCTCGTACAACACAAAAAACTTGTTTCAAATTCAGAGTAAGTTTTTTTTTTTTCTCTTCAACTTCAGATTAATTTGTTGTTTTTGGTTCCAATTAATTAGATGTATGCAGTTTATATGTCGTTATTGTAGATGTTTTGGTGCTCTGTGAGGCAAATCTCTGAAACCTGCCATCTTTAGTAGAGACTACTAAAAGCTTCAATTTTTCCTTTATGGATTCGATAATGGAGTTTCACAGTTCCAAAGCAGAGGGGGACAGCCAAAATCAACCTTTGTACAGTTCCTATTTTGTTTATTTGTTACAAGTTCAATATACTTTATTCATATTAACCAATTGTTGCTAATCCAATCTAAGGCTATAACATAAATCTCTCTTTCTCTCTTCATGAACTTCAACTTCTCTTCCTCTTTTACGACGAATAAGTTTGAATTTCAAGTATCGTTGAGCTATGTTCATATATTCATATTCGTGAGAGTTTGAATTATAAAATTTTATTTCTAACATTTGGGTTTTTGTTATATTTTATGTTGTGTGCAAATATGATTCTAAGAGAGACAGGAAGGCATTGACATTATTTTTTTTATACAAAAGAAAAAAACATACATGGAATCCAATGTTATCTTGAAGAATAATATATAATCAAAAGTTGATTAAGGAAGGGAAAAAAAGGGGTTTTACTTTTGGGAAATGTGGGAAAGTGGCATAAGAGTGAGTTTAGAAATGTAGATCTGCCTCAAATTTGGAGCCACTGAGCTATAAGATATGGTATCATGTCATGTGGAAATTAAAAAAGGGGTTACTTTATAAACTATAGGGCAGTGTATTTTTTGGAGTATTGAAAATAAATATTGGATAAGAGAGGTCCAAAAATACAGAAGTGATGTGCAGAAAAGTGGGTCCTGTAATGGCTACCTTTGCAAATGCAAAATAACAAAAACCAATCAAAATCGCTTCTCAACACTCTGCTCCCTACTGCCCACATGATTTCATTTTCCCCTTTCCCAAATGCATTGACATGACACACAACACAATTCTCAATTTTAGCTGTCACTACTCTCAAGAATCTGCCATTTTTTTTTTTCAATTTCGCCTACTAAGAATAGTAATAATAAAAATGTTGGTAGGTGACCACGTGAACTAATTCCTCTCCTCTCCTCCCTTATTAGGATGATTTGAGGGGAGTTCGAACCATAAACTTATTAAGGTGTGTTTGGTTTAGATCTTTAATTTTTTTAAAAAGTCATTTTAAAATGAAGTATTAGGTAACCACCAAAATGAATTTTTCGAGAATGAGTTTTTGAAATAATACATTTTTTATGAAACACTTGATATTAACTTTTAAAAAAAATATTTTTGGGTGTTTAATTGAAAAACATACCTAATTCTTGTATTAAAATTACCAAAATACCCTCACACTACTTTTTTAAATTTTCTCCACCCACCATCCTCCTTTGACCACCATCGCCCTTCCGGTAACCATCGCCCTTCCGGTAACCATCTCCGACCACCAACCTCCTCCGACCACCGCCGCCCCTCACCGGCAACCATCTCCGACCACCAACCTACGCGGGCCACCGCCGCACCATCTCGACCACCAAACTCCCACCGCGTCCGACTACCGTCGCCCCACTCCGGCCACCGCCTCCGACCACCGTCGCCGACTACGACCACCAACTCCAGCCACCGACTCAACCACCACCGCACCCGACTACCGTCGCCCCACTCCGACCACTGTTGTCGCCGCCACCGCCTACTCCGACAGCCACCACTACCAACTCCGGCCACCGCAGCTGCCCCCGAATCCGGCCACCCCCGACTTCTTAGTCAAATACATAATCTTATGTGAATTAAACTAAACTTTATTTGTTACGACAAATATATATTTAAACTTATCAATTCATATTGTTTATTAATAATTGCTCTTTATAGTAATTTGACATTAAGAGAAACACTTAGCAAACCAAACACATTAGTAGATAAAAAATACTTTTGAGAAAATGTAACCAAACACACGAGTGTTTTATTTATAAACATTTCTAGAAAAAATGTTTAAAAAAAAATGCATTCTTTGAAAAACAGTTTTTTAGTAGTCAATCCAAACACACCCTTAGTCATTAAGACATATTGTATATCCGTTAAGCTATGCTCACTTTCCTCACCTTTAGATGCTTATTCATTAAAGCATTTATGAATATTTTTGAAAGGTTATAGGATCGGATTATTGCAACTCAAATTAACATATAAATTTTATATGTAAATACAAGTATATGTGACACAATGTATTTTTCTGTTATTCGGAAACGTAAGGAAGAGTATACAAATTAAATTATTGAGTTGAATATAGTTGTGTGTTGAGTTGGTGGTGTAATGTTCAAATTGCTTCTTATCCAAATGTGTACCATGTTAAAAGAGGAAGAAGAAGAAAGGGGAAGAGAGCGCCTACCTCAAATGCAATGGGCCCAGTCGTTGGATGGACCTAGTTGCTTTGGGCTTTAGGCCCAGGATAATTCACAGCCCATTAAATTCATGTGATCCATGTATGAAGCACACACCGGTAGTTGATTGGATTATTCTTTTTCTAAGTTTTCTTTGCTCTATTTTAAAAGACTATTTGAAAATGACAATAATAAAGGGGATAAATTAGCATAGATAGCCTTTAAATATTTTCATTTACGTCCATACTTTTTATTTTTTTCACAAATGACGAACAACCTATACAGGTTTCATAAAAAATCATGTCCAATTACTTCTAAATCCTCCTATTATTCTGACATTTTAAAAAAAAATCTAAATTCAGGAGAAAATCATGAAGAAAAAAATAGAATATAATAGTAAAAATATATATATATCAAATATAAAAGTATTTTTTTAAAATAGTATTAAAAAAATCATCGGACCTAATTTTGGTAATAAACCAGAACTATTTTTTTGGTGAAAACCATTAGAAACAAACTTTCCAAAAAGCAAAAAGAAGGCGAAAGATCACAAATAATAGAGAGTGGTGTGTTAGATATCTCATCTTTTATGAACCGGAGTGGCCTAATAATACAAAATTGCTTTTCCAAAACCCATAAAAGGGGGACCAATTAATCACTCATATTTACCCTCATGGGTCATGATGCATTTTATTTATTTGTTAGATTGATCACATATATTTACACGCAACTTTGAATGGAAACATTTTTTTTCATATAAATGTTTCTGTAAAAAAATATATTTAGGGCATGTATCTATCGCTTAGTGATCATGAGATCGTAGGTTCAATCTTCACTCGAATTAAAAAAATAAAAAAATATATATATATTTGAATTTCTTCTCTTCAAATTAAAGATTATATCATTGTTTGTGTGAGTGAAAATATAAATATAAATGGAATATTTAGGTACCAACTTAGAGTTGACTGGATTGAATTATGCATTCAATTTATCGCTAATATAACTCACCGTCAATAAAATAATTACACTAACTTCAATAATAAAATTTGAGTTCAGCGTCTGAGACAACTTCAAAATGGATAAATGAATTAGATTGGACAAAAAAGGAGAAAACTTTCGGTCATGAAAATGGATAAATCTTGTCCGGGCAGACCCCTTTAGTGTTGACAACGGGGGCCTTCTTGTAAACAGTTTTGCCAGCAAACCCTCCAAATTTTATGCCGACACCTTTTTTTATATTTTTTCAACCATAATCTTAGACTTCTCGCACCCCTAATTTCCTTTGGTTTGAATTCATATGTGTATATTTTGTTTTTTTTTTAATTCCGGGTCACACTTTACTCTTCAATTTTCAAATCTAATTTAAACCAAACAAATGTGTATATGCTCCCCCACGTTGGTCCTTCAAATATGTACGTGCATCATGTGATGATATTGAGGTGTGGGTCGTGTTTTTAATCCGTGTTTCAATTTTTTTTAATTAAAAAAAATAAACAAATTCAATCCAATTTGACTTTTTAGGTGCTTTTTATATCCAATTTGACTTTTTAGGTGCTTTTTATTTAGTTGAATCAACCATTTGAAGATGTAAGGTAGATATGTTTAAGTTAATAACATTTACATGGTTAGTGATAATTTTTTTTTTTTTTTACCGCAGTCCTCTTCTTCAAATGTGTGCACTTGAAGAGGAGGTGAGGAGGCTTCGTTAAACTATTTATTTATCATAGATAAAAATTGCCATTGGTAACAAAATAAATTAGGATTTTTACAAATCTTTGTTACTCTTTTTTAAATTTTGCAAATATGTTAAAATATTTAAATTTTATTTTTCATAACAATAGACACATCTTTTGATATATCAATTATGATCTTTTGATATATCAATTATGACCTATAGATTGATATACCAAATATATGGTATATCAACTGTTTAATAACCAAATATATCAATAATTAACCAATTGGATAATTGATTTCGTTTCAATCTGAAGTTATTTTAGTTCGATTTTATTGGTTCTGAATTAGTTTTTTTTATGTTAAAGTATTCTAATTATGATTTTTTTTATTTGATTTTGAGGATATATTAGTTGTAACTAATATAAGCATATACCTTCTATTTATAGAAGTGTATCAGTTATAGATCAAATATTATAAAATAAATCAATTTAATTGATATAATTAAATATTTTTGTTACATATCCTTGAAAAATTGATGCTTTAAATATAGTATCCTATTATTTTTTTTTGCTATTCTTGCACTTGTCTTTTAAATAAATAAATAAAATGGTTGGACAAACAAATATTTTTAATTAATGGACGGTTTTGAAAAAAAAGGGCGGAACTTTTTTTTTTTAAATGACCAAATATTGTGAATCTAAAAGATAACCAGTAGAATTTTATTTCAATTTTGGTTTTTCATAAAAATAATAATAATAATAATAATAAATAAAAAAAATTGTTTTAAAAAATGATATTAAATATTTGAGCATTTATAATTATTTATTATTTTATTTTATTTTATTTTAAAGAATATTTATTTATTTTCCAAATAGTATAAGGGTGTAATGAATGTGGTATAAATGGGCGAAGAGATATTATATTATATCAAAAAACACGTACTTTGGAAAGGTAGAGAGGTTTAATTATATGACAATAGCCACGAAGGGTTGTCTCAATATATAGTAGTGGTTTAAGATTCTTATCTTATTATATTCAAATTAAATGAAAAACAAAATAAAACAAATCCAACCTCAATTAATGCAAAAAAATGTGGCCTTTTTTAAGAAAATTATTAGTTTAATCTTCGTGTCATATCCCTTTGCTTTTGTTGCTTAATCATCTTTTGTATAAACTATTATTTGAAGTTACAAACTTTATTTACTTTTGACGTCATTCTTATTTACAACTTTAAGTTAATATCTTCTGCTGCTATTCACTTGGCTAATTACAGTGAGGCCTTCTAAAAAATAATAACACATCTTTACCTATCAAATATTTCTTCAGATTTTTTTTATATATAATATAAAAAAGAGTTAAATCACCCATCAACTCAAAAATTTAAGTGATGGATTATAGTTTTTTTTTATAATAATAAAAAATCTAAACATTTTGAATATCTCAAAATATACGTAGTCGATTCATGAGGTAAATATATGTAGTCGATTCATGAGGTGGGTGGTCTTCAATCCAAATTTCATAATGTATGTCTTGAAACTTGAAATTCGTGCTTTGACGTTAAAATTTTATTTTAGTTCGTGTAAAAGAAATTTTGAACTATAATTATGTCAACAAAAAAGAATAGAGAGAGGAGAGACTTTATTTGAATGAACACATCAAAAAGTTACGGGTGAACACCAAGAATTTTCTCATGTTCAAATAGTGTGGAATGCTTACTTTTTATTTCTTTACAGGAAGATCAATATAAAGTAAGTATATATATTGAGAGAGAGAGTAAGTTCTAAGTTGGTCGTATATGTAAGCGCCAATGTTGCTTGTTAAATGCTTGCCTCAATTGTCCTTTTTTTTTTCTTTTTCCTTTTTTTAATGTAAAGTTTTGTTGATGGAACATGTCATCAATTTTCTTTTTTCCGCCGCCTCGAGAGTTGAATATAACATTTAAAGCATATTAAAGGTTTCGTATATCTCGACATCTATCTTTATCAATACCGTAAATCTCAGAGTATATAGTTGCATATATTCTGAGATTTACTTGTTATATTTAGTTTATTCTGTTTTCTTGATTAGTTCATTAATGTCGTATAAATACGCATGACTTTGAACATTATCAATCACAGAAATATCATAGTGACGCAAATTTTATTTTATTACAATAGATATACCGAAACTTTCTCTTTAAAAGTTTTTTAAAAAAATAATAATAAAGAGATAAGAAAATGCAAAAAATATCGCATGGTAAACTTCGAGAAACCTTCTATATTCATTATTGATTATTACCAAGAACGAAAATATTTTTATCGATATCGATATCGGTAACTCAGATTTACGGATATATCGACGGATATTCCAGTAAGAATCACGGATATGACGGAAATTGATAGAAATATTGTAATTTTTTTTGTGAAACTTTAGAACAAGCTTAATTAAGCAATACACTATTACTTTAAGCATATATTTTAGAAATTACAAGTCAAATATAAATAGTAATAGAATAATAAATATAATGAAAACTGAAAAATAAATAGAATCTTGAATATTTTATTGATAAAAACTTGAGGTCATACAAGTAGAAAGTTCAATTATAAGATGATAGCCTTGGAGGTATTAAACCAACATTAATATAATTGATATGATATCGACAATATTCCTCCCAACTCATGGTACGTTCAAAACCTCGAACATAATTTGAAGTATGATACCCATGAGTTTCAACATCGACTCCAATAATACCAATATGAGGATACATTTCATCAAACAATGTACCATCTAAATGAGGATGCTCGGAAGAATAGAGATAATTTAGAGGTTCTGAATCTTAGTCTTCATAACTTTGTAGAGTAAATTATGGACCTCGTGTATAAATCGATGTATTTCCATGAAGTTCACTATAACCAAAAGAACCATAATCATTTGAATGACTATAGTTACTACTATTATCATAGTCATAATTACTATTGTTATAGCTATAATTATTACTGCTATAACCATAGTTATTACTGTTATTATAGTCATATTGCCCTCCATGTCCATACTGACTATCCAAACTAATTTCCTCCATACTTTAAACAAGTGAATCTTCATCAAATTGAGCATCGTAATCCGTGGATCTTCTACGGAGTAAAAGTTTTCCTGTTGCTCCAATTTTCCTGGCCCTCCAGCTCTATATGACCATGATCAGTGTCTTGTGTGGCATGTGTGAATTGAGATTCTCCAGTGAAGGGGCTAAGTCCTTCATATTGTTCACTTCCTCCAACATTTTTCTGAATTTGACCACCTCCACCACCATTACCATCAGTATCGTCATCGTCATCATCATCATCATCCCCATCATCATCATTAGTATTACCATGATCTTGTTGATGTAATTCTTGCTCTCCTGTAGTAGTTAAGTTATAGTGTGTGGCCTGCATGTTTTGTTCAAGAGAGTTCATTGAATGATCACCACCACTACTACTTACTACCTCTCCATCTATCACACGTTGAACATTAATACTTGCTTCTCGTGCAGCACTAGCAACTTGTGGATCTGGATTACCTTGAACATCGTCGAGGTGTGCAGGTCGAACCCACATATATAGTGGATCATTGTCTTCATCACCTGGGTCAACTCCAACTTTGAACAAATCCAAATAATCAGTAGTTTCATCCATCTTATCTGCTTCCGCTTGCATATCCCTTAATTTCAACTTCATATTATACGAGCAGAAAACTAATTGTTTCAATCTCTTATATGCTAGTCGATTTCGTTGTTTAGTGTGTATTAGGGGGAACGTGCTCCAATTTCTTTCACATGCTGAAGAGGAAGCAGTTTGAGATATAATCAAGTTAAGATTGAGACTTGAAAGTGGTGTGGGAGATGAGTGGTGTAGTAGAGCTATTTTATAGGCAAAAAATTATGGGTTAAAAATGAAAATTTTGCTTTAATTAGATAGTCAAACAAGCTAAATTCAAATCAACTTTTAAATTAAAAGTGAAGTTTGAGGTTATAGAACAATGAAAATTGAAAATGAAATGAAAATGCAATGACAAAAAGTGAAAATAAAATGAAAAATAAAACATATGAAAATAAGTTGTTTGAACTTAAATTACATTCAACAAAAATTGGAGAAATATCTACAAGATATCCACGATTTTTTAAAGATTTTATGTCGGAATATCCACGATATGTCCGCCGAATATTCGCGAAAAATCCACCGATATCAACGAGAAATCCACGTATTCCTTTCCCAACACCAGATATATCGGCAAAACGAAATATCGACGATATTGGCGAATTTTTGGCGATAAAATGGTAAAAACGATGTCCCCCAAATTTGTATCGGTACTTCGATATGGGCGAGATTTCGACGATATTTCGGCTAAAATCGCCAATTTTATTACTATTTGAGATAAGAGATCTAGGTAAGAGGTTCAATTCTCTCACTCTCATTAATCTGATACCCTTAAAATAATAATAATAATAATAATAAAACCTTTAAAACTATATTTTGGTTGGAGTTAGCAAAAAGTAAGTAATCATACTAAATTGGTCATATTTTTAAGGAAAATTTCTAGTAGTGGATGATATGGAGTTTTTCTATACCACTCTCTTCGAATGACTGTCACTCATTCTTTTAAAATAAAAAAGATGTGAATTTTATGTGTGACCCACCAATTTTTTAATTAACACATTTCTTTTTCTTCCATCTCTTTCATTTCCCTTCATCTTCTCCAATTAGTTTAAAACAACAAAATCAATGTTGTCAAAAAAAAAAAAAAATCAAAATCAAATCACTATCTTTAATGATTTGAACTGAAATTGGAATCAGTTCACTCCAAAACAAAAAAAAATTACAACAATGGCATCTCTCACTTTAAATTTTTCTCAAAGATATGAATAAATTATCTTTAGTAGATCTATGGATTAATAAAAATGTAACAAGTCAAGGATCTATTAAATATAAAATTGAAAATTTTAAGAATCTATTTGACACAATTAAAAGTCGAATGATCTATTAAACACATTTGAAAAGTTTGGATATTAAATATACACAATTCTAAAAGTTCTGGACCAAATTTATTATTGATTTTACGGAAGAAGATGAAGGGAAGCTAAGAGAGAAGAAAACAAAGAAATTTATTAATTAAAAAATTAGTGAGCCCCATAAGAAGAATTGTCAGGAGTTGCCAAACCGAGCATAGCTCAATTGGCATAAGGTTGTGCCCGTGACTATGAAGTCATGGGTTCAATCACCGCTTTAATTAAAATACCGTTGCAAAAAAAAAAGAATTGTCAGGAGTAAATTCCATACCACGGATGTACTATAAATTTTAGGGAAAAATTCTAGTACGTGATATGTAATTTTTTCATACCACTGTCTTTAAATGACCGCCACGTGCGATTGTTAAACTAAAAAATATGTAAATTTCACGTGGAGTCCTCCAATTTTTTAATTAATAAGTTTTATTCTCTTTCATCTTTTTCGTTATCTTTCATCTCCATTCCTTTCATCTTTTCAGTTAGTTTAAAACAACAAAATCAAAATCAAGTCAGAATTGAATATATTTCATATTTAAATTTTAAAATGTATTTAATAGGTATTGAAGTTTTAATTTTCTAAACTTTAAAAAGTGTTTAATAAAGTTGTTAAAATATATATATATATATATATTTTAAGAGTGGAAGAGAATTGTTAGAAGTTGAAGTTAGAAGATGGGAGCAAATATAATTATTAAGCAAAACATAAAATAAGATGAGTTTGTTTTGGATTTGAATGAAAGTGTTGGAAGTTATGATAAATGGCAACGCAGGTCCCATGATTTCGGCCGAGCCAACGTTGGAGTCATAAATCCTCCTTTTTTTTGCCCACAGACAAAAATTGTATTAAATGGCAGTGCCCAATTTGGTGTTGTGCCGTGGAGACAGGGGACTATCTCTACTCTGTATCCTCAATTTCTTCTACTGTGCTCGGCGGCCACCTTACAACTTACACACACCAAACTTTTTTTTTTTTTTTTTTTTTTTTTTTTTTAAGGATAGTTTGATTCGATATCATTGAGTATGAAGTTGAGAATGACTTTCTGATGACCATACTCATATTTGATACATGAGTTTCAGCACCCATGGACAGAAGAGAGATAACAAGTGTATTACGAATTGAAATATATTACAAATTAAAGAAATAAGTCATTAGAAGGTTTATATATGACACTCTTAGGCAACTAAGACTCAATACAGATACAAAATACATTGGTTAGATAAGTGAAGATCATGATACACAAGTGAGACAACTATCTCAGCTTTGCCCCTAAACTCTAATCGCATAGTCCCCTAGCTAGACTCCAACTCAAACAGATTAAAGACATTACACTTGAAATTACCAAATTCCAAATCACAAATCTCACTCCCCAATTTCTAACCAGCAATCAATCAAATCAAGGAACTCAAACTTTTAGTTTAAGATTTTGAAAATAGTCAAACCCAATTGATGTTGACATTTGTGAGCCCCTTTTGCTTCAACCGCACGGTGCCTAAGGGAGCTTCCCCCATCTTTCTCGTTTCTCGACCAAAATCCCAACTCTATAAATAGGCTCTCGATGTCTAAATCTCTCATTATATTTTTCTCAATGGCTCGCTTCACACTCATAATTTTGGTCATATTATTGGCATCCTCTGCTACCACTTCACAAGCTGCAAGATTGCTCCCTCGAGAGAGCCTCTTTCTGCCTGCCCTTCCGAAGGGCACCGTCCCCTCTTCCACTCCCAGCAAGAAAGGCCATGCCCTTCTCCTCGACCACAACCTCGCTGCCCGACACCTTGTTGAGTCCGTTCCCAGCCCCGGCGTCGGCCATTAGGATATCTCTCAGACTCAGACTCAACCCCCCAATGCTACAAAAATACAATATATCTATTCTTTTTTTATTTATTCTTTAATATATACAGTGCCTTTGTACACATAGGGATTCATATTAATTATATTCCAATATGTGGGCTTGTCTTTAATTAAGCCCCATCTCCATATCTTCCTCTTTTTTTCATTCTGATCAAGAGCCTGTTAATTTCATTCATTTGTGAAATTCTTTTTCTTCTTTCCTTTACTTTATACTTTTAATTTAGTCATGTCTGTATGATCAAGAAATGCATGGAGAATTATAAATTACACGTCTACGACTCTCGGAGTATATTATTGTATATAATCTGCAATAATAGATTAATTATTCTGTTTTCTTGATTATAGTTGAGTTATATATATATATTCACTAACCGAGAATATTATTATGCAAAACTCTATAATAAATAAATATATGATTTGAGGAAATCAAATCAAATTTTAAATCATCCTAAATATCAATGTATCTTGTACACTAACAAGAATCTAGTTGGATGTATAAACTAGAATTTTTGACGTAGGTGTAATTGAAGTATAGCACCGAATTAATGAGCCCCTTGTGACATCATCGGAAACCACGCTAATGTTGTTGTAATTGTAACGTAATTAATTAAGGTCTTTTTTTTTTTTTTTTTGTGGAAATTAAACATGTCGATCTCGGTCGGTTTCGTTTATTCAAAATTGAAAGATGAAAAATCACTTCATGCGGGAGTACAAGTACAAGTGGCCATGTTTCTCTCTGTTTTTTTTAGAATTTGGTTTGGTTTCAGGCCAACCTCAAAACTTTTCACAATCCTCATCCAAAGTTTTTTTTTTTTTTTTTTTCTTTTTTCCTATTAGTGTAAATTTTTATTAAGCTGTTTATTTTTAATGTTTTAAGAGATGACAAAAAGAGAGAAATGCATAATAAACCCTTCACCTTTTATATATGATTGTATACTATATAAGTCAAAACAAGCATGGCACAGTTATATGATTGTATACTATATAAGTCAAAACAAGCATAGCACAATTGTCACATGTATTCAAATCGACGACACCTTTAATCTAGTAAACATAAACTAAATATAGAAAGTAAAATGTTGACTCGATAATATAATCATATAATATATACAACCATATACGCCGAAGAGAATATACAGCAAGATTTATGGGTAGATGAGTAGATCCTGATATATACCCACAGTAAAATTTACGGGTAGATTCTAATATATATGGCGCCTCTAATAGTCACACAAAATGATCTAATTAGTGAGTTAAAAAAAAAAATAGAGAACAAATTAGACCAGCTTGAAGAAGAAAAAAAACTGACAATTTCTGTCAATCTCATTCAATTTTTCATCGCCAAATTTTAAAATTCAACAAAGAAAATAGCATAATTGAAAAAAGTTTAATCATGAGGAACTTAAATTGCAGCTTCTTAATCAATAAAGACTAAATGGAAAAGAACCACTCAAACATTAATAACAAAAACATATATTAGCATAATAGGTGAGTATAGGTAATTTTTTTAAAACAAGAATAAAAAAGAGATGATTTTAATAATCTTAAAACTTTTTAAAAGAATCCTACCTCTTTTTATGGCCACAGGTTTGAACTTAGAAAAAAAAAATATTTGGAGAGGTCACTGCAATAATGTCACTAACAATTTCGTACCATCAGATAGGAAGACAGAGAAATTGTAAAAAAAAACTTTGATTTTTTTTTTTTTTTTTTTTTAGTAAATGCTCATTTTGAGAATGATTAATAGGAGCATGCATATTTTAAGATCCACATCCCACAATTTTAAAGAGACGATGACATTATAGCGTCCTCATTGAATAATTTGTCGTGAATTTGTTATATGAAAATTTGTAATTTGGAGGATGAACTTGTAAAATGTCAATGAAAAAAGAAAAATCTAAAAAGGTAATGATACTTTTTTCAGTAACCAGCAAGCTTCAATTTCAACATAACGACCTCTCAAGGCATTCACGTGAGTAATGCTTTTTCTACAAAGGTGGAATATAAATAGAAATATCAATAGCAGCCGCAGCCGCAGCCTCTTTTATTGGAATTGGAATTTTGAACTACAAATACCAATTCAAACAACACAATATCCTCGAAATGAAGCCAGTATGACCCAACAAAATCAAAAGCCGTCATCTTTGACAAAATCTATCAAAAGAAAAACTCCTAATGCTCTCCTTTTTTAATATCAATTTTGATGAAACCTTATATTAAGAAAAAATTACAATATTAATTTACTAGTTAACGAAAGCATTTTATGTGAACGTCAACACGAGTATAGTTCAACTGAGGTAATGTATGAATTATTGATCAAGATGTCAGAGATTCG
Source organism: Herpetospermum pedunculosum (assembly GCA_028017165.1). Lineage (NCBI taxonomy): Eukaryota > Viridiplantae > Streptophyta > Magnoliopsida > Cucurbitales > Cucurbitaceae > Herpetospermum > Herpetospermum pedunculosum. Next base: position 74,246,118 of record CM051525.1, read on the forward strand.
AATCATCTCTCACCTCGTATTGTTAAAAAATAATAATAATAATAATTCATAGGAAGTATAAAAACATGATGATATTGTGTGTGATTGTAGAAATATTTGGGTGGTGGATTTTTGGAATGTCAAAGAAAGAATCTTATCATATAGCTGTAAGTTGCCTAACTTCATATAGCCTTAATTAATGGCTTTTGACTAATGGAAGATTGGACTTGCGATGGAAAATTAGATGTAGTTTCCGTTGAATGGAATATTTGTCAGTGACCCACAATGACCACAATTTGGAAACCGAGGCATAAAGAATTTTGGGTTGGATATGTTATGTCATTTTTCCTACAAATTTTAATCTGAATTTTTCTTTTTTTAAAAAAAAAAAAAATTGGAGACAATTAGGAGACGTCTCTTTTTCGCACAAAAATATCTTAATCTTAAAATTATCGTAATAATCAGCATGAGCATAGTTCAACGGTAATTAATATGTACTCTTTTCTTCAAGGTCGGAGGTTCAAATAAGCATCTCACCTAACTAAAAAAAAAAGAAAAAAAAAATCTTCCTATCTGGACGACGTCGTTTAGTACAACAAGAATAGGGCTGTAGAAAGCCCATTCTGAAGGATAGAAATTGGACGATGGGCCCATAAATAATTCGGTCTTTCGCCTCTCCCATTGCCCTGAATAGTGTGGGCCGACCCACAAACACCAATATGTTTTATTATAACTATACCTAATTTCGATTGTATTAAAAATTCCATTAAATGAAAAATGTGTTAGTTGTAGGGCATATGGCTAAAATCATAATTTTGAATGAAGCCACGATCACTAGTTAATATCTAAAGTGCTAATCAGAAAATAATATTGCTTGAGTTTATTTTTAAATTATATAAACAAAAAAAACCCAATTTCTATTCATCTTCAGTCACACCACATTTAACAATGCATAAAAAAGAAAGTCTACTTTAACTAATTAAACTTGTAAATAAACTTCAAAATTCACGTTTAATAATTAAAGTTTATTAGTACATTGACATTTGCCACTCTAATATGAAACATAATCTTCTCAAAGAGAAGACTACAAACTAAAGACCCTTTGAATCATGTTCTATTTCGATTATGATTACGACAGGATATTTTTCTATCTCAAATTTAATTTTACTTTCTTTTTATTTAAAATATAATAAGAATATTGATTTCAATTTTATTGGTACCAAATTGAGTGTGAAGAGGTTTGTCTTTGTCTAATTCAAATAATCGAGAGGAATCCGATCCCAAAAAATTATAAGCCAAACTTTTAGTGCTTACCCAAATAATTTGGGAGTGATTTATGCATGGGACATCCATTTTTTACTAAAGATAATTTTTGTTGTATATATAATATTCTATTATATGTGTTCTCGTGATTCATGACAACTATTCCTTACTAAAATATTTCTCTTTGAATTATTGGTCAATAAAATTTGAAATGTATATATAATTACATGAAGAAAATAAAAAACTGTTATATTTGTGGTACAAAAATGGATTTATGTGCGCATTTGAAATCACTTGTTGTTCAAGAAAACATATTTCCATCAAATTCAATGTTACCAATTATCATACAAAACAATACGATAACAAATAGTTGACTTTAGTCTCTATTTATTTTTACTTGTATTATAGGAAAACAAATATCATAATGACAGAGTGTTAGAAAGTAAATTAGAAGATATAAAGGGAGATTGGCAAATTAACACATTTTTTCCTTTACTTTTTCTTTGAGTGTGATATTTTGTTTAAAATTGACTATTATTCAATGTTACTATGGATGGAATTATCGAATAATTAAGTTACTAATAGGTAAATGTTATGTCAGTACAAACATAGCCTAATGGATAAAGTCGATAGTTTGATCTACACTCTCGTACTTGTTGAACTCAAAGAAAAAAAATGAGATGAATATTATAATTACAAGTCATTTGGACCATCTGTCAAAATTTAATTTATAATGCAATAAGTTAGCCAACTAATTACCAACCTACTTAACTGTGGATAGATAAACACATCAAGCTAGATAGGTGGATGGAAAGACTCACACTAAATTTGTGTTGCTTTGTTTTTATATTTATTGAATTAAATGACAATTGTACTAAAACAAATTAATTGTGAGATTTTTTTTTCTTTAGTACACGAAATGTGGCAATGAATGAGAATTGTTCAACATTTGGATTCTAAATTAATATGCTATTAAATGTATTAATAATAATGAAAACATGGAATACCATCCAATCACTTGTTTAAATCACCAACTAAACACACTCTAATCTTTTTGAGAACATCGTTGAGCTAGGAGTTTAGATGAAGTTCTCTTAAGCTAAATAATTACATGTCACTATACTTTTGATATACGATAGACAACTTGATAGGACAATCAACCTTCATATATCTCTACAATAGTATAATATTGTTCATTTTGAGTATAAATTATCTAGTTTTGCTTTTGATTTTATCCAAAAAAAAAAATGCACCACACAAGTAGGAATATTATTCCCTCCCTAATATACTTATGATCTTCTCTTTATTTAGCTAACATGACACTTTAGTCACACTCCTAATACAATTTAAGCACGAAGTTTGCCAAATTGATAAAATTAAAGTGTACTTAAATTTTTCATTATATAATATTTTCTTCGCTGATATAAAACAACAATGCTTACATTTCTAACCAAAGCCACCCGACACAACAGTTATATAATATTAGGAAATATTTCCTTTTTTTTCCATATTTGGTATATAGTTAGTTCATTTAAGTTGGTATTGCTTTTGAGTTTTAACCCAAAATAAGAGTGTATGTTTGTACAAAATTAATGCTAATGAGAGAAAAAAACCAGCTTAGTTTGACATGGTATCAGAGCCACTAAGAGCTCTACCGAATTGAAAAATAAAAACCCTAGCAGCTCCGTACACACCATCGTCGTAGGAGTCTGTTGCACAACCTTGCTTCAGCGTCGAGCTCTGAAGCCACCGGTGCTACGATCTGCTGTTGAAGGCGTCGAGAAGCTCCGACGTTCAGATCTGAAGCCATCGGCGTTCAGATCGGCTGTTGAAGGCGTCGAGAAGCTCCGACGTTCAGATCTGAAGCCACCGGCGTTCAGATCGGCTGTTGAAGGCGTCGAGAAGCTCCGGCGTCGAGTTATGAAGCCACCTGTCGTCGAAGATCTGAAGGCGTCGAGCTCAACCACCGTTGTCAAGGTCTGAAGCTCAGATCTGGTGCTCGGAGTCCTCTGTTTTCGTCGCCGCCGTCGAGACCCAGTCGCTGCCATAGAGCTCCAATTGTTGTTGATGGAAGATTTGAAGCTTCAGTTTAAGTCGACGTCGCACGCCGCCGTGACGTCGCCGCTGCTGTGACCGCCGTCGCCGCTGTGATCTGCAGATCGGGTTCATTTTTTCTTCTTCTTTCTGTCCATTTCTTTTCCAATGGCAAATGGTGAAGAGAATGTTGAAGGAGAAAAAATTGACCCACACTCTCCGTATTATTTTGGTTCCGGTGATCAACCGGGAAATTTAATTAGTCATGTGTTATTGACATCGGACAATTATATTGCGTGGTCAAAAGCAATGATGCTCTCGTTGAAGGCTCGCAGAAAATTTGTGTTTGTAGATGGGACGATCTCCAAACCCAAAGAAAACAAAAAAGATATTTGATTGAGACACCGTAAATTTCATGCTTGTTCCATGGATTATGAGGAGCATTGACCCGAAGATTGCTACATCGATTGCTTATCACGACGAGGCAAAGAAACTTTAGGATTATCTAAAGAAGAGATTTTGCGTTGTTAACGGTCCACACCTTCAGCAATTGAAGTCGGCAATTATGAACTGTAAGCAAAACAAAAGCTAATACAAACTAAATCAACTAACTTAGCAATACAAACTAAATCAACTAACTATATATATACTGCATATTGGAAAAGAAAGGAAATATTTTCTAATATAATAAGATTATATTCTTAAATTTGAACCCAACTTGTGAAGTGCGTATCATATTAATGTTTTTTTATTGATTGTAACGCCAAGGGTTTATCCAATTCAATATGTTGATGATGGCGAGGATGAGAGAAAGCCACTTTAACCAAGATTTCCTGCCGAAGAAAGAGAGAGAAATATATTGATATTATATATCTTTATTTCTAAAAGAAGTGTGTGTAGTATCCCTAAAAAACTTAGTCAAGTCAACTTTTTAACAAAGGTGGTAGTCTGGTAGATATAAGTCTTTACTTTAATCCTTATCCAATTACTGACTTATTAAAGTTTGCATTAACAAAAGTCAAGACAAATTTTAATTGCAGCTGGGAATGGAAACTAATTAATTAGCTGCCTAATTCACAAATATTTTTTAAAAAAATGCCAAAATATTCTTCAAATTCAAAACCAGCAAAATCCCGATGTGCTACTTGGCCAATTTTTGAAGGCGTCTCCACTTGTTCTTTTAGCATATGCTATTCTTCTCTTTCAATTTCAAAATCACGTCAAAGTAGAACAAAAATAACACAAAAAATGTTCCCACATGGACAAAGGAAACAAAATAAACGTTGATGGAGGGAAGAAAATGAAAATTACATCCTAAATTTAGATCTTAACACCAGCGTAGCTCAATTGACATAAATACATAAATATATTTATTATTTTAAATTTTTTAATATAGACTATATATACAAATAAAAAAAATCAAAGAACTAAACTTTCAATTAATCCTATTGAAATTATGCTCCTTACAAAAATTCTTAGATCCACCCATGTCCTAGTTAGTATATATTGTGAATTGAATTTGATATAAGATAAGAAGAAGGCCTTCAATTTTTGGCAAATTATTCAGGGAGGTGACCACATTGTGGTTGTTTCCTTATAACCGTTTGATCTAAATCTTATAATTTATCCATCCTTAATAATTATTTAATAAAAAATCAAATAAATAATTTTAAATTTTCTCACTCTTAATTCAACTACTTAAAATTATCGTCATATTGTGAACCCTTCCTCAAATAATTTCTTCAAAGTTTTAACGGCCACTTGCTTTATAGTCTTCTTAATAATTATTTTATAATCAATATAGTATTTGTTCTTTTTTAAAAAAAAAAAAAAAATATAGTATTTGTTCGAGAATTATAAGTAGACTTAAAAAAGAGAATTAGTTTTTAAAATCAAGTGATTTTTTTTTCTTTTTAGCATCCCATGCAATTACATATTGTAGCTCATGTGTATACCTTTTTTTTACTAATACCTCTTTATATAACCTCTCTCTCTAACGTCAATTTAAACCTCTCATCAAAAAAATGTTTTTTTTTTTTTAAACAATTTGTTGTGCTTTACAAATTTTGATGGTTATAATTTCTATTGTGGCTGCAGTATATGTCCTCAACTTAAAAAAAAAAAAAAAAATTGTTTTTTTTTTTTTTTTTTTTGAGTACATTGGGGGTGGGGGGATTCGAACCACAGACCTCTTGGTCATGAACATATACATGTGTCAGCTGAGCCATGCTCGCTTTGGCTAAAAAAAAAAATTGTTGTTGAAGGAAAGATTCAAACAAATTTAGAGTAAAATAATTAAAAATATGTATTTACAAATATGATAATTTTATTAGTGATAATCTTTTATCAGATCAATGACTATCAGTGATAGTTACTAATATACTTTCGTTTTTTTTTATAGAATTCTGTCAATGACTACATTGATAGTATTCTATATGTGATAGCAATCTATCAGTGACTACTACTAATTTTTTTTGTCATATTTGTTGATGATGTCACATCAAAAAGATGAAAATACTTCACTCACAATATAACATACATGGACTACTCCTCTTATTGTCAATTGATTTTAAAATGAAAATTCATGTTATTATATTTGTTATTATTTTAGATCGGGTTGAATTTGATTTTTTGCTTTGTATTAATAAAGTGCCAAATTATAGTGATAAAACCAATGGATAGAAGCAAGACATTTAAAGGAATATGGTACTTCACAAAATTGTAGTGGTTGCACATCAAACACACTTTGATCACCTCACCTAAATTAAAGTTCCTTTTGCTTGTTGTGGAAAAATTTGAATGGATTAAATAAAGAGAGGAACTTTGACCACTCCAAATCAAACCTGTAATGAAATCCATTTCTATAATATTATATTAATCTCATGTGGTCTAGTGGACCCTTTGGAAATTGGTTACTATATTTATATTGTACCCAAAAAAAATAGTTTATATAATGCAAAGATTATATAGATAAATATACTTTAATAATAATAATAGAAAAGGAAAAGGAAAAGTTAAGTACATGTTTAGGTGTGTTGCAATTTTTGTTTCATATTATATTTAAAAAATGTTGCTGACCTCCTTAATTTTATGTTGTATGTAACGAAGGAAAAGAAAATGACAGCTAGCATAGGTGAAATTGTGTTTGGATAATGGATAGGTTGCCGTACGTGCCACGTGGTTGCTATTTAAGGACAGGACATTATCAAAGTCAAAACAATACAATCTGACTCACTAAGGGCCCCACTTCCTTTTGTTTTTTTGTTTTGTTTGGGCTATTTACACTAAAACCCCTACATCCTCCACCTAACCCGTTGCTTAATTCACATTTCAAACTTAACTTATACCACATTAAGGTTTAATTTAGATAGGATAATCATCCTAACTCATACTAATCCTTTTTCAATGGATAAGTTTTTGTATTTTCTTACTTCAAAGTACCCATTCATCTACTTTAATTTTTATACATGCTTATCTCCCAAAAACTATCTCCCTAAAATTAATTTATATATCTATTAGACACAAAATTAAATTTTGTGATTAGTAGGACTTTAACTTTTAATTTTGTGTCTAATAGGTCCCTATAAAATGTTGAATAAGTTTAATGACTTATTGACACAAAATTAAAAATTTGAAGATTTATCCGATATTTTTTAACTTCATAAATTTATTACATATTTTTTAATGCTCATGGATATTGAGGACCCCATATTGAAAAAATGAAGTAACATCGCTCAAAATATAAGATACATGACTTACTTCTCTTGTTGTCAATTGGTTTTGAGATGAAATTCCATGATATTAAATATGATATCATAATTCATGAAACTCAAACGAGTATTCGGTCCAAATTTGGGAAATAACCCAAAAATAGTGAAGAGCTTATGAAGTCTAAATTGATATTCGGACCAAAAAATGGAATCCGACAATGATAAACCCAAGGAAACACTATCATAAGAGGCATGTTGAAAATTTCATTTTCAAATGTGAAAATTGATTTTTTTTCCCCCAATTAAAATCTATTTGTTCCTGCTGCCTGCTTTCTTTCCATCAACTTCTATGGTACATTTTTTATGGTATCACTTTTTTTTATATTTTTTTTTAACATGCGGGATGAGAAATTGAACCTATAACCTCGTAGTCACTAGTCGATATGTTGTTACGCTCTTGTTAGTTTATCACTTTAATTATACACATTAACTCTCACAAAACTGTTTAACAAATCTAAATGGTGCGGTGTTTATTTACTTTGAGTGTATGACTATCCACTATGGATATATATTTGTTTTTATATTTTGTTTCAAATGACATTTTTTTTTTAATAATATTGTTGTTTTCGAGTTTTTTTTTTTAAATAAAATTGTAGTTAATAATAAACGATCTCCGGCAACGAGCACACATCGTTTTTGAAAAGACAAAAAAACGATGTTCATCCACGCGAAGCAACATAATCTCATGGATGCACATTGTTTTTTCAAGAGACTGACATGTGAAGTTGATTTAAAACAACTATATTTTTATAAATAATTTCAAAAAATAAAATATTACAAACAAAAAAAAAACGCCAGATTAAAGTTGTTCTTCATATTTTATATACCAATTTTTTTTTCTTCACTTCTAGCTGGTGTGAGACTATGTTCGTATTTCTAATAATACATTATTCGAAAAGTTCTCTAAATACACTTCATATTCATATTAGTAATTATATTCATATTTTTTTTATAACTTTTTTTTTGTATAACAGCATGTGGAGTGAAGATTTGTATCCTTTTAGTCGAATGTACTATACTTTTAGCATTTGAGTGAAGATTTGAATCCTTTTAGTCGAATGTACTATACTTTTAGCATTTGAGTTTAGGTTTGGTCGGTGAATATTCTTGACCATATGCATAAAGAAAAAAATTTATGGATATCTTACCAAGTTTGAAATATTTTGTAGTTTAATTTCTCCATAATATTTTACAATGAATCATAAAAAGAAAAGGACAACATAATTACATTCATCACATCCCAATAATATGTTAAAAAATGTTATTTCACAATCTTCATACCTCAATCTAGTGAACAAATTGGATACTAAAAGTTGTATTCATTTCTTCCTCAGAATTTTCTCAATAGTTAATAATATCAATTCACAATTATAAGTGTATTATTTGAAATACAATCTAATTGATAAAATTTGCACATATCCATTGTCAGCAAGAGTTTGTGAGAGTTTTTTGTTTTGTTTTTGTTACTAAAGGCTGCAACACAGTGACTCATAATTGGACTAGCTACGCAAAAAAGATTAACTCCATTGGTATTTGAGGTAAACATCTTATATGGACATCTGAAGTTGTTTTAAGGATTTTTTCTCCCTTCTAACTTTACCTTCCTTTTATCATTCATGTAAGTGCATTGTCACAAAGTTACTTACAACATGAATTTATTAAAAGAACTATAATCCTCTTGCATTCACGCTTCAATTCTATGTATTTTTTTGTTTTTTTTTTGTTTGTTTATCATGTAATTCAAAAAAAAAAAAAAAAAAACAGGCTACATTTGTGGTTGTGTTTTAGAGAGTGGTAAGTGATTAAGAATTTTTTTTAACCAGGATTTTTTCTCCCTTCTAACTTTACTTTCCTTTTATCATTCATGTAAGTGCATTGTCACAAAGTTACTTACAACATGAATTTATTAAAAGAACTATAGTCCTCTTGCATTCACGCTTCAATTCTATGTATTTTTTTGTTTTTTTTTTGTTTGTTTATCATGTAATTCAAAAAAAAAAAAAAAAAAAACAGGCTACATTTGTGGTTGTGTTTTAGAGAGTGGTAAGTGATTAAGAATTTTTTTTAACCAGGATTTTTTCTCCCTTCTAACTTTACTTTCCTTTTATCATTCATGTAAGTGCATTGTCACAAAGTTACTTCCAACATGAATTTATTAAAAGAACTATAATCCTCTTGCATTCACGCTTCAATTCTATGTATTTTTTCGTTTTTTTTTATTTGTTTATCATGTAATTCAAAAAAAAAAAAAAAAAAACAGGCTACATTTGTGGTTGTGTTTTAGAGAGTGGTAAGTGATTACGAATTTTTTTTAACCACTTTTTGGATTTTGTAAAATAAATTGTTTTATAATTTGTTAAAATCACGTTGATTTCACACCCTTAAAAAAATTATTATTTTTTAATTTTTAGATTCTCTAACTATCTGCTTCTTAATAAATTTGTAAATCTTTTTAAAATTAAAAAATATTTTATATATCGAATATCTCTTTTCCATCACAAATTTTATTTTATAATTTTTTAAATTAAAAAACAAATGCAAATATTTTTTTAAAATAATATCTTATTGTTTTTCTGGTTAATTTTTGTTTGTATAGGATGTATATTTTAGTCATTATAGCTGAATCACAATAATTTAATATTTATTTATTAAACATTAATTCATTATAAGTGTTAAAATTTACCCAATATTAATTTGTTTATGTTAAAACAACGAACTTTTTTTAAAAATTATAGTTGCTAGTAATTACTACAATCCTAAATGGAGCCTCAGTAAGCCAATTTAATAGTGATGGGTGTTTTTTTGGATTAACTATAATCAACATTATATTTATGTTTTCTTTTTAGTTTGGGCATGTTATATTTGTATAGTTGAATTTGTGCATTTCTACTTTCTAGTGATTTTTTTTTTTTTTTTTTTTGAAACATCTACTTTCTAATGATTTGAATTTAAGTATTTCATTTGTTTAATTTTATATGGTCTATTGATTTTACGAAATGGAGAGTTTTTGAAATATAAGAAAAAAAAAACTTTAGTATTAAAATTATTGGTGGTGGAATAAATGTTTATAAAATATGTGAAAACTTTGGAAATGACAAAAATGGTATGAGAAAAACAAAGAAAAGGACATTTGAGCTCTCAAGACCTACTTAATCCCACCCTCAGGAGCAATTCTATTACCAAACCCTAACCACAAATACATTTATTTTTTTATTTCATTTTATCCACGTGATTTATACGGCTTCGTTTCGGTAATGACGTCAGCAATGACATCCCACCCACTAAAATGTCCCAGTTACCCTTTGTATTCCTCCTCATCTAAAACAGTCCTATTACAGTTGTCCACGTGGACGAACCTCGTGACACGAAACCGGACCCACCTGCGTCCACTCAGGTACGCCCCTGGACCACGCGGTGCCTTTATCAAGCACGTGTCCATATCAAATTTCACAGACCAAGACCACCCTTCTTCTCCTGGTCCTCGCCGCAGCGGATTCCCCTTCCTTTTTGTAGGTCCCACCTTACTCTATCTGTCTTCGACGTGGCCACTTCCATCATCCGACACGTAGCGATTGCTCCTGCAGCGGCAACTGGGAGCGCGTGGGATTAAACCATTTGGTCATAGCCAGTTGGCATTACTGGGTAGTCCATTGGCCGACCTTATCCTCTTTTTTTTATTTATTTTTTAATATATTTTTAATATTTTTAAATAAATATATTATTTTTTGATTGCAAATTGGGAATTGTTTAGAGCAAAGAAAAAGGTAGAGGAAAAGGAGAGGCTGTAATGTGACTCTTTCGCTTGGAGACAGACAGACCATAACCAAACCCTAGATTTTTCACTCCCAAGTGTGTAGCAAAATTTCTTCATTTATTATTCCCTCAATTTTCAGATCCAATCTTTCCTTTCTGCCGCTGCTTACTATCCATTTTTCTTCTTTCTGGTAATCATTTCTGCATCTTGCTCTCTAATTTCCACTTAATTTCTCTTTTCTTCTCTTATTCATGTTCAGTTTTTATCGTACTGGTTCTTTGTATGCACTATGTTGGTGGATCATATCCTAATTTTGTTTATGCATATTAACTTCTTGATGCTTTCGATATGCGATTTTCCTGTGAAATTACTACTTGGGTTTTTTGTGGTGACGTTGTTTATGTTATATCCGTTGCAGATCTTGCCTAATTTATAGACATTCAAGAAGGGGGAAACCCATCCTGGGTTTTGTGAATACTCTCTTGAGATTCTTTGTGAAGCTTTTTTGAGTTGGATTTTTTTTTGGTAGACCATCATTAAAGATGATGTCCAAATCGTATACAAATCTTTTAGATTTAGCTTCAGGGAATTTTCCCATCATGGGTCGTGAGAAGAAGCGACTTCCACGAGTAATGACTGTTGCCGGGGTAATATCAGAGCTTGATGACGACCAGGCAAATAGTGTCACTTCTGAGGGACCTTCGTCAGTTATTCAAGACCGTATAATTATTGTTGCCAATCAGCTTCCTATTAAAGCTAAGCGTAGACCGGACAATAAAGGCTGGAGTTTTAGTTGGGATGAAGACTCTTTGCTGTGGCAGCTCAAGGATGGTTTACCTGAAGATATGGAGGTTTTGTATGTAGGATCCTTGCGGGTGGATGTTGATTCTTCCGAACAAGATGATGTTTCCCAGCTTTTGTTGGAGAGGTTTAAGTGTGTTCCTGCGTTTTTGCCTCAGGACATTTTATCGAAATTTTATCATGGTTTTTGTAAGCAGCATTTGTGGCCACTCTTTCATTATATGCTACCGTTCTCAGCCACTCATGGTGGTCGGTTTGATCGGTCTCTGTGGGAGGCATATGTAGCAGCAAATAAAATTTTTTCTCAACGTGTGATTGAGGTCATAAACCCAGATGATGACTTTGTATGGATTCATGATTACCATTTAATGGTGCTGCCCACCTTCTTGAGGAGAAGGTTTACAAGATTGAGAATGGGCTTTTTTCTTCACAGTCCATTTCCTTCTTCAGAAATATATAGGACTTTGCCAGTGAGGGAAGAGATTCTTAAGGCACTTTTGAATGCAGACCTTATTGGTTTTCACACTTTTGACTATGCTCGACATTTCCTGTCTTGTTGTAGTCGGATGTTGGGTTTGGAATATCAGTCAAAGAGGGGTTATATTGGGTTGGAATATTTTGGAAGGACTGTGGGGATAAAGATCATGCCTGTTGGAATTCACATGGGCCAGATGGAGTCAGTGTTAAGACTTGCTGATAAAGATTGGAGGGTACAGGAGCTCAAGCGACAGTTTGAAGGAAAAGTTGTCTTACTTGGAGTTGATGATATGGACATTTTTAAAGGGGTCAATCTGAAGTTGTTGGCAATGGAACAATTGCTAAGGCAACATCCAAAGTGGCAGGGAAGAGCTGTTTTCATTCAGATTGCAAACCCAGCTAGAGGAAGAGGGAAAGATCTTGAGGAAATACAAGATGAAATACAGGAATGCTGCGAGAGAATTAATGAAAGTTTTGGACAGCCAAATTATGAGCCAATTGTGTTCATTGATCGACCTGTTTCTCTCACTGAAAGAGCTGCATATTATACTGTTGCCGAATGTGTTGTAGTCACAGCAGTGAGGGATGGTATGAACCTAACTCCTTATGAGTACGTTGTCTGCAGGCAGGGAACCTCTGGATCAGATTATAGCACAGAAACAAATGGACCACAAAAGAGCATGCTAGTCATATCGGAGTTCATGGGATGTTCCCCTTCTCTTAGTGGTGCAATACGGGTTAACCCATGGAACATTGAAGCTACTGCCGAAGCATTGAATGAGGCAATATCAATGGCTGATGCTGAGAAGCAATTGCGTCATGAAAAGCATTACAAATATGTGAGTACACATGATGTGGCATACTGGTCAAAGAGTTTTTTCCAAGATATGGAAAGAACTTGTAAGGATCACTTCAGAAGACGGTGTTGGGGAATTGGGTTGGGCTTTGGTTTCAGAGTTGTAGCACTTGATCCTAACTTTAGAAAGTTGTCTATTGATGCCATTGTGGCTGCATATTCGAGGTCTAAAAGGAGGGCTATACTTTTGGATTATGATGGCACTGTCATGCCACAAGCTTCAATTGATAAGACCCCTAGTCATCAAGTTATTTCAATCATAGATTCACTTTGTGATGATGTTAGGAATACTGTTTTTGTTGTTAGTGGAAGAGGGCGTGAGAGTTTGGGCAACTGGTTTTCTCCTTGCGACAAACTTGGGATTGCTGCGGAGCATGGCTATTTTATGAGGTGTGGTCTTTTTTCTCCTTTCCTTAATATCTCCCTATATATATATATATATATTTATCTATCGCAGTTTTTTTAATCTTGTAATTTATCAGGTGGTCTGCTGATAAGGACTGGGAAAATTGTGGTCAAGGTAGTGATTTTGGCTGGATACAGATCGCAGAGCCAGTCATGAAATTATATACAGAAGCTACTGACGGCTCTTCTATTGAAACCAAGGAAAGTGGCTTGGTGTGGCACCACCAGGATGCGGACCCTGATTTTGGTGGCAGCCAGGCCAAGGAACTGTTGGATCACCTTGAAAGTGTGCTGGCAAATGAACCAGTTGCTGTAAAAAGGGGTCAGTCTATTGTAGAAGTGAAACCCCAGGTATTTTCTTCTACTTTGAACTTCTGAAGTAACATCAATTGAGATTTTCGTTTTAATTTAAAATGAGAACACCTTATTATGTTGTATGTTACACTAACTTATTATGTTGCGGTTGTTTTTCTGGTTTGGGTTTGAACTGGTAGGTGCCCTGACTTGATATGCTTACTTTTTCCAGTGAATTTTTTGGGAAGGTTGTTGAAGTGGGCGTTTGGATCCAAGCCATTTTTATTCACTTGCATAGATTGTAAAGATAGAAAGACTAATAACCTTGTAGGGTAATCTACCCTTTTATACGATAGTTTTATGCAATCAGGGTTGGAGGGGATACAATAGAAATGTGTAATAGTTAATATATGGATGGGTGGAAAGAAAGATAAACCATACTTAGTACTGTCCTAACTTCTTGGACTTGGCATAATTAAATAATATCTCTAGTAAACAAGAAGCTTATATAGGATGAAACCTTGAGAATAATTTTCTAATCAGTAATCACTTGCATATCTACCTAATCTGTTAAATTGAACTAAGGTATTGTATCCCCTCTCCTACATGTGAACTTACACAGAAATGGGGATGCCAATGCAATAGGCATGCATAGAGTATATAGACTATTCTAGAGAAGGCATTTTGCCTAGGGAAGAATCTGTTGGGGAGAGAAAATTGTTAACATTACATAAAAAGTAATGAAGAATGACTATAAAAAGGGGCTCCAGTCATGTAAGATAAGACCTTGAGGATAGTTGCAAAAAGAACTTCGAATTTTGTCATTGAAGTTCTATGACAGTGTCATAAACTTACGAAGGGCCAAGAATCACTCGAAGTCCTCTCAAGTCTTTTAAAGATTCTATTGTGATGAAAAATTGAGTAAAAAGTAAGTTGAAGTTTTTTTAGTATAACAAATAAATAAACAATTTTTACCTCAAGGGTAATATGAAGTTATTTTTAGAGTGAAAGACATACATAGACCATTCTAGGGAGGGAGGAATTTGGTGACTTGTTTGTGCCTATGATGGGAAAATTCTTGAAGCTATTTATACCAAGAGAAGCTTCTTCGTGGGTTACAACTTACCAGTGATAATTTTTTTGGTGACTTTGTGCCTGTGACGGGAAGAAAGATTTCCCGGGATATTTATGTGAAGAGAAGCTCGATCGAGAAACAACCACTCTCTCTCTCAATTTATTAAACAGGAAATTTGGACCAATTGGCCTATTGTGATATTTCTTTATTCTTTCCTCGCCTCTCTGCTACCCTTGCTTCAAATTATGATTTCCATCTTTTACTCATTTTTTTGATTCATGCTTCTTTTCTTCATTTTTTACTTTTCAAAAGGAAAGATTATCACCTTCTGTCTGTGTGCTTGTGCATGATCATGCGTAGTGTGCATATGTTTTTGTCATGAGTATAAAGAAGTGTCTCAACTTTGCCTCTAATGCACATTTAATTGATGTAGTTTGTTGTAGACCCCTGCATGCATAATGAGGCTTATGTTATGACTGATTCCAAAATCTATTGTATCTTTTTAGGGAGTGAGTAAAGGTCTGGTGGCAGAAAAGATCTTCGCGTCAATGGCGGATGCAGGAAGACGGGCTGATTTTGTGCTGTGCATTGGTGATGATAGATCTGATGAAGACATGTTTGAGATCATTGGTAACGCAGTATCAAATGGCGTCCTCTCTTCCAATACATTAGTTTTTGCATGCACAGTCGGACAGAAACCAAGCAAGGCCAAGTATTACTTGGATGACACAACTGAGGTCATAAACATGCTTGAAGCCCTTGCAGAAGTTTCGGACATTTCTTCTCCTCCAGAATCCCCTTGACAGTTTTCTCCATGGCAGTTACAACATGCTCCAGTCTCTTCTCCCTTTAGGCGAGCGAGGGAACTGACCTCGCTGGCTGGTGAGAGTATAGTATCATATTCATTTTCTGCTCTTTTTGGGAAGTTAATTAATGTGCAGCAAAATGGAAATGGCTTAATTTAAAGTTAAACCATCAGCATCTTGGGTTTCTTTCTGATATATACAAGTGGATGAAAAATATGAAATGGGGGAAAACATTCACATTCTTGGCATTGGGGGATCTCGGATGGGGGATGGAAAGGAATTTAAATGGACTGGACTAACTGGGGAGGGGATGTCGCAGAAACAAACAGACAGGAAGATGGCTGAATGATTTGTGAATAATCTTTGAGACAGCCATTGCCTTTGGTATTTCCACGCTCGTTAGAAGTTGGTCAGTCCAGAGTACGTGTTGTTATCTCACTTCCATTCTTTTGATTCATAAATCTTTGGGTGGTGGGATGGTGACGGATCAGAGTTCGAGTAGAAAGTTAGAAACAGAAGCCTGAGCTCGTCTTGTGTTGAAAACTCTACAAAATGGACAACATAATGATGTCCTGTGTTCTTTTGTTGCTCATTTTTCATTTTTTTTTTCTTGTTAAATTCTTGAGTGCATTTGTTTTCTCATTGTTACATGGAACCATTTTATTTTTTTTCACAAGAAATCTGTAAATCTCCTATATTAAAGCTATTTCGTTTAGATGTGCACTACTTTTTGTTAATAAGAATGTGTTTGGTAACATGGATTTATTGAAAGGCTTGTTGGGTTTACTCTAGAATGTGCTTTTATCTTTATGAAGGTGGTTTGATGTGAAGATAAGTTTGAATACGAAGCCAAAAGTCAAACATTGCTCTTCTGTCCTGACAAAGCTGCTTCCTCGTACTTCATCGCAAACTCATTTCCAGCAAGAGGGTATTATTTTATTTATTTGTTTATTGTGATAGGGACAGGCACTATTTTTTCCAAAGAATCTGGCATTATTAATTGCACAGCTGTTTGAATATTTCTTTCTTTCCCTTTTTATAACAAACAAATTAATTTAGGAGTTTAATTTGTTATTTGTATTTTATTTAGTGTCATCTTAACACACATCACACCTTAGGTGTTTGTGTATTTGGTCTCTAGTACTCATGAAAATGTCACAGATTGACATTAGAGATAGGACCAATGTTTGATGTGTTTTGTCAAACCTCTACACAAATACTCAGAGAAGATTTCCTTAATATAGTTTTGAAAACCATTTGATACATACATACTATATACCATATCTGTGCAGGTCGATGCTGATGTATCGACTTTGGTCTCTAATTAACTTTAAAATGCATCAAGCTAATAGAAGAAACCCACCAAAAATCCTGCAACAACCAAATTGGTAAAAGGGTTGTTTGTTGCATATGATGTTGGACGGTGGGTGCAATGAAGGCTGCTATGCGAGCTGGATCAGAGTTTTCATGTCGGTTTGGGAATAATAATAATAATAATAATATTAGCATCCGCATGCATATGCATAAGCCCTTCTGTTTAACATGATGTTGGGACATGTATTTGTATTTATTTATAAAGTGGGGTACCAAATAGCAAATTTCAGTAATATAAAGTATAAAAAAAAAAAGAATGGCGGACATGGGTCATCATTTTTGCCAACACTTAATTCAAAAGATAAAGGAAGATGCCATGATGATCACAACTATTTGCATTATATTTTTATATCCTTCAACTTGTCCAACCATTGTCCATTTCACCTTTACACCACAAATCTTTCTGCCCAAGCTTCTATTTATATTATGTTTTTTTCAATAATGTCATTTATACAATTATACCTACTACCTCTATATATATATATATATCTTATATTTAAATTCTATGCTAAGGAATGTTCTATTAAGTTTTCTTTTAAAAAATAAATCTCCTCATTTTATAACCGACTTAAATTTAGCTTATTTTTTTAATATAATATGTAGGGTGGGAATATCGAACTCGTGCCCTTTTAGTCACTAAGTCGTACCGATTAAACTATGCTCACGTTTACGACCTAAATTTAACTTGATTCCATGGAAATTTTTTATTTTAATTTGAATAATAACTCATATATAAATTATAGCATAAGTGTGACTGTATAATACAGATATTTATACAATTCATTGGAAAAATTCAAAATACTTTATACAGTACGCCGAGTAATCTCTTCCTTCAATTCTGATCTAACGGTCATGGAAGCTTAGCATCCAACGGTTGAGATTTGCCGAACTCCGACCGCCATGGAATTTAGCGACTCGGCGGCGATAAATAAACCCGACTCTGTACCACCGTCTCGCCAATCTTGAAACCCGGAACGACGGTGAAACGGACTCGGGGCTCCGACCCGGATCCTACGGCGGAATCGTTCATATCCGCCGGAGAAAACAAGGTCTCTTCGGTAACGCATTGCATGTAAACTTCTGAGAATCTGCTGTTCTTCCTCACTTGGAAGATCGTAACGTCGTTGTGAAGTGAAAATGCCAAACACCGTAGAAGCCAGACGCGCTTCGACATCTCGGCGAAGGCGGCGAAGAACGTCGTGTCGGGGACCCCGCCGGAGTTCATGATTTTCCTCTGGTTCAGATTTCCGAAGAGAGAGCACTCCATTTTCGCGTGGACGAGTTGAAGAAACTTGGAGCGGGTGAATTTAGCGAAAGAGGAGTTAGGGTTTTGAGAAATGAAGATTTTAGGGTTTACTGGTTTGAGCTTCTTGAATTTATCGAACATTTGGTGGTTTTGCTGCTTGTCGTGGGGAAGAGATTCGTTTTGGAGTATGAAATTTGGGTCGGTTGTAAAACCCTCGAACATGGTTTTGCAGACGAACGATTCGAAAGCGAAGCTCCGATGGGTTGGCTCCGGGAATTTGGTTTCGGGATCGACGATGCATTGAACGGCCGCGTTGAGGTCCCAGCTTGCCGATTCCATTTCGCGGATCATCAATTTTACGAAGTTTCTTATGGATCTTAGGGTATAATGGAGGAATTGGGCAAAATGAGTTGGATTCAGTAGAGAAAATCGAAGATTATCGAACATGGATAAAGAACCACTAGCATTTAGCTTCTTCTCCAACGATTTGTTGAAAGAAATTGATTCGCCGAGCTTTTTCTTCAACGCGACAACGCCGGTATCCTTCTGCTCCGACTCAGCATGCAATTTCTTAATCGTTATTTCATAAGTTTTCATCAAACTTTGCTGTTCTTGAATCTCCGAGAGCATTAATGTAACTTGGGGTGAGAGATCAAGTTCTTTCTTCAAGAAGCTCCGTTTCAACTCTGAAATAACCTTTAATTCGTCTACCACCGCCTGGTCCGCCGCTTGAATTGCGTCTCCATTGTAAGGACTCTGTGCCATTTGAAGTTCGGCGTAAGCTGCTTTGATGGAAGTAACGCTGGCAAAAAGCTTAGCAAGCAGAGCTTCCATGACTGCCCTGTTTCGAGCTTTGACATCTTCTTCACCTCTGTCGAAGATTTGGGATTTTCCTCCATGGACACTGGAATCTTCTTTGAACTTGTTATGGGAAACCAGAACGCAGATGCCATTACTGGATGCAATCCGAGTTGCGTTCCTGAGATTGATTACTTTCTGAAATGTTCTGGCGAATCTCGTCTTGCTCTTCATAGATGATTTGGGTTTGATCGTTTCCATAAGAAAAAAGAAAAAAAAAAACACACGCACACACAACACAAAACAAGAGTTTTAGATTCCAATGGAGAATGAATAGAAGTGAAAGATTTGGTGATTGGCGAAGGAAAACAGAGGAAGTAGTAAAAGGGGGGAAAAGTGATTAAAAGAACAGAATTTTCTTTGCAAAAAGCAAAGCGGAAACTTTGACTATATCTCTTAGATTAAGGCCGGAAATGGAGGGGTCCGGGTCGAAAAAAGCAAAGATTTAAAGTGCAGGTGGGGGAGAGAAAAGAGTAAGAAAAGGAAGCCGAAGCAATTGCCATTGCCATTGTATATAGCACCAGCATGGAGCTCTGTCAAGAATATAATGTAAGTTTTTACATTACATCACTTGCAGTTACAGAGGATAAGTATAGGTAGAAAATCCCCATCAACAACAACTTAATAATACTATGTGATTTTCCATGGAAATAAAATGATTCTGCTTCAATTTGAAGAAAGGGTGCTCCTCAAGCTCAATTTAATAATATGGTTTTAAGAATATTTGTGAAATCTACACTTGTAAATGATTGATGAGCTTTGGTGTAACGTCGGATTTCAGGAGCGATACATGAATGAATCGGAACTACATCTGAATGAAGGAGATCTCAAGAATATGAAAGTTTGGTTGATAAAGACTTAATAGAATTGATAGTTACTACCTATACCAACAAAGTGATGTGTGGGTTTGTGGGGTACGGTCTTCACTCTCAAAATGAGTTTAAGACAAGTAGGTAGTATGATCAAGTTGCACTAGAAGGACTCATGTTGGTCTGTGGGTACAATCTTCACTCTCATAATCCGTTCAAGACAAGTAGGTAGCGTGGCCAGGTCGCAGAGGAATGTCGGGACCATCAGGTGTGTAATTTGAATTCTGAATCTTTAGTCTGGGACGTTACATTTGGACCCTATCCTAATCCCAATTTTAATCATTAGGATTACAAGTTTTTTTTTTACTAATCTTCCAAGATTAAACATAGCTGAGAATTAAGACTGGGAGCCTGTGGAAAGCTTTAAGCTTTGGTTTTTTCTTTTCGTTTTTTTCTTGTATATGTGTGTCTGGGTCAATAATTACAGACTCTTGTCTTGTTGTATGTGTGTGTCTATCTCAATAATTACACACTCTTGAATACACTTGACATGAGAATATGTAGAGCCAAAAAAAAGACAAGGCATAGAACCACACTCAAAAATAGTTATTTTTGTCATGTGATGAGTGAGAATGAACGATTGGGTGCAAAAAGAAAAGATTTAAGAAAAGAAGAGAATGAACGAAAGCTGTATTCTTGTCACCATCTTTCTTTCGGTTCCCTTTGCAACGTTTTCATTTGGGTCCCCATCAAATTATACATTTAATTTGTCCAAGAAAATCATCAAATAGCCAATAGAATGTTCTTTGACAACCGGCTTAAACATAAATTTCCTTGTAAAATGATAACAATAATGACTAATAATACTATTTGGGGTAGAAATTTTGGTTAAGTAAAAATGTAATGGAGTGAAAGAGGAGGAATTAATATGCAAAGTTAAAAATGAGGAGTCTTCATTAAGAGGGTTGTCGATGGTCAACTGGGTCCTTGCTGTTCCAGATTTCCGACACAAATGAGACAAAATTAGTGCAGTAAACTCAGCTAACTTTCAATGGCGGACAGGACAATGTTTGCTTCTTCTCTTAAGTCTCTCTTAACCATCAATCATTCTTATATCCAACTTTGATTACTCCTAATCAATGAGTTTAGCAACATTTTATTTTGCTTTTCCTATTTTCTTTTATGGCATGCAATAAGATCGGGACCCAACATTTTGTAGTCTCTTATTGCCGAAATGTAGTGTCACTTTTCTTTTTTCTTTTAAAAATAATATATTGGATCATTTAATGATTATAATGAAGGCATTAAGCATGCTTTAATCGATCGGTGACATCTATTTTACATATTCACAAGCAGAAAGTTTTAATATTGAGTTGATTTTGATCTTTCCCTGTTTGGCTTTCTTGGGTGAATGAATTCCAAAATGGTAGTTGTTAAAAAATGACAAACACCATTTAGTGCTCAAGTCCAATTAGAACTTTGTATGAAGAGTTGAAGAGGATCTTTCCATATCTCAATAGTGAGTGTGAACGTCTAACATATAGAAAGTTGAGCAAACATTACTATGTTATTGTAGGCTAAATCCATTACCATCGAATTGCAGGCTAAAAATGTGCCCTAATTTTTTTAAAAATCGATCTTTTAGGCTGCACCGTACCGACTCACCGAGATGGTTTTCACACCTACCGAGCAAGTGTGTTCGTCCACCCTCTCTAATGGAGCAAGGTATTAGATTAGCCTCCCATTTTGTTTGGCAAATATGCATGTTCTATTTGTAAGTATAGTTGCAAGTTGCAACAAATAGGTGCCATCATAATTCACCATAACAATTGATAGAGAACTTAATTTTTCCTACTTAAAAGTCATATTTAGAGACCTTTGAATTGAGATTTGAAAAAAAAAAAAGGTGTGAAAGTGGAAGGCCCATCTTATTCCTGGGGATGAAAAGGGATTCATAGTTGCAATCGAGCATTGAGAAGACTGGTGGACAAATTGGTAGGCCTATATTCCTATCTCTGATTCCCTATTCTAACTCTGCCTGTCTGCTATCAATCTTTGCTTTAACCAGTGGACCTTCAAACTCACCTCAAAAGACTCAATTGATTAACTAAATTAGACTACAAGAAACAAAATCAATTTCATTTTAATATACATCCATAGCCATTATTTCAACTAGCCTTATATTATATTTATACTTATACAGTATACACTGACCCAACCATTTCAAAATTCAAAGTTGTCTTTTACAGAACCTTTTTCTTTTCAAAACACAGCATGGCTTGAATTCCTTACCTGTTCTTCCTCTGATACACACCTGAATCAGCCTTTATCTTTGAAGAGCGGTGGTTGCAGTTTAAAGTAGAGAGTTTGTCTGATCTGATGATACTTACTACTGTGAAGCACAACAAAGTTGAAAAATATTCAGAAACCATCAATGACTTTTTGAATAAAATTAGTGACCAGCACAGCAGAGTACTACAACTACAACTAAAGGGGAAAAAGCAAAGTTTCGTAGATAGCTTTGCTATAATACTGTACTGTACAATATATCAATGAGTTTCTCATATTTTCAGCAAAAACGTTTCTCCATAATTTCCTTCACTATTTCTATTTATTCACTGAATTGATTCATTCTTCTTTGGGATCTCTACCATTTTTACAAACAAACGAGTACCAGCTTCAAATTTGTTCAAAATAACTAAAAGGACAAATGTTGAATTTACTAGAATTAATCGAAAACTAAAATCAAAATGAATCAAATTGACATTGATATCTATTGATAGACGTAACGAAAATCAACTTCAAATTTGCTCTATCAGTAACAATGGGAAAGTGATTTCCTTGGCAATGAACTTTAGAAACTACAGAATGGAATACTGCATCAGCTTATATAATCTTGATGTCAGTCCTCCAAAGGATTTCTTTACAAGTTAGAAATGAAGAAAAGAAATCTAACCTCAGAAACTATAATTAACTATGAAATAGGGTTAATCAAAAAGTCCCTATGAAATGTCAGTTTCCATCAAGAACCCACCTGCATTTTGGCAGTTAAAAGGTACCCTACCCGGAAATGAAGGAGTTTGTGATGATTGATGTTGGGTGTTCTATCCCCACTTCCAAAACCAAGTTTACCTACCATGGTGTAAAAACGTTATTGGATCTCAAGCTCCATAACATCACACTCTGATCCCAGCTTTAATCAAGCTGGCAACTGAAGCTTCACATTGTTTTTCCAGCTGCAAAAGATAGATTGGAAACCTTATCACTCAATATGACACAGCAGTGTAAAACAAAACCAAAAGAATACCCCGCATAGGAGTTTGATTCAATCACCTAATGTAGTAGTAGTAAAAAAAGTCAGCATATAAAGCTGTCTGAACCAGGCCAGCGATGCAAGCTACAAGAAACAAAACATCATGTAAGACATCTAACGAAAACAAGTAACTAAGAGTTTGTGTGACCGAAGACCGATACAAATCTTACCTATCCACCGACTGAAGAGTATGTCTGTGAAGTATCGGTAAATCCAGTTGAGGATGTAGAGTGCACGATAGGCTCTGCAGATTGATTTTAGTTCCAATCAGAAGAAGTATATTTACAAAACAATTTTAAGCGGGTATACCAAGAAGAAGCTAGGATATTAGTTAGAGTAAGAGCTTCTTCCCAAGAAGATCAACAAGAATGGTATTTATGACTTCTATACTGTTGGTAGAATAAATTTCATGTACAAACTACTTGTGGAAGCCTTCCCCATGACAGAAAGGCCAGTAACAATCATAAATTCATAACAAACATATGCAATATTTCTTAAAGAATATATTGGATATGTAATGCATGCTGCCTAGTCCAATGACATTGAACATGAAGGATTTTTCATAAACCAGTCAAAATAAGCATATCATCATGCATCCAAAAGATTTTAATATTTTTGTTGGAACCTACTCAAAGGAAATCTATAAATTTTCAGGGCAGCAATTGACACAAATCCTTGACCACGTGAAACTAAAAACCCATTTATATATGTCAATTAGAAAATTTATTGTTTTGCATATTGGTCGTAGCTCTAAAGGATAGATTACATCTAATACGAACAGCAGAAATGGAAAAAGAATGAATGATCATATTCTTTAAAAAAAGATGAGGTTATCAAAGCAAGAAAGTAATTCTTCAATAAAACACCACCAATCATAAAGGAAATATACGAATACGAACCCAAGAAAGAAGACATAATGGCCGGTTAAATTGTCCACGTTCCCACTTCGTTGCACTAAAACTAATTGAGGAAGAATTGCTACGGCCTCCAAGTATATTGAAAACGCCCAAAAGATCTGGAGCAAAAAAAAAATCAACATTATCATTTTCTATTGCGGATTATTTATAAAGAATATGGGATGACTCATTTAGAAAGAATATAGGAAACACAAAATGGAGATTGGATCAGAGTAATAATGTGGATTATTTATACAGTAATAAAATGACAAAAGACAGCATTCCTAACAAGTATTGACAAAAGTGGAGTCAGCATGTCTTTAAGGAAACATTGCAAGATGTATCCTGTCAATCAACAGAAAGGGGTAATAGGGAGTGGTAAAACTACGTTACAAGATTTTAGTTTCAACACTGATGTTTCTGCAGGACCTCTCTGAATTGTTCGTTAAGGGACGCAGATATTTCATGAGAAAAGTTTAGACGCAATATGCATCATGACAGCAAACTGCTCGTGATCTTTTTATCCTAGAGAGTTTCCAGAGTGCTTGTTCAGGCTTGTACGAATCCAATTTCATGAACTTTTACAGTTAAGTGAAGGAATTATCACATTGGTTCTAATTTTTTTTTAAAAACT
This sequence comes from Herpetospermum pedunculosum, assembly GCA_028017165.1. Taxonomy (NCBI): domain Eukaryota; kingdom Viridiplantae; phylum Streptophyta; class Magnoliopsida; order Cucurbitales; family Cucurbitaceae; genus Herpetospermum; species Herpetospermum pedunculosum. The sequence goes on from CM051525.1 coordinate 74,270,762, forward strand.
AAACACATTGGTTCTAATTTCACATGCAAATTGCCTAATGGGGATGACATCTTGAAGAGATGAACTGATGAAGCTCATCAAGTATACAAACCGAATAGATACTTATGTATATTAACAATGCCTCGCATCAAACGTGAACTAAAATCATTTATATTAAAAATGTCTCACCTCTTGAAACCCAAACTTCTCATTCACTATAAGGGCGAGAAGGAAACTTCCAGCAACAAGTAAATAATGACGAAAAGTGTCGAGATCTTTATCATATGACCGCCTCACAATCGGATGCACCCGCATACACCAAACAATGGCCAGAGAGCTTGCTATAAAAATCAGCTTCATCACAGTATTATATAAAGATATGAAGTCCGTGAATAGATCCAAATACCGGGTCAGAAAAACAAGGGCATACAGCTCCTGAGTCTTGAGTGAAATCCCTTCAAAATACAAATATTAAAAATGAGTTCCATGTTCCAATTCCAAATTCCAATTAAGCAAAAGTTCTGATGAAGGGAAGTCTTGACCATCATACTCCGGTGTAACTATGAATCTATATCCGGCCCACAAAAATAAACTCGGTAAAGTATCAATCTTTAACCTAGTTGTCTCAGAAACCAAACTAAGAGGGGAAAAAAAGAGCCCTAAAGTTCCAATCATCGGCACAAAAGTACCAAAACTTTATCAAGAAGTTCAATTAAAACTTAATTGACTAATTATAACGCCATTTGAAAGCTGAACTGACTAAAGCTCTAGTTCAAGAAGTGTATATGAGAACCCCATTTGTAATTCCATACAAAAGATAAAAAGAATATACGGAGAGCCACGCTGTTGTTTCCAATTTGTTTGGATCATTTGTTGTTCCTTAATGCAAGAATGAAACAGCAGAACAAAGGGAAAAGAGAGGGGGAGGTGAAAATTACCCGAGCAGGATTTGGTAGCGTAGATTTTGAGAAGAAGAACTAAAATACTGATCAAGTGGGTCATATCGCCGGCGAACCTGAAGATATTCATGGTTTGAGGGTGAAGAAGACGATGGGTATGTAGAATTTTGGGGTGAGAGTTGAGAGTGAAGAACTTCGAAGGAAACGAGAGAGGATGGAGAAAGGAGGCGGAGGGAAATTGGAAAATGGAAAGGAAAAACAGACGTGGCAACTGGAAACGGCCCCCTCTCTGCCTCCACGATGTTCTGTGTATTCGCCACCAACAAAACTGACACTCAGCAAAACAGATCATCAATTTCACTACAATAGTCCACATCATTATTTCTTCTTATTGGCTTTTTCACTCAAAATAAAAATATATATATATTTAAATTATACCAAATACCCTAAACCTTGGGTAAGTTTGGATTATGTCCAAAACTTCCGAATTTTGAATTTTTAAAATTATTTCCAAAGGTATCATTTGAGAGTTTTTTTTATCAGATTGCAATAATTTATACCTCAATTTTAAATTAAGATAATTGTTCCTATTTATTTCAATTCAAAAGATATCACTAAACATCATTTACAATTACAGTGTCATTAACAAAATCAATATTTATAAATTGTTTGTACATAATGTTGTAATGATGTCAATGCAGCATTGCAACTTTCAACCTTAACTAACGTACAAAATTTCATTCACATTTTAGTGAAAAAAATCTTTAAAAACTATTTTTTGAAATAATTTCAAAGTTGAATAGTTAAAATAAACTTTTTCAAAATCTAGGGATATAAATGAAAAATGTCCTAAAGTGATAGCATATTTCATATAATTTAGCCAACAAAAATTATAAATTTGTATTATTTCTAGTTGTACCTTTCATATCTATTTAATTCTTAAATTCCAAAGTTAGAAAAAACCTTTCACCCGCATGTTGTAAAAAAAAACTATCAAATTGAAATATTAATTTTTATAATGATTTAATCGTTGTTTATAAACACAATTAGTCTTTGAGTAATTTGAGTAATTTATCCATATGTATATACTAAAACTTCTATCGACTCTTAAAAACAAAATTGTGGTCAAAATTAACTTGTTATAAATGTTAAATTACAAGGACTACAATTTTATATACTAAAGTTTAAGAATTAAATTGTTACAAATTTGAAAGCATAAAAATTAAGTCATTGCAGCCAACACGAGCATAACTCAAGCGATTAAGGGCTCAAACTATACATGCCAAATTTTATACTTTAGTCATCATTGACATTTGAGATAATGATGAGTGTCTTATCTAGTTAGCTATGCTCGATTACTTATACTTTATTTATTTTATTTTTGTTTTGAGAAAAATATACTCTAGTCTCTTGTTTGTTTACAATTGTGTTTGATTTTATATTGTTTTTAACTATTGACAATATCACTGAATATAAGTGATAGTATTATTTCAAAAAAAGAATATAAGTGATAGTATTGAATAATTTGATTTTGAAAAATCTTTCCAATTGTGAGAAAAAATAGTAGGTTCTGCCAGAATGGCCGGTTTGGGTTGTTGTCGATCAAAAGCGGTAGGCCCAAGCCCGACATCGAAGCCCATTTGATAAATGGGTTGGGTTTGGCCCACCAAACAACACCCATGTTTTATACATCAAATAACAACTGCAACTGCAAAGCAAACATCCTTGTTACATAGTACATTAAACAACAGTACTTTATCCTAAGCAATAATATAATTTGAAAAGGCGGCCAAAATGAAAATATTCAGAAATAAGAAAAGTTGGAGATTTTAGAGAGGGATACAAAAGTAATTGAGTTTGACAAAATATTTGTTAGATTCTCCATCTTTTCAAACTTGGCAAAACAAGAAAATCATTTCCCTAGATTCTCAAAAACTTTATTTTAAAAGATAATTCCCGCCCTACTAAACTTTATTCACTATAAAAATAAAATTAAAAAGCAAAACATAAAGTTTGTAACAGCCGCAAAGGTCGCACATTGGCACGTGAAAGCCTTCAATTTCAACGTGGCTGCCAAACTCCATTAATTTAATCACAAAACATAACATAATTAGAATGTTTAAATTAAATCTGAAATTAATTACACATACCCATGCCCCTGTCTCTTGGGAACTAGACACCTTTCTACTTTCCCAATCCAATTAAATCATAACCTCCACTCTATATGTTGCCTCACTAATTACTAATTAGCTGACAAATTTGCACTTGCTGCTTCCCTTTTTCAGCTAATTAATTTCATTTGATCACAAACTGAAAGTGGGGTGCTCTTCTAATCATTTGAATTTAGGCGTGTGGTTTTTCATTATATATAAATAATTCATACATAACTATATAAGGTTAGTGAAAGATTGAAAATTGAAATGATGATGGGTATGTATGGGTATGTATGGCTTATAATTCCTTTTCTTTTTCATTTTCTTTTGTGGGATTGAAGAACCAATTGTGTGCTATACTGCTATTGGCATTCGGGCTCTCAGTTTGCCTAATTTGTAATGAAAGATGGAAAAATAAAATTAAAAAATGAAGCAAACTGGAACTGCATATGCAACATCAGAAGGTCTTTTTCTGTGTATATTATATAGTATAAATATATAAAGACCCACAGACAAGACAATAAGGTCTTGGTATATTTATAATATAGAAAAAGAAAAAAAAAAGAATAGCAATAAGACAAGAGACATGTGATGGTCTGAGTTGAGATTTGGATGGTTTACAGAGAATCCAAGAAGGTACACATGAACAAGATTGTACTATTTTATTATAATGGTAAACAAATATATATATATATGGAGGGAAAGGCAACATGAAATCCTATTCTAACCCTAACCCTAACTACGGTCTAACTTTTTTTAAAAAAAAATAAATAAATTCATTAAAAACCAATATTAAGACAACAACCGGATTCATAGAGAGTCTGTTCGAAACTCCGAACCGCTAAAAGAAAACCTCTTATCCTCCTACCGAGGAAGAAGAATAAGGTAAAATAAGAGAGTTCTCAAGCACAACTCGCACTAAAGAGTGAACAACAAGGTTACAAGCTCTATTATAGTAATCAAAAGACACACAACCAACCTTTGAGACTTCGTCCGTAATCCCATCGAGGATATTCTTGGTCTTCGTAAGGTCAAGCCCCGAGTTCTTCAAAGCTCCAACAACCTCCGCTGAATCTGACTCAACAAAAAGATGACAGAACTCAGACAACTCGCAGCGGCTGACCGATCTCAAACCGATGAGAATAGCCTCGCCTTTTAAAGCATTGATGGGCCACTTCCAGTGGAAGATTTTGTAGCCGGCACAGATAGGAGATCCGCGGAAGTCACGAATCACCCAACCGATAGCGTCCTTATTCCTTTCTTCCCTCCAAGAGGGATCAATGTTCAGCTTCCAACAACCTGACGGTGGCGGCTCCCACTCGATCTGACTCACGCGACTCTCTAATCTTGCTTTCGACCCACTCCCTCCAACGAACTCTTGGAGCTCCTCCCAATTCCTGCTAACGGACCTCGTAACGACTCGGACATCAACTAAAGGAGGAGGAACCGCCCTGATAACATTATTCCTGTAAACCCAAATACACCATAAGGTAATGATTGCTTTAGCCAAGTCATCCTTGCTAAGGTTAGTATCTATCCAATCCTAAACATCACAAACCGACCAGAAGTCCCTGCAAACAGAAAAAAAAGGTTCCATAAGCACGGAAGAACCTCTAGCCAAACTTTTTTAACGAACTTACAACTCCAGAGAATGTGGTAGGAAACTGCTTTAACCCTGCAAAAAGAGCAAACAACATTAGTATCGACCCCTAATTTTTGAATATTAACTTTTGTGGGAATGACATCGTTTAACAATTTTCGCACACAAAATTTTTCTCTCGACATCCCACTACACTTCTACAACCTAACCAAGCACGGGTCCTTCCCCCCAAACTCTGACGACCCCTCCCTCTTTTGATCTCGTATCCATGTAGCAAGTTGATACGCACTTTTGACGGAGAGAAGACACCTTTGGTGTTCCAACTCCAGATTATCTCATTCTTAGAAGAGTTGTGTCCCACTAGCAGACTCGACATATCTTCTTTGTCGAAGTTAGAGAAGTTGTTACCAATGACCACCTCGTCCCACTTTCCATTTTCATTCAACTAGGAGCTCACTCTCTTACCCCGCGCTTCCCTCCCCACCCACCTAGGCAGGCGACAACCCCTACCTCCAGCCACAAATTTTTTTCAATAAGAATATTCTTTTCATTTCCAACTTTCCACATGTAGCCTTTGATAAACAACTGTCTTCCCCAGACGATGCTCTTCCAAGTCAGAGACACGCTAGCTCCAGCAAGCTCGCCGAGGAAGTCTCTATTTTTTAAATATCTTCCTCTTAACGTTTTTTAGAGGAGACTCTTCGGGTTCCTTAAAATTCTCCAATTGTGCTTTGCGAGCATGACTTGATTAAACCTGGTCAAATCTCTGAACCCCAAACCTTCGGCGCATTTGCTCTTACACAACTTCCTCCAGCTTCTCCAGTGAGCTCGATTATTCCTTTTCGAAGAACCCCACCAAAACTGCGCACGGCATTTATTGATACCGTCAAAGATTCCTTTGGAGAGGCGAAAACAATTTATTGTATAATTCATAATGGCTTGAACAACGAATTTAATAAAATGTCTAACTTACTCTTTTACAATGTCCATCATTTTAACATAATTTGTACAAATTTTCATTTATTTGTTTGGATAAAATGTTCTCTTCTATTTTGTACTTTCTTAGACACTCGCTGATTTTAAAGTAAATATTTCATGACTCATTAATTTCAATCAAATCCAAGATTGTCATACAATTAGCCATTTTTTTTTTCATCTATAAACTTTTAAATCTTTTGTGTTTCTAGTCAAATCCTATATTTAGATATTCAGTTATCCAAGTTTTTATTGACACGAGCATTAAATTGACAAATAAAATCACGTAAATCTTATAATTTAGCTAAAAAATTGAAGTTTGATGCAAATGGTAAGGCAATCGAGATTAAATTTTTTATTTTTTTTTACATGTCAAAGCGAGCATGACTCAGCTGACATATATATATGTCTTGATGATCAAGAGGTCTTCGAATCCTCCCATCTTCAATGTATTAAAAAAATATATATTTTTTTTTACTTTAAATAAGAGTAAGAGAATTTCAACCTCCAACCCTAAAATAAAATAAAAAAAAATACATATCAATTAGCCACTAGAGCGAATTTACCGTAGGCCGAAGGAGTTCGAGCCTCTCTCAACTATGACAACATACTTAATTTGTATATAAAGTGTGACAAATTTTTTTAAATTATTTTTGAAATTAATGGTAAATGCATGTCTAGCTTTTTCACTATTCTAGTTCAAATCTAACTTTTTTTTTTTTTTTTTTTTAGTCTCATACTCAAAGTTTTGAATTCGCCACTTATTGATTAGACTTAACTATGTTCCATTTAATAGACGTTGAGCTCCATTAGATTCCAAGATGACATGGAGGTGAATGGGCAATTGAATTGGGTAAGGGTGTGGTGTGGACGGACAAGGTTTGTTTGATGTGTTTGGTTTTGGGGATTCTGCGCGACCATCCTCCTTGTTCATGGCCCACACCCTAAATCCCCTTTTGTCCACTGCTGCCCCACATGCACATTTTTTTTTTTTTTTTAATTCACTAATAACTAATATTTCTTTTAATTTTGGTCACCTGAATTTATTTATATCTTACGCCACGCCAACGACCATACCATTAATTAATTCAAAATGTTTTTTCCATTTAAAATCATCAATGTTTGGAGATGTTTCTTACGAAATATACATATATATATAGCCAACTCACTACTTTAGAAAAAAATAAAATTATTTGTTATTAATACTTTTTACTAAAGTGATCATACTTGAAGTATTGTTTTTCTATCATTATTAGCTTATTTTAAAAATATTTATAGACACACCTTGAATAGTTGAAAGTGGGTCTAATTAAAATCAGTATTCTTAACAACAATATCAATTCTTAATCAATAATCTTATGCTTATATTTTGACTTACAATTTATAAGTCTTTTCATAAAAGTCAAACTCTCTTAGAAGTAATTAAAGAAATACAATCCATACCTTTTTTAATAACAAATACTTTTACCTCAAACACTTATATTTTCATTCTCTAATTACAAATATTTTATTCCTTTATAATGACATTTCATATAAACTTTCTCTCGCCAACTTTTCTATTTACACACTTTCTTTCAATAACTCCTATTTTCACTAATTTCTCTCTTCGTCACATGTACATTTTCTTTCACTAATCTCAACATATTTTCTCTCATTCTTATTTTTATAAATTTTAATTGTGTATCCATTTGAATAAAAAAATTCAGTATTTAATTATTTTCATTTTTTTTTATTATTTATGTATTATTGAATAAATGTTTATTAAGGAAATATATTAGTTATTGTCAACTTTAGCATAACCAAGGACGAAAATATGTTTTTCGATATCCATATCGGTAACTTGGATTTACGGATATATCGACAGATATTACAGAAATTGATAAAAATATTGTAATTTTTTAATGAAACTTTAGACTAAGCTTATTTAAATAATACACTATTGCTTCAAGCATATATTTCAAAAATTAGAACTCAAACATGGATAATAATAAAATAATAGATAATATTGAAGACTGAAAAATTAATATGAACTTAAATAATTTATAGTTACAAATTTTGGTCAACTAATTTATAATTCAATAATAAGATAATAAGATAATTTTTTACTTGATTTAATAAATTAAAAATTATATTATAATATTCATAAAGTATGCATTTAAAGTAGTTTTAGAGTTTAGATTTATTATGGATTGATTTTGAAACTTAAAAAAATAATAAAAGGAAGTATAAATTATACAATATCAAAAAAAAAAAAAAAAAAAATTGAAAAATGATGAAAAATAGTGAGAGAATTAAAAAGAAGAAAAAAAATTGGTTGTGGGGAGAGAAAAAATAAAATTATCTAATATAAAAAAAAAAAAAGTTAAAAGAAGAAAAACAAATGATTAGAAAATAAATAAAAAATGATTTGGGTGTGATTTGAACTCAAGACAAAGTGAATAACAAACATAATTAAAACCAGCAGTATTTTTGTTTAAAAAATAGTCTAAGTTTATATCGTACCAAGAATAGTTTCGAAAAATAAACAAAATATCGCCGAAATTTATGATTTTCGTCTATATTTCCGATTTTTTCAATATTTAGTCGAAATTTCGGCGATTTTGGGTAAAAAAGATTTTGCCCCCCAATATCTCTATCCACCTTCGAAATTAGTGATATTTCGGCTATTTTTCGGTCAATTTCGACAATTTTTTCATCTTTGAGCATAACTTAACTACTATTAGACATATGTCACCGATCAAGAGGTCATATGTTCAAATTTTACAACTTCAATTCCAGGAAAAAAGAAAGAATAAAACATTTGTTATTCAAAAAGTACTTCCATAAGTTCCACTACAACATAAGAACAATAGAAATATTTAAACCAAGTAAAAAAATAGGATTATTCAGCACTTTTATTTGATTAAAATACTTAGAATGAAAATAGTATTTATGGTTTCTACTATTTTCATTTTCTAAAAATAAAATATAATCTCCAACATCATCCCACATAAATAAATAATAAAAAAAAAAATGTGTAATATCTTTCAGAGTTAAAAAACAAATATACGTTTTTACATGTACAGTTTTTGGGACCACGAAATCCCAGTTATTCTTACACTACAAGGAAAAATGAGGGCTGGATAAATTTTACATAAAAAATACAATAAATTGAACCAATTGATGTGATGTGAAGCTTATTGATGAACTCCACGTCACCACTTCAATTTTTCATCTAGAAATTACGTTAAATTGGTTATTATTATTATTATTATTATTTTTTTTTTTCTTTTTCAGAAGTATATTTTATCAATTCAACTATGCTGGTTAATCTTAATCTTACCTTAAAAAAAAAACATGCTCTCTATATTTTTCTTGTTTGACAATTTTATTTACTTTGCCAACCAAATCTACTTCATGTTGTGGAGATGGCAGCTCCAACATCGACTGACATGATACAATCACAGATCGCTACGTGTAAAAAAAAAATATACATATATATATATACTGTTTTTGCTCGATTTTTTTATTTTTTTATTTTTTTATTTTTTTTTTTGTCTTTCTCTATCTATATTTTTTTTTCATTATATATATATATATATATTATTTTTTTAAGATAAAAGATTACATATATATTTTAACAATTGAAATTTGTGAGTTAAATAAGAATGAAAAAAAAAAAATCAAAACTAAATTATAAATAATTATTTATGAATGTTATAACGTTATATCTAACTATTTAAAATATTTTAAAATAAAGTTTCTCAGGTTTGAGTTTGGTAGTCCTTACATCCTCAATGTTTAAAACTCAACAATTTTATGAGGTTTGAATTTAGTTCGCTTTTTAAAATTTCCGTTAAATCCTAACAAAATGGTGATGTGACACCTCTTTTTTATTTTTATTTTTAAAATATAATTTTTTTAATGGTTAAAATTATTAAAAAATATATTTTTTTTTTCTTCCCAAACATAGTTTTTTTATTTTTATTTTTAAAATATAATTTTTTTAATGGTTAAAATTATTAAAAATATATATTTTTTTTCTTTCCAAACATAGTCACCATTGTGTCAACGCCGACGTGGACAAGTGTATTTTTTTTTTCTTTCGATTTCTTCTCTTCATCCCCGTCTAGTTCCCTTTATTTCTTAAAAAAAAAAAAAATCAACTGAAACGAAGGACGAAATGAGAGGTTGATTGAGATAGGTTTAAAAAAAAAACTAAATTTAAATTTAAATATCTCATCTTTCCTTCCCAATTTTCCTCTCAATTTTTTACACATAAGAAACAAAACACATATCCAATTTTTTCTTCATTTTTTACTTCTTAGTTTTGTAAGCTCTAAAAAACTTGTAAAGAAAAAAAAAAAAGAACAGAGTGAGGAAATTCATTTTCATATCTTTTCATCTATTTGTTCATGATGATTCTTCTTCTCTACTTTGTTGCTCTCCCTCCGACTTGGGTTTCTCTTTTGATGTAGAGTTAAAAATCTTCTCCGATCCATATTCTCCCAATTTCGTCGATTCCATTGATTTTGTTCAAACTCTTCCCCCAACTTGCCGATGAATCCAATTCCAATTGCAATTTCGTCGATCATTTTCATTTTGATGCAAACTTTATTCCCCTCTCACAACAACGATTTCAATTCCTCAAATGAGTTTCAAAATTTATCCAATTTCTCCTTGAAAACTGAAGTATTCCATATGAGTTATTTCACCTCAAATTCCTTCAATCAGCCCTCCCAAATTCCAGATTGTGCTTGGGAATCCGACATCGGCGAAGACAGAGTTCAGGTGGTCTAGGTTGAGGTCGGAGACAGTGCGGTGAAGGGCGAGGCCTCGAGATTCGAGGTCCTTGTCGGAGACGTTGTAGCTGGCATTCTCCGACGAGACTGGGCATAGATGGAGGTAGTGAGGCGAAGGGAGTAAAACAGATCTAAAACTGTTTTTTTTTTAAACAGATCTAAAACGAAGAGATCGAAAGAAGAAGAAAAATACGGTCGTCGACGAAGGATCGACGGTGGTGGCGGAGGATGGTGACCATGTTTGGGAAGAAAAGAAAATGAAAGGAAAAGAGGAGAGGGAGGAGGGAAGAGGGAAGACAAAAGACGAAAGAGGGAGGGAGAAGAGAAAAATGATTTTTTTTTTTTTTTAATAATTAAAGAAATTAGAAAAATATATTTTCAATAAAAAAGTAGGTGCCACATCAACCTTCGAATTTGACATTTAAATGGATGGAGGGACAAAAAAACGCCCAAAATACAAAGCTCATAGATAAAATTGTTGAGTTTTAAACCTTAGGGACCCAAATGCTACCAAACTCAAACCTCAGGAAGCATTAGGGTAATTTTCCCTAAAATAAACTAATGCTTAATGCTCTAACACTGCAAGAGTTTTAGTTTTTACCGACGATATTTTTCTCAACGGTTTAGATTTTAACGGCGAAACCACCTATCTTGCCGTCACAATAAACCATTGAGAAAAAATCGTTTTATTTATTTATTTATTTTTATTTATTTATGGTTTAAACAAATCGTCGAGATAGATTCAAACTCAAACTACATCCAAACTAGCTAAAAATGCAGTCAGATTAGCTAGCTTTAGGGAAATGCTTAAAAAACTGTTCACAAGGCGGAACATCGAAAATAGGTATCAACTCTATCCTCACTAGGTCAGTTGCTATGGTGCAATTATGTTAGCAAAGCCTTTATTAACAAATTATTTATATGTAATAAGACTTGTTGGTATGACTATCATGCAGTTATGGTAGCCAATATGATTTTGAGTATATAGATTGAGTTTGATGTTGTTTTGTTGTGTGATGTGCCTACTTGTTATTGTTAGGTAATTTTGAAAAGTGATAGGTAAATTTAGTTCTTATATGTATTGTTGTAAGTGTTTTAATTGTGATTTATTTGGTATATATATATAATGCATGATAGTTTTCTCTCGACGATTTAAGTCGGTTCAGTTAAGAGACTACTTTGCTCGAAAAATCGTCGAGAGAAATACTTTTATGGATGGTTTAACCAAACTATCGAGAAAAGTAGTTATCTTGACAGTTTGGTTAAACTGTCGAGAGAAATACGGTTCATCGAGAGAAATAGTTTTCTCACTAGGCAATAAAAAAACCATTGAGAGAAGTTCTCTCGAAGTTTTGCCAACAATTTTATTTTTGTCGAGAGAGATTCTCTCGACGGTTTTCTGACTTTTTCCGACGCTTTTTGTGCGTTGAGAGAAATCCAAATTCTTGTAGTGAAATTCTCAAATTTTATTTCATTTCACTTTTTTTTTTTTTTTTTTTTATTATTTTTTTTTTATTTTAGGAAACAAGGAAAAAAAAAGATGTTATTTATGAGTAGATTTGTTTTTTTTTTGTTTTTTTAGTACATAAAGATGTTATTTATGAGTAGATTATATCAACAACAAAAAGAAAAGAAACAAATAAAATGAAAAAAGAAAAAAAAAAAAGACAAAAGAAGACCTGAAAAACAAAAATGAGGGGAGGAGAGAGATGAGTAATTAATGAGGGAGGAGAGAGATGAGTAATTAATAATTAATGTGATTTTTTTTTTTTTTTTTTTTTTTTTTTTCTTAAATAAATTTAGAGAAATTTTAATATAAAATGTTAGAGGAGGAAGAGTTTGAAAGTAATTGTCGCCCAAATTTTATGAAAAATCTCAGAGTAGTTATAACATATTTTTGATAAAAATAGGAATTGAGAACATTAATATAAAATTATAGGCATAACCTAATTATTTAGGTACTTATCCTTTTCGACCAAAAGGTAGAATTTGAAATTTTTCAACCAACATAAATTTAAAAAAAAAATCCTATTTATATTATATATCCACAATTCGATTATACATATTTACTTTGATGAATAAACTTTTGAATGATGTTTGGGTTGGTTGGATATTTGAATCACACTTATTACACATTAAAAATTGAGAATAAGAGAACTCTCTCTTTTAAAAAATGAAGCAACGGTATAAATTCTGGGGTCAGAGTGCATAAATAAGGTAAAGGTTTGGGCTACAATAATTTACTGAAAACTACAGATGGTGCTGTGTTTTTTGGATATATAGCCTTTCATTTTCACGTAATTGCACGATAGGGACTGTGGAAGAAATAGGCAACTCCACCCCACAGGTACTCCACAATAAATAATAAAACGGCCAATTTTCATTCGCCACCACCATCTGGACCACATTCCAAAAAACTAACTATTTTATTCTTTCATTCTTTTTTTTTGGAGTGGACTAGCAGTTATGCTTAACAAAAAGTAAAGTAAGACCAGAATTCAAAAAGAACAGAGAAATGGAAGTTAGAAAGATAAAAGAAAAGGAGGTCTAAAAGGGTAAATTGTTGGAAGATGATCCTACTAGTGATAAATTATTCGAAGAGGTTGTCATGTGACTCACAATTTTAAATGGTTAGATGTAGGAAAAAATAACTGCAAAACTATTTCGATTTTGTATTCAACCGTCATTAGGGACATGAGATTTTTCAAATATATATCTTACAACTATTTAGGGTGTGTTTGGTTTAGCTTCCTAAGTGTTTAATTTTTTTTGCAAAAAAGTCATTTTGGAATAAATTGAAGTGTTTGGCAACCATCCAAAATGAATTTTTGGAGAATGAGTTTTTGAAATAATGCATTTTGGATGAAACACTTGATATTAACTTTTGAAAAAAATGTTTTTGAGTGTTTATTTGAAAAACCTACATAATTCTCATATTGTATTCAAATTACCAAAATATCCTCGCACTCCTCTTTTAAATTTTCTCCACCAACCAACCTCCTTCGACCATCGCCGCCACCCGACCCCGCCGCCGCCGCCACCCGACCCCGGCCACCGCCGCCGCTACCCGACCCCGGCCACCGCCGCCGCTACCCGACCCCGACCACCACCGTCGCCGCTACCCGACCCCAGCAATTGTCGTCGCCACCCGACCCCAGGCAACAGCCGCCGCCACCCGACCCCGACTCCCGCCTCTCCAGCCACCCGACCCCAACCCTACCACCGCTGGCCAGGACCTAACCACCCGACCCCGACCACCGCCGACCCGGCCACCCGACCACCGCCGACCCGACCACCCGACCCTGACCCCGACCTCGACCCCGACCCTGACACCGACCCCGGCCACCCGACCCCGGCCACCGCCGCCCTATCCCGGCCACCCGACCCCGACCCTACCACCGTCGACCCGACCACCCGACCCTGACCACCCGACCTCGACCCCGACCCCGACCGCCTGACCCTGACCCCGACACCGACCGCCCGACCTCGACCCCTACCCCAGCCCCGACCCCGACCCCGTCTGCCCGACTCGACCCTGACCCTGACCCCGAGCCCAGCCTCGGCCCCGACCCCGACCACCGTCGGCCACCCGACCTCGACCCCGACCCCGACACCAACCCCGACCCTAACCCTGACTGCCCAACCCCGTCCCTGACTCCGGCTGTCCGAACTCGACCCCGACCCCGACCTCGACCGCCCGACCCTGACCCCGACTGCCCGACCCTGACCCCGACTCCGACCCTAACCGCCAGACCCCGACCCCGACCCTGACCGCCAAACCCCGACCATCAACAATAGTAAACCCTAAACTCTAAACGGCAAATATAAATTTAAACTTATTAATTCATATTGTTTATTAATGATTGTTCTTATGGTAATTTGACATTGAGAGAAACACTTTTAGTGTAGAACAAACCAAACACACTTGTAGATAAAATCACTTTGGAGAAAAAGTAACCAAACACATGAGTGTTTTAATTATAAACATTTCTAGAAAAAATGTTTTTGAAAAAATGCATTTTTTGAAAAACATTTTTTTAATAGTCAATCCAAACACACCCTTAGAGGCAGCGATTAAGAGTGCTAACAAAGTCTCGCACTTGTTAGGGAAGTGAGAAAATATACAAGTGAAGACAATTATCTCCGAGACTTTTTTAGTGAAACAAAAATAAAGTCAAGAGAGTTTATGTCCATAGTGGACAATATCGTAACAATATGGATATAGGTGAAAGAACCATGACGACCTCATTAAATAATTTTTTGGTACAAGGAACCAATAATTTTATACAACAAAAAACATATAGTTTAAACAATAGTTATAAAGAAAACATATAAGCCACATAACCTAACCGTTGATAAAAACTTCAATTAAAAGATAAGAAATTCAAATTATTTAGTTGAACTAACAAAAACATATAGATTTTGAATTTGTATAGGTTAAACAAGGTATTTCTCATTATCATTTTCTTATTCAGAATATATCAATATGAATACGATGGATATTTATATAAAGCTTAACTTAATTTCTAAATTAAATATGAAATAATAATCGATATTTATATTTATTTTTCCTTACCTAATTTAGAGTTGGGTTTATAACATGAACATAACTCAACCGACATAATGTATGAACTCAAAAAAAAATCTCTAAGTTCGAATTCCTCAGCGGACATGTTTGTTGAAAAAAAAAAAAAAAATTAAAAATTAGGTTTAGATATAAATATATATGGTTGATGGGTATCCCATGATCTGTGACTTGTGAGGGGTCGAAGAATTTATGATGTAATTTGTAAAGAGCTATTTGCCTATTTGATGTTAACAAACGGACACACCGATTCCTTGCTGACGTGTCCTCAGCTGGGAGAGGTGTCTGTGAATCTGCCTGCAACAGATCTCTACCCATACTTCTTCT
Organism: Herpetospermum pedunculosum; assembly: GCA_028017165.1. Classification (NCBI taxonomy): domain Eukaryota; kingdom Viridiplantae; phylum Streptophyta; class Magnoliopsida; order Cucurbitales; family Cucurbitaceae; genus Herpetospermum; species Herpetospermum pedunculosum. The sequence goes on from CM051525.1 coordinate 74,286,061, forward strand.
TCTTCTTCTTCTTCTTCTTCTCCCTTTCACTTCCCCACTGTACACTCTATTCTGCTGAATCTTTCTGTGAAGCGGAGTTTCCTGGGTTTTGGACTGAGAGCTCTATCACTTTCCTCTCAAAGGGAACCTCGTGAACCTTCATGTGAACCTTGCTCAGAGATCTGCCCTTTAATTTTCCAACCGCCAGATTCGATTCTGCTTTTCCCCTCTTCTGATTCAGGTGATTCCTCTTCTTTCCCTTTAGCCCTTTTCAATCTTCTTCAGCAGTTTCGCTTTGGCCTAACCTTTGTGTTTTTTCCTTTCTTTCTAATCATGTCTTCTTATCTTCTTTCACTGTCTTCCTCATTTTGACAGAGACCCACCACCATTTTTTTAGGGATTTAACGGGAGTACGATTGAGCTTTTGATTCTCGCAGTTTTTGGTTTGTGGGTTCCTTTCTGCTTTTCCCTGTTCGGGTTTTTGCTTGCTGAAGCTGAACATTATTGGAGTTTGCGTTTGGCTGCTAATTAGGATTCAGTTGGAGTAGCATTTGATATTGCTGCAACTTCAGCTTGGATCTCTAGTGATAAACTAGCTTCATGGTTTACTCGACGCAGGTTTTCTGGGGTGGATGATTGGGGAAGTGTTTCGGTGATGGATTTTCTTTGTTTCTTATTTTCTACTTGCCGGAAAGTCGACGAGGTTGGGAAATAATTTTATGAAATGGGTTGGTTTAGATAGAATTAGAATTTAACTTTTCCTTCTTTATATAGAAGGACCTCTTTTTTTTTCCCTATATTGCGGGAGATTTGGAATTCATGTGTCATAATTGCGGAGATTTGAGCTCTGGTTGGCTGGCAATATATTTTGATTTGTTTCCTTAATTGCCAAGAAATTTCCCGACCAAATGCATTTATGTTCTCATCATGACTAGAGCTATCCGCGATAGAATTCTGAAGGAGGCAAATGGTGATATTAGCGATCATCTACGTAACCACATTCACTTGACAAACTGCATTCACTTGAAGAATCACATGCACAAACACAGCCCTATCTTGGCTGACAGGTCCCTTATGAGGGACCTCATTGTCCTTCAGAGGTCGCGATCTCTCAGGGACCCTTCTGCAAGTCCTCCCTCATGGCAGTCTCCCTCAATAACTGATTTTCCATCAAGGATGGGTGAAACTAATACTGTGATTCGCGAAGGTAGACGGTCCGTAGGAACTGAGAGTCGAAGGGTCGGTAGGACAATGTCAGGAAGTTCTCCACCTTTCTTGGGAAGTTTTGCAACATCAAAGGTTGCTCCGGCTGAGGTGAATGTGGGCACTGGTGGGGTGACAGCAGTTAGTGAGCACAGTATTAAGAGTGAAATCCGAGATGGTAGAAGAATTCGGAGAGAAGAGTCTAGTAGGAGGAGTGATAGAAACAGTGTTTTGGATGGCAATGGAGAATCTTCACCTGTTCAAGATGGGAATCTTCTGCACGAGGTTACTTCCAGGAAATCGGAATCTAAAGATAGAAAGAGTGAACAGAAGGATAAGCAGGTCAGGGGCATTCCATTCAAGACACTATCGGAGCAACTGAATTCTGCTCCTGTAGATAGTGATGATATTGCATCTTCAAGTGCTAATGTATATGGGAGACGATCTCAGCAGGAGAAAATAATTGATGAACCTGAACCCAGCTTTCGTGGAAACTGCAGTGGATTGAATAGGGTTAAAAGACGAAGATTTCGAGGTACAAGGAGAAGTCGTATGGCTTTAAATTCCAGAGACACTGGGGTTCACAATGAATTGTCTGTAGCTTCTAATACATTAGTTCATGGTTCGGCTCATTCAAAGCATAAAATGGAAGAGGAAACTGAAAATTATGCCAACAAAAATGTCATTGGTGGACCTAGAAATGGGTGTGGTATGCCTTGGAATTGGTCAAGAATTCATCATAGGGGGAAAACGTTTTTAGACATAGCTGGAAAGAGTTTTTCTTGTGGCCTGTCAGACTCAATAGTAAGAAAACGCAGTCCAACTGCACGTGGGAGATGTATTTCTGACACACCCATAGCATCTGATCACTCAAGCTCATCTGCTAAATTTGATGCCGAGGCACTACCTTTACTGGTTGAGGCATCTGGGTCCCAGGAAAGCATTGAAAATGCTGGCTGGCAACGAGATTACTCTGGGGAATTGGGAATATTTGCTGATAATTATATTAAACATGAAGTTGATTCTGACCTTGCTTCAGAAGCAAGGTGTAGTAACCGAAGAAGAACGAGAGGCCACCATCGTTCTAGACATCAAAATCTGACACAAAAATACATGCCAAGAACATTCAAAGATTTGGTGGGACAAAATTTAGTAGCCCAAGCTCTTTCAAATGCTGTCTTGAGGAAGAAGGTTGGGTTACTATATGTGTTTTATGGTCCTCACGGTACAGGAAAAACATCCTGTGCACGCATATTTGCTAGAGCATTGAACTGCCAGTCTTTGGAACATTCAAAACCCTGTGGATTATGCAATTCTTGCATTGGATATGATGTGGGAAAGAGCAGGAATATAAGGGAAGTTGTGCCTGTGAGTAATCTCGACTTTGAGAGCATTATGGAACTACTTGACCATATGATAGCTTCTCAGCTCCCATCACAGTATACGGTGTTTATTTTTGATGATTGTGACAGCTTTTCCTCTAATTGCTGGAGTGCCATCACAAAGGTCATTGACCGAGCACCCAGACGTCTAGTTTTTGTCCTTGTCTGTTCAAGTCTAGATGTTTTACCTCACATAATCATATCCAGGTGCCAGAAATTCTTTTTTCCAAAGTTGAAGGATGCTGATGTTATCCATACTTTGCAGTGGATTTCAACCGAAGAAAAATTAGAAATTGATAAAGATGCACTAAAACTTATAGCATCAAGATCTGATGGATCATTGAGGGATGCTGAAATGACTCTTGAGCAGCTCAGTTTACTTGGCCAGAGAATTTCTGTTCCTTTAATTCAGGAACTGGTAAGTTATATATTTTAATTTCAAAGAGTGCAGGAGTTAGAGATGAAAGTTTCCATTCACACTTTTTAGAGGCTACTATTTCATGCCTTGACACTAGTGATTGAAATATTTTCTGCCTACTTTGAAGTATGACATGATTTTTCTTTTGAGAGCGAACGAGATATTGGGTTGGCAATTCTACAGTTGTCTTATCTTATATTTCTTGACTTGTTTGTTGTTGTGGAAGAGTGAAAACTTAAATGTGTTCTTTCATCTACATACTTGCTTTTAAGAACCCTACAAGCAGGTTAATTAAAAACTTGAAACTGCAGTCTTAATGCAAATATCGTTTTTACTGGTATAAGTAAATTTTTTTCCAGCATGCTGAATGTGAGGACAAATTTGGTCTACGCTGGTTCAATCCTTCAGCTGAAACAAACAAAGCTGTCTTTTATTTTGTTAATATGACCATATATATTTTCATGTGGGGCAAATCATTTTGATTTCCAGTTTTAGGTCGGGGAAGTTGCTTTTATGGAGAGTTGGGTGGGACCTGAGATCTGCCTACTTGCCTTCCTGAAGATCTTGATTTGATTTTTCAGAATTTGTGATAGTTTCTGCAATGGTTTTCTCAACTGGTGAAGCATGAACTTGCTTATAAGTTATAATAAATCTCGCAACATCTTATTCTGAAATGTTTACGTGTGGAAGGCTTCTCATTGACAAGCTATCATAACTGATGGTCTGTTCTTTTCTCTGTATTTTAAGCCTTCCAGCATAAGATAAATAGACTAGTTTCTGGTGATGAAAATTCTGGCTTTGGTTACAATAATATAAATTCTTCAAAAATATAAGAATAACATTATCCCTTGCAATGCAGTTTGGTTCTTATTGTTTCTACTGCATATAATGTTCTTATCGTTTCAATTCTTATAATTTCTATGTACCCAATTGGTTTCCAGGTTGGGCTCATCTCTGACGAGAGATTGGTGGATCTTCTTGATCTAGCCCTATCTGCAGATACAGTAAACACTGTGAAAAACTTGAGGTTGATAATTGAAAGTGGTGTGGAGCCAATGGCCTTGATGTCACAAATTGCAACTGTAATTACTGATATTCTTGCTGGTAGTTATGATTTCAAAAAAGAAAGACCTCGAAGGAAGTTCTTCCGACGTCAGCCATGTAAGTCAAAGAACATATTATAAAATTTATGACGACTTCGTTGTGAGTAGAGTTTAAATCAAGGTGGTTCATATGCTTTCCTACTTATAAATGTGAAGGACCTTCATTAATCCAGTTCACCTGTAACTAGATTGTTGTCCTGTACAGTTTATACCCTTGTTTTTTTTTTCCCTTCGATGCATTATTGATCCTTAGTTCATTTTGATTTTTTTCCTAAAATGTTGCTTATGTTAATCTCTTATATCTGGAACTTCACATTAACTCTTGCTGCCTTTCATTAATTGATTAATTAACTAATTTAAGTCTTTGTCATCTATCAAACTGATGGTACACCTTTTTTTTTTTTTGGTATTCTAGTATCCAAAGAAGATATGGAAAGGCTACGTCGAGCTCTGAAAACATTATCTGAAGCTGAGAAGCAATTAAGAATGTCTAATGATAAAGTAACCTGGCTTACAGCTGCATTACTTCAACTTGCTCCTGATCAGCAGTATATGTTGTCCAGTTCTGCTGAGACAAGCTTTAATCACAGTCCCTTAGCCCTGAATAATTTGAGTGGTAGGGTTGTATCAAGGAACACTGACCAGCATGCTGAAATACCTGGTAGTGAGAAAGGATTGTCAGATGTTAAGTTTGCTGGTCATTCTGATTTATATGACAATAGAATGGCCAAAGGCATTAGTTTAGACAAAAAGAGACATTCTGGAGTTGGTGTGGCTCCTCAGCAGACAATTGCAAGCGCTGCTGATTTAATCAAGTCTAGTGGAAAGCAGGTTTCTGGTAAAACTCATAGAGACATTGAAGAAATTTGGCTGGAGGTGCTAGGAAAAATTCGGATAAATAGTCTTAAAGAATTTTTGATTCAAGAAGGGAAGCTTGCATCAGTGAGTTTTGGCGCAGGTACATTTTGTTGCATCCTGTTTGAACAGTTTAGTTTAGTTTAGTTTTTTTATTTTTATTTTATTTTTTTGATAACATGTCTCTATAATTCACTTCATTTATTTTTTTTTTAAAATATTTTACAAAAATCAATTTGACCGTCAATATTTAGAAGCTCAATAAAATTATGTATGTTATTCTAACATCTGTAAGAAATTGTTTTGACTTTTGATTATCTACCATGTCTTTTGGCAGCACCAACTGCACGCTTGTTATTCAATACACATCATGCAAAATCAAAAGCAGAAAAGTTGAGAGAGCAAATCTTACAAGCATTTGAGTCTGCTCTTGGATCCTCGGTGATAATGGAAATTAGATGTGAATCGAAAAGGGATACTACAGTGGGGAATCATTCATCAGTTACTTTACCTGCCTCCAAGAATGGTTTGTTGCAGATTAGGGACATTAGTGGTTATAAGCCTCAAGCTCAGTTGTTGCACTACGGTTCCAGTGAAGTTGGAAGAGGTGAAATTGTTGAAATAGATGCTTCACCAAGGGAAACCCATAATGGGATTATTGATGATAAAAGAGAATCCAATCAAAGGAATTTAGAAGGTTCACAAGGAGAAGTATCAGTCTCACGTAAGAACTCGACCATGTCATCAGTTTCAGAAAGAAGAGAAGGTGGAACTCAAAGTCGGAGTCAAAGTATTGTGAGAAGCAAAGTATCTCTGGCACATGTTATTCAGCAAGCAGAAGGATGTTCACAGCGAAGTGGATGGTCCAAACGCAAAGCTGTATCTATAGCTGAAAAACTAGAGCAGGAGAACTTGTACGTATTGCAATCTCAAAGTTTTAATCTTTCTTGTAGTGTGATATTAGGTTTTAGGCAGAGCAAGAACAACTCCTATGTCAAAACAGTTTTCTACTTTATAGAACAAAAAATCTTTAAAAATGTGTTTGAATAACTTCTTTTTGTGCAGCTCTGTTAGTTAACTCAAAGCTAAAGTCTATTTTTAGTAGATTGCTATATTTGAAGTTAGTGGGGTAAGTATTGATATATTTAGAGTTAGTGGAGTAAGTGGCTATTTTTGTGGAGTTAGAGTTAGTGGAGTTAGTGGCTGTTTTTATGGAGTTAACTAAGCTACTTTTAGCATTTAGAAAGTGTATTTAAGATCAGATTTTATTGAATGAAAATATAGTAGTTGCATTCTCATTTTTCTTAGAAACAACAGTGGTATCAGAGCTAAAATTCTTAAGGGGCCTGTGAGTGGGAGTTTGTGAGTGAGAGTTAGTGAGATATCCCTTAGAGAAACCGAGTGATACACTTTGAGATTTGAGTGAGATGGAATCAGGATCGAGCAGTCTTTCTTCACTGGCTCCACCAGTGTTTGATGGCGAAAACTACCAAGCATGGGCTATCAGAATGCAAGCCTACATGGAGGCTTGTGATTATTGGGAAGCAGTTGAGAGCGACTATGAGGTTGCTGCACTTACCGATAATTCAACAATCAACCAGATCAAGACTCACAAGGAGAGGGTCACCAGGAAGGCAAAAGCTAGAGCTTGCCTATATGCAGCTGTGTCTTCATCCATATTCAACAAAATTATGACCTTGAAGTCAGCAAAGGAGATCTGGGACTTCCTCAAAAGTGAGTATGAAGGTGATGAGAGGATCAAGGGCATGAAAGTGTTGAACTTGGTGAGGGAATTCGAGAGAATGCAAATGAAGGAGTCTGAGTCCATTAAAGAATACTCAAACAAGTTGATTGCGATTGCCGACAAGGCAAGAGCATTAGGAACTGATTTATCTGGCAATAGATTGGTTCAGAAAATTCTGGTTTCAGTTCCTGAGAAGTATGAAGCAACCATTGCTTCCTTAGAAAATACCAAAGACCTCTCTAAACTCAAGGTGATAGAGTTAGTAAGTGCTTTACAAGCACAAGAGCAGAGGAGGTTGATGAGGCAAGAAGGAAGCATTGAGGGGGCACTGAAAGTCAGAATGCAGCAGGGAGAAGGTGGAAGAGAGAAGAAGTGGTGAGGGAGAAAGGATAGTGGCAGCAGTAGCTCAGATTATGCTGTAAAGGATGATGGAAGTGCAAGTTTCAGCAAGGGCAGTGCATGCAAGCACTGTGGGAAACATAATCATCCACACTTCAGATGCTGGAGAAGGCCAAATGTGAAGTGTAGAAGGTGTCATTTAATGGGGCACATAGAGAGATTCTGTAAGGGATCTCAACAGCAAGGAGGAACACATGCTGCAGTACAACAAGAAGGAGATCAACTCTTTGTGGCTACCTGTTTCTCATCAGTCACGCAATGTGACAGTTGGTTGGTTGATAGTGGGTGTACCAATCACATGACAGGTGACAAGGAGTTGTTCAAGGACCTTGACAAGTCATTCAAGTCAAGGGTGAAGATAGGAAATAGTGAGTATCTAGAAGTGAAGGGGAAGGGCACAGTGTCAATAGAGAGTTGTGCAGGAACCAAGTTGATTACTGAAGTGCTCCTAGTTCCAGAGATTGATCAAAACTTATTAAGTGTTGGTCAACTAGTAGAGAAGAAATTCAAAGTGTTATTTGAAGAAGGAAAATGTCTTATTTTCGATTCTAGTGGAAATAAGTTGTTCAAAATAAAAATGCAGCACAAGTGTTTCTTATTGGATCCACTCGAGAAGGAACAAATAGCTTTCAAGTGTCAAGTGAGTGACACTGAGCTATGACACAAGAGGTTGGGGCATTTTCATCAGAAGGGGTTGCAGTATTTGCAGAAGAATGAAATGGCAGTTGGAGTACCAGTTCTGGAGGACCTGAAAGCAAACTGCAAAGCTTGTTTGACAGAGAAGCAAACGAGGCTGCCATTCAAGAAGTCAATTTGGAAAACAACAGAGAAGTTGCAGCTCATCCACACTGACTTGTGTGGACCACAACCAACTCTCTCACTCAATGGTAGCAGGTATTTCATTATCTTTATTGATGATTATACGAGAATGTGTTGGATTTACTTCATGAAGCATAAGTCTGAAGTAGCTGAAGTGTTTCTGAAGTTTAAAAGATGGGTTGAGAATCAGAGTGGTTGTCAGATTCAGATGGTAAGGTCCGATAACGGGACTGAATACACGTCACAAAGGTTCAATACCTTTTGTGAAGAAGTTGGAATAGAGCATCAACTCACTGTTCCATATACTCCACAACAAAATGGAGTTAGTGAGAGGAAGAACATGAGTATTATTATGGAGATGACAAGATGCATGTTGCATGAGAAGAACTTGTCAAAGGAGTTTCGGGCTGAAGCAACAAATACATCCCTGTTTTTATTGAATAGACTACCTACAAGGGTATTGGAGAAGAAGACACCCTATGAAGTTTGGTTTAGTACTAAACCAAAACTGAAAAATTTGAAGGTGTTTGGTTGTTTGTGCTTTTCTCATGTTCTACAGGTGGAGAGAGACATGTTGAGTGAAAAGGCGAAAGCAAGAATCTTTGTAGGCTACACCATGATGTCTAAAGCGTACAAGATCTATCAACCTCACAAAAAGAAGATGGTGATTAGTAGGGATGTTCAATTCTTGGAGGATGAGGATTGGGACTGGACAGAAGAAGCAGAGGTGAAGAAACAAGAAGTTTCTCTGGATCCTTATGAACTGGTTGATGATACACCAGTTAAAGGACTAGACTGCTGAGTGAGGTATATGAGAGAAGTAGTGTAGTTGTGTTAGGAGCAAGCTAGATGTTTGCAGCATTTGAGTTAGGAGGAGTATGTTAGTTAACTCAAAGCTAAAGTCTATTTTTAGTAAATTGCTATATTTGAAGTTAGTGGGGTAAGTATTGATATATTTAGAGTTAGTGGAGTAAGTGGCTATTTTTGTGGAGTTAGAGTTAGTGGAGTTAGTGACTGTTTTTATGGAGTTAACTAAGCTACTTTTAGCATTTAGAAAGTGTATTTAAGATCAGATTTTATTGAATGAAAATATAGTAGTTGCATTCTCATTTCTCTTCTCTCTTAGAAACAACAAGCTCATAATTGACATTTTCTTAAAAAATCACAAAGTTCATTTGATCACAATCTTCGAAAACAAATTTGAAAACAAAAACATAATCTATTTCACTACTCAAGATTGCAAAGGTTGTGGAAATTAGTTTCTGCATGTTGTGGATTTCTCTTAGTAAAACAGAATCTATTTCCATATTTTTGTTTCTGTACTTTTTGGAAGCTGAGTTTATTAATTGGCCTTGATGATAACTGATAAGGTTTGCTTCCGTATGTTACACAACCAAATGCACCTGCTTAATTTTATTGACTTTCAAATTCCTAGACTTCTTTCTTCTCATATTATTTTTTACAATTTGTGCAGGAGACTTGAACCTCAATCAAGAAGCTTATTTTGCTGGAAAGCATCCAGAGTAACTCGAAGAAAGGTAGGGCAAGAAAGATTTAAAATAACGTATAATTGGATTGTATCAGTTTTGATATCATAATGTCTCTTTGAGAAAATGCAGTATTCAATTTCTTTTCAATAAAATAGGCATATTAACTTTGCAAGAATGGATATGATCTCAATAACCATTTTCATGAATTTTTGTCCACGGTCTGGTGTTTGTCCTTATGGGGATAATTTGGTATTGACTGTCATATTTCTAGAGTCATACAGTAGTAGCTTAAATGTTTTCTCGAGGAATAGATAAATTAAGGAAAAGGATATCCACCCGTGGTTGTGTTGTGTACGATAATAGTTGGATGATGGAGGCTATATGTTAGTATGTTCCACTTTCTTATGTCCTTACTCTTGAAAATTCTAATGATGTTTGACTCTTGTCGTATACGCCAACTTCTTTTCTAATGATCTTCAAAACCATTCAGAAGAAAATGATAAATTACCCAAGTCAAGCCCTGATGCCCATGAAAAATGTATGATGGAGCAAATTATGCTTCAATCTCTCCATCGTTGTGCAATTAGTAATTTTATAGTTAAACTAGGTTTCGGTTTGAGGATAATGAAGCATGTTGTACCACTTTGGTCATTTTTATTGTCAATTAGCTTCAATCTTTTTTTCTTTGAAGAGGTTGTAATCACCTGTTCAATGCAGTGTCCTATTTGTTGTTTATTACTAGGATAGTCCCATGACCTTTTGCCTTTCATGATCGTTATTCCCAGGTTCTGGTTCTGTGTCTGAGTTGCAGTACATATATGGTACTAATAATAACAAATAATGCCTATTTTCTGTACTTTCAGTTATTTTTTTTTACTTATTGGTGATTTTCTATGCAGCTTTCGCGGTTAAAAATTAAAACTCGAAGGCCACAGTCATTTCTGAAATTTGTCTCCTGTGGGAAATGTCTCTCTGCTTAGTTCGCAAGGTAATAATTCCAGCCGGAAAGGAAGAAGAGGGAGAATTGATTGATTAACTTCGCTTTCTCATTTAGTTGTATTTAGTTCTTTTTTTTTTCTTTTCTTTTTTGACCCATGTTGATTACTAGGCTGATTTTTATCTGTGAATCCATTTTTATGAAATCAATTAATTTTTCATGGTAAAAATAGGAGAGGATTATAGAATGCAGTCCTCATGTGCTAGAAGACCTTTGTCCACTCGAACTTAATTTCCGCCTTGTAAGACCAGTTCTTTCGAGATTTACAATATACTTCTAACTTCACTTCCATAACAATTAGTATCTTGAAAGCAATAGAATGACATCAAAATTCATTGGAATTGTATCTATATTCAAATGTTTAAGGAGTTCCATTTCTAAAATCTTCACGCCACTTGAATAATTGTTGGGGAATACATGCTTTTTCACTTCAAACCCAGGCACTTCTGCAATTAGAACAAGTCAGGATTACCACAATACTTTTTGAGTCGTCCTGAATTCTTCCTTTATACATCTTTCATATTATCAGCTCTGGAAGTTAGAGTATAGAATATTTCTTAGGTTGATGAGAAGCTAGCTTTTCTTGCCCTCGTGCCCTCCCTAACGGTGCAGTGTTAGTTTCATTTTCACTCCATCGTCCTCTGGATGAGCGGCGAGGCGCCGAGGAACTGAAAAGGTGCCCCAGTTATAGCTGTTAACATAATATGAATGTTGAAGATATACTTTTTCCCCCTCCAGGAATCCATGAATATGATGATGCAGTTTAACTTGGGGAAATTAGTCTCTCTTCTTCCAGATCATTTTCCATGTTACTTTCTCCTTTCCAGGATACTAAGCAATTTTATACCCACAATGCATGAGAGCTGATTTTAGCTATATAAACAAAGCTTCTCTGCTGCTATATACAGTCACTAAAATTCTTCTAAGTTCTTCAGCAACCAAATGTGATAGACTCACCCGGTTGTCTCATGAGAATAGTTGAGATTTGTGCAAGTTGGTCTAAGCACTAAAAAGAAATAGTAATACAATAAGCTTCCTTCTTCTTAGTAACAAATGATAATATAAAACAAGTGTTAGTTGAGATTTGTGCAAGTTGGTCTAAGCACTAAAAAGAAATAGTAATACAATAAGCTTCCTTCTTCTTAGTAACAAATGATAATATAAAACAAGTGTTATCTAATGGGGTCTTGAAAAAACTAATGACTCTTAGACCAAATACGAAATTTTTTATCAATCTTTTCAACTAAACTTTTCATATTCTTTAAATGCCCCTTTTTAAAGAAAATATAACTCAACTGACATAAAATATACGTTAACAACCAAGAAGTTTGTGGTTCGAATCTCCACTCTCATACTCAACTGACATAAAATATACTTTAACGACCAAGAGGTCTGTGGTTCGACTCCCTACTCCATTTTGTACTTAAAAAAAAAAAATGCCTCTTCTCAGATACACAATATTCCATGTTTTTGTTCATTTTGCCCACGAAGTGAATCAGCCTGATTTTACCAAGGTCATCCAGATGATTATTGAAATAGTTGAGTTGAATGAATCCTCTTCCACTGCAGAGACGATCATTCATTAAACCCACTTTTTCTCGAAAGCTATTTCTTAACATAATCCGCAACTTGCTGAGTGAAGCTGAAAAGTAATGGTCAAATTGTTTCACCGTCTATGGTCTATGTAGGTCGTTGGACTATTTCAACAACTGCATGTCGACACAACCAACCGATAGAAATTCATTCATGCATAACCCTACTCATGGAATTGTCTTCATCATCTTTTTTTTTTTTTTTTTTTAATACAATGAGACGGGGATTCGAGCTACAAACCTCTTGATCCTTAACATATATTTTATGCCAGTCAAACTATGCTCACTTTGACAAAATGATGATACAATTGGTTGCCTTTCTCACTATCTTCTATTATGAATTGTGTTTTTTACATGTAGTATAAAACCAACCTTCACCAACTACTCATAATAGCTCTAGAAAACATTATTTGCTGTAGATTGAAAGCCACTCTCATTTTAGGCCCAAAAAAAGGTTCATAATCTCCTCCATGGGAAAACTTACAGCTCTTTGGCTCAACCCAGTCATGTTGCTGGACCACTTGTTATTCGGCTTTTGACTAAAGGCAGCAAAAGTCGAAAATCTACAAGTGAAGGAAAAAAAGCAATAAAGCAGAAAGACAGGAAACCCAACAAAATTCCATCACTAAAGCTTGACAAGGAATTCCCAAAAACAGTTCGATCCAAAACTAGAACTAAGGGCTTCCCCATGTTGATATATGACGTTAAAATCTAAGAAAAGAAACCCCATTTTTTTCCTAATGTCTGTCTGCCCAACAGGTGTTTGTGAAAATGACACACAGCCAACTGCCAATTCTTGTGTACCTTCTGTGAATTAGAGGCTATATGCTCTAGGCCAGATGAAAGAATTAAAGAAGTGGGTTTCTTTTCTTTTTCCTTTTTCCTTTCTTTTTAAGCCTCATGTTTGTTCTTTTGTTTCTATTTTCTCTTTAATTCCTTATTAGATTGAGAACCATCCACAAAGTGATAAAAAGTGGGGAAGTGGTCACAGGATTTATGGCGGGCCTTTCTTTTGAAAAAAACAGCAAAAAGACCAATATGAAACCCACGTTCCTACTTAACAGCTTAACTGTCTCAATAACTGCTACTGCTACCATCTTCTCTCTACCATTATCTTCTCTGATTCACTTTCTTCCTTGATGTTCCATACTCCAAATACTTTTCTAACCAAAGAAACTTTTTTTTGTTGTTTTGTTGTTGTTCCAATTCAATTGAAACCCATCTTCCTTTTCTGCTGGAATTATGAAATGGGGTAGGAGAAAACCACACAATCCTTCTTCTTCTTCTTCCACTTCTTCTTCTTCTTCCTCTAGGCCTACTTTTATGTCTAATATCTTGCCTGCTTCTTGGCTCTCAAAGCTCAAGCAAAAGAAAAGCAACCAGGAAGCCAGACCCAGAAAAGCAAAGGGAATAGAGAAGAGGAATTCTTCTCCTTGCATTCAATCGCCTGATTATGCAATTGGGACTCTCTCTCCTGATCAAGCAAATGCGAATCAGAGTCGATTATGTAGCGGAGATAATGGTGAATTTTGGAAGCTGTCCTTTGGAGAAGATAATATTGATGTCAAGAAGAGTGATGGGATTTTGAAGTCGGTATGGTACAACTCAGAGGATGAGGATGAGCATGAGCTTCCACGTGCAAGTTGTAGAAGTTGCAGATCAAAATGTACAGAATTTGAGGGAAAGGAGGAGATTCAGAATTTGGAGGACATGGTTTCGAGGATGACGAGGAGAAGGAGAAGGAGGAGAGAACCTCCAACCCAAGTGCAGATTTTGAGAAGAGTGTGTGAAATTGAATCAAGAACTCCAAGGAGCAAATACAGAGAAAATGGAAACTTCAAGAATTTAGGTAAAAAAGTGGTGGAGAAGAAGGGATTTAAACCAGAGAGGGAGACAGATAAAGCAAAGGAGAGAGCAAGACGATCAGTGGGAAAGAAAACGTTGGAGCAGGAGGAAGAATCTGGAGTTGGGAAAAATGCGAGAGATAAAACCAAATTGACAAGTTCAAGGAAGCATAGGAATGTCTCTTCCCCCAAGTCAAGAAGTTCCAATTTAGGAACTATAGAAGAAAACTGTGTATTTTCTTCTATGAAGGCAGAGGAAAGTGATGAACTTGACATTGTGGGCATAGAAATTGATTCAGACTGGGAAAGGATGAAAGAATTGAGGATTGAAGAATTGAAGTCAAGATATGAAAGGCAAAGACAACAACTCGACATAAGGAAGGATTCAAATGAGAAGAATCCAAAAGGCAGAAGAAAAATCAGAGTTTACTCTCCTAGAACAGCCACTAAAATTGAGATCTGCAAGATCAAAGCATTGGAGGATATGAAGAAAGCTAAGTTAAAGATGAAGAAGAAGGTAAGAGAGAGCCCAGTGGAGGACGAGACCGACTTGGAGAGCTTTGCGGTCGTGAAATCTTCATTCGACCCACAGCAAGACTTCAGAGACTCAATGGTTGAGATGATCATGGAGAGAGGGATCAGTAAAGCAGAAGAGCTTGAAGAACTGTTGGCTTGTTATCTCACATTGAATTCCGATCAATACCATGATCTCATCATCAAGGTGTTTAGGCAAGTGTGGTTCGATCTGAATCAGGCTTCTTTAGAATCTGAATTACATAAGCAATTCTCTTGTAATGAACAACTTGTTTAGTTTAGCCAATAATTACACAAATGTAGTAATCTTATCTGTTGAAAATATCTTAGTTCATAAACATTGCAAGTCCTTGTTCTCTGATAAACTTAAAAAAAAAAATGTAATGTTGAATTACTGTCTCTCTTTTTTACAACTCTCAATATTCGTTTACTTCATTTCCTGCTTGATTTCATTAAAATTGTAACTCGAGAATTTTGTCCAAGATGTCGTAGTCAAACTCTGAAATCCTTTTTCCATTTTCTTGAGAAGCAAGCATTGAGTTTTGGAAATTGAAGAAGAGAAAGCTGCTGCAAACCCATTATAGAATAAGCCATCTGGGGTCCTAGTGAACAGATAATCTGTGGCTAAACAGTAAACAGTTGTGTAATATTGAAAACCAGGCAATGATCAATGAAGAAATTGGAGGCTGAGTTGCCAAAACGTTAAAAGATTGCTGCTAGAGAGAGTAAAGGACAATAAATTGGAAGTAAATGGAGGCATGGTACAAATAAAATAATGACCATCAAAGTTTGAGTAAAAACTTTGAACATTGCTCCAATAATTGTCATAACTTATACGACTTTGTTGGGAAACAAACACAATAATTAATGATGTATTACTGCGATGTGGCTGTTCAGTTGTTTACTTCCTCAGCCTCATAAGAGAGAATTCAACGGAAAAAATATCAAATCTAGTAAAAAATAAAACAGAAAAACAAAAAAAAGTGGGGGACATATTGCTGACAAAAAATAGGTAATGTACAAGAAGCTGATTAGATGGATTGGATTGGACCCATATTCATTTTATCAGTACAATAATATTTTGTTCTTTTTTACGCCAAACAATATTTTGTATTGAAAAGACAGAACAACTAATGTCTCAATACTCAATTTTATGATCCAAATAAAAGTGCAGTTATCTGTTTTTCGTTCAATTAATTATAATCAATTCACACAACTAGGTTTTGGTTACTTTATAATTTATAATAGGTTTTCTAATCTTGGTTTTTGTTGTGTTTCGAAAACAATTCAAAAGTTAAGCTACTTTTTTTTTTTTTTGACAACATGTTGGGGTGGGGGATTGAACCTAAGACTTCATGGTCACTAGGCGATACATCATGCCGTTGAATTATGCTCTTGTTGGCAAAATTAAGCTACTTTTAGATACGTTGAAAATGAAATTCTCTTGAAGAGAGAATTTTACTTTACGAAAGTTTGAATTTGAACCAAATTGGTTAACTTAATTCAATTTAATTTCTATACTTTCAATGCTTGATACATACATAAAAATCTATTTCCACTATTACTACTAATAAAAAATTTACAGGTAAACTTTGCTTTTCTGTGAAAACAAACTCAAAAGGAACAAGTTTGAAAAAACAAAATTTTAATATGGTATAATAGTATATCATCCTGGAATGGAATGTTAAGTCTTTAAAGTTTTATTCGCCAATAATGCCATATCAAGAAAACTGAGAAAAGTTTCAATATACTTTAGACAGTAGTAATGTAGTTTTCAAAATTCTTAGCATTCAAGAAACCTCCGAGTTCTGAAATATACAACATTAAAAAAAGTACTAAAGTATACAATGCTGAGAAAAAAAGAGATTCAAAATGAACCCTCTCCATTTATAAGAAAATTTTTACATTACAAATTTGAAACTAACTGCAAAACCACTTCTTTTGAAGGATAGGATACAACTGCAAACTTGCTCTTTCTTTTCTCAAAATATGTATGATCAAACTGACTTCAGTAGAAGACGAGATTAACATAAAGCAAGCATGGGATTCATGACCTGACAGAAAACAGAAATTAAAGATATATATAAAGAAACAAATTATTTAAATGGGTAAAAGTAGCTTTTCTCTCTTCCATTGCCTGTGTTTCACTAGAGGTTAAAACACTCCAACCCAGTATCACCATCACAATAAATGAATCCATAGCAGCTCTCTGATGAAGGGAGATTTTTCAGAATAGTAGGATGCAGCTGAGGCAATAATCGAGTTTCATTCTGCACTCAAAATTACCTACAGTCAGTCAGGTATGATGCCATTAATTATTATCACCATGATTCTATAAATATCAGCAATCATGATATTTCCTTGGCTAAATCTCATCCAGTTATTTGACACAAAGTTACAGATGTTTAACTGGGGGATTTGAGTACTACACCTGTTGAAAATCAAATTTTATCCCTACAGTTGAAACCTCATTAGATTGCACCAGAATCAGTCACCACAGTTTATACAAGTCAAACCACATCAATAACATCCACGATGAAAAAAGTTGAAGTGTGGATTACCTAGATGGTAAAATAGAAGGAAAAAGTTACATTTAGGATAAGTTAAAACTGATATAAGATTGATAAATCCACAATAAGAAGCTCCAAACATCATATCCTTCTAGTTTCAGCACCAATTTTAAACAAAATATTGTAGAATGAAAATTAAGTTGTGAAGAAAATTCTGATTGTTGAGTTTCCACCATCACCCAGTTGGCTGTCAAAGGCATCAACTTCAACTTGTACACTAAACCTCAGAGCATATGGCCAGGAATCAAGCTTTACATTGTTTTACGAAGAAACATAAACGAATTTGACTAGCAGTTAAAAGAAAGAGAGATGCAGATCAAAATATCCCGACCATGGCTTGTCATTACAACATAAGAGTATCCTGTTTTAGTATGGCAAGATGTAAAGAGCATTATCAATGCATGCCTATATTAATCAGACAAAAACTAGCTTGATCATCACTGCATGATGTAGTCAATAAGTGAAACGGATTTTCAAAACAAACTTGACTGCAAAAGACTAAAGGCAGCAAGCTAAACTAACCTTCTCGAGCTAAATGAATAATCACACAGAGGCTTGTGGGTACAAACAGTTTTGACTAAGATTATGATATTATCCTTCCAAATGTTGACTTAGTGTCTGGAATTAACAACAAATCACGTGATATATTAAAAATGAGATAGGCCAACAAATCACTTGATATCAAAGGGTGGAAGGTAACATCCTCAACGTTAAAACTAAAACTATTATCAACACATTTTGAACGTTTTCACCTCTTATGACCAGAAAATTTAAAAATGAATTGCCATGGGAAGTTATTGAAAAATGACAATAAGCTAATTGCAATGAACAAAGAGGAGAAAAAGAAAATTGTGAGTAGGTTTTATAGTACAAACACTTGAAAGTTGGACGAGGAGCTTCCACATTTTAAGTTTCTTTCCTTCATCCATCGATGCACCATGCCTGTTCTATTGTGTAGATATCATAGAATCCTCACATTCAGGATAAATAAAAAAGAAAGAGTTAGACATAAGCTATTGTATAGCTGGCTACTATTCACAATCAAATGGTGAAAAAGAAAGGACCTTTATGAGCTAGAAATCCCTACAATCATGCTTATAGAGGAAAGAGTTAAATCTCGCAGAAACTAATGCTCTTTATAGCTGCACAATCTATCAACAATCTACCAATTTCATTAGTACCTAAATTTATTACACGTGCAACAATGGCACCATTACTTCAAAAAAGATCAAAGAATGTCACGTTTTCTCAGTTGGAGTAAGATGTTCCATCTGTTCTGCAAGGTTATTTATCTTGTTCCCAGTCCACCAAAGTTTTCCAAAGCCTGTGGATTTACTCTCATTCTTTCTAGCATTATCAAAATCCTTGCCTTCTGATGCAACTTTTGGAGGGTCAGATGAACCAGGATTCTCAGTCAAGAATTGTTCCCAAAACACATCATTAGCCCCATTACGTGCAATCACAGTGGTTTCACCAGCTTCTTTTCTTGAGGCAATAGGATCAGAAGCAATACTTCCAACAGGCTCTGAATTCATGTCGATATCATGTGCTTTGGATTGACGGTTCCTATCTAGTTGTACAGAAGGAAAAGGTGGGCTTTTGGTACCACTTTTGGTTTGATTGCACTTCAGATTAGGTAGAATGATAGTTTGATCAACATCAACATCGTGAATGGTCCTCTCCCAAAATGTTAGGGATGAATCCAACTGGTCAAGCTTCTCCATGTTTAGATCTGAGGCAGAAGAGTAATCCTTATGCTGATCATCCTCATCATTGGATTCATTGTAATAGCAGGTGACCGTTGTCAACCTCCTCTTTCTATCATGAGACTCTGCTTCTGGCACAAAATAAATCGTCAATTCTGGTTTCTGCAAAACATGCGCTACATTAGAAAGCAAAGTTTGCTGCTGTTGCTGCATACATTGAAACCGCTCCTTCATTAATTGCATTTGCAACTGTAACTCACGATGCTCTTGTTCATGTCTCTGCGACTCCAGAAGAAGCTTTTCATTAGTGTGCTTAAGCCTCTCAACCTCTTCCTTGAATCTCTTCCTTTCAAGATCCAATAATGGTGATGGAAATCCTTGTCCTTGAAGTTGAACATTCTGCAAGGAATGGCTATGAACTGGTTTTCGTCTGTGGATGTTCCGCAAAAGGTCCGGCCGGCCTTTTTCAAAATCCTCATTTGCAAATTCCCATCTCTCTGGATCCACTTTCCTAAAACCCTATTGAAATCAATAACTAATTCAATCAAAGAAAACTGAAAAGGAGTGGTTATGAGCAAAATGAAGAGGGACACACACACACAGCCAGACTTAAGAACTGACTTGACTTACATATGTATTAAGCTGTCTAATGAAGCTTGAGAAGTTGTTATGCTTGAAGAATCTCGGCAGCAAGTCGCCCGAAAACTCCAGTGGATTCCATACAATAAAGCTCTTATTACCAGGAGTCCAGGATACAACTGGGTCTGTGGAAGGATCATTGACCATCTCGAATGTCTTTGTAAGGAAAGGAGGCAACGTATTCGAACTGCCCTGAGAATCCTCCATCGTCCTGAATCTTAAAACCCCCAATCGCAAACGCAAACCATAAAGTTCTAAATTCAAACCACCCCCAGAATGAACCCAATCAAAAAAATTGAACAAAAGCTCAATCCTCTCCGGTTTCACAGAAGAAACTGTTGCATTCTCCAATAATGAAAAAAAAAAAAAGAAGCTTCACAACAGGGTTTACCGAATTGAAGTATTGAAGGCTAAGAAACCCTAATGAAAACCCTTAAATCTGGCGCAAGGTTTCCAAATTTCAACCAAACAGAAACTTGAGTTAATTTTCCAGCAGTCAACTCAAGAAGAAAATTGAGGGTCGAGGAAGCCAAATAATTGGGGAACATAAAAATCAAAGATTAATCTTTGCGTAGTAGTTACAAAAAGAAGTCGTCAGCTGAAGAAGAAAAACAGGATTACCAAATGTCGCGCTTCCACTTCCCATCGCCATAATCGGTCAGCTCCAAAATTAACAGACAAATTAGCACTCCTCTGTTTTTTATTCAAACAATATATCATTTCGAAATCCCTCAATAAACGATCAAACTATGTTGTCCGAAAAGCCAAATTCCTTTTCCTTTTTTTTTCTTCTTTCAATTTAATTTTTTAAAAAAGTTTGTTTTTTTTTTTTTGGTAAAGAAAGAAAAGGAAGAGGCAGCCGAAGTTGCGAAGAAGTTGAAACTTTAACGGCCGTTTGATGATTGCGTCTTAACTGACATCTGTTTTTATTTTGTTCGACGATGAATACAATTTTGGCCTTTCACAATCACATCTATATTTCAACTTTCCTCACAATTTTAAAATAAATCCAATAAATAAATTTGTTGTTTTCCAACTAAAGGTAATCCAACCATTGACATTTAGAATATGTTGTTAATAAACTAACATATTGATGACATTGTTGTTGTATTTACTTGAATAGTGTCAACGTGGTGTTACTAGACAGATGAGTTCGGTATCAAATATTGGATCAAACCAAATCAGAAGAGTTGAAAAAAACGGTACTCAATCTGTGAAATTGCGATACATGACTATTGTCGTCGTCATTCTTCCACCGAAACCATGAAAGTCCTTTCTTCAAGAAATAAAAAAATATATAAAGGAAGCCAATCAACGTATGAAATCTCAACCCACAAAAAATCTCTCAAATCAAAGATTAATTTCAAATTATAGATTTTTTTCTATAGTAGACTATAGTTAATCATTATGAAAACACTAAAAATTATTCAAAAGATTTGAATAGTGATTAAGTTTTAGACATACACCTTAGACCAAAAATGTCAAAGTGAGAATATTGAACTAAAATGAAAAAAAAAATTGATAAAGAGATGAAGATAATTCCAACTACACCAAAAGGTCATGAAATAGGGTTTCACAAGTAGGGCGAGCAAGAGATCCTCATCTTAAACGAGGTCAGAGAAGTCCGAAAAAAAACTTCAAACACTACGAGAATACTTCTCGATAGTACATGTTTTATGCTAATTGAACGTTGATATTAGCATAAATAGTACAAATACTTTTATTAATAGTATGCATAATATTAATTAATTTACTTATATTTAATTAGTTTTGTATTAAAAATAAAACAAAATTTGGGATTACTGACCTCAACTCCAAAAGTCAAAACATGAAATGGGGCAGGGGTAAAGACGGGAGTACATTTTCATTCTCATCTCTAATTTGACATTTATGTAGATTAGGATATAATTCTTCGACAAAAGTCAATAAAAATTTCTATTATTATTATTATTTTTTTTTTTTTGGATAAAGAAGTTCAAAGTTCAATGCACCAAAAATAGTAGTAGAAAAATTGGTAAAATCTTTGGTGGGAGATCCTTCCATCACATTGCATTGCAATCTTGACTATGGTGAGGGGTACTGTAACCTTTAATCACCTTTAATCAGGTCTTTCAATATGGTTGTCTCTTAATAATCTTGTATGAAAATCTAAAAAATGTCTTTTTTCTAATAAATATTGGACACAAAAATAAAATACTTTTATAATTTCTCTCTCACATATTCAATAACATATTAAATAGGATATGTTAAAACTTATATAAAGATTCCACATTCTTCTAATTTAAGCACAAATTTGAAATAAATAATGTAGAATGAAAATCAAGTAGTAAAAACCCTGCAACCCATGACTGTTGTTGTCGTCAATCCTCCACGAAAACCATAAAAGTCCCTCAAATAGAGAAATGTAGAGGAGGCCAATACTCGATCGGGAAAATTGAGTAAGATTCCATGACAATTGAAAGTTATTATCAATATTATGGTATAAAAAATAACAATCAACCTAAAATTAACTCAACTAGTTAAGACATATACCTTAGACCAAAATGTCAAAGTTCAAATTCCCACCTTGTTGAACTCAAAAAAAAAAAAAAAAAAAAAATCAAACAAAAATAATAATAAAATCAAACAAAAATAAATGTTTGATAGAGATGAAAATTCCAACTACTAAATCAAGAATCAAATGAGTTTTACGCCACTTCAAAGTCGTATCTTGAAGATGGGGAAGCGCAACAACATCTAAGCTTAAGATAAAATCGGGATCATGTTTTGCAAAAAAAATGAGTGTCTGTGCATGCGGAAATGATAGGAAAGCCCTACGTTTTTTTTTTTTTGTCACATTCATACGTCTACCATAAAGCAAGATTCCTTGCGCGCCTCGCACTATCGATGGTAGAAATGTCAGATAGGAGAGAGAAAACGCACCTATAGGGAGCTGGTTTTTTTGAGAGTTCATATGAAGGAAAGGTTGGCCACTAAGGGCCCGTTTGATAACGTTCTTATTTCCTGTTTTTTGTTCTCGTTTCTCATTTTTTAAGAAACAGACTTGTTTGATAATTGTTTTTGTTTCTTGTTTCTAAATTTTTAGAAACGTTTCCAAAACATGGGCAAATTTTGAAAAATTACACAATGTTGTTTCTCTTTGTTCCGTTTCTTTTATAACATTTTCGTTCCTAAAAATTCAAGAAATTTGATGTTGCTTTGTTGGTCAATTTGAAGCCCCTCCAAGCTCTTTCCATTTATGTGCCTTGGTTAAAAACCTAAGTAGAACATTTTTTTTCTTCTTAATTATGCATCATTTTTATATATAACTTGCACATTGTTATATATAATTTTAATTTCTAAACAACTTTATTAATCTTCGTTTACTGCTTTCCATAGTTGTTGACTTTGTTTTATGATCTTCAAGTTTATGTTAATGAATTTGGATCACAAAAAGCTTGAAGAAATCCTTAGTTCTAAGTGTATTATTTAATTGCTTAACTCTGTATGATCAACTCATTAATCCGATGTCACTATACTTGCATATATGTTGCTGGCCCAATTGCACTGAAAGAGTAATTGTTAGTAGTTTTTTGTTTATGATTTACATTTTTTTTTTTTTTTTGCAAAAGGTATTTAAATAAAGCGGAGATTGAACCCATGACCTCATAGTCAAAGACACAACCTTATATCAATTGAGCTATGCTCGATATAGCCAGGATGTACATTCTTGCATCGTTCATACCTAACTCACGCATACATAGTAACTTCAAGTGAACCATGAGTCAACGCTCACTTTTACACAAAACCACATATTTTACTATTACTTCAAGCATCACACCATCACTCTACTTATTAATCTTTGTTACCATTTGCATATCAACTCGCCCATGTTTCGTGGATCGACTTTTAATCTAAATTGACACTCCTTCCTTATGGTTCAATCTCAAAATACTCATTCCATTTTATTACTTGTTGAGGTTAAGTGTACATTTGTGACATTGTTAAGTTGCATATTAACGTAAGTGCGGAGACACATAACTTTGCATATAAATGTCATACTTGCAAAACTCTTATGTGTCTTTACACATAACCAAACATCAATCACACATGCTATTTCAGAGAAAAAACATGTCATTTACCCTATAATATTTAGGTGTTTTTTTTTTTGTATTTAGTCCATACTATTTAAAAGTTTTAATTTAATCTTATATTTGGGATGGGGGTGAGGTTTTGTAATTAAAAGTTTGTCTTGATTAGTTTCAAATAACGAACTCATATTTTCAAAAGCTACAATAATTTATAAATTAATCTTCAACATTCAAACTACATAATCTTTGAGTCTCAGATAACTTTTGAGAAACATAATGCTTGTTTAAGAATCCTAAAAGTGTTAATCAATGTTATTAAGTATTAATAATCTCAGTAAAAGAGGCAAATTTGAGTGTGTATGAATTGAAATTGAGTTGCAGTCTGCAGAGAGAGCATAAGAAAGAGGATGGAAGTTCATTTGGAATTGAACAGTCAGTCATTGTTCTTCTCTGATTAACATCAAAAAAACCCTTTGATTCACATTTAACTCACACACTCACAAATATTCAAATTTCTTGTCTACTCAGATATTGCTTCACACCATCCCTCATATCATCATACCGATCACAAACCTCAAAAAACTTTATCAATTTCCCAAGCTCCATGTCCGCCGGATCGTTGATGAATGACGGGATCGGAATCGCGTTTTCGGGCTGCAAAACGTATGCATTTGGATTATCATCCACAATCACTACTCTTCTCAAATCCCGCCCAATTTCAGACAAATCCTTCACGTATTTCCCCTCCACCTCCTTGCAAGAATCGCGATACAATCTGTGCGAAATCACCGATTTCTTGTCCAAACGGTTGAGCACAAGCGACGCGTATTCCTTCAATCCGGCCGTGAACACCACGATTTCGAATCTGTCGGCTAGGGCTTCCAGAAATTGGTCGACTCCGGGGCGTTTGAGCACATAGAAGTTGAGTATTTCGCCTTCGATCCTCGGCCTGACTACGAAATCGAATTTCCCTGGGGACGGGTCGAGTTTGGAGTGAACGAGAGTCTCGTCGAGGTCGAGGATAACGGTCCGCTTGGCCGGCGAGATGAGAGGTGGAAGGAGGCAATCGTCGAAGACTAGGGTTCGGACAATGTCGGGTTCAGGGGAGGCGGGTGCAGATGGGGTTTTCTTCAAGGTCTTGTAGCCTTTGTGGCGATTGGGGGTGCTGATACGAGCCAACTTGGAGAAGATCTTGAGAAGACGGCGGTGGCAGGTGAAGAGAGAGCGGTGGATGGTGGCGACGGCGGCGGAGGCGGCATTCTTGACGGGGGACTTGCGGCGGTGGCGGCGGAGGGAGTTGGAGGGGGATATTTTGATGATCTTGGAGACCATTGTTGGAATTGGGGGGTTGCAGGCGGCGGAGGAGGAGAAACGAGAATTGTGTTTGAAATTGAAGAGGAGTGAGATTGGGAGGGATACATTTAACGCTAGGTTCGGTATAACGGTCGAGTTTTAGGTTCGGAAACGTAGCAAGAATTGAACGGAATAAACGAAAGCATTAAGATGCTTTTCTTTTTTTTCTTTTTTTAATTCCTTAAACAAAATTTATTACCGTTTTTTCTGTAAAAGAAAAACAGGTTACCGAATTACCAAATTACCAATGGCAACTGGAACCAAAAAAAAAAAAAAAAAAAAAAAAAAAAAAAAAAAAAAAAAAAAAAAAAAAAAAAAAAAAAAAAAAATGTTGCTCTGCTCGCTAGGAGTGTACATGGGTTGGGTTGGAGAGTTTTTCAACTAAACCCAAAACTTTCGGGTTGGTGAATTCTCAACCCAACCCAACCCAAAACCCAACATTTTTGTCGACCCAACCTAATGCTTCAATTTTTGGGTTGGATTGGCGGGTTGACTTTTTTTTTTAATTTTTTTTTTAATTAATAGATATTGATTTTTTAAATTAACTTTAAAATCACCCCTAATGAATTTTTTATAAAAAAATATATTGAATTCATTATATATATAATTTTTTTTTTTTTTTTTAATATATTGAATTCGGGTTGAACCGAGTCAAATTTGGTTCAACCTGCGAACCGACACGAAAAATCGGGTTTTTCAAAATAGCAATCCAACCCAACCCATATTAAAAACAAACCCAACCCAACCCAAAAAGTTGGGTTGGGTTTCGTGGGTTGGCTACTTCTTCTATGTCTTTCTTATCATTTTTTACCTTTTACTTTTATTTTTTTTTATTTTTTTACACATTTTCAATTCGCATTGCTCTATTGCTTTATTATTATTCTTTTTAAAAGAGACTAATAATGTTGTAACTAGCTTAGTTTAGTAATAAATCAGTACGAAGATTTGAACTTTCGATCTTAAAGAAGATAGTACATGTCAATTATCGTTTGACAATGTTAAAATTCAACAATTAATTTTATTGTTAATCATATGAACTTCATTTACTAATATGCGTTAATTACAACGTATCAATTTGATTTTAGGTTATACTAATTTTTATTTTATTTTAGGGTAACCAATTTACTTCTAGAACTTTGAGGTTTTTTTTTTATTTAGCTATTGTACTTTCTCGGCTAAATTATAAAAAATATCTCTGACCTATGGGTTTCGTTTCAAAATTACTCTTGAACTATGAAACCTTTTTCATATTTCAGAGGTATTTTTGAAACGTTTTTCATAGTTCATATTTTTTAAACGGAACACACAGATCAAGGGTATATTTGATAATTTGGTCTACTTTAAAAGGCTTACGATAGCTTTTGACCTTTCAAAGTTGTTTGTATTTATTTTTATTTTTATTTTTATTTTTATTTTTATTTGTTCTTGACTCTCTCTTTGAGGTGTTTGTTTCTAATTGCAGGCAATCTTTGAGGTGTTTGTTTCAAATTGCAGGCAAACACAGGAAGCATTTTTCTTCAATCTAGGTTGTTTCTTACCAAATCCAACTGATTTAAACCCTCCAAAGTTAGAAAACATTTTATCTATAGCTTAAACATAAGATTGTATGGTTTCATCCCGTTTAAAACATATCTAATCAAACAACATTCTTCAAGTCAATTTCTCACCGCTAATAAAAACAATAAAAATAAAAAGGGAAAAAAGTCAATTTCTTACCAAAATTGGTAAATTAGAACAGGAATGCTTCATATCTCTCTCTTTCTACATATCCAGCTTTTTATTTCACAATTTTCAACAATATCCAATCTACAATCTCAAATTGATAAAAATATCATATTAACAATGTAACAACCAAAAAACAAAACAAACATACATGGGTCAGTCCTCTCTTCTCATTTTGATCTTTTGAGGTTGTATATATTGCAGCTAATCTTATGTGTTTTGGCATAATTTTGGGAAAGAAAGACCAAAAAATAAAGAATCTTAAGAATTTGGCATTGGCTTGGCTCTTTTCTTCTCATTTTCATCTCATTTCTAAGCTTGCTTTCTTCCTCCATCAATCATGGATGAGAGCTCAGGATCAAACGTTAACAATGGAAACCACAGTGTTTCTTTGAATATCAAAGATGATTCTACAGCGGATTGTATCCCTGTACTTTTCCTTCAGAAGGTCTTTGTCTCCGTCTCTCTCTGTTTTTGGTTGATTTGATTTACTTGAGATTTGAGATTGTGAATGGTTGAATTTTTTCTGTTTTGTTTTGGTGGAAACAGTTGATTGCAGAGGTGATGGGGACATATTTCTTGATATTTGCAGGGGAAGCTTCAGTAGTGGTGAATTTGAACAAAGATGGAGTCATCACTTTCCCAGGGATTTCAATTGTTTGGGGTTTGGTTGTAATGGTGATGATCTATTCTGTTGGTCATATATCTGGTGCTCATTTTAACCCTTCTGTCACCATAGCCTTTGCCATTACCAGGAGATTTCCATGGAAAGAGGTAAGCCTTTTCACTCCTATAATTCTTGAACACCACAATGTAAAACAAAAACCCATTCTTCCAAACTAATCAATGATTCAATTCTCGAAGGGTATGCTAATTCAATTCAAATTTGTTGCAGGTGCCAGCATATTTGGTAGCTCAAATTATTGGATCAACATTAGCAAGTGGGACACTTAGGCTAATATTTAATGGAACACAAGACCATTTTCCAGGAACTCTCCCAAGTGACTCATATCTGCAGACCTTTGTGATTGAATTCATAATCACATTTTACCTCATGTTTGTGGTATCTGGCGTTGCCACTGACAATAGAGCCGTTAGTTCCTCTTCTTCTAGAATTTCGTTTGATCAAACTTTCTATGTTCATGTTAGTTGAAACCACAAGAAATCTTGCATATTGGAGAGCATTAACTAATTTACCTTCCTTTATCTTACAGATTGGTGAGCTTGCTGGACTCGCCGTGGGTGCTACTGTACTTCTCAATGTGATGATTGCAGGGTATTCAAACCAACATTACACTTGACTTTTATATCTCTTACCTAATCTTTTCATCCTGCAAAGCAATTAAGATGAACGTTGATGTTATTTGAAGTAAAAAACTCTATATTCTATCTGAGTAATCTGATATACTATTTTTCAGGCCAATTACAGGAGCATCCATGAATCCAGCCAGAAGCTTAGGACCTGCTATAGTATTTAAACAGTTCAAAGGGTTATGGATCTACATGACAGCACCTATTCTAGGAGCAACTGCAGGTGCGTTAGTGTATAATACCATCAGGTTCCCAGACAAACCTCTACGAGAGATCACGAAAAGCGCCTCGTTCCTCAAAAGTCGTCAAGGCACCCCATGAAAACCATTTACCTTTCTCTCTTTGCATTGATGACTGATGTGCGAAGGGTTATATCAAAATGACCTTTTTTTTCTTTCATGTACTTCAGAATTTACTGTAGATGAGCTTCCAGTTACCAAATTGTTCGACTTCTATGTATCAAAAGATATGGAAATGAACACGTACTTGATTTCACATGAACTAGATTGATGTTCGGACACACGAGCAAAACTAGGAATACGAGTGCCGCATCTGGATTACAATGCACAGGTTACGTGCTTCAATTTTACTTATAAAATAAAATAAAAAACAATCAAACAATGATGAGAAATAAAAGGTTCTAAGTTAAAGATTCTTTGAGGTTTTGTATATTCCAAATGAAACCTCTTTCCGCGCCAATGGTGTAGCCCTGATAAAATCAGCTTAACGGTTAGCAGAACTTCAGTCTAATGCAGGTTACCAGAAGACATAGCCTTAAAATTGTTCGTGCTAAGTTGAAAAGGTTTCTAAAACTGTACAAACATAAACATGATCTGCTTGCTCTTTTATCATCATTCACGTTCACTTCGATCAAACAACATTCAAGTTAACTCAAAATAAATAAATAAATAAAAGAATTGGTCATACATTAACATTAGTATTAGAACAACCAACAATGTTGGAATTGTTTGATTTATACATCAGCAACAAAATTCTAATTGATTGAACATTTCGATCAGATATCCAGGGGTTGTTCTTATCTAACCTTGTGCCTAGATATCGTTGCTCGTGGAGCTTGAATTAGAAGATTCATCCCTCCTCCTAGTTAAATAGACAATTTTATTTTTAAATACCAGGGTTAAATAAAAATAAGACAGAAGTCTACAAAACAAACATATAATTTAACTTTTTTTTTTTTTTATGAAATACTTTGTACTTATCGTTTCATAATTATACATCCAATATTAGGGGTGCAAGGAAAACCCGAAAAAACCGAACCGAACCGAAAAACCGACCGAAACCGATATAAATTGCGGTTCGGTTCGGTTCGGCTCGACGGTTTCGGTTTGAATATTACGAAAACCGAATATTTCGGTCGGTTTGCGGGTTTTCCATTTTAGAACCGATGAAAACCGAACCGACCGTTAAAATATATATATATACTGAAGTAAAATGTTTAACACAAATGTTGTGTGGTCCAGTGGTTATAAATCTCATTGGCATCCTTGGAGTCCCAAGTTCGAGCTTCACCTAATGCCTGTTTTTTAACTATTTAATTCTCTAAAGTAAAAATGGGCTTCATATCATGTCAGCGGCCCATTATCAACTCTCAGCCCCTAGTTTAATATTCACCTCGGCCCAATAAATCGGAAATTAAAAATATTCGGTGGACCGCCGGACCGAACCGACTAAACCGTTAGTTAATCGGTCGGTTCGGTTCGGTTTGTATCTTTAAGCGGTTCGGTTTCGGTTTCTCTTATTCTTTAATATTCTAGTCGGTTCGGTTTCGGTTCAGCACTCAAACCGAGCCGAACCGAACCGATTACACCCCTATCCAATATCATCAAGGAAGTAAACTTAAATTCGAAAATTTTAAATTCGAAGTAATCACTGTTTTATAATAAAGGTGGAATTCATTGTTAACAATCAATCAACCGAGGGAGCCCCATTCATCAAAACGTAGAGTTTATTATATTATATATGTAGTTAAAATTTACAAACAATTATACCAATAAAGATTTGAAGTATGAATGATATGGACCTTGTTCCTTTCAACAATAAGGACGAGGAAAGCGGAAACTAATTCTTACATGACAAAGAGTACTAAATCAGAAAGTAATTCGTTCTTCCTACCATCTCTTTACCAAACATAGAGTTTGGTTCAGAAAGGAGAAATTCATCAACCCAACCCTACAATTATCTGTCCTTTGCAATCTCTAACTACAACTTAAATTACTTAATAATAACAATCTCAATCATCTTCTCTTTCTGGAGGAAGGCCGCAGGGTAACAGCATTTTCTGCACACAAAAAAAAAGGGGAAAAGAAAAACTTCAAGAAAAACAACCCATTCGGTATCTAATTATGTCCAAAATAACATCCAGGAGGAATTATGATGAAATTTTGCCGTCCCTCATTAAGAATGGAATCGCTAGTTACATTTTTTTTATATATATGATAAACCGAACTTTCATTCATTGAGAAAAAATGAAAGAGAATCGTTAGTTACATGATGGGTTATAATCCCACATTTCGAAAATAGCAACACATGACATATTTATATTACAACACGCAGAGGCAGAGTGAATTTACTTGAATCACTGTTCGGGTGAAGATAAAAATACATATAGATGGGATGAAAAACCAAAAATAGAAAAGTATGAAAGGAGCACTACTTGAAAATCATATGATAGGACTTGAAACTCATGTTCATTGGAGGAAGGCAAGTTAAAGTAGTAAACATTAGACATTACATTCAGAGGTAAGAAACAAAAAAGGCGAGGGGATATATACTAGGTGAAGCAAAGACAAGTCTAGAATAATATTTTTTTTGGATATTCGTAAGTGACTAGAACAAACGCTTGACCCTACTACATTTGATTGACAAAAACACTCATAAGATATTAAATCTTAGGGAGGTGACCAGCATGGAGACCGAGACACGTCTAGCATAATGACTTAGCATAATTACTTAAAACCGAGGAAAAGAATATGAAAGAAAAAGTTGAGAATGCAAGAAGAGTAAATTCAGTAGGAAAAATAGGAATAAAGAAAAAGATATGAACCTGCATGAAGTTGTAGCGTTCCCTCCCAATAGATTCATTTTCTGCTATAGCAAAGTAAGCTAGAAGGGGGTAATGTCCAACATAAGATGCATAGCTATCACGCTGAATGTTCACTGCCCATTCACTGAACACAGAGATGAGATGTGAGCTGAGACATGAAAACTAATAATATATAAGATCAAGACTCGGAAGCAATAGAATAGAAATCTAACAATCTATTTAAGTCCGCATGCCCAGTTCCCACATATTTAGCCTGAAGATGCTCAAGCTGGGAATTGATGTTAAATCTATCACTGGCCTGCATCCAATTAGAGAATCAGGAATATCCCATATCAAAACTCAAATTTCAAATATGGATTACTGATTAATATCGTTCTAGTTCTAGTGTGCGGAACTCATTTGCAGCAGAATGAAGATGAACTAACGAGAATTCACATAGCAACTGAAAATAAACGAGTACATCTGTTTTCCTTCGTGAGCTAAGTAGAAAGTTAATCCCAATGAGAAAAGGTATCAAATTCGTTTATCTCCCACAATTTCAGGAGTCGGGAAAAAAAAATCCCAAACAGAGAAAAGCCTTCGATCAACAAAACGAAATGGTTGAGTAATAAGAACAGGATCAGGAAGTGAATTCATCAGCGGAAATTGGAAAGAATGAAACAAATTGCAATCTAGTAAAGTGAAACGCAACGCAAAATTGGTAATGAAAAAGTAGGAGTAAACAAAAAATAAGAGGTTCCATCTGCAGTTCGTAGTCGTACCTGCATATTCGCGAGCGAAAGGTGCTGCACACTCCAAATAATCAATTTCACTCTCGCCAACGCCTGCACCTGCAAGGCTGCAATTTAGGTTTTCAGACGAAAGGGAAAAATAAAATATTATCGATACTCATTTTAACAGCCACTTATAACAATTGACAATTTCGTTTAGGTGAAAGCCAAACTAAAAATATCTTATAATTTTAAATATATATTTTTTTTGGTTTAATACAAGTTTGAATTTAGTCTATAGTTTAGTTAAATCTCACGAATTACTGATACATTTTTTTACCAATATTTCTTTTCCTTTTTACCGACCCAAAATCGTACCATGGTCAACTAGCCAACTATAATATAAATATCATAAAATGAACATACAAAGAAAATAAAATTAAGTGAAAATAGTAAAATACAAATTTTCACAAATGTCATCCTATTCCTACCTGTGACTGTGCGATGGGGATAACAAATGTCTTCTCTTATCCAATACTGTGCTCAGCATAGAAAAACTTCCAATATCAAGGTCCAGTTGAACTTTGGACCATGAACCAACTTGCATTAAAACTAAACACATCACAAAATCTCCCATCTCTGTTACCAGTAATCTCCACAAGAACACATTCCATTATTGAAATGGTGAAATCGACTGTTATCCCTCACAACTATCTCCCTCCCAACTATCTTTGAAATGAACTTTGTTGCCGTGTGACAGTCTCTACACACGCGGAGGTTCTTCGTTACACGAATCGTCGTCCCGGCTGGCGTGCTGATGATACCAAACACAATGGCAAGCCTCTCACTATGGCTGTAAAGCAAGTATTTCTTTTGCTCCTCTTCCACATCATGATGAACCTCACTTGTATCTGGCACATACCCCTCTTTTTCCATCAACTCCATTAGGACTTCCATGGCTTCTCTTATTTTCTCATAACATGAATGAGATTTATCTCCAGCCATGAAAGCATGTACCTTGTTTTTAACTTCAATCCAGCTGCAGGCTGGTGTCTTTCTCATGCCTGTTCGCCTCAATGAGGCTCTCCATTTTGCGGCCTCTTTCCATCTCCTCGCAGCAGAGTATATGTTTGCTAGTAATACATAAGCTCCCGTGTTCTCGGGATCGACTTCGAGAATTCTATCAGCAACCTTTTCGGCCATGTCAATGTTTTTGTGAACCCGACAAGCAGACAGCAATGTGGACCATATACTCCCAGTTGGTCCCATATGCATCCCAGAGATAAAGTCATAAGCTTCCTCCAGCCTTCCAGCTCGTCCGAGGAGGTCCGAAACAGCAGCGTAGTGTTCCACTCCCGGACCAATCCCGAAATCTAGTGTCATGCCATTGAAGTATTTCCAAGCTTCATCAACTAATCCAGCATGGCTACAGGCAGTTAATACAGCCATGAAGGCCACATAATTGGGTTTTATTCCTTTTGTTTCCATTTGTTCAAATAAGTCGATAGCATCGAGAGCGTGCCCGTGCAAAGCACATCCCATAATCATGGCGGTCCATGATACCATGTCTAGTAATTTCATTCGATCAAAGATCTGCCTGGCCGTCCTAATATTTCCGCATTTCGCATACATGTCAATTAGCGAGCTTGCTATAAATATGTTGTCATCAAAGTCATTTCTTATGATGTATCCATGGAGTTGCTTCCCTAGATGCAATGTTGTCAAGTGAGCACAAGCTGGCATAATACTTGAGAAGGAATAGCTCTTGGGCTTGATTTTAGCCATCAACATTTGGCGGAAAAATTTCAGGCCTTCATCAAATAGACCATTCTGCACACACCCTGCAACGATAGAATTCCATGAAATCCCATCTCGTTTAGCCAAGAGACTAAACACCCGACAGGAATCCGCTACTCGGGTGCACTTCGCATACATATCAATTAAGCTGCTTGCAACATATACGTCTGCATCAAAACCCCGTCTTATGGCACATCCATGGATCTCTTTTCCTTTACTAATATCTACATATTCTGCAATAAGAGGAAGCACACTAGACAAAGTGAAAGAATCAGGCTTCAAATTAGCATCGCCCATCTCTCTAACCATCATTAAAGTTTCTTCATACAGTCCATTCCTAGCATTTCCTGCAACTATGGTGTTCCACGAGACAAGATCCCTTTCAGGCATCATCTCAAAGATCTTTCTCACGCTATCCTCACTTTGGCGCTCTTTTGAATGAGAAATATCCTCGATTTGTTGCCCAAGATTGTTGCAGGTTTCCAATTCCCTATATTCATATCTCTGTTTGTAGTCAATTTCAACAACTTGTGCTCCAAACTCCCTGCTTCTACAAGAAACATCACAATGAAATGCTTCAGCGTCACTGACTTCTCTCCCCTCATTACCAACTAAGACAGAGGCATTTCTACCACTTCGTGTTCTCTCAGGCATTTCATCGAACACTTCACCCGCACCAAGTCTCTGCCTCCCACTATCCTGCAGAAATCTCAGTTTCGAGTACATATTCATCAACGCATTACCAGTATACAAATCAAAATCCAAACCCACCCTTATAATGTACCCATGAACGGACTCCCCCAACTTGAAATCCATAAGCAATGCACAAGATTTAAGAAGAGAAGGGAAGACATTGTGATCTGGGTATAGCCCAGAAGCCAGCATTCGAATAAAAGAAGCCAAGGAGTGATGAGGAAGGCCATGAGAAGTGTAGCAACGGATGATAGATTTCCAAGCGAGAGCTGGAGGGAAATGAAGGGTGTTGAAAAGACGGAGTGAATCATCGAGAAGATTAATGTGGGAGTAGAGCGATAGAACAAGGGAAAGATTGGAAAAAGATGAACCTGGAAATTTGAGGACTTGGGCGTGGAGTTGTTGAGCCTGGGATCGCGAGTTGATGGCACTGGGATTCTTGAGGAGAGTTCTCACCAGACCCTCAGTTGAAGTCCTCATCGTTAGCGATGCTCTATAGCAACCAGCGCTTCAGTTGGCATCTGTTGCTTTTTTTTGAGGGGCCAAAGAAATTATTCAAACTATTTTTACAACGAAAAATTATTGAATAAGTGGATGCCTCTTTTAATTAATGACTACAGATTATCATTTCATATAGATTTGATTTTGAAGTATTTTTTGGTACTTTCTCTCATTGAATACATTCAATCGTATAAAATTACAAGTCACATCGGTACTCCAATATTTCCTGATAGTTTCTTTATTTTACATAGTATTACAGAATATGTAACAAATTAAATGATGATCAAATAAATCATCATATTAATGTGTGGATTATATTTTTAATTCTAGTTTTAATATACTCTATCTAACTTTAAAAAATGTATTGATTATATGAAAGTGTTAAAAGTTGATTGGATATTTTAATCATTAACAGTTGCAACTGCATAGTCATACTTATGTCAACGCAATTATATTAGAATTGATATTAGGCTTTCTTGACCGTTTGGCCGATGAAGTTGACGACACAATATTTTCGTCCGACTTTTTTCGACGCTTGTTGCGTTGGGAAAATCTACAAATCTTGTAGTGTAACATGCATAATTACAATGTGATAAATTGTTTATAGATATGGCGGAACATAAACTTAATGGCATGACATTTTGTCTTAACGAAGGAGATGTTGCAATCAAATTGATATGGGACAATATTCATGAACATGAGGTTTGAATCACCTCACTCCTTGTTAAATTTGAAAGAAAAACAATCACATTGATCTTCGAGATGGAGTCTTACCTCTCATACCTCTTAACTTTGTCGAACCTCAAACTTTAAATTTCGTGTTTTAATAGAATATTCACTCGTGACTCGAAGATTCACAAAGATTTATTATATAAATAGGATTCGTGTTTAAATGAATCAAATGAATAACAAGAGGATCCTAACAAATACGTCAAGCATATATTATTTGATTTAATGAATTAAAAAAAAAATAGACAACAAATTATATTTCGACTTTTCAAAAAAAAAAAAAAACAAATTATATTATGAAAGTGTAATAAAATAAAATTAATCAAAGGTTATTAGTAATAAGTATTATATGGGTCGTACCTTCTAAAAAAAATAATAATAGTATGCATGTACTTGTACGTTGTACCATATATCTCGATGAGTTGATATAACCACACAAATATTTGTTAACTAAGTAGATTAGTTAATGAGTATTACACAATAATGTTAAAAAACCTATTTACATGTGTTAAACTCTATTAATTTTTAAAAAACAAAAACTTATTAACGTGACTATATCTATCAAACTTTGAAGGTCATTATACTTAAAATTAATTAAAAAAAAATTAAAAACCAAATTAAAAAAATAAATAAATTAGGGGGTCAGGGCCTTCTAGTCTCTCAATAGCTTCGTCTCTGGTTGTTGACCAATACTTCATTTTCTTTCTCCCTTCTCTGAGTTTTCTGTTTGGCAGGTAAAAAAAATGAGAATTGTCAATTTGAGAGATTTTTTTTAATATTAGAAATTGTTGTTAGAAGAATGAAGTAATTTCATTATTATATATATATATATATATATATATATATATATATTTTTTTTTTTTTTAATTTAAAATATAATGTATTAACTAGTTAAATTATTCTTAAAAAAAAATCAAGATAAACATAATTATATATAATAGATGTTATTAAAAAAATATTTAAAAGTATAAATTAGTTAGATACTATATATGTGAAACTAATAAAAAAATAATACTAATATTTTAAAGGTTAGGCGTATTTATATATATATATTTATTTATTTATTGAACTATATATATATATTTTTATTTTTACTTGAGGTGGGAGATTGAACCTAAGACCTCATGGTCATTGGGCGATATATTATGCCGGTGAGTTATGCTCTTGTTGGCATTGGACTATACTCTTAATACTAATATTTCTTGGGTACTGTGAATTTGAGAAACTACCTCTTGTTTTTTCATGATCTAAATTGTCAAAAAAAATTTTGAGTGATCTCTAATTCGATTTGGTATGTTGGGAGCTGTTCACACGAGATTTCGAACGAAGGATGGAAATTCGACACGTGTAAATGAAATTTGAATTTGATTTAATTGTATTGTATGTATCAGTGCGTAGTGGATTACAATCTCTAATGTTTGATCATCTGATTCTTTCTCTCTCAAATGTAAATGTGTTTCGAGGGCTTTGCAGCTTGTTCTCGATGTTAGATTTGTTTCGAGGGCTTTGCAGCTTATTCTCGATGTTGAATTTGTTCTGAGGGCTTTGCAGCTTGTTCTCGATGTTGAATTTGGATCGAGGGCTTCGTAGCTTGTTCTCGATGTTGGGTTTGTTGGCTTCGTAGCTTGAGGCTTCGTAGCTTGTTCTCGATGTTGGGTTTGTTTCGAGGGCTTTGCAGCTTGTTCTCTATGTTGAATTTGGATCGAGGGCTATGTTGAATTTGGATCGAGGGCTTCGCAACTTGTTCTCGATGTTGAAGGATTGTTCAGTCTTCCAAGGATTCAGGGAGTTTTCGTTGTTTGGGAATTCTCTCTGAGCTCTAAGGAATAGAAATTTTCTGAACCTTGAAAATGAAGAATGAGCTCTCTATTTATAGAGTTCTCATGGATCTAATGGGCTTGGGCCTGGATCCAATGGGCTTGGGCTTGGATCCAATGGGCTTTTGGCCAAATTGCCATTTAAATAGCTTTCTGGCCCGATTCGATTTCGAGCCCAATTGAGCTATGACCGAATTTGCTCGGCTAAGTTTATTCGATCCGCCGACCATGATGAAGACATGTGGCGACCGCTGATTGGCCGAAATTTCTCGGTCAACAGGAGCATCTCTAAAACATTGTTGAAATTGAAAAATATACATTTAAAAATAAGAAATTCAATGAAAATAAAGTTATATTATTTAATATTTTTAAATATGTATTTTGAGCATATATAGAAATTGAATCTTAATTTAACAAATTATTCAAAAAAAAATTTGATAAAATATTTATAAATCATAAAATTAGTAGAAGTTACTTACTAAATATATTTAGTTAAATATAAACTATTATTTAATTAATTTATCAACCTGTTTTATGTTATAAATTTTGTATAATTATTATTTCACAAAGTCATATAATTTATAATATATTAATATTATAAATACTTTAATTTAACAAAAATAAATTAGTTTATAACGCGAAATACTATATTTATTAAAAAAAATTACTCTCTAAAAATTATGAATTTTAAAATTTCAAATTAAAAATTTAGATACATTAAACAAAAAAATATTATTATTTTTTTCATAATTTATACTATTTATTTTGGATTGCAGAATCCATAAAATAGTTTTCACAATAAATAAATAAATAAATATATATATATATATATATATATATATATATATATATATAGTTAAGGAGTGGAGTTGGATTCTACGAAGAGCGGTAGAGACGTAGATGATATCATCACGACCTCTCCTTTTGATTTCTTTCCGTCCGTTATCAAGTTGGGTTAGGCCGGAAAACGAAGTTACGTTCAAAATTTTAGCAGTAGTCTCTATTTATTAACCCCACAAATGATCATCGAAATTCTCGTTTTACTCAAAAGATTTTTGCTTCGATCTATATTTAAAAAAATATATATAATTGAGATTGAATGTCAAATATGAAAACATACCACGTAATTTGAATGACATAGACATACTATACAAATTCTAATTGGTTGGTTGAAATTCTATTCTCTGTAATTAATACTCATTAGTTGTTGGAAAATTTTGTCTAAGTCCACTTGTAGCTAAAAAAGACTCGTACAATTCTCTCTAAATTTACTTGTTGACATATGGTATGAAATTAGTATCAAATGGTTTGAATGTTTCTATATTAAAAAAAAAAAAAGAAAAAAAAAATCCAAGCAACAAATAATTTGTAATAGACATGAATGTTGGAAGAGAAGTCTTTGCCTGCCATTTAAGACCATTTTGAATTATTTATTCATTTATTATTACTTTAATTAGATGCAAAACCATATGAGGAGATCTCCATGAATCATGGGAACCCCATCAAAGCAAGTCTTCCACTACAAAAATAAATAAATATATATAAATAAGAAGTCCATTTTTGCCCCTTTTTTTTTAGAGTTAACAAAATTTTCCTTTTCACACAGAAAGTTGAGCAAAATTTAATGTGAACGGTATCATATTTAATGAAAAAATAGCGAAAGCAATCACAAGTATCTTGACAAAGTCTAATATTTATAAAACATGCAAAATTGATCTTAATCATCCAAATCAAATGTACTTTATCCTATAAATGTAGATTCCGCTTTGCTATAATTAAGCACGTTGAAATGTGTTTTGAAAAAATATATTATTATTATTATTTCCAATTTTAAATAAAATAATAATAATAGTAATAACACATCATAGAATATATATTTTCAGAATTTCAAGAATATATACTTAAAATTAAAATTGCTTCTCGAAATATTTAATTAGTTTTTTCGTTTTTCTACTTTACCTAAAGTAATATTATCAAAAGTTATATAAACACACTCTTAATCCAACTCCTAAGATTGACTCTACCTCAAATATTTATATCAATCTTTTTTTATATTTAAAATGACTACTTAAATCAAGTAGGTCGTAATAGACTTGTTTTTAAAATGTAGATATAGTTTATTGATTTGATCATTAAACTATACATTCCAAATTCTCCAATATATTATTATTAATATTAATTGGGATTGGAAAATGGGAGGTTGGATTTTGCATGCGCATTGAAAATGGTAATTTTTTTTAT
The DNA here is from genome assembly GCA_028017165.1 of Herpetospermum pedunculosum. Taxonomy (NCBI): domain Eukaryota; kingdom Viridiplantae; phylum Streptophyta; class Magnoliopsida; order Cucurbitales; family Cucurbitaceae; genus Herpetospermum; species Herpetospermum pedunculosum. Next base: position 74,325,343 of record CM051525.1, read on the forward strand.
TTTTATTTTTAAATATAACTTAAATTGTCTTTTCTAGATGAGGTTGAAAATTAGGGTCATGATTGAGTGCACTGAGTTTCATTTTCACTTATTAAATTACTATAGAAAAGTTTCCACCCATTTTTCACTTAGTTACAAATAATTAACAGGATAATACATATTTAGTTAAACCACCTAGTTATTCAATTCAAAGAAAAGAAAGAGAGAACTATTCAATTTTTTAAAAATTAAATGAAAAAAAAATTAGAATTAGGTTTTAGGTGTTTAATAAACAATTCAACTGATCTAACTATTAAAAACTAAGAGGTCTTAAGTTCGATTCTCACTTCAAATATTGTAAAAAAAAAAAAAAATCGGTTTATTTTTCACACAAATATCATCTTTTCCTTTTAATTTAAAATAAATTTCGAAAAAATCATCTTCTAAAAATAACTGTTCTAATTAAGAACATTTAATTGTGTAATTAAACTTTGATTAGGTATTATCCCTTCTGAGTCAAAAGTCCAAAATCCCATAATTACAATCATTAGAGCTCAACTATACGGGTGTTATTATTATATAACCCAACAAATGATATTGGGACTGAAATTTTTCAATTGTGCGCATACAAATGAAAAGAAACAATATTATATCAAATGTTTTGATCACTAATCTATGCATCGCTATCAAAATATAAGTTAAGTTTTATAATTATTTGATTTTAAAAAAAAAAAATTAAGCATATAAATACTATTTTATTTTTTTATTATTATTATTTAGAAAAAATTACATTGCTCTCTCAAATTTTATTTTGGTACTAAACTTTTAAACTCAACAATTTTAGTTTAATCCGTTTTTTTTATCTTCGTTAATTTCTATTAAATTCAACGAAAAGTTAACGTGACCTATCTTTATTTAAAAAAAATAATTATTAAATTAAAAAAATAAATCTTTTTTTCTCTCTCCTCTTTCTTCTCTTTGAATTCCTAATGCAAACTTTAGAAATAAAATTGTTGAGTTTGAAAGGTTAAAGACTAAAATGTTACCAAACTCAAACTTGATACATTCAAACTAAAACTTGTTTATGTTTATAAAATTTTACTAAAAATTCAAATATTTGGTTGGAAAAGATTTGAAAATTATCTGTAAAGAAATTTAAAAAACAGCTAAACAAACATAATTTTAAAAAATGAACAACAAAAGAAAACGAAATACTCACCCAAGTAAATAAATAAAGCACGTAATGAATGACAAAGTGTGAAGTCATATTGAATATCATTTGGAGTGTTTACAAATATTTAAATTATAATTGTTATTAATTGAATTTGAAAAAGAAAAGAAAATGTGAGCATAAAATTAAAAGCCATATAAGCTTTGTCCATACATGGTCCCACATGCTATTAATTTAGCTTTAGGCCTACGAACGGCCTACCCCAATTGAACACCCAAAGTGACCCTTTTGACAGTTCAAAATAACTCCACAAAAACATGGGTTGCCCAACTTTTCTAAAATTACTTTTTATTACCTTTACTTACATCAATTAGTGTTCCTAAAAAGTTGCATTGAATAATTCAATTAATCAAATCTCTATGATAAATTAAGGGTTGATTTAGTGATCATAGAAGTTTTTGAGATTTTAATATTCTCTTAGAAGGAATGAGTTCAATCTTTGATAGCTATCTACCTAAAAATTGATTTCGTACAAATTTTTTTGGTAGCCAAATATTATAGAATCAGGCGGTCTGTCCCGTGAGAATAGTCGAGGTGCGCGTAAACTGGTCCAGACACTCACGAGCATAAAAAAAAAAAATGTGATTGAGAGAAATATAATTGTGTTTGTAAAAAAAGTAGTTAGTGACAGGAAGTGAGTATATCAATAAGTTAGTGAAATAATGCATTTTGTTGCCAACATAACTCACCTGTAGTTGATACATGCACTCCCTCTTTGAGGTCGAATGTTGAAATCTCTTTACCTCATTTTATGTGTTAACAAAAAGATTAATAATAAGAATGCATTTTGTTCTAAGTAATAGTAATAATAATAATGCATTTATAAACCGTCAAAACAAGAGTCTAACTCAATGAATTAAAAATTAGTGACCAAGAGATTTTAGGTTTCATCTCCACATGTTTTGAGTTATTTAACGACTCTATTTACTTATTTTGATTTTTTTTTAGAGAAAACAAATTGAATTGTAAAAACACATAAAAAGCTTTTTTTTCTTCTAACTATTTAATTTTTTTATGATTAAATTCTTAAATAAATATACTCTTAATAAGTATAATTTTTATATTAAAAAAATACTCTTTTTTATAACATTTTGGGGTGGGGGATTGAACCTAAGACCTCATGTCCTTAGGACCTACATCATGTCATTCAACTATGCTCTTAGCTTGTTGGCGAAAAAAAAAAAATACTCTTAAAAGTATTATTCTTCAAATTTGTGTAAATTTGGAAACTCCATTAATCAATTCGACAATAATTCAATTAAATTTGGGTGTCTAGGTTAAATTGCAAATATTAAAAAATAGAGTAATTATTCAAAAGATTAAATTAGTTTAGTTGTAAACTTTTAAGTTTGCACATAAATTTGTGAATTTTAAAATATATTTTCTCTAAACTTGTAATATTCAATCAAATTTTGGGTGTCTAGGTTAAATTGCAAATATTAAAAAATAGAGTAATTATTCAAAAGATTAAATTAGTTTAGTTGTAAACTTTCAAGTTTGCACACAAATTTGTAATTTTAAAATATATTTTGTCTTTAAACTTGTAATTTTGTGTCCCGTAGATTTTTATTTTAAAAGTATATAATGTCTCTAATTAAGCGTCTAATAAATTCTTTAAAAAAAATGCCTATAATATACGAATCAACTTTTAATTTTATATGAAAAGGACTCTAAACTTTTAATTTTATATACAATTTTTAACAAAATATTTAACGAGTTAATGATTTATTAGACACAAAGTTAATAGTTCAGTAACCCTATTACTACTAAATAGAAAGTTTAGAGATCTAGTAGATACAAGATTAAAAATTAAGAAACCTATTAGAATTTTTTAAAAAATCGAAAATTTATTAGACACAAATTTAAAATCTAAGAACTAAATTTATATTTTAAGATATTCAAAGTTATATCAAGAATAAGATACATCATATATCTCCGAATAAAAATTAAATACAACATTTTTCTTTTTCTTTGTAAAGATATTTAATTAATGCAGAACCCTTGAACTTTTAGTTACAAAACACCGTTTCTACTATAGGATTGAAACTAGGACTTTCACTAGTCGATTTCAAGTTGAGCTAAACTTTTGACTAAATCCTCGCTACTGAGTTGTTTTTACCCAATCTATATGATTAATTAAACCCTCAAAATTAAAGAATATTGATCCGTTTCATAAAACTTGAATCTTTTTTCTCCATCATCGTCTTAGTCTTATCCAATCTTTTCTTCTCTAATGAAACAAACAACCTTCTTCTTCAGGCCAACGAATCCAATTTTGACAGTTCAAATATTTTTGTAAAAAAAAATCAGACCGACCATACTTAAGTGAAGTAAAAATTGAGTCCAAAGTGCCTACAAGTTCTTGAGACAAGACGAAATAGCCTAGAATTGGGATGCAAAGTTTGGTAAATTTGATGAGAGGTCTAATGGCGGGTAGTTGAAACTTGAAGCAGCCTTCAATGATAGATTTCAATTTTTCTCTCTCTCTTCTTACATCACAATTTTCAACGATATCCACAATGTCAAAACTGATTACAATTAAACAAACGTATATTGGTCAATTCTCTCTTCCTCTTCCCATTTCAGCCTTTTGGGCTTCTATAAATCCCATCTTTTCATCTGGGTTTTCCCACAATTCTCTCAAACAAAGACTAATCAAGTCCAACTTCTCTGCTGCTTTCTTTCCTTCAATCCAATCTTGAATCAATCATGGCAGCTGAGATTGCAGGATCAAGCAATGGTAACCATACTGTTTCTTTGAACATCAAAGATGATCCCACACCCCTCACTACCAGACAACCACCAGATTGCATCTCTGTACCTTTCCTTCAAAAGGTATTTTCCCCTTTTTTTTCTCTCTCAAAATCTTGTATTGCAATTCAGATTATGACAAACCCATTCTCAAGCTTTGGTTGTTTTTTGTTTTTTTGGTGTGGAATTATAGTTGATTGCAGAGGTTGTAGGGACATATTTCCTGATATTTGCTGGTGGAGCATCGGTGGTTGTGAATTTGAGCAAAGAAAAAGTCATCACTTTTCCAGGGATTGCAATTACTTGGGGTTTGGTTGTAATGGTGATGATCTATTCTGTTGGTCATATCTCTGGTGCTCATTTTAACCCTGCTGTCACCATAGCCTTTGCCATTACCAAGAGATTTCCATGGAAACAGGTCAATTTAACCAACCACTCTGCTAATTTCCATATATTTCTTCTTTCTTCAACGTGGGTTTGCTTTAATTTCGTCAAATTCTTCAACCCCACGATTACAATTAACCTGTAAAACAACAAAAGCCAAACTTTTCCCCATTTTTGGTGATGGTTAGGTTGAGAAATCCCTCTAAAACAAGCTTTTATCTTTCGGAATGAATTTTCTAATGATTAAAGACATATTTAAGAGTGAATTTTTCCAAATATGAATGGTTGTCCTGATTTTGATTTTGATTTTGATTCTGATTCCAAAGCACAATACAATTATTGTTGCAGGTGCCAGCTTATGTGATAGCTCAAGTTCTTGGATCAACATTAGCAAGTGGGACACTTAGGCTAATATTTAATGGAAGCCAAGACCACTTTTCTGGGACTCTCCCAAGTGATTCATATTTGCAGACCTTTGTGATTGAATTCATTATCACATTTTACCTCATGTTTGTAGTATCTGGTGTTGCCACTGACAATAGAGCCGTTAGTTCTTCTTCTTCTTCACAATTAACTCGAATTATAATTCTTTAACTCTATATTTGATCATATAATTGATTTATGTTGTTTATTGATCTTATATTAGATTGGTGAACTTGCTGGACTTGCTGTTGGTGCCACAGTGCTTCTGAACGTGATGTTTGCAGGGTATTAAATTATTTCAACATCTTCCAAAAACTATTTAATTTGGCGATATTATCAAGGGATATTCTTGAACAATGACAATTCAAACCAATACTTATTAGGCTTTAATTAATGTTATTTTAAGTAGTAATTAAGCTATTGGTAATTTGAGATGTTGTTTATTCAGGCCAATTACAGGAGCTTCTATGAATCCAGCAAGAAGTTTGGGACCTGCTATAGTATCAAGACAATTCAAAGGGTTATGGATATACATGGTAGCTCCAATTTTTGGGGCAATTTCAGGTGCTTTGGTGTACAATACCATTAGATTCACAGACAAACCTCTACGAGAGATTACCAAAAGTGCTTCTTTCCTCAAATCACAAGGTCGTAATGGTTCATCTTCAGGAGGTTCAAGATGAAAATTTTCTTGTATTTCAAAGTTTATTACGTAGAGATGGCTTAGAGAGGAATTAGGAGAATCCTATTAAACTTGCTTTGTTTTTCCAGTTACCTAATTGTTATATAGTTTTAGTTTTAACCAAAACTAGATTGATGTTGGACTCACGACCAAAACTAAAGAATCCCACATTTGGATAAGCATAAGTCCAAACTTTGATGTCTGCCTCTGAAAATTTTCTCGTGAATCTTGTTTGTCCCTGCACAACTTACTTACTTTAAGTTGTTTCAACATAGCTAAATTATAATCGGCTACATTAAAATTACCTTGTGGGAGATCCGTTTGATATTAAAAAATTGCTCAACAAGGACAAGTGGAGAATGCTGGTGTAAACCAGAAAAGTTTGGATAGAGCCGGATCTAAATGTTGGCTAATTTTTTAGAAAACTATAATAATAATAAAAAAAAAATTATTCTATTATTCTAAAATCTATAAAGAGTTTCGTTTTCTATCAAAAGAAAGAACCCTGTTTTTTAAGACCCACTCTAATAATCAATACGAGTGGTTGAATTTAGATCCTATTATGATATAATGTACAACTTAATAACTAGGAAGTCATAGGTTCATTTTTTCCACCCGTACATGTTATAAAAAAAAAACTTACTTAAGTTTACGTAAAAGAAAAAACAAATCAAACCTATAGTTTGATGATGACAAATTAATGAAACTAAGTTAAAAGATTATTGAGTTTTTGAATCTCTCAGATTATTAGGGTATATTTGGAAGTAGTTTTGAACCGGCTAAAATCATTTGTAAGGTTCAAAATAATTTTGAAATATATTTTTAATAATTCAAAATTCATTTAATAATTTAATTTTACACTATTAATATTCCAAAACTGTATATAAGGTTTTTTTTTTCTTTCTTTTTTTTGGATTCACCTAAAACGAAATTATTATGATTTAAGATAAAAAATTTATTTGCATATACCATTTTAATTCTACTTCATTTCATCGTTTTTTTTTAGATTAATTCCTCAAGTTTTTTAAGAAGATAATTTATTATGATTGTATTAACTTAACAAATATGTCCTTTTCAAAAAAAAAAAAAAAACTTTACAAATATTTCTAAAATTAACAACTATATTAAAAACTTGAAATAATAGAGATAAGAATATACTAGTGAGGAGAGAGAGTGTGGAACAAAACTTACTGGTTTGGTTGTTGACTAATGTTTGAAATATAGGAAAGAGAATAAAAGAGAATTTTCTTATTTTAAAAAAGTAAACCATTATCAAACATTCAATATGGTAATCAAGATTTTTTATTTTTTATTTTTTATTTATTTATTTTTGAGCTCTAAGAAAGATATTTCTTTATACGAAAGTGTGTGCAATGAGAAATAATTATTAATGAAAATATTTGTATTTATTTATATTTATATTTTATTTGTTCTTGACTCTCTCTTTCCGGTGTTTGTTTCTAATTGCACGCAAACATAGGAAGCATTTTCTTCGATCTAAGTTGTTTCTTACCAATTCCAACTCATTTAAACCCTCCAAAGTTAGAAAACATTTTATCTATAGCTTAAAAATAGGATTGTATGGTTTCATCCAATTTTAAAACATATCTAATCAAACAACATTCTTCAAGTCAAATTTTTACCTGTAATAAAAACAATAAAAATAAAAAGGAAAAAAGTCAATTTCTTACCAAAATTGGTAAATTAGATCAGAAATGCTTCATATCTCTCTCTTTCTACATATCCCGTTTTTTATTTCACAATTTTCAACAATATCCAATCTACAATCTCAAATTGATAAAAATATCATATTAACAATGTAACAAACAAAAAACAAACATACATTGGTCAGTCCTTTCTTCCCATTTTGATCTTTTGAGTTTTTATATATTGCAACTGTTCTTATGTGTTTTGGCATAATTCTGGGAAAGAAAGACCAAGAAACAAAAAATCTTAAGAATCTGGCATTGGCTTGGCTCTTTTCTTCACATTTTCATCTCATTTCTAAGTTTGCTTTCTTCCTCCATCAATTATGGATGAGAGTTCAGGATCAAACAATGGAAACCACAGTGTTTCTTTGAATATCAAAGATGATTTTGCAGCGGATTGTGTCCCTGTACTTTTCCTTCAGAAGGTATTTGTCTTTTCTCTCTCTGTTTTTGGTTGATTTGATTTACTTGAGATTTGAGATTGTGAATGGTTGATTTTTTTCTATTTTGTTTTGGTGGAAACAGTTGATTGCAGAGGTGATGGGGACATATTTCTTGATATTTGCCGGGGAAGCTTCAGTAGTGGTGAATTTGAAAAAAGATGGAGTTATCACTTTCCCAGGGATTTCAATTGTTTGGGGTTTGGTTGTAATGGTGATGATCTATTCTGTTGGCCATATATCTGGTGCTCATTTTAACCCTTCTGTCACCATAGCCTTTGCCATTACCAGGAGATTTCCATGGAAAGAGGTAAGCTTTTTCACTGCTGTAATTCTTGAACACCACAATGTAAAACAAGAACCCATTCTTCCAAACTAATAAATGATTCAAATCTCGAAGGGTATGCTAATTCAATTCAAATTTGTTGCAGGTGCCAGCATATTTGGTAGCTCAAGTTATTGGATCAACATTAGCAAGTGGGACACTTAGGCTAATATTTAATGGAACACAAGACCACTTTCCAGGAACTCTCCCAAGTGACTCATATCTGCAGACCTTTGTGATTGAATTCATAATCACATTTTACCTCATGTTTGTGGTATCTGGCGTTGCCACTGACAATAGAGCCGTTAGTTCCTCTTCTTCTAGAATTTCGTTTGATCAAACTTTCTATGTTTATGTTAGTTGAAACCACAAGAAATCTTCCATGTTGGAGAGCATTAACTAACTTACCTTCCTTTATCTTACAGATTGGTGAGCTTGCTGGACTCGCCGTGGGTGCTACTGTACTTCTCAATGTGATGATTGCAGGGTATTCAAACCAACATTACACTTGACTTTTATATCTTTTACCTAATCTTTTCATCCTGCAAAGCAATTAAGATGAACGTTGATGTTATTTGAAGTAAAAAACTCTATATTTTATCTGGGTAATCTGATATACTATTTTTCAGGCCAATTACAGGAGCATCCATGAATCCAGCCAGAAGCTTGGGACCTGCTATAGTATTTAAACAGTTCAAAGGGTTATGGATCTACATGACATCACCTATTCTAGGAGCAACTGCAGGTGCGCTAGTGTATAATACCATCAGGTTCACAGACAAACCTCTACGAGAGATTACGAAAAGCGCCTCGATCCTCAAAAGTCGTCAAGGCACCCATGAAAACCATTTACCTTCTCTTTGCATTGATGACTGATGTGCGAAGGGTTATATCAAAATGGCCATTTTCATTTTTTCTTTAATGTAGTTTAGAATTTTCTGTAGATGCGCTTTCAGTTACCAAATTGTTCGACTTCTATGTATCAAAAGATATGGAAATGAACACATACTTGATTTCACATGAACTAGATTGATATTTGGACACACGAGCAAAACTAGGAATACGAATACCGCATCTGGATTAGAATGCACAGATTACATGCTTCAAGTTTACTTAAAAAAATAAAATAAAAAACAATCAAGCAATGATGAGAAATAAAAGGTTCCAAGTTAAATATTCTTTGAGGTTTTGTATATTCCAAATGAAACCTCTTTCCGCGCCAATGGTGTAGCGCTGATAAAATCGGCTTAACGGTTAGCAGAACTTCAGTCTAATGCAGGTTACCACAAGACATAGCCTTAAAATTGTTCGTGCTAAGTTGAAAAGGTTTCTAAAACTGTACATATATAAACATGATTTGCCTACTCTTTTATCATCATCCCCGTTCACTTCGAACAAACAACATACAAGTTAACTCAAAATAAATAAATAAATAAATAAAGGAATAAATAAAGGAATTGGTCATAAATACTAACTATGTAACATTCATTATTAGAGCAACCAACAATGTTGGAATTGTTGGGTTTATACATCAGCAACAAAATTCTAATTCATTGAACATTTCGATCAGATATCCAGGGTTATCTAACCTTGTGCCTAGATATCGTTGCTCGTGAAGCTTGCATTAGAAGATCCATCCCTCCTCCTTCTAAGAAGGATTATAGGTTGACAACAGACCAGCGTAAAAGGCAACTGCATCATTAATGATGTCATGCTAATCCAGACATATATAGTCTTCCTCCAGTACCATATAATCCTTTTAAATAGGGGAAGTTCAGATTCAACGATTAAGTATGCATCGTATATTTCAGGTATACCAACACCATGATTGAACTCTGCTCGCTGTAAAATTGTAACCCGCAGACAGGTTGTCGGTATATTACCTTCGGTGAAACCTTTAAGCTTCAGATCCAGAGTCCGAGACTCTGATATATAGCCAGTAACAAGGGGTGCAAGCTTCAGGATAGTCAGTAAAAGGCGAATGGGCTCACTTTTAAACTGTAACATGCATGGATCACTTGAGCTTGCAAGAATGTCACCACTAATAGAAAGAAAGTCTACTCTTACCTGCAGCATAATCATCAAATATCTCACAGGGATTCACATAATGCACATTACCCAAACATACTTGCATCCATTGATGATACTGATAACTAAAAAATATAATTTTCTTACAAATTAAAAAGTGGTGAGGAAGTTAATAAAACTTGAAATAATTCAGAGAAAAATATACCATAGAGGAGAGAGAAAGTGTGGAACAAAACTTCCTTATTTGGTTGTTGACTAATGACTAGATGTTTGAAAGACAGGAAAGAGAATAAGATAAAATTTTCCTATTTTCGAAAAGTAAACCATTATCAAACATTAAAGGTAGTAACCAAGATTTTTTTTTTCTTTTTTTCGACGAGGTCTAAGCAACAAATTTCTTTATTCGAAATTGTTTGCAATGATAAATTATTATTAATGAAAATATTAGATTAATGAGAAAAAATGTGTAAAGAAATAAGTTAGTGAAAGATTATGTCGAAAGATAAGGAAGAGGTAGAAAAATAGATAATATGTGTAGAGAGACTATATATACATGGCAAAATACATAAATTAAATCTAGAACAATTTAAAGTATATTTAAACTAAATTTATGCAAAATAAAATAAAATAAAATAAGTTATTTGTTCTTGACTCTCTCTTTTAGGTGTTTCTAACTGCAAGAGTGCAGACAAACATATGAAACATTTTATTTCAATCTAGGGTTGTTTCTTACTAAATCCAACTAATTTAAACCCCCAAAATTGGAAAACATTTTATGTATAGCTTAAAAATAGGATTGTATTGTTTCATCAAGTTTTAAAACATATCTAATCAAACAACATTCTTACCTGTAATAAAAATAATAAAAATAAAAAAGGAAAAAAAGTCAATTTCTTACCAAAATTGGTAAATTAGATAAAAAAAATGCTTCATATCTCTCTCTTTCTACGTATCCACCTTTTTATTTCACAATTTTCAACAATATCCAATTTACAATCTCAAATTGATAAAAATATCATATTAACAATGTAACAACCAAAAAACAAACATACATTGGTCAGTCTTCTCTTCTCATTTTGATCTTTTGAGGTTGTATATATTGCAGCTAATCTTCTGTGTTTTCTCATAATTCTGGGAAAGAAAGACCAAAAAACAAAGAATCTTAAGAATCTGGCATTGGTTTGGCTCTTTTCTTCCCATTTTCATCTCATTTCTAAGCTTGCTTTCTTCCTCCATCAATCATGGATGAGAGTTCAAGATCAAACAATGGAAACCATAGTGTTTCTTTGAATATCAAAGATGATTCTCCAGCGGATTGCGTCCCTGTACTTTTTCTTCAGAAGGTCTTTGTCTCAGTCTCTCTCTGTTTTTGGTTGATTTGATTTACTTGAGATTTGAGATTGTAAATTGTTGAATTTTCTGTTTTGTTTTGGTGGAAACAGTTGATTGCAGAGGTGATGGGGACATATTTCTTGATATTTGCAGGGGAAGCTTCAGTAGTGGTGAATTTGAACAAAGATGGAGTCATCACTTTCCCAGGGATTTCAATTGTTTGGGGTTTGGTTGCAATGGTGATGATCTATTCTGTTGGCCATATATCTGGTGCTCATTTTAACCCTTCTGTCACCATAGCCTTTGCCATTACTAGGAGATTTCCATGGAAAGAGGTAAGCTTTTTCACTGCTGTAATTCTTGAACACCACAATGTAAACCGAAAATCCATTCTTCCAAACTAATCAATGATTCAAATCTCGAAAGGTATGCTAATTCAATTCAAATTTATTGTAGGTGCCAGCATATTTGGTAGCTCAAGTTATTGGATCAACATTAGCAAGTGGGACACTTAGGCTAATATTTAATGGAACACAAGACCACTTTCCAGGAACTCTCCCAAGTGACTCATATCTGCAGACCTTTGTGATTGAATTCATAATCACATTTTACCTCATGTTTGTGGTATCTGGTGTTGCCACTGACAATAGAGCTGTTAGTTCCTCTTCTTCTAGAATTTCGTTTGATCAAACTTTTTATGTTCATAATAGTTGAAACCACAAGAAATCTTGCATATTATAGAGCATTAACTAATTTACCTTCGTTTATCTTATAGATTGGTGAGCTTGCTGGACTTGCCGTGGGTGCTACTGTACTTCTCAATGTGATGATTGCAGGGTATTCAAACCAACATTACACTTGGCTCTTATATCTCTTACCTAATCTTTTCATCCTGCAAATCAATTAAGATGAACGTTGATGTTATTTGAAGTAGAAAACTCTATATTCTATCTCGGTAATCTGATATACTATTTTTCAGGCCAATTACCGGAGCATCCATGAATCCAGCCAGAAGCTTGGGACCTGCTATAGTATTTAAACAGTTCAAAGGGTTATGGATCTACATGACAGCACCTATTCTAGGAGCAATTGCAGGTGCGCTAGTGTATAATACCATCAGGTTCACAGACAAACCTCTACGGGAGATTACGAAAAGCTCCTCGTTCCTCAAAAGTCGTCAAGGCACCCCATGAAAACCATTTACCTTTCTCTCTTTGCATTGATGACTGATGTGCGAAGGGTTATATCAAAATGTCCTTTTTTTCTTTCATGGACTTCAGAATTTACTGTAGATGAGCTTTCAGTTACCAAATTGTTCGACTTCTATGTATCAAAAGATATGGAAATGAACACGTACTTGATTTCACATGAACTAGATTGATGTTCGGACACACAAGCAAAATTAGGAATACGAATACCGCATCTGGATTAGAATGCATAGGTTACGTGCTTCAATTTTACTTAAAAAAAAAAAAAAAAAAACAACCAAACAATGATGAGAAATAAAACGTTCCAAGTTAAAGATTCTTTGAGGTTTTGTATATTCCAAATGAAACCTCTTTCCGCGCTATTGGTGTAGCCTTGATAAAATCAGCTTAATGGTTAGAAGAACTTCAGTCTAATGCAGGTTACCACAAGACATAGCCTTAAAATTGTTCGTGCTAAGTTGAAAAAGTTTCTAAAACTGTACAGACATAAACATGATATGTCTGCTCTTTTATCATCATCCCCGTTCACATCGAACAAACAACATACAAATTAACTCAAAATAAATAAATAAATAAAAGAATTGGTCATAAATACTAAATATGTAACATTCAGTATTTGAGGAACCAACAATGTTGGAATTGTTGGGTTTATACATTAGCAACAAAATTCTAATTGATTGAACATTTCGATCAAATATCTAGGGGAGCTTGTTCTTATCTACTCTTGTGCCTAGATATCGTTGCTCGTGGAGCTTGCATTAGCAGATCCATCCCTCCTCCTTCTAGGAAGGATTATAGGTCGACAACAGACCAACGTAAAAGGCAATTGCATCATTAATGATGTAATGCTAATCCATACATAGATAGTCTTCCTCCAGTACCATATAATCCTTTTAAACCGGGGAAGTTCAGATTCAAGGATTAAGTATGCATCGTATATTTCAGGTAATCCAGTACCATGATTGAACTCTACTCTGCTCGCTGTAAAATTGTAACCCGCAGACAGGTTGTCGGTATATTACCTTCAGTGAAACCTTTAAGCTTTAGATCAAGAGTCTGAGACTCTGATATATAGCCAGTAACAAGGGGTGCAAACTTCAGGATAGTTAGTAAAAGGCGAATGGGCTCACTTTTAAACGGTAACATGCATGGATGACTTGAGCTTTGTGATTGAATTCATAATCACATTTTACCTCATGTTTGTGGTATCTGGTGTTGCCACTGAGAATAGAGCCGTTAGTTCCTTCTTTTCTAGAATTTCGTTTGATCAAACTTTCTATGTTCATATTAGTTGAAACCATAAGAAATCTTGCATATTGGAGATCATTAACTAATTTACCTTCCTTTATCTTACAGATTGGTGAGCTTGCTGGGCTCGCCGTGGGTGCTACTGTATTTCTCAATGTGATGATTGCAGGGTATTCAAACCAACATTACACTTAGCTTTTATATCTCTTACCTAATCTTTTCATTGTGCAAAGCAATTAAGATGAACGTTGATGTTATTTGAAGTAAAAAACTCTATATTCTATCTGGGTAATCTGATATACTATTTTCCAGGCCAATTACAGGAGCATCCATGAATCCAGCCAGAAGCTTGGGACCTGCTATAGTATTTAAACAGTTCAAAGGGTTATGGATCTACATGACACCACCTATTCTAGGAGCAACTTCAGGTGCGTTAGTTTATAATACCATCAGGTTCACAGACAAACCTCTACGAGAGATCACAAAAAGCGCCTCGTTCCTCAAAAGTCGTCAAGGCACCCCATGAAAACCATTTACCTTTCTCTCTTTGCATTGATGACTGATGAGCAAAGGGTTATATCAAAATGACCTTTTTTCTTTCATGTACTTTAGAATTTACTGTAGATGAGCTTCCAGTTACCAAATTGTTCGACTTCTATGTATCAAAAGATATGGAAATGAACACGTACTTGATTTCACATGAACTAGATTGATGTTCGGACACACGAGCAAAACTAGGAATACGAATACCACATCCGGATTAGAATGCACAGGTTCGTGCTTCAAGTTTATTTAAAAAAACAAAATAAAAAAACAATCAAACAATGATGACAAATAAAAGGTTCCAAGTTAAGGATTCTTTGAGATTTTGTATATTCCAAATGAAACCTCTTTCTGCGCCAATGGTGAAGCCCTGATAAAATCAGCTTAACGGTTAGCAGAACTTTAGTCTAATGCAGGTTACCACAAGACATAGCCTTAAAATTGTTCGTGCTAAGTTGAAAAGGTTTCTAAAACTATACAAACATAAACATGATCTGCCTGCTCTTTTATCATCATCCCCATTCACTTCGAACCAAGAACATACAAGTTAACTAAAAAAAAAAAAAAAGAATCGGTCATACATACTAAATATGTAGCATTCGGTATTAGAGCAACCAACAATGTTGGAATTGTTGGGTTTATACATCAACAACAAAATTCTAATTGATTGAACATTTCGATCAGATGTCCAGGGGGGCCTGTTCTTATCTAACCTTGTGCCTAGATATCGTTGCTCGTGGAACTTGCATTAGCATATCCATCCCTCCTCCTTCTAGGAAGGATTATAGGTCGACAACAAACCAGAGTAAAAAGCAACTGCATCATAAGAGATGTCATGCTAATCCATACATAGATAGTCTTCCTCCAGTACCATATAATCCTTTTAAACAGAGGAAGTTCAGATTCAAGGATTAAGTATGCATCGTATATTTCAGGTATACCAGCACCAGGATTGAACTCTGCTCGCTGTTCAATTGTAACCCGCAGACAGGCTGTCGGTATATTACCTTCGGTGAAACCTTTAAGCTTCAGATCCAAAGTCTGAGACTCTGATATATAACCAGTAACAAGGGGTGCAAGCTTCAGGATAGTCAGTAAAAGGCGAATGGGCTCACTTTTAAACTGTAACATGCATGGATGACTTGAGCTTGCAAGAATGTCACCACTAACAGAAAGAAAGTCTACTCTTACCTGCAGCATAATCATCAAATATCTCACAGGGATTCATATAATGCACATTACCCAAACATACTTACATCCATTGATGATGCTGATAACTAAAAAATAGAATTTTCATGCAAATTAAAATAAACACCAACTGAGGTCAATAATATATAGACGATCATGTGCAGTTGTGATCCTAAGCAAGATTCTATAAGCCCTGATCAACTCACCATCGTCATTCCCATATAGTTGGCAAACTCTTTGGATGTTCTCTAAGAAGTTAATATTCGGTTGTTTTTTATACTCAGACAACTGAAACCACTGCTATATGAGCTTTATTTTTGTTGCAGGGGGATTCTCTGTCTTGAACTTATTTCTAATGTGGCATTTTCTTGTTTACGATTCATAATTCATGGAACAATAATGCAGAAAAGAACCAATGCACACGATTATACAACATAGATGTATAAACCAAAGTTTTAGCAGCCCCAATTTCATTGAATATTATGCTACTATTCCCATTTCATTCTCTATCCAACCAAATTGATCGTTGAAGCTTAGACAAAATGATTGATTCTCATCTTAGAAGTTAGAAGCACACTTTCTTAGTAGTTTCTTCAACTGAATAACTGCAAATCCCATCGTCCGCAACGCTTATGGTTACAGGGCAGGCAAAAAGGGAATTGGGTTCTCATTTCCAATCTTATTCATTCGAGTTATGTCATGATTATATCAAGTACACTTCTTGGTTCCGAGAAAATAATATCACTCAACTTCAATGAAGATCAATGCTTCAGCAAACGTATCAGAAAATTATGTTTCTTGTCATAATTAAAAAAGCATACTCCTTTAACAAAATGAATAAAGACATACCTGGAAGACCCCAAGATTTCTGTTATATTCAGACTCTGGCAGTGTTAGTGAGACAATGACCTGCGATTGATGATGAGGAGGAATAACCCATGACTGGGTCTTCCCACTTACGACATTTTCTTTACAATTCCGACTATGAAGATCATTTGAATCAGGCAAGATTGGCATTAAAGCCTCAGGACTGTGTTTGGTGTAGTCAAAATTCAATACTTCTCTCATCTTGATAGGCTCCTGAACTAAGAACCTCATCAAAAACCCACTAAATATAAGCGCCGAAATCAACAGACCACACAAAATGATACAAACATAAGCCGACCACAACAAACCCCACACACAGCGGAGTGTAACCTTCCAAAGAGACTTGGGCTCCTTAAACCGTTCAGATATCAAAGGACCAAACACAGCAAAAACAATTTCCCAAACCCCAAACAACTTTCCTATCACATATGCTCTCCCAAGCTTAATTGCTCGAAAAGGATGGAAAACAAACGTGTAAGCAAGATATAAGAACCACAAGGGAAAACAGATACTGTAAACGAAGAAGCTAAGTTGAACCCCAATTGCCTTGATCAGCAATCCTGCAATCAACACAAGTAAGTTTGAAGAAGAATCGCCGGATTCCGCCTCCGAAACGCCCAATTCGCCGTCCGAGTTATTCTCCGCGGTAGTCACCGTCGATACCTCACTCTTCTCTTCATTTACGCTACTCGAACCTCCCGACGAGCTAAGTTGAACAGAAAAAGACTCGGATCCCTCGAGTTTCTTTCCATCGTAATTAAAATTCCGGTGAATTTCTAGGTTTTTGTCTTCGGGGCTCAACTTCATCTTCACCGAGTCGTCGATTGTACTTGTTAGGGAGCTGATAGAGGAATCTGAACTGGGAATCTCGCAGCCTGCGATTCTGCGGCGAACAGAGGGCCGACGGCGTAATGAATTGACATCGGAGGGGGCATCCTCGTACGAGAATTCGGGCGCCGGTGAAGTGGAAAGTTGAGGTTGATCGGTGACGGAAGAACCCTCCGATGGGAAATCGTCGAGAGCGTCGGAGAATTCATCATCTTCTTCGTTATCTTTGGGGTCGTGGGATTCCATTACCCAGATGGTGTATCGAAATGCGCAATCTAAAACCAGGACATTGGGTTTCTTACAATCTTCAAACTCATCCTTCTCAATTTTCAGAATTAAATACACAAAATTCCAATCAACTTTCTCAAAATCACAAAAATAATAATCCGTCTCTAATCATTTATATCATTCATTTTTTTTTTTTTTTAAATTCATCCTTCAATTTTTTAAATTATAAATTTTACTAACTTCTCAATTAAATCTTAAAAAAAATATATTTTATTAAAATTTTATTAGGTTCAAATTTATGTGTGGGTAGTATTTAATTCTTATCCACATTTGTTTAAATCTCTTTTAATTTTAGCAGCGGATTGAGATATATACTTTATACTTTCGACTAATATATTAGAAATTCAAATTTATTGGTCTCCCATGGTGAACTCAAAAAAAAAAAAAAAAAAAAAAAAATACAACAATATAACTTTTTTTCTAACTTTGGCTAAATGCACTTGGAAATATATAATTTATTTTAAAACTTAAGCTTATTAAAAGTTAAAGATAATAATACTTATTTAAATTTAAGGTAAAAATTGTAACAATCATCTAAACTTAAAGATGTAATTTAATAAAATACTAATTATCGTCTCAAAGATTTAATTCTGCATCACGCAATTATTGAACTAATAAATTATGAGAATATTGATAAAGTTAAAAATTTAGAATATAAATTTGATATTTTGATTTTCTTCAAAAAAAAAAAAAAAAAAAAAAAAAAAATTGAAATAATTGCATGATTATAAGATATTTTTTTGAAAATATGTTATGTTTTGCTATATAAATTTATGTCGACTGTATAGTTCAGGTAGACAATATACCAATTACCATCGCAAAAGTCAATTCTCTAGTCACATTATTGTGCCTACTATCTCATAAAGGGGAGGTTTAATTCTCCTACCATATTTATTATACTAAAAAAAAAATTAAAAAAAATTGCGGATGATGCAAGTCATTATTTTTGGTCTATCACCATGAGAAACGGGTAAATAGGCCCAAAAGTTAAGCCTACTAGGCCCATCCAACAACATCCATTTGATTAGTAGATGACAAAACCCAAGTCACCTGATTGTCATAACTCCATGCAGCCACCGACCAAAAATCTAGGATTTGAATTCTCACTATTTTTTTTTTCTTTTTTTATAAATGCAGAACTCTCACTATTTATAAGGTTTGATTTTTCTTCTTATTGAATACAATTTGTAGTATGGTTCAGCTGACATATGTACGTGTTGACGACGAAAAGATCTGTTCGAATCTTTCCACTCCAATATACTAAAAAAATACTTGTAGTACGAAAATTTACAGATAACTAACATGAACATAGTTCAATTATCGTAACGTCTACGAAATTATAAATTCAGATGATTCAAAAATCTCATACATGACTTTTCACATCAAAGTGTGGCTATCTTAATATATGTTAGAAGCAAAAAGATTTCACAAAATTAATGTCACGTGATGTATTCAAAGCAAAGCAAATTGGAAAAGAAAAAAAAAGTTGCAGAGAGTCAACCCAGAATCCTCCATATTCAATTCTGCTCAAATTGACACAACACACAAAAACGCGTTATTTGTTTTTGGAATTGAAATAATTAGAGTCAAATTTATGTGCCTCTGCCTCTCGTTGGAACAAGAACAACAACCGAAAACAATTACATCAACAATGACAAAGTCCAACCTGTCCCACCACTACCAAATTAATTAATCTTCTTTATTCTCTTTTCTTTAAGAATTTATGAAGAAAACAAAAGGGTATAGATAAATAAACAAACCCAAATCAAAATTGAATCTCTTTTTCTTTCCTCAACTCCAAGGAAGGGAGTAATGGGAATTTTCCATTGAAAGCCAAGTTAATTTTTGGTGTTCTTCTCCTTTGGGCTTTGCCTCTTCCTCTCCTTCACTAATGAAAGATCCTCGCACCACTCACACAGCTACTTCTACCATGGATGCTTTGACCACTACACTTTGCAATTCCATCGGAGCTTTAGGGCGTGGCTTTGATGTCACCGCCGATATTCGCCTTCTTTACTGCAAGGGAACACCTGGGTCGAGGCTGGTTCAGCTCGATGATGGCCATAGCAGGGATCTAGTTCTCTCTGATGGGGTTGTGGTTCCCAATGTGCTTGATGATGTTCAGTGTTCTTCAGATACCAGGGCAACCGAAAACGTCCCTGTTTGCAGCTTCCACAAGGTGAATTTTCAGCTCTTTTTTCAATTGCTCCTTGTTTTTACTTTCTTATGATCAACCCTTTTCATCCCTTGTTGTATTTTCCCTTCCTGAATGCTTATTTATTCAATTTTTGTTCTCTCTCTTCAGCTTGTTTGCATCTCATACTTGATTCGTTACTATTTAGGCACTACTCTTTTTGCACTTTTTGATCTCTACTGCTATTGTTTTTTTCCTGTACATATATGTTTCAATCAATCTTTTCTCCTGTGGTTTGATTTTTGGTGTTCTTTTGTGAGTCTTAAGTTCTTTAGATTAACCCATATTCTCTCAGCTTTATTATTCTGTTTAATCAAATTTTGTGGCATTTCCTTTCTTGAGCTTCTTGGCTGCCCTTATAGTGCTTGCTAAAGCATAAACTTAGTTAGAACTATTGCATTACATTATGAAAGTTATTTTTGAAATAGTTGTAAGTTTGCAACTTGATCAATGATCAAAAGGCGGCTACTGTAAAAGAGAACAAATCAGAAATGAAGTTAAAGGTTCAATCTAAGTTCAAGCAGCTATGTGAATAATGTTGGTGCAATTTCCAGACTTGATGTTGCTACTGAGTTGTAAAAGGCATAGCTAACAAGTTATTGATTTATGTTTGAACGACGCTTTCTGGTTTGCATTTACTTTTGATTTTAAGTTAACTCTATTAAAAATTGATGACTTTTCGTCTTTAAGTTTAAAGGCCTAATATGTTCCTTTGATGCCTGGAATTCCAGATGGCAGAATACTTCAATCAGAAATCAGATATAACAGGAAACATTCCACTTGGAAGCTTTAATGCCATGTTCAATTTCAGTGGTTCATGGCAAGTTGACGCTGCAGCTACAAAATCACTTGCTATGATTGGATATTTTATTCCTCTCTTTAAGGTTGAATTGAAAAACTCGAACTTAGTTATACGTGAGGATATCAAGCGTGCTGTCCCTTACACATGGGATCCTGTGTCCTTGGCTAGGTAAGCTATCTATTGTTGTCTGTGGTTGGATGAACTTTGCTCAAAGTTCATTACTTGGGAGGAATTAAATTTGAAGTAGATCACTTCATCTTCCAGATAAATAAAAAGTCCATATAACTCTTTCAATATTTTGAGCCATGAGATAATGCATATTTCCTGGCATATATAATATGCATTGATACTCTCCTCACATCGAGTAGGGCTGCCTTGCATGTGGAAGAGTGGTTTTATTACTGGAAACAGGAAATGGACACTTTCATCGACCTTATTCATGCTTTGAAATCATGTTAAATCACCGTTCCTTAAGCTTACGATGTTGTCGCCAACACGTTTAGAAAGCACTCTTATATTGATAAGTAGATAGTCCAATATTTGAAATATTAAGAGTGATGCCTTTTTTTTTTCCCTTCTCTATTTTAAAGGCAACTTATTATCATGTAGTCTTGGCAAATACATTGTGTGTTGGACAATTCACCCTTGTAAGTTTTTAGAGGTTAGGGTGACAATGCGGTAAGTTGGTCCCTGTCCTGCATATGCCCTTGTAAGTTTCATAAATAGTGGTGACATGATAATAATTTGTAACTGGGACTTTTTTTCCTTCATCAGTTTTATTGAAAATTTTGGTACGCATATTATTACATCAGCAACTATTGGTGGAAGAGATGTGGTATATATCAGGCAACACCAGTCATCTCCCTTGTCAGAGTCCGAGATTGAGCACTATGTGAAAGAAGTTGGGGAACAGCGATTTCTTGACTCAAAATGTCAGTCAACTGTTGGCCCCTTGAGTTACAAGGATAAGGCAAGTAGAAAAAACTTTTTACTGAAGCAAGGTTACTGTTCAGTTTCAGTGTATATATCTTGAGGATCTCAAGGAGTTGTCATCGTAAACCGTCCAAGTTGTTTTTCACCTGGTTTAGTAAGCATATGGGATGCTATGCTCCTATTAGCTCGAGTTTCAAAAAGTAAATGCTCATGATGGCCAGTTTCTTGCAGGATGTTACTGTAATTTTTAGGAGAAGAGGTGGTGATGATCTTGTTCAGAGTCATGCCAAGTGGGCAGAGACCGTGAAGTCAGCCCCAGATGTGATCAACATGACGTTTACCCCCATCGTCTCCATGCTTGAAGGAGTGCCTGGTGTGAAGCATTTAGCCCGTGCTATTGACCTATATTTGGAATGTAAGTACACTTCTATAAGTCTTTTTTTGAGCTGAACACTTCTGTTAGTCTTGACATAAAAATGTGTTTCAATGGTGGCAAACGGATTTATATTTTTTTCCTCTCTTGTTGGGGCGGATGACTTGTCCTGCTCATAAGTTGTACCATAATTGCAGTGCGTTTTTTGCAAAGGTTTTATGTTTTTCTTTATTAAGAACGAGGAAACTGAGAAACAAAAAACCAATTTCTTGTAATCAAATTTAAAAATTAATTTGCATCTGTATTAATTTGCTTAAAGCTGTGCAGTAGTCATTAACCGCCTTTAAACTTGATGAGCTTAGAAATTTGAAGCGGTTTTTAGATGCTAAAAAGGGTCAGATTTGTCAATTCTCTCTCCCTCTTTTGACATTTTAAAACGTAGTCATGGTTGCAAAATAATAATTTTTTCTAATGCAATTCATTTCAACAATCTAAAACGCTGCAAACAGTATGATGTTTGATAGTGCATCTTGTAGGTCTTAGTCTCAGTTTTGAACAAAGTTAGTAATGAGAGTCTCCCTTGAATTTTAAGTTTCTTTAGAGGCTCGTCTAATAAGTTCACAGATCCCTTGAACCATGGCTCTAAACTTGGTTTCTGTGCTTCCTGCTAAAATATATTGCTGAGTCTCTGTTATTCTCACAGACAAGCCCCCGATCGAGGACCTGCAATATTTTTTGGATTTTCAAATTGGTAGAGTATGGGCTCCTGAACAAACTAACCTGCAAAGAAAAGAGCCCTTGTGTCCATCACTTCAGTTCAGCTTGATGGGTCCGAAGCTTTATATCAGCCCCGATCAGGTATTCTCGATCTCCTTAATTCTAATTTCTACTGGCTTCAAAATGAGTTTGTCCTTGTCTCTAAATTGGATGGGGTTCTGCTGATGAAGTAAATGTATGAAAAGTTAATTACTGTTGCATTTTTGCATTGTTCAAGTTTAAGGTGCTTCCATGGTAATAGAGAGTAGAGACAGTGTTGTAGGGAAGTCAAAATTTACTGATAGTGTTCCACACATGGTTGTATTTTTTGATATTGTTATAGGAAGTTGCTTTCTTTAGTTTTCGAGTATACGGGGAGTTTCAAATCGATATAGTCTTGGAGACCATTCCCTGAAAGAAATTATGCCTTTTGTCTTGTGGAGTACTTGTTTGGTTCCCATTCCTGGACAGTTGGGGATGTACCTCCTTTTTTGTATTAAATTTTTGTGTTTCTGACACTAATACAAATGATGATATCGAGACAATAACAAACTTTATTTCACTGTCTGATCATGCATCTCATGTTATTGCAGATTACGGTTGGCCGTAAACCTGCAACTGGTCTTAGACTTAACCTTGAAGGCTGTAAGCAAAACCGACTCGCTATCCATCTGCAACATCTGGTGTCACTGCCAAAAATTCTCCAACCCCATTGGGACTCACATGTTGCCATTGGTGCTCCAAAATGGCATGGCCCTGAGGAGCAGGATAGCAGGTGGTTTGAACCCATCAAATGGAAGAACTTCTCACATGTAAGCACTGCGCCCATAGAGTATACAGAAGCCAACATTGGAGACTTGTCTGGTGTTCACATCGTGACTGGAGCGCAGCTTGGTGTTTGGGACTTTGGTGCCAAAAACGTACTATATCTAAAACTTCTTTTCTCGAAAGTACCTGGCTGCACGATTCGGCGATCGGTCTGGGATCATAGCCCCTCCACCCCTGCTACTCCATTGAGGTCTGATGGTGCCTCGTCATCTTCCAAAACAAGAACTTCCGAAGATAAAAAGGAAGACAGTTCAAGTAATGCTGGAAAACTCGCAAAAATCGTAGATTTGACAGAAATGTCCAAGGGACCCCAGGATATTCCAGGTCATTGGTTGGTTACTGGGGCTAAGCTCGGTGTCGACAAAGGAAGGATAGTATTGCGCATCAAGTACTCGTTGCTGAACTACTGATCGGTTCCTTCATGGGGTTTCCCTTTACAAACTATAAACAAAAGTGGAGCATTTTTTTGCACAGAATTCATGTGTTCTTTTTTCTTCTCGTCCTACATTGTACATCTTATTAGTTTAGGTTGTAGCCATTTTTTTCTTATGTTGATTGTCACAATCATTTAATTATAGCCTTGTTCTTGTTGTATTCATCACAGTCGTTCTTGTTAGAGGACAAAAGTTTTGTTGCAAAATGATAATTACAAGTAGGATTAGAAAACACCATTTTCAATTTCTTGTCAAACATAGATATGCTGTTAGAACTTGGGAATGGCAACAACCTCTTCTCTCTCTCTCTATATATTGTATGATATAGAATATATATAGATATAGGTTAATCCACAAGTTTAATCTAAAACTTTTATGGTTCCGTCTAAAATGAACTTAAAATTTATTAAGTGTCTAATAAGTCATTAAAAGGTTAAAATCTATGCTTAATAGGTCTTTAGACTTTTAATCTATTTCTAATATGTCTTCTTTAACATTTTTCAAAATTTCCGGATATATTAAACATGAAGTTGAATTTTATGTCTAATAAATTTATGAATTTACAAAATGTCTCAAAGGATTTATTACTATTACACAAAAATGAAAGTCCTGTTTAAAAAGATATATTAGACACAATCTTTAGAACTATACCTGTAAGTCAGCATATGATGTAATGTTGTCAAACGTCCCACATCGGCAGAATTGTGATTGTGTTGTTTGTTTTTAATTCTAATTTTGACATTAGTTGCCGCCGAGTTCAGTAATGTGGGCTTGTAACCCTAATGGGGGCATTGAAATGGTTGAAAGCGGGTACGACCCATCGAGTAGGGTTTTCTTGAGATTAAATAATCGGCCCGCCCATTCTAAGTTAGGAGTCGGTAGTGTTGGGCTTTGGGCGTAGGCCTAAGGTCTCCTTGCCCTAAAGGATGAGGAAACGGCGCGAGGCTGGTTTCACAGAGCAGCGTTACCTCCCGCTTCCTTCGGTAGAAGGTTAACGGGCCGATTCTCCTGGGCCCAATCAAAACCGCTGGGTAGTCCCCTCGCCTAACAACCATTTTTTTTAATATTATAGGAATATTATTAACTTTGACAAAAGAGGTTTTTTTTTGTTATATTTTATCTTTCTTTTTTTTGTAATTAATTGTTATATTTTATCTTGGGGAAGTGGGATTGCTTAGTTATTTATTATTATGGTATAGTTTAAAAATATTTATTATTAACAACATTGTTTTTTTAAAACTTAATTTAAAAAAATTGGTAGTTTTTGCATGGTGAAATCAAAACACGATTACTTTATTATTATTATTATTTATTTTGAAGACACAAAAATAATCAATTAAAACACAATTTCTTTATTATTATTTTTTTAAGATAGAAAAGACAAAACAATGATTAAAATAAATGTTGTAGGATCCACGATTGTTCCGTGAAATTAATAGAAGTGCGAGTAAGCTCATCTAGACATTTACCGATAAAAAAAATAAATTAAAACACCATTTCTTTATTATTAGTTTTGTTTTGAAGACACAAAACAACCATTAAAACACGATTTCTAGAGCATATATATTGTTGAAATGACAATTTTACACGTGGATAAAAACTACAAATAATTTTGAAATTATCATTTTCAATTTAAATAGTTTCAAATCTACCATACATTTACAATTTTGAAACTAAAATATTTTTATCCTTTTCTCGGAAATATAAAGTCACTACTTTTTTGGTTCATTGGCACTAAAACCAATTTAAAATGCCATGCGAACTTTTTGTTTAAAGGGGTCAATGGTATTGGTAAGTAATGCTAGAGACC
Source organism: Herpetospermum pedunculosum (assembly GCA_028017165.1). Lineage (NCBI taxonomy): Eukaryota > Viridiplantae > Streptophyta > Magnoliopsida > Cucurbitales > Cucurbitaceae > Herpetospermum > Herpetospermum pedunculosum. The sequence goes on from CM051525.1 coordinate 74,350,927, forward strand.
AAAATAAACAATTTTTTAAATCGCAAGTTATTTTGTAGGACTTCAAAACTCAAGAACTAAATGAAAATTTATCTCAAATCTCAATGATCAAAATACAAAATAGTATTATATATATCTTTTAAGAATATAATTCTTAGAACTATTTTTGTATTTGAAGTGACAATGATTTAGAAACATATTTAAATGAAAGTAATAAAGAAAATGATTTTGAAAGCAAAAACAGAAATGTTTTAACTTAAACAATCTCAGATACAAAGTATTAAATTGACTAAAAACTCACATACGCAAACTACCCAATTGAAAAGAAAAAAGAGAAGAAAAAAAACCATTGAGGTGTATGTGTATAATATTATATAGCACACCGAAGACAAACTAGATGGCCTGCTGGAAAGCTAAACCATATATTTAAATAATCAGCACTCCAAACCATCTGAGATCATGATTGGTTCTGTCTTGTTTTAACTTCAGTGTCTCCTTTTCTAAAACCAACAAGATGCAACTTTTTATGACATAATTCCATACCCTACCATTGGAAAAATCATTTGGGAAGGCTGTCACATGTTACCGACAGTTTTACATGGTTAAATATAAGAGAGATAAATTATAAAAATATTTCGATTTTGTATTCAATAATTATTAGAGACATATATTCAAGATCTACATTCGACCATTTTAAAGAGACAACTAATGTGGCTGCCTCCAGCTACAATGTAGCGGCCTCATTGAATAATTTGTCCTACCATTGTGAGTCTTATATGTCTTTAGTCCGGCTAAATAGTAATAATCCAGCTTATGCCAAAAAAAAAAAAAAAAAAAAAAAAACAACTAGGGCTCTTCAAAGAGGAGATCTTAGACTAGGTCAATCTCACGATGGGACCTTTTTGGACCATTAAGAGATTGATTCTGCTTGTAATTTTGCATTTAGTACTTGTTTTAGATGTACAAGCAACCTTGCAGAATGCTATTAATTTAAAGGTTTGATGTCAACATCTTGATGGATTGAAATTATCGATTTAGTTATATCATATATGCATCATGTTGTCATGAACATAACTATACCTTCCCATGCAATACGAAACCCTTATAAATACATATATTAAGCTCAATCTTAGCTTCCAATTATAATCAAGTATACTAATTTCCCACCACAGCAGAAGATCTTAGCCAGTTCCTATGGTATGCTTGATGTTTTTCAAGTTCATTTGAGTTCTAATTGCAAGGTTTTAACTGCTAGTGGATTTTTATGCAGGAGAAGTTTGAGGTAGTTGAAGGAAAAGTGGACTGGAAGGGAAGACCAGCTTTCAAACACAAACATGGAGGAACCAAATCTTCTTTGTTAATACTAGGTAGAAAATCATTTGTTCATCAAGTTTTTCAAATGTAGTGCCAAACATATTCTAACATAACATGGGGGGTGCATGAAGAAAAAGAAAGACGACAGAGCAGGCATTTAGTTGGCTACACAAACACACACACCACTATATTCCATTGTAAATCACAACACAGTTGATTATTGCAGTCTTGTTTACCTTTTGGGTTTCTGTTGCAGTTGCATTTGGTTTCGAGAATCTAGCAAACTTTGCACTTGCAGTGAACTTGATTACGTATTTCACTGCTGTGATGCACTTTGAACTAGCCGATGCAGCCAACCAGCTGACGAATTACATGGGTACTGGTTACATTCTCTCTATCCTGATGGCTGTTCTTGCAGACACATACTTGGGCAGATTCAAAACTGTCATCATTTCCGGCTGCCTTGAGTTTCTGGTCCGTCCCCAACTTCACTGGCTTTACTTTGCTTCCCCTACCTATTACCATGAAGATATATTCTATCTAACTATAACTAATATTTTAGGCGCTAATACTGCTCATGATACAAGCTCACTACCCGAAGCTCAAGCCATCGCCATGCGATTTGTTCGATAAACATTCCCATTGTGAGACAATTGGAGGAGGAAATGCTGCCCTTCTCTATGTTGCTCTCTACATATTGGCTATTGGTAGTGCAGGTATTAAGGCTGCATTACCATCACATGGTGCAGATCAATTTGATGAAAAAGACCCCAAGGAGGCAATGCAAATGTCCAGCTTCTTCAACCAACTCTTGCTAGGAGTTTGCCTCGGTGGTGCTGCCAGTTTAACTCTAATCGTGTGGATTCAAGACTATAAAGGTTGGGACTGGGGTTTTGGGATATCTTCTGCCGCCATCTTCTTCAGCGTAGTCATCTTTATTGCCGGATTGCCATTGTACCGAATTCATATTGTTTCTGGGTCTAGTGCCATTGTCCAAATTCTACAGGTATGTTCATATTCACAAGCAAAGCAAAGAGTTCAAGGCAAATATATTCTTACTTCTGTCCAAATGAATGTTGTTTTCAGGTATATGTTGCAGCCATTCGTAATAGAAACCTTGTCCTTCCCGAAGACTCTGCAGATCTCTATGAGATTGAAATGGACAAGGAGACTGCTGTGGAAGAAGACTTTCTACCTCATAGAAACATTTACAGGTTTTGTACATGAAACATTATTTGAACTTTTTGCTTTAACAGTCCAAATAATAGCATTAAACGCTCTGATAAGCCAAATATACAGGTTTCTAGACAAAGCGGCAATTCAACAAACACCTTCTGGGCAAGTTGAAACGCCTGAAGTTTCAAACCCATGGAAACTATGCAGAGTTACCCAAGTAGAGAATGCAAAAATAATTCTAAGCATGGTACCAATTTTCTGTTGCACAATCGTAATGACCCTCTGCTTGGCCCAGCTCCAAACTTTCTCCATCCAACAAGGAATCACCATGGACACAAAACTCACGAACTCTTTCCACATTCCTCCAGCGTCACTCCCCATCATCCCAGTCGTCTTCATCATCATCATAATCCCAATCTACGACAAGATTTTCGTCCCCTTTGCTCGAAATCTCACAGGCATCCCCACAGGAATCACCCACTTGCAACGAGTAGGCGTTGGATTGGTTCTATCCAGCATCTCCATGGCCGTCGCGGCACTAATCGAAGTGAAGCGCAAGGGCGTTGCGAGAGACAACAACATGCTCGACGCAATCCCTGTTTTGCAGCCATTGCCAATCAGCACGTTCTGGCTATCGTTTCAATTCTTCATATTCGGAATCGCGGATCTGTTTACATACGTAGGGCTTCTCGAATTCTTCTACTCCGAGGCGCCGAAAGCTCTGAAATCTGTCTCCACTTGCTTCCTTTGGAGTTCGATGGCTTTGGGATACTTCTTCAGCACCATACTTGTGAAGATTGTGAACAGTGCTACGAAGGGGATTACCAGAAATGGAGGCTGGTTGATCGGAAACAATATCAATCGGAACCATTTGAACCTCTTCTTCTGGTTGCTTTCAATCTTGAGCTTGATCAACTTCTCCATCTATGTATTTGTTGCCAAGAGATACAAGTATAGAAACCATAAAGCCGCAATCTCCATTGATGACAGTAGGAAGCCGTGAGAGAAAAGGGATCGTATTATTATTTTATTATTAAGTTTGAAGAATTATGGTTATGGGTCAGTTGGTATATTATTACCTATTATATATGCACTTCGATTATTGTATGACAAATCATTTGAATGTAAAACCCTAAACAGTAAACGCTTATCTATATTTTTGGTTTCGATTTGTGAAAATTTTAGAAATTCTACATTCGACATTGTTTGAGCTTTCAAAATATTACTATTTTATCCTTAAGTGAATATAACAATTTTGAATTATAAGTGTACATACCAAAATTATTTATAGTTGGTGAATCAAAATGTGTTTGCAGGATAAAGAAGAACTTAACACTGATGTGGTGTCACTTCGAAAATTAAGTTAGCATAAAATTTGAGAGTGATTTAAATTATATAATCAAAATATTTTGGATATATTTTTTTTACCACTATACTTTTCTAGGGAGATTTAGGGTAACTGAAATCGTATGCAAGTGGGTCCTTGTTTCCAAGATGTTTGATATCACATATTTGTTTATGATATAACCGTCATCGGTAAGTCATCCTTCACAGGTTGTTCGTAATTGCAGCTGGGTCATTAAACCGTTTAATCCCTGCATTACATCTTATTCCTTAAATTCCACTGACATCTCTAATGAATAATTGATCTCTGGTCCAACCAGCAGATCATACACCCTCTCTGATTAGGAGAGGATGAGTGCGCATTGTTCAAGCCCTGAAGTCAGCTATTAAGAGAACAATCTATCTACTAACCTTGAAGAACGAGGTTAGGAGTGAATTCTGTCTTGTTATACTATGTCCCCAACTTACCTATTCGACTTTATCCCCAAGATGGTAGGTTATTGAGTCGGCGCTAATGAGTCACTCTCACCCGTACAAGTTAAAGGATACTTTCGAATAAGCAAGAGTTCATAGCGACGACTTTATCCCCAAGATGGTAGGTTATTGAGTCGGCGCTAATGGGTCACTCTCACCCGTACAAGTCAAAGGATACTTTCGAATAAGCAGGAGTTCATAGCGAGCTCAGGATTAAGCTCGAGTTACCTCGGTCTCTTCAGTAAACGGTGTTATAAAGAGAGAGCGGCTTGATTTGCGGTTCGGTCTTATGCAAACTCATTGCACAAGACGCCCTCGTTCGCACATCACCACGATTCGGATCACATCGTTTTGTACAATACAAAGGTACAAAACGAATCGCATCCAATAGTGTTACTAGGATAAGGTACTCAGCCTTATCCATATACTATATAGACCGTTTTGACTGTCTACTTGAGTCTGATCCACAATCATGTCATACATGAATGACATGAAGCTCAAATATTCATGAGACACCATGGGTTAACTCTTTATTACTAAATAAAGTGATTACAAACATAACAACATAACTTTTTACAAACCACGAGTTTTTTTTTTTTTTTTTTTTATATATATCCGTGAGTGTCCGGGCCAGCTTACGCGCACCTCGACTATTTTTCACGGGACAGACCGCCTGACCCTACAACACTTGGGTCCAAGAAAACCCGTAGGAAATTAATTCCTAGATAGATGGCCACCAAGGATTGAACCCATTCCCTCTTAGAGGGCATTGAAGTCCCAAGGCCAAGTCCCAAGGCCCTTTATGACCATTAGGCCAACCCTTGGTGGTTTACAAACCACGAGTTTTAGGACATAAAACCCAACAGTTTCAACCCTCACATAATTGTTTGAATCCAACTAACATACTCTTGTGCGAGACCCCATGCCCTTGTTTTTACGCTAAAGTTTGACCTTTCTTCGGACCATGCTAATCTTTAAGAGGATTGGATACTCTTTGAATGTGATCAACTTCTTTGAAGTTCGATCTCCTTTAGAGCATGGATCGTTGACTCTCCTTGGATGAGGGTCATGATGGATTTCTAAGGGGGTCGACCCTCCTTCGATAGGGACTACAACCCACCCTTAGAGGGTAAGCTTTTTTGGGCCTAGATTTATTCTTTACAGTATCGAATCTTTGGGTCTTTTTTAGATTTCTAGGTTGTTGATAATTTCATCTTCAAGTATGAACATAATTTAATTGGTTAAGATATACATTATCCACAAACATATTAAAGATGAGAACTCAATAATAGCTAGGTACCATGATTATTTGTCTAGCCATGTTGGGCATGAATCTCAAATCTCCCAATTGCACTCCACTTGCCACTTGGCCATGGAAACATCACCAACGTAAGCCACGTCGGCGCCACGTACAAGCAAACGTGGCTCGTTTTCGTCCCACTTTGTCCGTCATCAATAGACAATACAATCCATCTCCTCATTTTATCATCCCAGAAACTGCAGAGCGCAGAGAGAGAAGGAATTAAAAAATAAAATAAAAAATGGCGTCGAGCGATGAGCAACCGGGTCCTTTGAGAGAGAGTGGGCTCGAGCCACAGCCAGCGGGCGAGAAAATTGGGGTGTGCCAACAGATGCTCGACAAAGGCGCTGGCATGTTGCAGTCACTGAAGCCCGTGAAGAACATAAGCCAGCACGCTTGCTCCTTTGCCCTTTACGGTCACGACCTCACCCGGCAGATCGAAACCCACCATTATGTCTCTAGACTCAACCACGACTTCCTCCAGTGCGCCGTTTACGATTCCGACGCCGCCGATGCCCATCTCATTGGTCCGACTCCTCCTTAATTAATTTAATTAATTCAAACTTTATATTTTATGTATATCTAAATTAATTTCAGGCGTTGAGTATATTGTGTCGGATAAAATCTTCGAGACTCTGTCTCCTGATGAACAAAAGCTTTGGCATTCCCACGCATACGAGGTTTAAATTAACATCCTTTTTTTCTTTTTTCTGAAAGGAAGTAGAGAATATAGAATTAACACACTGGATTGAACATGGCAGATAAAATCAGGGATGATGGTTCACCCACGAATCCCAGAGATGGTAGCGAAACCAGAGCTGGAAAATCTAGCAAAAACATACGGGAAATTCTGGTGCACGTGGCAGGTGGATAGAGGGGAGAAGTTGCCGGTGGGAGCACCGGCGCTGATGATGTCGCCGCAAGCGACGGGGGTGGGAGTGGTGAAGGCGGAGCTGGTGCAGAAGAGGGACGAGTACTACAACATTTCGACAGACGCAATTAAGGGATGCAGAGTTGAAATTGAGGAGGCGGAATGGATTAATCCGCAGGCTGATTATTGGAAACAGCACGATGGGAAGAGTTTTGCCGTCGACATTGTCCCTACGGATATGAAGTTAAGGGCACCGTTTCCTTGATTAACCCTAAACCCTGTTTTCTTTTCTTCAGTTTGGTGGAATATAATAATGGTGCCAAAACTTTGGTTGTTACGGCAATCTTACCCTGGAACTACGGAAATATATGAAATTATCTTAATAAATCAATTATATTTCAATTAATATCGAGTTCAACAAGTTTAAAAAATGTCATCAGAACTAATCTATTATTATTATTTTTTATCGAATTTTCCCTCATTAAAAATGATAAGTCTGACCATTGATGTCAATTGATTTGTTAATTGTTTGAACCGATAAAATAGTCTAGACATCTAATTTTATTATTTTACTTTTTTGTAAATTTATTTTTAATGCATTGAATTTATGACTTCTTAGTTAAACGGTACCAAATTTTATGTCCATTGAATTATATTACGTTTCATAATTAATATTATTTATTGTTTGAACTTTTTTTTTTTTTACATTGGGGGTGGGGGATTCGAACCACAGACCTGTTGGTCGTCAACACATACATATGCCCATCCCGCTGAGCCATGCTCACTTTGACATATAATATTTATTGTTTGAACTTATATAATAGAGTTTTTATGATTTTTTTTAACATTCACAGGTCTACCATTTTTTTTTCTATCCAACACATACAAGTTTTAACAGAATTTCGTGTGGCGGTGGATATTTTTTTAGGTATTTTTAGAACGAAATTAGGGGTATTTTTTTTTATAATTTAGACTATTTTTTAAATGGAATTTGTAGGGATTTTTTTTTTTCTTTTTATAGTAATAAGTAGAAATAACCAATTGATAAGTATAAATAATTAGCAGTCTTAAAAACGTTTACAAATAAACAATTATGAATAGGAAAAAAAATTGAATATTACTTACCAATTTTTTTACTATATAAATAAAAGGAAAATTGTAGTAAATGACAATTTAAGACTTATTGTTTGCAAATATAGCATGTTTTTAAAAAATTTGCGGGTATAGCAATTTCTATCGCTGATATCTTATGACTGATAGAAGCCTATCGCTGATCACCTCAGCTTTTTATAGATTTTTGTCAGTGATAATAGTCTATCAGAGATAATAGTCTATCACTGATAGAAGTCTATCAGTGATATAATAAAGTCTATCAGTGATAGAAACGGATTTTTTTGTCATATTTGCAAAACATTTTAAAGTTTGCTAAATTTGCAATTAGTTTGAGCCTGGTTGCTATTTGTGCAACCAGCCCTAAATAAAAGTCTATTACTTATATAATATATAAGTAAGAGGGAAACTATAAGAGATAATAAATATAGGTACCAAATATTAGGGTAAAATAATATAACATTTTTAATATGAATTTTTTTATAAGTGTCAGCCATAGAATTTGATAAGTAATAGTTATTCTATCAATAAAGTAATTGATACGCTTATATTTTTTACAAAATTGTATCTTGTAAAATTTTGTCCATGATCATCGTTAGCAGTAATATAGATCATTAGCAGTAATATAGTGGTTTTATCTGTGACTATTATTATAGCAACTATGAGTGATGGTTATATAGTAGTCTATAACTAGTACTATTTTTTTTTTATCTTGTCCTATTTATAAAAAGAATTACATTTTTATATTTGTCATTATATTATTTTAGGCTTTAGAGACAATAATAAATATTCAAAATATTTATATTAGGAGCATAACTATGTATGTTGTAATGTTGTGTGAATTAGTGATTATGATATCCTAAATTGGATCTCACCTTTAAAAAAATATAAAAAAATCATTTCATAAGGCTTTATATGGCTAATACATAATATCATAAATGATAATATCGTTTTGATACATTCCATAATAATAAATAAATAATAATTTAAAAAAAGAAAAAGAAAAAGAGAGAGAGATATGCGCATATTCTTTTAATAAAAAAAAGGCTTGTTTCCGAAATCCGTAAGCATTGGCGGTGGAATAGGATCATAGGAACAGGAAGGATGAAGTTCTCAGAAAACGACATGTCGAATTTGAAAGTAGGTTCATTTCAGTTCAACCAATAACTGCAACTGCATTCCTCCCAAATCTCTGAGAACAGTTCAGGTTCAGCCAACGCCAATCCCATTTAAACCCAATCGGAACTTTACTAACTCCATTTCATTTCATTTCTTCCCTCTTCTCTTTCTCTTTCTCTTGCTCTTGCTCCGATGGCGAACCCAGATTCTGATGTACCGACCAACCTGTATTCGGTCTGGGCTCTTCCTCCTGAAGATGTCACGGCCAGGATCAAGACTCTCATGGCCAGCCTCAGATCCGATTTCGGCGGCCCCCAATTCGAGCCACATATCACCGTCGTCGGAGCAATCCGTCTCACCCCTGATGATGCCCTCACCAAATTCCGCTCCGCTTGCGACGGCCTTAAGGCTTATCAAGCCACCGTTGATCGTGTTTCCACCGGAAATTTATTCTACCAGTGTGTTTTTCTCCTGATTCATCCTACCAACGAGGTGCCTCCCTCTCTCCTCTCTTTTCCGCCTTTTTTTTTCTTTTCTCATTGCCCTTTTCCCTTTCAGGTGGTGGAAACTAGTTCACGCTTCTGCGGACATTTTGGTCACCAGAGTGATACCCGTAAGTTTTATTCTCTTCTCTTCATTTCTTCTTTTTTGAATCTTCTATTCACATTCAATGCGGTATCTTCTTTAAAACTTTTGGCCTTGGCTATATATTTTGTCGATTGTTAAATTCATTCATCTATCACATCGTCATCCACAATGATGAATTGTATCTGCTTTTCCCTTTCCCTTTTCTGCTGATTGTAATCAATTTATGTTATTTGTTTCCAACCAGCCTTAGAGTTTGATATCTCTGAGCTAGCTTATGTTTGAACGTTCCAATTTTACATATTTGTTGTTAGAAAACTCTTTGGATTTGGTAATTAACTTGTTTGCTACTATCCATCTTGATGATGATACCGATGCCAATTATCTGAAAAAGGGTCGTAGTTGAGCTAAATTTCTTATTTACAATCAAATGATAATGTAAACCGATTAGTTAACCATCATGGGTTGACCGGCTTAGAGGGAATGAGTTCAAACCATGGTTTTTTTGGCAACCAAATATAGTTGCATCATGGTTGTCCTGTGAAATTAGTTGGGGTGCACACAAACTAGTCCGAATACTCACGAATATAAAAAACAAGGAAAAGAAAGGGATTAGTATAATGTAAATGCAAGTAATGCATCTTTTTACCTTTTTGATTTGTATAACATCTTTACTTAGAAATTAACAGACAATCCCTTTGTACGAGATGGGCTGCTGTATAGTTCAAGTTCTGTGAAATGTTCTGCTGGAGTAGAATAATAGAATGTGGAACTATTGCTTGTTTAGATAACAGGATAATGAGGGTTCTTCTCAAATCTCAACTAATAATATGAATGTCGTCTCTGTATCAGCTTACATGCCGCATTTGAGCCTTCTGTATGCCAACATACCAGATGAGAAAAAGCAGCAGGCAAGAGAAGTAGCAGACAAACTCAATGAAGCCATTCACGGCAGCCTGAACTTCCCAGTCACTCGACTCGCCTTGTACAAAACAGACACTGGGGATGAAACTCTAAAGTCCTGGGAGAAAATTGCAGAACACGATCTTCCTTCAAGTTAGGTTCTGTTTTTATGTATGCCCCCCCTTGAAGACTATGTTCTGTTACACGGTTTACCGTCTTCTTTTTCGACAATGTCTTTATTCCTGTAGACTTCTTAACTGGTAAAAAATAAACTGTCAGCCGAAGGCCTTGTTTGGAAGCTTACCAAGCTTCGTAATTAGTTTGTTTTTGAATCTCTTTTGTTATTTAGAAAACAAGTTTGTAAAATATATATTTTTATATGAAACCAAGAATTTCATAGATGTCATGAAATTAGGGAGGAAAAACCAAGATCCAACCCAAGGAAGATTACATACATTATTGCAAGCTCTTCCAATGAGTGAAAATATTGCAAATGCTGAGATACACTTTACACCATGAGAGGCCTAAAAAAAACAGTCATGATAATAATCTATACTTTTTTCAGTATCATTGTAATATAAAGTTCAATCAAACTTGCATTCCCTCTCCCATTTTGTGGAACAAAGATTCGTCTGTTTAAATACATCCCAAGTTTCTTTATTTACTTTTGGGTCTGAAAAAGCTCGTTGATTCTTCACTTTGACATGTCTGTAAGCACAGGAACGTTCTTTTACTTCTTTGAAATGTTAGATTTATGGTTGGACAACTACCAAGTGAAGGGGCCCGGAAACTCCAACCCATAACGACTCTCCTACTTAAATTACATTAGCCCATGTCATGCCATTCAATGATATTGAAAAAATGTAACATCTATAAATGAGAGTATTAACAATTTTCGGATCAAAGTTGAGTTGAATTATACTAAAAATGAGTAATATCAATGGCGTTTAAAGTCAATTGCCAAATTTGTACTCCAATCGCCATTCCACGCGCTTAAAATTCAGACAAACTATTCGTCAATCTCAATCTGCACTCATCATTATCGCCAACCCACTGTCCTCAAAATCTTCTTCACTTTTCTAATTAATTGTTGTCCTCTTTCTCTCTCGCAAAATTTACAGTGAAGCTTTTCCAGAATCCAGAATCCAGATCCCACCTAACCAAACTGGGGGCTGGGGTTTAAGCTCCTTCCCTTTTGGAATCTAAACTTGTATTTCATTCTTCTGGTTCTGATTCTTACGTTCCCCGACGGCAATGAAGAGTCCAGTGAGGTTTAAGTTGGGGAAACAGTCGTCACTGGCGCCGGATGGCCACCTCGAAGATTTGGAGGAGCTTGTCAAGCAGCACGAAACTGCTGGAGAGGAGGTAGATCCGAGGGTGAGGTTGATGTATTTGGCCAATGAAGGTGATTTGGAAGGGATTAATCAACTGTTGGATTCGGGAGTCGATGTCAACTTCCATGATATCGATCACCGGACTGCTCTGCATATTGCTGCTTGCCAGGGATTCGCCGACGTTGTTGATTTGTTGCTCGAACGTGGCGCTGAAGTTGACTCCAAAGATTGCTGGGGGAGCACGGTAATCTAATAACCAACCACATTGCTCTCTCCTCAATTTCTATTACTAATGCGTCTTCGAAAATTTCCTTTTTCTCTCTCTCTCTCCTCTAAATTTAGCTATATACAGTAACAAACTGAAGGAAAATATGATATAAGATGATCCTGTTACTTGATTTTGTTGCATTACTTTCTTTTCTGATACAATGCAACGTGAAATTTTCACGTACAATGTTAAATTGTCTAGTGTCTCCTTAACAGCCTCTTAGGGATGCTGTACATTACAAAAACCACGATGTGATCAAACTTTTGGAAAAGCATGGTGCAAAGCCTCCGGTATGATCGCAATTTCGTAAATCTGGATGAACATTTTGGTGAATTCTGATTCATGGGTAAGGTATGGTTTATAATACAGGTGGCTCCCATGCTCGTCAAGAATGCCCGTGAAGTGCCAGATTATGAAATTGATCCTAAGGAACTTGATTTTACCAAGAGTGTGAATATTACCAAGGTAAAGTTGCATCTTTTTGTCTTTAATGAAAAGGATAGAAAATAAAATAATGATGAAAATTTGTTTCTTTTCTCTCTTATTTTTGGACTTTATATTTTGTCTTTCCATTTTTCGAATTATTTGCTCTAGTTGTTACCAGGATTTCTATTAGGCTATTAATATGCTAGTAGCTGCTTCAAATTCTGATTGTCATATATATCATCAAATTGACAAGTGATTCTCAGAGTTAGGTTCTTGTATATTTAGATTTTTATGGAGTTTATGTAATTTTGTTCTGAAATGACAGTATTTCAAGTTGTGATGAAGTGTGAGTTTACGTGTTTGATTTGCCTTGTTCATTTTTTGTAATTGATTCGTTACAGTAGCTTGAGACTTTGAATTATCTTAGACTGTTGCAATAACCAGGTTTTATTATTTCCATCTTCTGCCTTAAATTTTTTAGTCATCTATAGATATTTCATATTGGAAACACTTCCAGGGAACATTCCGCATAGCATCTTGGCGTGGAACTGAGGTTGCTGTGAAAGAGCTTGGAGATCTATTCACTGATGAGGATAAAGTGTGGGTCCTTCGATCTACTATTTAGTCTTTACATCTTTTTATAGCTCTTATGGCACTTAAACCTGTTGTGTTTGTACAGGAGAGCTTTCAGAGATGAGCTTGCATTGCTTCAGAAAATACGACACCCCAATGTGGTCCAGTTTCTAGGTGCTGTTACTCAAAGTTGCCCAATGATGATCATCACAGAATATTTGCCAAAGGTTTCTCCAATCATTCAATGTGTCAAAATAGAGTGACATATTTTGATTTAAAGCTTGGTATATTTCAAGTGGAACCTTGATTGAATTTTGTTTTGTTCTGTTTCTGATACAGGGAGATCTTGGAGCATTATTGAGTAGAAAAGGAGCAATAAAAATAATGTCTGTTGTGAGACTTGCCCTTGATATTGCAAGGTCTATATCTCTCAATTTAACGAATTGATACATACTGTCATTCTTTTGAAACTTATATTGAGCTGCTATACATAATTATTATCTAGAAATGCAGTTACTGTTATTAGGCAAGTACTAATGGAGTAGGTTCTTGCATATTAATGGAGTAGGTTCTTGTATGTTATTAGGTAAATTCGCAATATGGGTTTTAGTTTTTATTCGGCTTCATACCCTTTTGAAGAAAATAGTAAGTAGAATTTTGAAGTGATATGAAGAAGTAGCCTCAGAAATAAAACAATCAGAACACTTGATCTTTTCGGATTTGGGTTAGCTGTTGAGGAAATTTGTAACTTAATAAATCATGTGAAACCAAGCTATAAATTATGCTCTAGCAAAGAGAGATTTTCTAGGTAATCTATAAACTTCTGTCAATAGAATGGATTCACTATTAATGCATTTCACAATTCCCAAGGTTGACTTTCTTGCAGTTTTATTTGAGAATATGTTATCCCTGTATCCTGTCTTCTTTGCTTTAAATTTACTTTTCCACGTCTTGAAAAAAAAATCAGGGGGATGAACTATTTGCACGAGAACAAGCCACCAATTATTCATCGTGATCTTGAGCCTTCGTAAGCTTTTCTGTACCATAACTCATTTATTCTTAAAGTTTTTGCATCTTCATAAATGCGGAATACACGGTATTCTTTGTTGAAGTTGAGAATATGATTTTTCACCAAGCTTCTGAAACCGATGACAGTTTTTAATATTGCTTTGATCAAGATTTCAGAAATATTCTGAGGGATGATTCTGGCCACCTGAAAGTAGCAGACTTTGGAGTTAGCAAGTTATTGACTGTCAAAGAGGATAAACCTTTGTCGCGTTCAGATACTTCTCGTGAGTCTCTTCTGTCATGAATTCTGACTGCAAATTTTTGTAATTGTTCATACACAACAAAAGTGTCATTTTAGTATTCTTTCTAAATAGAATATACGGTTTATTAATGTAATAACTCTTCCTATGCTGCACCGCTGCAGCAACCCTTAATTTTCGTGAAGTCAAATGCCACTTGATATCTATTGCTTGAAACTCAGGTGTGTTATTTTCATTTATAGGAAGATATGAGGCTCCGGAGGTTTTCAAAAATGAAGATTATGATACGAAGGTGGACGTATTTTCATTTGCTTTGATTCTACAAGAGGTATATGTTCCCGTCTTTTGTTTTATTTTATGTATTAGCAGGAAAATATTTTTCTAAGATTCTGCATATTGTGGTCGCACCTGTTTGTAATGTAAGCTCACTTTCTTTAAATTTAGAGAATGGTGGCTCTTTGTTGATGCATCATTGGATGATTAAGAAAGCCGTTGAAATTATTAAAGACTTTCTTGTTCATAAACTGCATAGTATTTCCATTCCACACTGACCTCATGAAGGTTGGTTTCATGGCGCCATTGTGTTCTTATGCAATGGCCAATTAGATGCTTCTTTGAAAAACAGTTTCTTTTTAATATACGTATGAAACATAATGACCATGAAAGATTTTAAGGAGAAGTTTACCGATTGCATCCATATTGGTTTGGTTTTCGTCTCCTTTATCTATCTGATGCATAGACAGTTTCCTAATTAATGCTTTATCTTCGACAGTTTAAACATTGATATTAGTGATTTGCTATAATTTAGATGATTGAAGGCTGTCCTCCATTTCCTGACAAGCCAGACAGTGAGATTCCTAAATTGTATGCGGCAGGAGAACGTCCCCCATTTGGAGTACCACTTAAACGTTATGCAAATGGATTAAAAGAGTGAGTTCTATCTACCCAAGCTAATTGATTTTAGTTTGTCATGCGCAATGATAAATTTCGAGTTTGTTTCTTAATTTTGTCTTAAATTTTAAGAATAAGGAGTGTACTTGAAAAGCTCTTGGGTTTTACTGGATCATTTTTATACACGTGGTTCTTTCATATCGGTTATGTTTCTTAGTCTCTCCTGAATCTTCCTCATTGAAAGTCTCATTTGTTTAAAAAAGAAGATGACTATTTTATACTCTATTTTTTAAGCTCAGGATTTTAACTTCCTTTTTGTTGGGTTTAAATTTTGGAAGTTACGTTTTATAAAGTGGTAATATGCACACCGTGAGCTCTTATAGCTGGTTCTATTAGCTATCAGGCGCTCTAACTATTCTTGTTGCCATGAGAATTATTCCTAGATTCTTCTCACTTGCAAGTTGCCTTCAGACCAAATCAATGCTCCAGCCATTCATATATTCATTTTGTCCAAGTGAAAATAATTTGTTTGCAGGCTAATTGAAGAATGCTGGAACGAAAAGCCAACCAAGAGACCAACTTTTAGGCAGATAATAACCCAGCTGGAATTCATTTACAACAGATTCGGTCATAAGAGGCGCTGGAAGGTAGCTCATTGCCTCTCTGCTTTCGCTTGTCTCCCCATCCCTAGGATTGTTTTAGTGTATAATCCTTTTGAAGATGATGTAGCCAGATAAGGAAGATAAGCCACACACTTATTCACGTGGCTCTATATTTTTGTTGATTTTCTAGTTCAAGATTCATTAGATATCCTATCGTACTTGCACAATTGAGAGTTCTTTAATTTTTTTTTTTTTAATTATTTATTGTACTGAATATGAACTCTTAAGGAAACTTACTTTTGGATTCAACATAACTCATACAGGTCAGGCCATTGAAATGCTTCCAGAATATTGAGGCGCTGTTGAAGAAAGATCGTTCCCGTCGAAGCAGTTTCAATCTATCAACACATTCTTCTGCCAGCAGTATATGATTAGTCAGATTTTGGTCCAATACTGTGTTTACCTTCCCAGCTTCGTGTGATGAAACTTGTTTCACAGAAGTAACTTTCTGACAGTTTTCTAATTCTACAATTGTCATTGATTGTATACATCGTTTGAGTTTCTGGGATGAGAAACACGTGCATCATTGTTTATTAAATACTACCTTTGAATCTGTCACAAATTTCGGATTGTGAAACCCGAATCTTCAATGTTACTTTGAAATGCAAGATTATGGTTGGTTGAATGAAACGCCCTAAATATCTTTCAATTTTTGTTGATTAAAAGAAGACTGCTTCTTTCTTTCTAAAATCTATTATTTTCAGGAAACGTGTGGATGTGAAGAAATTGACAGAGAATTCATGAACACTCGAGGGGCAATTTCCGAGTTTCATTCTACACTAAATCAGATATTGAGATTTCCAGAAATTGTGGACCTTGAGATTGGGATAATTGAACAACGAAGATAGGAATTCCATTTTGTTGACTGTTTGTTGTTGATTTTTTTTTCCAGTGCACATCCAGGAGATACCCGTACCAACTGTTGCAGCTACCAACTTTTGCCAATGTGAACCATCAAATTGGAAAAGTTTGACAAACAGGTATAGGAATATGTGGCAGGGAAGTACCAAATTGTAAGTTTCAATTTCTAATTTGATCCTGTTGGTAAAAAAAATCAACTTGCTGACATCGAAGCAATTTTTTTTATTGGTAGGTTGTAAAGTTGCCAATAGCTCATTTTGGAAAATCCCAATTCTATCTCAAGATTGAAAAGACTGGTGTTGTATCTTAAGAACATCCATTCCTTAAAATCTCCATTTCCGGGGCAATCAACATTATCAAATCCACATGGGAATTCAGATTTTCTAGTTAGGTTGTTCATCACATGGCCTTGATAAACCTGTACCATTTAATTACACAACTATAAGTCTAGCAAGTAATGCCTTTTTATTATATTTAACAGTTTTCATTTTGATGCTACTGTTTGGTCAACATTTTGAATGAAATAGTACCATAATTTTTTAATTTGAAGAATTATCTGAATTTCACCTGGAAAATTAGAATGGCCACCTTCAAGAAAACACCCTTCAAGAGAGACAACTCAAATCTCATTAGACAAAGTGAACACAGGATAAGAAAGAGGAAAATAATTATCCCACTTTTCAGACCAATATTCTTATGACATGAAAATCTAGATAATGACTTGCCACTCCCTGATTGCAACAGGGCAAGCAAGCTCCATCAAATCTCTAATTTACTACAAATTGGTCAAGAGTTTTCATTGGATAATTTTCAGTGAAGCCTTTAGCAAGAAGGTGTGCAGTGACCATTATCAAAGCTTCACCATATGCCTCCTTTGAAACACATTCTCGTTAAGGTATAAAAGTACTGCAATTTTATGTTACTTTTGCAAAGGAGATCTGCAACTTATTCAGGTATAGATCTCAGCATGGTGGAAAGGAAAAGCTTTGCAGAAAAAAAGTATGCCGGTGTACCAGAGTTTCCTTCTGTTTTAAGATTGCTACTAAGGAGCTTTAGCAACTCAGGCGACTGCACCTCTGCAAGTTGGTGGTTCAACTTTCCTTTACTCTCTTCATCTATGCAATTACTGCTTTGTTTACACTTCGCTATCCCTTCTCACACTCAATTTCTATTAATGGAGTTTCATTGAAGTTGCAGGTAAAATGAAGAAGAAAAGAAACCCAAGTTTGATTAGTTGAATGTCAATTGCCATAGTTGGTAACTGGTGTAGTGAGATGTTGGCTTCATACTTTTCACAAAGCTTGGAGATTTAGATAGGATTTACATAACTGATCTATTTAGTGTCATTTTATTTAAAAAAAAAAAAGGCTTCTTTTTTTTTGGAGATCTATCTCGAGTCTGGTAGTGGCATGGTGGTAGGATTGATAGGGAATGGACTAAACGATCATAGATTAGATAGAGTCAAATATAGACCCATCACAATGCCTATGCCACTACATGTTGAACTATACGACCATTTTAGTTGCAAAAATGGACCCACCTACATCTATAATACAAACGTTGATTTTATTAAGAATACGTCAGAAAAACACTTCAAATGGTGATTCATCATAAGAGTAGGGCACATAGGAACTGAGAGCGATGTTATTTATTGATTTGTCCAAATAAACATAAGAAAAAGAAGCCAAGTTGAGTTAGCTGAAGAAATTAAGATGGTTTGATTGCAGAGATTAGAAAAATTTAAGAGGGAAGGTTGAAATACATAGGTATGGCATATGGCATTTATGGGGTTTAGGTCTGATTGCATTGAAGCCCTCCACACTCAGCCTCTTTTGAGAAATTCAAGTGCACTGCTTTTTGTGGTCCCATTTCAAGAGAATATAGAATACACTGCCTTTTTCCATTGTACTTGTTTCTAATTGCCAATTTAATCTGTATAAGGACTACAGAGAGATGGATCCCAATTGTTTGAACAAAATCAAGACTGGAAAATAAGATGAAGTATCTGTTTTTGATAAGCAATGGAAGCTGAGCTTTGATTAATAAAAATAAGGGAAAATATCAATTCTAACTCTGAACTTGACAAAGTATATCAATTTTTACCATAAAGTTTCAATTTCATCCAATTGCGCTTTGGAGGAAGTTTTATTTATTTTTTTAGTTCAACAAGGGGTGCGAGATAGAACCATTAACGTTGGAGATATTAATTAGAGTGCAATTCTTAAGATTCTCTATCAGCTAAAATTCAGGTTTTGATCTTGAATTAACCAAATAATGAATACATAGGATGTTGAAGAGAGTCAAAGCGAGTATGACTCAGCTGACATATGTATGTATTGACGACCAAGAGGTCTGTGGTTCGAATTTCCCCACTCCCAATGTACTCAAAAATAAAAAAATAAATAAAAATGTTGAAGAGAGAGAGGGAGAGTATTTGAAGTTGTTCTTTTCCTCTATGTATTTGGAAACAAGAAATTTGTGAGGTGATCCTTCATATGGGCAACTTTTCATTAAAAAGGAATTCTGCATTACTTTCTCTCTTTCTTTATAAAATAAAATGAAATAATTTGACACTAAGGTTACTGACTGTTCCATCTCCTCAAAATGGTCCTTCTGGGTAGATATGGACATGGATTTTCTTGTCCTCAAACAACCACAACATATTTCATAAACAATTTTTTTTTTCTCAATTTAGTTACCATGTCCTTTTTATTAATTCCATCCATATTTTTGTACTTCCAATTAGAAACAGACCAATCTATATCCTTTATTGTTAATTTATTAATTTAAAAGTATTGGATTTAATGATGATTTAATATGATATTTTGATTTATAAAGTAAATTCTTTAGTGTTGAGTCTCTTATGCTAATAGTCAAAGTAAACATAGCTCGTTAATTAAGCATATATTTCTTCTTTTGAGATTGAAGGTTCAAATCTTTTACTCCCAATTTGGTATACCAATTTGGTATACCGAAAGAAAAAACTAATATTTGAACATATATGTGAGACAATATATGTATTGATTGAAGCAAATGACCTTTTGGATTATTATTATTTTTTATTTTTTATTTTTTTGAGAAAAAAGCCTTTTGGATTTAGGTGATAGGTTTTATTTTCTGCATATATAAGTAGGGCCAGTCATATGTATTTTTTAATGGTTTGTGGATTTAATTAAAATGTTGATGAATTATCAATCATTCCTTGAGATAAATGTGAGTTTTATGTTATATGTTTCATCGAGTAAATTAAAGTGGTCGTTCAAAACCAACATAAACATAACTCAACCGACATATCTATTAAACAAGTAACGAAGGAGCCAAAGATTCCAATTCCTTCACTCCATATGTTGTAAAAAAAAAAAAAAAAAAAAAAAAAAAAAAAAAAAAAAAAAACTACCCCATATTTTTTAGAAAGCTTATGGGTATCATATATTTCTTTGAATTGACTGTTTATATCAATTAAAACTTGGATGTTTCCACTATAATGATCATGAAATAATTGTCTATATAACTTGGATGACTTAAAAAAAAATTAGTTCAACAATATGTGGGAGTAGAGATCCAAACATTTAACCTTTTGGTCAAAATTAAAATGTCTTAATTAGTTGAGTTATTGTTTAGATTTGGTAAATACCTTTTGGTTAAGATTAAAATGTCTTAGGCCCCCGTTTGGGGTTGCGTTTGAAGGTGATTAAAGTGATTTTTAAATAATTTTAACCGTTTTTTTGTTTGGTAAATCTGATTTTATATTAATTTAAATCAAATCACTTTTTTAATTCCTTCTTTTTCTAAAATCTGATAGAGAGTAGCTTTTGAAATTGGATTCTCAAACAATCTAGTTCCTCTTCCAACTAACTTTCATAATTCGTATTTTATCCCTCCATAACTTTCATCTTCTCCACGATCCATTCGTCAAAAACAAATTCATCCATTTTTTTTCCTACTTTCAACTCTATTTTTTTGGAAACTTTTTCCAAAGACAATTCTATCTTTTTGTTCTATAATTTTATTGAAATAATATATCAAGTAATTTAAAATGGTGGATAAAATTAAAATTAAAAATAAATTAACATTAATTTATTTTTCTTATATATTTTTTTAATTAAATTTTAAATAATAAAAATTATTTCTCACATCATTTTATCAAAATAAATTTAATTAAAAAAATATATTTTGTAATTTTAATTATTATATTAAATTTTGTTTTTAATTCTTTGAAATTATATGTTTATTTTGGTCATTATAGTTAAATCTCCCAAATTCGGTATTAGTTTACCAAACATTACCACCTATTTTTTTAGGTTTAAAATTGAAATTTACCAAACACTTATTTACTTCTTAGTACAGCTGATTTTTCTAAAAGTACCGCTAGAAGCAATTATTTTCGAAGTCACCGCAATCCCAAACAGAGCCTTAATCAGTTGAGTTGAGTTATTGTTCAGTTGGTCAGTATGAGCTTGAGTTGAGTTATTGTTCAGTTGGTCAGTATGAGCTTAACTCAGTTAGGGCACGTCTACTTCTTCTTTTGAAATAAAATGTTTAAATCTCCGCCACATATTTGTTGTATTATAAGAAAAAGAAAAAACCATGGTAGTTGTTCTTAATTTCTTGTTATTAAGAATTCGGTTCCTTTACTAATATTTTCTTTGTTTTGCAAGGTTCAGAAAAAATAAAATAAAATAAATAAAATAACTTTGTTTTGCAATCTTTGCTAATAACGTTTTAAATTTCCTTATAATCATCATTAACCTTAATAATCATGAGACAAATTATAAATTGAGCTCCACCAGACACACTTAAGAGTATAGTGAGATAGGTAAAAATTAAGAGTACTCAAACTTAAACTACAATTATGCTTCAACTATTGAAGTAAAAATTAAAAATTAAAATTAAAAATAAATAAAATGGTTCCAGCCACAAATTGGTCACATGACACATGAAAAGCTTTCGTGTCAGATTGGCCAATTGGGCATTATTTTGATTAATTACTTACATGAATATATTATTTATAATTAAAATTTTGAAATGAACAATGTTGGCAATCTCTAACTATATTGAAACCGCTAGCAAAAAGAGTCCATCAATCAAATGAGTTGTCATTACAATGTTGTCTTCCAATTTGTAAAGTTGACATATCGAACGAACCACACCACATTATTAACTCACTCCTTTGCCAAGTCGAATCATCATAATCCGACCATACGAAATCAAAAATACACCAATGTTTTAATAATAATAATAAATATATCAGAAATTGGGAAATAAAAAACAATGAGGAGTTGGCATTTAACTTGGTTTTGGAAAATGTATATGGCCCTCATCATACAATAAAATGGAAATTTTTTCATGTCTGGGATTGGGCTGAGGATGCTTCTATTATTGCCATTACAAACTTAAATTGATTTGGAAGGGTTGGGTTCAGTTAGTTTCTCATCTCACATCTCACTCACTTTTTTTTTTTTAACTTTATCAAAGATAACTTCAATATATAATACTATATAATGCACTCTGTTTAAACACTTCAAAGATTAGAGCTACTTAAAGAAGTATTTTTAAAGTGACTATAATGAAAATGTGTTACATTCTCTTAGGTTATTCTAATGAAACACACACATTTTATTCTAATATTACACCAACAAGATTACTAAGAAACCTTTTTAGCCATATATCAGAAACTATATTTGGGATTACAATGATTAATATTGTGATTATTTATGAATTCATATGAGGGTTAGAGAGAGTATTAGTTTGGGCAGATTGGAAGATAAAGAATGTTTTCCATATAAACAGCTATATGTCATTATCCTTGATTTTGTTATGGTCTTTTTATTCTCTAATTTGTGTAAAGATTTTTAACCTCAAGCTCAATAATGCAACTTATTCCAAACATCCCTGTCAACCCATTAATTATCACTTCAAAAGTCTTTTTCCTCTCTCTCTCTCTAGAAAGAGCTTAGAAAATTGCAATGCCCAAACCTTATCAGTCACCACTCACAAGAATGATTAGGGGAAAAGGAAAGATCTTTGAATATAATGGATTGTTACTTCTTTAACTTTTTCTCTTTTGTTTTGTCACCAATTACACTATACACCAAGATGAGTGCAGAACTTAGCTGTAATTGATATGTACTTCCGACTCACTAATTACACTATACACATACCAAAGTGAGTGCATAACTCAGCTGTAATTGATATGTACTTCCGACTCACCAATTACACTATACACATACCAAAGTGAGTGCATAACTCAGCTGTAATTGATATGTACTTCCGACTCACCAATTACACTATACACATACCAAAGTGAGTGCATAACTCAGCTGTAATTGATATGTACTTCCGACTCACCAATTACACTATACGCATACCAAAGTGAGTGCATAACTCGGCTCTAATTGATATGTACTTTCGACCCACCAATTACACTATACAGACAAAAGTGAGCGCATAACTCAGCTCTAATTGATATGTACTTTCGACTCACCAATTACACTATACACACAAAAGTGGATTGATATTTACTTCCGACTCACCAATTACACTATACATGTACCAAAGTGAGCGCACAACTCAGCTGTAATTGATATGTACTTTCGACTCACCAATTACACTATACACACCAAAGTGAGCGCAAAACTTCAGCTGTAACTGACATGTACTTCGGACTCACCAGTTACACTATACACATTCCAAAGTGAGCGCATAACTCAACATTGATATGTACTTTCTCCTTCGAGCCGAAGTTTTGAATTCTCCACCCCCATTCGTTGAACACAAAAAAAAATAATACACTATACACAGCACTTTACTTTACCCTTAGAAAAAAATGAAGATGGAAAATTAGAAAAGAAAACAAATTAAATACTTAAGTTTACAGCTAAAAAGTTGAACTGGATTATGAAGTTTATATAAGTAGAATGCTTTGGTAAATAACCCTCTCTGTAGCTGATAAAGGGTCATTTTCTTTACTTTATAAATACACACATCTCTTTGGCTACCTTACTTCCATTTCCCTCTTCTCTTCCCCTAATCTTTCAGAATACCAAAAGCTGTGTGTGTGTAGAGAGATTTCATAAAGACAGCAAGCAAACAGCCCTTTTTTTTCTTCTGTCTTAAAAGTTCCTTCTTCAACCAGCTCTTTTCCTCAACAGGTTAGTGATCAAAATACTAGAACAAAAATCTCAATACATGAACAAAACATTATATTTCAGTACCCCCCAAATCTCTGTGTCTCATAAAAGAAAGACTTAGATTCAGCTTCTGTAAATCCACAAAAATGAGATTGGAAGATCAATTTGTTTGCCCATCTCACAACATATATATCTTCTTTGTTCTTCCACCTCTTTTGGGATGAACAGAAGAGGGAAAAATGAAAAAAAAAATGAAGATTTGGGTGTTGATTGATGACTGATGATCTGTTTGGATTTGGATTTGGTTTTGGTTTAGGTAATTTTTACAAATAAAGAAGAGAAGATGTCAGATTCACCTCAGAGGAAGATGGGAAGAGGAAAGATTGAGATTAAGAGGATCGAAAATACAACAAATCGTCAAGTAACTTTCTGCAAGAGGCGAAATGGGCTGCTCAAAAAGGCTTATGAACTTTCTGTTCTGTGTGATGCTGAAGTTGCTCTCATCGTTTTCTCAAGCCGTGGCCGCCTCTATGAGTATGCTAACAACAGGTAAATTTACACCCCTTTCATTCTCACTATCTACTACTTTTTTACATTCTTCTCTTCTAATGTTCCTTTGTTTTCCTCTCCACAAAGTTGTAACTGATTTGAGTCTTGGAAGTTTTTAACTATGTTTTTAGGAGGAAGGGCAAGATTTTGGGAATCTGGGTTGTGTTAAGAATATAGTAATTTTTTGGAAGATTTGAGTTCTAGGAAATCAAAATTTACCAATTTTTCCTTTTTCCTTTTGCATACTCCCTGGGTTGTTTTTTTTTAACTTGTATGAGTTTGTGGGGATTTTTTTTTTCCTGAATTTTTTGCTATAATTGATGAGGTTGCTGGTTCTTGGTTTGGTTGATACATAGATCTGGTGTAACAGATGGAAAGATAGGGCATATTATGGAATGGTTAAAGGAAGGTTGAAAGGAGTAAGGGTTTTGGTAAACTTATGGTGGTCTCTGAGATCAGCTCTTTACCTTCCTCCATTGTTTAAAGTTTCTGTTTCTTTCCTTTTTACTTCCATTGTTTTTCTCTCTCTCTTTCTTTCTGTATGTCATCTCATTAGTCCAATCCTCCTTCATCTCCTTGACATTTCCTTAATAGAAACGTCAGTTGGACATTAAGAAATAGAAAGTACAGTTTCAAAAACTTTGTCAAAAGACCATATAGAGAATAAGCTTATTAGGGTTTCAAACCAAAGAAAAAAAAGGGAAAAACAGAAAAAAGACTTGTGGGTTTCCTTGAAACATGTTAACTCACCCTTTTCCAACCAATCACCTCCAAGTCAAGATTGAACTACCTAATTGGTTTCCATTCAAACCCTGAAATAAAAAGTCTCATCAGCTCTTCTTCATTTTTTTCAAATACAAGTTAACAAAATCAAGCTTTGTTCAGATTATTAAGAGGTAACCCTCTGATTAAACTTGTATTAAAGAAAATAAAAAGACAAAAACACCCTGAAACAAATTTGGAGGAAAAAAGGGGGAAAGAAAAAAAAAAGAAATAGAGGAAAAAGTTAGCTTTTCTTATTTCTACCACAAACAATCTGAGCCAATAGCAAGTCAGAAACTTTACACAAGTTTTATCTTTGTCTCCATTGTTTAGGAAATGAGGCGTCTGGTTTTAGGGTTTTGGTTCTGATTTTTGGTCTAGGGCTTCAAGAATCTTTGGTCACGTCACTCAAGATTTTCAGTTTTCAGCCCTCTGACAAACAAAAGGGTTTCTGTCAAAATTTCTAAAATGGGTTTCATTTTTATTTTCCTACTTCAGATTTCAATTCAATTTCAAGTCCTCCCCAGCAATTTTCTTTTCAAACAATACCCATTCCCCAAAATCTCTCTCTTCTCTCTTTTTAAGTCTAAACCAGAAGAGATGACCAGAGAATGGCGATCTGAAGCAAGAAGAAATTAAACAGGGCTTCTTCATTTTATCACAAATTTTGAATCTTTATACAAAAAAAAAAGTATTTCTAGAGAGAGAGAGAGAGAGAGAGATTAGGTTACGGAAATTAGTTGAGCAAAGCCAATGGGCGGGCTTGAGCATTTATCTTAATAAGACATCCACTGATTGAAATGGACGGCTATGATGTACACAGAGTTTGAGACAGAAAGCTTGCACCGCCATTTTTGTTTTCTAAGGAAAAAAAATTGGTTTTTGTGTTGTACCGAGGTGGATAAGAGGGTGCAATTAAGTTGATTGTCCAATGAACAAATGTAATCTAAGACACTTGGCAAAATCTCATCTCTCGATTTGATTAAGCCAATCATAATGCGAGATCTCTGCTAGGATGTTTCAGACAGCCAATCACCAGCTCGACGAAATTAAGGTATCAGTGCATCGGTAAAGGAAATCATGGATATTATGCTTGAAAAAAATGATATTTAATGTGGGAACTTTTTTCTTAATACTTTTTTACATTCCATCACATCCCTTGGAGAGGTAATTTAATTTTGACCCTTTGAAGTGATTTCTATCATTCATTTTGCTTTTTGTGGGGTTTCGTAAAGGATTCAGTTAACTGAGAGAGTTGGTTTAACGTGACAGTTAAAAGATGTCCCTATTTAAGAATAAAAAACATGTTTGTTTTAATGCTTTGTTTGTTTGTTTATTTAATAAATAATTTTCCCTGATCATAATTTTATTTTAATCAACGTGATTTGGTGTTAATTTGGATTATACCTTGGTTAATTGCAGTGTGAAGGCAACAATTGATAGATACAAGAAGGCATCCTCAGATTCTTCCAACACTGGATCTACTTCTGAAGCTAACACTCAGGTACATTTCAATTTCACCTAATCTACAGAAATGACTGTTCATCTCAACTGTTCAAACAATTGAGTCGAGAGGAAAATGGTAATGCAAGATGAAGAATTGATTGCTAACGTGACCCTTTGAACTATACTCATGTTAGCAATATAAGCCTAACTCAATGGTGATGACAAATATTTCTATTATCTTAGAGAGGTGGGAGTTTCGAATCTTTTTCTCCATATTTTTTTGTGTGATATTTTAAAAAAGAAAAAAAGAATTAAACATATTTAGGCTCCGTTTGATAACCCATGGTTTTTAAAAATTAAGCCTATAAACACTTCTTCCACCAATGAGTTTCTTTGTTTTATTATCTCCCTTCTACTAATGTTTTCAAAGTCCATGTCATGTCAAGTGTTGAGAACTAAAAAAATTGTTTTTGTTTTTGGAATTTTGCTAAAAATTCTAACCTTTCCTTAAAAAAGATGAAAATCATTGTTAAGAATTAGTGAGAAAATAAACACAATTTTCAAAAACCAAAAACAAATGATTATCAAATCGTGGTCTTATAGGGTTTATGATTTCAGTAAGATTGTATTCAATTTCTGAGAGAGCATTACTATGCTAATTGGGACCCTATTCCAAGATTTTCTTTTGACAGGTTCATTACATTTCTATAAGATTGTTTCTTATCCACACACACAGCAACATGTTCTAAAGGGATTGTTCTTCAATAAAACTGATGGGATTTTGGAAACCAACATTAGTTTATGAAAATGCACAGCACAAGGAAATCTAAGAGTTTGTTTGGTATAGGTCTTTACAATGTGAAAGTTACTATTATACTAACTAAAATTATGCTTTGAATCTTTAATACATATTCTCAAAAGTATTTTTGATAATTCTAATAACAATTTAAAGTATATTATAAATAATTTTAGAGAAAACACTTCATTAGTGTATTTCTCTAAGAAAAAATTATCATAAAACACTACTCTAAAAAATTATCCAAAACATGCTGAAGTTTGATAGGAATTATTAAGTCAACCACACATAAATTTCTTTGTGGTCTCAAATGTTTGGAAAAAAATTTCTATAAATTCTACAAGACTTTTGAAGAAAACAAATAAAGCCATGCACTCTTGTGTTTATTTTCATTAGTTAAAAACACTTTTATAAAAATCAAGCTTTTACCGACATGAATCTTCTCCAACTTCCCTCGTTTAGTTTGGGACGATATCATTGTTAATGCGGCCTTGTCCCATCTTTTCTTCAACTATGAGACCTTCAACCGTTAACATGTGCTAAAAATATTCTATGGAGCAACCTTTTTGGAGTCATCTTTTGGAACATTTGGCTTGAGCGAAACAATAGAGTATTCGGTGATTTTTCTAAGTCTATCTTTCAGTTATGGGAAGATATTATTATTTGTGCTACTTCATGGTGTATTAAATCTCACTTGTTTTGTAATTAACCATTGTATTCAATTGGAAGACTTTCCTTTAGCCTTTCATCTTTTCTCCAACAATGAAGTATCTTTTTCAAAAATAACTATGAGACCTCCAATATTGCTCTAAATTGGAAGGCCTTTATGTAATCGGGTTTCGATCTTGGTATGTTTCTCACATACTCAATAAAGTATCTTGTTTCAAAAAAAAAAAAAAAAAAAAAAACTTGGCCTTTAGTAGCATTCTGCAAAAAAAATTAAAATGTTAGCTAGGGCACTTCTCACTCTTCTTGAAATTCTCTATTTCCTTCTGTTCTATCAAGCTTTTAATGACATCAATTAGACATGAACGAATAAGAGGTGCACTAGCTACATATATTTGGCATACATGCATGCCTTTCCTGAAAATTATTAGTTGATAATGATTTATGATTAGCTAAAGTTCCTTTCTTTATCCTAGCTACCCCAACTCTCTATTTAAGCTTTAGACCTTTTCCTTCCTTGGTATTTGTTATTCGTTATTATTTAACATGATATCAGGATATATAGAAAGGTTTAATATTAAAATTTACGCTAACACAACAGTTTAATGGTAATTTAATAGTATTTGTGATTGAAAATTGAGATCCAATCAAAAGAATTGAAATAATTGAATGAATGTTTTAACACTCAAACTGGGCAATCCCAAACCGTATGAATAAAAAACTGACTATATATTGAATTATATTCTAGTTTTACCAGCAAGAGGCTGCGAAACTCCGAGTTCAGATTGGTAATTTGCAGAACTCAAACAGGTATATTTTAAAGGAAATTTTGTTAATTCAAAATTTAAAAGTTTCATATAATCTGGAGAATATATAAATGTTGTTTGTTTCCAGGAACATGCTGGGTGAGTCTATAAGTTCTTTGAGTGTAAAAGATCTGAAAAGCCTGGAGAGCAAACTTGAGAAAGGAATTAGCAGAATTAGGTCCAAAAAGGTTGCTTTTCATTTCAATTCATTCTTGTTTTTGAACAATCTCCTCTCTCTTAAAATAATATTATTTCTTTTTGGTCTCTTTTTCTTCCAGAATGAACTCCTGTTTGCTGAAGTTGAGTATATGCGGAAAAGGGTAAGCTTTCATATCCCAATTTCATACTAATCCTTTTGAGAACTATCTTCTTTTGCTTTCTAATTTAAATGCATCATTTATTAAATGTAACTACTAAATACATCAAGTAGTTGTTTGATGACCAACATAAACATAGCTCAACCGGCATAAAGTATGAACTATTGTCATGAGGTCTGAATCCACTCACACCCCGCATATTGTCAAAAAAAAAAAAAAAAATATGTAGTTGTTTGATGAAAAATGAAGCAACTTTCAAAATGGGCTGTTTGAAAGTTCAATTTTGCAATCAGGGCTTCATCGATTTTCCTCTAAATCGTAGAAAAGATCAATCCTTTGAAGTTTATATAATGATGTTTACAGGAAATTGACTTGCACAACAACAATCAGCTGCTTCGAGCAAAGGTCCCTCTTTTTCTTCTCTCTCTCTCTGTTACGACTTATGAGCAATTATTAATATTGAAATGAAAGAAATTGATGATTCAGATAGCTGAGAGTGAAAGAAATGTCAACATGATGGGAGGAGATTTCGAGCTGATGCAATCTCATCCGTACGATCCAAGAGACTTCTTCCAAGTGAACGGCTTACAACTTAATCAACAGTATCCCCGCCAAGACAACATGTCTCTTCAATTAGTATAATTAAGGTTCTGTCTTTTTCTTTTCTTTTCTTTTCTTTTTTTAACAGTGGAAAAAAAATTCTATCTAACAAAATACCGACCAAAACATTTCGTTGCAGTTAATAATAATATGGGTTTGAAGCACTCTGATTGGTGGATTGATTATATAAGGAGTGCTCCATTATCTGCTGATGATTGAAAAGTACTTAAAAGGGAAGTTGGAGATCATCTCTCATCTATGCCTTACCAAAGTCTTAATTAGCTTCTATGAACTCAAAAAAAGACTTGTTATGTCTAATATTATATATAAATATATGATCTATAATGTTGTATTCTGGTATGCATCCAAACATTAATAACCTTTCTTTGTCTTAAATTTATGTCTGTGATACAAACGACTAACATATTTTCTCATACTTCTGACTTGTTCTTGTTATATTTTGCTTCTAATTATGATAGAATGGATGATTATAGAGAAGATATAGAAATTACTTTTTAATTTATTAGTTAGCTTCATATTGAGTTGCAAGAGGAAAAAAGAGAATGATTCGAAGCTTTGTAAAGTGAGTGATGGTGATAAGAACAGGATGGATATTGATGAACCTGTCATAACTTTTGCTCTAAATCGTACCGTTTTGAAGTTGGATACAAAATAGGCACATCTGATAATAGTCAACGCGTGATTTGACTGTTTTTTTCATAATTTCTTTTTGGAGAAGAAAAAAAACAATTTATACAACAGTACTCATGAACTTATTATATAGGTTTAGTCAACTTTTTCTTTTTCTTTTTCTTTTTTAGTATAGGGAGATTGTGAATTTTCTTCCTGTTTTTGTTTGTTGGTCATCCGTTCAGAAAGGAAAAAAAGATGAAGTGTTCAACTAATATGTAACATATTTCATCCTCATTGACAGATTTAGTTGAATAGCAAACGCCTAATATCAAACACAAGCGATAAAATGAGGAGCAGGCCGGCCATGTTCTTGAGAACAATGACACATATCACCAAAATACAAAATTAAGCATAATTAAACCTATATAAGTTGTGGTTTGGATTTAAGGTAGCTAGAGTTGAGCGAGGCGACGAATGTCGATCGGGTAGGCGTCGGAGGGACGTTGGGCGCTGTAAGATCTTCTTCCAATAACAGTGTTTCCAGCCTCAGTTGGATGAAAGGCATCCCAAAATAGGTACTCTCTTCTGTTAGGACATGGGGTTTGGAAAGGCAAACATGTTATTTGCCCATTGTTTCTCCCAATCCCACAGCACCCAGCATTTGTAACCCTAAAACCTGCATGCACCACCCAACATAATTAATTGAAAATTAATTAAGATTATTAATGGGAGAAGAGTTTAATTAATTTTATACCAAAAGATGAAGGGTTGGTTATGATATCTTGGAAAATCCCAAAAGAGTCAATGTAGATGAATCTAGCATCAGGTTGGTTGCTATTGAGTTGATCCACCAAGCCTTTCAGCCTGTTGTTGAACAGTTGATTGGCAAAGTTGTACCTTTGTACACAAGTTCTTCCATCTGGGCTACTTGACAGTGCATTTGGGCTGCACCCAATTTGGCCCACTCCAAACAGCACAAACTTCCTTGCTCCATTGTTGTACATTATCTATAATTAAACATATTTTTAATAATGCGACCAAAGTCTCACATCGATCAGAGTCATTAAAGTACTCACCGATAATTGTTGAGTGTATTGTTGAATGAGAACTTGAGCGTATTGATCCGGCGTGTATTGGCGACTGGTCGAATAGATTTGGGGCATGAAATAGTTGTTAAGATAATCATTGCTACCCAATCCAAAAGAATATATACACTTGTTCAAGTAATCAGCAGCTGTATTTTCATCGCCAAGCATATTTACTATCTGTCCAACAATGTTTTGGTGATTTCTTACTTGACCACTGAAGCTAATCCGAGCTCCCTGCAACACCCAAATCAAACTTTCAAAAAACAAAGATAAATAAAAAAGGGTCGTTCTCTAAGGCTTGTTTATCTCGTCTTTGTATGTTCCTCACATACTCGATAAAGTATCATCTTTCAAAAAAAAAAAAAAAATAGTAATTAATGATTCAAATTCATGATATGGGTTGGGATAAAATTTATCTCAAAATTAGGATTATGGGTATATAAGTGAAAGACACTGATATTTTCATAGGTATGAGATCTTGGATGAAACTAAAAGTAGAGTTATGTGGACTTAAGTCCAAATTGAACAATATCACACCATTATATAAAAAAATGGAGAGTCGTTGTCTTTAACAATAATATAGAAGAAAGAAACTTACCAGTTGCTGGCCAGTTTCCTCCCTAATTCCAGCCGCGGCAGATGCATAGTTCACTCCTTTAAGTATGTCTCGACCTCTCGTGTTGGAATAGGGAGGGATGTAGCTACTAAACCCCAACAACTCCGCTATAAACCATAAAAGATTCGTAAATGTGAACATATATATAGTCTCACATCACTTAGAAGTAAAAGAACAATATAATGCAAGTTTAAGCTCATTATAAAAACAATTGAGAATGAAATAATTGTATAGTTACCGACGACATCGACAGTAGTTTTGCCGTTGGAGAATCTTCCAGTAGGACCGCGGGGGAAGTCGATGCCGTAAGGGAGGTAATTGGCGCGAGCCAAAGAAGTAAGTTGATTGTTATTGCCATTGTCAACTAAAGAGTCACCAAAAATGAAGTAGCAAGGAACTTGAGGTTGTTGTTGAGCGTTGCAACAGCACAAGAATCCATTCATAAGAACCACAACAATAACCAGACCCCATAATTCATTCTTTACAACCTCAGCAGCCATGACCACAAAACTAAAAACAAAGAAAACTCGAGTGTTTAATTTGTATATGTGAAGTAGAAGTGATTGCATAATTCAAAAGTGGAAAATAGTGTTTAAATAGAAGTAGGGATCCAATAAGCAATTGGGTTTTTACAGTTGAGGAAATGAAGACAAAGTCTTTGGCATTAAATTTGAACGCGTATGCCAATAATATGAGACTGAACAGTATGAATAACTATTCGAAGTCAAAATTTATGTTTGAGAGTATAATATAATAAATATATGAAGTTTTAATTTGGTTTGCAATTGCATAATAAAGAGGATGCAACTAGTCCAAGTTGGGTTTTGGTAGAAATATTGTATAGAAAAAGGGTTAGTTTTGAAATGGAGTGAGTAATTTAAGATGAGATCAGTCGTCTCTGTCGGTGGTTGCTTTTCTTTGGATGATCATTTAAAGCATTTGACTGTCAAAATATCAAAAAGATTGTTAATTTTTTTTTTTTTTTGAAGAGAAAATATTGTTAATTAAGTAAGCCTATTTTCCGGACTTAAAAAGGAGAAGAAAATAAAACTTATTTTAAATAACTATCCAACTGATTTTCCATTTATCATCTTTTTCTTAAACTTATTTTAATAAATAAAGTCTATGTCTTCATTCAAATAAACAGTACCAACATAAGCACTCAATCACATATTATTATATACATATTGTATCAAATAGTGATTTAGAGGCTCACCCGTCAAATAATAATATTAATAATAAAATATTCGAATAATAGGAAGAATCTAAAATAAAATAAAATCACTTAGAGAAAAAATTATCAGAAAAAATTATCTTCTACTTTTTTTTAGAAAATTCTTCCCATTTTAATGAAACCTATACATTTTCAACTTTTAAAATTGATGAATGTTGTTATTATTTTTTTTTTAGTATAACAAATGTGAGGTATGTGAATGTGAATATTCGATTCTGAAGCCGTACATGCAGGGGCGGATCCAGACATTGATGTTTTGGGGGCCAAAAAATTAGAGTATATAAATATTAAAAAAAAATCACCAAAAATTCAGAGGTTCGAATTCGCTATGTTGACATTCAAAAAAAGTTATCATGATAAACATACGTGAGTGTATCAAAGACTTACGAAGAAAAAAAAAATAAAAAAAAAAATTGAGTCTCTAAACTCTAAAAAGTGCCTTCTTAATACTTTCAATTTTGTTTCTAATGAATTTCTAGATTTTAAAAAATGTCAAAATAAATACAAGGATATATTAGACTTAAACTTGAAAATTTGAGAACCAATTAAATACAAAATTGAAAGTTAAAAAATATATTGAACTCTTTTTGAAGTTCGTGGTCTATTAAACACAAAATTAAAATTTCAAAGATTTATTAGACATTTTTTAAAAAAAAATTATTAAAAAAAAACACAATATAAAATTAAATGAATTTGTTTACAAAATTTATAAAAGGGAGGTTAATATAGTCTAAATTACTTTTGAAAATGTTAATAAATACTAAATTTAGATATTTGAAATTACAATGACTAAAATAATATAATTCTTAAAATAAAAAAAAATAAAAAAAAAAAAAAAAAAAAAAAAAAAGTCTTAATTATTTTTAAGAATGAAATTTATATATTTTTAAATATATATAAACAAAACATTAAAAGAGAACAATTTTTTTAAAAAAAAAATATACATATATGGAAGGAAATGTAAAGCAAATAAATTATTATTATGGTTGAGTTTCACAACAAAATATAAACCATGCACATGACCACTGCAGCAGAATAAGATTTTGTTAATTTGTGGGGGTCAAAATGTATTTAATAACAACAGTATATATTTAAGGCATTAATTTTGCCTACGAGTATGAGAAAATCAAAAAATTTGGGGGGGCCGTGGCCCCCCCTAGTCCCTTCAGAGGTCCGCCCCTGAGTACATGTCAATTACAGTTGAATTATGATATGTTGGCGATATATTGTTATTGGTTATTTGTACTTACTAAATTATAGATTTTTTTTTTTGACAGCATGTGGGGTGTGGGAGATCGAACCTAGGACCTCATAGTCACTAATCCCTACAACATGTCAGTTGAGTTATGTTTTTGTTGACATAAATTAGAGATGGTAATATAAATTTGGTTGATATGTTTATTTTTTAAAAAATATAACAACACCATACATTTATTTAAGAATATGAATTGAAAAACATTATTCACATGAAGAGATGGGAATGTTGCTCTCAACAAAATCAAAGAGAAGAGAGAAGTTTTGAGAGGGAGGAGAAACTCATATTGAAGAACCTAAAAAATTAAGTCAAAACAAAATTAAATTCAAGTGTGTTTTACACACATATACATCCAAATCCGACAAGAGAAATTGAGCTAGCTATTCGAAATTAAAGGGTGCCAACAAATTTGCATAGAATTCATCAATCTGATTTGTAAATGACATTAATGGAATAAATGTTGATAAAGGCAAAGTGGGTGACAAAATTAAATGTTAGGGAGTTGAAGTCCATGCCTATTGCTTAGTAGCAGTAACATCTAACATGCCCAATCAATTGCCAACCTTTCCGACTTCACCGACATCTCCACGCCAACGTATTATAATTTGTAATTTTGTATCGCTATCCACTATCCATACAATCTTTTTTTAAGCTTCAATTGATTGTCCAAAAAATAAATTGGTTTAATTAAAATATTTATGTTTTTTATCAAATTTGGCTGTTTAAAAAAAATATTAAATATATATATATAAAAAAAAAATCTTAATTTTTAAAAATTAAATTAAAAATTGAAAATTGAAAAAATTAGTCTAATAGTCCCTCATGTTTGAGTTTGGTAGTATTTGGGTCCCCAAAGTTTCAAATCAAACAATTATATCCCGAAGTTTGAATTTGCTTCGTTTTTTGTCCTTCTGTCAAATTTTGTGTTAAGTCATGTTGACGTGATACATATTTTTAATTAATATATATATATATATATTAATATATATATATATAATATTAAATATTTTTCTTTTTCCTCCCATTTCCTCTCTCCTCCTTCTTCCAACTTTCATCTTCATCTTCATCTTCCATCTTCCATCTTCTTCCTCCCATAGTCGTCGTCGGCGATACGCCGACGGCTGATATTTTTTTTCTTCGTTCTCTTCTCTTGTTCATCTCCCTCTCTCTTTCTCATCCTCCATCTTCTCTCTTTCATGGCCGTCCGTCACCGGCGACTGTTTTTTTTTCCTCGTTTTCCTCTTCCCCTTTTCCTCTCCCTCACTCTTCTCCTTTTCTTCTCCCTCACTCTCCCCCTTTCTCTCTCTCTCCATCTCCCATTTCTCCCCTTTCTTCACGAAGGAAATATTGGGTGCCGTTTGATTCTTCTTCTCCTTCGAATTACTCAAGGGTGTAGAGAGAGCTCAAATTGTCCTCTCCTTCGATGACGATGAATGAAGGGAACACTGAGGCGAAAATCACTCCTTCGAATTACTGAAGGGAACATTGAGGTGGAAATTGTTCGTCATCTTCTTCAACAACCATGTCATTTAATCTGCAATGAAGAGCATCGGCCCGCGTTCGGAGGCTCGCAGATTTTTGTTATATTGCGTGGTCAAAGCGATGATGCGATGTCCCGCATAAATTTAAAGATGTCATGTTGGCATCGACCTGAAGATTGGAGCACCAACCCGCGTTTGGAATCTCTTGGAAAATTGAAGATGCAATGAGCATCGACTTGAAGTTTGCAATACCGACCCGCGTTCGGAAGCTGTAATTTTTTTTTTTTTTTTTTAAATCTTATTCTCACCTTATCTTCAAGTTGGGCATTTGTGATCCTTCATGCTCCAACTTGAGGGGAGGGTATTAAGAATTTATCTATCTTAGAAAACTAGTTAGTATTTAGTTAGCATTTTGTTAGTTTTCCTATATGTTTTGGGAGATTAGGGTTGTATAAATTCATCTCATTTAAATTAAATGATATATCAAGAGAAAAATTGAGAGGAAACAATGAGTTTTGTCACACATTAAAGGAGAGAGAAAAAAAGTGCGCCTGCTTGACATAATTTTTTTTATGGCTTTTTCTCTCTAATATTTAGAAACAAATGAAAAACTTTTGTAAAAAATAAAGTTGATTTAATAACATTTAAAAAAAAACAATTAAAAGTCAATTCTAAAAATATTGTTTATAAAATGATTGACCCAGAATTAATATTATGGTCTTTTAGTTGAACTACAGCAAAAACAAGTTATGAGATTGATTTTGAGAGAGTTAAAAATGATTAAGAAAAAATATTAACTATTTTTTGTATTGAGTAAAATTGATTGTGATTTATCCGATTAAAATCACTTTTAAAACACTCATTCATTTACCCACTTTTTAAAATTTGTTCCTTTCTAGTTTTTAAATATTCTACTCTTTAACAAAATTTTAAGGGAAAATTATCCTAATGGTCTCTCATGTTTGGGTTTGGTAGCTCTTGGGTCCCCAAGGTTTCAAATCCAACAATTATACCGGTATGGATTTAGTTCGTTTTTTTGTTCATCCTTCAAATTTTCTATTAAGTCTTGACTTTGATGCGACACCTATTTTTAATTAAAAATATATATTTTTTTTTTCTTCCTTCCACCTCTCTTTTCCCTCCTTCATCTCATATGTCCGTCCCTTGCGAATATTTTTTTTTCCTTCATTCTCTTCTCTTGTTCATCTCCCTCTCTCATTCTCATCCTCCTCCCTCCATCTTCTCCCTCTCATAGTCGTCGCCGACGTATCACCGACAACTATTTTTTTTCTTCTTCGTTTTTCTCTTCCCTTTTTATTCTCTCTCTCTCCCTCTAATCTTCTTGGCGCATTATATTGTGACTGTAATTTGAAGTATACACATTCAGGACTCCCGACCCGAAGTAACGAGTGCAAATGAACAAGGATACAAAAGACACCGCGTAACCTAGCAAGGTGGTTAAAAAGGAAAGACCACCTGCGGGGACTAGGGCGAAGACAAAGGTAGGGCCACAAAGAAGGAGAAAGGAAAGTCACGAGAGGTTACGAAACCCGATGAATCCAGTGAGGTATATAGATGTATTTAGAGTAATTGGTATCAACATTTCACCCGCATATACCTGTATTTACACACCTTAATTTGTTGTCCTACATGAAGCACAAAGGGAGAATCTGGATGATGCGCCTTCAAGGTCGCCAGGTAACAAAAGAAAACGGAAGGTGGAGAAGAGAGATATGGTTGTTGAGAGAAGCAAAGAAAAGAACCGAGGGACACCGAGATCGAAGGACAAAGAGAAAGTCAAGCAGGTTGAGCCAAAAGACTCTGACCACAGTAATGCAATACCCTCTAAATGTTGTTTGCTATGGTTAAATTTAAATTTCCCCACTAACACATGTGTTATGTAAGTCTGGTGTTGACAAGAGCGATGAGAGCTTGTGTGGGGGTAGAGAGGACGACTCAATTGCCCCTTATTATTCGGATGAATCCAGTGACGATAGTGGTGACGGTCTGAAAAAGAAGTCAAAGCGTGGCGAGGTTAAGTAGGTATGTAGTAGAATTAATTTGAGCATTCGTATTCCAAGGAAACGAATGTATGATATGCAAATTACATGGTATATACTATGATGTACTAAGATATGTTTAATTGTTACAACAACATGTTGTTGTGAGAGAAACTGCGACCGAGGGTAAAGGGAAGACGAAGACGACGGACAAGGTGAGCAGTGGAAAGGTGCAGGACTCAGAGGAGTTTGTGGAAACTAAGGTAATGAATTTCTTTGATATGTACTTCCATTGTAGACATTACACATATGCAAAAATGAATTCTGGAAAAATGGGTGGTATAACCAATATTTGTTCTTATATACCTCTACTAAAGTATACCTATTGTAGTACATCTTCGTATCTACCCCAAATGTAGTGCATTTCTTTCTTTTGTGCTTCCATTGTGGAAATTAAGAATATGTGAAATTAATTTTGTAGCCATAGGTGGTATACCCCGTATGTGTTGTTATAGACCTCCACCAGAGTATACCTATAGTAGTATGTAGTGCATTTCTTTTTTCTGTACTTCCATTGTCAACATCAACATCAAGAATATGCAGAATTAATTCACTAGTCATATTTTAATTAGGTGGAATACTCGATATGTAGACAGTATTTAATCGGATTTTATACTGCGATTCTGTTGATATATACATAAATCATTTAATTGGAATTTGTTTGTTTGGGTGGTATATCTTGTATATTTTGTTATATACCTCGCACAATAGTATACATGTCTTAGTACAACATAGCATATACAAAGTAAATATGTTAATCGAATGTTTGTCAACACGTATGTATGGTGTTATATAAATCTAAACATGTATGTTCATACCAGATCAAAATGATTGGTAAATGGATAGTTCTCCACGTATACCTGGATGTGTAACCACCGTTCCATAACATGAAAGAATGTGATGTGCGTCATTAGTTGATAGTTGTTTATGTTTTTATATGCGTCAAACTATGCATGTTGATACACATATGTTATCTGTGGTGTTTTGTTCATGTTAATATTTGCACTCTAGCTTACTACATATGCCCATTCACAATTACCTAACTTTGTACACCCGCCAAATTAAAATAATAAGTAAATAGATGGTTCTTCACCAGTATCTAGTTGTGTTCCCTAGTATGTACTAACAGTATGAAAGGGTATTGTCAACTGACATCTGTGTATATTGATATATTTATATAATTATTATTATGTACATCTTGCAGGATGTCGACTATTTCATGTCATCGTCTAAAAGGAGTAGTGAAGCGAGCTTGTCGAGACCCGTCAAATACAATTTATAATTAATGATCAACGACTTGTAGTAAAGTACAGCGAACCGGGCGAACTCAGGGAACCGAAATTTAAATTCTCTAAATTAAAGTTTATGTAAAAATAATAAATTAGGAGTTTTTGGATTGCATATTAATCTAATGAATTAAAATAACAATTAAAGATAAAGGTTAAAGAATTAAAGAAATAAACAAGAGATTACCTTGCTGATTCAGAGATTGTCGGGACTTAATGGATTTTGCTCATCGATTACTCCAATAAAAATACAATTTCTTGATTAAAAGCCTAATCGACTTAACTGGAACAGCCATGAAAAGTCTCTAAGGTCCTCTCATGCAATTAATCCGACAAAGCATCGTAATTAACTCTAAACTGACCAATTAGCTGGGCACGATAGCGTTCCATGCTAACTAGCTAGCAGCTCTAAGCACATGGATTGATTAGAATGTTAATTAAACTGGTCGGATTCAATTAAACATTTTTATATTCCTAAGGTCTATTATACGCACCATGTTAACTATGAAAAAACCATAATATTAACACTAGTCATAACCTAACCATCTTGCTACTATAATTAAGCATGCAATTTATGACAATTACGGATCACAAATTACAAACATAACATACATGAACAATTAATATTTAATTGATTAAGCTGTCACATTAATCAATACTAAATGCACATGAAATAAACAAAAAATAGAAAATAATTAACCAAGAAATTAAATTTCAATTTAATACATAAAATCTCACAAAAACGTTTAGCCCGACAAACCTCTAAATCAGCATTACAAGCTTACTTGAACATCGCTAAGACGATCCCGACGCTAAATATTTAATTACAAAGGAAAATAATAGAAATTTCTTAAAAGAGTAAAATGGAGAAGAGAGAATATTAGTGATGGTGTGTGTTGGTGTGAAGTGTAAAGTGTAAAGGGTAAGGTGTAAGGTGTGTTTTTTTCTTGTGGGGACTCTCCCTTTTTATACTAAAAGAGAAATAATATTTACTATTTTTATTACATTAAATAAATAAAAAACTTAAATACTTGGTAACACGTGTGCGAGCTGATGGTTGAATGGTTGGGTTGGGTTGGGTTGGAAATCCACCAACCCGAAATTTTCGGGTTGGGTTGAAAAATGACCAAACCCAACCCAACCCAACCCATGTACACCCCTAGTTTGTGGGGGCAATGTGAGGATCACACAGTAAAAAGATCCTTGAGGACCTCTCAGTTCAATTCTGTCAGCCCACCTTTGATCTGAAACTCAACCAACATGAGGGTTGAATGATAGTAACTACATCTTCTAAAACTTATGGTTTTTAGATAATTTAGACTTTAACTTTTATTATTTACGGCTAAACTTCTGTTTGTTTTGAATTACTTCTATTGTGAATGACTATGAACTATATTTGCATTGACATTAGTGTTTTAGTATGCATCCGAAGTTGTTGTATATATCATTGTTGTCTCATACGCCATCGAATGCAATGCTAATCTGATAGGACGCCATTAATACAATGGTGAAGGACAAGGGCTATGATTGTTCAAATCATGGAGGAGAAACAAATGAGTGTAAAAGTCAGACAATTATTGTTGAAGGACGATTATAAATAGGGGAATCAACTTGATGGTCGGTTTTTGTCAAACCTAAATTGTTGGGGAGTTGAATGTGAGCTATGACGATATTACATCCCTGAAATAAAGAAAATCGGTTGGTGTGGCTAACAAATTGGTTGGGTAGCAGTTGAGTAAATACTGGTATATACAAGGGACATTTTCAATATGAAAAGTTTGAACTCAAGTTGATGGTCGGTTATTGTGAAGCCTGAAATGTTGGGGAGTTGAATGTGAGCTATGACGAGTTTTAGATCATTGAAATAAAGAAAATCAGTTGGTGGGCTAACAAATTGGTTGAGTGTCAGTTGGATAAATATTGTTATATACAAAGGGCGCAGTATGAAAAGTTTTATCTTCCCCACTTTAAAATGTATTTAGCTATGGATACAAATAGTAAAATGGATTAGCTATATTTCATTTTGGATTTTTTAAATGGGCTAACCACCACAATTCCCCTAAATAAAACTGGACACTCCAAATTGGGCCGATGAGACCGGCATCCTAAATGCAAAAGTATCAAAAGTACTGGGATGCGCGTCCAACAAGAAGCCATGTGGACTAGAGATGGCATGCAGGACTTAGGATAACTTGTTCAAAATTCTCCTCAAATTAAATTAACTTCAAATTATTACTAATAATTCAAAGATATTTCTCTAAGTTATGATAAAATTAATTGTTATGATAAAATTAATTTACATGTATAACTATTTTAATTTAAATCCATTCACCAAAAAAATATACATTTTTTTCGCCCATTAATTTTTAAAATATTACATTTTTTTCGCCACATTAATTTTTAAAATATAATATGATATCGTAGCTAGCTACAAATTATTTTAATCCAATGTATTAAAATAGGTAAGTAGATATTTGAAAGTAAAATTATTTTCACTATTTTCTTAATCAAAGTTTAAATAAACAATATTCTTTTAAAGATAATTAATTAAATGTAGGGTAGAGAATCAAACATATAATTTCTTAATCATTAATTCATATTTTATGTTCATGACCAAATAAATAATCTTAACAATTGATTCAAATCAAAATAGGGATTTAATAAATTTACGATTCAAACAGCATTTATTAAATTTAAAAATATATATTTCAACATAACCCAATATATATATATATATATATAAATGAACGTTCCTCTAGGTTATTCCACAAGTGGGAAGATTTTAAAAGGAAGAAAACAATTGGAGAGAAATTGATAATATGGAAATTAAGGAGGTAGATATCAATATCAATATCACCATACAATTACATACATACATAGAGGGTGTGGCCAGCCTACATGCATGTTCTCCAATCTTCAAATTTAAATTTAAATTCAAATTAGTTCTACTATATAAGCTTGATTTTGGTCCCGAATATTGGATTTAACCTATAATTTTTTTTATTTAAAAGAATCTTTATATACAATTATCTAAACCACGAAATCTATATAGTTTAGATATAAAAAAATCTTTATATACAATCATCTAAACGATAGACAAAATATTATTAAGTGAGTATTAAGTGTATACAAATATTTATAGAAAAATAAAGCCACCAACTGTAGTTAACTACTCAACAGAAATACATAACAATATTCCAAAACTAATCAACTGACTAATAAGTAATTACTAATTACTAATTACATAACAACTAATATATTATTCGTGTAATAATGCTAAAAAAAAAAAAAAAATTAGGGCCAATCTTTTATGTACACATAGGCAAGGGTTGGCTACTGAGAAGTCATCCTTTTCCCATATGGGTATGGTGTCAAGACTGACATCTCAAACCTATAGGTTTGTTTTATTTGTTTGTTAATTTGTGCTTTGGATTTTCCACTTCACCACATAATTATTATTTGACTTCTTGAGAGTGTTTTGTTTTGGTCTCCAAAATTTTAGATAGAGCTTTATTTATGGATGGTGCTAAGATCCGACAAATGGTTATCAATATTAATTGGAGATGAAATGATATTATAGAAGTTAGTTCACAAGACATGCTCCGATGTCATGTTAAATTACCGATGAACTATGCTCATTTTGACAATTGAGCAATATTTAAGTTGACCGTTTGTATGTAATTTTCTAATGAATATATGATACAAAATTCGTTCACACTTATGTCAGTTGAGTTATGCTTATGTTGGCAAAATTTGAGTGGTTGTAATAAAGTAATTTAAAAAGTTGCACAAATGTAGGATGACACCTCTACTTACTTTGGGTTAATTAGGGGATGATATTTGTAAAAGAGGAATATGGGGGAGACATTACATCTAAATCAAAAGTATAGGCAAATTGTGTGGGCATTCCATTTGTTAGCATAATTTGATTGGTAGCGCATGGGAAATGGGTGGTCCTTTGTGAGCCAAAAAAATGGACTTTGATGTGCAAACTACAAAGAGAGATGGGAAGTCCAAGTCCAAAGCCCATATCTTTCTCTTTCTTTCAAAATCAACCCATTACCCATCTCTACCCACACCCCTAAGCCCTATACCCATTTGTCACTACCATATATGTCCATTTTTTTAACAACAAAATACACACAAAACAATTATAATTTTTTTCTTTTTAAAGGTATTTTAATTAATGCGGAGATTGAACCTATGATCTCTTAGTCAATGACACAATCTTATGTCAATTGAGCTATGCTCGGTTTGACAAAAGAAAGAAGAAGAATTAGAATTAGAGACTGTAAAACAAAAAATAGCATCTAAATATATGAACAAATATTACTATTTTATGCTGAAAAGTAAAAGACTAGCTTGAATATGTATTATTCTCTTTGTCAAACTGAACATATCTCAATTGTTATACAAATGTGTCATCGACTAGATCTGAGGTTTGAATCCCCACCTTCAAATTATACTAAAAAAAAAAAAACTTCAATATGTCTCTTTTGTAAAATTTGTTTCCATACTAGTTTAAACTAAAATTGAAATGATTTTTGAAAATAGTGCTTTAAATGAATAAATTTTCAATTGATTACGAAATATGATATAGTTTATCCTTTATTAAAATTTCAATATTTTATCAAATTTTAATAATCCATAAAAACATTCCAATTATGAACAACATATAATCTAAATGAAAATGAAATATACATATATATATATATATATATATATTTTTTTTTTTTTTTTTTTTTGTAGAAAATGAAATATACAAATTTAAAACGTTGTTTTAAAAAAAACCAAACTCAAAACTCAAAATAACAAACTTAAGAATATGACTAGCAATAAAATAAAATAACCCGTAAAATAATGATAAGTAATAAAGAAAAGAAAAAAAAAAGGTGTCATTTTTTTTTTTTACACTACTTGAGGAGAAAGATTTGAACGTGTAGAAGGTATAAATTTTATCTTTGAGTCATGTCTATGTTGAGATTAATTAAATTAATGTTACATTCTGAAAAAATAAAAGAATTATTTTTTTTTTTCTTTACAACATATTGAGGTGAGAGATTGAACTTAGTACCTCATAGTCATTAGACGATATCAATTACATGAGTTATGCTCTTGTTGTCATTATTTCTTACAACATTATAGTTGAGGTTTTTACAAGTAAAAGTTAATATTAATTGTGATCAAATTAGTCACTTTTTTATATTATGGCCTAAATGACATTTATGATTTTCCAAAAAAAAAACCAAAGACATTTATGATTTAAATTGAATTAACTATATAATATTTATGGTTCTCAAAAAAAACAAATGAATGAAAAGAGAATTATCTCATTGTTGTAGAAAGTGAGGAAGTTACAAAACTTATTCTAAAGACTTTTGATCTTTTCCAATTAAATATATTTTTTAGATATAATTAAATATAGTTAAAGGTGATAATA
This sequence comes from Herpetospermum pedunculosum, assembly GCA_028017165.1. Lineage (NCBI taxonomy): Eukaryota > Viridiplantae > Streptophyta > Magnoliopsida > Cucurbitales > Cucurbitaceae > Herpetospermum > Herpetospermum pedunculosum. The sequence goes on from CM051525.1 coordinate 74,395,550, forward strand.
AGTTAATTAATTTGATGTAACTTAAGTCAACTTCTTTTCCTAAAAACAAAAAGGTCAAATTATATTGTAACCTAAATGACATTTTTGTCTTCTAAAAAAAAATTAAAAAAAATAAATGCCATTTTATGATTTAAATTGAATTAAATGTATAATTTAATAACTATTGGTAATTAATTATGAATATTAATTACCTCAAAAGAAAAGTTAATTAATTTTTTTTTTCCCAACCAGAGCATAGCTCAATGGCATTATGTATCGTCGACCATGAGATCCTAGGTTCAATTTTCCACCCCAACATGTTATAAAAAAAAAAAAAATTAATTGTGTTTTTTTTTAAGTAGTGAAATAATTAATTGTGATTTTTTTTAAAAAAATATTATGTAAATTTAAAATTTGATAAAAGGATAAAAATGTTTTCCAAAAAAATGGTAGTTTTTGTTTTACTTTTTATATATATATATATATAAAAGCTCCTCCACGCCACTTAGTTAAGGGTATATATATATTGATGAATTGAGTTATATTCGCCAAAGCGAGCATAGCTCAGCTGGCATATGTATGACTTGATGACCAAGAGGTCTGTGGTTCGAATCCCCCCACCCCCAATGTACTCAAAAAAAAAAAGAGTTATATTCGACTTAATAATTTTTTTTTTAAGTCAGTGCATTTAAATGAATATTTTTTTTTTATAAGCAAGGAAAAAAAAGTATTTTAAGATATTATTATGATTTTTCAAACAATTATGTTACTCAACTCAATTATATGATAATTTTAAAAGGTTATTATTTATTTTTATTTTTTTAAAAAGGTTATTTTAATTAATTAAAAACATGTCAACTTTTACCTCTCATGGTTAAAAAAAACTTTTACACCCTTCCCATTGAAAATTTGAAATAAGTATACAAATAGGTTAAATACGAAAACTTTCCATAAATAAGGCGAAATTAGTAGTACTTACAAAAAAGGGCGAAATGAGTTGAAATCGAATTTTATTTTACAACCCTTTTAAAGTAGCTAAAAGTTTCCACCACTTTCGGGACTTTCACATTCTAATCTATCTTTTAAAGGAAAAATATTTTTTCAAAAAAATTAAGAATATATATATCTATATATATATATATATTTCTGGGTACAACGATAAAAAGAGATTATAAATTGGAATAACAAAGTTGATACCTTTATCTTTAAAAAAAAAAAAAAAAAAAAAAAAAAGAATTGATGGTGGATTAATGTAAGCGTTTACCAAGTGATTGAAACAATCACAAACCCGTCCCTATCGCCTTCTGTATACCAAAAAGAATATTTGTTATTAATTTGTATATAAAATCTCTCACACTTCAATTTCCATATGAACACTTACTTACAATTTCCCAAATGAAGAAATCAAGTATTTTCTGGTTTTTTGTGCTCCTCCTCCCTCTAATTCAACAAGCCTCTTCTTCCAACAATAATCACAAACAGGTCCATAATTTCCTTCTCTATAAACCCAACTTTATAGTATTAAATTCTATATATAATTATTTGATAACAATGTGAAATATATATAGGCTTACATTGTGTACTTTGGAGAGCACCATGGAGATAAGGCATGGGAAGAGATAGAAGCAATCCACCATTCATATCTGATGTCTGTAAAAGACAATGAAGAAGATGCAAAATCCTCTCTTCTTTACAGCTACAAACGCACCATCAATGCCTTTGCTGCAATTCTTACTTCTCAACAAGCCTCCAAATTTTCAGGTAAGTGTAATTAATTAGTTAATTAAAAGTTATATTTTTGAAATAATTTAGGTTGTTGCTGTGTGGGCAGAAATGGAGGGAGTGGTGAGTGTGATTGAGAGTAAAAAGTACAGTATGCAGACAACAAGGTCATGGGAGTTTTCAGGGGTTGAAGAAGATAACCCCAACCTTAATGACTTGGTTTCTAGAGCTAACTATGGAAAAGATGTTGTCATTGGAATGCTTGACACTGGTAATTTTCTTTTTAACTTTTTCTCTCTTTTGTTTTTTATCCTTCACTGTTTCCCATGTGATTCCCTTTTTTTCTACAATCTTTCTAACATATATAAATATATATATATATATGGATCACAATTATGATATTATATAATATAGAACTAATAGTTTGCATGTGATGATGCTGATGAGGTTGGATTTTGAATTATTTTCATTTGTTTTTAATTTATTGATCAAAGGTGTGTGGCCAAAATCGGAGAGTTTTAGTGATAAAGGAATGGGACCCATTCCAAAATCATGGAAGGGAATCTGCCAAACAGGACCTGCCTTTCAAGCTGCTCATTGTAATAGGTGCATTTTTCTCCCTTTTTTAATTGCTTTTTTTTTTTCCCTTTCCCTCTCAAATCGAGCATAGCATTAACACTTTCATCATGAGGTCTGAAGTTTTAATCTGATTTAGTTCAAACAATAATGTTTATAAGGTTAAATTATACGTTTGATCTTTTTAATTTTAACTATTTTTAATATGTCTCTAACACTTAATATGTGATATGAAATAACTTTAGAAGTTGACAGACACATTAAAAACATGCGAAAGTGAGAATTTGAAAATCTAAAATTTTGATCGATAATAATTGAGTTATGCCCATGTTGTCAACTTTGTAAAGTTATATATACTTTACTATAATAAAAAAAAATCATAAATCATAAACTTATAATAATTGAACATGTTGAAAAGTAGTTCTAGATTTAGATAGATGTTCGCTTTGTTGAGGATCCCACATCGAAAAGATGAAAGGGACCTCACTCACAATATAACATACATGTGTTACTCCTCCTATCATCAATTTGATTTTAGGATGGAACCCCATGATGTCTAATACATTTTGTGTTTGAGTTCAATGTATTAGTAATTTTGAGCAGCATCAAATCAAACAGATAAATTGGGGAAATAAACCTCCACTTGGTTTTGTAAGTTTGTAAATGGAATTACATATACCACATTTTCAAGGCACCATTATGAGTCACCAAGGGCTGTGCGGCCTGCATCTGCAGAGTGTTTGTTGGATTGTTATGGCCATTTTTTAGAAGTTTGTGGCTTTAGCTTTTAAGTTTTGTCAGCCAAGTTGATATCAAACAAATTTGAGTGTGTTTTTTATTTATTTTGCACATCCTTTTGGAATCTCATAAAAAATAACCCATGGCCATGCATCTTTCAATAACCAAAAATCGAGCAATCACTTTCTCTTCAAGGTCAGAATGTTTGTGGCCTTTTATTATTATTATTATTATTCTATCTCTCTTCTTGATGTTTTCGTCTGAGATTTGTCGTTCAAAACCAATCAACTGTTCCTCCACTAACTTTTCCTACTATATTGGAATTGACAACCACTTCCTTTTTCTTTGCAACACTTTTGAGATTTCACTCATATTCAAAATATATGAAGTGAAAACACAAAAGAAAATAAGTAATAATGAAAAAGCAAATGAAGAGAGAAATGTCGCCAAAAGGATCCATAATTCTTCTTTCCCATGATTATTATTCTTACTATGTTATTCTCTTTTTTGTCGTTTTACTTTTTAAGATTCCATCAAATGTTCTCTTAGATAAAGTCGAGTTAAAGATGGTCGTAGATCATAAAGTTTGATCAAAGTAGATTCCTTTTCGTACACATTTAACCGAGGTCAATTTAGACTAATCAAAATAATTCAATAAGTTTCTATTAGAAAAAAGAAAAAGAAAAAATCCGTAAAACTATGGGTTGAATTATTTGATTAATTTGTGATGATTGGAAATTTTCAGGAAGATAATTGGAGCTCGATATTACCTGAAGGGATACGAGAATCACTTCGGTCATTTAAATGAAACGTCAGACTACCGATCACCGTGCGACAAGGACGGCCACGGATCACACACGGCCTCCATCGCCGGCGGCCGGAGGGTCTACAACGTCTCCGCCTTTGGCGGCGTCGCTTGGGGCACGGCCTCCGGCGGCTCCCCCAGGGTCCGGCTGGCGATATACAAAGTTTGTTGGGCAATTCCCAACCAAATGAAAGCTCTGGGAAACGTTTGTTTCGACACCGACATGTTGGCTGCCATGGACGACGCCATCGCCGACGGCGTCGACGTTCTGAGCTTGTCCATCGGAAAATCGGATCCGTACAATTACACCGACGATGGAATCGCCATCGGAGCTCTGCACGCAGTTAAAAGGGACATTGTGGTGTCTTGTAGCGCCGGAAATTATGGGCCTACGCCGTCGGCGTTGTCTAATGTTGCACCGTGGATCATCACCGTCGGAGCCAGCACTGTGGATCGGGAATTTTACTCTCCTCTCATCCTCGGAAATGGGTTGAAAATTAAGGTCAAACTCTCAAGTCTCAATTACATTCTTTTTGTTTTTAATTACAATTTTTTTTTTATTTTAATACAAAATATGATGATTTAAACCGGTCTACCTAGACCTAAAATAGATGTCTATTCTCACTTTGACTTTTTTTAATTATAAATTTAATACTATAGTAGTTTGGTTATACTTTTAATTTTGCCCATATAGTTTTAAAGTATAAATTAAATTTCTATAGTTTAGACTTGGTTTTAATTTGGTATACTTAATATCTTAAAATTTCCAACCCTCCCTATAATTTTAAGGTTTGGTTTCAATTTAGTTATTCTAAAGTTACCTAAATTATGTTTTACCCACCTAAAGATCTTTCGGCCTATCTTGTACTCAATTCTATACTTAATAGATCCGACTAACACTTTTACTAATTTCTTTAAAAATAAAAAATCATAGTCTTTTTCCAGTACTTAAAAATGTGTTAATAGAGTGACCGACCGCGTTGGAGTTTTATAAAATTAATATAAAGACCTAAATTAATAATTGTAAAAGTATAGAAATCAAATTAAAATGAAGGTCAAACTTTTGAATTGAAACTAGAGATGATATTAACTAAATTTATAAATTTAACTCTTTCACTGCCTAAATTTTGTGAGAATTTTGATGGGTGTAATATTAGGGATTATCGGTGGCTCCGTCGAAGTTGGAGAAGAAGATGTACCCATTAGTGTATGCTGTAGATATTCAAAACCCACATGTACCCCTAAACGAATCCGGGTATTTCTCTACTTAAATTTCTCTCCTTTTTCTTACAACCAAATTACTGCATTTTTAATCTTTTCATCAAATTAGACATAACCTATTGTTTGAATTATTTAAAATTCAGTCATAACCTAACCTAATAAAACTAACTAAAATCAATATTTTTGTTGCAGGCTATGTGTTGCAGGCTCGCTTTCACACGACAAAGCTAAAGGGAAAATAGTGCTTTGCTATAGAGGGCAAGGAATCAGCAGATACGCCGGCAGCCTGGAGGTGAAAAGGTCCGGCGGCGCCGGAATGATACTCGGAAACGTGCCGGCGGTGGGACGGAGGCTTCACGCCGATCCTCATTTTGTTCCGGCCACCGCCGTGTCTTACGAAGATGCAAATATAATCCTCAAATATATAAAAACTGGCAGAAATCCAACTGCAACTATTGTTCCACCCATCACCATCTATGGCTCCAGGCCGGCCCCGGCCATGGCAAATTTCTCAAGTAGAGGTCCAAACCCCGTCGACCCCCATTTTCTTAAGGTATTTTTTCTAAATTAATCCTTCTATATTGTTTTGGAGTAGAAATTATAACCAGGTTTTTAAAAACTGTGCCCGTATTCTTTTAACTATTTTCATATTTATTAAGGAAATATTTGAATTTTTAATTAGCCCAAAATAAAAATAAAAAAATTAGTTTTTAATTTTTAATTTTTAATTTTTATATATATATATATATATATAGTTAGTTTTTCAAAATTTTGTAACAAACAGAGAGAAGATAATGTGTAGACAGAAGAGAAAAAGTAGGAAGCATGATTACTTCCATATTGAATTTTATGTTTTAAATTGAAAACCTTACAATTCTAACCCACAATCTCACAAACCTTAAAATTCTCCTTAATATCTCACTATGTCATTAAGGTACATCCCTCCAAATTAGGAGACACTACCTTAAATGAGTCACACTACTTTAATTTCAAATACTAAAAAATTAACAAGTGAAATTAATTTACATTATGTTTGCACTAATCTTTAACAAATTTGGTTTGAATTTTGAAAATATTATTAGAGAAGGTAAAAAAATAATGAAACTCATCCATTTATAAATTTATATATTTAATTTTCAAAAACTAAAAACTAAATAGTTAACGCTTAAATTATTAAAATTGTGATTAAGTTAGTCTCTCGCATTTAATTAATTTTTAAACTTTCAAATATGTATTCAATAAATTATTATTATTATTAACTCCATTAAACATGACATGTTGATGTAACTATATTATTTAAGGAGTATGCCTAAAATATTAGCTTAATACACGTTTCTTAAATAGTATATTATAGTTATCATGTCATGCATGTAATGATAATTACCTATTATTGAACATAAAAATAGAAATTTCAATAATCTATTGTAATTTTATAATAAAAAAATTAGGATGAAATCAACCTAACTTAGAAACTATTATAAACTTTTAAAATTTTAGGGAATAGATAGATATAATCTTGAAAGTTGAAGATTTTTTTATATTTTTTTAAACAACGTACATGAACTAACCGAAAGATCCTCTGAATGGTTGATGTTGTTGGATTGTACTATTGGGAATAATATTATTGCAGCCGGACATAACAGCTCCGGGAGTGGACATTCTAGCAGCATGGTCGGAAGAAGATTCCCCAACAAAACTCCCTAAATACTTGGATCCTCGTATTGTCAAATACAATCTCTACTCCGGCACTTCCATGTCCTGCCCCCACGTCTCCGCCGCCGCCGCCCTCCTCCGTGCCATCCACCCCTCCTGGTCCCAAGCTGCCATCCGCTCCGCCCTCATGACCACCGCCACCACCACCAACAAATCAGGCCACCCCATCACCGACGACGCCACCCCTGACAACTCCCCCGCCACCCCTTTCTCCTTCGGATCCGGCCACTTCCGCCCCTCCAAGGCGGTGGATCCCGGCCTCGTCTACGACTCCAACTACACCGACTATCTCAACTACCTGTGCACCCTCAAAATGAACTCCATCGACCCCTCCTTCACGTGCCCTCCACAACCCATCCCTCCCCACGACCTCAATTACCCTTCCATTGCCCTCCCTAGACTGAGAGCCGCCGTGAGGATCAAAAGGACGGTGACCAACGTCGGCGGCGGAGGTAAAAGTGTATACTTTTTTCACTGCGAGGCGCCGCCGGGTGTGGCGGTGAGGGCTTCTCCTAATGTTTTGTACTTCGATGGAATTGGGCAGAGGAAAATGTTCACAATTACAGTGAGTGGGAAAGTGAATAGTAGTGGTTACTCTTTTGGTTGGTTTGCTTGGAGTGATGGGATTCACTATGTTAGAAGCCCCATTGCAGTTTCTTCAACTTCATAATATTTCCCACTTTTTTCTATCTAACTTTTACATTATTATTCATAAATAATATTGGGCTAAACAATTTACTACTATTATATCCTTTGTATTTAGTCATCCTATAAATACCTCTATAAATACAAAAATGGAAAAGAAAAAGAGCAATACCCACCTATTGTTCTATATAATATAAAATCTCTAACAAAAAACCCTACATGCAAAACTAAAAGCTAAGATGAACATAAACAAAAAAGCACAAAAAAAGAAAGAAAAAAAAGGACCAAAATGGCCAATATTATAATTCAATTATGACTTTTGCAGGTTGTGGATATCATCCACTCCAAGTGTCGTACCAACAAAAGATCTAACTATTCAATCATCAAACCTTGTTTTGTTTTGTTCATATCATTTAATTATTAATTTAGCTTTTTACTCCTAATTATGGACAATAAATGGTCCATACAACAATAGGTTGAATCTACAACATATTTGGTACAATGCTACAAATATACATGGCCTAATTATATGTTTAGCCAAAAATATATAAAAGCTTTACAAATTATAATGCAATCTATGGGACCATGTTCTTTAAAAACTACGTGATACAGAGATAGATCGATGGATCATCCACCACAAAATTAATTTAGGCATAGACATCATCAATCAAAAAAGTCTTAACTTCCCCATCAAATACTTTTGGTATCGTTCACTCTAAATTCTTCCAAATGTAAACCCACTGTTTGGTTCACAAATCACATTGGATTTGAATTGGGTACTTGTCCAACAATCAAAGCTAACTTTTTTTATTATTATTATTATGTACTTTTAAATATTCTTTTCCAATAATAATTAGTAATTAGTATGAATTTATTTTTGTATTTCCAATGCATTGATCAGCGGAGCAGAATTTGCAAGTAGTATAGACTAATTAATCATTTCAACTAAATATTTTTAAAAAATTATACACCAACCAAACTGCTTTGCTTTATATGTTTTATGGAAAAAAAAAAAAAAAAACATTTTTTTTTAGTTTTGTTTAGGGACAATGCCTTAATTGTCAGATCTCCTAAATAATTATTTCTCTCTCAAGAAACCAATCTCTCTCTCTCTCTCCTGACTACACAAGAACAAGCTAGGCTATCTATTTGATCTGGCTTTTATTTCTAATATTAATAATACACAATAAATTACAAGTTTAGCAACATTGTGATGGTGGGAATGTTGCGTAAGTATTATTCAACTTAACAACAAAAAAATTCAAGTTGAGAATCAAATAAAAACTTTTAAATATAAAAAATAAATATATCAATTTTTTTAAAAAAATATATATATTTAATTAGTGTGAATGTGGGCATAAATAATATGATCTGACATAATTATATAAATTTACTATCCTAATTTTTAATTCAATCAATATTATAATCAAACTAATATTTTATTTAAAAAGGAATTATATATACAAGTAATAAAGAAAAGGAAAAAAAGATGATTGGGCAAGGAATGAAGGATCACTCGTTCAAGCGAGGGATGGGGTGACGTGTTGGATAATGAGTGGCTTGTCGTATTCGAAACCCTTTTTTCTGCTTCGGGACATGGTAAAGCTTATTTTAAAAATTCTAATTACTAAATAATAATTAATAACATAAATGTTTTTGTGGGCCCCACTCTTTTCTCGTCTGCAGTCTGCACCGTCGACGCGGCGCATGAGCCGTCGGATGCGGCTAATTTTCCTTTACAAATACGCTTCTTCTTTTCGGGATTCCCAATCTAATCATTCGATTTTGAAATTTTGAGGCAATACTCCTCTTCAACTCGGCTCGGCTCGGCTTCGATTCGGCGCACTGGTTTGGGGATTATAAATAATTAATATCTCTCTAATCATTTCTTTTGCTACCCAAAAAATTTATGTAATAATGAGGATTCTATTTCCTCACGTATTTCCAGCTATTATCGGTAATTAAAAATAGTGTGGATAACAAAGACTGTAAATTTTTATTGTTAATTTACATTTTTCAATTAAACATACATAATCATTGATTGAGTATGAGAGAGGTGGAGTTTCTCCCTTTATTTTTTAATTTAATAAAATAATACATAGAATATTTATTTTTAAATTAACTACAGTTAAATTGGAGATTCAAATCTTTTAATTTTTTATTTTTTTATATATTTTTTTTGGTCGAAATTATATGTATTAACCAGTTAACCTATACTAAAATTAACTCAATATATTAAGGATTTGGTTCAATTTACCTGAACTAATTTATCATTTATAAAATTATTTTCGAACATTATACAAATTACTTCATAATCTTCATTATATTTGAATTGAAAATAATAAATTGTTCCTTTTATATTATTTTAGGTCCAAAATTTTCACACTTGAATAGTGTTAGTTCTAATATTATCTTAGCAGATATAGTTTTGTTGCATATTTTTTATTTTTCTCACTAAAATTTCTCTTCAAATATTTTTACAGCTTTGAATATTTTGATGTATTAATTCTATGAATATTTCTTAAGCAAATATTAATCATACAAAAAAAATATTGATAATTAGTTCAAAGCTCATTTTAAAAAGTTGGACTTAAGAGCAGAATGATTTGTACTCATCTTAAAAGTACTTTTAAGCACACCATAAAAAATAGGTTTGACAAAATTTTTGAACTTGCCATACATATTACTTAAAAAACAACTCAATTTTTTTCTTTTCTTTTTAATAGAAACATTTCACTTAAGAAACTACTCTATAAAAGCATCTTCAAGGAAATTACACAACTAATTGATTGAGATTTTCTCACAATCCTTTAAGACAATGAAAGTAGATTTTTGGTCCTTTTTTTAGAACAATCATAGAAGACAGTGAAAGTAGATTTGCTCCAACTAAAAAAAAAAATGGAAGTAATTCACTAATAGATACAACCTTAACAAGATTTTTTTCTAAACAAAATCATAGAGAAGACAATGAAAGTAGATTTGCTCCCATTAAAAAAAAGTAATTCACTATAAATCAATACAAGATTAACAAGAATTTCTCTTAGAAAAATCATAGAACTAGACAATAAAATTAGATTTTATCCAATTAAAAAAAAAAATGGAAAGTATCCATTGATTACAACATTAACACTAATTTGTGTTAGAAAAAAGAGTTTAGGAAAGACAAGGAAATTTCGAAGAAAAGACATTAGAATTGGATAAATAGTTTGAATGACAATAATAATCCAATATTAAATATAAATTATTAAGATGCACCCTTAAACGAAACACAAATTCGAAATTAATTAATAAGCCATCTTAGCCAAGTCAACGTTGAAGCCAAACAAGCTAAGCTTTCCAAACACACCAAAATCCCCCGTCTCCCACGCAACCAAGCTGTCTTCCGCAGCCGACTAATCCAAAATCAAACTCCAATGTCAAAACAATATTATATATGTATAAACAAAAACATTTAAATATCATAATTTATTAGCTTAAATTTTTAAATTTAATGCTACTTTTAAATAATATTTATTCGTCAACATTTGATCGAATGTTACTGATATAATGTATGAATTATTGACTTATAGGTTAGAGGTTTGAGTTCTTCACCTCGTGCATGTTGTGAAAAAAAATCTTTATTCAAATTCCAACAATATTATTTACACTTTAATTAATATTGATAATCACTTAATAGATTTTAATTTGTGCTAGACAACGTAACTCCACATTGATATGATATTGTCCTACTCCTACCAATGTGGAGATATGTGGAGTTACGTTATTCTTAGCAAGTGGTATCGGAGTCATGCTCCATAATTAACCATGTTGGTGTGACTCGATGACATAGTCATAGTTGATTATGGTTGAGCTTATCAGATATGGGTATGCTTTGATGAAAAGTGGTCGAGTTAATAGTGATAATGTTCAAGTCTAAACACGGATAAATGACTATTTGAGGGGAGACTTTGTGTTCGTTCGAGGGAGGATTATTGGGAGTGCGACCAAAATCTTATATTGGTTAAAGAAAGGGAAAGATCATGAGTATATAATTGAGGGACAACATCTTCATTGGTAGAAGATCTTTCAGGTGTAAATAAAATCAAAGTCATAAGAGTTTATGCTCAAAATGGACAATATAATACTAATGTGGAGATATGTGTATGTCTGTTATGTCCATAACACCTACAATATATCAATGCAATGGTTATTTAGAAATGTCCTGAGAATGTTAAGTTTAGCTAGGTTTGAATAGAAAATTTTAAAAGCTTGATTTTAAAAAGCTTGCATTTGAAGGGTAAACTTAGAAAACCCGATTTTAGTAATTGTGAGAGTATATTTGGAAGAGTGAAATTCAAGTACAAAACTTTCGAGTTTGTCCAACAAATCCAAGTTTAGAAAACTTGGCAACACATAAGAGATTTTAAAATCAAACCCACCTAAATCCAAATCTTTTTTTCTAAACACTTATTTAATAGAATTTTTAGAGTCGATTTCTAGTCTCTATTCAATTTTTTTTTTCAGATTAACTAAATTAAATGAATTTTCTTTTCGTATTTTCATATTCTATTTCTACGACCAAATACATATTAAAAATATAATACAATCCTATTTTTCATTGAATTTGTTGGGTTTAAATTCTTGATTTTGAAAAACCAACCTAACAACACAACTCAAGAGAAAATAAAATAAAATATATATGATGTCATAATATTTGGCTTTTCAATGACGCAATTTCACAAAAACACATTTCCATCTCCAGCATTTTAAGATTCTCCTTTTGTTTTAATTTCTTCCCCCAACCATTTTCCTATAAATCCCAATCCACTTCTTAATTCCTTTCCATTCTTTCTTTTCCTCTCTCTCTAATTTGTATAATTTTCATCCCCATGGCTGAAGAATTCCACGAATCCGACATCATCTTCGCCGACCGCCACCACCGCCGCCGCCGCCTTTTCCACCCTTCACTCGACTACGCCCAAATCCTGGTCACGACTCATCGGAACTCCAACAACAACAATATCAACAACAAAGATGACTTCGTCGCCTCTCTCCCCGTCAAAATCCCAGAAACGGTTTTCCGTTACACCTCCGACACGGAGGAGCTGGACGAAGAATGGGACAGTGAAGAAGACAACAACATAGTACCGCCGCACGTCATCATCGGACGGCGCGTTGCCGGAAAAATGGCATTCTCCGTCTGCACCGGCAACGGCAGGACGCTTAAAGGAAGAGATTTAAGCCAAGTTCGAAATTCTATTCTCAGAATGACCGGATTCCTCGAAACTTAAACCCCCAAAAAATCCAAAATCAATATTTGTAAAAAAAAAATTAAAAAAAAATGGAGTAGTTATAATTGTAATCAAAAGGGAACCCATTTTTCTTCCGTTTGTCTCTCTCTCATCTTTTTCTTTGAGATGGGAATTGGGATTTAGGATTCAAATGTAACAGAGGGGGAAAACATTGTGATTTTTTTTTTTTTTTTTTTTTAGAATAATTATAAATCAATCAAATCTGAGGAAGGGTTAATCATATTATTATTATTATTATTATTTATTACTTTACTGGGGTTGTGTAAATTAATTTGAAGGAATGCATGTTTAAAGATTGGGTGGAGGTTCTGAATAATTTGAATATTGTTTGTAATTGGCAGTGTTAAGTATTAAAGAGAAATAATGTAATTTTAAATTGTAACTGGTTTTGGACAGTCCCAACATCACCAGCTAGGCTTTCTCGAGAAGAGACAGATACCACACCATTATTCATTATTAGCTCCTCTTTTTCTCCCAATAAATTAAAATATCTTCTTCTTTTTTTTCTCCTTTTAATCCTATTTCCATCTGATCATTTTTTAAAAAAATTACTTTAATTATCTAATTTGATACGGAATATCTCTAGTAATACATATATTTTTTTACTTTCAATAATTTATAATTAATGTCTTGTGTTCAAATTGGTTGAATTTCTAATAATATTCTATATATATTGAGATTTTGTAACCAACCATTTGAAATTTTAATGATGGTTATTGTATATTGCATGCATAAATTGGACTGTTTTTTTTAATATCTTAAATTTTTAAATTTTTAAAAAAAATATTGGAGTTTTGAAACTACTTTTAAAAAGTAATGTTGTTTTTAGGAAAGATAGTCTTTTGAAAAGGCGACCTCTGCACTCAAAGGTCGTCTTTTGAAAAGAGTTCCACGTGGATGAAGATCGTCTTTTCTTTTGGGCCACACAAGTCGTCTTTTCAAAAGACGATCTCCATCCACGTGGCTTCCAGCCCATCATCTTTTAAACAATCTACCTTCAAACATCGATATCTTTTTACCTAGATAAGCAAAAATTTCGAAAAAAAAATATGGTTGGAAAACTAATAGCGAGAGCTTCAATTTGATATGTGATTTCACTATTTTTGAAGTTTGATATCGAAAGATAAAGATCGTCGAAGTTGAGCTACAATTCTGAAATTTCCAGAACCATATTTCAACTTCGATGTTCCATAGTTCTTTTGAACAAATCGATATTTTTTTACTCAGATATTCAAAATTTTCGAAAAATGTATGGTTGGAAAGGTAACACAGAGAACTTCAATTTGACCCCGGGTTTCACTATTTTTTAGAGTTGTATATCAAAAGATAAAGATCATCGAAGTTGGACTATAGTTCTGCAAATTTCAGAATTGTAGCTTAACTTCGACCATCTTTTATCTTTCGATATACAACTTCAAAAATAATAGTGAAATCACATATCAAATTGAATCTCTCGGTGTTAGCTTTCCAACCATATATTTTTTAAAATTTTTGCATAAGTAAAAAGTACATTGAAAATACAATGCTAAAAAAGATGATGTGCTCAAAGCCATGTGGATGGAAATCATTTTTTGCAAAGATGACGTGTATGGGCTCAGATGAAGATCGTCTTTGAAAGACGACTTTTATAAGACTCTTTGCTGTTAATTGGCAAAAACTAATATCTATATTTAGAGGAGAGGGTTTAGTTTTGATAAAAAAAAATAATTATTTACACTTTATGACTGCTAGCAGCTAATATATAGTTTTTTTTTACATATAGTTTTTGTTAATGATAAGAAAAAATATTTACTTAAACCTTCTAGTTCTAACACACGTTAATATTTATATAAATTATTCTTAATTTTAATTTAAAATTTAACATGAATTACAAATAAAAAAAAAATAAACTCCTACCTATATAATATTAAATTATAAGTTTAGTCACAATATTATTTAGTAGAATCGTGTCTATTTAGTTTTTACATATATATGTATATTTTTTTTAATAGGTCTTAAGGTTATACCTTTAGTTCCTATCATTTTTTTAAAAAAAAATCTAATAAAATTTTAAACCCTATTCAATTTTTTTTTCTAACACATGTTAAGATTCTTAAAAAATATCTACTCTAACGAAAGTTATAAAAAAACTTTCAAAAAAAATACATATCGAAGGTATTAAAAAAAGACGACCATAAAAATAAATTATTACTTATATTTATAAAAGGTTGGTTGAATAAATAGGAGGCTCAAAATAATGACAAATATATAGCAAAATATAAAACATCTTGCAAATATGACAAAAAATTAGTGACTATGATATCTATGGATAAAATGACTATTAGTGATAGTTACGAACAAAATTGTATAAAAAAAAACAAAGGTGATAGACCTACTATCAGTAATAAAATTTGTCATATTTACAAAAAAATTTTTTTAAAAAAATGCTATATTTTTAATTATTTTACTCTAAACTAAACTAATATATGATACAATTTTCTTATTTATAAATATACTCAATTTTGAAAGTTTTTTTTTTTTTTTAAAGGACCAATTTTGAAAATTTATAGATTAATTAAAATCACTTAAAATTGTATGAACAAAATAAAGACGACCATAAAAATCTATAGATTAAACTTATAATTAACCTTTAAAATATAAAAAATGACCTTTAAAATATCAAACATATTTTTTTTTTACTGTTGGCTATTGGGTAAGACAGACAGAAAATTGATTGAAACCAAACATTTAATTTGACAAAAATATATTATACAACCTAAAATCCTTCAGTTCCACAAATTTGTTTATTTGGTTGCGAAATTAGGGCCGGTTGCATAAATAGCAATCAGACCTACACTAATTACAAATTTAGCAAACTTTAAAATGTTTTATAAATATGGCAAAAAAAATCGTTTCTATCACTTATAGACTTTATCATATAACTGATAGACTATTATAACTGACAAAAATCTATAAAAAGCTGAGGTGATCAGCGATAGACTTCTATCAGCTATAAGATATTAGGAATAGAAATTGCTATATCCGCAATTTTTTTTTTTTAAAAACATGCTATATTTTTAATTATCTTATTTTAAATTGACATCTGCTATCATTTTTCGCAAAATTATTTAATAGAAAAACAAAGGAAAAAATGAGTCACTTATCTTGATATCTCATTAAAAGAAATTTAATAATAAAAGTGCCGATAAAAACAATATTATCTGACAACGAAGCCACGTGTAAAATCAACCAGTAATATCACTGCACGTGTAAATAAAGTTGTTGGGAAATTAACAGACATCTGGATTAATGACGTGGCTCAGTGCACGGCGACCGATTCTATGAACTCTAGAAACTACAATATTCAGAGCAGATAAGATATGTTTCTCGCCAAAATGAGCATAGCTCAGTTGGCATATATATGACTTGACAGACTAAAAGGTCTGTGGTTCATCGCTCCACGGGTTTCTTTAAAAAAAAAACATTTTTTTAAAAAATGTGATTCTTTAATTTATTATTAAGGTAACGTTGAGCCCAAAAAATTAAAGAAAATTAGAGTTGTTTAGTCTAGAGAGTTGTTTAGTCTGTACTTCAGTTCTGAAGTGTCAGTTGTATGTTTGAATAGGGAGTTGTTAAACATTCTTAAATTTGAGTTTATTTTAGATAATTTTGCACAATATTTTTTTCAAACTTTTAAAAATTCATTAGTAAAATTTCTTCTAATTTCAATAAATTTTTAAAAAATAATTTTTTTATTTTTATTTTATCTATTAGGCATAATTTTTTTTTAAGACAACTAAAATAATTTTGAGCATAATACATCACATTATATTTTACATTGATTATCAAATATTATATATCCATTTTTGTTATGACTGGTCTTTAAATTTATGAATTTTAAGATTGAGATTTTTTTGTTTTTATTACAAGTATATTTTACAATCTTCTTCAAAGAAATAAAGAACAACACGCATATTAGCAATGACGGTTTATTTTAGCTAATTTTTTTTTTTTTGGTACAATTTTTTCTTTATTTTCATTTTTAAGAACTTCTTCCAATAAATTTTAAGAATGTTTTTTTTACTTTTTATTTTATGTATCTTTCATAAATTTATTTGAGGATAACAAAAATAATTTTAACCATAATACTTCACATTATTTTTTTAATATCACTCACATTAATTATTCATTTTATTTAGATAGTTTTGAAATAAAATAGAGTCGTACAGTTTTAAATATTACTTGTGAATTTGAAAGATTTAAAAATCTATTCATTTAAACGGATCCAAATAAGTTGATGTTTTTATTTCACCTATGGTAAAAATATTATATTTTGAATTTGGTTGAAGTACCAATTTTAATTGAACAACTTAATTTATATTTAAAATAATAAAAATGTGTTGAATTACATTTTTGTTTAAATTTCGTTTTTTTTTTAATAATTAAAAAATTTGGGAAGGGAGGGAGAGAAAGAGGAAGAGAGAGAAATGTGGTGCCTTGAAAATTGAGACAAACTTGAATAGTAACAAGTGAGTTCAATAGTAATTACGGTTGAAGTCCGAATAATTGATATTTTTTTTATCTGAGTTCAACATATTCATGAGCCAAACGGTAAATTAACTTCTTCTCCCAACTACTTTTCCAACAACTCTTTGGGCCAAACACTCCCTATTGGTTTAAAATTTAATTTCAAAATTCTTTCAAACTTTTGAAAAAGTTTGTTCAATAATTTAATCTTAAGAACGATTTAGAAGAAGTATTTAAAATTATGTTAGACTAGAGAGAGAAAATCTTTAAATAAAAGAATAATTTAGTGTAAAATAAACTTTCCATTAAAGATTTCACATAGGTTCTATTTGATCTTTTAGAATTTGTTTGGTGATGTGAAAACAGAGATTTTAAAAAAAAAATGTGTTTAAAATTCATCAAACTAGTCACTAACTAAATATAAGGTTGCAATTATTAATTAATTTATAACTAAATATAAGGTTGCGTAAACTATTATTAATTAATTTATGACATATTTTATGTTATATATTTTATATCATTATTATTTAATAATACCATATATTTTATAATATAGTATATTATATATATTTTAATTTAATAAAAATAAATTGATTTTATAATGTGAAGTACGGTATTGATTAAATTTTTTATCTTTTTAAATCTAAGTCTGCCTTTTAAAATTTTAAATTCAAAATATGGATACATTAATTTTTTATTTTTTATTTTTATTTTCAAAATTTACATGGTTTGGATTAGAATCCGAAAACAGTTTTTCAACAACAGAATCTAGAATGCATACCAAATGTCATTTTGGTTGAACATCCAATCTTAAAACACGATGATCACAAAATTGAGAAACAATTTTAAAAAACATAATCCAAATTGCATACTAAATGCATATTTGTTGAACAATACATCTAAAAACATAAAATAAAATTTGAATTGCCTCCTGTTAGTTTTTATTTGATCTTTAAAGTTTCAAAAGTGACATTTTGATGTCGCGAAATTTAACTTAGATTTCTAATTTGTTAATAAAATTAAAACTAGTTTTTGGTTCCCAAGTATAAAAAAGAAATCTAGCGCATCTAAAAAAAATACATATAAACAAAATAGAGTCAACATATTTTAATTGTCAATTATGTTGTTAGCGAGGTGACGTGGAGCCACCGACTTAGTTCTAAGGGAAAGAAAGTCACCACAGCCTATAATTGTTGGAATGGTAAGCAAATAAAAAAAATGGATTCTTGTATACGAGAAGGTATTCACACCCAACATTTGTTCAAAAATAACTAATATTTATTTTTCTGACTTTTTTATTTAAAAAAAAAAACTATTATTAGTTTGAATGTTCCATATTTTATTGATCGCTATTTTCTTTTTTTGAAAAATTATTGATCGCTATTTTAAAAATGAATAAATGACTAATAATATGACTGAGAATATCAAATATCTTTATTTTTAATATCATATTTTTTTTACTAACATTAAGAACATTATATCATACATTATATAAGTTGAGTCATGCTCAGTTGAGTCATGCTCATGTTGGTCTTGATTCCCAATTTCTATCCTGTGAAAATCTAACTTTTTTAGTCTTTTTATTTTAAAAAGACTAGTTAATGTTTTACTCGTGACTCGCTTAATTACAGTAGAAAAATAAAAATATAATCGGCGTTATCGTTTTGACTAAACAAAATAAATATTTTAGATAGGTCGTTTTATTGTTTCTTTTTAAATTAGACTATCAAATATAATAACTCGGCCCCATATATTGCATATTTGACATACCATTCAGAAAAAAAGTGTTTTTGTTAAACGTTTATAATAATGTACACACTTGGAAGGAAATTAGATAATTATTCCTCTAAAAGTACTTTTAAGTGTTCTTTAATTAATGCCAACATGAACACTAGGTCTCAAGTTCTAATCTCCTCCCACATTTTGTTCAAATATTTTCAAATCTTTAAAAAGTATTTTCAATTGGTTAAAAATACTGTCTACCAAGTTCTAATCTCATCCCACATTTTGTTAAAATATTTTCAAATATTTAAAAAGTATTTTCAATCGGTTAAAACTACTCTCACCATCACTACAATTTTTGTAACGCTCATTTTTTTGTTAAATGATTTTATGGTTTAATTATTTAAGTTGTTATGTATAAAAAAAATAAAAAAAATTATTTAAGTTATTTAAATTACTATAATTGGTGGTGGTGATATATATATATATATATATATATATATATATATATATATATATATATATATATATATATATTTTAGGGAAAAAAGAGAGTTGAAACTGATCATAAATAACATTTTTTGTAACCTCTATAAACCCGTATAAAAAGTGTAGCGTGGGTTGTCATGAGACTTATTAAGAAATCTTATAAAAAAAACCTATAAATTCTTTTAATGGATACAAGTGAATCTCAAATATAAATTTAAAGTATTTTGAATCAGCATACGCTATGAATTTGAAAATATTTTAAAAGCAAGTTTCTGGTTCTTAAAAAGATAAATAAAACTAATTGATGTATTTTTTTCAAGTCATGTTGATAGTTTTGGATCCCTTAGTTTGAGATTGTAAGAGCTTTTAAAATAATTGCAGTTTGAGATTGTAAGAGCTTTTAAAATAATTGCAGTCAAATGTACTTTTTTTTTGAAAAAAATCAAGTGTACTTTTAAGAAAAAAATCATAAAATTAATTAGTATTTGATAAATTTCAAATTTAAACTTGGAAATCTTAGTTTCAGTATGGGGTAAATTACAACTAACTTTTGACCAAAATCTAAATCTATTTCAATAATGAAGTAGTATGAGTTTGTATTAATATTTAACTTCAAAAAATTTATAAGATAATTATATAAAATTTTATATAGCTTAAATTAAAAATTATATTTTGTTTACTCAAAATAATTTTATAAACTATATATAAAAAGATTAAATAAAAAATATAATAATTAAAAAGCAACAAAATAAAATTTTAAAAAATGATGAGATTAGATTAGTTAAATTGGTAATAATTTTTAGATAATATAGAGAAGAATAAAAAAATAATTTTAAAATTTGTTACTTACACCATATTTTTTTATGGAAGCTGAATACAAAAGGTACTATTAACAAGTTTTGCAAATCAAACATTTGAAATGACTTTTAAGTCTTCAAATATAATCTCAAACGGGTGTAAAACTATATCAGACAAGATACACATAAGAAAATTAGATGGTATTGATAAAGACAATATAAAACGCAATATAATCATAAATATCTTATTATAATGGTAATATCTTATTTGAAAGTAGAACAAAAAGTATTCCCAATGAGGGCTAGTGTTCCCAAGGATGTATAAGATCCAAAGAACCGTGAGGAACGTTTTGCAAATAAATACCAGGAGTTAGAGCAACCCAAGCGCAGTAATTACCTAAGCAACGAGAAGATAGCCAGTCGCCCTTCTCCCTCCAAAACACTTCGAACGTGACGTGTAGGTTCAATGGAGAAGTTCGTGCGGTGCACCAGTAGAGTGTGGTAGAAATTAAATTCTCCTTAAATTCCCATTGAACGAAGTCGCCAACTTTCAGAAAATGCTCGCCCAGATCGTCGTCTTTTGATTTGCAATGGACCACCATTGTCTGATTTGGACCTACCATTTCGTTCGAAATCCCCACTCTCCATTTACTCAATGGAGGCATGTATGCTGAACAATATTGCTTTCTTCCCATCCTCAAAATCAAAACAACATATGAAATCATTAAATACTTTACCAAATTACAATAACCCATTCTTCTTCTTATTGTTTGATGGATGATGTTGTCTTCTGTTTGATGAGATCAATTTATAGCGTTTAGTTTAATTCTTATACTTCTACTTATATGATCTATACAAACGTTATATTGAAATAATTGCAAAAAATAACCGATGATGTTACAACATTAAAGGCCCTATTTAATTTTTTAAGTTTCTTCATATACCATGCAGAGTCGTTTAATTCAGTTATTTTCAATTAATTGAATGTCCGAATTAACGTTGAAATCATAAATTATGGACCCGTTACTAATTTATTCCTTCCTTCAAAATAAACCGTTGGCTATTCAAATTCTTTCCAAATTAAAATCATCAATACACCTAGAAGCAAATTCCTACCTATATAATTCTTTTTTTTTTTTTTTTTGAAATTACCTATATAATTCTTGGGTCTTCATTTCGAAAAGATTTGTAGGAGACAATGTTTTTTTAATTTTTAATTTTTAATTTTTAATTTTTTTTTTTTTTTTTTTTTTTTTTTTTTTGTGGTATGAGAATTTAATTTTTAATCTCAATAGAAGAAGTATATGTCAATTATCGAGATGTGCTCACTTTAGCGAGAAAATAGAATTATCCTAGGGAAAGGAAACAATCACCAACTTTAATTTAATTTGGACGAGGAAAAGCAAATCTCATAAAATATGAACTTAGTAACATTACAAATATTTGTTCTTTTTATTTTGAGTTGTGAACTTCTTGGCATTATATATTAAACTAATGGTAGACAAAAGGCGACGATGTATAGGAATGCGATGTCGGGTGACAATAAATACAATAGTATAGGAGTCGTTTGATAACACATTCAATTCCTATTTTTAGTTTTTGATTTTTTATTCTTAAAGAAGGTATGTTTGGTAAATAATTGAGTTTTTGAAAACGTTTTTACATTCATTAACAAATTAAAAAAAAAAAAAAAAAAATCAAAATTTCAAGGTTTTTTTCTCTCTCAACTTTATTTAAATTTTCAACAAATCATATATAATTATTGAAATTATCTTCAAATATTTATTTATCTATCTATTTATTTATTGAAATTGGAATCAAATTGTCTTTAATATTGCCAAACCGAGCGACCTAAGATTGTGCCCTTGACTAAGAGGTCATGAGTTCAATCATCTCACATTAATTAAAATACCGTTACAAAAGAAAAATTGTCATTAATATTATTAGTATATCCTTTACAAAAAGTATAAAAATATTATTAATATAATATATTATAATTTTTTAAAAATAATTTTCATTATATTTTAATATTATTTTGATGTTACACCAATATACCTATCCAGTTTACACAATCAACATATTTTATTTTTTTGAGTTTAGGGATGATAAAAGTGAACTAAAGATTGTCTAATATATTAAATTAATGATCAAGAGGTTAGAGATCTGATCTCTCACATCTCGCATGAATTTGTTTTTTATTTGTAAAGATATTTAATTAATGCGGGAGAATCGAACATTTGACCTGTTGATTAATAGTTTGTGTTTTATGATGTTGAACTACGCTCATGTTGACCCTATAAATGGTGATTATTGAAGCCAAATATGAATGTGTTTTACCTAAAGATATTCCTAGTGAGTATAAATTCAAAAGCTCTCGAACTCCTTGGTTTCATATCATCAAAATTAAAAAAATCTTGTTTTAACCATCTTCTTTGGAAGGTAAACCATGTCAATGGTACATTTTTCTGGTTCCACCACTAACACAAAATGGTAGCTTCTTCCATTTTATATGTCCAAGGCTTAGATTTTTGCTCCCGTGCTACATTTTTCTCGTTCCACCACTAGACACAAAATGGTAGCTTCTTCCATTTTATATGTCCAAGCTTAGATTTTTCTCCAGCTTCTAATAAGTTTTTAACAGTTAAAGAGGTTTGTAATACAAACACAAATTTATGGGACTTTCTAACGAGAAAGCTTTGCCGAATAGAGAACTATAATTATGACATTCTCTTTCAGTTGAATGGAGCGTCCCCTCCCCTTCGACAGATACAAATCACATTTTTTGGATCCTTGATTCTAAAAGCATTTTCTTAGTTAAATCAATGAAAAACACTTTACTTGCTGGGTCCATTTCTCTTTTTACTCCAAATGTTGGGAAACTCTGGTCTTTATACTTTTTCAAACTATGCAAATTATTTCTTTGGACAATTAAGCTCAAATGTTTAAACATGACTAACAAGATGCAAGTTGGTTTCCCCAAGATGAATTTGAATCCAAGTTGGTGTGTTCTTTGCCAGATGAATTTTGAATCTTTAGATCATATCTTCTATAATTGCTCTTACCGATAACCTTTAGTCCATCTTATTAAATGAATCAAGATATTTTTTCACCTTTAGACCAAATATTTTCGATACTTTCTTATCTCAAGGTCTTGATATATCTCAAGTCATCTGCCTCAAACATCTTTTGGAGCAACATATTTGGTGTCAATTTATGGAACACATGGTTGACACGTAACAACAGAATTTTCAATAATAGTTCAAAGATTTTTTCTCATCTTTGGACGATATCATCTTCAAGGCGGCTTTGTGGGGTTCAAAATCTAAGATATTTTGTAACTAAGACTTATCTGTCATTATACTCAATTAGAAGACTTTTCTCTAGCATCTTTCTCTTTTTACTTTGACTATATTTTTTCAAAATAAAATATATGCTAAAAGTCACCATTAGTATTGTACTAAAAAAAAAAAGAGTAACAGCTTTTCAATATTAATGACAATAATAACTCAATTATAAATTAATTGGATCATATAAAGAAGTGGAAAAGGTAATCAGCAGTGAATGCATGAATTTGGTTGTAATTTCCCTTAATATGATAATGCATTGAACAAAACCAAGCAATTTATGCCCTAAATACAGATAATTTACAACAAATTAACAAGAAATTGAAAAGGTAATTAATCTGACCAAAAACTATTCAACTATAAATTGGATCACAAATCCGAGGGCATCTGCATATATGATATAAGGAAAGGGAAAGTTCAGTCCAAAGAAAGATTGGTTTAAGTTGATTTGTTAAACTACATTATGATGAATTCATGTGCTGTTTTGATTTTAAGCATTGCAGGAATAATGATAGCAATGGCATCAGCTTCTTCTTCAGCAATAATGAGCTCAAAATACCAGCGGCCACTGAGTGAATGGACCGTGGGGATTGTGAACCAGCTGAGTTCAAAACAAGTATTGTTCATTCACTGCAAATCAAAGGACAATGACATGGGCGACCATAATTTACCAAATGGCGAGACCTATCATTGGCAATTCAAGGAAAACATGCTCTCCACCACTCTCTTCTGGTGCAGCTTAGCCACTCCGACCAACCTACACGCCACGTTCCAAGTGTTTTGGAGGGAGAAAGGCGAGTGGCTATCTTCTCGTTGCAATTTCAGGGCTTGCATTTGGTATGCTCGAGATGATGCCATTTATTTGCTTAATATTCCTCAAAGTACTTACGAACTTGTATACAATTGGGAACACTAGTTCATCATTGCTCAAAAGATGACACAACTTTCATTTCACTTTATCACATTTAAATATCCAGTTTACTGAGATATACTCTTTTCAATAGTTTTAAATATTGGTGTTGGCTAAAGACGTTACTACTGCATGCTAATAGCTCTTGAAAATAATAAAGAAAATCAAACCATGTGATCTGTATCTGTCGAAGGGGAGGGGACACTCCATTCAGCTGGAAGAGAATGTCGAAATTCCAGTTCTTTATTCAACAAAGCTCTTCTCGATAGAAAATTTTATGAATTTGTGTCTGTATTCCAAGCATTGTTTTACTGTTTTTACTGTTAAAAGCTTATTAGCAGCTAGATCAAATAGTCTTAGATATAGGGTGTGAAAGCTGCCATTTTGTGTCGAGTTGTGGTACCAGAAAAGTGTATTATTGTCACTGTTTACTTTCGAGAGAAGATGGTTAAGAACAAGATCTTTTAATTAGTGGATATGAAACTAACGAGCTGGAAAGCTTTTGAATATACACTTACTAGAAATATCTCCAGGTAAAACACACATTCATATTTGGCTTCAATAACAATCTAAATAACGAGGTCGGTGGTTTGATCCCTCCCCCATCCAACATGAATTATATACCTTTGCAAAAAATAAAAAATACAATCTTCCCTAGGCTGTCATGCTCCTAAAAAAATCTCCATAACCATTTACAAAGAAAGGCAAAATTGGTGAATCATTAGTTCGTGTTTTTTTTTTTGTAATTGAATTACGTTCATGTTGGCTTTAGGGGTCGACATCGGCCGATCAAAGTCGATTTTGAATGAAAACCGACGCTGACCATCGATATGTGAGTTTTAGACGATTTTGAAGTAGTTGGTTACACTGGTCGACCGACCTCACGACCGGTCGAACAATTTTAGTCTGTTTTTGTAATTCAACGAAATCAAAAGAAAAACAGTGAAAAAAGAAAAGAGAGAAAAAAAAAACGAGTAAAGAGACAAGAAATGAAAAAGAGGATGAGAAGGAGTGAAGAGGAGAAGGAAAATAATGGCAAAAAGAGAAATAGTCGTGAAGGAAATAAGAAAGAAAAAGAATGAAGAAGAGTGATGAAGGAGGATGAGTCAAATGAAGAAAGTGGAAAAGATAGTATAAAGAAAAATAGTGTATATATTTTTTTTTTTTTTTTTAACAATGTACCTTCACGATGAGGAAGTCCATTTGGACTTCATCTTCCCAAGAGAGTTGCTAGTGGTGAGATCTAATATTTTTTACCATTATTATAATTTTAAAATAATTAGTACGTCGATTTGGGTTTTTTTTGGGCTCATCAACCGATCGACGGTCGATTTTATCACTAAACAAAATTGACTTCGACTGCCATTATCTAAAAATTGACCAACCAACGTTGACTTTGTTGGTCGGATCGATTTTCGATTTATTTGTGTTCACCCTTTAGTTGATCTTATGGAAGAATGATTATTGAAGCCAAATATGAATGTGTTTTACCTAGAGATATTCCTAATAGGTGTAAATTCAAAAGCTCGAGCTCATTGATTTCATATAAACAAATTAAAAGATATTGTTCAGAATCATCTTCTTTGGAAGGTGTTCCATACAATTGGACACAAAATGACAGTTTCCACACTTTATATCCAAAGACTTCTATCGACACAAATTCATCAAAGAGGTTTGGAATACAGACTCAAATTCATTGGACATTCTACCGAGAAGAGCTTTGCCGAATAGAGAACTAAAATTATGGCATTCTCTTTCTGAATGGAGCGTTTCCACCCCTTTGACAGGTATGAATCACATCTTTTGGATCCCTGATTCTAAAGGTTTTTTCTCAGTTAAATTAATGAAAAACATTTTGCTTGCTGAGTCCATTTCTCTTTTTACTCCAAATGTCGGGAAGCTCGGGTCTTTATACTTTTCCAAAAAATGCAAATTCTTTCTTTGGACAGTTAAGCTCAAAGGTTTAAACACTAATGACAAGATGCAAGTCTTTTTTCGCCCAAAGATGAATTTGAATCCAAGTTGGTGTGTTCTTTGTAACAGGAATTCTGAATCTTTGGATCATATTCTTTATCATTGTTCTTACAACGATAACTTTTGGTCAATCTTATTAAATGAATAAAGATATTGTTCAGCTCCAGACCAAACAATTTTAATATATTTTTTTTATCTCAAGGTCTTTACATATTGCCACCTGCCTCAAACATCCTTTGGAGCAACATATCTGGTGCCATTTTATGGAACATACGGTTGAAACGTAATAACATAATTTTTAATGATGGTTCAAAGATTTTTTTCTCAACTTTAGACGTTATCATTCTCATTCTCAACATATCCGATGTCATTGTGTTTTAATGGAACATATGTGCTCTAAATCTAAGTTAATTTGTAACCAAGGCTTATCTGTCATTGTAGTCATTTGAAAGACTTTTTTCTAGCCTCTTGATGAATGTCATTTATGTCGTGTTACTTTTTTCTAGCCTCTTGATGAATGTCATTTATGTCGTGTTTTTGTCCTTTAAAGCCTACTCATTAATTGACTTTTTGAGTTAAATTAAAGATAATTGTGCAGATAAGAAAATAATAAAAATAGGAAAGTCACATGCTCAAGGTCGTTTTGTCATTATGAAGCAATTAAGAGGGTAAAAGAGTCATTTTTAAAAGAATTAATGTTGTTTTAATTATTTTCAGGAAAACTGTATTTTGCTTCAGCTTGTGGCCAAAGAGAAGTCACAAAGTCATAGAATCGAGCTTGTGGCCACATAGAAGTCATGCAGAATCCCAGCTTGTGGAAGTCAGTGCAACCGAATTTGTTAAGATATTTTTGTCAAAAATCTTCAAAAGATTCAGCAAACCAAATCCTCATTTGACCTAACAACCATTTCCAAAGATCTCTCTCATTTTAGCCATCTCCAAACAAACCTATGGCATATAAAAGGCACCTCAAGTCTTCATTCAAATGATCGATCATTTTTTACAACAATCAATCTCCACATATAGTCGATCAACCTCTTTTCTCTCTCGAAGAACTCACCCAAATTCTGAAACTCCAACAAGAGCGGACCACTCCTCTGGAAAAGTTCTACTCCAGCCAGCTCTGAAAGGAAGATGCTGCGAGAATTCGATTCGCATTGACGACGTGAATCGAGCGAGTAGAGACCCTTCATCCCTTGTCCACGAGTTCGAGAGAGAGAAAGTTGGAAAATTTCCAGATTTATTTTCTATTTTATTCTGCACATTTTCTATTTAGATTCTGTTTTTATTTCGCATTTCTTTCCGTTCTTAATTTTTCATGAAAAAATACCATTTTACCCTTTAGCTAGTTTTCACATTTATAATTTCATTTTCAGTTTAGAACCTTCTTTATTTTAATTCTGTCCTTTATTTATTCTGTTTTTATTCTATTTTCATTTTATTCTTAATTTTTGAGTAAAATTACCATTTTACCCTTTTAGCAATTTTTGTACTTATGCATTATTTATCAATGAAATATTTTAGTTTATTTATCATTATAAACTAAGTTTTCCTAAGGGATTCAATTATGTGAATCCCCGTTAAGAAATGAGCTAGCTTGATAGCTGTAAATTACGGTTTTACCCTTATGCCTTGTGTGGTTCGTTCTTTACTGAATATATGCAAAAATGTTAGATTAACTTGATCACTTAATCAACATGAAATGTTAATGTCGATATTGGGCAGGTCGGACAATTAACGGCTCTCGTAAATGTGATATAGCAGAAAAACCTAGGAATAAGATTTCGTCGATTGTCCTTAATGATTGGGACAAAAGACTATAGGATCAATATGATTACATGCTTAACCATCTAAGATCACATTATCCATTGGACCGTGAGTATAATGGCTTAGACTCCTAAAGGTACTTACAAAGAGGCTGAATAGGAGATGAATCTGATCCAAAAACATAAGGTACTATGTGGTGACTCTGTAGTCACAAGCTGTCAAGTAAATTCAAACTTAGGGCTGAAACATGATCGGATCCCTGATTTTATTATTCTTTTCAAACCAAAAGCAACCCAACATATTATCAATTTATTTTGTTACTTTTTGCATTCGAAAAACAATTCTTTCTAAAACTAAAATTCCACAACAGTCTCTTGGGATTCGATGATACTTGGAATACTTTTCATTTTATTACTTGATTGACAGTGTTACCCTATCTTCATTGCAGGTTATTGAACCAAACTACACACCCACGTTTTGGTCCATCACCTCTCTTTCTCTTTTTTCTTTCTTCATCAATAAACTATCTTTTTCCAAAAAAATATATGCAAAAAGTCACATTGAGGAGATTTTTTTTTTAGAATAATCGTAATTAAGGCTTCTTAGACAGAACCCAAAAATAATGCCAAAAAGAGTAACAACTTTTCAATATTAATGTCAAGAACAAGTCAATTATAGATTAATTGGATCTCAAATCAAAGCATGATATAGAGAAGTGGAAAAGGTGATTAGCAGTAGTACATGCATGAATTTGGTAGTAATTTCCGTTAATATAATGCATTGAACAAAACCAAGCAATTTATGACCTAAAAATACAGATAATTTAACAAGAGAATGTAAATGTAATTAATCTGACCAAAAACTATTAAACTATAAATTGGATCTCAAATGAGAGAGCATGTGCATATAATATGATATAAAGAAAGGGAAAGTTGAGTCCTAAGAAAGATTGGTTAGTGTTGATTTGTTAAACTACATTATGATGAATTCATGTGTTGTTTTGATTTTAAGCATTGCAGGAATAATAATAGCAATGCCATGGGGTTCTTCTTCCGCAATAATGAGCTCAAAATACCAGCGGCCACTGAGTGAATGGACCGTGGGGATTGTGAACCAGCTGAGTTCAAAACAAGCATTGTTCATTCACTGCAAATCAAATGACGATGACATGGGCGACCATAATGTACCAAATGGCGAGACCTATCAATGGCAATTCAAGGAAAACATGCTCTCCACCACTCTCTACTGGTGCAGCTTAAGCACTCCGACCAACCTACACGCGGCGTTCCAAGTGTTTTGGAGGGAGAAAGGCGAGTGGCTATCTTCTCGTTGCAATTTCAGGGCCTGCATTTGGTATGCTCGAGATGATGCCATTTATTTGCTTAATATTCCTCAAGGTACTTACGAACTTGTACATAATTGGGAACACTAGTTTCTCATTGCTCAAAAGATGACGCAACTTTCATTTCACATAACCACATTTAAATATACTCTTTTCAATAGTTTTAAATGTTGTCACAACCATCCCTCTTTTTTAACATGCTAATAGTTCTTGAAAATAATAAAGAAAATCATAAAGATATATAAACTTCAATTTAACACCATATGATTGTTTTGAATAATTCAAACTCTTTAGTTTAGGAATATAATTCAAAACATTTATACACCCACGTGTATATTTGTTTTTACAATTTACAGTTATATCAAATTTTTGTTAAACACTAAAGTTTATCAAATCGACTTAAAGGACATAATTGAAACTCACCCTAATCTTCAAGAATATTTAAAAAAAAAAATTGACAAAATTTATTTGTTGCCAAAGTGAGCCTATCACAAGAGTGAAAGTTTAAATGTTGTTACCCAAGAATACAACCAATTTTATTTATTTATCATTTTCAATTTAATTATATTCTTCTAAGTTTTTTTTGCTTGGTTGTACAATTTAATTTATTTAAACTAAATAAATAAATTATAAAATTCAAAAAATAGATGTAGAGACAATAAAAAGGCTTAAAATGATAGAAAGACGAGAGAAAAAAAAGGTTTAAAATAAAAATAGAGTAAAACTTGCTTATTGTCTTGGGAGAATTTTCAGTACATCCGTTCTGTTGTAGGGAAGTTCTCCATACCTCTTCCATTCAATTCAAGTCGAATGGGACCCACGTCTTAATTTTTCACTCTCTTCCACAGTTTTTTATTTATTTTTAATTCTCTCTCCTCTCTCCTTTTTCTTGTTTTTATTTATTTTTATTTATTTATTTTATTTTTATCTTCCTTTCATCTTCTTTTCTCTTCTTAGTTCTCATTTTCTCACACTCTTAATCACCACCATTCTCATTGAGCCGCAACGTTAAACTCACTTACGTCCATTTTTTTTTAAGATTGGAGGGTGGCGAAATGTGGGCTCTCTATTTATGCGTTAAACTCACTTACGTTCAGATCTGAATTTGTTATGTTACCTAAAATCGTGGGCTCCCCATTTGGGCGCGACAATATCAGCGCCAACTCGTGGTAGTGGTGGTGATAAAATTTTAGAATCGTTTAAAAAAAGAAAAGATAAGAGAAATGAGAACGAAAAACATGGGAGAGAAGTAAAAAAAAGATATCGTGAAAGAATGGAGAGAACTGTTAAAAAAAGAAAAAAAAATGTGGACTCCACTCATATTTTTACACATTTTTTAAGAGAAACAAATCTCCATGGTCATTCCATGGAGGTGTATGAAGTACTCCATACAACGGATGTACTAGAAATTCTCCCTAAAGTCTGGACTACAAGTATCTTTTGCAGCCTAGCCACATATCACGATTTGATTGACTTAATATTTATATTGTTTTTAAATAAAAAAACACTTACTTTGATTTTTTTTTTCTGTAACTTTCCCTTCCTTCTTTGTCAAATAAACAACTTTTGATATTTTTTCTCTCTTTCCTCCACTTCCATCTGCCCTGACCTTCGTTTTCAATTTCATCTCTCACTCTCTCTCCCTTTCTATATAAGTATTTTTTTTTTTGTAACTATTTTTTAAATACCATAAGATTTGCAATATTCTAAAATATATCTCTAGATAAATAAATAAAAATTTGTTACCATTTTTTTTTTGGGATTTTTCTTAAAAATAATAAAAAAAAATCCAATGGACATTTTCCTTTACCAACTTCATATGAATCCAAGTGTGAAATTTCTCACTCTTTCCTTCACTTCCTCTAAAAACTCATTTGAAAATTTATGCCTATATAACACACAATTAGCCTGTCAAATTTCAAATAACCCGAATTGAAATTTCATGCCGTGAAGTTTGGAGTGCACACAAATGAAGAGAGAGAAAGTAGAAGAAAGTTGTTAATTTGATGGAATAAAAAAAGAAAGTTACGAACAAAAACCAAATAAACGATGTGAGGATTTTTTTATTATTTAAAAATAATTTAAATATTTAGCATCATGACTGGTGGCTATGCAAGTTTTACTCATAAAAATATAAGCTAATATATCTTAATTATTAAGTAAATAAAATATTAATGGTGCTGAAAAAGGAAAAAATATATTAGTGAGAGCGTGGGAATAACGTGGAGGGAAAAACCCTACAGCTGTAAATCAGTTGAGAGTCAATAGCAATAGCAATAGCAATAGCAATAGAAGGGATAGTCTTCCTCTTCCATAAACCCTAGACTTATCGCCTTCCTTCTCCCTCTGCGCGCGATTGTTTTCTTCGAGGGGGGCTCTCCGCCCTCTCTCTTCCAATTCTTCTAAACCGCCGCCGTTCATCTCTTCAAGCTCCTCCAGGCTTCCGAAGCTCTCCACGCGTTCTGGGTAAGTTCCTCTTTCTCTCTACTAATTCTTCTCCTCCGCCGCCGTCGGGTGCAGTGGTTTTTCTTGAATTCATTATCTATTGATTTCAATTGACTCGATTTCACAATACTTATAGAGTTCGTCTGTTCTTTTTATTTGTTGTTTTTCCACTCCTTTGTTTTAGTATTTCTTACCGCTTCGAGATATTGAGATCATGAAACTAGGTTTTCCTTATACCCATGTAATTTTTACTTGAATCTGTTTGATTCTTTTCGATCTTTTATCTCTTGGATTTTCTTTTCGAGACCTTTCAAAATTCTTGCTTACAGTTGCTCCGAGAGACGTCCGGTGGATTTTCACTTTTATTTTATTTATTTAAGTTCTAGTTTCAGTCCGTTCCGAGTAGAAATTCTTACTTGTTCTGACTACTAAACTCGTTTAAGTGCTTATCTTTCCACCGAAAGGTATAGGTTTTCTTTGATGACTGAATTTTATTTTCGATTCAGGTTTTATTTCGTGATGAAAGACGAGTAGTTCTTACATACATTCCTTATCTGTTTGAGGGATGCCACTTTTCTGATGGTCTTGGTTGCTTTTAAAACATTAATTATCTAGCTCTTTCCGAGTCTTGGATTTCTTGACATTGATTTGGGTCAAAATGATTGCCACTGAAACCATCGTACCGAGCAGAAAGCTGAAAATTAAATTTGCTGGTAAACGAGTAGAAGATCATCCAGGTTTGCAATCTTGTGAATTTGGGAAGCTTGTTGGCAATAAATTGTCATTTCCGGGTAGGAATGGGTTGAAGGGGGATGGTGCATTCAATTATTCATTGAATGCTTTCAGTAATGGTAAGACCTTTGGTGCTGCCTGTTGCAAGTCAAAATCTTCTATCATGATCACTGATAAGCGCAGGGCAACTGAGGATATAGAATCTCCCAGAGAGAAGAAGCAGAAGTTGGATCGGAGTTCAGCACAACAGTGTTCTTCGATTTTAAAAACACTAATGTCCCATCCATACAGCTGGGTTTTCAACCAGCCCGTGGATCCTGTGGCATTGAAAATCCCTGATTACTTCTCGATCATCACTGATCCTATGGATTTGGGAACTGTCAAGTCCAAACTAGAGAGAAATATGTATTGGGCAAGTGAAGAATTCGCAGCTGATATTAGACTGACATTTTCTAATGCCATGCTTTACAATCCTCCTGGTAACCATGTTCATAACATTGCAAAGGAACTTAACAAAGTTTTTGAGAAGAAATGGGAACTGCCAAAGGAAAAATGGGTTAGTGGAAGATCAACTTTTCAGCGAAAAAAACTTCCAAATGGACCAACAGGAGAAAAGGTTTCCCGAACTCTATCATTACACAATACTTTAGTGAATAAGAAGTCAACAGGATCTGAAGAGAATGTCAGTAAGCCGTCTTCAAATACAAATGGTGCTGAGGCAAGTAATATCTATGCATTTTGTTTAAGGTTCTAAAAGTATATTTTCAAGTTGTAGTGTTGGTAATACACTAGAATTTGTATAATGAATTTTGTCTCATTCGGTTTGCTTGATTATCTAACACCCATGGTGAATTGGGCGCATTCTTATCTTGCTTAATGTATTATATTTTCTCATTAATATGTACAGGTTGATCGTGCTAAAACACTTACAACTTGTGCACCCAAGCCTCCTAGGAAGAACTTCCATACAGGTATGAAGTGGAAGATTATGGTTCTGCTTTATGGCCCTGTAAAGGAGCTAATTTGCCATGTATCTGATAGGCACAGAAACTGGCAGTAAATATGCTTCTAGCTCTTTTGATCAACAAACACTGAGACATAAGTGTACGGGATGTGGTAGCATGCTATGTCAGTGCAGCTCTGCTTCCGATTTAGGCCGTGCATCCTCTGGTGGTTAGTTGATTGTCCTATTACTTTCTTGTGTTCATTCTGATAATTGTCTAAATACTTAGTTTCTGTTTGATTTAGATCAATCTAATGAGAGATTATTGTCAAGAGGAAATTCGGATGTCAATGATCCTTGCGGACGGGTATGGTATTATTGCAGAGTTATAAATATTTACAAAATTTGGCATCACTTATGTAATTTATATATTAATTTAGGGTTCTCAAACAAGGAGCCTGTCAGCTTCCCAGACGTCCAAGTCAGATACAGACTCTGATGGTCAGTTCACATACATATTTCTTATGAAAATTTTATTGTAGTGATATTATAATGAACTGAGAATGCTCATACTACTGGGAATTATCTGTAGGGATTAGAAGTGTTTTGAAGGATGAAAGGAAACCTCCTTGCGATCAGTCTTTGACCCTTGGGGCAAATGCTATGTCCGAAGGTCGGTTTTTCTGTTAGTGTGGTAGATATACCAGCATATTTCTTTATCTGGCATATCAGACTAAACTAACTCCATCTCTTCTAACTTGTTGCAGAGTGTTCTACCCCAATTTTTGATGTACAACTTTCACCAAAGAAGGCTCTCCGTGCTGCAATGCTGAAGAGTCGCTTTGCTGAAACCATTTTGAAAGCGCAACAGAAGACACTTCTTGATCTTGTAAGTTCATTAATTTCATTATAAAGCTGTTATGACCATTTTGCATTTATGGTGGAGTAATAGTTTCCTCCTCATCCTTGGTAGGGCGATAAAGTTGATCAACTGAAGATGCAACAGGAGAAGGAGAGGTTAGAAAGGAGGCATTGTGAAGGTAAAAGCAACTTTGTGTGCGATATTTCTGTGATTAATGCTGTTTTTGTTGTTTATTCAACTGCAAACACATTTTTTTTGATAAAAAAACTATCTTGTTCAGTGATAAATTGATTTTAATGATTTTTTTAAAAAATATTGGTTAAATTACAAATTTGGCTCATAAGATGCTTAATTTCAATTTGGTCTCTATGATTCTTAAAGTTTCAATGTAGTTCCTATGGTCGGTTATACCATATAAATTGGAACTAAACCATATCATATGTTACCCACTTGAAAGACTACTTTTTTCCTATTTTTACCAAGTATATAGTCAACTGTCACATTTAACCAAATATGTGTCATAAAAATATCAGTTCATTGTCATGTAAATAACATGTCATCTATTTACTTTGGTGAGATTTTTTAGGTTTGACTAAACTGTAGGGGATCAAATTAAAAAACTTTAAAACCATAAAGATCAAATTAAAACTAAGCCTAAATCAGAGGACGGAAGAAAAACTCCTATACCTAACAATATTGAACATTTTAATATCATAATAAGGACCAAATAGAGATTATGTCCAAGCTATGGAGATCAAATTCATAATTTAGCAAAAAATAAAAAAAAAAATCTCATGCTTCTCTACATGCATATGTACTTATTTTTTTTAGTACCATTGGGAGTATGATGATTTGAACCTCTGGCCTCGAGAAAAGGAGTGCATGTCAATTACCGCTGAGCTATGCTCACTTTGGCACGTTTATATACACAAATTTGATTGTCCATTTTCTTTTTTAAATTATACAGAGAGAGCACGTTTAGAAGCACAAATAAAGGCTGCTGACATTGCCTTGCGATTGAAAGCAGAGACTGAGAAGAAGCAGCAGCGAGAAAGAGAGAGAGAAGCTGCCCGTATTGCTCTTCAGAAGGTTAGTCATTGACATTTAAGCTGCCCGTATATTATATATTCTATTCTATCGCAAGTATCCCTTACCTGTTTCTTGTGTGTTTTAGATGGAAAGAACTGTTGAACTGGACCAGAATCTAGAGATTCTAAAGGAGCTGGAAAAGCTCAGCGGAGGGGTCCTATTTGTCCAACATCACCGTCTTATCAGGAATGCAATGGTGAAGATGTCATTAGACGAGGTTCAGTTGGAAAACCCATTAGAACGACTCGGGTTGTTTATGAAGGATGAAGTCCTGGACGAAGAGGATGAAAATGGTTTTTTCTTCCAGAAGTAGTTGAAGGGAAGCAATATTTGTAAATGGGGTATATTGATATTTGGTTTAGGGTTAGGATTTAGGAGTTATTACTCTAAGTGATAGTAGTAGTAGAGAGAGTAGAGGTGATGTATAGCCCAAAGTGTGTTCTATGAATGGGAAACAGAATAAAAGGAAAGTAAGTAAGTAGGGTTATGAGACTTGTGAGCTCTGATTTTGTCCTCTTTCAATGAAAAAGTTGTAGCTTAAATTACAAACTGTCTAGTACTTGGTTGACGATGAAAGCACCATTGACAGGATTGAAAGGAAACCAGAGGCCATCTTTCTTAACTTGGTTGAGCTGATGAAGAAATGTCAAGGCATTAATGAACATGGTGGATAGTAGCTCATTCTTGCAGTGCCATTCGTTTCAGCAGCTCCTTCGCTAACTTCATCAACTCTCAAACGTACAATATGTGGGGATGCAGGGGCGAACATTCTAACCTCTCACACTCCATTGAGCTGTGCTTGTGCTTATATGTTGGACACTCAATGATATAATTAAGTTTACTTCCCCAACTCGTCATACCGCCAGTAAGTTTAATTATTACTTTCATCTTTAAAAATAAGTTGCTTTTTAGGTGTAACTATTCTTTTTTTTTTATTATTATTTATGATCCTTTCCAATTGTTTCAAAAATCTAAATAAATTTATTATGGGTTAGATTACAACTACAAATTTAGTTAATGAACTTTTATGTTTCTGTTGAATAGATATAACCTTTAAATGATATCGATTCTTAAATTTTCAATTTTGTATCTCTAAACTTTAAAAAATATAAAGTAAGAATCTTCAATTTTGTATCTCTAAACTTTAAAAAATATAAAGTTACTAAGGCTCTAAACTTTAAGGTCTCATTCGATAACCATTTCATTTTAAACCGTGTTTTTGAAATTTAGACTTGTTTTTTCATAATTTTTGTATTATAGTTTTCTCATTTTTTAAAACAACATTTGAATTCTTAGTCAAATTTCAAAAACATAAACCAATTTTTAAAAACTACTTGTTTTAGTTTTCAAAACTCGACTTGTTTTTTAAAACATTGGTAGAAAGTAGATAACAAACAAAGACACTCCGATGAAAGTATTGTTTATAAGCTTAATTTCCAAAAATTAAAACTAAAAAATAAATAATTATCAAAGGAGACTTCAACTTTCAACACAAACACGGAGGACCTATTATTACTTTTATTATTGTTTTATTGTTTTTGTACTCATAAGATGCATATACAGTAAATATTTTTAAAAAATAAAAATATATCACAATGATTTTTTTTATTATTTTATTTAAAAAGTACTCTTCATGTAAAAATTTGATTCTCGTTTTTAACTTAAAATTTAAGAGAACAAGAAATTAAAAAAAAAAACAAAAAACACAAAACAATTACAGAACAGAACATAGTTTAAACAGGAAATAAAACAAATGTGGGATAAAGAGAAGCTATTTTCTCTCTGTTTATATTTTAGAAGGAACATAGAATGTTTGATAATATTAATTTTTGAACACTTTGAACCGTAGTTGAAAAAAGATAATTAATTAGTTCTTACTTTAAGGATGGGCGAAGAAGATGATTGAAACATTATTCAAATGGAAATAATACAATTTTGTGACCTTCAACTTCCCCTTCTTTTATACCAAAAAGCTTCACTTTCTCCTCCAATGGAACCTCAAAAAATTCTTCATTCTCATTCTTAACCTCATCCAACAAACCAACTACACAAATAATTAATTAATGTTAATTAAAATTTATTATTGAAGCTATTGGTCTTAAGAGACAGATCATCAGTACCTAAAATATGCCCCATTCTTTGCAGGCTGACTCAAGCTTCTCAACCTCTGAGGATTCTAAAGAGGTCAATTGTTTCATGTCAATGGTGAGAGGAATGGGGAAGAAGGAATTATTATTATTATTATTATTTGTTGTGGCTAAATTAAAGGGTCTTCATTTTGAAGGATATAATTTTGTGACCGTTAAAGTTGTTTAGTTTGGGGTTCGAAGAATGTGCTTTTGGGTCAGGTTGTTGGGACAGGGAGTTATTGCCTACACTTTTGAAGTCCGAGTTTATTTTAGTCTTTCTTCTGCATAATTTTTTTCTACAAACTTTCAAAATTTTATTTGTAACAATTTCTTCCCATTCCAATAAATTTTAAAAATAATTTTTTATTTTATTTTATTTTATATATCATTTAAAAAATAATTTTGAATACAATATCTCACATTATTTTTCACATTTATTATATATATATATATATTCATTTTTTTTTGGACCCATCCTTAATTTTATGAATTCTTTTTTTTGTTTTTATTAATGTGTGTATATTTTACAAATTCTTTAAAGAAAAAAAAAAAAAAAAAAAAACCAACACATAAGTATACTATTGTTCTGACCCATGTGTCAAACACATCTTTCTCCACCTCCACCTCCTTAAACTCGTCAATCCACTGCATTCGGAAACCAGCATCTCAGCAATGACGGTTTATTTAGTTTTTTTTTTTTTTTTTTTGTATAATTATATTTTCATTGTTAAGGACTTCCTCCAATAAATTTTAAGAATGTGATTTTTGCCTTTTAGCCGGACTTGATTTTGTGTTTTTGCTTAAAATGGATTAATTTTGTGCAAAATTTATAGACTTGAATTAATATTTAAAGGTGGTTTAAATCATATTTGATTTTGGATATTTGATGCTTCCTTCATTTTAGTCTCTCTTAACCTTCCCAAACATATTGTTTTAGACTATAAATTTTGCATGTTGAACTATTTAAGTTGTTGTGATAATATTTTTAACAAAAACTCAACATATTGACACTTTTCTTTTTTTTTAACATCTCCCTCTCCTCCATCTTCTAATTCGTTTATCCAATGAAAATATATCCAAATAGACAAGTATTTAAAACTACATGTTAGATCAAATATCAAATTTCAGAATGTCTTCAATCTTTTTTTGTTTTAAAACAATATAAAAAAAATTTGAAAAAATTACTCTAGTGTCCGGTTTGAGTTTAGTAGCATTTGAGTTTCCAAGATATCAAATTCAACAATTATACCTTTAGATTTGGTGCGTTTTTATTCTGTTAAATCCTAACAATTTGATGACGTGACACCTATTTTTAATTAAAAATATTTTTTAATTATTAAAATTCTTAAAAAAAAAAATCTTTCTTTTTCTTTTTATTTCTCCTCCTCCTCCATCTTCTTTCCTCTCTCTCCTTTCCTCCTCCTCTATCATCCATCTTCTTCCTCCCATAGCGGTCGCCGACGACTGGTTTTTTTTCACACTCTTTTCCTTTTCCTGCCCTTCCTCCTCCCTCTTCCCTCTTTCCTCCTCCTTCCTTCCATCGTTGTCATCTGCGCCGGCTGCCGGTGACTGTTTTTCTTCTTCTTCTGTTTTCATCTTCTCCTTTCTCCCTCCATCTCTAAAAAACCAATCTAAAAAAAAATTAGTTTCGACCGATGACGTCAGCAACAAAATTTTGTATCTTGCGAGTTGTATGGATGTAAAGTGTCTTCAAAAGAAAGAAAAAAAAGAAGAAGATGAGAGTTTGGGAGAAGAGAAAAAAAAAGAGTCTAGGAGAAGAAAGAAAGAAAGAAAAAAAAAAGATGATGAGAGTCTGAGAGAAAAAAATTAAAGGAAAAAAAAAAATTACAGATCTGGGTTTCATCTTCTCCTTTCTCCCTCCACCACCGCCCAACTCCGGCCACTTATCGCAGGCCACCGCCTCCTCACTCCAGCCATTCGTCGCCCCGCTCCGACCATCGTCGCCGCCACCCGACCCCAACCACCGTCGCCTCCACCCGACCCCTATGGTCGCTGCCACCCGATCCGGGCCACCGCCGCCACCCGACCCGGACCACCACCGCCACCGCTTCCCCGCTTCGGACACCCGACCCCGACCCTACCACCGTCGGCCCGGACCCGGCCACCAGACCCTAACCACCGTCGGCCCTCGACCCTGACCACCGCCGACCCGACCCCCGACCACGACCACCGCCGACCCGGGCACCTGACCCTGACCCTTACATCGATCCCTGCCGCCCTACCCCGACCCCGACCCTCACCCCGACCGCCCGACCCCAACCCCGGCCACCCGACCTTTGCCGCCCCGTTCCCCGCTGCCCCAACCACCCGACCCCGACCCTACCACCGCCGGCCCAGACCCTGCCATCTGACCCCGACCACCGTTGGCCCCCGACCCCAACTGCCCGACACCGACCCTAGCCTCGGTCCCGAGTCGTGCCCCAACCCCGACCCTAACCCCAACCACCGTCCCCCCAACCTCTGTCGCCCAGGCCCCGACCACCCGACCCCGAACCTACCACCGTCGGCCCAGACCCGGCCACCCGACCCCGACCACCAACCACCGACCACCGCCGGCCCCCGACCCAGCCACCCAACCCCGACCACCGTTGGCCCCTAATCCGGCCACCCGACCCCGACCACCGCTGACCCCCGACCCGGCCACCCGTCCCTGACCACCGTCGGCCCGACCACCCGACCTCGAAACTGACCCTGACCCCGACTGCCAGACGCCGACCCCGACCTCGACCCTTGTCGCCCGACCCCGACCCCTACCCCAACCCTGACCCCGACCTCGACCCCAGTCGCCCGACCCCGGCCTCGGCCCCGACATCGACCCCGACCTTATCCCTGGCTGCCCGACCCCAGCCCTGACCCCGACCCAGAGCTCGGCCCCGACCCCGACCGCTTGACCCCGACTGCCTGAACTCGTTCCCGACCCGAACCGCCTGACCCCGACCCTGAGCCCGACCCTGACCGTCAGACGCCGACCCCGGTCGTCCGACCCCAACCCTGACCGCCAGACCCCGACCCCGACCATCAACAATAGTAAACCCTCAACCCTAAACTACAAATATAAATATAAATTTATTAATTCATATTGTTTATTAATAATTGACCGTTATAGTAATTTGACATTAAGAGAAACACGTAAAACAAACCAAACACACTTGTAGATGAAAACAATTTTGAGAAAATGTAACCAAACACATTAGTATTTTAATTATAAACATTTCTAGAAAAAAATGTTTTTTAAAAAATGCATTGTTTGAAAAACATTTTTTTTAGTAGTCAATCCAAACACACCCTAAGAACCTCCTCCAATAGTTTCTCGTAAAACTGAACTAATTAGCAAGATATTTTATGTCTTTTTAACATTTTTTATTATTAATAAATTTCTTTTAATTTTATATTTAAATATTTAACTAAATTTTTTAATATAAATATAAAAAATTAAAATAATTCTTTTTTGTAAAGATAATTTTTAAGAACGCGATGAATTTTATTTGATAATTATATTAAAAAAAAATGATAATTTTTTTTTTTTTTTATAACATGTTGGGTGGGGGATTGAACCTAGGACTTTATGGTCACTAGGCGATACCGTTGAACGATGTTTAAAAAATAATTAAAAGTTAAAAAAAAAAATTAAAATAAGTTTAACATGCATTGCACAAGGTAGGAAAGTAGTAGAAGTAAAATGGTACACACCCAAAAAAAAAAAAAAAAAAGTGAGAATAATTTGATTCCCATTTGACATTGTTGTCTAAGTCCTTTACATGTGTCAATGAGTTTGAGGGGAAGAAGATGTGTGTACATAAGCTGACCATTCCAAAATTCAACATACAAATTACAAGTGAATGTGACATATAGTTAGGTTATATGTTACCTTACAACAAAAATGTGATTTTGAACGGCTTTAAATCATGATTGAAATGTAATCGTTAATCATGCCATTTTATCTAATAAAAAATTTAAATGTTAAACATACAGACTAAAGATAAATATAATATATATTAAAAAAAATAGAAGTTGATATACATAATTGGAAAATCATTTACTATTTTTATACAGTAATCAAATACTATGATAAGCAAGCAAAAGCAAATACTTTATTCTTACTTCTTCATTCTATTCTTCCTTATCTTGTTCTTTTCTTTTTTCACTTTTATTTCCCATTTGAAATTGCATATCAGATCTCCATCATCTTTAATTTCAACGACACCATGTTCCCAAAAAAAAATGAAAAACAAACCAAATTAGAATTTTGGAATATTCGTTTGCATTGATTCACAATTAAATGAACCATAAATTGTAAGTTTTGGAAAATATGGCCTAAACTTCCCGAAAATACATTTCTATTATGGACACTAGTTAACACAAGAGCTATAATATAATTCTTTTTTTTTTTCTTTCAAAAAAAAAAAAAAAGCTATAATATAATATCTTTCAAAAGTCCCATCTAAATGTTCTATGGGTCTATTAATTTGAAAAATGTCAAATTTTTTTCTTTGTAAAATGGCTGACTAGAATCAAATTTCACCTTAATTTTCGGACGAAGAATTTAAAGGAATTTAAGATATAGTGTTAGTGTCTAGAGTTTGGAGGAATATTTTGATTTAGCTCATCGTTTTAGATTCTAGTATAGTATAGTATTGGATCATTTTTCAAATAAATAAGTTTGGATTTTTTTTTAAAATTGTCAATTAAAAACAAACATTCTTCTCGTTATCACTATTTTTAGAAAGAAACTTGACTACAAGATGAGTTGCAGCCCCAACTTGGCCCAACGATATGGCAAATATTTACTCTCTAAATTTTTCTATGTTTAGAATTTAGGATTTAAGGTTTATGGTTTAAAATTTAGAATTTAGGATTTAAGGTTTATGGTTTAAAATTTAGAATTTATGGTTATATTAAGGGAAATAGTAACCTAGGGTTCATTTAGAGTAAAATAATTAAAAATATAATATTTTTTTTAAAAAAATTGCAAATATGGTAATTTATATCCGTGATAGTATGGTCTATCGCTGATACTAGTCTATCACCTCAGTTTTTTATAGAATTTTGTCAATGATGGTAGTCTATCAGTGATAGGAGTTTATCACCGATAAAAGTCTATCAGTGATAGTCATATTCAACGATAGAGCTTATAATCCTATAATCTAACCAAGGACTATAAGATACTAAGTTCGTAAAAAAAAATTAATAATAATAATAATAATAATAATAATAATAATATGATGGTGAACATTGAAATTGAGACATTGAAGAAGGCAGAAAGGGACAGAAAGTGAATTGAGTGAGTAGCGCATGCAGCAATTAGAGTTATCGGTGGGTGGGTTTTAAACCTCCAAAGTCCAAACTGCAACACCATCCACTTGTAAATATACATAATCTGAATTTCCTCTTGCATGCATGCCGAAGAAGTGTTCTAAAACATTCACTCCTAAACTCCTCTAACTGCCCACTTGGATCTTTCTAAACATTCACTCATCCCCTAACTGCCCTTTCTTTTCTAATTCCTCTTATTCTTTGTTGTTCGATTATGTTACAATAAATTAAATCTTACCTTCTTCTTATAAATGCGTTGTTAAAACCCGCACTTTCCTCCCATACTTAATAATCTCCCTCTTGTTTTCATTTTCCCAAATTCTGAATCGCCATGGGTGGCGGCAACACCGCCAAGAATGGACGAGACAATCAGACCATCCCTTTCTATAAACTCTTCACATTCGCGGATCGGTTGGACATAATTTTGATGACCGTCGGCACCGTCTCCGCGGTCGCGAATGGCCTCTCTCAGCCCTTCATGACTCTCATTTTAGGGAAGATGATCAACTCCTTTGCCTCCTCCGATCACTCCACTGTCGTCTCTCTAGTCTCCAAGGTACCACCTCATCCCCTTGGTTTAAGAAACTATGATCCGCTGTAGTGGTGGTAGTTGGGCATGTTTACAATCGGATCACTCTTCACTTCGGGACCCAGCCACACACCATCTAATTAATTTTTTTTTAGTCATGCATCTCTTTAACTTTTTCAAAAGTAGTTTAGTCTATTGTGTTTAGTCTATATATATATATATTTTTTTTTTTTATTTATATTTTTTTTTAAGTCATCCATCTCTATATTTTCAATCAATCTTAAATTAATTCTTACAAATATTTTATTTGTTAACTTTTTTCAAAATTCATTCCCTATCAATTTTAGAAACATATTCATAGAAACATATTCACATTATATTGTATTTTTTTTTTTTAATAATTTTTTTAAAATGTCTAAAAAAAATTTTGAACTTTCAATTTTGTATTCAATAATTCACCTTATTATTTTTCAAAACTTTCAATTTTGTATTTAATAAGTTATCAAAATTTCAATTTTTAGTTGAATAGATCATTTTTCTATTTATGCAACTGAAACAAGTTCTTACTAATGGTAAAAAGGGCGGTTTGAACATTTTTTTAAATTTAAAGATTCATTAGAAATAAAATTGAAAGTTTAGACATGTTTAAAGTTTAGAAACTTATTAAATAATAGATTAAAAATACAGATACTCAATAGTCATTAGAGATATTTTAATAGGGCTATCGATTTTTTTTGTTCTATTTGATAAAACATGTAGATGAGTTAAATTATATGATGGTACTAAGTTAGTTTAGGAAGTTTTTAGTATTATTCTTACCTATTTTTATCACCAATAATTTTTTTGTTCTAAGGTCAACATAATGTGAGATGGTAGATTCAAATCTTTTTTGTGACAATTATTTTTTTAATCTTTATATAACATACCTTTTTTTTTTTTTCCCCCAAGTATTAATGTCTGGGTAAGACTCTATCTGTGATTATATTCAGATTAGCTCTTGCTTCATCTTATTACTGGGAGAAATTGCAGCTGTCAATTTAGGGTAAAATAATTAAAAATATAGTACTTTTTAAAAAGATTTGTAAATATGAAAAAAAAAATCAGTGATAATCACGGAGAGAATTATATCCGTGATAATCACTGATAGAAGCAGGTTTGGAACCCTATCCAAAGCCAAGGTGCTGGTCTCGATCTCGCTTGGTGGTACCTCTCTCAAGTCTCATGAAAATGAGAGAATTATTGCATTGTCCTGACTAGAAGAAAAACACCTATATACGAGCCCTTTATAGATAGGCATTTTTATTGAGAAT
This sequence comes from Herpetospermum pedunculosum, assembly GCA_028017165.1. Lineage (NCBI taxonomy): Eukaryota > Viridiplantae > Streptophyta > Magnoliopsida > Cucurbitales > Cucurbitaceae > Herpetospermum > Herpetospermum pedunculosum. The sequence continues at coordinate 74,440,464 of CM051525.1, forward strand.
GCTTAAGGTCCTTTTTTTAAAAAAAACAAATCAATGACTATTTGTTATAGAATTTTGTCAGGCTATCATCACTCATAGCAGATTATTATTTATTTATTTATTGTCATATTTGCAAAATGTTTTATATTTGACTATATTTTCGGCTTAATTGCTATCTATGCAACCATCCATATTATTTATATAATATAGTTTACCAAATTTGATACCTAATCTAATTTTAGAAACGAATTTTTTGTGATTTTTTTTTTTTTACAACATGTGAGGTGAGAGATTGAACCTAAGACATCTTGATATACATCATGTCAGCTATATGTTGTTGGTCATTAGTGATTTGAATTCAATTACTTGTTTTCCCCTATTCTTTTTATACATATTATGGATTTGTTTAAACTACAAAATTAGTATTATTTGTGAATTTCTTTTTCCCAACTATTCATTTTATCAATCAATCGTAGGTAGTTGTTTGAAATAGTTTTATAAAGAGAACAAAATTAATTAAGATGAAGTTAATTTCTTTGCAATCAAGAAAAGTTTGAAAGACAGTTCCAATGTCTCTCATCTCTTCTTTTTTCTCAAGTCAAAAAGTACTTGCTTGTCGTTCTTTAAGCCCCAGGGATTTTACATGCAATTTCTTTTTCTTTTTCTTTTTTTTTTCCAGAAAAAAACAAAAAATAAGTTGACATTTTATTGTATATAGTTTTGAAGTTGACTATATATATATAATATAATTTTTTAATTAACATGTTTGACTTCCAGATTTCCATAGACTTTGTGTTCTTGGGCATTGCTACTGGATTTGCTTCATTCCTACGTAAGTTCAAACAAATACACTTCCTCACTCCTCACTGATATTGCATTATTTGATTGATTTTTGTCACTTTCCTTTTTTACTCTAAGTTCATTCTTTTTAATAATATATCAATATTATTATTATTAAAGACGTCGTATATCTTCGGCGTCTACCTTTATCAACACCGTGAATTTTGGAGTATATTGTTGTATATACTCTGTATATGTCGGCGTCTACCTTTATCAACACCGTGAATCTCAGAGTATAGGGTCGTATATAATACTCTACAGTGAGAAATTTACTTGATATATTTAACTTATTCTGTTTTCATGAATGTTTGAGTATATGCTTTATAATTATTATATTAAAAATGTCACATTAAATCTCAAACCTTAGCATGTATTAATTATTTGGTAATATTATTTTCAGTGCACTGTTACGTTGTTGCAGTTATGTATATCATATTAATATGTTGAATTACTGTTTTAAAAATTGAGTCAATGTTTGACATGTAAAATTGTCATCTTAAATTACGAGTTTGAGTTTAGCGGAATGACTTTATAAGTGTTCAAAAATAAAAAACATTTAAAAATATATTTTTTAAGCATTTAGAGTGGTTTAAGAGTTGAGCAGTGTTTTCAACTCTTGATTGACATTATTTACATAATCCATTGCAGAGGTTGCATGTTGGATGGTAACAGGAGAAAGACAGACAGCACGCATTCGAGCATTGTATTTGAAAACAATACTAAGACAGGACATTACATACTTCGACACTCAAACTTCAACTGGAGAAGTTATTGGTCAAATCTCTGGAGACACCATTCTCATTCAAGATGCCATGGGAGAAAAGGTATATATATTTCTTTTTATATCAAATGAGCTAGAAAAATACGACCGTACTTGAACAAGATCTGTTCTATAGGTTGTACCATTGAGTTCTAAAAAGCTTAGGAGATAATGTAAGGATGTAATGTTCTGTTTCTTTGTTTAGTGGAAGATGTCACAATTTTGATTGTTTTCATAGGTGGGAAAGTTCATACAATTAGTATCAACTTTCTTGGGTGGTTTTGTGATTGCATTTGTGAAGGGATGGCTTCTTGCTGTGGTTATGCTCACCTGCATTCCTGCAATTGTAGCCACTGGCAGCATCACATCACTGATCATATCTAGAATGTCAAGCCGTGGACAGATTGCTTATGCAGAAGCAGGGATTGTTGTAGAACAAACCGTTGGATCGATTAGAACAGTAAGATTATAAGACCATTCTCTTGCATCTAAAGTTGTACTCTTTCTGTAATCTGCAATTGACTGCTTGTTATCCATTGTTCTGTTTTAATCATTCAAGGTAGCGTCCTTCACTGGGGAGAAACAAGCTATTGAAAAATACAATGACAAGCTGAAAATAGCCTACAAGTCAACAGTTAAACAAGGACTCGCCTCAGGTGTAGGAGTTGGCATAATATTGCTAATGGTCTTTAGCACTTATGGAATTGCTGTATGGTATGGATCCAAGCTTATCATTCAGAAGGGATACAATGGTGGACAAGTCACTAATGTTATAATTGCAGTTATGACCGGTGGAATGTAAGTTAAAATTTTCTATTTCAGTTGAAAAATGGTCTGCTTGGAATGACTTTTTAAGTGAAGCATGTTATGTGTCACAACCTTATGTTCTTATTGATGTTTTTCTTGGTGATCATTAGGTCATTGGGCCAGACATCACCTGTGGTGAATGCATTTGCTTCAGCACAGGCTGCAGCCTACAAAATGTTCGAGACGATCAAACGAAAACCGAAAATTGATTCGTATGATGCGAGTGGTATAGCGCTGGAAGACATACAAGGTGACATTGAACTTAAAGATGTCCACTTCAGATATCCTGCACGGCCAGATGTGCAGATTTTTTCAGGATTTTCATTGTTTGTTCCAAGTGGAACAACTGCTGCACTTGTTGGACATAGCGGAAGTGGGAAGTCAACAGTTATCAGTTTGCTCGAAAGATTCTATGATCCTGATTCTGGTGAAGTACTTATAGATGGAGTGAATTTGAAGCAGTTTAAGCTTAGATGGATAAGAGAAAAAATTGGTCTTGTTAGCCAAGAACCTATTCTCTTTACAACTACTATAAAGGAAAATATACTGTATGGGAAAGAAAATGCAACTGAAGAAGAGATCAGAGCAGCAACTGAGCTTGCCAATGCTGCAAAGTTCATTGACAAACTGCCTCAGGTAAACTTAACACTATTCTTTATGCAATGTCTCAAATCTCAAAGCTTTGTTACTAAAGTTTGAAGTCTGCATTTTATTTCCAAAGGGGCTTGATTCAATGGTAGGCGAGCATGGGACTCAGCTATCAGGTGGACAGAAGCAAAGAATTGCCATTTCAAGGGCCATTTTGAAAAATCCCAGGATTCTACTACTTGATGAAGCAACTAGTGCTTTAGATTCAGAATCAGAGCGTATTGTTCAAGAAGCACTTGTGAGAGTGATGGCAAACCGAACAACCGTGGTCGTTGCGCATCGCTTGACAACGATAAGGAATGCTGACACTATAGCAGTGGTGCATCAAGGGAAACTTCTAGAGCAAGGTTTGATGTAGAATCAACTAATTTGAGAATTTCTATTCCAAAGTTGTACAATTTAGTTATTAGCTACACAAATTTTGAAATTTAGGAACACATGATGAGCTGATAAAAAATCCTGATGGAGCTTATACCCAGCTAATCCGTCTGCAAGAAGGAAATAAAACAGGAACAGAAACTAAACTAGCCAATGATGCAGTTGATGTAGACAAGGCAATTACAAGTTTTGGTAGTAAAAGAGCATCGATGATGAGATCCATAAGTAGGGGTTCATCAGGTAGCCGGCGCTCATTCTCGATCAACTTAGCCATTCCCGGTTCAGTTCATATCCACGATAAAGATATCGATGAGGACGGACCGGAAAGAAAAGACAGTGATATGGGAAAGGGTAAAAACATTTCAATTAAACGATTAGCAACCTTGAATAAGCCTGAGATTCCAGTGTTGGTCCTTGGATCCATTGGAGCAGTCATGAGTGGCATGGTTTTTCCTATATTTGCTCTCTTACTCTCAAGTATCATTGGAATGTTTTATAAACCTGCAAGCCAGCTTGAGAAAGAATCCAAGTTTTGGGCAAGTGTGTACCTCGGTCTAGGATGTCTGGCACTCTTCGCTTCACCTATGCAGAATTACTTTTTCGGAATCGCAGGCGGGAAGTTAATCGAACGGATTCGATCTTTGACCTTTGAAAAGATTGTCCACCAGCAGATCAGTTATTTTGATGATCCTACAAACACAAGGTCAGTTTATGACTTTGAATTTGTTGCATTAACTTACTTTTTAAGCTAAACTCCTTCCAATATTTCAGTGGTGCAATTGGTGCAAGGTTGTCCACTGATGCTGCCACAGTTAGAGCGCTTGTAGGGGATGTCTTGGCCTTAGTAGTCCAAAATATTGCAACCATCATAGCTGGGCTAATCATAGCATTCTCAGCTAACTGGATATTAGCTTTCATAATTCTAGCAGTGTCTCCTTTGCTGTTTATACAAGGTTACCTCCAAGGAAAGTTCAAAAAAGGGTTCAGTGCAGATGCCAAGGTTTGTTTGTCTCCTCCAACAATTCTTTCTCCAAATTGACTTTTCTAAGTTTTTTTAAGCACTTGGAACGTCATTCCAAACAGGCCCGAAATGTACTTCTTAAGCTAATGCAAACTTTGATGCAATACAGGTCATGTATGAAGAAGCCAGTCAGGTCGCCAGCGACGCAGTCGGTAGCATCAGAACTGTTGCATCATTTTGCTCTGAGAAGAAGGTGATAGATTTATATGAAAAGAAATGTGAGGCCCCTGTCAAACATGGAGTTCGCCTAGGACTCGTCAGTGGCGCCGGGTTTGGCTTTTCTTTCTTAGCCCTCTTTTGCACAAATGCTTTTTGCTTCTATATTGGATCCATTCTTGTGAATCATGGCAAAGCAACATTTCCTGAAGTCTTCAAGGTTCAAATATAAACCAAACCATCTTTTCTTTTCTCCACTTTCATTTATGATATCTCTCTAACAATCTGAATGTTCTCCAGGTCTTTTTTGCTCTTACAATTTCTGCCACGAGAATTTCCCAAAGCAGTACCTTGGCTCCTGATACCATCAAAGCCAAGGATTCTGCAGCCTCTATATTTGAAATACTCGATAGCAAGCCTGAGATTGATTCAAGCAACAGCAAAGGCGTGACACTTAACACTGTCACTGGCAATATCGAGTTTGATCATGTTAGTTTCAAGTATCCAACAAGACCAGATATTCAAATTTTCCGAGATTTATGCTTAAACATCCCTTCCGGAAAGGTAAAACAACGTTAAGGATTTGTTCGAAATGGCTTTCTAAGTGCTTAAAAAACTTTTTTTAAGTACTTAGAAAGTTGTTCCAAACAGACCCTTAGAACCCATTTTTCACACACTCTTGCCTAATAATACACTCTTCTTTAAGCACTTTTGAAGCACTTACAAATCTAAAATGCATGAATAATGCCCCTGCAGACTGTTGCATTGGTTGGTGAAAGTGGCAGTGGAAAATCAACAGTAATCAGTCTTATAGAAAGATTCTACGACCCAGATTCAGGGCGAGCTCTTCTCGACGGAGTGGAAATCAACAAGTTCAAACTCAGCTGGCTGAGACAGCAAATGGGATTAGTCAGTCAAGAACCAATCTTGTTCAATGAAACAATCCGCTCAAACATAGCTTATGGAAAACCAGGAAACGCAAGCGAGGAAGAGATAATCGCAGCAGCAAAATCAGCGAATGCCCACAATTTCATCTCTTCATTGCCAGGCGGCTACGAAACATCAGTGGGAGAAAGAGGAGTTCAGTTATCAGGAGGACAAAAACAGAGGATAGCCATAGCCAGAGCCATTCTGAAGAACCCAAAAATTCTTCTGCTGGACGAGGCGACGAGTGCGCTGGACGCCGAGTCGGAGCGCGTGGTGCAAGATGCATTAGATAGAGTGATGGTTAATAGAACGACGGTGGTGGTGGCGCACCGGCTGACCACCATTAGAGGAGCTGACATTATTGCTGTGGTGAAGAATGGTGTGATTGCAGAGAAGGGAAGTCACGAGGAGCTGATGAAGATCGGTGATGGAGCTTATGCTTCCTTAGTCGCACTTCATTCAACTTCTTCTTAGCTTCAAAATCAAAAACAGAATAATTACTTCACTCTACGTAATGTTGAAATTGATGATTTATGAAAAGCTAATAGGATTAAAATAAATATATATCAAGATAGAAGGTAGATTTATGATGTTAACGTGAATTAGTGTTAATTGACCGTATTATTTCTTTTCTCTCTAATAGATTCGTGAAAATATCAAACAATCACTCGATATAATGAGTGACTAAGCGCATGACAAGGAGATAGTTCGAGTAAGATCTTGCTTATAGTGCAGTGCAAACAATCACTTGGTGTTGTGGGTGATCAGGAGTGTAGAATTTTAAAATAATTTATCAAACAACCACTTGATGTGGTGGGTGGGTGTTCCACTTAAGATAGTCAAAAGTGAGAGTGCAGGTGTGTAAAAATTTAAATGCATTATTATCGTCTAAATTTTGAAAACAAAATCGAGTTTATCTCAATTTGTATAAAGTTATGTCATTGAGAGGTAAGATACATTAATTAAATAAAAATTGATTATGTTTTTAAAAAATAATAAAAATAATAATATTTTATATATATATATTTTTTTTTTTTTTTTTTGGTCTTCGTGAGATTTACAACATATACCTACTTATCTTTCCTTCGCTTATTTAGGTAGAAGAATAGAGTATTTCTTAGTTGTAATTTGTAATGGACCAAGTATAGCGAATAATTCTTTGCAAAAAAAAAAAAAAAAAAAATGTGGCGAATAAAATTCAAACAATTTTCTTGGAAAACAAAATTATTTAAATATTGTTTCAAATTTGGTAGTGGGATATGTATGATATATATTCATATTAGGAATCTGGAAGAATTTGTATTCAATATTTTCATTTTTCTTAGACCGTTACTTCACATCAAATTTGCCTAGCTGTACTTTATTTGTAACTTATTTATGTCACTAGCATTTAGCCGTTATTTGAATAATGGATGACATTGACACATGTCGGTAAAGTCTCGCTTTTAATTTATAATAAACATATAAATAATAATAATCAATGAATAATTAGTTTTCTCCTAAAATTCAAACTTGAGTTGGACTTTTGTACTTCTCCTTCTTTCTTTTCCCTTTTCTGTTTTGAGAATGCACTTCTGTACATCGTACTTGGAAGACTCAAAAAGTTCATATTTGAAGCCTAATGATTTTTAAATTACTACTCACAATGGAAAAAAAAAATAGCAAGCATGAAAAGAATGTATTTGTGTTGATACCAAAATTTAATAACCACCATAGATTTGAAATTTAGAGAAATAAGCAGCATATTGCAAAATAAATGAATAAGATGAGAGAGGTTTTGCATGGGTGTGGTACTAACCACAGGAGCTTTGAGAGGAAAATGTTGTAAAATATGGAAAGAATTAGCTTAGAATGACAAACTTACTATTTCCATTTTCCCTTTACTCTTTTATAGGTTTTTCATATGATCGTTGCTTGATTGTTTTAGTATTAAAGAGGATCATGATAGTAGTTGTAACTCTTGAGTCATAATGGATACATAATCACCCCATTAAAGGGCGCTTTTCTTCAGAGGTCGACCTCTTCATCTTCGAATCAGTCCCTATGGGGTTGGTTTCCATCGCCTTAAACCAATCCAATTAAGAGATCGATTCTTCTTCCCTAGGCCGACCCTTTTCGGGTCGACACTTTGTTGTCGTCGAATCGAATCAGCCCCTATGGGGTTAGTTTAATATATTAGGTAAACTTTAGTTGACATTTAGCAACCTTAAAGTCAAAAAAATAAAATATGTTAATTGTGTAAAGTAGATAAGGTTATATTCATGTAACATCACAATAATATTAAAATATAATATGCTAGAAAAAAAATGTATTTAAATAAAATTATAATATATTATATTAATAATATTTTTATACTAAAACAAATTATTAATAATATTTTTTTTAAAAAAAAATATATATTAATAATACTAATGACAATTTCGAAAAAAAAATATTAATGACAATTCGATTCTAATTTTAATATAATTAAATATTTGAAGGTAATTTCAATAATTATATTTAATTTGTTAAAATAAAGTTGAGAAAGAAAAAAAACTCAAATTTTAAAATCAAAAACTTTTTTTGAAAACTTCTCACAATTTATATGTTCTTAATAATCATTTGATAAAAAGTTGAAATATTTTTGTACTTTTCCCATATCAATCCCGTCGGTTAAGACTTAAAAATTAAGTTAGTACAATATTGTGCATATATACATAGTATTTGAAGAAATTATAGCAATTTTCATATAAAATTGATGTAATTTCAAGACAGAGATTATAAAGTTTTGTGAATATATATATATAATTTGAAAAAATTATAATAATTTTCTTAAAAAAATTAATAAGTGAGTAACAACGAAATTATATATTTTTTTATAATCTTATATATAATATATCTCAATAATTTGTCATTAAAATTTAGACAAGAATACATCAATTTAAATAATTTTAAAATATAGATAAATATAAAATATTTTATCCTAAAGGTAAATATAAAAGAAAAACATAAAAAGAAGAGAGGAGGGCGAGAGGAGTAAAAAAAAAAAGTGACACCCTACGATTGGGTACGTGTCGTCATAGCTGCGTGTAGCCCAGCTAGAAGTTCTGCTCTTAAATTTTTTTATCTACCAACAACTTATAACAATGGCAGTACTCAAAAAGAAAAAAGAAATATATATATATATATAACAAAGCAGATAGTTGACAATAAATTGTTTTTAATTTGATAAAGTATTTAACTAAATTTTTAAACATAAATATAAAAAATTAAAACAAAAAAATTGTCAAGATAGATTTTAAGAACGAGAACTATTTTATTTGATATTTGTCTAAAAAAATAAAATAAATTAAAACAAGTTTAACGTGCACTGGACACATTTAGTAAACCAGTAGAAGTAAAATGATACACACCTGAAAAAAGTGAGAATAATTTGATTCTCATTTGATATTGTTGTCTAAGTCCATTAATTTTACATGTGTCGACGAGTTTGGAGGGGAAAAAGATGTGTGTACCGTAACGTGACCATTACAATACCTTATATACAAATTACAAGTGAAATGTAATTGTTAATATGTGATCTTTCATCAAAATTTGTCATAAGTTTAAAATCGACTATCAAAATATGTCACTTTATTTAATCAATAATTTAAATGTTAAATGTAGGGACTAAAGATAAATATAATATATAGAAGTTATATACATAATTGGAAAATCATCTACAATTTTTATACAATAATTATAATTAAAGTAATCCAATAGTATGATTAGCAAGCAAATTAAAAGCAAACACTTTATTCTTTCTTGTTCTTCATTCTATTCTTCCTTTCCTTTTTCTTTTCTTTTTCACTTTTCTTTCCCTTTTTAGCAAAAATTAGACCAACTTGGCATCAGATCTCCATCATTTTTAATTTCAACCACACACACCATGTTCCAAAAAAAAAAAAAAAACCCAAGTTAGAAATTAGAAATATTCGTTTGCATTGATTAAGGATTTAAATAGATTGAAGCATAAATTAAATATTGTAATATTTGGAAAATAAAATATGGCCTTTAACTTCCCGAAAATAGCACTTATATTATGGAGAGTGGTTACATAATTACTACACATAATCGCATGCCGAAGAGACTTCGTGCAAAAGTAACCTCCAAAACGCTTCTGCAAACACCACTTGTAAAACATTCACTCTATCGGGCGCATGCAGAAGATCACATCCTCAAGTCAACTTTTCAAAATCAGACTTGCAAACATTCATTCACTCCAATCCACTTCATGCATGTACTCATCAACTTCTCCGAACCGCCGTCTTGGAAGTTTGTGGTTGTGCTGTGACCCAAGTCAATCCCTAGTACAGATTCTGCAAACACCTACTTCTTAACATTCACTCCAAATCATCGTATACCGTGCATGTATACTGTGTGATCGCGTCTATCATCTAAACATCGTATCTCCTATCATACAAATTCGAATGTCTAGAATCTGTTTGACCCACTACGAATGGCTCAGTACGGAGTCTCGTTATATTGAGCCTTAGCCCATTATGTATTAGGTATGGTGTCAATATAAACATTCTAATTGACTATTATGCTCTTAATTTATAATCTTTAATCTCTCCTAAACGTTATTCTCTCCCTTCTAGACGTAACTAATACAATAATGTTAGTGAATCACGTAAATCCTATATTGCTTTTTAAAAAGTTAACATAGGTCTTATAAATTGCAACCCTTCTGGGAGTTTGTGATTCAATTTAATGAAATTAAAAGTTAATGTTAAAATTGTTACACTTTCATAAATTTAGGGTCTAAATTATTTTTTCCTTAATTATATCTAAGGATGAAAATATTGATATCTATATTTCAATTTTTTTTTACAGATATATGGATAAAATATCGATATGTATAGATATTTCTATAAATCAATTTAATATATATATTTTTAAGTTATTTTTATTTTCAAATTAAGTTATATAAATTTTTTCATTCGTATCTAAATTCATATTAGATATTAATAGATAATTTTTTTTTTAATATTTTACGAGTATTTATAAAATATATTAGAGAGCCTTACTTACGAATATATCAATATATTAACAGATATTTTTATGATATGTCAGTAAAATCTTAAAACAAATAAAATTTGACCCCTAAATAAAATTGATCATTATCTTATAAGTTGAGTTATAATTTAAGGATAAAAATGTAATTTCCTTGAACAAAATGAATGAAAAAAAAAAGAGTTAGCCAAAGCCCACACAACACAACATCGAGCTGGCGTACTACGCGTATCGAATCCTTCGCGAAATAGGAATGGAAAAAAAAAAAAAAAGAACTGATATTTGTTTCTAACTTATTCCTTTTTTCAATAGTTTCGAATTTATTTAGTAAAAGAATTAATCATGGGTATCTCTACAGTCATATTTCTTTTCTTCCCAATTCTAATAATTAATTCCTATTTCCTCTCAACCATAACCCAACTTTATCGTAAAAAAAATAATATATACTTTCATATTTAATTCATGTTATCTCAATTCAAGATAATTTAAAGAGTTATTTTCAATCTGATTAATGCGTTTGTTGAATACGAATGTGAAGAGGTGAGTATAGTATCTTTATGAAGGGTACTAAAGACTTTTGCAAAGTGTTGATCAGTAAAAAAATTATTATTTTCGAGGTGAAGTCGAAAAATATTAGAGACGGGAAGGGATAGATTTGTCAAAATAGCATAAAATTAGAGTGAATCTAGTATTTTTCTGTTGTGTATTTACTAAATATAAAATGTTTTTCTAGAAGGAGGGCTAACGTGGAAGTATAAATTAGAATTCCCAAGCATTGGTCCTTTTTAAATGCCTTGCAAAAAGCCTCACTTCCGTCTCATACGAACTTCACATCTCTCTCTCTAATTCCTTAAAGCAACGGAAAAACTCTCTCATTCTAAATTACTTTAGTAATACTACCACCACCAAACTTTTTTTTCTTTTTTCTTTTTTCTTTTTTCTTCATCAACACAATAAAATTACTCTTTCACGTTACGTTAAATCGCCATGGACGGCGGCGATACCGCCTCTGCCACTGCCAATAAAGGACGAGACGATCAGAAGATCCCTTTCTATAAACTCTTCACATTCGCCGATCGATTGGATGTTATATTGATGACCGTCGGTACCATCGGCGCCGTCGCCAATGGCCTCTCTCAGCCGATCATGACTCTCATTTTCGGCAAGATGATCAACTCCTTTGGCTCCTCCGATCAGTCCGCCGTCGTCTCTCGAGTCTCCAAGGTACCATACCGCCTCTGCACCTTTTTTTTTTTTTTTTTTTTTTTTTATTATTCAATATCTCTGTGATTATACTCTGATTAGCTCTACCTTGATCATATTATTAATACTTTACCAAATTTGGTTCCTAATCTAATTTTAGGTATCCATGCATTTATTTCAATTCAATTCCAGCTTGTTTTCCTTTTTTTATTCATGAATTTGTTTGCAATACAAAATTAGTATTTGTGAATTTCTTTTTCCCTAATTATTCAATTTATCAATCGAAGTTGTTTGAAATAGTTTTAAGAGAACAAAATTAAATTACTATAGTTTAAGAAAAGTCTCTCTCAAATTGATGTCCATTTGATTTTTTGATTTTTTTTTAAACTATGGTTTTTTTTTTTTTTTTTTTACAATAGTTTCATCTTTCCTGACATTAGAATTCTTTGTCAAATTAAAAAAAAAAAAATGATCTTTAGAATTCTTTTGTTATGTCTAGTTGTTCTTCAGTGAACTGAGTTGCTCTCTACGAGGTTGGTTGTTGTTTGGGTATTTTTTTTTTATAACATGCGGGGTGGGGTTCAAGTGACCTCTTAGTCGTAGTCGTCGTTTGGTTTTGAACGAAGCATGTTGTTTTTTTTTAGAAAAAAAAAAACTATTTTACCTTTTCAAAACTAGATTTTGTAAACATTTGTAAAAAGTAATAACAAAACATTAAAATGTTTGCAGACTTAATTTTCAAAAATAAAAAATCAGAAATCAAATGGTTATCAAACTGCACGCCCTTTGCAATTAGTTCGAGATTTTGTGTCGTTGAGTATCATGTGATGAGTATTGTTGGTAAATTAATTCACTTTAACGATAAACACTCTTGTCTCTCGTGATCTTTTTTTTTCTCAAGTCAAAAAGTACTTGCTTGTTCTTTAAGCCCCAGGGATTTTACATGCAATTTCTTTTTCTTTTTCTTTTTTTTTTCCAGAAAAAAACAAAAAATAAGTTGACATTTTATTGTATATAGTTTTGAAGTTGACTATATATATATAATATAATTTTTTAATTAACATGTTTGACTTCCAGATTTCCATAGACTTTGTGTTCTTGGGCATTGCTACTGGATTTGCTTCATTCCTACGTAAGTTCAAACAAATACACTTCCTCACTCCTCACTGATATTGCATTATTTGATTGATTTTGTCACTTTCCTCTTTTACTCTAAGCTCCTTCTTTGTAAGTAATATCAATATTAGTATGTTAAAAATGTCACATTAATCTCAATCCTTAGCATGCATTATTTGGTAATATTATTTTCAGTTATGTATCACTATCACTATCACTATCACTATCAAACCCCTGCTTTTGGCTTAAGTGAAATGTGTTGAAGTACTATTTGTATAATTGAAATTTAAAAAATTGAGTCAATGTTTGACACGTAAAATTGTTTATATTAAACTACGAGTTTGTTAATTTCATGACTCGGAATAAAATCAAGCTTAAAATTCACCTTTTATGTTCTATATTTGTTCTTACAAGTTGTAATATATAACTCATTCTTTTATGTAGTTTAAGTTTCTACGACTTATTTCTTTGTAGAATATTGCTTGACATAGTGTTGTTTTTAAATGTGGTTGGGACTATGTTAAATTCATCTCAAAATGTTTGTTTGAGTTTAGCGGAATGACTTTCTAAGTACTCAAAAATACTCAAAAATACTTTTTATGCACTTAAAAACACTTTTTTAAGTACTAGAGTGCTTAAGAGTTGAGCAGTTTTCAACGTCTTGATTGACATAAATTACATAATCCATTGCAGAGGTTGCATGTTGGATGGTAACAGGAGAAAGACAAGCAGCACGTATTCGGGCATTGTATTTGAAAACAATACTAAGACAGGACATTACATACTTTGACACTGAAACTACAACTGGAGAAATTATTGGTCGAATGTCTGGAGATACCATTCTTATTCAAGATGCCATGGGAGAAAAGGTACATATGCTTTCTTTTCATTTTCTTTTTTCTCAAATGAGCTCAGAAAATACGACCGCACTTGAACAAGATTTGTTATATAGGTTGTACAACTGAGATCTAAAATGAACTTAGGACATAATCTTGTGATGTAATGATGTAATGGTCTGATTTTTTATTTAGTGGGAGATGTCACAATTTTGATTGTTTTGATAGGTGGGGAAGTTCATACAGCTAGTATCAACTTTCTTGGGTGGTTTTGTTATTGCCTTTGCCAGGGGATGGCTTCTTGCTGTGGTTTTGCTCTCCTGCATTCCTGCAATTGTAGCCGCTGGCGGCACCACATCACTGATCATGTCTAGAATGTCAAGCCGTGGACAGATTGCTTATGCAGAAGCAGGGAACGTAGTCGAACAAACCGTTGGAGCGATTAGAACAGTAAGATTAACACCATTCTCTTGCATCTAAAGCTATCTTTCTGTAATCTGCAATTGACTTGGTATCTATTGTTCTGTTCTAAAGGTAGCGTCCTTCACTGGGGAGAAACAAGCTATTGAGAAATACAATGAGAAGCTGAAAATAGCCTACAAGTCAACAGTTAAACAAGGACTCGCCTCAGGTGTAGGACTTGGCCTAATATTGCTAATTATCTTTGGCACTTATGGGCTTGCTATATGGTATGGATCCAAGCTTATCATTCAGAAGGGATACAATGGTGGACAAGTCATTAATGTTATATTTGCAATTATGACCGGTGGAATGTAAGTTAAAATTTTCCATTTCAGCTGAATAAGGGTCTGCTTGGAATGACTTTTCAAGTGAAGCGTGTCGTCTCACAACTTTATGTTTTTATCGATGACAAATTCATAAACATTTGCTTGGTCATTAGGTCATTGGGCCAGACATCACCTGTGGTGAATGCATTTGCTTCAGGACAGGCTGCAGCATACAAAATGTTTGAGACTATCAAACGAAAACCGAAAATCGATTCGTATGATGTGAGTGGTGTAGCGCTGGAAGACTTACAAGGTGACATTGAGCTTAAAGATGTCCACTTCAGATATCCTGCCCGGCCAGATGTGCAGATATTTTCAGGATTTTCGTTGTTCGTTCCCAGTGGAACTACTGCTGCACTTGTTGGACATAGCGGAAGTGGGAAGTCGACAGTTATCAGTTTGCTAGAAAGATTCTATGATCCTGATTCTGGTGAAGTACTTATAGATGGAGTGAATTTGAAGCAGTTTAAGCTTAAATGGATAAGAGAAAAGATTGGTCTTGTTAGCCAAGAACCTATTCTCTTTACAACTACTATAAAGGAGAATATACTGTATGGGAAAGAAAATGCAACAGAAGAAGAAATCAGAGCAGCAACTGAGCTTGCCAATGCTGCAAAGTTCATTGACAAACTACCTCAGGTAAACTTAAAACTGTGATTAATTTACAATGTCTGTGATTAATTTCCTTCTCTGTTTCAAATCTCAAAGCTTTGTTACTAAAGTTTGAAGTCTGCATTTTATTTCCAAAGGGGCTTGATACAATGGTAGGCGAGCATGGGACTCAGCTATCAGGTGGACAGAAGCAAAGAATTGCCATTTCAAGGGCCATTTTGAAAAATCCCAGGATTCTACTCCTTGATGAAGCAACTAGTGCTTTAGATTCAGAATCAGAGCGTATTGTTCAAGAAGCACTTGTAAGAGTGATGGCAAACCGAACAACCGTGGTCGTTGCGCATCGCTTGACGACGATAAGGAATGCTGACACTATAGCAGTGGTGCATCAAGGGAAACTTCTAGAGCAAGGTTTGATGTAGAATCGACTAATTTGAGAATTTCCATTCTAAATTTGTACAATTTAGTTATTAACTAAACAAATTTTGAAATTTAGGAACACATGATGAGCTGATCAAAAATCCTGATGGAGCTTATACCCAGCTAATTCGTCTGCAAGAAGGAAATAGAACAGGAACAGAAACTAAACTAGCCAATGATGCAGTTGATGTAGACAAGACACTGGCAAGTTCTGGTAGTAAAAGAGCATCGATGATGAGATCCATGAGTAGGGGTTCATCAGGTAGTCGGCGTTCATTCTCGATCAACTTCGCCATTCCCGGTTCAGTTCATATCCACGACAAAGATATCGATGAGGACGGACCGGAAAGAAAAGACATTGATATGGGAAAGGGTAAAAACATTTCAATGAAACGATTAGCAACCTTGAATAAGCCTGAGATTCCAGTGTTGGTCCTTGGATCCATTGCAGCAGTCCTGAGTGGCATGGTTTTTCCTATATTTGGCCTCTTACTCTCAAGTGCCATTGGAATGTTTTATAAACCTGCAAGCCAGCTTGAGAAAGAATCCAAGTTTTGGGCAAGTGTGTATCTCGGTCTAGGATGTCTCACATTCTTCGCTTCACCTATGCAGAATTACTTTTTCGGAATCGCAGGCGGGAAGTTAATCGAACGGATTCGATCTCTGTCATTTGAAAAGATTGTCCACCAGCAGATTAGTTATTTTGATGATCCTGCAAACACAAGGTCAGTTTATGACTTCAAATTTGTTGCATTAACATCTTTTATCTCGTCATCAACTTACTTTTTAAGCTAAACTCCTTCCCATATTTCAGTGGCGCAATTGGTGCAAGGTTGTCCACTGATGCTGCCACTGTTAGAGGGCTTGTTGGGGATGCCTTGGCCTTAGTAGTCCAAAATATTGCAACCGTCACAGCTGGGCTAATAATAGCATTCTCAGCTAACTGGATATTAGCTTTGGTGATTCTAGCAGTGTCCCCTTTGCTGCTTATACAAGGTTACCTCCAAACAAAATTCACAAGAGGGTTCAGTGCAGATGCCAAGGTTTGTCTGCTCGAACAATTCTTTCCCAAACTGACGAAGGACCTGTTTGAAATGATTTTTCAAGTGTTAAAAAAATTCAGTCATTCCAAACAAGCCCGAACCTTAAATGTAGTTCTTAAACTAATGCGTACACTGAATGCGATACAGGTCATGTATGAAGATGCCAGTCAGGTCGCCAACGACGCGGTCGGTAGCATCAGAACTGTTGCATCATTTTGCTCTGAGAAGAAGGTGATGGATTTATATGAAAAGAAATGTGAGGCCCCTGTCAAAAATGGAGTTCGCCTAGGACTCGTCAGTGGCGGCGGGTTTGGCTTTTCTTTCTTTGCCCTCTTCTGCACAAATGCTTTTTGCTTCTACATTGGATCTGTTCTTGTGCAACATGGCAAAGCAACATTTCCTGAAGTCTTCAAGGTTCAAATATAAACCATACCATCATTTCTTTTCTCCACTTCCATTAATGATCTCTCTCTAATAATCTGAATGTTCTCCAGGTCTTTTTTGCTCTTACAATTTCTGCCATGGGAGTTTCCCAAACAAGTGCCTTGGCTCCTGATAGCAGCAAAGCCAAGGACTCCGCAGCCTCTATATTTGAAATACTCGACAGCAAGCCTCAGATTGATTCAAGCAACAGCAAAGGCGTGACACTTAACACTGTCACTGGCAATATCGAGTTTGATCATGTTAGTTTCAAGTATCCAACAAGACCAGATATTCAAATTTTCCGAGATTTATGCTTAAGCATCCCTTCCGGAAAGGTAAAACAACGTTAAGGATTTGTTCGAAATGACTTTCTAAGTGCTTAAAAATACTTTTTTAAGTAGTTAGAAAGTTGTTCCAAACTAATCCTTAGAACCCATTTTTCAAACACTCTTGCCTAATAATACACTCTTCTTTAAGCACTTTTGAAGCACTTAGAAATCTAAAATGCATGAATGAATGCCCCTGCAGACTGTTGCATTGGTTGGTGAAAGTGGCAGTGGAAAATCAACAGTAATCAGCCTGATAGAAAGATTCTACGACCCAGATTCCGGTCGTGCTCTTCTCGACGGAGTGGAAATCAACAAGTTCAAACTCAGCTGGCTGAGACAGCAAATGGGATTAGTCAGTCAAGAACCAATCTTGTTCAATGAAACAATCCGCTCAAACATAGCTTATGGAAAACCAGGAAACGCAAGCGAGGAAGAGATAATCGCAGCAGCAAAATCAGCGAATGCCCACAATTTCATCTCTTCATTGCCAGGCGGCTACGAAACATCAGTGGGAGAAAGAGGAGTTCAGTTATCGGGAGGACAAAAACAGAGGATAGCCATAGCCAGAGCCATTCTGAAGAACCCAAAAATTCTTCTGCTGGACGAGGCGACGAGTGCGCTGGACGCCGAGTCGGAGCGCGTGGTGCAAGATGCATTAGATAGAGTGATGGTTAATAGAACCACGGTGGTGGTGGCGCACCGGCTGACCACCATTAGAGGAGCTGACATTATTGCTGTTGTGAAGAATGGTGTGATTGCAGAGAAGGGAAGTCACGAGGAGCTGATGAAGATAAGTGATGGAGCTTATGCTTCCTTAGTCGCACTTCATTCAACTTCTTCTTAACTTTAAAATCAAAAACCAAATAATTACTTCAACATGGTTGATGATCCTGTACAGGATCTTAAGTTATTTTTTGACCCATTTCTTCTTTATATCTAATTTTAAAATGTTAAATCCATCCACATAGTTTTCTTCTTTTTTAACAATTTGTTGTTAGATAGAGTAAACGTTTTTATACACCTAATATTTGAGTCTAAATAATCCAATTATATGCTATGATGAGTTTAATATTTGATTTTCTTATTTCAATTTAAGAAGGAAGGTCGCTCCCTGGATAAATCAATAAGCATAGCTTTTTAATTTGATTGATGAGAAAAATTACTATTTATTAGTTTAGCTAGCGGAGAATTAAGTCATTTAGTCCGTAAGGGGCAAAAGCTTCTACAATAACTTCTTCCTTCGTCGTTTCCGGCTAAGCATCTTTCGACGGAGGTGACTAGTCGCTTCTGGCGAAGCTGTAAGTTCATGAGCAAGTGAATGATTGAGCCATGTTTAAGGAGTGACCCTCCTTATTTAATTTCCTTCCCTTATTCTTTCAAAGCCCATAGGTTGGGCACTCCCACTTGATTTATATCTAAGTACGGATTGGAAGGACTAGTTTAACACTATAAATTAAAATCTTGACTTATTTTTTTAGTACAGCAAATGAGAGCATAAATATTTAAACATTTCACCCCACAAGAATAAAAACATAGCAATTACTACTGCTACTAAATTATGTTTACTTTGACAATTTTTACTTATTTAAGACATTATATGATTAATGATTTATTAAAAACCAAGTATTAAAAAAAAGGTAGAATAATGTTTATTTAAGGTGAGATTTTTTTTAATTTGTTTTTGAATAAATTTTTAAGGTGAGATTAACAACATATACCTTCTCATTAAGTATTAAATGCTTTTTAGTATTCTCACTTTCCTTCTCTTATATATAGTTGGGAGAATAGAGTATTTGTTGGTTGTAATTGACCAAGTATGGCTAACAATTCAAACAATTTGCTTGAAAAACAAAATTATTAAAATATTATTTCAAATTTGGTAGTGGGATGTGTATGATATTCATATTAGGAATCTCGAAGAATTTGTATTAAATATTTTCCTTTTGTTTTTTTAAACCTTTACTTCACATCAAATTTGCCTAGCTGTACTTTGTTTGTAATTTAATTATTTTGTAACATATTTATGTCACTAGCATTTAGCCGTTATTTGAATAATGCATGACATTGACACTTGTCGGTAAACTCTCACTTTTATTATTATAATAAACCATATAAAAAAATAATAATATATCAATGAATAATTCAAACTCTTGAGTTGGACTTCTCTCTTTCTTTCTTTCTTTTTTGTTTTTGTTTTTTTTTTTTTCTTTTCAAGCAAGACTTTTGTACTTCGTACTTAGAATACTCAAAAAGTTCATATTTGAAGCATTATATTATAATCATTTTTAAATTACTAAAATATGATTATTCATTGTTGCTGTAAAAAAAAAAAAAAAAAAATGTTAGAGAATATATATATTTTGTTATTGCATTTTTATTTTGAAAATTTGTAACCATGTGAATTTAGAATAAAAATAGCATTTTTTTAAAAAAATTTGCGAATATGGCAATTTCTATCACTATGATCTATCGATGATAGAAGTTTATCGCTGATAGAATTCTATCGTAGTAGTCTTTTTTATAGAATTTTGTCAATAATAATAGTTTATCACTGATAGAAGTCTATCAGTAATAGTCATAAAGTCTATCACTAATAGTTATTGATTTTTTGCCATATTTGTAAAATGTTTTAAACTTTAGTAAATTTGTAATTATTTTGGGTCTGATTGTTGTTTGTGCAACCAGTCCTTTTATTTATTTATTCTCTCATTAATTTAAATATATATTATATATTAGTGAAATTAAACCACTCTAAACATAATTAAACTAATTAAAATATACAATAGTTCAACTATATATATACTTTAAAAGTGAATTTCAGGATAAAGAACTTTTATGAGAATATTTTAAAAAAAAAATAACTTCCCAAACAAAAAAGTTGATAGATTAAAAAAAATATATTATTTTAAAGTACTAAAAAAAACTTTTAACGATGACGTAGTATATTGAAAGTATAATAAGTGAAAACATTTATTTGGAAAAAGTATTATATTTAAAAAAAATAGCGTGGTTGGGATTATATAATGACAAAAACAGTGACACTCGAACATGGAAATTTGCCAATCACACATCCATCCCCCTCTTTTCTTGGACTTTTCCTTCCATAAATTTGGGGACCAATTTTTCATTTAATTTGTGATATATTGTTAGGTTAGGTGTTTGCATTTTTTTCATTTTATTTTGAAAATGATATTAATCTTAATCTTGTTATGTCAATCTTCTTGTTGGCCAATCTAAAAAAGAGATTTTATTAATTTTTTTTCAATATTTAAGTGTCAAATTGATACTAACGTTTAATGAGATGTTAAAAAAAAATAAAAATCATCTGACAAAAATGAGAAAAATAAAAATTAATAATAAATTTAAGATGACTACGCATCTTAATCTTGGAGCAAGAACCTTTGTCCACAATAATAACGTGTCGATAGTGATGTGTGTGTTTTAGTGAATTGACAGAGTATTTTTCAAATTTTATATGATATTCGAGATAAGAATTTGAATATGAGTAAGTTTAGCTTAAAATGTCAAATTCATGCATGCCTTGTAAAATTTTCAAGTTTGAGGTTTGTTAGGCAAACTCATAGGTTTCAACATTATCCCTAACTCATTCTCTCACATAGGTTTTTTAAACTTCACTCCAAATACAAAAATTTAAAATAGGCTTTCTCAACTTTCACTCAAACCAACTATGAGATTTAACATCCTCAAACTTAAGATGTCGAACCCTATGTCCTAAACATCTCATAATTTTTTTTTAAACAAACATTAAACATTTAGAAGAGTTAAAATATTACAATTTGAACGTTGCTATTAAGCTAAGTTCAAGTTAACTTGTTAAGAATAGTACGTATGATAATTCTAATCTACAACACTTAAACATTTAGAAGGAGTCAAAATATTTTATATTCTAGCTATTAAGCTAGGTTGAAATTAGCAAATAAACTTAATAAAGTTTATTCTTTTGTAAAATAATAATAATTAGTGTTTCTTTTTTTTTTTAAATCCTTACAAATATCTTTATTTATTATATCATTTTTTTTTTATTCATCCACCAAAATTTCAATGCTAATGTTGCTCAATTGATTGGGACATAAATCTTCCAAAAAAGATAGATTCAAATCTCTACTTGTTTAATTAAAAAAAATGTTAAATTATAATTTTAGTCTTAAACTTTAGATTTGTGTTTATTAAATTCACCAACTTTCAAATTTACAAATCTAGCCTTTATAAGTACAAATTTTATAAAATTCATGAATTTACCGGACACAAAATAAAAAATAAAAAGTTTTATTAGATTATTAAAAAAAAAAAAATGGAAGGACGTACGAAATTAAAATTTGAAAGCATATTAAACATAAAATAAAAAAGTTAATATTGCTTTTCAAAGTTTTTTTTAAAAAAAAAAACGAATCTTTTTGTTTTTATGATGTTTAAGGTTGGGGGAATTGAGAAGGCAAAGAAAGCATAGGGATTGAGAAATCTGAATTGGGTCTTCAGCAAATTTAGTGAGTGAGTGAAGAAGCTCCATTCGTCATCCCCACCTGTCCTTTCCTCTGCCATATCTTTCATTTTTATTATAGCGCACCACAAATTTCCTCTTTTTCTTCTCTTCTTCACACAGCAAAAACCAACAAAAAAAAAAAACCAAAAGTGTTCCGATTCTGAGGCTACGGAGCCTCCAAGTTTCTGTTCCTCAAGAATCTCCCCTCCCCATTTTGATTTTTCCATTGTTCATCATGCCCTCAGGCGCTAAGAAGCGAAAAGCTGCCAAGAAAAAGAAGGATTTGGTAGCTCACATCAACCCTTCTTCCAACACTTCTCAAGGTAAACCATTCTTCTTCTTTTTTTCTTTTTTTCCCTTTTTTATTTCAACCCATCTCTTCATTTTCCTACTCCGATTCAATCCCTTGTCCAGTTTCTGTTTGCGTAATGTAATTTCTAAACTGGGTTTTGCCACTGATTCCTCCTCCTTGCTTCTGGGATCTGATTGATTACATTAGATTTAGATTTACTTTTTATTTCAACCCTTGTAATTATAATCTGCCCACCTATCTATTTTGTTCTTGTTTTCAACGAATTATTAGCTTTGTTGGTGGTAGATTCAAATGTCGGCTTTGTTTTTTTATTTGAATTTCCCCCCCTTGGGACGCTTCATTTCAAAGTTAAGAGTCATTTTTAATTGTTTAATTGAATTCATCTTGCTTCTCTGTTGGTCAATCGAAATCTTTAGTTTATTATTATTTTTTTCCTGGACTTGGCTTCATCTTGGTTGAAATTGTTGGGTTAGGTCACCCTCGTTACTCATCTTTTATCAGCTTTCTTTTACTGTTGGGTTTGAATTTCTGTTATTGATTCGTTTAGCAAGCTTTCTTTTGGGGTATTTTAAACTCCCAGTTCTTTGATTGTTTTGGAGAGAATGTTTGAGTTGAATTACCTCATACAAATGATTTCGATTGAATTACCTCGTACATAGAAAGCCCTTTGAAATAACTTTACCCTTTTTCCCATCTGGGGATATACAGAATTCTGGTTTGTTTTGTTTTGTTCTGATTAGCTTTTTCCATGTCAGGAAATAAGGATATTAAGAATCAAGATGATAAGGAAATACAAGAGAGCAGCTCGTCAAACACTGGGGTCCTGAATGAGAGAAAAAATGGTACTGATCAGAATGAGTCTGTAAAAGGATCTCCTGATGATGATCGTAGCAGTAGCAGTAGCAGCAGTTCAGATGACGAGTCTGTGGATACAACAAAGAAACCAGATGTATGTAATCCGGTTTCTAAAGTTGAAATTTTAATGTACCATTATTGGTAAAATTAATTTGCAACTCTAAAAACTTACAATGTGGATGGATAGGTACTGGATGGGAAGACCAACGATTTGGTTGTGCCAACTGCTGCCTCTATTGTTAACTCGGTTACACCAGAGGTCTCGGCATCTGAGGAAACTATCAACATTGTTGAAAGTGCATCTGTCGAAAATACTGCCATACCTGATATGATTGCTTCAAAAAAGTTGGAGACAACACCCTTCCGTGCAACGGATGGAGTTACATATGTGCCAGTGACAGCTCCTAGAGATCTATCGTCAAAGCCAAATGAAGATAGAGATTTACACTTATCAGGTGAATCTGTTGATAAGGGCTCTTCTTATGATGCCTTTGAATTCGCCTTTGAAAATTTTAGATAGAAAATATCACAGCCATTGTTAGTTTGTATGACTAAAACTAATTATTTTGCAGCACAAATCACTGAAAGTCCAGAAAATTTCAGACCCGAATCTGAAGATCAGGTTTCTTCCCAATTTCTTGTAATTGCTTAACATAGCAGCACAGCGTATTCATATGTTAATTCTTCCTTGTGAAATGAGGCTTTTCTTTTCGAATTCTTGTGCAGCCGCTGATTGGGTCGAGACCACCGGTGCCACAAAGAACCTCATGGTTCAGTTGCTGTGGTTTATGTGATGTATTTACAGGCTCGAACCGATAACTTCACATACAGTTTCTATATATAGGGTTAGAACCTAACCTTCCTGTTTATGAACAATTACTTTTTGCAATATTAAGTTCTGCTCATATCAGAAAGTTGTTTACAGTTGAAAATTTAATTGTTATGAAAAAGGGAAAAAGTTTTTATGTGTATATCTTTTCAAAGCCCGTTATTTACAGAGTATTTCTATTTACTAATCTGTGTATAACGGGAGTGTGAGTTTCAGCTATATAAATATGAATAGAAGAGACTCAAGATTTCATATTTCATCCCTGCTGAACAATTATTCATTTTTCATGATATGGTTTGTGTTTTTGATAAGAAAAGTATTGTCAAATACAACTATTCTTAAACTTCATCCATCCGGAGTCTCTGATCATATGTTGTTTTTTTAAAAGAAGTCTGATTATATAACTCTGCTTTTTCGGTCTTTTTGTACTATCTGTTGGGGTTTGATGATTTTATGGCAAATGCTTTGGAAGATAATTATTTCCAACTTTATTTTTTATATTGGATTTGGGTTAGTTCATGCCTACAACGTCAAATTTTCAAATTTTCATTTTCATTTGAACTTAATATACGATATGCACTTTGTTAATGGTTCCTTTTCTAGAACAATATAATCCAAAATCTGGTTGACGCTCAGATGATTTATTTTATGTTGAGGCAGGGATGAAAAGTCTTCACAGGACGGGTGAAGGTTTAAACAGCAAGGGTCCTTACAAGAGCACAATAGGATAGTCATCGAACTTGATGAGCCCAGCCTAAGGTAGATCCTACTCTTGGATTTAGAAGCTAGCAAATTGAAGACAGCCCCTTAGTACATGTCTTTTGTCTTACAGTGAGTTTTCTTTTCTTGGAGCATAAAGTTCTCGATTTTGCATTAGTCCGACGTTTCACAATTAAATTATCATAAATGTTTCAATTATGTTGATAATCTGTTATCACCTTACTTTCATATTCATATGACATCTGCTATTGTTTAGCTGAATGAATTCTCTCTCTCAACTTATGCAATCATTTTCTATCATTCATACATGGTTTAGTCTTTTGGGTTCAAAGCTTGCACAGCAACTTCGTTTTCGATTTATATCGACATTGTTTTTATTCTCACTATTCTCTGTTAGTTTTCGTGGTACTTTGACTCGAAAAGCTTGTGCGTACTGCTGAAACTGTTATGGAGCAAATGGAGTCATCAAAGTCATTGAATTTTTATTCTTTTTTTGCACACCAATTCTCATATTATTGTCTGTACTTCATCTGCCAACACATTGCAAGTTTCTCCCAATTTACATGATTGCGACGAAGAATTGAAGTTAAGAAAATTAAAGAATAAAAAAGAAAATTGAAGACAAACCCACAAACAAAGCGTTCAGTGAACGCTATTTCTAGAGTCTACTAGCTGGTCGAGGTCCACACGATGATTGCAGTATAAATAAACTGTGTGACTGTAAGGATAATCAGGAAAGCCTCCAATGCAATCTGCATAGAAAAACAAAGGAACTCAACCTTAGCTTTGTAGTTTCTACTACTCTGTGAAGCACTTTTGGAGAACTGAAACAAAGTCTGATAAAAGGGAAAGGAAAAAACAGAAACAAGAAGCTTTTAGTTTCCTCACCAGATGGCCACTGGTGACAACTAGGGCAATCTCCTTCCAAGCAAACCTGCATCAGTAACATTCATTCTAGTTGATCCATTTTGAAAAGATTCAAACTTTTGAATAGGTTTTCAGTTCCCAGATGTTTGGACAATGTTTCCTTCCAAGCAAAACAAGGAATGCTTATCAAATGGGTTTAGTTTTGTTAAATGATTCATGAACAAGTGAAGACTAGGACTAAATAACTTGTTATGTTAAGTTTATGGACAAAATGAAATAAATATAACAAATTAAAGTCGCATACCCCATGGCAAGCAAAGTTAGAAAACAAGCGATGAGAGCTGTCGAAGCAGCAGGAGGCAGGTTGCTGTGATCTGAAAATCGAAAATAAAAGCTTCCAGAGATGGCAGATGCAGCAACAGCAACAGCAGCAATCAAAGCAAAAACAACAAAGAACCCAGTGGCAGAGTTCCCAATTTGGAAGAAAATTGGAGAAAAATATGCTGGAACTTCAAGTTCTGCACCTGAAAATGAAAAATATCCACAACATTACCACTTAAAGAAACCATCAACACTAAAGATGAAACATGAGAAACCAGAGTTAATTCAAACCAATAACAAATCCGTTATCGATTGTCTGATTCATCACCCAGCCACCGATCCCGAAAATGACGATGCTTATGCAGAAATTTATGAACAAAATCGATGCAGCGACGGTTTTCATATTTTCTGGTGGCATATATGCAAGAAAGAATGAGTTTTGTTTATGGTTCTAGACTTGAATGTTCATCCTTGGGAGAGTTGAGTTTTTTGTTGAAAGCATTTTAATGGAGGATGTCAGGTTCTTTGCTTGCCAAAAGGGGTCAGAGTTTGGTTGTAAAGGGGAAGTGAATCATTCTTGCTTGCCTCATCTTTCACAGCAAATTTGATGCAATTTTTTTTTTTACATATGAAGTCCCTATCATTTTTTGCTTTCCCATGAAGGGAGTTATATTCTTTGCCAATTTCATTGATGCCAATATATTAATCTACCCATTGTATTAGCTGAAAGTTTTTAACTCCTAAAATTCATTCTCAATTTCTAATTTTTTTTTCTAAGAAGTCATTACTTATTATTATTATGTAATTCTTATGATGCAATTGGAGCTTGTCACCACAAAATAATCAATTTAGATAGTCATTTTTGGCTTTGAAAGGATGAAAGTACAATCCATCTGATACTATACTCTTAAAATACATTTGATTCTTGGCATGTCAGCAGTCAGTCATAGCTTCAACTTTTTTCTTTTTCATTATTTCGTGGAAAAGTATCATACTTTATGTCTATTTAGTCCCAAAATTTTAAAAAGTGTAGAATAAGTTCATGAACCTTTAAATTTGTGTTTATTTGGTCACTAAACTTTGAAAGATGTCTAATAGGTCCTTAAACTGTCTAATGAATCGTTCGTCTACTCAATATTTTTTAAAATTCACAGATCTATTAGACATGAAAGTTAAAGTTTAAGGTCATATTAAACATAAAATTTAATTTTATATCTAATAAATCAATTATTTTTTAATTTTTTAAAATATATTAGAGACTTATTGAATACAAAAATAAAAGTCCAAAGACTTATGGGACACAAAAGTAAAAATTAAAGGACTTATTCAATAATTTAAAAGTTCAAAGACCATATAAAATTTAAAGTTTAAGAACTTATTATAAATTTTTTAAGACCAAATAGATCCAAATCTAAAAGTTGATGGACTAAACAAGAAATTGGTTTATTCCTCCTTTTAAATCAATATGTTTTTCTCTCGATTTTTATTTAGAATAAGACGAGTATATATACAACCTAAAGCTAAACCTAATTTTCATATTAGATATAGAAAAAGATAAAGACATAAATGTAAATATAAATATGTATTTGCTTAAGATAGATAAATTCTCAGACCCTCCTTCGAGTTGGAGCATGAAGCGTCACAAATGTCCAACTTGAAAATGAGGTGCGAATAAGATAAACAGTTATGATAAGAAAAAAATATGTTCAACTTGAAAATGAGGTGCGAAATAAGGTAAACAGTTATGATAAGAAAAAAATATGCAGCATTTGAATGTTGGTCAGCAAACTTCAAGTAGATGCTCCACATTGCATCTTTAATTTTATAAGAGCCTTCAAACGTCGATTGGTGCTCTAATCTTAAGATCGATGCCTACATGACATCTCTAATTTTCTGTCGGCCCTCATGTCATTGCTCGTGCAACGCAATATAAGCTAATTTTGTGAGCCTCCGAACGTTGACCGATGCTCTCCATTGCAGAATAAATTTTCATGGTTCATCATCATAGAAGGGCATGTTTGGGAGTGATTTTGACCTAGCCAAAATCAATCTTTCCAGTGCTAAAATCACTTCCCTTTCAAATAAATATGTTTAGCAAAACACAAAATTTATTTTAGCTAAATTTAAAATCATTTAAAATTGATTATTAGAGCATTAATTGATAGGTGATTTTGGTTGAGGTGATGGATCGGGAATCATCACTCAAATTTGCCATCATTCTATTCAAATGTGAAAAATACCAATTTACCTTTTATTTAAGAAAAAAAATTGTAAACTATAGATGACGGGAAAATATATATTCTAGGTAAAATGTACCTAATCTGACGCATACAGTGCGTCGGTTTAGACTACTTTACCCGACGCATGTTCATATTTTTTTACACCATTTTTTCAATGCGCGTATGCGTCGAGAATTACTTTATCCAACGTATTTTGAGGCTTTTCCGACGCATTTTTGCGTCGAAAAATCCATGAATTGTTGTAGTGTAATTACTCGGATGCATGGTGGGAAAGATCTTCTTTCCAGATTCGGGTGATGAATTTTGAAGGTTAGAATTCAAACATTGTTATCTAGGATTAGGATGAGGCTCCAAGGATATGATCAATGTAAATCAGAATAATCCTAACCCCAAATGACATAGGAAAACGAAAAAGCGAGAAATTTTTAGAAAATGTTTGCATTAAAGTATTATATGAGAAGATAAATTGGTTAGTCAAATAGTTAAATAAATGTTTAGTTAAATAATGTCACTTTGGCAATTTAGCAATTTTGAAACCAAACCCTTCTCATTCTATAAAAATCACTCCAACCAAATATGAAAATCAATTTTATAAAATTAATTATACTTAAATCACTAATTCAACAATCACTCCCAAACATGCTCCAAGAATGAGAGGACGAATCAATTTTCATTCTCACGGTTTCCTTTACATCATTCATCGAGGAAAATTTGAGCTCCCTCATTCCCTTCAGTAATTTGGAGGAGATGACAAATCAATCTTCACCCTTAGTATTCGTAATTCGAAAGAGATAAAAATTAATTTGTGTTTTGAGCTCGCTCACTGTTTCCTTCATTATTCTTCGAAGTAGAGAACGAATCAATTTTCACCTTCAGTGTTCCCTTCAATAATTCAAATGAGAGAAAAAATAATTTGCATCCTCAATGTTCCACCAGTGTTCCTTTCATATCATTGAGAGGACAATTTGAGTTACTTCGGAGTATTTTTGGTGCCCTTAGTGTTCCCTACCTACCCAAGTCAAGGCAAAATCCAGAAAAAAAAAAAGAAAAAAAAAAAAGTTATGAATAACATACTGAAGCTTGGGGCTATATATTGTGCATCGTTTCTGTACGAAGTGTGTGTTTCCTTTTCTCTGTTGTTGCATGTAAAGAGAGACGTGGCTGCACAAGAACACGTGTTAAACATATGTTACTTTGGGCCTCTCTTCTTGCAATTCAGCCCAACAGAAACAGAGAAGAAAACCAAGTATGGATTTAGATCCCAAATCCGATGAACTCAAGAAAAACAACCAAGATGATCACAATCAGAATCCGCCAAAGGATTTGAAAATGAAACTCAAATTAGTCGAAGATCGTCATCATCTCTATAAATTTGATTCGCCATATCCTCTTCCTCCTCAAGAATTTGCTACAGCACCGAATGTTGAAGTCTTTAGAGTTCAGAGAGAAAGGGTGTTCGACTCCTCCAAAAGAACAGATTATTCATCGTCGTCGTCGTCATCATCATCCAAAAGAACAAGAATCACAAAACCTAAATCTGCTGAAGTGATTGATCTGTGCTCCGATTCGGATTCGGACGAATCGCCATTGGAGGCACTGAAATTACTCGATGAAATCGTCAGGATATACAGCGACTACATCAATCATATATTTAAAATGGCCAGTGATAGACTCATAGATGAACAGATGTGGAATTTCGATCAAATTCTGTGCAGCGGCCTGGCTGGGAATTTCGCACAGAAAATCCAGAGATTGGAATCTGAAATGGAAGGAATGAAGAAAGATTCAAGTCAAACCAAGAATTACTCACTGATTGAGCCGCGTGTTCGTCAAATTATGAGTCGATTGATAGCGATGCAGGAGCGTCTTGATCGATCTCCGAATATCGGCAGTGCATCGAAGAAAAACTGCACGAAAGATATACTGATATGCTGTATGGACGAAATTGATCCGTTGAGGAAGGAATTGCATGCCATAACATTGAGAATTGACGAACTGAAAGCCATGAAAATGCACGGGAAGAAGACGATGGTGATGAAACAGAGGAATTTTACATCTTAGAATTTGATGTTTTCTTTTGATTACCTAAATTTCATGTACAGTCAGTCATCTCAATTCACACTTCTTTTCATGGAAGATTCATCTTCTTCCATCTCTAAACAACAATGATTAGAAATAGAATGGGAATTTTATTACTCTTCACATAAATGTGATTATCTTCATAATAAATGTGATTCTTATTAGATTAATTTTAGTAATTACTTTCTTACTGATTCACCAAGAATTACTAATGAAAGAGTAGGCATTATTTGAAAGTGGTTTTTAGTACACTTATTTTTTAATTAAACATTAATTATATGAAAATCATTTTAAAAATTCATGACTAAAATCATTTCAATTATAATTAAATTACTTGTTAAAAAATCATTTCCAAACAGGTTTTTCTTGTCTCAATATACTTTTTTGCTCAACTCTTTGTGGCGTCGTTAAACTTAAGCGAAGACAAAAAGACAAAAATTAAGTATTGTTCAATCATGTACGTCGTTTCGCTTGCGGCTCTAGCCAACTTATTTTTATTTCTATTCTAGACCAAGTTTTCAAGTTCGGCTTTGTCTCTCCACGAAAGTTAACTTATTTCTACTCTAGGCCAAGTTTTCAAGTTCCTAGGCCAAATTTTTAAATTCGACTTTGTCTCTCTACGAAGTCATCGACACAACGTTGCATCTCATTAATTTTACCTTTCCTAAGATGTTTGTCACTTGTCATAGTGTTAGAAATATTAAAATGAAGAGATATGCACTTGTCACAAACACAAAACTCAAAAGCAATCAAATAAATAAGTTATGCAATCAAATAAATAAGTTAAATAACTACATCCACGATAATGTTTCAACTTTAAAAAAAAAAAAAATCAATAATTTAGATTTTTTAATCTAAATTATTATAGCTTTGTCAAAAAATCTAAATTATCATTTAATTTTTAAAATATATATATATTAATTCTTTCAAAAAAAAAAGTATATATTCATTTTTTAGAAATTAAAATGAATTTAGATTTTAGATATAGGTTTGATATAGATTTTAAACCCCGGCCTTATATAATTAAACGATAATTTAGACTTTTATCAAAAAAAAAAAAAAATTAAAAAATGATAATTTAGATTTTGGATATTTAAACCCCTTTCTGTTTTCTAGGCTATAAATTGGGTAAGAAATGAATCCATTGAATTGAACAGACACGGCAAATTCGTTTGTGAATCAGTTGTTGAAGTGATCCCATCGTCAATCTCTCGAAGAAAACTGTGATTAACGATGAAGAGTACTGAATCAGAGAAGTCAATCGAAAAATCAAGAACAGACTCGGAGTCGGACTCCGACTTGCCAATGGATCCTCTGAATATAACCGAGCAGAGCGTATCGAAATACCGCAACTTCGTGGAGTACTTAATTCAAAGATTGTCAAAAGAGAAAGAAGATAAAGAAGAAGATGTTCAAATATTGGCGTCGAGATGGCTCGAGATTCTGGAGAGAGGAAAGCAAATGGTAGTGGAAGTGCATAGAAGAGCGAAGAAAGTGGTTTCTGAAATGGAATGGTTAGAAGAACAAGAAGATTTCAAGAAGCCATATTTGCTCAGAAAAACATATCTTCCTCAAATGTTAGCTCAACTTCGAGACATAAATTTAGGGTTAGGAAGCTCGTCGGCGATGGCGGTTGTTTCCGACATAAAGAATAGGGCGAAGAATGTTTTGTCGATTTGTTTGGATGAGCTTCAAGACTCCAAGAAGGAACTGAGTGAGATGATGGAGTCAATCAAATTGCTTAAGCAAGTAGAACTAGATTCACAAGATGAAGAAGATGATTGAGGAATATTATTGGAACAATTTCTTTTACAGATTTCATTCACTTTCTTTCTATCTTGAAATTGAAACCCTTTTTCAAATTGGGTACTACAGTACTACCTAGACTTGTAAACCTTTGATTTAGGGTATGTTTTGGATGCCTAATGGATAATGTGGATCTTTAATAAAAGCATTTTAGAAGAATTACTCATACATGTATTATTATTTTATTTTTATTTTTATTTTTTTTACAATATGGGGTGGATGATCGAACCTATGATCTCATAGTCACTAATTCATACATCATACCAAACATACCAATTGAGCTATGCTCTTGTTGATTCATATATATGTATTTAGTGCATCCTTAATAAAAGCATTTTAGAAGAATTTGTACTTAAAAAAAAAAAAAAAAAAAAGCATGGAAGATATTTAAATTGCTAAAATTATTGGTTCAAAATCAATTTGATGTTTGATTTTAACACTTTACTCTAATACATATATATTATTGTTTTTGGTTGATATTAAAGAAAAATATTTTTTTTTACAAAAGTATTTAATTAATACGATAATTGAACTCATGATCAAGAATACAACCTTATGTCTTAGGTCCAAGAAAAAACATTTTTTTGAAATAAAGAAATGTTTTTTTTTTCTCCCATAAAAACAAATTATTCCAACCTTGGTTAATTAAAAAAAAAGAAAAAAAAAAACCACGCACTTGAATGAAGAGAGAAAAGCGGTGGAAATGAATCCAATGAACTGAACCAACTCACCATCGCAATCTTCAATCTTCAACGCTCTCCAGATTCCCAACATTAGAATTTATAGCTATGGTAAGAAATTATCCATACCAATTTCTTTAAATATCTGAAATTCTTTTAAAATTAAAAAAATATTAAATTTTATGTGAGATCTATTTTTCTTCTCTTTCATCTTTTCGGTTCTTCCTCTCTTTTATCTTGTTTGTTCTCCTCATTCACAAGAGAATTTTTAGTACATCCGTAGTATGAAGTTTTTTCATACTATCGCCCTTTAAATGACTGTCACTGAGAAGTAGTTTAAACTTAACGATTCCGAAAAGGGAAGCTGAGAAACGGCTACCACATCCAAAGAAGGCAGCAGGCGCGCAAATTACTCAATCCTGACACGGGGAGGTGGTGACAATAAATAACAATACCGGACTCTTCGAGTCTGGTAATTGGAATGAGTACAATCTAAATCCCTTAACGAGGATCAATTGGAGGGCACGACGGCCAAAGCACAGACCTTTGTTACGCTTGTGGAGACGTCGTCGTCCCGATCGTGGCTGGCAGCGCGTGCCTTTTAAAATATTAATGAAAAAGTTAAAGAGACAAAATATTTAAAATGAAAAAAAATTGAGAATGCAAAGAGTAAAAATAAAAAAAATAAAAAAAAAATGAGGAGAGAGAATTTGAATAAATAATGTATTAGTTATTTTTTTTAAGAGGAGAAAATAATGTATTTAAAAGGGTGGGTCTCACGTAAACAATAGTTAAGTTTAAACTACCTCTCAACAAGTGGCCGTCATTTAAAGGCGGTCGTATGAAAAAACTTCATACCACAAATGTACTAAAAATTCTCCCGTGAAGGAGGAAAACGGAAAAGATGAAAGAGAAAAAAAATGGACCCCACATAAAACTTAATATTTTTTTAATTTTAAAAGAATCTACCCGTGTCATATATTTAAAGTCATTGGTAGATGTACTAGAAATTCTTCCAGAATTTCGGATAATTCTCCCAGAATTTCGGATGTCCAGAAAACTAATCCATTGCAAAAGTCATTGGTAGATGTACTAGAAATTCTCCCGAAATTTCGGATGTCCAGAAAACTAATCTATTTCATTTGTCCTTGAAAATACAAAACTAATTAGTAATTTAGCAATATAAGAATTCATCTAATTCTTAATAGAGTAAAACTTACGTGCATCCCGAACTATTCTTAGCAGTTCAGTCATGTAGCAGATTTTGATTGACCAAGTTTTGTCTATTATTATTAAATTAAAAAATCATACTTGAAGTCACCCCACTTCAACGTTTTATATTCTTTCTCTTTTTTTTTTTGCTCTTCTTCATGGCTTCCAATTTCTCCTATTTTGCGCTTCTCTTCAATCCCCACCAAATGAATGATTTGTTACCACTCAAATCTTAGTAAAAGATTCTTAATCTCTATAAAAAAAAAAAAAAACTCTTAAAAGCACAATATTGCAACAGATAATCAAGTGTAGAAAATATGGAGAGATTAAGAAATTTTAATTTTTACTAAGATTTGACACTAACATCCATAAAAGAGATATTGGAGAAGATTGAAGAGAGAAGGTCAAAATAGAAAATTAGAAGTCATGAGAAGAGAAAAAAAGAAAAAGAAAAACATTAAGTGACGTGAGACTATAACGGGGCAAAAAATAGTTGTAGCTCGGGATGCAAGTAAGTTCTTAAAAATGCACAAGATTAAAAGACATAAATTTTAGAATTTGAACCACAGGCTTGTTAGACAAGTTTTGGAGTGATGATTTTGAATAGGAGAAAAGTGATTTTAATCATTTCAAAAACACTCACAAACATGTCTTATGTATATAATTTATAAATTTTAGAGAAATATACATTTTAGGTCCCCGAATTTTGAGTCATATTTGTGTTTGGTTTCTAAGTTTTAGAAATATACATTTTTAGTCTCTAAGTTTTGAAAAAATAAAATGTCTCTGCTCTTACTCTTTTGTTTGCTACACTTTTACCATGTACATCGTATGCAATTTCGCTAAATCGTGAACAACTTTACGTGTGATTTATCCACTTATAACTTTTTTAATTAGTTTCAAAACTATCCTATATTTATAATTTTGTATTTAAACTACATTATTCTTTAAGAAAAACAAAATCTACGAGTGTTCAAAAGTAAAGGAGCAATCAATCAATTTGTTGAGGTGTACTCTTTTATATTATTTTCTTTTTCGGTAAATATTTGTTTTTTTTTAAAATAGAATTTATCTGGAGTAGTTAGTTTAATATTGTAAACTAATCCTTCATTTCCTATCTTTAGTATATATATCTATATATCGAAAAAGTTAGTTAAAATTAAAGATTTAACAAAGTTTTTAAAGGCGTCGTCTGTTATAAAATAGGGAAATGTGAATTTGAAAATGAATCATTCTTCAAGTTGAGATCTTCAGTCTTTAACCTGCAACCGCCTCGTTAGGAATACAGAGAGAGAAGAGAAAGTTGATTTTTCAAAGATGAGCATGGTTAAAGAAATCAAGGAAGTCGAAGATATTGATCTCCTTTGGTTGAACGAATTGGCCATGGAGTCAGATCGTGTGTTGAAGACAGAACAAGATTATCTGCAAGAAGATTTGGATGTTCGTCGAAGCTTTGCAGTTGCAGACAAAGAAATTAGCCATGGCGGATTGGAGCATAAAATTGAAGAAGACGAAGAAGATATGATCCTTTGGTTGATGGCCATGGAGTCATATCATGGATTCAAGAAACAACAAGATTTGGATGTTCGTCGAAGCTTTGCAGTTGCAGACAAAGAAATTAGCCATGGCGGATTGGATCATAAAATTGAAGAAGACGAAGAAGATATGATCCTTTGGTTGATGGCCATGGAGTCATATACTGGATTCAAGAAACAACAAGATGATCGAAGCTTTGTAGACAAAGAAATTAATGATCGTGAGTTCAAGACAGAACAAGATGATCTGCACGAAGATTTGGATGTTCGTCGAAGCTCTGCAGACAAAGAAAATAGCCATGGCGGATTGGAGCATAAAATTGAAGAAGACGAAGAAGATATGATCCTTTGGTTGATGGCCATGGAGTCATATCCTGGATTCGAGAAACAACAAGATTTGGATGTTCGTCGAAGGTTTGCAGTTGCAGACAAAGAAACTACCAATGACGGATTGGAGCATAAAATTGAAGAAGACGAAGAAGATATGATCCTTTGGTTCATGGCCCTGGAGTCATCTCCTGGATTCAAGAAACAACAAGATTTGGATGTTCGTCGAAGCTTTGCAGTTGCAGACAAAGATATTAGCCATGGCGGATTGGAGCATAAAATTGAAGAAGAGAATCAGGAATTTCTCCGTGAAGACGATACGATCCTTTGGTTGAAGGCCATGGAGTCATATACTGGATTCAAGAAAGAACAAGATTTGGATGTTCGTCGAAGGTTTGCAGTTGCAGACAAAGAAATTAGGCATGGCGGATTGGAACATAAAATTGAAGAAGACGAAGAAGATATGATCCATTGGTTGAAGGCCATGGAGTCATATCCTGGATTCAAGTCTAAAATTGAAGAAGAAAACCAGGAAGATCTCCATTATGATATCAAGGAAGGCGAAGATACTGATCTCCTTCGGTTGAAGGAATTGGCCATGGAGTCAGATCGTGAGTTCAAGACAGAACAAGATAGTCTGCACGAAGATTTGGATGTTTGTCGAAGCTTTGCAGTTGCAGACAAAGAAATTACCAATGGCGGATTCAAGTCTAAAATTGAAGAAGAAAACCAGGAAGATCTCCATTATGATATCAAGGAAGGCGAAGATACTGATCTCCTTCGGTTGAAGGAATTGGCCATGGAGTCGGATCGTGAGTTCAAGACAGAACAAGATAGTCTGCACGAAGATTTGGATGTTCGTCGAAGCTTTGCAGTTGCAGACAAAGAAATTACCAATGGCGGATTGGAGCATAAAATTGAAGAAGACGAAGAAAATATCATCCTTTGGTTGATGGCCATTGAGTCATGTGATTTGGATGTTCGTGGAAGCTTTGCAGACAACGAAATTAGCCATGGCGGATTGGAGCATAAAATTGAAGAAGAGAATCAGGAATTTCTCCGTGAAGACAATACGATCCTTTGGTTGAAGGCCATGGAGTCATATACTGGATTCAAGAAAGAACAAGATGATCGAAGATTTGTAGACAGAGAAATTAATGGCAGATTATTCAACACTAGAATTGAAGAAAATCGAATCAAAGAAGACGAAAATATTCTCCTTCGGTTGAACGAATCGGGCATGGAGTCATCATATCCTGGATTCAAGAAAGTACAAGAAAATCGAATCAATGAAAACGAAAATATTCTCCTTCGTTTGAACGAATTGGGCATGGAGTTATCATATCCTGGATTCAAGAAAGAACAAGAAAATCGAATCAATGGAGACGAAAATATTCTCCTTGTGTTGAATGAATCGCCCATGGAGTCAGCTCATGAATTCAAGAAGGAACAAGATGATCGAAGCATTGAAGAAGAAAATCAGGAATATTTCCATCATGATATCAAGGAAAACGAAAATATTCTCCTTGTGTTGAATGAATCGCCCATGGAGTCAGCTCATGAATTCAAGAAGGAACAAGATGATCGAAGCATTGAAGAAGAAAATCATGAATATTTCCATCATGATATCAAGGAAGGCGAAAATATTCTCCTTGTGTTGAATGAATCGCCCATGGAGTCAGCTCATGAATTCAAGAAGGAACAAGATGATCGAAGCATTGAAGAAGAAAATCATGAATATTTCCATCATGATATCAAGGAAGGCGAAAATATTCTCCTTGTGTTGAATGATGGATCGCCCATGGAGTCAGCTCATGAATTCAAGAAGGAACAAGCTGATCGAATTGTTCGGTTGAACGAATTGGCCATGGAGTCATATCAAGTTTCTTTCCCTGCAGACAAAGAAACTGTAGAAGCAAATCAGGAAGGTAGCGAATCGCTCAAGAAAGAACAGAATGAAGAAGGTGATGCATCAAATTCAGAACAAAAGATTAATGAAACGACATTGAGAATGAAAGAGAAGGTTAATCCGTTGGAAGAACTGGAAGAAAATTTGATGAAATTTCGTGAGTTCGTCGATTATTATCAAGATGCACAGAAATTGAAATCCGAATTGCAGGATAAGTTAGATTTTCTTGAGAATGCCCGCCATTTGCTTCCGACCTACTCTCAAAGAGCGACCATTGCGATTGATGAACTGAAGGATTCTTTTTCTTCCTATCAGATTCATGAAATTTTATTTCAACTGGTAGAGATAAATGCATTCATGATCAAACGATCTTTTGTGTTTAATGACAATTTGACGGAAAAGGAAAAGGAGTTGAAAGATAAACTTAATCGGTACAGAAAGAACTTGGGGTTGATTCTTTACAGAATCAGAAAATTGAAGAACAAGAAAATGTAAATGAAATTCCAGGAAAGTGCTT
This sequence comes from Herpetospermum pedunculosum, assembly GCA_028017165.1. NCBI lineage: Eukaryota > Viridiplantae > Streptophyta > Magnoliopsida > Cucurbitales > Cucurbitaceae > Herpetospermum > Herpetospermum pedunculosum. The sequence goes on from CM051525.1 coordinate 74,478,495, forward strand.
TTGTTGCCTCTCAGGAGTCAGGCCTCAGCTTCCGGGATGGCTTTGAGAGATAGAAGAAACAAAGCTCTAAATGTCACCTTTTTCTTGGTTTCTTAGATAAAGTGAAATTTCATGTACAAAAGCACTTCTTCCTATCTGTAAATCTGAATTTGAATGGAATCATTCCCTTATAAAGATGGATCTGGAATTTGGTGCAATTTTTTTGTTCAGCTTTTTCAAGGCTCTGCTTTTCAAATTTAGGATAGAAAGAAATAACCCAAAAATGACGATGGAATTAGAAAATCACAGTCAAATCAAAAAAACATGGAGTGCATATAGAGAAGCACAGCAAGCCAATCCTGCTGCAATGTCAAATTCATGAGACGGTATTAAAAAGAAGACATCACCACTAATAATAATAAAACAAAAAGAGGATCTAGCTCATTCATCTTCCTGGCTGCGCAACCTAGCAAGCTTGTTCGTGACAACTACATCAAGCTGGGCAGCTCTCTCCACAATCTCCTTCCTCTTTCTTGTCGACACATCATGTGCGATTTCAGCACAGCAAGTCCTGAAATTACATAATTAGGAATAAATCAGCCATGGAATATTACATATTTAAATAAAATGTGAAGAGATTATTAGTGCTTGCCTATTGTGCATCATCAACAGTTCAAGCTCCTTGACATTGTGCACGACAAACTTCTTGAATCCATTAGGAAGGTAATGACGGGTCTTCTTGTCGGTACCGTAACCAATGTTTGGCATCAAAGTGCATCCTTTGAACTTTCTTCGGACACGAGAATCAATACCCTTTGGTCTACGCCAGTTTGTCTGTCAATGTACATTAGACCAAATCACTTAGTAAATTTACAGGACAGTTTTTATCAAACGCATCAAGTATGGGTAAGATGATAATAGAATAGAGGGTAAAGCTCCAACTGAAACACAAACTAAGTATAAAAAATAATGTAGGCATTGTTTACCATCAATGTCAACACGACACATCAAAACACCACCCAACTTACGGTTAAATCATAAGTGATAGCAGTAGAAGTATAAGCAAGGTTACAGAAAAGCCTATAAAAAACAATCGTAAGAGAGAGTAATGAGGCCCTATGTGGGATTTCAATCTTTGCCCTTCAAACAAAATGCTGGATACAGAAATGAAGGCAACTGGACATCAACTACCATGGGCAAATAAACATAAAAGAACACTGCTTAAACAGAATTGACTTAAACTTCAATGTGTAATTGCATACTTTGCCTAAACATGGTGAATTCTGTAATAATTTAAAATGTTAGAAGTGAATGTAGTTAGTAGAACAGATTACAAGGAAGATAAAGATACCAATTAGACAATTAAGCCCAACAAGTAGTTAAACTACAATTAATTTCCTTTGCTTTTCGACACTTTTAGATGCCTAACATGGACTTTAGAACAACTTGTTGCATCAATGTTTGTCATGGTAAACAACATCGCTGTTGCATATTCTTATTACAAGAATTTACCTAAGCGATAGGAATGTCAAAAGGGTGGAACTATGAGAAAACTATCATGATATTGAATAATTGATACAACTTTCGAAGTTACAAAGTTAATATGCCAAACACCAATTGTATCAAGTAACGCAAATAAGACGAATAAATAATCAACAGATCCACTTACGAGTTGCTAAAGATCGAGATTAAGAAAAAATACAATCATTACAAATTAGCAGAGCGAAGCCCAAAACTCGTATGCATATACACAGTACAATACAAAATTAGTATCAGGTTAGGTTATACATACTTTGACAGAGATCTTGCGGTCGCTCTGGGGCCTCTTGAACTGCTTAACCCGCTTCTTAACGATCTTCTTCGTCAGCAACGGCACCGCCATATCTTCTTAGCTCCTGTAAACTCTAAACCAAGCAGATTTCTCAGTTCTAAAATCGTATTTGACTTCAAACAAACTTCTTAAAATTGCAGAAACATACTGAAACCTTCAACGAGAAGTAGCACGCTAGAGAGAATGATAGATAGAGAGCCCTGAACATTTTTGTTTATATTCGGGTTGGGAATTAGGGTTTTGGGCATACACGTTTTTTTTTTTTTTTTTTAAATTTATTTATTTATTTTTATTATTATTATTATTATTATTATTATTTATTTAAGGACGGATGGCATAAATAGCAGGCAAAATAAAAAATAAATAAAAAACAATATTACTGATAGACTGCTAATAGTCACCGACAAAATTCTATATAAAAAAAACAGAAGTAATAGACTACTATCAGTCGATAAAAAAAAAATATCATAAATCTTTTAAAAAAATGTTATATTTTTAATTATTTACCTAACTTTTTTAATCTTTTTTTTAATTTACTAGTCCTTAGCAATTTAGTGTTTATTAGAGTTTATGATTTATGATTCAATATTTAAAATTAAAGTTTAGTATTTAAGATTTAGGGTTTATGATTCAATATTTAAGATTAAAGTTTAGTATTTAAGATTTAGGGTTTATAATTTCATATGGTAATTTCATATGGGTTTAAGATTTTGGATTTAGGTTAAATCCTAAGTCCTCAATTCAACTCTTTAAGAAATTTTAAGTATTAAACCTTACATCTTAAATATTAAATTATATTTTTCAAAAAAAAATAAACAAAAAAAAACAATTTATTAAATTCTAAATTTTGGAAATTTAAAGAAAAAAGGAAAAAAAAAATGTGAAAGTTAAATATTAAAAAAAGTAAAGAATAAAATAAAAAAGGGAAAAAAATGTGAAAGTTAAATATTAAAAAAAGTAAAGAATAAAATAAAAAAGGGAAAAAAATGTGAAAATTAAATATTAAAAAAGTAAAGAATAAAATAATGAAAAAAAAAAGGGAAAGTATTCTTAAAAAAAAAAACAATAATAATAAAAGGAAAAAGGAAAAAAACGTGGGGAAGAATTTAATAGACCTTAAAACTGGTCTTAATTTAAAAAAAATATAAAAATTATTAAACAAATAGTAGCATATTTCATGCAATCAAATATATTTCTAAATTTCATAGACGAAAGACTAAGAGTACACTTTTTTTTTAGAAAATTTAACAACAAATTAATGGTACTTTTACCTCCATCCAAACCTAATAAATTAATGATAATTCTGACAGAGATCCAAATCGATTTCGTTTACTAAAATTTGTCAACGTAATCAAAGTGTAGGTCTCACTTCAAATTTTGTAATCTCATTACTCCATTCCTCTATCACTTTAAGTGCTCGATGTGATTATCATTGAAAATTACATGATCCCACCATTTTTTATTTAGTTTTTTTTTTTTTTTTTTTTCATGTTTACTCCTCTCTCTCCTACTTGAAATTCTTCCTCTCTCTCACTTTCTTTTTCTTTTCACCTTCTTTTTCCTATTTCGGCCAACCTCGTCGTTGTCGCCCACCTCATTCTGGTCGGCCACCGCCGCCCGTATGTTAGAGTTTTTTTTTTTTTTTTTTTAAATGGATTTTCATATTCTTTTTATTTCAAGCAATAAGTTTCATTTTTTTTTTCCTATTTCAAAAAATTAGTTTTATTTTTCTTTATCTTCTAAGAAGTGAGTGTTTTTCGTTCAACAAATATTTTCAAGCCTCCTCCCAAATCTCATTTATCTTTTTTTCTCCACCAGTTTTTAAATCCAAAACTTGGAAGAAAAAAAAAATCATTTTGATAAAAAAAAAAAAAAAAAAAAAAAAAAAAAAAAAAAAACTCATTACTTTAATATTAAAACCCTTGAAAATAGGGGTTGCTTTTCTTTTGTGCATAAGACACATAAAAACGAATAAAAGGAGGGAAGTAAAGATTTATGAAACGAGTCAACACATGATTCTGAACACGATTAAAGTGAAAGGGTATTATGGTAAATTCATAAAAAGGTTACGTGCAACTAAACACCGTCAATGAAATTCAGATTACGTTTGAATTAGCCTTTATTAAAATCAATGGTAAACCGATTACGATTAAAGTCTTAATCTATTATTGATTTATTACCGAAAAAAATTCATTATAGATGGTAAACATGACCTAATAGTATTGACTAATTTTAAGTTTTATTGGGAACACATACACTAAAATTGAATATTCAAAAGTATAAGGACTCAAATTACAAGACCAAAATAATATTCTAACCTCTCTATTTTCCTCTTTTTTTTCATAAGATAATCCTCTTCAAAGTTGGTTAAACATATATCACCCACCAAAATGTGATAGTAGCTGCCAACCCATAACAACATCTACAACCATTCAGTAGCTAAAACATTGAACTTTTTTTTATCTTTCAAATGCATGACATTTTGTATATTACATTTTGTAGATGAAAATTGCATATCCGTGATCGCATATGTAGACCCATATATTAATATTGATGTCAATGTTGATGCAATTTTTTTTTTTCTTTTAACATTATTTTGGTCATTCGACCTTGAATTTTGTTTTAGTTTAGTCACTATATTTTTAATAAATAATAAAATTAGTTTTAATGTGAAGTTAATAAGTAAAATAGTTCATGCCATAAAATATACCAGATAAATATATTTTCATAATTTATAGAGGAGAGACAGACTATTTTTTTTTAACAACAAACTAAGTTGAACCCAAACCCAACTCAAACCCATGGCTACACTTTCTTCCATATAGGGTGACACCAATCATTTATCTCTCAATTTTATTCGTAGTTCTAACAGACCTCATTGTTTCTGTCTCAAATTTTCTCATTTTTATTTTAATTAACAATAATTTAATATATATAGTTTTATAGTTTAAAAAATAAAAAATAACAGCCGTGGCGGATCCAGGAATTTGTGTAGAAAGTTTCAAACTCAGGCACTCTCAATTTGCACTCTCGAAACATGTGTCCCTTACCATCTGACCAAAGATAAATTATATTACATTTTCCGTATTCGTATATACAAATATATAAACGGTGATTATGTTTTTCCATTAATTATTTACAAATATATAAAATTAATAATTTGAGGGGCATGTGTCTACAAACTAATAATTTGAGGGGCATGTGTCCTTGGCCCCAGGTAGCTCCGCCGTGCATAACATCAACCAATTTGTGTCAAATAAGTTTTTAATTTCCTTTTTTTTTTTTTGCATTTAATTTTGGACAAGTAATTTAATTGGTGCTATAGATCATTAGTTAATTAATTTGATGAGTGTGAGTGAATGTCTATTTTATCATAAACAAACCATTAGTTCATATATATATATATATTTAGTCAAAAGAAAAAATGAAAAAAAGAAAAAAAAATATATATATTTTGAAACAAAAGGTAAGGTGGAGAGGGATAAATGGGAATAACTCCCGAATTCTAACCTCTCCCATTTCTGTACTAAAAAAATAATAAAAAAAAATAACCTGTACCATTTCACAATTATTATTACATCATATATATATATATATATTGAAAACTATTACATCACATGTTCACAATAAGAAAAGAAAAAATAAATGCAATTATAGAAAAATGCGATATGTTCTGTTTCGTTTTTGCTCTATTTATTTTTTATTTTTTTTTGACGACATCGTTTTTGCTCTATTTATACTTAAAAAAGGAAAAGAAATAAAATATTAAAGTCAAACAGTCAAATCCGATAAGAAGCGGATAATTACGATCCGATCATTAAAAAAGATATTATTTATTTCTTTCATTAATTTAGCAATATAAGAAGAAGAAAAAAATGAAACTGAATAAAGAGGATAATCCAAAATTTGAAGTATTTATGGTAGGTTGTGAAGTTAAGTATAAATGTATAATGGAAAAATATAATTTTTAGCCACAAAAATAAATTTAAATAGAAATTGGAGTCCCCATTTCCACGCGCACCACCATTGTTTTGCAGCCCATAACTCTTCTCTTCTCTTTCCCTCAACGATTCCTCACTTCTTTCTCGCCCCATCCTCCGTTTTTCCCTCTCTTTAATTCCCTCTTTCTATTTCAATAATCTCCCAATTTTCAATTTCAATTTCAATTTCAATTTCAGTTCATGTATTGCACTGCAGCTCTCAATAGCATAGCAAGAACAATAACTCTGTGTTGTGGCATTTCAGTATCGCCGTTTCTCTCTTTGATCATCCTCGTTTTGGAGTAAGTTTTTTATGACTTTTCTTTTTTGGGTTTTGGAGTTTTGTTGATTTGAGCTGGATTTTGGGGACTCTGTGTTTGGATTATTGACTACTTTTTTTTTTCAGGGGTGTTTGTTTTTCTGTTTGTCTCCATCTTGCTTGTAACTTAATTATCTTCAATCTCCCAGTTCGTTTGATTACATGCAAATTTGAGTTTGTTGGTTCTCAAAGTTTCGATTTTTGTTTTTGTTTCCAAAGGGGTTTTGATTTTGCTGAAATACAATACAACGTTTGAGGAGGATCGTTTTGGCTCGACTTGCTCAGTTCTATTTTTTTTTTTTTTTGGTTAATTGGACTTGTGATAAGTCAACTTCTTTTTGTTTTCCTTTCAAAAGAACTTCTTTTTGTTTTGGTCGAATCAGTCAATGTTTTGTCTAATGTTTCCCCTAACTTGAGTTACATTGTGTAGTGCTTTTAGAATCGAAGTTACATTTCCTTGTAGTTTCCTTTGGTGACTTCCGATCAAATTTCATTGTAGTTTGAGTTTCTGATGTCTTAATTTAGCCATGAGTGGTCTCGTATGTCTGAAATATACACTGTTTTTTAGTTTAGTAGCGATTTAATGACATTTTTGTGCTAAAATCCCAAGTATATGTGCACAAGGAGGTCAAGTATACTTCTTAACGTTCCTGACCCCTGTTTGCCTGTTAATTTGTAGAACGAATAGTAGGATCTTCTATTTATTTAAGCGTTAGCTATTAAAATCTGTTGTGATTGATTGTAAATTACAAAACTTCTGCTGCATAGGGTATTGGTTTTATCTCTCAATCATGACAGTGAATATTTTTCCGTTCTTCTTGGCAGGAAACTTGTCGACGACCTTTTCTTTTAACAATAAAAACTGCACCAAAACATAATTTTTATCGCATATCAAGTAGAGAAGATCAGAAAGTGATGCAGAAGCAGCCTTCACATCATTCATTTTCAGGTAACTTTCAGAACCACAACCACCATTTCTTTAAAAGAATGGTTAAAGGAGTGTAGTAATTTTTTTTTTTTATATTATGTTTGGTAGGTCATTCTAATAGTCTACTCATGACCAAACTCAAAGAAATGGAAAATGTATGGGGTAATTTCCACAAATCTGACGCTTTCCATGCTTCAAGTGTTACTACACTATTCTCAAGTTCATTGCCAGTTCTTCCGCATGAGAAGTGTAAGTGTTGCCAACTGTCTAATTCTCTTCGTCCTATATAGTGTTAACTGAGATCCTTTCATACTTGATCGTAACTTGCAGTGAACGTGATTAACAAAGGAGTTGCTGTTCAATCTGTTGATGACATCTCATCTCACTTTAAGAATCTCAACCCGGGTCCGGAGGGGGATGGTATTCTCGAAGGCATCGAAACTCATGCAATTGGCGACATGCTTCCTGATGATGAGGAGGAGCTTCTAGCCGGTATAATGGATGATTTGGATCTGAATGGCTTGCCTAGCTCTCTTGAAGACTTGGAAGAATATGATCTTTTCAGCAGTGGAGGTGGCATGGAGTTGGAAACAGATGCTCAACAAAATGCTAGCATTGGTTCTTCAAGGGTAGGCTTAAGTGATGGTGTAGTTGGAACTGTGGTGCCTCCTTATACATTTTCAAATGGCGTTGGAACGGTTGCTGGAGAACATCCTTATGGAGAGCATCCTTCAAGAACATTATTTGTGCGAAACATTAATAGTAATGTTGAAGATTCGGAATTGAAAGCTCTCTTTGAGGTGATGCATTTTTGTGCAAATCTTATTTAAAAATCACGTGTCATTCTATCCATTTTATTCATGATGCTACGTGATTGTCAAATTCATACCTGAATATTTTTTAAAATGCCACAATCTAGAGATTTGTATGTGTATGTTTGGCTACCTGGTGTTTGCTTGGTTGCATTAATTGAAATATATTGTACAACTAATCTTGGTAGTTAAAGAAGCCTATTTTATTGTTGACCCTGTTTCTCAAACAGAAGTGGGAATGGAGAAGAGTAGACGGCAATAAAGAAAATTATGGAATTAAAATAAAATTTGTAATATTAGGCTTGCTAAATAATGCAGACATGTGACACTTATAATTTTAGCTGGCTAGAAACAACTTTCTTATAAATTATTCATTCTTTCCTATAATGACAAGTGACACATATACGTATACCAAGTACTAATTTTAAAATCCATGCTTGCAGCAATATGGCGATATTAGGACTTTGTATACTGCTTGTAAACATAGGGGCTTTGTGATGATATCTTATTATGACATTCGTGCCGCTCGAACTGCTATGCGTGCATTGCAAAACAAACCACTGCGGCGGAGAAAACTTGACATTCACTTCTCAATTCCCAAGGTTTTGAGCAGATTTCAGTTGTTCATAGTTTATCTCAGCTTATTTGATTTTTGAGTATTGCATTCATTTCTTTGGTTTCTTTCATTGTACAACAGAATAATCCTTCTGAGAAAGATATAAATCAAGGAACCTTGGTAGCCTTTAATTTGGATCCCTCAATTCCCAATGAAGATCTTCTTCAAATATTTGGGGTCTATGGTGAGGTCAAAGAGGTGATTGTTTTACCAACCCTTCTTATATATTTCTATTGTTATTATTCCAAGTTCTCTTCATTTATGATTATTGATATTTGGCTATGTGGTATTCGTCTAAAAAACAGATAAGGGAAACTCCGCACAAGAGACACCATAAGTTTATTGAATATTATGATGTTAGAGCTGCTGAAGCGGCACTGAAGGCATTAAATAGAAGCGACATTGTTGGTAAACGCATAAAGCTAGAACCAAGTCGCCCTGGTGGAGCTCGTCGAAAGTGTGTATTCGAGACCATTAACTTTTATGTTTGCTTCTCCTTCTCTTATGTTTTTTCTCCTGACATGGGATTAGTTTTGATGAAGTGAACAACCGAGCATGTGAAGTTTATTCTATAATAACGTTGCATTTTAAATGAGTTCCCATCTTGGCATCTTGTGTATTGTATGCATAGCTCATGGTTTTAGGGGGTGGATGTTAGAGGTTGGTACTGGCCATTTTATTTAATTTTTTTTTTTTTTTTTTTGATAGGAAACAGAAACATTTTATTTAATTTTGTTGGTGTGTTTTATTCATCCAATTTTTTTAGACATTGAAAACTCACTTTCTGACTTGGAAAAAAGAACAAAGTATAAAAGTCACTTGATGGTATAATCAGCTTCAATATTAAATCTCTCGGATCAACTTAGCTGACCAATATATACTGTCTATCCAAAAGTTATCGATCCACATTGGCTTTATTCGATCAGCTCAATGGGAATTGGGAATTGTTAAATCTAGATGGTGTGGATGGCACCTGATAGTTATCAACCAATCTACCATCTTTATTCTTTGCCTTCTGTGTTTTGAGATTTGTTGTTATGTAGCTCCCTATTGAAATTGACTAAGCTTTCTTATGCACTTGGAGACAGTGGGTGGCATGCTTATGTAGTGTAATCTGTCTTTTGCAAAGATTTATCATCATGTTCTCTATTTTGGAAAAGTTTAATTCATTCATGTTTGTGTCTCATTCATACTCGATATCAATATTTCATTTTATTCTTATTGGACTCATTATTCTGTGTCATCTCAATCCTTCCAGCTTGATGTTGCAACTCAATCAAGAACTTGAACAAGATGAGTTGTGGAGTTTCCGCCAGCAAGTTGGTTCACCGATTATCAATTCTCCCCCAGGTACCTTTAAAGTTCCTATCATCATTCACACACGTATTTCATTATTGTGTATTTGTATTTTTTATTTACTACACAAATTTCTATCTCCAACTACCTTAGCATCCGTGACAGGTAAATGGATGTCATTCGACGGTTCAATCAAACCTAGTTCCATGGGAAGTATCAGTAAATTTCCTGGTTTTACATCCATAAGCCCAACAGGTGTCAACCATTTGCCTGGATTGGCTTCAGTTCTTCCTAAAGTAACAAGAAGTAATGTGAAGGTGCCTCCTATTGGCAAGGACCAAGGAAGAGGTAACAATATGGAGCATCCATTTACCAATGTTAATCCATTGCATGTAGCCGCCTTTCAACCATCCCATTCATTTCCCGAGCCAAAACCAAGCCACTATAATGAGACTATGTCCTCCTTCAGACCTCCAACATCGAGCGGATCTAGCGTGGAAACATTATCCGGTCCCCAAACTTTTTGGGGGAGTCAGAATTCATACTCAGAGTCCTCTAACTCTTCTGCTTGGTCAAGATCATATGCAAACCATCATTTCTTATCCAATGGAAATGGTCAGACATTTCCATTTCCTGGTCGGCAAGCTTCTTTCTTCAGCTCAACTCCGAGCGCTCACTCGCATCATGTTGGATCTGCTCCATCTGGTGTCTCATCAGAGAGACACTTTGGGTATTTCCCTGAGTCACCAGATACTACATTGATGGGTCCTGTGGCATTCAGAGGTTTAGTTTCTAGTCCACATACATCTGTAAATGCCGCCATCACCATGCCAAGAAACATGTCTGAAAATCGCCCTTCGAATTTTCAAATGATGTCTTCATCCGTGCTGAACCCGATGTTATCAGGTAGTGTTCCGTACTTGGGACTGCTACCAAACAGCCTGGATGGTTTGAATGAGCGTGGCAAAAGCCGATGGATTGAGAATAATGGAAATCAGATTGACAGTAGGAAGCACTTTCAGCTCGACTTGGATAAAATTAAGGGCGGGGAAGACACTCGAACAACCTTGATGATAAAAAACATTCCGAATAAGTAAGATAAGACTAGCTCTTCACCCTGCCCTTTGCTTTTTTTTTTATTAGTCATAAATATGTTCAAATGATTCTCTCCCCACAGGTACACATCAAAAATGTTATTAGCTGCCATTGATGAAAATCATAGGGGTACTTATGATTTTCTCTATTTGCCAATTGACTTTAAGGTAACTTTAAACTATCCTTTTGAATGTTGGGATTGAACTATAACCAAAACTTGTTATGTTTAGCTATTTTACTTCACACAAATGACTGATTGGCGTTTTTGTTTGAACTGTGCAGAATAAATGCAACGTGGGCTATGCTTTCATCAATATGCTATCTCCTCAACACATAATATCCTTTTACGAGGTTTTATAATTTTTTTGACTAATTGACGTGATATTTTAAGAATGTTTCTACATTGAATTTGGTCGAGTCAGGTCTGCAGTGTAATAAGTATTCGAGTTTTTCTTCGCAGGCTTTCGATGGAAAGAGATGGGAGAAGTTCAATAGTGAGAAAGTTGCTTCCTTGGCATACGCTCGAATCCAAGGAAAGGTGGCTCTTGTGAGTCACTTTCAGAACTCGAGCTTAATGAATGAAGATAAGCGCTGCCGCCCCATTCTTTTTCACTCGGATGGTCCGGAGGCTGGAATTCAGGTCAAAAGTTAAAATATAACTAATTCAGCCTTGCTCAATTTTACCTTGGTCATCCACTCATTTGTGACAGCTTTTAAGCATGGTTGGGACATATAATACTGACCTGTGGTCTCTGCTTATTATCATTATCATTTCATTCTGCAGATCCTCCAAGAACATCTGCCACCCACCAATTTGGGCGTCAATATCTGGGGGATGAACGGGTCATTTTTCGGTGATTCTTCAGGAAGCCCACCAAGTTATGGATTTGGTGAGAGGCCTGAAAACTGCTAAACCCGACGTCGCCCTCAGCCTAGATCTTTAGCTGCTGAATTGCTAACTCTTGAGAGTAAATATTCAAGTACATATGTCAGGAACATGTGGATTAGGAAGGAAGAACAAACATGCAGTTTTGTTTGTAATGTGTGCTTTCTGCAGTGTTTTGGTAGGAAGATTTGAATGAATATAGAGCAGTTGCGTGTCAGTTGCTGTACTCGTCAATGGCAACCCGAACAGTCGTCGGTCTCGGCTGCTCCCGTTGTTGTTTGTGTACTGAATTGGTTCATGATTTCTCCAGCATTTTTGGAGCTTCTTTTTGTCTTTCCCCCTAAATGTTGGGTTGAGAAATGGCAAACACAATGTATATACCACAGGGGATTGTGTTTTTTGGTTGGGAAGCTTTGAGAGGAGAAACCACACAATTGTATAGTGGGTGGAGCATTTACATTTTCCTTCTGTTGAAAAACTTGTTTCAGCGTTAAAAATAGTTCAATTGCTTGGTTTATAACATTGATCAATGCATTTGCTTTATTTATGAAGGCAGGAACGGCTTTGGATGGCATGTTCTTTATTGCTCGCTTTATTAACAGTACTCACTTGACGGTTACAGTCATAGTAATTGATATTGACATGTACTTCCTTTCCTGAGTCGGAGTTCATCGTAATCGTACTCCATTCCTGTGTATTGTAGAAAAAAAAAATCACATTTTGAAAGGAAAATTTTATTTTATGAATTTGGAAGTTCAGTTGTTATTTACAATTTTTAAATTATTTTTTTCATAATTAATGTATGTTTTTTTTATTTATTTGTTTCTATTTTAAATAATTTTTTAAAATGATTTGAATTTAGTTTTTTTTTTTTTTTTTTTGAGTACATTGGAGGTGGGGGGATTCGAACCACAGACCTCTTGGTCATCAAGTCATACATATGCCAGCTGAGCTATGCCCGCTTTGGCTATTTTGAATTTAGTTTGATATATATATATTGAATAGGGTTTGATGTAACTTTTTGAAGGCATTTAACGCCTCATGTGAAGTCAACAAAACCCATGAAAACCAAAGCATTGCAGCAATGTATAGATAAACTTAACAAAAGTCAACCGAATCCCCATTGACCGATGCTAGTTATGTTTTATTATGAAGTATCTTCCAATTTTACAAGTTTGGAACGAGTGTGAGTTAGACATAGTTATGTTTTGTTATGAAGTATATTCTATTTACAAGTTGGATCGAGTATGAGTTTTTTTTTTTTTTTTTTTTTTTTCAAAGGTATTTAATTAATGTGGAAGTGAGGATTGAATCTCCAACCTCGTAGTCAATAACACAATTTTATGCTAATTGAGTTATGTTTGGTTTGACACGAGCATGAATTACAATGAGTCACAATTAATTTCATTTATTGTCTTGAGATTCAAATCAATTCAATATAAAATTCTAATCAAATCAATGTTGTCAAGTCAATTTAGAATAACCACAAGCGTATAACAATAACAATCATTTTATTCATCTTCGTTATAGTTCCCAATTAGATTGGTGTCATAAACATGAATTCACTTACAAGTCAGATTGAGATATTTTATAAGCTAATTCAGCTATTTTGTTATTTTATAATTTAAGCTTTTGTTATTAATGATGGAGCTATGACAAATGTGGAATCAATGACTCTAATTTCATCAATTTAGTTAAACAAGAAACATGCTCAAACCTTGGAAAAGTGATAAATAAAAACATATACTTTTGTAGTTTGAATTTCTTCTATTTTATTGCTCGTTTTTCCTCACGAATTCTTCGAATCTTCTCTCGAACTCTTCGATACCACCTCCGGTAGTCCCAACTATCCTTAGGCCGAGCAACGAGGTCGTGAAACCTCTTGTAGAAAAGCTTGGAAGAGAGATGGCTTGGAGGAAAATGGTCAAGGAATTCTTGAGAGAATAAATAACCTTTTTTTCATAAACTTTTCTAAAAAAAAAATCAGCCAACAGAACTCAAATAAATTTATCCCTTTTATAAGCTTAAGAAAGCTTAAGGATTAAGCTTTGTGAAGATGGATTAGTCAAGGTGACAAATGTCATCTCGCATTTTCCACTTTAACTAATATATATTATTTAATAATTAATTTAAAATAATATATATATATATATTAATTAATTAAAAATTTAATTAATTAATATTATTATTTAATTTAATATCAAATATTAATTAAATAATAAGACTAATCTCGATTTTCAAAAAACCGACTTTTCGCACATGAATCTCTATTAGACCAATCTCATATTTAAATCACATTTAAATATGTCCAACTATCTTCCAAAAACGAATTTGAATAAATTCAAATTATTTTTCTCTCATATTGTTACACGGCTTAATCTGAGCTAGTCAGGAGAACCTAAAGGTCCTACAAATCATGAGCTCCAACGATCGAGATTAACTGACCGAACTCTTTAGCCAAGTTAACCAACATTCGTTAACTACCGGAGACTCCACTAAAGTCCAAGGGTTGCACTCTACTCACCGTAGATATATTTTTGTCCTCTTGATATAACCATCGTCTAAGTCGATCATTCACAGATCGTTCGTAATTACAGTTGGGACATACATACCGTTTAACCCCCGTAATTACATTTTGTTCTTTAAGTCCCCACTACTCCTCTAATGAACAATTGGTTTGTGATCCAACCACCAAACCGAATCCTTCTCGGGCCAATGAGAGGGTGGGTACCCTTGTTCAAGACCCGGAGTCAACACTTAAGGGAACAACCTATCTATTAAACCCTAAAAGTGGGTAGGAGTGAATTCCATCTCGCAGGACTATGTTCCCAACTCCCTACTCGGTATTATCCCCAAAGTGGTAGACATATTGAGTCGGTGAATTCGGGTCACTCTCACCCATACAAATCAAAGGATAATCTCGAATAAACAGGAGTTCATAGTGTGCTCAGGATTCAGATCGAGTTACCTAAGTCATCATATGAAAAAGTCAGTCTTTTCAGTAAACGAAGTTATAAAGAAAGAACGACTTAATTTCGCGGTTCAATCTTATGCAAACTCATTGCACAGGACGCCCCCCCTCGCATGTCTCCACATGAACGATTTCAGATCACATCGTTTGTACTATACAAAGTGGGTTGCGTCCATAGTGTCCCCAAGATAAGGTACCCAGCCTTATCCCTATACTATAGACCGTTCCGGCTATTACTCGAACTTGCTCCACAATCATGTCACACATGAAGTTAAAGTATACAACTTATAGCCATGCGTTTTTTTTGTTTATTGGAGTTAGGTTAAAAGTAAACACAATTCACTATATTCAATAACAACTTTACTAAATAAATCTCAATAACAACTTTATTGCTAAATATAATATACATTCGATTTACAAACCACGAGTTTTAGGACATAAAATCCAACAACTAGTAGTTGAATGCGTAAGATAAATTGAGCATAATTCAATTGGCTTAAAGATGTGAGCCTCGACCATGAGGTCTAAGGGTGGTAAACAAAAGTAGTAATAAATAAATCATAATTTTTAAATAAAAATTTCAAGTAATGTTTTATTTATTTGTTTTTTTATTCAAAAAGTGAGCTTTTTATAATAACAATTGTTTACAGTATAAACATAGCTTAAACAAAACGAAACAAAAATGGTTATCGAGCAAAACTTAAGGCTCCGGTTGGTTCGTGATTTGAAAACAATTTTTCAAAACAAAGAATTTAGTAGAAAATAAAAACAAATTTCTTATTTTTATTATATCTAAAAATTTGTTTCATTCTAATTCAAAAACTTTAAATTTGAATTCAAATTTTGAAAATTGTGTTTGGTGGTAAATTTGAGAAAATAGCAAAAGATTAATATGTGATCAGGAAAATGTATTTTATAAAAGAAAAAATAATTTGATCTAATTATTTTTTATTTAGGATTTGATGGAGTATCTATTTGTTGTGAGTTAGATCAATTTTTCGCAACATCTTATCTACTATTTTTTTAAATGATGATGTATCTCATATTTCCATAATTTTAAAAAACGAAATTAGAAAACAGTGAAAACAACATTTTGTTGTTCTTTAAAATTCGTCTTCCTTTTAAGTTATTTTTTAAATTAGTTTTTAAAAATAAATATACGCATTCCCCTCGTTTTTGTTGTATTTTTAATTTTTGAAAACATAAAAATGAGAGCCGATCCCCAACCAAACGGGCCTAATATTTTAACCATATTTTCATAATATAACTAGTAGAGATTTCGATATTAAACAATGATTTAACTAATGTTTTAACCGTAGTTATACAACTCGAATTTACTACCGGGAATGTTTTAACCACCTAAAGTAAACACATAGTCCAAATAAGATTTTTCAAAAAAAAAAAAAAGTCCAATTAAGATATTTACCGTAACTGCAATAAAACCATGTGTTTTGATTTACCAAACCGAAAATACCAACCAATGAGAGAGTGAGAGAATTTGGAATAATAATTAATTAATCGTTTACAATCATTTATAAATTATAATTAAAGACCTCCCCTCCAATAAAAATAAAAATAAATAAATATATAATATAATGAAAGACGAAAGGAAGCGTAGACAATAATCTACCTCGAGCTCCTTTACCACGAAGCTGCACGTGTCAACGCGTTGGTGCTTAGCTGGTTCCACTAGCCACGTGTCCTATCTCTATTCGTCCAACTATTTCTGAAATACCCTCATCCAAGCCGTCTATCTATAAGTCTCTAAACTCTACGTTTTTTCCTCTCTCTGATCATTCCTTGAATAACTTTTTAGAGAGAGAAAGGAGAGAGAGAGAGAGAGAGGGAGGGAGAGAGGGAGGAGAAGAAGAAGAAGAAGGAGGAGGAGGACTCTGTTGCTTCAACCAGGTATTTGGATTCTCTTCTCTCAGATTGCTCTTCTCTCTGGTTTACTTCAATTTCATGATCATGTTCGCTCAATTTGCTGTTCATACTCTCTGTTATCTTCTTTTTGGTTGGTCGTGGTTGAAGGATTATGGCTTCAACTTATCTGACTCTCTCTAGGGTTTAACTTCACATGGTTCACTTTCCAGTTCGATTTTCAGTTTTTTTTTCATCTCATCTGCTAAGTCTCTTCGATGAACTTGCTCTGGTTGACTTTAATTGCGGCGATGTTCACTTCGAGATTTTATCTGTTTCCTTAACCGCCGTGATTTCAGTCTTCAATATTACCGATACTGCGTCCGGGAATCTGAAAGGTTTTGAATAATTGACACCTTTGTTTTTACTGATGCTACTGTTCTACTTGTTTCCTGGGGAGTAATTTAGTTCTTTGCTGAGGATATTAATTATCAATACCGCTTCTGGATTTTGATTTTGTTTACGTTGAATAATTCAATTTTTGTAATATGATCTGAATTTTGTATTCCCTGTATGTCAAGGTTTTGTTCACGGATTTTGATTATAATTTTTTTTTGGTATTTCATTGTTGTACAATTTCTACAATAAGAAAAAGGGATTTGGGTTTTGCTTGTGATTAGAATATTTAGTTGCTTCTTCGTGATGGTTGATTTTCTCTTGGGGAAGAGTCTCCCTATCAACTATCATAGTTGTCACTTTCTCATGATGCTTTCAATGAATTTGTTTCTCTTCTCAAAAAAAACTTTCTCATGATGCTTTCGTACCATGCTACAGCAAGTTTATGCATTATTGACATTTTTCTAATGAAGTATTTACTTGTTGCTACCCCTTTGATATTTGTGGTGCTTTGGGTTGGGTGTGAAATAGCCTTGAGCTGTAAAGTACCAACAATTTTATTTCCCTTTGGAAGCGTTGCATAGATTTGTCATTCTACATACAAATTTCAGATGGTTGCTCCATCTGTTGATATACGTTAGATTTTTATCTTTGGATACTTAGGGTCTCGACTTTTGTGCTATACAGGTGTGTTTTCCACTGATGTTCTTAAATCAACGTAGTGGTACATATCATAAGTACAGGACAAATGCCATCAATAAAAATGAAGACCAAGTTAAGCCCGGGCTGCTTAAGAGAAAAACGTGGTCTTCGTGTTTGTCAGAAATCTAGTGTCATCTCTAAAAAAGTTTGTTCTCACCTGAGGTTTTCCGAAGAGGCAGAAGAATTTGATGGCTGTACTACAAAATGTCTTGAGGGTAAGTAACTTCAAGCTTCTTTCTTTCTTTCTTTTTAACTTGAATGTTATCTTATTTTATATTTTAAAAATATATTGCTGATTACGTTCATAGTTTTTACTTTGTGGAATGCATCTCATGTCAAGGCTTTCTCGATCCTTGTTTTCTATAGCATGTGGGACAAATCAGAAAATTTAACTATTTTTAACCTATTTAAATTCACTGCCTTGGTCTGCTAGTTAAATAGTTAGAAACGCTCCATCACTCGGAAGTGTGAAGTTACAAAAAGAAATAGTGTAATTCACTAGCATCTTAAACAATTACATTAGCATAATCTTAATCTCCTGTCATAATTTAGAATGAAGAATCAAATATATTGAAAAATATAGCTTCTTAGGAGAAAAAATACCGCTTTGATATTTCCTTAATTTGTTTTCTTTTAAGCAAAAAATAAATATGATGTTATTTTCCTTCATATTGATTTATGTAGACTTATTTTCTTTTTTGTTCAAGAAGGAACGTCAATATCATAGAGCCAAGAAGGAATAGGAAGCAAAAATCCAACTAGTTTTCATCTATATCAAACAATATCAATTGCATTGCTATGTTTTTTTTGGGGGTACTGATATTTGTTTCTTGTGAAGCTTCTCTGAACACAGAATCTATAAATAGCAATATAAATGAGGAAGCCATTAATCACCGGGAATCCGTTGATGAAGAAACTTCTGAATTGAAGAGGCACGGAGAAGCTTTTGAGTTGAAGAGGGAAGAACCTTTGTCACTCAATGCTACAGATATGAATGGAATGGTATGAAGTGATTTTTTTTTTAAAGGATCAACTACAAATGCATATTTTGATACTTTATCCTCTAGGTTGTGAGCGCAATCTTTATGTGAGCATTATCGGTATCTAAATTAATATGTGCATGGGGTTTTCATAATACAACAAGACGATTAGTGAATATCCAGGTCAGAAGATCATTTGAAGCATTTCCTTAACAATTTATACCCGGGGATTTTATATGATTCACACTGTGGAGTATGGATAATAATGCACTTTTTTAACATACCCGAGTATTTGTATAAAATAGGAGTAAAATTTGAGGGCTGTGTAGTTTTTCCTTATATTTGTGCAATGTAGTTTTCCTTTAGTGTCATACATTGACTTTTCTTCCCCTCTTGTTTGTTGTTGAACCGTTTATCTGGGGTAGTTTCAAAGTTTTATTTTTAGTTTGTCTTTGAGTAGTGCCGTTTTTTGTTTTTTTTTTTCAAACATCATCATTATATTATTATTATATGACAATTTTTTATTTGAAAAATTTACAGGATTGCACCTCAACCTACTCTTCCGAAATAGAGACAATTTTTTCTCCTATTTTGAACAACAACGAAGTCCAGTGCCATCCTATTATTGAACACGATCCAGGTATTAATTTGAAGTTAGAAAATTAAAAAGTCAGCATGATTTCCTCCTCGATGGTCCTTGGCTATCTCTACTACCTAAGAAGTGCGGACATTAACATGAGATATGGATACAATAGGATAGGACATGATCACATGTTAATTTGTAAGAATTTAGGACATAGACACCACATGGACACATTTATTAAAATATATATTATGTTTATACATTTTCATTTCAATGATTCACATGCTAAAGTTTGTTTCAGCTTATATCGAGAGTCCCAGACCGATTTAACATCTTAGTGAAAAGAAAATCTAAAGTCAATAATGCTTATGCATTTATGTATTTCACTCTCAAAATATTTACGAATGAACGTCTTTATTGTTTTAAACAAGTATGCATCATGTGCTCAACAAATGTCAGCTTGTTTATAGTTCAACTAGTGTTTAACACGTGTCTACTGTATTTAATAAGTCTCCAACATATAAGTATTTAAATCTTCGATACAAGTCGAACACACACGTTGCCCAAACTAAAGTGCCCTTGCTGCATAGTCTGCTACTAATATCTTCCGGTCATCTTTTGGTCAGAGGTTATGATCTTAATTTTGTGTTAGGTCTACAGAGAACTCTATCCTCCTGTCTTCAGATACACGTTCCCGAACATGTACCGGTAGCCATTCTTATGAACTTCAATTCCCTTGAGTTCCTGCCCAGTCCAAACTTAAGTAGGATCCAACAAATATTATTTCCGCATGATTCTAATAAAGCTTTTACTCAAAAAACTGTATTTGAAGGGTTGAAAGCTGGTTTGGAACTTAAAAGAAAAGTTTTCTGAACCATCCAGCTGTGCTTGTGAATCAATGTTTTCATTTATTTGTTGAACTTCGGCTTTGACATATGTCCTTGCAAATATATATTAAGGCAATACTTGGAAGATGGAAAAATATATTACCTCCTGACTCACAGAATATAATCCTCGTGATAGTTCTTATCTGTTTGTCTGCTTATGTGGTATGCAGGGAGCAAACTCGATCCTGATATACCAGGAATCAAAACTGATGAAGGGACAAATAACAGAAGCTCACATGACAGTCAAACCTGTGACATATCAGACTTTTTTATTTCTGACATGATAGTTGCAAACTTACCTTTAAGTGGAAATGATGACATTGACGACATCAATTATTTTCATGACTACAAATATACTCAGTCGACTATATTGTCTGATGTTGCTGATCAGTATATGATACTGCCTTTCCTAGAGGACACCGTGAAATTCCGCAATTCAGTTGATGCTAATTTTTCTGAAGAATCATCCATTGGTTCTGGTAATTCTAGTTTGTACCGGGTAATTGATCAAAGGAATAATTTGAGCCTTGAATTCAATGTTAGCTCTGACTCAGATCAGACAGAGTGTTTTGATCCCCAGTTGTTCATAAAAAATTTACCAGAACTGTCAGATGTGATATCAAACTTTCAGCCCAGTATTTTGCCCAATGAAAATCGGAAAAGAAAGGCTGTGACCCTTGTACTTGATTTGGATGGTAAGAGAATCGATTCTATATTTGTCTTTTTGAGAATTATGAGATGTTGCCTATGCGTTTGAAAGAAAAGAAGAAAAAAAAACACAGATCGGCAACACCGCACTGGCACTTGTTTTGAATAATTGAAATTTCTTTTCATGCATCCTTTTTGACTTTGGGTTAAAATCATATGAAAAGTTACAGGCTATGATTTTTTTTTTTTTTGGATCAAGACAGGCTATGATATTTTGAAGTAGCTGATCACTTGTTCTCTCTTTTTCAAACCTTATACTTTGGAATGTGCACTTCCTTGAGAGATTTGGGCTCATCCTTGCTTTCTTTTCCTATGATCTAGATGGTAGATTGTGTTGCTAGTTCCTCGGGCATCTTTTCCTGTAATCATTATCATATTTTGAAATACTGAATACTCCATTAAAAAATATTACAAAGGCATTCATGAAACCGTTTGGAACTATTTCTTTTCATTGTAAAATCATGTGGAAAAGCTATGGTATATTTAAGGTTTCAGTAGAAAGAAAAATTTGGACAGTGACCAATGAAAAGTTATGCACATCTGGAATGATTTGAGAAAGATGGTTTTAGTATGAAAGATAAGGGTTTGGACATTGATTTTACCTTTTCTGTTTTCTTTTCCTTACGGATGTCATTAGCCTTTTCATTTTGTAATTGTGTGGTTTCCCTCCAATTTGGAAGTTATTACTGTGAAATTCCAAAATCAAGCAGTGGGAAGCAACTCAAAACATTATATTCAAAATAAGCAATGCTTATTTTTGGAAAATATAATTGGAAGTAATAGGAGCACAATCGGTCTCTGAGAATTTGGGACTATTCATTCTATTCTTCATGTAGAATGCTTCGAATTCACATTTCACATTTCTTGCATAAAACAATACATTTGGGTTTTTTTTTTCTTCCAAAAAATGTATGACTAAAGCTTTATTAGATGAAAACTCCGTTATAAAAAGTTATAAAAAGATACGAGTACATTTTATCTGTCTCGGTCCTCTAATTATCCCTATCTTGTTACAATTTTTTTTTTTTTTTTGAAATGTCTTGTTTACAAAATATATATCACATGGTGAATTGTGTGGTAATTGTTTGTTTCCACTTCATTAATTAGCTTCTATGTCTAGAATATCTTGTATGAAAGACTCTATTCAAAATAGTGTATATCTCCATGCCTACTCTTGTTTATACAATCATGTATGTATGTGTTAATGTCTGGTAATGTTTGCACATTTCATTTTGGTATTTAACAATTTTTTTTGTAAGTTATGGAACTTATGCCAGTACTGCATTCTGAAAATTATGCTAGGAATCTATCAAAATTTCAGGATTGTAAGAGCACAATGCAGGAATTTGTGACACTTGTTCTCTCTACTTCTCCTTAATATCTTTTACCCTTTTTCTAGTCCCTATACTGTGCATGCAATCCACAGCCCTCCACTAAATATAACCACCTCAACCGACCAACAGCCCTTTATGCTTCAACCAGTAGTTGGCAGCTAACCAACTACTATCTCAGCTCCCTATTAATTTGTGCTTTGCTTTAACCTCCAATTGGATAGCATTTTTGTAATTCACCTTTGGGTGCTCGGAATTTTCTCCATCATTTCATCTATAATGAAATTGTTTCCCTTCTAAAAAAAAATTAATAATTTGTGCCTTGCATGAGTGAATCATATAGGTGGATGACTTTGTCAATCGGATTAATAGCATTTAACCTTTATAAATCAATGTGTAAGATGCAAAACTTGAGTTTTCTTTGAAGCGAAGCTATTTAAATAGTTTGTTTGAGTTTTGCTTAGCTTTGCAATATGTTTTTATGGTGATTAATTTCCCTTTAAATCTTTTTTCTATCTTCTGTGTGGAATATAATGTAAATGTCTTCTATATTTGCAGAAACACTAGTTCACTCTACTTTGGATCCGCAGGATGATGCAGACTTCCGCTTTACGGTTTGCTTGAACATGAAAGAGCACATTGTATATGTTAAACGGAGACCATATCTTCAAATATTTCTGGATCGTGTTGCAGAGATTTTTGAAGTTGTAATCTTTACAGCCAGTCAAAGTATTTATGCAGAACAAGTTCTCAACAAACTGGACCCAGATAATTGTATTATCTCACGCAGACTTTATCGTGAATCATGCATTTTTTCAGATGGATGTTACACCAAGGATTTGACAGTTTTAGGCACCGATTTAGCAAAAGTTGTCATTGTAGATAATTATCCACAGGTATGGCGCTTAGCCTCATCTTTTATGAACTGTCATGTGGTTGGACTCCAACAACTTTTTCTTTCCATTTTTACATGCACTATTTTTTTTTAATTATATGAAGTACATATACTATGAGGTTAGATATCTGATTTATAAGCTGAAGTTAATGTGACTTTCAAATAGTGGAATGGAGAGATGGGTTAGGTTACTCACAGGTTAAACAACAGCTCTCTCTCTCTCTCTCTTTTATTGTTGAAGATTCTTATTATTACTGACTCCATGTCTTGGCCTGATATTACATCATGATCGTAAGCAAAAGATAATGTAATGTTTTTTGAAATTCATAGTTAATGTTTGTTTGAAGAGAGTATTTAAAAAGGAATGGATGAGTAGCAATCTTCATAAGTCATGAGTCATAGCTTTATATTAGCTTTCATTTTTCCTAGGAGCATGTATTGTTACTTATAATAGATGATGGCTCAAAAAAGAAAATCCTTCATTGTCTCTTGCTAGTTAGTTTGCAAATAACTTTGTGATCCGGTGTTCTTGAAAGAAGCTACTGTAGCCAAGTTACCTTTGCAAGGAGAGGGGGGGATTATGGAAATAGCTGGTCTCTAATGCAATGCAAGTATCTAAGCATATCTCTGTTCATTTCAGGTTTTCCGATTACAAGTGAACAACGGTATTCCTATTAAGAGTTGGATTGATGATCCCTTGGATTCTGCTTTAATTTCATTACTTCCCTTCTTGGAGACCCTGGTTGATGTTGATGATGTCCGTCCTATTATTGCCCAGCGATTTGGTAACAAGGAATAAGAATCCTTCGTATTTCTTATTCTATCGTTTGAATATGGTGGCTCCTTGTCCTCTCTCTTTCACAGCAAAATTAGCTTCTAATCTTAGATGCTTTTCTCTCTCTCATCATTGATCTCAAGATGATTAACTATTGAATAAACTTGTTTGTCTTTGTTGAGTCAGACCTAGGTGCTTGTTTACTTTCCTTTTTCTTTCCTCTCGCTGACTAAAGTGTGTTTTTCTCATTTTTTTGGTGAAGTTAGGTCTAGGGATTGTCTCTTTAATTTTATTGTACAGTTCGTGTGCGCAGTCATATATGAGAAGAATGTATATAAATTATAATGTTGTGCAATATAATTCTTGCAGGCTGTTGATTTCTCCCATGCCACTTTTCTCAGTGTTATCTAATTTCATGTCTTGTTTTGGAATGCTTTCTTTTAATTGTTAGATTTCAATCTTTGTCTATTTCCTTGATTAGAATTTGGAGCCTCAGACTTGGATCTTCTATTTCTTCCTTTTGATACTACATAAGGTAACAAAGTCATTAAATTTGAAAATTTACGATATCATATACACTTGATGTAGAGTCAGTTCTTGAAACAAGGCTTCTATTAGAGTTTAAGGCTGTGTTGAAAGACTGAAGTCAACAAATTCTGAAGTTGCGTGTACAAGGTTATGGTTTGGCATATTCCAAAATAAAGGGAACTTGGAACTCTGCTGAATTAATGTAGAGCCTGGAGGAGTATGCTAGGTTGGGCCTAAAACCCTTGGATTCAATCAAATTGTCAGAAGTTTAATTTTGAATCCACATACATAGATATTAAATATCTAAATATCTTGTAAGCTTTATGATTGTCAAATATTTTAAAGTCACGTGGAAGTTCCATAAAAAAAATTGAGAGGTCAAGGGGTTTAGTGGTATTAGAGAGATCGAGAGGTTTATGAGTGATTAGTAAATGTAGCTACTCAAGAAAAGACAAGAAAGCAATCATAAACCAAACCACTGAACATACTACTATCTTTGTCCATACTCTGATATCTATTTCATTGCATAATTTATGGAATCCTTTGGCTGCATGTGTATTTCTCAATTGGATTCGTTTTGACACATCTGACAGTCATGCAATGTTATTAAGATGTTCTCATCTGTAACCTTTCACTTAATTGGGATTAATGCTATTAGGAGGTTTCATGCTATGAAGTATGATTAATGCTTAGTATCTTTACCTAAGAATTGGTTTCCTGGAGCAAATTAAACCTTTGCCTTGATTTTCTTTTTATCTACTTTGTTAATTTCTATTGGGGTTTAAGCATGGACATATTCTAGTTTAATGTAGTTCTTTGTTTCACTACTGAATATACGTTGATTAGTGATTTGAGCCGAGTGTTTTTACTTGTTGACGATTAACTATGCTTCATGCATGTGAAATAGGAAACCTTTAAACATCTTGTTTTGAGATCTTTCGAATGACTACATATTTTATATTGGCAACTCATAACTAAATTAACTCCATTTCCTCTTAACATCTGTGTTCATTTCCCCTTGTTGACTTTCACTCTTGTGTTCTACATGTAATATGTATAATAATTCTGCAACATTGCACTTTATAGATCCTATACATGGAGGAAATAGGAGTTAAGGGGGCTTACTAATAGCAAAAAAAAAAAAAAAAAAAAAAAAAAAAGGAAGAACAACAACAAAAAAGAAAAGAAAAAAAAATAGAGTAAGAGTGAGTGAGAAAAGATAGAGAGGAAGTTCAGCCTGATCATAGCTGCTATGTAAATTGCTACCAACTCGCCTAGAACATCATGGGCAGCTCAACCAAAGAAAAAAAAAATAAAAAGAAAAAAAAAAAGAAAGAAAAGAAAAGGAGGAGAAGAAGAAGAAGAAGAAGAAGAAAAGAAGAACACTGGTATTGAAGAGGATGGTACCTATTTTTCTTTGGTATATTATTGCTAACATTTATTAACATGCCAATCTTTGTTAATCATATTTTATCTGCGATAGTATTTTAGTTTAGTCAAAATTTCTGTGGAAGTAAATATTGCTTTGATTTGAGGCGACCTAAGTTAAATTCAAGAGGGACCTAATTTATTTATAGGACCAATGTGTATTAGCTGCTATTTCCAGCTTGACTCGGCTAATCTTGGTGAAGATACCCCGATGAGAGGAAGAAGTGCCTGCTCATAACTTTGTATTCCTATTTCAGGAAAACGGTGTTCCAGCTGAAGGAATGTTTTTGATATATATGCTTCTATGAGGAGAAGGGATATTTCTCGATTTCTTTCGGTTGCATGATTTAGCATATTCGTAGATGATGATCGCTGTCTTTTATGCTATAAGAAGTTTTATGGTTTCTCTGCAGGTCTGCTGAATGGCAGTTCTAAATTTCTCCATATGGGAAAATGTTAGGTACGTCTAATAATTCTTTCCTTCCCCGGAATGCTTAAAATGAAGTTCTCTTGATATTCTGATCTGATTTTGAAAAGGCTAAAATCATTTTTGTCATTTTCAAAATCACTTTGAAACATGCTTTTAATCATTCAAAGTTAATTTGATGTTCAGTTTTACACTTTTAAACGTGATTTTCATATCATCAAAATTGGTTTTGAATGATTAAAGACATGTTCCGTAGGGACAAAGATGATTTTAATCATTTTAAATTTACTCCTAAACATGTCATAAATCCATTTTAGTGATTGTTATCAATAGGAATCAGTGTAAGTAGATACTCCTATGATATTCAGACTTGTATTTCCCCATCATTTGTTGCCTCGCGACTCATGAGTCACGCACAGGCAAGTTCCTTGTAGGATGAGTAGTATAGCAGATCGGCTCTATTTGTAATATTCTTTTTTTCCTCTCAGGACTTCAAAACTCTCCTAGTTTTTCTAATGTGACAGCTTATGCAATTTTATTGCTTATGTACTTCCTAAACTGTCTATATTGCTTCCTTATTATGTCTTGTGCTGCTGGAGAATTGTGTTGATGAAAGATGTAATAATTTGTCACAAACCTTTTCCAATCATGATAATGTTGAAAAATAATTTTGGATGAGCATGTTTACGTTTCTTTTATCAAATGCTAATTTTGATAGACGAACTGAACTGCATTTTCCGTTGATAGTTTGAAAGTTTGATCAGTATAAGCTGCAGCAATAAGCACGAGATTACAAATATTATATTATTATTATTTGACAACATGTGGAGTGAGGGTAGGAAATCGAACCTAAGACCTCATAGTCACTAATCCATACATCATGTAGTTATGCTCTATGCTCTTGTTGGCACAAATATTATATTATAATGTTGATGTTTTATTAGAATGGATATTTTCAATTTTCATTAAAGGGTGTGGTGTTTGTACAGAAATGAATATACTTCAATTGGAATCTTAAAAATGACGTCCGATGTATGGATTTTAATAGTACTATAATTCAAATATTGAAATGAGATGGATATGAAAAATAAGGTTTTGATGCATTGATGATTAGATCCATATAAGGTTTTAATGCAGAGGCAGGCCCGAAGGAAGGGGTGAGGCAGTTGGGGATGGGGCCAGGCCAAGAACCCTGATGGTTGTGATGATGGCGCGCAGTCTCTCTCTCCTAAACTGCAGAAAAATATTAACTAAAAATAATTGCACTAACACCGAGATTAAACTGGAAGGGTTAGCGTGGGTTTGGTATGCAATTTGAATTCTGTTTTTTAATTTTGTTGTCGTGTAAATTTTTAGTATATCTAAATTTTGAATTTAAAATTTTAAAATGTAAAAAATTATAATATTTTATGTTATAATCTTAATTTTTTTTTGTTAAATTAAAATATAGATAATAAAGTAATAATTGTACCAAATTTACGACATAAATTAGTTAATAATAGTTTATATTTAGGAATATTGTAACATATGTCAGTAAATAATTAAAAATATTATATTTTTTAATATTTGTTTTGCAAATATGACCGTTTCTATCACGGATTGTTGTTTATGTAACCAACCTTTATATTCAACCTAATATTTAGACTCGTTTTAAGATTTTTAAAATTTTTTTTAGAATTAGTTAAATTGGGATTCAATTTTAAAATTGGTTATCAAACACATTTAAAAACATGAAATACAACTTTTGTTTTTATTGGATCTCTTGTTTTTAAATTTATGTTTCTAGATCACCAATAAAACATACCTTAATATTATGTATTGTGTAGTTTCAATAAGAGGAAAACATTGGATGAGTTGCACACAAGACGACTTATCATTAACCAAACATATACTAATATTGTGTATTGTGTAGTTATAATAAGATGAACACATTAGATGAGTTACACACAAGACCGCGTTGAAAAAGTAAGGAAGAAGTCCAAATAAATATAAAATTGAGACCATAATTTATTTTTTTTGGTTTTTTTTTATGAAATTTTGAGGAGCTGGAGATGAAAATGAAGGTAACGATTTGAGGTTTAGACTTTTGGTTGATATTGGAGTATGGATTTGAGCTTTTGACTTTTAGTTGATGATACATGTCTTAAGTCGGTCAATTTGTGGCTAAAGTTTAATTGGCATAAGACTTATGTCTCCGAGAAGTATTTTTTTGTAAAGGTATTTAAATTATTAACCTTTTAGTCAATGACACAATTTTATGACAATTGAGCTAGACTCGGTTTGAGTCGGATTGAAAAGTTAGAGGTTTGAATCTCCTATACCACATATCATACCACGTAATGTTAAATTCAAAAGAAAGTTGATCGACTATGTTCAAATAATCTCTCATAGTCTCACTCCATATGATGTTGAACTCAAAGAAAGTTGGCTAGCTATGCTCGATAAGCCCTCACTTCACATCATGTTGAACATAATAATAGTTATTGAAATATTACCCAAGTTAGAGGAGATTGGAATTAAGTGAATGATCGAGTGTGTTTAAAGAATATGAACTCAATAAAGTTGATGAAGATGAACTAAATTGGAGAACACATAGCTCCCGAGGGAATACAGTCCTAATGTAGATATAGGCTATAATTTTATTCTATCAATTTTATCACTACTGGAGCAGAAACCCTAGGATATTTTCCTGCCATTTTCCCCCATTTTCTTAGTAACCAAACACTAAAATAATCCTCCCCCCAGAGTTCCCGTGGATTCTTCCTTTCCTTTATATAAACGTTAAATGGCAGAAAATTATCTAAATGCCTTCTAGATCCGAGTCGCTTTCTGCTTCCTCTTACATGCAATTTGCCACAAGAATTAACCCCAATAAGCTGAAACAGGAGAATTTCGTGACGGAAATCGCTGAGCTTGCCGTATCTGAAGGATCTGAGCCGTAACCACCGGCGTCGGTCGGTGTGGTATCGATCGGCGGCGTATCGGTAGGCATTGTGTCGGTTGGCGTTGGTGTTGTTATGGTTGGTGTCGGGGTCGGGGTTGCTGGCGGCATCGGAGTTGGAATTGTAGGTGGATTGATTATTGGTGTTGTTATGCTGCGTTCGCATAAACAAGTAAGAATAAGATGAGATTCTTTTTCCTGTTATTCGAATTCGGATTCAAACGAGGGAACTGTTTTCGTAATTTACCTTGGCGTTGATCTTGATGCTGCGAAGCGACAACTTCCACTGCCTGCAATTGTCAAGAAAAAGATATGGTCACATTTCTACTCGAGGAATGAATATTTAGTTTATCTGAATGTTGAGATGTTCATATTCCCAGATTGAAATTTGTTTTGTATGGTAAAAACTTCATTAAATGGGAAACAAATTGAAACAATATAAGCAAGTGAAATGAAACAGCAATGACCAAATACCTACTGTTGTATTCTATTGTTTCTCTTTCTGTTTTCAGTATTGGATATGGATTATTGCCTATGTTTTTGTTATAGTTTTGAATTTAAAGAACTTTGAAGTAATAATAATCATTCTTACTGGGGTCTGTGCTGGTGAGCTGTGCTGTTCCTCCAAACACGCAGCTTGTGGGTGCTGGATTCTTCTGGTAGTAGTTGTTGAAGGCATAAGAAGCATGGTCTCGCATGGTGTTGGGCTCAAAGCAACTACCTCCCGTTTGAATTGCTGAGCATTCCGCGCCTCCATAGCCACAAGCGTAGTCAAGAGCTACCTGCAAAGCGGTTGGAGAAGCATTTGGGCTTGCTATGCACCAACTTCCACCGCCTGTGGTTGTTGGGGTTGTTGGGGTTATCGGGGTTATCGGGGTTATCGGGGTAATCGGGGTTATGGTCGGTCCGGTTGGGATTTGTTGTGCTGGCGGCGGTGTAGGGTTCACAAACGGGTTTTGAGTCGGGGTTGTGCCACCTGGGGTGGTTGGATTCACAATGGGGATCGTGTCCAGTTGAGTGCTAGATACTGAAGTTGAAAAGTAGGGCATTTGATCCTCTTGATTTTGCAGTGCAGAGTCTTCTCGGTTTGCTTCAAAAAACGGAGTCTGTGCAATACTTGAACCTGAAGGCACAAAAAAGCCAGGTCAGTTCGTTCACTTTTCTTTTCATAGAAACATGAAAAAAGTGAAATTCCTTCACATTATGATTAACTTAGAATACAGGGTGAACACAAAGATTATGTTTGGTTTTCCTTCTGATAGAACAACCAAGAGGAGAAGAGGTGCAGAAAGACAAGGCCAGACATTAGCAGCAGGTTAGCAGTAATAACAGTTACATGATGCATTTTTTATTAGAACATTAGCTCAATACCATTGTGCAGAAAAAAGCTGATTTACCTAGATTGAGGAAGATAAACAAGGAAAGTAATGCAAAATGGAGGTGAATGCAGGTACCCATCTCTGCAAATTACTTCCAATGTTTGGTTCCTTCTGGATCTTCCAAGTTTTTGAACAATGATAGAGAACAGAAGATTTATGAAAATTAGAAATGTATCAAATGTGTTTCTGCAAAGAAGAATTACCCTTTTTGGCGGCAAGCAATATATACAAGGAGCTGGAAGACAGAATCTAAGCTTTCTTGGATCATCAAGAGTCAGAAAGAAGGGGAGGAGAATATGAGGAAACTTGAGAGAGGAGGCATTGTATATTTGAATAGTTGGGAACTGCAGTCTGCAAGCAAGAGAAGGTTTAAAAAATGGAAAAAGGCATCTGTAGAAGGAAAGGCAAAATATATCTGCTAGGAATACAAATCTGATATGGGATGTTAAAATAAGGTATTTGTTTGGAGAAGTACTGATTCTGCAGTTTCGTTCCCCTATCTCTTTAGAGCTTCTCTTTTTACTGTTTTTATGGTACTGAATCAGAAAGTTAAAGATGAGTTATGGGTGGATAGATTTGTTTGCACAAGTTGCATCTTTTAGTTTGTGATCAAGAATATTGTCCCCTGGAGAATCTGTTTAGGTCACAAAGCTCATTGCTCTGCTACTTAGCGAGCAAAACAGGAATCAAATCATTCTCTTCTCTCTCTGCATCCATTTTTTTATGCCTTCTTTGAGAAACAAGTCCACTAATCCACTCAACTGGCAGATACTAAATCACTATTACTCTTAATACAACAGAACTGATGATGTTTAAGCAGTTGATATGATATGATCATACTATCTCAAAGCACAAACCAAGCAACTACTTTCCATATTTGGGTTTTGTTCGATTTTGGTGTATTTTTTATCCATGGGATATTCTTTCGTTTTGCTGCAACTGTTCGAAACTTAACCCTCGGATCTGGGAGGATTTCAAATCAGACGTGATTTGAAATCATTTCACGAGTTTGGATGCACAAACAAGTAAGGGATTTGAAATCATTTTACGCCAAACAGAGCATAGGTCAGGTTTTGGCCTAATAATGATGTTGAAGCAACCTGTTGGCTTTTTTTTTATGAATGAAATGTTGATTTAAGGAATATGAAAATTTTAGACTATAATTTATTTTTCCAGAAAAGCTAATAACACTCGATCAACTATTTAACGGAATATAACCACCACCAAAACCGTTAAGGGCCTGTCTTAAAATTGAATAAACTAACGAAATTTGTTCAAACCGAATTTTTAGGTTATTTTCCAGCTTCGTATTTTGAACAAAAAATTGAATCAACTGACAAGAATAGTTCAAACCAGTCAACATGTTCGATTTTTCAACTTTGACTTTAGCAACGACGCCTAATGGATCTTTGCTTCATGGGGACTCTGAATGCCCAATTTTACGTATGTTTCGTAGGTCACTAGTCCTGCTCTCGTTCGCTGATACATGATAACTTACTTTACTATTAACATTTTTATATATAACAAAAATAAAATGTGAAGTAATATAGGTTTTTAAGTTTATGAAATTTGAGTTTAATTGAGGGCAAAACAATGAAGTTTAAAGCCAACATGAGCATAGTTAACGACATGACGTATAGATTAGTGACTATGAAGTCTTAAGTTCAATCTCCAACCTCCACAATGTTGTAAAAATAAAAAATAAAAAAATAAAAATAAAGATTAATATTTATATTGTCAACTAAGCATATCTCAACTAGTTACCCATGCAACCAAGAAGACAAAAAATTGAATTTTGGACTCTAGTTAAACTAATATACATATTATATTACTATCAACCAATTATGTTAAACAAGTACAATTATTCTTTCTTCTAGAGTCTTCTTAATGGATTATACCCACTTAAAGTAAATCTAATTATTTTTCCTTCTTAAGCATTTAAATACTCAAATATTTAAATATTTAAATTATTAAAGATTGAGATTATCTAAAAACAACTTAAAACTTGTGTCTTTCAGGATTTTTCATAAGTCATAATCATATATTTCACACATATCACAGACAATACATAGTTGAGTGTTGTGTATGTATATAATAATGGGAATTATTTTTTTGGGTAAAATAAAAACTGAATATAACAATATAAATATAAAACATGGCTGGGTCATATGATTCATTGTAAATGATAATAGAATAATCAACATAAAAACAATTAAATGCAACTTGATGAGACATGTCCATATGCAAATGAACCTTAACTATATAGGGTTGCAATCTAATAGTTATTATTTCTTTTAGTCGCAATCAAATGTCGCATGCATGATTAGGTTGTGGTGTCCATAGTAACTTTCAAATAAAGATGTTAGAGGAAAAAAATGGAATTGAGATTAGTTTTGATCTTAAAAACGAAAGAAAGAATTGTGGACTAGTGATTAATCTTTTCTGGTGTATCTGGAATTACAGAAATGTTGCTGTCAAGACTAACCTTCTTGGCATTAGGTCGAGGTTCAGATCGTTACGAGATCACAAGTTGGGAGGAGCTCCATGAGTTCGTTGGAGGGTTTGGGCCTAAGGTAAGATCAGAGAGTCGGGTGAGTCATATAAAGTGGGAGCCACCCGCCACCTCTAGGGTGTTGGAAGTTGAACACTGATGCCTCTTGGAGGGAGGAAAAGAACAGGGACGCCATCGGCCGAGTGATTCGTGTCTCTCGGAGATCTCCCATCTGTGCTGGTTACAAAACCTTCCATCGGAAGTGGTCTTTTAAGGCCTTTGAAGGCGAGACTATTCTCGTCGGTTTGAGATCGGTCAACTGCTGCGACCCGTCTGAGTTTTCTCATCTTTTCATTGAGTCAGACTCAACGGAGGTTGTTGGAGTTTTGAAGTGTCGAGGCTTGACCTTACGGATTCCAAGAATATTCTTGAGAGTATCTTGGGCGAAACTTCTAAGATTGGTTGCGTGTCTTTATATTTTCGTACTAGATCTTGTAATTTTGTTGCTCACTGTTTAGTGCGTGCTGTGAGAATTCTTTTGTTTTGTCTTATTCTTCTTCATCTGTAGAAGGAGAAGAAGTTTTCTTTTGGCGTTCTACGAACTGGGTTGCCTCTAATCTCTATGAGGCTGATTGTTGTTTGGGTGTTGATTTTTAATGGAGCATGTTTAAAAAAAATAAAAATTGTTGACTAGTTTTGTAATTATTTTGAAAAGGGATCTTACGGTGCAAAGAAATTAGCATTGGGCCATCTCGAGCATCTAAGATCCAGTTATTAATGTGACACAGCACAGGCCCAAGTTTTGAACTTAGGGCCCAATAGAGCCGCCGTCACGCGAATATTTTGAAAAAATAAATATACATATTTTTTTTTTTTAAACAATAAAATATACATTTTGATTTTAGATAAACACGGACATATTTTATTTATTTTTAAATTTCCTTCAAATAAATTAGGGTCGGCGGGCTGTGAACTATTCGGATTTCATAGTCTCTAATTAAAGTTATCTTAATTTTTTTTTTTTTTTATTATTTATCTAAAATATAATATATACATAGTACTGGTTGCACAAACATTTTCAAAATAATTATAAATTTAACAAATTTTAAAATATTTTGCAAATATGACAAAAAAAAATAAATAGTGTCTATAAATTTTATTGATGTATGACTATCACTAATCAGACTACTATTATTGACAAAATTTTATAAAAAAGACTACTATCAGCGATAGACCATACTACTATAGTATAGAAATTGTCATATCCGAATTTTTTTTAAAAAAATGTCATATTTTTAATTATTTGATTCTAAATTGACATCTGTTACAATATTTCATATATATATATATATATTTTAGATAAAGATGAAAATTATCTTAATTTATAGGAATTATTTAGAGTACTAACTACTAGTTAGGTAGATTGAATCGTTTGACCCATCAAACATTATAACACATCTGACTTCAATAATATTTATTATTCACAAATTATTATAAAATATAATAATTTATCCATCAACCTATTATAATTTATCAAGTATCTCAAACAGCCTATTCTAATTTATTCAGTATCTCAAACAGCCTATTCTAATTTTTTCAGTATCTCAAACAATCTATTCATTGTTTAAATTTGTTTCCAATAGACTGGGGGAGCGGTGTATAACTTTTATTAAAAAAAGATTCAGTATCTCAAACAAACTATTCATCGTTTAAATTTGTTTCCAATAGATTGGGGGAGGGGTGTATAACTTTTATTAAAAAAAGAATGGATTCTAATTCCAATAATTATTTGTTTATAAGGAGAATAAGATTCTAATTTTTATTTTCTGAGAATCTTTGATTTTCACAAAATTCAACCTATTTATGTTAAATAAATTGCAATAAGATAATTTTTTAACTTAAAAAGAATCTCACAATTTATTCTTTCTAGTTTCTATAGACTTGGTTTCAATTTTGTCATATTCATGAAATTTAAAATAAAAAATCTTAAATATATTTTCATTAAATAGCAAATAATTCTGTTCCTAAAACCACCTAATTACTTTATTGTGATTATGTAATGTTTTCCTAGCATGGTAATCGTATAATTACTTTTTATGTCATATGATAAATTGATAAATTGATATATTTAGTTATTTATATTTTCCGAAAACGAAAAAAAAAAAGAAAAGAAAAAAAGAAAAGGGATTAGAAAGAGGGAAAGGGTTTTGGATGCGTAACAAAAAGCAGAACGAAAATCGATAATCGAAAGTCGAGAGAGAGAGAGAGAAAGAGAGTCGTATACAGTGCTTCGACAAACATATCTTCTCGTTGACACGGCGGAACCCTAGGCGGGAGACGGACTAAGGCCAGCCCTTTTGAAAGGTTTCTCAGATCTGAACCTCCGGCCGGCCAGGGAGAGAGGTATCCAAACATAGTGTTAAACAGTATGGGTGCCAGAGGAGGAGGAGGCAAAACCACCAATGGAACAACGTCTGGAATTCCGGCGGAGTGGCGGAAGATGGTCCAGAGCTTAAAAGAGATTGTAAATAACTGTACCGACCAGGAGATCTATGCTACCCTAAGAGATTGTAATATGGATCCTGATGAAGCCGTTAATCGCCTCCTTACGCAAGGTCTCTTTTCTAATTCCATGTCCATGGTTTTTTTTTTTTTTTTTTTCCCTTGTGTCGAGAAGGTTAATCGTTCTCGTGTTTTAGCCGCTGGGTTTTGCTGCAAGAACCCTGGTTCGTGAAATCAAAGTTCGTACTTTATTATATAGGTGTTATGTTTAATGACTTACTAGTCGCCTAACTTTTGTCATCGATCCTTTTGGGGTTTTTGTTTCTATTTTAAAGTTGAAGGTTTTATTTTCGCTGTTATCGTTGGTGAAGTGAGACTAGAAAGAATACGTGGTTTACTAAGTAGTTCTGTTTTAGCATCCTTGTTTGTCATGCCTGGGACACGATTCACCTTGAAGGAAGATTTGTCTTTTATTCATCGTGCTTGATGGTCCAAGTTTCTGTTGCTTTAAATATTGCTTGCCAACTTCTGTTCATGCTTCTATTACCCATACGAGTCATTTATGCCCTTGGGGATATTAAATACATGTTATAGAATGAATTATCTGCTAGGAAATTTTTGGTTGTGCGTTGTGTTAGTCTCACTTTGTGGGACTTTGAAGGTTTGAAGATTATATTAATTTTATTCTATCGTTGTGTAGACCCTTTTCACGAGGTGAAGAGCAAACGAGAAAAGAAAAAAGAGGTGCGTATGTGAGAGGAATTCAGATATTTGTTCCAAAAGTTTTCATCATGTCGTCCAGATATTGCATTTTTTGTTGGGTTAGCTGTCTCTAGTGGCTAACTTGTCTTGTACAAACAAAATATAATTGATCTTGAATTTGTTCTCAACTGTTGTTTACCCCTTTCCTTTTTCTCTTGCTCCTTCAGATTAAGGATCCCATAGATTCCAGATCTCGTGGTCCGAACATCTCTTCCAATCGTACAAGTAAGGGTGGTACAGATCGTTATGCCGGACGCAGTAGCTTGAACCAGTTTGGTTCTAGTGGTATTTGAATGATTATATGGAGTTCTGAATTTCATATAGTTTCCACTCAATGTTAACCAACTTTTCATTGATTTTTCAGAAACTGGTGTGTTGCACAGTAAATCTGTGTACAAAAAAGAAAATGGAGCTAGTGATCATGCTGGTTCGTCTTCTGCATCTGGTCAACTGGGAAATCACTCATACTACCAATTTTCATCTCACAGGTTAAATGTTATGAACTTGTGTTTTACTTGTCAACAGTGAATTACTGA
Source organism: Herpetospermum pedunculosum (assembly GCA_028017165.1). Classification (NCBI taxonomy): domain Eukaryota; kingdom Viridiplantae; phylum Streptophyta; class Magnoliopsida; order Cucurbitales; family Cucurbitaceae; genus Herpetospermum; species Herpetospermum pedunculosum. The sequence goes on from CM051525.1 coordinate 74,515,319, forward strand.
CTACAATGCAATGCAATTCCATGTTTGAACGTTATTTCTTTAATTATTGTATTTCATTACTTAAATATTTTTCATAGCGATGCTTAATGTTCATAGTATGAAAAAGTTTGAATTTTGCATCTGAATTGTAGCATACAAAAAAGGGAAAATACATTGCTGTATACAGTAATCTTCATGTTGACTACTAGTAGTAATTCATGAAATATTAAATTTGTCTCAAAATAGTTGGAAAGCATTTCTTGTCTTTGTTGATATTACTGAATGTTGATATTCAAGCTGTATCACTCACAAAAGGGTAAGTATTGTGGGTTTTTAGGTTGAATACTCTGTGTGCTTAAGTATTTAAGTTTTCAAATTTTGGATCGTTGTAGATGATCATGGAATTTTTTTTTATAAGGTTTAGATAATTTTGTGAATCTGGTTTCTTTACAAGGGAGTTTTCTTTTTTTCTCACCTGTGCGAAAAGGACTGCATGAAGCTGGTTTTGAAAATGTCAAAGCATCTTTGGGAGGTGTTTGAATCACGAGTTAGGCTTGTGTAGCTTGGGATAAAATAATTCAGCTTTTCATGGTTTTGCTAAGACAAGCTACAAGCTCATTATTATAATTTCTATATAAACCCAGATTACATAATTACGGGCATGTAAACCTATCTTTTATGCTAAGTTTCTAGAACCATGATAATTTATTTATTTTGAATTAAAGAGAGAAGTAAAAAACCTACCGTTTTTTTGTTATCTATTTTTAGGTATTAGGTGAAAATCATAAAATAAGGATTGGGCACAACATGTTTTTTTTCATAATTGCTGAATTAAAATATTATTTCACAATTTACTTCCAAATTTGAGAGTTGTATGTATCTATGCTTCTCGTGGATTCTAAAACTATACAAGATGCATTGACATGTTTTGGAACTTTTATGTATCGTTGGATTACATTTTCATTCTAAAGAATATTTTAAATGAACTAAAACTAGTCTTATATGCCCTTTATCAATATTGCAGCAACAATGTGGCTGCGGAAAGTAAGTTATCGGGATTAGGTGCAGGAGATGGAGCAATCTCTTCCTCACAGTCCTCTTATGGCTATCAATCTGCCTGGTTGGGTACTCAGGGCCAAGTATCAATGGCTGACATTGTTAAGAAGGGAAAACCTCAGGGAAAGATTTCCTCAGTTCAAAACATGTCCCTTCAAGGTGCTAGTTCTCACAACAGTGTTCCATTTCAGTCTGCAGCATCACTCCAGAATTTTCATTCAGCACAACATCAGGCTTCCACAGCTTCAGAAGCTCAGTCTGGACCAGGTGGTATGAATCAGCAGGCATCTCTCAATGATGAATGGCCCTCAATTGAGCCTCCTCAAGCTGTTAGTATCTGTAGTACCATAGAGTCGCCTGCAGTCTTGGAATTGCATTCAAATCCAGCTAACTTATCGTTGGATGGTGCTAATCAGCATACACTTCAAGACAAGGTTCAGGTGGTTGAAAGTGGTTCCGTCGATACAATTGATGCAAACCATGCTACGCATGCTTCTATATTGGGTAGAAATATTCAAGAGGATAACTCTGGGGGTACCTCCGTGTCAGATAGTAACTTATATGACGACATGAGCTCCTATCTACCTCACAGACATGCTATTGAACTTGATGAAGGTGTTTATCCTGCTACTACTTGTCTTAATTTTTTTTTTTTTTTTTTACAGTCATTCGTCTTCATTTAAATCTGTTTTGAATTTCTTGATTTAATATGTTGATGTTTTACTGATGTTCTTTGTTTTTGTTATTTGAAATGGTTTAAAATTAAATCTCGGCAGATGTTAAATTTGTGTGGATTTATCTGTCAAAACTTCCTTTGCCCTTTATTTTAAAATTGCTATCAATTTTGAATTCTATATTTTGTGGAAGAAGCGTGCCAAATTCCATTTTCTGGCTATAGAAGTGGTTAAATAAAGGTAGTTTCTTGTAAATCTGTTTTGGTTCTACCCATATAGTTTTTCATAAACCTCATTATTTCTAGTTTTACTTTGCTGCCTCTTTCCCCTCGAAATGAAAGGGTAAAGAATGTGAAACAACTTAAATGGAATCTTAAAATTAAATTTGTTTTGAAGATCTCATTTAAGGTCAACGTGTTTCTTTGGTTCTTAAACGAAGAAAAGTTAAAAAAATTGAATCCTATTATCATTTTGGTCTTTTGAACTATTTTGCAATAAAGCAGATGTTATCTTGATTGAGGCGAGGCAATTCATGTGATTAAAGCTTCTCAAGAGTTTGCTTCGGTGTTAGCTGGATGGTTCCTTGAATTCTGTTTTGGGTTTCCATCGTAATTAGGGTTTTATTTTTCTAGTAGACCAAAGTTTGTTTGTCTTTATGTTGGAAATTTTGGCTGTGTTGAAACTTTAGACTTTTAATGGGAAGTTGGAGAAACTCGTTGCCTGTGGAATTGGATCACAGAAGTTGTGGGCTTCTAGTTTGAAGATATTTTTAATATTTGGTTTTATAGATGGAATATTATTCGATTTTAAGAATATAGTTTATTGCATTTTATTTCTATTTTCATTTTCCTTTTGGGTGGAGAAAGCCTTATCTTAAAATATTTTTCATACTTGAATGAAGTGTTCTTCGTTTAAAGAAAAAAACAATTCAATGTTGACATCTGCTACATAATTTCTGCCTCTGAAACTCTAGAATAAAATTTAAGGGGCTGTTTGGAGCGCTGAGTGGGTTATTATAGTTGGTGGTTATAATAGTCTGTGAATAGTAAATACTATTGAAGTCATTTACTTAATTACTTTATTAACTATGGGTTATAATAGTTGGTGGGCCAAACGTGGATTGGCTTGTAATAACCCAGCCCATCCAACTCCAAGTTGGTGCCTCAAACACACCCCCCCTAATATATATTGGTTTTGTAGATGTGATATTATTTGATTTTAAGAATATAGCTTATTTCAATTCATTTCTATTTTCCTATTCCTTTTTGGTAGAGAGCCTTATCCTAATATATTCATTGTTCTTGATTTAAAGGGAAAAAAACCAATGTTGACACTGACTACATAATTTCTTCCCTTTAAATTCTTTTAGAATTAAACTTAAGAGATTGTGTCAAACTACAGCATCCCTCATCTATGCATCAATTGATTAACAATAGTTTTGGATTTAGTAAATTATTCTTCGGTTTGATCTTGTGTTGTTGAAGATTCTAGTCCGTCCCTCGATGTTTTCTTGTTAGTTCTTGTTTTTGTTTTCCGTATTAGTGAAAGCCAGTTAGGCTTCAGCTTTCTCACAAATTATACCAACTTATAATTTTCTACAATTACTTTTTCCAGCTGAAGATGGCGGTTTGTCAATGTCTGCAAATTTTCAGCAATTAAGCTTACAGAAGGAAGATGAGGGCTCACCCCCTGAAGAGGACAATGCTTCCGTATTAATTCCACATCACCTCCAGCTTCACACCCCAGATTGCTTTCATTTGAGCTTTGGAAGCTTTGGAACTGGGACTAATGCTTCCTTTTCTGGTTCTGGGGCATTTCCAAACATTCCTCCGAATAGTAATGAAGAGGAGCCTTCTGCACCAGCAGATGTCTCTTCAGTTGGTCACTCCGAGGCTAGGTATCTTCTTCACAAAAGCTATTATTTCTTACTCAAAAAAAAAAAAATTGACACAGGAGATGGAATATAGGTACACAACACGATATAAATGGGTGACACGTCATTTTCTAAAAATAAAACTAGGATCATGTATTCAACATATATATGATTCTTTTTATACATTCTAATGAATTTCATGTGGGGAGTTTTTGTTAGTATGTGATAATTTCTGTCTGATAGACAATGTAATATTTTTTTTCTAATCAAAAGAAACTATTTACTTGGTTCTAGTGTATTGTTCTTAATATCAGAATATTTGACAAACACCCAAACCATTTTAACATTTTTTTAAATGTTCTAACTGCTTAAATTAAATTGTTATCGTCTCATAGCTTATTTTATTGGTAATAATTTCATTACCTTATTTCTCGCAGAAATTCTGAGTATTACGAGGATGATGGTACTAACTCAGATGGGAACCTAATCCACAGAACTAGTGCTAGTGGTGGATATTATGAAACTCCTGCTACGCAAGCAGAGGTGAAGCAGGAAAGCTCGGAAAATGTTCAGGCTAATCTATATGCATTTCCATCCTCTTCTCCTGCATTTAGTTATGAGAGCAACCAACCATCAGAAATTCCATTTATACAGAATAGTTCAGAAATGCAGAACCTTGAGAGAGCAATGGTAATGTCAAACATTCAATTTTCTTTGAAATGTAGCAGCTTGTTTAGAGAAATGAGCAGCACAATTTTTTGTTTTTTATTTTTATTTTGGAACTGTTTTTAAGAAGATTTATACATGCGCATATATAAAGAAACCAACTCATTGTAAAACATGAAAGAAACTGGTTAGTTCAAGGGCTATCAGAAGACTTTTAAACTGTGAGGTGTTGGTCTGGTTCGATTCTGTGAACCCTGAATCCAGGTGTTGGTTAAATCGAGAATTTGGTGATGTGTATTGGTTAGTTAATAAGTTCCATGTATTTTTGGCTCTTTAGATATTTTGACGAAAATAAAATAGTTCCATGGCAGTACTTTTTCTAACAGTTATATGGTCAGACACAACGTGTACATGTGGGATGAGTAAACCTTGATACAGTAGCTGTTATGAGATGGGAGTTAATTTATTTTGTCAATTTAGATGCAATATTTACGTTACTGGACAGCATGCTATCACCAATCATTGCTTTTCTTCGTAAATGTTTATGGTGGTTAATTTTGACTGAGAAATATCTACGTTTCTCGTAATTTATATATATTTTTTTTTTGATAGGACTCTTAATTGTATTTAAATATTGACTTATAATGGGCACTGATCCTGCAGTTTTGCCTTTTTTGTTTTTATTTCTGTTTTTGTTCATGTGCCTAAGTCTGTTGGATAGGATGTCTTCTCATCCTTAATTATTCTTTTTCCCCCTCTTTTGCAGCTAGCATACACAAATAATTTATCCAACAATATGTTGTTGTCTTCCACATCTCAGACAGTAAGGGAGGATCCTCCGTATTCACCTTTCCCTGACACACAATCAATGCCAAAATACAGCAATGTTGCTTCTTCTATCACTGGCCCCTCCATGTCCATGCCGGAGGTGCGTTATTTTCTAATCTATTCTATTCATTCCCTCAGTTTGTTATATTGTTGAGAGATCAGTCACACGACTCCATCTGATACAAATATATATTGCTTCTTTTTGTGAAGATATTAATTAAGTATGAAGTACAATCTTGAATTGATTACTTCATTTTCATCAAATAATATTGATGATATATTTTTGTGATTCTTGAAGTTGTTTGCATTTTATCACCACTTAGCTTTTGATTTTCTTCCCAATTGCTTGCGTGGTAGCTGATTTTCTACGCAGTTGCTTCATGCTATAATATGAGGCAATTCATGTTGTCTATACCACCCAGCAGTCGTGATGGCTTAAGGACCCGAATAATATAATGTTTAGTTTGGAACTAGTGAGCTTTCTGAGATATGGTGAGTTCTGTGAGATGGGGGAGTTTGTGGGTAGATCTTTATTTACTGTATGAATTGTGCAATACGTTTGCTGTTATTATTATTATTATTATTGTTGTTTTTTTTGAGAAACTAAAAGGGCATAAAGTAGCAGCCCTAAACAAAGGAGTCAAATATCTAGCTATACAAAAAGGGGCTTCGATCCACAACAATAAGACCTAACGGGTAATTAGGGAAGTCTTCGGAGATCGACGCCAATAGCAGCATTAAACCTAGCCAAAGAACGAACCTCCCCTCAAGTATTGCAGCATGGCCAGCATGCCATAAAATTCGTCCCTTATCTCGAAATGGTGGATGTACAAGGACCTCCTTCACCATAGAGCTGCGCTCGTTGCTTGATGCCAAACAAATGCCAATCAATTGAAAAAAATAATCACAGATAGAGTGAGCAAGCTGATAGCGGCCCCAATGGATCGAAGTCCTCAAACCACTCTTATAGATAATGCACCACTCAGCCTCACCATTAAGGACGAATGCTTGAATATTGGCCTTTATCATTTTTTTTAATAGTCATCGAGGATTTGATCTTGACCTTCTGTAATTAAATGATTAGTCTTGGCATTGTACATCTTGTATTAACCAGTTGCATTATTTTTATTTAAGATTGATGCTGTGGAGAATGCCATACTTCAAATATCAGGAGGGAAGAAATTTAATCATTCCCTCGTATAGATTCATAACTTTCTCTGATTTGTCCATTTTAAATTTTCAGGTTCTAAGAACAAGTAACATTGCTACTTCTCAACCTACTCAACAGTCTAATATTGCAGCAGGACCAGCCCTTCCACAACACCTTGCTGTTCATCCTTATTCTCAGCCCACACTTCCTTTGGGGCATTTTGCCAATATGATTAGCTACCCTTTCTTGCCACAGAGCTACACATATATGCCATCTGGTTTCCAACAAGCATTTGCAGGTAACAGTACATACCATCAAGCTTTGGCAGCAGTACTTCCACAGTACAAAAATAGCATTTCTGTTAGCAGTTTGCCTCAGTCTACTGCAATTCCTTCTGGTTACGGATTTGGAAGTTCAACTAGCATTCCTGGAGGAAATTTCCCGCTGAATCCTCCCACGGCACCAGCAGGTTCATCCATTGGCTATGAAGATGCTCTAAGTTCACAGTACAAAGATAGTAATCATTTACTCTCCCTCCAGCAGCAGGTAACTTTTTGATAACTTATAATGATAACACAGTTAGGGATATGGATTCTTCTTTTTATTCCGTGTGAAAGTGCCTAGATGATGTTATATGTAGCAGCATCTGTTACTTGGTTTAATTTCTTGGACAATCTATGACAGAATGAAAACCCGGGGATGTGGATTCACGGGCCTGGTTCCCGAACCATGTCTGCTGTTCCCGCTAGTGCATATTACAGCCTCCAAGGGCAGAATCAACAATCGAGTGGATTCCGACAAGCTCAACAGCCTTCACAACAATTTGGTGGAACTCTGGGATACCCCAACTTTTACCATTCCCAGGCGGGTATGTCGCTGGATGGCCAACACCAACAGCAAACTCTCAGGGACGCATCTCTGGGAGGGTCTCAAGGTCAACAGCCAAAGCAGTCGCAACAGATATGGCAAAACAGCTACTAATATGCTGAGTGTGTCGTCGTAGTAGTGGCCAATCAAGGGTGCCCTTATGATCTGGCATTAATTTATTAATGAAATGTTATTAATTGGTCTGAAGAGATCGACTGGCCGCTGCCCTGTGCCACGAGGTTGTATTCTACACAATATCTTGTCTGGTTATGTTTAACGAGGTCTTGCTAATTTGGATTAGTGAACTACACTCTTTTCAGCCCCCTTCTCTCTCTCGTAGCTATGGTATGAAGAAGCATTGTTTTTCCACAGTTTTCACTTAGTATTCACATTAATTTAAAAGCTTAGGCTCATTTAGTTGTACCATTATGGCTATGCTTCATCATGATGGTTGAAATAAGTAGTGTTTTATCTTTGTATTGAATTCTTAGAACAACGTTTGGTAGTGAAATCGTTTGAAAACATCACCCTATCTAGTATGCTTGGAGTTGCAAGAAATCTAAAGTTTAAACATCATGGCTCCTACATGGTTTAGACAATGATTTTTCCCATGCTAAGGATTTAAATTGTTCTGCTTAATTTTCTGTCATTGGATTACAAACAATGAATGTTATTATATCAAGTAGTCTTGAAGGTAAAAGCTTGCATGAATTATTTTTAACCTTATTAGTGAAGATCTACTTGATTAAACACGAATTATCATGTCCTAATGATGAAGGCATTTGTCTCTATAATCTTATCTATGAAGAAGTTATCTAATAAAATGTTTCTGGCAAATTTCAACTCGCACCTCGTCTGGAACCTGATAAAATAAAGTAATTTTTCAAGCCTACAAAGAATGTTCTTAAATCAAGAAAGACATCCCAAAAACGATTCAAAGGGTAACGCAGGCTCACATTTATATCAATTAATGACTGTAATATGCCATCCGACATTCAACTTGTTCAAGTTTACACGAAACAATGCAATAAGCATTATTTATGGAAAAAAATGTTAAAAGAAAAAGTTTGTTCAACTAAAAGCAGGAACTTCTAATGGGTCAATTACGAGATTGTCAATGGAAAATAAGAAAAATGTAACTCCAAGGTAATACTTTCTCCATGCTCCTCCAACTCCACATTAGCAAGTGTATACATCATGTAAGGAGCGATCTCGTCAGATGTTCACGTGCAGTAGCCAGTGCTTGACTTATTGTCTGTGGATAAGAATGAGTTAGTCTAAATCCATTTATCTTCATCTTTCTTATTGAAAAATTAGAAATCTAAGCTAAATTTAGCTAAATTTAAAAAACTACTGTTTTTAGTTTTCAAAACTTAACTTAGATTTTGAAAACAAGATAACAAAAACCAAAAATCAAAATGGTTATCAAACGGGGCCTTAGCATTTCAATTCTTAAGGTTTAAAATTCTCATTGAGAAAACCTAGACGGGAAAGAGGGTGATAATACCTGCTCGGACAAAGGAGCTGAAGAGTCTATACTTTGAGTTGCAACCTTCCCAGCAATCACATTTCCATCGGTCTCAAGAACAATACTGCATAAATATAAAAGCAGTTTAAACTAGCTCGCAAAACAACCAGTGCCATGGCTAACTGAATAACTTTAAATGCAAACGGAATATCAAACTAATAGATTTGCAACTGAAAAAAGAAACAGGAATTTAAAAAACAATGCATTTCACATGGAGTTGCATTTCGATACAACTAAATTGAGTGATATTGCACTTCGATTAAATAAGACATCAAACACATGCAGTTGCACACTAAGTAAATTTTGAAGGCATATTTAGGCATCTTATGACCCTCTCTCTAGTGGGAATCTAAATAGAGACTATGTTTTCCCTCCTCCCAACCATTCGCATGATAATGCATGAAGCTATCCTGCAACACTTAATAAATCCAACATTAGCTAGCTCATGTACTGGACATATTGCAGTAGTAATTCTTTCAAATTTTGGAAAAACTCAAGTTGATTCTCTAATGCAAATGACCCATCATCATTATCGTAATTATAATTACTTTTGACAGTTCATACTTTTTTCTTTTCTGAGTACTAGGAATGGTGGTGGGATAGGGGATTCAAACCTTTAACTTTAAAAGAGGTTACTAATGCTTTAATCGTTACTAACATACAATATTATCAAAAGTATACTTTACACACTCTAGTTGTGTTAATGGCACTGTGTGTAGGTATTCTCTTTCACTTCTCTTGGATAAAAATAATAATAAAAGAACTAACGATAGATTCCTTCCTAACAAAATTTGGTTTCCATATCATCACATGATTGGATGTAGTTCTTACCTCTATGAATTCCCGTCCTATTTAAACTTTAGATATCTCCAAAACGGATTGTTTCAAGTATACATACTTCATTCCTCACATATGAATTCAAATCTCTAAACTTTAGATAAAATCAAGATTAAAAAACTATTCACAGTACATTTTTGACAAATATGCTTAAAAGCTCAAGAAAACTAAACAGAACAATAGGATCGATAATCCTTAAAAGCATGATATAAGCTTAAATCATACCCTCCATCAACAATTTCATCTAGGCACAACAAAATAAGATCCAAGTTTTCAAGTGCTTCCTTCTTTTCCACGTGACCCCTGAAGTAGAAGCAACACATTAATTGTGACGGTAACTTCGTAGTGAAATACAGTAAATACAGAAAGGAAGTTTATAACCAGTAAACAGTAACAAGTGTTAGGACTTAAAGCTAAGACCTAAGGAGAAGGCCAACAGCATCGAAGAATCCCTGAAGAACTGTTGCCAAAATGAGTTCGTTTTCATATTCTCCACCAGTGACAAAAAAATGTAGGTCTTGCACAAACTTGTAAACAACAATATTGCTTTCAAACATCGCTATCTCCGCTGCAGATAAAGAAGAAATGACAAGTTAACACTTAATAGGATATCGAAGTATCAGACTTTTTTAAAACTGCTTAGTGCATACTTTTGGTTTTGTCTTTTTTAACCATCTTAATGCTAACCTTGGTCCTAAGAAGGTAATGGTTCCAAGGTAACATTAAGATGGTGAAAAAAGACTACCAAAAACGCCAATAGGAAAATAGTATCTCTAACTAGAGTTATTACAATTAAAATAGTGACACGTATCTATAAAGCAGAGAGATTAAAAAGCCACAAACAACGGATTACCTTCATTTCGAGCATTGCTCTTTTGAGTTTTGCTAAATACAGCTTTCTCAAAAGATTCCTTTGCACTATTTGTTGGCCACTCATCTGAGTAATACTTGACAGCCACACGTTTCCCCTCGGAATCCAACAGGAGAATATTTTTTATTGAAGGACAGGACTCCTGCATCCAAAATTACGTACAGAGTAAAGGATCATCGCATCGCATGAAAATCCAAAGTATTTGTAGTAATACTACAGATATGCATTTCAGCATCACAATGGTTTTCTATAGCAGTGGCCTAGACATCCAATAGATGATATTGACGAGGAAACATGCAAGAATTATGGCTTTGTTATCAGTAGCCTGGGCAGCCCCAGCAACAGTGAGATACCACTTTAAAATAAGAAAATTCTAATTGTGCATCAAAACCCAAGCCTTTAATCATTCATAATCCTAAATAAGGAATGGGCGCAGATTATCAAATGTGATTTAATAAGTTTGTAATTGAAAAAAAAATGTAGTCCTTTAATCATTCATAATCCTAAATAGAGAGAAAAAGTCATTTTCAACTAAACAAGCAAAGGTCTGTATCCAAGCATATCAGCTGATACACAATAATGCATGGTTACCATGTGTAATGTGCATATGAAATATAAAATACACATAAGAAAACATACAAATATTTGCTTCTAGTTTATGCATAACAATATCAAGTTAGCTGGTTATAGTCCTTGTCTAATAAAGGAAAAGCTTCTTTTTTACCATTGTACCTTGTGAATTAAGTCAAGTTTAACTTCTATGATTTAATTCTATCAAATTGAACTTTAACTTAAGTAAATGGTGAAATTAATACATTTCTCAAAATAAAAAAGAAAGATGTCTAAAAAATAACCAAAAAAGTCACCAATCAAATTTCAATCAGTAAAATATTAAAAAATCCACAAAATTGCTAAACTCAGCTACAAGAATACTCAATCCCAGTCACAAAATCGAACAGCCAACGATACTCAATTGAACACCTAAGTGTCCAAATCCCACCAAACAAACACCCAACACAAGTAGAAGTTGAAGTACAATAAACGGACACCAACAAAAAAAAAATCACATAAACACAACAATAATCAAACTTAGCCACAAATCTTCAAGAGAAATAAAAAAAAAAATCAACTAAAAGAGGGTATTGATTCCATTTTCACCCCATTTGATAAAGTTAAAACTTCCAGGTTAGATTTAAAACACCGTGCTAAGTCAGAGCTAAAAATGAACTTCCCCTTGAATTGATAACAGAGCAACTTTTGCAAGCTTGTATCTAATTTCATTCATTTTTTCATATGAAATTCAAAACTGTACACCCCAGTAAACCAAAATAGAGAGAAACAGAACATGTCAATTGAGAGAGAGAAAAATTGGCAATTTTCCTACTAACAGCATCCTGAACATTGGATCATTCTACCTCCAAAACCAAATATTAGCGCCCAGATGAATGTGTGTGCAAGAACTAGTTTGGAAAAGGATCGGTTACAAATCCGATCTGAAGCTCGAAGTCATCCAATTATAATCTTAATCTCAAAAGTAATGACTACACGTACAATTGCTATGGGATAAAAAGGCAAGAGAATAACTTGCGTTAACATCAAACAAAACCCAAATCAAACATTGTGGGAAAAGAAATGGGGTTCGAATCGGTGAGAAACAAACGTGAAGATCGTAAGATCAAGTTAAAACAACAGCTAAGGAGAGCAGAAGTTCAAGATTACCAATCACAGAAGGGAAATCAAATGAAGGGGAGAAATTACCATCGTTTACAGTAGCAAGCGAGCAGGTTGACGAACCAAATATTTCTGTGTAAAGTGCAAACGAGCTGAAGAGATGCAGAAATGGCTTCGGGTTTGCGCTTATGAGGCGAACTTTTAAGCCCCGATCTCTCTAATAACAAACGCTTCACCTTCAATTTGGATCTTCACTTTTTCTTCTGTAATTACATAAAAACCAATTTTATTTTATTTTCAATTTCATTCTGCAACAATCTTTTATTTTCATGACTATATATATATATATTATTTTTTTAATCATTAATGTTTAGTCTTTAAAATTAAAAATTAAATAAAAAATTAATGTTTGACCCAGAACATAAGTAACTTGCTAAGACATATACCTTCAAATTATGACAAAAATATTGGAAGTTTCAGTATCATTCTGACATCTTATTGAACTGAAAAAAATAAACAATTAATTCAAAAATTTATATGGTCTCTTTTGTAAAGGAATAAACAATTAATATTTATATAATTTTGAAATTTTTAATCAAATATTAAAAAAAATGAGAGATTAAAATAAAAGTTGTGGTTTGGTTGGTGATCTAAAAACATAAATTTGAATACAAGAGTAGTATTTCATGGTTTTAGATATGTATTTGGTGGAATATCTAGAAAATGGATCTCAATTTAATTAATTATTCTAAATGTGTTCGATAAGATTTTTATAAATCATAAAACGAGTTTAGTTACCAACTAAATATTAGGTTGAATATAAAGTATTATTAATTAATTTATTAACCTATTTTATGTTATAATTTTTTGTATCATTTTTATTTTACAATATCATATAATTTATAATATCATATATTATATTATACATATATAAATTTAACAAAAATTAATTGAGTTTATAACATGAAATATTGTATTTATTGTCAAATCGAGCATAACTCAATTGACATAAGGTTGTGCCCTTAACTAAGAGATCATGGGTTCAATTTCCGCCTTAATTCAAATACTTTTGCAACAAAAAAAATACCAAATATGCCCTTTTGAAAAATAATAGTGTTTGATTAGATCAAGTCGGGTAGGCGGTGTTTGAGTTTTGAGCTCGTGTAATATCAAACATGCCCTTTTAAGAAAATAATAGTGTTTGATTAGATCAGGTCTGATAGGTGGTGTTTGAGTTTTGAGCTCATGTGACCTGCGAGAGAAGAGCGTCGGTGTGATGTTATGTCCAACAAGCTCTTATTCTCAAGTTAATACCTAGATCAAGGTAGCGTGGAGCTGAGCACGAGTAAGATTTCATATCTTTATTAGGGGTTGGGCTTCTGTATTTATACCACTCATCCCCGACATGGGTGTCAGACTCGTACGATGGGATTACTTCAGGGTGGTCGACTGCTTTCCTCGGCTCGATTTTCGGAGTTGGTGTAGAATCATCCCGCAACAGATTAAAAATATTTTAAGTTTTAATTATCATTTCGATCATAAACTTTCAAAATGTCTAGTTTTGTCCTTAAAATTCAGGGGGTGTTTGGAGCACCGTGGAGTTGGGTGGCCTAACGTTTGACCCACCAATTTATTAACTCCCACCAATTTATTAACTCCAAGGTAAATAAAATCACTTTATTCACTTCAATAGTATTTAATATTCACAAACTATTTTAACTCAAAAGCTAGTAACTCATTCAGTGCCCCGACCCCTTAAAATTTGTTGCATGTTTGGTTTTTGAACTTTCAAAATGTTTGTCTTAGTCCATGAACTATGAGTTTGGTGCATATATTAACATATTAATGTGCGAGTATATATTCAAATTGCATATATTAGAGCAAACAAATATTTGGTGGGGACAAAATAATATATTAGAGAGAATAATTGATGTTTTAAAGTTGAGGAACTAAAATAGACACTTTCAAAGTACTATAAATTGTTGGATTGATTGGATAAACAACAATTAGGCAAATATAACAAAATTTAAAACATTTTACAAATATGACAAAAAAAAAAAAAAAAAAAAAAAACTAACGTGATAGACTACTATTAGCGATAGACTATATCAGTGATAAAAATTACCATATTTGTAGTTATTTTTAAAAAAAGTGATATTTTTAAGTATTTTACTCTAGACATCTTTTACAATTTTTCTAAATTGTTTTAGAAACATGAAATTTAAATGTAAAAAGAAAAAGAAAAAACCATTTTAGACTCTGTATTTAAGACTCATTAGAACTTTCAAATGTCAAATTTAGTTCCTCTACTTTTCATAAATCTTAGAATTTTTTGTTTTATATATATATATAATAGATACATAAGTCTTAGGATTAGTCCTTATTCTTAGTTTTCAAAGTAATATTTATTTTTATATATAAAAAAACATCACAAACCAACCAGAGCCTAAGATGGTATGGACAAATCCAATATCATTATTAACGGTTGAGTTGAGACTTTCACAAAACTAAATAAAATGAGAGATCCACGAATCATCTCAATCTAACTACAAAACAGTAAATTCAACTACAATACGGCCACCTACAGAGTTAAAAACCTCACAATAAAAAAAACAATCACAATTCTTCATTAAACCCCAGATAATAATTATCTTTCAAACTGCAAAACTGAACTGAATCAACGCGTAATGTATGAAGAGACAACCACGGGATCTCGACTTAGGACAACATGCACGAAAATGAAGAGCAACATTGGATGAATGTTGGAATGTTTGGTTCCTGATCAACAGTCATGTTGACTGCTAATAGAAACTTTCCGGCTCAGTAGCTGATGAACATCAAGCTTATTGATCTTGGAAGCGAGTATGAAGTCATTTTCGGTCAGTCCACCTGCCCAAAAGCTAATTATGTCAAAACGATCTTCCAAATATTGAGCCAATATCACATGGATCCAAGTAAGAATAGACTTGAACAACTCAGGGGAAAAAAACCAGGATACAAGCTAGATGAAGATACCATCTAATCGGAGACGAACAAAATGTTGACTCGAGCCCTTAGATTTTAACATATTTCCTTAGACAAGATTTGAAGATTGATACTAAAAGCTTGCACGACTACACGAAAATTAAGCAGAACAACATTTTACTTCAATATGACTAAGATGTTCCTGCAGCTCCTTGTTAGCTAAAGAACAGTTATAAAGGTGTTCCCCTCTTCCTCGTACCATATTGTTCCAATTCAGGGGTTTTCACCTATTTTTTTGTTTTGCCTTGCCTTAATAAAATTTATAATACACATGTCCACATTATTTTCAAGACTAAGACTCGTACAGAGTAAAGAATATTGTTGCAATGTACAGGAATTAGTAATAAAATTTAAGAAAGAAGGTCCAACTTCACATTCAAATGGTCTTTTACACAGTTTAAAACAGGCCATTAAAATTATGAGTGAAACAAATAAGTCTAAGTTTAATGTTTAGGGGAATTTTGTTTAATGCTACATAAACAAGAAATCTTACCTACTGCATGTGTCCAGATCTCAATTGTAACATTGTTCCATCCAACTAGATGAAGATCAGGGTGATGGCCTGCATTGAATTATAGAACTCAGATTTAGAGCTCACTAGAAATGGAATCGTGGTGATTCATGAAAATAGAAACCGAGTGCATCATATATTTGGTAAATGGAAAGCAAGATACCCTCTGCTTCTGCAACTTCAGCTATAAGTTGAAACAACTCCATTCCTTTAAGAAAACTCTTCACCTTCAATGATCGGCTCAACTTTAGCTTACCATCTTCATTTATAAGGTTCCACTCAGGCAGCTTTACAAAAAAAAAAAAAAAAAACAGTAGCCAAAAATAAATGAAATGCATGAGATGATAGTTTTAACAAACAGAGACGGATATCACATACCTCCCGAATCAAACCTTTTGCTGCATCCTCGGTCATTGGTCGCAAATCATTTGAGTTGCAAGGAACACATTTCTTGGCCGTCAAATCTGGCACATTTAAAATGGTCAATTATGTCACATAAGCAATGATGTATAACCAAATTACAATACTGGAACGACTGGTCCATAAAAAGGGAAAATTAAGCCGGCACCTCCCCAAAGTCTTGGTCATAATGAAATCATAGGCTCATAGCCAACAACAAAACAAACAAAGGTTTGACACAGAGAGCTAAGCAGAGACTGGAGGATCATCTTCAGAATTCCTTCTTTTCAAAACTTGCTAAATAATTGAGTTAGTAGATTAAAAATTAAAACAGAAACACCAGTCAGGAGCACTTATCAATCCCAAATGATCAATCGACTCCAAATAAACGTGAAGCCAGAGACTAAGAGATTAATATTATCTCATGAAATTGTTTTCCATTCAGAGCTTTTCAAGTCCAGAGAACGGACGTGAAAAACATTTTCCATAAATCAAATTGGCAAAACAAACAGCATGTTGTAGACATGGGACAGGGAGGAGGCTGCCATAAGAAGAGATCCTACAGGTTCCCTGACAGTAGAAGATATGCCCTGGTTGGGGATTAGTCATCAACCAGAAAAATCTCATGCATAAATAAAAAAGAAGGTTGAATTGACACTTGTAATAGCTGCTTAACAAATTTTAAAGTGCTCAAAGGCCAACACGCACCTTCGCCAGTACAAAGCATTCTAAATCCAGAAAGTGGTTTCCTACTTGATGATAAGCCCACATGCTCCCAACATATCCCAGTAATTCGAGAAATTGGACTGTACATACACAAATTACCTCTGTCTGAATCTAAAACGAAACCCATACTAGCGAAACTTCAATATTGTATTTCTATTTATACAAACATCACAGAAAGTAGCTTCATTAATGATGAAACATGACACATAAATGCAGCAGATCATAGAGCAAACAAATTCACTCGGAGAAGGTTGCACACAACAGTATTTGAACGCTTGATCCATCAAAGAGCCTTCTATCCATCACAACATAAATACCCTTTCAACTGTAATTTTTGGATCAATTTTTGATTTTCCAACACATGCATGAACAACAAACATATAACTACGTACTTACGTAGGCCAAACAAAACAATTAGATTATTCATTCTTGATTTCAACACAAAATTAATAGAATCGAAGATCGACCCACATCTCAAATCAGCGTTTCTCAACCGCGATTGCTCATTTACAGATGCATCAAGCAAATGGGCGAGTCAGTCATATAATCAAACACCTAGCATGCAATACATTATACGCTAAAAATTCCATTGACAGAAATCTGTTTCCTCTCGACTTAGAGATAAAATGATAAGCAAAAGATGAATTTGAAATGGGAGAAACGAATTACCGTCCATTTGGTCGACGGATCGTGTGAAACAGCGACGAAAATGGAACCTGCAAATTCTGAAATTAGTAAGAAATCAGCAGTGGGTGGATTTGGATTTGGATTTGGATTTGGATTTGGATTTGGGTTAGATGATTGTGAAACGACCTTGGTTTTGAAAATCAAGCGTAGCGGAGAGTGGGAAAACAGGGTCATTGGGAAGTTAGCCGCTCAGCACTTACAACTTCCAACTGAACACGTGCGCCGATCACCGTCAAAAGTTGAATTGATAACCGCGGGGATAACTTTGGGAACTTTCCAAAGGAAATAACAAAAAATAATCCATTTTTACGCTTAATTATATTAGTTTTTAACCTAGACTTTCAAATTCTATCCCCAAAAAAAAAAAAAAAAAAAAAAAAAAAAAAAAAAAAAAAAAAAAAAAAAAAAACTTTTAACCTTTAAAAGTTAATATTTCACTAATATTCTTGATTGCTCTATTTATTTGGGTGTATTAATGTACTTTTCAATTATGATGAATGAGTGGTGAACACGAGAACAAAATATTTTTTTGTTCAGAGGACGAGAGACAAAGAGAGAGGCGGGTTATGATTATGAATTTTGAGAGCTTTGAGCTTATTTGGTTAAATTGTTGCTAAGACATTTTAAATGCTAATAAACTTAAACCATACGAGATTGATCAAGTTTAACGAGTTAATCAACAAAATCAACCTTAAGATGTAGGTGAGGAAATATTAAGAAAAATGTTATTAACAAAATCAAGTCAATCACATGAAGAATTCATAATGAAACAAAAGTCATCTTCAAGCTTCAACATAAGAATTTGGTCAAACTCTTAAAGAATAGGGGTGTTCAAAAAATATAATAACCGGAAAACTTGAAAGCAAATTGTAAGGGTTGAGATGGGTTAAAAAAAATCCATTTGGGTTTGGTTTTCTTTTCTCATTCTAAACTTCACATCTCACTTATTTTGCCACACTCGCATGCATCTCCCACATTATTATGTTGTTGCTGCAGCATACATCTTCAATTGTTGCGGTTGATTTCATCTTTTCGTTTTTTTTTTCTCTCATTTTCTAGTCGACAATCCCCAATTATTCGAGGGTTTAGATTTCATAATTTATGAACTCGGTGACCCAACATGAAAATATCAGGGTTGAGTTGGGCTGGGTTGAACACATGCTTCAATTTTCGAGGTGGTAAAAAAATGTCCTCTAAACTGACTTAACCCAACCTTATACAATCCTACTTGGCGATATTGTGTTGAATGATAAGAAAAACTTTATTAAAAAAAAAAAAAAACGTAAAGAAAAAACTTATGGTTTATGAATATATGAGAAAAAAAAAAACAATAACAAAAAGTAGTATGGAAGTGATATCCAAATATGTAAATAAAAGAATAATAAAATTGAATAACTATTTTCATGAAAGAACCCAAGTTAAATTGCAAATTTAGTTTCAAACTTTAAGATGTGTTATGTAATTGAAGTATAAAAAGTGTTATTAAGTACTCTAACTTTGAATTTTGTATTAATAATTTCTCAATTACTTAATCTAGAACCTTATTTGACACATTCAACAATCACTCTCAAACATAAAATATCAAATTTGTCCTCATTCTATTCAAATATGAAAATACCAATTTATCCTTCTATTTAAGAAAAAAATGTAAACTATAGATGACGGACACGACCCGTCATTGAAACAAATATATATCCCGGTGCGTTGGTTTAGACTACTTTACTCGACGCATGGCGTCGGGTTCATCTTTTTCGATGCATTTTCGCGTCGAAAAATCCCTGAATTTTTGTAGAATACACCAGATGCATGGTGGGAAGGATTTTCTTTCCGGATTTAGGTGATGAATTTTGAAGGTTGAAATTCAAACATTGTTATCTAGGATTATGATAGACTTCAGGGGATATGATCAATGTAAGCAAGAAGAATCCTACCTCGAGCAACATATAAATTTTTGGAAAATGTTTGCCTTGAAGTATTATATGAGAAGATAAATTGGTTAGTCAATAGTTAAATAATGTCTTTTACTTAATGTCATTTTGATAATTTAGCAATTCAAATCAATTTTGAAACCAAACATAAATAATTAAAAATCGCTTATCATTCTATGAAAATCACTTCAACCAAATATGTAAATGATTATATGAAAATCAATTTTACAAAATTAATTATACTGATTCAACCATCACTCTCTTAAATGAGTGACACTACCTTAATTCTAAATAAGCAAAGATTGACTAAGTCAAATAAACTTGCTTAAAAGATTTATTGCACTAATTTTTAACACCTACCCGCATAATCAATTTATGATGAGAAATACATATGATGGTTTGCAAGATATATTTAAAAGTGTAAAATCAAATATTAGTCAAAATCGAGCATATAGTTCAACATGACATAAAGTTATGTCGTATAGCTATACTCTTGATTTTTTTTTTTTTTTTTTTTGAAATACATGTGTGATAAGCTGAAGTAAAATTATGAAATTAAATGATTATAAAAGCTATATAAACCACGTGGAAGACATTTGAATCCTCGAATGCAGAGACTACAATTGAAGAAGAAAAAAAAGTTGAAATAATCGATGAATTTAGATCCAAAATCCAACGATAAGACAAAAAAGAAGGATTTCAACAATGAAGGATTTGAAGAATTGAAGACTACAACCAAGGAATTTCAATTAAGTCCACTGAGAGAAAGAGAACACGGAGAATCATCTAAGAAAAAAATGAAGAATCATGATCAATTTGAATTCTGATTCTGAATCAGATTCAGATCAATGGTCGGGTAATGTTAAGATAGTCCCTTAGTTATGTGTATTATAAAATATAGTTCATTGTCCAATAGAGTTAAAACCCGGCCCGACCTAGTTGGCTCGTTTATAATGTATGGTCTCACAAGGTTTGTTTGACATATTCTGCTAGAATTATCTTTTATGTAATGGATGTATTATTCAGTGTGAATGTGTTTATAGTGGGAGTTTTCTTCCCAAGCCTCTATATATGACTAAGGGTTTCTCCTGCACAACTATCGTATTCTTCTAATTCTTCTATTTTTTTTTTTTTTTTTTGCGATTGGAAAAAAAGGCCCCTTCATTAGCCAACCTTAACCACTAGTTTTTTTTCTTTTGGTTTCAGGTGTTCTGCTATTTTTTGGTAGGATGGATTCCAACTCAAGTTCATCAATCGATTCTGTGGAGGACTCGACCAATCGATTCTCGCAAAGTTTTAGCCCGGGCAACAAAATTTCAGTTGTGAAATTGAATGATGAAAACTTTCTCATATGGAAATTTTTGGTTCTCACTGTCCTAGAAGGATATGATCTAGAAGATTTTCTTGAAGGAGAAGACGATCCACCTCCAAATTTTTTGACTGACCAAGCCAAATCCTCATCTCTTGCGGCATCGACTATAAATCATGGAAACGCCAAGATCTCCTCATCTCCTCCGGGCTTTTTGGCTTAATGTGCGAAGAAATTCTCCACCAAATGCTTCATTGCACCTCTGCCAAAGATATTTGGCATATATTGCAGCAACTTTTCTCTGCTCGAAATTTGGCACAGACAATGAAGTTCAAATCCAAGTTACAAACAATCAAGAAATTGCCAAAATCCAGCAGTGCGTGGATGCTCTTGCTTCTGTCGGTAAGCATGTATCTCGATCACATTATGTACATTCTATCAGGCCGGGTCAGAATATGAGTCAATGATATCAGTCATCTCGAACTGGTTCTCCTACTCTACCAGAAGTCATGTCTCTTCTTCTTATTCAAGAAAACAGAGTTGAGAGCAAACATATTAATAGTGATGGTGATGGTACCCTTCCGTCTGCACATATGGTGACTGATCATGTTCCAAAAGACACTGAGAATACAAAGTTCAATATTGTCAGTTTTCCCTCTTATGCTGGGTCCAATTAGAGGAGGCGTGGTGGTGGACGTGAAAATTATAATCGAGGTGGTGGTCGCTCTGGGCACAATAGGATCAAAGACCAATGTCAGATTTGCACAAAATTTGAGCATACTGCTCCCATTTCTTCAATCCGCTCCCCTCCACGAAATGTACCACAACAGTCAGGTTCATTCTCAAATAATTTTTCTGCTCCTAACACTCACACTCCATATCAACAGATGGCTGCGATGGTTACCACATCTGACTTAAATCTAGACCGCAACTGGTATCCGGACTCCGGTGCCACCAATCATCTAACTCATAAATCAAGTCCATGTAGAAAATGGAGCAGGTCTTGCCAATTCTTAACTATGGGTTTTCTTCTTTTATTTCTCCTTCTAATCCTAAACGTGTTTTTGCCTTGAATAACCTGCTTCATGTTCCTTTTAGTGTGTCTCAATTTTCAAAAGACAATGGTGTTTTTTTTTTAGTTTCACCCAACTCTTTGCTATGTGAAGGACCAAATTACTGGTCAGGTTCTTCTTCGAAGGACTTTTCATGAAGGCTTGTATCGGTTTAATCTTCCAACTCCCTCACCTTCCAAAGTTAAAGAGGTCATACCTTCCTCAGCACATGTTTTTGTTTATGAGTCCACTGTGTCTAGGTCCACTATTTCTACCTTCAAATCTTTAAATTTATGGCATAGACGTCTAAGCCATAAATAATTTTTCTTTATGTGATGCTTGTGGTTTGGAAAAACACCATGCCCTGCTTTTTTCTCACTCTTCCACGATGTATATTGCTTCTTTACAATTGGTTGCTTGTGACTTATGGGGACCCTCATATAAGACATTTCGTTATGGTTTTTGTTATTATTTGAGTTTTGTTGATGCATATAGCCGATATACATGGTACATTTTTTGCAGACTAAATCTGAATCCTTCCAAATCTTTCTATCTTTCTTAAATTCAAGGTCTTAGTTTAGAAAATGTTTGGAAAATCTATTTTGAGGTTACAAACTGATGGGGGAGGGGAATTTCAAACTTTTATTTCGTTTCTCAAAGAAAATGGTATTGGACATCGCATTACGTGCCATATACTTCTCAACAAAATGGGCTAGTTGAGAGAAAACATCGTCATATAATGGATACAGGTCTGACTCTCCTTTCTCAATCTGGTTTACCTCTTGAGTTTTGGGATGAGATCTTTGCCACAACAGGTTATTTGATTAATAGGTTACCGACACCTGTACTTCAAAATTTTAGTCATTTGGAGAAGCTCTTTTGCCTTAAACCCAATTATCCTTCTCTAAGAATTTTTTGGTGTAAATGTTTTCCCTACCTACGACCCTATAATGCTCATAAATTGGCTCTGCGCTCCACACCTTGTGTATTTCTTGGCTATAGTTC
Organism: Herpetospermum pedunculosum; assembly: GCA_028017165.1. Taxonomy (NCBI): domain Eukaryota; kingdom Viridiplantae; phylum Streptophyta; class Magnoliopsida; order Cucurbitales; family Cucurbitaceae; genus Herpetospermum; species Herpetospermum pedunculosum. Next base: position 74,537,960 of record CM051525.1, read on the forward strand.
ATCTCACAAAGGGTATAAATGTCTATCTCCGGACGGTAAAATATTTATCTCTCGACATGTATTATTTGATGAAAACTCTTTTCCCTATTCTCAATTGTTCAAGATGTCTTGCCCGTCATCTCCTCGGGTATATGTGCCTCCAGTTGCATCCATCATATCTCCGTCCCATCAAGTTTCTTCTCTCACCTACTCATCCCTTGTGTTCACATCACCTTCCACAAACTTATCACCTACTCCATCTCCTATATCTCTTGATCATTCTCCATATGCTAATGTGCATCCTTCAAATGTTGTCGTACATGGTTGTGCTAATAGTTCTGAAGCAGAACATGATGCGACTTCAGCAGTACCTCCACCACCTTACTGAGGGTTCCTATCAACTCTCATCCAATGATAACTCGTGGTAAGGGTGAGATTTTTAAACCAAATGTGTTTTTAGTTGATTATGTTCAATCATAACCCTCTAATGTGAAAGAGGCTTTGAAACATGCTCACTGGAGTTGCTATGTAAGAGGAATATGATGCGCTTCTTAAGAATGAAACATGGACTCTTGTGCCCCAACCTTCTAATAAAAAAATCCTTGGTTGTAAATGGGTCTTCAAAATTATGAGGAATTCTGATGGATCGATTTTTAGATATAAAGCACGGCTAGTAGCAAAGGGGTTTCATCAGACTGGTGACCTTGATTATTCGGAGACTTTTAGCCCTGTGGTTAAATCAATCACAATTCACGCCCTGCTTACCTTAGCTCTTGCATATGGCTAAATGATTAGGCAAATTGACATTAATAGTGCATTTTACATGGTTTACTTACAGAGTCTGTTTTTATGGAGCAACCAACAGGTTTCCAAGTCTCAGGCTCCTCTCCTCTTGTGTGCAGTCTTCGTAAAGCTCTATATGGCATTAAACAAGCACCTCCCGCTTGGTATGACAGGTTAAGTTCATTTCTTCACACTTTGGGATTTCATACTTTTAAGGCTGATTCTTCATTATTGGTTCGTTTTTCCTCCACTCAATGTTGTTATGTGTTGGTTTATATTGATGATATCATTGTTATGGGAAATTCTTCGACTGTTATACATCAACTTATTCAATGCTTGCATAGTAAATTTTCTCTTAAAGACTTGGGTAAACTGAGTTACTTTTTAGGCATTGAGGTTTCATATCCTTCTACTGGTGGCATGTTTTTATCACAGACCAAATACATATCTGAGTTGTTGCATCGTACAAAAATGGTGGCATGTTTTTATCACAGACCAAATACATATATGAGTTGTTGCATCGTACAAAAATGGGTGAGGCTAAGTGTATACCTACGCCTATGGTCCGTGGACCATTGATATCAGTTCGCCAATGTGAGACTTTTTCTAATGTACATTTGTACCGCAGTATTGTTGGGGCTTTACAATATGCCACGTTAACACGTCCTGAAATTTCTTATAGTGTTAATGAGGCATGTCAGTTTATACATTCTCCATCACTTTGCACTGACAATTAGTTAAACGGATTTTGCGATATCTGAAGGGTTTTATTGATCATGACTTGCTTCTTACTTGTCCTCGTGAATTAAATTTGTATAGGTTTGCCGATGCTGATTGGGCATCAGGTCCTGATGATCGTAAGTCCACTTCGGGATTCTGTGTCTATTTTGGTGGTAATCTCATTACATGGGGCTCCAAGAAGCAATCTATTATTTCTCGCTCTAGTATAAAGGCATAATATAGGTGTCTTGCTATGGTTGCAGCTGAACTGGTATGACTTCGTCCTCTATTTTTTGATCTGCATATTATTCTACCTAAACCTCTAATCTTGTGGTGTGATAATTTAAGTGCAGTTCACCTGAGTGCTAATCTCATTCTCCATTCCAAGACCAACATGTGGAACTAGACATCTATTTGGTACGAGATCTAGTTCTTCAAAAGAAAATTGTTGTTCAACATCTTCCCGCCACAGAGCAGACGGCTGACATCCTCACCAAACCGTTGTCGGCTTTAGTCGCCTAAAGTACAAGCTCAATGTTCGTGATGCCACTACCATTGGCTTGCTGGGTGTTAAGATAACCCATTAGTTATGTGTATTATAAAATACAGTTCATTGTCCAATAGAGTTAAAGCCCGACCCGACCCAGTTGGCCCGTTATGGTATGTTAGGATTTGTTTGACATATTCTGCTATAATTATTTTTTATGTTATGGATGTATTATTCCGTGTGAGTGTGTTTATAGTAAGAGTTTTCTTCGCAAGCCTCTATATATACGGCGGATAAATTCTCAATCAAATATATCGAAGTTAAGGGTTTCTCCTGCACATCTATCGTATTCTTCTAATTCTTCCTCAAATTCTTAATTGTAAAAGATAAATCAGTGGATGAAGCGGTGAGGGAATACCGAACCTATTTTGATCGAATCTTTATAAAGGCTATCGATAAGTCAAGAGATAGGGAGAAGTGGAATTTTGATGAAATTTTGTTGGAACCAATGCCTGCAAGTCTGATACCAAAGTTAGAAAGAATTAAATCCAAAATTGAAGTAATGGAGCAACACAACAAAAACAACAAGACGAAGAAGCATTCTCTTTGTTCTCAAAATTTGGCTGTGTTAGAGATAGTGTGAAACTTTCGGGGCTCTCGGAGCATTGCAGTGGCTTCGAGAATTGCAGCGCAGTGGCTTCGAGGAAGAACTGCAGCAAAGAACAATGAGAGGATTGTATTAACGAAATTGACGGCTGAAGGAAGAAGTTCAAAGCCATAGGTGTGAGAATTGGTCAACTGATCAACAAAGATTGTTCAAATTCTTTTTTACATTTGTGAGAACCAGTTTTAGCATTACGTAGGTTAACACACACTCCATACCAAGATCAAGAAGGGTCAGGATTACAAAATTGTTCTGCTTTTCTCTTCTTAAGGATGATTACCAGCAGTCCACCGCCAATTTTCTCTAGAAGCCCGTCTTTTTAGTGCTACCGAGATCCTAATTGAGATTATAGGCTTTGTGGAGGAGGACCTCTTACAATACCCTTTTTGTGAGAAATGATCATCTTTTGTAGCACACTTGTTTCTTCAGTTTTTCAAAGTAAAGAGATTCTTGGAAGGAGATTTAGAGCACTAAACAATTCGATGGCTTTCCTTAGGTTATCTCGAATACAACTTCTGGTGATTATCACTTCTATCCAGAGACATATTTACCATGGGCCCGGGGGCTCGAGCCCCCTCAACTTTGATACAAAACTTGTTTTGTATATAATTTAGAGAAATTGTTTGAAAAGCCAACCCTTGCCTTGGTGCTAAATGAGTGTCTAGAGTCGTGGTTCAATTCACAGCAAAAAAAAAAAAAAAAAAAAAAAAAAAAAAAAAAAAAAAAAAAAAAAAAAATTATATTTATTGCTTATCTACTAATGTAACCTTAAAATTTTAAAACATTCGAAAGTCAGAATTAAATTTGTAATTTTGAAAGTTGATAACCTAAGTAACACAAATAATAGACACAACTCTCTTCAGAAACCAAATTTGTAATTTTATCTATAAATTAATATATATATATATAATTACGAAAAATCATAATTCTTTTTTAGTATATCAAATACGAGATAAGGATTGACCTCCGATCTCAAGAGAGGTAATACATGTCATTACTGTCGAATTATGCTAATTTGACACGAAAATCATAATCAAACTATTAAGATTGTTATTACTTATAATTAATATCACACTCTCAAAACTTTCAACTTAATCCATTACCATCCTAACCAGATGGGCATCTCTACCAAAGAGAGAAAATGGGTGAAATCCGAGAGAGAGAGAGTTGGAGAGAAAAGAGAGAGAAAAAATACACCTCCCATTTTAATGTTTACTAAACACCAAACTAATAGAAAATATCTATTTTAATCTTTATTGAAAATACATGAACTGAACTAAAATTGAACATTTGAAAGTACGAGACTAATATGAAACAAATTAGGGTTTAGGGTTTAAATTAAGATTTTGATGTGATTTGTTATTTTTTTAAAGATTTATTAGAAACAAATTTTAAAAGTTAAATGATTTTTTTTTTTTAAAAAAAGGTAGGGTTGAAGTTGTGGGGGTGTTTGTAGCTATGTCAATTGTCAAGTAAGTCGGATCCAAGGAGCTGACCTGAGGGCTGAGAGTTAGGATACGATTCGAGCCACAGCGAAAAAGTGGGTCGCGTCCCATTAACGCAACCGAGGAATTCCGTCGCTTCATTCTCGCCTCTGCAGCTTATTATAGGAAAAATATTGAACTCTTGTTCTACTAACTGCTAGCTCCATCCTCGAAACAATGGTAATTTTCCTGTTTTCGATTTATCTATATTGTGTTCAAATCCTGCAGTTTGCGATGTAATATTTTCTTTTCATTCATCCAATGTCAATCTGGGTCTCTCCGTTTTGCTTCAGCCAACATTTCTTCTCTTCATAACCAGGGTTTTGGCTTTGCTTTTATCCAGACGCGTTTTCTTGCGTTTCTCCCCATAGTAATTTTATTTGCACGTATAAGAATTCTTCACTATGCGGATGCCCTAGATTAAATTAGATTTCAATTTCCAGTTGAAATACGTGAACTATATCTATAAACAAGCTCACTTGTGAGCTTGAAAAATTTGAAGTGGAATTCAATATTAATTGGGGAGAAAATGACTTTGGGGGAGGAAAAACTTATTTTGATGGATTATGGTAAACCAATACTTTAACAATAGACAAGCTCATTCGCACGCTACACATAGAGTACTTAGTGGTTTTCGGTTTTGAAAAAACCCATTTGATAGATTTATGTTCTCGCTGCAATTTGTGCCAAATGAAGTGATATAGGATGTTTTATCTATATCTCATTACAGGGTGACAGTGAAAAAGGTTTTTTATTTTATGAATGAGTGGCAACTTTACTTCTTGTTGTCAAGAAAAGTCACTAAAATAGAGAGAAAAAGATCTCTTTTAGTTAGTTTTTACCCCAGCATTTTTATATTGAACCATCGAAAGGTTATTGATAATTTAATCATTGTCCTTTTTTTCACAATATTCATTGGTATTATTAATATTATTATTAATCACTCTATTTCCCCGTCTCCCTCTCAATTTTTGGCTCCAATTCCTCATAGAGGATTAATAAAAATCTTTTATTTACTACCATACCAATTGATTTCAATCTTATGAGTTTGATTACTTAGCTTGGCAAGGCAAGATTGGCTGCCTATTTGATCAAAGTAGCAAGTACCCATGACTTCCAATTATACTTGGCATCAGATAAACTCTGTCTTTCCTTCTCGTGCCATTTTCTTATCTCTGTTGTAGTTTTAAATGAAATACTTGACCCTTATGTAGGATGATCCTGAACTAGAAGCAATCAGGAAGAGAAGAATGCAGGAACTCATGGCCCAGCGTGGCATGGTAAGCTGTAATCTTTTTGGTTGTGTGCGTAGCAACTGCTTACATTTTACTTTATCGCGCCTCACGGACATCTCTACTGACTTCTAATGATGATTAGGGAAGCGGCGGAAGCCAAAATAATCCTGAACAACAGAAGGCCCAGGAAGAAGCTAGGGGGTTCTCAATTTTATTTTCCTTATTTTGTTGTTTTTTAGTTATCACTTTTATTATTCAACTCCTGCTATAATATGCATATGATAACAATTACTTTCACTTTCAGTGAAGCAGAGGAACGCAGACAAATGATGCTCAGTCAGATTCTGTCAATGCAAGCGAGAGAAAGACGTAAGTTGAAACAGAAAAGTTATTTTCAAAGTACTTTATTGCAATTTATTCTTCAACTGTGGAGTAAGATAGTTTCTTCTATCTATGTGATCTGTACGATCTCTTGTTGTCTTAAGATGGATTTTTTCCTTGCTGTTTTTGGTTTGAAATTATGGACCCAATTCACATAATGAGTTAATCATGAAATTAATGTAATTTTATGTTGGTGATATTATTAGTATGTAGTTGAATGTTGTATTTTTTCCTTGTTTACGAGTGAGAAAGAGCTCTGTTATTTCCCTTCATTTTTAACACGACGGTTTGAGGTTTGTTGTCATCTTCCTTGTCCTCTTGCAGGATTTGGAGACATGGTCTCATAGCCTTTTCGTGCCCTCCTTAAATACAATTATTTCTTATTTGAAAGGGGAACATAAATAGTATTGATTTCTGGATTTGGCTGTGATTGGAATTCTGTTTACTGTATAAGTACACAAGAAGATTAAGATGTTCACATGGACACTAATGTTGGCATCAAAATGATAAAAAGGTTCCAGAAAACCCACTAATGCACTCGTTCTTATGCCAATGAAGTTAGAAATGTTGGCAAAACATTTCCCAAACTTTTGCTCTAGTTGGGTCTGTCAGTTATTTAGGAGAAAGTCGGAGAAACCTTTGTTGGCCATGGTTTTAAGAGTGCAAAAGTTTTCTTGTCTTATGCAACCAAGGCCATCCTATAAGCACTATGACTGAGGAGAGAAACCAAAGAATTTTTAATGAGAAGTGGTGTATGGAGTGGTATGAAGCTTTGGTCATATCCAAGTTTATCGTTAGTTCGGTCTAGATGTATGTTGGTAAGGTCCATGGACTTGGCTTGGAGGTGCTCATCCCCTCCTACTTTTCACTGCGTTAGTGAAACATTTTGTTTTCTATGAAAAAAAATGGAGTGTAAGTTTGATATGATATTAAATGTGTAAAATGAAAATGTGAAATATGTTGTTTTTTTAATACTATGATCATATAATTGCTGTTCATTGTTTCACACCTATATTTTGAGGCATTATCTCCATTTGTTTAAGTTTACATTTTTTAGTTGTTTGTAACTTTTACATTTGTTTCGATTGTTGAGATTTGTACGTGAGCATATGATATTAATATTTAGTTAGGTTTTATTTATTTATATTTTAAGTAATTAAAAAAAAAGTAATAAATCACTTTCGCAAAAAGGGATGATAGAGAACAAAAATAAAGGAGAGATCATAAGAAAATTCCGGCCAAAAGCCACAAAAGGAGTCTGAATTAGAATAAAAAAAGAAAAAGAAAAAAAATCCTCCATTTGTTAGCAATTAAAGATAAGTGATAATCACCAGAAGTTGTATTCGAGATAACCTAAAGAAAGTCATCGAAGTGTTTAGTGCTCTAAATCTCCTTCCAAGAATCCTCTTCACTTTGAAAAACTGAAGAAACAAGTTTGCTAAAAAAGATGATCCTTTCTCCCAAAAAGGGTATTGTAAGAGGTCCTCCTCCACATAGCCTACAATCTCAATTAGGAACTCGTAATTGAGATGGGCTTGGTAGCACTAAAAAGGTGGGCTTCTAGAGAAAATTAGTGGTGGACTGCTGGTAATCGTCCTTAAGAAGAGAAAAGCAGAACAATCTTTGGAATGCTGACCTTCTTGAGCTTGGTATGGAGAGTGTGGAGGGAGTGGGTGTTAACCTACGTAAATGATAGCGAAAACTGGTTCTCACAAAAACACTCTCAAAAGGTCAAGAGACCAACGGAAACTATCCCGAGTCCTTAGAATGGACTCGCAATCTGTATTACTCAACCTTAGCATGCATTGTAGATAGTATCTTTACACTTAAACCCACATTGATTCCCCCACCCTGAAAGAGAGTAAAAAATATTCTCCGAATTGGATTTGAATCTCCTTGATTCAGTTTAAGGAAGAATCTCATTGCATATTTCAATTTTGAGGCTGAACTAACTTGGGCATTCTTCATTATCGACTTTTTTGTTAGAGTTTTTATGTTGGTTGTAGATTACATTTTCTTTTTTCTCAGTGGTTATTGGATATTCTCTTTTACATGGATATCATCTAGTGAGATCAGTTGTGAATCGTGATGCATGCTTGAGTTTTTGGACGTATGTGGTTGCAAAAAAAGAAAATGTTTCAAATGATTTTCATGATTCTTTAGATGAAATGGATACCTTTTGTCTATTTCGATTCACAATTCTTTTGTATGTTTATTTCTCAATTGAAGTTGAATACCTACCTAGCGTACTTTTTGCTACCTTGCTTGTAAATGTCGAGTAAATTTTTTATTTTAGCAATGATGCCCTTGATTATACAAACATTATTCACGGTAAAATCTCTTATGGAGGCTTTAGTTGGGGTGGCAGACCCTTTGAAAAAAGACTTGTCCTTAGTAATTTGGAAAGATGCTTATCCCAAGAAAATTAAAATTTTTCTTTGGGAATTAAGTCTTGGTGCAGTTAACACGGCGGATAGGCTTCAAAGGCGTATGCCTTATTTCTACTTTTCTCCTTCTTGATGCTGTGTGCTTCAAATGCTGAGACACCTGGTCATCTGTTTGCTCATTGCTCATTTGCATCCCGATTTTGGGTTTTTATTCTGGAAGCCTTTCATTGGTCTTTTCCATTGCCACATGACATTTATGATCTGCTCTCCGCTGTACTGGTGGGTAACCCATTTGTGGGAACGAAGAAAACATTATGGCTTGCATTTATCAGAACATTCTTTTGGTTTCTTTGGAGGGAACGAAATGCACGGACTTTTCGGGACATTTCTACCACTTTTGATCGCTTTTTAGATTCAATTATTTGTTATGCTCTCCTGATTTGTAAAGGATATGCACCTTTTTCTCATTATAGTTTATCCTCCTTATCCTCCAATTGGAGAATTTTTATGTAATTCACCTATAGGTGCTCGGAGTTTACTCTCCTTTTCATTTATCAATGAAATTGTTTCCCTTCTCAAAAAAGTATAAAGATTTAGATGGAGAATGGATATTTTTTTGTTGAATGTTGGTGTTACTAGATCTAATTGTGCCTCGAGCCTTATTTTGGGGAAATTAGTTGGCATTTTTGTCAAACTGTGCTTTGCTATTAGCTGGCATGGCGGTGGAACGGGCAAATTATGCCCCAGCCCCAGTTAGTCATTATTGCATTTAGGTTACTGGCTATTTTGCCCTATTCATATGCATTTTTCCCCCCTGTGCTTTTATGCAGTTTCTAGAATCGCATTGGTTAAACCTGAGAAAGCGAGAGGTGTCGAAGATGTTATACTGAGAGCTGCACAGATGGGCCAAATTGTAGAGAAGGTACAGTAGTATAGGTTTTATCTGGCAAAATTGTTGCACCTATATTTACTTTAGATTATGATAAACATCAGTATGAATGAAACCATGGATTTTACCATTGATTTTCAGGTCTCAGAAGAGAAGCTTATAACATTGCTTGAACAGATCAACAACCAGACCACAAAACAGACGAAAGTCACTGTGAGTTTTCATCGCTTACTTTATGGCCATGGGTGCCTGCTGAATTATGATATGTTCTTGCCCTGACAGTCGTCGTATATTTTCATTATTCTTCAGATACAAAGGCGTCGAAGCGTTCTTGAGGATGACAATTAGCAAGTGATATGAATTGCACACCTTATATGATATATGCATATACCAGCAGTCTTGGTTGTATGTTTACTGCTTGTGCGATACAATATCTACCTTTTTCTCTATTTACTCTGCTGCTACTTTATCATGATCCCCCCATAATCTCACCTCAGAATGCAAGAGCTCCTCGGAGTTAGCTGGTATTACACCATTGTCGCGGTCGAAATTCTCCAAACTATTAAGCTTTATGACAGAGTTTCGACTTTGAATTATGATTTTGCTTTCTACTTTGTGATTGTTGAGAGGAATTGAATTTCCTTCAATTCTGGGTGTACTTTAATCTAGAGATGATCTGTCACTGTCTGATGCAATCCACACATATTTGGAACCACTGAATATAGCTCTTGATAAAGGGTTGATTTGGCTTGCTGTTTACAAGTTCAAATGATGAAAGTGCATTTAATAACCATCTTCTGTTTTGATATAAATGTGGAAGTTAACAAGTACAAGACCATAGGAACAAGAAAACTGGAAAAGAAGTCTACTTTCCTTTGAGGAAACACAGATGTAACAAATGTTTAGTACTTTAGTTTGGCCCATTATTTAAATGAGAGCATTTCCTCTTGTCTCTTTGTTATGAGTTTCTTTTTTTTTTTTTTTAAATTTTTTTGTGATGTGATGTGTTTATTTTGATAATACCAAGTCACATTCAATCCATTTATGATTTTGATGTTGAAACTTTTGATTGAAAGCATGGATATGGATCTCTGTAGACAAAAGATAAGGTGTTGGAAAAGGATACTGAAAAAGATTCATCACAAAAGAATGATATAAACTGATTTCCATGTCAAGTATTCCTATCAATTTCACAATAAAGGAGAATATAATATATATATATACATATTACAATCATTTTGTTATTTTATAATGCAAATGTAATCTATGTGGTTTCTAATTTTTTTGTCCAAAATATGTTGGTTATGGAATTCAAACCTTTGACTTTAGGTTGATGATACATCTTTTATGTCAGTTGAGCTATACCTTTGTTAATTGTTAATAATGATAGCCACAAAATGTCTTTTAATGTTGTATTTGTTTTTTTCTTTCTTTTAACTTCGATTGTCTTCACCAATTAAGGAAGAAACTTATATGAATTCAAAATTTTGATGTTATAAACTCTAATCTTACATTTTGAAAATCTAATTTGAAGAAGGTATAGGCTTACATGAACAAAGTGACAGTGGGTCATAATGTTGGATTTTATTGTTGATTATTGATAGTGTATTTAATACAAAGGTAAAATGGGACAAGAAAAACATGCCTCATGAATACTTTAAAAAAGTTAAAACTATATTTGAAAGTTGGGACATATGGATAAAATTTACATAATAGGCACAATTTGTAAATACTCCAAAAATAAAATATTATGTTTTTGTTTTCTCTTTCTTTAATAACAGTACAATTGAAGGTTCATATATTCAACTCCAAAAGTGATTTTTAAATCATTAAAGCTTTACAAGTTGATTCCCAGTGGATGAAATTGACTTTCGTTCTTATAAATCAAACAATTAGTTTTTTTTTTTTTTTTTTTTTTTTTTTTTTTTTTTTTTTTTTTTAATATTTGATCAATTTTTATATGTTGATGGAGAGTTTAGATTTTCTTTTTTTCGAGTGGGATGGAGATGAGACCATTAACTATGTCCAAATTGACGATCAAAAGAGTTATTTTTTTTTTTTTTTTTTTGAAAGACAAAAAAGAGTTATTTATGGATTCAATGTATCTCATTCTCTCCTATTGACTTTTTACTCGTTGAAATTTATACATTATTTTCATAAAAAATGTATTAAAATCTAGAAACAGACAAATAAATAATTATTTTAATCTATCATGAGTGTGTCTATAGTATATTTAAATTAATAAAATTTAATAAAAATGATGCTTACATATGCATACAATAGAATCACAAAGTAAGATACTTAAATTTGAATAGAGTTTCTTAAAAAAATGAATCTTAATATCTTATTATTTATTTACCAAACAATTTTGTTTTTTTAACTCAATAGCATAGCAAGAGCAACGTATTTTTTTTTTTTTTTTTTTTTTTTTTTTTTTTTTTTTTTTTTTTTTACATTGGGGTGGAGGGATTCGAACCACAGACCTTTTGGTCATAAACACATACATGTGCCAGCTGAGTCATGCTCGCTTTGGCACGTACTTGTTTTTCTTAAATATATTTATATATACATATTGATTTCGAATAATTTTTGGTTGAGAGCATATGCTTATAATACTATACATTGAGTTGAAAACTTTTTGTTTAAAAAAAAAAAAAAAAAAAAAAAAAAAAAGAATAAAACTGGTGAAATATATCTCTGGCTTATATTGTATTCAGCTACTTATATAATTGTTGAATAAAAACAAAAAGAAGGGGAGAAAGGAGAAGGAAATTGGATTCCCAATCACACATCGTCTTCTCTTCACAGGTTGGGCGATCGATTGTGAATGATCAATGCTCGGTCTCTTGCAAATGGCCCGTGAAATGGGTTTGTTCTTATTCATCTTCTCCTTTATCGGATCGTATCATCTTCATCATTAATCCTTCGTCTTCCTCTGTCTTCGTTCGCTGTTCGTATGATCTTAATTGGCTCTGTAATGTAATTATGCAACTGGGTTTCCCCCATTTGAAGGATTTCAGTTTCTGGGTACCAAGCCAACCAAGAAAACTTCTCACTTTCTCCGTTTGACTTGAAATTTCATTCCTCAAATTCGTTGCAATTCTTCTGTTTCTTCTGAAACTCGAAGGTCAATCATCGCCATATCCGAATGGAGAAAGAGCCTCTTCTTCCGTATATGAGTCCTAGAGGGAAACCGCTTTTTCCTCCTCAATTATTCCCACTCCCTGAAAACGATGAAATTACTCTGCCTATGACGCCCACGGAGTTCAAAGACCGCCTGATCTTTGGCCCTTCGTCGTCCCCGCAAGACGCTTCTCCTATATTTGACGCCTTGACGCTATCTATTTCTACCGCCAGACCCTCTGGTTCATCTTCTCTGCAGGACCCATCTACCCCTTTCGACCCCAAATCCCAATCGCAGTCTCCTATGGCGTGGCTTGTGGATTCCAATTCAGCATGGCCCAAAAGCAACCTCCACCGCTCCAAAACCGCACCTGCCATGGCGGTCATCAACGATGTCACCCATTCGCAGGAGCCCAAGCCACAATTTGGTAAACAGTCTATTATCCGCCAAGCTGTTGTTCTTCTTATTATTTACTTGTCCTTGGGCGTGGTTATCTATTGGATTAATCGTGATAATTTTTCGGCTAACGAGACTCATCCTGTAGTCGATGCATTGTACTTTTGCATTGTGACGATGTGCACAATTGGGTATGGAGATATTACGCCAAATAGCGCGGCGACGAAGCTGTTCTCAGTGTTGTTTGTGTTGGTGGGATTTGGGTTTATTGATATATTGCTCTCTGGAATGGTCAGTTATGTGCTTGATTTGCAGGAGAGTTATTTGTTAAGGAATGTAAAAGGGGGGTTGCAGAAAGAGTCTGGGAAATCTTATATAATTGATGTGAAGAAGGGAAGAATGAGGATTAGAATGAAAGTGGCATTGGCCTTAGGTGTTGTGATACTTTGTATAGGAGTTGGCATGGGTTTTATGCATTTTGTTGAGGACCTGGGTTGGTTGGATTCATTTTATCTTTCGGTCATGTCTGTTACGACGGTTGGATATGGTGATCAGGCATTCAACTCCATGACTGGTCGTATTTTTGCTTCAATCTGGTTGCTTGTATCGACCCTAGCTGTTGCTCGGGCATTTCTTTATTTAGCCGAGGCAAGAGTAGATAAGCGGCATAGGATGATGGCAAAATGGATACTTGGTCAGGATATGACCGTCTCTGAGTTTCTTGCTGCTGATACTGACAACAACGGCTGTGTGAGGTATGCATTAACAATAAGATTTTTCATTCAATCCCATTTAGAGAAGTAGCTTGGAAAATTTGATTGGATGTTACTGACTCTGACTGCTGAGAAATCTTAATTGTATGGTTTCATGAACATGCATGAGTATTTTTTGCATCATTTTTTTTGTAATTGCCTACCTTCAGGTGTGTTATGATATGAAGAGCCATTGGATTCGAAAATGATCATGTCTTAAATGTTCATTCATTTATCTCTCTTATGGCTATGAATCTATGAATGATTCTGTTTGTCTTTCTACTTTTTTAATGTCCGACTCGACTTCTATTTGACCTGTTTATTGATAGAGTCTGATATCATTTATCAACAAAGTTACAGCCTAGGGAATAATTCAAGAGCTTCCTGTCTCTCCCATGGACAACCAACTAACTTACAAAAGCATACTCCGTATTCGTCTTTCTCCCTATTAGTATCCCTACCTACAACCATTACGTCAGCTCAAAATCTACTTACACTAGTAGGTCCCTCCGGCTCCCCCTAACGAATTATATTCAATCCCACTCTCTTTCCTCGCTCGCTTCCTCTTGTAGATGTTTCTAATATGAATCTTTAAGCAACTATATATGAATCTTTTAGATGGAAAGAAATTTGTAGGATTTTCATTTTAATACTTCTACTAGGTGCATCCTTCCACTCTCTTCCGCAAGAAGTGTTTTTTTTTGTTTTTTTTTTTTTTTTTTTTTTTATAAGAAACGGTAACCATTCATTGATATAATGAAGAAAAAGGAGGATAGACTCTATCCCTCCAGATCAAGATACAAACCAAAACAAATCTTAAGAACCAAAGGAACACAGATAAGGATGATCCAAATCGGCGAAATACATACTCGCCAAGACAAAACTAAAGAAAGAAAGATGAAGAAATCCTAAAAACCATCAGATTGGCGGAGCTTCGAAAGGGAAAAACTTCTTTTGGAGATAATTTTCTATCCAAATCGATCGTCGAGAGAAAGATTTGGATGAAAAATTATCGCACAATTCAAACTCAGCTGTGTCACCTTCCATATGATTAAAGTCACTATTAAGAGATCTATTATGTGGAGAACGAGAGCTTCTAACAAACCAAAAAGTGCTGATCAATTAGGCTTGTTCGACCCTCTACCCGTAAGCCGATTGTTTGTACATTTTCCGTAATTGATAGTCGAATGGAGATTCATGACTTCTCTGTCCCAATTCCTTTGTTTCTTGGTAGCAGTGGTTTGTCTTTGTTTAGTAGGAAGGGGCATAATGCACATCCCGTATTTGATCAGCCAAGGGAACAAAGAGGATAGATGAGAGGTTGGGTCGTCAGTCAAATCTTCCTCTATTTTGATATCATCAGAGATTCCTTCTATTAAAGGAAGCAAAGATTGATCTGGTGGCTTGGGTGGGTTCTCGATAGCCAGAGGCATGATAGCTAAAGGTTGATCATCACGTTCTATGAGAGGGGGAATATGTTGATCAAAAAAAGTTGAGAGGGATGGAGGAGAATAGGGAGAATGAACTTCTCTTTGGGTATGAGGAGTGCTATCTTGTGAGCAAGGAGAGGATAAAAGGTCGTCCGAAGAAGGATTGTTTTGTTATTAACTCCCAAGTTAACAACTGGAGTGACTTCTTGTAAACTCCATCGATCTCCTTTTTGACTTCTCATACCATCATTGAAATGCTTAGTTTCTTATTAGAAAAGAACAAAAAAAATGAATCTTTTGGATAGTTTTTTTTTTCTTTCTGTTTTCAAGCAATTGGTTGCAATTTTGTTTGGCTGGAATGAGTTTTTACTTCTGTTATATCATGGATGGAGTAAAAGCAAGAGGATGCAGTTTCAGCTTCAATTTTGGGAAGTTTCTGGAAAGTTAATTTAAAAAGGAAGAAGAATTAAAGGATATGATCTTTTCAATTTTGAAATATGAAGTGTGGCTCTGATGCTGTTGGTTTTTATTTTATTCTAATATGTAAAAAGGACTATGATAATCAAAACTCATGTACGTGTAGAGAGGGTGTATTCAAAGACTACGGATTTCACAGAAAGTGTTGGGATATCAGTAGGGAAATAGTAAAAAAATTAGGCCTTAGTAATTAGTTGGTAATTTTTTTAGAATTGAATGGTTATACATGGAGTTGGGGATCAGGAAATAGGCAGATTTGGAAAGATTCTAGATGTCTCGAAGTGCTTAGAACTTCATAAATTCTTGTAACATTACTAGCATATTTCCATTACTTCTGCTTCCCATCAGAAGCACTATACAATTATTGTCATAGGAAATCACTATTTGCTTTTCAGAAGTCAGAAGAACCTAAAGAAAAGATCTTCAATCAGAGAATATATTTTCACCTCCAAACACACATGGGTTGACTTTACCCATTATTATTTCTGCAGCCCCTTTACCAAATAAATCCCTCTCTCTCCCAACAGGGCCCACGACTTTAGCTTAGGGAAACAACAGTTCGACATTAACCACCCAACCCATATCCCTCGACTCCGAAACTGAGGCTTACCTTTCCATCCAAACGCAGAAACACCACATTCCTTCTCTGCCGAGCCAATCTCCCCCCACTGCCTAGAACTCGCCATTTTTTATGAGCCAAAAGTATTTCCATTTGGTTCTTCTGACTTCTGAAAAGCAAATAGTTCATCATTTGATACAAGTTGAAAAATGACAACTGAGGAATCATGATATATTTCTTTCCCTTTGGTCTTTTGATAGGTCCCCAATTATAAATATATATTGTAGGATGAGGGTTAAAGGGGGAGGGTTGGCTGTATGAGCTATTAGAATGTATTCTGTTATGAGGGTGGGTCATTACTCATTAGTTAGTTATTGATGTAAGCAGGGCCGGATAGGAATATAGTTAAAAACTTCAATACGCTAGCTTAAGAGTGAGATTCTTATTTTTTGCATTTTGTATTGGGTCTGGTATTAGAGAGATGGGAATTCTCTAATTCTTCACTGACAATGAACCTATTTGCTTATTAACAATAAAAGAGTTTTATCACCTTCTTCATCTTGATTTAATTCAGATGATGGGTTTCTTCTGTACATGTTTCCAGTGATGTACGTTGTTTGTTGTGCACTCCTACTAAACCTGTTGGAATCTTATTTCATGTCTTAATTTCCATAGAAATGATTTTGGGTGGGTTCACTGAAGTTATTAAGACATAATATCTTGTCTTAACTTTTCTATATCTTCTGGTTTTACTCTGATTGAAACTCTGCAAGATGATGATTTGTCTTGGTTCATCCAAAAGTGTACTTGATTCTTGTTTGAACATGTCTTTCGTTCATTCTGTAATTCAATCTCTAGTTTGGTTTGTGGTACCAGTTTGAGTTCCTTTGTTCAGAATAACTATGTTAGGCTTTCCTTCCCAACTGTCCTGTATTGTTCAATCCCATGTTCTTCTGTCCACTTAAATATCCCCGTCAGGCAGGTTTAGCTGGTACATAAATCGGCTTGTAGCTTATTTGGTACATATATTAACGTTGTCGATCGAGTAATATAATTCATTCATTCCCTTTGCCTTTTGAGTTAAGTTGAGGTGAAAGCATGAATAATTTCCATTTTACAAAAGCTTTGCAAGCTTCTCTTATTGATGCATGACATCAAACAGAAGATCTATACTGGGTGAGCTCACATTGGGTATTTGATGTTATCCATTTGCAGTAGGTCAGAATATGTGATATTCAAGCTGAAGGAGATGGGTAAGGTATCAGAGAAAGATGTCATGCAGATATCTAATAACTTTGATAGGCTAGACACGGGCAAATGTGGGAAGATTACACTGGCTGATCTCTTGGAAAGTCATCACTGACATACAAATACGAGACCATCAACGATACTCGTGTTGCGGATGTTCTGGGAAATTTCACTTTCATGTTGCAGATATATAAATGGAAGTGCATATATATCTGGGGTGTGCAAAGGAAACCCTAAAAGAGAGAGTTTGCATTTCCTAGAACACTTATTTTTGCTCTATTCTTCTGATTCTGTACAAAGTTTTGATAGCATAGGAAGTATTCTTCAATCTATAGAAACTAAAATATAATTGTTTAAACTTGTTGAACTATAATTTGTTTATTGGTTTATATCTTTGTTTGTGAGCATGGGATGTTGCTCTTCAATATAAATGTCCATAGCTGCTTTTATCCTTATCATCTCTTTCTTTTCACACACTCCTTGTGACTCTCTTAATTCAAGCCATTTCCCTTTACTTAACCAAGTAAACTTCTTGTTGAATATATGAAAATTACAAAAACCGTGTCATATGGTTTGTTTGTTTGTATTTTTTACAATTGAGGTGTGAGATTCGAACCTCTGACTTTATGGTCGAGAACATATCTTTATCCCGGTTGTTGAGCTATGCTCAATTTCCCATTCCCCTTTGGACAAAGACTTTTCTACTCAATATAGAATCTAACAATGAATTTCTCTATTTGAACGAACATCAATGTTTAGTAACACACTAAAGTTTATGTTTAACGACCAACTTTCTCTCACTTTTTTTCTTGTCTTGTCATCGATCATACATTCTAGGCATACTCTAATATAAAAAAAAATCAATGTTCATTTTTCTTACTATTTTATGCAAGAACTTTATCTTCTTCATAGAACAAAACAACCGTTTTCTTGAAGAGATGTCATAATAAATTCTAACGATGCTATTAATAAGAAATAAGAAACAATAATCTTTTGTATATATAAAAAAGAAACAAACTTGCATAATTGCATCATTTCTTTGAGACGGATCTAATCGTTGTTGCTTCTTTCAAAATGTATCCATTATAGCTTTCCTTATTTCAACACAAACCCTCCCCAAACTATATATTAAAAAGGAATCCAAATGTAGCCATTCAATCTTCAAATGACTTGACTTTGCATCCTTCATTATTCCAAGTCAAGAATAATGACACAAACAAAGCCCCTTTGAAGTCCAAAATTGAGGTTCCCTTTGAGTGGAGGATGAGGAAAGTTTGTTTTTATTGCATCTTCTGAAAGTGAAGAGATAAAAAGAGAAAAATAGAAGACCAATAAGTAAACTCATAATCATAATGGAAGTCTTTTCAAATTACTTAGCTGATATTTTTGAATAGATTTGGTGAACTATTATTGAAAAAGGTTCTTTTCAATATATATATATATATTTTAATGCTGCAATTAATAATCTAAAAGTTTGGTTGATTGATAACTTCCAGAACTAATTGAATTGGTAAATGCTTAGCCTTTTTTTTGTGTTCTTTTTGACTTTTTAGAGAATCTCCTTTTTAGAAAACCTTTTCACATCTGAAATAACAGGGAGGGATTGTGACATTAGTAGATGAGAGAGAAAATTAATTATATTAATTTCGGCTCCCTAATTAAACTAATGCCCTTTAATTCTTTAATTAATCACCCATTTGAATTTTCCTTAGTGGAGTAGATGTGGTTCATCGTTATAATTTTTCTTATTTACTTCTGTTTTATTTTTCGGAATGTTACATCATTCATACGTCGATAAGGATTTGAACCGATGAACTTTTTAGTAGATGTTTTAACTATTAAATTAACCAAATACTTTGGTTGGTTATTTAAATAAGTATATTTTTCCACTATGAATTCATATACTTTTAAATTTTCAAGTTCAAAATCTCTACTTTGAATTTTTTTTTTTAAAAAAGTTTATACTGTCTGTCATTGTGAGCATCACATCATTTTTTTTTTAGTATATTTAACAGGATGATAATTCAACTAACTAAAACATTATATCATCCGTCAAAAGGTTAGAGAATCGAATCTCTATCTCATATTATGAACTAAAAAAAACATCTTTCTTTAACAACCATGACTATTGACAACAATAAAATAAAGTAGAGGGGGAAAGAAAAATTAAGTACATGTCAGAGAATAAATATATTTTAGTTCAACAATAAGTGGGGTGGAGGATTTGAATCTTCCACTTCAAAAAAAAGAGTACATATGAATTATCGCGAAAGTTATACTCACTTTGACAGTACTTAACAAAGAGAGAGGTAAACTTTCTCATTTGAGGGTCTTCTTACGGCTCCTCAAGAAATTTTGTTGGGAGAAATTAAACTCTTGATGGCTCAAATTGGTGTTACCGGGCCCGATTTTTAGCCCGAGAACGACTAACAAATTTGCCCATAATCTGGTGGGTCATGCTTTGTTCATAGGGGACTCTGTTTGAGAGTGTAGTCTTCCGATTTGGTTGTCTAATTTTTTGCTTTCGGATATTTCTGTGTGTAGCTCTTTGGATAATTTACCTTCTTAAAAATTTGTGTCCGTTTGCATTAAAAAAAAAAAAACCTAAATTTATAATATTTTTTTTTTTTTTTTTTTTTTACAATGTGGGTGGGGTGGGAGGAATCGAACTCATGACCTCTTAACCATTGGATTGTATATTATTTCGATTGAGTTTTGCTGTTAAGGTAAGGTATGTTTTTAAATTATTTATTATGCCTTATTCTTCAATTAAAATTGATTTTCATTGGCCGACAATTTCTACCAAATTTGAGATAGAAGTTTTTTTTTACACATGTCATTAAATTTCAAAATGATTTAAATCAAATATTTATTACAAAAAACTAGTTATTTTTCTAAGAAATGGGAATAATTTGGCAATTGCTTTCCTAACCCATTCCCAAATACAATCATCTCCAAATGTTTCTTTTCGTGGTGTAGACATCTTAACCAAAGATGACCTAAATAAAAAAATTTGATAGATAATTTTAACTTACCAACAATCCAAAAACAAACAAATGTCAACAATGTCAAGCGTTTTTTTACGTTATATTTACGTTTATCAAATTATTTAATCAACTTTTTTTTTTAGCATCGTCTCGATCTTATGTCATTTAAGTTAACAAAACTTCAAATTTAGACCATATGTGGTATGAATTTTCGCCTAATTATTGTGAACTATTCTTCCTTCTCGAATATTCTCAAAAATACATTCTAATAATAATAATAATAAAACCAATTATTACTATAATTTTTTTTTTTTTTTTTTACAATACGTGGAGTGAGTGATTAAGTTCGTGACCTCTTAACCACTAGTCTAAACAATATTACTGTTGGTTGAGCTAGGGTCATTTTAACATTGTTTCTCGTTGTTTGGTAATGCAATTTTCAATGAATTATCAAAATTATTCTTTAATTTAACCTTCTAGATTTATGACGTTATGGGGTCTTACAATTATTTAATCCATTTGTTTGAGTGGGCTTTTGAGAATTTAATACTGATGACGTAGGACTACTTAGTTTCGGTGGTGCTGGTGCCATGTTTTTTTCTTCTCAATACTCTAATTTATTTATTTTTATATATTATAAATTATATTTTATACTTTTCTTCAAACTTATTTTTAATGAGTTTGATCATGCCACATTGTGTTGTAGTAATATCATTATCAATTATAAGAAATTAATAAAGACATAATTATCAAATCGTTTTTACCCGTGTGAGTTTTTATTCACAAATGAAATTTCATATAATGATATTAAATTCATAGCTAATAGCCTTCGTATTCCAACTCATGGAAAATTAACATTAAACTTTGGTTTAAAAAGAAGATCACCACTTCAAATTCAAATTTTTCTTTTTCTTTTTATAAAGAAAACCAATTTAATTGATGAAAAATTTACACTTTTTATTTTATCTTGGTCCTCATCATTTAAAATTATTTTATTTTAATCCTTAGAATTTCCTAAATTTTGTTTAGTCCAAATAATATAATATTATTGCATGAGCTTTTTTTATGACATGCATTTCAAATAAAGAGTATAATGAGTGAGAATTTAAACTTACTATTTTTTAGATTTTTTTTTTTTTTTACACCATGTGAGGGAGGGGATTTGACCCTGTAACCTCGTGGTCATCAATCTATATAATATGTCGGCTGAACTATGTTTATGTTGGCTACTTTTTAAAAATGTTATTAATGCTTTAATTAATTTAGTTATGTAGTCAAGTTGGACACATGATGATAAAATTTATATTAAATACATCCCAAATTAGACTAAAGTAGACTTTTTAATACTAACATGAACATAATTCGACCGACATATTGTATATGAACTTGTGACCTCAATCAACTCACCCCACATGTTGTAGTAAAAAAAACTTTTACATACCAGAATCAAACTTAATAATAAAAAATGAATATAAAACTTATTAAACTCAATAAAAAAAAATAGACTTTAGAGTTAGAGGTCAAATTGGAGAGTGGAGTAAGGATTAATGAGCAAAACTATATTTTTAGTTAACCCTAATTTGTTTATACCCTAAAGTTAAAAAACTCTAAAAACTGATTTGTCAAAAAATTAAAAGAAGGTTTTCATGTTGAGTTTGGAGATTATTGTTGAAGGAATAAAAGTAATTAAACAAAAAAAACCTCAAAATTAGTGATTAAAACACTAAAATGTAGCACTTTTTAAAAAAGAGAAACTTTACAACAAATGTTGAAGCAAGTTTTTAGTAAACCCTAGGAGATGAAAGTCCATTCAATTGAATAGTTTTATCTGATTCAATTTGCATGTGCTTCTGCTTTGTTCAAAATAACAAAAAGGGGAATAAAGCTAACAAAAGCTAGGGTTTAGTCTCAAAGGCAAACCAACTTTCTAACCTTTGAATTTTCAAAATAATTGCTGTTTTTCTGACCAAGTCAAACCTAGTTGGTTGGCTTCTTACAATGTCAAACACATTTTCTTTTCTTTTTGTGATGATGCCCCACTTATTATGTTTGGAAACATATATATATATATATTTTAAGTAGGATGGAATCATTTCCGGATTAAAAAATTTGAGTAGTAATAATAAATTTAAATTTTTGCAGTACATATGCATATGCATGATCAAGACTATCTAGGTGATTATCCGTTGCATCAAGTGGTTGTTTGATAAATTGTTTTAAAACTCTGCACAAGTGCAGAATCACACTCTCACTCTACGTTATCTAGGTGATACGCTCACATCCGTTCTACCACGTTGTTGTTTGATAATTTTTTAAAAAATTGCACTAACGTTTTTTTTATTGACTATACTAAATAAAATACATATATTTATACGTATACACATTTCAAAAAAGAAAAAAGAATGGCGGAAAAAGGACAAATAATGTCTAGAACCGTTCACAATGTTTTTTTTTTTTTTTTTTTTTTTTTTTTTTTTTTTTTTATTATTATTATTTTTTTGGAAGAAACCTTTCACAATGCTAATTTAAGCCATAAAGCAAACCTATTGATATGGAACAGTTTAGAAAAGCTTTTCTTTGAAATTATTTTTATGTGTATGTAATTTCACTCCCATAATTCTTTCTTCAAAAAAAGGTCACTGCCATGATAACAAAATAGACTCTTTATAATTTTCTTTATGTATAATTTTGAAATTCAAGTTTTTGTTTTTTAGTACAATTTGGGATGAGAGATTCAAAAATCAATCTCATAGTCGAAGGCACATCTTTATGCCAATTGAACCAGCTCGATTTGACTTGATCCATAATTTGAAAACTGAAAGATTTTGTATGTTCTAATTTATGTTGATTTGGTAGTTGATTTAGTCGAACTTTTTTCTTTAAAAAAATATCAAATTTAGCATCAGTTTTCTTCTAAAAATAAATAAATAAACAAAAATAAAAAATTGACACCCTAATTTGATTTTTTTTTAAACACGGAAACAATTCAACTTTATGAAAGATAAACTATGTCAATTACCCTTGAGCTATGAACACTTTGATCCGACCTAATCTAAAAAAACAACCTATTTAGATCACTCTATTCTTGGCTCTTAATTTGGCAATGACAAACAAATAAGAAAGAGTATGTGTGTGTGGTTGAAATAATGTGAAATGGATAAATAAAGGTGAAGTCAAAGAAATAAGAATGAATCATTTTTGTTACAAAAATTATGCACGTTTATTTTTTATTTATTTTTTACTACAAAATTATGCACGTTTCTTAAATAAAGGCTGAGTCAAAGAAATAAAAATGAATCAAATATATGAATATTTATCCTTTTATATTTCGTGAAAAAATCTTACCATTATGTCCCTAATTATTACATTTTCCTCATTATAATTGGTAATTTAGTTCCCTCCACTTTTATTTTCTAAATTATATATATTAATTATACGTTTTCTAATTTTTGAAAGATTTATTCCGATTTTGATGAATATTAATTCCTATGATTTTAGAAAAAATAGTATTTTTTATATATATCCAACATATATATACTTATATATATATATATATTATATATATATTATATATATTTATAAATAAATATGTATTTAGCTTTTAAAAAATATATGTATTTTATATATGCACACCATACAAATATATATACTTATACATAATATATATATTTTTTAATAAAATATTTGTAATTTTTATATATCCACCATATCTATTTCATATATGAGTATATACTAATGGGGACATGATTTTTTTATCGTAGTGATTGTAAGGAAAGAGTGAACAATTTTAATAAGAAGAGGAAATGTGATTAATGAGGAAAGAGAAGAGGAAATGTGATTAATGAGGAAAGAGTGAACAATTTTAGTAAGAAGAGGAAATGTGATTAATGTAGATTTTGAGAATTCATTTTTTTTTATTTTTTTTATTTTTTAAATGTTAGTGTTCATTTTTGAAAATAATAATAATTTTGACATAAATAAAAAATGATAGTAAATTGAAGGTTTTTTTTCATGTAGTTACTTATCCATGTAGCAAATCAATTAAGTATGCTTTTGATTAGATTCTCTTGAAAAATAAATTAATATTTTCTTGTCACTCCAAACTTTGATAGTATATACATATTTATTCCAATTTAATATCACATAAAATTGAAGTTATGGAAATTACATGTTTTCCATAAACCAATAATTGGCACGATCTCTAAATTTATTTACCTATTTATTCATTATAAAAAGAAAATGAAGTCTATGGATGACGTGAGGGCCACACCTTTAGTGAGAGAGATTTGCATTAATAATATTATAATTCTCAGCTTCTTCAACTTAATTTGTGGCTGTCTCTTACTGGTGAAAAGAAATGTAACCTTCCTTTTAAAAAATAAACCTCAACTATGGATTTCATTTAAAAAATAATTATAAATTTTAAAAGTTTAAAAAATATCTCTAAATTATGAAAAACACTTAATTAAAATAAAAAAAAAATTAAAAAAAAAAAAAAAAAAAAAAAAAACTCCAAAATTTAAAAATTTTAAAAAATATTTTTAAACTCTAAAAAAAATAAAAAAAATATCTCTAAACTGTTAAAAACATTTAAAAATACTCTAACGTTTATAAATTACTATTTTTTTTTAATATATTTAATTAATGGATGGCGAGAAAATTAAACTTTTTAAGCCCGTTTAAAGAGTAAGTGTTGGTTAACGTTCTATCACATTCTCTTCTCAAACTATCATCCGGGACATTTTATTATTTTTAATGTATATTTATCTAATTTTTCATACATAATCCATTTTTTTTTTAATTTTATATTACATAAAAATCTATATGGGTATTTGTCGTCGGGTTTTTAATGGTGCAATTGTGTATTTCTTAAACCACACTCATTGAAGCTGGAATATGGTTGGGAATTTGCTTCCAAACAAGAAAAAAGAAAGTTGGGAATGATTGCTCTCAAATTTATGTTAAATACAACATAAATTAAAGTTTAACTACAAGGATCAATATAGGTATTTATGAAATTTTTGGAGTAAAATAAAATATTCTAAAACACAAGGATCAAAATTCAACCAAGTAAAATTCTATTAAAATAGTATTTGTGAATTAAAAAAAAAAAATTAAATCATGTTTTTGATAAATGTACTTAATTTTAATTCATTTTTTTTCTCGCTATAATCAATATATATAGCTGCTAATATATATCTGCGCAAGAGAAAAAATATATTTCTATGTATAAGTAAGTATATGTATATACATGTCAACAAGAGCATAGCTTAGTGACTATAAGGTCAGTATTTCAAGCAATTTTATTCCTAAATAAAATGACAATTGGACTGTAAAACATTTTAAAAAATCTAAAATTTTAAAGAATAGATATTTTTTGAAGTTAAATAATCTAAAGGTAATTTAAATCAATTAAATATACTATATATTGAGAGAGAGAAAAAAAAGACCCATAAATTTTGGAATATTTAGTTAGATGATCTTGAATGCTCATTTGATAGATTGACCAGAAATTTTAAAAAGTAGTTAAAATGATCTTTTGACATCAGAGATTTCTCTGGCTCTAGAAATTTTACCGTTATAAAATTGAGTCTGCACTAGATCCCGAACGAGAGTGATGTCATTTTGACTACTTTTTTTTCAATTACAAGTCAAGATTGACCAGAAATTTTAAAAAGTAGTTAAAATGATCTTTTGACATCAGAGATTTCTCTCGCTCTAGAAATTTTACCGTTATAAAATTGAGTCTGCACTAGATCCGGAACGAGAGTGATGTCATTTTGACTACTTTTTTTTCAATTACAAGTTAATTTATGGGTCTTAATTTAAGGTTATCTCACCAAATATACTATAAATTTTAGTGGATCTAAATAAATATAAAAAAATTAGTCACGTTCTGTCGTTTCGGAGCGGTGTGTAAGGAAAGCGGCAAGCAAAAATAGGCTCAGTTAATTTGCCGACATGTAGTTTTGGATTCGGTCAAATGACGGTGTCAGTTGGGGCACGTGTAACTTTGGAACTCCATTTTCATTTTTTTTTTTTTTGGTAAATCAAAAGTTTGAATTATTGACCAAAGACTCGATTTATAGCCCCTCGTGACTGACTATTACGCAAGCCCTTTATACACCATCTCCCACTCGCTATCTTATCGCGTATACTTCACGCGCTACCTTCCGTACCTTTGACTTTTTCAAACTCAAACTTTCTTCCTCCTTTAATTTTGTTTTTCTTTATTCTTATTTCTTTTTTCACCCAACAGTTCCCTATATCAATTTCGATTAATATATAGATAAATGAATGTTCTCGATTTCTCGTAAACCAAGAATTTATTTAAAATTTTATATATTTTAATAAAATAAAAAAATAATAATGAGATTATAAAAATATGACCTAATATAACTTTCAAATAAGCAACATATCCATAAATTGTCAAACCATTGTCAATTCACATAAAATTTAAATGATAAATATTTTATTTTAAATTATAACTTATAAATTCATTAATTTTTTAATCTAAATGTCTAATGGGCGAACGGAAGTATAATTTTACAGTGATTCAGATATTTTTATAATTTTATAAAATGTTGTATATTTTAAACTTTCCATATTGTATTAATGATATAATCTTATATTTTTTTTTTCTCATTTTTGTGAATGTGAAATCAAACCTATTCAATTAATTAAAATATTAGAGTAGAGCATGTTTGGTAGGTAATCTAGATTATGTTTTATATTTTTCGATTCATCGAATTCAGCCGACATACATTTAATATGCAATCTAGATTTCGTAAAAATATTGAAAACAAATTTTTTTGTATTAGTGTTAGTGTATCTAAATTTGAAATTTGAAATTTTAAAATGCAGAATTATATTTAAAACTTGAATAGTTATAAGAGAAATTGTAACGGATGTCAATTTAGAATAGGATAATTAAAAATATAGCATGCTTTTAAAATTTTTGCGGATATAGCAATTTCTATCGCTGATATCTTATGACTGATAGAAGTCTATCGCTGATCACCTCAGCTTTTTATAGATTTTTGTCAGTGATAATAGTCTATCAGTGATAGAAACGGATGTTTTTGTCATATTTGCAAAACATTTTAAAGTTTGCTAAATTTGCAATTAGTTTGGGCCTGATTGCTATTTGTGCAACCAACCCTAGTTATAATATTTCATGTTATATATTCAATTTATTTTTGTTAATTTTAAAGATGTCTAATATAATCTATTATAAATTATATAATATTGTAAAATAATAATTCTACAAAATTTATAACAAAAATATATTCATAAATTAATTAATAATAATTTATATTAAACTTAATTTTTAGTTGATAACTACAACTAATTTTGGATATGTTTGTGAGTGATTTTGTTGAATTAGTGATTGTGAAATTAGTGATTTAAGTATAATTAAATTATTCTGGTTTCAAAATTGATTTTATAATTACTAAATTACCAAAAAGACATTAATTAAAGACATTATTTAACTATTGACTAACCAATTTATCTTCTCATATATATTTTTAAATAGAAGGATAAATTGGTATTTTCACGTTTGAATAGAATGATGGTAAATTTGAGTGGTAATTCCCAGTCCTCACCTTAACCAAAATCACTGATCAACTAATGTTTTAATAATCAATTTTAAATTTAGCTAATCAATTTTTAATTTAGCTAAAATCAATTTTATCTTTTGCCAAACATATTTATTTCAAAAGGAATGATTTTGACAATAAAAAAATTGATTTTTGTCATGTCAAAATCACTCTCAAACATGTCCTTTATGGTTTATAAAAATAATTTTATCAACTCCATTTTGAAAATTTAATTAAATTGAGGTATAATCTATAAATCTAGTCTCAAACACATATATGAAAACATTAAATATAATTTGTTTAAAATAAAAAATATTTTCAAATCACCAATCAAACCAACTCGAGCCTTAGTCAACTTCTTTAAAAGTCAAAGTTGGAATATTTCAATTTTAAAGATAAATGTTTTGTCTAGGATTCCTTTGGGTTTTAGTCCATTTAAAAAAATATATTTCTAAAATTACAATCAAATAATAGTAATAATAATAATAATTAGTAGTAGTAGTCATCAAATTTTGTTTTTTTATTTGACTAAAATCTTAAAATGATTTTTAAAGGGAAAATAAAAGACAAAACACAATATAGATATGACCGGAAGTAATATTTATAAATTTAAGTTTTTAAGAAGTAAGATCATTATCATAAATGGATTTAGATTATTAAAATTATTATATAAATACAGGTCAACGAGTTTTTTTTTTCTTCTTTTAAAAAAAATAATAAAAAATTACGCCAATGTTATTAATGAAATAATTAAAGAGAGAAACTTATTTGCATTCAAGTCATTTTAGTCAAGTTTATAAGTGTGATTAGTCTACCTTTTTTAGGGGTAATAAAAATTAATTAGTCTTAACTAAATAGCATATATATATATATATATATAGATCATACACCAAATCTCGAATTTTTTATATCAATAACGTACTTTAAATAACTTATTATAGAAATATGAAAGTTTTCAAAGTATTTATAAAATTAGAATACCTACTTGTGTCCATAGTACACGACTTAAGGGTAACTCGTGTACCATGGACACGATTTACATGACGTGTCAATCTAAGTCGTGTACCATGGGCACGAGTTACATGTGACATGACAGATCATAACTCGTGTCCATGGTACACGAGTTACCTCATGGACATGATTTAATGGTGTCCATGGTACACGATTTAGATACCCTAATTTTGTAAATATTTTGAAAATAACCTTATTTTTGTAATAATTTATTTAAAGTACATTATTAATATAAAAAATTCTCAAATCTCTTAATATATATAATTATACACCAAAATCTTAAAATATATAATATATACACCAAATGTACTAAAAAGAACCATATACATCAAACTTGAACTTTCATATTGTAGTCTTAAAAAAAAAATCTTAACAATTTTTAAGTACACACAATAATTTTAACTTATTCAAACACGAATTCAAATTAAAAATATTAATAATAATCAAAATTTTATAACAATAAACTTGAAAGAACCTAAAGTTGAAATATTAAACAATATAATTAGTAATTAATATATCATGTTCCTAAAAAAACAAAATATAAATGACATCCTCACATAAAGATACATTAAACCAACATCTTCAAATTAACAACTTAAAAAAAAAATAGTTTAAAAATAAATACATTTTAAAAAAAAATATAAGTGTCTTTAACTCGTCATCAAGTCATGCTTAGATTAATAAGATATTACTAACTTAAACTTATCTTAATTTAATATTTATCTTATATCTAACAATTAAATTTCTCCTTAACCCTATTTTTTTTATGCAATCCTTAACCCTAATTTCAAAATTGAAGTTATGTCCGATAAATTAAATATTTATTACACTCTCAACAATCTCTCACATTTGATCTCAGATTTTAATTGAATTTACAAAAATAAATAAATAAATAAATAAACATGAAATATATTATCAGAGATTATTATTGAAGATTTAGGATGCATGTGTACTACTCTAATAAATGAGTTATTTGACTAACTTTAATATTCTTAGTTTTCCAATATGAATATATCTTGAAGACCTTATTATAAATAATAATAATAATTATAATTATTTAATTATAATTATGGAGTCCATGTCCACCACAGCATTATTAGTTTTAGCAGCTATAATAATAGTAAATTAATTTAAAGTAGCTGGAAAAATACAAACTCATTTCGTCAAAGGTCTTTATAAGAATGATTATTATTACCGGTCTAATTCAAACCTAAACACTTTTCATTTTCTAACTTATTTATTTATATATATAACAAGAAGACGATCTAATCCAGAAGACTGGACCAAAACACTTAACCTCAATATAGCTTCTTCTTCTTGTTCTTGTTCTTGTTCTATTTCGACGTCGTTTTCGACCGTCTTCTTTGTGCCTCCATGTCAGATGAACTTTTTAGAGATCTATTTTTCTCGAACCCTCTTCGAGATGGTGGGTTCGGTTCCATGGACGACTACGAGTCTCTAGCGAGAGCTTTTGAGCTGTCGGGTAATTCGAATGACATTTCGGGGACTCCGATGAATTCTTGTGGTTCGTTGTCGTCTTCCGATGCCGGAGCTGAGGAGGATGATTCTCTCAAAGACAAGGATAAGCAGATCAAAGAGATCGACGATGATGGAGGAGATACTTCTAAGGCTGCTGCTGCGTATGTTTTTTTTTTTTTTTTTTTTTTTTTTGTAGTTAATTTTTGGTGGGTAATTTGATTTATTTATGAACAGGGCTAAATCGAAGAAGAAAGGAGAGAAGAAAGAGAAAGAACCGAGATTTGCTTTCATGACGAAGAGCGAGGTTGATCATCTTGAAGATGGATATAGATGGAGAAAATATGGACAGAAGGCTGTCAAGAACAGTGCTTATCCCAGGTTATTTCATTCTTCTATAACAAATTATCCCAAAATTTCATTTTTTTGTTCTTTTTACTTGTATTCTACGTAAGAATTAGAGTAAAATCCACGAAAAATTCCTTGAAATTATCTATGATTTAAGTTTTTGGGTTGAATAATAATTTAACGCCACATTAGAGAAAAACAAGAGGAGGGTTATTGTGTATTAGTTAATAGTTATTATTCTTTTACTTCAAATCCAAGTAAAAATTAAAAGTGGGATGTATGAACAAGTTTTTTTCAAAATTAAAAGTGGGATGTATGAACAAGTTTTTTTCACATTAACCTAATTTTGTAAGTTCAAAAGTAAGAGATTCTATGTTCGACGAAATCTCATAAATATCACATATCCTTCTTAATTAACATTGATATTTTGATCACTTGTATTTCCAAGTAACAAAAATATCAAAATATAACTTATTTGCTTAAGCTTTTAAGTTTAGATGATCCAATTAATACGATTAATTATTGATCTTCCTAGAAAGTTGAAGAAGCAAAAACATATTTGAAACATATATATTTGATTAATCAACAAAGTGGAGAAGGAAGTAGAATTAGAGTAATTGTCCTTTTAATCAGTCTTATATTAAAATTTTAAGATTTTAATTTGCTTCTAAAATCAAATTTAGTGATTTAACATGATATCAAAGTCTTTAATGTCACTTTTTCTCCAATTAATAAAATTTATAATTTTTTTTGTGAATTTTATGTTTCGTGTTTGCAGGAGCTATTACAGATGCACAACTCAAAAATGTGGAGTGAAGAAACGGGTAGAAAGATCGTTCGAAGATCCATCCATTGTAATTACGACGTACGAAGGCCAACACAACCACCCAATCCCAGCAACACTAAGGGGAAGCCTTACGGCGGCCGCGGCCGCGTTTCCACCGTCTATGTTGACACAAATGCCGGTGGTCGGTGGCGTCGGGTTTCTTCCTGAATTGTTGAACAATGCTTCCAGCAATAACCAAGTCGTCGGTGGCGGCGGCAGCTCCGCTTATTCACAGAGCAGCTTCGGCTATTCTTATAACGGGCGGCAACCGGAATATGGGCTTCTGCAGGACATATTTCCGGCACCGTCGTCTTTCTTCAACCGACAACCGTGAATAAAGCCTTGTGTTAATCTACATAAAAATCCCCACTGGAGATTTTGGTCACAATCTTATATACTGTAAATATAGTTTGATTTTCGTTGTTTGGAATATAAACTTCTTCAGAGATCTGTTTGCATGCATTTTATATACACAACAATAGCGCCATTTAGATTTGGCGTTGTTAAATTTTTGACATTTGCATCATAATGTGAGGATTCAATTTTTTTTATTTATTTTGTGACAAAATTTAATTAAATGGAGGCAAGAGAAACTTTAGAGAAAATTAATTAATTAATTGGAGTTTGAATTGGTAGGGGTGACAAAAATTCTTGTGGGTCGGGTCATTGCCCCCACCCATGTGAATTGGGGTTGGGGTTGGTGATGACTGATGGGGAATAATCTTCTTTTTAAAGGATTGAATTGAATTCTCCATCTTTGACCCGATTTTTGGGTTTTTTTAAAAAATTATTATTTCGTCTTTTTTGGTAAAAAAAACCACTCTTTTTTTGTTATGTTTGATTCTGATTACGATCTCCTTTTTTATATTCGTGGACGATGTAATTATCAATTTTTTTTTAAGTACTAAAATAGAAACAGACTAAACATAACGTAACAAAAAAGTTTGTTTGTCCCTTTCGACAAGCAACATGAGCCAAGAAGAAAAGATAGAACACCAGCCTTGACTACAATTGCAGACAATGCCCATCGGGCAATATCATCTGCAACGTTGTTTTGAGACCGCCGTGTATGTTGGAAGACCCGAACTTCCGCCACCACCGCTAAGTTAAGCACCTCACTGACGACCGATTTAATATTTGTCAGGTTCTCCTCCTCACGGTTTAGGAGACGAACCACACTAAGGCAATCTGATTACACTGCGACCTCCGAGTGATGCATATCAACCAACATTCTTACCCCACCTCAACTGCCTTCATCTCCGCCATCTGCGCATCGCATAGACCGCCCACCACCTGACAGCTAGCCCGAATCAGATTACCGGATTGGTCACGAATAGAGCCTCAACCCAACCCGACATTGCCATCAACTTCCCCTCCACGCAGCATGACACGTAAGAGACAAACCCGACACACCATCCATTAGCCAACTTTATGTACTGCAAACGCGTCCGATAACACCGCATGACAATTTTTCAATTGATGTATTGTAAATTACAATTTGTAATTGTAATATTTATAAGTATATTTGCATTTTTTTTTATTATTATTATTAATGGATAGTAAGAAATTATCTAGTTATTTAATGTAATAAATAACTGAAATGGTAACTTTCTCTTTCCATTGACATATTTTAAGATTTAAAAATATCTATTAATTATCAATTTATTTCTACATTAAAAGTAATTAAATCTTTTTTTAGTACAAAATAATCAAGTCTTGAACTCATAAAAAAAAATCTTAGAGATAACTTCGATATCCAACGTTGTTTTCCCTAAGTTTTTAGAACAAAGAACAAAGTGTGTACAACTTAAATATAATGATTATTGTCTATTGAGACATTCAACTGTCTAAACTTTATATATATATATATAGTTTAAAAACGATTTTTTTTTTTTTTTTGAAAAGAAACTTAATAATTTTTTAAGTACAATCAAACTTAATAATTCAATCTTGTTTATGACGGAAAAAAAAGGTTGGGACAAAAAGGTGGGTTAGCTTTTAATATTCAAATAATAATTATCAAGAATTCAATATTAATGAGCCTTAAATGATTAATTATTCCCTAAATCTTAGATATGTAGCTATGAGTTATGAATGGTTATAACTTTTCTCATAGAGCCACTTCTCATAAATATAATGGGCACTTTGAATAATGTAGATTTTAAAAGAAGAAAAAACACTTAGAGATAAGTTTTTTTAATTACATTTTTTTTATTTTTTAATAAAGTATTTAATTAAAGTGAAAATTGAACTCATGATCTTTTAGTCAACGACACAATCTTATGTCAATTGAGTTTGACACACATTTTTTTTATTTTTTTTAGTCAATTAAACTATGTTAAATTTGACATATATATATATATATTTTTTTTTGGTAGTGAATTATTATAAATATTTCAAAATTGGTAGGGAAATAAATATACACACTAAAAAATTGATTTAAATTATTATTATTTATTTATTTATGCTCAATAAATTTTTAATAATCATATATTTTATATAGGAGTTGTTATTATTCACTTTTAGTCAATTTCTATGTGATTTACTTTCATCTTTTTTAGTTCAACCATACGGGTCATAAAATTTTAATTATCTAACTGATCGAGATATAATCTTTTAAAAAATATGTTGAGGTTGACTGTTTATTTTTGAATTTTTAAATATTAATAAATTTCACTTTTTTAAAAAAATAAATAAAAACATTCAACACAATATATGAGAGTATCTAAGTATAACTTTTACTCTTTTTGGTCCATGTTATGATATCTTACGCTTAATTAGTTAGTTGACCTAATAATTTTCACTTCTTTTAATATTTTACTTGTAAATTGCATATAAGTTGTCATTTAAATTTTGTTTTCTTTTAAATAACTTTATACTTATTTATTATTATTATTTTTTTATTATTATTATTCTAACGAAATCAGTTATTTTAAAAGTACAACAACAAGGTATCAAACACATTTTTTGTTTTAATTGATAAAATAGGGTTTAGGACGACAGAAAAATGATATTAGACCCTTTAAATTTTAAATTAGTTTTGTGACATTATAGATATAAGAGCTCAACAAATCACATGGGTGCTATGTGTTCAATTTTATTCACTCAAAACATAAAACACATCCAACACAATGAAAATTAAAAACGTGCATTACTTTAATGCATCTTTTTCCCCACATGATTACTTTAATACATCTTTTTTCCCACATGATTTTAGTTTATATGATATTTATTGAGATCTAGATATGTATTCAATTTTCACACGTAAAGAAGTTCGAAATCAATATAAATGTTGAGTTTACACTTTCACTATATTAATAAACTACAAAATATCACTAATTGTAGATATTAAATATTACTAATACAAAGTTTATATTATTTTTTTTTAAAAAAAATAAAAATTGAAATCTCCACATTTACATTCATATAAATACTTAGAACTTTTGAGGTAGACACTTTTTTTTTTTTTTTTTTTTTTTTTTTTTTTTTTTTTTTTTTTTAGGTTGTTTATATATATATATATAAAATAACCATAATTCCAACAGTCGTAATATACAAGTAAATGGATCTCAAGTAGTCCAACTCTAAAGAAAAATCATTATTGATAGTCCAAGACCATACATATTGATAGATATAATTACTATTTATTTTATGAATAGACAGATAAACTGAAAAAATCATAACTATACTGAACAATAAAATACTCAGAAAAAACTACATACGTCGAAGGTTTTTGGTTGTCGTCGAAAAAAGTAGAAGTCCCACTCCTATATATATATATATACTCAAAACATTTTGAAACTTGAATGTTTAAAAGAAAATTGAATTCAAGATAATCCTTTGGCAATTAGTAGATATGTGAACAAAATACCAGAAGCAAATATATACAAGACATAGTTAAAATAAATAAATATGTTAAAGATATTTATGTTTATTTAAACTTTACTTCTCTAGCCAAAGCG
The DNA here is from genome assembly GCA_028017165.1 of Herpetospermum pedunculosum. NCBI lineage: Eukaryota > Viridiplantae > Streptophyta > Magnoliopsida > Cucurbitales > Cucurbitaceae > Herpetospermum > Herpetospermum pedunculosum. The sequence goes on from CM051525.1 coordinate 74,573,166, forward strand.
AGCATAGCTCAGTTGGCATATGTATGACTTGATGACTAAGAGGTCTGTGGTTCGAATCCCCCACCCCCAATGTACTTCAAATAATAAAAAAAAAAAAAAAAAAAAAAAAAAAAAAAAAAAACTTTACTTCTCCATTTCTTACATTTTACATTTTTCACTTTGAGATGGTGGCCAAAGAGTATATTTTTAAGTATTTGAACCTTGTCTTTCTATTGTATTAAAAAAAATATTTAAAATATAATAAAACCACTCCTCTAGAATATGATCGACTTTCAAGTAGAGTATTTCAACTTTTTTTTTCTTTATTTATTTATTATTTTTAAGTATTTCAACCTCGTCTTTCTAAAGGTATTTTCACATATGATTCTCCTTTGAGTTTCGTAATATTTTTGGACCTTCTCATTTCTGCCTAAAAACTAATGTTTTTATCTTTTTACTAACGTTGTCAGCATTTCGCTTTGCTGAATACGAGCATCATTGCGGAGAAAAAAGTCTATAATAAAATACTATAGTCGCCCTCAAGGACGGATTCAGGAATTTATGTTAAAGAGGGTACAATTCAAACATGGTTAAATTACAAGTTTAGTCTTAGTTTTTTCTCTCTCTATATGGTTCCTACACTTTAAAATGTGTGTAATACACTACCACAAAAACGGTGTTACTTGACATTTTTTACATGTCAAATTTGAATACACTTTACGCTTTTACAACCGTCAAATAATCGTCTGTAAGAAAAAGTGACTGAAATTATTTTAATACAACTTTTTACGTATCATTTCTTGTTAAAATTAGTATTATTATTGTTTTATTTATTTAAAAAAAATTATATATTTAACATTTTTATTATAAATTTAGTAAAAAAATTATTATATTATGAAATTAATTAAAAAAAATAAAAAAAATAAAATATATATAAACGGACAGTAACTTGTTTTTTTTTTAAAATAATATATAAAATATTATTATTTTATATAAATATAATATATATATATTTTAAAAAATTAATTAAAACTATTCGGGGCAGTGATGGTGATCCCCATCCCTGTCCCGTTCCGACCGGACACCCGAATAAAATCTCCAGTTTGATCCTGTACCCGGTCAAATCGAGGATTCCTCGATCCAATTGGGTCGGGGACCCGTAGAGAATTTTGTCATCCCTAGTATAAACTATTGATCATGAAGTCAGAAATTCAAATCTACAATCCCGCATGTTGTCAAAAAGAAAAAAAAAATGGGTTGGAGTATTAGTTGGGGTATTATTTTGCCACGAAAATATCACAATTTCAATTTAAATGCTACTAGTTTCTAAACATTTAAAATTATTTCATTTTAGGTTTCAAAATGTCTATTATAGTCTTAGAACTTTATAATTCAGTACATTTATTTATTTATTTATTTTTTTTTTTTTTTTTTTTTTTTAGAGAAATTGACAATATAATTTTAAATATGTATATTAATATGCTTACGTGAATATTTTTTCAAAACATATAGAACATATAGGTTGGATGTGATTAATGAGTAAAAGTAAATTAGGTGACAGTTTAATATAATATGAACTAAAATAAGTTTAATATTATTATTCAAATTTATGGATTAAAATTAATATTTTAAAATTTTGGAAACTAAAATAATTATATTTTGAAAGTTAAAAAGACTAAATAGGCCTTTTAAAACGTTTAGCAAAATATGTAACAAACTTGAAATGCAAGATAAGAAAATGATTTTTTTTTTCCGTGTAACAAATTTGTTTTCGTACGTGTGAAAACTTATAATTTATTAATTAAACTCATAAACTTTCGTACAATTGATTTATTTATGAAACTTTGGCGATTTAATTGCTAAAATTATGAGTCTCCATGTGTAATTAACATTTTTGAAATAAAATATAATAAAATGTGTAAATTGATACACTAAAGTTAAGGTTTGAATAAATTTAATTATTAGATTATGTTTTAAATGATACAACCTCCATAGTTTAGGAGTATAAATCGATTCAACTATAATCATGAAAATTGAATTATAAAAAAATCAAATCAAAAGGTGAGGAAGCAAAAAAAAAAAAAAAAAAAAAAAAAATGTAAAATTTGCTCATAAATTACGTTTTATCAATTGGACCATTCTTCTCAAGTTGCCTTCTTGTCCTTCTATGTTAATAACTTAATTCTCAATCCGCAGCCGGAAAAAATAAAATAAAATAAAAAGAAAAAAACGACGCCGGTGAACTTTGGAAAATGGGAAGCATTATAAAAAATTTCAACCGTATTATTTGTCGTCAGACTGAGGCCGGAACCAAATCGGAAATGGCGATCACAAGATCTGTGGAGCAGTGAAAACAACAAGCGACCCACTACAGAACTACCATCTCAACAACAACAACGACCCATCATCGACTTCTTGGAGGCTCAAAGATCAGTGGAGAACGACGACCCACCCTCCGACATTTTACCCAATCTTGAAGCAAAGGCATTCTCTCCTCCTTTTTCCCCATTCTGTTTCGTCTTCTATATCACCGGGAGTGTTGGATCTTTCCTCAACTACCCAATTAGGGTTTCTTTTCTCTCCAATTCTATCTCGGATGTGTTAGCCTCTCGTTTCTGCATCTGATTACGCTTGTGTAATTCTGGTATGTGCCATTCTCGATCTGCATTTCCGTTTCTGGCTCTTATGTTGCTTGGAGTTTGGGATTTTGTATAATTCTATTTAAGGCGATGGATTCCTTTTTTGATCAATTTGATTCTCGCAGGTTTTAACAGGGATCTCGAATGGAGGATTCGGAGGGAATCAAGCCCGGCCAGGTACACAATTTCTCGCCCTGCAATCGTCTTTAATTACTTCTTCTGTTTCTAGACTCTGAATGAACAGTTTGTTTGTTATTTTCGGGTGCTGCTTAGTAGTGTAATTGTCCATATATGGTACATTAGTTATTAATTCTATTGGACGGGGAAGTATTTATTGCGTCGATGAACTGAGTCTGGTAATAATAATGTTCGATAATTTGTAGTTATAGCTTCGACCCTTTGATTAGTGGGAAGTCTCCGCTTAGTTTCTTCATCTCATAATGAAATCAATGTATTTATATCGAACTTGGCGTGAAAATTAGTTTAGATGCCACTTGCAGAAAAACTAATTATGGAAACAGTACAAACTACGCAACATGAACATATACGAAAATAAATCATTGCCATATGTTTATGTTCATTTGATTTTTTTTATGCGACAATTGATTTCGTTAGTGATATCAAAAGTTATTGTTATGTTTTCAGGTTTCTTTTTTGCTGGGCGTGATTCCAGTTTTTGTTGCCTGGGTATATTCAGAGTTTCTAGAGTATCAGAAGTCTCCACCTCTTGCTAAAGTGTGAGTAATTTTCTTCGATGCACACCATGGATACTGATTTAGATTGGTTCATTTATTCTTGAAATGCTGTCTGGAATTTAGGCTAATACATTTGTTAGATCTGCTACTTTTATTGAGTCTTCTGGCCGTGGGGCTCTGAATTTGTTGCTTTCTTTGATTACAGTCATTCAGACAATAATCTTGTTGAATTGGGTGAGGAGAAAGGAGATAAAGTTAAAGATGATGAGGCTGTTCTGCTGGAAGGAGGCCTTGCAAGATCATCCTCTATAAAGTTGCATAGTTCATCAATTAAAACAAACTTAATTAGGTTATTTTCTAGTTCCCGTTAGACTGCTTTGCCTCTTTTTCTCACACACACATCAAATACCATCCTTACTTCTCAAACTTTTATAATTTAGGTTTTTGACATTGGATGAGTCCTTCTTGCTGGAAAATCGGTCAACACTGAGAGCAATGTAAGTTGTTAATTAAACATTTGGTTGGCAGGTAGTGTCACTAAAAATGGTAGCTTACAACCACATACCCGTTTACCATCATTTGTGTAGGTCTGAATTTGGAGCGATTCTTGTGTATTTCTACATATGTGACCGCACAAATATACTGGGAGATTCTACAAAGGTGCTTGAATTTGATCTTACCTCTTGTCCTATCGATACCAATATCTGGATTTTGATTAGCTCTCCATTGTATGTGGCAATCTAAATATTGTTCTGGTAGTATAATCGGGGAAGTGCTCTGTATCTTTATAACACTGGTGTAAGTGATCTAAGCTTCTCGGTGGTATATTTTCCAACTACCATAAACTCAGACTAAATGTTCTGTAAAAGCTCTTTTGGATTAGTTATCAGGGTTTGGCTTTTCAATTCTTTCTTGGTCCTTTTTAGATTGTCTCCTCCCTCCCATCCTGCTTTTCTTCTGTACTTGATGCACATATTTTTGCACCATACATAATTAAACATGGACTTGATTTCAACCACTTGTTTACATCCATATAACTGACAGATTTCCACATTACTATGTTTCTTAGAGACCAAGAAAGGAATCTGATCGTACTTATTGATAGATGCTCTTGATGGAATCTGGTTTAGCCAGCTAATTATCAATGGTTTTGTCTTGAGCAGAATTACAATCGGGATATCTTCCTCTTTCTCTACATCCTTCTCATCATTGTTTCTGCAATGACTTCTTTGAAGAAACACAATGATAAATCAGCATTTTCTGGAAAGGCAATACTTTACCTAAATCGGCATCAAACAGAGGAATGGAAAGGGTGGATGCAGGCAAGTTCTTTACAATAAAGATATGACCTGTAATCAAATACCTTAACAAACCATGGGTGCAAGTTTAAGTTCTAAATGTGGGGCTAATGCTACTTATCATTGATTCTTTGTCATTTCTTTGGCAGCTGTAGGTATCAAAAGATGTATTTCTTGCCATAACTGATACTTATTTTTAGTTTTGTCATTCTTTATTTTTCTGAATAAGCAATATTCTACTCGGGCCCTATAGGTATACAAAAATAAAAAATGTAGGATGTCTAATCTGGTTATTTTCATATATCTTCTATAAGATGCTTCAGCTTTTGTAAGATCATTGTAGATGTAGTGTTGGGATCTTTTAGGTCACAGCGTCAAGGAATAGGTATATTTTGAAGATAATTTTCCATGTGATAGGAACAAAAATGATATATTCCAAGGAGAAGTTACCATTACCATGTGATTTAATTCAAATGAATCTTTGTTCTAATTGCAGGACTTAGAACTTCCATATTTGTTTGATTTGAAGTTACCTTGCTTCTGGGTATTTTTAGCACGTGCTTGTTGCTCTCCTTTGTATTGATTGTACACGCCAATCAGTTTCTTGTGCTTCCCAACGTTGTGATTGCCTTTACACTTTTTTTGGTTCTTGCAGGTTCTATTTCTAATGTACCATTATTTTGCTGCGGCGGAAATTTATAATGCCATACGGGTATTTATTGCTGCTTATGTGTGGATGACTGGATTTGGCAACTTCTCCTACTATTATATTAGAAAGGATTTTAGCTTGCCACGCTTTGCTCAGGTGGTTTTCCGTCTCTCTCTCTCTCTCTCTCTCTCTCTCTCTTCCTTTTTTTTTAAAAATATAAATAAAAAATAAATAAAACCAGCACTGCAAAATTGTTTCACCATTTTCAAGTTTTTCTGGAACTTTCACCCTGAACTCCAAGGATACAAACAGTTCTTGACTTTTTCTAATTTGTGATGCAGATGATGTGGCGGCTAAATTTCTTTGTCGCATTTTGCTGTATTGTTCTTAACAATGACTACATGCTCTACTACATCTGTCCAATGCATACACTTTTTACTCTCATGGTGTATGGAGCTCTTGGAATCTTTAATAAGTACAATGAGATAAGAACAGTGATGATTGCAAAGATTCTTGCTTGCTTCCTTGTGGTCATTGCAGTTTGGGAAATTCCTGGAGTTTTTGACATACTCTGGAGTCCATTTACATTGGTTTTAGGTTAGTTCCTTTTCTTATTTTTTATTTATTATTATTATTATTTTAATAACAGATGAAGTTAGTTGCCAATTAAACTTACTCTATTTTTCATTCATGGTATGTAAGTTAATAGGATGTGAAGATACTAAGTTGAGAGACATCAAGTGTAAAACTGTTCTGAATGTAGTTTCCTGTTTTTGTTTTAAAAATTATTTTCAGATTTTTTTTTTTGATAAGAAACAAACGTATGTATTAAAAATTTATGATTTTGAAATTAATGACAACCTCTTTTATTTATTTATTTATTTAAATAGTTCATTTCTGAGAAGATACTAAAAGGAAAAGGAATTTTTTTTTGTCCAAAACACGTTTTCCCTTTCCATATATGAGTTGGTTAACTGGTCATTTTCGTGCATGTAACTTGTAAGTTTATCTAGTGAGTTGTGTAACTTATGGAATATGGTTAATTTGGATGTTCAAAGACAAATTTAGTTGCAAAGTGCCACTTTATTGCTGACCTTACAATGTGAAGTATAATCGTTCTTTTTATTTTCTTTTCTTTTTATTGATAGGGTATACTGATCCTGCAAAAGTTGATCTCCCCAGAATGCATGAATGGCATTTTAGATCTGGTCTGGATCGCTATATATGGATCATCGGCATGATATATGCATACTATCATCCCAATGTAAATTAGTAAATGTTTGATGACATCAGAGTTTCATGGACCTAGCTGTCTTTGTCCTTTAGAAACTGACTTTTAAGTGTTCTCACATTCCAGGTTGAAAAATGGATGGAGAGATTGGAGGAAGCTGAAATGAGGAAGAGAATTTCGATTAAGACAAGCATTGTTACTGTTTCTGTAATAGTAAGTGGCATAATTTCGAGTGCTTTTATCTGCTTAGGTTTGATAATCTGTTTTTATCTTTCAGTTCAATAGATCTTATTTTGATTTCCATGATTAGGCTGGTTATATGTGGTATGAGTGCATTTACAAGCTGGACAAGGTGACTTACAATAAATATCATCCCTACACTTCATGGATACCCATAACGTGAGTTATAGTCGTTTCTTTTTTTTATCCTCCTAAGATGGCTGGCAGATACGGAATTTGTGTGCATGGAAATCACCACTATATTAATGTTTCTTTTGCTTTATTTGGTTCCAGTGTTTACATTTGCTTGCGAAACTTCACTCAGCAATTGCGAAACTACTCTTTGACCCTCTTTGCGTATGTATTTCTCTTTTGTCTGCCAACTATAAAGCTCAGACTCGGTTGCGATAATTCTCTCTTTGGCACTTTGCTCATTCATTTATTTGCTCATTGTGTTGTTAGGTGGCTTGGCAAGATAACGTTGGAGACGTATATTTCACAGTTCCATATATGGTTGAGGTATATTAAGATGATTCTATAACTACTCTGTCATTCACTTTTTTCACCAAAGTCTATAATCTTCATTAAAACCTGGAAGACACGAATTGTTCTTTCATTATTCTACCTTCAAATCGTTATCACAGACAACTGAGACTTTTGTTCATAAATTCTTAATGTCATGCGTTCAAGAAGTTACTACCATACTGCTGAAACCATCCTTTGCTTTGTTATGTTTTTAAAAAATAACTTATTGAATGGATAAATATTCTTTTTGGTTATAGAAAATGTACGTGGTGATTCTGTTTCATTACATCTTCAAGTTTTGTAATTTGGTATTGAAATTTTCTGCTGACCACTACAGAAATGGCTTCAGGTTTCCCTGCCCTTCTTTCCACATGCACCATAAATCAAGATTGGATGTATTTAGTATTTGCTTGCCTCTGCTATGTACTGCTAATTGACCATGTCGATGTATTTAGTCATCATAAAGTAAATAGAATACTAGCCGCATTTGAAATACAAAACCTGAAATGGAATGAAAATTCCCACCCCTTTCTTTCCTCTCTTTTGTCTCTTTTAATACTGAAGAATAAGAGGAAGGAAAGAGAAATTTCATTATTGGGGTATTGGCTCGACTAAAAGAAAAAATATTGAATGAAAAGTTCTGAGGAATGTTTCATTGTATTTATTATGTAATATCTTACTGTAATTGCAGTCTAATTTATTCATGTGGTGTACAGATCGAATGTGTCTAATGGACAGCCAAAGTGGCTTCTCTCAATCATTCCAGAATACCCAATGCTCAACTTCATGCTTACAACTGCCATCTATGTCATAGTAAGAACGTTTTCCTATCCAAAAAAAAAGATCTTCGAATGCTAAACATTCACGATCGATCTTGCATTATTCATACTTTTTCTGTTTTGCAGGTTTCCCTCCGGATTTTTGAGTTAACCAATACACTGAAAACAACTTTTGTACCTACAAAAGATAATAAACGGTTGTTGCATAATTTCCTTGCTGGATCTGCAATTTCTGTATGTTTATATTGCATCTCGCTGGTTGTCATTCTGATCCCTCATTAAATGGTAAGCTCATTTTCTACAATGCGATTACCAATTCCATATTCAGCAAATATTAGTGTTGTTAGCTGATTGTGATGTGGGATTTAGTATTGTTAATTAATTTTACAGGGAGAACTAGTGAATGAAGAGTGAAGAGACAGATATAGAAAGGAATTATATTGAATTCTTGCTTTTCGACCAAAAGGGAAGACTTTTACAGGAGGGGGCGTTGCTATTGCTTGCAGCAGATAGATTATGAAAACAAGAAGTGTGGTGGTTGAGGAAAAGAAAAGCCTCAATTGCTTCCAAGATGGATGAGTTAGTTGCCACTTGTGTCTCTCCCTGGAGTTTCGTAAGAGCCCTTTAATTTTACAGGAAAAAAGTTTTGTAATATCATCATCATCATCATGTATCATTTCATTCTTTTGTTACTTATCCCATCCCCACCCCTCAAATGAGTGAAGAAAACGACGGTTCCTGTGCATAGAGTTGTGTTATCTGATGATCAACTGAACTTGATTATTATTTGATTTCTAATACATTCATCATTTTCACTTATTTTCTAGTTTTGCTGTACTTAAAAAAAGTGTGTTTATGAGTGTTTAAAAGTGTAAAATCAAATATTAAAATGATTTTGAATGATTAAATGCATGTATTGAAGTAATTTTGAATTTGACAAAAGTGATTTTAACAATTTTAAAATCACTTCCAAACATGCTTAAGGTGAGCACCTTGCCATTCTCATACTCATGTAGCTTTAGCCAAGTTTTCGAACTCGACTATGGAAAAGATTCTTTTATTGTATGTGCCAGATGATTAGGATTTTGATCTTGATTTCTCAAGTATGCTTTCAGTGTTCGAAACTTAAAGGAGTTTTTTTGTTTACAGAAAAGGGAATTTTTATATTTCAATATACTAATAGTTTTGGATAGAGGCAAATATCTCATCTCATTTCTTAATTAGCCTCTTTAGTATTTCATTGGCATCTTAATTCTAGAAGGATAATACTTTGGTAAGCTGGAATGTACTATTGACTCTCATTCAACTTTTTACTGGTAGAAAGAAAGAAAAGCAGGAATCTACTGCTGACCATTTCAGTGTTTATCTCTAACAGTTTACTCTTCATTTCTCCCTTTTTTTTTTTGTTCCGAGTTATCAGGGGCTGCGCTGCTCTAGTAGTTTTCCTAAAGTACTTCTGGATGTTCCTTGTTCCCTCACCTTTATGTTAGGGGCACTAAAATGAAACTTGAATTGACATTTAAATCGAGATTGTGCCGGTGTCTCTTGTGTGCCTCATTTATGTTGGTCCGTCCGCAACCCCTAGATATCGAAGGCGTCTTTAGGATGATCTTATAGTTTCTACGCTAACATGTGGAAGTGGAGATATTCAAATCTTTTAGTGAAAGGTGAATATCATAACTTCTTCTTTGTTCAACAACCGTGGACATTTGAATCTCTCACTTCTTGATCGAAAGTATATACCTAAATCAATTGAGCTCAGTCATTCTCTCTTTACAAATTAATTGATCAAACTACCCTACCTGCCATTCGTAAATTAATCAAACAATTTTTTTTTTGCAAATGTATTTAATTAATGCGGGGATTGAACCCTGACCTCTTAGTTAATGACACAACTTTATGTCTATTGAGTTATGTTCGGTTTGGTCATCAATCATTTTTTATTTTATGAAATTTGATCCGTTTCTCTTAGTTACCTTTTTTTTTTTTATACATAAAATGAAAATTTCAAGATTGCAACAGAATGTACAACTTTTTTAACATGTAATATAAATGTGGAAATTAAAAAGGATCTCACAGAAGCATCACTATTCACTAGGGTTCTAGGGTTCTATTGAGAATTGAGATAAGGTTTGCTGATAATTTATGTTGGTTTTTGGCCTTTGGGTCGCTCGCACGTGCGGTCGAGAAATTTCTCACGTATACGTATACGTGCTGTGTACATTTCTGTGCACTTTCTCTCTTTCTCAAGTTTCTCGCTGTGATTTATTGGAGGTTGAAATGAACTGAACTGAACTGAACTCGCGCCGAATTGTTGGATCTCTCTCTCTCTGCTCTGAATGATCAGGTATTTCCTCGATTTTCGAGCTCTATGGAAATCAACTCTAGCCGAACCGATTGTATAATCTATCTTTCTTTGAGGATGCAATGGTAGTTAGAGTTTGAGATAGCAGAAATATTTTGAGCGTAATTAATGGCAACGAAGCTCTCCACGTTGTTTCTGAGCTCTGGCTTTGGTTCTTGGAGTCGAAAACTATCGGATAATCCACAGTTTCCTCACTCTTCTCGTTACTTGCTTAATGCTTCATGTAAAATGCGACCTCGCCATCTCAGGTTCTTTCTCAAATACTTCTCGTTTTCAATCTCCTTCGTTTCTTATTGATTTCGAATGTCTGTAATTTGTCAGACGTTAGAGAACAAATGATGTTATCCATCTTTTTCGTCAATTGATTATTTCTAATTAACAGGTTAGGTTGTTAACGGAATTTATGTTTTTGAATTTAGTCTTGTGAATTGCATATTGAATCGTGAGGAATTAAAGAATGTTTTGATGTTCATTGTATGCTGTATGATCTCCAGGCGGAGTTCCTAGTCCAATAGTTTCTGTAATTGTTATCCATTTTGTTTTCTCTCTTTTTAATTCAAATCAATTGGAGAAGTCTCCTCTAGATGTCCTTGTCATTAGCTTCCTTTGTAATTGTAATCTTCGGTGAGAGTTCTCTCGTACAAATGGATAAAAATGAGAACGAATATCACAAAACTAAAAACCATAGAAAAGTTTTCAATATATTACTATTAAATAGCATTTTTTTAATATGAAAAAAAAGAAGTAAAAAAGTATAATGCATTTCCAGCTCTTCTATTTTAGCTCTTCTGATGTTGTGGTTAATGTACTTTATTTTTCTCCTCTGGTAATGATTTAGTCACTATAGCGTTAGAAGTGTAGCAATCAAGTTCTTAATTTCAATCACCCATAAGATGAGAACGGGTGTATGACGAGCCTCTTGGTCACTAGTACATACATTATGCCGGTTGAGCTATGCTTAGTTTGGCGCACCAAGCAGTTCTCTTACCTCAAACTTGAGCTAATATAATTTAAAAAGAAACAACTTTTCATCGGGCTTTTGTTGTGTCTGTCTGAATGCAATGGAATGGATATGGTTTAGCCCAATTTCTTGGACAATATATTCAATTAATAGCATATAAATTCTGTACAGTTCTCGGCGCAAGAGGAAACAATTGAAGAAAGCCTCCTATGAACATCCGTCAGTGCATGCTGATTTCCATCCAAATGATGATGAGGACTCTGGAACTGAAATTGTGGCGGAGAGAATGCCAATTTTGAATCTGGAGAGCTCGTCTAGTGCTGTTGTCAACACTAGCTCAGCTTTGCAGTATATCACTGAGAAAGAAATAAGTGGTATAACTGCACCTTGTGCAATTGAACCTTCGGTAAAGTAACTGCACTTGCTAATAATTATTGTACTATTTACATCTTTGGTCTTCCAAATGAAATTGATGCTAGAAAGGTGGAAAAATATACAGAGAAAAAAAAAGAGATTTCTTGAGCCATGTATTGGTTTTATTAGGAAGTAATATAAGATTCCAATGTGATGATTGTTGATGCTGTTCTACAGAATGGTGTTCCCTTCTTTCTTCTGTTTTTTTTAATTTCTCTCTCTTTTTGTATAAAATCTGAATGGGTTATGGTTGAAGCTTACTTTCTGTAGCCTGCTTTGTTTCTAAGCCTCTATTTATTGTTCAGATGAACAAACCTTTACAAAGTTTTGGGGCTTTGCAATGAATATTGTATTATGCATCTGTAGGTTTCTGCATAGGCTTACCATATCCACTTTTTGTATCATTCAATGAAGATTTGATATCTCTTAATTATATAATTTATTGTTTTTCCTACAAAAATATATACAGTTCTTCCATCTTTCTAGTGTTTGATGAAAGAGGCGTGCATGTCATATTTTTGTATGTTGCATTAAGCTTTTAGAATCTATAACATATCTAATGCAATACCAATTCTAAGGAGTTGATGTTTGATATGGACTATTAAGAACTTATGTGGATGATTTCTTTTGGAAGCTTCAATTGTCAAGGATCATAATTTCTTTTACTAAATAAAAGACTAAAAAAAAGAAATGTTTCCTTTTGAGAAAGCAAATTCTACGAAAAACTAAATATATGAAGTACAAGAATCTTGACGGGAGTAAACTACCATGGGTTGACCATGACCTAGAGGTCAATAAGGGCCATAAAAATAATAAAGGGCTTAGAGGGAATGAGTTCAAGCTATGGTGACCAACTACCTAGGATTTAATATCCTAGGAGTTTCCTTGGCAACCGAATGTAGTATGGTCAGACAATTGTCCCGTGAGAATAGTCAAAGTACGCGCGCAAGTTGGCTCGAACACTCACGGATATCAAAAGAGAAAAAAAAGAACCTTGAGGGGAGTAGAGACCAGATGGACTTTTCATTTTCATGTGTATATAAGATTATTCTTTTATTTCTTATCAATGTCTTGTTTTCAAAAGACATAACATTGGCAACATTTTCTGAACTTAATAAATGAAGCTTCTGGGTAAGAGAATCAACGGGAACAACGTATTGATTTCCCTGCATACCTGTCACTCTGTTCAGTAGCAACACTGAGAATTAGCTGCTTCTGGAAATTTTCCAATTTGTTTGTTCCCCGTGTACCTTCTCCTGGCCAGCAACTTTAATTCAAGCATCAGTTCTGCAAATCTCTTCAGTTTCAACCAAGCGCAAGTTGATTACCTTGAAAATCTTGAAAAAAATCCTTGATGAGGAATTGCGGAGAGAGATCAATGGCTTGGAAATGAGATTGAAAGAAACTGATATCAAATTGAAGTTGCTTCTGAGGAGAAGGTATGAAGGGAACTGCTTGAATACCAACTGGGAAGTTACAGAAGCAACTGAATTTCAGTGGTGGTATTGGCACTGAACAAAGCGACCTTGATTGGTATGCTGCTTGGAAATCAAAACAATGTTCCTATTGGTTCTCTTATTAAGGACCTTCATTTATTGTCTTGTCTTATTAAGCGACCTTGATTGACATGTAATAACTGAAGCAGACAATTGAATATAAGTTTTCTGAAATTTCAGACCGGGAAAGTTGACACTGAAGGGTGGAATACTGGTGTTCAACTCAAAGATTTGATCGGGATGATAAAAAATGCAGAGAAAAGTGGGTTTTTTTCCCCCTTTTAATCTCAAAAACGTATATTTGGCTCTGCCCTTTCTATTACCTACTGTATGCAATTGTGGTTCTTATCTTACAGATATCCTTCTACTCAACCAAGCTCGGGTTCATGCCCTCAAAGATCTCGAAAAAATCCTTGCTGAGAAGGAGGAATTGCAGAGAGAGGTCAATGGCTTGGAAAAGAGATTAGCAGATACTGATGCTCGAATTAAAGTGGCTACCCAAGAGATCAATGGAAATCAGAACAATGTTCCTATTGATTCTCTTACTAAGGAGCTTCATTTACTGAGGTCAGAAAATGTTATCCTGAAGAATGATATACAAACACTCAAGGAAGAGTTGAGTAATGTTAAGAACACTGATCAAAATCTGGTATTTTTGGAAAAAGAACGGTCAGTTTTGGAGACTTCGCTGAAAGACTTGGAGTTTAAGCTGTCAATCTCTCAGGAAGATGTTTCAGAACTGTCTGCCCTGAAAGTTGAATGTAAGGACTTGAGGAAGAGGGTAGAAGACTTGCAATTCTTGCTAGACAAGGCAACCAAGCAGGCAGCTCAATCTATTCTGGTCTTGCAACAAAACCAAGAGCTCCAAGAAAAGGTTGAGAAATTGGAGGAGTCCCTTGAAGAAGCTAACGTCTTTCAATTATCTTCTGAAAAGTTTCAGCAAGACAAAATGCAACAAAAAATAGATCTGTTGGAGGATCGCCTTCAAAGGTCTGATGAGGAATTACAGTCTTATATCAAATTATATCAGGAATCTGTGAAGGAGTTTCAAGATACACTGGATACCATCAAAGAAGCAAGCAAGAAAACAGCTATAGATGAGCCTGTAAATGATATGCCTTTGGAGTTTTGGAGCCGTCTATTTCTATTGATAGATGGTTGGTTACTTGAGAAAAAAATATCGGGTGATGATGCTAAACTGTTGAAAGAGATGACATGGAAGAGGGATGCACGTATTTATGATGCTTATATGGCTTGCAAGGAAAAGAATGAACTTGAGGCTGTGGCTATGTTTCTTACTCTGACATCTTCTCCAAAACGGTACAATAACTATAACTTAGAATATATTGCCTCGGAAGAAAATGTTGTTTAATCAGTGTTCTTGTTATCTTTAGTTCAGGACTCTATGTCATCCACATTGCAGCAGAAATGGCACCAGTGGCTAAGGTGAGTTGTTGCTTGCTCAATAGCTCTTGGATTCTATTGATTTTTTGTGATGTCCCCCCAAATGTAATGGGAAAAAACATAACATCTTTATTTATGTTTTATCTAAGTTGTTTTTGCACTTTGTTTTCTGATCATGGTTCAAATGTGGTGTGCACGTGCAAATGAAATCCTGCGTCATTTTAAATTGGTTTTTTTATTTTATATGTTTAGAGTAAAAGTAGTTTAAGGAATGACATTTCTTTTGCAGGTTGGTGGTTTGGGTGATGTCATCACTGGTCTCAGCAAAGCGCTGCAAAGGAGAGGGCATCTTGTGGAAATTGTTCTTCCTAAATATGATTGCATGGAATATAATCGTATTAAAGATTTAAGGGTATGCCTATGATTTGAGAAGTATAAAACTAATGAAGGATTGAGCGTTGCTAATGTGCTATTTTGGTGTTTTTTATTAATGTTCTATGGTACTTTGATTGCTTTACAGCTTCTGGATGTGGTGCTCGAGTCATACTTTGATGGGCAGCTGTTCAAAAATAAGATATGGGTTGGCACTGTTGAAGGTCAATTTTTATCCTTTGTCTAAATTTTTATTTGATTATGTTTTTTTAAAAAAGGTTGTCATTTTAACTTCTGCAGGTCTTCCTGTTTACTTTATTGAGCCTCATCATCCTGATAAGTTCTTCTGGAGGGCTCAATATTATGGGGAACATGATGACTTCAAACGTTTTTCATATTTCAGCCGTGCTGCACTTGAGTTACTTCTTCAGGCTGGCAAGAGACCTGATATAATACATTGCCACGATTGGCAAACAGCATTCATTGTACGACTTTTAATGTCTGTTGATCATTCTATTCTATCTTTTGGCAACTGACTTTAATTGCTTTCTCAGGCACCATTATATTGGGATTTGTATTACCCAAAAGGATTGAATTCTGCAAGAATATGTTTTACTTGCCACAACTTTGAGTATCAGGGAACCTCCCCTGCTTCAGATCTGGCTTCTTGCGGTCTTGATGTTGACCAGCTAAACAGACAAGACAGATTACAGGATAATTCTGCTCATGATAGGATCAATCCTATTAAGGTATAGTATTCACAAATTGTCCAACCTCTTTATTTATTTCGATACTTTCATGATTGACATTCTGTTGTCCAGGGTGCAGTTGTATTCTCTAATATTGTCACAACAGTATCACCTACCTATGCTCAAGAGGTGCGGAGAGCTGAGGTATGATTTGAATGAAAGATATCTTGTATCACTCATATAAATGGAGTTTTTTGGATGACCATGACAATCACAGATTTGATTGGTTCATTGCTATGATTTTTGCTTAACTATCAGAAGGCGTACCAAACTGTCTTTGATAGGAATCTGTTTATGTGGGAGAATGGTAGGTGACTTTGTATCATGTTATGTTCAGTGCGTTAAGTTAGTGCTTTGAAGTTTACTCTTAACCTTTTCGATAATGGGCGTCTTGAAGTTGGTGCTTTTTGGACGGATTATCATCGAGAGAGAGCCTAAGATAAAGCATAGGCCTATTTTCAACCTTGCAGCTCACAAACTTATCCATTTCTTTGGCTTCCAAGTCACTGCAGTTTATATTCATTAGACTTGATTTGGGAAGTTTATCATTGAGGCCCAATGTGAAAGATAATAATGATTCTAAAAATAAAAATAAAAAACTGCAAATATTTTCCTTTGGGACTGAGAATAGAACAAATTGAAGTTAGACTTACCGCGAGGGAGCTTCTTCCCAATTTGAACTGTTTCAACATATTCACGTCAAGAATTCTACTTCCTAGTAGTGCATATATGGATGGGCTTGTGATTTCAAAATAAAATTTAGGGATAACTTGCCTGCTTGATCACAAGGTTTTAGGTGCAGGGGTAACTTCTCCAATATACCCAAAGTAAAGAGAGTGCTTGGTATCACAACTTGATGTTTAACTTGTTTGGGAAAAAAATAAAATCTTGTTTACTACCACAAAAGATTGTTTGAAACGTACTTTACTTATTTGTTGTCAACTAAATTTTTCCTAGGATCATGTGCTTGCCTTCATTATCGGGAGCTGGAAACCATAGTTTTCTGAACTGTCTAGTCTCATGTGCTTATTTTGTTATGATGTATTTTGGATATTTGGCATAGACCATGTGCTTAGAAAGTGTTTAATCAGATTACTGTCTTTTGGTTTAAAGTTTGTTCTGAGGCACTGAGATTGACATCCGTATGGGCTACAGGGAGGACATGGTCTTCACTCAACGCTTAATTTTCATTCGAAAAAGTTCTTTGGCATTCTCAATGGAATTGATACTGATGTGTGGAATCCTGCTACCGATTCATTTATCAAAGTCCAATATAATGCAAATGATCTTGAGGGGAAGGCAGAAAATAAAGACGCTATAAGAAGGCATCTAGGGCTGTCTTCTGATGTCAGAAAACCTCTGGTAATTACATTTTTTTAGACAATAAGTCATGTGATCGGGTGTTTTCTGTTTTCAAATATTTTGTAGTTCCCTTTTGTTTCGTGTTTAACCTAGGGATTTAATTGTGCTACATTTTGTACGTTAAGACTGACATAACGATACCTGGCATCATATGCACGACATCTTATATACATTCTTTTTCTTTTCCCTAGTGTTGAGCTAACCTGAAGCTTCACTTCACCGTGTTGAAAATTGATGATCACTGATTACCAGTTGCATGCAGCGTAGCATATTTATAATTTAGCCTACGGACCCAGAACAAAATCATTTTTCTTATTTTATTTTATATTAAATTGAAATAGTTTAGTAGTTGAGATATGATAACGAACTTGGACGTAGTTTCATTTCTGATTTTCCATGACACGGTAGTCACTGAATAATGGAATTGGAGTTTTGGTGGATTTAATTCAAATATTTGTTGTGCAATAGGTGGGCTGCATAACAAGATTGGTGCCCCAGAAGGGTATACATCTTATCAGGCATGCGATATACAGAACGTTGGAGCTGGGAGGACAGTTTGTTCTTCTGGGTTCAAGCCCAGTTCCTCATATTCAGGTTATCTACTTAACTTTTGTGCCTCATACAAGAAATTCAATCATTTTCTTTTCTTCCCGCCCTCCAATATTTTATTTATTAGGTCTTATCAGGACGTCTCGAATCCTATAATTTCTTTTTCCTTACTAATTATCATTAATGTCAAATAATTTGAGAAACATGCACATTCCCCTGTCCACCCCCTCCTCCCTCCCAAAAAATAAAAAAAAATGTAGATACTCTCGCTGCTGGTGTCATTCTTTACTTTCTTGATCTGACCTTGTCGACCTTTATGTTTCATTTTCACGCACTCGTGTAATTAATCCCCCTCTTACGCCCTTCTTACGACTGCTTTCTTTTCCATGCAGAGGGAATTTGAGGGTATTGCAAACCATTTCCAGAGTCATGATCAAATTCGGTTGGTGTTAGCTTATGATGAATCTCTTTCTCATTGGATTTATGCAGGATCTGATATGTTAATAATACCATCTATCTTCGAACCATGTGGCCTCACTCAGGTAACTTAGCTTGTAATGCTTCCCTAAAATAGGAGGCAGACATAGAGTTGGTTTGGAATGACGTTCTAAGTGCTTAAAAACACTTTTTTTGACACTTAAAAACAAAGTCATTCTAAACAGATCCATAGTCCCCTTGCTTGAAGTTTCTATAGCATGCATAATACATTTATTGTGGCGCTTTGACGAATAATACATTGACCAAGTTAGAATGTGATTACACTTATTTAAGGCATTATCAACTTTGTACCTTCATTTTTTTTTTTTTTGGTAGATGATTGCAATGCGATATGGTTCTATTCCTATTGCACGAAAAACTGGCGGGCTAAATGACAGGTGCATGACCTTATCTTGTAACAATCTCTACTTAATTTGAGTTTATTTCTTCAAAACTTCGTGTTTAAATGGTTCAATGTTTATTATGTAGTGTCTTTGACGTTGACGACGAAACAATGCCGACCGAGCTTCGAAATGGATACACATTTCTAACTCCTGATGAGCAGGTACCAAAACGGAAAATGAAATTTCAACAGTCTCGATTCTCAAAACTTTGGTAACTTATGTTTTATTTTAACAGGGTTTGAATAATGCATTGGAACGTGCCTTTAGCCACTACTTAAATAACCCAAGTGGTTGGGAGCAGCTGGTTCAGAAGGTCATGGACATAGATTTCAGCTGGGAAACTTCAGCTGCGCAGTATGAGGAACTTTATTCAATGGCAGTAGCACGAACCAGAGCGATCACCGCAGGTCGCGCTTAAGGAAAATGTGACCTTTATTCTTTTTTCTGGGCAATCTGTTATTCATACTCTAAAGTAAAGTTCCATGGCATGAAACCTCTGAATTGGTCAAATTGATCACATCATAATATTCATCATGGAGGACGCGGAAAGGAAAGAGCCGTTGCTTGATTATCATGATGGCAGTGGCAATCATATTCATGAATTCATGGACCTACTTTCTTGCTATAAGGCCAGGGGAAACCTGCCATTCACTTTGTTTTTCTCAATATGTAAATATTTTGTAAATTGTTATTATATTCAGAATTTTTTTTTATTATTGGAATATAACTTTATCAGAAATTTAACCATTTTTTTTCTTCTGTTAAATTTGACTTGTATGAACATTTTACTCTTTTTCTTTTTTTTTTTGTTTTAGTGTCTAATAACTCGTTAAACTGTCCATTCTACTACGTCTATTAGGTTCCACTTTAAAGAATATGTAATAGATAATTAAATTTTTTTATTTTGTGTCCATTAAATCTCTAAATTTTTTATTTTGTGTTTGATAGTTTTTTTTTTTTTTTTTTTTTTTTACCTATTCTACAATTTTTTTTTTAAGAATATGTAATAGATCCTTAGAGGAAATGGGTTCAATCATTGGTAGTCACTTACTTAGAAATTAATTTCCTACGAGTTTTCTTGGCAATCAAATGTTGTAGGGTTAGACAGTTGTCCTGGGATAAGTCGAGATGCACGTAAATTGATTCGGACACTAACGGATACATTAGACACTTGTGTTATTAGATAGAAAATTGAAAATTTAAAGATTCATTGGACATTTTTTAAAGATTAAGGACCACACATTCAAAAGTTTAATGAATAAACTTGTAATTTAACTAATTTTTTTAAATATCTTTAGTATAATATTTGATGAATAGAATGTTTAAATTACATATTCTAATCAGTGAAAATTCATTTGATTGTGGATAACTTAGTTCTCAAGAAATGAGTTCATGAATCGTGAAGAAAGAAAAGACAATTAGCAACACCAAAATTCACACAAAAGCACTTCATTCATTTTGAACTAATGTACACCACCAATAATAATTCAACACCATATAGAACTCTCTTTAGTCTCATTTTAACATATTCCACTCACTTTCCAGGAGCAAAGTTTGTGGCGTAGGACCAAGCATTGTTGTTGACGGGATCAGTAAGGTGGTCAGCCAAGTTCTCCAATGGACCCTTTCCAGTAACAATGGCTTGAACGAAGAAGCCGAACATGGAGAACATGGCCAACCTTCCATTCTTGAGCTCCTTCACCTTCAATTCAGCGAAGGCTTCTGGGTCATCAGCCAAACCCAATGGGTCGAAGCTTCCACCTGGGTAGATGGGGTCGGTGATCTCACCGAGCGGTCCGCCGGCAATACGGTAGCCCTCGACGGCGCCCATCAACACAACCTGAGTGGCCCAGATGGCCAAAATGCTCTGTGCGTGGACCAAGCTGGGGTTGCCCAAGTAGTCGAGGCCTCCCTCGCTGAAGATCTGAGAACCAGCCTTGAACCACACAGCCTCGCCGAACTTCACACCATTGCGGGACAGAAGCTCGGGGAAGACACAGCCCAAAGCTCCAAGCATGGCCCATCTGGAGTGGATCACTTCGAGCTCACGGTTCTTGGCGAAGGTCTCGGGATCGGCTGAAAGTCCAGCAGTGTCCCAGCCGTAGTCGCCGGGGAATTCTCCAGTGAGGTAGGATGGTGACTCGCCGGAGAATGGGCCCAAGTACTTAACACGGTCGGGGCCGTACCATGGGCTGCCGGAGGAAACCTGCTTGGTGGCAGTCTTCCTCATGCTGACTCTTCCATTGCCCTGAAGCTCAGGGGTGGAGGGGGAGAGCTTCACGGCCTTGCCGGCAAGAGAAGGGGAGGAAAGAGCCATTGTAGAAGCAGCCATTGTTGGAGCTGGAATGAGCTGTGTGTGATTGAAGGTGGGATATGTTTTTGTGGTGGGAAAGAAGTGGGTGAGTTGGGGAGTTTAAATAGTGAGGGAAGAGAATAGATTCTTATCCAATGGTATCTATATCTTCATTCTCATTGGAGTTGGAAGATTTTTGGTTTGTTTTTATCAATGCTCACATGGCTCTCTCTCGTCCACCAACTGCTTTAGATTCATATCAGAGTATACAGTGAATCTAACGTTAAGAAAGATCGTCTCTTTCTTAGATGGAAGTTATTGTGTCTGCAATTTTCATTTATGTGGCTGCAAAATGATAGAGTTAGCAACCATTTGATTTGGGTGGCTAGTGGAGATTTTTCTTTTCATGTGTGTTCAGAGGTTGGGGTAATTGGTAGCTGTGATGTATTTTTCTTTTGGAGGGTTAAACTCTGCTTTCATTCTAACCATGAACAGAAATTGATTTTATAACTAAATTGCGTTTGGATTCACTATTCAAATGTTTAATTTTGAAAGAGAAAAAAAATAGTAAAATATGTAGTGTTTTACAACCACTCAAAATCAAAATGACTTCTTAAAAAATGAGTTTAAAAAATAAGTCATCTCGAAATAAACACTTAAATCAAATTTTAGAAGAAGAATTTTTTAATGTTTAATTGGAAATACGTCTCAAATTTTCATGATATATGAAAATTATCAAAATATTTTTACATAACCACTCTCAAATCTCTCCACCTTTACTTCCACTCGCTAGTAACCACTGCCTACCACCAACCATCCACAGTAATCAATGGGTGTTTTAAATACAAATTTGAATTTATTAGTTCATAGTGTTTATTAATAATCATCTTTTATAATGTAATTTGACATAGAAATATTTTGAGGGGAGAGCAAACTCAATAAAATTGTGTTACGAGAAAATGTAACCATATAAACAGTTTACAGTCCCTAAATTGGATAATCTATATGGTAGTGGAATTTCCTATATTGAAAGAGGATGTGGAAAAAAAAACATTTTTTTAACAATTATTATCGATTATTGTCTCTATATCCTGAAATATATGGTCTCTAAAATAAGTGAATAGTAATAAAAATAGGATTACTCTTAACCCTTTTTGTGCTTTTCATTTTAAATGATGTCTTAAAATCTAACTTGAATTCATATTTAAGCAAATATGATTTATTGTTAAAAAAAAAAAAAAAATAATAAATAAAAAAAAAATAAAAAAAAAAAAATCCAAATATGACTTATCAAACTAGGGCATTAAAACAAAATGTTACAACAATGCGATTAAAAAAAAAAAAAAAATCCGGCCTCATGTAACATGAGCAAACTTCTTTTGAGACTTAAAAAATGAAGCATTTAATTTATGTTATAGTCTAAGAATAAGAAAATAAATTGAACAATTTTCATACTTTGTACTCATTAAAAAAAAAAAAAAATTATGAAATAGAATGAAAAAATATACCTTTTAAAAATTAAGAAAAACAAAAAAAAAACAAAAAAAAAACAAAAAAAAATCTTTTTACAACATAAAAAGAAAAGTTACATTACTATTGATTTTTTATAGAATAAGATGAAAAAAGATATATTTTAACAAAAACATAAAAAAAAAAAAAAAAAAAACCTCTAACAAAACCAACAAAAACAAAAAACAAGAAATAAAAAAACGAAAAATAAATACATCATTGATGGAATTTTTGTACATTTCAATTAAAAAAAAAAATTATTATAATAGTAAAAAAAAATTACAAACACAACATTAGCTTATAGAATACGGTTGAAAAAATACATAAAATAAACAAATAGTAGAGAGAAAAAACAATTACAAAAAATCTTAGTTCGGATATAACTTACATTCCAATAATTCACTGCTATTAATGAAAATTTTGTAATAATATTAAAATATATTCATATTTGAAAGTAGTAAAAAACACTTAACAAATAATACTATTTTTCATAATAGAAAAAGATATATTTTAACTTTAAAAAAAAATATATATTATATATATATATATATATATAAAAAAAAAAAAAAAATAGACATATAGCTAAAATTGATGACAAAATTGATAAAGAGATAAAATAGAAAATTGTTGGTGTCAAATTGATGGAGAGAGAGATAGAATTGTTGATGTCAAATTGAAAATTGATGAAGAGAGAGAAACAAAATTGGAGAAGTAAGAAGGGATGAAAACCCAAAACCATGGGTTTGGGTTCTAAACCCATGGTTTTCAAACTCATCCCTCCAAACATGGGTTTGGCTTTTGAAGCCAAACCCACCCAAACCCAAGACAGGGGGCCAAACGCCCCCATAGTGTTCACTAGTTAACCCATCATAAATAACTTATTAGTTAACAAGAGAGACATCTAACATGGGTTTTAATTGAGTCATTGTTAATTTCATCTAATATTCATTCCGCAAGTCTTTAACTTATGTGGCTTGAAATTATGCTCATATTAATAAACTAATACATATACTTGAAGCTATGTCATTAATTTATTAAAATCAAAATAAAAGTAAGAACTAAAATAGTTATTTATTGAATGTTCAAAGACTAAAATAGACGTTTTAAAAGTTTAAAGACCAAAATGAAACAAATTTGTAGTGAAAATGTATTTTGAAAGTTACAAAAATAGAACAAATTCATAGACCAAAATCCACCATATTATTCAATATCAAAGACTCTATCCTTGGCAAAAAAGAAAACCCAGTTATCACAAATCAGCAAATGACAAGTGTATATCCAATTCTCTAAGGATATTGGCTCTATCAACAACACACATGTCAAAGTTTCATTGGAAGAAGAGGAGCCCATGGAGTTACCTAAGATTTTTAGAGGTGTAAGTGGCTCAGAGGAAGCCACCTGGAGTGAGGAAATCAACCATAGAAATTTGAACCAATAAGAAAGCTGATATTGATTTCCCTTGGATAAGGACCCTTCCCCCAAATCCATGTATATTAATCTCCATCATCCCTCTCCTTCAAACTCATCCAACAATCCCTTCTCTGCATTTCATACCCATTTCAGATTCCTTCTGAATCATTCCAATGGCTGCTTCTACAATGGCTCTCTCCTCCCCTTCTCTTGCCGGCAAGGCCGTGAAGCTCTCCCCCTCCACCCCTGAGCTTCAGGGCAATGGAAGAGTCAGCATGAGGAAGACTGCCACCAAGCAGGTTTCCTCCGGCAGCCCATGGTACGGCCCTGACCGTGTTAAGTACTTGGGCCCATTCTCCGGCGAGTCACCATCCTACCTCACTGGAGAATTCCCCGGCGACTACGGCTGGGACACTGCTGGACTTTCAGCCGATCCCGAGACCTTCGCCAAGAACCGTGAGCTCGAAGTGATCCACTCCAGATGGGCCATGCTTGGAGCTTTGGGCTGTGTCTTCCCCGAGCTTCTGTCCCGCAATGGTGTGAAGTTCGGCGAGGCTGTGTGGTTCAAGGCTGGTTCTCAGATCTTCAGCGAGGGAGGCCTTGACTACTTGGGCAACCCCAGCTTGGTCCACGCACAGAGCATTTTGGCCATCTGGGCTACTCAGGTTGTGTTGATGGGCGCCGTCGAGGGCTACCGTATTGCCGGCGGACCGCTCGGTGAGATCACCGACCCCATCTACCCAGGTGGAAGCTTCGACCCATTGGGTTTGGCTGATGACCCAGAAGCCTTTGCTGAATTGAAGGTGAAGGAGCTCAAGAATGGAAGGTTGGCCATGTTCTCCATGTTCGGCTTCTTCGTTCAGGCCATTGTTACTGGAAAGGGTCCATTGGAGAACTTGGCTGACCACCTTGCTGACCCAGTCAACAACAATGCTTGGTCCTACGCCACAAACTTTGCTCCTGGAAAGTGAGAGAATTCAGAAAGTGAGAAAGGACCTTGTGTTTGGTTAAACTATTAATGGTGGTGTAAATTTCGGGTTGGAACAATTGAGTGTTTGATTTGAATGGATTTCATTCTGATTTTTCAGTAATACAAAGTGATGATCTATTTGATGAAATGATGAACAAATGAGTCATATGAACTAATTAAAATACAATTCGGGTTGAAACATACTCAGAGTTTATAGTTTGGCGATGGAAGTTTAGGTGATAGTAAAACAAGCTAAATCTATCTTTCAACAAGGAGTGTTTTCTTCAATGATGAAGTCTAATTTTGTGCCAAATGTGAGCTCTTTCTCTTTGGGAAGGTATTGGGTTCATCTTCTTGGTTTGCAATCTCACCTAATCTATCTTTCAACAAGGAGTGTTTTCTTCAATGATGAAGTCTAATTTTGTGCCAAATGTGATCTCTTTCTCTTTGGGAAGGTATTGGGTTCATCTACTTGGTTTGCAATCTCACCTCAGTGAAGAAGTACATGTCGATTAATATTGAGCTCATGTCGCTTTGAAATATGGTGTTTCAGAAGACTTTTTTTTTTTTTTTAGTATCCGTAAGTGTCCGAACAAGCTTACGCGCACTAATCAAATGAATAATGCATAAAGACCTAAAGCTCTTGGAATTCGTTCTACAACTATAAATTCATCAGTTAAAAACTTACAAGAGAGTATAAAGGTGGGAACCTGATCATTTATATATCTAATGTCAAGCACAGGAATCCACTGAACTCGCATCGGAGTTTTTAACAGGTATTTGGCGAACTTGAACTTGTTACTCATTCATGCAAAAACAATAAAAGAGGGGGTTTAATTGCTAGTACTAATATTTGTACATTTAAATCTACTATTCATCTCTCTGCAGCTTCAGAAGGGTAGACAGAACTTCATTCATGTCAGGTCTATTCTCAGGATTTTGGTCGGTACAGCTTAGTGCTAGTTTGAGTAGTTCTTCTAACCTCTGTTGCTCCTTTGAATAATTCAAGACCAGCCCAGGATCCAAAACTTGAATAAGCCCTTCCTTTCCATTTGCTAGAGCTCCCTCTACCAGTTGCTGCAAGCTGATTGGGAGTCCATGAACTTCGATGGTTGCAGTTGGCCTTTTCTTTGTCAGAAGTTCCATCAGTATTACTCCAAAACTGAACACGTCTACTTTTGTTGACACTTTCCCCATGTATGCAAACTCTGATAAGAAGGGATGTTCAGATACAGATATTTTACAAAAAAAATTGTTTGGATGGGGATCCTTTCGAATTCTTAGGAATAGTTTTATCCAATTCAAGTCATTGCAGAGTCAGCTGAGCCACTACGGTTTCGAATATCAAGAGAAGCCACCAAACCGACCAAGTTCTTTCAATTCAGTTCGCTTATACCAAATGCATGAGATATGGAATGCTAGTTATGTGATTGATTGTAATATTTTTTGCATGTGGAGTAATAGAGTGAACCTTTTAATCAAAAAATGAACTGTAAAATATTACCTGGAGCCAAATATCCGATAGTGCCTTCAAAAGCTGCTGAAGAGGAAATGCTGATTGTGTCTTGGCTGTGCAACCCCAACACTCTAGCAGTTCCGAAATCGCTCACATGGGCTATCCAGTCTCCATCCAGAAGGATGTTTGAAGGTTTCAAGTCACAGTGAATGATGGGAAAATCATATCCATGATGCAGGTATTGCATCCCACTAGCAACAGAAACACAAATATCAACTCTCTTTGACAATGTCCAACTTATTTGATCTGTTCCAGGGTTATGTATTATTCTATCCAAGTTCCCATTTTCCATGTATCCAAGAACGATAGCCTTCAGTTTCTGGCTTTCCCAAGCGTATCCGAGTACTTTCACCAAATTCCTATGTCTAAGTTGACAAAGAATCTTGATTTCTCTACTGAAGTAATCATCTGATTCTGCAGAGAAAT
Organism: Herpetospermum pedunculosum; assembly: GCA_028017165.1. Classification (NCBI taxonomy): domain Eukaryota; kingdom Viridiplantae; phylum Streptophyta; class Magnoliopsida; order Cucurbitales; family Cucurbitaceae; genus Herpetospermum; species Herpetospermum pedunculosum. Next base: position 74,599,857 of record CM051525.1, read on the forward strand.
ATTGCAAATTCAATCTTTTTACAGCTACAATCTGCCCATTTTCCAGTTGACCCCTGTAGACAGTGCTTAAAGTACTGGAACCTAGAGTGTTGTTTTCACTAAAGTATTCTGTTGCAATCTCCATATCCTTCTTATCAAACCTCTTAAGGGTACATGCATAATCCAATGATGGTTCAGGATTCTCAATACTTTTAGATTTCTCAAGCTTACGATACCGGTCAAGGCCTAGAATTAAGCAAATTATAGCTAAGATGACAATAATAGACCCAAGGGTTATGAGAATTAGTAAGGTCTTTTTTGATAGATGTCGCAAATCCTTCTTCCCACAAGGAGCAAAGAACTTGGATCCACAAAGAGCACGATTTCCTATCAAGCTTGACGCATTTATTTTTGGAAATATTCCGGTGTCTGGAACAGGACCTTCTAGTTGATTGAAGGAAAGGTTAACATGCTTTAGAGATGAAAGCTTTGCAATGTTCTGAGGGATGCTGCCATTGAATTGATTCTGAGAAAGGTCCAAAGAGTACAAGTGCTCCAGGTTTGCCAACTCTTCTGGGATTTCACCAGCTATTTTGTTCCGTGAAAGGTTCAAGTTCGTGAGCATATTCATTCCAGTAAAAGCTTTACCTGGAAGCATACCAGAAAGATCATTTCCTGAGAGATCAAGAACGAACAAATTTCTACAGCCTCCAATTGTTGCTGGAATAATCCCAGTGAGATTGTTGTTTGAGAAGTCGATGGATTGTATCATTTGCAACAACCCAAGCTCAGTTGGAATACCTCCTACCAGGAAATTGTATGACAAGTTCATGTATAGCTGCATATTTTTCATACCTGAGATTAAAACCCCAGGAATTGATCCAGATAGATGGTTGTTGGACAGATCTAACATCACAAGTTGATGAAGATTCCTCATACTTTTAGGAATGGATCCATTAAGCATGTTACCGTGGAGATCCAAATATGAAAGAAACTCTAGTTTTGAGATGGCATCTGGAATTGGACCTATGAACTTGTTGTTCTGCAAATGAAGATGATCCAGTTGTTTCAGATCAAATATTTTTTCTGGAATCCTTCCTTCCAATGCATTGTCATGCAAAGAAAGAGCTTGAAGAAGAGAAAGCTTAGACAACTCCCCAGGAATTTGACCTGAAAAATTATTTTCTGCAAGTACTAATGTGATGAGTCTGCTTAAGTTGCCAATGTCCCTTGGAATTTCCCCAGAAAATGAATTTGATGCGGCTCTGAAAACTCGGATATTGGAAAGCTTGCTAATACTGGATTTTAACAATCCAGTGAAATTGTTTAGAGCCAGGTCTACAACCTCAAGAGATGAGCAATTAAAGAAGTCGTCTGGGATTTCACCAAAAATCCTATTTCTTCCAATCAAGAGGGTAGTAAGATTCCGCAACTTCCCGAATCCCAGAGGTATTTTCCCTGTCAGCCTATTAGATGAAAGATCAATGATCAAAAGCTGGGTGCAGTTGGTAATACTAGATGGAATTGAACCCGCTAGGAGATTGTCGGTCAATGTCAATCTCTTCAGATTATAAAGCAAACCTATATTGGATGGAATCTCTCCTGTGAAAAAATTGAAGCTCAGAGACAAATGTGTAAGGTTTGACAAGTTTGTCAAAGATGAAGGAATTACCCCAGAGAACCCATTCGAGTGAAGAGTCAAAACCTGCAATGATCTTAAAGATCCAATATCAGAGGATATAGTTCCACTTAACTCATTCTCTGCAAGAAGCAAATGGGTCAAGCCTTTCAACTGAAAGAGAGATTGTGGTACAGTGGAATTTAATCTATTTGTATAAAGACGCAAGGTTTGTAAGCGAACCAGAGAGCCTAGCTGTGAAGGAATTGGACCACTGAACTTATTGTTGTATAGTTCCAGAGCAAGAAGCTTCTCACATTTACCTATTTCCTCCGGAATTTTCCCAACCAAAGCATTCTCAAACAATACAAGATACTCCAGATTCAACAAATTCCCAATCTCCACTGGTATATTCCCAGAAAAGTTGTTCTGGCTAAAATCTAGACTTTGCAGTGCGTCTAATTTGCCAATCGAGATGGGAATGGAACCTTCTAGCTTGTTGCCATATGCAACCAGAATTTGAAGATTGACCAAGTTTCCTATGTTTGATGGGAATCTGCCCGTGAGATTATTAAATACCACACCAATTGCTAACAAGTTGGTGCAATTGAAAATGCTCTCAGGAATGCTTCCTTTTAAGAAGTTATCTCCCAAATCAACTAATTGCAGGAGGCCAAGGTTTCCCAACTGGGATGGAATGTGACCTGAAAGAAGATTTCTGTAAAGAGTGAGCTGAGAAAGGTTGGAACACGAACCCAACTCACCTGGAATCTTCCCGGTAAACGAATTCTGAGTCAAATCAAGAACCTGGAGAGCTGAGAGGTTCCCAATAAATGGAGAAATCTCGCCTTTAAGCTGCTGATCAAGCAAAGTAATCGAAATGACCCGCCTGGAATCAGAGTCACAGAGAATTCCAGACCAATTGCAGTGATGGTTTAGGTCCGTCCAATCTGAAAGTGCTCCCAATGGGTCGAAATGGATGGAGCTCTTGAAGGCCTTTAAGGCATCAAGTTCAACTTCCATGGGCGATTGGTGTTGGGCAAATAGAACCCTAAGTAGAACAAAACTAGCTATCGTGAAAATGGCTAAACTGAGGCTAGAAGCCATAGTTACTAGTGTTCTTGAAGGAAGTGCTCTGATCTCTCTACATACACTTTAAAGATTAATATAACAAAATAAAAATCACACAGGTCAAACAAGTATGGAGCAGCAGAATGAATGAGGACAGTCACAGAGATAAAAGACAAATCGAATGTGAATTCTTCAAAGCATTATTGAAGTACGGAAAGTTGACGATAGAACTTACAGAGGAAAATCAAAGCTGAGTTGCGTATTCGCCATGGATAGAGACATTGCTGCAGAGAAAGTAAATCCAAAACATGGAGAGATCGGTCAATTGGTTGTATGTGAATCCGCCATAGTGATGATACTGCTGAAGAAACGCGGTTTGAGAATGGAGAGTGGAAGCAAATTGCAAGAACGGCCAAAAGTTGCGTACTGGTGGAAGTTGACGACTCCATTGACGAATGTGTCGCTTTGTAGTGTAGACTGTAGAGCACTGAAATTTTTGTTGACTGATTTCTATTTTCTACGACTGATTATTGCGGCAATTGAAATTGGATTTCTTTTTTCTTTACAGAAAAAATTGGCGCGTGATTAGGGGAGGGCTCCACGCTCCACGTACGTCTGGGTTTTTTTAACAAATAAAGTAAAATAATAATAATAATAAATAACTCCTCTCGATAACAAAAAATAAAAATAAAATAACAATTTAAACCATAAATTTAGCGGACAATTTTAACAACTTTTGATTTCTATCTAATTGAATCTCAAAATTTTATAAGTGTGGCAAGTTAATCCTAAACTTTTGATTTTTCGAATTTAACCCCAAATTTACACAAATGAATCTTTAATTTCGTCAAATTATGAACCTTAAATTTGCATAAATTTTGCAATATAGATCTAGGTTAACTTTTCGTTTGAATCTGTTAAAAATATGTTTACGTTTATCCGAATCGAACCTCTTCATTTACCCAACAAAAATCATCCTAAAAAATTTATGCAAGTTTGGGGATACAAAAATCATCAGTGTTATAAGATTGAGTTACATTGCAACAGTTGTATTGAAGTTTCATTTGATGGAATTGAAAATTCAGAGTCTATATTTAAACATTTGTGCAAATTTTGGGTTCAATTTGATAAAATTGAAAGCTGAGTTTAGAGTCTAAATTGTTTTTTTTTCCATAACTTTTTTGTCCCTACGTTTCAATCATACTTTCTATGTGGTATTTAAATTTCAAAATATTACATCTTTACTCCTCAATTTTGAGTTTGGTTTTCATTTAGTTTCAATCATACTTTCTATGTGGTATTTAAATTTCAAAATATTACATCTTTACTCCTCAATTTTGAGTTTGGTTTTCATTTAGTCTAAGTTTTCAAATGTTATATTTGTACTTCTGTATTTTTTTTTTTTTTTTGTTTGGTTTTCATTTGGTTACTAAATTTTGAGATTTTTTTATTTGTGTCCATTATTTTTTTATTAATGTTCATTTTTGACTTTTGGTGTTAACTTTCGGTTAATTAATTTAAAATAATTATGGTATATAATTTTTTAATTTAATTTTAATAGTGAGAAAAAAAAATTAATGATAAATGAGAACTAATTTAATTATAATTTATTTTATTGTGTCAAAATAATTAAGGGGCAATTGTATTTATGATAATCTAACAAAAATAATAACAAATCTAACACAATCTAAAATTATTTGCAAACATGCCACATTTTTATCATGGATAAGAGTCTATCACTGATAAACTATAAAAATGGTATATCGATGAAGATGGAATATCGGTGATAGAGGTTTATTCTGATAGATTATAAAAAAATGGTCTCACTAATAGGAATCTATCACTTATAAACTATAAAAATGGTCTCGATGATAAATGTATATCACTAATAGGCTAAAAATAGTCTACTAGTGATCGAAGTCTATGGCTAATAGACTATAAAAATGGTCTATCAATGATAGACCCGAAAATTTGAAAATTTATCATATTTGTTAATTATTTATTTGTGTGACATATTTGCAAATATGACAACTAATTTTGTCACCCATTACAGTTATCCAATAATTTTAATAAAAAAAATTAACACAAGTGACCAAAGATGAGCCATAAGTGAAATTTCAAGGGTAAAATTGTAACAATTTAAAATTTAGGACCAAATAGAAACTAAACTTATAATGCAATGGTAAAGATGTAATATTTTCAAACTTAGAGACCAAATGGAAACTAAATTCAAATACTCAATTTATTTTATGGTATAAAATTTACGTTTAAAAATATAAAATATGATATTAAATTAATTTTGAATGATTAAACTCGATTTTAATTATAAAAATCACTATTAAACATGCCTTAAATGAATGTCATGCTAAAAGTTAATATTAATCAGATCAGTGATATTAAAAAATGGTGAATCAGATGTGCTGTAACTATTTAAAATTTGTTATTATCACTTAAATTTTTATGAATAACTATGATATTAAATTAATTTTGAATGATTAAACTCGATTTTAATTATAAAAATCACTATTAAACATGCCTTAAATGAATGTCATGCTAAAAGTTAATATTAATCAAATCAGTGATATTAAAAAATGGTGAATCAGATGTGTCCATCATATCTTGCTGTAACTATTTAAAATTTGTTATTATCACTTAAATTTTTATGAACATAAACATAATTCAACTGAGATTTACGTGAATTAGTGTTAAAAATATAATAAATAAATAAAATAAAATTAATAATGTAGGTTATATATATATATATATATGATCTTAATCATAATTATTTGAATGTTTGAACTTAAAAATATTGAAATAGTTATTAAAAAAACAAATAGTAATAGTAATAGTAATTCCAAAAATAATAAGAGAAATTGTAACCGGTGTCAATTTAGAATAAAATAATTAAAATTATAGCATGTTTTTAAAATTTTTGCGAATATGACAATTTCTATAGCTGATATCTTATGGCTGATAGAAGTCTATCGTTGATCACCTCATTTTTTTTATAAATTTTTGTCAGTGATAATAGTTTATCACTTATAGATAAGTCTTATCAGTGATATGATAAAGTCTATCCAGGATAGAAACGGATTTTTTTATCATATTTGCAAAATATTTTAAAGTTTGCTAAATTTACAATTAGTTTGGGCTTGATTGCTATTTGCTATTTGTGCAACCAGTCCAAATAAACAGTATTATTTGTACGCATGTATTTATAAGACATGTATTTATATTTTTAACATAGGAAATTGAAATTTTCATTTTTGTAAAAAACAATAGATAAATAATAATAATAATAATAATAATAATAATAATACCCGCATTTGTGGTATTAAATAAAGAATAGAGAAAGATGTAGTACTTTTTATTATTACTGTTATTATTATTATTTTCTAGTTCAGCTAGAACATGTAATTATATTTATAATTATAAATATTTCCATACAAAAAAGTAAGCGGGCCGATCTTGATATTTGAAGCCCACAAGCGTTGAGGTAGTATGTTGAAGAGCCCAAATATCCATCCCGCCCATATGAAATCATGGTATTGGGCAGTTTACCGTAATAACCACTCAGTCCCACGTTTAATTTATTTTTTTTATTTTTTTTTTTTTTTATTTATTTATTACAATATGTTGATGTGGGGATTGAATCTAAGATTTCATGCGATACATCATGTCGTTGAAGTATACTCTTATTGGCCCACGTTTATTTTTTTCAATGTTTTGCATAATTTAATACGTATAAGTAGCCACATTTTTAGTAATGCTCTAAATATAGAGCATTCAAATTTGAATCATTAACTTAAAAAAATAGTATATGTCAATTATCGGTTATACTTATTTTGGTAGTAGTCACCTCTTCTAAAATATTGTAACTATAATTTGAGTGGTCCCAACTTTTAATATTTGAAATATTCTATAATCGTAATTAAAATATTATAATTTCAACTAAAATGTAATAGGTTTGAATTCTCCAGTATATTTTACTATGTTAAAAAATAAAAATAAAAAAACTATCCTCTTGGTCAATATTTCTTTGAATACTTTATTTATATATATATATATATAATCTTATGCTGAATTACTTTATTTATATATATATATATATAATCTTATGCTGAATCAACCTATCCAAAGGTGCAAATATTAATATAAAATCATGTATACTTTTATTATTGGACACTTGTAGTACATTATTGGACATAATAGTACAAAATCAGTATAAGACCTTTTTTTTCTTTTTAAAGGAACATTATTTAACTTTTATATATTATAAATTATAATGTAGAATTCATGTGGACCATTAAAAAAAAGTTAAGATCTGATGTTTTTTGCTCTGTCTCTCTATAATCTACTCACTTACATTTTTGAAAAATTATAAATATGCAAAATAAGAAGGTAAACTCATACCCTTCCATTCGAAAAACTATGGCTTTACCCAAATACTACATACATATGCCAATAAAAAATTAATAACCATCCCCGGGATGGAAGTTATTTGCTAAATTTCTATTTTATTTTATGACAATAGCTTATACTTGAAATTGAAAACATAATATATATATTAGTAATTTTTTTTTTTTCTATCGGGTGGGAGATTTGAACGTTTTAGTCAATAATTAATACTTTATGTCGGTTGAGTTATGCTCGTGTTGTAATATATAATTGTGAGTTAAATACAATTATTCATCTTTGTGTGTATTTCTTTAGTATAATAAACGTGTAGACAAAAAATTTAACATCTAAATTCAAAAGAATGATACTTAATTAATCTTGAGTCACTCATTAATAATAAGTTTGTATGTATATTATATTTTTTTTTGGAAACAAAAGTTATATATATATATATATTTTTTTTTAAACAAAAGTTTGAATTATATCTTGTAAAATATAATTGTTTAAAAAATCAGTAACTATTTAAAAAAAAACGCAGTTTTTTTTAATTAAAAAACAAAATTATAACGGAACAAACCTACTAATCATAATTACAAGGAGATTAAAAACAAAATTAGTTTTTTTCTTTTTTCTTAAAATCCCCACACGAGGAGTTGTTTTCACGATACGCATTTGTCAAACCCCGTGGGGCCCACTGCTCCATCCGATCACGCGTGCTTGATCCAACGGTCGTAATAGCATCCCATAATCTACGGAAATCATTTCGATCCAACGGCTCTCAGCTCTCTATGTTTGACTATTGTCTGTCTCAATACATGATGCACAGAGTCCAACAAAAACCCAAACTAATTTTTATTAAATACTCTTACCCTTCACTCTCTCTCTCTCTCTCTCTCTCATCTTCCTGCCAGATCTTTAGCTTGCAGACCAAATCTGGGGACTGATCTACCGAACTCTTACGAAAATCGTCCGATCGTCTTCGTTTTTCTGCCTGATTCAGCTCTGGAATCACGTGGGTGAAGATTTTTGTTTCATTTTTTGAGGAAACTTGTTTCTTTTGAGCTTTCTTTAGCTTGCGGTAATGGAGTTAGGGCACGTAGGAGTTTCTGCGGTTCTTTGTTAATTGCTGGATGCATAGTGGGAGAAGTTTAATTTTCGAGTGATTTGTACTTTCGAGAGCTTTTTTTTGTTCTTTCTTCTACTGTAATTATTGTTGGTGTCTGGGGTTCTTCTTGCGATGGTTTTTTTTTCTTCTAAATTTAACTTTAAATTACTGCGTTATTGATTCTGATCTCGTTGATATGTTCTGTTTTCCTCTTCGTTTTTGGGTTATTTTGCTCTTGGTTCCTTTTCTTCCCGTCTTTGGATAATGAGAAAATTAGGTAAAATGAATGATTTCGATGGTCCGTCAGGTTTTGTTCATGGGAGAACGTCTAAACTAGATTAGCGAGTACTTTTAATAATGTGTAACCTTATTACCCTTAACTATCTTGGTTTTGGTCACTGGGTGTTCTTCTGTCGAGATATGCTTGTTGAATAGTAGGGAGTTAGTGTTCTTACATTTGTTAATTTGTACTTACTATTTCACATTTTCTTGCTTTGCCCTTCAGTTTAGGATTGGGTTGGTCTTTGAATGAAGTGAAATTGGATAATAGAATCAAGATGCCGTGGACATCCTCCTTGGTGAATTACAGCAGCAAATGTGTTCGCTTGGTGGTCTTCTTTCGTGTTATTCTGTAATTTGATTTGCCTTGGTGAGATTTCTGGAACGAATCCAATTATGTTGATTATTACCATACCTTATTAGACATACACCAAGTTGTCTTGGAGGAAGAAAAATTTATTTTGGTGTATCAGAACAAAGATATTTCACTGGCCTTGTATTATTCACTTGCCAAGGCCAGAAATTTGTTGGGCTCTACCGGTTTTATCTCTTCTGTTTTTGGAAGGTTTAGTAATCATTTTAAGGATCGTGCGTGGAAAAATATGACTGATTTTGTGTACTTATTAACATTATTCTTGTGCAGGGGGAAATTAAGACGTTGACTTTTCTGGTCTATCTTACTTCTGCGGTTCTTTCGCTTTTATATTACTGGTTGGAGGAGTGAGAATGTACATTGGAATTACAGGAAAGAGATACAGATCATTCAAGGAAGTTGGGAAGGTTAACATGAGTGTTGGAATCATTGCCTACTACCAAGTGATGCAAGTTTGTCAGGTAAACCCCACAATCTTTGAATTTTACACTGCCATGCTTTGTTTGTTGTTTACATTTCACACATTTGAAGTGTCTGAAATTTAGTGTTGTTAGTTGTCTCTTTACTCATCCCAAAAAATATCTTTCAACTCTAAATTAATTTCCTAAGTACATGCACTTTAGCTCCCATTTTTCTCTTAAGCCTTTCTCCAAGTGGCTATTGTTATTAAATAATAAGTATTGATAAGGGGAGTTTTACTTGCAACCCTATTATAGAGATACTATGGTGTTTAGTTACAGTCGATTCTTACTTTTGTTTGTTTAATAGCTAAACTAAGGTTTTATAGTATATTTTCCAAATATTTTTTTTTATATCCGCAAGTGTCCGGGCCCGCTTGTGCGTAATATGTTTTCCAAATATTTAGTATACATATGCATTTTATCATGTCAAAGTTAAGTTTCTTGCTTTCTCCTCTCCCTGCCTTGTTACTTTAAGATTATGTTTAATGTATCTTAAAGAATTAAGATTGTTCTGTAGCAGTTGCCACTCCTTCGGAGTTCTGGATTTGTTTGAATTTTGTAGTTTAAATTGGCTACTGGTGTCTTGTTGAATCATTGCAGCGCACTTCCTTTTATCGGGAGATGATTTCCTAAAGCACATTATTGAATGAATTAATACATTCTGGGGTCACTTGTTTTTCTTTACTGCTATCATTATTGAACTACTAGAGCACATAATCAAGTGCTTTGTTGTTGATGACTCTCAATTTGTTCCTACAGGCCGAATATTTTCGCCAATTGCTAAAACCTGTCACGTAGGATAACATTGCAGAAAGAATTTGGACATTGGGGAGTTAGGTGGACTGGCCTCCAGTTGTGCTAGAACTGAAGAAATGAAATATTTCTTTCCTGTTTGTCTTTAATTTGATATAAAGATCTCGCTTATTTTAAAATGGCAACGCATTGAGTTGCTGTGTAGTCTTCTCGTTAGTTAACACCCCGTTTTAATTTTCGTAATAATAGCAAGCTCTCCTAAGAGAAGACGCCCTAACTTGAAGTTTGGAGAGTTTCCCGTTTGTTTGTTTCTTTTACATGGACTTCATGCAGAGTGACCTCAACTTTTACCTAAAAAAGGCAATGCTTCCAATAGCAAACCAAGGGGATGACAATCACATGCAGATTCCTCTGTCATCTGCCTTTCCTTCTGTTTTACCTCCAGGGAAAAAGAACTTGGGACCTTTCAATACTGTTGAGTTTCAACCTTCGGAAATTTGTCCCCAAAATTTCATCATCTTTGACCACACTGATAATCGAAGCCAAATCATGTTCCATCCTGCAATTGCCAACAAACTTAGTGGGCCTACTGCAAATATGTGCTCGAAGTACATCCAAAAGAACTTTTGCGTCAATGACGAGCATTATGAGGATAGAGAAATATCTTCTCCTTTGATGGAGGATTTGGATGATATCGATGCATTATTGAGCTTGGAAGACGAAGATCACGAAGACCTTGATGGATCCGAAGATGAAGAGATCAGTACTGCAAGGTCTCATTTGAATTATGGTAACAGATCTCCTGATTCTTCATCTTCCTCTTATAGTTCAAAGCCCAGGAAGAAGCAGTCATTTAATCCTGTCGACAAGTCGTCAAGCAGTGGAAGCAGCTGCGACAGTGACATGAAACAGTTGAAGGTGAAGAAAATGGTGAGAAAACTGAGAGAGATTCTCCCAGGTGGTTATCAAATGACAACCGTCACCGTTCTTGACGAAGCTGTTAAATACCTGAAATCTCTCAAGGACGAGGTGCAGCAGCTCGGAGTCGGGGGCTTGGAGAACTAAGGCTCAAAGTATGCTTCTAGTAGCTTCAACTGAAGAACACTGTAAGGATTTTCATATCACCTAGTAAAAAGGTTAAAATGTTGTTTCATGTCACAAAATATTATAATTTCAAATACCTGCGGCAGATGCGACTGTGGAAGAAGGGGGGAACCAGGATTTCTTGTCAGGCTCCTCCTGGACTTTGTTGTTTCCTGTTTTATTCATGTTTTACTTTGTTGGTGCCTGGAAGGTCTGGGATTGATCTGCTGTTTCTATTGTCATTTGTTGTATTTGCAGAATATTATCTTTGATTTAAGACTGTCATGTACTTTTTTTTTGTTGTCTTGAACGTCTATTATCAATGGTTTCCTTATCTGTATTTGGAAATATGGAAATATTTCATAATATTCTTGTGGTTTCAGAGAATCTACAGAAGAATTTGTTGTCTTGCCAATTTTGATTAATAAAGAACTTCTAAACTTATTTATAAAGATGCAATTAACTCAATTAAGTTGAAGAGTGATTACTACCATACCAAGTAGTATAATAATATAAAGTATTCAAAATACGACCTTGATGTTCCATTTCTAATAGGCAAGTAAATACCTCAAACTTTCTTAAAGAAAATCATTTTTTACTCTGAAATTCAATAATTCATCCATTTCAATAAATATAATTTAAAAAAAAACTAGTTCTGTAATTTTTTTAAAAATAATTATATTTATAATTTTGTCTTACAATGATTCTTATATGAAAATCTTGATAGAAGATGACCTTCACAGGGAATTTAAGGAAATGGAAAGTTTGAATTTGACATTTTTTTTATAATCACTTTCTTACCATGATTCTTATAGGGGACCGGAGACTGAGTTATGAGTTAATACATGTTGATTTTTAAAGGGTAAAAATTTCTTTTATCCTATTCAAAATCACTCTAAAACTAATTATTCAAAATCAATTTTGATGATACGAAAATTACATTAAAATGTAAATCATCAGTTTAGAAGTTAATCAAAAATAATTTTAACCATTTCAAAAGGCCGCCCACCTTACTTTACAAAATTTTGAGTAAAATTAAATTTTTTTCCAAATCATCATATACTAAAAAAAAAAACAATGATTTTAATATCACCGATAGTATGATCCATCGCTAATAGAAGTATCACCGATAGTAGTCAATCACCTCAGTTCACCTCAGTTTTTTTTATAGAATTTTGTCGCTGATAGTAGTAGTCTATCACTGATAGACTAGTTATATATCAATAATAGCTACTGATTTTTTTGACATATTTGCAAAATGTTTTAAATTTTGCTAAATTTTCATTATTTTGAACATGATTGCTGTTTGTGCAACCAGCCCATTAATTGATATCAAATAATTAATTTTTAATGCAATTATTCAGATTTTATAAATAAGTTTAATTTGTTTAAATTCGTTTTGGTTTGATTTGTTTACTCACAAAACACAAAATAGAGACAAATGAAATATTCTAACCCAAGAATAAATATTAACATTATTCACTGCAAAGAAAATGGTAACTCCTAAAACCATCTCATCCCTACACAAAACCCTAAACCCTGCGGCCTACCCTACACAGAGAAGCCCTACAAAATCCAAAATCCCTAATTCTTACTAAAACTAATCTCCACAGGGAAAGAAACTTCTCCATCTCCGGCGACAATGGTGTGGCCGCCGGCCGGCAGCAGATTGTAGCCAGTAAAGTCAACGAGCCCCAAGCTCTTACAAGCATTCAACTTAAACGTCAACGTTTCGCTATGCCCAACCAAAAGATACACCCTCTGGAATCCAACCACCTGCTTGATATGAGTCGAAGAAATTCCACTCGGTGGCTTCGAGTACACGATCACAACCTGGCTGCCGTCTTTTTCGCCGGTGTTTTCGACTTCGATTTGGAACTCGATCTCCTCGGAGCAAGTCAGGTCGTCGACGAGCACCGCAGCGCAGTCGGGCTTGAAGGCGTCTTCGTTGTAGGCGATGTCGCGGCATTGAATCGTGTTTCCGAGATCGACGGTGATGGATCGTTTGGCGGAGGTTAGGGTTTGGGTGAAAGAGGTGTAGCTGAGGCCGTAGCCGAAGGGGTAGACGACGGCGCCGTTATAGAATTTGTAGGTTCTTCCTGGATAGCCGAGGCTCTCCACTGGCCGGAGCGGCATTGATGTCATCGGAAGCTGGTTCACGTAGTCGGCTTCATACCATGTCACTGGTAATCTTCCTCCTGAAACGAGACAACAAAATCTTAGCCCTAATTTCAATTGTCATAGAATCCTAAATTGATAAGTTAGGGAATGTTTAATCTGTTTTTGACCTGGGTTGAATTTTCCGAAGAGAACGTCGGCGATGGCGCGGCCGCCCTCTTCGCCGGGATATCCAGCCCAGACAATGGCTTTGATGTTGGGATTATTCTTAGCGAAGGAGATGTCGATGCCACCGGCGGACAAGATGACAAGAACAACAGGGCCCTTAGAGACAGCTGCAACTTGTTGGATGAGCTGAGTTTGGAAACCAGGAAGAAGAAGATCAACTCTGTCCAAGCTCTCTGCTTCAATGGACAAATCAATACCAGCAAAAATCACGGTTGCATCAGAGTTCTTGGCTGCAGCCATGGCTCCAAATATGAAGGTATCGTTTTTGCAAGCAATATTATCACAACCCATTTGGTAGTTCAGTTCTGCAAATTCTGATAGCCCATCAATTGGAGACTTAACTCTGCAGGGCACTCCTGCAACAGAACAAAAACAGAACATTTAGAGGGTTTAGGCTATTACTAAATTCAAAAGTTTTAAGTTAGATAGAGGATTGATTGAAGAACATTGATTTCATAGGAAAAAAGTGGAGACCCAGATTGAAAAAATGGGAGTTTTAGGCTTAGAATTTGACCTGCATAGTTGCCAAGCATGACAGAAGTGGCATTGGCATGGGGTCCAACAACAGCTAGTGTTTTGATATATCGAGGATCGAGAGGTAAAGTATTGATATCGTTCTTTAGAAGAACAGTTCCTTGTCTGGCAGCTTCAGTGGCCAATTCAATGTGTTCATGAGAGCAAACATCTTGTTTTCCAAGTGATTGGAAACTAGGGCTTCCATCAAAGAACCCAAGTCTCATGAGAACAATGTAGAGATAGTTTAGAGATTTGTCAATGTTTTTCATTCCAACTTTCCCTTGCCTTACCGAGCCTTCTGTGTAATCTGGGTAGAATTTACCACAATCCAAATCCAACCCTGAAAATTTACATTGGAAAAAAATTAAAATTGATTCATGGGTTTTTGAGAAAAAAGCAAAATAACATTACCCAGAAGAAAATAGCATAAAAAATTACCTGCTTTGAGAGTTTGAGCCACAGCATCTTCATTTGTGTCTTGTAGAAAGTGTGCATTATCAACCAAAACTTCAATTGAGTCACAGTCTGAAACAATGTATCTGAAAAGAGAAAAGATATGAGATATATATATAACTTTATATGTGTGTGGTTTAATTGATTATTTATTTATTATTATTACCCATGAAGATCCCAATTGCCTCTAATGGTGTCCTTCAAGAGAACAGGATCAGCACAAGTTGGAATGCCATTAACTCTGTTGTAAGAGCACATCACACTGCTAACATCTCCTTCCTTAACACACATCTCAAATGGCTTAAGGAATGTCTCCAACATATCTTGTTCAGTCACCTATTCCACAAAGTAAATAAAAAACATTAGTATTGACATTAATTATGCCATTTCTATTGATTTATAACAATTTTTTTTCTTACCCTAGCATCAAAATGGTAGCGATCAACACCGAGCCAATTGTCGATATCATAAGCAGCATAGTGCTTGCAGCAGGAAGAAACCTTGAGAGGTCTAGAGTTCAAATCTGTGGCATTTTCAGTTCCTTCCACATCTTGGAGACCTCTAACATAGTTCGAGGCATATTTACCGACAACGAAAGGGTCCTCGCCAGGCGTTTCCAAGGTTCGTCCCCATCTCGGGTCTCGAACCACATTGATGTTTGGGCTCCAATATGTCAATCCAGCCCTCCCTAGATTGTACATTGCTCTTGCTTCAGTTGAAACCGCCTAATCAAAACAAAACACATGTCAAAATTCCAAACAAGTCATCAGTAACCTTCTCTAAAGTTGTAAACTTACTTGACCAATTGTTTTCCAAAGAGGTTCATTGAAGGAAGCTGCAGTGGTAATGACATTGGGGAAGCTTGTGGCGCCCGGCACAACATCGTCAAATCGAGTACCGGGACCAACATTGGAGACGCCATGGAGAGCCTCCGACCACCAATTGTACGGTGGCAGGCCGAGGCGGTCTACTCCAGCAGCACGGTGGCCGAGCTGAGCAACTTTCTCAGACAATGTCATTCTATCTACAAGATCTTTAGCCCTCTCGGGGAAGGAGAGAGATGAATCACAGAAGCGAAATGAAGAAATGTTTAAGCCAAGATTGGCATATCTAGAGGGATCACAGACAAAAGTGAAGTTATTAATAGGTGGAGAGTCATCGAGCAGAGTTCTTTTGGGGAAAACTCTAGCATTGGCTGTGAGAATGAAGAACACAGCAAGAATTGAAACCATGAGAGTTAACGAATTGGCCATTGTAGTTTTGTGTTTCAGTGTAAAAGATTATGGAAATGAGAGCCTTGTGGTACTCTATATATAGTGAAGCTTAATTGATAAATTGGTTACATTTTTTTTTTGTTGAATTTTGAATTTGGATTTGTTATGATCTCAAAAAACAGAAACTGAGTCTTATTTTTCGAAGTCAAACGTTTACTTCCAAACAGAAACCAAGCTTTTAGTTCTAAATTTTTGTTATATCAATTTTTTAAGTAATTAATGAAAATGAACAAAATGATTGAAATAATTAAACTGTAATAAATTTTAAATTAAATAACTAGAGTAACATAACTATGAAGATTTTGAAGAATTAAAATAGAATTTAAATCAATGTAGATTCTAGAAAGAAATTATTTATTTAACTTAAGTAGTAAATAAAAGTAATAAAAGTAACTGTACCTTCGTAATTAAAAAAAAGTAACTATACTTTTGTCTCTCATATAATTTACAGTATTATTATTAGTATTTAAAATCTCTGTTGAAAATTTTAGTCAATAAAACAATGTGCTACCAAGCTGAATTAAATTAACCCAACAAACTTAAAAATTAGTGTAGCTTCTGATATTTAGTCTAAAAATTAAATAATTGGAATCCACAACACAACAGATAATATGCATAATCTTACAAGTTTGAGTGTTGTTTGTCAATTTAATTAGTTAATTTAAATCATGTATTTATAATTCCAACAGAATGGAGAATTTTGAACTTCTCAACTAGAGCCTCTTAAGGTTTGTGAGAAAACTTATATTTAATTTTAGTACAAAAATCAATTTATACCCCTAAATTTTTAGAGTTGTATCGTTTAAAACCTTAAATTTTCATAAGTGTATCAATTTACACATTCGGTTAGATTTTATTTTTTAAAAAATAATTTAAACGAACCGAGACTTATAATTTTAACAATTAAACCCCTAAACTTTCATAATTGAATCAATTGTATGAAAGTTCAAGAGTTTAATTGATAAATTACAAGTTTCTACACGTGTAAAAACTAACACTTTTTCTAGAAGATGATGTAAATTGATACATTTATGAAACTTTAGGGTTTAAATTGATACAATTGAAAGTTTAGGGTTTTATTGGATACAACCGTCAAAGTTTAGGGGTATAAATTGATTTTTGCCCTTAATTTTATTTTGCAAACAAAATTTACACTTAAGTGTCCTTCAATCTTATATATGTAAGCTTGTTGTTTTTATATTCATTGATAATTATATTTCAATAAGTTGTTGTGGTGTAGTGGTTATCACGTTAGTTTTACACACTAAAGGTCCCCAGTTCGATTGGGCAGCAACAATATCAACGTTTAAATCCACTAAACAACTCCCTACCCCAAACATACTTCAGAACTACTGACTCCAAGGAGTTTGGAGGAGGTGGAGTTCTTTAGTCTATTGATATTTTTTCAATATCACTCACATTAATTATTCATTTTATTTGGATAATTTTGAAATAAAAGAGAGTCGTACAATAGTGTGTTAGATATTACATGTGAATTTGAAAGATTTTAATCTATTAATTTAAACGGATCCAAATAAACTGATGTTTTTATTCTCCTTTGTAAGAATACTACATTTTGAATTTGATTTAAGTACCAATTTTGATTCAACAACTTAATTTATATTTAAAATAATAAAAATAGGTTGAATTGCATTTTTAGTCATTTTACACATTTTTGTTTAAATTACGTTTTTTTTTTTTAAATAATTAAAAATATTGTGAGAGGGGGAGAGAGGAAGAGATAAATGTGTTGTCTTGAAAACGGGTCAGACTTGAATAGTAATTAGTGTAGTATGGAGAGTTGAATTCTAATTACTGTAGAAGTCTCTATATTTTTTATCCGAGTTCAACAAATCCGTGGAATAAACGGAGATAAAACTTCTCCAACAACTCCTTGGGGCAAACACCCTTAAAATTATAATGATTTTGGGCCGATTATGTCTCCAAAGGCCCAATAAGAACAGAAGGGAGCCCATTTTCGGTAAAGTGGGCTTCTCATGGCCCAATATGATTAAGAAGCAGAGGCAACCAACCAACACCGACGCCGAGCTTCGGCCATCGGCTTCAATGCTTCATCTGTAAACTGTAAAATCGAAGGTCGAAGAGAAATGGCGGGACTGAGAAGACTGGTGCAATTGAAACCCATAGCCGAAGAAGCATTGGCCGGAACAGTTTTCGTAACGAAGTTCCTCTGCGGCCTTCATGTCGCCAACACTTACATCTGCACCGCCGCTCTCGTAAGTTCAATCTTTCGCTGCTTCTCTGAAATCAACATTTTGAGGGCTCAGTTGAGTTTACCGGCGTGTTCTTCCTCTCTGTGTAGACCTACGGTCCCAGCATGCTCCCTACTCTGAATCTAACCGGAGATTTCATCTTGGCCGAACGACTCTCCACTCGCTTTGGCAGAGTCGGCGTCGGGGACATTGTCCTCGTTAGGTCCCCTGAGAACCCTCGCAAAGTAATGGCGAAGCGCTTGATGGGCATGGAGGGTGATTCCGTGACCTATGTTGTGGACCCGAAGAAGAACATTGATTGGTGCGAAACTGTTGTGGTATGGCTGATTAGAATTGTTCTTCTGAAGTTTTTGAAAATTGTGTGTGTGTTTTTTAATTGTTGTGCTGAGATTTGTGCCGTAATTTGGTTTTGAATTTCATTCTTATATTGCTGTAGAATGTTTGTGTAGGTTCCTAAGGGGCATGTTTGGATAGAGGGAGATAATATCTATGATTCAAATGATTCAAGACATTTTGGGGCTGTCCCATATGGTCTTCTGCAAGGGAAAATATTTTGGAGGGTAAGTGGAATGAATTTCCTTCTTCCATCAAGCAAAATGATTGTTGATCCAGTAATAGTATGCTTGTTCAAAACATAAATTTAGTAATAGTATGCAGGGATTATATGGGTTTGTGTTCTGTTTACATTCAGAGTATAAGGCGATGATGATGTTGAAACTGTAATGATATTTAGTTTTTTTTTTCCCTATCCTATTAATTGTTAAAATGGTAAACAGACAACGTTTTGCATAACTCAACGGTAAGTGACATGTACTACCTCCTTTGAGGTCGGAAGTTCAAATCCCCATAACCATGTGTTGTACTAAAAAAAACTGGTAAACAGTCCCCTGAATTGGTTGGTCACAACTGTACGAGGGTTGAATATTAGCACAATTTAAGAGACTTAGGCTTCTTTGGAAGACTCGAGACTGCCTGGAAAATTATTTTCTGCTTTTCAAAACAGATTTTAGAAACTTTGATCAGAACTCAGAAGGCTTGTAGAAGTTAAAATTGTGCACTTGAAATCCCATTTGCAAGTTAATAACTTTGGAAAATACTGTTTGTTGTATAGGAAATCCATGAAAACAAACTAAAAGGCATAAGTGAAAACTAGTCCTCATGAGGGTTAAAGACTAGCTTATGTGATGAGATTTGTATGATAGATCTCTAAGAAATAGCTGTAACTCATACAAATAGCTATCCCATGTTATGTAAAACTCGTCCTCCTAGAGCCTAGAGGCCCTGTGTTTCAGTGAAAATATGAAAGAGACATTAGTTTTGTGTAATTACTTGTGAAACTTTTACGTCTCAATGCTGTAGTTTTCTTTGATTTGATTATCAGCTTTTGGTTGTAGTACCGCAAATAGCTGTAATTGCTTTCGTAGTCTTAAAATAGCTTCATATATCTGTTTTCTGTGTAGATATGGCCACCTAGAAGTTTTGGCCCGTTGGAGAAGAGGAAATCGAATGAGACAGTCTTGTAAGGTGAGCTCAAGTGTTCCTCAGCCTCAGATGCCGTTACATTTACTTGTTATATTTTTCTTGTTATTTAGGAATTATTTCTTAAGTTATTTGATGATATTCTCATTTTATGGTTGTTGTTGTTTACTCTAATATTTTAGCACTTGGTTATATGGGACTGCCAGTTAGATTCTTGTTTATTAGAAATATTTCTAATTATTTGCACTCTGGACATTGAAATATGGTTCTCCTTTCGGCTAGTTTCTAATTTTGCAAAAAATTAATCAAAACTATCACTCTTTTTCGTTTATGACTTTTATGTAAACATGAAATCAAGAACCAGGGAAATTCCCAATGAAACTTCAATTTTGTCTTCTTCTCCTAAGGGAAACTAATCAATAGAAACAGTTTTCAAATACAATTCTTCCCTTGTTTAAAGTCAAAGGTTTTTTTTTCTTTTTATATTATTAATATTATTATTGGGGGATGTTTGGTGGCAAGAGATTGTTTGTTTTGGTATGGTAGTTAGATAAGAACACTCCAACTTGAGTATACTCAACTAGTTAAGACATATACTCTCTAGGATTTAATCGAGAGGTTAGAGGTTCGAATCCTTTTCTACATGTTGAACTCAAGTAAGAACACTTGAAGTAAATTTCATAAGTTTTTTATTTTTATTTTTTGTTTATAAACTTTTGCTTCTTCTGGTATCTTCAGAAACTATTTGTCTGTCGTTCATTTGTTACTTACATCTCTAGACATTGGTGATTTACGAAGATGAAGGTGACTCGAAATTCTTCATAATGCCTCTAGTCTCTGGAAGTTGCTTGGAGCTCCCTTGTTATGTATCTTCTTTCATTAGTTCATTTAAGGATTCTTTCTACATTTCTTATTGTGTACTATTGAAGCCTTGGTGGCTGAACGTTTCAGATCTCTTCACCTCTACATAACAAATCATCTCTCAAACTTTTCCAATCTCATGTTAAAGCTTTGATTGACATGGAAATGGAGTTGATGGACAAAGATTCTTGGAACTATGTAATAGGTTCTCCATTTTGTAATAAGAGGATGACAGTTTTTTGAATCGATAACACTGTGATCTTACTCGGAGTATGGTTATATTAGAAATTTAGAAGTATAATCTTTTTGGTTAAAATTAAACAAAAGTTTGGATGAGGATCATATGAAATTCAAGTTGCATGGAAAAAGATAAATAATTTTCCATTAAAGTTTTGGGAGGGAAGTCAAATCGAGCATAACTCAATTGGTATAAGGTTGTGCTCTTGACTAAGAGGTCATGAGTTCAATCAGCGATATAAATATAATACACCCAATTTTTTTTTTTTTTTTTTTTTAATTCTTTAGAGTTTGTTAGACTTTATTGTTTTCGTCACATATTTAAAACAATATAGGCCCACAGCAAACAGAAGTACACTAATATAGTCCTATCGAAAAAATTAAAAAAAAAAAGAGACCGAGATTACAAAATTAAGAAAACAACTTCTAGAAGTTCAACTTCTAGAAGGTGAAATTGTATATAAAGAAAAAAATTAATTTAAAGAAAGTTAAATGTTTGAATTGTAATCTCATGTTTAAATTTCAATATTAAAAAATATATAATTACTGTTAATGAATAATAGTTTAGAACATTTAAATTTAAAATGTTAAATATTAGTCCAAATAGTTAAAACATCGTAAATATTTGAATTTAATGATTGATGCTCCGTTTATAAATATACTTATAATTTTAAGAATTAAATTTCATTCTTCAATTGTTAAGGATAGTATCCCTTATGATTTTTTTTTTTGGGTTAAACTTGGAGGGAGGGGATTCAAATCTCGGACTTCATGGTCGATGACACATTTTTATGTCAATTGAGCTATATTCGATTTGTCATCTACTTTGAATATAAATTCTCATGACTTTGAACCAATATCAATGGAGAAGTTGTCGCTTAAAAAAATTTGGTCGCACTTCCAACACCTACTTTGTACTTGTAGGAGAGTCAAATTTCAGTTTCATTAAATCAAAACTTGACTTGAACAAACAATTAAATTAGTACCTTATATATGTATGTATACATATGGCCAATAAATAGTGAGTTTACTATGACTCGAGATTATTTTTATGCGTATTAGTTATTCTACACGTGTTCGTCGTTTTATCTTTAGATTTGGATATTTTTAATTTTGTGTTGGATTTTGCATAATTAACCCACATACGTACATATACATAAATTTCAATAGTACAAAAGAAATAATCATTTATTGTCAATGTAAATCCGAACCTAGCTCAGTGGATAAAATACAAATTATCATCTAAAGATCGATGGTTTCATCCTATACACCCGAAAAAAAAAATCAAATTGGCAACTAAAGAAAGACTCATACTATCAACGCACACTTAGAAGTGAGAGTGTATAAGAGAGTAGTGTGTGGGAAAAAAAAAAAAAAAGACAACTCAGAGGTTTTAATGTAATGAGAGTGTATAGTAGAGTAGTGTGTGGAAAAAAAGGACAACTCAGAGGCTTTAATGCCAAGGTTGTTACAACACAAACATCATTTTCTCTCTACTTTTCCTATATATGTCAATCCAAAATCCAACACCAAAAAAAGAAAAGAAAAAAAACTCTTGATTCCAAAAACCATCTTCAAACTTTTCTCATGGAGAACAACAACAGCAACAACAAGCAGAAGCAAACAAAGGGTCGACAAAAAATCGAAATGAAGAAGATCGAGAACGAAGACGACCGACTCATAACGTTCTCGAAACGAAGATCAGGCATCTACAAAAAGGCGAGCGAGTTAGCCACTTTGTGTGGTGCTGAAGTTGGCGTTGTTGTTTTCTCCCCAGCAGGAAAGCCTTTTTCCTTTGCACATCCATGCATTGAATCCGTGGCCAACAAATTCTTGAGCGAAAATCCAACGCCAAACAACGACCACACTCACCCGCTCGTCGAAGCTCACCGGCGACTCCGAATCAACGAGCTGAACCAACAACACAATCAGCTTCTGAGCCAACTTGATATTGAGAAAGAAAAAGGAAAAGCACTTGAGAAATTGAAAAAGGTAAGAGGAAATCATAGCAATGTTGGGCGTGGTTGGTGGGAAACTCCAACGGAGGAATTGGGAATTGAGGAATTGCATCAAGTTGATGGATCATTAGGGGATTTGTATCAAAATGTTTGTCATCACTTAAAAGAGAGAGGAATTATTGGATCTTCTTCTTATAATAACTCTTCTAATAATTCTATGCCCTTTCATGGAGGTGAAGAAGAAACAATTCCTTTCAATATTTTGGGGAATGGGGCTGCACCTGCACCTGCACCTGCACCTGCTCCTTCTACTACTACTTATCTTAATCCTCAAACTGATTTTGATTATGGACAACAACAACATCATCATCATCCATGAATCTTTGTGTTTTGTTCACACATCAAGTCAAGGGTTTCAAATTGTGTGTGTGTTTTTTTAATGTTTTTATTTCTTTGTTTTGTGGTCTTTTTTAGGGTTGTTCTTGTGGAATCAAAAGGAGTGAAAGTTTATTCTCTAGTTTTCATTTAGGGTTTGTGTTTGTGTGTGTTTTTTAATCTAGTAAAATGTGAGGGTTTTGTGTTTAAGAATTGAAAGAGATGTCTTTGTGCACTTTGTCGAAGTTTATCGATGTTTTTCGCATATTTGTATCTCGAATTTGCTAATCTGGACGTAGTTTAACTAATTAAGTTTTTGATCCAAACAGTGAATCTCCACCTTCTACATGTTTGTTGAACTCAAAAGGAAAGGGAGGAAGGAAGAACAAAAAAAAAAAAAAAAAAAAAAAAACCCTCAAATTTTACTTCAAATGCTCAAAAGGCATATGGGAGAACTATTATTTTTGTACACTTGTTTATTAACAGTTTCCTTTTTGTATAATATACTTCTAAATTTGATTTTAATATCCTAATATAAATTTAATTTTCTTAAATTACTAAATAATAAGCATACTATACTCCAACACCTATACAATATTAATAGGAAATTAGTAAAAACTAGTACACATTGTTAAAGATTTGAACTTAAGACGTCTTACTCTATAATATCACGTGAAATTACTAGTTTGATCTTAAAAAAGGTAAAGTAATAAATTATGTTAGTTTTACAAACCTGATTATTGATGAATTGACATAAAATATGTACTTTCAACCAAGAAACAAATTAATGAATTGTGTTAATTTTAAATTTCTTAACTATATTGTTTTAAACAACTCAACACGTTATCAAATGAAACTTTATTAATGATTTTTTTCCTTAAAAATATTTTTATGTATTGAATTTCATAAGTAAAAAAAATGAATTTTGAAATTTAACTAGAATTTAAAATGGTTAGTTATTTATTTTTAAGATGTAGAAAAAATAAGGAATCAAGTAGTCCTCAAATGAGATGGTGATTCTCATGTTTGTGTTTTTTATTAACGAAAATATACTTCTCAGTTTCACCTAATACCAACGAGAAAAGAAACGTCTCTTCTATTTGGTAAGGAACTCCTTACTATTTGGATACCGATAATAAGTTATGCTTCGAATGTTCAAAATAGAAAGAACATTACGACGACGAGTCCATAAATATTCTAAGGATAAATTACAACTTTTGGTCCCTAAAATTTGTATTTGGTAGCATTTAGGTCCTTAAACTTTCAAACTCAATCTTTTAGCCCATGAACTTTGAGTTTAGAATCATTTTGGTCCCTCCATCTATTTTTACCTTAATTGTTAATGGAATGTTGATGTGTCTTTTATTTTTAATTAAAAGAAATAAAACGTTTTTATAATTTTTTAAAAACTAAAAAAATTAATTTTTTTTTTAATTTTTTTTTTGGCATTCTTCCTCCTCACTTCCCCTTCTTCATCCTTCTTCTCCCCTTTTCAACTCATAAATGACCGCTGCCATCACCACCGCTCATCGTTGTTGTCACTGTCACTTGTCACTGCTTGTCATCACTTCTTCTTTCTTCTATTTTTCTCCTTCCACCGTCATTTCTTCTCTCTATTCTCCAAGTTTTCAAAAAAAAAAAAAAAAGATCGTTCCAGATCCCAGATTTGAAACGAAAAGATTCAAACCGAAACGAAGGGAAGATCCCTTTCGTTTCAGATATGGAACAAGATATGATTTTTTTTTTCTTTTTTTAAATCGTGGGGGAGAAGAAGAGAAAGGATGAGAGGAAGAAGAAAGAAGGAGAATAAGAAGAGACGGCAACAACGACCATTCATGAGATGAAGAAGAAGGTTGAAGAAGAAGGTGAAGAGGAAGAAAGAAATAATTTTTTTGTTTATTAAAAATAGCACACAAACCACAATTTTGTTAACAATTAAAGTAACCCAGATAGTGCCTCTTAAATTTGGGTTGATAATAAAATGAGTAACCTAGATAGGTTAGTAATAAGAAGAGTAACTCAGATAGTGCCTCTTAAATATGGATTGATAATAAGTGGAGTAACCCAGATAGTGCCAATTAAATATGGGTTGAGTTGGTAATAAGAGGAGTAACTCCAGAGGAGTTGGTTGGGTTGGTAATAAGAGGAGTAACTCATGCCTCTTTGGGTTCACCAGTCAGATCCCATTTAATATCCGTTTATGCTTCGTGGGCTATGATACCCTATCAAATATCATGAAGTTTAATCCTAAAACTAATTAGGGATGAGAGAAGTAGCTCATGTATGTTATATTGTGAGTGAGGTCCCTTCATATTTCCGATTTGGGATCCTCAACATAATTTACTCATACTCTAAAAAGTTAGTGTTTACAAAATCTGTTCGACGTTGATATAAATAGATCAAATCTTATTATTATGATCATTAATTTCAATATTATAAATTATCACATATAAAAGCGTAACTAATAATTAAAAATCAATTATCATATTTAAACGTATTCTTTTATATATTCAATTTACATATTATTTACAACAAAATGCATTATTTTGTAAATTCTAAAAAATTATATATATGAATTTTTCCAGTCTACTGTTGGACAAAGAAATCCAACCAAATTTTCAGCAATGTCATCATTTTGATGCTTCAAATAAATGTTTTGTACTTTTAACTTTTTATAGAACCAAATTAAGGAAGTCAAATTTTCCAGCTAGGCAACCTTAATTTTCTGTTTTGTTTATTCCTTCATGCACATATTATCCATCTCATTTTAACTTGTTTTTTTAAATGAGATTTTTTTTATTTTGATTTCATTAATTTTACTTCTGATTTTTAATTTAATTATGTAGTAAATCAGACTATATGATAAAATAAAAAATAAGATCTAATTTTATTGTGATGGACCTAGTTCAATTATGACAATAAAAAAAAATATTACTTATTAATTAGTACCTTCTATATATACGACCAATAAAGAGTGAATTTTTTTTTGTGACTCGATGGGATTATTTTTATGTATTAGTTTTCTACTTGTGTTGGTTGTTATTTCTTTAGTTTTTGATATTTCTAGTTTTGAGTTTAAGTTTTATTTTCTTTAATATATTTGATTCTGTATACAGTATAAAGTATAAATTATTGACTAAGAGGTTAGAGTTTTGAATTATACATCCATATATTGTTAAAAAAAAAAAACACGTAGGAGATATGTGATAATCATCATAGATATGTTTATTCTATGTTTTGAAGTTAAAGAACGAAGGTGTTACAAGTCACAAGATCTTCAAATAGCACTTGACTAAGATTATTTGGCTTGACCAAAGTCAAGAAAATACGCACCTTTGACTTGTTCAAAATATATATGAGGGATCGAACCTCCGACCTTAGTGAGAGAGTGCATATTAATTATCACTCAAATAAGCTCACTTTAAGTCGTGTTTTATTATTTGAGTAAAACTTGCTTGCTTAGCAAGTATCTTTTGCAGTCCAGCACTTGTCATGAATTGATTGACTAATATTTAAACCATTTTTAAATAATAATAAAATCTTTTTGGTTTTTGTCAGCAACTTTCATTTTCTTATTCCAGCAAATTAACAATTTTTCCTACTTTCCCTCTCTTCATTTTTCTGCACTCCAAACTTCAAGGTCATGAAATTTCAATTGGCGTTATTTGAAATTTGCAGGGCTGATTGTGTGTTATATAGACATAAATTTTCAAGTAGGTTTTTAGAGAAAGTGAAGGAAAGAGTGAGAAATTTCACGATTGAATTCATCTGAGGTTGGTAAAAGAGAAAGGTAGATTGATTTTTTTTTTTTTTTAAGAAAAATCCCAAAAAACAAAAAAAAATATTTTATTTGTCTAGAAATATTCTTTAGAGTATTGCAAATCTTACTGGGTTAAAAAATAATAGGGAAAAAATCAGTTTATACCCCTAAACTTTGAGGGTTGTATCAATTAAAACCTTAAACTAACGATCATATCAATTTAAACCCTGAACTTTCATAAGTGTATCAATTTACACCTTCTATTAGAACTTATTTGAAAAAAAATTCATTTAAACGAGTGAAAACTTATAATTTTAACAATTAAACTCATAAACTTTCATAATTGAATCAATTGTATGAAAGTTTAGGGGTTTAATTGATCAATTACAAGTTTCCACACGTGTGAAAACTAACATTTTTCTAATGGAGGGTGTAAATTGATACACTTATGAAAGTTCAGGGTTTAAATTGATACAATTGAAAGTTTAGGGTTTTAATTGATACAACTCTCAAAGTTTAGGGGTATAAATTGATTTTTTCCCAAAATAATAATTAACTAAAAAAAAGAAAAAAAAAATACTTATTGTAGAGAAAGGAAGAGAGAGTGAGAGATGAAATTGAAAACAAAAGTGATGGCAGATGGAAGTAGAGGAAAGAGAGAGAAAATATGAGAAGTTGTTTATGTGACGAAAAAGAAAGGGAAAATTACGAAAGAAAAAAATCTAAGTAAACGTGAAGAGTTTTTTTGTTTAAAAAATAATATAAATATTGAGTCAATCAAATCGTAATCCGTGTTAGACTGCAAAAAATACTTGTAGCCCGTAAACAAGTTTTACTCTTATTATTATTTATCATGTAAGATATTGAGATATTTATCTTCACGGAAACTTTGCCTTAAAAAAAGGGAGAAAAAAAATCCTGAATTTAACTAAGTTGCATGTACCGGACATTTATACTCAAACAAATCGAGTCCATGCAACTGTTACAAAATTGAGATAAAAGTTAAGAAAAATGAAATTTTAATTTGTGGCAGAGAAGCAAGAAGAGGAACGTTACAATTGATTTAAAAGAAGACAAAGAAATAGGAAATAGGAGTTATTGCTTCAGTTAACCCTCTTTGTTGTTTTGTTTAACAATTTAGCATATCCACAAAACTACATTTTTCAACTTCAACCTAAGTTTGACTTTGTATTATTAAAATAATGTCTTTATTTTTAATGATAATATTAATAATAATATTGCCTTTTTTAAAACATATGGTTTTATTTCTTAAAAAAATATTTCTAACTTGAAACTTATTTTTTTAACTTCTTTTATATATATAATAATATTATATAATATATACCTTGCAATTTGTAAAATATGAAAAGTTTACAATGTAAATGGAATAATATATATAAAACAAGCTGTCACAATTTTCGAAATTCCTCTCCCCTTTCCTTTTAACTTTTGCAAGAAAGGCCAACGCATGCAGCGTGTGTATAAATCCTACATTTATTTATCATTATTATTTTTATTTTTATTTATGAATTACAGTCCAATTCTGCAACTCGACGTGCCACGTTTCAAAACATTTTTTTTTATTTTTTTTAAAGAGATTTATTTTCTATTTATTTTCTATTTATTTTTTAATTTATTTTTTTTCAAAAATATATTTTCGCCTTCAATTTAGAATTTAATATTTAAGATTTAAAATTTAGTATTTAAAATTTATAAAAAATTTAAACCTTAAATCCGAAACTCGTAATTAATTTCTAAATACTAAAACTCTAAACTCTGCATTTAAAAAAAATATATATTTTCGAAGAAGAATAAAAAAATACTTTGATAAACTACAAAATTGGAGTGTAGCTCAACTAACAGCAAAAGTGTTATTCTTTTTAGTGTGCATTTTTTCAATTTAATTTGTGACCGGCAGACTATTGAGACAAGCTACTATTATCTATTTTAATTATTGTATTTTCGAAATATCCACCTCAATACTAATTTGAGTTAAGTGTTATTTATTTCATTTTAGTTTTGCCCGTAGTTAGTATTTTTTTTGTTTATTTTAATCATCTGTATGTTTATACTTTTTTTCTTTTAGTTATTGTCCACCACTCCCACACTAAAAAGTGACCATATTTCAAACATAATTTCAGCACAAAATTATATTCAGTAAATTTTATGAAATACTATCGTTGCTTTAATAAAAAAAAAGGTTTAAGTAATTAATGTTAAATTATAATTTTAACTCTTTTTAACTTTAGTTTAAGTTTTTGTCTCTGTACTCTAAAAAGTTTTATAATTCTTATATTTTGATTAAGCCTTAGTAAGGTGTCTTAATACTAGTTAATTTATAATAAGTTAATTACATTTGTTGAAAAACAATTTTTTTAATGATATTTAAAAATATTATTTTGATTAAAATCTAGAAAATAGTTTAACACTATTTTATTTTAAAGTGTCATTCAAGTGAGTATAACTTGATAATTGACCTGTATTTTCTTGTTTGAGGTCGAATGTTCAAATCTCTCCTATTATAATCAAATATAAATTTAATAATAATATTGAAGTTGAAGTTGAAGTAGAAGTATGAGACATAATATATAGGTGAAAAAAATTTAAAATTCAAAATAAGTTTTAGGAAGGGGAACTTAAAAAGTCCAAGTGAAATGCAAATTGCGAGCTGGAAAAAGATAAAGAAAATGCAAATTGCAATATTCATGGACAAACAACTAAAGCAAAACAATATTGTGGAGTCTTTGGAATCGAATTTTGTAAAAAAAAAATTGTAAACATTATCTTTTTAGAATATTTATGAATTTGTCTCCATTTTCTTTCTCTTTTTAGGCATCCAAAGCCAGCTCAATTTCCAAATGGTAAGAGAATTAAAAAAAAAAAAAAAAATCATTCTTGTACTTTTAAATTGATTATAATATATATATATATATATATATATATATACACACACACGATAGGTCTATATTTTATTTTTAAAAATAAAATTAATGTCATATTAATGTTGTAAAACAACATGTGAAGTGGAAAATTCGAAATTTGAACTTCTTGGTCAATATATATCATACAATATGTCGATTGAACTAAATTCATATTGGTCATATTAATATTGTACTTTAATTTCAATAAGGGTAATGATTATTGTTAGGATACAAACAATATCCCACATTGGCTAGAAAATGGAAAGATTATGGGTATATAATGGGTGACAATTATCTCCAATTGGTATGAGGCCTTTTGGGTGAAACCAAAAGCAAAGCCATGAGGGTTTAGGCCCAAAGTAGACAATATCATACCATTGTGGAGATGTCTAGATTCCCGTTGTCCTTAATAATTATAAATTTTTGGTATTTATATATATATTTCAACCATGGTAATGATTTAAACTTTATATTTTAAAAAAATATAACAATTTAAGTTATTGAATTGTTTTTTTCTCATTAAACTTTTGACAAGAAAACATCATGTTGGTTTTGTCACACAAAGAAAGAAAGAAAACATCACATGAAATATATATCGGGATGAGAATGAAACTAATCAACCTCCCGTAAGATTAATCAAAATGAATTAGAGATTGTTCAATTATATACTTACACTTCTATAATATATATAAATATAAAAAGTGAAGAATACGAACTCTCACTCTCTGGGAATTTTTTTTTTTTTTTAAAAATTCGAATTACTGATCTTTTGGTCGAATATATGTTTTATTTCAGTTGATATGTTTATAAAAATTATTTCAAGTTATGGTGGTTAAGTTGATTAAAAATTTGAATAAATTGAACCTAGGGTTGAGGTTGGTTTAAGAGTCCCGTTTAATTTTTTGTTTGAAAAAAAAAATCAATTTAAATTCTTAATTTTTTTAATCAATTAAAATCATAAACTAATAATTATATTAATTAAAATGTCATTAAACTTTTATAAATGAATCAATTAGGCCTTATATTAATGGTCCGTAACTATTTAATTTCTTTTTCTTTTTAAATTACATAATTTCATTTGATTTCATTTAAAATAATCTCAAAATTATCTATATGACTCATCATTACTCCTAAAATTATACTAAAGTAAAAAAGAAAAATTATAATGTAATTCTTCCTAAATGAGTAAGAAAATAAGATAAAATAATTCATATTATTGAAACCCCTTATTACTCTCACTTGATTCGTAACTATTGTGTTATGTTGATCACTACATTTAAAGAAGTCGTATCCATGTACAAAAATTATGTTTTAACGGTTCTAAAATAGAATCCTATAGGAGTATAAAACAAACCCGTTATTACTCTCACTTGGTTCTAAAGAAGTCGTATCCATGTACGAAAATTAGCTAGTAAAATGCCTAAATTGATTCACACTCCCATGCAAATTTATTCTATTTCATCTCGTGGATAAATTTGAGGAGTATAAATTATTTTATTTTTAAAAAAAAAAATCTTAGAAACATATTTTTAACCAATTGCCTAATTAATATATTTTTAACATGTCACCAGTTTTATATTTTTATGAAAGTAATATATTTATTTGGTGGTTTTATATATACAAAAAGCAATATATTGGGTGATTTTTCAAGGGTGGTGTTCCATGTTTTTTTTTTACTTCAAGAAACATGGTAGACAAGATTCGAACATTCTGATTAAACATATCGTTAAATTAGGCTCAAGCCAGTTGGCTTCTTGTATATTGTTACATGCATGGTTGAGGGTTACCAATCCTATTCTATAATTTATTATTTTTATAACTTTGAAAATAGTTTAAAACATATGTAATATCTTATTATTCTTCCTCTAAAAACTAAAATTTGTTGTTGAAAGATCTATAACAATCTAATTCCTAACAAAGAACATTTTGAATAAATGAGTTATTACTCATACTTTGTGTATGTTTTGCAGAGTCAAGGTTGAGACATCCCAACACCTTTTTTTGGCAGTGTGAGGTAACTAAGAAGGTTTGAAATCTTTTTCTTAAACTTGACTTGGCCCGTTTTTGTGATGACAGGAACACTTGGTCAATCCAAGAGCATTGTGACTGAATTTTGGACATGGGCTCTAAAGATGATGTGGACGGCTCGATGTGGATCGTGTGGAAGCTATGGGAAATCAGAAATGAAGTTTTGTTCAATACTGCCAATGTTTCGGACTAGTTCGTGATCTCGAGTGTTCGTAGTGCAATTCAACAAAGTATAGCAACAAAGGAGATTTCTATCTGAAGCTTTAAAGAGAAGGGAAAATTTCCGATGGGAGTAACGGAGAGGAGTGCCATGGTTTGGTTGTCTCATCCCCAAAACAGGTGGAAACTAAATGTAGATGCTTCCTTCAGTGATTCTTTGTGTCGAGCGGGGTTAGGTTGGGTCGTTCGCGATCACCTTGGTTCCGAGAAGCTAGCAGGGTGCAAAGTCATCTATGGCCATTTTGAGATCAAGTTACTTGAGGCGAGAGCAATGGTAGAAGGTCTAAAAGTTTTGTCATCTTCGTCGATCCCATGTGGATATCAAATCGAGGCTGAATCTGATTGTTTGGAAGTGTACAAACTACTTAATGGAGTTGGAGTTGATCTAATTGAAATCACTTTCTACATTTGAGGTTGTTGAACTCAAACATGCAGCATGAGTAGTCTCTTTCATACACACGAGGCCATGAGCTAACAATGCCATGAATTTTATGGTTACAGACCAGTGAGAGGATTTGTTCTCACTAGTTTATGCTTTTTTAAATAGGGGTAGCCCAAAAGCTTTTTCTGTTAGTTGATGTTTTTTTGGTTCTAAAATATATATATATATATATATATATATATATATTATTTTTTATATAGTAATTATAATCTCGTGTGTATTATTCATAGTGATCGAGTAGCTAGGAACTCATTTTTCGTTTTTTTTTTAGAAAAAAATATGCCCTCCTTTCATTCGTATATAATTATTCATTGTATTTCATATGCTTTTATATTATTCCAACATAGTTGGTTGAAAAAGTCTTTAAACTTTCAAGTTATATTTATTAAAACTATAAATTAATAATTGCATGGTTAATTAAAATCTTTAATTTTTATAAGTGAATCAATTTACATCATTACTTCGAAAAAAAACACATTAAAAAACTTAATTAAGGTATATAAAAACGCATTAAAAAACTTAATTAAGGTATATGACGCATCTAATGGTTGGTTAATTAGCATTAACGATAAATATTAAAAAAAAAAAAATGAAGTATGGACACAAGAGAGATGGAAAGAAAGAAGAGTATCGAGCAGAAAGAGAGAGAGGAAGAAGGGAAAGAAAGAGAGAACGGCGGCTATCTTGATTCTTAACACTTGCGCACACCCAAATTAGAATTTTCTCTTCTTTTCTTTTTTGTCAAAATCTACGAATCGTCAAGCCGTCATCGCATTCTACTTAAAACTTTATATTGCCACTTTTTTTATTTTTTTTATTTAAACCATATATCATATATGGACAAAAAATTTAGCGAGCGCGCAACTCCAATTAGTTAAATTGAGATACAATTTTAAAATTTGTTACATATATATGTATTTAGAGTTTAACTTCGCGGTAAGAAATTCGAACCTCATACTTCATGATCGATGACCCATTTTTATGTCAGTTGAGTTATACACAGTTTGACACCAAATACACATTTGAAAATATGACTCTGTTTGCCTTGAATATTTTGTTTTCAAACTTTTATTGTTAGATTATCAACCAAACAGACTCTGATTTTTTATGAATATTTGTCGATATTTTCATTGACTTAGGTTGACATTTCTATTCATTTAAATAGATAAAATATTAACAAAAATATAAATAAAGTGAATCTAATAAGTAATAAGTATTTCTAACTCATTTAAATAGTGTAAATATTTATTTGTTAATTTAAATTTGTTTTTATGATTTTTTTCATAAATATTTATTCACATTGATATTTCCTCCATAAAATTGAGAGCATGAGACCTCAACATTTTAATTTTTGTTGGAATGGATTTATTGCATGAATTTATTTCTCATTTAGTTTTTTTTAGTCTCAACTAAATTAAATGATTTTTTTTAATTAAATAATTAAATTTTCAAAAAAATATTCATTATTTCATAAGATTCACAAGTAAATAGAAAAAATTTAAACCAAAAAAAATATTTCGTATCAAGTTATCTAATTATCTATGTATGTTTTTTAAAAGTTCAATCACATAGTTCAAACATATCAAATTATCGTTCATAAAATCAAATTTTATATATAAGTGTCACGCCAAATATATACATAAATGATACTGTAAAGCCAAAGCGAGCATGGCTCAGCGGGCATATGTATGTCTTAACGACCACGAGATCTGTGGTTCGAATCCCCCCACCCCCAATGTACTCAAAAAAAAAAAAAAAATGATACTGTAAAGTGATGTCATATATACTTTTTAATTTTCACACCATGTCAATTTTTATCTATCATCTTAACAAAACAACTCTTTCTTTTTTGAAATAATTCTAAAAGTTCAAAGGTCAAAAGGTAATTGCTCAAAATCTATGAGCATAATCGAAATATATCTCAAAGTTCAAAAGTTAACATAAACGTCAAAGTGAGTATAGTTCAACGTTAATTGACATGTACTTACTCTCTTAAGATCAGATATTCAATGTCTCGTGACTTGTTTGTTTTACTTAAACAAAAAAAAAAATTGTTAACCTAAACTTGATATTACCACTTCTCTGCAAGCGAAAGAGTGGAAAGAGCAAAACTTATTGAGGCTGGAAATAACAAAATGTGAGTTTTTCTATCCGTTTGACCTTTGACCAATCAAAACCGCGGAGACCCACGTAAGAACTCGTCCATATGCGAAACTACCAAAATACCCTTGGGGAATATTTTCAAATCCACACCCAATTATTTAGGCATATTTTCCTTGAATCGTAAGCCTCAAGCAAATGATCTTCTCCTTCTTCCTCCTCTCTGTATAAATAAACAAGCGTTTACAAACCGAGTTCATACCGAGTAGAAGAAGAAGAAGAAGAAGAAGAGAAAATACTGATATGGATGATGCAATTGGCAGCAGGAAGAAGACGACGAAGACGACGAAGAAGACCAGAGCATTCAGCTTCCAGAGGCTAAGAGATTCGTGGAAGTGGAAATTCCTTAAGGATTTCAAGTGGAAGAGATTGAATTTCCAGATCGGTTTCTTAGATGCGATCATCTTCCGAATCGCTTCTCTGTTTGAGGCCGTTGCGTTGGTAGGAATCGCCGGATTCTTCTTCCTCTGTTGCGGCGGCTGCCGCTTCTGATCGATCGATTTCTGTATGTAATTGTTGTATATGTCATTCTTAATTCTCTCTGGCCAAGCACTGGAGCGAAATTCTTTTTTTCTTTTTGAATCGTTTTCTCTGTGCCTTTGATTTGACGAAGTCGTTAATCGAGTAAAACTCTCGAGTTTAATTCAATTTATTATAACATTGTATTGAAGAAATTCTGATTTTCCTTGAAGAGATTAGGGCTTATTGAATATAATTTTCATGAGTGAAGAAATGAATAAATAATTAGGTCGGAATATTGGTGAAAACAGAACTGGTCATCGACGGCGAAGAAGGAAGAAGAGTCATTGTCATGGAAGGATTGAATAATCCTTTTTCCAACTGTCTCTAATTATTCGAATATTAGAGCCTTTCACGTTCACTTCAGCTCTTTTATCTTTTAAAAGAATTTTACTTTAAAGCGTTGGAAAAATAGGATTCTTTTTTTTTTTTTTCTGTAGTGCAAAAAAGGTAAGTTATTGGCCAAATTATTCAAGGGGTGGTCACAACACAATGTGGATCTCGTTAAAATAGTCGAATTTAGATCTTGCAATTTGTTTGAACTAATAATCATTGGATAAAAAATAAGTAGAATAATTTCTCCAATTGTTGAAAGTTAAATTTTCGACTTAGATGTCAATTATCGAACTTGAGAATAGTATTATGGACATATCACAAAATTCATAGACATCTATATTCAATAAATTATATTTAAATATTTAATAACTCGACGATTTTAAAACTTCAAGAATCAAACTAAAATAAATTTGAAAGTCTAAGAGTTAAAATAAAGTTTATAAGTTAACAATACCAAAAATTCTATAAAGGTTAGAAGAATTTTAGGAAAACATGTATTCTCTATATTTTAGTAAATCGTTTTTTTTTTTAAGATATTTTCAATAAATGATTAAGTCGTTGATCGAGACATCATAATGCTTTTTAAATATAAAATTAAATACATAAAACATATCATTAAACATCGTTGTATGTAACTTATACATCATACCAGTTGAATTATGTTCATGTTGGCATAGAAGTTTGGTTAGTGTCATTAAATTGAACTAAAACAAATCATTAAACATCGTTGTATGAAAGTTTCGTTAGTGTCACTTCAATTTTTTCTATACATGCACAACAAATAACGTATGAAGGTATCAAAGTAAGCATAGCTTAATGATAATTTTGACATTTAATACCTTTCATGGGATCGGATGTTCAATCTCTTATTCCCCGGTAAAAATCTTTACATGGTACATAATTATACACTCAGCCAAAAATCTTTACATTGTGCATAATTTAGGCATTTGTTTTGGGCACTAATTTTGTCACTTGCTAATGTCCAATGTCAGCAATTGATATTTATACCTTCAAGATCAAGCTGAACAATCTGTTTATTCAAGCCTTCCAAAACCAAGTGTATTTTACCAATTTGAAGGTGTGTTTTTTCCCCTGCAATGAACTCATTGACAACTCCATTGATTTTGATGGAGCTGCAACCTGGTACCTTCTCAATCCCTTTCAACTTCATCATCTTCCTCACTCTTTTAGCATCCCCATGCTTCCCCAAAGCAGCATACATATTTGAGAGCAAAACATAAGCCCCACTATGCCTTTCCAATTGAAACAGCCTCTCAGCAGCAACCTCAGCCTGCTGCATTTGCCCATGCTTGCAGCAAGCGCTCAGAAATGCCCTCCAAGCCACTGCTTCTTCCTCTGGAGGGCTGCCTGTGTTCGGAAGCCTCTTGATCACTTCCTCCGCTTCCTCGAACCGCCCGACTTGACTCAGCAGGTCGATTATACACCCGTAATGTTCACTCTTTGGCTCAATCTTGTGTATTGTAGACATTCTGTTCAATATCCTTAGCCCTTCATTGGCCATAGCTGAGTTGTTACAAGCAGCCAAAACGGCTATGAAAGTGATGTCGTCCGGCTTGATTCTTGCTCCTTCCATCTCCATGAAGAGCTTGAGTGCGCCTTCTCCATCTCCGTGCATCGCCATTCCTGAAATCATTGCGTTCCAGCAAATGCTATCTCTCTGCGGCATTTCTTCGAACAGGTACTTGGCAAGGACCAAATGCCCACATTTTGCATACATATCTATCAGCCCAGTCCTCACTCGCAGAGTTAATGGCAATCCCAGCTGACCCAAATACTTATGAATCCAAATCCCGGTATCAAGAGCTTCCATATGAGCGCAAGCACAAAGGATTGTGACAATTATGGCTTCATCAGGCTCTATTTCCGCTAGCTGCATCATACGAAACATGAGCAGCCCCTCCTTGAAGCAATTGTTCTGCACATACCCAGATATCATAGCGCCCCAAATGCCCCTATCTTTCACCGGAGCCATGTCAAACAACCCTCTTGCAGTGTCAACATCACCCATTTTTGCAAATCCATGAATCATAACCGTCCATGACACAAAACTCAATTCAGGCATTTCGTCGAACACCTGTCCTGCACCTCTCATGTTACCGAACGCGCAGTACATAACAAGCAAAGAATTACCCACAAATTCATCCAATACAAAACCCAATTTGAGAGTACAAGCATGAATCGACTCTCCGAGATGAAAAAATTTCATCCTCGCACAAGCCTTTAGAACGTAAGGAAGAGTGTAAGTATCAGGGGCGATCCCATTTCTTAGCATCGCAGAGTATATAAGAATGGAGTTGAGAAATTCACCTCGGAGGAGAAGGGCTTTGATCATGGTGTTGAAGATGCAAATGGTGGGGTGTTGAATGCGTTGGAAGAGCTTCAATGAATAAGAAAGACTGCCATGGCGGGGCTCTGCACAGAAATCCAACAATCTGCTCAACACGAAGCTGTTGTTGCCGAGGCCGGATGTAAGAATTTGTGCATGAGCTTGCTTTAGCTGGTTCATATTTATGCATTTTTGCAGCAATAACAGACATCTCTTAGAACTGCTTGACATGAGGAACCTTGCCTTCAATGGCTACCATCGAATTTTCAAGCCATGGGATATCTGCAAGTTCAAAAATTTATTTGTCTAGTAATTTTGTATAATTAGGTTCTATATTTATCTCTATTGTTTTGTCTAAGGTGTAGTATTTGAATTCTTAGTTAAATTTTAAAGTAGATAACAAAACAAATATACTATTTTTTTTTTTTTTTTTTTTTTTTTAGTACATTGGAGGTGAGGATTCGAACCACAGACTTTTTGATCATCCGGACATACATATGTCAGTTGAGCTATGCTCGCTTTGACCAAAACAAATGTACTATAAGTGAAAGTGTTTATAGATTTAATTAAATATTTATCAAACGGTCTAAACTTTTAAATTTAATTGAAGCTCTATAAAGGTGTTTATTCAATCTTTGATTTAAATTTAATTGAAGCTCTATAAAGGTGTTTATTCAAATCTTCAACAACAATTTCTTCATTAGTAACAAATAAAATTGATGTGCCATCCTATTCATGATAATTCTTTTTTGAAAACTATAATGGAAGGTTAAGGTTAAGTACATATAATTTGGTCTATGAAATATACATTGTTTTATTAAATTAGATTGATTTGAAATTTTAAGTAGCTCTACCCATATCAGAAACCTACATTAAATTTCAATTTCATCCCAATTAGGAAAATATTAAAAAAAGAAAAAAAAAATCGAGTGAACATTTTGTATTTCAATTTTAGATATGTTATTCACTTGGAATTCTTTTGAAACTTTTTTGAAACACTGCAATTATATATATTTTTTGATATAAAAAGTTGACAAAAATAAAGTGTATTTGAAGAACCAAATGATGTATTTAGCTAATATAAAATAATTAAAGAAATGTTGATTTATTCAAAGTCATAAACTCTTGTTTGGTTTAAACTAATGCTTCAAATGATTCAAAGTCATAAACTCTTGTTTGGTTTAAACTAATGCTTCAAATTTCATTTTGAAAATTTTGACTAGCAATAAAACTATAACTTGCATTATAAGTTAATAGCAAAGTATAATGTATAAGAACAAGTTTGAACTAAAAAATAAAAGCTTTAATGGCAATATATATTTATAACTACAAATCATTAACTATTTGTCCTTACGTGCGATTTTTCGAATCAAACGTTTTAAAAACATCACTCATCTCTCTAATGTCTGTGGTCCAAACTTCCACTCATCTTTATTTGTCAAAAGTTAAAAGAGGAGCACGTGTAATTTTGACAAGTTTAGGCAAATTACACTACGCTCTACCATAACTCGTGTTTGCACAAATGTCGCGTCGCATTCTAGTTGTTTATTTATAATATTTCAGCATATGTTTAATGTGAAAAATACAAAGGGAAGAAGCTTTGACAATAAGCTAGCCAAATAATATCCCAAAATTCTGAAAGTCTGCCTTTTCAATGATTAAATTAGGCGTAGACATTATATAAATAACTTATTTCAACAAATAAAATATATATTCAAGGATTCCTATTAAAAAGTATTAAATCTAAATCTGTTTCAAATTTTGAAATTTTATAAATAATTAATGTAAAAATTAGTAGGTTAATTTCTTTAGAAAGGACTAGAGACTAAGGTTATGTTTAATAACCATTTTGTTTTTAGTTTTCTAGTTTTTAAATTTAGACTTGTTTTCTTTTAATTTATTGACGGTGGTTACACTTTTTCTAGAGAAACATTTGAATTCTTAATCAAATTCAAAAAAACAAAAACTACTTTTTAAAAGTTTTTTTTTTTTTTAATTTTTAAAATTGGTTTGATTTTTGAAAACATAGGTAGAAACTAGATAACAAAATAAAGAAAGTTATAAGTAGAGGTGAGAGTAGTGTTTATAGGGTTAATTTTTAAAAATAAAAAACTAAAAAACAAATGATTATCAAACGAGGTCTAAAATATAGTATTTAAAATTTCACCATCAAAACAAAACCTTAATTATAGTTTATTAGAGCTAATACATATTCAACAAGGAAGAGAAAATGTATGGCCAATGATCTTGAACCCATGTAATATTAAACTACCAATTATGATAGTTAAATTATATAAGATACTTCGGGGAACGTAAATTTCAATTGCATGTCACTAAACTTAAAAGAAATTCATTTTAATTTTTGAATTTTGAAATTGTTATACAAAAATAAATATGAGGGTTCTAAGATAAAAAACAAAAATAGACGTGACAGCTAATACATACAAAATAGAAAATATATACTCAACATCATTTATAATTCAATTTCAGCTATATAAAACATCGAGATAAATTAACATCTTTGTAACTATTTATTTCAATTTAAGTCATGTTTACTTTTTCTGATTATTTAAAGTTAATTCTGATGGTGGGACCCACATCGATTACGTTTGATAGTGTATCAAAAATCTGTAAATATAATCAAAATATAGGATCCACCTCAAAATATGTAATTGCATTACCTCATTTCTCTATCACTCTATCAATGAC
The DNA here is from genome assembly GCA_028017165.1 of Herpetospermum pedunculosum. Classification (NCBI taxonomy): domain Eukaryota; kingdom Viridiplantae; phylum Streptophyta; class Magnoliopsida; order Cucurbitales; family Cucurbitaceae; genus Herpetospermum; species Herpetospermum pedunculosum. Next base: position 74,640,151 of record CM051525.1, read on the forward strand.
ATTACCCTTGATTATTACATCGTCTCACCCCTTTTATGTTTGTCTATTTCTATATTTTCTTTAAAATGTCAAAGGAAGTCATGAATATTTGTTTCATCTTCTTCCTCTCTTCTTCTCCCCTCCTCCATCAACCTCACTCCAGCCAATATTGCCGCCCACCTCATTCCGGCCCTTATAAATGAACTTCATTTTCTTTTTCTTAAAAAAAAAGAAAAAAGTTTCTTTTTATCTCAAAAAATGAGTTTTCTTATACTTTTTATTTCAAGAAATGAGTTTTCTTTCTCTCTCTCCCAAAAGTGTTTTTTTTTTCAACAATTCTTTTCACGTTTTATTTGTCAATCTCATTTCTCTCTTTTCTCCACAAGTTTTTTAATCCAAAGCTTGTGGAGAAAAATGAGTTTAAAAAAAGAGAAACTTATTTTGATAAAAAAAAAATGAAAAAATTGTTGGTATTCAATAAAAGATGAACAAATTGTGGAGAAAAAAAAAACTCATTCTTTTCACGCTGAAATCCTTGAAGATTGAAGGTTGTTTTTCTTTTGTGAGGAAGAAAGAAAAATTTGTTAATGGAAGAAATAAGATATTGAAGCTCCAATAATAAAAAACGGAGAAGAAAAAAATAAATAGAGAAAAGTGAAATTCAGGTTAAAAAATGGGTTTACGAATCTGAACACGAGTAACATTCGAACAACGAATCAACACACGATCGATTAAAACGAAATGATATTAGGTTAAACTTGCGAATAATTATGTCAAGTATCCATGTTACTATTGTTGAAAAAAATTCATTAAGGCTTAAACTATGTTGTTAATATCATTTAAACAATTACAATAAAATATTGAGCCTTTTTCGAATTTCAATACATAAATATCTTCTTCTTCAGAGCAGGTTCTGCAGTAGAAGATAACTACCGTTTTTCTTATCTGTTCCCGCTTCTTCTTCAACCTCGCGCCTCCAAATTCACAGCTAGAGAAAAGAGATGAAGACCTCATTCTGCTCCCCATCTTCATCTTCTTCACTTTCCATTTTGAAGCTCAACCAAAATCCTCTTCTAGGTCACATTGTTTCTTCACCGCGTTCGTCCCTTAAAAGAAGACCTACTTTGACCACTCGGGCTCTTCTATCAGCCCATAGAGAATCAGTTCTGAAGGATTTTCAAGAGCGACGAGCTCTTAAGGTAAATCTTCCCAACTCACTCATTTTTCACTTCGAGCTTTCATTTCCTGACAGTCTAGCCACTGAGAAATGGAAGAAAAATGTTGCCGTTTGAGGATATATTGAGAAAGATTAGCTCTAATTTGGATGTTTCTGTTCAGCTGCTTTCATTACGAGTTAACTCAATATCTACTGCAATCTACTTCCAACATTGGAAGTCTGTAAGATTTAACTGATTTTAACCCAATCATGTGGTTTTTGGTCTCTGTTATCTTGTCTTGTTCATGTTCCTTCTTGGTTTGTTTTTTTCAAAGTGCATTCAAGTTCATTAGTTTTGGGCTTCATAAATCAAATTTATGTACAAGATGAGTGTTATGTATAAAAGATGATGGTGATTTAACCCATTGGAGTGACTTTATTAACATAAATTGTGCTTAATTATATGCTTATCTAACTTTTTAACGCTATCGCGAAACTGAGCATAGTTCAGCACTAATTGACATGTACACCCTCACTTGAGGTCGGAGGTTCAAATCTCCCTATCTCCTTTGTTGTACTGCAAAAAAAAAAAAAAAACCATTTTAAAGCTATGTATGTTAGCATTTAATAAAAATAACTCTAGGTTGATTTTTGTTCATGAATGCTTATGCAACCAAGAAAAGGTTGCTTCTGGTGTTCATCTAGCTCTATTTTGAGTTTGATTACCTCTTTTTCTGTCTAGTTCTGTAACGCAATTGCATTATTGTATTTCAGATTATTTCGGGTCTGAAGAACCTGGACAGGGAAAATGTGGCTTCAGTAGTCACTGCAGCAGACAAGGTGAGTTATTTTCTGTAACTTATAGTATTAATAATCTATGGGTTGAATGAATTTATATTCAAACTCACAAGTAAAATGGTACATTAGGAATAAATTGAGTGATATCCACCTTGAAGGTAAAAATTTTAAGTGTTGGGGTTAGTAATTTAACATACATCATTTATAGACCATCTGTAAGCAATGGTCTCAGGGATGAGAAGGGAAGAAAGATTGGATATGAAAAAGTATTGTTGTAGAACTGTCTCAGTAAACAAAAGACTGTATGCAAAGTTACTTTCCATGTGTAAACAAAATGGAAATGAAGGCTATGTAACCCATGATTATACATGCTTGTTCAACAACGTCGTGTAAATAATAAAAGGCTTAGATGAAATGAGTTCGAGTTATAGTGACCACCTACCTAGGATATTTTTTTTATTTTTGACAACATTTGGGGAAGGGGATTCGAACTTGAGACCTCTTGCTCATAGTTCATAAATTATGTCGGTTGAGCTATATTCATGTTGGCACCTACCTATGATTTAATATCCTACAAGTTACCTTGGTGGTCAAAGTGCGTACAAGCTGGCCCGAACACTCACGATAAAAAATAAAAATAAAAATAAAATACATGACCTGTTGTTGCTATTTTGTTTTTAAACCCTTTATTCTTTAATCAACATTTCTCAATTTATTATCTCCTCGAGTCTTCATTCCAGTGAGTTAAACTATTATATATTTTATAATTAGATATGGAAGTTCTCATTTCTATTTCAAGCTAATGATCGTGTAGTTTCTTCACCATGTCACTGTAATTTCTTTTTCAGGGGGGAGCAACTCATGTCGACATAGCTTGTGATGCAGAGTTAGTGAAGCTTGCCATTAGTTTAACTTCTCTTCCAGTACGTTCATGAACTTTAAATTCTAAAAAATCTCATATCACATTCTTCTAAAAATCAACTATTCGTCCTATCTTTGCATGTTACAGGTTTGTGTTTCTTCTGTGGATCCAGCACAATTCTTACCTGCGGTTGAAGCTGGAGCATTAATGGTTTGACCACCAATTAGTTGCTTTCAATTTGATGTCTGAGTTATACATACTTCATTTTAAAGAAGAATTCTCAAGTAGCAACAACCTTATCGAGAGCGTTTGTATTAATGAAACTGATGGAAAATTGCAGGTCGAAATTGGAAACTACGATTCATTTTATGAGGCGGGAATAGTTTTCTCTGCAGATCAGGTATAAGACATTATGATAGCATTATGAACATATTCGTATTCGAAGCATCAAGAATCAAATATTGCAGTTGTACTAAAAAAAACAAATATTGCATTTAATTGAGACCATCTTCAAGCACCAAAATCTTAAATAAGATGATGGCTAAGAGGCCAAAAGAACTGAGAGTATAATCAAGTTAAATATATGTTTCATTCATGAATACAACTACTTGATGCATATAATCTTATTTTTGTATGATGTTTCTATGTAGATATTAAATCTAACAAAAGAAACTAGGAGGTTACTACCGTCTGTCGCCTTATCGGTCACCGTGCCCCACACACTTGGACTTCCTGATCAGGTTAGAGCAAGGGCTTGATGCAAGTTATGGAATTTTTCACCATTCTTGTTGTAGTTGTACTAACTAAAACTTCGTGTTATAAACAGGTCAAGCTGGCAGAGTTGCTGGAACAGGAAGGTGCTGACATTATACAAACTGAAGGAGGAAAATGTTCTCATCCTTCAAAATCTGGCGTGCTCGGCTTGATCGAGAAGGTAGGATGTAGAATTTATTGGTCGAACCATACGAGAATTATCATGCAGTGCCTAAATTCACCATGTTTCAAGATGAATTTGTGGCGATCTTTTCCCAAAAATAAACTAAACCTCTGGTTGAGAAAATTAGTTGTTGGAGAAATGACTATTTAAATGAAACATCTACCCCCTCTGCCAGGCATAACAAGATGAATTCACTGCATCTCCTGATTTTGATATTTGGACTTTTCTCTGCTAAACTGTGAAAAAGCAAGGGTGAAGAGTCACTCTAAGTCTTATAAGACTTCATTGAATATTTCCTTCAGCAAAAGCTTAGTGAAGTCCATATAGTTCCATTTGAGCAGACTGCAACTCTACAGCCTGAATTTCTCATTGGTGATGTAAAGATTATAACTTGCCTATTTGATTTCGATAATTACAGGCAGCACCCACACTAGCAGCAGCATATTCTATCTCGAGGGCTGTTAAAATTCCTGTTATGTGTTCGTCTGGATTAAGTGCTGTCACAGCACCTATGGCTATCACAGCTGGAGCTGCAGGCGTGGTATGCCAGTTCTTCCCCACCTCTCTCCCTGTATAGTCTGATCAGATTGCAATTCTGGGTCTATGAGTTAATATTTCTGTCAAGAGTTTAATAGAGTGAAGTGATGTTGATATCTTTCTCTAACACAGGGCGTGGGATCAGCAGTCAACAAACTCAATGATGTAGTAGCAATGATTGCAGAGGTTAGGAGCATTGCTGACTCGTTAGCACCATCAGCTGCCCGGCTAAGCAGACCCGATGGCGCGTTTTTGTATTTGTAGATTTATGGTTCTCTCGTGCATATGGGAATATTAGCGTGGCTTTGCCCGGGCACAGTAGCAAACATTTGCCTTCTAAATTAAGATCCCTTTATCTGGCTTTCCCCATGACATGCTTTTTTGTTAAGGCCCCAAAGGATGATTCCTATTACCTCCTTCTATGTTAGTAGATACAATAGTTGCATAAAAAATTTAAGTTTTGGAAGGACGATGGACCGAGCCTGCATTTGTCACAACTTCACAGTGCTTTTCTAAGATGACGACTATGTTTCAGAGCAGTAAACTTTTTTCTGTACAAAAGCAGGATAAGAATTCAAACCTGCAAATCCCTCACATTGCAAGATTTTTGTTGAAGAACATTCTTGATCAATCTGCACTACACCACATGTTTACGATGACTATTTTTCAGAGCAGGATGCATTTTCCTGTACAAAAGCACAATAAAAATTCAAACCTGCAAATCACTCACATTGCAAGATTCTTGTCAAAAGAAACATTGTTGATCAATCTGCTCTATCTAGCTTTAGAACAAAAAATAAATAAATTATTATTATTATTATTATTAAAAATAAATAAAAATAAATAAATAAAAAAACCTTGTGTAACAATACAGAATAAATTGAAGAGCAGGGTACATACAAAAGTATTTAGATTTATATTATCTGAACCAAGAATACAACTTGATAAAAGTCTCTTGGGGGGAAGCAACTACATTTAGTTAACAAAAGAAGCGAGTTCTACATTAACATTGAACTCTTTGATGAATATTGTAAGGTCCTGATCTAAATCTAACTAATGATCTATAAATAAAAAGCCATTTGCAGCAGAAATTTATACAGAATATAAATATTAGTAGTTCTAAAAAGACAACGAAAAGAGAAGGGATAAATAAAAAGCCATTTGCAGCAGAAATTTATACAGAATATAAATATTAGTAGTTCTAAAACGACAACGAAAAGAGACGGAAAAAAAAACATAAGACTAGTTGCCCTCGCACGAGCTCTACCTACAGATACCAGTTTATATCAAACAATAGCCACACAACTCTATTCATCAATATCCCAATCTTCCTCAGACTCTTGATCTACTCCACTTTCCTGCAAAGGGTTGTGAAAGCTCATTTCTCTGTTTTATCTTTCAAAACATGGAATTATTTTGCTAATAAGAAAATCAGTAAACCACGGCAGTGCTTACCTTCCTCTTCTTATATTCTGCCATGGCTTTATCAAACTCCGCACGTTTCTCCGTGGCAATATCATAATATTGTACTTTTTCCTGATATAAGAACCATACATGGAACTTTTATGTTGTTGCTCTTTTTCCTGAAATATTTTTTTCACTTCTACGATGCAATAAACTTCCATAAAGATTTCATTTACGAAGTCTCAATTCGAAATAATAACCTAAAAGACAACATGAAGCCAGATTTAGCAGCTGCGTATCACACATTAATCATAACCGTTTAGTATTGTAATGAACATGTAACACCAGACATTAATTTTAGATGAAGTGTTGAACAACTGCATGATATTGTGGTTTTTCAAACTGATTCAAAACTACCCCTCAATAACACATACTTGCATGGTTTTTTTATGTCATTATCTGAAGAAAGCTTGAAGGTAGATCAATGCGAACCAATTTGCTAGGATTCATAACAATCTAAGTTTCACATAGAAAAGAAATTGGAGTATTCTATCAATCATTAAATTTGAGACAAGACAAGGTTAAGCATCAATAGAACATGTACCTCAAACGTCATTGTTTTCCATTTCTCTCCACATGCCTTGCCAACCTGAGGTATGGAATAAAAAAGTATCAAGGTAACAATTGACTAAGTGAGAAAGGATAAACAGATGGGAGGAAACCCCACAATCCAGAGAAACTAGCATCAAACTTCCCCAAACATACATCGCTCATTGATTTGACATCTGGATTCTGTTCTTGAAACTCCTTGCGGAAGTCATTCCTTGAGATTTAGAATACAATTTAGTTCTGTAAGCTAAAGTCTTCAACAATGCTATGTTTCATCAAATATAGTATTAAAACACGAGTGCTAAGCAGACTAATGGAAAGCTTCCCTTGCTAACCTAACTGTTGTACTACATATGCTGAATATGATAAAGCTGAAGTGAAAAGCAACATTGCAAGGCGACACTCAACAAATTAACTACATATCATGAATCATACAGTAAAACTTGGATGATTCAATCAAAATTAAAAGTTTTAAAAATCATTGTCAACAAGAGCATAACTCAACGACATGATGTATCGCCTAGTGACCATGAGGTCCTGAGTTCAATCGACCACCCCAACATGTTGTCAAACAAAAAAAAAAAAAAAAAAAAGTTTTAAAAATCATTACTATGCAAAAGACAACTGTTATCAACTCTAACAAAATTAAAGTTTAGCTCAATATGTCACTTCAAGTATCTATTCAAGCTTTTCATGAAATTTTACGACATCCCTACATCTTTTAATATGTGTACATTGGAATGGAACCATGAAAATGTTTGACTTATGCAATTCGAGTGCTAAACAAAGTAACTTCTTAAATGAGATGACAGTAAGGGAAGGGATCATACAAAAAGTAAAAGAAAGCAGTAGGTGGTTTCTTTGGCTTATTGACATCAAATTTATCAGTTTTCTTCTTCTTCTGCTTTGATTTTGGCTTCTTAGTTGTCTTCGCTCTCTTCTCCGTGTTAAATCTACTAGCTTTTGCTGACCTTTTCATCTCTTCACTTCTTTTTACACTTAATCCCATATCCCTGAATGTTTCCACAAATTTTGCAATGATCAACATACTCAAAGGGGGAGAACAAAAAATGGGTTCTTGATAATAATTTTATTTTTTAACAATAAACATTTTTACTAACAGAATAAACTACAAGCACCCAAGAGGACAGAAATCCACATAATTGCTTCCCACCATTAATATGTTTACCTAAACTTGGAAGTGATAATTGAAAAGTAGAAACTCAGAGTTCAATTCCACACTTGAAAGAGCTAAATAAGCTATAATACTTAAGAGAATTCTAAACAAGACATTCGTGTACTAGTTATTCGTAATTACTTCATTCCATAGTCTATCTGGTTCTTGTAAGCCAAAATAAACTTCAGAACCATAGCTCCAAAAACGACGACGATGAATTTAAACGAGAGAGGTTTTTGGGGCATAGTATTTACTCTTGAGACGATTCTTCAAACGCTTCGGAAGAATCATGCGCAGAAGCTGAAGGTGAATTCTGTCGCCTTTTCGCTTTCGCCATTGCTGTGCGCCGTTGTGCTCCCGCTCGATCTTCAGTACTCGGTAAGCTCCGTACGGCTCGGCCCGGACTCGGTCTTGCTGCGTTTGTTTTCTGGACCGGTTTGGATTACTATTTGTATGTTGGTTCATGGATGGAAAGCTTCAGCCTAGCTCAACATTAATTGGATTTACTTCTTTTCTTAATAGTTAGAGTTTCATTCTCTACCACCACAGATTGTAATAAGACCTTGTTCACCTATTCTAATGAATTTTTCCCAAAATCGTAATAAATCGAAGAAGAGAAATTAAAATACTCACAATATAAAAACATGACAAGTGAATTTTCACTAATTAATAATTTATCAATTTTTTTAACGAAGATTAAATCCATGACCTTATAGTAGCACAATCTGATGTCAATTGAGTTATTCTCGGTTTAGCACCATTTCTCAATTTTGAACCATTTATCAATTTTGAACTATATAACGGCCTAAAAAGTTTCTTATAGATATAGATTAATGATTAATTTAATTTTGAACATTTAGGCGGCCCATGGGTTTGGGCCGATGGGCCGACATTAATTTCCAGCCCATTAAATTGTTGCTTGGATGGGCGTGCAGGAGCTTTCCCGCTTAAAGTAAACGTTTTTCGCGCCAAAACTGAAACAAAACCCTTACCAGTTTGCCAATCGGAAACCTTTTTCTCTCTATATTTCGTCCGGTACGTCGACGAAGAAGAAGCAAAGCCGAGAGTAAAGCCATGGACGCCGGTGAAGAAATTAGGGCAGCTCACAAGCGAGAATTTTTGGAATTCCTCGAACAGGATGTGCGTTTTCTTTTCCTAAACCCTCACTCCATTTCTTCTTCTTCTTCTTCTTCTTCTTCTGTTGCTCTAACGTTTCCTCACAATCTTTGTTGTTTTTGAATTAGGTTGGGAAAGGAATTTACATGGACGAGATCAAAGCCATGATTAATCATAAGCGACATCGCCTTATAATCAATATTTCCGATCTTCATTCATTCAGAGATCTTGGTCCCAGGTTTCGCTGCTTTCTTTCTTCGTCGTCCTTTTCTAGTTTTACTTTATCTGCTAGGTTAGTTCCACTTTATAGTACATTCGGGAGGAATTCTTGGGTTTAAGTTGTCAAATTGAACTACTGGTAATTTGAGGTGTCGCATGCTGTGGTGGTAACCAAAAAGTATATTTACCGTCATGTGATGCACAGTTTTCTTTTGGGTAGCTCTGTTGGAGTTTTCATTACTAGTTGCACTGTAGTATTTATATATACAGGATGGGAAGTAATGAATTTTATACTTTGTTTATATTCATTTGTCTTTAGGGTGCTCAGGAATCCCGGTGACTACATTCAGCCATTCTGTGATGCAGTCACAGAAACTGCTCGTAGTATTGACCCAAAATACCTCAAGGAAGGAGAGCAAGTATTGGTGGGCTTTGAGGGCCCCTTTGTTTCTCGCCGTGTCACTCCCAGGGAACTTCTTTCTCTGTCCATTGGCTCCATGGTCTGCGTTGAGGGCATTGTTACCAAATGTAAAATTGCGTTTGCTCATTAACACTTACACACGTTATTAAGTTATTCCGATGTAGTTGTTTTTCTAAATTTTGATATGTATCTTGGTCACTAGAAAATGGACATAAGTATGCATGAACAAACTTGGACCTTGTATGAAATAATTTTGTACTTGAGACATGGAAGTTGGATGCTTAATTTTATTTTTTTATCTTTTACTTGCGTGGATGAAGTGCTGAAACTTTATGGCAAGACTCAGGAAATACACACATACACATTTATTACTTAGTTGTGAAATGATTTGATATCAACTGCATTATTGTTCGATTGAAATTCTACAGTATATTGCTTCTATATGAAATATTGTAAATGATGAGGTTTAGTTTTTATGCAATGATGTGCTATTGTGTGCAAAGTTGATCTCAACTCAGATCTTACATTATTTTATTTAATGAAAAATTTGTTAAGTTGTCTTAAATTTTTATATCATATACATGGTGTTGGTTGACTTAAAATTTTGAAATAACGAATGAAGAAATTTCTGATTGTATCTCACAATAATTTTGATGTTTGTCTTCTTAGGTTCTCTTGTTAGACCTAAAGTTGTCAAAAGTGTTCATTTCTGCCCCACAACTGGGGGTTTTACCAGCCGCGAATACCGTGACATTACATCCAACATGGGTTTGCCCACAGGATCTGTGTATCCCACAAGGGTAACATCAAGTTAATTGTCTTCCAAGTAGTTATGTTTTCAACCCTCGAGAATTTGTGCTGAAATAAATTATTTTCTCAGGATGAAAATGGCAACTTGTTGGTTACAGAGTATGGCTTGTGTAGATATAAAGATCATCAGACCTTATCAATGCAAGAAATGCCTGAGAATGCAGCGCCTGGTCAGCTTCCACGAACAGTGGATATCATAGTTGAGGATGACTTAGTTGACTGTTGCAAGCCAGGTGATCGTGTTGCTATTGTAGGAATATATAAAGGTATTCCAGGAAAAAGCAAGGGCAGCCTGAATGGAGTGTTCAGGTAGCTTGTAGGATTGTTGTCTAAGAACGTTTATATGTATCTTGTGTCTGCTTGTACATCTTTTCATTTGCTTTATGAAAGTATGGTTCCTATTAAAAATAAAGGTTTCTTATATATCAATCTTTTCTTGTAGGACTGTTCTTGTAGCTAACAATGTTTCTCTACTAAACAAAGAGGCAAATGCACCAATATACAGTCCTGAGGACTTGAAGAATATTAAGAAGATAGCTGAAAGTGATGACACATTTGACCTTCTCGGTAATTCTCTTGCACCTTCCATATATGGACATTCATGGATAAAAAAAGCAGTGATACTATTGATGCTTAGTGGAGTGGAGAAGAACTTGAAGAATGGCACCCACTTAAGAGGGTTAGTACCTTGAATTGTTCTCATTTCCTAATTTTTATAGATCTCATATTGTGGGTTTGACCATAAAGTTTCCAAAAGCACACATCCAAAAACAGGTCATGTGGGTGGGTATATATAATGATGATGATGATGATAATAATAATAACTATATTTTCTATTCACTCAATTTAAGCATTGCCCACCCTTCCTAATAATAGTATTATCCTCTTTCTTCTAGTGATATCAACATGATGATGGTTGGTGATCCTTCTGTTGCCAAGTCTCAACTTTTAAGGGCGATCATGAATATTGCACCCTTAGCAATATCCACAACAGGCCGTGGTTCATCTGGCGTTGGGTTAACTGCTGCTGTTACATCAGATCAGGAAACAGGTGACTCTTTTTGTTGGTTCTACTTCTATCATGTCTGACATTATTTGATGATACTGAAAAGGATGATTATATCATGTTTTCTACCAGGAGAAAGAAGGCTAGAAGCTGGTGCAATGGTTCTTGCTGATCGAGGTGTTGTCTGTATTGATGAGTTTGACAAGATGAACGATCAAGATAGGGTTGCAATACACGAAGTTATGGAGCAGCAGACTGTGACTATTGCCAAAGCTGGCATTCACGCTTCACTGAATGCTCGGTGTAGTGTGGTAGCAGCTGCAAATCCCATATATGGATCTGTAAGTGATATGTGGTCAACTGTCTTTGTTCTTTCGTTGATACATATAGTTGATTATGCACATATGGTGATTATTATATGTTAATATTTTTAGCACTTCTGTTTGTGCTACAAATTTACAGTACGATCGTTCATTGACACCAACAAAGAATATAGGTCTCCCAGACTCCCTACTCTCTCGATTTGATCTACTGTTTATTGTATTGGATCAAATGGATCCCGACATTGATAATCATATTTCGGAACATGTGTTGCGTATGCACCAGTTTCGTTCTGTACTCGATGGAGGTAAGGAAATTGCATTCACTTGAGTAATTTTTTTAGTTCTAGACACTATTTAATTACCCTAAAACAATTAGGTGAGACTGGGGGCTCAATGTATGGAAGAGAGGATGAAGCTGAAGCTGACACTTCTGTCTTTGTCAAGTATAATAGAATGCTTCATGGGAAGAAGACAGATCGTGGTCGGAAGCGCGATACTCTCACCATCAAGTTTCTTAAGAAGTACATTCATTATGCTAAGCATAGGATACAACCTGACCTGACTGATGAGGTGACATTTTATTTGCTGGCTATATACTGTTTTTATTTCACTTCTAATTCTGGATTGTGATAGTGCACTTGAATTGCAACTATTTTAGCAAATTAGAAGTCCCAGTCCTCAAACTCCTCTCTGATATTCATTATCTTCTTTCCGTTCCACTCTTTTGATCAAGTCATATGTTTTAGCGCAGGCATCTGAGCAAATTGCAACAGCATATGCAGAACTTAGAAATTCAACTTCAAATGGGAAGGCAAGTTATATATATCTGAATAGTACACAACCACTGCAGTTAAGATTTTCAATTTATTATCTGATACAATATGCATACTCTGTAGACTGGAGGAACTCTTCCAATTACTGCCAGAACTCTAGAAACTATTATACGACTCTCAACTGCTCATGCAAAATTGAAGTTGAGTAGAAAGGTATATTAGTGTTATTATGATCTTAATACTAATTAGTTTACGTGAATGAATTTTCTTACTTGTATTATTTTAATAATTCTTCTTCAATAACAATTTATCTGAAATTGCAAGGTTTCAAAATCTGATGTCGATGCTGCGTTGAAAGTTCTTTATTTTGCCATATATCATAAAGAGTTGACTGAAATGGAAGAGCGTGAGCAAGAAAGGGAGAAAGAAATGGAAAGAAAACGCAGAGCTGAAAATGAAACAGTGGAAAATGATGGACCAGAACGTAGTACCAAAAGAAGAAAGGAGTAAGCAAAATACATAAAGCCTCTATATCCAGCAGCATTATTTTGTCTAGATGTTTCTATATTTGGTTTTTCTGGCAATGCATCGAATATGAATTGATTCTTCCATTTATCTTATTTTCAATAATTTAATGAGCTGATTATAGCTTTTGATAGAAAAATAAATAATGTGCCGACCATTGCTTTTGATTTTCCTATACAAGCTGTCATTTAATGATTTTACTCGTTTTTTTGTCACAAGTTCAAGAACAGATACCATGGAAATCGATGATCCTTCTACTGATCCTGTACTTGATCCATCTGCAGAAAGGTTCATCGAATTGCTAGCAATCACACGGCCTTCACCTCATCTTATTCTCACTTTTTTTTTAAAGAATTATCATCTCCATTTTCATACAAATTCTTCGACTGTTGTCTTGCAGAATAGAAGCATTCAATTCTTTATTTGGTCAGCACATGCGTGCAAACCACCTGGATCTTATATCTATTGCAGACATTGAGAATATTGTCAATGCCGCAGCAGATACTCGTTACACTACAGCTGAAATAATGTTGCTCTTGCAGGTAAATTAAATTAATTTTAAATAACTAAGACACTATCCTTTGAAGTAATTTGATCTAGGCCAGCATCTGTTACGAAGCTTTCTTAATTGTAAGTTCTATTGTTTAAGAGACTAATTCTTACAGTTTGAAAATTTTCAGAGACTGCAAGATGATAACAGGGTAATGATAGCTGATGGCGTTGTGCATATGATATCATGATTCATGAAGACTATTTTAAGCAGGAATTTAACATAGGTAAAGCTGTAGTTACAGTTTCTTTTTCCCCTCCCCTCATTGTAAATGCTATATTTTCTATTTTTTTATTTGTTTTAGGGTACTTGTAAATTCGACTTGAATTTGCTAGTTTTTAGTTTGAAGTGACTTGCATATATGTTTTTTGTTTTTCTAAAGATGTGATGAACTCATTCTACAATTTCTAGTTAGCTTTAATTCGTCAATTTAAGGGTCTGTTTGATAACCATTTGGTCTTTTTGTTTTTGAAAATTGTGCTTGTTTTCCCAAATTTCTTTACAATGATTTTCATCTTTCCTAACCAAACATTTGAATTCTTAGCCAAATTCTAAATTTTAAAAACTACTTTTTTTAGTTTCTTGGATATTGAAAACACTAGTAAAAAGTAGATAACAAAACAAGAGAATTATAGATGGAAGTCATGTTAATAAGCTCATAGAACCCAAATGTATTGTAAGATAAATAGTAACCAAAATACAAGATAAACTGATAAGCCTGTGTTTGAGGTACTTGGACCCTCCCTTTCATGAGATCACTCGAGCCCTAATTCACTCACTAGATAATTGTATGCCGTACTCTTTCCCCACCCTCTATTTATAACCAAGCCATCCAATAAACTCTCCATCTAATTACTAACATACCCTTAATACCTAATAATATTCTCACTTCTATCCTAATAGCATTCCTATCATAAGCTTAATTTTCAAACACCATGGTTATGAAACAGGGTCGAAGTGTCTCAACTCACAACTTGGATCTATCATTAGTCTCAACTCATAACTTGGATCTATCATTAACTTTTTCTATATGTTCCTCAATTGTTAACAGAAATAGCACATTTCCAGGGAAGACTGACGTGGCAGAAGATTATTTTTCATGGAAACATGCATGTAGTAGTTTTGCAAACAGCGCTAAAAACTTCGGTCGGAATCAGCATCATCTTATACTCTCGAAGGCCATCTCTCTTTAAGTTATCTGTATTTTACTAATTATTGAACTGTTACAGTTTGGGCAACCTTAATGAACTTGCTTTGTCAGTGGTACATATTTTCTTAATTCTGTAATAGCTCTCATCTTGGTTTTATCAACAGCCTCAGAGCATATTGCTAAAGGTCTTGGCCTGAGAAGGGAGATAATGAATGACCAATCTAAACAGCATATGTGGACTTTATTTAACTTAAGAGACATGATATTGAGGTTGACATCTCTAGAGCCTGGATGGATTTTTTTTAACTATGTAGATTTTTAAGTAGCATGTCTGCGGTAATTGATATATATATATTTTTTTTTCTTGAGGTTGGAGGTTCAAACTTTCATACCTTACATTTAACATTTATTGTATTAAAGAAAAAGCCTATGTGGCTGTTTAAATAGCATTTCATGGGAGAAGGAAATTAATGGACATTTTAGGTATCATATCTTTTGAATTTCATTCTCCATTCTACTCTTGGAGTTAAACATTGTAAGTTGTTTAATACCTTATATTTTTTAAATAGTTTTATACACTTCATAATACTCGTGCATAACAAGCCTATGTAACAAGGGTGTAATTTACAATTGTGTTTCATTTTCAATGAATGATATCACAAATTTAGTTGTAATCATCACATATACTACACACATGCTAACCAGCACACTCATCCAAGAGAAATCATAATACCAATATTACAACTTTTATGATTCTTAACTTCAAAAAATGGTTATTTTCAACCTCGAATATGTTGGTCGAGAGTATATGTTTTAATCTGTTGAACTATGTTTAAATTAGCGTGATTTTATTTTATTATGTGCATTTAATACCGTGGATATCAAATATCAAAATATATGTATCAAAATATAGGACTGGTTACACAAACAGCAATCAAGTCCAAAATAATGACAAATTTAGCAAAATTTAAAATATTTTGTAAATATGACAAAAAATCAGTGAATAGACGGCTATCGTTGATATATCACTCATAGACTACTATGAGTGATAGTCACCGACAAAATTTGATTAAAAAATTGAGGTGATAGACTACTATATTTTTAATTACATATGTTACAATTTTCCCAAAATATATATATATATATATAAAAAAAAAAAAAAAAAAAAGAGCAATTTTATGTAGAACAAAATATTTGTAAAGCATCCACGAATTAGAGGAATGTAAAATTTGAAATTAATTACAAAATATTGGATTTAATTAGAGGCGCGGGAGAGAGATCCGTGGCTGGACAATGGCCTCTCTTTTCGTTCCCAGCGCCATCAGTTCTCAACGTCTCCATTTTTGTCCTCTCTGGAAATCCTTCTCCTCCAAGAAATTCGCCTCCATCTCCATTCTCAACTCCAACAAGGTAATTCTTATCACTATTCTATGCTGGATTTCATTACTTACGAGCGTTTTAGGGCGTAGATGTCACTCGCACACTCAGTGGACTACTAGACTATACAAGAAGAAATTGAAATTACGGAAAGGATTCGAAGTCACCGGAGTTGTTAATCTATAGGTTCTTTTGAATTCTAGCGAATTATTCTAAATTCGATTGCCTATTGGCAGATGGAAGAAGTTGCAGAGAAACAAAGTGAGGACAATTTAAATGTGAAGAAGAAGAAGATCTTTGTGGCCGGTGCATCGGGAAGTACTGGAAAAAGGATTGTGGAGCAGTTGTTGGCAAGGGGATTTGCAGTCAAGGCCGGAGTTCGAGACGTAAGTAAGGCGAAAACTACTCTTTCCCCAGCCAATCCTGATCTTCAAATTGTAAGTTTATTTATCCATTAAAAAGTTCAGAATTTCAGTGGTTATTTGTTATATTGGAATTTGTTTTTTGAATTCTTTCAGTTGTAATTCTGTTTGCTGATTATATATATATATATCAGGTGAAAGCGGATGTGACTGAGGGCTCTGCAAAGTTGGCAGAAGCCATTGGTTCCGATTCAGAAGCTGTAATCTGTGCAACAGGCTTTCGCCGAGGCTGGGATTTATTCGCGCCATGGAAGGTTTGTTTTCTCGTCCTTCCTTTACAATGATTTTCAATTTACTAATAAAACATCTTAATTCTTAATCAAATTCCTTAAACAAAAATAAATGTTTTTAATTTTTAAAACTGGGTTTGAATTTTGAAAACAGGGAGTAGATAACAAAAACAAATCAAATAAGTGGAAGTAGTGTTCATAAGCTTAGTTTTCAAAAACTAAAAATAAAAAACAAATCATCAAACAGGGCTTAATTTTACTAATCTTGGTTGTGTAGAAAAATAGAAGTTGTGCTATTAAATTATCTGCCTTTTCTTTTCAATTTTCAACAATATGATAAGAGTCAATGGTGTTTCTCTATGGTTGGAAATTAGAGATATGTTGAATGATCCAATTTGGAGGCCTAAAGTAAAAATAATGAACGCATTTTATCTGATATTTCAAACCGTAGAATGCAAGGCTCTTACTATGATATTTGAATCATTAAAGAAAATCATGAAAGTGTTAAGTCTTGAGAACAACATTAATGCGAAGGCCTAAAACTAAAGATTAGAATGTGTGATTTCATATTGAAGGTTGCGAGGTGAGAGATCGAACCATCGAGCTTTAGAATATTAATTTGGGCCGAGTATGACGACCACCTAAATATTAAAGAACACAAGTTGTTCAAAGTCGGATAGTAAGGTTAGGTGGTTAGTTCTGCACATTACTGAAGCCTGCAATCTATGAACTTATACACATATATATAAGTGCACAATCTTTTTTTCCTTTGTGCAGTTACCCATAATTTTGCAATTCATATTCGGCATTTTTTTTTTTTTTTTTTGGCTCAACATGTGGAGTGAAAGATCCGAACCTCTAACCTCTTGATCGAAATAATATGTTTTATCCATTTGAGCTATGCTTAGGTTAGCTTTCACAATCCATATTAGTAGCGAACCACGATATCCACAGATCTCAAAATACTAGGAACTTATATATGCTGAATATTCAAAGGTATAATCTCAAAATGATTGCATTACTGCAGGTTGACAATTTCGGCACTGTGAACCTTGTTGACGCATGCCGTCAGTTGGGTATAAACAGATTTATTCTCATCAGTTCCATTTTAGTCAATGGAGCTGCAATGGGACAGATTCTCAACCCAGCTTATATCTTTCTAAATGTTTTGGGACTCACCTTGATAGCCAAACTTCAGGCCGAGCAGCACATCAGGAAATCGGGTATCGAGTACACAATAATAAGGCCTGGAGGTTTGAAAAACGAGCCTCCGACTGGAAATTTAGTCATGACAGCAGAAGTAATCACATTTTCTCTTCTTATTTACCTTGACCATTGCTTCTCTATAACATTTAGGCGGCAAACTGAATCTTGGTTGTTTTTAGGATACTCTTTCTGGAGAAAGCATATCAAGAGATTTAGTTGCAGAAGTAGCTGTTGAGGCATTGGTTCATTCTGAAGCCTCTTACAAGGTTGTCGAAATAGTTTCTCGTGCCGATGCGCCGAAGCGTTCATATGAGGATCTTTTTGGCTCCATAAAGCACCGTTAGTTGTCTTCAGATGCCATCTTATCCCCGGGGCCGGAATTGAAGCGTTTGAGATCTTTTACTTTCTGGCAGCAGTGCCTCATTTTCCAAGCCCCCTTGGGATATTCCTGCTATATTTCAAGGCATTATAGTGTACTGATCCTGTTAATACATTAATTTGCTAAATATGGTGTAGTTTACATATTTCCTCCTATTTCTTCTTAATAAGAACATAAAGAATATTATACGAATTAAGGAAGTAAAGACATCCTCTCAAACCCAAATGTGCCTCTCTTTTTTTCTGACATTAATTTTATAATACAGTGGCGCACAAATTTATCTTACTTCCCTGACATTAATTTTATAATACAAGGTGAAAATTAAGAATGTTTGGGAGTAAAAAGGCTTCATGTAAAAAACAAACAAAATCCTCCGTCATTTTCACCTACAATGTTCTGCTTCAGTGGTAAACTCCTCTTGTTACGTTTGTCCTGAAGTTGATGAAGCCTTCAACTTCTCTATTTGTTTCCGGAGATACGCCTGTTTCAATTTTTCTCGCCGTGCTGCTGCTTGCTCTTGCCTATGCAATTTTAGCTCGGATGCTTTCTCTCTTGCTTGATTTACTTCTTCATGAACTTCCCTGAAGCAAACCAATATCAGCATCAGCATAACCATTCAGTGGAAGCCTCATTTCAAAAGATGATAATAATAAAGCTGTGGCCAGGGCTTGTTTGATATTTGATTTTAAAACAATTTCCTCTAAATACAAATTCTATAAAAAGATATTCTGCGTCTACAGAAAGTTGTTTTTTCTGGTTTTATTGTAATGTGTTTTAATAGGTGGCCTATTTTTTTTATTACAAAGTTATTGGAAAATTTAATCTTGCATCGTAAACCCGAGTCGTAGAGGAAACGAGTCACCACTGACATCAACTTCCAACTCACAGTTTTGTCAAATCATTGTATAGGCCAAATCGAGCATAACTCAATTGACATAAAGTTGTGTCCTTGACTAAGAGGTGAGGGGTTCAATCCCCCCACTATGCATTAACTAAATACCTTTGCAAAAAAAAGAAAAAAAACTGCATAGCAGTAAATAGATGAAGCTACCACACATCACTGGCATACTCCCAAACAGGGAAAAGAGAAATTTTACCTCACAAGGCGCTTGTGCTCGTTGTTGTCCATTGTTACAGACGTCCTCCCAAGTCCTGATGTTTTTGAGTTAAACAAGAATGATGGCTCAGCCTCATCTTCTGGAGTGTCCGTTTCTCTAGATGCAGAAGCATCATGATCTTGTGGTAACTGTGATTCATCCTGCTCGAGATTCTTGCGGAAAAAATCCACACAATACTTCTCCTGATCTTCCTCATCTGGAAGTTCCCCCTTCACTAGCTTGTCATATATTGCAGCCTTCTTCTCTAATGCAGCATAGCTTACCGACCCATCATTAATGGCTTTTAGCTCAAGCTTGTCCCTGGATTTTGACAGAACTATACACTGGTTAGCCTCATTAATTTTTAAGTCTCAACAAGGACAGTAAGAAAATTGATGATACACCTAAAAATCACCATACAAGATTTAAAAATAATAACAGAAGTGACTTATGCAGTTATGCTTGCTATGGGTAAAACTAAAACATCTCGGTAATCTTAGTATTATTACTTCATCCTATGCTCAGCCAATACCAACAGTCAACACTACATAATTATGAGTTAGCATTCCACAACTCTGTTGTTGCTTTCATTCTCCCAGGACGTCAAGTAGAAGAATGTGGACACGCCAAGTGCTTATTTCTAAGGAAAAAAAATAAAAAGGGCAGGAAACACGAGACATGCAAAACACCTTTCCTTGAGCCCATCAAAGAAGATAATCAGTGAGGGGGTGAAATCTAGAAAATATTTTTCCTTCATTCAAAATAGTGTTCCCTATACCAGTCAAACTTGCAGGAATGAAAGGGTAAAATCCAGACAGTAGTAGGCTAGTAGCCACACTGTGGAATAAAATAACAGAGGATAACCGACCTCTTAGCCAAAACAAGGAAGAGTTCGTATTTTCTTTTCCTTCCAAATATGGTGACAACATTAACTGTAAAGGTTCCACTTCCAAATAACCAGCGCAACCTTGTGTGCAAGCTCTTCCTAAAACTGTAACATGGACTTGGAGCAAGGATATCCAACCTATCTGTCAAGAATTTTTCTTTTTTGGGGGATATGATATGAAATAATTACAAAAGGAACCGGGGAGACCAACCCCTAAGCCAAGCAAGATTGCAACTACAAAAAAAGGCTTCCAATTGACCAAAATGAACATTGAGACTATAGAGTAACATTTATATCACAATAGAGCGATAACAAAAACTTTTTCTAACAAACTATCAAAAGATTTATTGTGTCGTTGAAAATCCTCTTGTTCCTTCAAAGCCAAATTTTCAAAAAGAAAGCTCTATTAATTTTTAGCCACAGAATCCCCTTTCTTTCATAAAATGATGCCCAGTCAAGATGGAGGCTAGTGCTGGTAGACCATTTAATTTGTAAAGAAGAGTGTCACATAGCAATTAGTTAACAAAAGGAACAATAAGAAATAAATGACCTTGTGACACCGTATCATTCAAAATACACAACCCTGGACCTGAAGGGAGCCTGCGTTGGATATCTCTTCTAGATCATACTGTGTGTCGATACTTTCAAGGCTAACGCTAAATTCCTACAGAAGATTTTCAATTTTTTGGGAAATTTACCATGCCAAAGTCCTCTATAGAGAAAATGGTGGGAAAGGCCCTAAATTTGTAACAGCTCATTGAAAAGGGAGCAAACTGAGAAAGAGCCGGAGGGCTCAAAGGGCCACTGCTAGATGTCTTGTTCTTCCAAGAGGTTAATCATGAACATAAATTATTTTAACGAGGTCCATTCGGTGATATCTTCCTCCATAAAGAGTCTTCTGAAGTTGAGATCCCAACTATGAGAGGTGGTTTTCCCAAACTAGACCATATTTCCTCACTCGTAATCACAGTTAATACAATGGCAAAATCAGACCAATGAACATCAAACAGGATAACGTATCATGGTAATATGACAAAATGAGCACATCAGTCCATTATCTATGTACGATAAAGAAAAATAACTTTCTTTCACACCTTGTAAATATTTTGCTTAGTAGAATGAAAAACTGTTATTAAAGGTCATGCACGAACGAACTAAGTGTTCAGATACTTTCCATTGTAAAATGGTATTAGATCATTCTTAGGCCTTCATTATGCAAACAACCAGGATCATTCCCATTTTTAATGAACTTTTCCATTAGCAACAAAATTCTGACTAATGTTTAGAGAACTCATATCAGAGGGATGAACTCTAACTTCTAAACTTTCACTTGATACACGGGTAAAGTTCTTGTTATAAATTAGTTAAGCTTGTTTGTTCTTATGAATTACTGCATCTCTCTTTATACTTCTTGCAATTGCAATTACTACAAAAGGAGAAATTCTATTAGAAACAAAAATCCAATGCAATCTTCGATGCTCTTAGCCCCCAAACTCCCAGTGACAAATTCAACCAGAAATTAAAATAGGGAAATTATAAAGGAAGAAATCGGAAACATACTTGAGGGCGCGAGCCTCGACGCCGGAATTGCGGGAGGAGAGAAGGTTTTTGGGAGTAATCATCTTCTTTGCACGGTGGAACTCGACGCCGGGGCCAGCCAACTCCTTGGACTTCTTGGACTCTTCTTGAGACTTGTAGAGGTGAGCCTTGAGCTCCATGATTGAAGCAGCGCCGACTCCGGCGATGGCCTTGTGCTTCTTCGGCATGATCGAAGACTCCGTTAGCCATCCTAGCGATTCCACAACCACTCTCTTCTTCTTTCCCTCGTCTCCCATCTTCTTCAGTAGTAATCGAAGAGAGAAAATATGAGGAAGTCAAATTGCCCTAATCGTTCAGATTCTTCTTCTTCTCTGCGAAGTTTGGAGATTTTTGCCCATTCGGATCGGACCTTCCCTATTGGGAAAATTTATGTGAAATTGCAAATATTAATCTCTCACGTCAAAATTTTAACAAAACTCATCCGTCGTCCAAAAATGACAAAAATGAAAAAAATAACGTTTTTACCAATTTAAGACTAAGTGGAGTGTGAAACTATTCATTTACCCATGATTTATCAGAAATCAAAAAATTATCATATTTTCTTCTCTCTCCTCTTCCAAATTTTAAACTTAAATGTTTTTTTTATTTTGAGTATTATAGACAATATTCTTTAAAATCTTACTTAGTTTATAAGCATGGTTAGAAATAACACAAAAAACGTATGTAAACGAGTGGACATTTAGCTAAAACGGAGTTGTATCGAAGGAGATACGTTGTTCGGAAGAATGGACCCAAAATCGCACTATGTAATCGTGCTCGATCGCACACTGGGCTATGTGATGTGCTATGCAATCGTATAACGCGCACGATCGCATAGCACAATTATGAGTCTATTCTTTCGAACAATGTATCTCCTTCGATACAACTATGTTTTAGCTAGATGATCAGCTAGATGACCACTCGTTTTTATATGTTTTTTCGTGTTCTTTCAAACCATGCTTTATCAACTGAGTAAAATTTTGAAGTATCTTGAGTTTTAATGCCAGTAAAGTCAAACAAATTTAATTTTAACTCTAAACAATCATAACTTTGAGCTTAGTGGACCAAATTGGAAGATTTTGTTTTTTTAATTCCATGTAAATTTTTGAGTTCTACATGATAGAAGATAGCTTGTTCGACCCTTCCATAAAAAAAATGTAACTGATTGTAAATGAACGTCGATGAGAGCATTGAAAATCGATGATGAATGCTCAAACTATGATGGGATGAGAAAGACAAAATAACACACACGGAGAGGAAAAAGAGAAAAAAAAAAATGGATTTTGAAGTCAAGAACAAAGAGGGAACTTCACCCATAAAATAACAACATTAATTTTTTTATAAACGAGTCCGTTATGGAAAAAAAAAATTGTCTGACATGTCAATTTTTCCCTATGATTGTCAATAATTCGGGCCGGAGAAGCTCAAATTAAACCCAACTGGGTTAATTCAGCCGTTGTTTTTTCCCTTTTCAAGTTGTAGATTCAAACTTTTGACTAACGAGATAAACTAGAGCTATGTTAGAAAAAAAAAAATTTACTTCAAGAGAATAAATACATAAAATCCTATATCTTATATACATTAGATTAATTAAATGTATAAACAACCGTAATCAAACTAATTCATTATAGTATTGTTATTAACTTTGCATTGGTTAGAAAAATAAACCTATGGATATCCAAAAAAGACAAAAGAAAAACAAAGAAAAACCAGGCGTGACCCAACAAATGAGAAGCCTACTTGACAGTAAAACACCTTTCACCCTCCAATAAAATTGTAAAACAAATTTTCATACTAGACAATAGACTATATTTTTTAAAAAAATATAGCATCACGAATTGAAAAAAGATGTCGTTATGAAATCACATGAATACAATATTTGTCAAGCTCTATCAGCAGACAGCCACCGGGAGGTTACACACAAGTATGGACGACAATATGATATTCATAGACTTCATAAGGTGCTGATCATATACTTCCATAAGAAACCAAAAGACATGACAATAAACCCAAAAAATTAATGTCTGATCCCACATATAAAAAGAAGATAAACGTTGAAGAACCACTGATCGGAAGGTCTCTACCGAAGATTTCAAAATAAAATAACTCTGATAAGTTTTCCTCATTCCTTAAAACAAGCAGATTACATAAACAAATTGGGCCTTGAAGCCTTGTAAGTGGTCTTCAGCTTTCTGGTGGGTGGCCTAACAGTCCTGGACACCAAGGGGAACTTGATCTTGGAGTCGTGGAATTGCTTCGTGCTTTCCCTCTTGCAAAGCTTAGCAGGTACGGTTGCTGTCTTGATGATTTGGATACAAGGATGCCTGACTCTGTGGCGAGAACCCATTTCGTTGTACATTGCTTCCACCGCTCCGTTCAAGGTGGTGTCCCTGTACTCCTTGTACATGTTGTGATATCCTGTGCGACTTTGGTAGCGCAACCAAATACCATAGTTCTTGATCTTTGTTGGATTCTTCTCAAAGATCTAAACACAAAGACAATTCCATAAGAACGACCACCTGAAAAATAGAGCTACTGATTCTGCCATATATATATATATATATATATGTATGTTGGAACTTGGCAAATCAACCCAGAAAACTAAGTGTTAAACAAATAGTTAGCAAACACAACTTGAAGGCAAGAACCACAATTGTTGCCAAAATTCTTTGCATCAAGAATTAGTGGTCACTATGCTCTTATCCATTGCAATCACTGAAGAATCTTCCACCATATAGACCATCAAAAGCATTCATCAACATAGCTGATACATTATTTTCTCTTGTATTATAACAATCACATTTCAGAAGTCATCCCAAATTGATAGATTAGGGAGAGTATGTATTGAATCAATCAGTTCTTCACAGTTACGCACACAATATATTCACAATGACAAAACTTCCAAAACAAATTAAAGGTAATGCCATAAAATACAAGTACTGGAAAAGCATCAAAATCCCATCTGGGTTTCACTCCCAAATTCAAAAAGGATAAAACACTTCACATGAAGTTAATCATGGTAACATGTTACAAAGAAACAAAAGGGAATAGTTCAGCATCAACGCCTGGTTTTTTTCATGCAAAGTGATCGTACATTTACTATGTGAGCCAACATATGATCACCTACGTCAATGATCAGACAAAATAAACTAATCCTCGGCAAGACAATCTTAGACCATTCTAACCGGAAGAAGGACGTGAGAGAAAAACACGTTACCTCATTGATAGCGAGCACTTGACCATTGCTCTTCTTGACTTTCTTCAACTTTCGCAAAAAATACCTAAGACGAAGCAGGAAGACAAAAAAAACAGAGAGAGAAAGAGAGAGCTTAGCTAACAGTGAAATCAAACATAGAATCTCGATTTTATTAATCGATTAGCCAAGGAACGTGATAACACTCTTCAGACAAGGTGATCAAAGAATAAAACACGAGAAAACTCACCAGAACTTGGATTTAGCGCGAACTTCATTAGTCGCCCACAGCTTCATTCGGTAAATCTTGGGATGCGAATCTGCATCGGTTGGGAGAGCCCTCCCCACAACCTGGTATTGGTGGAACTGCAAAAGAAAACACCCCAAATTGAAGCACATAAACATACAATTTCACTTCTAAAATCATGTCATTCACTTATTTGGCAAATATTCAAAGCAACCATAGATGAAGAAGGAATTCGAGTTCAAAGTAGGAAGGCTTACCCTGAAAGTAACCATTGGCGACGAGTTTAGAACTCTGGACTCTCCGTCTGGTGCTTTCTCGGAGATGGAGGGTTTTCTGCGCGGCTAAGCAAGGAACGAAAACCCTAGTTCCTGTCTTCTATATATACATTGCAATTTTTTGTACAATCGGCCCAAGGCCCCATTATAATGGGTTTTTCAATCGTTATATTTTTATATACTTTAAAAATAAAATAATTATACATACATACATAATGGTATTTCTAATTATCAAATTAGTTTTTTTTTTTTTTTTTTCTACTTCTTCAACATAGCTCAATTGGCATAAGTTTGTGCCCACTAAGACGGTTAAATCCTCTCATTAATTAAAAAATCGTTGCAACAAAAAAAAAAAAAAAAATCTTTTTTATTATTATTATATTGTGAGTGTCTAGACCAGCTCACGTGCACCTCAACTAATTTCACCGGACCAATATCGATATCGAAAATTCAATTTTACTGGATATATCGGTGAAATATCGACGGATAATTCTGTAAATTATTTTTTTTATTTAAATTAATAATTAAGTTTATCTCACTCCCCAACTAAGTTATAAATCTTATTATTAGTATCCATATCCATATTGAGATTAATAGATGATATTTTTTTTTATGTTTTACTGATATTTATAAAAGATATTAGATATATTCATTTATCCTTACTATCTATATTGAACCTCGACCTATATTTCGACATATCCACGAATATTTTCATCTGGACAGACCAACAGACTCTACAATATTTGGCTGTCAAAAAACCTGTAAAAATTAATTTCTAGGTAGGTGGTTATCAATTATCAATTTAAATTTTTTTTTTTTGTTTTGCAATATTTTAATTAATGCGGAGATTTAACCTATCACATCAATTTGATTTTTGATGTTTTAGAATTCTACATTTTACACTAAAAAAATTACCTTTTTGTTTTAAAAATTCATCATTTTTATTGTGTTATTGTGAAGGATAGCCTTTTTTTTAACAATAATCTATCAATTTTTAGAAATTATCATTTTTAGCATTTTTCGGTGCAATCCTGTTTTTTTTTTATTATTATTTTTTATTCTTCAAATTGATAACAAAAAAAAAAGAATTTATAGGGGAGAATAAGTTTAGGGATGGTTGTCCAAACAGCAGGCCCAAAATAATTGCAAATTTAGTCAAGTTTAAAACTTTTTGCAAATATGACAAAAAACCAGTGGTGACTGATAGACTTTATGACTATTATTGATAGACTTTATGATTATTACTGATAGACTTCTATCACTAATAGACTATTATCACTGACAAAATTCTATAAAAAAGACTACTATTACCGATAGGTCATACTATCAGTGATAGAAATTGTCATATCCGCAAATTTTTTAAAAAAGTGCTATATTTTTAATTATTTTACTCTAAATTAACATCTGTTACAATAAGTCATAAATTTATGTAGAGGAATTTGTAGTTAAAAAAAATAAAAAAACATATATATCTTATTGCAATCTTGATTTTTTTGTCTCCTTATATTTTGAATTTTTTTTAACAAGTCCGATAAAATTTTATCGCGATATTGAAAGATAGTTTTCGAATAACAAGTTCTTATTTATTGATGGTACTTCAAAAAATACTTAAAATCTTTTCGATTTTTTTTAAGAAATATTTTTCGATAAATTTGTCGATTTAAAAAAAAAAATAATAAAAAAATAATAAAATTGTTCGCCGATACTAACCAGAATTGCAGTGCAGGAAGGTGTTAGTTTTTGTGAAGGAGGTTATCTCAATAACTCCATTCTATTCAAAAAGAAATCTCCTTAATGGTCATCTCCTTAATTTTGCCTTTCAAACAAAAATCGTGTAGCATGATAGAACATTTTTTTTCTTTCTACGAGTCCAATAAATAATTGGTGTAGAAATTCAATGACCTCCTTCATCGACCATATATTAGAATCTCCATACTTCACATGTTGTAAAATAGAAAATAAAAAAAAAGCTATATAAACTCGTCCAAATGGATAATAGATGCATGAAAATGACTATCTAAAGAGAAATCTTTCCAAATGTCTAAAGATTTGATTTTGAAAAAAAAAGGTCAAATGTTTTTTTATTAAAAAAATTGACAAAACTAAAATTAAATTTTACATTATTGGTAAGGTTTAAGGTTTATGATTATTGGTTTATGATTATTGGGTTGGAAGGTATTTTTAGTCTTACAACATTGTTTTAGATTATAGTATTCGATCATTTTTCAGGTAAAAATAAAAAAAAATAAAAAATTGACATTTTTTTTCAAAATTGACTGTTAATAGACATTTGGTTATTTATCACTTTATCCCAATTATTAAGGTATTCAATTGAAAACACAATTTGTATGCGTTTTTCAACGAGCTTAGTTAATGGGTCAAGGGAATGCGGCTCATATCATCCAATTCAAAAGCCCAATATTACATCCTGGACGAGGCCCATTGGTTATTTGACTCAATGTTCCACATGAAAAATAAAGCCCAAAAGATTTTTTTTAATTAGTGAAATTTCCATTTTTAACCAGCACTTGTTATAATATATCTAAATATTTCATTTATTTAAAAAAGGATCGAATATTAGAATCTAAAATAACGGACTAAAATATCTTTTGGAACCGTGAACCCTAAACATTAAACCCTGTAAATATAAAGTAAATTTTTATTTTAGTTTGGTCATTTAAAAAAAAATGGTCATTTTTTAAAATAAATCCTTAAAAAAGAACATTTAGAAGTTTTTTTTTTGTTTTTTTTTTTTTTTAGGGACGACAATTTACTGTCTACTCCATAGGACCCCTTTTTAATGGAGCCCAAAACTTTCAATTCGTTGAGATATGATGACATTAGTTATCTTTCCAAATATTAATTTGGAGAACGAGATCTAAAAAAAAAAAAAATAATAATAAAATAATAAAAATAAAAAATGGCAATCTCAGGACAACTTACCAATTTTAAAGTTTGAATCTCCCTACCTTACAATGTTGTTGAAGTTAAAAAATCCAAAATTAGATTGACCTCAACCTCAACCCTATCAATTCAGATTAATAATAAAATAACAAAGAATATTTTTTTTCTTCTTTGCATGAGATAAATTATTATTTTCATTAACCATTCGATGGAAGTTCAAAACATGCCTACCCTATCATGCTTATCTTTAACAATTTATTCGAAAATCGGTGGGAAGTGGGTGAGTTGGAGGCTTTAGCCGTCCGAAAAAGGATGTTTATTGGAGCAGAGGCAGAGTTATGCGCTATTGACGTGGAGACGGGGTCGCTGAGAGTTGTCAATCTGCTTCAAAAGATGAATTGAGAAGTGAGAAGAATTGTGATATATGTTTGGGAGCAAGCTTACCAATTTTAAAGTTGTGTTTTCAATAATTGTCGTCATCAAAGTAACAATTGTTGACTAGTTTAACAATGGCAAAAGTGAGTAAAAACATACAACAAAAATATCTCCTAATTTTTTTTTACAACAAATATTTCCTACAAATTGAGTTTCTAAAAAACTGGTCATATTTTAAAATAGGATGTAAATGTAAACACTATGTTTAATTTCACCATAACCAAACTAACACGAACCTCCTAGTTTTTCGGTCTAAAATCATAGGCCAAAAAGAAATGGGATAGTTGAAAGCCACTAACCAAAATTATGAAACCTGACGGAGGAAGGGAGGACAGACCTACGTTGTGTTTTGGATGCATCACTTCGATGGAGGAAGGTCACAACACAACGTAAAATATCCTGGCCTTTTGCGCGGGATGTCTGTGTATGCATTTTCGGAGAGATGAATCGCTTTGGTGAGCTGATGATATACAACCTTTAGCATAAATGGTGGAGTGTTGAAGCGAGTTAGAGATTTGAAACCCTCACGCAGTCATCATTGCAACGACCTTAGGGAAACGCTCACACAACATTTACTATTAACATGCTGCATTTACTGATATCATCACACCAATGGCCTACGGTGGTTGGTCAAACCTCTGATGGTATTTTAATTCGCTGTATACCGTCCTGTATACAACTAGATGGGACAGACTCATTTGTAGCAACACAATTTTCACAAGTATATAGTGCCCTCAAATTCATTTTCTTAGGTTACGTGTATAACCATGTACATGTTACTGGTTAGTTGTCAATTACTTTTTTTTTTTTTTTTTTTTTTTTTTTTAACGCCTCTGTTATCTTCCCATCTCGTACCTCACTCTCTCTCCTCCCAACAATTTTCTATTTTACAGCATCATTTTATTATATTTCTAAATGGTAGAAAATTGGGAGGAGGGTAGTTTTGTCCAATGTTGTGTATATAAAATTACTTAATTTAGAGTTGAGACATTATTTCAAAATGTAAGTGTTGGACATTTTTCATACTGACCTCCCTCTTTATAGACATTTTTCTTGTTACCCTATCATTCAAATCATCTTTAATCGAAAACTACCCTCTCAATTTATCTAATTTGAAACCTAAGAAGTTTTGGATGTAAAGTAAAATTCTAATGGGTGAAAGATTGAAGCCTCCAATAACAGATTGATTAGCTAAACAATTGAGTGATATAGATTTTATTATTATTATTATTTTGAGTAAATAGTACTATAGATTTATCTCTATTAAAGGGAAAGTTCAAGATGGTGTGAAATTGTTGAGATCAGAAAAGGCCGTGGATTCTGAAGTTGTGGGATCTTTTGAATAAGAACGAAATAAGAGTCAACTTCTATAAAAAAAAATATAAAATGCCAACCAACACACACTGCTCAAGTCCATGTGAGCGTACCCCACTTTAACAGTTAAATCAACATGTTTCATGTGACTTATAATATGTGTTAAATTACAAGTTTACTTTTCGAACTTTTAAGTTTGTGTCTTTTGATTATTAAATTTTAAAAAATGTCTAAATATATCTCGAACTTTTAATTTTATATATAAATTTTAATAAATTTTTTAACTTTAAAAATGTTCAATAAGAAAGATCCCTAACATATTAAAATAAATAAATAAAGATTTTGACTACACTATTAGATAAAAATTGAATTTTTATGTTTAATGGAACCTTCAACTTTCAATTTAAGGTTCCAATTTTGTGTCTGGTCAATTCATGAATTTTAAAAAAATATTGAATATGCTAAAAATCGCACGAAATTGAAAATTTTAATATCCTATTAAACTTTAAGTACTCATTATATTTTTTTTAAAAGTTCATAAATTTATTGAACCAAAAGAGAAAGTTTAGTGATAATATATTTTTTTTATATGGTTCATGGATCAAATTGTCACAAAATAAAAAATTTAGGATTCGTTTCATAACACATTCAATTTCTGTTTTTGGTTTTTGGTCTTTAATTTTTAGAAAACTTATCTGTTTGGTAACCAATTGAGTTTTTTTTTTTTTTTTTTTTATTTCAAAATTTATATTTTTTTTTTCAACTTTATTTAAATTGTCAACAAATTACATATAATTATTGAAATTATCTTCAAATATTTATTTATTTATTAAAATTAAAATTAAATTATCATTAATATTTTTTTGAATGAAAATTGTCATTAATATTATTAGTATATTTTTTTTTTTAGTATAACGATGAATTTGGAAATAAACAATTCATTATATTTGTCCTTACATTACGCATCTCTCGTTATTATTATTTGAGATAAATAAATACTTGAATCATAAATGAGTTGTTTATTTACTAACAAACAAATTTACTATTTTTTAATTTATATTTCAATCATTCAAGAAGTCACCCCTTACCAAATCAAGCATAGCTCAATTGGCATAAAGTTGTGTGCCCTTAACTATGAGATTATGGTTCAATTTTCGCATTCATTAAATATGTTTGCAGCAGAAAAAAAAAAAAATCACTCATAACTATTATTTTTATTATATTTTTCTCAATACCTAGAGAAGAGATTTCAACTTGTATCCATTAGTCCAATAATACAAATTTGGAGTATTTTTTATTTTATTTTTTTAAATAATATACAAAATTTTGA
Organism: Herpetospermum pedunculosum; assembly: GCA_028017165.1. Taxonomy (NCBI): domain Eukaryota; kingdom Viridiplantae; phylum Streptophyta; class Magnoliopsida; order Cucurbitales; family Cucurbitaceae; genus Herpetospermum; species Herpetospermum pedunculosum. Next base: position 74,671,376 of record CM051525.1, read on the forward strand.
ACAATTGAGAAAATTAAAAAAAAAAACAAATCAAAATGTTGTAGGTTAATACCAAGAAAGGCTCATCAAGCTCAAGAGTAAAAGATCCAAGCGATCCATATGGAAGAGTAGCCGACCAACTAAAAAAAGAATGCACTCCATCATACGACCCTGATATGCATGCCCGACAAAACCCTCTAAAGGAAGATTAACTCCTCATTTAAGGTATGCAACTACGTTTGTGCTGCTGAATTACTTTTTAGTCACTATAGTAACTTTGACATCGGAGCGTGTTGGACACAACACCTTATCGATGCTTAGATTTGTTTTGCAGATCAGATCGGCTAAAATCAAAATTCAGAGATAAGAGCTGTCAACCACATACGACAAATACGAACATTCGAAAGTCGAACTGGCAACCTCGTGTCACATCCACACATTACACACAAAATAAATTGGTTTGGTTAAAAAAAAAAAAGGGTTGAATTTATATTTTTATTCTTCAAACTTCAAAGAAACAAACCAATTTCTTTTTAATATACAACTGGACTCGCCCGTCGTGGCCGTCGTCATCATCTATAGTTTGAACCTCCTTTTAAATTTTAAGAATATAAGCTCTTCCTTTATTCTTTTTAGATAGAATAATATAAATTTATTGTTTACTTTCCATTTATGTTAGAAAGCAAATTACACCCTCCATATATTTTCTATTGTTTCTAATAAGGGTAGGGAAGTTGAAAAAAACTCATCTCTTTAAGGTCGAATTGTGTTAAAGGGAACATTAATTCAAAAAAAAAAAAAAAAAAAAAATATTGTGTTAAAGGAACATTTCAAACCATTATAATAATAATAATAATAATAATAATAATATATATATATGTATATATATGGGTTATAATAATAATAATAATAATATATATATGTATATATATGGGTGAGTGAGAAATCGAACCTAAAACTTCTTGATCACTAATGACATATCATGCAAGATGAACTATGTTCTTGTTAAAATAAAATAATAATAAAAAAAATATTTATTTATTTATATATTTCATTTGATAGAATTCACAATATTCCATTGTATGTTAAATTTTATTTTCATTAATAATATTCTATGTCATTTAGTTAGATGCAAAATAATTTCAAACTAAAATAGTGTTTCACATATTCTAGATTTTTTTTTTTTTTTTAAAATTACATATTCTAGGTTTAAATGGAAGGAAAAAAATCAATAAAATATAATTTTGATTTTGTAAACCTTTACAAATTTTATATTCAGTTCACTCAAAAAAAAAAAAAAAAAAAAAAAAAAAAAAAAAAAAAAAAAAAAAAAAAAGCCACGACTCTTTTTATTAACCAGTCATAAAAAGGGGAAATTGTCAAATTTAAGTTGGAATTGAAGTTTATTAAAATTGACTTCAAATTGAAACTTTAATGTTTCACCTCAAATTGACTTGATTTCAAATCGAAATTTTAATGTTTAATTGAAATTTTAATGTTTCTGAATTTTAATGTTTCTGACCTTAAATTGACAGCGGACATTAAGTTGTGAAAATTTTCTTTTATCCCGGGCTTAAAAAATCCTCTCCTTTTAGATTTGTTTTTTTTTTCTTTTCTCTCATTTTCCTTTCATTTTTTCTTTTCTTCTTCATCCTTCCCCACAAACATGTAATTCATCATTCTCTCCTATGTTATTCACCTTTCTCTCTCCTCTATTATTAGTTTTTCTCCAAACTTTACTAATGAAGAACTCCCCTCTTTCCAACAAATTTCACGAAACAAACGATTTGTTTTTTACAAATTTAAATAAAATATTTCTCAATCTGATTTTATCACATAAACAAATCTCACGATCGTGTAAACAAATAACACGATAATAAATAAATAAATAAAAAATTTAAAAAATCTACACCAAAACAGATCTCACCATCGTTTAAATAAATAACACAATAATAAATAAATAAATAAAATTTAAAAAATCTACAATAAACAAATAATCGTCTAAACAAATAACACGATTGTCTAAAAAAATCTACGATTAAAAAAAATCAAAACCATCATGTAACTTTTTCCTTCCCAATTAACAAAAATAAATCACCCAATTGAGATTGGAAACAAAATGTAAGATGCAGGTCAGAAATGGCAGCGAAAAAATCTAACTGTCTGACATGGAGAGGCAAAGACGAAGAAGAATAAAGGAACGAAAATATAGATAATAAGGAGAGAAAATGGGTAAAGGAGGAGGGGATAGAGGATTTTTTAAGTGGGGTAAAATAGAAATTTCACATCCTTCTAAAAATCTACCGTGCCGCCTTTTGAATTTCAGGTCAGATTCTGCAAATCCCCCTAAAAAGCAGCGATGCACATGAACTTGTATTATATACACTAATAAATTTCAATTCATTTAATTTTATAAAATTAATGTATATAAGTACTAATAATACATTCCTCGCTTTAATTAAAATACCGTTGTCAAAAAAAAAAAAAAAAATTCCTCGCCAAATCGATCCTAGCTCAATTGACATGAGGTTGTGCTTTGACTGAGAGGTCATGAGTTTAATTATCGCATTAATTAAAATATCGTATGACTTTTTTTTAAAAGAGTCAATTGCATAACATTCTAAAATATTTATAAATATGATACAATTTATCAATAATAAAAGTCTATCATTGATAGACTATAAGAAAATAATATGAATGATAGATAGAGCTATATTATTAATATAGCAAAAATGATTTATAGTGATGAAAGTCTATCAAAATCTATTGCTTATAGAGTATACAAAATTACCATATTTGCAATTCATTTCTAAATCTGTTGTATTTACAAGGAAATAACACTAATTTTCCTTTTCTTAATGTGTTTTATATTACACTTGAGTTTGGCTTGAATTAAAGTGTGAGACTAATTTTAAAATTGTTAAAATAATTTTTTAAAATATACCTTTAATCATTTAATTTTATTTTTATATTTTTAAATGCATATCATCAAAGTATTTTAAACCTAACAAAAAATAATTTTAATTATTTCAAAATCAATCTCAAACATTTTCTTAAGTGTTGTTGTAACATTACAAACTTTCGGTTATGTTTGAAAAATATATTTTATTTTATATTATTTATATAAATGTCTATAATTTATTTTTAAACGGCCATGAAAATATAAGAATGTAAAATTATATACAATGAAACATATACACAAATACTATTTATTGGGATATTTAGGGCACTGTTTCATAATCATAATCAAAAGTCTGAGAATCAGAGTCTGTGGAAGTTTGTCTAAGCGGTTTTGAAGAACCATTTTTTTTACATTGAATCTATGAGATAATATATATTTTTTTAAAATGCAGTTCGAAAAACGTGGATGATGAGGTTGAAAAATAAAGAAGAATAAAATAGAAATAGAAGGTAACAAGAAACGACATTTTAAAATGGTCATTTTACTTATTTTTTTCATTAGTTATATTTCGATTTGGGAGTCTAAACATTATTCATTCCCAAACTGAATATAACTAAATTGATATACGGTCGTGGGCTTTGACCGAGAGGTGATGGATTCAATCCCACATCAATTAAATACTTATATATATATAGTTGCACAAAAAATAATCACACCCAAAATAATTACAAATTTAGCAAAGTTTAAAATATTTTACAAATATTGCAAAAAATCAGTAGCTATCACCGATAGACTCTATCGTTAATAGACTTCTATCACTGATAGACTACTGACAAAATTCTATAAAAAATTGAGTCTATCAGCGTTAAAAGTCAACCGGTGTTCTCCCTACGCAGGTAACACCCTACTCGTATTACTACTATCCGTGATAGAAATTGTCATATTCGTAATTTTTTTAAAAAAATACTATATTTTTAATTAGTTTACTCTAAATTAACCTGTTACAATTTTCTTATATATATATATATATATATATATATATATATATATATTTTTATTTATTGCGTATTCGTAACCATTTCTCTTCAGTTTACTTTAGGTGTTGGACAAATGACAGCCAAAAAGTAATCGGATGGTTTCATTTTTTCTGCTTTTAAGTCGAATCTCAAATCTCAATAGATTTTCTATCTATGCGTTTCCCATGTGGTAGTTTGATAGTTTAATACAATTGTATTTTATTATTTTTTTTTTAAAAAAAAATACAATTGTATTTTGTTTTTTTAGTAGAAAACATCCAATTTCATCCACGTGTCCCCTCGGTCGCTTCATTGCCGCTCCACATTTTCCATGCGGTCTATCTAGGGATAATTTTTAGTACATTGGTAGTATGAAATTTTTCTATACTGGCCTTTGAATGAATGATACGTGGCGAAATAGTTGTTTGATTAGGACCCACTCTATTAAATATATTATTTTTTTAAACTATTTCGTCATATGTCATTCATTCAAAAGCAAAAAAAAAAAAGGAAGTGTGGGGTTGCATTTATCATGTGAACCAAAAAGTTTTTTTTTTTCTTTTTTCCTGAAACGAAAATCCTAATCCCAAACTGGTTGCTCGAAAAGTTTGACACTCCACAATTTTTTTTTTATTTAAATAAGAAACGAGTTACAAATTAGAATATCATACCTTTAAATTATATAATTCTACAACTAAAAGTATATATATGACCCCATCACATTAGGGATGAAACTTATGGCTTCATAGTCACTAGTTTATATTTGTAATTTTTTTTTTTTGACAACATGTTGAGGTGGGGGATTGAATCGATACAACATGCCGTTGAACTATGTTTTTGTTGATAGTGTCGGTAAATTTTAAAACAAGTACATCAAGCTATATGAAATAAAATACAATATTTTTCTTACTTCTTTTAATAAAAAAGAAAAAAAAAAGAATGAAGCAACCAAACATACTCAATTAAGCATATCATATCCTAGAGTTATAGCTCTAATTTATAATTTTATACCCTGCTTCAATTGTGATACTCAAAAGTCAAGGCATCCAAAAAGAAAATAATAGAGGGAAAGAAGAAGCAAACAACAACTTGGTAAGAAATCTCTATAATTTATAGGGAGAGAAAATGAGAAAAGTGAGTCCCAATTAACATAAAATAATAATAAATAAATATTCTTAAAAAAAAAAAAAAAAAAAATTAGAGTGACCAAACCGATAGCTAACTATACCATTAAAGACAATTTATTTAATTTTTTTTTCTATGAATGACTCTAAATTTTCAGTCGTTCAAGGGATTGACTCGAATTTTAAAATTTTGTCAAATTGACATTTTCATGACATCATCAACCATTTTTTAATATTATTTTGATCGCTCTCGCTCTCGCTCACGCTCACAAGAGGATAGAAAATTTTAGTTCTAAAGTGGAGCACGCCCGTAAACGCGAGCGAAAACGAGCAAAATAATATTAAAAAATAGTTGATGATGTCATGAAAAGATTAATTTGCCTAATTTTTTAAATTTGAATGCTGACAATTTAAGATCATCCAAACAAACCTTCCAATGAAGATGCTCATAAAGGGAATACATACGTTATTACACTCTAAATAAACAATATCATGGAGAGCTTTTTTTTAAAAAAAAAAAAAAAAAATTACAATTTTAAGAGCCCATTTATTTACTTATTGTTTTTTAATTTTTTTTTTACCATTTCATTTTTTATTTTTGTTTTATGTTTTTGAAATTTATGCACATTCCCTCTCAATTTTCTTATCACGTTTTTTTTCTTTCAAAAAAACATTTTGAACTTAATATTTTCATTGACACCTTAAATCATATAATAGAGAGTTTTAATAACACATTGACAAAAAAAAAAAACTAGTGACAAAACAAAAAAAAATTACTTTCCCAATTAGATCGATTTAAACAATAATGATGGGGCCAACCAAGGCCAACTTCATTATTACTTATTAGTAAAAAGGATTCATTAAAAAAGGTAAATATAGAGTTGGGGTCGAAATGACTTTCCTATCCCCCCCATATAATTTAAGATGGTCCCCCCAAAAATAAAAATAAAAATCCCTACTATAGGCTTAACCGACTGATCTCATTCTTAAAGCAATGTCGGAATTACTATGTAAGGAAATATCATCAAGAACTAAAAATACAAAAAAATATTGCATAGAAATTGAAAATATTAAGGTCTGATGATTTGATTTTTTATTTTTTTAAATAAATTAATAAAGATGAGTGGTGGACAGACGGCCGGACCAACCACGTGAAGCTGATTTTTTTTTATTAGAAAGGACAATTCATCGCCAGAACATAACAGCATACTCTTTTTTAAATATTCAAAACACTCTATTTTCTTTTTCCAATAATCAAATCAACAAAAACACATACATTTCCCCCCAAAGGAATCCCGGCCGTCGGTTTTTTCCACGCAGATGAAAATAAAAATTAAAAAAAAAAAAAAAAACAGAATACAGAGGAAACTGCAACTAAAGAAATCTAGAACACATTTTTTTTTTTTTTTTTTTTTTTGATGATGAAGAGGGGGAGGGCAATTTGGAGATTTGGAAAAAAAAAATTATTCAAGCGAGAGATTTGGAAATCGAGGGCAGCGCCTACAGATGGAGACCATGCAGTCATCTTTGGGACAGATTGTTGGATTGAATGCGATTTCATCACAGCCGTCCGATCTGTGCCTCTTGAAATCAAGCAACGTACAAAACATTGCGATGAAGAGAACCAGTTGGTTGAGTGCGTACCGTTGCCCTACACACTGGTGGGACCCTGCTCCGAATGCCAGAAAGTTCCTCTTGAAAATCCGGTCCTCTTGCCTTTCCTCTGAGAACCGCTCCGGCTCGAACCGCTCCGGTTCCACAAAACCCTGGAAGCTCGACTCGTATGCGGATGGGAACACGATTGCTCCTTTTGGGATCTTGTATGAATCCGTCAACGGGAAATCCGCCGCCGCCACGTGCGGCACCACCGTCGCCGGAGCTCGGTACCTGATTACCTCACGCGCCACTGCCTGAGTGTACTTCATTTCCATAAGCTGCTCTGTTGATATCAGTGAGTCCGATTCCGGCGACCAGATGGATTTGACTTCGTCGCGAACTTTCGCGACGACTTCGGGATGCGAATCGAGGAGACTCACGGCCCATAGAAGCGACGAAGTTGAAGCGTCTTGAGCGGCGAAGAGGAAATCGAAGAGATACAGGCCGAGCTCGAAGTTACTGGTGTGGACAGGTTCCGGCTCGCCGGCCGCCGCTGCCGCCTCGAGTTCCTTCACGGTGTCCTGCATCCAAAAGTCGATCAAACACGACGGCTCTTCTTCACTCTTCATCTTCGCCTTGCTCTTCTCCGCGCAGTCGGAGAGAACCTCCACCAGCCGGTCGACGGCGAGTCTTGCGTTTCTGAAACCTGTTCCGGGCAAATCGATAGGAAGTTTCATCAAACCGACGTTGAAGAGGTTGTAATCGACTCTGAACTCTTCGCGAACCGCTTCGCCTAAATGCGGCCCGACGAACACCATCTGAGAGGCTTCGAGGTTAAGATCTCGAGCGAGAAACCTCAAGGGAATCGGCTTCGGCGAGGATTCCGACGACTTCTGATCCCAAAGCTTCAAGTGCTTGAGAATGATGATCTGCTGAAGCGCGGTGTACGTGGAAAGCGCTTTGGGCGTGAAATTAGGAGCGATTCGACGGCGGAGATCCTTATGCTTTTGACCTAACATGTAAATCAGATTATCCTCGCCAAACAGCTTCTTCCCGAAGGGATGCCCGACGAGATTCATAGCATCGGAACGCACATTGGCGAAAATCTTGTGTGAGAGCTCAGTATCGCGAATGAACACGATGAAATTTCCGGCGATGTAGTTGACGGAGAAACCAAGGCCGGAGGATTTGGCCAAAGAAGCCTGGATTTCCCAGAAACGGGCAGGGTTTCTGACAAGAGGAATTGCGTTGCCGACGAAGGGCAAAACGAGAGGAGGCCCAGGAACAGAACGTTTCTTCTTCAAATAAGAGATCTGCTCGAGAAAGATGACCAGAAAGACGAGAGAGGCCACAAACGGAAGCAGCGGCGAAAGAAAAGCCAAAAGAGAATTCATCGTCTCTTCCACCGGAAAGGTAACTGAGCGAGAGAGTGTAGAAAAGTGAAGAAGAGAGTTAGAGAGAGAAATTGATTAGGACGCCATTAACGAGTTGAAGGTAGAGCTCAGAGAGAAGATAATAAGACATGAAAATAGAGATGGGATCTTAGCAGAGTGAAGACTCAGAGAAGGCCAGATATATTTCTGTTATAAAGGGAGGGCAATTTTAAATTCAGAAGTGATTGTGAATTTGTTGTCAATTCTCCCCTTCATTTTCATTTTTTTAAAAACTATTTTCTATTACTAGAAATCAAATTTTATTTAAATCAAATTTTATTTAAATATACCTTATTTTTTCGCAGTTTACTTTCTAACTTTCCTTCTTTCATAGATAATGAAAATCGAGCTTCAACTTCAATAGATTAATAATTTCTCTCATTTTCTCTCTTTACTCTGACGATTTCGATTTTAGAGAGAAATTGAGGACGTTAATGGTGAGTAAAAAGGTGAAAGTTCCAGCGGAGGTTTTTAAATTGGAGGAGGGCAAATTGGAGGTTCTCTTTGTCGGGATCCCAACTGCGACCGGTGGCATGAATCAAATTTTGTAATTAAGTTGCCATGTCAATTTAAATTAATGTTGTGGTAAATGATGTCATGTGTGTCTTTTCTTTTTACACGTCAATATTAGCATTAGTTTTCATCCATTGTTGTAACAAAAAATCTCTCCAAAGGGTTCTTTTGTAAGTTCAATGATCAATTTTAGTATTACGTTTAGAAGTGTTTTGCGTAGTTTGTGTTTAACCTATCATAGTTTTGGTTTAGTTCAACATGTGAGAGTGTGAAATTAAAATTTATAACCTCTTGGTTGAGGGTATGCCTTGACCAGTTGTGAACAATGCTTAAGTTGACGGATTTATTTTTAATTTATTTGTATGTTTGGATTAAAACACGAGAAATCATCAATAAAAGCTTTTTACTTACTAAGAAGTTCACTTCTTTTCTCCCATTATTTACTTAACACTAACACAATCAAAATGACATATTCTAGGTAAATAGAAAATAATTCACTTATTTAGTATCATACCAACTTGTAGGAATAGTTTATGTAGTTTGTAGGGATAGTTTATGTAGTTTAAACATATTGTTTGGTATCTGCAAACTTAGAGTGTATTTATCATCAATGTTTTGATGATAACATTTAAGTTTTAACCGCAGCTTGAAAATTGTCAAGAGCTTAACTCAACTGACATGATGTAATAATTAGAGACCAAGAGATCTTAGGTTCGATCTCATTCTCACATAGTCACATGTTGTCAAAAATTCTACTTGAAAATTTAACATTCAATAGGTTATGTGTAGTGTAGCTTCAAAGTTTAAATACTTCTCTAGATAGCTCGAAAAAAAACACTTATCTAGTTAAATACTCATTAAATTAAAAAAAAAAAAAAAAAGGTTGAGCAACATCAAATTTTGTTTTTTCTTGAATCATTTATGAAAACAATTGATAACAAAGGATATACGATCTTTTAGTATACTTGATATGAATATTATTGGTTCTCATCCGATCTATCCTCAAGAAGAATGACTTTATCATATCCAATAGATGGTGACTTTGTTAGGTAGAAGAATTAAAGATGAAACATGCATTTTTGAAGAGTTGTCATGAATGTATGAAGGGTTACAAGGAAATCCACGAAATTTGAAGAGTTGCAATGGACATCCATGCATGATATTGAATACATTCAAGAAACTTATTTGATGTCCAAATACATGGAAGTATTAAATAGGTTAGTGTATTAGTTGAATACATGTATTAAACTTTAATATCTTATTATTGTAGTTAATATGCTTTGTAATTAGGAATTCTAGAATGTTCCTAAATAGGCTATAAAAAAGTCACCCACATTGTTGTAAGACAACTTGATAAAAGATGTAGTATTTTGGGTTTTAAACCCTGAAAGCTTTTAAACTTTGTTTCTTGTGTGTTCTTGTGATAGAATGCATGAATATTTGGAGCATTCAAGTGAGGATTGATCTGTCTTGCTTGTGGAGTGCTTTGAAGATCGATGGTTGATGGGAGCCAAAAACTTTGTCCGATCCTTGGTTTGTTAGATCATCTAAGCAATTTGTATTCTAGCCTATCTTAAGGGTTGAGATTGAATTGGCTACTGAGTTTTTCAAGTTAATGTGTTGGGGGTCTGTATAATCAAGGGGTTCTCATGCTTATTCTTGAAGGTTTCGTATCATTTGGTATCAGAGCTTTGGCTCTAAGTCGTGTATATCATCTAAGTAATCTGTCATCTAGCTTATCTTAGGGGTTGAAACCGAATTGGCTACTGGGGTTTTCAACTTAATGTGTTGGGTTCGTATAATCAAGGAGTTCTCACGCTTATTCTTGGAGGTTTCGTATCATTTGGTATTAGAGTTTTGGCTCTAGGTCGAGTATATCATCTAACTAATCTGTCGTCTAACCTATCTTAGGAGTTGAAACCGAATTGACTACTGAGGTTTTCAAAATAATGTGTTGGGAATCCGTATAATCAATGGGTTCTCACGTTTATTCTTGAAGGTTTCGTATTAGTACTATTAAGGGATTAAACAATGCAAATAGTTTGGAGAATGAACCAAATAAAAAAAAATGGATAGAGTTTGATGAATAACACATAGGATAATAGCTTCAAAATTTAAACACTTATCCAGTAATTTATTTTTTTTTGAAAAAAACTTATCCAGTTAATTTTTTGCTCATTAGATTAAAAATAAATCAAGGACATGATCTTTTTATGTGTACTATTTAGGGAGAACAAAATGTGAATAGTTTGGGGAACGAACAGAAAATTGAATAGAATTTAATGTAGCACATAGGATAGTAGCTTCAAAGTTTAAATATTTGTTTGTTGGTTTAAAAAAATGAGCCACATCAATTTTTGGTCGAATAATTTCTGAAAAAATTTAACAAGGACAAACCATCTTTTTGTGTGTACTATTTAGTTAAATAGTTTGCCAAACAGATGAAAAATTCTATTTTTTCTATTTAGTTAAATAGTTTGCGGAATAGATGGAAAATTCTATTTTTTTTGACAACATGTTGAATGAGGGATTGAACTTGTGACCTCTTAGTCGCTAGTTTATACAATGTGTCGATTGAGCTATGTTCATGTTGACTTATGTGCACTATTTATGAATTGAAGAAGGCATATAATTTGAGAACGAGCAAAAAAAAATTTGGATAGAATTTAATGGATAGCACATTAGATTGAAACACTTATCAAGTTAAATATGAGCTACATTAGATTAGTTTTTTTTTAAAAAAATATGAGCTACATTAGATTGAAACACTTACCAAGTTAAATATTTGCTCATTAGATTGAAAAAATTGGGCCACGTCAACTCTTTGTTAAATGATTCATGTAAAAATTAATAACAAGGACATACGATTATATGTACTATTAAAAAAATTAAAGAATGTGAATAGCTCGGAAAATGAATGAAAACTTGGATAGAATTTAATGGACTGTAGATTCAAAGCTTAAACACTTTTGTAGTTAAATATTTGCTCATTATTAGATTGAAATTTTTTGTTAAATGATTTCTAAAATCAAACATCTTGCTCATAATATATGTAGTTGAAGAATGGATAGAAAATTGGATAAAATTTAATGAATAAAATAGCACATAGGATAGTAGCTTCAAAGTTTAAAGATGTAGTTAAATATCTGCTCAATTTTTTTAATATTTTTTTAACTTGATTATAATACTTACAGGGCAAGCGCAGAAAATTTTGAATTTTGGATGGAAACATTCAATAAAGTGGACTTTACAACTCATGTCACAACAAATGACTTTTTCTCAAAATAATTCAAAACATATAATTAGCACTTCTAATCCTACCATCAGCTTCAAAAAAAAATAAAAAATAAAAAAATAAAAAAATAAATAGGCTTGTCTACTCGTTTGACTTTTCAAACTGAACCCAAAAAAAAAATGTGTCAATTTTAAAATTCACATGTACTCAAATCTTCATATCTATTTGTTGCACTAAAAAATAAAATAATAATAATGTAAATACGTACTATGCATTAAAATCCACAACAAAACGGTTTTCATGTTTTTAATAAATGCATTGGCTTAACTAGAGAGACAATGAGTAGCAGACGCAGTTGATAAATCAACATCACCATATTGAAACTTACCGTACACGTACAGGTGAACATTATACAAGATAGCATTTTCTTGAGACCCAAAAGCTTTGAGGTTAGAAGAAAATACATTTGGCCAACCTACTCAAAACATATACCATACCAGGACGCGTTTTACCATACGGTACAATTCCATACCCATCAATCAAAGTAAACACCATAGAAAATGAAATTTCTACAGACCCCCTTGAAGAAATTCTCGCTACGAGCTTTGGTTGGAGGTTGGAGGTCGCCCACGCCCCATCGTGAACCCCCGAGTTCCATCAGGCATTTTCGGGCCTGGGGGTGGCTTTGAAAGTTCAATGTGATGAGCAGAAGCTGTAGTAGTTCCATGACCTAGAGGAGAGCAAACAATTAGCTGGCTAAAATTCTTAATAACATCAAATCTACAATGACGTGATCAAATCAGTACCCATCCCATTGACGCCCTTGTACTTTTGTCTTCTGCTTCGTCCTTGGTTTCGACCTCTATGTCCATGTTTATCCTTGTGTTGATGATCGCCCTCCTAAAATTCGCAAAGTTGATATTGTTATTATAACAAGCTCGGACACGTTTGAGATGATTTTGAAATGGTGAAAATCACATTTTAAACACATCTTCGAGACACCAACTAGTTCCAGGGAAGTTGGAAGAGAAAATACCAAGAGTAATTTCTCAAGAGCAACATTAACCTCCTCATCAGGCACATCATCATGATGCTCGGTTACGTTCTGAAGTTCTTCGCCCCCATCCTGATCAGTTGTTCGTCCAGTGCTGTTCCTATCGGGACCATTCTGATCTGTTATTCGCCCAGTGCTGTTTTTGTCAGGATCAGGTCCTCTCCAGTGTTGTTTCCTCTGGCCATGCTTACTCTGAAGTTGAGAACTGTATTATAAATACAATCAACTCTTGATGTATAAGTAAAATGAGATACAGTACCAGATGCTTAAGAGGCTTAACCCGCATGCCATTTCTCCAATCTCGTTCATCATTTAAAGTAGCCACCTTATGAACCATCAGAAAACGACTATTAATATCAAATCAAACACGCTAAAGTTGTTAAGTTGTGAAGTAAATAGAGCACGGATCTGATCACTTACAGCTTTCTCAGAAGCTTCCAAAGTATCATACTCCACAAGAGCATGCAACTATACATAGAAACCAAGAAAAAAGAGCAATTGAATGAGTAACTATAGTTTGTTCGATCTTTTAATATGATTCAATTTACATCAAGAAGTCTGAGACAATGCATCACAATATCACCCGACTACTATTTAACATAAACATGACATCAGAAAGATTTCAAAAAAAAAAAAAAAAAAAAAATCAGTGGACTTTATTTGCTTACTTCTCTTGGCTTTTATAATAAGGAACAAAATAGGACACTCAGAAGTTCAAATCAATATACTGTATTGAACAGTGCACACATATAATTTTCTCTGCAGCTGCATTATCAAACTGGGAGTTGAATTAATCCTCCCTCCTTATCTTCAGGTCCCAACATGCTACTTTCCACAAAATTTCAGTCTGTTGAAAGAAAACTCTTCTTCATTTTGTTCTTATTTCCTACCTACCTTTTCATAAATGTCCTCCCACTACAATGTATTGTTCTTATGATGACTTTGACAAGAAAAACTAATTGATGAAAAATGAGTATTTTTTTTCTTAGAATTAGGAATGAAAAATTTAACAGATTGTGAAAAAGTGATGACATCCATAGTTTTCCCTCTTCACATACTACCGAAAAGGGGAAAAAAAATTATTTACAATAATATAAAGCACTTCTTCCATGGTTAATGTGCGAATATAAAGAAACACAGAAAGAACAATGCCCACCCACATAAACCACTTTCATTAGAATCATTACTAGAACTCAAATAGGAAGCATGAGTAATAATAACCAAATACATCCCCATAATGTCCTCTTTAATCAAAAACTGAAATATTTTATTTCTATCAGTTGGGTACACTACCTTATTACTGATCAGCACATCACCCTTGCTGCTTTTCCCCGACTTGTCTACCATGTGCGGTTCACAAATGGAGATACTTCTTATGCTAAAAATACAAAAACAATTTTTCATGCAGTGAAATGTAAAGGGAAAAATATTTTCGTGAAAACATAGTTTTGGAAACAGGAAGAGCATACCGTCCAGCTGCTCCAAAAATTCGTTGGATATTCTCCTCTGAATGATCCTCAGGTAGATTTTCTACCAAAATAGTATATAACTGTACTCCACATAGAAAGGTCATATAGTTGCCATAAATTACACATCAATTTTTGACTTGACAAGTACACAAGTAAGCACCTTAGAATCCCTAGTCTCGGGCAACGGAATAGGATGGAGTCGCTTGACTTTCTTCCCATTAGGACTTACGACCTGCAGTTGGCAGGTAAATTAACATGTGCTCATGGCTTCATGCAAAAAGAAGCCTTGGTTGCTACATTTTAAAAGGGAGCATGGAGTATCTTACAAGAACAGAAGATTCCCTCAGTGCAGCAATGATAAATGAATGATCTTGAGTAAGTTTTTTCATTCTCTTGAAGGAGGCAATAATCGATAGCGGAACTAGACAAAGAAAGAGAAAAAATCTTTTCAACTTATTTACACATTGATATCAGTCCAATTGATTACTACAAGATATTATGGAAAATCAGAATCCACGGACAATAATAATAAAAAAAAAACATATATAAGAGAGAACAAAGAACAAAACGAAGAGGATAAAATTGGAAAAATATGAGATGAACAGTCTTATTTTCATTCATCAAATATATAGAGGATACAAGTGTGAGCATATGAGCAAACAAATGCGAGAATCTGGTGCCATACAATAACTATGTACACTGCACTTGAACTAGAATGTGCAGTTTTTACATGCTTCATCTTGATTTGTTATATTGAGCTAGATTGCTAGGGAAAGAAGCTTGGCAAGCAATGTCAAAAATCAGCAAAGTCTAGAACCATTGGAAGATAATCAATTTATCTTTAGTTTGTTCTAGTCCTTTACATGAGAAATGTTCAGCACATGTCAAAGGCCATAATTTCATGAATAGAGAAGGAAACAGTCAGCAATCAACCACACTTATATCAGAACAGTCCATGAAATTCAGCACAGCGGAATCTGGCTGCACCAGGAAATGTCCAAGAAATGAAACTCGCCAGAAGTGCCTACATGGTTCATCACCATTCACCCGATCACTTTTCTTGTCAAGTTGTCATGCAAAATATAACCATTCTATAAAATTGGCATCAACGCCAAAGTTATGGGAAAGAATAGGGGAAAAAAATATATGAATAAGACAAGAAAGACCACCTCCAAAACTCTTCTATATCAACAAGATATGTCAAGTAATCTCAGGGTGTTTCAGACGATTGAACTCCCAAGGATTCACAAGTCACAACTTCTGAGCCATCCCTTAGGTTTCATCCCTTTTGTAATAATAATCTTAGTTTGAGTTTGATACTAAAATAGACTGATTAAAAATAAAAATCTGAAAGTCGCCCTTGTCACTTCATTGGTTAAAAATTAAGAACTGAAGTCACAACAATAGACCTAAGAAATATTTAAAAAATATTAAAAGCCTTACAAACTAATGGATGCATACAATAGAACGCCCTTCCACTAAAATAGGTTGGAAGGCCTATATGCCTAATCTGTGCAAAGTAGGCACTCTATTTAGCAATCCGGGATTACTTCCATTGTATTTCACATACAATGGGTTCTTTTTCCTGAATTTAACCCCTTAGCAACTCCAATGTTTGAAGCAATAGGTCGTCGAATTAGACCACAAATTACAAACGTCAAGAAAATCTCTATTGCAATTTTGCAAAGCAATCCTCGTCAATGTAATGAGAGTGATCAAAGATTATGGCTCAGGAAGAAATTCTTCTCAAGCATTCTGTAACTAATTACTTGCTTATTCATAAGTGAAATTTTAATAAAAATCTAAAGAAACCAAATTCTCTCTTGACTTGGTATGCATGTTCAACCCCTTCAAGGAGGTGAATACTACTGGGAGTTTTCATTTCCATTGAAAGATAATAAAATCTCCATAAAAGTGAAGAATGGCAAAGTAACATACCAAAACCCTCCTTGTTCTTTTTGATTAATCCCAACAAGTGTTTATCGGTGGGCAAGTTTTCATCGCTAAAGTAGTACTCTACCTGCGAAAACAATTAGTGCAATCATAAAGACCACGATGTCATACTACAAAACTATAGAAAAACTGAATGAAGTCAAATCCAAATGCTCCCTTCTGGACTCTGGTGTTGCAAGAAAAGACTAAACAAATAGTAGCGTAACAAACCATCGATTTTATGATATCACAGCCGTGAAATAATCAACTAACATGATAACGCCCCTTGCAGCTGATAGCCTAACCAGAAGCTTCCTAACGTTTCTAATATTTTCATTAAGCGATGCAAATATATTATATATACAAAAAGTCACATAAAGTCATAAAGAAATTCAAATACATGTGCAAGAGGGGAAATGGGTTCGCATACTGATTCTCAATCCTGGAAAAACTTTCGAACTCCTATTCAAAAACCGCAGGCTAGGCCAAACCTAACGAAGATAAGAAATTCGAGGGTCCAATTCGAAGCGCGGCGGAGAGTGGGGAGGGCAGAGGCGGTGGAGTTACCTGCTTAATGATCCTATGTTTCAGATCCTCCGAGAGAACAGCGGCTCTAACTGCGAGTTCGTGGCCGTGATCGTGATTCTCCTTGTGTCCCCGGTCATGATCGTCATCGGATGTCAATGATTGAATCTCTGGCACATCGCGACTGGGTGACCCGACGAGATCTTGCGGTGGAGACGACGGAATGGACTCGGCGACGGAGGAAGAGACGGCGGTGGAGGAGGGAATCGGAAGCTCATCGCCGGCCATGGTGAGGAGGAGAAAAGCGTTAGGCGGTAAGAACCCAAAGTACCTTCACGCCCTCCGTTTCTCCTGCTTCGATGGGTTCTTCCGCGGACCCTTTTATACCAATAGCCGACAACACCCTGCTCTGGGGAGGGCAATTTGGACATTTCGCATAGTCATTTTGTTAAGGCCTTTTGAATTCGATGCTGCTTTGCCCGCAATTTCCCGGAGTCAATCGGCGCCAGTTTTACGTTACGCTCTCTGTTTAGTATGACCTTAACTGGGCCGGTCCGGGTTCGGACTATTCGGTTTAGTTCGACCTGGAACGAAAACCGATCTATTAGGATTTCAGAAATTGTATTTTATTTTTTTTAGTGTAATAAGAAATTTGTATTTGAAACAATCAATTTGATGAAAACATAATTGTATAATTATATTTCTTATGTGTTTTAATGTTTTTTTTTAATTACAATAAATGTGGGGTATCAAGATTTGTGCATGCCAATCACTTTACCGTTAGTCATGCTTATGTTGGCCTTGTGTTTTAGTATTCTATTTCAGTACAATAAATATGTGTGATGAGGATCTGGACGTGCCCATTACTTTATCGCTAGTCAAGCTCATGTTGGCCGTGTTTTTCACTATTTTAGAATATATGGTTGATAGTAGGATTTAGAAACTGAATATCAATTTGAAAAGTTAACGATAGTACACTTATTGTGTTTTTTTTGTAATTTTGACGATTTACAACCAAATTTTAATTATATATTATCTCGAATCTTTCAATTTAAATTTGTACTCTTATTATTTATTATAATCGATCCATTCAACAAACACTAAAATTAAATAGGTGATGTAGTAGATATTCTATTACTATTTATAATATAATCTAAGTTCAAATGAGCTAATGTTAACACACACAACATTGTTCAATATTTAAAACATTTTTACTTCCTCTAAGAGATTGTAAATTCAAATCTCATTCCTACATGTTGAAATATTTGCACCAATTACTATTTTTAATATCTGCAACTAAAAAAAATATAATAATAATGGAAGAAAGATGCGAGAGACTATATTACCATTTACCGGGACTCACATGACTTAGCAAAATTAAAATCTAAAGCAAAGCACGAAATTCAAACCAGGGCTATTGGGTAGAGAGTGGTTCTTGCCACAGCTCCAAGCCCATACAAAACCAGGCCTAAACCAAGGCCCAAATAAGGAACCAAAGCCCAAGTCCAACTCCCAAACCCAAATATCCAGGCCCATTTATGCAAGAGGAAGAAAACCAAACCCGAACATCGTCGACGACCGGTCCACAGAGGGAACTCATATCGTCGGTCCTCGTATTGTAATAAACACTGTAGAAAGCAATTCTGGTCCGGTCTGCCTTGGCCGTGAAGTTGAGGTTGACGCTCTGAAATGTGGAGTTGGAATCCGGCGTGTAGTGGAAGTTCTGAGCCTGATCTCCGGCGAACGCCATGACGGCAAGTGGCTGCTTGCACTTGTCGCCGCCCTGGCCTAAAGAGAACGTCATGGTGTACGGCTTATCAGCCGTCGTTTCGACCATTTGTGAGATTATGCCTTCTTTCCCCGAAAGAAGTTCGATGGCTCGTTTGCCTTGTGGGACGCTGAAATGGTACGAGTCGATGTATCGGACGGCTCGGTTTGATTCGACGATCCAACCCGGCAACGACGACGTTTCTTCGTCGAGATTGGTCGGAATCAACACGCCCAGTGAACCGTTTCTGAACATCCATGGACCGGATTCGAAATCTCCATTGTTCACTGCATTGTCTGGATCGAAAAGAAAGATTGAAGAATTAGTGTTAGTTTGTAGTTTAGTACTAATTAGTGTTAGTTAAGTGTCAAATTAATCACAGTTAGGGTTTAAGGTTTGCGTAGAACTAAATTGAGAATTACCTTAAAACAAAATCAAAACTATTGGTATATGTATATATATAGCATTATTATGTTTAAAATGAAGCCAGCATAAGAGGACCCAAAGGGAAGAAGAAGAAAGTGAAATTACCTTTAGGCCTATCAGGAATAAAAATTTTCTTGATAGCAATGTCGTCAATGATGGGGCCACAAGTGGGGTCATCCTCCATGCCAGGGTTGCGGAAGACCAAACGCACCGTTTCATCCTCGGGTTCGAAAGCGTAAGTGTAAGGGTCCCACCCCTGGACGCTGTAGAGAGTCTGAAGGTCTATGGTCTGCGATGCAGGTGGCACCGACACGTTGAGTGACTCGAGCTGGGCGCACGTGCGAGCGGCGCTGAACGTGACCGAATACAGCGCACCTTTCTCCACCTTCAGCTCTTGGCTTATTTCGGCGTCGTTCCCTAATCTCACTGCGTGTCTACCTTCCGGTACGATGAGGATCATTCCACCCTGTTTTTGCCCGGACTCGACTAGCTCAACGGTGCCGTTTGATGTCCAGCTTGGAATCTCGGTGGGCCCTTCTATTGCTCCGTCGTTTGGGAACCCGCCGCTTGGGTTTGCTTCGAAATCTCCGTTTGCTACCAAACCTGATCAATTCACAAGGTTCAGAAATTAATTCAAAAATATTTATTTCCATCTGGGTAATTCTTTCATTCTGTTTTCTTTGGCGTTTATCAATTTTAGTCTTTATAATTTCAAAATACTCTGTATATTTTTTTAAATACAATCATTTTATCCCTATTTGCATAATCTTAGTACAATTTCTATGCAACATTCTCTTAGTATTTCATATATTGAACAACGTATGGTATTGAAATTAAGATAGGAAAAATTTCAAAAAATAAAAAAGAATTTAAGATTGGAAAAAAATGAGCTTAAAATTAGTCAAATTACAAATTCAGTCCATCAACTTAGTTTTAATTTTTTTTTCCAAAGGTATTTAATTAATGCGAGTGAGAAGATTCAACCTCTAACCTTCGATCTCACAACTTAATTTTAATTTTTGGTGATCCTAAACTTTAAAAATGTTTTATAAGACTTTATATTTTTTATTTGGTATATATTTATAGTTTTGTGTTATTTACGACATTTAAAAAAAAAATCATCACACAAAATAAAATTAAAATTTATATCTAATAGATTCATTAATTTTTTTAAATTTCTATCCTACTTTTACTGTGTGATGGTTGTTTATGAAATATGAACTAGTTATGCCTATGGTTACATGAAATACATCATGCATCTATTAAACATAAATTTAAATTATAATTTGGGAAAATTAAAAGTTTAGATAATTAATAGACACTTTTTAAATTTAAGAAACTAATATAAACATATGAATCCTTGGATGACTAAAGTTATAGTCTAAGATAGAAAAACAGAGAGATGAACTTGAACAGACATTAATTTTGAAGGCAAGGCTAGTTAATAAAATGAGAAGAAAAATGAGGTCTAAAATAAGATATAAAGGTTTTAAAATATTATTATCTGACTTTATTATTTGGGGAAAAGCAAAAGGAACGAGTTGTGTAGAAAGGAAAGGATAAAAGAATCTTGTGATCGAACTGAAAGAATAAGGGCGTGGGCGCCCATATCAATTAAAGAGAGTAGAGTAACTGAGTAAGGAACTGGGCGGGCGCCCACGTACGGAATTGAAGGGCTACTTTACTACACCCACTTCAATATGACAATTAGTGAAGGTCGTATAGGGAAAATTAACGCGTGGGGCCCAACTCTTCCTTAGGGTCCAGCTCATTTCCACATTGGTCTTGATCCTCCCAAATTATTATTAAAAAAAAAAAAAAAAAAAGATCTTTCTTATTGCCGGGAAATCGGGATAAATAGTGTGAAATGACGAAAATGACTCGGGATCAATTCTCCTTTTACGGAAAGGACGAAGCCCTTTTTTGTCAGATTAAGAAGAAAGCGACAAATCCCTCGCGGGAAAATGTCCATTCTGGTAATTTTCTCTTTATTAAAAGAAAACCCGTAGGCCCTAGGTAACACTCAAAAAGTTTTTTTTTAATCACTAGATGGGCATAATTACCCAACTTGATCGCAGTCTAATAAATTGCCTTAAAAATATCTAATAAATTTACCTAAATAATTAATTTAGAAGCAACGGGGGCGAAAAGAAAAAGTCGGAATATGACCTAATAACAGAGATCAAAATGCAAAAGCACAGCATAACATAGTTCAAAATTCAAATCATCAAATTAAAGTGTAAATTTGCATAGTTCAACTTAAAATCAATTTTATTGTTTTCAAAATCAATTTAACGTATAGTGTAGGTTTGATTTTACACTATTAAATGTGATTTATATAAAAAAAAAATTGATGTCAACATAGTTCAACCAACCTAATAAATGAATTATGAGCAAGAGGTCTTCCATCTTCACAAGTTATGTATATATATGAAAATTGATTTCAAATAATAAAAAATGACAAAAATAATTTAAATTATTTAAAAATCAGTTTACAAATTATCATCCAAGTTTGACCCCTTTCAAGTTGTGTTGGATTAAAAAAAATATATTTCTTACATTTTTTTTCATTTATAATGTTATACACACAAAAAAGATAAAATTAAATCATATTCGTAATGTTATATTTTGAAAAAGTGGGTACGGGATATCGTGACTGAAATCTCTGCGGGCTGCGGCACAGTGGTGGGAGGCAGACAGTGAGATTCTTTGAAACAGTCAGATCGGACCGGCGAGTTATCCCTTTCACAAATATAGTACCCACCGGTATGGCCGCCCTCTGCGGTGGCGATTTTGGGGCAATGGGTTGTGTTTGTTAGCCATTAATGCATTTCTATTTTAGTTAAACAGTTCATAGGTTTCATAAAAAAAAAGTTGGCCGCTACTATACAGAACAATCCACCCAATAGATATGGGGCTTTTAATGCTCTTAACATTGTTATTGGTTGATGAAAAACAAATGGATTTGAAGAAAATCACTTCTCCCAACAAAAACAAAACTCCAAACGCAGCCCTAACTACGGAAAATTGCTTTTAGAAAAACAGAATTCGAAAGAAAATACATAATCAGGATCACATTGAAAGGCGAAAATCAAATCAGTTTATCAGGTCTCATGAGCAGGCAGTGAAAATTGAAGAACAAAAACAAGAGAAAGTAAAAAACAGAGAGAAACATACCATCTTCAGCTACGATTTGAGAAACCAAATGAGCAAAAACAAGCCAAATAAGAGAAGCCCATTTGAGAAATTTAGGGCTATCGGCCATTTTCTTCCCCAAATCTCGCTTTCGCTCTTTCACTTGTAATTCTGAGCTCTCTCTGTGGTGTTTAGTAGAGTGGGAGAGTGAGAGTGAGAGTGAGAGTGTCTTATAACCAAAAGATTCCCACTTATAGCGTCTGTATTCCAACAAAGGACATTGGAAATTACTTTATTCAATTATTATATTTTTTTTATAAATTGGAGTTTTTTCTTTTTTTCTTTTTTTTTTAAAAAAAAAAACTTAAATTTGATAATTTAATAAAAGTAAATTGTAATATATGTCAATTATAAAACAATTAAAAATATAGTAATTTTTAAAAAAAAATTGTAAATATGACAATTTTTTATTGGTGATAGTGTATGGCGGATAGTAATCTAGTAGTCTATAACTTTAGTTTTTTATAGAATTTTGTGTGATAGTTATATATTAACGATTGTGGTTTTTTTTTTTTTTTTTTTTTTTTCATATTTATAAAATATTTTAAACTTTCATAAATTTGATGTTGATTATGGTTAACAATCAATCCTTTGATAAAAGAGAAAGTGTGAGTTTTTTTTATTTTTTTAAGTTTTCGAGACGGTGTGAAAAAGAAAAAGAGGTATGGGTTGGATTTAGCACTAGACTAGAGAAATTTTTGCTTTGAACCTCTTTTTTCCAACCTTTTTTTTTTATTTTTTTATTATTATTATTTTGTTTGAGGAAATTTCGAACACTTTTCTTAAAGTCATGATCTCGTTTGCGTGTTTTGAGAACTGTGGTCTCATCTATTCTCAGAGTGGGTCCCACACAATGCCGAGCGGTGGTGGGGCCGGAGGATGGACTCTCCACTTTTGGAGAAGTAATTGTATAAATAAGGAGTGATTTTTTTTCCCTTCTAACTCATATTCGCGTGCTTTTTAACTGGCTGGCAATTAAAACTATGCTTGTATTTACTTTATATATATATATATATAGTAAAATTGTAATAAATGACAATTTAAGACTTATTGTTTGTAAATATAGCATGTTTTTAAAAAATTTGCAGATATAGCAATTTCTATCGCTATATCTTATGATTGATAGAAGTCTATCGCTGATCACCTCAGCTTTTTATAGATTTTTGTTAGTGATAATAGTCTATCAGAGATAATAGTTTATCACTGATAGAAGTCTATCAGTGATATAACAAGTTTTTTTGCCATATTTACAAAACATTTTAAAGTTTGCTAAATTTGCAATTAGTTTGGGCTGATTTTTATTTCTGCAACCAGCTCTATATATATATATATTTTACATCAATCTTAAAAGGGCAACATAGTTTGAGTTTAGCAGTTACCTAAATTTTAAAATTTGAATTTTAGTTTAGTAACATTTTTATCTAGCTAATAGAAGGATTTTTTTATTAATAAAATATTATTTTTTATTTTTTATTTTTAAATATTAAATATATTTTTAATTAAAATATATTTTTTTAATTTTATTTTTCCCTTCTTCTTCCGTAATCTTTCTCCTTCCATCCACCTTCCATCCTTCTTCACCAATCATCTATGGCTGTCGCCGCCCACGCCTTCGCCGCCCTCATCGTCCTCGCCCTCAGCCCAACTTTCGAAGTTGCAAATAAAATTTTTGTTCTAATTCTTGATGTCGTCGGCAGTCTACACCAAATCAACCCATCTGTTTCAGTTTCATAATCTCAAATTCATCCTCCAAATCTTCTTCCAGCTTTTTCTAATTTCAAAATCAATTATAATACTCTATTTCTAAATTTTTTGTACAGAAAACGAACAGGGGGTGGGCGTGGGCGGACAATGGACGGCGGCGTCGGCGACCATAGATGATTTTTGGAGAATGATGGAAGGTGGAAGGAGGGAGAAAGATTACGGAAGAAGAAGGGAAAAAGAAAATAAAAACAAAAAAAAACAAAATAGAAATATTTTATTTTAAAATAATTAAAAAATATATTTAATATTTTTAAAAAAAATAATAATAATATTTTATTAAGAAAAAAGGTCGAGCTTCTGTTAGCTAGAGTAATGAAATTTTGAACAGAGGGACCAAAATGTTACTAAACTAAAACTTCAGGAATTAAAATGTCGGATTTAAAAGCTTAGGGACCAATAGGGTAATTTGCTCATCTTAAAACTATGCTTTTGGTATGCTTGTGTCGGAATTGGGCTCTCGGCTCCTCCAAACGTGTAGGGGTCGCAATTTTATCCATCGCGAAGACAACAAGGTGACGCACCGCGAAACTGGAGTTGAATTTTTCGCCTTTGGATGGAGGATGTTCCTCCTCAGGTTGAGTCTTTTGTTCTACGTGATTCTGTAGCATAACTTTGTTAGAGCTTGCCCTAAAAAAAAATTACTTGTGTTTTTTTTTTTTGAGTACATTGGGGGTGGGGGGATTCGAACCACAGACTTCTTGGTCATCAAGTCATACATATACCAGCTGAGCTATGCTCGCTTTGGTTATATATATATATATCTTTTAAAAGTGCCTAAATTAACCTACATAGCAATCTCGCATAAAATAATATAAATATAATTAAATATAAAATATTTTATAAATATGATAAAAAAAAAAAAAAACCGCCACTAATAGAGTATTATAACAAATAGTCATTGACCCTATTGCTATCAATGAGTCATTTAAAAAATTATATAAAAAAAAAAATAGAAGTCCATCACTAATTATCATAGTCACATTTGTAAATATTTCAAAAAAAATACTATATTTATAATTATTTTATTCTAAATTGATATAGGGTGTAATTTTTCATATTTTTTTTTTTATTTTTTATAAATATATTTAATTAATATAGGGTGAGGATCGAATTTCTGACATTTTGGTCATTAGTTCATAAGATCAAGTCGAAAGGCGTAGTCGATGGACAACAGGCAAAAAAATAGTTTTTAGAAAGAAAAAAAATTATGTATTTTTTATGAACTCATTAGATAGGAGATTTAAACTTTGGACCATCATATTTTTTTAAAAAAATAATTAAGTGTTGATATAATCATTTAAAACACTTAAAAAAAAATAATATGTTCAAGGTTGGAATCGCCTATCTAAAAGAGTTTATAAAAAAAACATCTCAACACAAACTCGTATGTTATTATTTTATTTTTTAAAATATATCAACTTAGTCAACTTAGTTTGAATATGAGTCCAAGGGGTTAAAAAAGTTTTTTTTTTTTTTTTTTAACTTTCATTAAGAAATAGGCTCTACCCATAGAAAAAAAAACATTAAAGTTTACAATTATATTCCAAAATGTCCCTACCAAGTTGGTCTCATTGTCTATTTAAATATTTCAAAATGTCCCCCACCAATACCATATGTGTAAACAATTATATTATATATATATAAAAATATATATATATATATATATATATATATATATATATATATATAGTGTTTTATTTTCACGTATGACAAGTTACTACTAGAATGGTTACAACTAGACCTTTTAACTTTTAATTTGATGGATCATCTTTTAACTTTTAATTTGATCGATCATTTTAGATTATAAAAAATGATTAATCAAATTAAAAGACAAGTCTCATATATTAAAAGATACAACTTTTCTAAAATAAAAAACGAGTCAAACATTTAAAATAACGAAACAGTTAATATAAAATAAAGTAAATTACATTTTGTGTCCTTTAAGTTAGAGGTCTCACTAACCTTTATTTTTATACCTATTTTTTTTTAAGATGCCTACAATTTCTCTGACTCTGGTGTGTTTTTATTTACACAACCACAAGTTAAATATTTTTATATAATAAAAAATGACAGTACATAAATTTAAACTTTAGAAAATCATTTCAAACATTTTTTATAAATGACAGTTGTATTAACATAAATTTAAACTTTAGAAAATCATTTCAAACATTTTTTTTTAGTATAATATATGAGGGTATGAATATATGAATATCTGATTTCAAGGGAAGTAATACAATTGAATGATCGTTGAGCTGAATTCACATTAACAAACATGTTCTTTGTTGTCGAACTAAAATACTTGATAATGATCGTTGAACTGACTGAATTTATATTAGCAAACATGTTCTTGTCGAGTTAAAATGTTTCATTATTATATACTTTTCATTAAATTATTTATCATGAGAGTATTTGTGATAAAAGTAATTAAAAAACATTCTTTAGTCTTGGGCTCTTAGGTACCACTACAATATAAGAGATAAAATTATATTTTTTTTAAATAACTATTAAATAAGTTTGAAGAATTTTGAAAATACATCTGCATGAAAATGTAAATAAACAAAAATATATAAGACATCTTAAAAAATAAATGAATACAGGTCCACTTGAATTTGATGCTGTTTAATTTCCGTTAGTAGGACAGCTTCTCCCACATTATGAGAGGGTAGTAGGGGATCCATCCAATTTTAAGTTGTATGATTGTTGTTATTCAGTCCACAGAAAAAAAAAATAATAATAATAATAATAAAATAAAATAAATAAAAAAGATGAGTTATGGTGGGCAGTTAATTTCTTCCCCAATTTTATCTCTAGCATGCAAGTCTATTTGTTGCTTTACTTTTTCTCTCCTTTCCCCTTTTCTCTAATTAATTATGTACTGAAATATCTTTCTTATATATTAAAACACTTTTTAACATTTATTTTTTATTTATTTTTAATTCAATAAATATGGACATGAACATACTTCACCAAAGATAATGTCTGTTAATTAATAATTACCGTAGAACTATACTCAATTTTTTAACATTTCAAATATAGTCTAGAACATTTTAAATATATAGGACTAGGAGGTGGGTGGCCGGGTTTAGGGTTTAGGGTGCGTCATTTTGCGTCTTCTTTGCGTCCTGCACGATGGAAACTCTAGCCCTTTTATATCGATCACAGCCAAAAGGACGCAAAGACAAAACGGCGGCCTCAAACGCATCGACACCCCCTTTAAGCCGAAGCGACGCTTGGGATCTCGAAAAGGCATATCGCCGTCGCAACAAAAGACAATCATCCTCTGAAACTGTCTGCCCAGATACCTCGGTAACTCGCATGACCAAAGCGAAAATCTACGACGGGCGGCTTTCCACGTTGGTGGGGCTAATGTTACGGGTCACCTCAGCATGAAGTGACGTCTGACGTCATAACGATGACGTCTGACGTCATAACGATGACGTCACGAGAGCCTCGAGCCCCGAACTCATCATCAAAGCGTCAAGGAGGTGGGTGACCGACCTTTCAGACACCCACGATCTCGGGCCACTCCCATACCGACTGTTGCCATGCCGCCAGCGCCCCCACGTTGGACAGACGAGTGAGCCGATGGGACACTCCTGCCTTGTCTAACAAGGTAGAGGTACAATTGTCCCCTCCAATCCGCCTAGGATCGAGGGGATCAAAGATCTTCATCATGAGGATAGGTACGAATGGATATAGAGTCACGCCTCACCGCCGAAAATCTCGGATCCTCATGATAAGGGAAAGACGGGTCGACCCGACCGACCTGCAATCTCTCATCTATAAGACATGCCCATAGGAGTATGTCCGAGGTACGTAACTCTACGCAATCTCCCGCTATCCGACATCACACAAACAAAGTTATCATTCTACCGCTCCTACTTACGTTCAAATCTTTCTGACTTAAGCATTGGAGCTTTGTGGGCCTAGCCCCACACCGGTGCAAGTTTACTATTTCCTTCCTTGTGCAGGTATCTTACCACTCCGACGACGACCATTCATGCGCGGAGTGCACGAAGATCAGGAAAATCCAAAATCTTGGACTAGTGATCCTAATACAAATTCTATAACAACAAAAATGAATTAATAAAAAGTCATGATAATGTTTCAAAAAATTTATTGAGTATAATGTTACTTTAAAATTATGATTAAGAAATAAGATAGAATAAAAATCAAAAGATGAAGACCATCTCTATTTAAAAGAATTAAAATATACTACCAGAGAAAATATAAATATCTAAATAGACAATTTTTTTTTTTTCATTCAAGTAAAGAGACAACATAGACAAAAAAAAAAAAAAAAAAAAAAAAAAAAAAAAAAAAAAAAAAAAAAAAAAAAAAAAAATAATAATAATAATAATAATAATAAAATAAATAAAATACATGGACCAAAATAAAATTTAAATCCTTTTTAAAATTTATGTTCAACCCCAGCATTTTTTAAGTTTACGAGTTCACCCTAGTACAGATAAGAGATAATATTCAATATTCGGAGCTACATTATCAAATTATTAAAAAGCAAATAAAGGCAAGAATCGATATAATTATTTATACATTATCAAATTATTAAAGGCAGGAGTAATCATTTATCCCCTCAGCTGTTTTGGGTGAAATTCGAGCGTTGATGCTCTCTCTTATGGTGAAAGGGTTGATTTATGTCCCTCGATCTATGAATAAGGTGGCCCATAGTTTAGCCGGCCATGCTTTTTCCCATGTTGGGTTGTGTGACTGGGTGGTCTGTCCACTGGTTGTTGAGTTTACTTTCTTTGGATTGTTTATCTTGTAGCCCTTTGGGTTTTTTTCTTAGTTAATTAACAACATGGTTCTTCGTCAAAAAAAAAAATAAAAAAATAAAGCAAGAGTAATCAATATAATTATTTGTTTGTCCAATCGAAAATAGTTCAATTGACATTGTCCGAGGTTATGAGTTCAATTCTAGAATTAATTGAAATATTTTTATAAAAAAAAATTATATAATTATTTGTTTAAACTATTTTTTTTTTTTAAAGTGTAGTGAACTAGAATAAAATAAGATTAAAATTTTAGAAACTAAAATAGATAATTAAAAAAAAAATCAATTGATTGTGCTTGTCCTTAGAGCTCAGAAGTTCAATCCCCGCATTAATTAAAATACTTCATTTGTAAAAATATATATATATATATATATATATATATATATATATATATGAATACCTCATTAAAATTGTACCACTAGTAGATACAAAATCGAAATAAGTTTCCAATTTATCTTTTACATTCAACGCTCCAAAATTGCTAAGCAAGTTAAGAAATCAAAATAATTTTAGGACAAAAATCAATTTACACCTTTAAAACTTTAGAGATTTTATCAATTAAAACTCTAAACTCATGATTGTATCCATTTAAATCATGAAGTTTCACAAGTGTATCAATTTACCTTTCATCTAAAAAAAATGTTAGTTTTCACACGTGTGGAAGTTTATAATTTATCAATTAAACTCTTAAACTTTCATACAATTGATTCACAAAATTCGGGGTTTAAATTGATACAATAATTAGTTTAGAGTTTTAATTGATATTAGCCTAAAATTTAAAAAGAAAAAAAAGTTTTTCACGTATTTACGAAAATACCCCCAAATGTCCGTCTTGAGGTGGGCCGAATTTGGCATTGTTAGATGTGTAGTATTTCATTCATTTACTGTACGTGTTGCTGCGATTACGTATCAGTTGTTCATTCTTGTTCCGACGAAGCAAAGACGAAAGAATAGGGCGCGAAGAAAGAAAGAAAGAAAGAAGCCGTAGCAACGAAGTTTCAGAATGAGTTCCTTCACGGCTATCAAGAAGCTTCAGCGTGATCTCAAGTTCAAAGGCAGAGATCTCAGAAGGTTTAAGAAAGGTAAGCAATCGTAACTTCGATCTTCCTCTCCCTTTCTTCAGCGCGATCTCCTGTAATTTCATTTTCACTCCCTCAAATTCCACGAATCTACGATTCTACGCATTTTCTTGTGCAATTTTTGGTTTGAAGATCTGATGTACGATTCGAAATTCCGATGTGGTGAATGATCTGCCAGGATTTGCGAAGAATTACCGAGCAAGACTGAAGTGTGATAGGAAGCTGCGGGAAAGCGAGTTTGTTCTCAAGGTTAGAACATTTCTTCACTCAGCTAACGCCTTACTTATACTTCTTGCTTGCTTTATATGAGAAATTAAAAGTGAATTTGAATCTGTCTGAAGTTTTATGTATTTCTTGTCAATCTTTTCGTTGTCTACATGTTATTTGAATCGTTTATGCGATTGTTTTATGAGCAAGACTGAATTGATACTGCACTGCGAAATCAATTAAATTCTGTTTCGGATCACATTATATTGCGTTTACTGTATTCAATTCATTGAACCGAGTGAAATCAATTAAGTCTGAGACGATTGTTGCACAGCGTCTAGGTCTTTCGTTTTGAATTCTTCCATTATTTTTTGGCGGAATGCAGGAGTTGGATTCGCTGAAAGAGGATGCAATTGTTTACAAATTAGTTGGTCCTATTCTTGTGAAGCAAGATCTAGGAGAGCCAAATGCAAATGTTCGGAAAATAATTGGTGACCTTGTTGCTGAATTGTATGTTTCTCAGTTCTTTTCAGTATTGAGTATATCGTGGATTCACATTGTGCTAACCTTCTTCAACTATAAAATTGCTTAGTTCCCTTGCTAACTCTGACCTAATGCGAAAATTCATTCACCTAATCCGGCCAAAAGCTACTTTGTGTGTCGATTTGGAGGATTTTATCCACTGTTTAGCACAAGTAAAACTGGTCCATTATATTTGCAGTTAAACCATCCCCTAGGATTGTTCTGGTGAGAGGCCATTTTGGATTAATACAAGAGATTGATGATATATACATCGAGCAAGAAATGAAAAATCATGGGGCGTCATCACATAATTGGGAAAAAAAAAACAAATTTGTTCTTCATATTTTCTTCCTCTGCCTTGTGTTGCATTCTTTTGCTTTTAATAGTTAGTATGATGTAATGGCTATTTAGTTTATTTTACATTGTACTTTTGTGGTTGGTTTTCAATTAGGTGAAAGGGTAATTTCAAGCTTTAAAACTGGTATCCAAGCTAATTGGTTAATGCTTGTATCCAAATGTTTATTTGAAATCTGAACCCCTTGCTCCGGGAGGTAGTGTAAGAACTGTTATAATGGAAAAACATGGCATCTTCTAATTCTAGCAATGCAATGCTGTTACAATTTATACCAGTAAAATTAGCATTAATAATCTATCACCTTCTCTTGCATTGTCTTATTCTTATCAATCTAACAGTTCTCTTAATTTTGGTATGCCCTGCTTGTATTTCTACATATTTGGTTCTTTCTGACAATCTATCTTGAGAATTTGGTGTTCTTGAAATGTTCTTCATTTCTACGTTGGTATATTTGTGTGTAATAGTTGTAGTTGTGAGTTATACGTTGTCTCTGACCACAAGAATTCTATTTTTTCAATACAGGAAGCGCGTTGATGCCATTATAGAAGATTTTGAAGACAAGCAAGTTAACAAAAGTGAGAAGGTCAGTATTGCTTTATCATGCATATGGACATAAAATAATCTATGCCTTCAGAGTTCAGATTGAGTATTTATCTTCTTGGTTGGTATATGACGATTTGCCCCGACTTTTATATATGGATTGGTGATGAAATTTTCTGAACCCCAAATTCTTTCATGGCCATAGGTTCAAGTATTGATGGTCACTTTATTTTATTTTTAAATGGAAAATTAGTATCTCACAAGTTCCTCATTTTCATATATAAAATAATATATATTCAAGTGATAGGATTTGTTCAAGATCACTCACAATTATTCAAAGCAAAGGATGGTAGTAAAATGATATGGGTTGATGAAGTTAGAACTATGGAGGAAAATATCCGTCGGTATGTCGATATATCCGTAAATCAAAGGGTTCGTTATAAATATTGAAGGTTAATTGATATTTCTGACATCTTTTATAAATACTCATAAAAAAAATATCATCAATTAAACACTATATGAATATAGATACTAATAACAAGATCTATAACTTAAATTAGTTTGAAAGTAAAAAAAATATTGATTATTAAATTATATATATATATATATATAAAAAAATTATTTCTAGAAATATCCTTTGATATCAATATTTCAGATTGAAACAATATTATGCCTTTCCCAATGAGACGTGAAATGCTAATAATTTTCATGATCGGTGGTGGCAGATTTTCAAGGTAGAACAAAGGCTTCGATCTCTCAAGCTTCGGGAGGAGGCAAAGGCATCATAAGTATGTCTTCGTTTTCAGAATTCTTTGTTCCAAATTCAAAATACACGTCATCTCTAGTCTCTTCTTAATAGTAATAGCAATATTAGGATTAAAAAAAATATAGGAAGTATATACTTTTTTGTTCACTAAATGAACCGAAAAATTTGTTTTGCAATTTTGATTTTGATCAATGCAGATATCACAGTTGGGAACTTTTGCCTCTTTGCACCATTTTAGGAGATTGCATACATCCTTACTGGCACCTTATTATAATGATTACGATTCATACAATTTTTTTGTCTTTTCAAATAGTAGAAACAAAGTTCGAGACTTAAGAGTAGAATAATAGAAAAATGCAGTCAATAGTTACTCCATGCAAATTAATTACATTCAATTAGTTAATAATTTTATAGTTTAATTGAAAATAGTTTGATTACTGATGATGTAACTTTTTAAATAGGAAAAAAAATCAAGAGATTGTAACAATACTTTATAATTTAATTGAAAATAGTTTGATTACACTTGTGTAGTGGTGTCTTTTTAAATAGGGAAAAAAACGTTAATTTAAATACATAGAGACTTATAATTTTAACAATTAAACCCCTAAACTTTCATAAGTGAATCAATTGTATGAGAGTTGGATTTAATTGATAAATTATAAGTCTCACATGTATTTTTCTAAGGGAGGGTGTAAATTGATACACTAGCGAAAGTCCAGGGTTTAAATTGATACAATTCGCTAAAGTTCAAGGGTATAAATTGATTTTTGGCCAATAACTATTTGAACTCAAACTAAATTTATATTTCAAACTATGCATTCAATCGATTTCAGAATTGTTATTATAATATTTTTTCCTTAAGAAAATATAAATTCAATTTATTCACTGGTATAGTATAGTGAATTAGTTTAGACAAATGGAAACCATTCAGCTACTGTAGAGTACAAGTTCGTATTCATATTCAACTCAGTAATTCAAAGCAATTAATTGTTTGAGAAAACTAGAAAAATGGTTACATGTGGCACAAATTTAATCATGGTCCAAAAATTTTCTGTAAGCTAGACTGTGATGCAGAGACTATATAAACAAAAACCATGTATTTGAAAAAAAATAATAATAATTCCACTAAAAGGGTAAATTATTGAGAAACCTGTTAATGCTCCTCATGTGAATTGGCAAGTTACCATGACAGCTTCCCTGAGCTATAATAATGTACGATTTGCTGCCAACCTAATTTAGATAGTGTTATAAAATTATAATTTAAACAAAAAGTAAAAATAATTACTATAATCGATATCAAGGTTAAATAATCGTTTAAATAATTCAATTGTATATCAATTATGGTTATTGAGCTTGAAACAGGGTCTAATGAGCCCTTGAATTTTATGACATTTTTTAAATTGAATTTTATGACATTTTTTAAAATTCATGAAGCCATGAAAATAAAATTGGAAGCTTAATATCTTATTAGACACAAAATTCAATTTTATATCTAATAAATTTGTTATTAAAAAAGTTGAAAATGTAGAGACCTAATAACTATTAGACACAAAAATGAAACTTCAGTTTGATATTTTAAAAAGTTCAAAAACCTATAACAAGAACTCCACTCACTAAACTTGTAATTTCACATTAAAAAAAAAACAAAAACTATAATCATATTTTTTTTTAATGAGCATTAATTACGATTTATAAAAATATGAATTTACAAACTATTAAAAACATAGGAAATTTACCTTTCCGTCAAACGCAATTTTGGTTTATCATTTGATCTGAATATTGCCTTCAATTGGTAGAGGATGTGCTTCAGTATTGAACACATATTTATCCAGAGGAATCGTGGAACTTTCCCCAAATAGTAAGTACAAATACTTGAGAGTCTCCCCCAAAAAGAATGTCTCCATTTTGTCCCTTCTCCGAGGAGGAACTGTAGTAACATCATCTAGTGATGTATATCCACCACTAGTAACCTTCGTATGCCTCTCGAATGCTTCGAAAATCTGCCAGCCCCATGCACGGTACCTGCGGTACGTACGTTCACGTAAACATGCATTTTTTCACCCCATACGAATATAAAACACGGTTAATGAACAATACAAGAAGCATGTTTAATGTGGAAGGCATACTTTGGGTCGCCTGTGATACGATACAGGACGAACAATGACTCGACTGTTTCGGGCCGCAACAGATTGTGACGATCGAGTGGCTTGATTATTATGTCATCAATATATTTCGAGTTCTTATTTCCACCATCACGGTCTCCTTCAGAAAATGCCTGGACAAATAATGAGCCTAGTGTCTCAGATTACTGGACAGCATTGAACGAATGGGAAAAATAAAGATTCAGGCTCCGTTTGATAACCATTTTGTCTTTGATTTTTAGTTTTTGAAAATCAAGTTATAAACACTACTTCCAACTATGAGTTCCTTTGCTTTGTTATCTACCTTTTACAAGTGTTTTCAAAAATCCAAGCCAAGTTTTGTGCCCGTGACTATGAGGTCATGGGTTCAATCCTCGCATTAATTAAATACCGTTGCAAAAAAAAAAAAGTTTTGAAAACTAAAAAAAGTAGTTTTTGTTTTTGAAATTTAACTAAGAATTCTAATGGTTCTTTAAGAAAGATGAAAATCATTGTAAAGAAATGATGAGAAAACAAATACAATTTTTAAAAACAAAAAATTAAATGATTATCAAATGGGACGTAGAGAACAAATTTACAATAATAGATAATAGGTTATAGAGCCAACCTCAGTATGAAAATAAACTATTTCGGGGGAAAGACCGGTAGAAGTTACTTCATACATCTCAAAGCAAGTTTTTGCTAGATCCTCTGCCAGATTAAGATTCTCCAGATCTTCAAAGCTCAACAAGCTTTTTCTCATTGCTTCTTCCTTGCTGATGCCCTTGGTGGCACCAAGAGCAAGGGTACCGGATAAGAAACATACCTAAAACAAGCACAAGTTTATTAGTAAAGTACTTTTCCAAAACGAAACAAGGGTTACTAATGATGCTTTATGTCACATTGCTTTACTCAGATTACCAATCATCTGAAGGATCAAAGTATTAATTTGAAGTAGTCTTGATATAAGATCCCATCCCATTACAATGGCCTAGATATTCTTTGGAAAGAAAATATGCAATCTTAGTTAACTCATTGGGCTTGTGAATTAAATGAAGTCTTGAAATATAATCACATCACAATAACGTAGATATTCCTCGAAAACAAAATATGCAGGCTTCGTTAACTCATCAATATATATATAGATGAAAGTTGTTGAGATTTCATTGATGAATGAAATAAACAAAAAAAAAAAAAGATTTCGTAGAACTAGCTGATATCAAAAAAGGACCTCCAACTAACGTCTAAGGTAGAGAGACTATAGTCTCTAACGGGAGACACATTTACACCAATAAAGAGCATACAAAGCACAATTACCTTAAAACGATAAAATATGAACATGTTGGATGCCAACTAACAGTTACTTTTATTTTTATTTACTATTTAATCTAAAAAAAACCTTTTCCCATACATTCCCCCCTTCTACCACTATTTGTATGTTTTCTTTTACCCTGCATCACCTAATGCTATAACCAAACAAACTTTCTCCATAAGCTAAATTATGAGGTGAGGCTTGCCCCTAACACCTAACACTTACCAATATCCAACCCCTTCATAGATAAACTCAACAATCTCCCTCCCACATATCATGTTTTCAGTTGGATCTACTCCCTACCTCCTTGTATTTATTCAAGGGCACAGGAAGATATATTTATGTTGGCAATGACATTTACATTCTCCTACTTTTTTTCCAGTTACATGAGGCTTTGGCTCAATCAAATAGCTGTTAAATGCTATGTTGGAAAGAAGGGTTCAATAATTAGAATAAATGACAAAACTGTACAGATAAAACTAAAAGAAACTCTAAAGGATCAAATTTGTCTCACTGCATAGAAACAGATGGAACGAACAAGTACTCCTCTGTTCATAGGGGCAGCAGAAAGAAGTTTGTATAACGTCTTAAGGAGGTGAAACTATATTCTACACAATTTCTAACATCCTAAATCTGTAACATAAACACAAGGACTATTGCACATGAAGTAATATAACAGGCTTCAAGAAAATGAAACTGTTTCCATTAATATTTTACAGAAATACCGATATCGAGGGTGAATGAAAGATATGCTTAGCCTTATACTATGTCAACCAACAATCATATATAGCATCTTATATCATAAATGTCAAATTATTATTTCCAAACTTGAAATCATATTTCTACACATCCAGAGACATTTCAGAGCAGAATACTTTAGGCGGATCAATATGCAGAAAAATCAATCAACTCCTAAATTTGGGGAATAATCTTCCAAATTAGTTATTTATTTCTCAGTTTGGGCCGATGTTCCTTGATGTATAACCTTGACTATACCATAAGCTGGTCTACTAGATCTGTCATTTGGGGGTTTTTCCCTTTTCTGTATTTTGTATTCTTATCCCAAAAAAAAAAAAGATACAGGAGGAAATAATGCATACCAGGTGGTCCATTTTTGGACTAATAGTATCACTTAATCCATAAGGCAATTCTCCAACAAAAACCAACCCATTCGGGACAGACTTCCGAACAAGAAGATGCTTAACACCTTTCATGGCTTCTTCATACATATCATGTAGATAAGTGAGATTATTGTTTTCTCCCGTTCCCTTCTGAAGCCACACTTTGAGTAGATACTCATAGTAGCTATCACCACGGGATCCCAATCTTATGGTTTCTCCACTAAATTGACCAGAATTAGGGCTGCAATTGAGAAGAAAATTACATGAAAAATAAGTAGATTTAGTCATTACCATATCCTCCAAATAAAGGAACCTTTCAAGAACCAAAAAGCACAAGGAGATTTAGAATGGCGGAAGGAACACCACATTCCATAGGAATAAAAAAATATAGCTGATGGTGTAATTCAACTACCAAAACTCAAAAATTAGATGTGAAATACAAAGTGAACCTTTTCGGGGATTAATGCTCGAAAAGGACAACCAACCACAAGACCAAAAGTGCCCAAAATAAAGAAAATAAAACTGATACAAGCATAACCATTTGCGATTGTTTCATAGATCTTTAGTCCATGGAATTTACTTTTCACTTTTGACTGCAGAAGAATAACCTGTAAGGTTTATCCTTACTAAGTGCTTATTTATTGATAGTATTCTGCCCTAAGGCAAGTACAAGTGCAAGTCTTTGAAAGAGGACTGCTCTCTCCCTATCTCTCTCTGTGAGATTTCTAATTAAATTTCTGCCTATCTCCCCAAATGAATACAACAACCTACATAGGCTTCATCTAAGTTCCCTTCCTAACTGAAAGTAAACTAACTAAAGAGAATGAACAACCAACTCATTTCTCTTTCTTACCCCTCCTACTATAGTATTTGACAATTGGAGGCCTAACATAACCTCTCATGATTGGAAAGAGAATTTTGCTAACATGCCAAAAGGTTCAAGAGAATCCATATCTTAGACACTGCGAAGCATGGACATAACACTACATGACGAGACACCAATTTTTAAAAACACTACCAATCTAGCAATTAGCATATGGTGAATTTGTGATGAAAGTAGACATGTATAATAAAAATGGAATCAATTTTATTGATGGTACAAAATATATCATATATGTATATTTTTTTTTTTTTAAAAAAAGAGAGGAGAGCTAAAAGCCCAAACCAAGGAAGATCACAAGAGAGCTTTCTAGTTGGCCAACAGAACATCAAGATTATAATTGACAAAGAGACATGCTTGTTGTGATACAATATTTAAATATGTATATTTTGACACATCTCAATGTTTTCGATGCTCAAAATTTTGCATTTCCAAATAATAGTGTATTCATTCTTCCACAATGAGAAGACAGATAAATATATATTAATAAAAGAAAAGGGAAAGTTCAAGATCAAATATATACCAGTAATATCCTTTAAATTGATTACACACATAAGTATGTAATTCATTCATACGGAAATATAGAGATACGAAAAAAAGGTGTGGGGAGATAAGCTATCAACCCAGAAGAAAGCCAGAGTTTACAAAAGAATTCATTGTTTTCAAGTAGTTTCTTTTTTCTTATACGGCTATGGATCAGAACGAAAAAGGTATAAAAAGTTTAACACAAGTGTCGAACATAGACATTGCCTAAAATAAAGTAACCGTGCTTATAGCTAGATATAAAAGCTCCATACCTAATATAGATGGGAACTAAACCTTCCACTTTCGGAAGGCTCTTCATGTGTTCCAAGACCTTCATAGCAGCAATTGAATACTTTGGGTCGCCTGAAACAGTACTAAGATAATTAAATTCCAGCTGCAAAGTGGAAACTTCCGATGTACTACTTGCTCCACCAGGTGCTGCATAAGCCGAGGAATCTTTTAAAACAACATCACATAGAGGAATAGGAGTTGGACTGGAGGTAAAAGCACTTAACAAACGATCAGCCAAGTTCTTAGCAATGTCTAGATAAACAGCTGGTTTAGGTCCTTCATTTTCAAAGGTCTTCCCATATTCTCCACCTCTCAAGTGGTATGCACTTAAAAGACCACCTAAAACACGTATGGTAGTTTCAAATAAATTGACTTGACCTTTTTCCTTAATTCTATCCAGAAGGTGTTTTTCAACCCATGAGCCTGCTTCAGAGACAATATCACTAGCACCCATAATCATGGCAGTGTCAAGGGCATCCACAACCGTAGCACCTAAACCTCCTAACCCATCAGTTCCTTGCTGGCTAAGTGGCATGAGTTCATCATAACCCATTGCATACCTTTTATAGCCGGACCATGCATGAATAAAAGCATCCTTAACTTTCTGTTGCCTTGAAATCCATAGCGAATCAGATATTAATACATTTGGATCGATGTGGTAGCTAGTATTGCTACCTTTTTCATCTGGTGGTAATCGAGGAGGAAGCCTAGGAGCTCTCCTCCATAAGTTCCTGAAGTTGATGCCACCATTATTCTTGAACTCTCCTTTCTCATTATTCTCACTAACTTTGGCCAGTCGATTGGTAACAGATTGGACATGATTAGTACTTGTCAATAAAAGATATGCCACGCCGAAGATCAAAAGTAATACTAGAAACTTCCCCGTACTACAACTTAGATAATCACGTTTTCTGCTACCAGTGAGTAAATTCTGAGTCATCACCTGAGAAAACGAGATTATATTTTTGAGTCATAACTCCGAACAAACTATGTCAACCCATATCAAATTACTATAGGTTGGTACTTAAAATGAAAGATTCTGATCATTGCAGTCTGTAACCAATAAGGATTAATTCAAATAATAGATTTTCTTTTTGGATAAGATCTAATAATCAGAGTTTGTACCACCAAAATATAATATTTATGTGTCTAGGGTATGACATGATGAATAAAAAAATAAATCATTAGGTTACTATAATCAGCATTAAGAAAAAAATGGAACTATATACAATTCCCAGGGTTACCAATAACAATGATCTCACAACAACCTGAGAGGAGTATTTTAGAGATAAGTTACATGTCTCACGAGCCAGACGTGCAGTTCAACAACATGTAAGGAGAATTTTGGAGGAAGCAATTTATAGTCACTAAAAATCTACTATAGAGTCTATTTCAGGCATGTGAAAAGGAGATGTAAACTTATTCTAAGTCTGAAATTTACCGTAGAAGAAGATAACGTGTATAACCACCAACTGCCTATTATACGTTTATGAACGTAGTATAATTGCACATCAATAACAAAGGACCTAACATCCTTCATGCTACAGATTCAAAGGTTTGTCGCAACAACCAGCAAGTAAGCATATAATCTAAACAGGCAACATAGCTGGTGTTTATTCGCAAAACATAAACAACCTCAATCTTGCATTTCTATGACAATTTTCACTAATTACGAACACATTTCCCACGAAAACGACTATTCAAACAAATTCAGATGATCAATTCCGTCGAGTTTCGAACCCTCCCAGTACAATTGAACCTGGAAAATCTAAAGTTGTTCCAGGCACAATCGAAGTTCAAGGAACGAATAAGAATTAAGAAATACTCGTCGCTAGAATATAACTAGAAAGCTGCTAATTCATCCAAACATTAACCGAACAAAAAATTGCACACACGCAGTGCCTGATAAGCAATCAGATTTCATGAAATCGGAAATGGAGCAAGAAGTCAAGATCTAGCATAGAAAGGACCTTGAGGTGGGATCTCTGTCGGAACTTAGCATTGTCGTAATGAACATCCTTCACAGAGTAGGGCAGAGAACTCGACATATTCAATTGGATCGAGGTCTAGGGCTTTCGTACGGCTGGCCTCCTCTCCGCTCCGCTCGGAGGCCTGGATTGCAGAGAGAGAGAGAGAGAGAGGCGGAGATTTAAAAATGGCAACGGATTCCTAGTGCTCTTCTTACATCGTCCGATCGATGATTACCAGTAGAGATGATCGGAAAATTTTGAGCGGGAAATTGATTGGCGGCAATTGAACCGAACGTATGGATTGATGATACACAAGAAGAAGTGATGGTCTAGGGAGAGAAGAGGAGAGAAAGAAGGTGAACGAAGTTGGAAACTAAATAATTATTATTGGGCAAACTTGACAATTCTACGTAATAAGTAGGAAATGAGAAAACAACTGGGATTTTTCTTTTCTTCTTAATCTTTTTTTGTTTGGACGTCAAAAAAAAATAATAATAATAATAATAATAATAAAATATATATATATATATATTTTGTAATAACCGAAAAGTATCCGAGTTTATATTGAGCTCACGTTTTGGACCAACGGATTAAAGTGTGGGTGTCACCTCAAAATTTGTAATTCGATTACCTTATTTTTCTACCTTGGGGTGCTCAAGATCAACGTATCAAAGTGTGGGTGTCACCTCAAAATTTGTAATTCGATTACCTTATTTTTTTTCAACCTAGGGGTGCTCAATGAAATTATCATTGAAGATTACATGAGTCTCCTTTATTTTTTTTTTATTTTTTTTTTCATGTATCATTTTCTCTCCTTTACTTGAAATGTTCATTGTCATCTTCTTCACTTCTTTCTTCATTTCACCTTCTTCCTTACACTTTCTTCTTCCCTCCTCCGACTAACCTCAGGTTAATGGAGGAGGGAAGAGATTGAATTGTAATGGCGAAAAAACGAAGAAAAAAGAGAGAATAAACGAATGAAAGTGAAGATTCATGTTGAAAAATGGGTTCTCGAGTATCCACATGAGTCTCCAGACGAGTCTGCACACAAGTAACGCTCGAAAAACGAGTCAACACATGATTATGAACACGATTAAAGCGAAAAGATATTATGGTAAATTCACAAATGATTACGTTCAAGTAAACATCCTAATGAAATTCAGATTACGTTTGAATTAGTTTTAAGTAAATACTATCAAAGGTAAACTGATTACAATTGAAGCATTGATCCATTACAATTGATTTATTACGATCGTTGGAGAAAATCAATTACGGAATGGTAAACATGGCCTAAATGACATACTAAGATGATATATTTTTTTAATAGGGAAACAAATAACTTATACTCTAAATTAGCAGGGTGTGTAACAATTTTAATACGAAACTTTCAATTTTATCAAATTGAGTCCCAAATTTGTATAGATGGTTCTAGATTGACGACTCTTGAATTTGTTAAGTGTGTTAAGGAGCTAGTTATAGTGGAAGATGAAGCAACTAACATATAAGATTGTTCTAGACGGAATTCAATCTTGTATCATTCTTTGTCTTGTATTTTTCCTTATAAATAAAAGGGCAAGCATGAGAATATAAACTTTGGATCTATAATGAAAGTTACACATAACTAAACATTTAGACACACTTAAAACAACATTACAGTCTTATTAACAATGTGGATATAAGCGTTTTTTTTCTCGTTATATACCATGAGTCATCCCTATTAGAATTTTATATATAAATTATTCGAGGGGCTAGAACAGTGTGACAAACAACCGTCATAATATTATTGGGGCGGGTGAAGAATGTGGAAGCTATCGCGTCTCCATCATTGCCACATTCATTTTCTGTCCCCACAAAATTAATGAGATTTTCGTGGAAAAATTATTCTCTGTTTATTTTAATTTTTTTTAAATCTCAATTAATTAAACGGTTAATTTGTCCAAAGGAATTTCCATTTAGATGATTAAATTCCCATGCAACAAATATAAATTTTCATTTTAGACCAAATTTCTTATTAAAAAAACTGTCTAAATAAACTTAAATACATGTCTTAAATATCAAATTATCCATACAAATAAATTATAAAATGTGTCCACTTGAGATAACTGACTAGTTAAGTCATTTCAACCAAGATTAAATCTCCTCCACCTCATATGGGTTGCTGAACTCAAATAAAATAAAATAAATGTAAACATGTCACGACAAGTCAAGTCAACCATATGTTTTATATATGTTATTAATTTTAGGGTTGTTTTTCTTTATACACGTAAATAAATTATTGGGCGAAGAAAGGGAACAAAGTAAGAACGAGTACCATATTCCCGGTCTCTATACTCGTACACGAAAAATCCCCTTTCCCCATCTCTCCAAAGAAACGTAAAACAAGCAACAAATATGTATTTACAAAACTGTCAATCTCAAACACGGTTGACCCTAAGAAAACTCCACTTTCAAAATAATGAAACCAAACATCTAAATATGTTTAGAGGGTCAAATCACGTTAACTAATTCTTCCTAAGAGATTATCTCTTTTATCGTTTTTTTCTCTCTTTTGCATATCCTTTTAGTTCAATAACAAGTGGGTTGGGACAGAAGATTCGAACCTCACCTCAAGTGAAAGATTATATGTAAATTAGTACTAAACTTAAACTATATGGTGACTTTCGATTATTAATCAAATAATATAAAATGATTTTTCTCCACAAAGTCCTCTCTCCCTCTAAAATTTTCGGCTCATCTCGAATGCACACAAACACAAATTAAATGCACCATATCACTATAAGATAACATCGATCCACCACCCTCTCTCTTCTCTCTCTCTCTCTCAAAGTCAAATGGGTTTCAAGATTCAATCCTCACCATCACAAAATTACCTCTACTACTTCCCAATTAGCTTTCTCTCTCTAGTCCTCATCTTCTTTCTCTTAATTTCTTCCTCATCCGCCGCTAAACTCCATCACCAAAGATCACTTCTCCGCCACCCCGATCACCGGACCACCATCCACGGCGGCGCATCCTCCACCACCACCCCATTCTTTAAAAAAATGGAGATCAACCAGAACAAGAACAAGAACAAGAACAAGAGCGAGAAGAAGAAGAAGACAAAGATCGCGGCCGGGTTCAAAAGCAATATTGGCAATAATAATAATGCTTTCTCCGTGATGCTCCCAAAGGGATTTGTCCCTCCATCTGCTTCGTCTCCTTGCCATAACGAAATTCCTCAATCTTCTCTTGCCTTTTACTGCCATCTCTCTTCTGCCAATAATCCTTGATGATTATGCTTTCTTTATCAATTTTCTCGTATTATTTTTTTCCCTTCTTCATCAAAATGTCACAAATTAAAAGACTAATATATAAGTTTCCATATAAATATATATATATATATATATAGAGAGAGAGAGAAGAAAAAGGAAAAAGGCATTATTTCTCTCCTTATTTTTTGTTTC
Source organism: Herpetospermum pedunculosum (assembly GCA_028017165.1). Classification (NCBI taxonomy): domain Eukaryota; kingdom Viridiplantae; phylum Streptophyta; class Magnoliopsida; order Cucurbitales; family Cucurbitaceae; genus Herpetospermum; species Herpetospermum pedunculosum. Next base: position 74,715,231 of record CM051525.1, read on the forward strand.
TTGTATATATTGTTTAGAATCGTGTACGTCCAGGTGCAGACTGAGGAAGGAAGGCTTAATTGTAATATTCAAAAAAAAAAAAAAAAAATTATATACAAAAATTGGGATTAATTTCCAAGTGATCTTTTTTCCTCTCTAATTAATTTATCTGTCTCGATAATTTTTATGATTGAAAAAGCGATATATGTATAAAAAAGAATATTATATTTTGTTCCACTTCATGAAAATTACAAGCAGGTTGAATGGTTGATAAGAATTTTTCAGAAACAGAAGAAAATACGTAAATATTTAAATATAAAAATATATATACATTTTTATTTTTTATTTTTTGAAAAAAGAAATAAATATATATATAATGTTTGTTTTATATGGTAAAGCACCAGAAAGAGAGAGTACTGGTCTAATGGAAAACGACTTCGTTTTGACCTTTTTTTTTTTATTATTAATATTTTAATTTGGTTTATTGAAGTTGCATTGCTGATTGATGGTTTGCATATTAGAAGACAAGATTAATAAATAAATGATTTTGGACAAAAGTTTATAGGGGAAAATGAGATGTCTGTGTGAGCATATTTTGTTTGCTTTATATGAAGGAAATAAATTAAGAATGTGTATTATTAACAATAATAAAGAATTAAGTCATGTTTTGAAGCCGGAAATTAGGAAAGAAAGCATGTGAAGTTGCTTGGGTTACTGGAATTTGATTTTCGTAGCGTGCACTTCATGCATGCAATGTAATTGCCTTTTTTCGAGATGTACGTTCGTATAGATGCACACATCCAAAAATATTTACACTGCAAATCATGTACTGTTCTTCCTTTCTATACTAATATTAAGGAAAATACATATTTTTTCACCCTTAAATTTGACAAGAGGTATCCGTTCTTGGTTCTTGCCCTAAACATTTAATTTATCAAATTTGCATCTTAAACTTGGACTAATATAGTAATTTTTACCTTAAACTTTAATCCGTGTTGCAAATTTTACCCCTCTAAGAGACTTTATTTGAAAAACCATTAACAAAAAATTATTATGCGCTTTTAGTGAATTACAAAAACATATATAAGGTACGAAATTAATAGTTATTTAGGGCTTGTTTGGTAACGTTCCTGTTTCCTGTTTCTTGTTCCTGTTTCTCATTTTTTAAGAAACGGACTTGTTTGATAACTATTCTCGTTTCTTGTTTCTAAATTTTGAGAAACGTTTCTAAAAAAAAGGCAAAATTTGAGAAACTTCAAAAAGGTGTTTCTCCCAGTTCCGTTTCTCTTTATATTAATCTGTTCCCAAAATGATAATAAATTAGTGTTGGTTCATTGGCAAGAGAAGCACCCAAATAAACCCCATTATGCAATGTTTTTTTTTTTTTTTTATATATTATTTTAATTTTAAATTTTGCTATTTTTTTTAAGATACATTACTAATTACTTTTTATTTTATTTAAATACATAAAAATATTTATTAAAACATGACCCATAACAAACAATGACGAATGACAACGACTTCGAGATTTTAGAGCAAGAAAGGCATCATCCTCGAGGTAGGGAAAAATGTTTAACTATCGAAATTTTTTCACTGCAAAATGTTATTGAACGTTGTTTTGGCGTGTTGAAGACTCGCTTCCCTATTCTTAAATAAACGTCTCCTTATCAACACACAAAAATATATACCAAATCAAATCAAATTGCAATTTATTTTTTATTTATTTTTTTATTTTTTTATTTATTTTTGGCTTGAATTTTGGAAACAAAAAAAAAACTTTCAAAAATTTGTTATTGTTTTTTAAATTTGGCTAAGAGTTGTAATGTTTACTTAACAAAGTTGAAAGTCATTCTAAAAATTCACATCTGGGTTTATGATTTATAACATTAATTTTTTAAAATTAAAAATTAAAATCAAATGGTTATCAAATGAGCTTTTCTTATTTCAACTTGCACCACCAAATTGAAGAACTAAAATAAGATTTGAACCTATTTTATATGAAAAAAGTTTGGGCTATATAAATTGATACACGACCTAGCTAGTCTACCTATGGAAAGGACATGATCTTTAAAGGATACGTGAAGCTGAATTTTAGCTACATATTAACTTTTCTTGCGGGTCCTTGAAATCATCTGGATTTTAGGTTCCACCCTTGATCAATCACATTCATATACGACCACTTGTCCTTTTCTTCCCAAAGGACTAGAATTTTATAAATACAATTAATTAACACAGAAACTATTTTATTTCACCCAAAAAAAAAAAAAAAAAACTATTTATATACAAAAAGTTTATCCTGCAAGGCTAGGCTGCTGCTAGCTCAGCTTCAGCAAGATTTATGGGCCTGCTCATTACTCCCCCTGCCAATATTCATACAAAGAGAATTATATTCATCTTCAACAATAACAGCAGAACAAGATTATCTCAAAAATTTATTCAGAAATTATCTCTTTTGGTAGAATCATATCATAAATTATATTGAAGAAAACACCATCTTGAGTTTGGGCTTCAAATTCTCAATATTCTATGGGTTGCTGTCACTGATTATACCAATTTCCCACCACACATAAGAACAGAACAAGAGTCTACTAAGAATTTTAAGAATATGAAAGATACGAATTGCTTATCATAAGAGAACAGAATAAGATTCCAGTCAGAATTGTTCTTTCACAAACAGGCAAGGAATTTCACCCCTTTCGTTTAAAGTTTTTGTGGTCTTCAATTTCTGGATTTTTCATTTGAATAGACCATTTAAGATAACCCCAACTTCTACAATGCTAGAACAGCTCGAAGATTTCAACATTAGTGTTCATCATTCAACAAGATCATTACTGAACTATGGAATTTCCATTTCAAACAAATCTAGGAGATGACAGTCACCAACACAATGATCAGTCTCGATTAGGTAATAATTAGGATTAGCAATGGTATATTTCTCAACAAAGTACATGAAGTCTACAATTGGAATTTAATTCAGATAGTAATTCCTACTTCTATAATGAAAACAAATGTAATTTCATTTTCCTCCAACCGAATTCAGATTATATGAACTAAAATAAGCAGGAGATTTATGCCCTAATTTTTTAAGTCAAGGTATTCCCTATCCATCATATATCGTTAAATTATACATTTCGAATGCATCCATACCCGAATTGACTCAGAATTTCGTAGAATTCACTAGGAATCTTCACTTCTTCCGATCAGTTTCTTCTTGAATCTGAAACGCAGAGACCGGGAAGGACTTGGCAATTCCAGTCAGAGTACCGAACGTGATCCTACTCGTGTTTTGTTCATCGATAGAAATATCGGAGACGGTGATGGAAAGAAAGAACTCCTTGGTCTTAACTCCGGTGAGACGGCGGAGGCGGCGCTCCTCGATGAAGGCGGTGACCTCGGTGTCGTACAAGACGGTGCGTCCGATGGCGGCGAAACGGTGCTCCTTTTTCTTCTGCTGCTTGAGCCAGATGAAACCGGAGGTCTGATTGTAGCCGACTTCGAGGATGTCGTTTAAGGGGAGAAGGCCTCGGGGAAGGAAGAATTGATCGAGAAGTTCTTGAGATCTTTGCTTGCAGAGAGAGTCGCCATTGTAGATCTCGGCGTCTGCTCTGTGGGCCGCCAGCTGCGTCGTCATTTTTCTGGTGTCTGGATTTGGTAATTCTCGATTTTCCGATCAAGGGTTTGTATTTATAGTCCGCTGTGGGTGATTTATTACTTTTATTCGATCGTGTGGGGCGAATTCATATATTGGAATTTACTAGTGACCATATGATAATTAGGTAATCACATAGATGATTCTAGCTTTTAGGAAAAGTAAAAATGTCCAACAACCACTTGTTGCAAGCCAGTTCTGATACGAGAGAGTGAGGTTCGATTCTGTTAAAAAATTATCAAATTTATCAAACAATTGGTACAATCCTGCTTAGTGCAGTCAAATTTATTTATCAAACAATTGATGCAATCGTGCTTAATTCGATTATGTCTTAATTAAGGCAATAATTCAAAAATTATCAAATTTATCAAACAATTAGTGCAATCCTCAAATTTATCAAACAATTGGTGCAATCCTGCTTAGTGCAGTCAAATTTATCAAACAATTGATCTAATCTTGCTCCGTGCAGACTTGTGCGTATACGCACGTGAGTAGAAATTTAAATGTATTATTACCGTTCAAATTTTATCACCAAATTTTACCAAACTCTCAAAATTAGAAATAAAATATAAGATATGAGAAATTTGAATGTAAAATTAAACACTCTCACAATTAAAATCAACTAGCCATAAAGATTTCAACATAATTTCTCTTAAAATCAATAAATCACTTGAATAATAGGGAGAAAAAAATGACACTAAGGAAAAAAAATTACACTAAGGGATGAATAGACAGTTGGTTGAATGCGAAAGTGAACGTGAACACGATGATTAGGTAATTAGTTGGATGTCAACCCAAACTTATAGTTCAAAGTTAATTGATATGTACCGATTTCTATTGAGGTTAGAAACTTGATGAAATTTTATCTCTTATATTATTGAACTAAAAAAAAAAATTATATATATATATATAGTTGATTAGATGTATAATTTATATTGCTATGAAATCAAACACAATCCACAAATAACATAAACACCTAAAATTGAGAAAACTATTTTTCTTACCTACGTGATCTCAAGAATCATCACTCTTATACCAATTTGCAATTTTAAAAAAAAAAAACGTTATCATATTACAATTCACATGGCATGTAGCCATCTACAAAAGTTCAAAGCTTGGGAACGGCGCCGTATCGACCTTCAAGCTTTTACTTTGGACGTTTTTGTCCATTAGAAGAGAAGAAGAGAAAAAAGTGAAATAATCAGGAAATGTTGTCACCCCACATCTGGAGAAGATATTTTTGGCACTTGCTGCAACAGCTTGCATTGACAAACAACAAATCAGGGCCGGCCCTTTTGGTTAGTTTGGGCTTGGAGATGTGGGGGCCCAGGCCCAATTTAGGCCCACCATATCCTTTGTTTTTGAGATTGTGCCTATATTCCAAAGCAACTTGCTCGAAAACTTCACCTTCAAACATGTTGATTTTGATGGATGGAATCAAATGGTCTCTCACAAATGCAAAAGCCAGCTGGTCTCTTGGGTTGAACGCTTCCAATTCGTTGAACAAAAGGCAAGAGAATAGGTTGCTTCCCCTTCCATGTCTCCTCAAGATTAAAGCACTATCTGGTACATCTGTAAATACCAATTCCAAACTTTTATACAATCTTCATTTTTGTAAAAATCAAAATATTCGTCAACCAACATAGCTCAATTGACATAAGGTTGTCCTTAAGGTTGTCCTTGACTAAGAGGTCATGAGTTCATTCTCTACATTAATTCCAATACCTTTATAAAAAAAAATCAAAATATTCACCATCTAACTAATTGAGTAAAAAATGACCTATCAATTCATGTTGAGGAAAAAAAAATCTTATTTTTGTGTTTTCTATTATGAAAAAAGAGTATGATCGAGAGTGATTTTGAAATGGTTAAAATAACTTCTGAAACATGCTTATCATCATTCAAAATCAATTTTAATTGTATAAAAATAACGCTTAAAAGTGTAAAATCAATCATACGATTTTGAATGATTAAAAATATGTTTTGGAGTGATTTTGAACCTGACAAAATTAATTAGCCATCTCAAAATCACTCTCAAACATGCACTAAAAAGATAATTTCATAGTATAGATTTTGAGCAACCAATCTAAATTAAATGTCAAAAAGACGATTTTTTTAGAATTACTTCCAAGATTGAACTAGAATTTCAAACATATTTTTAGAATATAGAAAATTGAAGAAGTAAACGAGGGACAAGCAAACCTTATTTTTTAAGAAAATAAAACATAATTAAATGATAATTAAAATAGTAATAATCAAACAGATGAGCCTTGAACTAGTTCGGGCTCAAATTCAATCGAGGGACAAGCAAACCTTATTTTTATTTTTTTTAATAAAATATTATTAAATGATAATTAAAATAGTAATACTCAAACAGATGAGCCTTGAACTAGTTCGGACTCGAATTATTAGTAATATATTTTCTATCATGCGCTATTAATATACTATAGGAAACTATTACAGAGAGAGAAAAGCTAGAAATCCTGTGTTGACTACGTAAAATATTGAAAAATGGAGCTTCGAGAATCTCTAAAGTAATATTGAAAGAGTCGATCTTCCACTAATGGCAGAGTTGAACATAAAACAAAAAGAATAATAAACAAAGTTACGTACACCTCAAACAATAAAACAATGAGAAAAAAAATTAGGTCTTTCAGGATTTCATGTGCCTTACTGAGAGACCAATATTCTGATCATAGAGGATTTAATATGCTTCCATTAATTCCATGCTCCCAAAATAACTCATTACCCTTTTGCTTTATGTACACCAAACCCACAAGTTTTTATTTTTAAAACATATCTTCTTTCTCTCCTCTCTCTCTATAAAAAGGACTTGATCACATTACATCCCAAATTAACTACCATTAATGGATCCCACCTAGTTACAAACTCCAACTTATTTATTATTATTATTATTTTTTTTTTTTTTACAATATGTGGAAGAAAGATTTTAACTAGGTCAATAATTCATATTTTATAAGAGGAGAGTTAGATTTATGTTAAAAAAAAAAAAAAAAAACTTATGCATTTCCCTTTAATAATGATAAAAAAAACTATATATATATATATTTGTTATTATTACAATATGTGAAGAGAAAAATTTGAATCTCTTTTGGTCAATAATATATACTTTATATTGATTGAGCTATGTTATGTTCATATTGACAATAAATTTGCCTACTTTTTAACATTAACAAAATATTAATGTGATATGTTCTTTAGTTAATTAGTCCAATTGTCTATACCACCTTACATAAATTTAGACAAAATTCATTTAATAAACACACAACATCAATAATAATAATTAAAAAAAAAATCAGAGTAATTAAAAAAAAAATCACACTTTAAAATAGTAATTAAACAAATTTAAAATCTATGGACCAAAATAAAATACATCACCAGAATTTAAGATTAAAAATTACTTAATACTGTTAGACACTGTAAAAAGAAAAGAAAAAGCTGGAGTTCTTAATTTGCTAGGTATGTAACTGTTTCTTACTTTATGAGTTTCAATTACAGATTTCATTTATGATTTTCATAACATTCACTTGAATGATATGTTTTTTTTTTTATAAAATTAATCTTGGATTGCAAGCAAGAAAGCCGTGAGAAGGGGCATGATATTGCATGAGACGTAACTCCCAAGGCTTAATTAAAACTATACAAAAGGAAAAGCCAAAGCTACGGCCATTGAAATGATTTTTGGAGAGGCTTTTGACCTAATCCAATTCATTTCACAACAAAATGCAAGAAGACAAATTTTAGGAAGAGACTTTCAGTTGGAATCTTTCAATGATTTTTTTTATGGCCATTGCCAGCTCTAGGGGTATAAATAAAAGGAAAACAAATCCAGCATGCATTATTGTTTATTTGAAAAAAAAAACGATTTTTGGTTTGGCTAAACTATCAACTGCTATATTTGAATATGTAATTTACAAAAAGTTAAATAGAATCAAAACTTTACTTTTTGTTGCTATAACCTAACCTCTTTAAATTTCGAAGGGACTAATTTATTAAAGGCACTTAAGAAGTATTTTGAAATCAAGCACTTTCTGAACGAGCATTTTCAAGCAAATATTAATTAAATGTCTTTTATAATAAAAAAAAAATTGGAAAATGTTTTTAAATTAGTTCAAAACACATCTAGTATACTTAATTAAAGAAAAAAAAAAATACTATTCTAAACATGCTACGTAAAAAAAAAAATTGTTCGAAAAATGAACTAAACATAGAGCACTTTGTAAAAGAGTTATAAAAGAACTGTTATGCAAAAAATCCTACTATTTGGTTGAGTGTTTTTTTTTTTTTTTTTTGGGCAAAGGATTATTGGTCGAGTGTTTTGTGGCTTAGGTTGTGAAGTTGATCTTATTTTTAGTATGTGAATTTATTTATTTTAGGCCACGAAATAACTAATTCCATCAGCTACTTGAACTCAAGTGTTATAAGGTCAAGATTTATAAATTTTGGTCATTTGGATTTTTGAGGTTTGTGGTTGAGAGAGAAGTATGGATTTTCGTAATATGTATTTCAATGATACAAAATAGTGGTTGTAGTTTTTTTTTTTTAATCCAACAACATGTGAAATTCATAGAGTTTTAACCTTTAACCTTCCGGTCAAGTGTAGAAATTTAAGTTTGTATAACTTTATTTAATTTTTTTTAAACATTTTGATCTTTGGGTTGATGATACATTATCTCAACGAGTTGAGTACAATAATTATATGGACGGGAGATCACACTTTCGACTTTTGAGATGTTAATTGATGTCTTATCCACTAAGTTATGTTGGAATTAGCTGCTCAATTTAACTTTTTTTTAGTCTCTTACTTGAGTTAACCTCTAGATTTCAATTTACACAATAGGAGAGATGTAACCTATGGAGTCATGAAAAGAAAGGAGGAGAGAAATTACCTGTGGTATAGGGAAGCTTATTGGGAGTCCATGGTTTCAAGCCATTTTCACAGTAAGTTTCCATTTGCTTCTTCAAGGAATCAACATCCCACCATTTCTTCCATCTAGCAGTTGCCATAGCCTCTTCCATGGTGTGAACATAATAAGGATGTTTAGAAATCGCCATATCTGCATTCTCAGTAACAATCAACGAATGAATCAACAACAATGGATCCACCATTAACTGAAGCTTGGCATCCACCCAAATGCTGAATTTAGAATTTGGAAATAATCTATGAACTAAATACTTAGGTATTACGCCATTCATTGCCGGATTTTCGTACAAATTCTTGCTCGAAACTCTCACAATTCTCCAAGCCCCAATTACATCCGGATCAAACGAGTTTCTTCGAGGAATTATTTTGTGTCTTTCGAGTCCTCTCACCGTAGATTCATCAACAAACATGAAGAAACATACGCTATCCATAGTTTTCGATCCGAGGCCTCTCGGTTGCCGGATTTTATCATGATCGTTGAAAATCGCGGAAACCACAACCACGCCGTTGCAACTCTCCATCGCAATTCGATCTGACGAAATTCGTTTTTGAGAAAAATTGCAGAAGATCAGAATATCGGTTAACAAATTCGAAGAAATCGCATCGGAATTTGGTAGTTTAATTACCAGAATCACTGACGGGGAATTTCTTGAGAAATCCACAAGGAATCGGTGCAGTAGTAGTAGAATCATAATTTCGATAATCGAAGTGAGAAAATCTGTTATCGGCAGTGAAATTACCGCCGAAACTAGCGGCATTATTAGCAGCGAGATACCTCAAATTGGAGGATCGCGAAGAGGAATTCCACTGCATTAACTGGATCTCATTCAAAACCTTCCAATAATCTGAAAACACAGAGAAAATAAAAGAAACCTAATCAATTCATGAATCGTAAAAAACGCAAGAACATCGATCGAAACAGGAAAAAGAAAGAAAAAGGTAATTGGAATCGTCGTAACGATACCTGAGAAGAAGACCGGGGAGGAGCAAGAGGAGCGGAGAGTGGGAATGGCGTACTTGTGCTCGCCATAGGAGGAAGGATAGGAGAAGAGAGAGAACTGGATAGGATCGAAGGGAGAAGATCGGAAGAGGCATTTGGAAGAGGAGAAAGAAGTGTAGAGAGCGAGGAAGATAGAAGAGAAAAGGTAAAACAGAGAGAAACAGAGGATTTTTGATCGGAAAAGAAGAGGCGTAGACCAACATGGCTTTCTCATAATAATAATAATAATAATAATAATAATCTTTGGATTTCAATTCCATATATAATTCTGTTTTTTTCGTTGTTTATTGCCTCACTTGTTTTTAGTGACCAAAGCCACAACCGTTTTTCTATTTTTGTTTTTTTATTTCTTAAGTATGGTATTAAATTTTTGGGTCCATTTCGGTTGACATGTCAACCCATAACACATCTTTATATCAATAAATTATATTAGTACACTCTATTTGGTCGTATGTAATTAATTATTAATATAAGAGATAAATCAACATTTTCATATAATATCAGTAAAATGTGAATTATGATTATGATATTAAAATAAGTATTTTGACTTATATATTAAAGAGTTTTTAAAAAATATTTATTCATATCAACATTTTATTTATATTTTTATCGACATTTTCATGAATTTAAAACAACGATTTTTCGTCGACATTTTAAAACTTGCTCTTAAGTTAAATTATGAAATTATTATAATTTTATTATTCATTTAAAAATGGGTCTTTTGAGAAGACAAATTTAAATGTATTATAAATAAAATATAAAATAAATAATATGAGAGAATATGTCGTTACAATTAATTTAATAAATCTACACCAGCGAACACGAACATAGCGCAACTGAATTTACTATCGACCAACACGACAAAGTTTCGAATCCTCATCCACATATTGTAATAAAAAAATAAACCCACACTAAATATTTTTCTTTTGTTTTTCAAGATAGAATTTAAAATTAAAATAAATAATTCTATTTAAATTTTGAATAGTTAACATTTAAATTAATAGTAAAATTACAATTAAATATTAAATGAGCAAAAAGTAAAATTATATTTGTTTTCCACCCTAACCTACTTAAAAGTTTTGAAAATCAAAAGAATATTCTATTTGATAGGATTAATGTAGATTATATTATATTTTTCCCACCCTCTCCCATATTGATGATTTTATTAAAAGATTAAAATGCTTATCTAGTTTGGAGATGAAATGTATGACTAAATCTTTTAAGATAATATTTTAGAGGAAAAAACTCGATAGTGTGATTTTAGAAAAATAAAAATATAAACAATGGAAAAAATAAATGCACACAGTAAAATGAAAACACATAAAATTTATCCTCTACATCATCATTTAATTTTTAAAATCTTCATATTTATTTACGATAAGAAACCTAAAAAAAAGACTATAATTTTTTGTTGTGGGACAATTAATTTTTCTATGTATTTGATTTAATAAACCAAAAATAAGAAAGAAAAAACAAACTAAATAGAATTATTGAAAATAGACCGAAAAATAGAAGGAGCAAAATGGGGAGAAACTATTATTAAAAGTACACTTTATCCCATATAGTTCCTTATATATTATAGATAATTTTTAGACATGAAGATAAATCAATTAGGTTATTATTACATAAGTTCACTCTAAAATAAAAATAAAAATTAGGCTAGTATTGAGAAATAAAAGACTTGTTTTTCAAGTACATTGACTTCGTCTTCCGTATACCTATCAACCATTAGGATATAAGTAAATGTTTTTATTAGCAAGAGCATAACTCAACTGACATAGATATAAATAAATGTTTGTTAGCTAACAAGAACATTGCTCAACTGACATAATTATAAGGGAAATTGTAGTAAATGACAATTTAAGACTTATTGTTTGCAAATATAGCATGTTTTTAAAAATTTTGCAGATATAGTAATTTCTATCGCTGATATCTTATGACTGATAGAAGTCTATCGCTGATCACCTCAGCTTTTTATAGATTTTTGTCAGTGATAATAGTCTATCAGACATAATAGTCTATCACTGATAGAAGTCTATCAGTGATATAATAAAGTCTATCAGTGATAGAAACGGGTTTTTTTGCCATATTTGCAAAACATTTTAAAGTTTGCTAATTTTGCAATTAGTTTGGGCCTGATTGCTATTTGTGCAACCAGCCCTAATTATAAACTATAAGCAAGAGGTCTCAAGTTAGAATCTTCAAATAAATAAATGTTTTTCATATATAAACTATTTTACTAAAATATTTACAAATTTATTTGCATGTTTGAATTATGTTTTAGTTTTTAATGTTTGCATGTTTTTTTAAATTTAGATTTTGTATGTTTTTAATATTTTTCAATTTAGTCCCTACCATTAATAAATGTTAATGTAAATTTTGAATATTTTAATATTTTAATATTTCATCTAAGAATGTAAATTTTCTAATTCTTACTCAAAATTTCAAGTGTTTTTGGAGTGACATTTTCTTTCTTATAATTTTTTTACAAATGAATAAATATTTCACGAAAGAAGTTTATTATTAGCTGATGTTAAAATGATGAGAGACTAAAAAAAAAATATATATATATGTTACGACATAAGAAATTTTATTGAAACTTTTAAATGAAAAGACCAAATTGAAAAGAAAAAAAAATTCAAAGATATATTTAACCTAAAATATCTGAAATACATATAAATTACGGTATTTTGTTAGTTTATCGTGTGTGTGTCTGGTGACTAGTCCAATGGAGAGGATAAGTGGATAATGATAGGCTTTTTTTTCAATAATATTGTAATTTTAAAAATATTTATAAAAATATTGCACATTATTTTCAATGACGATAGTTTGTTTGGGTGAGAAAATCGTCTTTACGATTTTAAATAAAAACTGCTATGTTTTTTAAAATAGGTGGTAGGATATTTTTATATATAGTTTCTGAGAGAAAAAAAAAAGACGGTATCCAAATTTCCTCTCCATTTTATTTATTTTTATTTAGAATTTCCTCAATTATTGTTATCCATAGCACACATAATTCCAGTAAATGTAGATCCAAGAAAGAAAATAGTAATAATTAGAGGGCTTGTTTGGTTTCGACGCCCATCCTTTTTAATTTATTTTTTTGTTTTCTTCTTCTCATCAATGTCTATTTTGAGCAGGTCGACGACTTGTTTAAACTTCTGGAAATCGGTGACGAGCTTGTAAAAATGTGAGGCTTGAACGTCAGGCGGTAAGAGGAATTGCCTTCTCATTTTCTTAAACTCTTCCCATTCTTCTTCTGCCTTTTGGGGGTTATTCAGCATCACATGAATTATAGCCTGCAAAGTGTTTGAATAAATGCCACACAGAAAATTAGTCTATCTGCATCTTCTTTTGAACTTCCAATCAACTTGTGATGTGATTTGTTGAATTATAACATCTTTTGTTGCTTGCAGAAGTTCATTTCTTTTGCTAACAAATAAACATGGGTTCTGTTTCTTTCCTTTCCCCAGTTCATGATGTTTGGTAAATGGGAAAATCATGCTCTTAATTCTAGCAAATACCCTGATCTTCTTTTTTTTTCCTTCCCCCAACAATAGGAGAAATGTTTCGAGGAGGTTGCCACACGATCGATATTAGAGACAAACAAATTTTAAGATCTACCTCCCAATGTTGTTAAGGGGCAACAACATTGTGGCAGCCTCATTGAGTAAATTTTCCAATAGCACGAGAAATTTTTCGAGGAGGCTGCCACACAATGGGGCTGACACATTAGCTCCATGGGTTGTATGAGAAATAAATTACAAAAGTATTTCGATTTTGTATCCAATGGTTATTAGCGCACTAATAAATTTTAAGATTTACATACCACGATTGCTAAGAGCCAGTCACATTGTGGCGGTCTCATTGAATAATTTTTTCAAACATGGAATAGTAAAAACTCATATGTTGGTAAATGAGAAAATGATGCTCTTAATTCTAGCAAATACCCTGATCTTTAATTTGTTTTGAAGGGGAAGCTTTTGATTGCAACAAATCATCATTGGATTTGGACTGAATGAACTCAAGAAAAATGGCAACCTATCTACTTTCTGGCTGGTAACCTTTGATAAACTCACTCAATTTATCACTTTTTCAATCTTAATTTGTCATATGGGAATAATCTATGAGAAATATTATACCTTATAAAATGAGCGTCGAACATCTGAAGTACCTTCATTATACAAGCAGGATGCCATTTTAGCCTCCTCAATGTTTCCCTAAAAATGCATAAAAAACAGAGTAGTAGACTGATTCACATTTTTTGTTCCAAAGTATCTTCAGTATATCTTTTTTTCATTACATATATGCTTAATAAAGAGAGAAGATATGTGCTTCTTCATGTTTGCAGACAATGTCATATTTCTTTGAGAAATCCATTCATTCTCCTGCAAGTTGCCTTGCATTTTGGCATACAAGCAGAAGCAGATTAAGGGCCTGTTTGAAATGTTTGAAATGACTATTTAAGTGCTTAAAAATAACTTTTCTTTTTGCACTTACGAACAATTTTTTAAGCACTTAGAAACTCATTAAAAACAGACCCAAAATGTGAATAAATAATAAGTTTGTAATGAGAAACACCTTATAAATGAGCGCTTCCACAAGAAGCATCTGATATTCATATTCATGGTGTGAAAGTGATTTCTCCTTAGCTTCTTTTACGGCTTTTCTTAATAGTTCAATAACTTTGTCTTCTTCTCCTCTCATTTCCAGCTTTGCCACAATGCTCTTTTGCACATTAAAAAAATGCAAATAAGCATTGACACAACTCATTTGATGCACGAATGAATTGATTGGCAATAATCTGTAGTGCTTTTCCGAAAAATGATAGTAAGAGTTAAATGCTAAACCTGGAGACCTGGGAAATCAGGAGAGTCTGTTTCGATCATTTTCTCAAACTTCGTCAAATAATAACCATCTTGTTTTTTTCCGGTTGCTCGCATTTTATGGTATTGAAGCAATCTTTTCATGGATTGTTTGCCACCATGTAGAGCTCCCATGGACATTGATCTCGTATAAACATGCTGGCCATTTTTCTCCTTTTTCCTCTGAGTACTATAGACATAAATCAACACGAGACCGATGCCCGAGATGATGACGCTCGACGCTGCGGCCTCTGCTGTTGTTCCATATTTGGTTTGGATCTTAAAACTCTGTAGGAAGTTTCTCATTATCAGAAAAAAGTCTCTTGCAAAGTCTAATGAGAAATCTGGCATTTTGTATTGTGTCAACAGGACTCGAAACTTTAAGGGACGTTCCAAGAACAAAGACGTCTGAGTCCGCGGTGCCGAAAGAGGGCGAACAGCAAGTAATTTTTAAATTGATTTTGTATCTAGAAAGCATGATACTTGTGTAGAGGAAAGAATGATTCTTTGCTTCTGTTCTTCATGGTGGGCAAGGAAGCTAGAATATTGTAGGGACAATTTTATCAGGATCATCTTCAGCTTACTCTCTGTCTGATAGAGATGTCAAATAGTAAGAATATTAGCCTTTGATATGATCAAGTTTCCTATTATGTTATATATCTGCAAAAACTTGAGATTCCCAACAGAAGAAAAGGTTCAAGAGCTTCAATATAGTTAACTGATTGTTCTGAATTTAAAAATACACTGCTATTGAACAAATTATGTCAATATAATTTATAATCGTCCTTAATTATAAGGAGTAACTTGCAATCATGTTAAAGACTCTTAAGTATAGGGTGTCTTATGTATTTACCCAAAAAGAAATGCCAAAAACTTTAAACCTTGAAAGTTAAGAAATATGGTCTTTTTAAAACAAAACAAAAATGGTAATTTTTTCATTTCTAGCGTATCACAAAATAAAAAAATTCTTTAGTTAAGAATGAAATGAAGATAATGTGGTAAAATGAGTATAACTCAACGGTAATTCTTTATAATATTTTTTTTCTTTCGGTGTAGACACTGGATAATATATCAGCCAATTTTCACATATAATTTTTTTGGACAAATTACTCAATGGTTCATAGGTTTGGGTTCGGTAGCACTTAGGTTCCTTTCAAATCCAACCATTATATCCCTTGGTTCGTTTTTGGTCTCTTCGTCCAATTTTCTGGTGTCTCCGTCCAATTTTTTTGTTAAGTCCTAACAAAATTTATTATAGTAAATACCATTAATATCATAGATCATAGATATTCATTTTCTTTGTTTTGTTTTTCTTCCCATCCAAAGTCTAGCCACCCATAGGTGATAGGTCATTATTAGTACAAAAAGTTGGTCTTGTGCAACTATTTAAAATGTTTTTTTATAGTCTAAATTTTTATTTTTTATTTTTTTAAACAACTTGTTCTTTCATTCGCACAAAATGTTTTCTTATGGCCTAAATTTTTATTTTTTATTTTTTTAAACAACTTGTTCTTTCATTCGAAATGAGAGTGCTCATGCAAATCTAGAAGATTTTTTGATCGACAAGAAAAGAATTTTTTGGGTGACGAAAAAGATTTCTCATGAATCAAAAAATCTTTATTTTCATACTCTCAATACTTTAATAGTGTGTTTTCGATCAATTTTAAGAAAAAATGCTTTTTAAAGGGAAACAAATTAATATTTAACTCTAAACTTATCAAATTATATTTAATAAATTTTTAAATTTAGATAAATGTTGCTTTAATCTTAAAAAAAATGTTGTAATTTTGACTCTTATAATTTTTTTATATTTTTTTTAATGCAAATTTGTTAAAAAAGTATTCTCATATAAACATGTTTATGGTCCAAGATTTACAGGATTTCAAAGAGAAGCGATATTAAAGCTACATTTTTGTTGAAATTAGTGAGTTATAACTTTAATTTTTTTTTTTTAATTTTAAAAAATAAAATGACAAACTCTACATGCATATATGGCACGTGTTACCGACTAGGTTAACCTAGAAATATGGAGTATGTGAAAGGAATGATTTGAATAGGAGTCGGAGATGTGGGTGGAAAAAACTCAGCATCATCGAAGCTTTCAGGATGGAATGATTGACGGTAAGTGATAAGTTGAAGATAACCCAATTTCGTTTTCATCCAAATTACTTAGCCTTTGCCAACCTGTACGCCATATATATAAATATTACTGTTCACACTCCTAATTTTGACCAATACTACGCTGACCTATCACATATTCGTACTTTATTATACATTTTAAATATTATGAGAATATAGACCATAGTTCAATTACATAAAATTGTGCTATTAACTGAGAGATTAGGAACAAAAACAGGTTTAAGTAGGGACCAGGAGACTCGAGCCCCTGAACTTGCAAAACGCCAAACTCTAGTATTACAAAGCGCCCCTTAAATTAATATGCTCACTTGGTTTAGTTGTGTAAGCTCCCCTGTCTTCACCCATTTCTTGTGTTGTTTTCTTTAAAAAAAAATTGGACGTATTTTTTCCGGCACTAATCAGGGATTCAATCCTCGAGCCCTAATTAAATACCTTAAAGAAGTCAACATTAAAATAAAATTTAGATTATAAATGAAAGTAACAAACACTACAACTCTACAAGAGTACTACATTTTTGTTTTGTTATACATGTCAATTATACGACATGAAATTTTCCATTTATTTGAAGTGTGCTAGTTTTCTTAGCCTAAAAGTGTCACACACACCATTGAGAAAAACACGTTTCATATCAATTCATTGTTATCATGTACTAAAAGAAAAATAAGTGATATGGAAGTAGGTGCTAGTCAAATTAAAATTAAAAGAAAAAATAAGTTGTACGTCTAATTAAATAAATAAATCAATCACATTCAATATCAATAATTCGATTTAATTCGTCAATTATTATCTTTGGTTGAAGGTTTGTCTTCTAACTCCGCCTCCACAGTTGCTATACCAAAAAAAAAAAAAAAAAAAAAATTGTTAGCTTTCATTTTTTTTTTTCTCTCAAAACCAATGAAACCTAAGTATTGGTTTTCTTTCTTGTCGAAATATAACACATTTAGAATAAAATTGTAAATATGACAATTTTTTATAGTCTATCCACGATGGACTTCTATTACTGAGAGTCTGAGATAATTTTTATAGTCTATCGAGATAGACCTCCATCATCGATAAACCATTTTTATAGTCTATCAGCAGCGACAAATTTCTATATATCATGAATAAAATTGTGTCATATTTATAAATACTTTTAGATTTATTATTATTGTGTGTTAGATTGATATATATATATATATATATATATATATATATATATATATATATATATATATATATATATATATGTAATTGTTCTATATTTTATTATTATCGAGAAGTTTTTGGTATATATTTTAATAATAATGATGGATTTTTTGTTCTTTTTTTTGTTTTTTTTTTTTTTGTTTTGTTTTTTTTTTTGGGAGAATACCCTTTACACAAAATGAAAAATCTCATATTTCTTTGGGGCAAATTTCAAAGCCTAACCAATTCCCACTTACATATGAGTGGAGTGGGGGGTTTTATTTTTTTTTCTTTAATTTTTTTTTTTTTTTGTACAAAACTTTAAAATAAATGTAGATTAATGGATATATAGACAATAATGTGTGAATTATTAGAGTACTATTTGTACTAAATGAAATAAATTATAGTAAGCACTACTTTATCTTCATTCTCTTTAATCATGCTTTTCTTTCCCATCACGACAGAGGGCATTCCCACTCTTATCTTCTTTTTTTCTTTTTCTTTAATTTTCTTCTTAAAAAAAAAAAGATCAAAACTTCTAACTCAACATTTGATATTACAATTATATTTTTCTTAAATAAATATGAGTGTCATTCTCTCTAACTCCTAATCTTTATGAAAGGGTACTTTTCAAGTCACGTTTCTTTCAATATGTTATTCTAAAATCAACGAAATTATCATTATTTTTTATGCATTTTTTTTTCTTTTTGCATCACAAATTCATGTCTATTTTAAATGGAAGTAAAATTCATAATAAAAAATGGATTTAGACCAAAGTGATGTGATTATCCCCACTTATACTTCTTTTCAATAAAATTTCAAACTAGATTCGATCCACAAGTAACTTGAAATCTTTAAAAATTATTCCGTTTTAAAAATTAAGATTGTTTAATTTTATTGAAAAGAAGCATAAATGATGTGTTTGCTCCCGAAACTAGTTTGACTCTTCACCCAAAAATTTGATTATATCATATCCTTTTGTTATAGACAGATCAACTAACTAAACTCTAGATCATTGTCCAAATCTTTCGAACACTTGTCACACAAAAAAATTTGTTGACTTAAGTATATTGGAATATTTAACTAACATATAGGAATTATAATGAAAAAATTATCAAAAGCATAAGAATTAAATTAAAATCGGATGCTCAAATTGTAGGGACTAAAATAATTATACAACTTGAGATGATGTGGTTCACCATTTTTAGGTTGAATATCAATTTTTCCAATTTTGGATGGAATATCCGTTTGGACTTAAAGGACTCGATACCATCTTGCTAAACTAGCAAATTTGGTGTTTTTTTTTTGGAAAAATTGGTATTTTAAAGTTAGCAAATAGCAAGTTCGCATCCCTAAGATTTTTATTCTAAAATTTAGATTGCAATTATCCATTCTTTCTCCAAGATATTCCAATTTCCATCAAATCCAAATAATTCGTTCCTCCTATCATTATTTGCACACCAAAATGAATCTAATTTACTTAATTAGCTAGCCCTCTACATCAATCCCTAAAGAGCATAATTTAATTTTTAACATAATCAATAGTAAAAATATAATTTTGAAAAGACACAAATAAATTCATTTTTTTATTCTAACCACTTTATAATTAATAACTTGAGCATCATTCAAATTATTAAATAAAATTATTCGTTTTTTTTTTTAAACAAATAGAATACAAAGGATTTGAACCTTTAACTTCAAAAGAGAGACTACATATCAATAACCGATGAGCTAAGTTTACTTTGACATTAATTTTCGTCTTGTCCCTGAGATTCAAACTCCTCTAATATGTATTTTATAATGTAATATTATCATTTTTTATAATATAATACTCTAAAAAAAATTATAATCTCTTTGTTATTATTTCATTTTTAGCCAATTGAATGTTCTTAATTTATATGTTGCATAATTAATTTTTCAGATGCGAGTTGCAAATTGATATATTTGTTAATCAAAGATAGGCATTTGCTTGGTCCGTATTGGACCATCATTATTGCTGTCGTTTTGATCCCCAGCTTTGATGCTCTTGAACCTTGGAATATATGATTTTTGCAAATTGTATGTCTTTATTCGAAAGTTTTGCAAATTGTATTACATTATTTAATTTACAATTTACAATTCCTTTATACTTGATTCTGTGAAATCTTGGAAAATTTCAATTACCTGAATAATAATAATAATAAATAATTCTGGTTTTTGATATTTTTACAGCTATTTTGTATATAAAACAATTTAAAAGTTTTATCATCGTTGATATTCAATATTTTTAACAATTTAAAAAATGCTTTATTACCATTTTTTTTTTAATCAAAAGTCAAATGTTCAATTTTTTCATCCACATTAATTAAATATTATAACAGAATTATCTCTTAAAAAATATTTAGTATTTAATTAGTATTTATCTTATTCCATATGTGTTTTGGAAAATTAAGTTTAGACATTATGTTGTATTTATACCTCTTATTCTAAATGAAAATCAAAACGAAATGATTGATTTATCAAATACCTTAGAAAAAAAAAATGTCTTAAATGTAATTCTTGAAAGTTGAACCTATTTTTATTATTTGCTTGATCTATCATATCACTACTTTGGTAGTTAGTTTACTCGTTTAATTTTGTATTTAGTATATACCGAAACTTACTTATATGTGCTAATACAAGTGAAGAATCCATTTCTATTTTTGCAAATTATTTGTTAATTTTTCTATGATGGTGGAAGGATGTGAGTGGTCCAATATTGGAAGAAGTAATTAATTAATAAATCTTACAAAAATTTATTGAATAAAATACTTGAAACCAAACTATACATATATGCTCAAATTAAACTCAAACACGAATTAACTTAACACAAAATATAAGTTCGTAGTAAAATTATCAACCTAAACATAATTCAATTGACATAAAATATGAATTAATGATCAAGAGGTCAGAAGTTCGATCCTGTAAATACTTAAATATCTAACTCAAAGTTATCCCACCAACATACCTAACTTCTAGAAGAAATCAATATCCAACATAGTTCATCTATAAAAATCTCACTATTTGTTACAAATCTTTTTTAAAAAATAAAGCTTAACTAACATAAAAGATTAATTTCATCGTATATGTGAACATAATCCTACAAAGGCGTCAAGTAAGAGGGAAAAATTATAGTATATAAGTAAGAATATATAATATCTTTATTATCTTTTAAGTGTAATGAAAATAAATGTATGCGACTTCAACTCGAAGTGAATAATATCATATCATTATGATTTGTGATACATGACAAAAGAATATTATTTTAACGATTGTTTAAGTTTATAATTTATTTGCCAACAAGAGCATAGCTCAACGGCATAATGTATCGCTTAGCGACCATGAGGTCCTAAGTTCAATCCCCCACCCCAACATGTTGTCAAAAAAAAAAAAAGTTTATAATTTATTTGACGAAATAAAGATAAATTACCACAATGTAATTTATCATACGTAGTTTCTAATATTTAAATTTTGAAGTGATGAAATGAAAGCAATTTCACTAACTTGTCTACCAAGCAAATGTAATGACCTAATTTAGTTTATGGTAGCTGCAGTCCAATAACCCAATGTTGACCGTCGTTGGATTCAAAGTCTTCTTTGTTAGTATTTATTTTACAAAGGGAAATTCACTTATTTTACCCTTTTGGGCCCAATTCTTGCTTTTCCTCCACCGCCCATCTTTTCCTACACACTTTGAAAATAGGGGTTCGACTTTCAACATAAATAGACTACTAAGATATAGGATTTTCAAAAAAAAATTAACAGTTATTATATTAATCCGTACCAAAAAAAAAATAGAAAATAAGATAATTAGTAGATTCATTTTTTAATCATAATATAATTTTCTTCTAAATAAGTTCATATAATTTAGTTAGAATTTGCATCATGTCTGCTGAAAATTTACACGGATATTTATTTTTTTCTATGGCTTATTGTTTGCAATTGAAATTTTAAATTTTATGTGAGAGGTTTTTATTGTGTATAAGGTTTAGATAATTAGATTTTAAAATTTTGGATTGATATTTTTTTCTTTCTTTATTAAAGGCGTTGTATATATCGGGATCTACTCGTCTACCCGTAAATCTCGTTGTATATGGTTGTATATACTATCACTATATTTTCAACATTTTATTTTCTATATTTAGTTTTCTGTTTGGTAGAATAAAGTGGTGGTTAGTCTTCCTACCAATAAGAATAGAACTGTATATATACTTATGACTTTTGCCGTTCTCAATAACAGAAAATATCAAAAAAAATTATTCGTCCCGATATATACGCACGGATAGATACCGATATATACGACGCCTCTAATATTCTTCCATCAAATTTTTTTTTTTCTTTCAGTTAGGGCTACTTTATTATTATTGTTTTAATTTATCTTTGTTATAAAAACGTTTTGGTGCTCACGACAAAAAAATTCGTGAAGAAACAAACATGGAATGAGAATAAAGTAAAATTTTCCATATGAATCATAACGATTAACCAAGAAGTTAATGTTTTATTGTTTTATGTAGAGGAGGGATTTGTCTTATTTGATAAATCTAATATTGAATCACTTAGACCATAGTTTCCAATGCATTAATTTCTTTGGAGAATTCAGTATTAATTGTAAGGCATCAAACTGAACACATTGTTAGTTCCTATTTATGGGGGACATTGACAGCAAAATCACACTTCACACCCTCTATTTCCTTCATTGAATTTTTTCAAAATTAATTGAATTTCAAATTATTAAAGAATCTCCTTGAATTGACCTTTTGTTTTTCCTTTATAATATAAATCACTTCACACTCTTTCCATTTTTTTCTTTTGCAATAATTACAATCTCTCTCTCAAAAATTGGAAATAGAAAAATTTCACGCCATTTACAAAATAAAATATTAAATTTGTATATCAACCTCAACATAACAAATTAACATGATCCAACAAGAGCATAACTTAACGACATGTGTCTAATAACCATAAAATTTTAAAGTTAATCTCCATCCCAACATGTTGTCAAAAAAAAAAATCTAATTAGTATATAATATATAAATTATTAATAAAAAAAATTAGAGGTTCAATCTCTCACGATGGATGTAGTCAAAGAATATATATATATATATATATATTACATTTATCTCGACAAAATATGTGGCTTAGAATATACGGTGTTCTCTCCACTTAATAAGTGATCTATTTAGTTGCAGATTTCAGGATTTCACCTTGAATTTGAAGTTAAATAACTTATTTAACGTGTCATATTTAATTTTTAAAAAGTAAATATTAAAAGTTAATTTAATTTTTTTTTTTTAGTTATAATTTCCTAGACTACACTATTATATAAGAATGTTTTTCTCCCTCCAAATCTATCATAGTACGCGATAATCAAAACCACTAATAAATAACCTAAATAATTTTCCTTTCGTTTATTACATATTATTATTATTTTTTACAACATGAGGGTGAGAAATTTCGAATTTATGATCTTTTAGTCATTAATCATACATTATGTTATCATACATTATATTAGGCGGACTAGGTACTAAATTAATTCTAACATTTAAAGTAATTAATTTATTAATATCTAAATATTGCTAACATTTACAATTTACAGTGCGAGGACTTCATTGAAATAATAAACAATGATATAAAAAAAAATAGTAATAGATTTTTTTTTTGGTACAACCATGACATTGTATTTAGGGTTGGTTGCACAAAAAACAATCAGACCCAAAATAATTACAAATTTAGCAAAGTTTAAAACATTTTGCAAATATGACAAAAAATCAGTGACTATCACCGATAGACTCTATCGTTGATATATGACTATCACTGATAGACTTCTATCAGTGATAGATTTGTATCACTGACAAAAATCTATAAACAAGGAGTCTATCAGCGATAAACTTCTATTAGTGATAGCTGATAAAAATTGTCATATCAGCAACTTTTTTTTAAAAAAAATGCTATATTTTTTATTATTTTACTCTAAATTTTACAATTTTCTTGTATTTATTAAAAAAAAACAGAACCAAATCAAGAAAAATAATTAAAAAAGAATATTACTCAGACATTTGAAATTTCTTTAAAAACGTGATAGTACGAAATGGAAAAATAAATCTCCTCCAATCAAATCTATTAATTATAATGAAATTTGTAATTTCTGATTGGTTAAAAAGTATAAATTATTGGTAGTTTCAGAAAAAGGAGTTGGAAACAGAGACCTCCTCGAAGGTATAAATAGCAAGCAAAGGAAGTGGTCTTCTTCACAACGCTTTCATACCAGATTTGTTCTTCATTTTTCTCTCGATAAAAACCCTTAAAAAATCTCCAATTTTAATTCCTCCGGCCGCCATGGTTGTTCTGTCTCAGCCAGCATTGGATTTGAACGAATATTCTCTTCTCCGACCAACATGCAAACCCACCGCCGCCGTCGTCGAAATTCCTGAAATTGACCTCTCAGATCCCGACGCCAAGTCCCACATCGTCAAAGCCTGTGAAGAATTCGGGTTCTTTAAGGTCGTAAACCATCAAATTCCGATCGAATTGATGACCAAACTCGAAGACGAAGCTCTCTGTTTTTTCAAACTTTCTCAATCTGAGAAAGATAAAGCTCGCCCACCTGACCCTTTTGGCTATGGCTCCAAAAACATCGGCTCTAATGGCGATAAGGGCTGGATTGAATATCTCCTCCTCAACGCTAATCCTCTCCCTATTTTCCCCCAAAACTCCAATTCTTTCTTGTAAGTTGCAAAAACAGAGCACTCTGTTTTTTTCTTTGTTTTTTCTTCTTCTTAAGAATCGCTTACTTCTTCACAATCCTTACTCGAATTTAAAAAATAAAAAACCAAATTTGAAAATAAAAAAAAATTAGGTTTTTATTTTTGAAAATTATGGCTATAAATAATACATTCATGTATTCTATGAATTCCTGCCATGATTTTCAACGGTGTTAAAAGAAACTTTATAAGTCTTAACCAAATTTAAAAAATAAAATCAAAATTTTCAAAGTTATTTTTTTTTTGTTTTCGTGTAAAATTTGGCTTGTATTTTGAAAATAGAGACTTACTGTTTACCGACTTAATTTTTAAAAAATCAAAAACAAAAAATAAATGTTTATGAGCTGTGCCTAATTTTCTTAGACTTGATTTGATTTAGTTTTTGAAAACATTTTCGAAATGTAAACAAACAAATAAGGTGGAAAGTTGGTGGATATTTAAAAAGACCAAAATTACTTTTCATAATGATAAAACGACTAAGTAATTAGTGAACACTAATCCTCCTCAATTTCCCCCCAAACTCTCATTCTTTTCTGTAAGTTGCAAAAAACCAGAGCAATCTGTTTCTTGATTTTTTTTCTTAAAAATATTGGCTCTTTTATTTTGACCGAGTATATGTCAATTATCTTTGAGTTATAGTGACTATTAATAATCATTTTTTTTTATAAATGGTTTTGGGATTCAAACCAATAACAAATGGAAACTTTAGTTTTGTAACGTGATTTTCTCTTATTAATACTAATGATTATTCGTTGGATGTTATGCTAATTTATTATAATTTATCAATAGCTCCGCCGCGAGCGATTACGTGACGGCGGTGAAGAAGCTGAGCTGCAAAGTGGTGGAATTAATAGCAGAAGGATTAAAAATGGAGTCAAGAAACGCAATAAGCAAGCTTCTAAACGACGAGAAAAGCGATTGTTGTTTCAGAGTGAACCACTACCCGCGATGTCCAGATCAATTGCAATCTCCAAGAGGAAAAAACATGATCGGATTCGGGGAACACACAGACCCACAAATCATATCACTCTTAAGATCAAACAACTCAACCGGCCTACAAATCTGCCTCAGAGACGGCGCGTGGGTTCCAGTGCCGCCGGACGCGGCGGCGCTATTCGTGAATGTCGGCGACGTGCTGCAGGTGATGAGCAATGGGAGATTCAAAAGCGTGAAGCACAAAGTGGTGGCGGATTCGAATAGAGAGAGGGTTTCAATGGTTTACTTTGGAGGGCCGCCGCTGAGTGAAAAGATTGCGCCGTTGCCGGAGGTTTTGGGAGACGGAGAACAAAGCTTGTACGAGGAATTCACTTGGTCGGAATACAAAACGGCGGCGTATAAGACTAGACTGGCTGATTATAGGCTCGGTCCCTTTGAGAAGACTACTCAAATTTCTCACACCTTTTAAACTAATATTACTAATATTTTTGTCCTCACTTTTTAATATATTTGTTTTTGTTATCTCTATCTTTTTTATTATTATAGTTGGAAAAAAAAAATATTGATGTTTGATGTTTGATTTTTTTTTTTTTTTTTTTTTTTTTTTTTTTTTTTTTTTTTTTTTTTGTTACTTGCTATAGGGTTGTAAAGTTATTTGTGAACTGTTATGGGGAAAAAAAATTGTCTTACGTTTCATTATTTATTTCAAGTTTGCAATTGTGCTACTGATTTTTTTTTGGTTGTTAGTTGACTTATTTTGTGGTGAGAAGTAATGAAAACAATGTTAGGAAAAATGGCATCTTCTTTTATGGTAAAGACAAATTAGGCAATTTGAATCAATATGCAAACTTTGACATAAATGTTTTCTGTATATATATTAAATTTGATTGGTAATACTCAAGCCAATATATATATATATATATTTGGGTGAAAAATAGTCGAGTTGGTTCGGGTCGATTTTAATGCAAACCCCACTCGACTTTGGTACAGTTTGGTAGAAGAAAAACTTGATCCGACCGATTTACCAAATATATAATATATGAACTCAAGAAGTAAATTTAGGATAAGCTTTAAGTGGCTTTTGTTTGGTGGTAATCCAAGTTTCTCAAGTGGGATGTGTATACGAATTATTATTATTATTATTATTATTTTTTTTATTTTTTTTTATATATATATATTTTTTTTTTTTTGCATGAAAATAAAATTTTGATGTCCTTGATCATAGATTTTCAAGATTTTCATGTTGAGGATATATATATATATATATATATATATATATATATATATATATATATATTCCCTTTATTTTCTCTTCTTTTATATACATTCTTTCATAAAAAAACATATTTTCATTTTATATTTAAAATAAATTAATATATTAATTTATGAATAAAGAAATATAAGTAATTAACTATATTTATATGTTTTTTTTTTTGTTTTAAAAAAATTATATTTATATGTTTCATTTACATGTAAAATAAACTCAATTTAAATTGTATAATATATATCTCAATTTATTTTTAATTGCAATCTAAAGTTAAAATTTCGATTTATTTTATTTTTCCAACACGGATCATCCAATATTTAAAAATAAAATCTTCCACAAATCGATTTAATTTTTCTAATTTTTTTTTCTCTATTTTGATAATGTATAAATACAATCCACTAAAAAAACACACTATCAACGATATATAATTGTCTTCTTCTAAAATAAGCTTATGTCAAGTCAAAATAACAATTAATATTTAATTAATATCACATTTTTTATAAAATTTTCAAAACACTATATATAAATTAACTTGTTTTACAAAAAAAAAAACATGTAGATCTGCAGATTATTAAAAAAAAAATGTTATATAAATTATCTAAAGAAAGGTAAGAGTATTAGATTAGTATATCATTTTCATACCTAAATCGAAACAAACATGACTATCAAAATATTTTTGGACATTTATAATTTTAGACCTAAGAAGATTTCGATTATCTAGATATTCACAAAAAAAAAAAAAAAAAAAAAAAAAAAAAAACAAATTCCCATCAAGATTTTTTTTTTTGTAGTGTCAATTATTGACAAAGAAAGACATGTAATAGAAAAATAATTGAATTTCTTTAAAAATACTCGCGGGTCCATTTGAAGACTGGGGACATGGCCCCCATAGTTTTTGAAATTTTTAATATATATACTCATCTTTCCAACTCCTTAAATCAACTACATAGTCAGAATCCTTTAATAATTTCTCAAAACTTTGATACACAAGTAAATCGAAGATTGCGGCTAATTTAATTCCATTATATTTATGTGTGAGGTCAACATCGTCAAAAAGGAATTCTAAAGGGACATATATGAGACTTCAAGATAGTGTAGACCTGTCCAACTTAGTTACGATTCTTACCAAACCTTACTTTATACGACATTGTCTTGAATGATGTTCTACTTCTACTTTCCATTATGTCCATCTTTCTCTTTTTCATATTGATTTTATTATATAATTTAATAATTATAAATTTATTTACTTAAATATTTAGAAGAAGAAAAAAATTGATTTGGTCAAATTTCAAAAACAAACATATAAATTTGTTAATGGTAAAAAAATAATTAAACCAATATAATAATAATAATATTATTATTATTATATATATATATATATATATATATATATATATATTCTAAAAATAGTAATAATATAAACGTTGACCGTTATTACCGTCAACTATCATGAAAATGTTGACATTTTTAGATAGTTGACACCACTTTAATTGACGGTCAAAAGACGTCAATAAACGTGATTGTTGACATTTTTTGGCCATCAATAAATGCCAAATTTGTAGTAGTGTAAAAATCATTCATATTAATGAAGGCAACTCTTATATATTTATTCGATTAAGTTATTTTTTCCTTCTAATATTATGTTAATTCATGCATTTAAAGAAGTCAAGTACTTACTTATGTGAGAATTATGTATTAACGATTTCAAAACAGAATAAGAGTTTATATATTGATTCACTCAAATTTTAGGATTTTAATTGACACTTATTAGTTTAGAGGCATAAATCTTTTTTCTCATAATTTTATTATGTAATGGGCCCTAAATCAATTTAGTTTCTATTGTTTGGATGAAATTTTAAACCTATTTTCCAAAAGTAGATAATTTGAAGAAATTATTAGTAAAATAAAATTAATTTTTAAAAGAAAAAAAAAACTGAACACAGAGAGTTTGTTTAATGACAATTTTTTTTTTTTTTTAAATTTACAACTACTTCCTATTTGTTGTTTTATGTTTCGTTTTGGTAGAATAGTTTTTAAATTCCAATCAAGTTTCAAAAGGAAAAAAAAAAATAGTCTTTTGATATCTCTTTTGTTTTATAACTTTTTTTTTAATCCCTTAGTATTTTTAAAACGTTTTTAGCAACTATAATTACGAAAGGTTTTACGAATTTGGGAAACAATCCCTCTTTCATTTGGAGTAGTCTAATTTCGGGACGAGATCTTCTAAAGAAAGGCCTACGGAGAGGGATTGAGACTGAGGAGGATACTCTCGTTTTTAACTCACCATGAGTCGCTAGGGAGAGTTCATTCAGAAGTCTAACAAGCTCTCATATGTCTTTGGAGGGAATGAAGGTCAGTGAGTTTATTGATTATATCGAGGCAGGTGGGATATTCAAAGCTTAAGGCTGTTTTTTTAGAGAAGATGATGTTGAAGTTGTGCGAACTATTTCCATTTGCAAAACTAGCAGGGTTGATTGGTGGTTATGGCATTATTCTCGGAATGACTATTTCACAACGAATAGTGCTTATAAACTCTACTGTAGCATAAAAGAAGAAACATCCAGCACAAACGAAAGGATCTTGGGGGCTTGGTGGAAAAAATTGTGGGGAATGAAAATTCCTAACAAGATCAAAATCTTCACGATAGAAACTTTTTCATAATATTCTGCCTACTAACCAAATCTTATGCAGTGACACATTCCAATACACACATGGTGTGTGAGTTGCAGAAAGTAAAGGGAATTTGCAGAACATACCTTTTTTGGTTGCAAAATATCAAAAAGAATTTGGGCTGCAATCTTCCTCAATTATTAGAAATTCAGCTTCGGCCAATCCCCAAACCAGGATTGTTTGCTTATCACCAATTCTTGGATGACTCGTTGTGAGTTTGAGTTGTTCAACATTGCTTGTTGGACTATCTGGTCGGACCGCAATCAAATTCAGATCCAAAAACTCATCCCGACAGTGGAACTGAGAGTAGAATGGATCCTGCACTACCATTCTAAGATCAATCCTTTGGAGCCTAGATCAGAGGCTCGAATGTTGGGAGAAACAATGTTGCCAATGTGGTCCAAGCCGCCTGACAACTCCTTCAAACTCAACGACGTTGATGCTGCTTGTCACCCAAATCTTCACCGAACGGGCCTGGGCACAGTAATTAGGGATTCGTCTGGGAGTTTGGTGGCGGCAAGCTCAAAATTTTTGACCCAACGGTTGGATCCCCTGTCTGCAGAAGGTTTCGCCATGCTACACGGGATGAAGCTTGCTGATCGCCTTGGAATTTCCAACATTTGGATCGAATCAAACGCTCAAATGTTGGTGAGAGCTCTGCATTCGCAACTACTCTCCTTCTCTCCCCAAGGCTCGATCATGGAGGAGATTATTAAATGGAATCTCAAGTGTCGTTTTAGTGGCATTCATTTTGCCCCAAGATCAACAAACAAGGTGGCTCATTCCTTAACGGGTTGGGCCTTGTCTAATGAATCTACCCATGTGTGGACTATTGTTTTTTCTATTTGGCTAAGAAGCCTGATTAATTTTGATTCATTCAAGTAATTGTAGCTCTTTGGACATTGAAACTAGCTAATGAAGTTATCCCTTTCTAAAAATAAAATAAAAAAATTATTTGGTTATATTTAAAAATATATATTTTTTTAAACACTTAGATTTTTTTTATTTAAATAATAATAAAATAAAATCATTATGAAACCAACTTTTAAATTAGGCTTTTTAACGTCAATGATTTGAAACTATATGACAAAGGGTGTTATTACTTTATCAAAAGCTTAATATGGATGGGGTAGGCTAGGCCTTTCCCTACCCAAATCTCAATCACATACCCATCTCCAAATTTAAGAAGACTTTGCTTGAATTACTACAACTCTTCCAAATCATCATCAACCCCACTTCACCAAGCCTTGCCTTAATAATATATGGTAATCATATGGTTAGGAATATATATAAATTATTTTTTTTCTTATCATAATCTACCAACCTATACTTTTGAATTTAATAGTAATTTCACCTACTAATCACACACTAATTAATGATAAAAATTTACATGTAAATGGCAACATTACCTCTTTTAATTAACTCTATATATATATATATATATCATTTATTTATTTATTTATTTTTATTTTATTTGTCTACTTTAACATTCTACTGATACTAGTTTGAATTATTTTGGAGCTGATCAATTAGGACCCGTTTGATCAGCTCCAAAACAATTCAAACGGGTCTTAATTGATCAGCTCCAAAACAAACGGGTCCTAATTAATAACTAACAATTGATCACGGTTTAAACGGGTCCTAATTGACGTCAAATATATATATAATGATGTTAATGTAGTCTCAACACGTAATTGACCAGCTCAAAATCAAAGAGTGGTTAAACTCTTTGTTTCTTGTTTCTCCAAAACAATTGATCAGTTGGAAATTCAAAATGTATAAGCGTTCAAAATATATAACATTGTACGATTATACATTTTTGTTTCCTGTTTCTTAGTTTTGAGAACTAAAAATAAAAACGTTACCCTCACGGTTTAAACCAGGGACTAAAAGAAGAAATACAATAGTGGGCGCACAATGAACTAACACCCATGTTTGTTAAATAAAAGGAAGTAGTGTTATAAGAAACATAAAGAAACGAAATAAAAAGAAACTATCTTTTGTAGTTTCTCAAATTTTGACCATTTTTAAGAAACGTTTATTCAATTTTAAGAATAAGAAACGTTTAGTCAATTTGTTTGTGGAACCGTCTTGGCTCTTCAAAAACAGCTTTATAAATTATTAGCCCTAAATATATCAGGGGAATACTACAGTTTTTATTTTCGTGAATTGAATAAAGGACGGATTGCACAAACAACAATCAGACTCAAAATAATTATAAATTTAACAAAGTTTAAAACCTTTTGCAAATATGGCAAAAAATCAGTGACTATCATGATAGACTTTATGACTATTACTGATAGAATTCTATCATTGATAGACTATTATCACTGACAAAATTTTATAAAAAAGACTACCATCAGCGATAGACCATACTATCAATGATAGAAATTGCTGTGCAATTTTTTTAAAAGAGTGCTATATTTTTTTTAATTATTTTACTTTAAATTCATCTGTTACAATTTTGGTTGAATAAATACCCACTTATATTCGGACTGATCAAACACTTTATTTCAAAATGTAAACTTATACAAAACTAATTTTATTTTTTATTGTTTTTTGAAGAATAGTTAAAACCTCATTTATTTCTTTATTAATTTACCTTTTTCCTCTGACACAACGTGTCAACACAACAAAGGTAAATGTCGACACAATTTAATGCACCAAATCTAATTTTAAATTCATTTCACCAAGAAAAACATCACATCAAATTCTCCAAAAAAGAAAAAAAAAAAAAAAAAAAAAAAAACATCACATCAATATTTAATGTCAATTTTTATAAACAATTCCTTTAGCTGAATAAAATTAAAAAAATTGTTTTTACATTTACAAATTACAATATTCAACATTTAAAGCAAAAAGAGAATGAAAATTCTAAAGAGAAGAATAAATGATCGTTTTTGTATATGAATGTAGCTTAATAACTCAATCTTTGAAATTTTAATTTCATGGAAATAATTTATATACTTAAATAAATGGAGAAATTAAAATATCTTTAAACTTAAATTAAAAATTGCTAAAGAACCAATCAATCAATCGCAAAAGCTTGATAAATAAAATAGTTTAGAAAATAATGTCTAAATCTAATTACAAAATACTCAAACCTAGTCAAAACATAAAAAGTATAAAATTTTCGACCATAAAATTTCTAAACATAATTAAAAAGTATCTCATACGATTAAAACAATCAACTCGGGCAAACAACTGATCAATAACTTTTGTTTTGAAAAAAATAGAAACATATAACTAATTTTGTGTATTGGTTCTAGTTTAGGGTTGGATTTATTAAAATTAAAAAATGAGTAATTAAAGTACAGTTTTTTTTATATATAAAAAGCTAAAAATAATATGCTAAAAATTACTTGAAAAGACAGGACAATTTTGTCTACGTAATGCGTGTAATTATATGATTAAAACTTTAAACTAATCAAAAGAAGGTTAAAAGAATTTAATATTTAATTGCAATCAGCCGCAGTTTTTCGCCCAACCTTTCTTCTAATGTCAAAGTTTTTGATTAATAATTAATGCATTTTTTAATCTCTATACATGGAATGCAATCTAAATTAGCCAAATGTCAATTAATAGTTAATGCCATAAAACTTCTTCCACTTTCACTAAAAGTAGCCAACAATAATGATAGCACACATTTCTATTATATTGCATACATAGAATTTGATACTACTAATTGTCACTTCAATATTAATCAATTAATCAAAACATAACCATCCAAGGTAAAAAGTTGTCCAGCTGCTATTCAATTTGATCACTTTAATTTTCAATCAATTTAGATCCTTAAATTAAGTTTAAAGTTTGATTTCATCTAATTTAACTCATAACTCAAATCACATAAAAATATATACTTTCGATCGAAATGTTAGAAGTTTAAATTTTTTTCTACATATTTTTAAAAAGAAAAAAAAAATTCATTTAAGTTTATCTTCTTTCACCTAATCTCCACCACCCACGTCAATATGAACATAGCTCAATCGACATGTAAGACTTAGTGATTATGAGGTCTCAAGTTCAATTCTTCCGTTCCAAAAAAAAAAAATCACCGTCCACCACTATATACATGCTTCAAGTCAAATTATGAGGCTCTAACCTGCCACATCTACATGTTAATATACATTATTCAAAACTATAAAACATTTGTTAAAAGAAGACGAAAAGAAAAAATAAAATAAAATAAAAAATAATGATGAAAGATAATAAGTTTTTTTTTTTTTTTTTTTTTTTTTAATTCAAAAGTCAAAATGAAATATATTGCAACTTGAATTTAGATATTCTAAAAATTTATAGATCAAAATATAAATAATTTTAAAAGTTTAAGTAATTATTAGCTATAATCAAAACTTTTAAGTTTTGTTTTTAAGTAATATTTGTTAATCTAACTTTTAAGTTTTGTCGATATTTTTTATCGATCCTCTCTATCCGGTTTGAAAGGGATATTTGGAAAATTTGACCTGATTTTAAACTTTTAGCATTTATGACCTGAATTTGACAGCAGGCGTTACCGTTCACTTTAGGTTGAGTGTAAATTTCATTTTTTCCCTCGTTGAACACAAAATTCTCTCATTCTCTCCTATCTTCTTTTTCTCTCCTCTCTTTTGTGTGTTTTCTTCCGCTCCTTTACTTAAGAAAAGAAATATACTCTCTCAAAGTCTTACCCTCTCAATGTTAGAAAAAAAAATTCATCAAGTTTTGAAAATCCTTCAATCAAACTTTATGATCTACGACCACCTTTAACTATCACATTGATTATCATATATATACATATATCATTTTTGTTAGGACTCATTTTTAATTTTATGAATTCTAAGATTGAGATTTTTTTGTTTTTATTAATGTAGATATATTTTACAAACTTTTTTAAAGTAAAAAAAAAAATAAAAAAAAATAAAAAAATAAATTGTTTTACCCTGACTCGTGTGTCAAACACATTATTCTTCCACCCACTTAAACTTGTCATTCCATCTTAATCTACACTGCATTCGAACCCAACATCTCAGTAATGATAGTTTATTTTATTTGTTTTTTTGTCCAATTTTTTTTATATAATTTTCCATATTTTCATTATTAAGGACTTTTTACAATAAATTTTAAGAATGCGATTTTTGTTTTTTATTTTATGTATCCATCACAAATTTTTTTGAAGATAAAAAAATAATTTTGACGACACAATACTTCACATTCTTTTTTCAATATCACTCACATTGATTTTTCATTTTATTTAGATAATTTTGAAATAAAAGAGAATCCTACAATAGTGTCTTAAATATTACATGTGAATTTGAAATAAATTAATCCATTAATTTAAATGGATCCAAATAAGCTAATGCTTTTGTTTATCTCCGGAATACTATATTTTGAATTTTGTTTAATTACCAATTTTGATTGAACAACCTAATTTATGTTTAAAATAATAAAAATGGGTTGAATTGCATTTTTAATTCTTTTACACATTTAGTTTAAATTACATTTTTTTTAATAATTAAAAACATTTTGAGAGGGGTGAGAAAGGAAAAGGAAGAAATGTGTTCTTTGGGACAAATTTCAATAGTAACTACGATTGAAGTTTGAAGTTTGAGGAGTTAAATAATAATTAAGGTTAAAAACTAGAAAGTTGATATTTTTGACGGAATTCAACAACTTGAGGAGTGAAACGGGAGAATAAACTTACTCCCGAAACTCAAACGACCCCTAAGGGGCCGTTTGGCCCACGGAGTTGGGAGGAGTGGAGTTGTGGGGAGTAAACTTACTCCCCGTTTGGTCCAAGGAGTTGTTTAACTCGGACAAAGAATATCAACTCCCCAGACTTCTACAGTAATTACTATTCAACTCCCCAGACTTCTACAGTAATTACTATTCAACTCTCCTTCATTTTTTTCTCTTTCTCTCTCTTCCTTTTACAATATTTTTTAATTATTTAAAAAAAACATAATTTAGACAAAATGTGTAAAATGACTAAAAATGCAATTCAACCTATTTTTTATTTTAAATATAAATTAAGTTGTTGAGTTAAAATTAAAATTGGTACTTAAACAAAATTTGAAATGTAGTATTCAAGAAGAAATAAAAATATAAAAATATAGCTTATTTGGATTATTAATGGATTAAAATCTTTCAAATTCACACGTAATAGTTAATCGACTATTGTACGATTATTTGTTTTATTTCAAAAACGATCCAAATAAAATGAATAATTAATGTGAGTGATATTGGAAAAAAAAAAAGGTGAAGTATGGTAGTCAAAGTTATTTTGGTTATCTTCGAATAAATTTGTAAAGGATAAATAAAATAAAAAACACAAAAATCGTATTCTTAAAATTTATTGGAAGAAGTTCTTGATAATAAAAATATGAAAAATTATAGAAAATAGGTTCTAGGTGTAGTGCATATGAAATTATGAGTTTAAGTGGGTGGAAGCGAGGAAGAACGTGTTTGACACATAGATATGTTTATGTGTTGTTTTTTTTTTCTTTAGAGAAATTTGTAAAATATACTTACACTAAAAAACAAAAACAAAATCTCACTTCTAAAATTCATAAAATTAAAAAAATTAAAGATCGAGTCTTTAAAAAATAATAATAAATATATATTATTGATAATCAAGGTGAGAGAGATTAAAAAATTAATGTGAGGTATTGTGTTCAAAATTATTTTTTGTTATCTCCAAAGAAATTTGGAAAGTAGATAAAATAAAAATAAAAAATTGCACTGTTAGAATTTATTAGAAAAAGTTTGAATAAGAAAAATTAGAAAGTTTGTAGAAAAAAAAATTGTATCGAAAAAACTAGTAAAATAAACTCAGATTTCAGAACTTGAGGTTCAACAACTCTCTGTCAATGGGAGGCAGAGAAAGATGTGTTTGACACATGAATAGACTATACTTATGAGTAGACAATCTTATAATTCATAAAATTAAGGATGAGTCCTAACAAAATATATCTATATATCTATATATCTATATATATCTATATTTTTTTTCTTTCTTTCTTGATAATCAATGTGAAAAAAATAATGTTAAATATCGTGCTCAAAATTATTTTTGTTGTCTTCAAAGAAATTTGTCAAGGATAGATAAAATAAAAATAAAATATTTCATTTTTAGAATTTATTGGAATTGGAAGAAGTCCTTAATAAGAAAATTTTGAAAGTTTGTAGAAAAAAAATTGTGCGGAAGAAAACAGCTAAAATAAACTCAGACTTCAGAACTCCAGACTAAACAACTCCCTGCTCCAAACACACCACAGACTTCAGAACTCCAGACTAAACAACTCCCTGCCCCAAACAGACATACCTCAGAACTCCCCAGACTAAACAACTCCCCAGACAAAACAACTCCAGACAAAACAACTCCAACTCCCCCCAACTCCTTGGGCCAAACGCCCCCTAAAAGATAGGGCAAAGTGTCTGTAGCTGGGAAAGGATGGGGGGCCTTTGATGAAAGAGGAAATTGAAAAACAGAAGGCCAGTAGAGTGCGGACCCTGAAATTAATTGGAAGAAGACATGATATAGTATTGTCTTTGAGTGATGACACGCATTTTTCTTTCACATCAATGTTTCATTGGTTTTCTTACAATTGGTTTTTTTCAAATCTTTTCATATATGGTAGTCATGTACCCACCCTTGCCATTTTTGTTATGTTTTACAATTATTCACATTTTTATTTTATCTTTTTGGCTCACTACAGCCGTACCGTAAAACTCTGCGCTCACACAATATTTATATAACTTTTTTTCTATTTTTTTTTAAAAAATAATCGTTTTTACCTCTCTAGAACTTATCTTTATCAATTTTCACTCTACATTTATTTTGTTTGGTCAGATTGAATCATAAATTGAGATAAGTATTAGTTGCATAATTTTGAAAATTTCAATCAACTCAAATTTTGCACAAAATGAAGTTTCATCCGTACATAAATTAATTTTCATTCAATAATTTTATCAATTTTGTATATTAATATTTGTTGAACATATAGAAATATTTTTTTAACAATCTTTCAAACAAAAATTATTCGAGAGATAAAAATTGTAACATTTTTTAAAGGGTAAAATGTATTTTTAGTCCTTCAGGTTTGAACTTAATGTCTATTTAGTCATTGCAGTTTCAAAAGATACACTTTAGTCCCTCAAATTTACAAAATAGTTTTAAATGGTCCTCGACTTAATTTTAACCTAACGAAATGTTGACTTTACCGTTACCTGCTGACGTGTATAGAATGACATGTCTATTTTATTTGACTACTTGTTAAAATTAATTAAAAAAATAAACTATTAATGAAGTAGAAGCTAAAATTTGTTTAAAATATATTTAACTTCTACCTAATTAATAATTTAAAAAAAAAATTAATTTTATCAAGTAATCAAATAAAATAGACATGTCATCCCATACACGTAGCACATAACGGTCCTTTCAACATCCTAAAGTTAAGTCAGAGACTATTTAGAATCATTTTGCAAATTTGGGGACTAAAGTGTATCTTTTGAAACTTTAGGGACCAAATAGACATCAAACTCAAACCTGTGGACCAAAAGCGCATGCCTTTTTAAAAGTTTAGGGTAAATTAATACAACTTAACAAGTTTATAGATAAAAATTGATTCCTCCCCTTTTCTTCACAATAAAATCATCAATATATTTTTATTAAAAAAAAACGGCTAGGGTTTCTTTCATTTAATCTACTATTTTATGTATACTAATAAAACATAAGAATCTAAATCACAATGTGAATTTATGGTTAAAAAACATAAAACCCTCAACATTTAAGAATTTTGAAACATTATATATATATATATATATATATATATATATATATATATATATATATATTTATGTTAAAAAAAAGTAGAGGTTTATGGTTATATGGTTGGATGCGGACGATAAATAAATCCAAAGCAAAAGAAAAACAACATACATCACATACTCAAAAAGGGCATAAATCCAAGATGGTATGGCCTTTTCCTTTAAATAGCCTACGAACATATCTACATAACATGACATAAAAAAATTACTTTGTATATACTAATAATTAAAATGTCACATCACAATACAAATTAATAAAGCTACCCATCATATCAATGCCCCTATTTTGTTTCTCTCAAGTCTTAACACATATTTCATTACTTAAGATATCAATTTTTCCTTTCTTTCCGTCACAGATTCAAATCACCGTTATCATGTAATTTGTTTAACTAATTAAAAAAAATTAGGTTATGTTTTGTTTTCTGTATTTTTTACTTATTGATTTCACAAAATTAACCTAATTTTTATTTATTATATTGTAATGAGATATGGAAATTTTTTTGAGGTTCAGAATATGGT
This sequence comes from Herpetospermum pedunculosum, assembly GCA_028017165.1. Lineage (NCBI taxonomy): Eukaryota > Viridiplantae > Streptophyta > Magnoliopsida > Cucurbitales > Cucurbitaceae > Herpetospermum > Herpetospermum pedunculosum. The sequence goes on from CM051525.1 coordinate 74,753,948, forward strand.
ATGCCTAAGCCCTCAGCTGCTGCCCTTCCTATTAAAAATCAAATCATTTCATTTCATTTTCACATACCACAACTGTTTGGTTTCTTTCTGATTATATTTGACACCAAAAATCTGTTAAATCTATTTATTTTAATAATTAAAGAAAAAATATTCAAGTCGATAAAAGAAAAAGAATAAGAAAAAAGAAAAAAAAAACTGATTGAAAGTTTTTTTTTTAGTACATTGGGGGATTCAAACCACAAACCTCTTGGTCATTAACACATACATATATTCGTTAAGTCATACTCGCTTTAACAAAAAAACTGATCGAAAGTTGAAAGTTGAAACAAATGAGATATGCTTACGTCATCGATATTGTCAAAAACAACTTTTAAACAATTACTGATTAACCTTATCTACCCTAATATGATTGTGAAATCTTATTCTTTAAATTCTTAAGCATGTTTATTCGAGGACCTTTTTTTTAATTTTTTTTTCCAACTATTTATAAAAATATAGTTGTTTTAAATCAAGATCGTGTTTGGAAAAGTCCATGGGTTCACGCGAGCACACACCCAATTTATGTCGTCTTTTGAACAATATGCATTAAAAAATCATTATCTTTATTATTCATATATACAAAAAAAAAAAAAAAAAATTTAAAAAAGTATGCTGAAAAGATAACACAAAGAGCTTCAATTTTATATCTGGTTTCACTATTTTTTAAATTGTATATCGAAAGATAAAGATCGTCGAAATTGAATTACGATTCTCAATTTTTTCTTCAATTTGCAAAATCGTAGCCCAACTTCGACGGACTGTTTTTATATACAACTCCAAAAATAGTGAAATCATATATCAATTGAAGCGGTATGTGTTAGCTTTCCAGTTATGTATGTTTCGAAATTTTTGCATATCAGAGTAAAAATATATCGATTTTTGAATGCACAGCTCAAAATACGATATGTTGTGTCCTTTTTGTGGATGCACAAAATACGATGTGGGTCGATGTGTGCTCGTGTGGGCACATCTTATTCTCAAAATCGATCTTGATTTAAAACAACTATATTTTTATAAATAGTTTGCCTTTTGCTATATTTTTATAAATAGTTTAAGAAATTACAATATAAAAAAAAATGCATGTTTATTTTAGTCTTTGCATTATTTTTGTACATTATTTAATAAAGATTGATAACATAGGCAAGTTTTTCTTTTACACCCATTTAAGTTTCATAATGAGCTTACATAGATTCATATTAAATAATTAATTAAAAGAATTAATAGCAACAACTAAAATAAATACTTTTTATGAAAAGCTTAAAAAAAAATATATATATATATTCTAAGTGAATTTAATTTCAACATAGTTTAATAGATTAGAACATACTTTTCAATTAAAAGTTTAAAAAGAAAAAAGAAAAAAGAAAAAAAAAAGTAAATGATAAAACTAAAATTAGACTAAACATACATATATTTACCCTAGTTTTTATTACATTATTGAAATAATTGATTTAAAATTGGGACTTCAAAATTGTGGTAATGGAATTGATAGCAAAAAAAAAGGTGGTTTGAATTGGTGTGGACGGTTATGTATGGATTGGAAGAACCGACCTATATATCTTACTATAAAATGTATGAAGAGATGAATAGGGATTTTGTGCTATAATTTAAAAAAGATGGGGTGGTTGCTTTCAAACCCAAATCTTTGCTCCTTTTCAAACACACAATAATACAATATTGTTTATGTTTGCCCTAAAATTCCACATGCTTTAATATTTTCCTATGACTGGATAACCAAATGGGGAGCTCGTTTTCATCCTAAAATAAGATTTGGTCTCCCTCACACCCTCATCTACTTTTTTTTTTAATATTTTTTTTTAATATTTTTTTTTAATATTCGTGAGTGCTCGGGTTAGCTTACCGCACACATCGCCTGACTCTGCAACATTTAAAAAATTAATTATCAGGTAGGTGACCACCAAGAATTGAACTAATTGACCCAGTCCCATTAGGGGTGTAAACGATTTGATTTGATTGTTGAACCAAAATCAAACCGCCAAAGAATGCGAATATTAATTACGCAAGTCGCTGGAGTAGGGTAGTTCAATGAGTTGGCTAAAGTCAGGGTAGTTCAATTTAGTGGGTATGTAGCGTTTTGCATAGCTCAAACCCCAAGACTTTGTGATTACAAGCAAACTTTAACTCCAGTCGACCACATATGTTGTATGTTTCAATATCGATAGAGTAAACATACATAGTAGCGGTCAGCTCAATTTTTTCATTAGTTCTAAAATGCCAAACTCGTAAACCGACCGAATTATTTGGGTTTCTTAATACTCAAACTGAAACTGTCAAGCCGAATCGAATCGAACCGTAATTGACAACAGTTTCGATCGATTTTCGATTCGGTTCAATTTTTTCAGGTTTCTCTTGAACCTCCTAATTCTCATTCACTTTTTAATTTATTATAATTAGGTTAAAAAATATTTTTGGTCTTCCTTTTTTATCGAAGTTAACAAAATATAAATTATATATATATATAGTTTTTACATTTCTTTGTAACAGAGAGAAAAGGGTAGAAGTTTGTAAACTAAAACTAAGTTGTTCCAGTAACATAAATTTTGTAACAATATTACCCTCAGTTACACTTCTCTAACATTTTATACGGTAATGACTAAATCATTATAAATTTTAAACTTCATAGACTAAGTTTTTACATATTAAAATTTAATAATAAAATATATATTTTTTTAAACTTATTTTATTATTATTTTTTTTTTAACAACATTTTGAAGGGGATACATCATGCCATCGAGCTATGCTCTTGTTGATTTTTTTTTTTTTTTTTAACTTAATTAAATCGTTACTTCAAGAAAAGTACGTGGATAAAAAATATTTTTTTCAATCTTATAGTTAAATCACTATTGAACCAAAAAATTTAAATGGATACATTACATTAAATTAGCATAAGAGCCAACAAAGTGACTATTAATGTATTCTTAAAAGGAATGTGTTAAATTCTTGGTAGTTATTTACTTAAAAATTAATTCCTTACGAATTTTCTTGACAGTCAAATATTGTAGAGTCAGACGATCTATCCCGATTAGTCGAAGTACGCATAAGCTGGTCCAGACACTCACGGATATAAACAAAAAATAAATAAAAAATTGAAGACATTATTTTTTCAATTTTGTTAGTACAACAAATACGAGGATGGATATTGAAACTCTGATTTCATGAGAAGTAGTACATATTAATTACCGTTGAGTTATGATCATTTTGACACATGACTTCTCATTCAGCACTAAGTTAAATCATCAATCAACTTAAAAGTCTAAGTTGATACATTATGGTATAATTAATTCTTCCTTTATATTATTTAACACAAAATGCTTTTTCTGAATGTGTGAAAACAAAATTCAACAACAAAAACTTTTCTTTGAAATTGCTTGTCTCTCTCAGTCTCTCCACTTTTGAAAATTCTTCCCCAAGTTAATTCCCTTTGTCCAATTTCATTCAATCTCACCTTCTGATCCCATAGAAAGAAAAAAAAAAAGTCAATTCCTACTTCCCATTAAATCCCATTTGAAAAGGTTGGACTCTAAATTAATTAATTATATCATATATTTATTTAATTTGCATGTTTGATTTTACGTTGAAATCAGCCCACTATCTTTATTTGGCAAATTTTCCCACCAACTCCATTAATTATATAATTGTTCTTTAACTAAAAGAAAAAAAGAACCTTCCATTTGCTGCCTATGTTGATTTTGTTGATGTAAGGTGAACAAATGCAGCCTAAAGGTTGTCTCTTTGTCTGCCATTTTCATTAACTTAGAGCTGCTTTTCAAAAACGCATTCATTTATCCTTTATCAAAAAGATAAAAATCCAGCATCTAAAAGATTCACTCGCAATATAACATACATAGATTACTCACAATTTATTTTGAGATGAAATTTCATGATGTATAATATGGTATCGTAAAAATGTACTAAAATGATGAAGGGACCATTGCTAATTAATTTCAAAGTATTTTTAAGTTTTAACTTCAAAGTATTTTTAAGTTTTAACTTCAATAATATTTATTATTCACGACTATCGACTAGCATCTCAAACAACCACTTCATCTCCACAATGAATTTAATGTTTCCCTCATTTTTCTTTTAAATTTAAACCAAAAATACACATCAATTGAATAATTTAAAAATATTTTCTCAAACCTACATGTTCATCCCTTGATAAATCATTCTCATTGAACCATTACAAAGATGATCCATCTATAGCATATTCTTAGAACACTGTATGTTACAACATTACTGAGATAAATAGAGTTAGCCATTTTTTGAGTTTTTTTTCTTTTTTCTTTTACAACATGTTGAATGGAGGATTGAACCTAATACCTCATGATTACTAGACGATACATCAGGTCGTTCAGCTATGTTCTTGTTGGCAATATATAAATTAGTAAGCTATTATATAAATTTGTGTACACCAATACTTTCTTTCTTTACTTATAGATTTTTCTTAATACAACTTTTATTGTACGTTCTTGTTGGTATGATATTATTCAGTACTTAATTATGATTTTCTTCACTTCTGAGTTTTGTAATAAGATTTGAGTTTGTGTTTATATATATATATATCACATTAACAATTAATTTTTTTCTCAATTTTTTTTATTTTTTTTAAAATCTATTTTTGTTGTTTGAAAGTTGGCGAAATATTTGAAAATCGTGGGTTGAATTCAATTTTTAGTATATACTGATTTAATTATTATTATTATTTTTTTTAAAAAAATCTTATTAAACCGACCTAAATTCTTTAGTTAAACTGTTTAAAAAGAAAAAAATCCTTTTTTTTAGAAGAAGAAAAAGAAACAATTAACTGTGGGTTTTGATGGATGTTTTATTGTGTTTGAATTAGTTTTAAGTAATGATCAATTTCAGCATATTAGTGGAAACCACAAAACTTTAATTTGTAATTAGTGTCTTAGTTCATTGAACTCATCTTATAATTAATAATATAATTAATGTTCTCCATATAAAACATATTGGTCAATTTGCATTTATCACCATATAAATAATTAAATATTATTTCCATTTGGTGTAATCTGGCTAGGTGCATGCATATCTCCAATATTTTGTTGTTAACTCGGTTTTTTTACTAGGTTTCTAAAAGAAAAAAAAAAAAAAAAAACAGTATTTCTAAAATGAAATAGATTTTTTACCAATGTTAAAAGTCCCTTAAAAAAATGTTTTTGCAAAAACAAATACGTTTCTTCTTTCCATAATGTTTTAAAATTGCAGTTAAATAATCATAAAAGTTTTGAAAAGTTTCCTTAATTAATAAAGATAATATATATATATATATATATATATATATATATTTTGTAATGATAAGATACTTATCTCTTTTCAATCCACCATCAAATATATATGGTATTTAAAAAACAAAACTTAAAAGTGTGTACGTATATATATTTATTCTATAGTCAAATCGAACATAATTCAATTAACATAAGATCGTGTCTTTGACTAAGAAATCATGAGTTCAATCTCCACATTAATTAAATATATTTACAAAAGAAAAAAAATTGTTCTATAAAATAAAAAAGAATGTTCGATATTATGACTTTGAAACAAGAAAATAATTCTAACTTTTAATCTAAATAGTTTGTCAATCTAAACATAGTTTAGTAGAGAAAGATATCAATTATTATTTCAAAGATTAATAATTTGATCCATACTCCACTCAAAAAAAAAAAAAAAAAAAAAAAAACTGAAAAGCCTACGTAAAAAATAATTGAACAAAAAAAAGTTTATATCCTTTTAACACTTGAAAAAATTATTGCTACTATTACAACATGTTTTTGCCACATATTCCATATTTTAGAACTGCAATTTTAATCATATTTGATATTTATGAAATTAACATTTTTTTTTTTTTGCAACGGTATTTTAATTAATGCGAGAATTGAACCTATGACCTCTTAGTCAAGGACACAACTTTATGTCAATTGAACTTCGACAAGAATTAATATACTTTAACAAATCAAGGATCTATTATTGCTATACGTTGATTTTTTTTAGAATATAATTTTAACAGATTATATCTTGAAAGTTAATTAAATATTTTCACATTTTTTTCCTTTTAGAGTTTTTAGTTTGTTCGGGTATTACGAATTTACAAGGATATCATATATCTTTCTTTTTTTAGTTCAACAATATACGAAGCGAGAATTTAAATCTCTGACGAAGGAAACTATGCTCATATCATATCCGCTCATGAACGATTTTATGATTTATGAAGCTTTCGTCATTTGTCAATCTGCCCCACTTGCCTAGTTTGCTTATATCTTCGGGAAATGCGAATGAACCTGAAAAATGTAGCCCTATTAGCCCATTGGTCCGTATGAAGTTAAGGGCCCATAACCTTTACATATGGGCTAGGGCTAGCCTGGTTTCGCCCTCTCATATACGATTGAAGGCCCAAAACTTCCACATCTGGGCCAGGCTAACATAGACCTTTTCCCCATTAAATTTTATCTTCTAAATATCCTCTTATTAAAAAAAATAAAAATAATAATAATATCCTTCTAAATACTTTTGTATGTCATATTTTTTTAAATAGAATTTTTTGATGAAGAAGAGTATGAAAAATCTTGTTTCCAGAAGGTTTCACATATCAGCTATATACTCTCATGTTCTGTACCAAACATGTGAGGTATGACTATTTCTTTTTTATAATTATATTTTCTAAGATAAATTAGGAAGTAAAAATTATCATACACTAACCAAAAAAAAACATTCTAAAATTGGGTACAGTTGAAAAAAAATAAAAATAAAACAAAGTTTTCAAAAGGGTTGCAATCCACAATTTCGGTTTTAAAAAATTAGAGTGGATAAGAATAACAAATCAATTAGTTTTCATAACTTCTTTGGTACTAAAAAAATCAATTCAAATATAACTAATTGGATAAGACATTAATTATCATACTAATTTTTATTTTATTTTTTGCAACGAAATTATTATACTAAAAAATTAATAGTTCGAATCCGTGCAATTGTTGAACTAGAAATAATAATAATAACAAATATATTTTTTTTAAAAAAATAAATGTCAAATATATAGTTACATAGTTACATGTGATCCTTTTAAATTCAAGAGGTTAGGCTGTCGCGTGTCAGCCAAAATTTAATTAGGGCTGGTAACATAACTACCCTACCCTATTCCTATTGTCTAATAATTAAAATAGTAATGAAATTGTTGACTTTAACAATTATATTTATGTTGATGGTTTCAACTTCAAGATAGCTAATCAAAATCAACTGTGTTAAGTTTTGGAACTAAAATAAAAAAAAAAACATTGGTTAAATTTTAAATTTTATAAATTAGATTGATGTAGCTTTATACGATAAACACTATACATTATTATAGCTAAACGGTAATTGACATGACATCTTTCGACATATTTAATATAAGGTTTAATATTTTTTAAAAAAATAAAAAAATAATATAAAATTAAAAAATTTAGAATCAAATAATTAAAAATATAGTATTTTTTTAAAAATTCTTTTTGCAGATATGACAATTTCATCACTGATAGTATGGTCTATGTGATAGTAATCTATCACCTGCGGTATTTAATTAATAATAGTAACGAGCACAATCTTATACCAATTGAGCTATATTCGATTTGGCGAAAAAACCATGAATTCTTGAATAATGTTGTACTCTTAACTAAGTCAATTGATTGTGGCCTAACTAAAAAGTAAATAATCAGGGGCGAATCTAGACATTGATGTTTGGGGGAGCAAAAAAATTAGAATATATAAATATTAAAAAAAGATCGCAAAAAATCCAGAGGTTCGAATTCACACTCTCAAGTTATGTTGACATTAAAAAAAAGTTATCAGTGATAAACATATATGAGTGTATCAAAGACTTACGGACTAAGTTTAAATAAACTTAATACCATCATATAATTTTGTTCATCTCTATATTTAAAAATAAAAAATAAATAAATAAAAAATTGATTGAGTCCCTAAACTCTAAAAACTCTTTAATGCGTCTCTATACTTCCAATTTTGTTTCTAATGAATTTCTTGATTTTAAAAAATGTCAAATAAATACAATGATATATTAGACTTAAACTTGAAAATTTGAGGACCAATTAAATACAAAATTGAAAGTTCTCTTTTTGAAATTTGTGGTTTATTAAACACAAAATTAAAAGTTCAAATATTTATTAGACATTTTTAAAAAAAATTATTAAAAAAAAACACAATATAACATGAATTTATTTCCTAAATTTATAAAAGTGAGGTTAATATAGTCTAAATTACTTTTGAAAATGTTAATAAATAAACTAATACTAAGAATTAATAGATTTTTTTAAAGTAGAAAAAATATTAAATTTAGATATTTGCAACTCTGAAGTAGAGATACTACAATGACATTCCAATTAATTTTTTTTTTTTTTTTTTATAGAAGTAAACAAAAAAAAAAAAAATAATTATTTTTAAGAATGAAATTTATATATTTTTAAATATATATAAACAAAATATTAAAAGAGAACAATTTTTTTCAAAAAAAAAATATAATGGAAAGAAATAAATAAATTATTGTTATGGTTGAGTTTCGAACTCAGGCACAACAAAATATAAACTATTCACAATGACCACGGCAGCAGAATAAAATTTTGTTAATTTAGAAGGGGCCAAAATGTATTTAATAACAACAGTATATATTTAAGGCATTATTTTTACCTACGAGTATAAGAAAATAAAAAATTTTGAGGAAGTCGGCCCCCTCTAGTCTCTTCGGAAGTCCGTCCCTGTAAATAATGTTATATTCTTAACTAAAAGTCATGGGTTGAGTTCTCTCTAGTTTCTTCGGAAGTCCGTTCCGGTAAATAATGTTATATTCTTAACTAAAAATCATGGGTTGAGTTCGAGTTCAGCTTGATTAAAATACTTGAAAAAAAAAATAGGTTGCGATAAATTAGACATAGATTTACATATGTCCATTAGTACTAAAAATAAAAAGTTAGAAAGGCGAACTAAAAAAATAAATAAAAAAAAGGCAGAAAGGCGAAAGTCCTTTCTTTGTGGGTCGAGTCGACAGCTGGAAGCTTTGGTACTTTTTTTTAATTTGTTTTTATTATTATTATTTTATATTTGTGCCTTCGGCCTTTTTGGTTGTGCTCACTCTCATTTTCTCTCCTTTCTATTTACAGATGTTACTTCAACTCCATTTTACTCTGCAACTGTGAAAAATCAAGAGGTTGAGGTTGAGGGGGAGAGACTGTTCTTCCATTGTTGCAGCATTCGAATCTCTCCTCTTTCACCTCCTCGGATTCAATTGCAGCAATGGCCGCTGAGGACGATTCTGCTGCTGCAACTCGTTGGTCGTTCCAGGCACTGGTTACTTCTCTCTTCAACTCTTTTTCTTTTCTTCCTTATGAGGAAAATCTCAGAAATCAGTGAATATTGTAGGAATCTGAGGTTATATGAGCTGTATTTTGCTTAATTTTTAATTCAGCCTCGGTCTTGGACCGGTCCTGTGTGCTGGTGAACGAGGAATAGTCAATGTTGTTCTACTTTCCCTAGTTTTCTCATCTGTTTTAATTCAACTTTTGATCAATTGCTGATCGGTTTGTGTTAGGCATGTGGTGTAATTGCTGCAATGTATTTTTCTTCCTTCTTCTTGGATTTTGACCAACGCTGTTTAATTTTTTTAATATTCAATGTTTTCCTGCCTGCTTGTTATCTGTTTCTAGGATTTCAAGAGGTTCTATGATTCCACATTTGGGAGAAAGAAGGAATCGAAGTCCCGGAATGGTGAGGCTTCTTCTTCTGCTGCGGCTTTGAAAGACACAGCGGCAAATGGAACTACGCATGGGCCTGAATTGGCCATCTACGAGCAGTTCCGATTGCAGGTAATACATTTTACTTTTCAGTTGTGACAATAGTTGACTGATGACTCCATGAATGATGAAATTGTCCTTGTTAATTGTTTTGTTGCAGAGTAGCTCAAGATCGGCACCTGGTGCTGTCTCCACCCAGAATACGGTGACTATGTAAGTTGTCTCTATCAATTGATGTTAGCAATTATATGCGTCTTTTAACTACGGAAAACACATTAGTTTGTTTGGACCTGGCAGTAGACATGATAGACCGAAATCAAGTTGACTCTCAGGCTTTGATACTGTTGCTTGGCATAGTCTTAGCAAAGAAAAGTATAGAGCATGTTTTTTCGTCAAGATGATAGTGATACAAAAGAAGTTTGTTAATGGATTAATGCACAAAATGATAGGTTTTATTACTTTCTCTTTAAACTTAGTGCTTTTACCTGAAATCTGGAAGAAAAGGAAACATCTGCCTGATTGTATGCCATGCTCTCAAGGAAAGTGAATGAATTTGAGGGTCTGAAAAGATACTCATTCTTGGGTGATATTAGACGTTAGTTATGCAAGTGATTTTTGATGGAAGAGTTTCTGCTTCCCCGTATGCTTTTCAACTTAATTATCAGCAGAAACTGGTTGAAGCCTCTAGTTAGTACACAAATTTATGACAAAACTGTAACCGTTTGGAAACAAATTTCATCATCTGTACTCTGCAGGACAAAGTTGTATGTAATTTGCAATATTCAGCAGAACTGCTGAGTATGAGGTTAACAATATTCAGTTGCACTGTAATGTGAAAGAGAAACAATGAAGAAAATCCATGAGGCATATAAAATATATCATACTTAGTGTCTCTTCATGGTTCCTCTGTTCCTTCGGAAATACTTAGAAGCAATCAACTACACAACAGTGCAACAGAATGTTAACTGCTCATGGCATCAATCTCTACTCTTGTTTAAGTGAATGTTCATTCACCAAAATTATACCAGAATAGTAAATTTGAATTGAAACGTGTTTTTGTTTTAAGGATTAATGATTTCCTGTGATTAAGTAGCGTACCTAATTATAATTATCATTATTATTTTTCACCTTGTCAGACAGAAGCCTTTGCTTCCTCCATTGGAATCTGTAGAAATGCGCAACTTAGCTGAAAGCATTTCTAGGTAACTGACAAAGTGGTATACATCAACTGAGGTTATCTTTAATGATTCAAAACATATGGATCTCTTAGCAAATACATTATCATTTTATCAACAATTTTTTCAGGCATCCTTACTGTCCTACACTGCCTTATTCAGGGATATAATACGTGGAAATCCAGATATTAAGTGGGAAAGCATCAAAGGCTTAGAACATGCCAAACACTTACTTAAGGAAGCAGTGGTCATGCCCATAAAATACCCCAAGTGAGTTCTTTTCATTAGTGTATTATGAACCATTTGATCATAGCTTAGTGGTTAAGGTATCTACTCCTTCGCTTGAGGTTGGAGGTTTAAATCTCCATCCTCACATTGTTGTACTATAAAAATAACTTATATGTTTCAATTCAAAAGGTAGCAAACTAAACTAAAATCAGTGTTTTCGAGGCGCAAGGCGCACTCTAAGGCGACAAGTCTCCTAATTGCCTTAAGGCGAGAGGCGACAAAAAGGCGTAGCCTGAGTGAAGCAAGGCGCACCTAATAAAATACTAAATAAATATTATTTATAACTATTTTATAGATAAAAAATAATAAACAGTTAATTCTAAAAACATGAAGTATGAACAATATTTAATATTCAAATGAAATTAGAAAGAAAAAAAAGATAAAGATATTCCGAAAAAAAAAAACTGTAATATGGTAGAGAATTAGTTCTACAGACCTATGAAAAAACTAAACAAAAAAGCTTCATAAATAATGCTATCTGTAACTCATGAAAATAAAATACGGCTGGAAATAAATTTAGAAAAGAAAGTTTGACATCTGTCATGATGGCATGCAGCATTAATGCACTGACTTTTCTTCTTCCTTATTATCTCTTCTAATTCGTTCTTTTCTTCTTTTTATTCATCTCTTCATCTTCTTCTTAATTTTTTTTCATTTGTCATCTCTTCATCTTCTTCTTCGTAAAGATTCCGACTCTTCATACTCTCACCTTCATATTATTAACTCTCCCAATTTAGCATTCATTAAAAAAAAAAAAAAAAAAAAACGATCAGGCGCGCGCCTCCTTCACATGCGAAGGCGACACCAGGCGACGCCAGGCGCGGCTGGGCGCACGCCCGATTGAAGTTAGTCGCCTTCGCCATGTGCAGGGCGCAATACCCTCAAAACGCTTCGCCTGAGGTCGCCTCTCGCCTTAGGCGAGCGCCTCAACAACACTGACTAAAATACATTAGACTAAAATAAATTTAATCAGATTAAATTTATATATTAAAAATAATGAGGTTAATAGATTCATAGTAAATTAGTATATCAATTTATTCACATTAAAATTATCATAGTTAAATTAAATATTGACTTAAAGTTTGGTATAGAAGTATATAAATTAATTAATTTAATTGATAAATAAAATAAAACATTTAACATATAATGGTAATTATGTTTAAAAGGTACTATAGTATGACAAGGGTATTATTGAAAAAACTTCCTGCAGAAATCTTGTAAAACGAGCATTTGTTACCCTTGCAAGATTTTGCAGGAAAACAAGTAAGCCATCCAAGAATGTTAAAAATACCGGTTCCCAAGCATCCTAGGATGCCGAGCATCTACATTCCATGCAAACAAACAGCTCCTAGATGAAAACTCAAGCCTACTACCACCTAAATGAAAAAATTTGCATGCTAATATTGTCTGGCAAACTGTTTCTACTTCTGTTCAAAATTTATCCCATGACCTTATAATGATAGATTTAGCTGTTGTGAGGATAATATGAAATTGAGCTTTTCAATTTACTACTCTATTGATGGTTGACATAAATTTCTTGGTTGAGTTGTGAGGTTGAACCAAAATAATATATATACTTGTATGGAATTTCTGAATTCAAGTTTATATTGCAACCTTTTGAAACTTTATTTTTCTGTATTTCATTTATATTAGAATCTTCTTGTGAACCATTATTGAACTCACATATCTCCTTTATAGTTATTTTCGGGGTCTCTTATCTCCATGGAAAGGGATCCTCCTCTTTGGCCCTCCTGGAACGGGAAAGGTATGTAGGTTTTAGCTGAAATCTTTATTATTCTTTTCAAAAAGGCCTCTCTGTTCCTTTATAATTTCCCTTAAAACTCAAATAAACTCTTCATAAAGTTATTGCTTAGAGGAAATCCATGTTTCTGTAAATCATTATTTATTACAAGCTTTGCGAACTTATTGTATAAATTCATTTTTCTGGCATTGTGCAATGATAGCTTACGCAGCCTTCCTCTTAATGCCTAGAATTTTTTTGGATATTTCTTGTAAAGGCACTTGTGCACCCGACGAAATTTGAGAGAAAAAAGTGTATTCCATAATTTTTGTCACTTTTTAGATTTTTATTTTTGGTCTCCTTCACATTTTGAAGTTTTCTTATATTAGTAATTTTGAACTGTATTGAAGGTCTTGTGGTCTAATTTTGCCTTATTTAGATAAACTTTCCCGTTAATTTTTCAGACCATGCTTGCAAAAGCTGTTGCAACAGAGTGCAAGACAACATTTTTCAATATTTCAGCATCATCTGTGGTGAGCAAGTGGCGAGGTATGAGTACATCCTTTTCTTCATAAAGAATACTTGTTTATGTTCTATTCCTTCTCAATTTGTAAAGTCAACATATGAACTTGTAACGTACATGATCTGTTTCTTTGTGAATATATGTTCTTTGGATCAAGTAAACAAAATGTCCTTTTACGTGTTTAAACTATCACACACTATTCTTAATAGTCTTGGGAAACAAAGATCAACTATTGTATTGGTCACAAAGATTTTTTTTTAAACTATAGGTGTATAATATTGAAACTCTAATCCGTTAGGTCTTATTTTGCTTGATTGGAGGCCCTTTTGTAGCTTGCCTCCTTTTTTTGTGGGCTCTCTTTTTGTATGTCCTTGTATTCTTTCATTTTTTCTCAATGAAGACTCGGTTATTCATCAAAATATATATATTGAATCTCTAATGCTGTAAAACTATAGTCCTAATTTCTTTTTTTCAATTAACTTTTTTAGAAGATTTAAAAAAAAAAAAAAAAAACTTCTAAAAAAGTTAATTTAAAAAAAGAAATTAGGACTATAGTTTTACAGCATTAGATTAGATTTACAGTTATGGTACACAGTTAATCTTTGCCCAAAAATTGGATTCCTTCCTGAAATGAGGATCATCTGTCTGCTTACTTTCATGTACTTTGACTATTGTGCATAACCTGTTCAATATTGTGTCAGCTTTAAACTAACGTTGATCTCATATATTAAATTAAAGTCTGTCTTAGTTAATCATCAATTTAACACTATTTTCCATACTTTATTAGAACTCATATTACACAAAAACCACACAAGGCATTTGATGCGTAGGTGACTAAATTCAGCCCTCAAATATTTGGACAAATATTACCAATAAGTTAAATTGAGAAGAAGTCGCATAGGATATGGTTTTCCACTTGTGAGATATTGATCAATATGGCAAAAGACTCTGGGGTTTAACTGGGAGAATTTGATAACAAAACTGCGTGAGGGGCCACGGGCCATCTATCCAAAGATGTTATGTCATGTGATGCTTAGGTGACTAAATTTAGATCAATTTTTTTTAGAGAAGGCCTACTTTAAAGTTCATATTATTTCAAGAATATGATTTTTTACTTTTGGGTTTTGAATAAAAGTAAGAGATTATAGGTCAGCGAATATTAAATGGTAAAACTAAAATCTCATTAATTGTCCTGCATCATTTATTTTAGGAGTGGTGTCATTTCATTTTATCCATCGGCTATTAATTTCTTAACTTGAGCTGATGATGTACTCAAAAAAAAAAAAACTTGAGCTGATGATCTTCTTTCTTAATCACTTGCTTTGTCTCTTAAATTTTCTCTGCTTCAATTTCTTTAATAGGTGACTCGGAGAAATCCATCAAGGTCTTATTTGAGCTTGCTAGGCATCATGCGCCATCTACTATATTTCTTGATGAAATTGATGCAATTATTAGTCATCGTGGTGAAGGACGTAGTGAACATGAAGCTAGTAGGCGTTTGAAAACAGAGTTGCTCATCCAGGTTCTATCTTTGTTCCATAGAATAATTTCATGCACAATTCTTCTATATGATATCCCCCTTCATAATACTTCGTTCAAAGAGAGTTCACTTGCTGTTTGTTATTTTTTAAAATAATTTTACTTCAATTATCACATGTCAACTCTGGTAGCTACCATTTTTATGACATTGTTAAGCCAACTGTATTGGAATTCTCTTGCATCTTATACCATCATTTCCAAATGCATACCAAGATTCCAGCCCTCTTATCGAAGATATCATGTAGTTGACCTGTTAAGAAACCACGCTAGAATTATTATTATTTTTTTTAATCTAATTGTGGCCTATCCAAATATTGATTGCTGGATTAGATTGCAGATGGATGGGTTGATGCAGACAGATGAACTTGTCTTTGTTTTGGCGGCGACGAATCTCCCCTGGGAACTGGATGCAGCCATGCTCCGTCGTTTAGAAAAGAGAGTATCCTCTCATTAGTATAGTTTTTGTTTTGATAGAATAATTTGAACGGTGGTAAATAGTTTAGTCTTTTAACGATGATACATTTGATTGCCAACCGCTTCTTGAGTCACAGCCCCAAAAAGTCATTAATTTTGCTCACTGCCAACAGTATCGCATTCCTTAAAATTTAAGTCATTTTATGGTTACTCTTCCATCAGAAAATCTTTTTCCACCACAATTTTTTGCTTTCCAAACTCAAAAATTGCTTAATATGTTTGTATGAATAGAACCATAAATCATATTGCCTCATTTGATGCATGCTTCAACATTCTATAACTTGGGAAAAGGGAGTTTGAATTGAAAAAAAAAATCAGTAACTTGTATGAAAGAAATTTGATTTAGAAACTGCTCTACAATTCCAATTCACAATAAGTTTCAGTTTTTTCTGGTTTGAAGCTTTCATCTGCATGATAAGCTGATGACATGTTTGAGAGTACTTTTAAAATGGTTAAAATCTCTTTTTCCTAGTTCAAAATCACTTTTTTTTTTTTTTTTTTTTTTTTTTTTTTTTTATTTATTATTTTTTTAGTATGGTTCAAAATCACTCCAAAACATGCATTTTTTTTGAATTTATGCTTTTAAACGCAATTTATATACCATCAAAATTGATTTTGAATTATTAAATGCATGGTGTGGGATGATTTTGAACATGACAAAAATGATTTTAACCATTTCAAAATCACTCCCAAACATATCTTTAGAAGAGGAGTTTCAACCACATTTGAGTTATTATATCAATAAGTGATTCTCCTTTGATCATGGTAAAAAAGATACTTGTTCCTCTGCCAGAACCAGAAGCTAGAAGAGCTATGTTTGAAGAACTTCTTCCTCCTCAGCCTGGAGACGAGGAACTTCCTTATGATATATTGATGGAAAGAACAGAAGGCTTTTCAGGTTCTGATATCAGATTAGTGTGCAAAGAGGCTGCTATGCAGCCACTACGCCGCTTAATGACTCAACTTGAGGAACGGCAAAAAGAGTTGCCCGAAGAACAACGGGGAGCAGTGCCTGAAGAAGGTATGGAACTTTTTAAACGCATCGTTTTGCTGTTAATATTTTTTTTAAACGCATCTTGCAACCAAATGTTTTAGGGTCAGGCGGTTGTCCGATGAGATTAGTCGAGGTGCGCGTAAGCTGGCCCGGACAATCATAGATATCAAAAAAAAAAAAAAAAAAAATCTTAGCAATTCCGTTCTATAGACTTTCTATAGTAACCTTGATATTCTCCATGAATCTATGGGGAAGCCTTCCATGTCTTGAACTGTAATCTAGAAATTAAAAATCCAATGAAATACATTTAAGAATTGTGGTCTTGAACATATCATTTGGGGTGATCAGTTTTCCTCTTTTCTGTACCATCCTGCAAACGGATCTTACATAATAACTCTTTATGACTGCAGAGCTGCCCAAGGTTGGACCAATTACAGCCTCCGACATAGAGATTGCCTTACGAAACACACGGCCATCAGCTCATTTGGATGCTCCCCGCTACGAAAAATTCAATGCCGATTACGGCAGTCAATTACGGCATTGAAGACACACAAGTGCCCTACTTATCCCTCTCAACCTTCTTGTTTGTGTATGCTAGTTTGATTTGTTGTACTGGAAGAAAAAAAAAACATTAAACCATGCTTCACATGACAATCTATAACTTACTATTACCACAGAAGATTAAATGTGCCAACAATATTTGGCTGGGAAATGCTGTGCTTATTTGAATATCTCGTCAGCGTTATTAGACTGTTATTAGATTATTAGAGATATGATAACAAATCTACCCAGATTATTGAGTCTGGCAGGCCTGTGCTTAGTAATAGTAGATGTGGGATTTATCATGAACTATCTTTTTAATTTTATTGGTGAAATTGTTGTTGATATCTGATAGATGTATTCTTCTTCCTTTTTACTTTTGTGTCAAATCTATATGCAGAACAGATGTGACAAGAAACTATTGTGGATAGATATGAGAATTGACAGACACATATTGTTGATAGATAAAAGGGTTGCATGATGAGCAAGTAGCATTATCATGATTCATGAACATGTCTTACTAATAAGATAGAAAGATGAGGATTGTGATGACAAATTTAAGTTTCTTTCAAGTACAAAGAAGTTATCCATTTTCTGTCATCTTCATGCTGTTGCGGCTGTGACTATGAGGTCCCTAAACTCCCTTAAGGGGGAACTGGGATGTTTCTTGGTTTCCACTTTCCAGGTAAGGAAGAGGAGTTTCTCTATAATTTTTCCCTTGGGCCTTCCAATTATTATTTTATGGTCATTTTATTTCAAAATGAGGGTAAGTTTGAGGTTATTTCTCAGGACTTTTTTTTAAAATAATGTATTTGGTAGTTAAATCGTGTATCATGACCACGATTTATGGAGTAAATCGCATGCCATGGCTACTATTTATAGAGATAAATCATGTACCATGACCATGATTTATGATCATGTCCGGCATTCTCCAAGTACCAGAATCGCCACAAGAAACCCCTAACATTCGGTTTGAGGCTCCGTCGTTCGTTTTGCTTCACATTAACCTTCCCAGGATCATACTCTTCTTTTTTGTACTATCTCATGGCGTTCTACGAAGCTCCCAAATTCCTTGGCATTTGGTGCATAATATAGTTATTTTTAGGGGCGGTTTGGTGCATAATAGGAGAATGAGAATAGGACACTTTGCTTAGTTGGAGTTTTGTAGGCTTGGGAATGAGAATAACCAAATTCCTTGGCATTTGATCATATACCCATGAGCATAAATACCCTCCTAAATGTATGGGTTTTCTCCATTTTTTTTTTTAATTTAAATGTGAAATTGTTTGTTAACAGTGGTAAAATGTAATATGATTTTTGAAATATCATTAAAGTTACATTATATTTATTTTTTAATTCCAAAACAACACAATGTGAGAATGAACTCATTGACTTTAATTATAAGTGAAATAAAATTAGTTATTAACAATTGTATTTTTACTTCTAAAAAAGATTTAAAAGTTCTATTAAAAAAATTTGACTAAAAAATATATTTAAAAAATATTATTCTTGCAAATTGGGTAAAGATTTCATAAGAGGAGTACTGTTAAACACTATAAATTAAACTTAAATTTAAAAATTGTAAAAGTAAACAACAATACCTATTAGGATTAGGTAACAAAGCTTCCTTTTGTGAAAGATAATGTCACTTTAACCTCATCTAATTATGCCGATTACAGGCATAATTAAAGAAGAAAGCAAGGTCTAATCATGGTTTATGTTGCTGAAGGAAGCATCATCATATTGGGAAATCCAATAATACTTAATAGTCAATATTATTTTATAATACATAAAATAATAATTACAAATCCCATTATATGAAGTTATTTTTTATCCCCTATTTTATTATTATTATTTTTTTTTAGTTCAACTAAGTGGAGGATTCCAACCTCTGGTTGAGGGCATCTTGTATCAATTGAGTTATGCTCGATTTAACTTTGTATCTCCTCATTTCTTACCATTAATCATAGTTTTTTTTTTTTTTTTTTTTTTTTTTTTTTTTTTTTTTTTTTTTTTTGTAAATATGAATATTAACATGTCTCGTAAACAAATATTAATATCAAATAAGGAATAAATGATATTACAAGATTTTGTTTTTGTGTCAATTGAGTTATGCTCGATTTAACTTTGTATCTCTTCATTTCTTACCATTAACAATAGTTTGTTTTTTTTTAAACAATTATTTTTGTAAATATGAATATTAACATGAGATCTCGTACACAAATATTAATATCAAATAAAGAAGGAATGGTATTACAAATTTTTTTTTTTGCAAAGATATTTAATTAATGCGAGGATTGAACTAATGACCTTATAGTCATGAACACAACCTTATGGAGCTATCCTCGGTTTGACGATATTACAAGATTTTGAACTTAAAAACTCTAATTCTAACACCATATTAATTAATTCAATCAACCACAATTTTTTTTTTGTGTGAAAAGAATCAACCGTATAAATTAAAATTGATATATCAAAGTAATTTCAATTTTAATATATTTTCGGCATATTACTGAAAAACACCCATATAATATATATATTTTTTTCCAACTTAGAGATAATTTTTTAAAAAGTATAATATTTTTCCTTGTCATCATGAAATGACTTATTCCTCCTTTAGTTAGTTTGAGTTAGTCTAATATTTGTCGGTCTATCTATTATATATTTATACATTATGGAGGCAAACCCTCCCACCAAAAATAAAAAGGAAAAAAAATAAACAAATCTACCATAAAGATTTGTGGTATATATTCTATGTCACATCTCCTCGTGGAATCATATATTTTGAAACTCACTTTCCTCTCACTAACCCTATTTTTTCTTTCTTTATTATTTTTTTTTTAAATTTTTCTACAATTATTGATTATTTTAATAATTTAAATTTTTAATTATTTATTGCCCAAACAGCGTCATATATACACTCTATTTTAACTATTATAAGGGTCACATAAACATATATATTGATTAATTCAAAACAAAGTAAGAATTATTTTGTTACCTACCCTCTCTTACAAGATTATGTAATAATTCATAATCTTTCCTTTCCTTTTTATATTTTTAATGATTCAAAGAATGAAATGGTTCAAAAAAGTCGGAGGAGAAAGTAGGTAGATTCTACGGATATTTGATCCCAAGTCTTCTAAAACAAAAAGTATTGAAGGATTTCAATTCAAAAAAGCAGCTGATAGCTAGGTTATAATGTTATAATAGTATATACAACATTTTGCAATACATTCTTTAACACTTTCACTCTTCAAAGACTCGTAAACTAGCAAAAAAATCCAACAAATTAGACTATTATATGGAACAAGGAAAAATTGATGATATTAGAAAAATTTGAACACATAACTCAAAATCTACTCTACTCTTATATTATATTAATCAACTCACGAAATTCATAAGTCTAAGCTATATGTCATGACATATCTGTTGAAGTGAGCATAACTGTATTAAGAAAAAAGTAAAAAAAAGTTATGTCATATCTATTTAATTTATATATGTTTTAAAAAAAAGTTATGTCATATCTATTTAATTTATATATGTTTTAAAAAAGTGACCGTCACAATATGACTGCTATTAATCGGGATGTTGATACTTAGGCGAAAAGGTTGTATGCAATGGCACTGACTGTATTTGGCACTTACAAAATCTCTCTAGAACGTACAGAGAAGCACATGCTGATTTGTGAACAAAAATGGGGACCTCTATCTGATGCACTAATCCACTAGGATGACTCATTTCACCAAATTTAAAAATCCAACATTAAAAAAAAAGAAAAAAAAAGAAAAAGAAAAAAAAAGCCCAGATTATATTATATGAAAAAACAAGTAATTGAACAAAAATAATTAAAAATGGTTCTTTTTTCTGTGTTTTTTTGGTCCAATCAGTAAATAAAGGAGACGTTTTTATATTTGTAGAGAAGAAGAAAAAATGGCCAAAAATGAAGGCTCTGCTGACGGTTAGGGTTTGCCAAAGGAATAAAGCTTGGCCGACCATTTGTCTGCTCAGGATAATAAAAAGTGACCAAAATTAAAACAAAGTTTTTAACTTTACACTTTAAATGTTTTATTTTATTTATTTATTATTTTCCTTTTCTCATTGATGCCTTATAGTCTACACATTTCTATCTCCAAAATATATTTAAGGGTATGGAACAAATGGGTGTGAACAATTTTATAGAGAAAATTAATAAAAATTTAATCGACATTTTGATGATTATTAGAGGACAACCACATTTTTACGGTGAAAAAAGTGAAAATAAAACATAAAACTAAAATTAAAAAAAAAAAAGAAAAAAAAAAAGTGACTTTTTAATTTAATAAACGAACAGTTGTTGCATGTGGATTCCACGTCCCACAGATGAGAGAGGACATTTTCTTTTTCTTATCTTTCCATATTATTTATTCTTTCTTTACGACAAAAAGATGTGAGCAAAACAAGGTTGTAATATTACTAATTAATTTGTTGTCCAAAAAATATTAGTAATTAATTTGTGCAATTAGGCATAACTAATATAGAATTGGAGACAATTTGAATAATAATATAACATTAAACGAATGGCATGGAATTACATTACAAAGCCTTTTTTGGGTTTACGTACATGAGAGAGATAGAGAGAGCTATACAGAAGAATCAAATTAAGGCCATTTTTAGTGAATTTTACAGCAAATCAACACTAAGAAAACTAAATTAAAGTTAATCAAATGGTTGATGGGCTTTAATTTGCTTGAATAATTATCAAAGGGTTTTCACCACACCCATTTCTTCTAAAATAGTCTTCTCTTCACAATAATCTGGAAGCTGATCACCAAATACACAAACATCCAATACACTAAGCTTTTATATTCCATTGCTGTTGTCTGTTCAAAAAAACAAACAAACAATAAAGTTAGAAATTTTCCAAATCACCATTACAAAAAGAGAAAGTGTTGTTCTTTGCTTTTTTTAACCTATCATTAGACCAAAATGAAAACAATATGATGTCGTTGATCGGCTAGAATATAAGTAAAAGACCCGGTCTTTTGAGTGAAACCAAAAACAAAACCATGCAGACATAATTCTATCGTCCGTATTAAAAACGTTTACCTTTGTGGCTGAAGAAGATAGAGAAATTGATGCTGAGGAAGTCGAAGAAGAACTCAACAAAGCAGAAAGGCCGACATTATAAGCCATAGTTCCATCAGGTTGATAAAGACCATAATTTCTTTCAGAGGTTGGTCCAGGCTTCATGTCTTCATTAAAGAGAGCAAAAAGATAAACTTCAAGTCTCATATTTGGCCTTAAAGGAGTTCCTTCATTAGCCAATTGTCTTCTCAACAAATTCCTATTGTAAATTGCTGCATTTTCAGCTGTTGCTCCAATTTCATCAAAGTCCCCTTTTGAAGGCCACCCTGTCTCTGAAACCCTAACTTCAATCCCATCAAATCCCAATCTTGCCATTGCAAATATCACTGCATCTACTTGAGCATACAACATATTGTCATAATTTAGCTTTGTGGAAGGATCAATCATGTAAGCCATTGGATTTAGAAGTGCATAATCCAATGATATTACATTAGGGTTATCTTTGTATGCAAAATAAGGGTATGCATTTATCCAAAATGGTGCTTTTGTGCTTGATAAGAATTGCAAGAATTGACTAATGTAGGTTGACTCTTGGGATTTGAAGCTACCAGCTGAAGGAGGGAAGGACTCCTCGAGAACAGCTAAGGATGTTGGAGTTGAGACATGGATGTAGGAGCCTAGCCCTAGTTGAGACAAGGCACCGTGAATGCTGATCATTGCCGGGACGAGGTTCGCCATTAGGACGGTGTCGTTTCCGGTGAATATCTCGTTCCCGACCGCGATGCCGGTGATCCTCGCCGCGGGGAAGTAGGGCTTGATGTGGGTGGCAACCCATTGGACTGCTTGTTGAGGGTCCATGAGTTGGGATAGCATCTCATTTTCTATGGTCACAATCAGCTCTGTCTTGGAGTTGGCAAATGTTGCCAATATTTGAGGATTTGTATCGTAGATTCTTACTTTGGAGATCTTGAGAGAAGTTAATAACTCAAGAACTTTATCCGGTGGTGGCAAATTATCACCAACTTGGCCATAATTAATACCTAGAGATTCAACTCCTATCAAAATAAAAACCAAAAACATATGTAAGAACACACAAACAAATGACATAACAAAAAAATTGAAGATTATTGATCTCCATATATACCTGAGAATGTAAGAGAGAATAAAAGAAAAAGATAGATCATGGCAATGAGAGAGAGTTAAGAAAATGTTGGTATATTTTGAAAAGTTTTTGTGGGAATGTTTTGTGTAGAAGATTTGCATTGGGAATGTGGGTTGGATTTGGAGTGTAATAATGGGGTATATATAAATGGAAATTTTGAATAATAATAATAATAATATATATTTTTTTTTTTTTTTTTGAAGAAGTGTTTTGGTTGGAGAGGATTGTGTCTCTCTTTCCAACTCTCCCATCATCAATGGGGCCAATAATAATAATAAAGCCTCTTTCTTCATATACAAGCAATTGAACAAAAGCTTCACTACCAATTCTCACTCCTTACTATTTTAATATACAAAAATAGTGGTGCCAAATCGAATCCAAAAACTTGATCAAATATTAGTGAAAGTTAAGTCTATCATTTACATCATAATTTCATCTTCTTCTATCGATTAAATTTAACTTTTTCACTTAATATTCTTCTGCTTGTGTAAATTGGACATATTAAAATTTATAGTATGATGGAATGACATTATTTGGATGACTATCTAAAAAAAAAAATAAAAAAAAAAATCTTATTCTTGTTTTTGGAAGATACAACAAGGGACAAAATATCTTAAAACCTATAAAGAAAAAGCATAATATATAATTTATATAAATAATATTTGTGGAAATGATTCAATCTCCATATAAAGAAGGAGATTGTGTAATATTTCATTATTTAAATGATAGTGCACCTCATTACTATAGTTGACTTCCTTTAGTGTTGATTTGCATTTTAAAATTTGAGGAGTTGTTGTCATGATAATGCATGGCCATCACATGGAAAGGAATGGTGGAGAGAGGGACTTCAGATTATTGTTTGATATTTATTTATGAAAAGTGATATATTTTATGACGTAATTATAAAATATATAACACATGAACTTTGGTATTAGTGTATATAGCCTAAGTTTTATTTTCTATTTTCTAATAATAATTTAGGTAGCTAGGTTTTTTGAAAACTACTCTAATCCAACAATTAATTTTGGTGTAACAAATATTTTTAGAACTAGTAGAATTAATTAATGATGATATATATCAGAAAATAAGGTTGAAAAAGGAAAAAGGTTTAAAAAAAAAAAAAAAACTTTTACAAGTTCACACCAACTTGAGTTTGAATGCAAAATGCCAAAATTGGTGTAGGTAACTTTTTATGGGAGGCCCTAATTAAAACTAATTTGATTAATAGTGTAGAGATCAGATAATCCATAGAAAATTGTGAACAAAGGGAGGCCACTATTGGAGCAAAAGAAGCCACTTTTTTTTTTTTTTGTACACGTAAAGGACAAAAGAAAGGAAGGTTTAATTAAGATCATTCGCCATACTCATTAATTAACTTATAAATATAGGTGGACTAATGGGGATTAAAACATAAATTAAAATTAAGGTGATGAAGTAATTGAACAGAAGAGTTTAATTAATGAGTTGATGAATTTATTAATCAAAGGTACGTAGAAAGGCGAAGAAAGTGGGATTCATGCAAATTGGTCAAAAACAAACGTTTTTTGTTTTTTTAATTTAATAAATATTATAATTCATTAGTTGGTGGCCATATTTGAAGGATGAGTGTTTTAAGAAAGTAATTAGCTTTTAATTAGCTTTGGATTTGGATAATTGGATAAGGATGTGGAAATAATTTACATGCGAAAACGGATGTGTAAAGTCCTTCAAATTTTCCTTATGGCTTTTGGTATATATCTTTCATTTCATTGGAACACAAATAATATAATACATATAAACCCTTCAATTTCATATGGTCAAATAAAGTAGGCTCATTATATTTGTCACATGTACAATTATATTTTCTCCCTATACCCGCAAATACCTAATAAAAGACAATATGACATGTAAAAGTGAGAAAATTTGATAGCAATGCAAAAATTGAGATATTGTTAATTCAGTTTAAAGTTTTCAATTTGACGTTGTATTGTCATTATTATCTTTCTTGAGGTCCGAGATTCAAATCTTCACATCTCATTTATTGTACTAAAAATATTATTATTATTATTATTATTATGGTCTATTGATCGATGACATATGTATTATGCTAGTTGAACTATGTTCAGATTACACAACTATAGGGCTAAATTTTCTTTTCATTTTTGATAGAATTTGGTAGGAGTTAGGATTAAGAAAATAGGGTGGAAAATGAGGTCCCTAGAAAGAGTGTCCTTGGTGAAGCACTTTTACTTGCACTTTGGTCTGCAAAGATAGATAAAAGTTTGCTCCAAGATTTTCTTTTTGATATTGTGGTAAAGTTAAAACATATATATGGTGCAAATTCAAATTGAACCATGCTCATCCAAGTGACCTCATTGCATCAACTAGAGTGAGAGAGAGAGTGTTAAAGTACCACTCAGTTCTTTTGGTAAGTACAACATCACAAACATAGCCATTATTATTCAACTTGTTTCCAAAGCACCATATTAAAGAAATAAAGGTGTTCCAAAATTAGGATCTATAAAAGTTTTAAAGCTTAATATTTGATTTAACACGATATTAAAATAGAATATTTTAATTTTAAATTATTGCGAAGCGAATATTTCTCTCTTTTTAAGTTAATAAACCATCGACGTGTTATTTAAGTTCATATATAAAAAAGAAATGTAACAAAAAAAAATTGTACTTGATCTAAATTTTTAGATTTAACAATAAATAATAATTAAGTATAGGTATATTTGGTGGAAATTATGAAAATATTGATGAGTGACCATTTTGTGCAACTTTGTTAAAAGTGGTCAATTGTAAACTCTCTTTTCTATCATTCAAAGGAGGAGGAAAAGAGAGAGATTCATGTGTAGATAAAGGAGATTTTTTTTTTTTTTTTTTTTAGCTAAAAAGCAAATTTTGGTGAAAAAGATGAAGTTAACATTTGAAAATATAAAGCTTGACATTTAGAAAGTTAGGAACATGCATGCAATGAATAGACATTTCACATGCCTTTGTTGCAGCCCCCAAACACAATATGGAATGCTAATTTCCTTTATGCCCTCTAATTAAAACTTTTGTTGTCTTTTATTATTTTAATTAATTTATTTCACAAAATTGATAAAAATTCCATTTTTAGGTTTAAAAAGTAGTGAAGGTGTGGGAAGAGAAAAAAATGGCTAATTATTTGAGGGGATGATAAGATAAGCTAATGTTAAAAGGGGGATATGAAAAGCAAGATGGGTTATTTTAGCCAATAAAAGTATTTTTGTTGATAATAATACAACCTCCCAACTTCCATTACTATTTTCTAAACTTTTTTTTTTTTTTTTTTTTTTTATGTACATTGGGGTGGGAGATTCGAACCACAGACCTCTTGGTCGTCAACACTTTCATATGCCCGCTGAGCCATGCTCGCTTTAGCTTTATGAAACATCTTTATGTCAGTTGAGTATACCTATATTGATTTTGAAAAGACAAAGTTGAATTGCTTCCTATGAGAGATAGATCGGGAGACTACATGTGATCTTCCACACCCTACTTCTTTGATTGCTTTTTAAGTTTTTGCAGTTTTTATTGCATTCTCTAAATTAAGTCTATAAACACTACTTCCATCTTATAACATTTTTGTTTAGTTATCTACCTTCTAGCAATTTTTTTTTTTTTTTTTTTTTTTAAAAAAAAATTTCAAATGTTTCTCTAAAAAAGACATAATTTCAAAACTAGAAAACTAAAAAACGAATTAATTATCATAGGGGCCTAAATTGTCTAAACTCAACTTCTTCATTAAAAAAAAAATGAATAAACTAATTAAACGTATATCATATCTTTCATTTAATTATTTCGATGTTTGACATTTTATCCATTTATGTACTGTTGGTGTGTGCTTTTTTTTATTTTTGAAAAATATAGCTATTTGGTAACATTTTTTTTTTTTTTTTTTTTTGTTCGTAGGAATATAATTCAAACAATATATTGTATAAATTAGTGACTAAAGTTAAATCTGATATATTGTATAAATTAATGACTAAAGTTAAATCAAGCAGCTCAATTGACATAAGATGATGTCCTTAACTAAGACATCATGGTTCAATTTTTGCATTAATTAAAATATTTTTTTAAAAAAAAAATAGTTACTAAAAAGGTGATATGTTGAATATATCTTGTAAAAAAAAAAACAAAACATTTTCACTCTTCAATTTTTAAATTTTCAAAGCTATAAGTAATTTTTTTTAAGTAGTTCTCTCTCACAAATAAAGTAAGTAATTTGTTTTAAGTAGTTCTCTCTCACAAATAAAGTAATAACTTTTTGGTTTGGTCAGGAACATATAACTGAAATAATTATCAAATATGCCCTCTTTATTATTTATTTTTTAATAAAAACTAATAAATAAAACGTTATCCTATGGGGACCTTTTTTGGTTTTTACATTTATATATTTGTGACAATGATTAAATATTAAAATATGTTTTGGAAGCCAACAAAAGCATATTTCAATGTCATGATGTACCGCCTAGTGACCATGAGGTCCTAGGTTCAATCTCCATCCTAACATGATTTTTTCTTATTTTGCTAACAATAGCATAGTTCAATGACATGATGTATCGTAACTATAAGGTCTAGGTTCAATCCTCCACCGAATATGTTATGAAAAAAAAAAAAAAAAAAACATGTTTCAGAAAACATGTGCAAAACACATTGATATTAACACGATCAAGGAAATATTAATAATTTTTTAGATGTTATAGTTTTAATCTTTGTCAATTGTTACGGGTATAATATACGACCTAATGATGAAGAGGTCCCAAAGTTTGATTCCCCCACCGCAGTAAAAAGAAAAAACAATTGTCAATTAATTGTAATTTAAAATGATGTTGAATGATAGCTATTAATAAAAAAAAAATACAAACATAAACTGATCAAATTTCTTAATAAATATAAATTGAATAGAATAGACCAACATATATGTATATATGTTGTCAAAAAAAAAAAATTATATATATATATATATATATATATATATATATATATATTTATATATTATGATTGAGTGGCTTATTCATAAAGAATTTAGAACATACTAGTTCTATCAATAAACTGAATATATTGATCTATAGTTTTTTTTTTTTTTTTTTTTTAAGAGGTTAGTTTCCATGTATTTGATGAATCAACCCTCTAAGTTTATGGAAGTAGTGTAATTAAATCCTTTCAAATTGCAAAATGCGCAGGTCACACTTCTATAAGTGTTATTTTAATCAACCTTCCAATTATAAAATTGTGAAATCTAAATTCTTTATATCAATACTTATTTTCTCACTAAAATGACAACTTTATATTGGTCTAATATTAATATTTTTTATGGTTAATATCAGGAGCAGATCTACCTCAGGTCTAGGGGTTAGAGTCCTTCTGAACTTTACAATATACTCTATTAGTATATAAAAAATCACTATAACTTTTAAGTTTTGTTTTCACCTCAGTAGAAATTTTTTTTCATTTTTTTTTAATATATAGGGTGACATTTGCCTCAAATTTGACTTCTTAAGAATTCGAACCAGTTAAAATGTTTTAGTTACAAAATTGATAACAAATTTGAAAAAATAACCTTTAAACACCCAGTTAAAATGTTTTAGTTACAAAATTGATAACAAATTTGGAAATATAATCTTTTAACACTTTTTTGTTTATATATATATATATATATAGTTTAAAATGTTTTTTTTTTTTTTATTGATTTATAAATATATAGAAAATTATTATTTTAGAGATAACAAAAATTTAAATAAATAGCGAGCCTCGTCTCTAAATCTTTCTACCAAATAGTTTTACAATATAAATAATAATAAATATATAGTATTATATTTTTATTCTACTTTCTCAAATAAATTTGACATATTTTTTTTTTTTTTTTTTGGAATGAAATGAATAAAATTATTTGTAAATGTTAGTAAATTATTTTTTAATAATTAATTTGTAGTATTATTATAAAATAAAAAATTATAAATATTATTTCAAGTTTCATTTCTTTTTTTTAATTTATATAAAAATAGGTTAAAATATCATTTTGGTTGATATTGTTTGGATTGTTTTATTTTAGTCTTTGTACTCACAAATGTCTAAATTTAATCCACTTACTTTCCATAAATCTTAAATTTAATCTCATTGTTTTTTTTTTACAAAAATATTTAATTAATGCTGGAATTGCTCATGATCTCTTAGGGTGTGTTTGGTTTAGATTACTAAGTGTTTAATTTTTGAAAAAAGTCATTTTGAAATAAATTGAGATGTTTGGCAAGTATCCAAAATGAATTTTTGGAGAATGAGTTTTTGAAATAATGCATTTTGGATGAAACACTTAATATTAACTTTTGAAAAAAATGTTTTTGGATGTTTAATTGAAAAACTTATTTAATTCTCTGTATTAAAATTACCAAAATATTATCACATTACTCTTTTAAATTTTTTCCACCCATTAACCTCCTTCGACCACTCACAGACCATCTTCGATCGCCGCCGCCGTCACTCCGACCACGACCCGCCGCCTCCCCGCTCCGACGACCCGCCGCCTCCCCGCTCCGACGACCACCAACAATAGTAAATGGTCATAATTTTTAAAATACAAATTATTATTATTTTCTTTTTTTTGGAAAAATATTTTAATTAATGCTA
The DNA here is from genome assembly GCA_028017165.1 of Herpetospermum pedunculosum. Taxonomy (NCBI): domain Eukaryota; kingdom Viridiplantae; phylum Streptophyta; class Magnoliopsida; order Cucurbitales; family Cucurbitaceae; genus Herpetospermum; species Herpetospermum pedunculosum. The sequence goes on from CM051525.1 coordinate 74,783,932, forward strand.
AATGAAGGGATTGAACCCCGACCTCTTAGTTAGAGACATAATCTTATGCCAATTGAGCTAAGTTCAATTTGTTACTTCAATGTGAAAATATATATTTAAAGTTATTAATTCATACGGTTTATTATAATTGCCCTTTATAGTAATTTTATATTAAGAGTAATTTTATATTAAGAGAAACACTTCTAGTGGAGCAAACCAAACACACTTGTAGATAAAAATACTTTTAAGAAAATGTAACCAAACACATGAGTGTTTTAATTAGAAACATTTCTAAAAAAAATGTTTAAAAGAAAATGCATTCTTTCAAAAACATTTTTTTAGTAGTCAATCCAAACACACCCTTAGTCAAGGACACAATTTTATGTTAATTGAGCTATGCTGGGTTTGACATTTAATCTCATTGTTGGTGTCTTGTTAACATTAAAAAAATAGTCTATATTAGTATAAAGACCAAAATGACAAGTTATTAGTCGTATATAAACTCATATCAAAATATACTAAGCCCCGACATAAAGTTTTGAATCCGCCACCGGTCAATATTATACTTTTCAAATAAGTTTTTTTTTTTTTTGTTTTTTTTTTAAGGAAAGTGAAAACTATAGTAGGATAATTGAAAGAAAACATACATAAATGATTTAAAAAACAGAAAATTAAGAAAAGAAATAGTTATCAAATCATATAGTTGTTGGGTAGTTTGTGTTTTTGTAATTAAAGGCTTAATAGTAGGATTTGGTCAGTTGAAGGATCCAATTGAAATTTGGGGTGATTTTTGTAATGTAGCCACATTCTTTTTCCACACCCATTAGGCCATTAGGATGACTATTGAAATGGGCCTTAATTGGGCCTAACGATAGAATCCATCCACAATCCACACGTAATAACCAGTGATACGTGTAAAATTGACGTCCATTTATTTTCGAATAATTTATTAAAACAAAAGGTGACACTCACGACACGTCATATTTTTTTTTTTTTTTTTGACAACATGTTGGGGTGGGGGATTGAACCTAGGACCTCATAGTCACTAGGCGATACATCATGCCGTTGAGCTATGCTCTTGTTGGCACGACACGTCATATTGTTTCGCTGCATTTTTAAATTCCAAAAATTTATGATTATATAATTAATGTGGGTAGGAATTCTAACTTATGTTTTATTGCTCATTAATTTATAACTTATACCATATTCATATTTATGTTGACGTTTTTATAATAGAAAAAGATAAAATAAAGATAATTGGTTAACATAAACCTAACTCTGACCTGATATACGGCTTATTAATTAAAATGTCACATGTTTGATTCTTCTTATTCTACATCTTGTGAAAAAGTAAAATTGTTAATTTTCAGATAGTTCAATTATCATTATTTTTCTTATTGATTTAATAATTATGTGGTAGTGATGAAAATTATATAATTTTAGAATGATAATTGATATTTTATCTACTAAGTTAGATTTAAGTCAACTATATTATTAGCTAATACTCATCTTGTTACAAATTTTATATATTTTTCATGAAAACGCATGCTTCCATTAAGGGGGCGTTTGGCCCAAGGAGTTGGGGGGAGTTGGAGTTGTTTTGTCTGGAGTTGTTTAGTCTGAGGAGTTGTTTAGTCTGGGGAGTTCTGAGTTATGTCTGTTTGGGGCAGAGAGTTGTTTAGTCTGGAGTTCTGAAGTCTGTGGTGTGTTTGGAGCAGGGAGTTGTTTAGTCTGGAGTTGTGAAGTTGTGAAGTCTGAGTTTATTTTAGCTGTTTTCTTCTGCACAATTTTTTTCTACAAACTTTCAAAATTTTCTTAGTAAGGACTTCTTCCAATTCCAATAAATTCTAAAAATGAAATATTTTATTTTTATTTTAATTATTCTTGACAAATTTCTTTGAAGACAACAAAAAAATAATTTTGAGCACAATATTTGACATTATTTTTCACATTGATTATATATATATATATATTTTGTTAGGACTCATATTTAATTTGTTTGACAGGGAGTTGTTAAATCTGAAGGTCTGAAATCTGAGTTTATTTTACTAGTTTTTTCAACACAATTTTTTTTTTCTACAAACTTTCTAATTTTTCTTATTATGGACTTTTCCTAATAAATTCTAACAATGCAATTTTTTTATTTTTATTTTATCTACTTTCCAAATTTCTTTGGAGATAACAAAAAAATAATTTTGAACCCAATACCTCACATTAATTTTTTAATCTCTCTCACCTTGATTACCAATAATATATATTTATTATTATTTTTTAAAGACTCAATCTTTAATTTTTTTAATTTTATGAATTTTAAAAAGTGAGATTTTTTTTTTTGTTTTTTAGTGTAAGTATATTTTACAAATTTCTCTAAAGAAAAAAAAAACACATAAACATGTCTATGTGTCAAACACGTTCTTCCTCGCTTCCACCCACTTAAACTCGTAATTTCATATGCACTACACCTAGAACCTATTTTCTATAATTTTTCATATTTTTATTATCAAGAACTTCTTCCAATAAATTTTAAGAATACGATTTTTGTGTTTTTTATTTTATGTATCCTTTCCAAATTTATTCGAAGATAACCAAAATAATTTTGACTACCATACTTCACTTTCTTTTTTCAATATCACTCACATTAATTATTCATTTTATTTGGATCGTTTTGAAATAAAACAAATAGTCGTACGATAGTCGATTAACTATTACATGTGAATTTTAAATATTTTAATCCATTAATCTAAGTGAATCCAAATAAGCTATATTTTTATTTCTTCTTGAATACTACATTTTAAATTTTGTTTAAGTACCAATTTTAATTGAACAACTTAATTTATATTTAAAATAAAAAAAATAGATTGAATTGCATTTTTAGTCATTTTACACATTTTTGTTTAAATTATGTTTTTTTTTAAATAATTAAAAATATTGTAAAAGAAGAGAGAGAAAGAGAGGAAAATGAAGGAGAGTTGAATAGTAATTACTGTAGAAGTCTGGGGAGTTGAATAGTAATTACTGTAGAAGTCTGGGGAGTTGATATTTTTTGTCCGAGTTAAACAACTCCTTGGGCCAAACGGGGAGTAAGTTTACTCCCCACAACTCCACTCCTCCCAACTCCATGGGCCAAACGGCCCCTAAATGGTTGAAATTTTAATTACATAGAAATAGGTGATGAATTTAAAATAAGAAAAAATAGAAAAATGGAGAAATATTGAAATTGTAGGCTTCACAATTGTTTTGACTATTTCCCTCTTTTCCGTACATTCTTCACTGACAATTGAAAGTGAAACCACACATTACTTTCTTATCACAAAGATCAGTAAGGTCCAAATATAATGGACATTTGTTTGTATGTATAATTCCTTTTTTTTTCTTGTTTTTTTGTATGTATTACTATAAGAAAATTATGAACAAAAGAATTTCAAATTTTATGAATGTCCCAATAAAAAGATATACACACAAAAAAAATAATAATAATTCCGAACAGGGTGAGACCCGAAAAAATTCAAAAATATTACAACGCAGTGGGGAAAGAAAAATGAATATATGTAGAAAAGAATAATGTATATATGAAAATCTAAATGATCTAATCATCCCAAATCCAAGTGAGATCCTCCATGGAAGGGAGGTCGAGCTTAAGCAAGCGATCCAAGTCCTTAAACGACGACGCGCTCTGCAGAAACGATGTCGTCGTCGTGGCAGGCGTGATAATAGTCTCATCAAGTTGTCGTCGTTGCCTCTTCGGTCTGGTGTCTCCACCGCTGTGGACGGCGGTGGAGGAACGCTTGCCGGTGAGGCTCTGAACGACAGACTTGAAATTGGAGACGTCGGTGTGAATATGGTGGAACTCAATTATCACCACCTTCACTGGGGCTGCTGCTTTCTTTGAGTTCTCCATTTTAATTTGTTGAGAGTGTATTGTATAATTTCTATATATATAATCAGAGATCGAGAGAGAGGTGAAATGAGTTGACCGTTTGAAAAAGTGGAGGAAGTTGACTGAGTCAAAGGAAGCATGCAAAGAAGAAGAATATGATTGAAGAAATCAACTGTGAGAGTGTAGTCTTTGATTGGTGGTCCTTTAATTTCATGCATGCACTCAGAAATCAGAGTGTTGCCTCGTACGAAGCTAATGCAACCACTTGCCTACTTAGGCATCGGATTAGCAGGTATATAATTGTCGAAATGTCCTAAAACATTCCCTATATTTTAAAGTTTGTATCAATTAAAACTCTAAACTTTTAAGATTATATCCATCTATGCCACGATTAAATTTTCAGACATGTAAAAACGTTATTTTTACAATTCAATTACTTGGTGCAACAAGTGTGTGAGAGCATCATTTAGATAGCCTTTCGATCATGCACTTATACAAAATTTAAAAAAAAAATTCAAACAACCATTTTGTGCAATGAGCAAGCACATGTGAAGTTAATTTTGCACTGGTGCAGAAATTTAAATGCATTATTATCGTCTAAAATTTAAAAGTTTAATCATATCCAAATAAAAATTAAATATTTTAATTGATATAATTATTAGTTTAGGGTTTCAGTTCATACCAAAATTCATTTTAAAACTATTTTTTTTTAAAAGAAAGAAAAAAAAAATAATAATGCAACTACTTGGCACTCACTTCTTCTTATGCTAATAAATGCATGGGACCGAACAACTTTTGTTTATCGTGTCTAATCTAATCTAACTCACCACATTTAACTTTGACTTTTTTTTTAATTATTTAATTATTGGCCGTCAACTTTTCTCACCTAACCATTTTGATTTTTGAACTTTTATTTTTGCGTTGTTTATTTACAAAATGTTGTGGTGTGGGAGATCGAATTTAATACCTCTTAGTCTCTAATTATTATATCATGTCAGAGCTATGCTTTTATTGACAACTTTAATCTTTATTGTACTAAGCCAATTTTAATTTATATGTTGTGTTTAATATATAAATGCACACATATATATATATATAATATACTCCAAGCTCTTTATGTGTTACTGATTTTTTAAAGTCAAAATGGTTTTTTTTTTAAAATAAATAAATTAGAAACTAAGAAAGAGTTTTTAAGACAAAACTAAAATCTTAAAAGTTGAAATACCAAAATTGATTTACTATTTTTACTATTCTTTCCTCTCTAATGTTTTACTATTTTTTCAACATTTTTTAATTAATTCTTTTTTTTTTGTTGGTAAGTGTTAGAATTAGCCGTGTTAGAATTGGGTGGTGATTAACTCACACAACATGAGATTTAAGGTGATTTAAGGTGCAATAGTTGAGTTAAGTTGAGTAATATATGTGTAGAGAGTTAATAAATTCATACAACAAGCTAAATTATTTTAAAGTATGATTTTCAATTGATTTTTTATTTTATTTTTTCTAAATTTTTTTGTTCAATAATTCAACTAGAGATAGATTTCAACATATTTTTAAAATTGAATTGAAATAATTCATACTATTTTATGAATGTTTTACAATTTTAAATACGTATCAATTTTGATTGAGATACAATAATTTTATTAATAATAACAAAATACTTACATGATACATAATATGTGAGTTATATGCACAAGAGATAAAATAACAAACACAACAAGAGGCTAAATACATGATTCTCAAAATTAAATTTGAAAGTTGCAAAAAAATTTAAATCGGTAAAGTTTGAAGTTTAATTTTTTTTTTATTATTAAAATATTTAAAACGAAAGTGATATATGTACCAAATTTCAATTTTGATGAAAAGTTACACATATATATAATTGATCATTAATGTATGGTTTAAGTTGAAGGAGAAAAGAAGGAGAAATTAGGTTACTTAGGAGAGGAAAGTTTTTCTAAATATCTACAACTACTTATGTATATGTTTATAATCAACCAATTTTAAGTACCTTTATCACAAAATGTTAAGATACAAGAGGCTACGTTCAAATTTTAAAACAATATTAACTAAATTGAAAAAAAATATACCAAATATTAGCATATTCTTAATGTTAATTTTTGTTCGCAGAGTAGTTTAATGATATTTGAATTAATGTAATACTTCCTTGTTAGACTACCGGCCAACTTCACGTGTTAGTATTTATTGTTTATTAACATTTTAGAAAAAATTTAAACTCTAAATACTAAATCCTAATACTTAAATACTACAATCCTAAACCTTAAATCTTAAAATTTAAACTTTGTACCATAAATTTAAATAGAAGGAAAAACATATTCTCTAAAAAAAAATGAAAAATATAAATAAATTAATTAATTGACACGTAACAACCTATAGTTGAGCCACGGACCCTGAGTTGTAGCCAAGCAAAGAAGTATTACCCTTTTATTTATTGATTATTTGGTGTATTTCTTTATTGTTTTCTTGAGATAAATATTTTCGCCACACAAAAATATAATATAATAATGATGATATGTGTTATGGGTGAAATCAACCTAGACCCAACGCCTAAGCCCACCGTGTTGGGCCCACCAAACCCACAAACCGAGACCAACACCCTCAACTCGACCGACCCCAGTGTCTGACACACGCCACCTACTAGGCATCCAACGTCTGACACACACCACCTCCTAGGCATGTGACACACGGTACGCATCACTCTCTCACTCCTACTTATGCTCGGGACTCTCTATCTCATTAAGTATCAGAGTGGTGTGGGTCCAGCCTCGCACTGGTACAAGTTTTTTCTCTCCTTGTAGGTCGGCCTCAGACCAAATTGCGAATCCGATCGTCCACAGCCCGCCGGTCAAGAGGTCAAGAATCTTGCGTCAAGAATATGATTGCTTCAAACTAGCTAAACGAAAGAAAAAAAAAAGCAAAAAAAAAAAATTAGAGAAAGAAAGAAGAGTGAGAATAATATTAAATGAAATCTTAGATTAGTTGGGTTATTAAAGGTTGGAGTTGGTGTAGAATGATTCAATTGTTAAATTTTCCATTGGAGGGACTTTGAGACTTGAATGAGTTCAAAATTCAGCAGCTGGTCCAACCACTTGTGTAATTAATGCCTATTCTTCTGTCCATTTCATATGTCATTTCTTTCTCTCTAACGTATAATTTTAGCCTTACCTTATTTTTAAAAAAAAAAATAAAAAAATAATAGTCTTGCCTTAGTTTACAATATATTTTTTTTATTTCCTATTTTTAAGAAGATAGCATTACAATAATCGAGAATTCGAACCTTCAATTGATAGATTATGTTAACTAATATCATATGCTTCGTAACCATTTAATTTCCGTCTTTGATTTTTGAGAAGTATGCTTATTTTTTCACAATTTCTTTAAAATGATGTTCATATTTAAAAACAAAAACAATTTCTTTGAGTTCTTAGGAAAATTTAAAAAACAAAAACAAGTTTTTAAGAATGGTTTTTCTTAATTTTAAAAACTTGGCTTAAATTATGAAAACATTTGTAAAAGTAGATGACCAAATAAAGTAACCTAAAGATAGAAGTAGTGTTTATATGCTTAATTTTAAAAAAAACTAAAAAATCAAATAGTTAGCAAACGAGGCTTTGATTGTTGGGTGATGTATTGATATTTAATTGAGATTCAACCATAGTTTCAATTTGTTATTTATCATTTTAAAAGTTTCATTATTTGCATGTTGTATGACTAAAATTTACAAAATATATCTATCATCGTTGAGAAGCAACACATATTCAACGTGACACGTTTATTGACGAATTAAAACTTTTTAGTGACGTGAGTGTTTGGTAATTGGTTGAAAAATATGAATCTATTTTATAGGTCTGTTTTGATATCGATTTTATTTTTTAATTTTTTTGATTTTGAAAATTGTGCTTGTCTACTCACAATTTCTTTACGATAACTTTCATCTTCGTGAAAACTATGAAAAGTTAGAATAAAACGTCTGAAGTTCGAATCTCCACTGAAATAAAAAAGAAACATCCGTGCATATTAGGAGAAAGGAGAAAGGGAAAATGATTGGGTTTGGCATAAGAGTTTTAAGAAGCATTTTGAAGTCAATAATGGCCATGTATAGTAGACTAGTTGCTCCCTATTGACCATAAGACAAATTCTCCCTTTTAAGTTATTCCTAACTCATCTCACCCTCTATTCTTCTTCTTCCAATTAAGCTTTCAAGAAACTCAAAGGAAATTCTTCACATCTAACAATTTTGTACACAATAGGAGAGAAGAAGAAGATGATGAAACTTTTGGATCACCAATAATATTCTCACCCATGTTCATGTTCATCTCATCTTTTCCAACTACCAGAAATTTAATTGGTAACACTGTTGGAACTTTAGAATTAGGATTAACCACTTCTAATGCTTGATTAGATGGGATTAGCTTCTACTTCTATCTAAACAAATTCAGAGTACTAATCAGTAGTCAGCTTCGTATCAGTAGCAAACCAGTGAAATTCTTTCAGCTGAACTGATCAAGTGATGATAAGTTTTGAATCTGTCTACTCCATTTATTCTAAAGTAAGAAAACGATTTTATTCCTAATCAAATCAGATTTATACATCACATGAAGACTATAGAATTAGAGATCCAAGGCGAAAACAAAATGCAAGCAAAACAGAACGAGAGAAAACTTTACATTGCAATCGTTGACCATTTTTGAATTCCACAGCGAAATCTTCATCAGGAACCGAAGATTCTACAATCCATCTCCTCAAACGGCCTTGAGTTGATCGGAAGTGGTGGAAGATGGATGAGAAGACTTTGCATCATCGAGATCTGGAGTGAAATCGGAGTTGGGAATTAGAGGAGCGCGAACGTCGGAGATTTCATCGTCTGGATCGTAATCGGGATTCAGAGAGCGATCGATGGCTTCGCGACCTTTCTCAAGGCAAGGCTTGCAAGCTATCTCGATGGTGATCCATCCTAGAACCACCGCTCCGATTGCTATCACCGCCGTCGTTATTGCCCCCATTCCGATTCCGATTTCTCTTTTCTCTCTCTAATCTCTCTCTCTCTCTCTCTCTTCGGGAAGGAAAACAAACAAAACTTTGCCGAGAAACAAACGATCATTTCTTTTTGGGCTGATGCTATCCAAGGCCCATATATTCGTATGCCCGATTATTGGGCTTTGACCATATTAGTTAGGCCCAATTTGGCCTTCTTTTCCCCGACGGCCCAACTATAGTAAGATTTCTCCGATTTAGATGTTTTTGCAATTAATTTAAAACAATTTTAACCATCTTTCCAAATATAGCAACAAGATTATGAATTTACCAATATGATAATTTTTCAATATTTTTACGAATCTATTTAAATATTTTTACATTATTCACTTTTTACTCTTTTTTTACTCTCTTTTTACTCTAGTATATCACTTATGTATTTTCAGTGATCGACTAATAGATGTCTATTAGTGGAGAAGTCAAGTCTATTATCAGCAATATACAAGACATCTTATTAAGCTAGTTAAAAAGGTTTATAAAAATGAGGTTTGAAGTTATTATTACTTTAACCTCTTACTAGCTAAAAAAATAATTTGGGTTTAAAAAAAAAAACTACAAAATAATTTGTAATATTCAAAGTCTATTTTGGTAGGAAGGAAAAAAAATGAGGGGCAATGCCTATTTTATTACTTTAATAATAAAACGGTATTTTAATTAAAGCGAGGATTGAACCCATGACCTCATAGTCACAAACACAACCTTATGCCAATTGAGCTATGCTCGGTTTGGCCACTTTAACCTCTTACTCCTATTATATCTCCTTTTTTTTTAAATTTTTGATTCATCCAAATTTTTAGATATATATATATATATATAATAAAAAATAGTATTAAATTAATTTTTTTTAAAAATATTCAAACCTATTTAATCTATATACCTGAATAAAAATTATATTACACACTTTTTTAACATTTTTTTAATCCAAACATAATTAAATATATAAGATGTCATTACATCCTCTAAAACATGATTAATTATTTTAAGTATTTCTAACGCAATAAAAATACAAGTTAATACTAATTTCGAGAACATAATTAATATTATTTTAAGTACTTCACACACAATAAATAAAACAAGTTTGTAGAATTTGAATTGCATTATTAAATTAAAACAAAATTTAGTTTATTAGGATAATGCATATGCCATATGCATATGATGTGTCGTAATTGGATTTATGCTAAAACAAGGATTAAGATATGGTTTTCACACTTTGTAACAAAATTTCTTTTTTTATGACCAAACTTCCAATTTTTTCCCTTTTTCGTCACTTAAATTACTAAAGAAAAACTATAATAACGGACTGTTTTTGGTATGGACAAAAACTCGATAAATTTTGATTGCGACAACTTCATGTATATTTGTCACCATCTTAATTACTATGTATATATTGATTCTCCCACTAATTTATTTTTTAATCTTCTTTCACGTGTGTGTGAAGAATGTTCTTCATAGTCGTCTTGAAACATGATAAATTTTAGCATAATGCTGTTTTTGAATAGACCTTTACCTATTACTTCAATTATAATTTTACAAATTTATTCAAAGTTTGTGTGTGAATGAGAAATATCCATTCACACACCTTTCTTCTCTTTAATCATAAAGACACTTCAAATAGTACAAATTTACTTTTTGAATCAACTAGAAATTCCACAATAGATTTTTAGGAACTAGATAGTTACAAAAATAACTCTAATGATAGAATTCATTTAGATATAGTATCTAATTATACAAGTTTTGATCCAATTAGGAGGAGTTGTATGGATGTAAAAGAAATTAACAATACTTAAAAATCTAATAAGATTATTAGATTACAGAAGAAGACGAGTAGGAAGAATGTTTTGATTAGGAAAAATTAAAATGATATTTAGAGTAAACGTGTGGAATAATTAGATCATACATTAGGCTTAAAACAGAAAGGGAATTCAAAAGGAAAATAAAGTGGAAAAATGAGTTGGAGTTTAAGGGGAACAATGGGTTTGGAAAGAATCATATTATAAATGTAAATGTGTATGTATGTGAGTAAGTGGGCAAGTCACCAAATTTTATTTTAAAGCTTAGTAATAAAGCACTTTGGAGTGGGTTTTGACTGTTTTTGGAAGCTGAAATATGCAAATTATTTCACATATCATATTATATATTTGAAATATGATGTGGGTTTTGGTTGACATTTCTTGCAACTTGGTTGTTCCATAGACCTTGGCATCCAATTATATCTCTTTTTATCCTCCAAATAATGGAATCCTATTTGTTATTTTAATTTAACCACAAATTTGCGTATAAAAATCAACTTGGTTTTTTTTTTTTTTTTTTTTTTTTTTTTTTTGTTAGTAAAATGTTTGTTTTTTAATCAAAATGAAGTCATAATCTTTTAGTTTGGTGCAACAAATTAAAGGCCACCCACCGCCCATTTGCATATATAATAATAATAATAATGAATGCCTAATTACAATTATTCCAAATTAAAGTTGGCGCCGCTTATGCTTACTTCTTTTTCTACATATAAATCAATTGCTTTTTCTAAACTTAAATGTAATAAGTTTAAGAAAATGAGAATATTGAGAGAGTTTGAATAATGGAAAAAGCCAATGACGAAGAACACATAAGCATGGTTCTAATTCTGGAGTTTAGAAGAATAAAACCCTAACTTTATATCAATTATGATTCCTTCAATTCAACCCTAAAAATAGGTTAAACCAAGTTAGAATATTCTTCCGAAATAATGGTTGTAATATTAAACAAAATATCTTGCAACAGCCAAACTCAACCTAACTCAATTGAAGGTTGTGTCTTGACGAAAAAGTCATGAGTTCAACCACTCGTATTAATTAAAATATTTTTGCAAAACAAAAAACATCTTGCAAATCACATTATATTCTACCTATCGTAATACATTAGTGGAAGCACCTCTATCGAATGAACGTAGACTTAATTAGATATATTTAAGATGATCCAGTTTGTATACATTTTCATTCAACGAACTTTTTTCTGTAAAATACTTTTAAGAAAAATATTTTTAATTTTAAATATGTATTTGTTTAAAAAAATATATAAGTATTTTTATTAACAAAATTGTTTGATTGCAATACATTAAAAAAAAAGATTAAATATAAATCAAATCTAATCAAATCCAAAGTTGTTAGTTTTTTTTTTTTTTTCAAAGTTGTTAGTTAATCAAACTAAATACATCTTTTCAAAAAAAAAAAAAAAAAAAAAATTAAATACACAATTAAAAGTAAATACTTCAACTTCGTTCTTGGAAGCATTGTAGTTAATGGCAGTTTTTTTTTTAAAAAAGTATTTTAGTTAATGCGGGAATTTAATTCATGACCTCTAAGTCGAGGCACAACTTTATATAATCGAATTATGTTTGGTTTGACAACTAATAAGAGTTAGAGTTGATACCTTAAATATGCTTGATTTTAATGTTTGAATTATTCTGATGAATGAAAAAGATTGAATATACACAGATTTTGGTCCCTTAAAAAACATATTGTATTAATCTAAACTTCATTAATAATTGTTTCTTCCAATCTAAACTGTCGTGTGTATATGTCTGATTCCATGCATTTGGACATCAAAACCACAGTCTGAAATTAGACCAAACAACTTTAACGTTGAAAATTTTGCTCCAAAAATCTTAAATTGTCAGCTAGAAATAACGTCTGGAAAACTCAAAACTTTTAAATGCGTGATTTGTTGAAATACCAAAAATAAATAAATAATAATTAACTACCTCGTATGAGTTGTTATGTTTATATTAATGTCTAGATATCTGTTTAATTAGATTAAAACTTTAATGTAAAAATCAATTTAAACTGTTAAACTGAGCCTAACTTAATTGACATGGGTTCAATCTCAGCCTTAATTAAAATATGTCTAACAAAAAATTAATTTAAACCATGTATATATGTTGAAGTTTTCATATTTTTTTTTTTTTTTTAAAGTAATCTTAAGACGAGAGCATGTGCAAACCAAACAAAATCTCAGAATCTTGACGGCATTTAATTTGTGTGATTTAAGACTAAAGTTGGATGAAATATTAAGACTTTTGGTCAAATTTAACACTTTTTATACCTAACTCTTGGAAATTACATGCAAAAATTCTTTTCTTTTTCTAGAAGAAATTGACACCCACCATATATTATAAATTACACATGCCATAAAAGCTAGGTTAATTTAGCAAAGGTAAAGTGATCAATTTCATTTATTTAATTACTTTTCTATATTAACATAAAGTACGTTAATTAGTGGCTTAATTAGTGGGTGTGGCAGTTGGTAGTTGATTTCTGGTGAGTCAAATCAGTTAGACAGCCCCTCCAATTATTAGTCCTACTTATATATCAATCCACATTAAACAAATTTATTTTTTTAATCAAATATATCTAATACAGAAATAGAGAGATTAGGACCACATGATTTGCATCCCAATACCCATACACCATGTTCCAATTACAATTTATGTTATTATAGATTAAAAATTCAATTCATAAATATATAGGGAGATCAATTCAATTTTATAATCAACTTACCTAGCTATTGGTTTCCTTAACTTAATTACCCACCATGTAAGATTAAAAAAAATCTAAGCTAATTATTTATTCGATGCTAAACCTAATTAATCCTCGTATAAGCATATATGATCAAAGGTGAATTCAAACTAATTCATCCAATTAATTAAACTAATTCAAGAGTGCTGAGAGAGAAAAAAAAAGTTAAAATGATGTCACAACTTTTTATCACAGCAAAATTTTGAGACATGTAGGTTATGAACCCACATTACGTCACCACTTTTTATCAGAGCTAGGTTTTGAGACTAGTAGGTTATGGGTCCACCACGCTTCCGCTGATTTGTTTATAAAATGATTAACTAAATTGATTTTATGTTTTTGGTGCAAGGAGGAGGGGTTGGTGTTAAAAATTGAAGAATATTTAAAAAAAAAAAAGAAGAGTTGAATTAAAATGCACAAGATTTGCATATATTCTCTTCATGTGCATAACCCAAATGGACAATGGAAAAGACAATAATTAAGTTGTTAATGTGATCTTTAACCACAAAAAAAAAACCCATGTTACTTGAGATTGCAAGAATCTCACATATATATCCTTTGTAGGAAGCACATGTCCTTTTCTTGTTGCAAGAAAATTCTCAGTTATCTGGCATATCTGGAAGGAAAGAAATGACCATATTTTCAAGACAAGACTCATTCTCATATTTTGTTAAGGGAAGCTATTATTATCGATGCGACTTCTTGATCTATAAAGTCTAAACTCTTCTCTAGTTATAGTATCTATTGTATCTCTTTGAATTGGAAAACCTTTCTATAAGGTTTGTATGTTTCTCACATACCTAATAAAGTATCTTTTTCAAAAAAAATTATAATCCATTCGTGAGAAATAATTAAGAAATTAATTCCAGATATAATGTAAAATAAAAAGTTGGACTAATTAAAATTTGGCATATTCTATGAAAAGGGTCAAGAGAGGATCATTATATGATTGTTTTTTTTTGGGAGAAAATATGATTGAAAAGTATTGAAGATATGGCATTTTGGAGCATAATAGTTGCATTATTTTGGTGACCATATACATTGTAATTCAAATTTTATATATATGTCAGTTCATTGCTCTTGCCCAAATCTTGCTTTAATTCATGAATCTTCTGTTTCACTTTTTTTCTCTCTCTTTTTTGATGCCTTTGGATCTTGACTGTTGCATTTCTGTTGTAATCATAATTATCAGAAAATATATAAACACCATTTTCAATTAATTGCAAAGATATACATTAACATAAAATATTAACACCCTTAATTAAGTTATCACAAATAAAGTGGAACAACCAAACATATCTTTTCATGTCTAAATCTTATTTTTGGTCTATCAAATTTCTAATCTTATTTTAATCTATCCAAGTTTAAAAAGAAAAATCTTCCTTGCTAACTTTTCGATATCAAATTTAACAAAAGAAAATGTCATTCCTTTATATGCAACATCATACTTGTATTCCAAACTAATCTTTATTTTGTTGATTTTTGTTATCAAATTTTAAAAACAAGTGTAGTCTAAGATTTATATGAGATGCAATATAAAATTCTAACAACTAGCAATAAAAACCAAAGTATTTCTAAAAGTTAAAATATCTAAAATATACATCTAATATCTTAATAAGATAAATATAAAAATTGAAAAACCAAAATTGAATTTTTTTTTTTTTTTTTTTTTTTGAGAGCAAAGCTCAGTACAAAGCTTAAGCGATAGCGACATCACTCAAAATAAAAGACTCAACTTGAGGAGAAAAGTCTTCCAACCAAACTACATTCTTACGCAACGTCAGAGCTAGTTTTGCTAACTGATGCGCCACCTCATTCCCTTCACGTCGGATGAAACTACAACATCCCCTGAACGATTGACAAAACTGAGAGCACAAGTCCTGCACCATCACCCCAACTTCTGATAAGTCTTCAACGGTCCCCTGAAGTAAGTGACAAATCCGAGAGGAGTCCGTCTCTAGTACTATCGAATGAAACCCGGCTTCCCAGGCTAATCGCAGCCCCTCCGCTACTGCTAGCCCCTCCGCCATTGCCACACTTCTAACATGCTGGACCCATGTCACTGCAGTTAACATAACCTGACCCTTAGAATCCCTAATCACAATGCCCAAACCACCTAGTCCTTCCTCCCTCACAAACTCTGCATCCACATTCACTTTATACACATCCCCTAATGGTGGAGTCCACACTGCCCGACCCCGAGTAGCCTCACCAACCGTGAACCCACCTCCTCGCTCATTTGCTGCACGGTAGACCTCTAGATAGCACGAGGCCCATGCACCAAGATTGGTCAAAAGGCGAGCGCCCTGCATCCGAACCCGATTTCGATAACCCCACACTGCCCACCACAAAACACAAAGCTCCTCAAAATCCCAAAATTGAATTGAAACATGTTTGTTTGATTTTTTTTCCTTCCAAAGAGGGAGTGGTGGAAGGAAATGTATTATTTTCCGAAACCATGGTGCAGTCCATGTGCGCCAACGGCTAACAACCACAATAACCACCATCTTAATATATTAATTAAACACATAATCATGCATTAACTTTTTGATTACTTCATCAATGAGAACACTCCATTTCTTAATATTTAATTTTTTGGTTTAAATAAGATTTTGAGTGCAAATCATGTGTGCTGCTTTTGGCCCTATGGGTCATGAACATTTGTTATACTATACATATAATATATATATATATATTTATGTTGTGTTGTTTATCCATTTCTATTATATTATAAACTCAATTTTAGCCTTATCCAAGGTAGTGGTTTAAGCATTAAATATAATTTCACCCTCCATAATGCTAAAGAAAACATATAAAACCCTAGCTTATAAAAATAAGAACCCTAGCTAAGTTTTTTTTTTAAGAACCAAGTGTCGATATTGAACATTTGTTTGAATTGTATTGGTGCTTCTTTGTCTCTATCATGACAATAATTTTTATAAATATAATCGAAGCAATTGAGGAAAATGGTTGTTTTATTATTATTGTCAAACAAGTGTCCTTTCCACTCACACAGATTAGTGGGTACTAGTAATGAAAAAATGGATGTCTCCAATTCCTACATGTTTATTGGACACAAAATAAATAATGTTTGAAAGAAAAGATGGTCTAACAAAACACATGTCAAATGTTTTTCTGAGTAATTTCACACGTACGTACAAATTAGCTATGTCTTGTGAAGGGATTTGTGACAAGAAAACAGTGAAGGGATGTCCATTGTTTCAATGTTATATGTTGATATGAATCATTAATGTTCTTGTTTTTGCCACTCTCATGTAACCCTACCTCATTTGAGATGCAGTCTCATGTTTAGACACTCTGATTTCGAGTAATTATAGATAATGATTTTATTCTTTAAGAAGTGAACTTGTAGTTAGGTTATATATCTTACAATTTTGATTCATATTTATGGTTTCAACTTAATTTCAATTTGTATGAAAAAAATAATTTAATACTTTAATGTGAACATTCAATTTTAATTTAGCTTCTAAGATTTTAAAAGTTTCAATTTAATTTAATTAATACTTATGGTGTGAACATTCAACTTGTAGATGAAAGTCTTAATTTCAATTGAGTACAATGGTTGATAAACCATAATTACAAAACAACCGAGATTTAATACACCAAGAACCAGCACAAATAATAATATCTTCCCATAGCTAGAAGATAGACTTAGAAGAATTATTGAAGACTCTATTGTTTAGCTCAAGCCAGATGTTCTAAAAGATGACTCCAAAAAAGTTGCTCCATAGAATATTTTTAAAAGATGTCAACGGTAAATCAATGTCGCCTGAGAGAAAGGCATCCATACTAAAGAGAAGGGCATCCAGACTAAGGGGGAGAGATGCGACCCGATCAGAATTACAGAGTAGGTTGCTCCATAGAATATTTTTTAGTCGATGTCAACGGTAAATCAATGTCACATGAGAGAAGAACATCCAGATTAAGGGGGAGTGTTGCGACCCGATCAGAATTATAGAGAAGGATGGCCTAGAGACTGGGGGCATAAGGACAGTGGAGGAAAATAGGTTCTGTGGATTCTCCATTTCTTTTGCATAGAGAACACCAGTTCAGATTTAAATTCATCTTTGGAAAACGGATATGCAATTTTCAGCTGTATAAGGCCTCTATGCTTCATCGTCCAAGAAAAAATTTGCATTTTTTTAGTTCTTATGATTTTGATAAATTTCATAAATCATCTCTAAATTGGTGTACTTTACCTTAACTAAAAACCCGTCTATTTCCCTTTTTAATATACTTGGCTATAAACCCTAATTTAGTCAATTAACTAGGCGGCAAAATAGAAAACAACAATTCAAATTCATTACCATGTGTAAATAGAAAACGTGTCATGTATTTCATACTGTAATTCTATAAAGGATTTAAAAGATTTGATAAAAGTCGTGTGGATTATATATAATATATATTACACTTTTTTTTTCTTTTTTTCTTTTTTAAGTTTTTGGAAATTTAGACAATCTTAAATAAATATATGTGTGTTTTTTGGGCTGGTTTATAAGGAATTTATTGTTTAATTTTAAAATTAATAAGTTAGATTATTTTGAAACTATTTAAAAAAAAAACAGAAAACTAAAAAAATAAAATATGATGAAAGCCAAAGGAGACCTTAGTTTTTAAAATTTAACTAAGAAACCATTATTGATATGCAAACTTATTTTTTGAACAAGCCAGAAATGAAGAATAAGGTGAATATTGAACTAGTAGTGATAAATGAACAACTCAAAAGGTGGTTGAAGAGATCAAATCCTTTCATTTTCACTTCACTTTTGTAAAGTGATAATAAATTAATTGAAAAAGAATCCAAACATCTATAAAAATGCTCTTAATTATACTTTGTGAAAGCTATTTTTGATAGACAATGTTGTCATTTTAGAAGTATATGTGGTCATCGTATGTCTAACTCGAACAAATTATAAGGATTTCAAACTCTTAAAAATAAGACTAAAAAAAACCCTTAAAAATAACACATTATATGAAATTTTCAAATCTCTTTCGACAAAATTTAATATCTTCAAAATCTTGGAACAATATCTTCTGCCGACGTGAAAGAAAAAAAAAAGGTTTTTTTTTTCCTTCAAATATAGCTTTGGACACCTGAAAAATCAACATTGACAAGTTCAATTGTCTGAAACATGTTTAAGATTTTCTCCCAACATCAACATGGAGACTCCTATCCTATGATGTTTGTTGTCTTTAATGTTTAGAAATGACATATTATGATTTGGTAAAATATCTATTTGAATTTATTTCATTATTATTTTAGCTACAGAATTGATAAATATATTGTTAGATATTTACCACCAAAAAAAAAAAAAAAAAACTATCTCTACCACCTGATATTTGTTGTCTTTAGTGTCTAAAAATGACAAGATAAAAAGTAGGTGCTTTTTTCAATAATATTCAAATACATAATTGAAAAATATATTATTTTATATCTACCATTTTACTATAGTTCTAGAAATTTCTCTCTGTCTATCATGTGATATGTGTTGTCTTCAATCTTTAGAAATGTCAATAATAAAAAGAAAAATGTTATGGTAGTACTACAAATTTGTTCTCTCTCTACCATGTGATATTTGTTGGCCTTTCATGTCCAAAATAGCTTTTGCTCCTTTCATTAATATTCAACTACATAATTAAAAAATAAATATTATTTTATATATTCACCCTTCTAGCTACTTTAGTACTAGAAATATCACTCTTTATGTTTAACTCAAAACAAAACAAAAAATCTCTCTTTTTATTTTTATCATATGCAATAGAAATTGTCTTTAATGTTTTGAAACGAGATAAAAATAATTAAATATATCTTCGAAAAAATATTTAGTAGATACTCATTTCATTAATACTTAATCATGTAATTAATAAATATATAGTTTTATATTATTCACCATTCAACTATATAGTACTAGAAATTTCACATCAATTGTCATAAAAAAAGCAATAACAATCTCGAGAGAAGAGTAGAAATTTTACATTCACTCAAGAGTAGAAATATATATCCCTCTTTTTTTAAAAGAGAATAGAGAAAAGTCTTATAATTGAGTACAATGATAGATAAATCATAGTTACAAAATAATTTAAATTTCGAGCACCACAAATTACGAACAGGGGTTGAGGATGATATCGTTCCAAAGCTGAGAAAAAATCTTCGAACTATCAATAAAAATTCGGTTGTTTCGTTCCAACCAAAAGTTTCATCAAATGGAACCAAATATGTTACTTCAAAAGATGTTTGTGGTAGATGCTCCCAAATATAATCTTCTCCCTCTCTCATTGGTAAAAGGTAAATGGTAAATATTTGATTGATGTAAAAGTTGGGTAAATTTAATTACACATTTGATGTGGTGAGATAAGCAATGATATATTATATCCATTTTGGCCCTGTTGACAAAAACCAGGTGGGGCTGCCTTTGCACATGGCCTTGCTTCCAATTAACACACTCTATCTCAACTTGTCTCTTCTCTTATCACTTCATCAACAACAAAAAAATTACCCCTTCTCTCTAAATCCTACCAAACCCTAATCCAAACAACACCCACAAAAAATAAACATTAGCATAATACAAATTTTAATTATGTTATTTTGTGCTCTTGATGAACATTATTGAATATAATTAGAGGTTTTGAAAGCTAATTATGTGAATGCATTGAGATAAAGATCATATGATCATATGGGGTGCCGAAATAATGTTCTAAAAGTTCAAAAAAAAAAAGGGTTTCTAACTATATTAGTATTTAATAAAAAAGAAAGTAGTTTGATCATGTTTGTTCATAGAGAAGTAGAAAAGAAAATTGGACAGGTGGATGTGCTTAAGAATGTCGGATTGTTTAGAGATTAATCCAATGATACACAAAATGAAAAACATATCATTATCAAACTCTCAATCTATTCTTCTTTTAAATTGATCATGACTCTTTTAACTCATTCAGGGCAATAAGAATATTTATATAACTATACAATATTTCTTTACATATATCCTTATTCCAAGAGAAAAAAACAATATTTAATATGAAAAATGTAGAATTGGACTTGTCTTCTCTCTCTCTCCATTCTTTGGCATATTCGGACCTTCTTATCACAAACTTTGAGAGAGAAAAAGGAGATAAAAAATATGTAATAATCCATCTAAAAGTTGTTTACATCTATGTATTTGATGCGTCGAGTCCATCATAAACTGTCGTTTTTAGAAGAAAAACAAAAATTAGTTGAGTAGTTAGTTTAATCGTCCTGATTAATATTCAATTCTTTTAACAAATGTGAAAGTACAAATTCAAACCTCCGACTTTAAGAAAAAAAAATAGTCTTTTAACTGTTAAATTATGTTTCAATTGACAAGTTATTAATATTGTTGGTTTGATGATAGAGATTAGATGATCTTACTATGAGAGATCATTTGTTAGGAAAAAAAAACAAAATACGATACCTAATTAATATCATTTGACCTTTTAACTCTCAACTGAATACGAAAATATGAATATTTATTAATTAAAGGTCATCTTTTTGTTAACTTATATATAAGGGACCAATGCTTCCAATAGTGTTTAGTTTAGATATGATTAATTAATAATTAATTATATTAAAATAAAAACCTAACTCTTAATCTTTAATTTAATTAGACACTATATTTGTATATTAAAACACATTAAATTTTGTTAAAGGTATGGCAGTCGAGAGCATTTATTTATTCATTTATTAAATTAATGTATAGAGCATATCATAATCATGTAACCCAATAAACCTTTCACACGTAGCCAATTAAAACAATAATTCCTAACTAACCTGATAATATATATATATATATATATATATCTTCTCTCTTAACTAACTTCTCATTTCGTAATCTATTTCATAAGATATGTTTAAAATCTTACCTAAATTTATAAAACTAAAGTTAAGTGTTTTTCAGATTTTGTTCAATAACTATTTTCTTTTTTTTGTTTGTTTTATTTAATAAAAAAAAATTGTTAACTTTTGTTTTTTTTTTCTTTTGAAAAGCAACCAAAATAATATATAATATTCGACTAAAACATATCTCAAATAGTCAAACACTATCGAGATAAGATATAAGTTTGAACCTTATTTTTCTCATTTGATTACCATATTAAATCATCACTAAACAAAAATAAAAGCTTAAGCTGATTAAGCTGATTTAGTGTGGGATAAATTTAATTATTTCACTGTTATAACACTTCATTTAAATTAATTAATAAATATTTTTATACTTTTAAAAATAAGTTAAAATTCGTGTAATTAATATTATATTCGTATTAGTTACATTTTATTGTTATTTTTTATATTTCATTAATTTTTACGATGCAATGAAAATGTCGATTAACTCTTATGTCGATGTCGAATTCATGAACATGTGAAAATATCGTTAGAAACATTGAAATGTAGATAAAAATTTGTCAACAAGAGCACAACTCAATTAACATGATGTATTGACTAGTGACTATGATTCTAGATTTAATTCTCTATCCAAGATGTTATCAGGAAGGAAAGAGAGAAAAAAAAAAAAATATATATATATATATATATAGGTGAAAATTTAATGCATTTTGACATGCCATCAGTAAAATTAACATTTTTTTAGAAATAAAAATAATTTGAAAATTTTGAAGATTAAATTATTAAATACTATTTGATATGTTTAGCCGTAATAAGAATATCCCTGCGATCCAATATACAGTTGAAGAGGAATTAAAAAGACAGATAAGCCAAGCCAAGCCAAAGGCAATCACTTTCAATTCTTTCGGTCCGGCCGCCGTAGGCAGTGGTGCCGTCCGTTTGGTGGTGGACCACGGCGGAAGTTCTAGACAATGGGCATTAGGGGACCCCGGCCGAGAGAGATCAACTTGAATGTTATTGTCATCATCAATTTTGACGCAAATTGTTTATAATTATTATTTGTGAAAATCACAGTTCATAAAAATCTTTTAGATTTCTCTCTCAAAATATATACATAAAGAACAAATTAAAATTCTCGACCAATTAATAGTCTGATATTGACACAAAAAGGTTAGAGTTGCTTACATATAATAGAAAAACAATGCTACAAATCACTCCAAAATTATGAAGATGGTTACAATCACACCCTTGAATTTAAATTTTAATAGATCATTCTATGTACTTTGTTAATTGTTGCAATTAACTCCTATGCTTTTAGATTACCATTTAATTGAATTTCAAAATTTTACATAATTGACTCACACGTAAAGCTTTTTTTACTTCACGGACCTTTAGAAAGAATTAGGCTGGGTTGTAAGGGAGAAAAACAATCGAATGATTATTTTCTAAAACATAGTTTTTTTCATTTCTCGATCTACCAATAAAAAGTTTTTCTTTATTCACTCACACATGAAAAGTCTTGAACCTCAATTAAACGATAATTTGATTGTGAATAGTTGATTTGATTTGCAACACTTGACAAATTACAGTGGTGATTGATCAAAATAAAATTTTAATGATGTAATTTAAACAAACTTGACTTTGTCGGGATTGCCACCCAACGCTGGATAATAGGAGTCGGCAAGAGATTGGTATTCTGAATATGTGTGCACTATGTGGTCAGAGAGGCGAGTCTAATCTTCGTGTCTTCTGGCATGGTAAGTTTATGCAGAGAGTGTTGAGGGAGTCTCAATTTGACTCTCTTTTACAATTGCGGTCGGAAGGGGATGTGACTGCTATTTTGTGGTGTCTGCAGGGTAAGGTGGGTTGATGGGACTTTGAGGAGGTGTGTGCGTTATGATGGGTGGGTGTGGGGCTGTCGGAACCAGGGTCGCCACTTGGGGTTCTGACATTTGGTTGATCTGAATTCTATAGTTTTGGGACTACGGGTGGTCTTTTCGAGGGGGGGGGGGCTTGGATTCTTGGGGTCAGGTTGTGTTGGTGGAGGTGGTTTTGGTTCCGAACGTGCGAAATGTGTTGATGGATGAGGGACTTGTGGCGATTGAGGGATTGTGCTTGGTGTGGGAGGTTGACATACAGTCGGTGGGTTTAGAGACTACTTCCTCCTGGATTTGCCGCCTCTTCCAGGGAGATCGAGGACGTGACGAAAGTTGGTGTGCTCGTGGAACATGTGTGCTCTAGTTTTCCTCGACTCTTTAGGGATTGATAAAGCTTTTTCATCGTGAAGTGCATATCAATTCTGGCTCACTTTAAAAAAAAAATAACAAAAATGTGAGTCGTGCTACTTTTGACTATTAAAAAGGGTAAAATTGAGGGTGTGACAAATTTTTAATAAAAGAATGAATTGGAGGGTAAAGTGGGGATGGCAGCTTCATTTTATCCAACAGTGTGAGTACGTATGGGAGGGTCCATTAGATTAGTTGCTAAATATATTGAAATAAAATAAACATTAATTGTAAACAAAAGGCAGAAAAGAAGATGGTCGTGAGGATTACTTAAATTAATATATTTGGGATTAAACCCACTTTATTTTATAATTTATAGTAATAAAAAGCCCAAAACATTTTGGATTAATATTAAAATAATTAAATAAGTTAGGAATCTGGTGGGTCTTCAATTAGTGAACTGATGTGACCAAGATTTCGTGGTTCAAAGCCACCAACAAAACGGCCACGTGGGTTCGGCGTGACGCCTTTCAGCTCCAACGCGGGATTTCTCCTCTATGAAAACGACCCTCATTATAAAATCAAAATTATTCAATAGGAACGTCACATAAATTTAATTTTATAATATTATAAAAAAAATAATATCCTTAAATTATAGTTATCTTGTCAAAAATATTTCTAAATTTTCAACCGTAAATTATTTAAAATATTTCAAAAAAATAAAAATGTAGATATATATATATATAGGAACGAACTTACCTTAGATTTAGAGGATTCAAACTACCCTCAACTATGACAGCATACTTAATTTGTATATAATTTGTGACAAAATTTTTAAACTTACTTTTGAGCTTAGTGGTAAATGCATGTCTAGTCTCCTTATCACCTTAGTTCAAGTCCCCTAACTTTGGATTCGCCACTCTATGTATAAAGTATTAAAAAAATCATGAAAATGTGGGCATTTGATCTATTCTTCAATTTTGTTCTTTTTTTTTATTTTATAAAATAGAATTTTTATGATTTTTTAATATTTTTGAAATGTTTTATCATATTTCAAAGTATTTTTTAAACTATTTTTTAAACTAAATCCCAATTGAACCAAAAAAAAAAATAATAATAATAATAATTAGTTAGCGTATTTTTTTGATGAATGGCAAAGCCAAGTGCCTTTTGCAGAAAAGAACCACGTGGTGTTGTGTAAGATGTGTGAAGTGGACCTGTTGATTTCTCTTTCCAACACCGCCCCACCTCTATTTATACCTCATTTTCTCTCCTTTTCTTCTCCAAATCCACTCTCTTTCTCTCTCTTTTATTTTATTTTATTTTATTTCATTTCTAATTCCAAATCATAATTCTTCACTCAACTCACTCACTCGCCAGCCATGGCTGCTTCTTCTTTATTGGAGTTGGGATTTGCTAATCCCACAAAATCAATTAGTTTGAAGAATGTTAAGATCAGCCAAAATCAACATTCCAATTCCAATATTAATATTCAGTCTGCTCTTCACTCTCCTTCTGTTCTTCATTTCCCCAATCAAACAACTTTCCAAAATCTCAGCCAACCCTCTAATTCCAATTGGAATTTCCTTCAGAAAACTGCTTCCATGGCTTTCGACTTCGCCGAATCCGCCTTACTTTCCCGCGAACTCCAACACCCACTCCCTAAAACCTCCGACCCACATGTCCAAATCTCCGGCAACTTCGCTCCCGTACCGGAGCAACCCGTCAAACACACCCTCCCAGTCACCGGCACCATCCCCGACTGCATTCAAGGCGTCTACCTCCGCAACGGCGCCAACCCTCTCTTCCAACCCACCGCCGGCCACCACCTCTTCGACGGCGACGGCATGGTCCACGCCGTCTCCATCAATCACGGCTCCGCCAGCTACGCCTGCCGGTTCACCCAGACGCAACGCCTGCTCCAAGAACGCCAACTCGGCCGCCCGGTTTTCCCAAAAGCCATCGGCGAACTCCACGGCCACTCCGGAATCGCCCGCCTCCTCCTCTTCTACGCCAGAGGCCTCTTCGGTTTGGTCGACCACAAACACGGAACCGGAGTCGCCAACGCCGGTTTGGTCTATTTCAACGACCGCCTGCTGGCGATGTCAGAAGACGATCTGCCGTACCACGTGCGAATCACGCGCTCAGGTGATCTTGAAACCGTAGGCCGTTACGATTTCAACACGCAGCTTAACTCCACTATGATCGCTCACCCGAAAGTGGACCCGGTCTCCAGAGAGCTCTTCGCGCTTAGCTACGACGTCGTTCGGAAGCCGTATCTCAAATACTTCCGATTCTCCCCGGACGGAACAAAATCCAAAGACGTCGAAATTCCTCTCGAAACTCCGACGATGATGCACGATTTCGCCATCACCGAGAATTTCGTCGTCATCCCCGACCAGCAGGTCGTCTTCAAGCTTCAAGAAATGGTCACGGGCGGATCTCCGGTCATCTACGACAAGAACAAGAAATCCCGATTCGGAATCCTCCCCAAAAATGCCACCGATTCCAGCGAGTTAATCTGGGTTGAATCGCCGGAGACTTTCTGTTTCCATTTGTGGAATGCTTGGGAGGAGCCGGAGACAGAGGAGGTCGTCGTGATCGGGTCCTGCATGACGCCACCGGATTCCATTTTCAACGAGTGCGATGAGAATTTGAAAAGCGTATTGTCGGAAATTCGGCTGAATTTGAGGACAGGGAAGTCCACGCGCCGCCCGATTATCACCGACGAGGAACAGCAGGTGAATCTGGAAGCCGGAATGGTGAACAAAAACCGGGTGGGGAGGAAAACCCGATACGCATATTTGGCGATTGCAGAGCCGTGGCCCAAGGTATCGGGTATTGCGAAGGTTGATTTGGTGACAGGGGAGGTAAAAAAACATATGTACGGCGGTAGAAAATTCGGAGGGGAACCATTTTTTTTACCGAATTCAGAGAATGAAGAAGACGAAGGGTACATTATGGCGTTTGTGCACGACGAGAGGACATGGAAATCGGAGCTGCAAATAGTGAACGCCATGGATTTGAAAGTTGAAGCTACAGTCAAGTTGCCGTCGAGAGTGCCGTATGGGTTTCATGGGACATTCGTCCACGCAAACAATTTGGAAAACCAAGCTTAAAAAAAACATAAACAAAACAGAGAGTGATTTTAATTTTGATTAGGCGATGGAGAAATTACCAGAGGGATTGGCTTCGAGACACGTCCCCGGAATCTCTCGTGTTCGCATTCAAAACTGAACTGAACTGTTTTTTATTTTATTTTATTTTATTTAGTTTTGAGTGATTTGAAGAAGAAAGAGGAAACCCAGCTCGTAGCTTTTGGACAGTTTGGAGCTCAGCTGGTTTCTGTTTCTGTTTCTGTATTTTGTTTCTTTACTGTTTAATAAATAAAAATATATATTATATATTTACACTCCTTTCTGAATCTGTGTTGTTGGGTGTAATTTATTTTTGGAGAAGATAATATTAAGAAGTTAGAGAGAATAAATAAATAAATAATGTAACAACTTTTTGGGAGTGGTGTGGAGCCCAGCTCATGCAAAACAAGAATTATCATGCCTGTTTCGGTAAATTTGGTAAAACCAAAAAAGAATTTGATTTCAAATTAATAACATAATTATGATTTCTCAAAACAAAAAAAAATAAAATAATAAATATGAAAGTGGAATCTAAATTAAGTTAGAAAAACGGTGTTGGTCGGTTGGTAATTAAATTAAATTTCACGTTTGGAAAACACAAAGACCCACAATAGTTTTAAGTCATCATGTGGCATTCCACCAAATACAGAATTTCACCATTATATGTATATATATATACATTCCCTTTTATTTAATATTATAGTGTGCTAAATAAAAAATTAATATTATATTTAAGAAATATATGAATTTTATTGAAGGGTTTTACTTTTTATGGTGTGTAAGAGGTGTGAAGTGAAGGGTTGTAGCCAAAAAAAAATTATTTTCTTATAGTCATTATTCATTTCTTAAATAAAAAAAACTTTTACACGTTTTATTTGATAATTCATTTTCAAAATAATGTGCTTTACATTTCATCACAAATTTAGTGTAATTCTACGTCTACCTGAACTGATATTGAACATTGTTCAATTGTAGTATGAATTATTGACGATGATGTCAGAGAAAATAATGAGATTATACCTTAATAATGCTAGTTAAATTAATTATTTTTTATTATAAATTCATATTTTAATTTTAATTTATATATAGTATATATTTGTGTCATAGTAATACAAGTTTAAGAGAAAAAAACATGAGTTGATTCAAAAAGTATGAAAATCTCGAAATTTAGAAGTTTCGGAGCACAACTCATTATTTTTTTTGTCATTATACAAGATTATTTGGTGTATATGTTCGAACTAATTACTGTTGCGAGCAACTTCAGCCTCACGTCACCCGTTAACGTCACGCCCACTCCCGAGCCCCGGATGAATTACCCACTATGATCGACCCCGAAACTTCGGTGGACGATGCTCTCTACAGCTGACGAAGGCAGGCTGACGTCACTCCTCGGTTGGCGCGAGATGTGACCGACGTGACAGTCTGTCACGACTGACGAAGAGGCGGCACAACAGGCGCCCTTAATCCCCTCGGGAATCGGGGGACGACAGTTGCCGCAATCATCACACCGCGCGTGGGCCCGATCCCGGTTGGTCCGCGTCCCCAGCCTCGGTCCAGGCATTCGTCTGAAGGCCAAGGAACTGGAAAACTCGAGGAGTTCTCCTCCACCGCCAACTATAAATACCCCTCCTGTTCAACCGGGGAGGGGGATCAAGAAAAACAGGTAACTCTACCCTAAACACTCTCTAACTACTCCTACTTATGCTCAGATCTTTTTTACTTAAGCATCGAAGGCCCGTGGGTCAAGCCCATCGGTGCAAGATGATGTTCTCTCTTCTCTCGCAGGTACACCGCCTTTTCGCCAATAGCTACCAGCGACGGAGCAAGCGGAGGAGCACGGTGAGCCAAAATCTTGCACCAAAAATCACAAAAATAAAGAAAAATATCACATAACAACCGAGGGTAGAGCAAAAATACAAAAAAATTAATAAGACAAACTTGAATCATATATCCAATTAGCTAGGGCAGAGGGCAAAGGGGCAATCCAATCAAAAGAAATCAAATTTGTTTTGATTGTATTATTATTGGCAAGGAAAACGATGGTGTTAAGAATATCCAAGGAGTTTTTTTTCAAAATAAAATAAAATAAATATTTTGCCGAACATTAAATGTTAGCCATGAGTTTAATTAGACGATTGTTATTCTTATTTTAACTTAAAATTATTATTGGTAGGGAACAAAAATAACATTCCCACTTGTCCTTTGTTGTAGATTGCAAAAAGTCTACAAAAATAATAATAATAATAATAATAAATAAATATCCTTTTTCTTTTTGTTCTTTCTTTTCAACGCAAAATCGATCCGTCGGACTTTTGACTCTTGGAGCAAAAAAAAAAAACTTTTTTCTTTTATTTTTTAACATGTTTTGTCACCCGTCATTTCATATTTCCACTAAGGAAAATAGAGACAAAAGACCCATTATTATTCAATATCAAATAAAAAATTATAAATTTGTACCGACCCATTTCCATCAATTTCAATTCATGCAAAATTTCCACTTGTTTTGAGGGTGAAATCATTAGTTTTAGTTTGTTGGTTTGGTTTGGGACAATGTTGTTCTTATTTCAAAAAAATATAAACCCCAAATGAAAAATAAATAAAGCCTAGTGAATTGAAAAAATAACAATAAAGGATGTGATTAATTTGAGGGCGGGTTCCAGCAAGCACGCCCAAAATAATTGTAAATTTAACCGAATTTAAAACATTTTATAAATATGATAAAAAATCAGTGGCTATCACTAATAGAAGTTATCGTTGATATATGACTATCACTGATAGACTACAATCACTGATAAACTAAAATTCTATAAAAAAACTGAGGTGATAGACTACTATCAGCGATATACTTCTGCGATAAATCATACTATAGAAATTGTCATATCTGCAAAAATTTTAAAAAAATGTTATATTTTAAATTATTTTACTCTAAATTGACATTTGTTACAATTTTCCTTGATTTTATATATGAGTAGGGATGACAACGGGGCGGGGCGGGGTCGGGATGCACTCTCCATCTCCATCTCCGCGGGGATTTCATCCCCATCCCCATCCCGTTCCCCGTTTCGAGAAGTCGGGATTGGGGAATCCCCGTTCGGGGATCGAGTCCCCGCAGGAAAAAAATCCCGTTTCTTCTTCTTTTTTTTTTTTTTTTTTTGAAAAAATAAATAAATATATTAAAATTGTGTATCATTCCTTGTTAAAATTAGTTTTATTATTGTTTATATTTATTTAAAATTAATTATAAAAAATATTTAACATTTTTATTATAAATTTAATAAAAAAAATATTATATCATGAAATTAATTAAAAACATATATATATAAACTGCAGTAACTAATTTTTTTTAAAAAATCATATATATAAATATTATATATCTTTTTAAAAAAAAATTAATAAAAACTATTCGGGGTGGGGACGGGACGGGGATGGGGATCACCATCCCCGCCCCGTACCCGGTCAAACCAGGGATTCCCCGACCCCGCGAGAAATTTTGCCATCCCTATATATAAGTAGTTTTATGAGGACTTGGAATTTGGAAAGGCAAGTATTGGCATTTTGTTTTTATTACACAGTAACTTAAAGAAATGTGAAAATTAAAAGGAAGTCCGATGAGTATTTACGCCAATCGGAGGTTAGTTGTCATTGAAGCCTCAAATTCAGCAATCAACTACTGACGCTCCCGTTCGTAGCAAGCCCAAACCCTCAATCGAAACCTTCTCCATCAGCACCATAGACTGTTTTTCTTTCGCACCGCCCACTGAGCAAGCTCATGAGCCAGATTGTTACTTTGGCGACGACAATGGTTGAAAACACAACTTCGAAATTGGTAAGTTTGCTCCCAAACTTCCGTCACAATCATCCCCACCTCTGAAATTTATCTTCTTAATTCTTATTTTGTAGCAGAGTGACAACTCTCGGCGAGTTCGTCTCCACCTCAATAGCTCGTAACCCCGCCTCTGCGGGAATAATCATCCCTCCTCGGACTGCTAAAGCCTCCAACACATCCATTTCTGCTAGATTTTCGGAGAAATTGGTAAAGTTAAGCATGACCTCTTCCTTTTCATTTCGAAGAATTGCTGATATCGCACACCTTCCCTCCCCCTTCTTGGGTGCTACATCTGTATTGACTGCGGTGGTTTCCTCCTACATTCCAGCCGAGCTCGCACAGGTGGAGAGGGCCCTACACTCCCCGGAAGCTCGGTGAACAAATGTGTATAATCTAGTACGCATTCCCACACACTCCCTCCACCAGCATCATCTCTTTCTAATTGCTGAAAAACATCTTTATTCTTTCGATTCCACAAAGACCACACAATCACTAGGAAACGTTTCATTTCAACCTCAGGTAGATTTGTAAAAAACCAAAAGAGAAGATCATCAAAATTAATCACCTCATTTGGTCAATCCATGCCTCATAATGGAGTTTCATATCAATGTTTTTTTCATTCCTTACACCTCCACGCAGCGCGAAGAATATTTTCAGCCACTCGATTGCATCTTTGGAAAATCTCTCTTACCTTCATCCCCCTCCTCCTCAAATTATAATTAGTCGGCAGGAGATTGTGAACAACCCTACAACTAAATGGAATTCGACAATTCCACAAAAACTTCCACCATTTAGTCATTGGGCTTGATTTCCCAGACGATGGGGTTTCACGAATCTCACTACTCGCTAGATGGTAGTCACTCCGAACAGAGTAACAACTATTCTTCTCATAGTGCCAAATGAGTTGATCTTTTGTCTCCCTTCTCGGTAGAGGGATGCCCAAAATTTCCCTTGCATCCTCGGGATCACAAGTGAGATTAATAAGCTCACTATCTTATTGACCCTCATCCTACATCAATTCAGCCACTCGGGTGATGTTGCTCTGCCCAACAGGTTGTAGTAAACAAAACTTAGCTTGTCTTGGGATCCACTTATCAGTCACACAAACACTTTTTTCGTCTCCTATCTGTCATTTGACCCCTTTGCTGAGAAGCTCACGCCCCCATAAAAGACTCTTCCACACAAACGAGGCGTTATACTTCTTCCCGCCCTTAAAAAACACAAATCCTTAAAATATTTTCCACAAAGCACCTTGGACAGAAGGGAACTCAGGTTACTTAGGATCTTCCAAAATTGTTTAGCCAACAACGCTTGGTTAAAGAGCTCAAGGTCCCGAAATCCATGACCTCTCCTTTTAAACGTTGACACACAAAGCCTACTCCACATAGCCCAATGAATCTTTTTATGTCCCTCCACCTTATTCCACCTAAATCTTGTAAAGTAGGGTCTTTGGAAGTTTAAAACACCCCATAGCATAAGGATAGATAGTTTGTGCCACCACTTTTAAAACGATTAATTTCTTTCCTACCAGCGAATAACAATTGATCCTACCACTCATATAAAGCTTTTCGTATTCAATCTTTTATATAAGCAAAAGATTTACACTTACTCCTTCCCAACCAAACTCCACTTTTTTTTTTTTTTTTTCAATCCCAATTCCTAACACGTTAATTTAATTAAATTTGAAGTCACCAAAATAAAACAGAAATCTTGATCTCAGTCCTCTCCTTTTCGTAGAATCAATAAAAACAACGGCAAAATGATAAGGTTTAATTTTAATTTTTGTGTATTAAAAATTTTGACCCACATATTTTTGGATCTAATTGGTGCAATCACCACGACCACCTCCTGTCGATCATCACCACCTTCACCCCTCACCTATCATGGCAATACCTTCACCCCCTCACCGATCATGGCAATAGTTATAATTTTTAAATATAAATTTTAACTTATTAATTCACTATTAATTGTTGTTCCCGATAGTGATTTGACATTGGTAGAAATATTTTTAATGATAAGCAAATTAAATAAATTTATGTATAAAAACATTTTTTAGAAAATGTAACAGCTTGTTTTAATTATAAACATTTTTATAAAAAAAAATGATTTAAAAAAATGCATTCCATCGTTTATAATTTTTAGTAGAGAGACCTTATATCTTATTCAATCATCTTTTATACTTTTCGCGTTGTTATATATATATATTTGTTAAAGAAAATTTATTGAAAGTAGTTGCCACATGGGTGGGCAGAAGTAAAAGTGTCACAAGGGCTTACCGAGATATAATCCAATCGAGCTAATTCAGCTAACCAAAATGGAAAAAAAATATCCCACATGGGTGGGCAGAAAGCGCAAAAGTGAGGCAAGAGAATCTACTAGAGAATTGCAACAACGACAAACATGCATCACAGAAAAAGCTTCGAATTTGGCCAGGAGAGCTTTAGAATTCTCCGCCCAAGTACCAATAATTTCATTGTTGTAAGTAGAACCATGTTTTGATAGCTAAAGAAGAACCAAACTCAATCTCAACACATCTAAAGCCACAATCATATGCCAGAGACAAACCTTCTCTGATAGCTGCCAATTCCACATGGAGAACGCATTGGAAGAAACTCCCCTTCAAAACTCGAGCTACAACTATAGAGTCTAAAGAATCATGAATAACTACTCTGATGCCAGAAGATGATAATAAAGAAGACCATGAACCATCCGTATTAATCTTGAGCCAGACAGATTTGGGAGCTTGCCAACGAGGAGAAGAAACTTGCTGAGGGATCAGAACTGAGCCAACCAAGCAACCAAATGATTAGGTAGTAGACTATTGATGTTAGGCGGCGAAATAATTGCAAATGATAAAATGGTCGTTTTTAGAAATTATAAGGATTAAAATATATATTTTGTAAAAGTATAATTTTATTTTGCAAAGGTAATTAATTAATGCAGGATGAGAAATCAACCTTTGAAATTTTAGACTAAAATAAAATATACTTGAAAATTTATGGAGTAAAATAATTAATTAATTTTTTTAATTTTTCTTATAAATTTCATCCAAGTTTTGAGGAATAGGATTTGAATCTACCACCCTGAGACATGGGGATAATACATTTATATACTTTTGCATACAATGAGATTAATCCGTAACAAAAAAAATCAAATATACTCTAAAACATGAAAATAAATAAATATATTTTTAAATTTTAGTACATTAACTCCATAGAAAATAAACTATAACTATTAAAAAAAAAATTGTCACTCTATTTCTTGTAATAAAAAAAAACTATAATAATAATAAAAAAAAAAATTCCATATTTTGTATGAACAAATTATATTAACACATTCTTATAGAAAATGTTGTATGAACAAATTATATTAAAATATTATAGCATAAAGTGTTAAATCTGTCGCAAGCTATATTAAAATATTTCAAGACATTCTAACATAAAGTGTTGGATCTGTCACTAGTTGATACATAAAAAAAAATATATATATATATATAATTTAATAATAATTTTTAGCACTTTTTTTTTTTTAATGTATATAAAAAAATTGTTCTTCAAACCAAAAAAAAAAAAATTATACTTATTGATGTGATATTTATTTTAGTTATTCGTTATTTATTAATATAAGTAAATTGTGGAGATAAAATTGATCCAGTGTCAAATAAAATAAACTAAATTTTACTATGAATAATAATTTGTTTAGAAACACGACATGAATATTGTAGTAAAGTTGTTAATATTTTGGTCAAAAGATGGCAGACGTACGTAACGTTTGAATTTGGGGACGAATTTTTTTTATGAAAAGTATAAATTTTATAATTTTATAAGGAATTAATTTGCACTAATTTGACGTGTTTGAAATTTGAATCCGACAATAACCGGCTATTAACCGGTCAAGGTCAACAAAAGGTTGATAAGACAACATCATCTTTTTTTCTTTTTTTATTTTTTTCTTTTTTTTTCTGAAGAAGAATTAGCTTCAATTCTTATATACTATTAGTCTATTACGTACTTTTAATAGTTAATTAATTAAAAATAAACAAAATTAGTGAATGGGTTAGGAAATTCAATGCCAACCCGACCCCACACTGTCCACTCTAATAAATTAAATTAAAAAATAACATTTTCCAAAACTGATTTTATTAAGAAAATAAAAATGCACTTTTTTCTCCGTCAAGTCAACCCTACTAAATTCTCACCATATGCTTCATTTTTGAAACTCCCCCTCCTTATCTTTGAAGATTCTTTTGTTGCTTGTTTTTATCTAAACTTATTGCTAACAACACTACCTATTTTCTTCTTCTCCATATAATTCAATTTGTTAATTAGTTCCAAATAAATCAAATTGTGCTACCAAAATATTATAGCTAATGGTTTAGTATTATAGTTTGGAAAATACGTAAATCACATTTTTCATAGTGGAAAAAGACCAAATACAGAGAACACTATCTATCAGTGTGTTGGTTGTCGTTTGATCGAGAGAAGAAGAAGTTCATGTCATTTGTGAAGAGTAATCAAATCATTCAACTTATTAATCGCGCGAAGACGCTGACCTTGTTAGGAACAAGGTAACTCCACATTGGTATGATATTGTCCACTTTAGGCATAACCCTCATGATTTTGCTTTTGGTTCCACCCAAAAGGTCACATATCAATGGAGAATGTTGTCCCTCCTTTATATACTTATGATCTTTCATTTTTCTAACCGATGTGAAGTGGATTGGTTCAGTGATGAAATTTACTGTCTGATGAACTACTTAACGATTCATTTTTGAAGTTCACACTCCAAGATCTCGAAATCAAGCTGCTCATTGTGCATGTGTTGAAGCTCGGTTGGAAGTCTGTTTGTGTGGCTTTCAAATATCCTTTCCACTGACTTCTCATTTTTTTTAGTTTTTGTTTGATCCCAATAATAATAATAATAATAATAAATAAAATAATAATAATAATGGAGTTGCTTTAATTAGAAAACAGATTGGGATAAAGCAAAATATTATCTTCTTACACAAGTTTTGTTTTTTTCTTTTTTTAGTTCAAAGAAATGTGGAGGTGCAACTTCCAACCTTAAATAAAATAAATAAAAAATAGGTGAAAAAGAGTGAAGTTTGAAGTTGAAAGAATTTATTACAGCTTATTTAAAAACAGGAAGATAAGGGATGTGTAATTTTTAATAAAAAGAAATATATCCCCCACAAAGGTAGCGGTCTAATATAATCCCTTTCTTTAATGGGAAAAGGAAACATCCCCAAAATGCGTGGAGTGAATGCTGCTCAGATTCAATGTATGCAATATTTACATCAAAAAGTGTAAAAAAAAAAATGTAGGTGAAGAAAATAGATATAAAATAAAACACTAAATTATTAAAAAAAATAATATCTAACTTTCTTCTTCGCTTTAAAAATTATTATTCTTTCAAAAGTTACAATATTACATTTTCTAGTGAACAATATTAGTCTTCACCTTTCCTAAACATTTTAAAAGTGTTATTGGAGTATTAGAATGTTAAACGAAAAAGACGGTGTGGTAGAACCTCGTTCTTTTCGACTTAATCCAAGTAAATGTTCTCATAACTATCATGTCGTTTCAAGTCATCGCCACTACCATTTTTTGTTCAAGAGTAGTTTTGAAACATTTTTTGAAGGTCAATTTTTTTTTTCTTTTGACAAAAATAACCTCATTAAAATCAAAGAATTGGCTCACGAAATAAAGTAAGATTCTAGTAAGAACTTAAGAATCCAGAAGGTATGCAAGTCATTTTGAAAATTCAGAATCCATAAAGCGATTTTTCTAAAAATACTTCGTCTAGTTAGAAAATGGACCATTACATTATAGATTTTAGGTATATGAGAAAATAAGATATGGTGACAACCTCCATTTTAAACTCGAGATATTCGGGATATATAAGTATTTTTGAAATAAATGACAAAATTTAAAAGTTTTTTTTTTTTTCCGTAATTTAACTAAATCAAACCGGTATGAAATAGAAACATAAAAATGGGAGGAGGGGAAATGGTGATCAGGTTCAATGTAAGGCAAGAAAGGGAAGGAATCAGAGGGAACCACATATTAATGAATTAATGAATTAATGAATTTTATGTTATTAAAATATGTAACGCTGAGCGTGTCAAGACTGGTGCGGCGGCACGTGTGTTAAAAACACAGACACCACCTGCCACGTCATTATATCATACGATTCCTCATATATATATTTATTATTATTATTATTATTTTCCATTAATTATGATTTACAACACTTCTCGAATTGAAGGCCGAAATGTTGGACATAAATGCCATATAATATAATATAATATATCTTATTTTTTTAAAATTTCTTTGAATGCCAAGAATTCTGGAGACCAAAATACATCCGCACTCTTTTGTTATTTTTTTTATTTTTATTAATACGAGGTGCGAGAATATATCCAACTAAATACTTCATGAAACTATACTCACGTTGGCAAAATACTTCCACACTTGTTAGTTAACTCAAAGCTAAAATCTATTTTTAGTAAATTGCTATATTTGAAGTTATTGGGGTAAGTATTGATATATTTAGAGTTAGTGGAGTAGTGGCTATTTTTGTGGAGTTAGAGTTAGTGGAGTTAGTGACTGTTTTTATGGAGTTAACTAAGCTATTTTAGCATTTAGAAAGTGTATTTAAGATCAGATTTTATTGAATGAAAATGTAGTAGTTGCATTCTCATTTCTCTTCTCTCTTAGAAACAACAGTGGTATCATAGCTAAATTCTTAAGGGGCCTGTGAGTGAGAGTTAGTAAGATATACCTTAGAGATAAACCGAGTGATACACTTTGAGATTTGAATGAGATGGAATCAGGATCGAGCAGTCTTTCTTCACTGGCTCCACCAGTGTTTGATGGAGAAAACTACCAAGCATGGGCTATCAAAATGCAAGCCTACATGGAGACTTGTGATTATTGGGAAGCAGTTGAGAGCGACTATGAGGTTGTTGCACTTACCGATAATTCAACAATCAACCATATCAAGACTCACAAGGATAGAGTCACCAGGAAGGCAAATGCTAGAGCTTGCCTATATGCAGCTGTGTCTTCATCCATATTCAACAGAATTGTGGCCTTGAAGTCAGCAAAGACGATCTGGGACTTCCTCAAAGGTGAGTATGAAGGTGATGAGAGGATCAAGGGCATGAAAGTGTTGAACTTGGTGAGGGAATTCGAGAGAATGCAAATGAAGGATTCTGAGTCCATTAAAGAATACTCAGACAAGTTGATTGCGATTGCCGACAAGGCAAGAGCATTAGGAACGGATTTATCTGACAATAGATTGGTTCAGAAAATTCTGGTTTCAGTTCCTGAGAAATATGAAGCAACCATTGCTTCCTTAGAAAATACCAAAGACCTCTCTAAACTCAAGGTGATAGAGTTAGTAAGTGCTTTGCAAGCACAAGAGCAGAGGAGGTTGATGAGGCAAGAAGGAAGCATTGAGGGGGCACTGAAAATCAGAATGCAACAAGGAGAAGGTGGAAGAGAGAAGAAGTGGAGAGGGAGAAAGGAAAGTGGCAACAGTAGCTCAGATTATGTTGTAAAGGATGATGGAAGTGCAAGTTTCAGCAAGGACAGTGCATGCAAGCACTGTGGGAAACATAATCATCCACACTTCAGATGCTGGAGAAGGCCAGATGTGAAGTGTAGAAGGTGTCATTTAATGGGGCACATTGAGAGATTCTGTAAGGGATCTCAACAGCAAGGAGGAGCACATACTGCAGTACAACAAGAAAAAGATCGACTTTTTGTGGCTACCTGTTTCTCATCAGTCACTCAATGTGACAGTTGGTTGGTTGATAGTGGGTGTACCAATCACATGACAGGTGACAAGGAGTTGTTCAAGGACCTTGACAAGTCATTCAAGTCAAGGGTGAAGATAGGAAATGGGGAGTATCTAGAAGTGAAGGGGAAGGGCACAGTGTCAATAGAGAGTTGTGCAGGAACCAAGTTGATTAATGAAGTGCTCCTAGTTCCAGAGATTGATCAAAACTTGTTAAGTGTTGGTCAACTAGTAGAGAAGGGATTCAAAGTGTTATTTGAAGAAGGAAAGTTTCTTATTTTCGATTCCAATGGGAATAAGTTGTTCAAAATAAAAATGCAGCACAAGTGTTTCTTATTGGATCCACTCGAGAAGGAACAAATAGCTTTCAAGTGTCAAGTGAGTGACATTGAGCTATGGCACAAGAGGTTGGGGCATTTTCATCAGAAGGGGTTGCAGTATTTGCAGAAGAATGAGATGACAGTTGGTGTACCAGTTCTGGAGGAGCTGAAAGCAAACTGCAAAGCTTGTTTGACAGGGAAGCAAACGAGGTTGTCATTCAAGAAGTCAATTTGGAAAGCAACAGAGAAGTTGCAGCTCATCCACACTGACTTGTGTACCATTGACACGATTTAGAGAAATCGTGTCCATGCTACACGATTTAGGTACCCTAGTTTTGTAAAAACTTTGAAAACTACCCTATTTCTATAATAATTTATTTAGAATACATTATTAATATAAAAAATCCGACATATTTATTTGTTTTTTTAATTCATTTTGTAATATTAGGACACAACATCTAATTTTATTTTCTTATATTTTTCATTATTTATGTGGGCACTTTTTTAAATTAATTTACGGAAAAAAAAAACTAAGAACTAATTAAAGTATCAAACAAGACTTAAATATAAAGACATGATTAAATAAAAATGTTGATGTCAAATTTTGTACGATGGACGGAACCTACTTCTCACGTGACTCTTCAACGATGAATTTGTAATCTTCAAGACGAAGAGATCTGCAAAACAAAGTAAACAAACTCCGTTGCAAAAGTAAATAAGGACGACATTTGGCTATAGAGTTTTTAGGATTAAAATTTAATTACTTTCTTTCTGCTATTGAAGCGATATTTGTAATATTTTTTAGGTCTTTTCCTCCCTTTCCTATTAAGTTTAGGAAAAGAGATTGGTTGACCCCCTTAAGGTATGCTTACCTCTCTCTCCATAGGAGTAGATAGAGCCTGAAAATTCTAGGCATGCTATGAGAGTCGATGAGTAGTGCTCAGCCGAGATCTGACCGAGCACACCGCCTCTCTTGGACTCGAAAGTTGATATGTGGTCGACACCCTGTTCTCTTTTGGGGGTTTGACCCTAATTGCTTTAGTGGGTCAAAACCCCCATTTGGGCTGAGGAGTGTTTACTATTGGGTCTAATCGACCACACCTCATCTTTGGTCGAGGAGTGGTCGACATTGGGTATATGGCCGACCACACCTCATCTAATTTGTTGAGGAGTGGTCGACATTATTGGACCTGGCCGACCACACCTCATCTTAGACTTGAAATGCCTTCCTATATGGTCGAGCCCTCTAGAAAATTTTGAAGAATAAAATAAAAAAGAAAAGAATTGGCAATGATGGTCATGAATGGTTGGTTTCATGGCATGTATGTAATTTGGTTTGTGTTGATGTGTGGGCCCCATGCATCTCATCTGAAGACAAATGAAAAAGGAAAAAAGGTATTAATCTGAGGTGCGTGGGCGGGTGGCAATTATTATCGGCCCTCTTGGTTTGGTTTTCACCGGAGACAAGATGCAGCGACCACAAAAGAAAGTTTGCGGGAAATGTGGTCGGCCGACAATATGAAAATTACACACACGTACAGTTGGGGATTTCACCCCAATTTGATATGCTCTATGATAACACTGTATTATCATTATTTGGTTTACAACAGGTTTTTACATGTTCTCCACACATCCTACACATTGTCTCTGAAAATTAAATGCCCTACCTTCAATTTGCATGCATGCCCTGAAAACGACTTCGAGATACACTCATATTTTTTTATTTACTTTCGTAACCCATTTTGTATATGAATTTTGTTTTTATGATTTTTAAAGTTTCAATACTCTCATTATTTAACCCTTTTTTTTGTGTTAAATAAAACTCAAGTTCCTAAAATGCAACATCCCCAAATAGCTATCAAAACAAGATCTCCCGCAAGTGATTCACGTGTCAATTCCAACACAATTTACTGTGGATATGACATTAATTATTATTCTAAAAGTGGATGGTTGGATCTCTCACCCTAAAAAAAGAGAAGGTGAGAAGGTTATTCACGTCCACGCCCACTTTCCCAAAAGTATATTGCACCATTTGCTGTGAATTTTCTATATATTATATAATTTAAATATATATATATATATATAATGGTTTTTGTTGATGTAGATGGTCATTACTCTAATTTCTTGACTAATAAATTAGAGTAAGATTTGTAGCTAGTCTAATCGATGTGAAACAATATATTCACATGCTAACATGAGCATAGTTCAACTAACATAAACGAGCATAGCTCAGCTGACATATGTATGACTTGATGACCAAGAGGTCTGTGGATCGAATCCCCCCACCCCCAATGTACTCAAAAAAAAAAAAAAAAAAACATAAACGTTAATTAATGACTAAAAGGTCAGAGGTTCGATCGCTCAGTCCGCATTAATTAAAAATATTTAAAAAAAAAAAATATATATATATATATATATATATATATATATATATTCACATCTATAAATTTATCGTTCTAAACATTTAAAAATATTACCTCACAAATAAAAGGACAGAGATTCAAATTTATGATTACCACTCATAATTAAGATGTATAGATATCTAATCACTTCTCAAAAATAAATATCTAATCACTTGAATTAGTTAATTTTGAGTTCTTTTATTATTCTCTGTTTTTCTAAGTCCAATTTGGGCTGTGTTTTTAATTGGGCTTGATATATGCTGTGGGTCGAGTGAACATTTTCAAGTAGTTCGTTTGGTTTGTAATCTGGCCCTGTTCGTGAATTTTTTTTAAGATTAAATTATAATTTTATTCTCTAAAATTTTAAGTAATTGTTTTTAAAATTTTAAGTAATTATTTTTACAAGTATCGTGAATCCGAGCATAACTTAATGATTAAGACATTGATTACTATCTTAAGGATCGATGATTCTATTCCTCACTCCGCACTTAGTGAATAAGGTATCAATCAATGGTTCGGCTCCTATTAGAGTTTAACACTAATCTGAACATAGCTCGACTGGTTAAAACATATGTCATTTTTTATAATTAAGATGTCTCGATCGAACAAAAAAAAAAGTTAGAGGTTCAAATATTTACCTCATCTGTTTAATTAAAAAAATCAATTTTAAATTTACCAATAACAATGATATAATTAAAAAATGTAAAAATAAATAATAATAAATTAAAACTTTTTAAATTGGAAAAAAAAATTGAACATTAGAAACTAAACACATATTTAACTTTTTTTCTTTTTTTTTTTTTTTTTCTTTTTTTTTTTTTTTTTTTTTTTTTTTAGCATTGCTAAATCATGTGCATCTCTCACCATTTATATTGAACAAAAATTATAGACATTAAGCCTAATTCAATAATTAAGCGTCCATTTATAATCATTGATTTTTTATTTTTTGTTTTTTAAAATTAAGCTTATAAACAACTATGAATTCCTACACTAACTTTCATATTTATTAAAGAAGCATTACAACTTTGAGCCAAATTTCAAAAAAAAACAAAATTTTGAATTTTTTTTTTTTTTTTTTTCAAATTTTTGCTTGAATTTTGGAAACACTTGAAAAGATAGATAACACAACAAAAAGATTTTATGTGAATGTATTGTTTATAGACTTAATTTTCAAAAACCAAAAATCAAAAAACAAATACCAAATGATTATCAAACAGGGCTTAAGACATTAATCACCTTCTAATCACCACGGTGACTTGTTGAGCTGCGTAGATAATTAGTAATTCTTCATTCAAAAAGTTTAACAATATGTAGGGTGGGAGATTCGAACATATAATATTTTGGTCGACGATACATGATTTTATGTAGTTGAGTTATTCTTTACTTTAGTTCAACAACATATGAGAGTGAGATGATTCAAATCTCTTACTCCTTGTTCAATAACATATAACTCGTTAACAAGAGTTTAGTTCAACTGACATGATGTATAGACTAATGATTCAGCCGTCGATTTCCATCTTCTACCTCCACAAATTGTCAAAAAAAAAAAAAAAAAAAAATTGACATAAGTTAACAGGTTGAATGTAATATTATATTTCCAAATTGCATATGATTTTTAAAAAAAAGTTGTGGTCACATATATTTTATTTTTGAAAATATAGGAAACAAAATGATTTAGGGAAAAAGGCAATTGGTGAAGTGAAGGCTGAAAGAAGAAAAAAATGGAAGCACTTTATCTGTTAGGCTCCATTGTCAGTACCTTCTTCACCTCTCTTATCCTCTCCCTTCTCCTCCCCTTCCGATGGTTCCTCCGTCGTCTTTTCTTCTGTTCCGCCGCCGCCGATTCCGTCACATTATACGAAGGTATTGTTTGGCACCAGCGTAGGCGCCCCGTCCACCATTCTTTCACTTACTCTGTTCGTTATGCCCTATTTGACCTCGACCGCTCTCCTTCCCCTCCGTCTCATCATCTCTCCGCCGAAGATGCTCGCCGAGTAGCTGGTACCTCTGGATCTGTGTAATTTCTCGATTGCTCTCATCTTCTTAACTTGCATACTCTCTATTGTTCACTTTGTTTTAATATATTGATCTACTGAAATGACTCGTTGAAGCTTAATTTCGTTTGTTCGTGAATGTTAATTTCAGTTATCTTCTGACGATTCCATCCAGTGTGGGATATGAACAAAATCCATTGAGTGTTTATTACTGCTACGAAACCCAAGACTCTGCGCAGCACTTGAAGAAGTGTATAGCTGAGGTTCTTTACTTTAGTATAAGCCATGTTTGAAAATGGGAAGAAGAAATTGAAGCCAAACAGATGCTTGTTTTTTGTTCTTTCTTAGGTAACAAATACGCCATGGGGTGAGAGAGTCTCATTTGTTTTCAATCCAAATTCTGATTTAGTAGCTAAGCCGTTGCATGTCAGTCCTTTAATGGTAAGTCTTGCTGGTTCTGTTCCCTTTTTATGACTCCTGCTAATAGTACCTGATAATTCTTGTTTTTGATTGATGATATTGCCAATTTGATTGTTCATTAAGTTACTTTTGAGATTCCTTATATTCTTATTTCTTTATTTAATTCTAATTCCTAGCAGCCAATGCAGTGATTTTCCTAGTTGGTCTTATGGGTATGTTGGGATTGATTTAGAAACAGTTAAAATCACTCATGTTATGTTCAAAATCAAACATGTTAGGGAAAACCGAACCTCCACAATGATATGATATTGTCCACTTTGGGTCGAAACCCGCATGGCTTTGCTTTTGGTCACCCAAAAGGCCTCATATCAATGGAGAATATTGTCCCTCCTTATATACCATGATCTTCCCCTTATGGTAAGGAAATCTCATTTAAAAATTTAAAATCAAACATTAAGTTGATTTTGAATATTAAGGGCGTGTTTCAGAGTGATTTTAACCATTTTAAATTCACTCTCAAACATGCCCTTAATACAGTTGCAACTGATTAGAATTTAGGACCTGTTATTAATAATGGGCTCTCGATTGGTGATTCTGCTCTTAATTCTGTGTTTGGTATTATTATTACCAATACCATTATCATTATTTTGGTTTTGACGGATGATTATAACATTCCTTCTGCAAATGTATGTTCAATTGTAACCATAGGCATTTTCTTCTAGCTGCCATTTGCATAGATGCACGACCTTCCTTGACATGTTGCTCCTAATCTCCATCACACTTCCAATGAATTGGTTTACTGTAGTTTTTATTGCCATCACTTGCTTGTTATGTTGATAACCATTGTAAAAATAATTTCAGGACATGCTTGGGAATTGGAGTATCAAAGCAAGTGCTCCTGGTGATTATTTATATGTGGCAATCTCAGTTCAGCACCCCGAACTTGGTGACTACTTTTCTGCCACTTTGAAAGTAAAAAGAGTGTCCCCATCTCTTGGATCTGATCACTCAA
The DNA here is from genome assembly GCA_028017165.1 of Herpetospermum pedunculosum. Taxonomy (NCBI): domain Eukaryota; kingdom Viridiplantae; phylum Streptophyta; class Magnoliopsida; order Cucurbitales; family Cucurbitaceae; genus Herpetospermum; species Herpetospermum pedunculosum. Next base: position 74,828,402 of record CM051525.1, read on the forward strand.
GCTTTTTTTATCTGATGCCTCACAAAGTCGCAATATGGATATATTGGCATGTAAGTCGAATTGGGTAACTTTTGAACTTGTTATTAGTTGTTTTCTCTTTAACAGCTTAATGTTCATGTCGTATTCCAAATCAAGTGAATAAATCTCTTATCTAGAACCATTTGATTAAATGCAGCATTCCACCTTTATCTTAATGAAAAGGTGATGCTTTTCGTTGATGTAGAGTAAGTTTAACTACAAAAAGCCCATACTCCTATTAATAGTTTACAAGAAAAACGCTCCGATTATAGTTAATTGCAAAAGAAGAATAGTTACAAAAAAGATTTTGAAAGAAAGCAGTAAAGCACCAAGAGGAACAAAGAAAATTTTCCAAATCATGAACTTCCTCCCTTCATCCACTGTGGTTGTAAATCCGTTAGTTTCTTTCCAGTCACAAAACCCAAGACAGCAAAAGTTTCAATGTGATGTCCTTGGATGAGAAATAAAGGGCCCAGAAAATGTTGAAGCTAGGAATAATTTTATATTCACCAGTGAGTGATTCGACTGAATTCACCCCGATTGTTGAAGTGTCCAACCTATTACATATTTACCTCCCTTTGATCTAACCCCATCCAGTAGGTCCAAGAAGCCAGCAAAAATTATTGAACTCGATTTGATTGCAAGATTTGCCAGTAATTGCTCACATCTCCAACACCTCGCTGATTGCTAGCCACCAGGGACAATGAGACAGCAAAGAGAGAGAAATTTTTGTACCAGCAGTAGCTCAGCTAACCACCTATCTTTTCAGAAACAATGGTTAGCAAGTTTGATAGTGGAGAAGTAATCTATTAAACCCTGGATTTTGTAAATATTCTACCAAGGACTACAATAGCTCCTCTTTAGTTTTCTTGTAAACCCACGCTTTATCTTTCCCATACAAACTTGAAACAACTTAATGTCATAAATCATTTAGTTCATTGGAAATCTTCAAATCCACGTGGCCATGTTCAACATTAGATTTCTCTTCCTCATATTATCAATACCTACAACTTCTCTGGTTAGAGGAAGAGCAACACTGGTCCAATTGATCAAATGGCTATACCCTTTCCCACCTTGCCACCCATCGGAAATCACCATATTTTCACTGCCTCCAAATTCAGGTTGGTCCCACAAATTGCGAACTTTGAAGAAAAGATTCCCAATCTTTGTAGGATCATCGGTAAACTATGACTATGAGTGGGTTAAATGGATAGTGTCTCTACCTACTCGGTAGCCTTTTTGAGTTCAACATGTGGGGTAGGAATTTTAACCTTCGATCTCTTGGTCGATGATATAAGTCTTTACTAGTTGACTTATGTTTAGGTACGGTTGGCCTACTAGGTAGCCTTCTGGTAAGCCAAGCCAACAATTTCTCCATGGTATAGCGTCCTACTTGCGGTCATCTCTTGCATCTCCTAGTAGGACAGAGAAACGAAGTATCAAGCATTCTTGATTGAAAAAATCCCCTTTTAGGCCTCCCTTTAAGGAAGACCAAGAATCTTGAGTTTGAAACGCAACTTGGAATCCACATTAACCACTTGCTGGAAGCATTATGAAGTCATGTCCTCTCTTATTTAAGGTTGCTACGGCCTTGTATGGTGTTCATGCATAGTGTCATTCAAAATTCAAAGCACTGACACAAGAAATTTATAAATATGCGATGTCTTTGTTGTCGTGTCATCACGTACGAGAGAGCGAGTAGGGTATATTTGCATTCTATGATCTACTCATTTCTTTTCATGTTTACCAAGTTCGGAATGAATAATAATGCTTGAATTTTCACTTTTTAACACTTACGAGACTTGGGAGATGTTTGTTATATCCTAATCCTAGGTAGGTGTTAACCTAGAAGATTTTGAACCCTTAACCATCCTAATCCTAGGTAGGTGTAGGTGCTCTAATATCTTATTCTTGATTCTCTCTGATGTATGTTTCATGTTTCTCATTTCCAGGCTTTCAAGTTATGGTGGAAAGGTGTGGATTTTCTTCAACATCCAAGGTATACTAACCCTTCATACAAGACAGATGCTACCGTTCGTGATCGAGAACTTCAATGCTGCAAGGGAACTGGATCGAACGAAAAGAAACATCAAGAATTGGAAAGAGGGAATGAAGTAGACCTTAGTAACAGGAAGAATGCAGCTCGTGAGTTCGTTTGGACCAATGCCGAATGGCCATGGGCTTAATAATGCTGGAGATGGTATAGTCATACTCATATAGAATTTCATGTTTTCCATTAATATCCCCAGCCAGCTCCCAAGCCATGGTTTGTTTAGCAGGTATATGTTATGGTTTGGTTAAATCTCATAGATTGTCTTTAAACCGTTATTTACCCGCTCGAAAACTCTCTTTTATCATTTTTTTTTTTTGGCTCAATCTTAAACCTTAATACAATTAGATAACACACCAACTTATTGTCACATAAATAGAAAATGTGTTATGTATTCAATATAGTAATGTGTAGTAATGTTTTGTAGTGATAGGGATAATTTGTGAGATTTGATCAAACTATTAGAACTGAATTGAAACTTTTAAAATTATAGGGATCAAATTAAAATTAAGTTTATGTACTTTACTAAATTCCTAAAATGGGGATTAGATTTGAGAAATTATTTAGCTATTTACAAAGCAATTATGATAAATATATATATATATAACACCAGTGATATTAATCCTTTGAATGCTGAAGAAGATAGAAAATTTGATCAAACATCAACTTAATTAGTGGAAATTCCTCTCATATTGCTTATTTCTTTTATTTTTCATATTCAAGTTTTTATTTTCTTATACATTATTAAATTTGATAATAAAAGCTGAATAAGACAAAACACAAACATTATTATCTTGAGAAGGGAAAGAGAATGAAAAATAAAAGAAAAAATAAAAAATCTTATGGGTCTGGTTGCAATGGATTCCAACCAAGAAAACTTTATTAATTTTGTTCTAATGTGATACTAGGATAATTTGTAAACAGATACAAAGATTACAAAAGGTTACTCTGATCACCAAAATTCTAAAAAAATATATATATATATATATATATCATAGAATCTTATATAAAAGAAAAAAAAATGTTTAATTAATTTATCTTTTAAAAGTGTTAATGTTTACTTCAAAATATTTTTATTTGAAAGTCTATCTAAAATTTATATTCTAGCCATCCTTATAAATTCTCATAGTTTTAAATGGTACTTCGAAAAATATTTAAAATATTTTCGATTTTGTTTTTAGGAAATACTTCTTGACAAGTAGCCACCAAGAATTGGTGGCATAGAAAACTTGGAAAACCCACCTTATCATCCAAGTATTTTGAAGTAAACACTGATACTTTTAAAAAATAAATTAATTAAGCATTTGTTTTCTTTTATATAAGCAGGGAGATTCTATAATATATATTTTTTAGAATTTTCGTCATCACAGGAACTTAATATTTATTATTTTTAAAATCAGAAGTTCACCCTAGCTTTCTTATCTGCTATAAATGATCATATGAAGATGTTTTATCGGACTTCTTTGTTGAAATTTTTTCAAAATATAGTTTTTTTTTTTTGTTGCAATCCTAACCAAGATTGCAACCCGATTCATAAGTTTTTTTTTTTCCTTTTTAACTTCAAATTGACAAAAAAAAAAAAAAAATGACAATTTCGGTGTTGGATCCTAGCTAAGATGGCATTGAAATAGGCTTAAAAAAATAGTATGTAAAAAAAATGTTATTATGGATAAATAAAAGCTAAATCCAATTATAGAACTCGAACAATAGTTTTATAGACTTGAACCCTTAAATTACTATAAGTCATTTTTCATTGGACTCGTTTAATAAATTTTCAAAAAAATAATAAAATATTCCAACAAAATTAGAAGAAAGAACTTTCAAACTTCAAAGCAAAAAACCATGTCTTTTTTAATTGTGAAAAACTAATAATAAAAAAATGACAAACTTGTTGACATTTAAAAAAAATAATTATGAATTTTAAAATAAGAAAAGAAAAAGTCATTTTTATCTTTTTGTGGTAGCACAAATAAAACGAGGAAAGAATAAATTAAAGCAACTGTTTCAAAAAAAAAAAAAAAAAAAAAAAGTTGGTCGTATGCGGCACGTGTAACATTCGCACACATTTTTATGGGTCCACAATTTTTTTTTTCTTTTTTTTTTTTTTTATAAGAGTAAGGCTTTATTTGGCGATTTGATTTCTTTTTGGGATGCTCTCTGTCTCCACCGAATACGGCCTTATGTTTTAATTTCATTCATTTTTTTTTTTTTTGACAACGTTTTAATTTCATTCATTGTCCTTATTTACCAACTAGTTTCAATTATAAATAATAATAATAAAATAAAATAAAATAACTAATTTTGATTGATTGTTTTTTTCTTTTTCTTTTTACCATGGTGCTAATTTATGACTTTGAAAGAAAAAAAAAATGGTTCTCTTACCACTTTAATACAATCATCAATTCACTCTTGTCTAGTGTCCAACACAATTATGAATATGCTTCCAATAATTAACTTGCACGTTAAACTTTTTTTTCTTTTTTCTTTTTAATTATTATTATTTATTTTTAAAACTTTCTCGATGCAATACGTAACCTCTAAATTTCTACCAAAAAAATCAATTTTTTTTAAGACTATAAAGACTCTTCATTACCCTAACATCGAGCATAGTTCAATTGGCATAAAGTTGTGTACTTGACTAAGAGATCGTGGTTTCTATCCCCACTTTAATTAAATACATTTATAAAAAAAAAAAATCAATGCACAATTAAATTGAAATTAATGCATGAATGCAAAAAATACTACAACTTCCAAAAAAAAAAAAAAATTATTTATTAGTCTAAAAAAATAATTAAAACTAACATTAATTTACCTCTATAAATTTGTTAAAGTTAGTCAGAAGATTCAAGCAAATCCTCCTTTGGTCCATGAGAGTGTCAAATTTCTTGGCTTCAATTCTTAAGTTGATGTGTTAGATCACAAGTGGGTTCTTTTTTATTTGATGATGCTATATTGGGATTTGGATAGAGTTTTTTTTTATTATTATTTATAATTTTTTTTAATTTCTTTTCACTAAGAAAATATTACAAATTGAACACTCCAATGAAAATGACTCTTATAAAATGAATATGAGCTTCAACGATGAACATTTACGAAAGAATCAGGCAGCTAAGAAAAAAACATTAAAAAAAAATAATAAATAAATGTGGAGAGAATAAAAAAGAGTATGGTTTAAGTTCTTTCTTTTAATTTTAATTTAAAATACAAATGTAAGTTGTTAGATTTATATACAATTGTATAACTGTAAAGTGTTTTTATTTTTTGCTTCCATATTTTATTTTTTATAGAAGAGAAATTTTATGTTTTTATTTTACCTTTAATTTTTATATTGTTTTAGATGACAAATTTTGTTTGTCAATTTTACCTTTTAATTTAAAATATTAAATTAAAAAAAATTGTGCTAAATTTATTTTATCATTATTTCATCTTTTAATTTAAATATTAAATTAAATAGATTGTATTGAGTTAATTAATGGAATTTCACATTAACAAAGTTGAATCAATTGAATATTTAAAATTTGTGTATTAATACGAAGACATTGCATTGAATCTAATAAATTCATTACAAATATATAAATATTTTATTAATATTTGAAATGACACAAAACAGAGTTAATACAATTTTCAAGCTTTAATCAAATATCTTATTGATAATGGTGTGTTTTAATTATTGAAATGTATAAACTCATTTTTTTTTTTCATGTGTTTGGTCTCATCTCAATCCCAAATTTATCTTTTTATATATATATATATATATATATATATATATATATATATATTTTGGCAAGTTTTATCATAATGAATGTGTTGAAGGTACATTTTTAAATATTTTTAGAATAATATTTAATGTAAGATTATTATTTTTTTTTTTTAAAATGTAAGTTTAAATTAACTGTAAAATTTCACTGTTTTTACTAGTATATCTAAATGTTTGATTAATAGCTTTTTATAACAAAAAAATTAAGAATTCAAATGCATAATTTTCACTTAGCGACATTTTATCAACATTTCAATTTTTCATATTAATATTAAGAAATTACATATTAATGAATATTAATCAATAGATAGTTATATTGATATAACAACATAAAAAGGGTGAACAAAAACTAAACCAAGAACAAATAATTTTATTTTCATGATAAAATAAATGAACAAAATTGAGGTTATATTAATTTATTTTTGAAATATGTAATGGAAGCTACTACAAATCAACTAGGGTAAATATTTTTTTAACGAAAAAAGTTGGAATTTCCTTGTAAAATTGTGATTAGGAGTTATATGGTTGGAATTAATGTTTTTTTTTTTAGTACGGTTATGAAAAGTTTTTTTTTTTTTTTTTTTTTTGGAAAGAATATGTTCTGAAAAGTTACCTTTTCTTACGTGAAAAATAAAAAAGAGTACATATAAATTAATATGATAGTAAATATTAAATTTATTTGTGTTTTACCCTTTTTTTTTTTTTTCATGTGCCACCATAAATATTATTCCAATCCTTTGCAAAAGAAAAATAAAATAAAAACTATTCCAAACCAACCATATAATATAACATGTGTCCACATGAAGTTTGTAACTAATTAATGCCTAATTGAAGAATCACAACCAAAAATGCATTTTCCTTTCTAATCTCCATTTCAATATTTTAGGGTAAAGAGAATAATTTCATTCATGAAATATATAAATAAAATATGGTTTTAAATAAATTAAATTATTGCTAAGATTAGTAAAAGAAATGGTAGTGGTTTGAATCCTAAAAAGTAAAAATATTATTTATTAGGTATAACTAAATCAATAACTAAAAAAAAAAAAAAAAAAAATTCAAACATAACTCAACTAACATAAAATATATATTCTAAGAAGTTCATATCTTCCTCCATCGAAAAAAAAAAATTATATCTTCTAATAGAAAGTTGAAATATCAGTAAAAACTGATTATTTGCAATAATCATTTTGGGCTCAAATTTTATTTATTTTAAAGAAAGATAAAATTAATATCATATTCATAACCCGTATAGTTAATAGTACAATCTATTATATAGTACAAACTCGTATATCTTTTATTATAAGTTTTTTTTAATTACAAAACTAGTTGATAAATTATTGTTTGCTTATTGCTTTTACCAAAATCCTTGCTAGGTCATCATTACCTTATTCAAATAAAGTTTTCATTTTTTTTTTCATACTAACTAAAGCCTCCCTACTAATTAAATATATCTAAGAATCTAAGATAGGTAAGCGAAAATCATATATAATTCATATTTTTTTTCCTAATAAAAAAGCATGTTAATCCTTTAAATTTGAAAATAACAGTTGAAATTTCAGTTGAAAAGAGAGTAAAAAAAAGGTTAAATATTTTTTTTTGTCCTAAATTTTAATGTTTGTTGTCTTATTCTCAGACATGTGATTGTTAGTTATTGATTTTAGGAGAAGTGATTTAATTACAATTGATTTTATAAAATTGATTTCCATATAATCATTTTAATGTTTGGATTGAAATGATTTTTATATAATTAGAAGTGATTTTAAATTATTAATCTTTGGTTTACTTCAAAATTGATTTTAAAATTAATAAATTCTTAAAAATAAAATTATATTTAAGAAATTATTTAACTAATTATTTACTAAGCAATTATATACCATAAAAAATTATATATATAACTAAATAATTTTATGTAAATATAATTTTAAAAATATTGATATATATATAATATTTATATTAATTTAAAAAATTTAGTAATTTTAAAAATATTTATATATATAATATTTATATTAATTTAAAAAATTATACTAAACCAGAATTAATTACCTAAATATTTAAAATCAAAAATCAAAAATCAAAATATTTATGGAAAACTTTTTTATTAATTAATTTTATAAAAAAATTATTAGTATATATATATCAAAATTGGAAAGAAAAACAAATGTTGTACATGCAGGGAATCAAACCCAGCACGTCAAGTTTTGAGCAAAAAAAAAAGAAGAAAAAACTGACATCCTTTGACCAATAAACCAAGAAAATTTTAATTACTTATAATATACACAGATATATATATATATAAAACAAATAGATGTTTTTAATTTAAAATAAAAACCATTTTAAAAACTTAATTTCTCACAATCACTCACTAAAAATCATTTGGGAATCACCTCTCAAGTGATTGACCGGGAATCACTAAAAGTGATTTTTTATTGTTCCAAAATCACTTATATTATATATATCATTGTCAAACATAACAATTTTGTAACGAAAGTGATTTTGGTCATTCCAAAATCACTCCCAAACATGCCCTCACTTTTTATCCATTTTTTATTTTTGATCAATGTACTCCTACAAAGAATTTTTTTTTTTTTTTAATCTCAACCATTCACAATCAAATTTCAACACAATAGTAGATATTTAAGATTTTGTAAAGAAAAAAAAAATGGACACTTTTTAAAGGTAGAGGCTGAAAATAGGACAAATTATTGATAAAGATTGCCACAATATGATTAACTCCTTAAAATTGTCCGATCAGATCTAAATCTTATAATTTATCCCTAATAACTATACAAGTGAAATGAAAAATAAAAATGAAAAATAAAAAAATAACTCCTAAACAACACACCCAGAACCACCAAAATTCAGCTTTTGTCTAGTGTAGTGCCGCCACGGCTCTGTCCACGCTCCCTCCGTCTGCCGCCGCAACCTGCCACCGTTCTTGTCGTCGCCTCACTTGAACCTACCTTCCGCCGCGCAAGCCTCCGCCTACCCCGATTTTCTAATTGTGCACATGCTTCGCCCAAATCTGACTAGTTCACCCGCACTGTAATCAACTTAGACACGCGCCCGTCGTCGGTCAGATGTGTCCATCTCTAGAGACGAATGAGCCCTCATTTTTTCAGATTCGTTCAACCTTGTTCGTGCTCAAATATATTTGCGCAAGCCTGGTTCAGGTAGCTTGCCACTGCCGCCTGCCACACCAAGCTTCGTTCAGACACACACCAACTTATGTTCAAGCCACCATTGTCTGTCGCAGCCCCACCGTGAACCAACGGATCTCGATTTTTGTTTTTATTTGTTATTATGTACGAATACAAATTTTAGCCCCGTGAGTTAAAGTTATGGATCCGCCGCTGAGATGAAGAATGAAGTTTAAAGAGAAGAAAAAATGTATTTAGGATTTGATGAGAGAGTGAAATAGTTTTTAGGGAGAACATTGTACGATTTTTTTTTAAAAAAATATTTATTAAAAAAAAAACTTAACAAATGAGATTTAATTTAAAAAATGCAATTATATTTTGGTAAGAGAAAAACTAATAAACATATAAAATCCTACCGATAATAAATAAATTTATGTCAAACCGAGCATAGTTCAAATTTGCATAAGGTTCTGTCCTCGACTAAGAGAGGCGGGGTTCAATGCTTCAATCCCGCATTAATTAAATAACTTTGAAAAAAAATAAAAATTTATATTAGATATTTATAAAAATGTGTTTTAAAAATGAGTAAGGTAGCGTAATTATCTGAAAAAAAAAAATTATGAAAAGTAAATGGCAAGATCGTGGCACTCGAAATGAGAATAGAGTTGGGGACGCCGAACATAGAAATTTGCAATTATTTTACCCCACACGATTTGTACGTGACAACATCTCAATAATAATAATAATAATAATAATAATAAAATAAAACTTTGCACGTGACAACAATAATAATAATAATAATAATAATAAAATAAAACTTTTCACGTGACAAATTATAACTAGTACAGTAGTACTCTCATGGAGTTATAAATATCTAAGAAAAATCCCCTCTTCTAGTCTCTCATAATTCATAAATATCTTGTGAGATATTTATTACATTATAAAGGCTTATTTAGTTTTCCGTGATTTTTAAAATAAATTTGAAAAAAATAGTTTTAAAATAATTTAGAAAATAGTGATTGGAATGCAAAAAAAAAAAAAAAAAAAAAGCCCCGCTTAACCAACAACGTTCAAATTCGTCGTTAATGGGAATGCGCAAGTTTAACGCGGTTGATTAAGTGGGCCAATTTGGAAGTACAATGACAAAATTGTTGATTTCGCGTCGTTGATTCAATAAAGACAAAATCGTTAAACGTGCGCATTTCAATAATTAAAACGAAGGTAAACTTACTTTCATATATAATAATTAAGTTCATATATTTTTAAATTTAGTTATTCAACTTGTACTTCCAATTTTGTAACAAGTTCCTCTTGGTTTTATTTATTATTATTCAATTGACGAGGAATCAAATGTGTATGTTAATTATAAAGACTAAATTGTTAGAGATAATAAAATTTTATACTTTGTGACCATCTTGATCTCCCTCAAATAGTTATTCCTCTGTATTACACTTGAGTAAAATTCAACCCCGAATTCAATGTGACTAATTGTGATTATGTCATTGGAGATAACACTAGTTAATGACAACAAACTCAATCATCTTCACAATCGTATGATATTGTCCACTTTGAGAATAACTCTCATAACTTTGATTTTACCCAAAAGACTTTATATAATTCGAGAGAGTTGTCTCACTTCAAAAGTGTTAAAAAGAATAAACATTCAATCACATTTTTTTTTTAGTTAAACACAACATGTGAGAAGGAGAAGAATCAAATCTCTTACCTTTCATAATCGAGAGAATATGTCATGAATCAGTTGAGGTTTTTTTTTTTTTACAACATATGTGGGGGTGGAAGATTGAACCTATGATCTCTTGGTTACTAGTCTATTCATTTGAGTTATGTTTAGATTAATAGATATCAATTAGGCATTTGTTATTGTTAATTAACACTCATGAGACACTTAAAAAAATTGATCTCACAAATAAATATAATTATTTCTCTTTCTATAATAATCATTTTGTTTTATTCAAAAATATTGTTTTCACATTGTTATTTATAGGAGATGAAGATGTTTTATTTTTTTTCTAATAATTAGAAGAGAGAAAAATCGAGGATAGTAATCAAATATCAAATATGAATATTATTTATGCATAAATTTCATTGCAAAAAAATAAGAGAAAAAACGTGTAATAATTGAGGAGTTTTATGGATTGAATGTGGCTATTTTTGTACATCTATCAGTTTCAATAATATCCATTCTATTTCCATATCGTACCAAGTACTTAGATATAAAGTAACATTATATTCTAACCATCTTTGTAACATCCGTACAAAAACAGTGTGTTTAATTAAGTTTCGGAAATTATCAGAATTTAGCTTTAACTTCTCACTTTGAATATCATTCCTTCATATAAGTTAAAAACTCAAACTTCAATAAATTTCTTGAAATATATCCTTACTTTTAGGACTAATTGCATAAATAACAATCCAAAACGAGTATGACTCATCTCATATATGTATGTGTTGATGACCGAGAGGTCTGTGATTCGAATTCCCCATTTTCAATGTACTTAAAAAAAAATCATAAATAACAATATAATAAAAAATGATGATAAATATAGTAAAATATAAAATATTTTATAAATATATATATATATATATATAAAATAAGTGATAATTACGGATAACCATAGACAAAATTCTATATAAAAATAAAAGTATATTCCTATACTCATTGATCGGCTATCAATGATTTCACCTATAAAAATGGTATATTTATAATTATTTTATCTTAAATTAACACCGTAATTTTATATTATTTTTTCTTATTCTAGAGACTATAATAAATATTTTGAAAGCATTGAACCAAAAAGTTAAAAATATAGAAATCAAAATACAAATATATTAAAATAGGAGAAATTTGGGAAGAAGCAAGCAACCACAATTATTAATTTAATTTAATTTAATTTATAAGAAGAAGAAGAAGCAAAAGAAACCTTGATTTCTACAGCTAGAAATTAAACAGTAAACCCAATTTGTTAAAACTCTTTTCCACCTAAAAAAAGTAAGGCTTAGTATTAAATTATTAATATGTGAGATGAAATTAAAAGAAAGAAAAGAGGTCGACGTGGAGACTTGTAATAGGGCAGAAGCTAGTGGTGAAGAGTAAAGAAATCATTTATCACGTGCTTATATTATTATTTAATATTTATCTTCTAAAACGACACCGTATTTCCCCTCCTCTCCCATTAAATACTGCAGTTTTGTTTTTTTAATTTTAAAGTTTTAAACTTCTTCTCTTTTTTTCTCTCAACTTTCTTTAAAGTCCCATTTCTGAATTCTCAAATTCTCATGTCAATTAACTCTTCTCTCAGAATGAGGCGAAATTGCAACTTAGAACTTCGCCTTTCCCCCACCGCCACCACCGCCGTCTCCGACCACCCCTCCGCCGCCGCTGACGGAAGTCCTCAAAATCAACAACTCACTATCTTCTACAATGGCCGGATCTGCGTCTGTGACGTTACAGAGCTTCAGGTAACCCAACCTTTTCTTCCTTCCTTCCAATTGGGTAGTAGGAACCCACGTGGCGTTCCCTGATTGGATTAGGTGGCTGTGAGCTGTGACTGTCTGTGACCGTGTAACATACTTTTTTTTTTATTTGACTAAAAGAGTTGAACAATCAAATCTAATCTTCATGCGACAACTGCGCGTGAAGCCGACACGGCGTTTCGGCTTTGTTGACATGTCGTTTTCACCCACGTTTTTTAAATCAACTCTTCTATTTATATTTGTTTTTTTTTTTTGCAACGGTAGTTTAATTAATGCGGGGATTGAACCCATGACCTTTTGGTCATCGGCACAACCCTATATCAATTGAGCTATGCTCGGTTTGGCTTTATATTTGTTTTTAATCCTACATAGAATAATCGGGTAGTTATCGTAATCTTTTTTATTAGAATTATATTATATGCTCTATGAAATTAATAAATAACTATAACTGTAACGATTTGATGGAATATACAGGCAAGAGCGATATTAAAGTTGGCAAGTAGAGAAATGGAGGAGAAGTCGTCGGCGATTGAAGAAGTAGAACAATCTCCGGCGGCGACGGCGGCGGCTGGAACGACGGCGACCACACCGGGGCTGTCGATGAAGAGATCGCTGCAAAGATTTCTGCAGAAGAGGAAGCATAGAGTCCAAGCAACTTCTCCGTACCAATACCAACGGTTGAATTAAGGATAAATAATAATAATAATAATAATGGAGACAGGACAACTCAATTTAGCTAATTATTAATTAATTTTCATTCCATTTTGGGGTTCAGAATTTACAGATATGATGTAAGACGAACATCACTAGATGGGGTTTTGTAAGTTACCATAGCTAAGTATTATATTTATGTTTTTTTTTTTTTTTTTTGAATTCTTCTCACCTTCCAATTTTCAATTTCTCTTCACTTTAATTCCTTTGTTTTTTTAGATACAGGTACAAACTCTCATGGATCATAATACTCAATTTTGTCTTTTTTATTTTATGAATTTAATTACTTTAGATTTCATATATTCTCAACTCAAATTGATTTGCTTCTATATTTATCTCACATAGTTTACATATTTTGTGTGCTGATATAAAAAAAAAAAATGATGAAAGATGAATTTGTATAAGTTATGTCTGTGTGCGTGCAAAATCAAAATATATTTAGTATGCTAGACCACAAGGGCTTTGACGATCAGGTCAATAAATGAATTTATCTAAAGATAATTTAGAGAATATAATGGAGCCAAGTGGTAATTTTAGCTTAATTACCGTTTCTTTTACGATCCTTCTCTATATATAATCGTCGAGGTTTAATCGTTGTGATATTAAGTCAGTCGTTTCATATATAATTTAGGTAACATCTCATTAAATAATGGACTTTATTGACCCAGCATCGAAACAGTCGGTGTTGTTTCAAATGAGGTCGACTCCAAGTCGGCCTCGTCAGGATTAGGCCGACCCCCGTGGAGTAGTCGACTTCATGGTTTTTGGTCAACCCCGACCCCGTGGGTAGGTCTCGTGGCGTTTGGTCAATCCCTGATGTGGGTCGGCTTCTTGAGGTTTAATTTGGTTAACTCCTTGAAGTTTGATCAACCCCTCGGTGTTGGGCTACCCTTCATATGGGTTGGCCTTTCGGATAGATCTTGTATTTTAGGTTTTGTCCATAATTTCACCCGAACTTATATTGCATGAATTTTTTATTCTTAAGATAATTACCCTTAGAGTTGGTTTGACTATTCGAGCAGTGTGGATTCTGTTTTTAAAATATGTTTTTGAATTATGTGATCCAAAGGATGGTGTAAATTTTGATAGTGGTTTTTTTTTTTTTCACCATATCTCAATTTTGAATTTAAAATTTTAAAATGCAAAAATATATATCTAAAATGATAAAACTCGAATAAATATAAAATTTCAAGTTATAAATTTAATTCATTTTTGTTAAATTTAGTTGTGTATAATATAATCTATTATAAATTATATGATATTATAAAATAATAACTATAAAAAAATAATAACATAAAATATGCTCATAAATTAATTAAGACTAACTTATATTTAACATAATATTTAGTTTTTAGTTTGTAACTCCAACTAGATTTATAAAAATCTTATTAAACACATCTTAAAATTAGTTAAATTAGGATTTAATTTTTAAATCTGCTACCAAATACAAATACCTATATGTACAAATAAAATTTAATTATGTTTCCATTTAAATCTCTTGTTTTCAAATTTTTGTTTTCACTCAAAACAAAACCACTCTTAAGTTTTGGGAATTAGAGATGTCCATGGGCGAGGCGAGGCTGGGTAATGCCTTCCCCGCTCTCGTCTCCGTCTCCTATTTCATTACCCGTCCCGGTGAAATTCTCCGTTTATATTTACGGGGACGGGATGGATATTCTCCGCTGGGAATTCGCGTGGAAGGAGTATTCCCAGAGAGTAATTTTCCCGTGAATACTTTATTTTTTAATTTATTTTTAACCAATATTTTTTAAGTTTTGTTATTCGTAAAGTCGATTAATATTATATATTTAATTTAATAAACTTTATTGGCGATGTACGTTTTTTTTTTAAACCAAAAGAGTGTGTAGTTATTTTTTTTTGATGAAAATATTATACATATATAATAAATAAATAAAATTAAACGGGACAGGGCGGGTATGCTATTACCCGTCCCCGCCCCGTTTATCTAACGGGACAAAAAAATATCTTGCTCCTTGCTCCATTCGAGCGGGGCAAATAGACATCTCTATCTCTTTTGACAATGGTTGTGGCGGTCAATTAATTTTGTTTTCTTTCATATTTTCTTATATTCTTCGCCTTTTTTTTTTTTTTTTCCTATGGAAAACAATATTACAATTATTATATAGTCAATAAAAAAATTATTATTAAATTTTTTTTTTTTTTTTTTTTTTGGAAAACATGTTCCAAAATAGAAATAGTTAACATCTCTAAACGTTTTTTTTCCTTCTTTTTGACAATATCTAAAAGTAGTTTATGGTGGCAATCTTTGGATCACCTAGACATCTCATCCTCTATTAAATAAAGTGTATTATTCACAACTCATAAAGTCTAATCCCACCTAATAATAATTTCATTTTAAGCTTTAACTCTCCATCAATTATTATTTATCTTCGTGGCAAAATAAAAGATATGTATCTTCAAAAGAATGTGATATATTTGAATTAAAACAAATCAATTTGATTCATCATCCAACACCAACTTGAGCATTAATTCACCCAATTAAGATATATATATTCGATTAAGTGGTTAGAGAATTTTGTCCCACATATACCATAAATTTCATGGGGCTACACCTTCGAAAACAAGTTTCCTCTTTTTTACTTTTTGATATGTAACAACCAAATTACCTCAAATTACTAATGTTTTTTTTTAAAAAAAAATCTTGATTTTGTGGTAGGTTCCAAAATTATTTTTGGTTGAGTTCGGACATTCATGTGGTTTTTTTTTTTTTTTTTTTTGAGTACATTGGGGGTGGGGGACATTCATGTGGCTTAGTCGATGAACAATTTTACTAATTTAGTTTTGATGAGGCATTAATTTCTCCAATTATATTAAATTTAGAGATAAATTTAATTTACAATTTAAGAATATATAGTTGAATCACAGTAATTTGTTTTAATTTGATATGTTTGTTAAGTAGTTGTAAAAAACAAATTGAGTGTATGTTTGAAACCACATAGAGATGAGAATAAAATAGAGTTAAAAATCGAAAATGAGCAAAATAAGATTAAAAGCTTTTGGGAAGATTAAAAAAAAAAAAAATGGGGGAATACACATGAGACAAAAAGCATAGCAATAGTAGCATTGGCTATAAATTTTAATTTAAGAGAGAAAAAGAGATGGGGTATTGTATTGGTAGCATTATTAAATAATAAATATTAATAATTTCAAAACGTTTTTCTTACCAATTCTCTCACTTTCTTCATTCCCTATGAAATGTCCTATTCATTCAACTTCAAACTTCAAACCCCCAATAAAGTATCCAGATGAGCATAACCAAATTAAACCAAATTTAATACGGACCTTCTTATCTCAATAAATAAATATATATATATATATATATATAATAATAATAGTAATTATCAATTTGTTTTTCCAAGTTAAAGCGAGCATGGCTCAGCGGCATATGGATGTGTTGAGGACCAAGAGATTTGTGGTTCGAATTCCCCACTCCAATGTAATCAAAAAAAAAAAAAAAAAAAAAATTGTTTTTTCAAAACCTTTTTTTTAACTGAATTTAATTAATAAAGATGGGAAGGCAAGTTTATTTTTAATTATTTGAAAGTGAAAATTGTATATAATCTCTTGTTTTATTGTTTTTTTTTAGAGTTTAATAATCCTTTTTAGTATATGATATTAATAATCTTTTTATATTTGAGTTTAGTTCCACATTCCAATATGATACTAACTAATATAGAATTCCAATATGATACTAACTAATATAGAGTACATATTATTTCTAAATATGATGTTAAAAGTTGAGAAATGGTAACATATGTCAATTTAGAGTAAAATAATTAAAAATATCGCATTTTTTTTTTTTGCCATATTTGTAAAAGATTTTAAACTTTACTAAATTTGCAATTATTTTTCTTGTCTGATTGCTGTTTGTTTGCAACCACCCCGTTAAAAGTTGTTTGTTTCTCTTTTTTATTAATTACTTACTTTAATAGGATTTGAAAAGCTTTAATCTAAATGAGTTATTTGTAATGCATTCAATTTCGATTTTTATTTTTTATTTTAAAAAAAATAGTTTTATTTATTAAAATCAAAATTAAATTACCATTAATATCATTAATATATTCTTAAAAAAGAGATATTATTAATATAAAATATTATAATTTTATTTAAATAAATATTTTCTAGTATATTATATTTTAATATTATTATGTTGTTATATTAATATACTTATCCACTTTACACCATCAACATATTTTATTTTCTTAATGATAAACGTCAACTAAATATTGTCTAATATATTAAACTATCGACACAATAATTTTTTTTTTTATTTTAGAGAAAATTATTTTTTATCTTAAATTTTTAATTTCATCAAATAATTGAACCTTAATTAAATTATGATAAATGATGCAATTTTTACCTTATAATAAATTAACATTATTTTATAAAAAATATAAAAAAATAAAAATAATTATCCAATCATTTTTGAATTTTTATTGTTTTCAAAAAAAAAAAAAAAAAAACCCACAAAAATCAAATGCGTTAATAAATACGTAAAAAGATAATGAAGTAATTTTTATAACTTAAATTGAGAAATTTTCCCACCACTACCATTATTATTATTATTATTAATAATAAATGACATTAAACATATATATATAATTCAACGTCCAACGCCACAAGGCTACATTAGATGCTTCTACGTTGTACCTCAAAATTCAACAAACAAATTTAATTTAATTAGACGTGCTAAATTTGATTTAAGTAAAATACCCTTCTTCTTATAAAGTCATATATAAGGGCTGATTTAATTTTTTAATTTTTAATTTTAGGCCACCATTCCATATTAAGTTAAATTAAACTTTTTGAAAAGCTTACAGTTTTTTCCCCTAACTAACAGAAATTAGGCGAGGTAATTCCAATATTGTACGAATTTTAATATTTTTCCTTTGATTATTAAGAGGAAAATATTGGTCTGGTCAGATTTTGAATTTGCTAAAAGGGAATAAAACCATTTTTGACACGTCAAATGTAAATTGGTTACAAAATTAATTGGTCATAAACATAATAATGGAAAGCTTCCTCCGAACTTTAAACTCTATACAAACAAATTTATTCCGTGAGATTGACATTTTTAAATTTGGAACGTTTTTCTTATTTATATCTCTCTCTCTTTTAAATGGAGGTTGGAAATTTCTCGTTGGGCCCAAGTAATTTTTTTTTTTTTTTTTAACAACATATTGAGGTGGGAGATCGAACTTAGGACTGGTCGCTAATCTATAAATCATGTCAGTTGAGTTATATTTTTATTACCGTTATAAAAATAATAACTCTACATCAATAAATAATAAAAATAATAATAATGATAATTTATTTTATCATATATGCTTAATATGGTATATTATCATTTTTGTATGAAATTTAATTTGACAATTTGACATGTCATATTGACGCAAATAAGAAAAATATTTTTTTAAAAAAAATACATTTGGGATATTTGATTTGGCTGATCTCCATTGGAAAAGGCAAAATTCAAGACCATGTGTTTCAGAAACGTCTCCACTTCCCCAATTTTACTTTGTTGACTTAAGTATTAATTAGACATGTGCTAAATTTTATTTAATTAAAATACCCTTATTCTAAAGTCATATATAAGGGCTGATTTTAGTTTAAATTGCCAATTTGATATTGGTCTATTTTATGAACAGACGGCGGGTCCATCCATAAACTATGACAAGTCAAACTTCATGGTAAGCAAGAACATGAGGGAGTATATGGTGAATCACATTCATCAAGTGTTGGAAGTTCAATATACTACCTCTCTTGGTCATTATCTTGGACTTTCTTCACAAACAGCCTGAAGCAAGAAGTAAATCTTTAGCCGACTGAATGATCGAATTTGGAAGGCCCTCCAAGGATGGAAAACAAAAAAATTCTCAATGGGTGGCAGAAAAGTTTTGATCAAAGTTGTGGCTCAGGCTATTCCCACGTATACCATTGAGTTTCTTTAAACTTCCGGTTACTTTATGTAATGAAATCAGTTCTTTGTGTTCCAGGTTCTGGTGGGGAGCCATGGGAGATGAAAGGAAAATTCATTGGTAGAGTTGGAAAAAGTTTGTGTATTCACAAAGATCATGGAGGAATGGAGTTCTGGGATATCTCTATCTTCAATCAAGCTATGTTAACAAAACAAAGCTAGAGATTGATTAAAACCTCGGATAGTCTATTGAGGCAGGTGTTGAGAGGACGGTACTACCATAGTGGAAATTTTCTAAAGGCCCTAGAGGGGTATACTCCATCTTTCACATGGTATAGTATTTTTTGGGGTAGGGAGTTGTTCGAAAAAGGGTATCGATGGGAGATTGGTAATGAGATGAGCATCGTGGTAGGGGAGGATCTGTGGCTTTCTAGGGAAAGGTTTCACCTCCTTCACCATATTCCTATTCATATAAGAGCAGGTCATGTCGTCAATCTTCTTACATGTGACAATTGTTGGAATGTGCCTCTGATTCGACAACTCTCCCAGGAAATACAATGCATTGCATTCTAAACATCTTGTTGTCCATCCTTAAACCGCAAGATGAAATAATATGGGTTATGGACAAAATGAATGTTTAAGGTTAAAAACGCGTATAGATTGGGGATGACCTTTTTGGCTATGCAGGAAGCCAACCCGTCAAACATTGATCATGCCAAGACCAAGTGGAAGAGTTTCTGGAAAGTCCAAGTCGCAAAAAAAATGAATATTTGTTGTTGGAAGTTGTACCATGATATTCTCCCTCATCGGGCAAATCTAGTCTCAAAGGGTCTTAAACTCTCAAATAGATGTGTTATTTGTAATCTCCACGAGAAGACTACTCCTCATTTGTTTTGGAATTGTAAATTCACTACGTAGGTGTGGAAAAATTATCTGTCATTTAATCTGTATTTTTATGCTTTGAACCGGAATGAGTGGAGCTCGAAGGATTATTTTGACTGCTTTTGGGATTGGGCGGATGAACCGGGAAAGAAGGAGATGTTGATGATCTTGTGAAAGATGTGGGGTTACAAAAATCATATTTTACATAGCAACAGCCGCTCAAATTTACAAACTCTGGCTATTTTAGTGAACTCCAACATTGATTTGAACAGAAGTAGAGATGATCCTACCCAAGGGCAGGTTGCAGCAATCCCGACTGTTGAGGCTCGGCGATGGAGGCGTCCCCTGAAGGGCATTAAAAATTGAATGTCGGTGCGTCGTGGAATAACGCCAGCAAGAGGGGTGCAATTGCGTGGGTCCTTCGATGTCCGTCGGGAGCTCTTATTTCGGCAGGATGTCGTTCGTCCAGGGAGGAGTGGGCAACCAGCCTCCTCGAGGCCCATGCAATCAATGTGGGTATTGATTCGATTCCAGTGCCTGGGACATTCCCAGTGCAAGTAGAATCAGATAGTCTACAGGTTATTAAACTTATTAGAGAAGAAGAAGAATTTGATCTCACCGAAGTGAGTTTGATGTTGCTGAAATCAAACACAAGGCGTCTTTACAACATATTATCTCTTTTGACCATGTTTCGCGCTCTCAAAATGGAGCTGCGTATTTTTTTGACTTGTCGTTTCAGTGTTGAAGGTTTGTCGGAGGAGTAGATAGATAGTCCACCTAAGTGGGATGCTCTTCTAATTGATTTTTCCGTTCTCTAGTCTTGTTTGTAATTGTTCGGTAAATAATAATAATAATAATAAAAAAAAAAAAAAAAAAAAAAAAAAAAGGGTTAAAACCTGATTTAATTTTCTTTCTTTAAAATATATATATATATATATATATATATATATATTTTCAAAAAAAAAAAAAAACTGATTCTTGAAGTTCAAAAAAATAAAGAAAAACAATAAATAAAAAGGGGTAAAACCCGTGGGAAAAAATAAAAAAGAAAACAAGAGTGGGGCCGTAGTGTACCTTTTCAAAATTACTTGGGGAGGGAGCAGCTTTAAATATGTTTGGCCCAACAAATTTTGTAAGATATTTTCGAGCTCTCAATCAACTTTCTTTTTTTCTTTTTTTTTTAATAATAATAATATTTTAGAACCATTTTTAAACAAAACAAAAAAATAATTAATTTTAGAGGCGAATTTTAATTTCAGAACTAACTTTAAAAAAACTTGCCTTAACTCTCGTTATTCAACTAGTTAATATATTGTAACTGATTAAAAGATTAAAAAAAATTGAATTATTCAAGAATTATTATTTATTTATTTATTTGACATGATCTAAACGATCTCTTAGGGGCCGTTTGGCCCACGGAGTTGGGAGGAGTGGAGTTGTGGGGAGTAACTTACTCCCCGTTTGGCCCAAGGAGTTGTTTAACTCGGACAAAAAATATCAACTCCCCAGACTTCTACAGTAATTACTATTCAACTCCCAAGACTTCTACAGTAATTACTATTCAACTCTCCTTCATTTTCCTCTCTTTCTCTCTCTTCCTTTTACAATATTTTTTAATTATTTTAAAAAAAACACAATTTAAACAAAAGGTGTAAAATGACTAAAAATGCAATTCAACCTAGCTATTTTTTATTTTAAATATAAATTAAGTTGTTGAATTAAAATTAAAGTTGGTACTCAAACAAAATTTAAAATGTAGTATTCAAGAAGAAATAAAAATATAAAAATATAGCTTATTTGGATTCACTTAGATTAATGGATTAAAATCTTTCAAATTCACACGTAATAGTTAATCGACTATTGTACGACTATTTGTTTTATTTCAAAACGATCCAAATAAAATGAATAATTAATGTGAGTGATATTGAAAAAAAAAAAAAAAAGGTGAAGTATGGTACTCAAAGTTATTTTGGTTATCTTCGAATAAATTTGTAAAGGACACATAAAATAAAAAACACAAAAATCGTATTTTTAAAATTTATTGTAAGAAGTTCTTGATAATAAAAATATGAAAAATTATAGAAAATAGGTTCTAAGTGTAGTGCATATGAAATTATGAGTTTAAGTGGGTGGAAGCGAGGAAGAACATGTTTGACACATAGATATGTTTATGTGTTGTTTTTTTTTTCTTTAGAGAAATTTGTAAAATATACTTACACTAAAAAACAAAAACAAAATCTCACTTCTAAAATTCATAAAATTAAAAAAATTAAAGATTGAGTCTTTAAAAAATAATAATAAATATATATTATTGATAATCAAGGTGAGAGAGATTAAAAAATTAATGTGAGGTATTGTGTTCAAAATTATTTTTTGTTATCTCGAAAGAAATTTGGAAAGTAGATAAAATAAAAATAAAAAATTGCATTGTTAGAATTTATTAGGAAAAGTTCTTAATAAGGAAAATTAGAAAGTTTGTAGAAAAAAAAAAATTGTATCGAAAAAACTAGTAAAATAAATTCAGATTTCAGAACTTGAGGTTCAACAACTCTCTGTCAATGGGAGGCGGAGAAAGATGTGTTTGACACATGAATAGACTATACTTATGGGTAGACAATCTTATAATTCATAAAATTAAGGATGAGTCCTAACAAAATATATATATATATATATATATTTTGATAATCAATGTGAAAAAATAATGTCAAATATTGTCCTCAAAATTATTTTTGTTGTCTTCAAAGAAATTTGTCAAGGATAGATAAAATAAAAATAAAATATTTCATTTTTAGAATTTATTGGAATTGGAAGAAGTCCTTAATAAAAAAAATTTGAAAGTTTGTAGAAAAAAATTGTGCGAAGAAAACAACTAAAATAAACTTAGATTTCAGAACTCCAGACTAAACAACTCCCTGCTCCAAACACACAACAGACTTCAGAACTCCAGACTAAACAACTCCCTGCCCCAAACAGACATACCTCAGAACTCCCCAGACTAAACAACTCCAGACAAAATAACTCCAACTCCCCCAAACTCCTTGGGCCAAACGCCCCCTTATGCGTTAAAAACTTAAAAAATATATAAAACATGATTTTTCTCGATGAAATATTCAATTCAAATCGGTAGAAAATTTCTACCCAATCAAAGCATGATGAAAAACCATTTGATAAAGCAACATCATCCACATAATTATATTCATTCCCTCTCCAACAAATCCATCACAGCAATTTCTAACCATATTTTTATAAGATTTTTTTTTTAATTATTACAAAAAAAAGAGAGCCAAGACCATAGTCGTTAAAAGGAAGAGTAATATATTTACATCAACACAAAGTAACAATAAAAATTAAAGTTTTTCTTTTCCTGTCGAAAGTTGTATGATTTCTTTTTAATCAGATGTCAAGAATAAAGTTAGATTATTTTTCAGTATAATCGATATGTGAGAATAGAATTTGCATGAATATTTAAATAAATTAACCAATAATGTTATATGGTAAATAAAGAAAGAATAATGTAAATTAAGAAATTTGAATTCCTTAATTTACTTGAACACCATTAGTTCCAATAATTTGGGGTCAAATACTGTTCCTTCCCTTTTCAACAAGATGTCATGTTCATAAGTAAGGAAGGAAGCTGTTTAGATTGTTTGAAAACATGCATGGAGGGCCAATAATTGTTAGCAAATGGACAATTCATGAAAATATATTACCATTGTGTCTCCATCCCTTACGTACATAAGATATACCCGAACCCGGGGAGAGAGCTCGTGTGGAGTGTCTCTTCTAGATTTTGTTGTGAGCGTCGATACTCTCGTGGCTAAGTTCCCAAACGAAGATCTTTATGTTTTTTAATGGTAGTCATTCAATGCCATGGTCGGCTCGAATTCTTTCGGAGCGTTTGAATAACACCACTAACCTACTAATTTGAGATTCATATTAGCTTTAGATATCAAACTTCAAAGAATGAAGAAGGTTAGAAATTCTTTTGTAATTATCGTCTTCTGATAATCATTTCAGATTGGAAGGTTCTTATCCTCTTGCCCCGGCCCCTAGGTTGTTCCTTTTTCTCCCCCTTTGAATTTCTCTCCCTCTCTGCTTCTTAAAAATGAAATAAAATAAGGTGCCAAAATGAAGAAACCTTTTGATTTTTAGTTTTCGAAAATTATGTTTGTTTTTTCCGAAGTTTTCATCTTTCACAAGTAAACATTTGAATTCTTAGTCAAATTTAAAAAACAAAAACTATTTTTTTTTTTAGTTTTCAAAATTTGGGTTGAATTTTGAAAACACTAATAAAATGTAGATAACAAAACAAATGAATAATAGGTGGAAATAATGTTTATATAGACTTAATTTTCAAAAATAAAAAACTAAATGGTTATCTGACGAGACCTTAACGTTATTTTACTAAGACCAAATCCATGTCCAAAATGGTGGCAAGGTTAAATCTTTAGGGATTCAGGAGTTAAGTAGCCAAAAGAAGGGGGGAAAGAAAGTGATTCAATTCATCACATAAACACAAAGGAAAGTTATGCATATTAATCACATAACTTTCTCTTTTTTCTAAATTCATATACATGGAAAAGAACAGACAAACCCAGAAAACAGAATGAATCAAATTGTCGAGCACGATTTTTCAACATGTGGGGAGGAGGATTTGAACCCGGTCGTGACCTCTTAGTCGTACATCATACCAGTTTAGCTATGCTTTTGCAATGGCTGAAATTATTTTGGTCATGTTTAAAATCAATACAAACTTAACTTTAATAATTTGAAATTAATTTAATGTTTGATTTTATATTCTTAAACGCTATTTTTATATCATCAAAATTATTTCGAAACAATTTTGAACAAGATAAGAGCATTTTTAACCATTTCAAATCACTCTCTAAGATTTTCTAAAAAAAAAAAAAAAAAAAATTGACAACATGTTAAAAATTTATTGGGGTGAGAGAGGCTCGAACTCTCGACCTCAGGATAACTCGTTTAGCTATGAGACCTACGCGCTAGCCAACTGCGCCACCACCCCATGTTATGTTTTTCTCAATTTAATATTATTAAGTTGATCTAACTTTAGTATATGAAAAAAAATAAACATTTACTGATATCTTATCAATTTGAAAGAGAGAAATTAGAAACATTTTTCATTTACTAAACTTCTGGTTTACTAAATATTATGTGACATCAATTTTTCATCCATCATTTTTTACTAATTCCTTGATTTTGTATGAAAAAATAGAAGAAAAATTCACTGTAATTTATCTATAAAGATAAGACATTAATGATGAACCAAATCAAATGACAAGTTACAAACATTAATGAAGAAAAAAGTATTCTGTTTTTTAATTAATACAAATATATAGGGCTACACAGATTCAAACTGTAGACCTTATTTTCGGTAAAACATATCAAACTTATTATTATCAAAATAAACACATAAATGTCCTCAATAATTAATTCTCACCGACCACGTCGGATAGGAATTATCGAATCAATAGCAATAAATTCTCTTTGGAGAGGCTCTAAATTTTTCATCGATCAATTTTAGCATTCGTCAACTATATCAAACTAAATTGAAAAATGTTAAAACATAAATGATTAAAAAAAATGTTAAAACATAAATGATTAAATTGAATCTTTTTAAATGATATAAACTACCTCGGTTAAAGCATTAAGATTAAAACATCCATTTCTAAATTAACATGGAAGCCATTATTTTAAAAGGGAAAAAATAATAATAAATTTGAAGGGTTACATAAATCAAGTCATTCTATATATATATGCAAATCACATCTAACTTAGAAATATTAAAATGTTAAATCAGAGGTGCTCGTTCAGAAGTGTCAAAATGAACCATAAAATGTTAAATCAGAGGTGCTCGTTCAGAAGTGTCAAAACGAGCATGGTTCAACTGACATAAGTATGTGTTGATGACCAAGAAGTCTGTTATTCGAATTTCATCACTCCAATATACTAAAAAAAAAAAAAATGTTAAATCAGAGGTTTTGAAAAAGGGATGTGATTTCAATCTTGTATAGCTGTGTAAATACCTTATGAAACAAAGGCAAATAAATCAAAGGGGAAGGGATTGTAAATTTGTAGCATCAAAATACCTTTTTTTCCATTTTCCATACCTGTACCAGCAACCAAAAAAACATTGCAACAAAACAAGTTTGGCAACAGAAACAATATAGGATGAATGTAATATCCCATTCAAGAAGACATTACATATTTTTTATCATAACAGAACATCGTTTGTTGATATGCTATATATAATATATATATATATATATATATCATCATCAGAATCCCAAGAATTCAAGACTGCCAAATGGTGTTTGTTGGCATACACAATGCAACCATCTCATAGCCTCGGCGCGATACGAGGAGTGTCCCAGTCAGCCAAAATGTGGTTGCGGGTGATCTCCCGAAGTGAGCGGCAGCCGCTCAATGTCATGGTCAGCTCGAACTCATCGCGCAACATCTGAAGCACTTTCCTCACACCGGCCTCACCTTCTGCTGCCAAAGAGAACACCACTGGCCTCCCAATCTAATATTGATGAATATGATCATACTTGTTAAGTGATCATAGTATTCAATAATTGCAAACTGTATCATCTAATATGCTTTTTTTTTTTTTTTTACTTACAAAGATGCCAGATGCTCCAAGTGCCAATGCTTTAAAAACGTCTGTTCCACGTCGAACACCACCATCTAGGAAAACAGGAACTTCACCTCTAGCAGCTTTAACAACCTGAAATCATCAAGTATTAGATTGTGATCACAGCTCAAAACAGAAGAGCTGCTTTGAAAAATATGATATTTTACTACTGTGCAAATTGTATCAAGTACCTCTTCCAAAGCCAAAATGGTTGCAGGGACATAGTCAAGTTGGCGAGCACCATGATTTGAAACAATTATTCCAGCCGCTCCACTTTGAATGGCAATCCTTGCTGCAATTTGGTTTCAATAGAATCAAATGAATATGTCTTGTTATTGCATTTTTTTCATCAGTGGTTTTAATCTTTTCCATCATAGGTTTACTTACTGTCCTCAGCAGTAAGTACACCCTTCACAAGAATTGGCAACTTGGTGATGGTCTGGAGCCACTTCACATCCTGTAAGTAAATGTAAAAAGAAGCCTTTTCAATAGTGATATCTTGTTTGTTTCAAAATTATAATAATAGCAAGAATAACATTGTCTGTTTGAACTTTGAACGACTTTCTTTCTTGTTATTACCTGCCAACTGAGAGTACGGTCGATCTGCCCCGCAACATATGAAGCCAGTCCAGAGTCAGATGACTGTAAAAAAACACCCCCAAGAACAAGAAAATGTTACCAAGGACATTGTTGATGGAAATAGAACGCAGCAGGGAGTGGCATTTCACTCTTACCTTGTCCATTTTACCAAGATTCAATCCCTCGAAGTTCTTCAATGTCAAAAATGGTGGCAAAGTAAATCTGCATCAAAAGCCATCAATGTGTGACAAACATTTGATGATAAGGTTTATTATATACTTCCTGAACCTACATCAGCCGACTCAATAAATCCATACACACCTGTTCTTGATATCAGCTTCCCTGCGACCGAGCCTTGGAGTGTCCACAGTCAGAGCAATGGCTTTGAAACCAGCCTTTTCAGCTCTTCTCACAAGTTGTTCCACCACATTTCTATCCTTGTACACCTGAATAAGCAATCACACGATTTCGGGTGATACACATTAAGACCAAATGTTTGAGACGAACGAAGCGGTAAATAGTTGCCTATTAGAATAAAATCAAAATGTCGTGTCTTGCACCATAAATTATTCTGAAAAACTCTTTACAAATTGTTCTTACATATAGCTGGAAGAATCGAATGCCAGGTCCAGTGGAAGCAACTTCTTCCACACTGGAAGTAGCCCATGAGGAAAGGGTCTGAAACAATTCAAGAATCACTTGAATCAAGCATAGAAATAAAGTCCTTAAAAAATCTAACACTTCCGAATTCAAGTCAAGATTGTACTAAATATTTGAGAGAATGATAAAACTTTAGGCTTGGAGAAAGAAATTTAAACCATAATTGTGCCTGCTGCAGATGCTGCTCTGGCGGTTGCATACTCCCCTGAATTGAAACAGCAAAATCATTTAGATGAAAAAAAATATACTTATAGGAATGGAAATGCAAATCAGCCCAAATAAGTATTATTCTTTTCTCTGTTCCATAAATTTCATTTTGATGTTTGAATTTTCTCATTCGAATCTAATGTAAGTATTGATCTTGAAATGAAACCAAAGAAGTCTGTGGTTGACCTTAAACTTGACAAATCAACTTCCAAAAAGTTTCGACTACCTGAAGGCTTTGAAAATATTTGAAACGAATAAAGACTGACACTGCATAACTGACTAGAAGGCAGTAAGAACTGGAGTTCACAATGGGATTGAAGCTTTTACCTTCGGGATGAGCCATCTTTTGCATGGCAGTTGGAGCAATCATAATGGGCATTGAAATTTTGAATCCCAACACAGTTGTTGACAGGTCTATCTTGCTCACATCAATAAGAATGCGGGGACGGAACCTGTCTCGGTGAAAGTTAGCAATTGTCAGATAAGTAGTTTAGAGTCTGTTTCAAATGGTTTTTCAAGTGCTTAAAAACTTTTTGTAACTCTTAAACTCCCTTTTGAAGTACTTGGAAAGGGTCTGAAAGAAAACTGAACGAAGAACACAAACTCATATCAAAGATAAATTCCTGGTGTATAGCGACATAACTAAAAGTGCTTTTAAAATTTACTAAAAATATTTTTGAGAGCTGTTTTAAGTGAAATTTACTTTTCTATTTATAATTTTGGAAGAAGAAAAATATATAAATTACAATATTTAGTATTTTCAAAATTTTCACGACAGTTGCTTCTAACAAGACAAAGTATTTGTTACCATTTCAAAAGTGATATTAAAACTCATCATACTCTTGGATAAAGTACTTAATTATCTAAAAGCACTACTTGCTTTCAAATATCACCTCAAACTCACTTTTAAAAGTTCATCTCATAAGTAAAAAGAGAGATACAAAATAAAAAGTAAAGTAACTTTGCACTGAAAGGAACATACAAAATCCTGGAAAATGCATTTCGGTTCTCCTTGAGGGTCCACTGGTCGTCGGAACCAGATGCATAGTAGTCATAAACCATCTTTGGCAACTTCTCCTTTGCAATAGCCTCGTACTCAGACACATTAGTAATCTCCATCTTTCCAACAGACTACTTAAAACTGTGTTCAACAAAGACACAGAAATTAACTCAAAACCCAGCAGATTGAAACCATCTCAAATATTTGATTACCAGAATTCTCCCAAATTTACACTTACAACAGTAAAAAAGGATAAAGCAATGATTCTCATCAAAACCGAGAAAGTAACACTTCAAAGCTAAAAGTACAGAATCCCAAAGAAAAGGAACATACAGTTGATGTTTGAGATGGTGCATAACATATCAAACAATCATTGACTAACAAAGTAAACCAGTAACCAGTCTATTACTTGAGGAATATTCATCAATATCAGCATGAGATGCGATTTCGATGCTTTTAATCCATGCTTGAAAACTATTACTATCAAATATTCATCAATATCGGATTCAGTTCATTCGAGTTCCATCAATAAACAAAGAATGAAACAGAAAACAAACCCATCAATCATTAGTTCACCAAAAGCAAATTCACAGAGCACAAGTGAAAATCAGTGTAAAATAATCCAAACCCACATCAATGAAACAGAGTAGAGACGATAAGAACTGCATGAAACACACAACTTGAAAAACCCAAATGAATGAAGGAACAATACATGCGTGTAGTACCATAAAATCCCAGATAAAAGAAGACGATGAACAAAACAAAAGTTGCAGAAGAGCTAACGAAAGAAAGAGAGAACATACCCTTATCTGAGGCAATGAAAGTGGATGAATGGAAGAAATCAAAAGGGGTTAAAGATAACAAAGAGAAGGTGGAAAGAGGAGCGAGCGAGAGAGAAATTGAAGCTGTATAAATGGGTAGTGCGAAAACAAAGAACAAATATAAGTATAAGGGCGATAGAGGAAGATCGTGACGGGATTGAAGGTAAAGACAAAAGGGGTGGGATCAAATTGGGGAAAAGAGAGAGAGACCACATTGTTTGGATTGGATTTTCAAGGTGAGCGTTAGAAATCAAATCTGTTTCACAGAAATTTCTCAAATTAATCAGAAAATCAAAACTTGTGTGGAGGGCGTTCGTGGATTGATAGCTCAATCCTTGATAATATTCTGCCATCTCCAATAATGTATGTGATTGAATTACAAGTACAATTTCATAGTGAAAATTGATGGGGTGATTGAAATTTTGACAAATTTGTGCTTCAAGAAACGAAATTGATTTTAAAATCAAAGTGGGTTTGAAACTTATTAGAACAGTGTGGGTTATTTTAATGAAAATGGATAGTGGTTGTACTCAAATTTGCTTCCTTTCAAATAATTTACGGCTTTAATATTAATATATTAACATTTGAATTGATCCCAGATTTGTTTATACATAAATTTGTCTAATTAATTAATTTTTTTTTTTTTTTTTTTAAGTCAAAACACAACTTTACCTGAGTTATGCTCGATTTGACGGATAAGTATTAATTTATCCTAGAAAATAATAATAATAAACTCGATATATTAAATAGAAAATTAAAAACAACTAAATTATACCAAATGTCAATAACATATGTAGTTAAATTTAATTCTATTTATATCTAAATAGAAAAAAAAAACAATTATACTAAATATTATTGATTCAATTGTCACTTCTTTTTTTATGCTGGGATTTAATTGTTACAAAAATAAAATATAGTAGTGATATGATAATATCTAATTACCAAACATAGCCCTAGGTAGGAATTTAAAAATTCAAAAATTAAAATGTTGGAATCTCTTTTTTTTTTTTAATTTAAATTGTAACATTCAAAAAAAAATAGTATTGCAGCATCTCTTGTACCTTGTGCTGCAATTAGTATCTCAATCATTGATTTAAAATGGGCATCCTACCGGAGGGGAGAATTTCTAGTACATCCGTGGTATAGAGTTTTTTCATACCACTGCCTTTAAAAAAATGACACGTGGCGAAATGGTTGTTTAACTGGGACTCACACTATTAAATATATTATTTTTTTAATCTATTTCGCCACGTGTCATTTTTTTAAAGGCAATGGTATGAAAAAATTCCATACCACGGATGTACTAGAAATTCTCCCCATCCTACCTCATTTATTGATTTACGATTTGACCGTATGCATGTAGGGTTTAAGGATGAAAGGAGACAATGAAAAAAAATATATATCGAAATGAAGAAAATAGATAAATATGAAAATTCGCACGAAAATTATTTTATTCAAAAAATGACTTCATAATCATCATACATTTATAATTATCAAAGGTCGAGCCTAACTTACTTTTTCTAAACACAATCGAACTCAGTTTTGTATTTATTGATTTTCGTTGAAATTCTTGAATTTGAGAAGATTTTAACTTAGTTTTATATTACTATGTGAATTGCACGTACAACTTGTTTGGTTGATTTTCATTAAAAATATATCACTAGTTGTTTTGAAAAAACGATAGTAAAAATACTAATATTAAGTGTATAAATTATAGACAAATAGTGAGCATATATTCTAACATTAATTTAATAAATATTTAAAGATCATACGTACCAATTTAAGTATAACACGGACAAAGAATTACTACATCAATCAAAATATATCATCCATAAAAAAGATAATATTATGTGTTGTTATATTAATTTTTTTTAATATTTTTTTTTTGTGTTTACTAGTAAAATTATTTACATTTAATTTATAAGTTTGGTGTATAACTTTCGAAATTATGTCTATTTATTATTAATTAACTCGGGTAGTTTACAAAATTTATAATAGACATTTAAGAGTTCATTTGATAACACGTTTTCTGTTTTTTATTTTTTATTTTTGAAAAATAAGCGTGTTTGATATTGTTTTTAAGTTTTTAAAATTCCAAAAACGTTTTTAGAATAACTAAGAAAAACTGGAAGCGGAAAAAATGGTTTTTAAAATCGGTTTTAGTTTTTTAAAATATGACGCGCGAAGCGAATCATGTCTTGCAATGCAAACCTGGGCTTCAAGCCCACCATTCTGATTACATATATTATAATAATAATAATTATTATTAATGTTTTGGTAGGTAATGAATTAAGGTTTCAATCGTAATCGATGATAGTATTTATTCAACGTTAATTCAAATGTAATCTGAATTTCATGAATAGTGTTTACTTGCACGTACTAATTCGTGAATTTATCATAATATCATTTCGCTTTAATCGTGTTAAACACTGTGTGTTGACTCGTTGTCCGGACGTTACTTATGTGCAGACTCGTTGTACGAATATTACTCGTGTGGATACTCGTGAACCTATTTTCTTTCGTTTATTCTCTTTTCTTTCTTCGTTTTTCGTTTTTCGTCTATTATCTCTTCCACTAACCCATTTTTGTTTATTCCTCACAAAATAAAAAACAACCCTCAACTTTTAAGAATTTCGACATTAAAGTAACGGTTTTTTTTTGTTCTCCACAATTTGTTCATGTTTGATCCAATAATAACAATTTGTTAATGTTTTATCCAATAATGAAGGGTGTACATGGATATTTCATAAGTGAATCCATGTACACCCTTCATTATATTCTGTTTGAAACAGTTCAGGCATGTATGGAAACTTCAAATTGTTTCAATTAAACTCCAAAATTGTCATAAAATGGATTCACTTAGTGTTAATTGATACACTTTTGATAGTTCAAGATTTTAATCTACACAATTCTAAAGTTAATTTAATGGATATAAAATGATTTATGTCCTAAATATTAATATGTAATATAAAATTTTGTTTGGTTTTCTTAAAAAAAAAAAAAAAAAAAAAAAAATTATCCAACCAAGCCTAATTCAATTGAAGATTGTGTTTTTGACTAAAAGATCATGAGTTCAATCCACGCATTAATTAAAATACCGTTTAAAAAAGAAAGTGAAATACCAAAAATAAAAAAAAATATATCAATTACCGTTGAATTATATTCATTTTAACAATTTCGTTAATATTTGATTCTATGTTGATGCAAAAGAAACATTTTTATTATGTAAACAAACATCTCCATTTTAAAAAAGTATGGTCATAAAAAAAAACAGGGATTTATCATAATCAATTATCTAAATTGGACAATAAGACAATTTAACACAAATAAAAGTATAATAATAATAATAATAATAAAAAAGAAGTTAGTTATCATTTTATTCGTGTATCTAAATGTTGTATTATTATTTAATTTTGTGTCTAATAGATGTTTGATGAACTCATTTTTTTTTAATTAATTAATATAATAGATATAAATTTAGTTTATGGTATATTAGTACTTAAAATTTTAATTTTATGTTTAATATATCAATTCTAAGAATTTTGAAGGTTCAAAAATAAATAGATACAAATTTCAAAGTCGAGAAATACAATTTGTATTTTAACAAAGGTAAATTACAAGTTTGGTCATTAAACTTTGTTTGTATCTATTCCGTCTCTAAAGTTTCAAAAGTATCAAATAAATCAACTTAGTTAAGAGCATAACTTTTGTCAATTGAGTTATGTTTAATTTGATATTTATTAAACATTTTTTAAAGTTTAGAAAATTAAAATATTATGATGTATTAAACATTTTTTAAAGAATATACGCAATTGTGAAAGTTCGAGAACCAATTTTGTTGGACCACGTGCGAGAGTTGGGCGATGCTGGTTGATTAGTAGGGGAGCAAAGGGTGAGCGGGGGCCCGGTTACACAGGTTTGGGCAGCGCCGGTCATGGGCATGCTTAAGCTTAATACTGATGCTGCGGTTTATATATTCATGCCGCGGTCGGGTTTGGGATAGTGATTCGGGATGCTGGAGGGAAGCTGATTGTGGTGCAAGCAGAGGCAATGGAGGGTTTGATTGACATTCTGTCTGCTGAAGCTTTGGCTTTGCTTAAAGGACTGCAACTTGCAATGTCTTGGCTCCTCAAAGAGTTTTGTTGGAAGAGATTAAACGGTTGATGATTAAGTGTGGTGTGACGGGGCCATTATTTAGCCCGCGAGCGACTAATATAGTGGCCCACAATCTGGCGGGTTATGCTTTGTTTATGGGGTTGTTCTATTTGGAACTCAAGCCCCCGATCTGGTTGTCTAGTATTTTACTTTCAGATTTCTCAGCTTGTAGCCCAGTGACCATTGCGTAATCTATTAGTTTCATTTTCTAAAAAAATAAAAAATAAAATAATTGTTATTTAACATTTAAATTTTAATTCAGAAAAAGAAAAAGAAAAAATTCTAAAATGTTGCAATTTCCCATGATCGCATGCATCCGCAGTGGACGTTAAAAATTACAAAAATCACCTGTGACCATTCGATTGAAAATATCGTCCAAGATAAAAGAATGGGTCATATCATCCAACGGTCTAGATTTCATCCTGGCGGATAACGTATCAAAGGCGGCAACTTCCGAGAACACCCGAACAAAATAAATACCCCAAAAAATATAGATGGGCGGTTCGTTGTTGCAAAGTGCAAACCCTCGTAGTCATATCTCCTACAATCTCAGTATCGGCGGGCTCTGTCTGTTGTGGTGGTGCCGCTAGTTAATTTCTTCGCCAAGGTACTTTCCTCCCTTCTCTGTCATTTTCATGGTGGTTCTTGTTGCCTCTGTGAATTAGGGTTTCCTTTTCCCTCCCCTCACCATAAGGATGTTAGTGTACGAACGTTCTATTGAGTTTCAATCTGTAGTCGCTCTTGAACGAGTGTCTTTACCGCTATATCATTCATTTGACTATTTGGGTTCTGGTTGAAACCCTAATTTTTTCTTTCAGAGGGGAATGAGTTGAAATGATGACGACTAGGTTGTGGTTGTCACTTGGTCGGAGACTTACAATTTATTTCCCTTGCCCATTTTTGTGCCGGTGCTTAGATTCTGTTCTCCTTTTCCTGTTGCTTGAGGAACTAGACTGGTGATCAGGATCGAGTATCGTGATTATATTATATTTATTTTGTCATGTAAGAGGAAGAAAACTTGTTTTTGTTTGTTTGTTTGAGTTCAACATTACGTGGGGTTGCCAAATCAAACCTAGCTCAATTGACATGAGGTTGTGCCCTTAACTAGGAGATGGTTCAATCCCCGCATTAATTCAAATACCTTTGGAAAAAAAAACATTATGTGGTGGTGGTGTATTCGAAACTCCGACTTTTTGATTGAGAGCAGGAATAAAACTTGATTGAGTGCATTTCCACAAGATTATTCATTTTTTTTTGTTTGCGGCTGCAGGAAAATTGAAATTCTAAAATGGTGGGTGGGAAGCGACATTATGGTCAGAGAGACAATAATGGAGACAATAAGGGCTACAAGAGACGGTTTATTGAACAAGACGACTGGGTTAGTGATGAACTGGTCGTTTACCGAATACTGTGCCCAGATGAGGTCATTGGAAGTGTTATTGGTAAGAGTGGGAAAGTGATAAACTCAATAAGACATGAAACAAGGGCAAAGATTAAGGTGGTTGATCCATTTCCTGGTGCTAAGGACCGTGTTATAACAATATTCAGCTTTGTCAAGGATAAGGAGGATGTGGAAATTGATGAGGAGTTCAATGACAGGCAACCATTATGTGCAGCCCAAGATGCTCTTCTTAAAGTTCACGCTGCCATTTCTAATGCACTGGCTTCTGCTGGAGAGTTAGACATGAAGCAGAGGGATAAGGAACAATGCCAAATTCTAATCCCTTCAAGCCAATCTGCTAATGTCATTGGTAAAGCAGGGTCGACTATAAAAAAGTTGAGAGGCAAGACAAGGACCAGTATAAAAATCAGCCCAAAGGATGCTACTGATCCAATGCATTCGTGTGCCATGGAATTTGACAATTTCGTCATGGTGTGTATATTTGTCTCTCATTCCATTTTTTATTTAATATCACTGTTGATACATCTGCTTGAAATTTTCATGGTCCAAAAAGAAGAAGATCAAATCAAAGCCTATTATGGTCATCATGCTTTGCATGGTATCAACATTATATTCAAATGGGAGTCTGAGAGCTTGAGTGAGCTTTACAACTACATATCTGTGTTATATTTTCATTGCCGTCATTGCCTCTATTATATTAACTTGCTGCAACCCTAAAAGAGAGTTACTTCTACCTCTGGTGTATCTTCTTCTTCTTGTTTTTTTTCCCCTGTTGACTCAAAGAACATTTTTTTTTAAATATCTTTCATTAGTATTTAAAACAACGATTGCCCTGTTGACTCAAACAACGGTCATTTGAAGATTATTCATTACAAGACATTACTTTAAAATGGAATGCTTTTATATTCTTCTTGTAATTTTATTTCTTGAAATTGTCACTTTTTATCGCTTTATTTCACTCCTCCGTGGAGTTTGTTTCCTTTGAGCAATAGTCTCTTTTCATTATATCAATGAAGAGGTTTGTTTCTTGTTAAAAAAAAGTATTTAAAACAATTATTATGTTAAACTCAATATTTGCTGAGGCCATAAAGATGCAGAAGAGTGGGTTTTATTGCACCTCTCTTTACCTCTATTTGTTTTGAGGTGTAAGTTCTTATTACTTTTGTTCTTTATCTATTGTTCATGGGCCACCCTTTCAAGAACGAAAAGAAAACCCTTTGGTTATGCATGATCAGAGCTTTCATTTGAAATGTTTGTAATGAGCGTAATACTAGAATCTTTAGAGATGTATCTAGAAACATTTGTTCCTTTATTGATTCTACTACTTTAATTGCTTTATCTTAGAGTAAGCTATCTCCTTCCTTTTGTAATTATGATCTCAATACCCTCCTCAATCAATGTAGGTGTTTTTTTGTAACTAAGCTCGTTTGAGAGTTCTTTTGTAACACTTTCATTCAATTGATGAAATGACTTCTGTTTCCTTTCAAAAAAAAAAAAAAACAAAATCTTATTACTTTTGTGTTGTCCGACTACATGGCTAAGGTGTTCTTCGACATACTCAAAATAACAATGGATGTATTGTACCATACCTTGTTATCGGGGTAGTTAGCTAGATATCAGTTATCACTGAGTGTTTCATATGATCTAGAGATATGTGAGTTGGTGGATTTAAAATGTTTTTGTTTCTTGAGATTAAGAAATTTATAATTCAACTGTCGAAACCATCATGTATTTTCCTTCTGGTTCTTAATAGCCGTCACTCGATCAACCTGTAGATTCTTAACTTTCTGAGAAACAAATCTGGAAACCAATAGGTTTTGTTAACATACCTATCTAACTTTATTAGGAGGCATACTGACACAGGGATTACTTGGCAGTTGTTGTGTAAGAACTTTTATATGTTCATGTCCTGCTTCAAATATTGAATCCTGAATGAACGTTCACTCTTTGCTTCTGTTTTCTTTTCAATAATTTTGTGACGGTGTTTGCTGATCTTCAGTACCATTTTTTTTTCTTCTGAGTAGTTAGCTGGTGAATCTGAGGGAGTAAGACGGGCATTATTTGCGATATCTTCAATTATGTACAAGTTCCCTCCCAGAGAAGAGATTCCTCTTGATACAAATGTAAATGAAGCCCCTCATAGCATAATTATCCCATCAGATGTCCCTCTGTATTCAGCTGGAGGACTATATCCAAGTGCAGATCCCATTCTTCCTCCCAGATCTATTCCACCAATGCTTGGTGCTCAACATGTTCAGGATCTTCATGATTACCCTGATACTGGAAATCCATGGCCCCTTTATTCATCTGCTCTTCCTGTGGTTTCTGGTATTGGTGGTCATCCTCCATCTGAGGAGTTGATGGTTAGAGTACTATGCCCCCTTGATAACATTGGCCGTGTCATTGGTAAGGGTGGGGGTACCATTAAAAGCATAAGGCAAACTAGTGGTGCTCGTGTGGAAGTTGATGATTCCAAGCGTGATTGTGATGAATGCTTAATTACTATCACGTCATTTGAGGTACTATATCTTCAAGGGATGTTTGGTTCCTTGTTAGATTCCATGTTTCTCTTTGAGCTTTCGGTTACAGAGTTATTTTGTAATTATTTTTTAGGCCTTATTTTACTTGACTGGTGGCCTTACGTGTAGTTTGGATTTAACTTTATTTTATTATTATTATTTTTTGTATATCCTTGTATTCTTTCACTTTTTTTTTCTCAATGAAACTTTGGTTTCTCACCGAAGGAAAAAAGATTGAACTCTGGCTCACTTTGTACTGTACCCAATGTTTTAGTTGAAATATTGACTTCAGAAGCCCTCAAACAATTTGTTTTAAAATTTTCTCATGATATTCAGCTTGCATTATGTGTGTGGAGCATTAGCTTGCTGTTTGGTTCATTTATTTGTATGTCTTATTCATGTTGGAACTGATTATTTATTTTAACTAATACATTGACCATTTTGATTTTTCATCTCCTTTTTCAGTCTTTGGATGATCTGAAATCAATGGCTGTTGAAACTGTTTTATTGCTGCAAGAGAAGATTAACGACGATGAAGGTGGAACGGTGATTATGCGACTACTTGTTCCATCTAAAGTTATTGGTTGTCTTATAGGAAAAAGTGGTTCGATCATCAATGAGATTCGGAAGACAACTAGAGCGGATATCCGTATTTCTAAGGGTGACAAAATTAAGTGTGCTGCTGCCAATGATGAACTTGTCGAGGTTTGCTTTATGAATCTTAATTAGTTCTGAATGCTGAATGCAGTTTTGTTTGCATTACATTTTTCATTTTGAATGTATCTTTGCAGGTTACTGGTAAAGTTGGCAGCGTGAGAGATGCATTGGTCCAGATCGTGTTAAGGCTTCGCGATGATGCTTTGAAAGAGAGAGATCTCGGTCATAACCCTGCTGTTGGTACTGATTCCATGTACCCATCTGGTTCCAGTTATTCGATGCCATCTGTCTTGCCTTCTGTTTCTCCTGGTGCTCCACCAATGGGCTATGATCAGAGGGCTGAAAGTGGAAGTGGATTGGGCGTTCTCTCTTCAAGTAGTCTATATGGATATGGATCACTGTCGGTAGGTGCCATAAGCGAACTTTTGTTTTATATTGCAGCACATCAGTGCCTTTCCTTTTGCAACTAGTAACATAATTGCTACTATCAGTCTTTCTTGAAAAAAAAATTCTTAGCACCAATGAGATGACGAGTTCAACATTTGTCAAATTGCGATGGTTGAAGGGAGGTGCACAGCTTCAACTTTGATTCGGGTATCTGTGTGTATGCCTTTTTGGGGGATAGCACGATCATGTAGTACTGTTATCTGTGGTGTATATCTTTTTGGCGATGAGAGTTCTCACTTGTGGATCAAATAGTATATTGAAAGGAATTCTTTGTTCCATTTTCCGCTATTTTCTTTCATATTAAAACATTTTTCTGTACTTGTATCAGATGGGAGACAATGGCTATGGATCCATGTCCTCATATTCATCCAAGTTATATGGAGGGTCAGTGTCCCACCTTATTTTATTTAAAAATGACGGTTATGTTGTTTCATTTATTAGTTTATGTATTGAATTGTAACCAACGTTTTTACATTTATTGTTTTTATGTATAGGCTGCCTCCCCCATCTGCTCTTGAGATGTTGATCCCAGCAAATGCAGCTGGTAAAGTAATTGGAAAAGGAGGGGCTAATATCGCCAACATTAGGAAGGTTGGTTTATTGTGGTCTACATTCTTCTTATTTATTTTTATGATTATTTTTATTTGGAGATGCTAGGTATGCTCGATGAATGATTTTTTTATTGACATATTTCTTACTTTCGTCAATTGGAGAACAGTTCTAGCGTCATACCGAATATATGTACATGTATGATGAAAAAGTGAAAGAATTTCTAGTTCTTCAATCTCCCACTTCGATAGTATTTCTTTTCTCTTTTCTTTTTTAGATTTCAGATTTTCTTTTTGAGGATGTGATTTTTTTTTTCTTTTGTTGTTATGAAGACTCTGCTTTCTAAGAAGCAGAGATGTGGCATGACATGATAGGCACTGTGATATGGTAGTTGTTAAATTTTTAGTTCTCAGATGCAATTAAATTGAGTAAAGCTATTAGAATAGGAGGATGTTTATTTTCAAAACCTTGCATCATTACATTAGTATGCTTGAAAGATTGAAATGTGTAAAAATATTCGAAATGTGCTTCAATAATAACTAAATTGAATTGTCCCTGTTGTTTCAATGTCTTAATTTTAGAAAATAGCATTCTCTTCTCCACGACTTATATCATGTTTCTTCTGCCCATATTTCTTAGACTTTTAGATTGTTTGGAAGAGCTTTTGGGACTGGTGACTTTTACTGGCAACTCTTTTGCCCATTTTATTTTAATCAGCGGAAAAACTTTTAAGATATTGAAAAATTAACCATAGACATGCTTATTGTTTTGTTATTAGGCATTTCAGAGTAGTGAGTATATAACACTCTTACTTATTCATTGTTCAGATATCCGGAGCGTTGATAGAAATTTCGGACTCTAAGTCGTCTCATCGAGGTGAACGTATTGCTCTTATATCTGGTACATCCGAACAGAAGCGCACGGCAGAAAACTTGATTCAGGCATTTATAATGGCTACATGAGA
The DNA here is from genome assembly GCA_028017165.1 of Herpetospermum pedunculosum. Classification (NCBI taxonomy): domain Eukaryota; kingdom Viridiplantae; phylum Streptophyta; class Magnoliopsida; order Cucurbitales; family Cucurbitaceae; genus Herpetospermum; species Herpetospermum pedunculosum. Next base: position 74,869,032 of record CM051525.1, read on the forward strand.
TGGCTGATGACTTCATGTTTGGAGGTGACTAGATGAAAATCTTCCATTTCTGTTCATCCTCTGTAGATCTCCCTAGGTTCAGTTCTGGAGAGGGTACCTCTTCTAGCCTCCAAATTCTTGGGTTTTTCTTTTTTGTTTTTCCATTAAATGCTTACCAGGATGATATGGGAGGATCTACAGCAGGTTCATATCTAGGGTTCCTAGAGCTTTTGTTTCTTAATCTATTCTTCTTCTGTGGATTCTTAGAACTTTTAGGATCTTTCCTTTCGTACTTGTATGTCTGGCCTTATCTTTTATCAGTTGGGAGTTCATCTCATTTCCAATGCTGTCGTACTCGTATTATATGTATGCCAGATGAGTTCCAGGATGGTCGTTATTCTCAATCTTATAACTGCGCACACTATTTTTCTGTCCATTCTATCTCCTACTCATTTTCTTGGTGGACGAAGTTCTCAATCATTGATCATTATTCTCAATGCAGTTGGTATTGCTCTTTCCTATTATAGAGCTTTATAACTATGACAACGCATCTCAATAGAAGAGTTGAAGAGATTGTTTCCAGAACTAAACTGTAGTTTTCATCGGAGAAGTTTCTCTCTTTTGATTCCTTGTTCTGTACTTCATGTCATGATTCCTAATATGTTAGTAGGTTAGTGCTAAATAGAATCATAAATTCTGTGTTTTTTTTACCTCTGTTTGATATTTTGCCTTCTCTGATGCCCTTTATTAATAGCCAATGCTGAAAAATTCCAAGATATATGCTCTATAGAGATCTGCTGGGCCTGAAATTCCTTGGACATGTAGAGTAGCTTCAGGGTGTGAGAAGGTTCATTCCCTGAATACTGATTCCCTAATAATATGCTCATTCCATTTTCTCGAGAGAATGAATTTGAGACCATTCTCATTTGGAGTGAGGGGATTTGTTGCTCTTCACTTCTGGAGGGAAGTTTCGTCCGCTATCTTAGGTGATGCAAAAGAGAGATGTTTGGCAGGAGTTCTATCTACAGTAAATCCATGCACTTCCCTGGTTTTTGTATTACTCCTTATATATCTTGAAAACAAAGGGGCCTATTCCGATCTGGAAGATTTTTTTGCAGAAAACTATTTTTAAAGTGGTTTTCATAATATTTTCAAAGTTGTATTTTGAAGGGATCTCTTCTTTGTTGTTTCTATCAACTTTTTTATCAACTCAAGAACATGATAAACTTTTTTTATTTTTTATTTTTATTTTCTTCTTTTTTATAAGAAACAGAGAAATATATTAAAAGACAGGCAAACAACCTATCACAGATTTTTACACACGTACATACACACATCTGATTTTTACCTTTCAAAAACACAACTTTTATTACTACCATTGATGAGTTATCTACTGGCTATATGGGGTTATAGCTAACCTTGAAAAATTAGGAGAGTTTTTTCGAAGGAAAAAAATCACCAAGAGTTTTGGAATCATAGTGCTTTTCTATCCTTGTTTTCAATTCCTTTTGTAATCACTCTTCTACTGTAGTCAATCGTAGAATTTTCTCGTGTAACTCAATCCCTCTCTTCTGTCTGCTTCATTATTCTAATGACACTTTGATTTCGTAGCCAATAAAAATTACTAATTTCAAAACGGCATTACTGAAGAATAAGTGGCTTACTCCATTAGTGTACTTCAGAGATTCTGTAAAATGTTTCCAAGGCCTAGATCATCTTGCGTAGATTCCTTAATTCTTTCTAAGAAAGTTGCCTTCTGGGGATATTGTTTGGCATTCGTATCAATATCATGCAAAGAAATTATATGAATGCATGGGAGCAAACCATAGAACCAAGTTTGAAGTATCTCCTTCGTTTATCACAGGTAGGTTCATGGCACAGTAGCTTCTGTTGAATTGATTACGCCAAATTGTCTCATTAATGATTATTTAACGTGTGCCAAACTGTCTACCATGTAGACAATTCCAGTTTGCACTCTAGAGCAACAAAGTAGGTCACTATCTTGATATTAACTTCCATCTTACTCTGGACTGCTCACAGTGAACTTTGACAGTATGGTGATGGGATTTTCCCACCCTCTTGCATGTAGTTCCAAGTGCAAGATCCGCAGCTTTTGTGCATTGCTGAAGATTGGTAATTGCTATGATCATTAGTTTGTGTTTTCAGAAAGCAGTTGAGTATAATTCTTGCATATATTTTACTCCATGTTAAAATTAGGATGTCCTCTATTTTTCCCTAGACCATTAGGAAGATGCAGTGCATTAAAACCTATAGTTCCTTTTGCTACCGAATTCTTCTCTCTCTTTGATATCTCAGCTCTTCATTCTATTCTCTACCCTGACCAATCCTACCTAAATGGTAACTTTAGCAGTGGAAATTGGTAACAGTGCATAAGTATGATGATCTTGTTTGCCGATCTGCCGCCCTTTGATACATATTGGTAGCCCTTTGATACATATTGGTAGCCTTCTTTTACTAGTTAACTGGCAGACTCACAAGTATAGCTGCCGTCTCTACTATGCCTTTCCTTTCCTTTAGCTTACTAGGGGATTGAATTGAACCCTGTAGCATCATGACTTACAGTGGCCTCCGCTAGCTAGTTTACGGTGTAACTGCTGGAATGCTTTTTTGGATTTTCATCGACAGATCTCTCGATATGTGGCTACCTTCTGCCCTTTATTATTGTTTTTTTGGAGAAATATGAAGCTTTGCTTTAATCTTTAATATTTTTGTGCCCTTTGAGAAGACTGAATATGAAGGGAATAGAAATGTTTGTAAACTGGGATAGCATTGGATGAAATTTTGATTTGTTGTTAGGAGCTAGAATTAGAAAACCATGTGAAACATAATGTAGTCATGGATAATACCTATGGATGATGGATCACGTTGTAGGATCTATTGCGAATTCTTAGTGTTTTTCTTTAAATTATGAAGTTAGTAGATAGCATTGTTTTGTTTGGATTGAAATTGTCCACTTGCATTTGATTGAAGGAAAAAGGAAGTGGAATAATTATCTCTCGGATCTGTTCTTTTGTATTGTAAAGAAATTCCTCAAATTTGAAAGAAATCACCAATTGAATAGTTCTTAGATATGATTGAGAGGAAGGTATCTGCATTTTATGAATTTTATGAATGAGAACATGTATTCATGACCACATGACCTGTTTGGATTGACTTTCTTAGTGTTTAATAAGTTTTTAAAGACATTTTTGTTTTTTTGCACTTAGAAAGTCATTGTAGTCAGGCTTGCTTCGGTCTCTCTCGTGTTATGTTGGTTGTGCATTGTTACATTTTATGATATATAAGTTGTATGGATGAATGGATTATAGTAGGTATGAGATATCATATAAGACAACTTTGTTGTTCTTTTATTGAATTAGGTGATTATTAATTATTTAAACATACTTCAAATCTAATCTCTTAAGTGAATAAAAAAAAGGTCGTTTTCAGGAACACATGTATCCAAGATTTGAGGTTTTAGCTTTCAAGGAATAGGAAATTTATGCATGAGAGAAATTAGTGATGAACCAATTTATTACTTCTTGACATTTTTGGGACCATTTGTCATAGTTGGTAAGCACTTGGGTATCATAATGCCACCAACTTCATTCATATATAATAGAATATATTGGCCTCTTAGACTGAAATTATACAAATTTTTTTACCCTTTTTATTCTAAAAAAGAGAGAAAAATTTTGGGCTTGCAATTTTTGTTCAAATAAAAAGCAATATTTAAACAGAATTTTTTTCTTCTAATTACTTGCACAAACTCATTTGTACTTGAAAAATACTTATTAAAAACAAAAGAAAAGGTTCAATTGCAATTTTGTGGTTCAATAATTGGATGCTTTTATGACGGTCTCTTTGCGTGTGGGTCAGCACGTGTCTATTCGTGTTTCAAGAATTTAAGGCAGGGACCCATAATCATTTATTGCCTTCCAATTTTACCTTTCCGTATTAATTTTAATTCGTTTTAAATATATATTTTATTTATTTATTTAGTTTATTAAAATATTAATTGATATTATTATTTTTATTATTTAATTTAAAAAAGGCTTGGATTCAACTTTGACCTAAAAGTTATTTATTCATTAAATTAGATTCAAATTAACATTTTGTTAAAAAGTTTTAAATATATTTATTTATTAGGCATAGTTATTTAGTAAATTAACTTGACTCTCGTGAATTGTTTTTATGCAAAAAAATTTAGTACTTTAATAATATGAAAATTGTTTTATACTATTATCTATTGTTGTAGTACTAGTCATCTAAGATTGATATGAGATTTGTCCGTTTGAGCATAGTTCATTGATTCAAGCATATTTTCTTTACCAAAATGTCAAAAGTTCGAACGTTCGAACTCTTAATTTTACAAGTTGAAAAAAAAAAAAAGAGTGATAAGATTCATAAAATAAAATAATGCATCCACCAATTATATATTTAAATATGATTATGTGAATGAAAAGAATAAGTTGTATATAAATTTTGATCAGGTGCATACTCATGCCAAAATATGTTATTATTGTTATTATTAGGCCCCAAACACAATGCCACACAGTTTGGACACAACACTATGTTTTCATCTCAATTTGTCTTTTTTATTTCTCTAATCTTCTTAAGTATATATATATATATATATATATATATATATATATTTGAAGAATTTTTAAATTATATATTTGTTGGATGATTGGATGTAATCCACCTGGGTTGCCACATGTTGTTTTATATATTATGAAAAATAATAATGTGATATAGCTTTGGATGTGTAATTTTAACTGACTACTTGATTAGTGGTCCTGTCTTAACTCATTCATCATTGCAACTATTTATTAGTATATTAGTCAAATTAGTTGTAGCTCTAATAATTAAACCGTAGTTATACCCAAATTATAATTCTTAATTACATCTCAATACCTATTACCTATTCTACTTTCCAATTCAGAATTTGTTTTTTGGTATAAAGAAGAAAACCTTTTAAGGATGTTCTTCTTTCTTTCTTTTCAATATTGTATTTTTTTTAGACTTTTTTATTTTATTTATTAAAATATAGTATTTTTTAAACTAGTGTACAACTTCTATTTAAACATTTAAAACTACAATATTTTAATAAAAAATTTTAAAAAATACAATATTAAAAAAAAAAACACTTTTTAAGATTAAAATCTTCATTTAAAAAACAAGGTGGAATATAGTGAATAACTCAATGAAGTTGCTTCTCACACTTTTCAGGTACATTATATTTGTTACGGATCATCTCGACATGAGGTCACGGCCTCGACGTCACGGTCCACCTTAGCGTGAGGTCAGGAGTCTGGCGTCACGCTCCCCTGACCAAGGATCTAGGGCCGACCCTTAGAGTTCGATCAAGGGACTTGCAGGACCTTCCTCCGACCAGTCCGAAGATTCCTGGTCACACCACGATCGACTTCCTAGAAATCAGGGTGCTGGTATTCCTCCCTTAGATTACGAGCGACGATACGACTATCCTTCTGAATCCGCCTAGGATCGAAGACTGTCTCATCCATATGATGAAGAGACGTACGTACCGACACCGACCGTCCCTATTTCCTCTATTATAAATACAAAGTCTACCCTTCATTGAAAGGTATGCAATTCACACTAATCACACTTTAACTTGAAGTTGGAACTCTCTCTACTAATTTAAGCATACTGTGGGTTCAGTCCCACACCCCAGTGCAAAGTTCATCCTCTCTTTTCAGGTCGCCCTCAGACCACACGACTTACTTGATCATCCAAGCCCGTCTAAGAGGAGTCTAGATTCTTGCATCGACAATATTAACTAGAGGAAAGCTCGAAGTTATAACTATATGATCCACTAAGTTATCAATGTGATATTCAACACCAACCTAAACTTAATTTATATGATTTTTTTCAAGTACAATAAATGAAAGTATAAGAATTTGAACCTCCAATCTTAATGGAAGTGGTACATATCAATTACTACCGAACAATACTCACTTTGACATTATTTAACTAGTTTAGTCATCTACAAATCTTTACCCTAAAAAATTTAAGCTTTTTTTTTTTTTTGGTTATATAAAGAAAATGCAAAACATGTTCTCTAAAAACAAAAGAAAAGAATATGGTTCATTATAAGGAAAAAGACAGCAAATATTATGCATTCTTTTATTTATGCTTTTCTTTTTCCCTTTAGTTCTTTCAATTGAGATTTATTTATTTTTTGAGAAAATGAAGTTGGAATTTATTGTTATTTATTTCATGAAAATTGGAAATATTCCATATTTTTTATTCTTCTAGTTTTCTCTAAGGACAAAATCGTGGATCCATCTCCTCCCACCATTTTCTATCTCTCTCTTTGACCTATAAAATTAGGGTTTCTTCCGTTTTCTTCCTCTTTCTCTCTGTTGCCAAAGCTCCGATAATGGTTTCGCCGTCCGTTCAGATCCATCTCTTTGTTTCCAACCTTTTCTTCTGATCTGAGCGAAATCCGTTGTTTCTTCACTTTCGGATTTCATTTCTAACAATGTCCTGTTCTTATCTACGCCCCGATCTGCCTTCCAGAATTTACTCCGTTCAGGACGGCGTTTTTGGCCAGAGCTATAGCCGTTGTACCTACTCCGATGATCACTTTGATCGTCTTCCCGACTCTCTGCTGCTGCTGATTTTCGATAGGATCGGTGACGTTAAGGCACTTGGACGTTGCTGTGCAGTTTCTCGAAGATTCCAATCGATCGTCTCTCAGGTTGATAACGTTGTTGTACGAGTTGACTGTGTGATTTCTGATGATGATTTCTCTTCCGGCTCTTCGTCTTCTGATAAGTCTCGCAGTGCCTTTTCTAATCTATTTCGTATGGTTCTTGGAGGCATTGTCAAACCGCTTCAAGCGTTAGGTCAGTTTTTGGGTCCCAAACGGGTGACTTCCTCTGGGGGGTTGGGTTCTGGTTCGTCTTCTTTGTCGACTTCTTCGCTTGCGGTTGGGAGGGAAGACGATGGGGAGAGTGGTCAAAGTGGTGTTACTCATCACTCGCCTACGCAAGTTCTAAAGAATTTTAACGAGATTCGGTTCCTTCGAATCGAACTTCCTAGCGGCGAATTGGGTATTGACGACGGGATATTGTTGAAATGGCGAGCTGATTTCGGATCTACTTTGGATAATTGTGTGATCCTGGGCGCCTCATCGGTGGTTCACACTGGATTTTTTAATAAGCACATTCAAGAGAATGGAGCTGATGGGTTCTGTTCTGGAAATGGTGCAGCAGCTGACGACAGCGGGAGCATACCCGAATCGTTTTATACTAATGGAGGGCTAAAATTGAGAGTAGTTTGGACGATTAGCTCACTAATTGCGGCATCCGCGAGGCATTATTTATTGCAGCCGATCATTGCGGAGCATAAAACTCTGGATAATCTAGTTCTGACTGATGCAGATGGACAGGGCATGTTGTGTATGAACAAGGATCAGCTTGAGGAGTTGAGAGTAAAGCCCTTGTCGGCTTCAACTGCGTCAAAGAGGACGCTTGTTCCAGCCTTGAATATGAGGCTTTGGTATGCACCTTACTTGGAATTGCCCGGTGGGATTATTCTGAAGGGGGCAACCCTTGTTGCGATACGTCCCAGCGAGCAGTCGATAACGAAGAAAGAGGTATCTGATGGGTCATGGCTTTCAAACGCTTTCGAGGAACCTTATGGAACTGCAGCAAAATTACTGGTGAAGAGGAGAACTTACTGTCTTGAGATGAATTCTTTCTGATAACTTCAACTGGATCTGAGGTAATTCTCTTTCACGTTCCAAATGCCTGGTTAGTTATGGGGTATCTATCAATTCCCTGGTCAATCATTATATGTTTGCGTTGGCAACTAATTATGCTCTATGATTCTCTTATACCTAAAATTGTGCGGGTCTGCTTAGATTTTTTTAATAAACTGTATTGAAATTTATAGGGAGGCAATACTTTTTTTACATCTTGAGGATGCATGTATGATGATGCAATCGAAGTATGAGAATGTTTCCCCATGGTTTTTAATTTTATTTGTACATGTTATCCATGCGCTTCGTCTTTAGTACTTAAACAAAAAGTTCTTATTGCTGGGGTGGGAGCATTATAATGGCTCAGCAGTGCATGATAGGTATGACTATCATTTTTAGGACCTAGGGAAATTATAGACAGGACAGTCGTTGTTAAGTCTGGCTAGGAATTTGGTTCAGAGTCACCATTCGATTTCAAAGTTAGGAGATGGTACAGAGTGGCTTGTTTTGGGTCATTAGCCCAACATTCAATTTCTATATTCTGCTTTCTCTATGAACTTTGCATCCACTTTGCTTATTCTGTTATTTTCTTTGGTGGGTTCATTTCATTCACTTGTTTATCATCTTTTGAAAGTAGGATGGCGAAACACCTTGTTTCATGCATCACCAAATTGCCATATCAGAGGAAGCCTAATCGCAACCAAACTGCAGCGTGCTCAGCTATCCAGGGTTGATTTTAGATGGAAGTATGGGCGACTTCTGCTCGAAGAAGTGAGATAATCTAAATCCTTCCTCTACTTGGCCTTTGTTCGATATACTACTTGCAAAATTACAAAAGTGCAAAATATACAAATAGAGATGATGTTGTAAAAGCCCTGTATTAGTGTTTTGTTTCGTATATGTGAATATGATCTTAGTTCTATCAAGTAATTGCATCCTAATGAATTGATTGCACCACTTAATGTCATGGACTTGTTACACACGTGACATTGTTAATTCGTTAAGTAGTTGATGAATTGGTAGAAATGCTCAAATCTTAAACCTTAAAGATTTAGTGTCAAAGTGAGCATAGCTCGGCGGTAATTGACGTGCGCTCCTTCCCATGGGGTCAGAAGTTCACGGATAAATTATCATGTCTTGGTCAAACACCTTTGGGTCAAAATGGACTTCTGTCTACACATTGCTTGCAAGGTTTTATTTCATTTTAAAGTGGGGGTTCAAACAAGTTATGATTGATGAATTGAGTAGCATTCATGGAAATCAATGGAACATCTGATAAGATGTTAGAGAATGGTGTGAAGTGAAATTGAGTTCCTTGGTTTCACTGAAAAACAATTATTTTAAGCCTTAAATTTGAAAAGTTTGATCAATCTATTTCTAAGAGTTGCAACTTTTAGATGCAAAACTATGGACAGGGAAACAGTCTTCAGAGTCCAGATGTGAAAAGGCATATATTATATGAAAATGATTAGGCTTATCTTTTGTTTATTATGGAGTGAAAGAAACCATCAGATTTTGACTAATAAAATAATTCTGGTTCATTCATATTCATATTATGGGAGGCAGGAGATGCTAATGTCTCCCATTTGTTTGCTGGATCATTTTGTGGGCAAATAATTAGCCATCATTATTATTGGTTTGATAGGCAATTAGGGCAAATAATTAGCCATCATTATTGGTTTGATGGGCAATTAGCTGGTTCTGATTCTGCTTCTTAACTGTGTTCATCACATGCAATTCTCTTAAGTTCTGTTCTGCTTCATTAAAATCTTTGTCAACTCTCAATGATGATTACTATTTTTAAAAACACAAATGAATGATGATTGAAAATCACTTTTAAATGTTGAGTCAAATACGGAAGTAATGACACTGCACACAAGCTATTAAAAAAAGGTAACATGAGTAGAACTCAATTGATATAATGAATTATTGATTAAGAGGTCATAAGTTCAAATCTCCTACCCGCATGTTGTTTAAAAAAAAAAAAACACTAACTCTCAAAACACCACAGGTGAAACAAATAAGGGAGAATTACATTCAAAATCTGGAAAAGATCTAAAAATTCAGACCTCTCCTGTGCAGCAACCAACAGACTTGAATAGAACCTGCCTCCAGCTTCTACTCTTCCTTTCTTCTTGCAGCACTCATATTCCTATCATTCAAGCATTATTTTTATTTTGGTTTTCAGCTTTTTAAAAGTAAGCTTATAAATACTACTTCAATCTATGACTAAGAACACAAATGCCTCATTAAAAAAGATGAAGATCATAGTAAAGATACGATGGGAAAACAAGCATAAATTTCAGAAACAAAAGACGAAATCGAAATCGTTATCAAACGGGGTCTAAGAGATTGAAATTGAATCTACATGGATGGCATTTGGATAGCATCCTGAAAGAATCAATAATCAGCTCTCCTAGCATACTCAACCCGGGAAGAAGCATTGATGCTCTAACATTCTAGTAGATCCACTCTAAGGAATACAATACTCCATCAACGAATGAGACAACTCGTAGATACAAAATTCTAAGTAGGTCACCACAGTTGTATGATCCATTGAGAATTTTTAGTTTTGATCTCAACTTCAAAGATCATTCGTAGTGTTCTTTAAATTATGAAGTTAATGTATCTAGCATTGAAAATGTCTAGTTGTATTTGATTGTAGAAATCAGTAATTGAATAGTTTTCAATATGATTGAGAGCAAGGTATCTGCATTTTATGATGAGAACATGTGTATTTATGTCTTTAAATATTTGCATATATGAATTTATGGAAAAGACTACTTCACCAATTTGAGACAGCTTTGTTAACAATGCGTGTGCATTTCTTGTTCATACTTCATATAATGGAAATTGGCCTTTAAATTGTTCGATATAATACTTGTAAAAGCCCTGTTGTAGTGTTTTGTTTTTTGTACTTGCCTATGATTTAGTTCTATCAAGTAATTGAATCCTGCCAAACCGAGCATAGCTTAGCTCAGCGGCAATCGCTAACCATGACAAATTCTGTTTACTTTCGTCCCTGAGGTAGCAGCTTCCAGCCATATTTGTAGTCCCTTAATAAATCCCACCTAACTGAATTATCTTCATGTCAACCAGGGAAAAACACAAGATTAATCCATTAAGAAAAAACAAACAACAAAAACAAATGTTTTTTTTTTTAAACTAATTTTATTAGACAATGGCATTTCTATTCAATAAGAAACCAATACAAAACAACTCCGCAAACCAAGGGGGAAAATTTAAGGGAAAAACTGAAAGTGATCAAAATACTTCACACAACAGCTATCAAAACAAGGCTATCAAAGATTTAAACACCACAGGTGAAACAACAATAAAGGAAATTACATTCAAAATCTGGAAAATAATTCTCCAGACAGAAAATTCTTGTGTTTTAAATTCAGAACTCTCCTGTGCATGCAGCAACCAACAGATTTGAACTCCAGCTTCTATGTCTTCCTTCTTGCGCTTTCATATTCCTATCATTTTTATTTTGGTTCATCTGTTAGAGTTGCGTTTTCTTTTTGGTAAATGAACATATATTTTTTCTCATGGGAAATAGTAAAGCTTGTAAAATGCAAATTAGGAGAGATCTAGCAGTATATACAAGTAACCACTTTAAATAACAGTCTCCAAAATGCAATATTAGAGGTTATAATGACAATTCTTCTAAGACCATTCTTAGAGCGACTTTTTAAGCATTTAGAAAGTCGTTCCAAACAAGCCCTTAATAACATTCTTAGAGCGACTTTTTAAGCATTTAGAAAGTCATTCCAAACAAAGCCTTAATTGTTGTTATTAAGCCTCTTCAAGTTATCGAAATGGAGAGTACTCCAAAAATCTCTGAACTCAATTCTGGTAATGCAGCACGAGCAAAGAACTCAATTCTAGTATGTAAGTTGTAACTCTTGGTTTTGTCGGCATAACTTTTGGGAAGCCCCAAAGATTTTATTTACACTCACAGTACAAGTTTTAGTGTGTTCTTCAAAATTTTCTGAAATTTCGGAGAAATTTATAAAACTTATTTTGAGATTTAATCTTAGTAGTTTTTGAATATAAGTGTATACGTTACATTATCTGTGTGTATTATTAATTTTGGTATTTTTTTTAACTACTTGAGGTTTATGTCTTATAACTTTTTTTTCCTTTTTTTTTGTTGGGTTTTGTCTTTTACCATCTGTTTGATTTCGGTCTTTATGCTGTTCAAATGTACTTCAAGTATTTTTTTGTTTTGTTTTCATCTTTGCGTTAAAACATGTTTTTATTCTTATTGCAGTACATTTAACTAAAAATCTTGAGTGCCACCTTATCTGCTTATGCTTTTCACATGTTCAAGGTTGGGTGTGCGTTTGATAATAGGTGGTTAGAGGTTTCTTATAATGCAATACAAAAATTTAACAAACGACTTCTATTATGCTTCCACAGCTTGATATATGAACTCAAGAGACAAGACGGAAGCCCACTTGTTAAGGACAACGAACCTCAAACATCTCTAAGATGGTATGATATTGTTGTCTTCACTTATATACCCATGATTTCCTCCTTATCAAGCCAATGTGATACTTTGTTTGTACTCTCAACAAAAGCAAAACAACATTCCTCAACCAGGTTTTTAGGGAACCTATTTCAACGAGCACTTGAAGGTCCCGTTTGATAATGGGGCCTAAGCTTGGATAGCAACCTGAAAGCATCAACTAGCTCTCCTAGCATACTCAACCCACAAAAAAGCATTGTTGCTGTAACATCCTAGTAGATCCACTCGGCAAGGAATACAAACTTCCTTCAACAAATCTCATGGGACAACTGGTAGATATTAAATCATAAATCCCAAGTAGGTGTGGTTACCACGGTTTGAACTCATTCTCGGCTAACCGTCTATTATTTTCAAGGCCATGATTGACCATCAGGTCCACCCATTATGGTTTAGCTAAGTTATGGTTCTAATATACTATCATACTATGTTTCTTTGATCTTTTGTTCCCTATCAAACAACTATACTAAGAACCTATAAATTTTCTCATATGATTGGCATTCTAATCTATTCTATAATTAGAGTATTTCAAATGTTTCTATTTCTCACCTATGATTTTGGTTTTTTTTTCTCCCTTTCCACGATCCTTTCATATTTATCTGGAATAAAAACCTCTTGTGATAGAATAATTATGCATTAGGCTTCAATTAATTTTCTAAAGTTAAACCCCATGATTAATGATCAACACTAGTTGTTGATATGCAAACCTGGTTTGAATATCATATTTTAATGTACAAAGATACAAAAAGAGAGTTTCTAGGTATCCTCTCTCTCCAAATTAATAGTCGTCCCATCTTGAACTTGCTTAGTTTAGGTAATAATACAAATAACCAATGTAGTCCTACAACTTCAATTCCCAGTACCAAATGACCTTTTCCTACCATAAACTTGAGCTCCCTCAACCACTCACAAAAGTTTCATTACAGGTGCAAGAAAATAGTTATTCGATCACATTATTATTAATATGCTTTTTGTATTAGAAATTTTAAAAAATAGAAAATAGTTTTGAATCCAAGGAAAATAAATATTGGTAAACAAACATTTGAATTCTTAGTCAAATTCAAAAAACAAAAAATAAATTTTTAAGGGTCCATTTGATAATCATTTGGTTTTTTATTTTTGAAAATTAAACATTAACTTTCATCTATGGTTTCCTTGTTTTGTTTTGTTATCTTCTTAGTTTCTGTTTTTGGATTTTGCCTAAGAATTCAAATGTTTCCCAAAGAAAAAAAAAATCATTGTAAATAAATTTAAGAAAACAAACATAATTTTCAAAAATTAAAGACCAAAAAACAAATGGTTATCAAACCAGCTTAAAAACTATTTTTTTAATTTTCAAAACTTTGCTTGGATTTTGAAAACATTTTTAGAAAGTAGATAACAAACAAACTCATAGCTAAGTGGAAATAGTGTTTATAAGCTTAATTTTCAAAAATCCAAAACCAAAAATCAAATAGTTATCAAACAAGTAGATGAGTAGGTAACTAAGTGGATAAATATTTATATTCACATTTAGTAGGCCAAGTATTGAATTTTGTGGTAAACCAAGATTTCTATTAAAATGATTGATGAAAAATGAATGGTAAGGATTTAAACAAACTTTTACAAAAGCTTAAGAACTAAAACATAAAAAAATTAAAATAAATAGGAAAGTTTAAAAGTAAGATAGTATTTAAACTAATATTAAACAAGATAAAGTAGAAATTATTCATACGGCAATAAATAGTTCAAAATCTGTTTTCCTTTCAATTACACATACAATATTTACTCCAAAATTTCACAAAAAGATAACCTAGCAGCATGGAAATTTTTTCATGAAAAGGAAAAAGGAAAGGGTCCATGATCTATGCAATGCACTAAAGAAAAAAACCAAGCATTAAAACTAGCAGCATGGAAATTTGTAAAACTAAGCATTAAAAGAAGGAACATGAATTTAATTTACTCTACAAAACAGTAAATACGCAGATGAATTGTCAACAATACATTTAAAATTAGAAAGGGAGTGAGAATGAAAAAAAAAAACACACACACATTCTTACTACTATACCATTTTTCAAAAAAAAAAAGAGAGAAGATATTTTTACTACTATACCAACAAACATACTAATTAACATCAGAAAAAATTGAGTCCGCCATATGATAACTATCAAGTTATGAATCAAACACCTCTAGTTCTTTTTTTCTTATTTTGTTTCCATAAAATATTGACTGCAAGATTAGAAACACAAATCTGTTGGTTAGTAACACATATTATATTAATGTTGAGCTATTTTAAGAGATTAACTTTTTTTTTTTTTTTAGTATGGTCTTTAACATTTGAATAATGTAATAAAGAAAGATCCCATCAACTGTTATAGTCTGACTGCCAAAGCAAGATCACATATTGACATCATCTAATATGGGAGAATTTCTAGTACATCCGTGGTATGGAAAAACTCCATACCACTTCCTTTAAAAAATTGACACGTGGCGAAATGGTTGTTTAACTGAGACCCACACTATTATATATATTATTTTTTTAAACCATTTCGCCACGTGTCAATTTTTTAAAGGCAGTGGTATGGAGTTTTTTCATAACACGGATGTACTAGAAATTCTCCCATCTAATATAGAGCAAAACAATTAAAAAAGATAAGTTTTAAATTTTTTACTCTTTGCTGTCACTTCGTAGAAGGCAATCATTTCTATGTCAATGTGTACGTGCATGGAGTTTTCAAGAGTTTTAATTTAGGTTGTCATAGTTATCAAATTCAAATCAGAAGAAGACGTGAAATAGGAGAATTTCTTTCCCAAAGTCAAGAGTACCCATTCTAAGCATTAGAGAAGAGACGCCAACATTAGCAGTGCCCGAGGCTGCCAATTAACGACCGTTTTGGTTCTCAAGTATAAACCAAAATCTGCCTCATTTTTGTAGAAGTGCGTTATTTCCACAAACTGAGTTACACATGGCATAGCAAACAGAAAGCCTAGCCCTTCTCGTTTCTAGTGAGAAGAGGAAGCTAGGTGACAGCCAATCGTACCAATTCACAGTAATCGAAAAATTATTGAATGATTTTTCTTTTTCCTTTTTTTTTTTACCTTAGCCCAATGCTCTACTTTTTTCAAGTCTACGATAGAAATCAGATGGATAATGAAAGAAAAGAAAAAAACTGTACGAAAAAGAAAAGGCATTGTTAAGTTTTGAAGCATACCAGGAAAATGATAGGCTGAGAGGAATATGCGCTGCGAAGAGTTCAGTTCTTTCCTTTTCCTTTCTGTTCCGACTGCCTGCTTCCGCCTCCATAGCAGAGTTGCAAACGGCTGTCAAATGCAGATGAAAACTGATAATGGTGATGATTTTCCAGTGGTGGAGCAGCAGCCGAAGTCGCCGCTCCGAACAAGAAAGGTAAATTAGATCCGTCAACAGGAGAAAACCTCTGGAGATGAGGCAAAACAGATGAATTGGACTGAAGGGTCCCCCTATAATAACCCGGAAGGTTGGAAGAGATAGTGAAGTTGAGGTTGTAGTCGCTGCCACCACCGCCCGCCGGTTGAGTTGTGGCCACGGGAACTATATTGCCGTCGTTAACAAATGAGAAATGATGAAGCTGCTCTGCATTATTGTCATCAGCTGAGATGCTACTAAATAATGGAGTGCTTGACATTGTTTGTGGCAACGAAGTTCCCAAATTGTTTTGTTCGGAAAAGCCCGAAGATTGATGAGTTCTACAAGTGGACGGCTCGAGAATTCCCGAGCTGAAGTAATCCATTGCAACGGTCGACGACTGCCACTGCCTTTCTGCCGCCACACCGGCGTCCCGATGAGCTGAAACGGTTGCAGCGCCACCGCCAGAGAGTAGCTCGGTAAAAGATGAGTTTTGGGTCATGGAGGTGAGATTATGATCGGCAATGCGAGAGGAGTCCTGATCTTTTTCCTTGTCCTTTTGTGCTCTCTCCCTCGCCCTTTCGCGAGCTTTGAGGCGGTTCACGCGAACCTCAGATCGCGAAAGAGACAAACCTGAACCCTTGCTGTTTTCTTCAGAGTTACTACTGCAAGCAGATTTGGACAAAGAAACATGTAATTGGTTTTGATTCTGCTCGACTGAGTCGAACGGCCCAGGTTGATCAGTGGAACAAATCTTCTCGCCATTAAGCTGTTTTGGAGTTTCCGGGAAAGATGTATCCAGCGAAGGCAGCTCCGCTATTGCATCTGTGGCCGCCTTGATCAGCCACTCCACCGCCTTACTTGGTTGCTCAAAACCCAACCGATCTTGAAGATCGTAGAACTGAATCGCCGTCGCTACCGATAACCGGACCCTCCGGTCTCGTAATCCCTTTGAAGTCCACACCTTACTATGCCTATCCTTCCCGCCGGAAGCTCGAGAAACTCTAATAATCCGGGAGTGGTGCCACCCACGAAGCTGATTTCCATCATCGTCACCTCCGCCAACTCCGGCGGCGCTACCACCAACCCTATTGGAATCTTTGTCTTCTTCATCCTCTGGGTGGAAGTTCTCAAGCGGCCCTTTTAATCCTATCTTATTGGAGTTGCTACCTCTGCCATTTGCTAACCTTGGAAACTTACGCGATTGTTCTTGAATATTATCCACCACCTCCATAATACTTTCATTCCTTTAATTACTCAAAACAAAGATTAGTCTTTATCCCTAATTTTTTCCAGCTCTGCAGAGAGAGAGAGAGAGAGAGATTGGGGGATTTATGCAGGGTTGTCTAGAGAGAGAAATAAGAAGCGCAGATGTTGAAGTGCAGCAGGTGGGGTGGGTGTATTTTGTACATATTGATGACGGTAATTCAGAGAGAGTACTACTTTACTTGTGCTGTCTGTGTAGTAATTAAAAGGGCTTCTTTTACCTTTTGATATATCACAATCTGTAGTCAGCACAGCCACAGCAGGCTGCTCTTGCGTTCAAAACTTTCCAAAGTTGCAGAAATTGTGCGCTCTCCAGAGGTAAACCCTGCTGGCTATCTCAGACCTCTCAGCCTGCAAACCTATCTTTAAACCTACAAAAAAGAGAGAGAGAATACACCCCACCTCT
Organism: Herpetospermum pedunculosum; assembly: GCA_028017165.1. Taxonomy (NCBI): domain Eukaryota; kingdom Viridiplantae; phylum Streptophyta; class Magnoliopsida; order Cucurbitales; family Cucurbitaceae; genus Herpetospermum; species Herpetospermum pedunculosum. The sequence continues at coordinate 74,886,310 of CM051525.1, forward strand.
TAAAAGCACTTTCAAAAGAAGATGAGCTTTTCTCATTGTCTAATATGGCTTAATCTGGCCTCCTTTTTCTGTTTTTTCTTCTTCAGTTTCAGAACTTGAAAAACACATTTGAAAGAAAAAGTAGAGAAATAGAGCAAGAACTCACGGATCTGAGCTAATAATACTCCCCTTAGCGCAGTATTTAAAGGTTCATCTCTGGTCCTAAAAATGACAGACATTCATTTTCACATCAACACGACAAGTACTCGTGAGAAATATTTAAAATTAAAAAAAGAACAAACAAATTCATGATGTTTCCAAATTATCCAGACGAGCACAAACAAGAAACTATTAAATTTATCAAGCTTGCGGACAATGTTGGGTCCGGGGAAGGGGAACGCATTACGCATACATCAATTATACAGGTGACAGGTGTTTACCTCTCAGCGGCAAAGAGCTAAACCTAGAATTTCTATATATTTTTTTAAAAAAAACTTCAAATCACTTAGCGACATAGAACAAACTTACAGATCTGCAATTTCTTGAACCAAAATTCACCAATAACAGTAGAAATCATCTTCTTCATGCTCAAATTTCCAGTAAAACAAAAATACAAGAACCAGAAACAAATTCAACTAAGCCATGGAAAAATCAAACAAAGAATACACAATCACAAAACCTAAATTAACCAATACGGAGCTCCGAGCCTAGATTAGATTCTTCTAGCTAGGTTATCGTTCCCTAAAAAAACATATACCTCGGTAGAAAAGCCTGCAAGTAGCTCAATCTCAAGCAATTGCAGGTAATTTTCTTCTCCTCCGCTTCCTGCAACTGAAAGAAACACAAACTTTCAAATCACATCAGTCTCGATACCAACAGATAAAAAGCTAAAATCAATCAACTCCAAGTTAATTTAGATGATTGATTAATCAATTTCTTACCCTATCAGATACAAATACCGATGAACTTCATGGACAAGAAAGAATATATAATGCCTTCACTTCAAATTCTTCTGAACAAAAACGATCGATTCTACAGTTCGTGAAGATTGTTGAAAAGGAACGGCGGGAAAAATTGAGAGCAAAAGTGAGAGAGTTGAGAAATGAAAGTGAAGCACTGAAGAAATTAAACAAACAAAAAAATGAATAAATGATTTTATTTTTTATTTTTGGTCACTGGGCCTATCGGGAAAGCTCCGACACTCCGCCGTTCCCTGCTTTAAATATGCCCTCCTTTCTTCTAGATTTTTTCCCCTAAAAAAATTCAATAATATTACACAGAATAAAGATAATCTACTTTAGCTTAATATCAAATTAAATTGTTTCTTTATGGAAAGATGATAAATAAAATTATGGTGCGGACTTAGATCCGATGTTTAAATCTTCATTTTTTTTTTTTTTTAACGGTCAAATTAAGACATATATTTTCGCCAAAAATATCAGAAGTTTAAATTTCCGCCACCACATGTTGTGTATGTATTTATTAGAGTTGAATTACCACCTTAGTCCTACAATTTCATTAATTGTATTAGAGTTATGATTAACTTTGAAAAATAAAACCAAGAAAAAGAGGTGAGTTTTTTATTCATGTGGGTAAGAAATACATCATAGACTACTTTTTAGCTTTAACTCAACTTCAGGGATTAAAATGAAATGAAATCAATTTGAATTTTTAAACCATTATGAATAAAATAGTGTATGTTTGGATGGTGATTTGAAAATAGAACTTTAAAAATAATGTTTTTATATATGTATTTGATAACTATTTAAAAATTGAATTTCAATTTAACTATTTCTTCAAAATGTATTTATGTTTTTTATATATTATAAAATTAGTTGTAGTTGTCAATTAAATATTATATTCATATAAATTATTATTAAATTTATGAACATATTTTATGTTATGAATTTTGTATAATTATTATTTTATAATATTAGACATATTTAAATTTAACAAAAATAAATTGAGTTTATAACATGAAATATTTTATTTATTAATTTATTTTATCATTTTAAATATAATTGTGCATTTTAAATTTTAAAATTAATATATATATATATATATTTTGAGAATTTATATTGTTTGAATCGCATAATCCGAAAACAGTTTTAAAAAACATAATTCATATGGCATACATGCAGATTTATTGGACTTAATCAGAAAAACATAAAACAAAATTCATATTCTCTATCCAACGACCCCTAAAAAACTATACTTGAGCCATGTAGTCAAATTGAAACTTCAAAATTATAGAAAAACGAAAATGGTTTTATTTTTAAAAAAAAGCGAAAAATGAAATTAAGCTCAAATTAGTGACTTAACAAAAGGCTATTACCCTCTTTTTTTTTTTTCCTTCTAAATTTAGAATTTAGATAACATTTTATTTTAATTAAATATACGTAATTTATACTTTATGTATGTATTTGAACAAGGAAAAAAAGGATTTATATATGGAATGCACGTAAGTTATGTCAAAGCCTAAGTAATTGGATAGTCCATATAATTTTAAGGAAAATTGTAACGGATGTCAATTTAGAGTAAAATAATTAAAAATATACCATTTTTTTAAAAAAATTGTAGATATGGCAATTTCTATCACTGAGAGTATGGTCTATCGCTGATAGAAGTTTATCGCTGCTAGTAGTCTTTTTTATAGAATTTTGTTAGTGATAGAAGTCTATCAGTAATAGTCATAAAGTCTATCAGTGATAGCCCCTGATTTTTTGTCATATTTACAAAAAAAAAAAAAAAAAAAAAAAAAAAAAAAAAAAAAAAAAAAAAAAAATTACTAAATTTGTAATTAGTTTTTGCCTGCTATTTGTACAACTAGTCTTAATTTTAAAGTAAATAATTTTGACTTTGAAAAATGTCTCATCTCTATCTTTTCCACATCTCTATCTTTTCCATTCTCAATCAAGATAGAAATAGAAATATTGTGTTTTTTTTTCAAGATCGAATCATGTGATGACTGATGTCAACATGACTTGTTTTTTCCTTTGTCCATAAATAAGATGTCTAGATTCTTAACAAGGACAATAATTTTTAAAAATATAAAATCTTTGGATGAGAGTTTTTTTTCTTTTCAAAATTATAAATTATAATATATAAGATTTTTGAGTGCTCACACTTTCATACCTTTATCCCAATGTTTATATGCATATTATAATGTGATTTATGAATATTGTCTTAGCCATCAAATTCACCAACTTACCACATTTATCTTCTTTTATAAATTATATATATATATATATATATATATATATATTTTGTTTAAATTGTAATACTCTAAAATAAAATGTTTCAAAATTTTATTTTAGGGATGGTTTGATTGGTTAGTTAGTGGTTGAGGACTATGAAAAATTTATTACAAACTAGATTCATTATTGAATGGGTAATAAGTTTATTACATTATTTGAAATCTATTGAATTATACAAATGTCAATCTATTAAAGTGTGTAATTTTTGTTTTTTTAATTTAATAATATATGAGGATGGGAAAATTTGAATCTCCGACTTATATATACTTTAACTAAAGGAGATATTTCGATTGGCTACAAATATTTTTTTAGTTAGTTTTAAGTTCAAATATACTAAAATTTTTATTATTTTAATTGATCATATGAACAAAAAAAATTACTATTCGAATAGTAATTAGAATAATTAAAAGGTTAAGAGTATAAACAAAACTTAGTTGTTAAACATAAAATTGAAACAAATCAAATAGAGCATCAACACATTTGTAAAATTTAGCAACAAAAACAAAAACTATATACCGTACATATTTTTTTGGATGCTTCAAAAGTATTGTTTTTAAATAAAAAAATCTACCATATATAAAGAAATATATTATATGTTTTTTTTTCTTAAGTACATATATATGCTTAATAGATTGATCATATTTCGATTCTCATCAACTATGCTGAAAATTAAAAATTGGATAGCCAACATTCAAATCCTTGCTCGAATGTTCTGACGTGGTCCAACACAACGTCGGTAATTATCGACATTCACCGACGCCAGTTTTGACCACATCGACAATAATTATCATTAGCGACGCGATATTATTGACGTCGACAATGCTTACAATTACCGACGTAGTTTGCCGTGTCGGTAATGTCATTTTTTTTTGTAGTGTATCTTTTTCGTCCGCATGAATCGGCATTCGAACGGGAAGATGATTGTCTTGCCAAAAAAATCCTCCTTTTTCAAGTTGTGGATAACCGAGTTCCCCTTGGTTAGATGCATTAAAAATAATTTGACTCAAAATGTAGTTCATGTGGTTGTTCCTTCTATTATCTATTTGAAGAAGGAGTGGTTTTTGTAAAAAATAAATAAATAAATTGATGATATTTAGATGGACATGAATTGAGTTGTTGTTATTAGGTTTAAAAAACTTCTCTAGTGGTGGCATTGTAATTAAGAGTCAAAAGAGGGTTTAATTGAGAGGTGCTAAAAAAGGGGAGCACTAAACTCCATGCTGTCCGTGGAGGAAAAAGATTCGTATTTATGTTATTTTTATTTTAAAAATGAGTTCGTGAGAGGAATTATATATATAATTAATTAATTTAATAAAAAGTACTGAAAATGGATATATTCCAAAGTTCTTTAGGATATATAAACTCCCATGTCCGTACGACCAATGATATGTCTCCTTGCTACCCGTATTTGGTAAATTTTGTTTAAACTTTATAATTGGTATTATACATTCTTTTCAAAAAAAAAAAAAAAAAAATTGGTATTATACACACTTTGCAGATCAATTGTTGCTTCAATCTTTATTTCAGTATTGGATATGTCAATCGTATTTTATATTCACCGATTAAATATAATTTTACATAATTATAGTTACAAGCATAATGCAATAATGTTGTTAATAAAATCGTTAATAATGATATGTATAGATAATGTCTCATCTTATACTGAGACATATTTTTTCACTGTATTTAAAGTTTGGCTAAATATTTTTTATTTTTTATTTTAAAAAATATTAGAATTATTTGCATACCCAAAAAAGAAAAAAAAAATCAGGATTAATATAAGAAAATTGAGGGTAAATTATCCTAAAATCTTTGATGATAATGATTAATAACAAATTAGTTTTTAATAAGAAGAATGTGAGGGCGTGTACACGGAAACCAAAAACAAATCACTTGCCGGGTAAAAAGAAGCCGATATTAAAATAATACACCCACCGATTTCTTCTATTTTTTTAATGCACCCCACTCTTTTTATTTTAGTTTGGAAAATAATAATAATAATATATATAATTTATATATTTCCACTCTCATTCCGAAACCCCCTTTTTACGTACCACAGTACCATTTGCACCATTATTAAAATATTCAGTGGCCCAACTGTAACTTAATTTGTAATTATTTTATTGCTAGTTCAGCAAACTAAATATTCATGGGTGTCTTCTTTATCATTGTTTTGAACCATTCTATATATATATATATATATATATATATATATATATATATATATATATATATATATATATATATATATATATATATATATATATATATATATATTATTTATTTATTTATTTATTTATTTATTTATAAGAGGAGAGCATAGCTCAACTCAAAATAAAAAGCTCTTAAAACTACTAGATTCACAAAAAGATAAAAAGTTCGAGGGAACAGGATCATATCCTTTCACTGAGCCGTTAGAAGAGTCACAGAAACATTACATTATCCAGTCGATTCACATGAGCAAATGATATAACTGCAGCTGCCTCTTTTAAATCCAATACACCTCGGATTAAAAAGACAACTAGGGTGAGATCTTCTCCTATACCATTGAAGAAGTTACTAACTTTCAGACAATTAGTCTCTGCTTCAATTGGATACTTGTCAGAGGAAACAAATAGGAAGAGATCGCTTTTAAACCTTCTATCATCATCATAGTTTCTAAGAATTTTACATCGAACTGGCCACTTAAAGCATGACAACCTGCCAACTTGACCGAACCTTGATGATCCTGAGCAACTCACCCATTGTCTAGTTCTTTGACATGACAAGCGAAATAAAATTTGTGAATTATTAACCTTATTATTTTTTTTTTTTTTACAATCGTACATTAAGTATATGAAATCGGTTCGGAGTCGAAGTAAATTAGGTGTATACTAATCAAATCGAGTATAGTTCAAAGGATTAATACATCATATTATCGATCAAAAAGTCAAAGATTCAAATTTTCACTCGTTGGACTAAAAAAACAATTTCACACTAATGAATAGTAAATTTTTATAATATTTATTAATAGAAAAATTACCCTCGGTATCAATTTAGGGTAAAATAATTAAAAATATAATACTTTTTGAAAATATTTACAAATATTGAAATGGCTCACTTCTATTTTTTTTTTTTTATAGAATTTTGTTAATGACTATCACTGATAGCCATTTTATCAATGACGATCAGTGATAGCAGTTTATCGGTGGCTATCACTGAGTTTTTGCCATATTTGCACAATGTTTTATATTTTGTTATATTTGTCATTATTTTGGACATGATTGCTATTTATGCAACCGACCCTTTATTAATATTCATTTTTTGAATTTTTGATTTGATTTTGATATATATTTATCGATTTAGTTTATTTATGTCTCTAAACTTTCAAAGGGTAATTACATATATGACAACCAAACACAAAATAATAGCAAATCTAGTACAATCTAAAAGTATTAGCAAATATCGCACAATTTTATGAGTGACAATAGAACTTTATCGCCGATAGATTATAAAAATTGTTTTAGTTATAGAAGTATATCACCGATAGACTAGAAACATAATCGGTGATATACTTCTATCATATACTATAAAAAGTGATCAAATTTGTAATTTTTTTTTTTTTAAATGTGTTATATTTGTAAATGAAAAAAGAGAAATAGTTCTCCATTCAGCTTTTAAAATATTTATTTTAGTAAATAAAATTTTAAGTTTATTTGTTTAAATTCATTTTAGTTTATAAACTTAAAAGGTTAATTATCTTAACTCTCATCATTGTTTAATAGATAGATAGCGTGAAACTTTGAATATCTATAGCAACATGCTGACATAAGCGTGTATTAACCTAACTAAGAAATATAATGGAATGGTTAGATATGAATGGGATAAAACAATGACAAATATGTTATGATTTTATAAAGTAGAGTGATAATTAAAAATTTAAACTTACCAAATTTTATAATTGAATAATAAAAAAATAGTTTTGAGATATTATTTTTCCAAATCTAGAGATGGAAAGGATGGGGTGAAGGTGGTGATTGGTGAATGTTGGTGGGGCCAAGAAGGTGGCACGCTCGAGACAAAGGCACGTGTCAGTGTCGAAAGCGTTAGGCTCACTTCTCAATGCCAACATAAGACCCACCACCACGTGTCACGGTCACCCTGACCCTACTACCCTCCCTTGCCCTACGCTTAATTAAACTTCTTCTTTTTCCTTTTCCATTTTTATTCAATAACACAATTATTTTTTAACCTAAACATCTCTCATGTTTGTTTTTCAATTATATCTGAGGTCTAAATTTAGTGATAATAAACTTGTGTATTATGTTATGAATATCTTATAATTCTTACTCCCTATCATTTGAAAATATCTTATCCTTATGTGAAAATTATACCTTTTTAAAATTTCAATTTTCAAAACAATAACTTAATGGTAATTGATATTAACAAAGACTATTTATTTAATGGAGTGAACGAAATCAAAAACTTTGGTGGAAGGAGTTCAGTTAGTTTTGGAAGTGGGCTTAACCCCAATTTGAGAGAAGTCGAATTCCGAAAACGTTTGGAATCTTCTAATAAACCAAACATCTTTCAAAATTGCATCATCAGTCCATACAAAAAAAATTCATCACGCCAAGAGAATGAAACATGATATGATAAGGACAACGAACCTCCACATTGATATAATATTGTCCACTTTGGGACTAAACCATAATAATTTTATTTTTGGTTCCATCCAAAATACCTCATACTAATGGAAAATGTTGTTCATTCTTATATATCCATGATTTTTCTCTCTTCTGACCGATGTGGAACTTTGGTCACACTCCTAACAAAACAAAGTTGCTCATAATTTAATAGCAACTCGTGCGGGCGAGACACACGCTTTGAAGTTTGGTTAGAGAAGTATCCATCATAGACACATAAGACAATCTCCAACAAGAAATGTCTTGGTTTGCCTCTAGTTAACCTTATATTTTTTTTTCTTAAGAAGAAGAAAAAAATAAATAAATCAAATTTACATACCTATACCTTGATTATACTTAAAATAATCAGAATTCAAATTTGAAAACACTAAAACATAAAAATAAAAAATGTAAAAATTTCCATGATTGAAATTAGAATATCATAGAAGTTAAAATTTATTTTGAATATAGAATCTCATACCAAATAGATTCTACGACATTAAAAGAAGGGAAAGGTTGAAAAATTCCCTGAATTTTGTGTATTGAGATTAGACATGATAATAACAAATGAGAAGCCCACGTACCCAACTTTTCTTTTCATTTTCCTTCAAGGGAGGAGTTAGAGAGATGGAATAACCAATTTTCCACACAAAAAAATAAAAATAAAAATAAAAATAATAATAAGGTTGAAAATATTTGTAGATATGTCGATATATATATATATACATAAATGAAAGAGATCGATATAGATATTAAAGATCAATAAATATCTCTTATATTTTTTATAAATATCAGTAAAACATAAAAAAATATCATCTATTAATCTGAATATGATTATATGAATATAGATACTAATAACAAGATCTATAATAGTTTGATTGTTAAAAAAAAATGATTTAGAGTAATATCCGTCCATTTAATATTTCATCAATATATCTATAGGATATATTCGTAAAATTGAACTCCCGATATTAATATTGATATCGATATCGATATTTTTGTTCTTGCATTAAAAGTCAGACAATTTTTTTAAAAATAATGTATTAAATTTTCAAATATTTTATTTTTTTTATTCCGTTGAGAAACTTTGAGATTTTTTTTAACGATGTGTGTTTCTAAGTGAACCGCTTGTTTTGAAAATACTTCTAGTTAAGGGAGAAAAAAAAAAACTATTGATTCAATGCAATTCTCCATCTAATAACATTTATCAAGTTTGGCCAAACTGAACATAGGTTAATTGACATAAAGTTGTACCCTTAACTAAGAGGTCATGGGTTCAATACTCGCATTAATTAAAATACCGTAAATTAGGACACTCATTGTATTACTATATATAGAGTCGATTCTTTAAATCCAACTTAACAAGCGAGCTAAACACACATCTTCTTCAAACAAGTTTTGAAGAGAGATCTAACACAACCAGCTTGTTTCAATATGTTTTTAAAAAAGATAGGCCATGTTCTTTTGACACTAATAATAATTTAGTATATTAATCATGTGATGGTCCTATAATATCAAAATGTACAGCATGAAGCTAAAGTGAGATTTTTAATTCAAACACACTAGTCTAATTAGACCATTAATTAGTAGTTAAATAATGGGATAGTTTGAGATCTTTGACTTAGATTATAGATTTTGAATAGTTAGGTAAGTAGCTAGTTTAAAATAAGTAAAATGCAGTTAAAAATACCTTTATAAATCCTCACTAACAATTGTTTATCTATTTATTTTTGATACAGAACACTAGTTTATTAATACTTAAAAGAAATATATTAATAGAAAAAAGAAGAGAGCCTATTGATGAAATGTATCTAAATAGACCAAATTAAATAGGGGAATCGAATTTGTAACCTATCGGTCACTAGATCGTACCATACATTATGTTGGTTGAACGATTCTCATTTAGCACCAGTTAATTAATTTGGCTGGTTAACATCGGTTCAAATTGACGTAATAAAGAGCTTAAAATATCTTGGTCAGTTTAATTTATTTATCAATTCAATTTTAAATACAAATCATTTTAAATATAATTATGAATCAATAATAATAGATGGTTTAATCACAAGAGTGAGATCGACAATTCTAAAATTTGAAGTCAAATTAGCATAGTTCAATTGTCAGTAGTCAGAGTTCAATCTCCCAGCCTACATTAATTAAATAATTTTGTCTAAAAAAAAAAAAAACTAAAATTTGATAGAAGAATATGTACTTCTAAAATTGTAATGATATTGATCAATTTTAAGTATAATCATGCTTTTGGTTTCCCCAAAAATCAAGCCTTATAATCAATTTAAAATTAAAATTCTATCATAATAAAAATCTTGCAGGTTATAGAAATAGCTATTTTAAAAATATCCAAAAACTAGTAAGCATTTTTCATCTGCAACTATTATATTTAGTCATTTTATTTTCAAATGACTGTTTAAAAAGGGGTTTTGGGCCGTGGCCCATTAAGAATGATGGATCGTTTGCTGTAATTGACATAGTTGAGGCCCAGTCCAAAACCCTAACCGCAGCTGCAGAGTTAATTGTTGCCATCGTCTTCTTCCGTTCTTCGTCTCTTTCCCCGCTGTGCTGCTTTCGTAACTCCGAAGTTCAAATATGGCTGCTGCTTTTGCTTCAAAATGTTCCCGCGGTATGCGATTTTCTGAAAGATCCTAGTGTATACTGGAATTCATTTTGTTCTTTGATTTTGAGCTGCTACTGCTATAAGCTTTGTAACCTATTCTTTTAGGATTTTTCTGCTTGTGTTGAACCTTAATTTCATCTGATTTAGCTTAGGAAATGCTGGTTTTTCTGCTTCTTTCTGATTGATAGCGATACATTTCTTAATTGATTTTGCTCACCGAGTATATTTGCTCCTGTTTTAATGTTACTGTTAGAATCATTTTCAGCTGATACATTGTTTAGTTATTCTGTTTGCTAAGAAACATATTTTTTGAAAATAAATAATGTGTTGAAGAGAGAGAGTATATCCGAATGCTAATTTTCTATCATTATCAACTATCCATGGAATTTGTAAGCTGCAAGTTTCATTTGATTTCCCTCCCCTTTTTTTGTCCCCCCAGAAATCAGATAGGACCGTGGAGTAGAAGTGGGATTTATACATCTTGCCATATGTTAATTTTTTTTAAGTTAATTTGAATATTTTGAACTTGATATTTATACTTTAAGCACACCATGACACCATGTTGTATAATTCATCTTAACTTTCATTCCAATCTGTTATTTGTCTTATTTTAGTTTTGTATTTCTAGTTGCTGTGAATCTCATTTTGGATAATTGTTTCATGCTCAATGTTTCTGGAAAATTAAACTAGTGGGTCGTTCATTGTTGGGTGGACTTGGAAACAATTTGTCTGGTTCATTCAGCGCATCAAATGAGACAGTATGCAGCAGTTTCATCTCACAGGTCTGCTTCTCTGAAATTTGAATCTTCCCATCTGACTTTAAACCAAAAGGAAACTTGAAAGAGAGAATACATGTGTAGTATATCATATGCATGAACATGGACGGTAAGGAAAAAGAGGACTACAGAGTTACATGCCTTTGTTACTTATAAAGAGATTGCTATTTAGGGGATAGTATGGTTATAAAATAGGTATTTAGAAACTTGTTATGAGGCTTCTTTGGATATTATAGATTTAGTTCAAGACCCAGCTGTTTAAAAATGTTTTCCTGGACTAGAAATGATAAAAGCTCAGTGATCATAAACGGAATTTGTGCTTTGCTTATGCACATGTCTATGCTTAAATTTAATGATGGTATTTTTCTGTACATCGACATATAATTACTTGGAGAGCTACTGAAATGAAGGAAGGGATGATATATAATTTTCAGGAGGAATAAAATAATTTGGAGAGATATGTTGAAATCTTTAAATCATTGGTAAACATCAATACACTACTATCAGTATCTGATCTGACTTTGTGTATTGTTATCTATTGCAGCAACAAAGAACTTTCATTCAGATGAGAACTGTACTAAAAGTAGTGGACAACTCAGGGGCAAAGAAGGTGATGTGCATACAAGCTTTGAAGGGGAAGAAAGGAGCACGACTGGGAGACACTATAGTCGCATCAGTGAAGGAAGCCCATCCTAATGGAAAAGTGAAGAAAGGGAAGGTTGTATATGGAGTGGTTGTGCGAGCTGCAATGCAAAAAGGTCGCTGCGATGGGAGTGAGGTCAAGTTTGATGATAATGCTGTAGTACTTGTTGATAAGCAAGGCCAGCCTATTGGGACTAGAGTGTTTGGTCCAGTTCCTCACGAACTCAGGAAGAAAAAGCACGTAAAGATTCTTACTTTGGCAGAGCACATTGCTTGAAATCAATAATCAGGCCAAGGCCAGAAGGGTATGTTTGTTTACTTCTTGATGATGTGCCAAAAATATAACCCCAATTGGTATTTATTAGAAGAAAGAAGAGAAATCTGCAAAAACCATCTGATAAATTGTCTTTGGCAAATAATGACAGGAAAGTTGTTGCAGTTGCGATTTGGCGGTGCAATTCCTCAGATTCTTCTCGCCATTCTTCCTCACATCATCGAAGTAAAGTTGGTCGATGGTTTGGTCATGCAGTTACCATTTAATATGAGGTTTGGATTTTAACAAACTACTTTCTGTCTGGTTAGTTTTCCAACCTGGTTCTCCCAATGCATACAAATGTTGCTCAAAACTTAAATGTGATTTGGCCTTTGCAAGTACAGAGCTGACCTTCTTTTAAAAGTACAAACATTTCCTCGACTGTCTATGTTTATGCAAACATTTATCCAAAAGAAGGGAGCCACCATTTATAAACTATTTTTATATAATAAGTCAAATTATTTTGTAGCTTAAACGCATCATATAGGGAGAAATGTCTTGTGTGTATTATGAACTATGACACTAAACAATGGTCGAAAGTATTTATATATTTCCTTGTAATCCATTACATATATATATATATATTTTTTTTTTTTGAATTTTATCAATTACATATTATCAATGTATGGTTTCTATTTTCTATGTTAAAAAAATAGTTTTTTTTTTTAAGTTCGGTTATGTTCAACTCTTGGAAGTGTGCAATGTTGACATTTGACATGGGTCCTACTTTAAGTAGTTGGGATTTATTATGTGCATAATTTACTTAACCTTCAAAAATGTTCTTCCTGTTATTTTTTTGTAATTGTGACATGTAAATTTTGACCTAGGGCAGAGAGCTAATGTGGACTATAACTTTGGTTAAAATACTATTTGGGTCCCGTGTACAATTTGAATTGGTTCAATTTTAGTCCTCCTACTTTTAAATGTTCAATTTTAGGCCATGTAGTTTAAATAAATCTTAAATTTAGTCCTTCAAAGTTATTTTTTTAGTGAAATTGATTAAATGATCATAAATAATTTTCAAGAAAATACATTGAACATGCTTACAAAATTTATAGTGTAAAGCCTAATAGATAATAATTTGTTTTTTAAAAAATTAAACAATAAATTAGCAATAGAGACTAAAGTTGAACAAGTTTCATAGTACATGGACGGCCTAGAAGAAAGAAAATCATCTAAAAGAGAATTTCGTAATTTTTCATTCAAATTGCTAATAAATTTTAAGAATTTTCGCATTTTCTTATCATAAATGATATTTTCTTCTTCTTTAATTTCTAGCAATTCATATTTTGTAATGATAATTTCTTCTTCTTTAATTTCTAGCAATTCATATTTTGTAATGCTAGTTTATCATCCACCAATTTGTTGAGGACTAAATTTAAAATTATTTATACATAAAGGAGTTGAATCGAAACTTGTAAACAATATTACAATGAGACTAAATTGAAAAAAACATATATTTAGCCTCAATTATATTATAGAATTAGATATATTTCATATTTTGATTGGATATATATATCTCACGAAAAGGTTAAATCTTTTAATAATATAGTATTTCATTAGAAGAAAAAGGTTACTGTAAGTTAGAATTTGGTATTGTGTCTCTCATTTTCTGTTCCCGAAAAAGAAAAATTGAGAACCAAATCTTGAAATTAATATGAAAAATAGATATAAAGTTGTAATTTGTAAAATAAGAAGAAAATTATGAACAGCCTAAAGTTTGAAAAGCATCGATGGCCTGAAATCCCAATTGGCCGAGTCAATCTCCTACTTCCATGCTTCCTTCAACGAAAACAAAACTAACCCAATTCTCTTTCTGTGAATCATAATTTCCCAAACGAAATCCAATCCCCAAATCCCATTAATGGCTACAATCCCATTCCTTCTTCTTCCTCCCTGTCAAAGCTTCTGATTACGAATCTCACAGCAACAATGGAAACCCCATCATCATCCTCATCAACAGAGCCCCTTCTTAAGCTTCAGAACATACCTTCTTTCAAGCTCTCCCGCGATTCCGATCCCGGCGATGACCCCCGCTACACCAGCCTGAAGGACATTCTTCTCAATTCCCCCTCCTACAGCGGCGGCATTAACGACTTCAACGACTTCAGTTCCTCCAACATTTCGATTCGAAACGAGCTGGTGAAACGAGCCGCGTCGGCGTACCTTCAATCCGCGGCGATTTTGGTCAGCCGGAATGAGAGCGGGTTCGTCGGGTTTTGGGAGAGGCTTTGGATCAAACTCGCCGCCCTCCGTTCCCGTTGGTGCGATTGTTTTCACTACATTTTCGGCTTCTTTACTTTTGCCCTAGACTAGTAGAACTTTTCAATTTGTTTTTTTCTTCTTAAATGTGTTTTCGAAATTGTTTTTTTTTTAATTGGAAAGTAGAAAAAAGTTACTTTTCATTTGACATTTTTTATTATGTCAATTGTCAATGCTTTTTTTTTTTTGTCCATTTCTTCTCATGTATGTTCTAATTTGGATGCCCTTTTGTATAAATTGTACATTACTTATTATCTTCTTCTTTTTTCCTATTGGTGAATTTGTATTAAATTTTATGGGCATAATTCAGAATTGAAGTATGAATTTTGTCAATTTTCCATAAGGAATGTGTGTAATGGAATTATGAATTGAGTATAAATGGAGGAGAAAATCCCCCACACCCTTGCTCATGCTCCCTAAGCATGACTAAAGTATTTTCAGCAATCTCCCACCAAACTTGAATCACCTTCTTTTGATGGTTTCCCATTTAATTTTAGTATACATCAATTTTGGATTTGGTTGAAGCAAACGTGTACACGAAGAATGGAGCTGAAAATTGAGATGAAATCAAATGTAATCAATTTTCAAAAGCAGAAATAGTAGATAGATCAAACGGGGCAGAGCCTGTTGACCCATTAGTACGGAAAAATTTCAATAGGGTTGGAGATTTAGGGAAAAAAACAAAGATGAAGTCGAAGAGAATCGAATGCGGAGGAGGGTTTCAAATGAGATATTTTCGTCTCAATCCAATCGGGAGAATCTACGAAAAGAAAAAATTGCCAAAAAATAAAGTGTTGAACTATCGAAGGGCTTGTTTTGGATAACTTGCGAAAAAAAAGTGTTTTTCAAAAATATATTTTCTTTTAAACATTTTTTAATAAAATCTTTTTAAAATCAAAACACTCATGTTTGGTTATATTTTCTCAAAATTGCTTTTTTGTATTCAATTCTGTTTGGTTATAGTGAAATGTAAGCCACCCGAATGGCATTGAGCTTTTGGGCTGATCCCAAAGTCGAGTCTGATCCCGATCTTTTGTTGCATTAAAGGGGCAACGAAGTCCTATCTAACTTGATTTTCCACGAAAAAGAAATAGAATAATGAATTGACTTGTTGTTTTAAAACAAAAACAACAATGTTTTAAACTAATTAAGATGATGTGTATTATCTTATCCACATTCAAATTCATATACCCATTTGTTTTCATTAAATCTCCCTATTTTTAAAAATTGATCGAAACACAAACTAAACTAAACCCTAAAATAGACTGGAACTAGTTACTTGTGGTTGTGGCCTACTAATTAATTTCTGAGTCTATTTCTTGTGGAAAAATGGAATCAGGTAGGGGGGAGAAAAGAAAAGTGGAAGTGGAATATAGTAAAAGTATAGGGCTAAGTTGCAATTAATAAAAGATTTGTTTAGAAGGCAGAATCTGACGGCGTCACGATCCTCGAGAAGGAAAAGGACAGGGGACAACGCTGACCGTCAAACGACGGCGTTTCAGTCGTTCTTTGTCGGTTTGTCGGTATCACCCTTTCTTTTTCGTTTTATTCACTTCTGTCGTTCTCCACCTTTTTGGGTAAAATCTTAACGACGTCGTTTCTCCTCCTCTTCTCCTTTTTTCTTATTTATTTTTCTTGTAACAAAACTTTAATCTTTTATTTAGTTGGGATTTGGGCAAACATCAATTTAAACTTTTTTAACTATCAACTCATTTATTATAAACTTTCAATTTGATCGTATTACATTTTAAACCTATTAAGTATTTTATTTTTCATTTTTTTTTAATATTGAAGCATAACCGAAAAAAAATAAGATTACAAAAAAAAAAAAAAAAAAAAACACTAATTAATTGTATAAATAGTCGAAACTCAAAGTCGATACTTCAGTCAGCACCTCTAAACACAGAACTGGCGTGGAGTGGGCTCTACGGAATCACAACGGATGCGTCAAGCTGGTTGGTTGTAGGGCGATTGTGGGATGTCGAGAGGTAAAGGTTCTTGAGGCGATGACAGTCATCGAGGGGTTGAAAGCGGTGATAACTACGTGGCCAGATGGGAGTGGGAGACAAATTGAGGTTGAATCAGACTATCTTGAAGTTTGACTTCTCTTAAATGACTCTAGGGTCGATCTCACGGAAGTTACTAGTTACATTGGTGAGACGTTTGCTCTAAAATCAGCATCATGAGTTATTTCTTTTCTCCATACGAAGAGAGAGAGCGGAATCGAATGACACATCTTCTTGCTTCGAAAACCATGGCTGAAGAAGGTTTTGCTCGATGGGAGGAGTTTGTTCCTATCAGTGTTATTTATTTCCTTTCATTTGGTTGTCCTTGGGACTTTGTTCTTTAGTTGTTACTACAGTAGCCTAAAAACAAATGTACAAACGATCCATAAGTGATGTTCTTTGGGCCAAACGTATGTGACTCTAGTACGTCGTGCGCCACTAAATTATATTTTCAAGTAGTAAAAATATATTTGGTAATTTCGTAGCACATCAGGATAAAAGTTGAAATTCATTTTCAAAACAATATTTTCTGGTCAATAAATTTCACATGCAAATTTCATCTTAATAAAGGTTAAAAAGTGCTACCATTACTTTATAATAGGGTTTCCTTTGAGAAAAATGTTGAAAAAGGTAATTTCATGTTCAATAAACTATCAAAATATATATTTAGTACAATCCTAAATTAAAATCCAGATAAAACAGTGTTTCAAACAAACAAACAAAAAAAGCTAGTTTTTTTATTTATTGAAAGTTGTAAGTTTTGACTTAATTACATTGAATTGTGAATTTTATGGCTCCATCAAATTTACTATTGCAGAAAACTTGATTTACATTAAATTAATGAGTTTTTAGAATTTTTTACATTTAAATTAATGACTAGATTAGCATAATTTGAATTGAGGATAAAAATGACAACATTAATCGCGAGTAACTAAAAAAAATTAAAATTTGAAGTGCAAGTTAAGTAATTAGAAAATAAGATAAAAAGAAATAAAAGAAATAAAAAAAGAAAAGTGGGTCCGAGGGTCAGATACATAGGCAGTTAAATTTGTATGACGAATCTGTTAGAGTCGGAAGTTTGACCGCTGACTGCCAAACCTCTCCCTTTCAGTTTCTTATTCTCCTTTTCCTTTTGCATGCCTTTTTTTTCTCTTTCACCAATTTCCTAAAAACAATTACATTTTTATTCTTTCTTTTATTTTATTTATTTTTTTAAACCAACTTTTAGATCAATGAAAATAAAAGCAGATACAAAGTACAAACGTGATAGAGAAGAAAATGGAATTCAAATCCCAAAAACTTATCCCATCAAAATATCCTATAATTTTCTAAGCGATTCTCAATTTAGTAGTCCATATTTTATTTGTTAATGTATTGAAAATTATCATTTAGTCAAAGGTTTTCTAATAAAAAACATATTTGAAATTAAAAGAGGAATGAGTTAAATCAAATAATTTCAAGTAAGCCACATATATGAAGAAAACAATAGTTTATTATCAATCAACTTTGATTTTTTTTTTAACAAATGACTTAATTATAAAAGTAAAATAAAAATAAAAACATTAAAGATAAAATTAAAGAACTTGAATACATTTAGGGCTTGTTTGGTAACGTTCCCGTTTCCTGTTTCTTGTTCCTGTTTCTCATTTTTTAAGAAACGGACTTGTTTGATAACTATTCCCGTTTCTTGTTTCTAAATTTTGAGAAACGTTTCTAAAAAAAAGACAAAATTTGAGAAACTTCAAAAAGGTGTTTCTCCCAGTTCCGTTTCTCTTTATATTAATCTGTTCCCAAAGTGATCATAAATTAGTGTTGGTTCATTGGCAAGAGAAGCACCCAAATAAACTCCTCACTTACGAAGTCCTGGCTTCAAATCCTCATTATAACACTTTTTTTTTCTTTCTTAATTATGCAATGTTTTTTTTTTTTTATATATTATTTTAATTTTAAATTTTGCTATTTTTTTTTAGGATACATTACTAATTACTTTTTATTTTATTTAAATACATAAAAATATTTATTTATTTATTAATTGTAAAAAAAAAATTATTATTATTTTTTATGTTTTTTTAATAAGTATCCATTCACATCGATATTTTCATATTTTCATCGAGGACGACACTTTAAACTTTGCAAATTAGCATTTCAATATTTTTAAATCAGTTTAAATTTCCCACTATTAAATATTAGATTCACAAATAGTGATTGTTGACCGAGAAATTTCGGCCAATCAGCGGTCGCCACATGTCTTCATCTCGGCCGGCGGATCGAATAAACTTAACCGAGCAAATTCGGTCATGGCTCAATTGGGCTCGAAATCGAACCGGGCTAAAAGTTATTTAAATGTAAATTTGGCCCAAGCCCAAATAACCATTGGGCCCAGAACCCAAAAGTCCATTGGACCCAAGCCCATTGGATCTAAGCCCAAGCCCATTGGATCCAGGCCCATGAGAACTCTATAAATAGAGAGCTCATTCTTCATTTTTAAGGTTCAGAAAATTTCTTCTCCTAAGAGCTCAGAGAGAATTCACAAGACTCCCTGAATCCTGAAGACTGAACACCACTCCAAGTTCAAACATCTGAAGACTTCACCGCTACGCGAAGCTGCAGATTCAACATCGAGAACAAGCTGCGAAGCCCTCGATACAAATCCAACATCGAGAACAAGCTAAGAAGCCCTCGATCCAAATCCAACATCGAGAACAAGCTGCAAAGCCCTCGATCCAAATTCAACATCGAGAACAAGCTGCAAAGCCCTCGAAACAAATCCAACATCGAGAACAAGCTGCAAAGCCCTCGATACAAATCCAACATCGAGAACAAGCTGCGAAGCTCTCGATACAAATCCAACATCGAGAACAAGCTGCGAAGCCCTCGAAACAAATCCAACATCGAGAACAAGCTGCGAAGCCCTCAAGATACATTTACATTTGAGAGAGAAAGAATCAGAGGATAAACATTAGAGATTGTAATCCACTACGCACTGATATATACAATACAAATTCAATTCAAATTGCATTTTACACGTGTTCGAATCCACCATTCGTCGTTCGAATTCTCGTGTGAACAGTGATATTTTAGTTATATAAGATAAATTTATCTATAATATAATTGAAGTGTCGATTCACCTCTCATGTCGATATTGAGCTCATTGACACGTAGAAATGTCTACACGTCAACGAAAATTTAAAACATGACCCATAACAAACATTGACGAATGACAACGACTTCGAGATTTTAGAGCAAGGAAGGCATCATCCTCGAGGTAGAGAAAAATGTTTAACTATCGAAATTTTTTCACTGCAAAATGTTATTAAACGTTGTTTTGGCGTGTTGGAGACTCGATTCCCTATTCTTAAATAAACGTCTCCTTATCAACAAACAAAAACATATACCAAATCAAATCAAATTGCAATTTATTTTTTTTTTTATTTTTTTATTTTTTTATTTATTTTTTAATGCATGTTATATTTTTTTATATTATGTATACTAAATTTTATTTAAACTATAAAAAATAAAAAATAAAACATAAAGAGAAAAAAGAAAAAAGAAACAATTAACAAAAAAAAATTATCAAACATGACGATATTTCTATTTTTTTTTCAAGAAACAAGAAACAAGAAACGTTATCAAACAAGTATGTGTTTCTGTTTCCTTTTTTTCAAGAAACAAGAAACAGGAGTAGTTATCAAACATGTTTCTGTTTCTGGTTCTAAAAAAACAGGGAACAAGAAACAGGGAACGAGAAACGGGAAACAGGGAACAAGAAACAGGAACGTTACCAAACGGGCCCTTAAAAACCAAATTGAGAACTACCCAGCATACAAGAGACTATGGAGTATATTTAGCAGATTTTTTTAAAAGTTCTCTAAAAAAAAACCAATTTATATTTTATTCAATGATAAATTATAAATTTAGCCTATTAAGATTTGTGTCTAATACATCCTTCAATTTTAAAAGAAATCAAACCGAGCATAGACATAAAATTGTGTTCTTAACCTTGAGGTCAGGGGTTTAATCCACTCACCCTACCTTAATTAAATATCTTTGCAAAAAAAAAATCTAATTGATTTTTGAAATTTAAATGTTGGGTTTATATTAGACATCATGGGGTTCCATCCTAAAACCAATTGGTGATAGGAGGAGTAGCCCATGTATGTTATATTGTGAGTGAGGTCCCTTCATCTTTTCGATGTGGGATCGGGATCCTCAACAGTTTAATAGGTCATAGAAATTTAAAAATTATGATTCATAAAATTTTAATTTTGTGTCTAATTGATTGACTCATTTAAAACACACATATATATATAACACATATTTAATCTTATGTTGAATAAATTCACTATTTTTTAAAATATTGATGAAATTAAAATTTTAAAAACTTATCATATTTAATCTTATGTTGAATAAACTAATTATGCATTTAAAAAAAATCTTTACACTTTTTAAATATCACTATTAAACAGAAATTGAGAGTTGAGAGCTACTAAACTTGTAGTATATATATATAAATAAAAAAGGTGTCGGATTCCGTACATTCAAATCACAGTTTGAACTCAGCATAAAAGCACAGAATGAGCACACAAACACACAGAAAATCACAAAGTTTGAAAAAATGGAAATGGAAATGGAAGAATTAGGGAACAACAACCGGCGGCCTTACGAGGTGGTCCGGCAGCTGGCGGAGTGCAATGCGGTGGTTGTTTTCAGCATCAGCGGGTGCTGCATGTGCACCGTCGTCAAGCGTCTCCTCTTCGGCCTCGGTGTGGGTCCCACCGTTATCGAGCTAGACCATCTCTCCCACCGCTCCGCCCACGATATTCAAGCCGTCCTCCACCACCTCCTCCCTCCCCGCCCCCACCAGCCCCTCCCCATCCCCGCCGTCTTTGTCGGCGGCAAGTTCCTCGGCGGCCTCGAAACCCTCATGTCTTCTCATATCAATGGCTCCCTCGTCCCCCTCCTCAAACAAGCCGGCGCTCTCTGGCTCTGAATATCGTATCATATTTCATTTTTAGGGTTTAGGGTTTAAGTTTATTTTAATACTCGCTTTCACAATATTGTAATATTCTCATGTTCTCAAAAAGTTGTAATTTTTCTCTCTAACTCGAACATAGCTCAATGTCGTTTCGGTATTAATATTAGTAATCTTTTTTCTTTACCTAGCTTAAGACTTTGAAAACTCTCACTTTATAATTTTGTAAAAAAAAAAAAATTATAATTTTGTCGATGTTGCGAGCATAACTCAACTGGTTAAGATATATGATTTCAATAACTATATCAAAAGTTTAATCACTCATTTTCAAGAGTTGTTGAACTTAAAAAAAAAAAAAAAAAAAAAAATCCTTTATTACTCTACCTAAAAAAAAAAAAAATTCGTTTTTTTTTTATTATTATTATTATTATTACAACTTATGTCTCAAATGATATATTAAAAGAAAAATTAGTAATTTTGTCGATGTTGCGAGCATAAATTACTCAACTGGTTTAATCATATACTTTCGATAATCATATACTTTCGATAAGTATATCAAAAGTTTAATCACTCGTCTTCATTATATTGAACTAAAAAAAAATGAAAAAGGGTATTTTATCTTGAAAAAAAACAGCTATGTGAAAAATGGAAACTTTGGCATTTGTGGGTATCATTTTTGGTTTGGGTGTGTGTTTTTTCATTTTTGGTCCTTTTGGTGAATTTATTTATTTTTGTGAAATTAGAGAAAGTACGGAAATAAAAATAAAAATAAAAAACAATATGATTGGAGTGAGATGAAAAGATAATGGGGTATGGGAAAAATAATAGGACGTCATTCTTTGGCCGTACTGCTTTATTTACAGATACCATAATCGTTTTTCTTTATCCTATACAGATCATTACAGACACGGACAAACATATTTTATTTCTTCTTGTTTCCCAAGTTTGGATTTTATGTATTTTTTTAAAAAAATAATAATAATAATTGTGCAGAAATATGCAAATGAAAAGGAATCATTTTGGTGATATATTGTAGGTTTTTTTTTTTTTTTTTTTTTTTTTTTTTTTTTTTTTTTTTTCTCTCTAAAAATTAATAGTGAAGTTCAAAATTTTAAAGAGTGATATTAATTAATTAAATGCATTTTTAAACTTTTGAGAAATTCTAAAAGTAAATAGATTTTTTTTTTATAAAAACTGAATCGAAAGATAGAATCAAACTCAATGCAATAGAGGGGTCACCCCGACCCAACAACATAGGTTAAAACAAACACAAGCCCAACACATCGAAAGGAGCTCAGCCCAAAGTTTATCGGAGATCTCGACCCATGAAACAGCTAAAGGGCCAAGTCCCACGTGAAAGAAAATGGGCCGACCATTGGTCGACCAAGCCCAATGTCGACCGCCCCTTTGGTCGGCCAAGCCGAAGACAAACAACTATTCATTTTCTTTTATATATATATATATATATATATATATAAGGGGTAATAAGAAGAATGTCAAAACCCAAAGAGACCAACATGAAAAATGTCACGCTTATTTTTTGAAAAAAAGGTATAAACCCTATATTTAGTAAGTCAACCGGTGGACAAACCTATCCTTCTACAATTTAGAAATTAAATAAAAAGATACTGAAAAATTGGTAATTATTGGGAGGAGAGAGAGGAAAGTTATGGATGAAAAGTTAACAGAGACGGTTAAAAAAAAAAATGGACACTTAACCAGTTATAGTTACATGGTTATACACCTAGGCAACGAAACTGAATTAAACGTCCTTGTATACTGAGGAAATGATGTTGCCACAAACGAATCTGCCTCCATCAGATGTATACAAGGTGGTACACAACATAATAAAAGAAAAGCAGATGGTTTTGACCAACCACCTGTAGCCGATGGATGTGATGACATGAGTTAATGTTGCATGCGGGATTCCTTGCATGATTGCATGAGTGTTTCCCCAAGCCATTGCAATGATGGATTTGAGGGATTCAAAGCGCTAACCACCTGCAACACTCCACCGATTATTCGACTAGGTTGTATACTATCCATGAGCCAAACTGATTCCTCTCCACAAACGCATATACATACTGGTTGTATACAATCCCTCAAGCAAAATGATTCCTCTACGCAAACGCATACACAGTGATCCCATTGCGCGACAACCCCCTCCCCCTATTCGAACCAGCGTTCGGAGCTCCATCCATCGAAGTGTTCGCTAAAGTGACGCATCTCAAACTCACCGGTGCTCTACTACCCTACCTACCTCCAACAGATTTCACAAAGTTGGTAAGCGTCTGTCCTCTCTCCCATTTCTTGTTGGCATCTGGTTTGAGAACGAATAACTAAGAGGTTAGGGTTAGTTTGGTTATCGGGGATTTAGGTATATAAATCTATGGTTTAAGATTTCGGAAATTTGAATAATGTAATTTCGAATGGGGTGAAAAGATTTAGGGTGGTTACAAAGTTTGATATGGTTTAGGGTGAAATATTTTAAAACAAAGTCGATTAACCCATTTGTTTAGGGATTTGGTTTACGCTTTTTAAAAGTGCATGGTTATAGGGAGATAACAACATCCATCATGGGTAGACAATGCATTAATGTAGGGGATGTTGTTGGTTTACGATCAAATGTTAACTGATCGACCCTCGTTTGTAGGCTGGGCAGAGGGTTGGTTGTTGCATATTTTTATTTTTAGGAACTAAATCATCGGGCTTACACAAGTTGTAATAAGGCGGAGGTGTGTCCATTATTTGTATACCCTACCAAAGTTGTGTATGACAGCCTCAACTAGGGGTGTACATGGGTTGGGTTGGTGAATTCTCAACCCAACCCAACCCAACATTTCTGTCAACCCAACCCCTCAATTTTCGGGTTGGGTTGGCGGGTTGACTTTTTTTTTTTTTTTTTTTAATTAATATATATTGATTTTTTTAATTAACTTAAAAAATACCGTTAATGAAATTCTTTAATCCTGATTTTTCCTTTCGAAATTATCATTAATGAAATTCCATAATTCTTGATTTTCCTTTCAAAATCATCATTAATCATTGAATTTCCTTTCAAAATCACGAATGATTTTTTTTTAAAAAAATATATATATTGGATTCATTATATATATATATATTTTAATATATTGAATTCGGGTTGGTTCGGGTTGAACCGAGTCAAATTTGGTTCAACCCGCGAACCAACCCGAATTCAATTTTTCAAAATAGCAACCCAACCCAACCCGGGTTGGGTTGGGTTGGGTTTCGTGGGTTGCGGGTTTTTTTAACCCTCCTAGTCTCAACAACTTTAGGAATACGTACAACTCCCCACACCACATAACAGAATAAATAAGGCAGCTGATTTTAACGAAAAATCACCCACATCAAACAAACACAATATGATATTTAATTATTTAATTTTAAAACTAATTAATTATAAATTAAATAAAATGAAAAAAAAAACTAGTAAAATTATAATGGGAACAACTCCCTAAAATTACTCTATATATCTTAAATTTAGGCATTTTTCATCTTCCCTACCTAAAACTAGACAATATTCTTGATATCCCTATAAGGTCTTATATATAAGGACACAAAGTTGTGGCTAGAGGAGGCCCAAACTTCACTTTCAATTGGGCTGACCCAACAAAACTGGGCCTGAACAACGGAGCTCAATTGAATCGAAGAATAATATAATACATTATAATAACAAATGTAACATTAAACAAACTATTGAATATTGACTTATTTTAGAAATGATTGATTTTTATAGTGACAGTAAAATTTGAGTTATGTCATTGACCAAATAGTTAAAGGTTTGAATCGTTGTTGAACTAAAAAAATAGTTAAATTTTATTTCATATAATAATTTTTTATTTTCAAATGATAAAATGAGATGTTGATTATATAAATATATGATAATAATTTGTTAACGTAGTCATCATGGACATAACTCAACTGTCATAAAACATGCGTCTTCCACCAAAATCTTCTACTCCACATATTGTTAACTAAAAAAAATATCATATACATTAATGGATTATAGTCTTATTAATTTTTATATAAATTGGTCAACCTGAACAAATAAAAAATGGATTATAGTCTTATTAATTTTTATATTAATTGGTTTTTTTTTTTTTTTTTTTTTTTTTTTTTTTTTTTTTTTTTTTTTTTTATCCGTGAGTGTCCGGGCCAGCTTACGCTGCACCTCGACTATTCTCACGGGACAGACCGCCTGACCCTACAACATTTGGCTGGCAAGGAAACCCGTAGGAAATTAATTCCTAGGTAGGTGGCCACCAAGGATAAAAAATAAAAAATAATTAAGAGGTACATTAAAAACTCAATTAAAATTTAAGAAATTTAAGAGTAAAATTGAAAATTCATAGAAGACAAAATTATAATTTAATTAAATCGAATTTACTTCAATTGACATAGAGTTGTGCTTTGATTAAAAAGTCATAGTTGTCATCACATTTATTTATTCATGAAATGTGTGGCGTTGTTTTACGAGATGTGATTGGTTTAATAGAAAAAAGAGAAAATTTGATTGGAAGTTGTTAGTTGGCAACTTGGTAGGCCCAATCTAGACCAAGAAAGTCAAAGTCCAGTCGTTTTTTTTTTTAATTTTTATTTTAAAGACAGAGAGAACCAAAATTAATAATAATGGCACATAAAAGTAAAATTTTAATTCCTGCGTTACTGTTTTATTTTCTTAAAAAGATTTTAAAAAAAGTATTCCTACGTTATTGTCATCAATAATAATAATATATATATATATATATATATATATATATTTTAATTCGATTAAATGTCTAAAATTATTCTATGTACTCAAAATAAATTTTAAAATTAGTTATTTTTTTTTAAATGTGTTAAATAATAATAATAATTTGTATGTAAAAAAAAAGTTAATGCAATATGTTTCTAAATTTGATAGAGAAGACGACTAATCACATTTTTTTTTATGAAAAAATTAATATTAAACTAATTTAAAGATTTATTGAAAATATAGCGACTAAACACGACTATTTAAAACTATATAGACCAATTAAAAATATGCGAATGAAAGGAAGACTAGAAACTGCAACTTAAAATAAATTAAATACTAAAAACAGTCAATCTCTTAAAATTTCTTAATAAAAAATTCATGTTATTCACTTATTCCATTATCCATCGTATTTTAAGGAAACCTTAATTTTTTTTTATTATTTTTTTTTTAAGTTTATTTCATCCATTTTCTATATATTATTACTATTATGCAATTTTTATTATTTATAGAGGAATAAAAAACTAATTTGTTTTTTGAAGATAAAATAATTTAATATTATTTGTTGACATCATGAATAAGTGAAACTAATCTTTTTTTTTTTAAAAAAAAATATCTTTTATTACAACAATTTGTGACGTGAAAATTGAAATTTCAACATAGCAGCTAAATTTGATACTTTAATCCGCTGTTATTAAGCAGTAAGCATTATGAATTAAAAGAAAAGAGAAGAAATTGCTTGAAAAAAGTTGTTAAATGTTAGGTTTCTGCCATAATTTGAGAATTCTGAAGAACATTTAATTGCATTAAAAACCAGTAATTACAGAGCAGCGCCCGCCCATCGAATTTTCGTACACGTTTTTGATTTTTCAGTCTTCAAATACCACCGGACGACGGATTTTTCATTGACCCATCTTCATTTCTTCTCCAAGTCTTCGCGTAACGCCGACTAGATCCTTCTTCATCGATTTTCCGGCCGCCGGAGACAGGATCCCTTTCAGTTTAATCGCCGGACCTGATGGTGGGGGTAAAGGGTCCGAGATACAGATGGGGTTTGATGATGGGTGGTGCTCTAATCGCCATTTTTCTTGCTGTGGCTATGACTTCTCGTACCGCTCCTATGATTTCGCTATTTGGCCGCACTAATAAGCCCTGTCATTGTGCTAATGTATGTTTCCTCAACCTTAATTGTCTCTCTAATTATGTTTGATCCATGAGAAACTTTGAGATTAAGGCAACCGCACTGTAGACTTATTGTTTAAGCTCAATACTTTACTACATTTTTCAAGTCTTCGCGTCCTCTTTTGTGCTGCTGGAATTGGGAATTGGATTAATCAGGATAATTTTGAATTTTGGTTTGGTTTGGTTGATATGTTATGCAATTTTAAGTTTCTGTGCTTTGAATTATGAGATTGATATCTTCTATCTTCTATTTAACTTGTTTGATTCTGTATGAACAGGATACCCCCAAGTACAGTGGTATGGTGGAAGATTGTTGTTGTGATTATGAGACTGTAGATCGACTAAATGAGGAAGTGTTATATCCGTCCCTTCAAGAGCTTGTTAAAACTCCATTCTTTCGCTATTTCAAGGTTTGCTTGAATTTAATAGGCTGATTTTGATGAATTATTGATATACCATATCTTGTTGTATTTTGAATCTAAATCTCAATTTTGAAAGAAACCCTTTTGTATGTTACTTTGCGAAATAAATGTCAAACCGAGCATAACTCAATTGACATAGGATTGTATCTTTGACTAAAAGGTCATAGGTTCAATCCTCACATTAACTAAAATATCGATGCAAAAAAAAATGTTACTTTGGGAAAGGAAGGTTTCATAATTTAGAA
This sequence comes from Herpetospermum pedunculosum, assembly GCA_028017165.1. Lineage (NCBI taxonomy): Eukaryota > Viridiplantae > Streptophyta > Magnoliopsida > Cucurbitales > Cucurbitaceae > Herpetospermum > Herpetospermum pedunculosum. Next base: position 74,914,412 of record CM051525.1, read on the forward strand.
GCAATCTGATATTTTCTTGGGGGCAAAGGTTTAGTTAGGATTGGAGTGGAATGAGTCTCACTTCTGTGCCAGTGCACCATTTTTGAGACGAGGGATTGAGGAATAAGGCTCATTTTGGCTGTAATTTCTAAGTCTACAAGAACTTGGCAAGAGACGATAACATTTTGAAATTTAAAAGCAATTTGGTGCTTAGCTTGTTCTGTTTAATGCATTCACATTGTATATAGCTTGCTGATATGCCTATTGACAATGCTTGATCATCATTCACAGGTTAAGTTGTGGTGTGATTGTCCCTTCTGGCCTGATGATGGTATGTGCCGATTGCGAGATTGTAGTGTTTGTGAATGCCCAGATAACGAGTTTCCTGAATCCTTTAAGAAGCCTCGTATCCTTTCATCTGAGGCCTTTGTTTGTCAAGAGGGAAGGCCCGAAGCTACTGTGGATCGTACTTTAGATAGCAAAGCTTTCAAAGGTTGGACTGAAATAGACAATCCCTGGACCAGTGATGATGAGACTGATAATGGTATGTTATATTAAATACAACGCTTCAGTGAGAACATTGGTTATTCTCTTATTTGTTTTCAATTTATTATTTCTACCAGGTGAGATGACATATGTAAACCTTCAATTGAACCCTGAACGCTACACTGGATACACTGGTCCATCTGCTAGAAGGATTTGGGATGCTGTCTATTCAGAGAACTGCCCAAAATGTAACATCTCTCTCTCTCTCTCTCTCTCTACAGGACTTGTGATCCTCTCTTTTCCTCATTAGAGTAGCATTTTTCTGTTATGGTCACAAGTCACAACCAATTAGAAGTACTGTAGCTCATTATCAAGAATTGTTGATCAAATGTGTACTAAGTTTCCCTATATGACTTGTGATGTAAATTGACACTCCTACTTCTTGATGAGTTCTTGATATTTATTCTGCTTCGTATTTTTGCCCCTGTTACAAATCTTTGCTTCTATTAGTTTGTTCATTTGACATGTATCGTTATGGATGATTATAAAATATGATATGTTTAGTGTAATGATTTTGTGGTTTATAGATCTTTAAAAAGACTTTTCTCAATGGGGTTATATGGACATTGTATCATTTTAAATCATGGTCTCCATCTTAATTGTGAATGCCTATGATGTTACTTTGCTGCATGTCCAATTGTTCTCATATTAAAGATAAAATGTTGGAATTCATGGTATGATGTAGGTAAATAACGAATCTTCTTTATTTCATATATCATGTCCTGATTTTTAACATCTTTTTGTTATCTTTTTCTAGATCCATCAGAAGAGTTATGCCAAGAGGAAAGAATATTATACAAAATGATATCTGGTCTACATTCCTCCATTTCAGTCCATATAGCTGCTGATTATTTAATTGATGAGACCACAAATTTGGTACAGTTTCTCTTTCGTCCAATTTCCCAACTGCCGTGGCTATAGTCTCCAGTAATTTGAAGTATTTTTCTTTTTTTTACAGTGGGGTCAAAACCTTACTTTGTTGTACGATCGTGTCCTAAGATATCCCGATCGTGTCAGAAACTTGTACTTCACATATCTCTTTGTCCTCCGAGCTGTGACAAAAGTGAGTAGGAACTCTGACTCCATTTTGGGGTTCCATGTTTTATTCAAAAAGAATTGAACATGGCTATATCAGATACATGTCTTTCTTAATTGTTGTTCATGGGTAATGTATGTGTTTATGCTGCTGTAATTTTAACATATTCCACTGTTGGTTGCATTCTCGTTGCGAATGCATCTAGGCCACGGAGTACTTGGAGCATGCGGAATATGATACCGGTAATTTGAATGAAGACCTGAAGGCACAATCCTTGATGAAACAGCTGCTTTTCAACTCCAAATTACAAGCTGCTTGCCCACTTCCATTTGATGAAGCCAAGTTGTGGAAAGGTCAGAAAGGACCAGAAGTGAAGCAGCAAATACAAAAGCAATTCAGAAACATCAGGTCATTCTTTTAGGCCACACCCTCTTTCCTTTGATCCTCTGATGAAATGTTATGCAAGTAGTAACTCTCTTCTTTTTGTCATGCAGTGCACTGATGGATTGTGTCGGATGCGAGAAGTGTCGACTTTGGGGAAAGCTTCAGGTTCTTGGTCTTGGTACTGCATTGAAGATCCTCTTCTCTGGTGATGATCATCAGGAACACTTGGGTCTGGATGTAAGTAATTCTGCATTTATTAACTTCAATATCTTTTCATCTTCTTTTATGTTCTGAGAAATCCTGGATTCTTCAGATTGAATTTAGTATGGTGGTGAAAACTAACAACTAACCTATAACATTTGATTGATTGTTTGTTGGAGAGACATTCCTAGACTTATGATTCTATTGAACTCTTTATCATCCATGGATCTCTGAACTATATTGCCCAACTCTGCCACTCTCTTCATTGGACTTTTGTTTCTTCGTGTCCAAGTATTTTTTTAAGCACTTAAAACTCATATTTGAACTTGGAACTTAGTGTGACAAAACAAAGTAGATTCATGGTATATTGGAACTTAGTGTGACAAAACAAAGTAGATTCATGGTATATTTGGAACTTAGTGTGACAACTTGGAACTTAGTTTGTTGTTTTGGAACATTTGTGATTTTTTTCTTTTCTCTTTTGACTAATTTAGTCCGCAAGTCTATAACTGCTGCATGACATTGAGTGATGGGATAATATTACAGACCAACAAAATCTTATTTATTTCATTTCTCTGGGTTACAGTTGCAAAGGAATGAAGTAATCGCGCTCATCAACCTACTCAATCGGCTATCGGAATCTGTCAAATTTGTTCACGAAGTCGAACCATCAATTGAAACTACAATGGGAGGACAAATTGCTGCTCCCACCACAGAAAGTTGTCCATTTCATAGAATGTGGGCATCAATATTCAATAGCTAGCCTAAACTTATTATAGGTCAAAACTTTGTAACTGAGAAAAACTGTTAAAATTTTCACATCTTAGCAAAAAGTATGTATCACCCTACAGGCATGAATAACATAAGCGGCGAGAGTTCCTTGTGACCCTTGTACAATAGTTGTAGTAGCGAAAACATTGGAGAAACCAAGTCTGGTAAAAGCCATGAAGAGATACAATTGTTGTAAAATGGATTTTGAAGAATGTAAGATATAACAACCCTTCACAGTTCACAGAGTATGATCACCCTCCACATTTTTCACTTCTTTTCAATTTGCAAGACAATAACCTGCTTTGCCATTTACATATTGTTTCCTTGTTCCTTGTTCTTCATTTGGATCGTCCAAACCGACCAAGTATTGAATTTACACATTGTTTCCTTGTTCCTTCTTGTGTTTCATTTCGGTCGTCCAAACCAAGCAAGCATCGTTACCATTGATTCAGCTTGATTTTGATTCATATGGGACCTTAATCCAATTAACTGATTCAGCTTGATTTTGATTCATATGGGACCTTAATTCAATTGATTGGTTCAGCCTGATTTCAACTAAACAAATAAATGCTCACTGCAATGCATAGCAGAGGAAATGAAGTGATTTCAACAAAACAAATAAATGTTCACCAGAAATTACAATGTATAGAAGAGGAAATGAAAGTCTATAATTCAAAGGTTGTAAACAAATAAATTACGTTAGCCTGTTTGGTGACAAAAACTAACTCCTACCGCTATGTCGTGATATTATCACACACAAATCGAATACATACAACACACAAATATTTTATATACTTCATTGTTTTCATAACTGAGTGTACAGATTGTTGGTTCCATTTCCATAGAGTCAGCCTATTTATATCAGACTATCAATTTTGTGCATGAGCTACCCTTGCAGAATGGAAGAACCATCAGATGCCGAAGTCGGGTAAGCAGTATCGAATATATTTATTGCCTGCACAAAAAAAAATGATATTCTGAAATGGTACAAGGGTAAAAGCTACAAAAAAAAAAAAAAAGAGAAAAAAAAAAGAAGAGAAAACCTTGATTCCCCATATGAGCTAAAAGCTACAAAAAGCTTAGTGAATTCCTAAATTGCTCATTAAATATATTAATACCTAGCGGGATTTCTTTTGACGTTTGCTAGGCTTCATCGTCTCTTTTCTTGGATCTCCAGGTGCTTTTAACTCAATATATGGCTGCAAGCATATCAAGACACAATGAGTAAGCCAGAAAATTCAATCTTAAGTTAAATCATTGGATTTTCTAATATGTAAAAGAATCTCTCAGTTCCAGTGTATCATTAATTACCATTGTGAAAATGGCATTTATGTTCAATTCAAATATCTCAGCCATACATACAAATTCTCTACCTCGATATGGATTCTCCACAACTATTTTATCCATGGCTAACTGCTACCTAAAGCCTAAGCCATGATCCTTAATCGCTTATAATCCTAGATATAAGTATGATTACCAGAAATAAATTGCCAGCCAAAAAACAGACTTAATATAATTGTTTTTTAGTTCAACATGTAAAGGTGGAGATTCAAACTTTTGACCTCCTAGTCGAGGATATATGCTTTAACCAGTTGAACTATGTAAGGATTACTAAGTATATTATACTCCTTTTAACCTTTATTATGATTGTGTTTTCGATTTGAAACTTGGCTGGCCTAGAAGGAAACAGAAACACATGACCGAGGAGACCAAGCAATATGATAGAATGAGCCGAAAACAGATTAAATACTTCCTAATTTTTGGAGTAAGTGGAAAGCAATGGAAAGAGGACTTCAAAAAAATATACATTTAAAGGTTAAAAGATTTGGATACTGGGCAGAAGGGGGCTTAAACTCAAACTATTAGTTATGGCAGAAATCTCCAGTTCAAACAACTGGTCCATAGAAAATGACTGGAGATCAGATCAGTGGTTCACTAATATAGTTGCTCAATCAAAGAAAATTTCAGCAGCTCGAGTATTGAAACATCTTGATAAAACGTCACAAGAAAAAAAAAATACATTGAAACAGAAGGAATATAAGGCTGAATTTCAAACCTCGTCCCACTTTCTTTGAAGCTCAAGAAGCTCTTGGCAGTATACAAGACACTCAGCGTGATATGCAGCAGCTAATTCTTTTACCAAGGCCTTCCGTTTAATGATACCAATCACTTCAAAACAAAGCAATTGTCAGTTCAATTACAATCCATGGAACTGGAAATTTTGAAGAAGAAACGTCTCTTAAAACATCTATAACAATATCTTGCTCTACCATTCACATTGGGAATGGATCAACTAGACTTTACTTTACCTTCTTATACAAAAAAAGTGGCAAGCCCAAAGATTGAAAAATAATTTCACAACCTGAATGTCTAAGTGCAAAGTAGAAAACTCATGGACAATACCAATTCGTCCATTCCCATAGCTAGAATGTATAAATCCATCGAATCTCAAATGCTTAAAAAACACAGGAATAAGGTAGAACTAGAAACCCCATTACTCGAAAGTTAAGATCAGAACCACCCAGCCCTAATAAACCCTAAAAACGACATTCAATTCAACACCAAACAAAACCCAACAAACGAAAAAATCCATCGAACAACGACTGAAAAAGAAACCCCTCGTAATCAAGATGGATTGGAGATAGAAAACTTACTTCGACTGGGATCAAAGGGAGGCGGAGGCGGTGGCGGAAGTGCAGAATCGACTTCGAGCGGAGGTTGAGATTGAGATTGGGATTGGGATTGGGATTGGGATTGGGATTGTTGCGATTCATCGTCAGCCATGGATGCGTTTGAATCGAAGGAAGGAATCAATGGCATTAAAAAGCTGAATCTCTGAAGTGGGTGGTCGTATTATGAAGAACCCTTATTACAGAATTGGAGAAATAGGGTTCTTCTTCTTCTTCGTCTTCTTCTTCTTCTTTGTTACAGTGCCTCGGAAGAAGAGGAGTCAATGGCAATGGCATCGCTTCTTCTTCTTCCCCTATTTATTTGCTTCACCCACACTATCCCCAAAAATACTCCATCGACTTCCAGATAAGAAGAAATCACACCAAATTTCCCAACACAAACCTCCCATCTTTCATTCTTTCATTCTCCTTCTCCTACTCACAAACAATTTCCATTATAAGAGCTAGGTCATACTTTACCCAACATTTTTAATATTCCAACTTATGATACTATTTAATTTAGTATGCAATAATTTGGTAATTTATTCCCAATATTTACAAATTTGTATAATGTAATTAACAAAATTTTCATTCAGTCGTCAAATTTTATCATCTAACAACTTTGTCTTTATTATCTACAACACTTTTTAACCTAATGATTATATAGGTAAGAAATTTCTTTAAATCTTATTCATATTTGTTAGGATAGAAATTAATGTTTTATGATTATTTATTTAACTCTAATCTTGTTAATAAATAGTTTTTTCAAAAAATTGTAACCTAAATTAAGATGGTTAATGTTTTGCACATTTACAATTACAAGGTAGAAATATTGCCGTTCCCTTGAACTATGTTATTAACAATTTAAGTCCCGTTTGATAACGATTTGGTTTTTGGTTTTTGAAAACTAAGTCTATAAACATTACTTCCACTTATAACTTTTTTTTGTTTTGTTATCTAGTTTCTACCCATGTTTTAAAAAATCAAGACAATTTTGAAAACTATAAAAAGTAATTTTTGTTTTTAGAATTTAACTAAGAATACAAATGTTTCTCTAAAAAAAGTGTAACTTATACTAAAGAAATTATGAGAAACCGAGTCTAAATTTCAAAAACATAAAACTAAAAACAAGAGGGTTATGAAACCGGATCTTAGTTATTGATTTAATATATTACAATTTAATCTTTGTAACAATTAAGTCTCTACCAAATAATTGTCAAAGTCAACATTGTTCAACGGACATAGAAATATCTTTCACCTTCATACTTTACTAAACAAAATTGTCTACCAAATACTGATTTTTTTAATATGTGTAAATCATAAATTGAATAGGTACCAACTATGCTTATAACTACATTGAATAAATTGTTATACATCAATTTTAACAATTCACCTTAATAAGATTTTTCACGACATGAACTAAATCGTGAGAAATTTTATACTACGATGACTAAATTGATTGGGTATGAGGTGGGGTAGGTGTGATTATCCGAAACTCAGGAGGAGAGCCACTAAATCGTGAGAAATTTTATACTACGATGACTAAGTTGATTGCGTATGAAGTGGGGTAAGTGCGATTATCCGAAACTCAAGAGGGCAATCCATGCTAACAATGAAATCATGTTTTATCATGGATGTTATTGTTGAAGTAGCGGATGCGATGACTTTGTTCGAAGGGATGCCTAGGGCTATTAAAACAGACCTTCACTCCCTTTGCACGGAAACATATTCATTAATACTCTAGAAGTTCCTTACCAAGAATGTTCGGTTTATGAATGAACTACAAACTTTCGTTGATGACTTTCTTCTCTTTCAAAGAAGCGACTACATACACGGCTTCTTGCACATACTCGAACATGCAATTATGTTGCTAATGATTTAGCCCGACATGTGCGAATCTCTCATCATTACGAGATTTGAATCGATTAACACCCCATATGGGTGTCGAGGGCAGTTAGAATGTATTTAAAAAAAAAAAAAAATTAAAAAATTTGGTATTTAATAACAAATTTGCATGAATAGATAAATAATGAAATAAATCCTCCTAAATTTAATTAAAAAAGAAAAATCAATCCTGTTAGTTAATCATTATTATTTAGTTAGGTCTAAAATTGTTTTAATAAATATAAAATGGGTATCAAAATATTACACGAACATTTTCCATGAAAAAATGAATTGGAGATGGAGAAAATGGAGGGAGCAGAATATCTAACAAAACCGAAGATTTCATCTCTACTGATTCCACTTTCTCTTTGCTCAATCAATCAACCTCTTCTCGCTTCCATTGACGCATCACATCGATGGATTGATTCCTCTGTAATCCTTCTTTATCAAATTCAGCTCCGACATCTCCAGGTAACTCCCAAATTTCAGTTCTATTTCATGTTTCCAATCACGCTCATCAGCTATGTTTGGATCCTGTTAGGAATTTGGATTAGATAAGAGTTTGTATGTAAGTTCATCTGTGGTATACCTTTCTTTATCCTTTTCAACTTCCTGTTTCTTGTCTTGTATTTGTACTCAGTACTCCGGAATGATATAGATATAGCTATGTAAGAGAACAGTTGAGGGTTTTTTAGTATCTGCTACAGTCAATTTCATTTGATACGTTTGTTTACTTGATTTTTATGTTTATCTTCGGTAGGTTCTAAGTTTATGTATTGTATTTACGATCAACAACTGCAAGTTCCCACTTCCCAGACCTCTTTTTTTATTTTTAAAATTAGGAAAACTATGGATTTGGATGGAAGCAGCAGTTTAGTGGTCCCTGAAGGATCTGGATCAACTCCAGCAGGACATGTACAAGCAAGGAGACATACAGGTAAGTCTCTATGATAAAATAATCGATATAAGTAGTCAAACCTTTTCAAACCAAATTCTTGGACATCATAGTAAAATCCAAGTGGTCATGGATTGAAAACCCCTTAACAATTATTTACCTGGAATATTAAATATCCAGCGAGTTTTCTGGCTTACTAATTCTTGAGGTTTTGTTGTCAGTCTAATTTTTAACTTTGTAAATGAAATCTACTGGGTTTAGTTGACAGGAAGTGTATGTGCTGTAATTTTAATTTTTGAGGTTTTGCCGCCACAATAGTAAAATCCTTGGATAATTTTAACGATAATAGAACAAAGCATGTAAGAGTAGCCAAAATATAATGATTATGTAACATTTGTAAATAAAGCAACGAACTATAAACCAATAAGGGCTGTCCATAACATTCTTATGGAAGCCAATTTTGTTGACTTTGTTGTTGTTTGAGATTTTGGCTTAACTTCACCTATATAATGTTTTCAACTTGGAAGTTCTTTCATGGATTCATCCATAAAAACCATTATTTTCCCCTCCTTTTTTCTCTTCTTTTATTTCTGCAAGTGCATTATCTCTTGATGTTATTTCTTGTAAACAATGTGTGCAATTGTTACATTAAATGCAGCCTATTATCATTTTACACAACAGAGCCTCCCAGTTTGTAAGCCTGTGTTGACACCTACATGGGTGAGTTTTTTTAATGCTGCCTGACTTGACACATGTCTTTTATAATTCTTCACTGTACATTAATTATTATGAACCTTAAAATGTTGATTATCTCTTCTGCAGGTTATTTCTGTTTTTCTATTAATGGGAATTCTTTTCATTCCTGTTGGGCTTGTTGTCCTTCATACTTCCCGCAGTGTAAGTGTTCTGTATAGGTCTTGAAACATTAATCTTCAACTGCTTCTCTTTTATTTATGATTAGCTGCAAGTGTTCTGTATAGGTCTTGAAGCATTTGATATATAAAATATGTGCTGCGATGATAGTTGGAAATGGTTGTGCAGGTTGCTGAAATTGTATACAGATATGATACTGAATGTGTACCCAAGTCATATAAAAATAATATGGTGGCATATATCAAAGATAGTTCAGCTCCTAAACTTTGTTCCTTTTCCTTAAAGGTATGCTCATTTTTTGTGCTTAGCCCACTTATATTCAGAATCTCCTTTGAACACATTGTTCCGTTGAATATATTTTTTGTGCTCCAACAATAGATATAAAAGATACAAGCTCATCTGGTGCGGTTGATTAGTTTGTTAACCAGAAACTATTAGGGAACAAATGGAGAAAAAAAAATAGGGATGTAGTAAAGGAGCTTGTGTTTTCAGTCTTGAGTTAAGATAGGAAAGAGCAATAGTCTCCCTTTGGAACGAAAGATTATGAGTTTGTAGCTTTCAAATTTTGATTCGGACTGAAAACTCTATTTGTGGCAATAAATAACAGTATAAATTTCGAGTCATAAATTCATCTGTGGTTTTTTTTTTGACAACATGTGGGGGTGGGGGTGGGGGTGGGGGTGGGGGTGGGGGTGGGGGATCAAACCTAGGACCTCATAGTCACTAGTTCATACATCATACCAATTGAGCTATGCTCTTGTTGGTAATTCATCTCTGTGATTAATGACAAGTAATTGTTCTGTTATCACACTTTTTAATTTTAATTATTATTATTATTATTATTTTTTAAAGCCTTCATACCACTGAGAAATAAGGGTAATGGGAACAGGCCCCTCTCTTGACCTAAGAAGCACAAATACAAACATGGTTGCGATGACACATCATTATCTAAAAATCTAGGACACGGACATCAGACATGGCAATACGAGTTTTTTAAAATATACATTTTTTAACATATTTTATACAAGAAGGAAATTTGAAGTCAAAAGCTTATGCATTTATATTTTATATGCTAACAAATATATGTTTGATGTATTGCACTCTTAAACTTTATTATTTTTGTCCTATATTACTATTTATGTCCATTATTTAAGCCTAACAACGTTCAATAAGTGTCTAACAAGAGTTAAACCCCTTAAAAAAAGAGATAGAAGCTCTTTTGGATGCACATCATCAGAGCCTTCTTTTGGGTTTTATGGATTGAAAGGAACCAAAGGTTTTTTTATTGAAAAAGTTGAAAATACTATCTACCTAACTATCTTTGGGTGTAAATTGTCGCTACTTTTTCAATCTTATAGTTATTCTGCTCTTTTGTCCAATTAGAGAATTTCTTGTAACTCCTTTGTAACTCCTTTTTGTCCAATTAATAAAGTGCAACACATGTCTTTGTACAACAAGTATCCAGCAAGTGTTGGAGTCTTCCTCTTTATGTCCCTTTTTCGCTAATTTTATTTTAATACTTTTATAGGTCAACAAGACTATGAAAGCTCCAATTCACATCTACTATCAACTAGATAACTACTACCAGAACCACCGAAGGTAAGAATCTTTTTTCTGTTCAGTGTAATGATGCTTGATTTTATTAATTTATCTCTTTTCTTTTAATATCATTTCACCTGTTGATCTTTGGTCGAACATACTGATTATGTCAGAGTATTCAACAAGTGACACCCTCAGGGACTTAATCTTGTACTATTCCTAAACTTCAGGTATGTCAAAAGTATAAGTGATAAGCAGCTCTTACATGGAATGGCATACAACGATACAAATTCCTGCAAACCAATACAGTCGCATAACGGTCTTCCAATTGTTCCTTGTGGGTTGATAGCATGGAGTTTATTCAATGACACGTATAGGTTTGTCCTTGGGAGATCTGAATTGAAGGTGAACAGGAAGAACATTGCATGGGAAAGTGACCGTGAACATAAATTTGGAAAGCATGTATATCCTTTTAACTTCCAAAATGGAACCTTGATTGGTGGTGGAAATCTAGATCCAAATATTCCTGTAAGTACTACAAGTATACAGACAGTAATCAAATAGTCCGTACATATTACTTTTCCGTTATATTAGAATCATTTAGTATTTTGATAGATATATTGGACTGAGGGGTTTATTGCGATTTTCTGCAAGAATTTGGGTTTGGGGTTCAAACTCAAGGTGACGATAGTTACATAAAGATTTTAAAAGAGCTCCAGGGAAAGCTTTAAAATTTAAAACTTCTCAACATTCTTTGCTCCCTTTAGATGTATTCTTGAAAATTATATACTTTCTTTCTATTCTAATCTCCCATGCAGTTCATATGATGCCATTTTCCCTAAGGACCTTGGTTTTCCTTCCGAACACCCCTTCTCCAATTATAATCTTTCTTATTTAATTGCTAATTGGACAGTTTTCTTGTGATTCACCTATAGGTGCCCGCCATAGCTTCTACTCTTTTTATTTCATTCATCAATGAAACTGTTTCTCTTCTTAAAAAAAAAACAGATGATTTGCAAGAAATTACTCAAAAACTGTAGACACCGACTGCCGGAAAACACCAAGCTAAACTTAAAGAGCTTCCAAAAGATAACCATAAATTTTGAATATTGGAAGTGTAGAAATATGGCTTTGAGTTTCCTCATCTTTTCTACATAAGCCACAATTTTTTGAAAGAAGCCAACTATTTGAGTGTCTTCTTTAGATAAGATTGGCTGCACTTATTCCTCCCAGCATCAAGTTCCAGTGTAAGAATCATTCTTTTTTTTTTAATAAGTTCCAAAAAGTCAAATAGAGCTATATGAATAAATACCTGAAGTACCCAAAGTCCCTATATGACTTGGGAATCTGTTCAGCCTCTGAATTTCCAAAATAAGGAGATTGGCCAACTCATCAATTTTTGTATCATATTAGGACTTGGCGAATCTGAAATTCCACTAAAAGAGTGTCCATATCCCAAAAATCTGCCACTGTTCCCTTCTTGTTGGGAGAAATCTGTGGAAAAGATTTTGCTTTAAGGGACGGTCTGCCTCTCAACACATGTTACAAAAACTTGTATTTCTCCATTGCCAATTTTAATGGCCATATAGTCTTCACAAATACTTTTTCATTTCACCATAGGGTGGTTTCTCCACATCTGACTACAAACATCCACGATCCACCCATGAGCATCCAATCCATATTCACTAGAGGTATCTTATACCGAAGGGACTCTCTGTCAAGGGGAAATGATCCCCATGCCTATTATAAAGCAACACTATATCCATCTCTTTTACATCACCTACTTTAATTCCCCCTCTCTATTTATGGTTAGGTCCATATGGCTATATCTTCTGATATGTAACATGTTTATAACTTATTGATGGTCTTTTAACTTTGTAGCAATCGATTAGTGGTACATACATGGGTTTGAGCTTCACAGTTGAGCCCTTTTGAGGTCTGCGTCTTACTTGGGTGGGAGAGTGTCACTTAACTGTGCCCGTAAGGCGTAATCTAGCTCCACCTATAGCTTCCTAAAGTATTCAAGAACGAATCTGTAGTATGGTATCGACCTCCCTTTTGATACCATACGCTGACTTTTCCAAGAGGTTGTCAAGCGAGGCTTTTTCTGTAATATGAATCCAGAATGAAAACAGTTGGTTCAACTGTGATTGTAGGCTCTCCTGACCAATTTATAATCCAATGATTAATACCAGGGTGAACGTGGTAGGCTAAATTGTTATGGTAGGCTTTTTCTAAAACCCATTTATTATCTGATGATGTGAACTGTGAAATGAAGTATGACTAAGATATAAGCTTGGGTGTAAATCTTCATATGTGTTACCATTCGTGGTTTTTTTCTTTTCTTTTTTGAGATAATATGTGGGGTGGGGGATTCAAACTTCTAATCTCTTGGTTAATAGTTCATAGTTTATGCCCGTTGAACTATATTCATGTTGACGTATTACCATTCTTATTAAGTGAATAGACTCGTAGTTGCTTTTTGATATATATATTCACGTGATGAAACTTGCATGTGGATTAATCAAGCTGCTGGTTAAATATTCAGTTTCATTGTTTTCTTATTTCATTTGAAATAAACTGGTTGTGACAAATGTTTTGGCTTATCTTGCTCATTTCTTTTGTGTTGCTGATTCTTGTTTCATATATTAGTTGAGGGATCATGAAGATCTAATTGTCTGGATGCGCACTGCTGCTCTTCCAAGCTTCAGAAAGTTATATGGTAGAATTGAAGAAGATTTGCATGCTGACGATGTTCTAGATATCAAAATAATGAACAACTACAACACTTACAGCTTTGGTGGTAGAAAAAAGCTTGTTATTTCAACATCAAGCTGGTTGGGGGGAAGAAATGATTTCCTTGGATTTGCCTACATCTTTGTGGGATCTTCTTCGCTCGTGATTTCTATATTCTTCACATTGCTTCACATGAAATCGAGGTAATATTCCAAAGATGTGGTACAACTTTGTCTAAGCCATTCTTTTCGTAATGTTGCATATACATCTTTGTTGACCTCCCATTACACACTGACTGGGCTTAATTATTACATTTTTCCACTAAAGTAAGATTTAATGTATTCCATAATGAAGTTACTACAACAAATCAAGCCACATTTGGGAGGGATTTTGAAATGGTTAAAATCGCTTTTGTCATGTTCAAAATCACTTCCAAACATGTCTTCCATCATTCAAGATCAATTTTAATTGTATGAAAATTGCGTTTAAAAGTGTAAAACCGAACATTAAAATGATTATATGAAAATCACTTTTAATAAATCACTTATAAACAAATCATTTTCACAAAAATCACTATTTCTAATATCACTTACAAACATGTCCTTAGTGTCTCTACTACAATGCTTATGTTCGATGAACTTGTGGTCTTTTTCTTTGCTTTAGACTAGCTCTGAGAAGTACATACACTCCATTATAGACACGTGTCGGACACTGATTCGCTCGGATACGTGTCAGACAAGCCAAAATTGGTGTCCTGTTATTTAATTATTATTTTTTAGGGCGGACACTTCGGGGACACTCCTGGACAATCCTAAGTTTTTATTCTTTGCTCTCCGTGACTCTCACCCTCCTATTTCACGTCATCCCCATTTCATATCTTCATACCCATTTCATTTCTTTCAATTTATATGATTAACTTATTTTGAAGTATTACTACGACAATATATATACATGTATTATCTAAAATAATATATAAAATATAACGTGTCCCCAACGTATCCGTATCCTACCTTTTTTGAAATTGGTGTATCGCGTGTCCGTGTCAATGCTTCTTAGCTAGTCCCATCCTTTTTTTTTTTAAATAAAGACTCGAGCTTTTATTGAGAAAAAATGAAAGAATACAAGGGCATAAAAAAAAAATAATGAAGCCCACAAAAGGGAGCTCCATTAAAAGAAGGGACTCCACTAAAAGAAAATAAGACCTACAGGATAATTACAAAAAAAACCGCATCACCGATGCCCACAAAGAAACATAAAACTTGATAAGAGACCAAAAAAAAACACTAGGCTCCCTCTAAGTTCCACCTATTATTTGGTCTATTGTTTGGGACCATTCCTATTATTTGGTCCAACTGATTTGTTGGTCCTAATGCCATCTTATTCTTGTTAACCAGTCTAAATTTGGTAAAACTATATCAACTTATATTTATTTTTCTTCAAGGATTCCTATTACTGTTTCCTATGTCAATTGCTAATTTCCTTTTCTTTTTTTTTATGGCAGGCCCTACGGGGAAACAAACTATTCATCTTGGAATAAAAGAAGCAGTTCGAGCTAATGATATATTGGTCCAAGAAACGTTGAGTAACTAGAGCAGTTGGTTTCCATAGAATCGAGCACACATTTTTTCTCTTATTCTATGAAGTTCCAAAGAAAGTATTGCATAATTGTTTGGGCGTGACTGTTCATTAGAATGTTACTTTTTCATCTCAATCCAGTGCAAGGCGACCATTATGTTTGGAATTACATAACAGTGTTGATATTGAATCCTCCTGGATAAACGTTGAAATGTTGCTAGGTTTGAATTTGGGAACCATTTTTCATTGTAAATATGTTGTACTTGCTCAATCTATACAACAGAAGTTATAGTAAATGAAAGGTTATAAATAGTTTTAAGCCTTTTTTTTCTTCAAATATTTTCCGTAGATTTGTTTTATTTTGGTTCTTGAACTTTTAAAATGTATATTTTAGTCCTTGGGATTTCAAAAACAAATCCTTATTTTCATGATGTAACTTTGAGTATATATATACTAACATATTAATACTGAGTGTAATTTCAAGCCACATCGAATAGATTAGAGACAAGCAGTGGTTTCAAGGACTAAATTAGAAACCAAAATAGACATTTTGATTAGTTAAAAACTAAAATAGAAGTATATTAATGAACTTTAATTTGGTCATTTATAATTTAGTAAGATATTTTATTTTAAAGTAACATAATCTTTTAAACTTAAAAAACTTGGCCTTTGCCTCTATCCCTTAGTAAGTTGCTAGTGTTAATAGTTTTTTGAAGTCCTTGATGATACCTTTTCATTTTTGGTTCAATTTGCAAAAGGACTGTTTAAACTGCTGGAACTTAAAGAGCTTCACGTTTCTGAAAAAAGAAATCGAATCTTAAACCTATCAATCAATAATTGAATAGATATTTTATATTCCATTGGGATCTCGGGTATCTGCCCAACATCCATAAATCTTGTTGTTCAATTAGTACAGCAATTCTGCTCCTTAAAGCTTCCGACACTTGTCAAAAAAATTCACACAAAATGTAGTAACTGACAAGAAACTTAAGAAACGTGGCATATGGATTTGCCAATCATAGTTAAACTTTGAAGAGGGCAAATGCAAAAGCCAATCGGTCCCAGCAAAATTTGGACCAGACCTTCAAATACCACAAGTTAATCTCCTAGAAAGGTCGGGGAAAGAGATCAATCGTTTGGAAACTGCAATAAATATCAATGGTAGTTGTACTAGGACTTTCAATCAATTCTTAATCTAAGCAAATCCTCATAAATATCACCCGACCGCTTGCATTCGCTCTCAACCAGACCAATCCGAGCTCCTGGAGCATCAACATTCTCAACCATCATCCTCCAACACCTGAAATTCTCAAAAAATGGTGAATTCCCGTATAGCAAGGTTTGTTACCGAGGTTGCGCCACCACAGATTATCAGTGTCATGAGACGCCCAACGTCGAAAATGCTGGACACCATCAGTGAAGAGGAGAGGGACTGTGGCAAGAATGAGTATCCTGTTTCCGCAAGAAGCCCATCATCATCACCAACTACCCCTGCATCAGCTATTAGTGCCAATTCTAGGAACTTCGTCAGAAACATAAATAGGTCTTTCTCCAAATTCAGTGCTTGAATGTGTAGTCTCGAGTGAAAATAATAAGCCTCTGAAGGCTTTTATCATCATCTCTTGTAATGTCCTTGTGGATTGAGTCCCGGAAATTTGTACTTGCAAAGTTTCCAGTGAACTTGCTAAGACTGTAATGAAACCATATGTATTGTTAGTCGAGTTTGAAATGAAACCATATGTATTGTTAGTCGAGTTTGAAATGAAGAATTTGTAGTGCCCTAATGCAAGTAGTTAGTTTCCAATGCATATTAGTCAACGGAACAAGCAAGATTAAGGGCATATTTAGAATGACTTTCTAAGTGCTTAAAAACATTAAGTCATTCCAAACAGGCTTGAAGTAGTGGTGTTTTAGTTTTACGCTATGATTAAACATTTAAATCATGACTGCCATTTAACCTTCCCAACACGACAACCATATTCAAGTTGTTTTTCATATATTACAAAATGGGACTTTACTCTATCAAGATGAACTTGCTTGTTAATACCAACCTTTTCATTGGAGGAGTTCCTATCTTTCCGTTTGCCCACTCTAGAAGACATGATTGTACTCTTTCTGGATGTTTCTGATTCAACCTTTTCCTTCAGTTTCTCTAGGGCTGTTAATCATTAAGAATCAAAATGAGCAAAACATTTAGAAACCATTTACATGAAGAAAAAAATAAAAGAAGATTATTTATTTATGCGACAGCTTCATTGAAAACACATCTTTCCCAAAAAAAATTAATCCAGCAGCCTTCTTTACTTTTGGATAATGTGGAAACAGCGATATCGATTTGATGCACGAATCAAAGGAATTTACAACAATCAGTTTTTAAAGTTTAGGATTTAACCTAATCCCTTTTTTAAAAAAATTATGGAGCCCAACAATTTTAATTACTTGGGGCTAGTTAGGGCAGTTTTTCCTGAATAGTCAAAAGGGACGAGGTGTTACCAGAGACATAAGTAGGCTGGAGCAACTCAATTGAACTGGAAGGTAGGGAATGTACGGGGCAAGAATCATTATCAGCCTTCTGTAATATTTTCTTGAAACGCCTAACCTGAAACACATGAGAATCTAAGAATAAGGAAGTTGAACTACGATATATAGCTCAATTATTGAACATTAACTTTTTTCAATCAGAAACGAAGAAAGTTCAAACCAAACAGGATTTCACCCTCTAACTGAATTATAAACCAGTAAGTATTTCCTTATGGCTAATGCATTTCCACAGAATTGTATAAAGCCCAAGGTAAATAGCATTACTATTTTCTTTCAACTATGTACATGACAACAAAAAGGATAAAATCTTGTTAATTTAGCCAGAAAATCAACACAGATGGCAGCCAGAGGACAACAGTGAAGAAATAAAGTCAATTCATCGCTGATTGGGACATAGACATGTATAAAAGGAACTAGTTGCAAGCTAAGCATGTTAATAACATCATTTAATCTTTTTTCAAAAAAAAAATAACATCATTTAATCATGGAGACTTAATCACCAAATACCTCATCTTTACTCAGCAATGTGAAACAGCGCCCAGACTGACCAGCCCTTGCTGTCCGACCAGCTCGATGAATATATGTCTTTATAAATGCAGGCATATCATAATTAATAACATTTCTCACACCCTCAACATCCATTCCACGAGTCATGGCATCAGAACTAACAAGTACTTGAATCTCCCCTCCCCGAAAAGCTTTCAGTGTCTTGCTGGCAGAATGCATATCAATTTAATCACCAGGTAATCTCAGCAATAAAATGAACACCCATAAGAGAGAATGAAAGAATGAAAGCAAAAATGCTTTATGCTCAAATATGAACATGTCAAGAGATTAAAATGATAAATGGACAAACAGCAAAACCATAAAGTAATCCTCGATCTCCATGGGACAAAAACACTCATCAACGTAAAGCTAGCTAAAGAGTGTCAATAAAAGACAGTTTTCATACACAACAGAATTCTCCAGTTAAAAAAAAACAGATTTGGTCAACATTTAATTGTAGAATATCTGCAGCTGTATTCTATATTAATCTATTATGTAGGAAGCCTGTGGCAAAGAAAATAAATAGGGCTGACTATGAAGTCCGTGAATCATAGTGCAAGAAAATTAAAGAAGTCCCAGGCTTCATATTCCCCATGCTTCAGTTACTTCTGAGTTCTGACAATACCTAAAACGGGAAGGGAGAACACATTAAAGTTAGAAACAATCTTCCTGTGTTACCTTCTCAACGATTGACGTTGAAGCCCTGAATACTCTCTGATCTTGAGTTGCAAGTCGTCAAAAAAGTTTAGTAATGTGCATAGTCGATGAGTAGACTCCACAGAGGATGTAAAAACAATACACTTTTCTCCTCCTAAACTTCGAAGTAAGGCAACCAGATATAATGGTTTGAGTTTTGAATCACAAATCTGCGGAGAAACACATTGAAACACAAGGTTAGTAAAGAAAGTATTAACTATGTAAACGAAGCATATGAAATACTAGGGTCCCTTTATCATCATTGTCCAAAGTCACCATATGGGCCATTGACTAAGGTCTAAGAGGAGCCAAGACAAAGAATTTAGTGATTTGGGTCAACACCAGGTGATATGTAAAGTAGATGGATAAATGGCTTAGAAAAATGTCAAAAAAAAAAACATGCACACACAAACTTTATAATTTAATATGAAGATCCTGAATAACTCATAGAAAGAGAATCGTTTGATTAAGTTTAGGTAAAAATGATTTGCCACAAGTACTTTCACTGATCCATGTATTTTCTACAACTGACCATGCTACAATTAGAAAACACATGAAAAAATGTATCAATTCCTAATTATTCACGTGTAGCAATATCAACTCATATTTGGCATTCCAACAACTTAAAATACATGGTTTTTAAGAGGTGAAAACTTCAATTCTCAATACAGGAGAGGAAAAAAGCAAACTATCATATGTGTAGCTGCCTAATTGTTTGGTAGACTCTATCAATAGACCCATAATAGATCATAAAACTGCTGCAGCACCAAAATAAACTGGTATACATTAAAACCAGCATTTCTGCCCCTGGCCAAGATCAAGGGTGTCACATTTTTCATGGTTCAAGTGTACACTTTTTCCTTCCTAAGCAAGCACACAAAAAATTATTCGATCCCAGATTAATTAAGGGACAAGCCAATTTACCATCATGTATGATTCTAATTTCTCTGGAAATTTATATCTTCTTTTCCCAGTCGTTAAAAATAGAGGGTGATGCAGATCAAGCTGAGCAAGCTTGCTTGGATCCTGTGTAAGCGTTGCAGATAGAACCATCTTTGCAAGCCTTGGGTAAGGTTTACCCTTAAAACCCCTCTCAACACCACTGCATGAAGTCAAACAATGTCTGCAGTCAGCACTATAATTTTATACCACCGGAAATTTTGAGATACATCAAAAAGAACATGCCAGAAAAAAATATATATATTAGGAGGATTAATAATAACAATGGGGAACGAGACTTCAATAGTATAACCATCATTACAAGAATTTGAACTTACAATCTCCTTACAGTTTTTAAGGATCCAGCAGAGCAAGGAAGTGCAGTGTAGGAAGGAAAGACGATATTATCATCATCAGCATGTGTCAACTGAAGCACGGTAGGTAGCCAAGACTGATATGATTCCCTTAATAACCTATCGGTCTCATCGATAACCTGAAATAGTATATCTCATTAACACATTGTATTGAGACACCTATAGCTCAAAAATTGGTATAGGTTAAAACGATCATTTTTCCTAACAAATGTGATAACAAACTTATAATACAAGTATAAACCTAATTTGTCAGGTTACAAATCATTCTAAAATCAAAGACCCCTAGGAAACAACTAATAAATAACCACCTTTGTATTTGGTGTGCACTATGCAGGATAAAATCAACAATAGGGAAAAGTTCACCACAAAAAGAAAATATGAAGACTCGCCCATCACAGCTAGATTGATTTTTTAAAATTAATTTTCATACTAAACAAATAAATATTTTTTTTTTTTTTTTGATATCCGTGAGTGTCCGGGCCAGCTTACGCGCACCTCGACTATTCTCACGGGACAGACCGCCTGACCCTAAACAAAGAAATATTGATTTGGGCTATAATTAAATCAACCACGAAAATAAGAAAACACTTGCATGCTTGGCTTTATGCTTTATCGGATTAAAAGTAAAACAGAAGATGTCATGAACCCTGAATCTAAGTCCATCCTGGAACCATCATTTAACACACTACGAGTTTACGTCCATCCCTGGTCGGGTACAGTTCGCCCTTGTTGACGATCCTTTACTCCGACAGCATCTTTTTTTTTTCAGATAAGACATACACCACAGTATATCCCATCAGCTTTAAGCCTTCTCCAATATAATTGTAATTACAAATCTCAGGTTATAACAATACAATGGGTACTTACAAGATAACGTAGATGCTGAAGAGTAAACCCCTTTGTGAAATTAATATGGTCCATCAATCTTCCTGGTGTTGCCACCAATATGTCCACAGAACTCTGTAGATCAAGTGGAAAATCTTCTGGATCGTAACAGATGCCTGCCTCGAGCTTAGGTCTTCGGATTAGCTGAGATATCTCATCTGCTATGGAGGATTGACCAACAGCCAGACCTACAGATAAGCCCACTGCAGGTGCAATTGCAGTAAAAACCTCTTTAACCTGATTAAAAAGAGTCGTGAGCATATTTAATGCATTTTAGCAATAGGAACGATCAAAAAGTTATTTTAATATCAAGATCAGATCTAACACTGTTTATAAACAAGATTCCTTTACCATTTTCTTTTTGTCATTCATCATAGAATGGGTAAAATCAAAAGAAAGACAAAGATCTTGCAAATCATGAAGAAAATTTACATAAAAAATAAGACATGTTCGTATTAGAATGCTAAGCAGGTGAGATTCATCATGTTCAGGCAAAAATTCAGAACCACCCAGAATATTCCAAGTAAATTTCCAACAAAAATTGAATCCAAAAACCAGAACATGAAGCCTGCTATAATTTTTATCTTTTATTATTTCATTATCAAGGTTTTGGAAGATTTTAGAATGAACCTACAGGATATTAAAATAGTGCACTCCAAATCAACAAATCGGGGGAATAACATTAGCAGAGTCCATGTAAGAGAAGGGGCATATAACGCAATAGACTACTTCTTACAGGAACTTGGTGTATATAAAAAATGTAATAGCAATCAAAAACCTGCAAGGCCAGATCACGAGTAGGCAACACAACTAAAGCACGTAAGCATTTGACTGCACGACTTGACAGCATTTGCACTATTGGTAGGGCATAAGCTAAAGTTTTCCCACTTCCAGTTGGTGAATTAATACATAGGTCTCTCTCAAACGAACCGGGCCCAATCGCCTCCTGCCAAACTGCAAGTTGCACTGGGAACAGGGAAGAGATGCCCATGTTCTGCAAAGCTACCTTCAATCTAACAAAGGAAAAAAAAAAACGTTCAAAATAGACCCTTGAGAGAGAGGAATCTTAATTTTCTTCACTCAGCAAAATACGGAAAGCTTTATCAAACGAAAAATCCAGCATAATGAAACTCTCGGCGCCAAAAAATAACGAGCCATATGGAACATAATCTACGCAATAAACGTATAGCCAAACTTTCAATTGCTGTCGATACAATTCGCAGATATATTACAACTCAATGCTCTTAAAAAGAGAACAGCATATTACTGCTCTGTAAATCTTCAATGAGATGACCAACAATTGATTCTGTTGTTTCCAAAGGAGTGCAATATATGATGAATATCAAATAGAAAGTTGCAGAAGTAAAAAAGCTCGAACATAGGAAGGCATTAAATATTCAAATGATGAAGAAGAAAGATGAAATTGCCTGGGGTCGAGCAAAGGGAGGATCTCAAGGGGGCATTCCTCGAATAGAGAGACATCGACTGGGCTTCGCATCCATGGTAGAACAGGGATGCTCTTTCGCTTCTGCTTCTCCGCCATTGTTAAACACACAGCTTCAGAATCAAAACCCTGCAGCGCCTAGGGTTTTAGACAAAACTTCCAACCAGAGTGGAAATACATTCGGTAATCGAGAATTACAAAAATATTAATAATAATAAAATAAAAATCATTTTTTTGGCCTTTAACGTTTTTTTTTTTTTTTTTTTTTTTTTTTTTTTTTTTTTTTTTTTTTTTTTTTTTAATGGTGGGGTGATTGAACCTAAAAACCTCATGGTCACTATACACCATGTCGTTATGCTCTTGTTTGGTCCTCAATGTTGACAATTACATAAATCCAATTAATTATGAATAAATAAAATAATTGTCAAATATAAACTCAATTGTCATAAAGTTGTACTCTTCATATTGTGGCGGTAATGTCTTCTCTCCATTTCTTTCCAAATGTGATGATATGTGCACCTGCATCCTACAAGGTTTGATTAAAACATAAATTTACATATGCAAATACTACTATTTTTTTAAGCCAATAGTATCTTATACCCTAAATATTCATTGCAGACTTCGCCAAGAACTTAGGTACATTTTAAGAATGACGGCGACCTCTTTCTTGTATCATACGTGAAATGATAGTGAAATAATTTCAGACACGCCTTTCTTGTATCGCATTGAGTTTGTATATTTGAAATTTTGTTAAGAGGTATGCGTTTATAAATTTCCCTTCAATTCATTATCTATCCATCTTCATATTAGATTGACATGATTTGGTTTCATGCATATAAAATGTCGTGGATTTCTCAAGAGATGTTCGAACATAACTGTTTTCCATCGTTGATCTCAACCTCGAATCGATACTAGTAGCAGCGGTTTCCAATGTAGTTGGAGTCTTTATAGTAGTTCAATCTGTTACGCCTAGTAATTCTCCCCTCTACCATACTGCTTAACTATTTTCCTTCGTCGATCTCAATTTTCAATCGATACTGTTAACGGTGAATTTTCATGCAGTTGGAGTCTTTTTGGTAGCTCAATCTGTTGTGCCTAGTAATTCCTCCTTCTACCATACTCCTTATCAACTTATAACTTAATTTGTTACTTTAGATTTGAAGTATTGTGCTGGATAATGAAGTATTTAAATTGCGTGTTTGCGTAATTTATAAGATTTGATGTTTGTGATCTCTTGAATTTTTAATTTAACTAAAATGTATAATCAGAGTTGAACAATGTTGAACTTATTCTGCATGAAAATAAAAAATTATTGGCGGCATTTTTGTATGTTAAAAGCCATACATTTATAGAAATATTGGGACAACCATTGGCATGACACTCAAATTTCTTTTGCAATTGTGATAGTGTTTCAATCAATGTGTCGTTATGAGTATGGTGCAATCAATCTTAAAAATAAAGATTATAAAATTTATAAGTGCTACAATCAATTATATTTTTTTTTTAAATTCAACAATTAATAAAAGTAGAATCAAAAAAAAAAAAAAAAAAAATATAAAAAAAAAAAAAAAAAAACGAATGTCAATTAACCCGGAGTTAAAACCCCGCGTAACAAATAAAAAT
The DNA here is from genome assembly GCA_028017165.1 of Herpetospermum pedunculosum. NCBI lineage: Eukaryota > Viridiplantae > Streptophyta > Magnoliopsida > Cucurbitales > Cucurbitaceae > Herpetospermum > Herpetospermum pedunculosum. The sequence goes on from CM051525.1 coordinate 74,938,548, forward strand.
AAAGTATCGAGAGGGACAGTTTTAATTAATTAAAAAAATTGTAAAAGTTTTTAGTGTCGTTCATGAAAATGACAAGAAACTCATGGTGGCGGCAAACCAACGAATAACGAACAATTCTATTATTTTAATTAATTAATTAATTAATTTTACATTTTCTATTCCGCGATCGCGGTTCACGGCTCTATCTTTTTATATATTCAAATTAAATAAATACAGAATCTTCGCAGCAAAAACAAAATTTCGTTGAAAAGAACAAAATTAAATTAATTAATTAACTTTACATTTCCACGAAAGCGAGTTACAAATCAAAAAAATCAAAAGATCAATTACCTTAAAGTCCGTTTAAATTTAGTTTTAAAAAATAATAGAAGTCCGTTTTAATTTTGTGTACATAATATAAAATTTAAAAAAAAACAGTTAAATTACGACTTATTGTTTAATTAATACAATTTTAGTTTCTAAAGGTTTAAGAATGTTAAATTCCTAAAATATATGAATTTGGTTATGACAATTTAAATGCACGAAGATGGATAGTGCAATTTTGCTTAGGATTAATTGCACAAACCACCAATTAATTATATGGTTTGTTATAATTTCACCCCTCAACTTTTAATTTGATTGATCATGTATCTATAGTTTAATAAGTATTGCAATCAGCCTATTGAATTCGATTTGTGTGAGTCACACATGTGTAGGAAAGAGTAAACTTGTTATATGCAAAAACAAATCTTAAACAAATTTTCTCCTTCCTCTCTTATTCTCCTTTCCTCCAACTAACATTGTCGTTGTCGTCGCCCAACTCCATCTAGTCGGTCGTCACAGCATGCCTCCCTCTAACCGTCTAGATTGATTAATATATTTTTATATAGATTTGTGGTTTTGTTTCAATTTCGCGATGTCGAAATAACGAAATCTTGTTTAAGTTTGGACGTGCTTTATGAGGAATATTATTTCTTATTTTGTAAGCGATTATTGTTAGAGTTATCCTCAGTCGATTGAGCTTGTAGTTTATTAATGTTTGTTCTTGTACACAACCTTTGAATTTAGATTCTTTGATAATTATCTGCTCTCAAATTTATGCATAGTTCATTCTCCACTTGAATTTTACGATTAAATGTTGATTTGTAGTACGCTGGCTCCGGTTGAAGGAATTATGTTGATACATAGTTTTTATTGTAGGGCATTTTTTGAGGGATGCGAGTTGTGACAACCAATTGGAGGGAGCTGGGTGGCCGCGACAAGGTTGGTGGGAGGAGGAAAAAAGAGAGGAGGAAGAATAGTGGTTTAAGGTTTAATTCCGCCTTATGACAAAATTGTCTTCCCTACACATGTGTGAGTCACTTAAATTGAACTCAATGAAGTCACTTAAATTGAACTCAGTGAAATGATTGCAATATTTATCGAACTTTAGGGGTGATTGATCGAACTAAAAATTTAAGAGTGCAACTCTAACAAATTCCAATGGTTCAGAGGTAGTTTATGCAATTAATCATTTTGCTAAGTTTTCTATCATATTTGAAGTAAATATATATTAATTGTATTAAAAAAAACCAAATCAATTAATGCAAAAATATTGTCATTTGTAAAAATAAGCTAACATCATCTTTTATCTCTGGAGAGATAATAAGAAAATTAAGATTTTTTAAAGTATATTTAATGAGTATCCAACATCGTAGATCAATTAGTTAAAAGCTATATTATTCACTAAAATTGGTGGATATCGCCAACAAGAGCATAACTTAATGACATGATGTATCGCCTAGTGACCATGAAGTCCTAGGTTCAATCAAACGCTCCAACATGTTGTCAAAAAAAAAAAATAATAATAAAAATAATAATAATAATAATGGTGGAGGTCTCCTATCTCCCTTAAGAGTAGAAATGTTAGCAATTTTAGAGGTTATTCCAACCTCTCGTCAGGGATTCAATCATCTAGTTATTGAATCAGACTCTCTCGAGGTTGTGTCTCTCCTCTCGGGAGCTCTTTCATTCGAAAACGAAAATTGACGCGTTGGTACAAGAAATTTAGACTCGGACTACCCGTTGAAATGATCCAGCTCATTTGTTAGTTATTTTGTATTCACACACAATGTTTTAGGGTGAGATGTACCCATTTTGAGTCGGGGTTTGATGTTGAATTAAGTTTTTATTGATTATATTTTCTTCCTACTAAGTATTATTATTATTATTTTTTTTGACATATCGACATTTTTACATGTTCATGAATTCGACATTGAAATTTTTATAATACCATAAAAATGTAATGAAATATTAAAAAATAAATAACAACAAAATATAACTAATGTGAATATAATATTAATAATGAGTATTTTTTTTATTTTCAAAATGGTAAAATATTTATTTATTATTAATTTTTTAATTTATGTTTTTAAGATATTTTCATAAATATCTATTGATATGGACATCGACTTTCTAAATCTTGTTTATATTTGTTTAATATCACAAATGTGAAGTATGTAGATTCAAATCACTTTGACTACTTTTTTTTTTTTTTTGCAACGGTGTTTTAATAAATGCGAGGATTGAACTTATGACCTCTTAGTCACGGGCACAACTTTATGCCAATTGAGCTATGCTCAGTTTGGCCTTTGACTACTTCTTTCTACTATGTAATGTTGATATTGATTTCATGGTATTTTAATTTTGATTCTCAATCTAATCATGAATAATTAATAATGATAGAAAATTATATACCATTTTTTTTCATTGAGATTGCTTGTTTTTTCTCCTCCTAATTTTCATCTAGTAGAAGAAAAAATTTAGGAAATATAGAAGTAAATGTCTAAAAAAAACTTTAAATAGGTTATGTTTTAGATTTTTTATATAAATAATTACTTTTAAAGAACAATTTTTTTTTAGTACATTTTAAAGACAACCTAATACCTATGAATCTCGAAAAGTACGAAGTCGTCTCCAAGTAAAGCCTGTCCATGTAACGCCAACAATTTTTAAAATAATATAAAGTCAATACAAATAATTGAATAAATTAATATGAAAAATAAAACAACCTATTTTTTTATTAATTAAAAGGGCAGTACCGTACTTTGAACATGTGTACACGACCACTTGTCGCAGGTTAAGGCAGTCAGTGCATTTCATACGAAAACAAAATTTTATTTTGATTCATTCATTTTTCAAATAATTTTATTTTTATATTGAAAATATTACACAGCCCAATTGAACTGTTATAAGGTGCGTATATGTTATTTTCAAAAGCTAATTTAAATCATGTAAAAGAACATTGTCAATTAAACCACACGAAAAAAAAGAACATCATTAAAAACGACTAAGAAAATTTAAATGAGTAGCATACTTTTGTAGCAAATATGTATATTAATAGAGTAATTTTTTTGGGGGGCTAAAATATTAAAAAAATTACCCAACTATCAAAAAAAAAAAAAAAAAAAAAAAAAAAAAAAAAAAAAAAAAAAAAAAAACTCTTAAATTATGAAAAACGTTTGAAAAATATCTATGAACTTATTTTTAAAAAAAATTAACCATAGACTATAGAAAACGTTTAAAAAATGTCTTCAAGGTTAACAACACACAATTTTGATGTATGAAAAAATTAGAATGTGGACATCTAAAATGTTAAAAAAAGTGATGAAAAGTAGACATCTAATCTATTCTCTACCGACTTTATCCTAGTTTTGTTATATTTCCTGTTATTTTGAATCGATAAAATATGATTTTTATGATTGTTTAACACCTCAGACGTCTATGTTTTCATTTTTTTTATGTCACGCAAATACATGTTATAATTTAACCGCCCACATCAAAATATTGTGTGGGTTGAAAACATTTTTAAACATTTTTTTTAGTTTATAGGATTTTTTAAAACCTTTTTCATGGTTAGGAGTATTTTTTTTTTTATATTTTTTAAAGTCCATAAATATTTTTGAAACATAACTCATAATTCAAGAGTATTTTTGGTATTCTAACCATTCTTTTTTCTACGTGTTACGATTGATGATTGATGAATTACTTTTGATCCCGAACTAACAAAAAAAAAATCACTAATATAATTACACGTGTAAATTATTCCTTTCGAGAACCTTATTCTAACTTATTGAAACGGTCCATTAATTGCTAAATTTGTTGTTATTAATATAGCTACACATGTAAATATGATATAATAGCCAAAAACTTGGCAATCATTAAGTGATTGAGGGTTGATCATTTCATGAATTCGACATTCTAACTCATACAAAAAGATCAATTATTTTTACTAACATTTGACACAAAAGTTAAGATTTTTCTTTCTTTCTTTTATTTTTTTTATTAGTTTAACAATAAATAACTGAAGTCGAACATTTAACCACTTAACGGGTGTTTGTGGCACAAACTCGATGTTTGGTGGACTGAATTATTATAATCTAATGACCTACCAATTATTATAACTCATAAAATAATTATAATGACTTTAATACTATTTATTATTCCTAATCATTGTAAACCAACAAACATGTGAATTAAACTATGATGTATTTTGAATTTTAAGTGGAGAAGAAAAAAAAATTTAGTCAAATCCAACATATTCATTTGCATATAATTTTTTTTTTTTTTTGAGTACATTGGAGGTGGGGGATTCGAACCCTCGTGGTCGTTAACACATACATATGCCCGCTGAGCCATGCTCGCTTTGGCAATTCACATATAAAGTTGATTGAAATTCAAGTCCTCCATCCCAATTAATTAAATAAAAAAAAAAGAAAAAATTTGGGATATTCTCAGCTGCCACCGTATAAATAAAGAGATGCACGACGCTTCAATGATTTTCTCCCAAAGATTAATGCACAATTCCCCCATTCCAAGTTCCAAGACGCGATTCATCGTTCTGGGATTCTCGTTTCGTTGATTTCCCACAACCCCATGTGCTCGATTTTTGATCGTCGTCCTATAATCTTCCTCTCGCCAATTTTACCTTCGTTTTCCGCTACTGGGATTTGATTCTGTTGTTTGTTCGTTTCGTCGTTCTCGTTTCATTTTCTGATTGATGGGCAAGATGAGTGTGGTGAAGTCTCAGGTGTGGCAGCCGTGTAAGAAGAAGAGGTCTTGATCGGGGGATTTTACAGGGAGGAAGGGGATTTCGAGGGGTGAAGGAATTGGAATCGGAGATGGCTTTCAGGTCTAGCAGCCACAGCAAGACGCGGGTGGGGAGGTACGAGCTGGGACGAACCCTTGGAGAGGGCAGCTTCGCCAAGGTTAAGTTCGCTCGGAATTGCGAGACAGGGGAGAACGTGGCTATCAAAATCATCGACAAAGAGCATATTCTCAAGCACAAGATGATCGGGCAGGTATAATTTAGATTCACGACTGATTCAAAGATTCCTTTATTCTGTTTGTTTTCCAATTAATTTCTCTATCTTGCGTAATTGTTTTGTTATCTGTCCATTAGAGCATAATAGTTGGAAGTTGGGAACTAGTCAAACTTTCCTGGGAAAACGACAATGGATGATTTATTAGTTTTTTTCCTCTTCTGGGACGACTATAAACAGTGGGATTTACTGCAGATTGATTGGAGATTAAATTGTATATTGTTTGGTTTAACTGTTTAGTCTCTTCTTGTTGGATTTTGACCCTCTAAATCTGAAGGCATCATTCAATGAAAAATAGAGAGCTATGGAATATCGGTTGTGAATTCGGTATATTGAAGTTCTAGAGTCTTGATTATCACTGGCTTTGAGCAATTGTTTATCAGTACCTATGGCGGACTTACGTGTTGTTGTTATGATCTTCTTCTCCAAGTGAAGTGAACTTGGCTACCAAGGGGACTGAATTATGCGCAATGATTTGCCCAGTCCTTTAAGGTTGTAATATTAATATATGGGATTGAGATAAATTGAAATTATTTATGCTAGGAACTTTTAATTGCTAAAGAGGCCTAGGCTACAACTGTTAATTTCTTTTTTGTCATGTATATTTAAGGGTGAGTTTAAGTTGACTTTTGAGATTAATACTTCTCAAGTGTTCTTTCTCTAAAATCGGTGTGAAGTATGTTTAGGTATTCTAAAAAGTTTTCACTTCAGACTTTCTAACCAAACACTCTAAAATTTTTGAAAACTACTTTTAGCACTAAAAATACTCTTCCCCCTTCCAGAAGTCATACCAAACTTACCTTAAGAATTCTTTTAGAAGCAACCTAAAAATCATTTAGAGACAGCGGCACCTCCCAAATACATTCAAGCGAAAAATTAATTAATGATATGAGAAACACATCTTTTCTTTTGGGCATGTGAGAAAACTTGATATTTTTTGGATTCGAGGAAAAAATATTTGGGCATTGTGAAAGAGTTCTGTTAGGTATGTAATATACTTTGATTTGTTTATTTCGGGTAGTCCAAACAAACACAATCCTTCAACCCCTTTGGGTCTTTAAATTTTTGCTGAATATTTATCAAAGAAATCTTAGTTTTATTGCATAATCGATATAATTAAAGCTATTTTTGTATCTATGCAGATTAAACGTGAAATATCAACAATGAAACTCATTAGACATCCAAATGTCATACGCATGTATGAGGTTAGATAAAGTTCACTTTTCACCGATGAATTTAATTTCCTTGGTTTCATCTTGTTTCCTCGATTATGTTATTGCGTCTCATCTGTCATTAATTATTTTCTTGGTGCAGGTGATGGCTAGCAAGAGCAAGATATATATTGTTTTGGAATTTGTAACTGGTGGAGAACTATTCAACAAAATTGTGAGATATAGTGACTGTCTTTATCTCGTCTCCATGCATGCAATTGTAACTGGTAGTTGAACAAATATTCATTCTTTTTCCTTTGATCCAGTCAAGTAATGGAAGATTGAAAGAAGATGAAGCAAGAAAGTATTTTCAGCAGCTTATAAATGCTGTGGATTATTGCCATAGCAGGGGTGTGTGTCATCGAGACCTAAAGGTGCGTAGCAAATTATCAAATATATCATTCCTTTTTCAATGTCAATATTATCTTATTAAACTACAATTTAAAAAGTCTTGATCATAAAAATGGAAGCAGTGAAATAGTTACTAAAAGGGTTTTTTCTATGAGCTTCAGCCAGAGAATTTATTATTGGATGCTAGTGGTGCTCTAAAAATTTCAGATTTCGGATTGAGTGCTCTACCTCAACAAGTTCGAGTGAGTATTATGCCAATATTTATTCAAATGATTTAAAGTTACATGCTTTGGATATTTATTTTTGCTTTTAAAGCCTGCATGTATTTTGATTGATGGATTCATGAGTAATCCTTATCTCTCTCATCAGGACGATGGATTACTTCATACTACATGTGGGACGCCTAATTATGTTGCTCCAGAGGTATATTGGATTTTGGCTCGAACTATTTATTCTCTCACTCTCATAAACTTACTTTTGTGATTAAATATTTACATCATAGGTTATCAACAATAAAGGCTACTACGGAGCAAAGGCTGACTTATGGTCATGTGGGGTTATCCTCTTTGTTCTCATGGCAGGCTATTTGCCATTTGAAGAATCCAGTCTCATGGCGTTGTATAAAAAGGTATTTGTACTTGTAGTCTTGTACACTTAATTTCTTATTGGTTCAATGTTCTTATTAGTTATACTATTTCTAGTTTCCTAGCAACTTGAACTATTGTGCTGTCCTTCTAAGATATGAAGACGAAGTGTGCCCAACTTAGGAAAAATTATTGAATAAGGCCGCCACAATGTGACTGCCTCCTGATAACCGTTGGTTATGGATCTGAAAATTGCATACTCCCTAATAACCACAAGATTCAGATTCAAAATAATTTTGGAATTTCTCTCTCATAGATCCAACGGTATAAAAATATCAGCCACATTGTGGTGGCCTCTTCCAATAATTTATCCCAACTGAGGCAATCATGGCTTTTTCTTCTTTATTTTTTTTTCATTTCAATAAATTACATCTATAAGCTCAAACCACAGAATTTTATTTGTGATTACAGATATTCAAGGCTGACTTCAAGTGTCCTCCATGGTTCTCCTCGAGTGCCAAGAAATTAATCAAGAGAATCCTGGATCCGAATCCATTAACTGTATGACTTTTTTTTTTTTTTTTTTTTTTTTTGAATACTCGTTCTCATGTTGCTTCCTCCTCTAGTTGGACCATGGAAAGCTTCAATTCTTTTTGTTAAGGACGTCTTTCGTAGATATTATTTTATGTAATCTCTATGTTGTTAGCCTCTTTTCAATTGAGGATCTAACGCTAACCTTTTATGGATTTTCTATGAAACAGAGAATTACAATTGCTGAGGTCCTCGAGAATGATTGGTTTAAGAAAGGATACAAGGCACCCACTTTTGAAAATGATGAAATCAACCTTGATGACGTTGATGACATCTTTAATGAATCAGGGGTAACGCAAGTTCTTTTCGCATTTTTGTTATACATGTTAAGGCTACTAGACATGACTTTTCTAATATTACAGGCTACTCATAACCTTGTTGTTGAAAGGCGAGAAGATAGACCCGCGTTACCTGCATCACCTGTCACCATGAATGCGTTTGAGCTCATCTCGAAATCTCGGGGCCTCAACCTTGCCACTCTTTTTGAGAAGCAAATGGTAGGTTATGATCTTTCCTTAGCACAAACATCTTATGTTGAGACATTGATGTTAACCTGCCATGATCCATCTTAAGTTTTTTTCATATCAAGTTCATTTATGAATACAAACTTAATACCTGTGCTAATCGGATTTTACGGTGACCAGGGGGTAATTAAACGTGAAACGAGATTCACATCCAATTGTTCTGCCGATGAAATCATTTCCAAGATCGAAAAGACTGCAGTTCCTTTGGGTTTTTGTGTGAAGATTAATAACTTCAAGGTTGGTTTTTCTTTAGAGAATCATCCGTAGCTTATTACCAAACTGATTTTGGACTTAAAAATATCTATCTTGCCTACTATAGATGAAGCTCCAAGGGGAAAAAACTGGACGTAAAGGTCATTTGTCAGTTGCAACAGAGGTGCTCCTCTTCACTTTGTTGACCCTGAATGTCTTTTAAATGCCTTCATTACTAATGAGAATGACAAATAATGGGTAAGTTATACATATAGTTGTCTAAAAAATTCTCTTCTCCAGATTTTTCAGGTTGCTCCTTCGTTGCATATGGTGGAGCTTCGCAAAGCTGGAGGTGATACTTTAGAATTTCACAAGGTATGAATCGATACACTATAAGCCTTCTACACATCAATCTTGTGTTGATTATCTTTTAAGTTCTGAAAAAGCTACTTACAATCAATTAGTTGGTTCCAAAGTTGTAACCACATTATCCTGTTATAATATTGCAGTTCTATCATAACCTCTCAACTGGACTGAAAGATATCGTATGGAGATATGGAGACGATGTCGAGCAGGAAACTAATGGTAAGCATGTCGCTTTCGTTAAGATGCATGAAAGAATGCAAATGAAAAAAAGCTGAAATCAAGATGAACACAACTATAGTTTACCAATGCAATGCTAATCATTTGGTTTTTCTTTAATTCAAAATGTTCTAAAATGGATATAGATCTATAACTCTAACATGGTTTTACTTTGGTTTCTCCAGGTGCAGGTTGTTGATAATTCTACGTGATTACTCTGGAGTGGTTGTGCAAATTTTGCCTCCCCCCCCCCCCCCCCCCCCCCCAAAAAAAAAAAGAATAACAAATGTTATTTTTTTTAGATAAAGTATCTATTTACTTTGTTTGAACTACTTATTTGAATTAAGTGGTATTTTATACATTAAAGGCTTAGTTTGAAACTCTTTTTTCGAAACAAATTAGTGTTCGGTAAATTTAAGCTTTAGATCGGAACAAGTTGAAAAAATAAAAAATTTGTTAAGAAAGTGATTAGAATCTAAAAGCTAGGTTTTTCTTCAAATTTATAAACAACACTTGATTTCTTCAAATTTATTAACATTTATAATATACCTGATTTTTGTTTTCAATCACATGCGGAGATTGACCAATTGACCTAGAGCTAAGCTCCTGATAATTGTGTTAAATGGTGGGATGGTTTTAGTTAATTATTTATAAAAAAAAATTGTCTCATTGATTTCTACCCACACTATCATGATGTTTAGTTTATGCAACCTTTTTCTTTTAATTTAATAAATAAAAAAGTACTTCAAATTTTAAAATCTATTTTTGATTTTTTTTTTTTTTTTGCCAAGCAATCTGACCTTTTAGTTAATGACACAACTTTAGGTACTTTTAAAAATGTCACACAAGTTTAATAAGTGATCATTATGAAGTTCTTAATACACATATTTGTAAACCGAAAGATTTAGTCTCTATCATAAATAGTAAAACTTTTAAAAGCCAATTATGTTTTTTAATTCCTGATGTTTGCCATTTGCCCTCGACTATGCAAGCTGGAGGTCATAAACAAGTAAAATTCATTCCTAAGTTGAGAGAAAACTCTCCACAAGAACAAAGTTCTATATTCAAAATATCATCAAAAACTTCCAATTACAATTCTAAAAGGGTTATTTATACCTTACAATAAGTAAGCAAACAACTAATTAAACATAAAAGATTAATTAAGAACTAATTAATCTAATATTAACAACTAAACTAATATTAATTAAACTATGAGCCATAAATCCATTAAAAAAATGTTCATAAAATATGTATCATCAATCGTAAAAAAAAATTAAAAAAATTCATTAAAAAAACTACTCCCAAACTGACAAAAAGAAGACTAACAAGGTAGAATTAATTTATAACAAAATTTAGTGAGAAGGTGAAATAAATATCTAAGAAAGTATGTTCTTAATAATAATCCATTCCACTATGCTATTCTTTATAAAAAAAAATCCTCACTGCCCCAACCTGTTGAGTTCAATTTTTTTTTTTTTTTTTTTTTTATAACCGTCGACTATTCTCATGGGACAACCACTTAATCTATTGGATTTGATTGACAAGAAAATTCACAGGATATTAATTCTTAAATAGATGACCACCATAGCTGGTACCCATCCTTTCAAAGCCAATAAATATTTATGTTGGTCCTTATTGACCATTAAAGCTAACCCATAATGGTTGAAAATTTTGAATAATTTTCTCCAAACAAGAACTTTCTTGGAGAAAGCTATGGCTTAAGTTATGATATCATCTTCTTTAATGTCAAACTCTTGATCATAAAGAAAGTATTCTTTTGATACTAAGAAACATTTTCCCCTCCTTAAAACATTGTTCTTTCTTCAGTTTATTGATCAATACAATTCACATTGCAGATGCAGTAGTATCTGTATCTCTAAATACATTTTTATTGTAGTGCTTCAATTGTTTAAAATTTCCTCAAACCTCCTTTCATCATCCCTCAATTGTTTCCTTTTGACTCATGAATTTCTCCATAACTCTTTTCAAAATCTTGTAAAATTCAAAATCTTTATTTATTTTGTTGGACAACATAGTGGGGGTGGGGATCCGAAACCTAGGACCTCTTGGTCACTAGTCATACATCAAATGTAACTAATGCACGTTTAAACTCTCTTTTCGTCATCACTGGCTCCAAAACAAACCTAAACACATCATACTTCCATCATTATCTCCAATCCAAATAACAAAAAAAATTAATCTCTTCACATAACATGTAAACCATCAAACTCTTCAAATCCAAAACATTTTCCTTTATCCATCTAGTAGGCATAATCAACCTTTTCTGTAGCAACTATAACCCTAATATTATTGATACAGTAAATGACTAAAGACCCATAAAGTCTCACTTCATGCCTTTATAAGATTGTTGCAAGAGTCCTCTCAATGTAATAGAAAAATGAAAACCCTAAACCTTATCAAGCTCGATATTAAAAAGGCTTTTGAAAAATCCTTGATGCTAAAGGTTTTGGAACTATTTGGAGGAAATGGATTAGAGGTTGTATCTCGTCGACCAATTTCTCCATCCTCGTAAATGGTCGTCCCTGTGGGAAGTTTACTACCACCAGAGGTCTGAGGTCTTCGTCAAGGTGACCCACTTTTACCCTTCCTCTTCATTCTCGTTATGGATCGATCAAGGGTTTCGATGTTGTATCTCGTCGACAAATTTCTATATCCTCATAAATGGTCGTCCCTGTGGGAAGTTTACTACCACCAGAGGTCTTCGTCAAGATGACCCACTTTTACCCTTCCTCTTCACATTCTCGTTATGGATCAATCAAGGGTTTCGATGTTGTATCTCGTCGAAAAATTTCTCTATCCTCATAAATGGTCGTCCCTGTGGGAAGTTTACTACCACTAGAGGTCTTCGTCAAGGTGACCCACTTTTATCCTTCCTCTTCATTCTCGTTATGGATCGATCAAGGGTTTCGATGTTGGTTCCAATGACTAATATTACTCAACATTTTTTATGTGTTGCGTGCATTTGAGAACACCCTCGAGCCTCAATATAAACCCCCACAAATCAGAAATTATTGGTATCGATATTGAGGACAACACTATCCAAATTCCAATCTACCGTTGCAAAATTTGGGAGTTGGCCAAACTCCTACCTTGGTCTTCCTTTGAATGACAACCCAAAAAAACCTCTTCTTTTGGTCCCCAATTGTGGAAAAAAACTCTCATATTTCAAAAGGAGGTAGGTACACACTTCTCTAGGCTACTCTCTCAAATCTCCCCACCACTTGTCGAGTATTGTCTTCAATCCAAATAACGAATAAAAAAATATAACTCTCAAACTTCTACAACAGTAATTACTATTAAACTCCCCAGACTTCTACAGTAATTACTATTAAACTCCACATACTTTTACAGTAATTACTATTCAATTCTTGTTCATTTTTCGAGACAACACATTTCTCTTTCTTCCTCTCTCTCCCTCCCACAATATTTTTAATTATTTAAATAAAAAACGTAATTTAAATGAGTAAAATGACTAAAAATGCAATTCAACCTATTTTTATTATTTTAAATATAAATTAGGTTGTTCAATCAAAATTGGTACTTAAACCAAATTCAAAATGTAGTATTCTTAACATGGAGATAAATAAAAAACATCAGCTTATTTGGACCCGTTTAAATTAATGGATTAAAATCTTTCAAATTCACACGTAATATTTAACACAATGTTGTACGACTTTCTTTTATTTCAAAACTATTCAAATAAAATGAATAATTAATGTGGGTGATATTGAAAAAATAATGCGAAGTATTGTGGTCAAAATTATTTTTGTTATCTTAAAAAAAAAAATTGTGAAGGATACATAAAATAAAAAGCAAAAATCACATTTTTTAAAATTTATTGAAAGAAGTCTTTAACAATGAAAAATATAGAAAATTATAAAAAAAAAAAAATTGTAAAAAAAATAGCTAAAATAAACGAGATGTTGATTCCAAGTGGAGTGGATTGAGATGAAAAGACAAGTTTAGGAGGGTGGAGCCGGAGATAAAATAAAAATAAAATATTTCATTTTTAGAATTTTTTGGAATTAAAATAAGTCCTTAATAAGAAAAATTTGAAAGTTTGTAGAAAAAAGTTGTGCAAAATAAAACAGCTAAAATAAACTCAGACTTCAGAACTCCAGGTTCAAAAACTCCTGCCTCAAACACACATCAGAACTACAGATTAAACAACTCCCTGCCCCAAACATACCTACTTCGCACTAAACAACTTCCTCAATTCCTTGGGTCAAACTCTCTTTTATTTTTTTTTTCTTCAACATACTATGTTTATATATTTTAATCCAAAATATATACTAATTTTTTCTTTAAATTATATACCTCGAATTATTAAACCACACATTTATGAAAAAATGAATATCGAATAAAACAATAATCATTTATTAAAGCCTTCAACTATCATTTTGTTTCCATCCTTTTTATACTAGAAAAATTGTACTTAGAGTTTCTATTTAGCGAATATAACACTTTTTTGAAAAAATTTACAAATATGACAATTTTTATCCGCGATAGTCACAGATTGAATTCTATCACTATAACAAATCAATGACTATCAAAAGTAACTACGAATACATTTTTCTAAAATAATGGCAAATATGACAATTTTTACCGGTGATAATCACAAATAGAATTCTATCTGTGATAATGACTAATAATAGATCCATGACTGTCAATGATAATTACTATAAATTTTTGTTTCTTTTATATAGAATTTTGCGTGGGGTGGCTAAAGGTAACTACGAATACATTTTTCTAAAATAATGGCAAATATGACAATTTTTACCCGTGATAATCACAAATAGAATTCTATCTGTGATAATGACTAATAATAGATCCATGACTGTCAATGATAATTACTATAATTTTTTGTTTCTTTTATATAGAATTTTGCCTAGGGTGGCTATCATTTTTTTTTTTGGGTCATATTTTGCAAAATATTTTATATTTTTCTATATTTGTTATTATTTTGGGTCAGATTGCAATTTATGCAACCAACCCTTTTATATTATGTTGGAGTCTATTTTATACAATGATGTATATTAGTATCTTTGATGCCATTGAGACGCACATGTTCAAAGCAACGATTTCAATGACATTGCGAACATGAGCATAACTCAAAGACATGTGGTATGAACTAGCGAAGTCAAAGGTTCAATATCCACCCCACATGTTGTTAAAAAAAAAAAAACTCGAATGAGATTTATCTGCTCGTCAAATGCAAAAAAAAATTAACGACTACCACAATCACACCTTTGGAGTCTCGAATGATTGCTTCGCCAAGATCTCAACGTCAATGTTCAGATGAAAACCACTCGTTGTTTATTGTACCCAAAAAAAAAAAAATATTGAAAATGCATACATATGAAGCGCAAAGATTCAAACCTCTAATGTTTGGGTCGATGATATATATATAGTACCACAAATATAGAGAATTGAACTTCAACCTCGTGGAGGGTAGTACATGCCAACTACCGTCGATCACTTTGGCGGGTCGAAGATATATCTTTTTAAGGTTCCAAAATATGCTCAAGTTAGAAGAAAAAAAAAATACATTTTTCAACTATTGAAGTTCATTAATTTGTTTTCTATTAAAATGCTACTCCATTACCATTTTAAAGTAAAGTTGCTTATATGTAATTAGGGTTACACGAAAATCCTTCTTACACCAAATTAACAAAATAAAATTAAAGTCTAAAAATTGTTCCTAAACAGTTGGAATTGAAAGAAATGATTCAATTTCAATTTGGAAGTCTGTAAACAAAAAAACAAAAAAACCACAATGATTATTATTTTTTTTTTTTTTTGAGAGAAAATTCACAATGAATTTAATTTAACAAAAGAAAATGTGGAAAATGGAAAAATAGAAAAAAGGGCAGGCTCGAGGCTGCTGGTAACAATCAACGCGCGTTCACTTTTGAGTTCTACACCGCAAAGTTTATGGCTGTGCTTCGCCGTCGTCATCATAAAGCCTTCAGCGGCGGCGCTCTCGTTTGCATCACACTGAGATTTTCCCTCTTCTCTTTCTGACCCTGCTCCTCTTTTATTTCTCTCTGTTCCTATTCCATTTCCACCACTATCTTCTCTGTAACAAGCTCTTGGGAGGTGCAGGATGTTGTTTTCTCGTGGACTTTCCCGGATTTCGAGGATTCCCAGAAATAGCTCCTGTTGTCGCTGGTTTCTCTCTCATCGATCAGATACTCGTCCAGTTCTCATACCCAATGTTCCCTCTTTGCATCCATCGGAATCTGATCGCCAGGTAAATGAATCAGAGTTTTTGTTTTCGGGCTCTTTTATGAAGGGTGTTAGGAGTATGCGAATTATGAGATTTGTTCTATAACTAAAAGAATTAAAGTTTTATGTGTTTGAATGAAGATTTGAACTGCTTGTTGTAATGGGACATTGAGCTGAGTGATTGGTTTATTAATTTCTATGGTTACTTCATGGCCTGTAAGTGGGATCATCCTCTTCTGCCTAGTGAGAATTTAACTTGGATGTGCTTGAGGCTTGTATTCGGTTAATGGGTTGAGCCAATTTTGTCATGCACTAACCTGAAGTATTTATCTTTTTAAATTGCCCTGCTAACCTGGAATTCATACTCGAGTTTTCAGTCAATGTTGCCATTTTCAGTTGAAGAATGCTATGCTACTTCTTGATGAATCGTTTAATCGAACTTCATCTGTTGTTGTTCACTAGTTTGTTACACGATGCATCTTTAGTAAGGTCTTAGTGTATATTGCCTTATTCTCATATTTTACTATTCAGTTGGATTTGAAGATAGCCACAATGGAATACACTGCATGAAATCCCATGTTGTATTGTATTTTATCATTTCATATTATATCATGATCCAATGCCATACGTTATGATTATTGGTTAGATATAGAACATTATACATTATGAATTTCCCTAGTCCGGGTTTGAGTTTTTCGACTGAGAGGAGGGATCGTAGGGTGTGGATCCCTAGTCCGGGTTCGGGTTTCTCTTGCAGCTCTTGCTTTCTTTCTTTGTTGGACCCTTCCCCGGGTGGTGAGTCGGTGTTCTCGGCCCTTTGGAAGGTGAAAGTTCCAAAGAAGGTTCAGTTTTTTATTTGGCAGGTTGTGCATGGCAGAGTTAATACCTTGGATAGGCTGGTTAGGAGGTCGAACTGGTTAGTCGGCCCTTTTTGTTGCATTCTTTGTCGGAGGGCGGAGGAAGACTTGGATCATCTCTTGTGGAATTGTGCTTTCGCTAGGGCTCTTTGGGATTCTTTTTTGGAGGCGTTTGGCCTTGTGTTGGCTAGACCCAGAGAGCTTAGGGAGATGATCGAGGAGTTCCTTCTCCATCCGCCTTTTCGCGAGAAAGGAAAGTTTTTGTGGCAAGCAGGGATGTGTGCTGTCTTGTGGGGTTTGTGGGGGGAAAGAAACAGTAGGACCTTTAGAGGGGTTGAGACGGATCCTTTTAGGGTTTGGTCTCTCGCTAGGTTTCATGTTTCTTTATGGGCGTCGGTGACGCGGTTATTTTGTAATTATTCGTTAAACTTGATTTTGCTTGATTGGAGCCCCTTTTTATAATGGGGTTCCCTTCCCGGGCTGTTTTTTTTTGTATGCCCTTGTATTCTTTCATTCTTTCTCAATGAAAGCTTGGTACCTTTTCAAAAAAAATTATACATTATGAATTTCCAGAAGTTCAATATGTATCTATTTGCTCGTAGATTGTTCATCCGAAATTCTAATTGTTACTATACTGGTAATTGACAGGCTCTAGGATGCAGAGAAATCATGTACTTGGCTTATCCCACTTTTCATGGTTTGGGACGTCAAATTCATCATCAAAGCAGCTCTGTAGTTGAGGTAGGTTGTCATTTTTGTCAGGTTTCTCTTCTCGTATACATTCTTCTCCTATGATAAGCTTCAAGATAATAATAAAGTCAGTCAGTGTGACATAATAATAACAAAATGATAAAAAAGAAAGGGAAGGCTATATTAATTTTCTGTGAGCGATTACTCAAAAAAAAAAAAACAATTACCGAAGGCACAGAAACTAATGACATATCGCGTGTTCATTAGGGAAGAGGCGGGAGCAAATAATTCCACTTCCAATTTCCATTTTATCATCTGTTGGGAACTATAAGCATATGCAAAAGTGTTTTTGTAAGCTCATTGGAGTTGGATAATATCCATATTTTTTAAAACACCTTTCTCTATAATTGATTGATGACAACGTTTGGTTCTGTATAAAAAAAATGTAAAGTTCCAGGGGATAACATCCACTTTAGTTTGACATTTTAGAAATCATTACCTTATCTTTCAAATATTTTGTTTTTTGCCAGGCACGAGTTTTGAAGAGTTAATGCAGGAAAAAAAATCTTCATATTAATCTTTTGTTCTTAGATTCAACAATCACTCTTCTACCAAATACAAAAGTCCGACTTGGATGAACCATAAATAAAATGTTGCAAGCCAAATAGAAGAAAAATACCTCAATCTGTTTATTAAGTACTTAAGGAGAAAAGGAACCGGTGTTTATACTAGTTCTATAAACTAAGCCTCCAACTATACTAGTTCTACAAACTAAGCCTCCAACGGCTATAGATGTAACAACAATTTAACAACCAATCTCTTAGTTCTTCTAACTAATCAGCAAACCACCAAACTTATTCTTAACTAACTACTAACTAATCCAATAATCTGGAAAATACAAACAGTAGCCTGAAAATAAAACAATTCCAGTCTTTAAAATATAGGCTACATCATAAAATATCTTCACAACCGCAATCCTCTGGTACTGCATAATGCTCATCCTTTAATTTTTGTAACATAATGCATATTCAAGCATGGTGATTCAATATCTCCTTCAGCAAAAATAAGTGCAGATCAGTAGTTCAAAACTGAATGGCTTTAGCGGATTATCTGCAACTGCTATTTCTAAAAATGTGCATTTTGCTCATGGCCCACTTTGAATGAATTGGTTGATTTAGAGGACGCTCTCCAATAAATCTGACATTTTGGAATTCCTTTTAATACATATATGTTGTCCTTGCAAATGTTGATTTTTGAAGAGTTACAACTTTTTTGTGCTGGACTTTTTTCTTCTTCTTCATATTCTTTTTCCATCCTCAAATTGTTTATCACTCTTATACTATAACTTCATACTCAATGAAAATGATATAGAACAGCTCCTAATCTATGCTTTTCTTTAGTTTATATAGCCAGCATCAATCTCTTTTTTTCATTTGCATTCCAGTTTGATTCTGGCTATGGAACTTGGTGTACTGATTTGTAGCTTTCTCGACCCCTTTCGTTGTCTACTCATTATATCATGATGAAATTTTCAGGAACAGCTTGATCCATTCTCACTAGTTGCAGATGAGTTATCGCTTCTTGCCAATAGACTACGGGCAATGGTAGTTGCTGAGGTATCTGATTCTTTTGTTCTCCGGTTGCTTTAACGATATTAAGGTCTTCTGAGTGATGCTTGAAGGGGTATTCTTAAATGAGTTTGTAATTACAGTTGGATTTTTCTCATACAATATTATTTGTAAATTATCTTACAGGTTCCAAAACTTGCTTCTGCTGCTGAATATTTCTTCAAATTGGGAGTTGAAGGGAAGAGATTTCGTCCAACGGTATTTGTTTGTTTGTTGTTTCTTCTTCTTCATGGGAACAAAACTTTTTTGGATGTTAGCTGCCATTCTACAGACACTGCTTATTTTGGATTTTGTCCCATGTTTCTTTGTGGTATATTATTAGTATTATTTTTGCCAATAAGTATATTTCAATGTGTATTTTGGAAGGACAAAAAGAATAATAAGCGTTTAGAGTTCATGCTCTATAGTTTGAGATTTTTTAAACAAAGTATGTCTGCCGCTATTCCAGTAAGATCCTGAAACCTAGTTGAAATCATCCTGCGCTTTGAGGATGTTTATTTTGTTATTCTGTTTTTTAAAATAATTTTAATTTTAATAAAGTTTGTATTTTAGTCGAGGTGCGTGTAAGCTGGCTAGACACTCACGGACATATAATTTTTTTTTTAATCTAAATTAACATTTTTCGTTATCAATAAGAAATAAGACGATTAAGACCTGTATTTTAAGAAGTGAGTTCAATTATGTTGCCATATGGAAGAAAAAGTTCCCTTAGAGGGTTGAGTTTTTCCTATGGACGCTTAGTCTGGAAGGTTTTAATAGTCATGATAGAATCCAGAAGGCTGTACCCAACATCTGTATCAAATCGGCCCTATGGTCTTTGTGCTGCATGGTGCAGAGCTAGTTGGTGCTATCACCATAACTCTCTCGTTGGATTGGATCTACTACACGCTCCTCCATTGGACAGAGGAGAGGGGGATGTCGAGTTGAATTTGAGGCGGGCTTGCTTTAATGATGGTTGCATGGTTTGGTCGTTCAATCCTTCAGTGTTTTGAATTAGCGTTGGGTGTTGCATAGATTGATGGCAGAAATAAGGATGTAGACCACCCTTTTGTTTTCTGGAATTTTGTTTTAGGAGGCTTCTAGAACTTTATTCTAAAATATTGAGCTAGCCTTAGTTGGTGTTTACAGAGGTGACCTAAGGAGATGACAGCAGTTCCCACATGGTCAGTACTGCAGGGGGAAAAGGGAAGAGCTAGAATTTTGAGGAAGATTACTGCCAAAGCTTTGTTTTGGGAAATATGGTTGGGGAGAAAAAAGATCTTTCAAGATACAACTAGATGTTCCTATGACTTGATCTTGTTTGCTTTCTAGCCTTTGAAAAAAGATATCACAAGCTTGGATTTTAATGACAATGAAGAAAAGCAAAAGAATCAGCATTTAGTGCATTTTACTGTGTTATTTATTCTATGTAACTGGGAGGATATTAACATTTAGTGCATTTTTATGGGCAGGTTTTATTGCTGATGGCAACTGCTTTAAATATGCCAATACCTGAACCTCTTCCTCATTCAGTAGGAGACAATTTGACAATGGATCTACGCACAAGACAGCAATGTGTAGCCGAAATCACAGAAATGATTCATGTTAGTTCTTTGAAATGCTTAATTTCTTCCATTAAATGTCTTCTGTAGAATTGCTTGCTTGAGCAAGGGATCAAAATTAGGGGGCAAGTAAAATATATGTTTGTTTGTATATATTTATTTTGTCCTATGAGGATGTTTATATAAATCAAGTACATTTTAGAGTCATTGACATGTCATTTTTATGTGCTGAAATGGAGTTTATGCGTATTGCATTCTGCAAATCATATTTTGCGAAGTAGAAGTTTGTATTATTTTCATTTTCTTTTTCTGGTAGGAAGCTAAGATATATATTTAACAATAAGCCAATTAAGTGTTATTTTAATTTTCAATGTTTTTACACATTGGATTTCCTTTAATCAGAACATCTGAAGCACATACACCTTAATTTGTATTAGGGGTTATTCGTTATTTCATTGAGAGAAGAGAGGAGAAAGAAGTAGTTCCCTATTACTAAAGGAGTTACAAAAAAGCTTTTCAATTGTTGTGTATGACAAAAGAAGAATAGTTAAATGAATCTATCCTGAAAACTTCATATAGAGGCTAAGGTCAATCTGAAACTTTGTTTTGCGAATCCTACAAAATTATTTTATGTTCTCTCCATAAACTCCACAAAATCACCCAAGCTAATGTTCATATGCAGATTTATTTCTTCCCTCCAGCAGCCACCCCAAACAGAAATTTCCTATCAAACTCTTTAAGGGCCTCTACATGTAATGTAATGTAACCTCCCAAACCCTCTTATAGAATTCCCAGTTCAATAAATGGTGTTCCTGATCTTCAACGTCCTACAAAGACTGGAACTAATGGGTAGCCTCAGAAATCTTCTTTGTATCCGTTTGTGAGTATGGATCTTGCCTAAGTTCTTATGGATTCTAAACTTCCACATTTTACAGAAGGAACCCTTGGCTTTAGCTTCAGAATGTATACCCGGAGCGTGTAGTGAACGCTCCATTATTGTGCACTAACACCTTATTTGGGTACTATGAATGTTCAACAAATATTGCCTTTACATTTTGAGTATTCTGACACTTATTAGTCACTTCGTTAGATTTATCTATAAAGATTTACACAGATTTTAAAAAGTATATTAGAGAAAAAAAAGAACTTTGAATGATAAACATATTAGTTATTTTATAGGCATATAATTGTATGGATATGTTTGATTTTAAATTTCATTTCCTGTAAGTCTCAAATGATTACTTGGCTTTGGATTATCTTCAAAATCTTTGTCACAAGACATTGTATCATTAGAATGTTGCTGCTGCTGTTGTTGTTTTTTATATATATATAAATTCTTCCGATTTCCCTGGTGTTTTGATGGTAAGGTTAAACTGAATTTGGAATAGCTACTGTTCCGGCACAATGTTCAAAGGAAAAATGAAGATTTTTTGGTTGAACGTGGTTAAGGCCATCGTTTGGGGGCTGTGGTTCCAAAGAAATTGCTGAGTTTTTAAAGGGAGAGAAGATTATTGGGTTAAGATTTTTGAGTTGGCTAAATTCACTTGTGATTCCTGACGATCTTTGTGTTGACTCAAATTAGGGTGGGTTTTGGCGAGCTCCTTTGGTGTCCTGATTCACTTTTGTGTTTTGGCTATATCTTTTTGCTACATCAAATGAGATGTTTGATTCTGATGTGGGACAAGAGGAAGAAGAAATGTTTGCTGTATATTTTGTCCATTCCTTCGCAGTGTATTTGCATATCATAGTTCAAAATGCAAACTTTATAATGCAAAGTTCATTGATGTTAGTCAAAATAGTCACATACATTTATAAGATGTGACCTTGTTGCATTCATTTCCTGATCATCTCTTTCAGCACTAGCACGACATTTTCAGTGTTAATTTTTTATTATATTTTTTCATTTTCCTTCTAAAATATTTCTTGAGAATATTTTACATTTACAAGGTGGCCAGTCTTCTACATGATGATGTGTTGGATGATGCAGACACAAGACGTGGCATTGGTTCATTAAATTTCGTGATGGGAAATAAGGTAGTTTTCTATGAACATGAGCTTTGTGTTGACGCTAATGCTGATACACTTGGATGAGGACAACGGACATTTATGGTTTCTTTTTCAATATTTTGCATGAGAAGCGTACCCATGTTTATCGAGTTGGGTTCTTTTCTCCCTCTTCATCACAAATATGCTCTTTATTTTATCACAGTTTGTCTGCAAAATTCTTTTGGTTGCAGATTCTAGCATTCTTTGTGATTATGTTTGCTTTTATAGATATCAGTTTTAGCTGGAGACTTTTTGCTCTCTCGAGCGTGTGTTGCACTCGCCTCTTTAAAAAACACAGAGGTATGCATTTACTTCCATGGTTGTAGACTGAGCAATATCACTTGGTATTGGCATCATGCATCTGTATCAGTCTTGTTGAGTTTCTTCCACATTACCACCATTTTTTTTTCTCCTTTAGGTGGTATCATTAATAGCACAAGTTGTTGAACATCTCGTGACTGGTGAAACTATGCAAATGACTACTGCATCTGATCAACGTTATAAGTATGCTTTTCGCCTTTTGGTGGTAAATGTTTGAATTTCTTGTTGTGGAAAAGTGGATATCAAAACATGATAATGTACTGTTTTTCAACATTTCTCACATTTGTAATGAACAACATTACATTATCAGTGGATATCGAAACATGATAACTACGTAGTTGTAATATTCTGAATCTCACAAATATTTGTAATGAACAGCAGATGATCAGATAGTTTTGATTTAGCCTAGGGAAAAAGAGAACAATAGTAGTGATAAAAAGGTTGTTAAACGGTCCGATGGAAGATGTTGTGAATAGTGAAGTCTTCATTAAACAAATGCACATAACAGCTAAAGCAACCTTCTAGAAAAGAATTTGATGGTCATGACACGGGAACAATCACTTTTTTGACTTCGGATGATTCTTAATTGCAGCATGGAATATTACATGCAGAAGACGTACTACAAGACTGCATCATTGATTTCTAACAGTTGCAAATCTGTAGCCCTTCTTGCTGGGCAAACCACAGAAGTTGCGATGTTGGCTTATGAGTACGGAAAGAATCTGGTATATGATTATAATTTATGAATAGTTACTGTTTCCTATAAAAAAAAAAGGTCTGGTATATGAGTACTTAAGCTCTTTGGTTTTTTGTTCTCAATCTAATCCCCCTCCTCTTAAAGCCCCATTAGAAGGTGGCGCTTATTGCAAAAACTCTAATTACTTTTGGGCATGTCTTGAATAGGGACATTTTTTAATATTGTTTTAGCTATGGGACACGACACTAGCTTCTCATATTGAAGGATGCATAATTCTTAGAATCTTCGCCCTATGTGCAAGCTTTCTCTGACTTGAGGGTTTCTTTTTAAAGTGTTTTTATTTATTTTTATTTTTTATCTTTTCTAATACCAAAAAAATTACTGCAAGGACTGTCCATTGTGCAGCTTTCCTTTAAAGGTCTGCAGTAGTAGCGTTCCTATATTATAGAGAAGATGAACGTCATATGATGCTCTTCTGTCGTGTCATTTGGCAGAGTTCAGAAGTTATGAATCTTATGATGCTTCTTTCTTATGGCTGATCTCTCTCTCTCTCTCTCACAGGGTTTAGCATATCAACTGATTGATGATGTTCTTGACTTTACTGGGACTTCTGCTTCACTTGGAAAGGGTTCCTTATCTGACATTCGCCATGTAATCCATTTGTGTTCATTATTTTTGCATCTGAAATTTTATTACACGATAGTGCTAACTGTTATTTGTTTATGAATAATTTAGATAAGAAACAATTTCATGAACCAAAAAGGTGCACAAAGAGGAGGATAGGACACTCTCCTGAAAACCAAAAATGTGCTGAAAAATACCCCTTGATTTGCATCCTACGAGTTTCCTTGTTAACCAAATGTAGTAGGGCCAAACGGGTGTCCTGTGAGATTAGTCGAGGTGCATGCAAGCTGGCCCGGACACTCACGGATATCAAAAAAATAAATATAAAAATACCCCTTGATTGACTTTGAAAGATATAAGGAGAATTAGATCTTCCCATAAAAGCTTCCTCATCATTCTCTCAATGGAGACTGCTGGACCTGGAATTATCATCATAAGAAGTTAGTAATGAGGAACATTGGTTGAAACAGACATTTAGAGTTGATATAGCTCCCTTGGATGAGCACGAATTCTTCCACTTTTGGAGCTTCCTCTGAATCTTCTATTTAACTGAAGTTTGAAAGCCCACTGCCAAAGTATTACCTCAAAGCGATATTTACTATTTATACAAGCAAACAAGCAGCTAATTATAGAATTAGGGAAAATGTTTTTGCCCTGAACTTCTTCATCTTGAACAGAAAAGGAGAACAACACGATCATCAAATTACAGATGAGTGATATGCATTTGGTTTCTCTGTTTTAAAGTCTTCAATACCCCGTCCAAATAGAGACTGCTTGTTCCAGCAATCTTCTGAGGACATTGATTTTTATGATAGTAAAAGGAAATGGCGATAGAGATGATGAGGAAGTAGTACACCTGGGGAGAGATGGTCTATCTATTTCACTCCCTTACCCCCCACCCTACCCATAAATAAATAAACTATAAAGAATACTTTGAACTTTTGATTTCTTAATGCAAGATTTTGATTCTTCATGTTGTTTTACTTATTTCTACATGGAAATTTTGTACAGGGACTCATCACAGCTCCGTTATTATTTGCCATGGAAGAGTTCCCCCAGTTGCGTCCGGTTGTGGAACGTGGTTTTGACAATCCTGAAAACGTTGATATCGTAAGTTATTTATAAAGTAGTTATGTAACATATATGATCTCCATATCATTTTTCTTATTTGCCAACTTTGTCTTTCACCTGTTCTTTTTAATGATCTCTGATAACATACATGTCTACACTTCCAAACACTTCATAAATGCCTTGTGCTCAAAAGAGCCGAAGATTTATCCTTGGTGGCTGTGAAATGATAATATTGTTTTCCAGAATGAAAGTTAATCATAATTATCATTGCTATTTACTTTCAACATTATTTAAGTACGTCCTTCCAAGAGAGAGAGAGAGGGATCAAAGCACTATCAATTTTATTATGGGACTGATATTCGATCAGGGCACAATTTTTGAGGAGTTTGCATATTGTCAATTTGCCTTTGCTGTTTGCCTACTTCATTTACTAGAATGGATTGCCTGAGTATCTATTGGAAGCTGATTAATTTGTTAAAAATACAGGCAATGGAGTACCTCGGCAAGAGTCGTGGAATTCAACGTGCGAGAGACCTAGCAGCAAAACATGCCAATCTAGCTGCAGAAGCTATCGATTCTCTACCTGAAAACGATGATGAAGACGTAAGAAGGTCGAGAAGGGCGCTCGTAGATCTCACTCATAGAGTCATTACAAGAACAAAGTGAGAAATCAGATTAGTGTACACCACTACCATAGATAGAACTATATCTTTTCCAGTTTCAGGGGGACAAATTTCCCTCTATTTCTTTTTCCTATCAATATTCATTTGATTTACCAGCTTTTTATTTCAATAATTCCTCACAAAACCTATTTTCACTTCCAACCTTCTGTGTAAATTAAAATGTGGAGCATGAACTGACCCATAATTTTATTTTGTAGTATCTTTGAAAACTTCCACACGTCAGGATTTGTTTTCCAATTATTCCACAGCTCTAAAATTGGCATCTTAATTTCTCTGTGGTTTCTCATGTTGCGCTCCATTTGCTTTGCTCTTTGGATCTTGTTTTATTCGTTTGGTTTCTATTTTTTTTTGTTATGGAGTCATGGTTAACAACTTTTAGTCTAGTTTGATCAAATCTTCCTATTCAAATTCTAAAAAATAAAAACTTCCAAAAAAAATGTTATCTAGTTTGATTACAAATTTAAAGCCAGTGACCTTCTCATCAAATTTAGATGATTACTAGGAAATGGTTCGAATTTCTGCGACGATTACAGTTCAATTCGAGTTTGTTTTTCAATTTTATGTACGCACTCATTATTGGATTCCCTCATGTACTCCTAATACTCTTTTCATGATCTCTATGGAACAGAAATCGTAGCACCAACATCAATTGGTACTGAAATTAGGTCTTGTAAGTGGATAATCCAATAAGATCTGAAATTGTTTAGGGCAACTATTACAACTTCGGTTGTATTACAAATTTGGTACTGAAGTTCGTTAGAATCGTAGTTTGTTAGAATTTAGTCCTTATGATTTTAAAAGTTAGAATTCATTCTTATGGTTTGATAAAATCTCATAAATAGTTCCTACCAAATCATAGGGACATGAGTTAAATTCTAACTTTCTTGAAACCATAGAATCTTAGGGACCAATAACTTAACATGAATCTCAGAGAGAACCAAGATCGGGGACTGGTTGCCTCTTTCTTCTACGCGGACCAAAAAAGTTGCTATATTGGCTCTGTTTCCTGTACTGCCAATATTCTTTAATTTCCCTCGAGTTACAGAGACAACAAAATAAAGAACCAACAAATTATATTTGACCTTCAAAATTTACATACATACAGATACAGACATTACACGAAGAGGTAATTGTCCCTGATATTCTCATCTCATATGCTTTAATCATCATCGAAAAGAACGTGTAGGAATCTTGCAAGCAAATCAGATCTATGGACTTTTTGTATTGTCACACTCTAATCCGTCGAGTCGAGCCAAACATGGGGCATTTCAGCTATTGATTATCCTGATCTGCTCCTTGTAGTTTTAACTTGCAGTAAACTGAAATTTGAAGGTTCCCCAGTTGTCCATTTGTCAAAAGAAGGCATCTTGGGAAATGAAGGCTGTCCATGCTTCCTATGGTCGTGATATAAAAAATAAGTTCGACTTCATAATTACGGAATCGCAACTTTGTTGCGATGTTCTGAAGAAAAACTAATTTAATCTGAAACTTGATTCAAGTTGGTTCCTAAATTGATATAGATGGTTCAGTGATTACAAAGAAAGAGTTACCTGGATGATAGTGAAAGCCTTTTCAGCTAAATATTTTTGCATGTCTGTTGCTCCTCTCTGCTGCAGCTTGTCTGGGTGGAGGCATAATCTAGCCTTCTGATAAGCTTTCTTCACCTGTGTGCCCTCCATAAGGCTAGTAAGTGGAGTTACATGCCAGCCACTCCTGGGCCATAGAATCTGATTCATTTGTAAACAAAACTATAATGTCAATCAATTTGCACATCAACTTTATGTCATTGCAGTTATTTTTTTTGGAGGGGGGTGTCATGATGTCAATTGAAAATTTCTTACATGATGGAGTGTTGAAATTAGCAGCCTGATGTTGGTTTCCTTGCCGGATGACCACAACTTTATATCTTCATCTATATCCTCCATTTCCATCTGAAATTTTCACAACATAATTATATAATTACTAATCAAAATCTTCTTCCTCAGCAAAGGGACTGTGAACAATAATGTTAAACCAATGAGATGTAGATAATTTGAAATCATAGGAAGTAAACATCAACAATTTCTGATTATAAGTTTGACCCGTAAAGAAAACTGATTCTGGCTTGTTTCGTGTTAGGAATAGAATTGTGTAAAGGCCATGAACCTTTTCGTACCCATAGCACAAATTCATTTTAGTTTCATTTATATCAGAAGCTTACATCTTTTTCAGACTCTGCCTTTTCCTCCTCAGCTGACCAAATTCTTTCTTCTACCTTAAAAAGAAAATATAAAGTAGAAGAAATGTCAAAAAGTTGATCTAGTAACCTTATTAGCAAATGAAACAAAATTTATCCTTCATTTAGTAGGGAAGGGATTCACTCATTGAAAATACAAAATAGTGAAAACTGAAAGTCGTTTAAATTGGCAAAATGTTTGTATAGGGAATCTGACTATACCACACTTGATATCTTAATCAGAGGATGTTGTTGTGTCACTGTCATATTACTCTATCTAAACAAACTTAGTGCCTGAAAACAGACCCAGGAGTAGGGTGCAGCAAAAACTTGTTTTATGCAGAAAGGATTGTTGGACGATCTGGACTAGAATGAACTGTTTTTCATCTTTGAGATTTACAGAGGAATTCCAGCATCTAACCCTCTCTCTAGATAATATCAACAAAATTATCCTATTGGCATTAGACTGATAAAATTTTGAGAAAACAATGGCTTACCTCTGCAGATTGCGTTATGTCATGAACCCCTAACTGTTCACCAGGATTTTCACATGAAACAGATAGTCCTGCATGATATTTCCAAAGAAAAAATTACGCATGTATCTCCAATATAGAACAATCGTTAAGCCAAACAAAGAAATGGTTAAAGTACCTTCAGTTTCAACAAATTGTTCGCTATCATTCAGTCTTGTGCTCAAATCTGTCTCAGAAGTCTGTGAATTAAACTTTTCTTTTGCCCAAGCAATCACTTCATCAAGTGAAACTGCTTCGTTTGTCCCCTCTCTGTTATCAGAACCAATTTCAATTACATAAGAGCTCATTACTTCGTCATCTTCTTCTGCCAATACATTTATCTCAATATCAGGTTTGGCCCCTGACTCCTGACACAGTGAAGAGATTGCAGATGATGGGGAATTATGTTCTAAATCATCCAATGATACTTTCATGCTCCTGTATGAAGTTGGTTCAAGGCTAATAGTTTCCGGAGACGACACCGGCCGATGGAACCCAGAATAGGAGCTCCTGAAAGGTTCCTTAACCTCATTATCACCGTACTGGTTTTCCATGGGGGTAGAACGGTTAAATGAAAAAAAAGGCATCCCTTGTTTCTTTTGATGCTCCTCTGGCTTCATCTTTGATGAGTTCCATTTTGTTGGGATATTGATAGGCCTGATGCAACCAAAAACAATGATAGCTAGAAATCAATAGTAGTTTGATTTTGGTTTACTCATAACAAAAACATTCAGACTATGTTGGAAATTGGTATGAATTTCAACTTAAGAAAGAGATTACAACAAAAGGGGAATAATCAAACAAAAACACCATCTTAGAAATCAATAGTGTTTGTCTTATTGTTTGCATGTCACATAGATATTAGGCAGAAAAGTAAGTGAAACTTCAATATCTAACCCAGATAGCAAAAAATCTCCCATTACATGCTAAAAAATGGCCTGAGCAGCTTTTTGAAAGAATCAAATGAAAATCTCCAGCCTCCAGACAAAATAGCAATCAGTTTCAGAGGAATTTTGATATAGAAGAAGACGACGAACCCTTAACCCTTATATTTGTCCACTACCCCATAAACCCGCTAAAACCCAGCCACACTGACAGGGGTAAAATCGTCAAAATTAATTGAAGAATCCCAAAAACAGTTGGGCTAACGTACCTGAGCTTCGCAGCGAAGGAGGATAACACCACGTCGTCTCCGATTACATGCCGGAAAGGGCTCGCCTCCTCGGAGCTCAACACCGACGACGAGTTGGATTTCGACTTCCCCTTCGAGTTCTGCCCCGACCTGTCTCTCGATCTCCGCTCATGATCGGATCCGAATATGTCGTTGTAAAACCCCTCGCCTCCCGCCGGAATCCTGAAAACCGGTAAGCTCCGACCAGCATTCTTTGCCGACGAGAATAATTCCGGCGGTCGGAACATTTCTTCGTAGAAGAAATCGAACTGTTTGTGTTCGAGTTCGCCGGAGAATTGCCGCGAGAGGACACTCCGCGGCGGACCGCCAAAGACGTCGGAGAAGTCGTCAGGCTGGTTCACAGTTCCGCCGCCTTTGGAGAAGGACCTAATCGACGGCCCCTCAGTCGATCGCCGGCGAGGGAGGTCCGGCATCCCCATCCTCATTCTCCAAGACTCGTCCATTTCACCGGCGAGAAGGAGGCTTAGTTCGCCGGAATATACTGTGCCAAGAAAGTGTATTAAGTTTATATATAGAGAGAAATGATAAAAGGAGCTTTTGAAAAAGTGATCATTTCCTCTTCTTTACACAACATTCAGATTTTATAATTTGTTAAATTATAGAATTATATATTTTTTTTTATTTAAAAAAAAAGAAACTAAATTATCAATTTCTAGTGGTTCAATAAATAACTATAATATAATAATATCAATTCATAATTAAGAGTCAATTATGAGAAAAATTATTTTATTTATTTATTTGATGAAGACTAGCACTTAAAAAGACATCGCTTACTCAACAAACTAATTTCTTTTGTCACTTTTCTTCCTCGTTAATTTTTTGTTAAATTATTGGATGCCTTAAATTTATATCTTTTTCCAAACTTTCAAAAATTTCATATTTACCTACATTTAAAATGATTTTAGAACGACTCTTTTATTAATTTTGTGTTAAATTGGAGTCGAAAATGTGATATCGTGATAAGGTAAAAGCATGGAATAGTGGAATCCATAAAAATCGTAGGTTCGTGAAATTTAAGAGAACAGAAAAGAAAACGATTGATTGACGGAGGAAAGACACAATTTTCATTCTGAAGTGTACGAAATTTATCGAGCAATACGGGTTACTTATTGATGTCTGATTGTCTTAGGGTTTCTTTGTTAGTCTTTTCTTCTTCTTTGTTCATGTTCTCACATTAATTTTCATCAATAAATCGTGAGAGAAAGGGTCCAAATTTATTCCCTTAAAAATGGTATTTTCCATAAATCTTTTGATCGTAAAGGTACGAAACCATTGTTTTACCTTAGCGCCCCCAAAATCAACTCCCATCCCTCATATTAAATGCCATATTTCAATTGTGTGACTAGGAATCTTGGTTTGAAGGAGTTGGATCTTCCCGATCATGTACCAAGTCAGTGTGGGAACACTTGACGACGAGCAAAGTTTGGAGGATCATTACGTAGGCGAAGAATTTGGGCAACCTATACGGTAGTCCTGACTGGCTAGAACATGACAAAGACAATTAACATGACTCCCACTACAAAAAAAGGGGAGCTACCTCATACACTAAGCTAAGCAATCCTAATCTCCATTTAAGCTCGCACAACTTAGATCTAACTTCACTAAAGTGTGTTTGACAAACACCATACCAATGTAAAGGTAATTCTCTTTGTTTGTGAAGGCCATCCAAAGAAGCGATGACTAGCTACTTGGCTCGACCATTCACTCGAGCCAAAATCTTGCATCAACAAATCACTAGCAACATTTTCTCTCTATATGGCATCAAAATACATCATATATAACACTTCTATACATTAAACTTGCAATCTTCTTAAGGACATAAAAATGTTGTAATGTGATAGGGATTAATGAGTGGATTTGTGAGTATAGTTAAACTATTTGCATTCAATTTTACTTGCCTATTAACACCCTAACCTACACTAATTATATACACTCACATCTATGTTTTGGATATCTTAAGTTTGAAGCTTTTTGAAGTAGCATTTGTTCTTTATTATAGGTAGATAGAAATAGACATGTTGGAGAGATCAACATAAAATAAAAATTATAAGTTCAAATCTATTCCATAAAATGAAGAAAGAAAGCAGAGAAATTGATAAATAGATAAAGGGAGAAAGAATTTTTTCTTCTTCTTGAAAAGATGTGGGGAGAAGATTTGAACTTGAGACCTATTGCTTGTAGTGCATACATTATGCCGAGCTATGCTCATGTTGACAAGAAAGAATTAATTAATCAAGAGATGAAAATTGAGAAAATGTTGATGACATTTACCAAAAGGTTCATCGAGTCAATTTTACTACTATAGATTTCTAACTCTTTTTGAGACAATTTTTTTTAAAAAAAATCTAAAAGTTTAAAATGAACATTATTATAAGTCAATTTTTTTTTTTAGTACAACAAATACGAGAATAAAGATTAAACTTTTAATTTTATGGGATAATAATACATGTTGATTTGATTATTATAAATCAATTCAAATGGCACAAGAATGGAAAAAAAATAAATTATACAAAAATCCTAATTGAGGAAACATATTCTATCATGTTTCCTATCTTGATCCCCATGTAATTAAATATATTTAATGTTAGTGGGGGCAATATACAAAACAACACACAAAAAATGCAACCTTTAACATTATCCATTTAGCATCTATCTTCTTGAATTCTTATATGCTTGTCCCACTTGTATGATTGTTGGTAAATCACTCATGTTATTTTATGTTATGTTATTTCATACACATAAACATTACAATTACATGATCGGAACTGGTTAGGAATGGGCGCCACGAGACCAGCCCGAATCCAGCCAGGTTCTATTTCTCATGTCCCCTTCCCAACAATTGTACCTTGTCTTGGGGCGTCTTTGGCTTTACGAGAGAAAGCCCGAAGTTTTCAACGTTATGATTAGTCCATTCCTCTCCAACACATCGTTATTTATATCATATTTTGTTCATATGTAAAAGGAATCAAAGTTTATGAAAATAATTCAAATTATACAGATTAAGGAAGCATATTGTTTGTCAATCCGAACTATTAGTAGATAAGACACCAATTACCATTCTAAAAGTCGATGGTTTGATCTCAAAGATAAAAAAAAATTGATATGTTAAGTATATATATTCATGCGGTATGAATTTCTTTTACTTTGATGACATTTTTTTTTGACAACATGTGGGAAATAGAGGGAATCGAATCACCTTTTAGTCATCATAATCGTATATATTATACCGGTTGAGCTATGTTCATGTTGACTTTTAGACATTGATATTTCTATAAAGGATAAAAATTTTGAAATCATGCAAAAATATGACCCAAAAAAAAAAAAAAAAAAAAGTATAATTATTTTTTTACTTTCCCTGTTTGGGGTTATTTGTTACTCATTTTTCCCCTTGTGTTCATATGGTTCTTTTTTGTTGATTCTCAAAAGATTCCAAATGCATAGAGCCATTCTGGTCATTAAGGATATGCCAAAAAATGACAATGACAATAACCCTAACAACAACATCGATGTGGACAATAGCGACGACGACGCTAAAATTAAATTTTAAGGTAAGAAAATGTTTGAGATATATAAAAATGAGAATAAAAATGATGGAAAGGAATTGCCAATGTCTCATTTGACTATGCCAAATGACAACACCTTCTACCTCCCCTAATTTGCCACTTATCGATCGAGATAGAATTGAACTCTTACTACCGATCACAACTTTAATTCTTTTCTTTTTTCTTTCAAAATGAAAGCCAAAAAATCACGTGGATAAATATCAAACCATTGATTTAAAAGAAGATACTTTCAATCAATTAGTTCATTTATTCTCTCCCATCAATTCGCTATATGCTAAGCAATATCATTTCTAGATTCAACTATATGTATATAGACTATAGTATATGTTATATATTCAAACTAACCCATATGTAAAATAAATTGAAAAGTGAAAATAAAAAGAAGAGGCAAAATTAAAAGTATAAATTTGTGAGGTTGATAAAGTTCCAAGGGAGAGAGATATTAGGCCATAAAATGGGAGAGGTGTAAATTATGGAGAAGGAAACAAGAGAATTGGGACAGATATGAAAGCAACAAAACAACAATACAAAAGTGGGCAGCCAAGCCAACTGCTTGAGGACACTTCAATTGGTCAGTACCTACTGTCCTTAGAGATACAAGGGGAAGACACCCCCAATCTCATGGTGGTTCAAGTGGGGTATGTCATGTGGGAATACTTCCAATTTTTTTTTGTCTTTTAACCATCAAAACAACACTCGATATTGTTCGAGAAATGATTTGATGTGACTGTCACAATGTGATTGAAATTTTCATAATCGTTGGATGCATGGTAGAAAAACATTCTATAAACTCTTTGTTAGAAATGTGACCAAAGTTCCACATTAACTAGATAAGAGAAAAGTCATGGGTAGGACAACTATATTCATTAATATGAAATTTTGGATAATAAAAAACAAAGTCACGAGTGCTTATGCTCGAAGTGGACAATATCATACCAATGTGGAGGATCGGTGTCCTAACAAAACTATCCAACAATTATGCCAACACGATCATATAGTTCAGCGGTTAAAGTACTAGGTATTTCATTTTGCCAAGTTTACTTCAATCTAATGCTATGGACTAACTTTGATTTAGTGAAAAGTAAAGAGACATTTGGAAGTACACGAACTAAAATAGAATAAGTCTCACAACATCGAGGCTAAAATAATATTTTAACCCCCAAAAAAATGTATCTAGTAGTTATGAAGAATGATTTATCATATTTCCATTATTTTTTGTACTTTTAGCTAAGAGTCTAAATCACATAGACAAAATAGTACCAAATAGCTTATTATTAAAAAGACTTTATTGCATACTTTTTAGGGAGGATGAGATCTCATATTTATAAGTTGGGTTGCGTTGGTCCTAGCACCCACGTCGTATAATTAGTGCAGCATGGTAGTGACATGACTTGCAGGTTTCAGGAAGTAGCCATCGAGTGGTCGGCCAAAAGATTACCACATCTAGTAATCGGCCAAGGTTGGTCGGCTCACGGGAGTGTGTCTTTTCAAATGAATTATTGACACGTGGGCTTCTTGGGGACCGAAGCGGCTCCTTCGAGACCCGTGAGTTAAGTCATCTCCGATCTAACCCATAACAATTATCATTATAGATTCTTCATTTTAGTCTAAATCATCCTATGTGGATGGAAAAAATAGTACAGGTAAATTATCATTAAAAAGGCTTTATTTTCAACCACAAGATTGTTATATCTCTCAATTTTGTATATTAATGGAAAGGTCTTAGGTCTAAATCATATACAAGAAGAAAAATACAAATAACTTATTACTATAAATTCTTTTCTAATTAATAAAGTCACTCCCATATATCATTTTTTTTTTTTTTTTGACAACATGTTGGGATAGGAGATTGAACCTAGGACCTCATGGTCACTAGGCGATAATTGTCGTTGAGCTATGTTCTTATTGGTCTCCCATATACCATATCGATTTGTATATTAGCATCGGGTTCTTGCAAAAAAAAAATTATATATACATATATGATTAAGTGAATTTTTTAATTAAAACTTTAATGTTAGCACAAGTTTTAATAAAGTTGTGCAAAAAGATCTTGAAGAGTTGGTCTAATAGTCATGCACGACCTTTGGACTATAAAACATCTTTGTGGTTACCTATTTAGGAATTAATTTCTTACGAGTTTTCTTGACAGCCAAATATTGTAGGGTCAGACAGTGTGTCTTATGAGATTAGTCGAGGTGCGCATAATCTGACCTGAACACTCCGAAAGAAGAAAAAAAAAGTTGTGCTGAATACTGGTTGAAAACTATACATTGATTGGAATCAACATATCTTAATGCATTCTTAATTGGTTAATTATAAATAGATTTAGATGGAAGAAAAGAAAAAAGAAAAAGAAAATCACAAACCTCATCGATAAAATTGGCTAACTCCTCCCCAAGATGATGCACATACAACTCGTGTTTCTATAACTTTAAATTGAACAAATTATCATTCATACTTTTTTTTTTTTTTAGTTCAACAACATATGTTGAGGTGGCGATTCGAACCCTTTTAATCAAAGTTATATATCTTAACCAGTTAAGCTATATTTAGATTGACGAAGATCATTCATACTAAAACACATTCATACATATCAAGTAGACAAAGAAACACAAATAATAATTAGTTGCTACAAATTGTTTGACACTTTTGTTGTATAAATACTATCCATCCCGTCAATTTATGTATGAGTACGAGATTTTAAAACCATTAAAGAAAATGATACTTATAACCCATCATTACAAATCGTTTGTTTATAGCCATAAAATCGCTCCTTATCCCCACCATTTTGTGTATTATTTGGAGGGTCTAATCATACAGCCAAAATAGTACAAATAAATTGACATTACAATAATTTTTTGTCTTAGCTATAAAATTAGTCAAAATTGCTATGAATTTGGTATAAAATCATAAGGTCTAAATTCTACTGGAAAATTAGCACAAATGATGTGAAAACAACTACGTTTGGGAGCTTTTTTTTTCACTCAAAATTTTCACGTCCGCACAAAATTAAGTGCATAAAGCATTTCGAGAAAAAGTCAAAAGCACTGCAAAGTAATTTGTGAGACAACACTTGTAGAGGCTTTTGGCCCAAGCGATCGACAGTAAAGCACTTTCAAGTATATAAAACTAAACATCAAAATGATATTTCAATTGTTATCAAATATTTTAGTTTTAGAAGCAATCTCAAATACACCCTGCAATTTTCAAAGATACTTTTGAATAACCAAATTCATCCCATGTCCACTAATCCTAACATTATTTACGAGGAGCAAGAGCATAATTCAACTGACATAATGTATGCACTAGTGATAAAAAAATTTTAAGTTCGATATCCACTCTTACATATTGTAAAAATAAAAATAAAAAAATCACTTTTTTCTATTCTGATTTTTTGTTGAGTTATTTCACATTGTCAAGTTTAATTCTATGATAAAAAGAGCTTTGTTTTCGAATAGATCATTTGTCCATCGGGAATAGGGATCACATTGGTGGAAACTTGTATTTTGTGTTTCAATGACGGGTAAGCGATCAAAGCTACTTGCACTTGTCTGGTCGGATCGTTTAGAGATTCTAAGAGACGGGAAAGTAAATATAAGAAATGTAGTGGGTGATGCAGTGCCACAAGGAGGTTTTTTTTTTTTTTTTTTTTTTTTTTTTGGTAATTGTGAGGTAAAACTAGAGGGCACATACTATGGTAATTGTGAGGTAAATTTGTCCTAAATAACCGAACCAAACCACTGGATCGGTTGGGTTTGTCGATTTTTCGATTTTGACTATCACCCCTAGTACACAGTCAATAAAAAATGAATGTAGCTATTTATGGAAGGATTGGTTGGAATAGTGAATTAGCTGGAAGTGGGAAGATGTTAAAAGAAGCAGGTGAGGACAAGGCTGCTTGATACCTTCATAGCAGACATTGCGTGCTTTTGTGCATTCATTTGCCT
Source organism: Herpetospermum pedunculosum (assembly GCA_028017165.1). Classification (NCBI taxonomy): domain Eukaryota; kingdom Viridiplantae; phylum Streptophyta; class Magnoliopsida; order Cucurbitales; family Cucurbitaceae; genus Herpetospermum; species Herpetospermum pedunculosum. The sequence continues at coordinate 74,975,758 of CM051525.1, forward strand.
CAAACTCTCTCTCTCTTTACAAACTTTACAACAAATCATAATCATTCTTCTCAAAAATCTCTTTGAATCTATGCATTAGTGATGACTACAATTATATGGAGTAGATTTAGTCACGTCTGTATGTGTTTCCATCACAAAAATATCTTTTAGAACGATTTCTCGAACATCTGTTTAACGTCAGCGGTCGATGTTTGTTTCATTTTCTTTAATATCGTCCTTAATCTTTATCTTTTAAAGTTTCGATTTTGTTACTTATGTATTGGTTTTTTTTTTCACTCAAATCTTTATTATCACACATTGATTTTTTTTTTTTTTACTTACCCAATGTTTTGGTTTACTAAAATGCACTTGTCAACCTATAAAATCAAAAAATGCTAGCTCCATAGGACATGACATGACCACCTTTAACAACTTGCCCAACCCAAAATTAACTGTGTACTAACAACTAACATCTGTCAAAACGAACATAATTCAACAGTAATTAACATGTATTCCTTCTTTTGAAGTTGAAAAAACAAATTCTTTTGAGGTTGAAAAGCAAACATAACTCAACAGTAATTAACATGTATTCCTTCTTTTGAAGTTGAAAGTTCAATTTTAATATTTATTGATGGAATGACTAAAAAAAATTAGAGACAAAATTGAGAAATAGCAGGCCTAACCTGTCACTGTCAAAACAGATTCTCTAAATTTAAAAATGGAGCATAGATTTTTTTAACATTATTTCTAAAAAAGCATCTAGATATTATTATAAGTGCATATATATGGAGTTTACAAAAGGCCTGAACTTTGGATTTTGTGGCTCTCATTTTCACAGGTTGGAGGAAAGTTTTTGCTGTTGAAAAAGTTAATGTTGTGACATATGATATGTATGTGTGTGGCTGTGTTGCAAACCAAGAAAAAGAGAAGCACATGGTTGATAAAACATTGAGATATTGCAATTATAAACTAAGCATTGCTTTAGTCCAACTAGCAACCAAACAGGGCCTTAATCTCTGTGATGGGTCTAAAAAATGCAGTGGGAATAGGGAACATGTGATACTAAAATACTTACCAATTCAAAGGATAATCATGTACCAAAAGATAACAAATCTTTATGGGCTGTTTATGGATGGCCCTCACTCTAAGTCTCTTAACTGAATTTTTAATTTGAAGGGAGCAAATAGAATCAATTGCTTTGCACAAAATCTTTCTTCTTTTTCAGCTTTTGGGGTGTAAAAATAGCTAAGTCTTTTAGCATGTGGGAGAAATATAAGATGTCATAAGCCAAATCAAGCCAAATAACATTGAAACATGTCTTGCTTTTTATATGATAAAAACTAGAAAAGGAAAAAAGAGAGGAGAAAAAAGAAGGGGAATGTTTTTTTATTTATATATAGAGGTTAAAAAATTGTGCACTCAAGCTCCTGATTGGTGAGGAATTACTGGGACTCAGGAGAATGATTTGATTTGACTTTGATTGAAGAAAAAAGAAGGTTGATTGAAATTGGATTTGACTATGATTTTTGACATTTGGACTTGACTTGATTTATATTTCTTTTTGAAATTGGATTTGACCTTGATTTTCATACCTTGAATGCCAGAACTTGTCCTTCCAGTCCAGTTGTTGGAGCACTTAAATTCCTGATAAAGTAAGAAAAATAGGAGGGGAAAATACATTAAAAAAGAACCTCTTGAGGAAATAATAATCAAGACTTCTGCCCTACCCATTTTCAAACATTTGTCACAAGGCTCTCAGCCTGTTCAAAAGGGAATTAAAAAATGTAATAAAAATAGCAAAACAGAGTCAATAAAGACATTTTCAGATGTACCTTAGCTAATAGACATTCCAAGCCTAGTACATGTAGACTATCATTCATTATTCATAGACTTACAATTTCTCTTCCACAAGAGGAACATTGACTTTGGAACCTCTGCCAAAGAAATCACTCTACACTTCATCTAATAGACATTACAATTTCTCTTCCACTGCAATATTGATACTGCATCCAAGAAAACCAATAATTAAAAATATAACTGTTGATCTCGGCTCAGTTTAAAGACAAATGAATTTGTGACAATTTTATATTCAAAGACATCCAAATTAAAGGAAGTGCAAGGAATAAGGATATATAATCATTTCATGAGAATGAGAATCTGCAAAAAAAATAATAAAAAAATAATAAAAGTACAATACACTCCGAAGAAATTTCAGGATTGCAAAGAGTTGGCTTGTATGATTGCAAAAGGTGTTTCAGATACATTATAGAGTATAAGCAATAATGACAGCCATACCATTTCCTTTGATGACCCATGCTGCTCCATATGCTTTTTGGAGTAAGAAATTTGTCTTGTTTGTTGGAGATTGGAATCACCTGGAGAGTAGGGCATTCTTTCTGTTATACTTAATATAAAGAAAAACAAGCCTAATTACAGTATTATATGCCTTTCAAGAGTAGACTCTAAGCATATTAAACATAAATAAATAACAATCTTTTTTCAAAAAAATGATGATGAAGTCATGTAGTCTAAGATCAAACTCTGATCAACTTCTATGAAGACCAATCAAAAGGTATACAAATGCAAAGCTAAATTCCACAACACAAACCAACACAAGTAATAATTACTACAGTTTCTGCTGTTCTTCATAAGAAATCTATTACTAAGAATAATTGTATAACATTAAGAAGAATAAATCATCAAATCATATGCATTTGATTTGGGATATAACTTCCCAAGCTCTTCCCTGTCGATGTAAATAATTTTGATAGTCTCTTTCCAAGCAAAGAATCCAAAAAAATATTTTAATTGCAGTAAACTCAAATGATCTTAGCCTTCCCTTAAAATATGTCCACTCAATAATTGCATCATATTATCCTTCGGCGAAAAAATTGAGAAGTCAAGAGAGATTGGAGAAAAGGAGGAGGATTCCCAATATCTTCTTCCTGAATGAGCATAAGAACAGTAAATGGTCTTGAGATTCCTCTGGTTTTCCACCCAACAGACACCAACAAGGCAAGAGCCATATGCTGACACTTCTTTTGTAGTCTCACAGCCGTATTAAGCCCTCCATGGCATACCAACCAGCAAAATAAAAATTCACCTTATAGAATTAGAAACTAAAAATCCGTGTACTTATGAACATGATAGAGAGAATTTTGTGACTAGGTTAATGTTATTTTTTTTGCACAGAGGCAATGGCATGGGAGAGACGAGCAGAAAGGGTAACAACCAATTTTTTTTTACTTGTGCTAATCTCACGGGACAACCACACCCTCTATATTTGGTTGTCAAGGAAACTCCTATAGGTAGGTGGCCACCATAGCTTGAACTCATTCCTTCTAAGCCCATTATTATTCTCATAGTCCATCTGAACTGAAATCATTTTCTATTTCTCACCTGCAAAAAAAAGCCATTAGTGGGTTTTCCTGTTTCAAGCAAGTTGTCCATGATGAGTAAATGAAGCGTTTTCTGTAATAATGCAGTTTAGCGCCTTAACTAAAGGGCTTAAACCATTAAATTTGGAATTAGAGGGAGAGACAGAAAGTATCTCCAGAGTTATATTCAATCACTTTTTTACAAACTTTGTCCTCCAGCTCCACACCTTTAAATATTTGTGAAGCACCGGGCTGCCTTTCTATGAACCCAAATTGCGGCCCCAGTGGTCATACTGTCTGATTATATTAGAATATGAAAGCTCCTCACCCATCACCCAATGATCCCATGGCCCCCAACAAATATTAGGGATCTTTCAAAAGAGCACTCCAGTACCCAACCTAGCATTTAGAGCTAGAAACAAGTCATTGAAAAAGAAGTCCACAGCAGTTAACGTTTAAGCTATGCATAAGCCTGTACTTATAGCAGTCGATGTCGCAACAGCAGGTAGTTATAGCATTAATGATTTTTTTCCTCTTTTAGTTTGAATTATCAAAAGCAATTGTATCAAAAGACAAACTTGATCCTATTGGACCAACCACTTTATTCAGGGCAGATGTGGGCAGGTGGGTCACAAGGACCCAGAGAAGGGCCAAAAAAATGGGACAGCATAAGACCTTCTTTCCAGCCTGTAGCAGAAGCAATGAAAGAGAAACAGTACAAGCTTCAAACCCCAAATTTGTGGCAGAATTTAATAATTTATCATAAAACAAAAGAAACAAATAATTTTACCCCGAGTACATTCTGACTCAAACCCTATAGCAAGAAGGAAATTTCATGAGCTATTATTTATTATCCTGCCAACTTTATACAAGTGGATGTTGTACAATTCCCACCTGCATACATTTTAGCAGCACATTGAGACCTTGAGGGGGGATGGAAACTTATGTCGTTGGTTTGTGTATCTTAGATTTTGGAAAAGAATAACACCCTTGAATTCCTAAAACTCGACCCCAGTGGCATAAGGAAAAAGAAATATAAGGTATGACAGCTATTATACTGACTTGATATTGAAATCCTTAAAGCAGGAGCAGCATGTATCTTCTTTTCATTCTTTGTTCCTTCATTAGTTGTTTGATCATGGGTGTATTTGGATAAACTGGATCAGATCTACTCTTAATAATTTCCAGAGGACTACTATCTAGCTCTGCAGTAATTAGAGCTCGGTAAAAATTCATAGGATATTAATATTCTAGGTAATAGCTACCAAGATTTGCATAAACTAAAAAAATGTGTGTAACTAGTCTTTTTGCCATAGGGCCAAACCATGGTGATTATAACAGCTGACATCTTCAATCAAGATTACAAGAGAAATACATGATGCGTCCAACAATTCTGAATATTCACCTGTGAGAACATTATGCAAAACAAAATATCAAAGAGAACCCACAATGAATGATAAGAATCTGAAACCTGGAAGCAGATTTATGCAACTCACAGCATAGAAAGATTATGGTAATACGAAGTCAACCATGATAGATTATTAGAAATCTTAGTCCTGCAAGTGCTTTTGATCTTGAGCCAAAACACAACCACGCTCAACAAACCGTAATACAAGCCTATCGGCCTCCTCCAATTTTCCTTCTATGAGAAGTCTCTTGCTGACCTTCTCACATAACTTTAAATCAGGAAGTAGATTTCTATTGAACATTCGACAAGCAACTTTATATGCTGACATAGGAATTCCAACACTTAAATAACTCTCCATAAGCACATGACAAGTTTTAGCATCAGTTCTTGAAGCCGTCCTCAAAACCTCACCTAAAAGGCTGTCGGCATCCTCAAGGTATCCAAATTTACAAAGTTTCTCAATAACTAAATTATAAGTTGTTTGAAATTTGCTTTTCAAAAGCATATGCTTCAATAATTTCTGCAAATCTTCTACCCTACCCTTTCGACAATACTGGTGGATGACAGACCTGTATGTAACAGGAGAAGGAACCAACCCTTGCCTCAGCATCTTCATTGTAAGTTCAGTGGCTTCTTCCATACGGCCAGTCTTGCCTAGTGCATCAATTAATGTCGTGTATGTCACAGAATCAGGGTGCTTGTTACAAAGGTACATATCCTCCAACAATGACAGTGCAGCTTCCAAATCATCTTTCTGACAAAATCCATGAATGACAGTGGTGAAATTGACTACATTAACAGCACAACCCTTGTTCATGCACTCCTTCAGTAACTGCTTAGCTTCATGTGGTTTCCCATCCCGGCAAAGAGATTGCGCCAATAAGTTAATTTCAACTGGATTTGGAAAGAAACCTTTTCCAATCATCTCCCTGACTACATCGCAAGCTTCATTCAATTTCCCTTCCCGACGTAACCCATGAACTACAACACTATAAGTAATAGCATTAGGTGTCCACCACTCTTCCTCGCTCATATTCATCATCTCTCTAGCTTCTAATGATCTTCCATTGCGGCAAAGACCATTTAGCAATGCTGTATATGTTACAGCATTAGGTTTGCAGTGATGCTTATACATCTGTTGCATCATCTTTTTTGCTTGATCAAGTTTCCCAATGCGACAAAACCCGTCAAGGACAGAGGTATACGTTACAACATCTGGAGCACAGCCCTTGGAGAACATTTCACCAACAAGCTCTTTTGCCTTCTTAATCTTTCCTTCCTTGCAGTATGCATGAACTATTGCACTATACTCGACCTTGTCAACCTTAAATCGCAATTCTTCTGCCTCTCTAAGAATCTCTAGAGCCTCATCTCCATGACCATGCTTGGAAAGCATTTGGATTAGAGAATTGTAAGTAACATGATCTGGTAATAAGTTACTGTCCGTCTTCATTTTCTTCATCAATTCCCTAATTTCATTCATCCTCTTGTCTCTACAGAGGAATCCCATGACAGTATAGTAACTAACTTTATCTGGAGAGCATCCCTTGGATGGCATTTGATCAATCAGTTCCATGGCTTGGTCAACCTGATGCACGTTACAATAGCCCTTGATCAAACAGTTATATGTCACAACATTTGGATCGATGCCAATAAGAACCATACGTTCTGCAAATCTCAATGCCTTCTTTAACTCATTACCCATGACCAAAATATGGATTGCAGTGTTACAAATAGACAAATTAGGTTCGACTCCTGCCATTTGCATCAAGGTCAAGACCTTCATTGCATCCCTTAATCTTCCTGCCCGACTATATGACACCATTACAAAACCAAAAGCTTCTGGCCAAAGCTGACCTCCCCTACGAGTCATAAGTCGGAGAACCCGCTTAGCACCTTGACATAATTTGGTCTTACTGAGTATCTCAAGCATCACTAAGTACACGGATAAATCATGTCTATACCGCCACAATCTATCTGCCCAATAGAAGAATTTCAAAGCAATTCTTTCGTCATCCTGAGCAAGCAAAACAGCACAAACCTGTGGTGGATTAAGGCTTCTTACTAAATACCTCAATTCCCCTTCAAACTTCCGATTCCAAGAGGAGCTTAGCTGGATCAATTTACAGGTATCTCTCACTAAGGGATATCTAAACACATCTTCACCAATTTCAACTCTTTTGAAATCATTTCCTTGTCCACGATATCTATTAGATAAATTAGACGCCAAAAGATCCCCGAGGTCATCAACATCCCCACCTTCCTCTTCTTCATCATTAGACTCTTCAGCCTCTATATCATCACCAAACTTAAAGTGCTGATCCCTTTCATATTCCCCATCAGAATTTCCGAAGAAACTCGAATCCTCCAAATCAGTTTTCTGAAATTCACCATTTGCATCATCAAACCCATTATTTCTCCCATGAATATCACTGCAATAAGTTCTTAAACAACAACCAAAACTCGAATCTCTCCAAGAGGAAAACGAGAAAAATGCGCCAAGCTCACTACATCCTATAGGGTGTAAACAAAAATGATCAAAGCACTTATAGACAACTCCATTCACAACAAAAGCAGAATCAGCAACACTTTTCTGAAACTTATTAAGATAAATCAGTTCATGGAGTCTGATTTGCTTTCTTCCAATTCTATAGTAGTAATTGAAAATGAATAACATATCATTATAATGGAGGAGAAACAGTGAAGAAATTGACGAACTAGCGAGTTTTTCCTGCTGCTGCCGATTCGAAGGTGACAATAACCAGTCTCTAGCCGCTCCGTCGACGCTCTTCAACTTCGCGGCGAAACAGGGCGTCCCCGTCGCAAGAGTAAGCAAGTATTCCCTTTAAAAATAATTTGGGACATTAAATTAAGGTAAAATTACAAATTCGGGTTTGGCCATTTTTTCTTAGCGGCGAAATATCAATTTGGTAAATTATTTTAGAAGTTCTTATTTTTTATTTTTTTTTACAAGAGATTGTGGGATTCAACCTAATTCCATAATACATTATGCCATGCTCTGGTTGATAGAAGTTTTAATTTACTCTTTTTGGATGAAACTTAATTTTAATTTGGATTTAGTTTTTTTTTAGAGATTTAATTTGGATTTATTTTAATTTATCATGTTACAAATCGTTTTTTTTTTTTTTTAATTTACAACATGTATCGTCTCTCATATTTATATTGACAAAATATATATATAGGTGGCATGACAATAAAAGGATGTTTCCCATTTGGCTAACTAGGTTGGTTCATTGTATTAAATAAAAAATAGAATATAAAAAAAAAAACTATTTATGAATAACTTGTGAGCTCAATAAAAACTAAATTGAAGCTTCTAAAATCATAAGAAGTATATTTCAATTATATTCAAATCATGATGGTTAAATTTGTAATTTGTAATTTAATTTAATTAAATTTAACAAGTTGAGTTATGTTCATGTTGACAAGATGTCTCTTCCTATGAGTTTGAATTAATTCTCATATTTATGGCATAATATTTTTTTAAAACGTGTTAACTTAGGTTTCGTTTTATGATCATTTGATTTTTTATTTTTGTTAAAAGAAAATTAAGTTGTTTATAGTTTATTTCTTGTGTTATATATTTTTTTAAATTATTTTCAAAATCCAAGAAAAATTTTAAAACTAAAAAAGTGGACTTTAAACAAAATGTAATCTTAATAAATAAATAGATAAAACTAATAGAAATATGGTAGTTTTAAAACTATTTTCAAGAGCGAGATAGTTAAATCGTATAGATGGGTTACAATTTAGGTAATTGGTGTACCATGACCACAAATTTTAAGGTAAATCCCTTGTACATGATTTACCTCATGTGCCGCAACACATCGTTTGCATGGAACTCATGTATGTGTACACGAGTACGGATGACAAATTTTCCCGCGGGTCGGGAATCCCTGGTTTGACCGGGTACGGGGTCAAACCGGGAATTTTATTCGGGTCCCCGGTCGGGGACGGGGCGAGATCCCCATCCCCGCCCCGTCTCCATCTCCGTCCCCGAACCCGCCTCGAATAGTTTTTATTATTTTAAAAATATATATTTATATATATATATATAATATATTATATTTATATATAATAGTAATATTTTATATATTATTTTTAAAAAAATTTAAGTTACTGTCAGTTTTATATAGGGTTGTCAGCAATCAGGCCAAAAATAATTGCAAATTTAGCCAAGTTTAAAACCTTTTGTAAATATGGCAAAAAATCAGTGGCTATCACGGATAGATTTGATGACTATTACTGATAGACTTTTATCACTGATAGACTTTTATCACTGATAGACTTTTATCACGGATAGACTATTATCACTCACAAATTTTTATAAAAAAAATTACTATCAGCGATAGACTTCTATCAGTGATAAACTTCTATCGGCAATAGACCATACTATCAGCGATAGAAATTGCCATATCTGCAAATTTTTTAAAAAAAGTGCTATATTTTTAATTATTTTACTCTAAATTGACATCGGTTACAATTTTCTTTTTATGTATATATGTTTTAATTTTTTTTAATTAATTTCATAATATAATAATTATTTTACTAAATTTATAATAAAAATGTTAAATATATTTTTTTTATAATTAGTTTTAAATAATAAAACAATAATAATACTAATTTTAACGAGAAATGATACACAATTTTAATATATTTATTGAATTAAAAAAAAAAAAAAAAAAACGGGGACTTTTTCCCCGCGGGGGACCCGATCCCCGGGGATTCTCCGACCCCGACCCCGACTTCTCGAAACGGGAAACGGGACAGGAATGGGGATGAAAATTCCCTGCAGGGACGGGGATGGGGAGTGCATCCCCGACCCCGCCCCGTCCTGTTGCCATCCCTATACACGAGTTAAAACATGGAACTCATGTATATCGTACACGGGTTAGCGAATTGGGCTCCTCAAATTATGGCTTTTATATATTTGTATACCTTTCTTCATTTTATACCTCAAAATTGTTACATGACGTGTTGGTTAGAAATCTCGCGAACCAGCACTTCTTTTCTTGGCTCTTGGGGTTTGGCAAACACATCGTCAGCCACGTCTCGCCTCTAAAATGTGTACTATGGACACAAGTTCGCCTCTTAGCAATACTATCCCAAATTTGTATCCACCCTAGAATTGTAATTTTATTTTCTATTACTATTATTTTAAAAATTATATATAAAACAACTCTAATTTTATAATTTGTTTTTTAAACTACATTATCTAAATAAAAAATAAATAATAAAAAAATCATAAAAAGTAGGGCACGTTTGAAACCGGTTAATAATAAGTTCACATTATAGGATACTTGGTGAATTGATAGAAACTTAGAGCTAGAATTAGGTTGCGTGAAAGAGAAAAAAATAAAAGAATAAATTTTCTACTAGTTTCTTAAAAAATGGTAGGATAAATTAGCCCTTATATAGGGAAATTGTAGTAAATGACAATATAAGACTTATTGTTTGCAAATATAGCATGTTTTTAAAAAATTTGCAGATATAGCAATTTTTATCGCTGATATCTTATGACTGATAGAAGTCTATCGCTGATCACCTCAGCTTTTTATAGATTTTTGTCAGTAATAATAGTCTATCAGAGATAATAGTTTATCACTGATAGAAGTCTATCACTGATAGAAGTCTATCAGTGATATAATAAAGTCTATCAGTGATAGAAACGGATTTTTTTGCCATATTTGTAAAACATTTTAAAATTTGCTAATTTTGCAATTAGTTTGGGCCTGATTGTTATTTGTGCAACCAGCCCAATTATATATATATATTCTATCTTTTTTAGTAGTCTAATTTCTCTTATAAGTTTCTATAAGGTAAGTTAATCATTAGCCAAATTTAATCTATTCTTTGAACTATACTTACCTAACCTCATAAATTAAGGGTACATCACACACTTTTTTTTTGAGTTGACACACTTGTTGGAAAAAAACAATTATAGATAGGTGGGCTAATCTCTGGTTTTTTTTTTTAAACAAACTAATCTCTTTAAAGGTATGTAATTACCATGTGCTCAACTATATTTATATTTGACTATAACATTGACTTTGGCATCGGTGCGTTAAACAGTGGTGCTCGAATTTGTCTTGCAAGGTCGGCCCGACAAGAAAGAAAAATCGAAGTTGCCGACCACTCGCCAGATCCGTGCATCAACAATGTTCATCACTATTAAGTATTTAATCATTGTCAAAGCGAGCATAGCTCAGCTGACATATGTATGTCTTTACTCTCCACCCCAATCTAAAAATATATATATATATATATATATATATATTTAATCGTTATAATTTCTTTTTCATTTGTTTTGTTTTTGAACCGATTATAATTTTTCAAGGCTTATTTGACGTGTCAAAATATGTACATATAAAGCGAGTTGAGTTTGTTGAGAATGGTTAAAAGAGTCGAGACCGTTGAAATTGGCGGGACCGAAAAAGAGTCCATATTATTTCGCCGCAAGGATTTGGCGACGCAGATTCTCCCGGGAAAATGTCGATCATCGGAATCAACGACAACGACGGCAATGGAACTGGATCGGCGCTCATCTTCTTAGGCACAGGGTGTTCGAATTCCGTCCCTAATCTGATGTGCCTCATCCAATCCCATGATCCTCCCTGCCGTGTCTGCTCTCAGGCACTGACGGTTCCCCCCGAGCTCAACCCAAACTACAGGTAATTTCATCATATTGCTCGATCCTTAGTCTACTTCGAGGCTGCATTGTGATTGTTTGGAGGAATAGGTGTTTCCGCATATAGATCACGCTGCATCGTTGTTTTCTTCTTCTTTCTTAAAAATAATGGTCTGAGGCAGTAGATTCAACTATATGATAGCATATAGAAGAAAGAGCAGGTCCTATTTCACTTGAAACTGGTGTTTTCTGATACATTAGCTGAAATTTATTTACTGCGCAATTGAAGTTGAAACCGGACCTAGGTATAAGCACTCACCGGCGCAGTTGCTTGCAGTTTTATTGTTCTCGTTTCGTCCGTTATACATGCGTGACCACGGATAGCTTAACCAAGTTTTGTATACTTTCAGATGCAACACATCACTGCTCATTGATTATTGCCGAAGCAATGGTGAGCACAAGTACATATTAATCGATGTAGGGAAGACGTTTAGGGAGCAGGTTCTGAGATGGTTTACACGCCATAAGGTTACTCGAGTGGATTCTGTGAGTTGTTATCTCTTGATCCTTCTGTTTTTTATATAATTGATGTATAACTTGTTGCAAAATTTTCAAAATAAGACGCATAGATAATTATGATCAGGACGCTATTTCTTTCTTCCGTCCATTATGGCTTTCAGAAGCAATTATTGTTTGTCTTGATTTTGCATCTGCACTTGTAACGTACTCGAACATTATATGGATCACATTTCTACTTTGCGCCATTTTTGTTTTAATGAAAATTGATTCTTCTTTTAGTCAATCTTTTAAGAACATTTTATTTGCAATAAAATTGATTCTTACTGTCCTATGGGCATTTTCCTTTTTTCATTCAAAATTCTTCAGATTATTTTGACTCATGAACATGCGGATGCGGTTCTTGGTTTGGATGATATACGTGCTGTGCAACCTTTTAGTCCCACGAATGAAATTAACCCGATACCTGTTTACCTAGCACAAGATACGATGAAGAGGTACTTGTGTGGCTACTTTTTCTTTCCTTTCTCTTCAGATTATTTCTCGTTGCATCTTACCTCATAATTAATTGGCCATGGAGTTCTTTGCCTTTTTTTCAAATTTTGAGCAAGCTACTTGTTCAAAGATATTTTATTAGATGGATGATATGTCTGATGTTGGAAGAGTTCCTATTTGGCACAAGATGTGGAGGCTTTTGACTTCTATTTTTTTCTCCGAGAAACAATTTCTCAGATTGTGTTGTTTTTCTTTTGGGACTTTCCGATAATCAAATGCATAACAATCAATGGAAGCCAACGTGGTTTTCTTTTCTTTAGTGAACACTCTTTTCTTGCTACTTGCGATCCAATAACCTGTGAAAAGGTTCTTTGTAACTCGTGTAGCTCTGTGCAATTTATGTTTTCTTCCTGGCTAATATTATTGTTTAGCATTCACAATCAGGCTTGAAAGCAAATTTTGTTCCTATTGTGGATGTCATGTGTCACATTTCACATCTTCCACAATTTGAGTTGATTCTTGTTTACATGACTTTTAAGAGGCCGTTTGTCAGTTAGTAAGTTGGGAACTTGAACTATGTACTTAATGGTTTTTTAATCATCTCAATATTACATATTATGAGCATGAAATACACCAGCAAAGTACTGTATTTGTTTTCATTGCAGTGGTGTAAATTGTGAGTGCTAAGAAGCTCTCTCATGACATAATTTGTCAAGTTTATCTCTCTCATTTTTAGTTTCCCTTGTGTAAATTGCAGATTGAGCTGCAATAAATTGTGCAGTTGCCTTTTCTGTTTTTTTGGAACAGTGTAGCAATGAGGTTCCCGTACTTGGTGCAAAAAGGACTTAGAGAGGGCCAGGAAGTGAGGAGGGTAGCACAGCTTGACTGGAGAATCATCGAGGATAATTATGAGAAACCATTTATTGCATCAGGCTTACAGTTTGTTCCTTTACCAGTTACTTCACCAAGACTTTCTTATCTTAAATATCATAAATACAGATATTTCCTATGTGCTCCTCCTTACCAGTAATTGTTCGAGTTCAGGTTATGCATGGAGAAGATTATGTCTGTCTGGGTTTTCTCTTTGGGGATAAATGTAAAGTTGCCTATATATCTGATGTCTCGCGATTTCCTCCAAGCACTGAACACGGTCAGTGTTGTTTCATTCAATCTCCTCTATTAGAATATGTTTATGTTTCTATTTTCTTCCACTTCACCTTTGGATAGTCCATGATAGTGTGAAATGCACAGAGATCAATTGATAAAGTTTGCCAACACTAACGTCCTTTAAGAGCCCTTGAGAAAAATATGATACGCTAGGTAGCTGGAGTAATGTTTGAAGGAAACTGCCAACTTCTTATAATACTACAATGTGATACTAAGCCACAAACATCCCTTTTTCTTTTATAGGAAGCATTGACCATTGGGTCAAACCATTGAAAATAATTTGGAAAATTGATTAGTATCTTGATACTCAAGTTATTTTCTCTTATCAAGTTAACGTGGAGGGAACCTGAAGTTTCCATGTGCAGAAAACAGATTCTCAAGAAATCTCTTTATCCGTAGTAAATCTGAAATGGTTCCACGTTCAAAACTAACATTTGGGGGAACTCTGCCCTGAACCCCAATCCTTGGCATAAAAATATCACCTCTTTACAGATTTATATTATTTCTGAGTTTAAGCTTTATGCGGATGAATTTATTTTCTTTGCCCTTGAGTAGCCTAGGCTAGTATATCGAGTATAGTGCTTCTTTTCTTATTTTTCCAGCTGAAAGCTTCAAAGACTAGTTGCTCTGAAAAAATTGGATGTCATCTTAATCTTGGTGATTTTGGTACTTTGTCTACAACTGTTTCCGTTTTGTCCATGGATTAAAGGGTAAGGATCTACCTGCCATGCCATTTAAAAAGGATTCTTCGAAGACTTTGGATAAATTTTAAGCAGGAGAATATTTCTAATCTTTATTTTATGTTTTCATGCTATATTTTTGTGCCGCAGTTATTTCAAAAAGTGGAGCTGGGCAGTTGGATCTTCTCATCTTGGATGCACTACGCATGGTCAGTGACACAAATCTGAAGAAATTTATTCTTTGAAGTTCTTCGTGATGCTTAAACTGTTGTGTCATTGTGTGAATGATGGCAATATCTCTGGGGGTTTCATGGATGCATGAAAAGAATCGTGCTTAATTTACGTGAACGTTTAGAAATCATAGAGAAGCCAACTAGCTCTCACACTTCCTTTTATTTGAAGCCTTCTCCCCTGTATTGCTTGGCTTCCTGACTCCTTTACCTCATGTATTTATTTCAGTTCCCTTGTACATTTTCAGTGACTACTTACTGCCCCTACCACTATGTTTAATTTGAAGATTTTTTTTTTTTTGCTGACACTTTATCAGAGCTATTTACTGTATTAGACATTTTAAGGTATATGCAATACATAATATCTAATTAACTTGATATACACATGCACATGTGAGGTAGTACATGTTTAGTTAATCAATCATGTGAATGTGAAATACTGTTGCCTATTGTTTCATGTGCAATGTGAGGTGGGCAATACTTGATTGGTTAAATAAAAGTTGCTGCACATATGGAGGTGCATATAAGTTTCTTCATGTATACTTGCACCACCATCTCGATGAGAGCCAAGAGGATTATCCTTGGAAATAATATATGAGATTATAAATTTATGAACTCTCTAAGTATTGTTGGCTAAACAGCGGTTCAACTACAAGAAGTTAAAGTACAACCAAATAGCAGAACCAAACAACAATCTAACTAACTTCTGTTATTTATGTCCTAATGCCTTCTGTTGGCAATCGTCTATATAAGAGATTGCAAAAGTTGAAACTACTGAAAGATAAGTGAATTGGCTCCTTGGGCAAGTGGATGTAGGCTCTCATTTTCTGGAACCGGAACACTCTAAAATCTGTTTGCTTTGCTTCTCTTGATCTTCTCAATTACTCTTCATTCTGTCTTAATTCGATTTTGTCATCAGAAGATTCTTGGATTGATATTCAACATTATTAAACGAAGAGTTCATTTAAGAAACTTTTTATTGGCTGATGCAAAAGAAATTCACCTTGTACCTGTTTTCTGCCTTATGTTATTATAATTTTTGAGATGGTTTGCTTAGATTTTGTATTTCACCTTCTCATTGCAGACTGGATCCCACAATGTCCATTTCTGCCTTCCGCAGGTTTTGCAGACATCTTTATGAGTTTAGTTTCTAGAATGTCACAATTACTTTATTGGCGTCATATCTCTTAGTCTTTTGACAGACTCTTGAAGCAGTGAAGAGGATATGTCCAAAGCAAGCCATGCTAATTGGAATGGGTCATGAAGTTGATCACCACATGGATAATGAGTTCCTCAACGAATGGTCTAAAAGGTATAAAATTTACATTCTGATCCTAAAAAAGGAACCAATCAAGTTATAAAGATTCATTCAATGATTGTCCTGCACATGACTACAGTTATAGTGATCGTTCCATTGTTCCTCTGTGATTCAATTATCTTTAAAGGTGTAAATGAAGTTGGAGGGAGATTTTTTTTTTTTTTTTTTTTCATTTTGTACTGTTTGCTTTACCTAGATGGGATATCCGGTACTGATCTTTATGTCCTATCATTCTACTCATTCAGGGAAGGAATTCCAGTGCAGCTTGCTCATGATGGTCTTAGAATCTCTATAGACCTATGATGAGGTAATGTTTCTTCATTCAGGTCTTCTAAAGGTGTTTCACGATTACCATTAACTTCTTCGCAAGCTATCCTTAATGGTATTAATTATACAACCTCGGTGCCAGTCTTTTATTAGATCAAACAAGGGAAGAAAGTAAACCAAGCATTTAACCATCATGAGTTGGCCTAGTAGTCAATAGAGCCTTGAAAATAATAATGGGTTTAAGGGAATGGGTTCAAGCCTTGGTTATCCTATGAGTTATCTTGGCAACCAAATATAGTAGGGTCAGATAGTTGTCTCGTGAAATTAATCTAGGTGCGCACAAGCCGGCCCAGAAGTAAACCAAGCATTTACACCCCGTGGTGGATATGTATTAGAGAATGGTACATCTTAATGAAGCATAATTGTACTGGAGGGCTTTCCATTAACAAGTTAACCACAACATTGATTTTATGTCCTGATGTTTCAAGGAAAAATGAGAATAGAGTTGTTATGGAATTCAAATCCCTTTATCCGAGCTGGAGGGGGGCTGGAATTTTGTTGTGACAGAAGAAAAATAGAGTTAATATGGTTCATCATTATTTAAGTAGGTACAACGAGTGCAAGGGGGAAAGTATTCAAACCATCAAACACTGAAAAGTTCAAACCAAACATACCAATCAGAAAAGTAGAGAAAGAAACTTTGTTCAAAATAAACCGCCAAAACTTTGAAGGAAGTGGAAGAAAATTAGCAAACACATGAGTCATGGGACCCATTTGGAAAAAAGACGGAGCATAATTATGCAATTCCTTTTATTTTGGAATCTTCCACATGAAAGCCGGAAAAGTTAAAATTTAATAGAGAGACAATATGGAGCTTATGGTATGCAAAGTAGGATACTGTGTGTCGTGAATAAAGGTTGGAATCATTTCTTTCTTGTTTTCTCTTTTTCTTAATAATATATTTTTTTGGGGATGAGATTTAACCTCCGAAAGGAGGTAGTACATGTCAATTACAACTGACTTAATAATAATGCGTGCTCAAAGGAAAGTTCTATTTTTCAAATATTTTATCATTTTGAAGACATCGAGGAAACATACTCTGTGGTTGAGTTTATTACTAAAATTCCGTTGCAAGTGCTCGTGGAACCAATCATGAAAAATTATAGCCTAAATCTTCACTTTGGAGGGTTTTTAGTTTTTCTTTTTCCCTCCTAAAATGAGATTTCTTATTTGCTTTTGTAGTTGATGAATATTATAACAATTTGACATTTCTTATTATTTCTATTTTTCAAGGAAATGCATATCAATAGAACATTGAAGATACCAGGGAAAATAAAAGAAGAAGGATGTACCAGAAGCATTGTACTATGATAGAGAAGTTTGAGAGAAAAGGTAAGTTTTTTACGTACCATGCCATGCTCTGAACTTTATACATTTGCTCCTAGAAGTACTTGGAAATTTCAACTTCTTCATCATTGGTTGGTAACTTTTTGTTTTTCATCCAAAGCTTGGGTTTTATTACCTTCATTAATGGGTTACTTAATTCCAATATAAGTAGTTTAATTTTTTTGTTTATAAAAAATAAAAAGAAGAGAGAAAGGTATTTGAAATTATTGAAATTATTTAAATTAATGAAGATTTTTTTGGAAAATATGACCTGCCCGTTGAAAAAGCTTTGATCAAAGATCATAAGGAAAATAAATACATAATGTACTGTTATGAGGGTTGATTTGTCTTAGTCCAAAATCTCCCTATTTGAAGAGAATTTTGATGCCCTGTACTTTTACTGATCATCCAAGATATTTTCAAAGATCATTATAATATGAATATCCTATCCTTGGTTGGTCCCCCCAAGAGTGCTGATGAACACAAAATCTTAGCCAATTATCTGATAGATTTACTAGTGATTTTTGTCTTCATTACATCTTTGGATAGATGGTTATTTGTCCTTCCCACCTCTCCATTTTATAGCCACCCTTTTCTACAATAAATCCCAAACAAGGCACATTCTTTTACACAGTTATGGTACAAGTGGGGATAAAGAGAATTTCAATTCTAAATGAAAATTTAAGGCCCTCTAGATAACTATTTTATTATTATTTTTATTTTTAATTTTAATTTTTGAAAATTGTGACTGTTTTCTTCTAAATATTTTTTTTTTTTTTTTTTTTTTTTTTTTTTTTTTTTTTTGCCAAATTTTAAATTTCAAAAACTATTTTTAAAAATGAATTGTAAAATGTAGATAACAAAACACATGGTGGAAGCAGTATTTATAAGTTTAATTTAAAAAAATTCTAAATAAAAATTTCAGACTCCGGTTATTAACTAGGAAAATTGTAACAAATGTCAATTTAGAGTAAAATAATTAAAAATATAGCATTTTTTTAAAAAATTTGCGGATATGACAATTTTTATCACTGATAATATGGTCTATCGCTGATAGAAGTCTTTTTTATAGAATTTTGTCAGTGATAGAAGTCTATCAGTAATAGTCATAGAAGTCTATCAGTAATAGTCATAAAGTCTATCAGTGATAGCCACTTATTTTTTGCTATATTTGCAAAATGTTTTAAACTTTGTTAAATTTGTAATTATTTTGGACATGATTGCTATTTGTGCAACCAGTCCTAATAACTATTTGACTTTTGAAAATTAAGTTTATAAACACTATTTTCATTAGATTTTCTTGTTTTGTTATCTACTTTTTATCATTATATTTTCAAAATTCACCCTAAATTTTGAAAACTAAAAGAATTAGCTTTTTTAAAACTTGTTTTTGTTTTTGTAATTTGGTAAGAATTCAAGTATTTTCTTGAGAAATATAAAAATCATTGTAAAAAAATTTGAGAAAATAAATTCAATTTTCAAAAACTAAAAACAAAGGGATAAATACATATAGAACTTTCTATTTATTATGATTCTATTTAGAATGTTAAAATCGTCAAAATTAAAATGTAGATAAATATTTCAAAACAATGAAAAATGTGTAATTAATATACGTAAATTAAAAAATAAAAATAAATTATGGGGTAAGAAAAGTAATAAAGAGCATAGTAAGAAAATATTTTAAAAATCTACAAATATAAATGTTGATATATTTTGACATTTTTTAAAATATTACTTTTAAGAAGGGTATCAAACAAAATTATCAAAGGGTATAAGAAAGAGTAAAATTTGGTTGCTGCCTGGGCTACAAGTATCTCTTGCAGCCCAACACCTGTCACGATTTGATTGACCGAATATTTATATTATTTTTTAAATAAAAAAAACATTTGACCCCGTTTACTTAGATTTTTTTCTTCCGTAACTTTCCCTTTCTTCTTCGGTCAGATAAACAACTTCTCCTATTTTCTCTTTCCTCCACCCATGACCTTTGTTTTCAATTTCATCTCTCACTCTCTTCCTTTCTCTATAATAAGTATTTTTTTTCTTTTTTTTTGGTTAAATATTTTTTTTAACGCTGTAAGATTTGCAATCCTCTAAAGAATATATCTAGACAAATAAAATCTTTTTTGTTACCATTTTTTTTTTGGAATTTTTCTTAAAAAAAATAAAATTCAATCGAGTTTTCCCTTTACCAACCTTAGATGAATCTAACTGTGAAATTTCCCACTCTTTCTTTCAGTTCCTCTAAAAACCCACTTGAAAATTTATGTTTATATAACACATAATGCAAATTTCAAATGACCCCAATTGAAACTCCATGACCTTGAAGTTTGGAGTGCAGAGAAATAAAGAGAGAGAAAGTAGGAGAAGTTAATTTGATGAAATAAAAAAAGGAAAATTACATACAAAAACCAAGTAAACGACGTGAAATATTTTATTATTATTTAAAAATGATTTAAATATTAGTCAATCAAATCATGACAGGTGGTTGGGCTGCAAAAGATACTTGTAGTCCAGACAGCAACCAAGTTTTACCCGGGGAGAAATTAGGTTTTGGCCGTTTAACCATTGAAAAAGAATGTTGAACCTAATGATAGATAGGTTAAATGAAATGAAGTTTTGGGAGTCGGCGAAAAGGAATTAATAATAAAACAAGAGAGTGGGGATGGAAATGTCTTAAAACGTGGAGAGTGAGTATGGTCAAAGAAAGCAGCTAAGGAAAGGAGTCAAATCATGTCTGCAAGGACGTGTAGTGTAATTCATGCCCTAACCCTAACACAGCACGTGACCAGCACCCAACTCTCTTCCCTCCACTTTGATTCTCCATAAAGAATGTTTTTGGACTTCACACTTTCACCCCCACCCCCATCAAATTCTCTTCAAAAATATCATCTATTATTTATTATTATCTTCGAAAACATTATTAATATTTAATACACCCCTCCAATCTTTACCTTGGGCTTTGAGTTTATAGGATATTCATTACCTTTTCTCTAGATGCTTTTGATTGTATCATATATTTTAGTTTTATTTGGTTGCAATTTGAATATTAAATATATATTTTACTCCATGATATTTTGTTATTTTTTTATTTAGTCTATATTATTTAAAAAGTTTCAATTTTATCTCTTACATTTTAATTTTTTTTTTTTTTGTCATTAAATGTTAAAATTGACTTATTATAAATTTATGTGAGATACTAGATGAATTGATATAATCTTAGATAAAGAATTAAGTTATTATATTTGTTAGAACAATGAATGATGGATAATATCAGATTAATTTAGTCAACATGAACTTAGTTTAACTAATATAATGTATGAACTAATGATTAAAAAATTTGAATAGTCTGAACTTAGTTTAACTAATATAATGTATGAACTAATGACTAAAAAGTCTTAATAGTCCACTTATCATTTGTTTAAAGAAAGAGGTTTAACTCACTTTTAAAAAAAATCAAATTGATTTAATTTTTTTTTTCTCTCAATTTTTTAATAATGGCTTGACATAAAGTAGGATTAGTTTAAGGCTTTGGATTCCTTTACCTACACGTGTACCTTTATAAAGGGGAAAAAAATAATTAAAACAATAAATCTCTCTGAAAGGAAAGGGCTTATATGGAAATTTTATTTTTAAACTTCATTAGTTGTTAGTTGTAGTATTATTATTTTTTTATTATTTTTATCTATTTTTAAACAAGGGCATATGTAATACATTTGTTGTAGTATTATTGTTTTTTTTAATCTATTTTTAAATAAGGGCATATGTAGGATGGAGTGTGGAATATATTCTTCGTTCTCACTTTTATTTCAAAATTGATTTGAAAAAAAAAATCTTCATTCTCCATATATCTTCAATCAATTATATATATATATATATATATAATTCAAAGATTTCCGACTTCACTAGTCTATAGACAATCATTATCCCTCTGCGAAGAACAAAAGCTATTTTATGAATACATGGACCATTCTAAGTTAGAGTCCTACAAAGGAATTTTGATGGTTTCAATATTTGAAAAATTTTGGGTTGGTGCCCTAAATATATATATATATATTATCCTAAAATGTTAGTCTACAAATCCTATGTGAAGCAACCAATAATTAATGCAACATTTTCAATAAAAATAATAATTTTTTTTTCAAAAGTCCTAATCCAATATAAGATTGAAAATAATCCATTGGAGTACAATTTGCTCGTGACTCGTATCTTTCAATTTGTCCTTTATTTATATTTTGAAAGGGATGTATCGAAGTGAGACTACCTCGTTTGATTTAGATTAATGTTTAATTAAATTAATTGAAATATAAACTATTATTTTATTTCATGTATGAAAATTTCAATATACAAATTTGTTTGATTTTTTTTTTCTACACATGAAACCTA
Organism: Herpetospermum pedunculosum; assembly: GCA_028017165.1. Lineage (NCBI taxonomy): Eukaryota > Viridiplantae > Streptophyta > Magnoliopsida > Cucurbitales > Cucurbitaceae > Herpetospermum > Herpetospermum pedunculosum. The sequence goes on from CM051525.1 coordinate 74,997,616, forward strand.
AAGTCAGCCAAAATATTTGACTTAGATTCCTATGAAGTTGATGGTGAACCTACTAATCAGCTTTTAAAAAACAAAAATCATTTTAAAAATAAAAATAAATCGATCATTAAAAATAATTAATTTGCACCGACAACAAAGATATTGATTCATAATATTCTATCTTGTTTAACAACTTTGTCAATTGGATCTATTTTTTCAATTTTCATTTGTCGCCTAATGGAGAGTTAATTAATCTAGTGAGTTAATCTTATATTGTTACTTGGTTGGTTGATTTAGTTGATTTGTGGCCTTAGAAAAAAAAAAAAAAAAATTGTTTCATTGTTTGAAAAAATTGTTTTGCCTTTCATTATTTTGAAACAATTAAAAAATCATTCAACTGCTTAATAATACCATGCTTTAAAATAAATTCCATCAACTATTATTTCATAGACCAATTTTCAATTAACTTTTAAACAATAAAAAGAAGAAAAAAAAAACAACTAAATAGGAGCATAGAGTCTAAAGTAGGGATGGCAGTCAATACAATAGAGTCAAATTATAAAATTCTGAACCCCACGCCCTATTTTTCTTTTTAATTTTTTAAAAACATTGTTAATTCGTTCACAGTTCAAACTATTTTTTTTTGAAATAAAAATATATCTTTTTTGAGAAAAAAAAAAAAGAAAAAAAAAGGGGGAAAGGGTTTGAGCATGGGTGAATGTGCCTTTTTCCCTAAATAATTAAAAAAAAAAAAAAAGTATCTTTGACTGTTGACTTCACATTTCACAATCCTTTCCTTTTCCTTAATTTTCTCCACTTCCAAAAACTCGTCCCTTTCTAATAATCGCCATTTACTCGCCGCTCAATTCGAACTCCTTTCCCCCTCATTTTATCCAAACTCGGAGATTTTTTTTTGATGGTGCCGAGATTAGCGCTATTTAATATTATTCATAAATCATAATATATATTTTTCTCTCAAACTTTAAATATATATATATATATTTTTTTTAAGTTCAACCTAAGTGGTAATGAACAAGAATTTAGCTCAACCATACGATGTATTGCCTAGAAAAAAAAAAAAAAATAGACAGAGTTCGGAAACTGATTTTTCTTTTATTTTTTATAATGTTATAATGCCTAAATCAATTGAATTATTTTTATTTTTTATTTTTTTAATTTCCAATCTTATCAAATTCAACAATGCACTTAAATAAGTAATTAAATTAAGGGCTGGTTGCACAAATAGCAATCAGGCCTAAACTAATTGCAAATTTAGCAAACTTTAAAATGTTTTGCAAATATGGCAAAAAAACCTGTTTCTATCACTGATAGACTTTATTATATCACTGATAGACTTCTATCAGTGATAGACTATTATCTCTGATAGACTATTATCACTGACAAAAATCTATAAAAAACTGAGGTGATCAGCGATAGACTTCTATCAGTCATAAGATATCAGCGATAGAAATTGCTATATCCGCAAAATTTTTAAAAACATGCTATATTTGCAAACAATAAGTCTTAAATTGTCATTTACTACAATTTCCCTTAAATTAATGCAAATTCAACACCACACTTAAAAAAGTGATTAAATTAATGCCCCGAAATTAATGAAGTTCCATATCTTTAAAGATTTTGCGGCTTGATCAAGGGCTACTCTTGTAAGGGTTTAGTTGATGTGTTTTAGCTTTTAGCTAGATTTGATTATTATTTTTATATGGATATTGAAGTATTTTCATAGTTGAGTTTAGATATTTTTATGACTTGATTTTAAGAATTTTGCTAGTTTAATTTATGTAATTGCTAATAAAAGCATATAGCATAGCTCAATTAACTGACTAACATATCCTAGTTCGATCATCCACCCAACAGTTGTAAAAAAAAAGAAAAAAAAAAATTGTTAGCTCAACGATTAAAGTGGAATCAAACCATTGTGACCTTAGAAATTTTACAAAAAAAAAAATCTAAGTTTTTTTTTTTTTTTTTTTTGAAATCCAATCTTAAAAGGGAACTTTTTGAATATTTTTGTGAGAAGATATGGAAATGTTGCTAAATTGAAATTCCCATCCCAAAGTACCCCTTCTGACTCTCTGATTTTTTTTTATGTACGGACACTCGAAACCCCCAATTTATTACCCTTTTTTTCAATTATTATTATTACGTGAATCTCTTTAGAAAATTAAATTTTTAGATTTGGATTGATTTCTATAGCTTTATTAATGGAAGAAGAAGAAGAAACAATGCAGTGGAAATTCAAAGCCAATGTTGAATGAAATGACCCATTACTTCACCAACAGTTTCCTTTCCCATCGTTTTCACTGTTCAACGCCTTTCTTCCTCCTGCCTTCTCCTGCCTTTCTTTAATCATTTCCCATAATTTTTTTACCCTTTTTGTCTTCTTCCCAAATCCCACCTACTAATTTCAAAATCCCTCCTCAGTTTTTCTTCTCTTTCCTCCCTTAACAATGGCGAATTGATCGCCGACCCATTCGCTCAGTCCTTGTGAATCCAGTGGCTGGTTCTGATCTCGCCACCTCATTTTGGTGGGTCTGGTCACTGACGTGGAGAAAATCGAAGATGGGTTCTTCAATATGTTGTTGTATTGTTGCTGGCGAGTCGCATTTGTTCATGAGCTTGTAGAAAAAAAACTGCCCTCTTCTTCGTTCTTCCCCCACCCCACCCATTTGTCGGTTTTTCATATTACCCTGAAATTGACTTGTGGGTCTTCTTTCTTCTTCTTCTTCCACCGGCCAAATCCTTTATTTCTTCCTCTTTCTCTTCAGCCATTCTGCAGAGTTCCATCTTCTAGAGAGAGAGAGAGAAAGACAGAGCTTCAATGGAGTACGAGAGGATTCACAAAGTTCAGGTGGGTGTTTGTTTTTCCATTTTAGTAAGGAAATTGGGAATACCCAAGTCCATTTTTCATTTTCTTTTCTTACTTCTTTTGGTTATTTAGTTGGATTGTTCTTGTTCTTCTGGGTTTTGATTGTGCTGGAGTTTGTCCCTGTTTTTTACATTATTATTGGAACTGCTCTGGGTTCTGTTATGTTTGTTTGAATATGCATGAGAAGAAGAATAACTCTCATATGGGTTGATAGATGAGTGTGTTGTTTCTTGATCTGGGTTTGTAGAGTATGGAGTTGAGGTTAATTTTGATTATGAGTGATGGGTCAGTTCCAACTACTTAAGCTAGAATAGAATGTTTTGTGCTCTTTCATTTTCAGTAGTTGTTTTTTTGTATAATTTCTCACTCTCTTCTTCCCCTTTCAGACAGGTATAATTTCTCCCAGTAAACTGAGGATGAAGCTCATGGGACCTCATCACCACAAAAAGAAGGATGGATCAAACAGCAACTCTTCAAGAACTTCTCCTTCCAAGCTTGAGGACACTGAGTTCGTCAGAAATAGTTTATTATTAGCTACAGAAAGTGGTGACTTTGAAGAGGAAGGTCTGTTTGTCTCACACTCTCTTCTTCCCCTGTCCATTTCATTTATGTTCCCTTTTCTGCAAATTGTAACATAAGTTGCACACAACACTCACCTATTGAATTTCATTAAATTATGTATGAAGGTGAAGCTTGAACTTGTTTCATTGTCATTTGTTTGTGTGGAAGAGATGTGCTTTGTCTATACTTTTACTGATGTAGAGACATGTCATGCAGTGACATCTTCCTGCTTGGAAGTTCCCTCTGAAAAGGTTTTGAATCAGTCCGCTTCAGATCGAAAACAAAGCGATCGACCTTCAGGTCTGCCGAAAGAGCTTCTCTCGAAGGAGAACGGTGAATCCGTTCGAAATAGAATGCAGCAATGTCTGAAAGGTGATGGCTGTAATTCAAGCACAGTTCACCCTTCAAAATCAATAGAAGATGAAAATCTGGATTATGACAGTAATGCAAGTTCATCTAGTTTTGAGTTTCATAAGGGGGAGAGGTCTGTTCACAGTTCTATTTCGAGGTCCCACTTGAGACCGATGCCGTCGAAGTGGAATGATGCAGAGAAATGGATAATGAATCGTCAAAACAATGGACAGACTGCCAATTATCCTAAGAAGAATGTTCCACAAAACCATGGACATAGAATGATGGCTGCAAATATGGTGAGGGTTGCTCCAGAATCTGCGAACTCTGAGTTTCGATCGTCAATTGGTCGAGTGGTGGACACGAAGAATGTTGACTTCTCTCAACCTGGAATGCAGATGAGGTCTGAGAAATTCTCTTTTGTGCCTGCTGGGGCATATTCATGTGGAGAAGATAATGTGTTGATTGATCCATGTTCTCTAATCAAGGACTTGATGGAAGTGGATTACAACCCATCCTCAAAGGCTAGTAAAGAAGATTCTACAGGTATAAGACAAACACTAATTTAGTAATTTTCTCTCATTTATGGTCTATGTTCAGATTTTTTGTAATCCCATGTTGCTTATTGTATAAGTTGAATGGTTAATTCTTCAGGCATCCCTGCAATAAGAGCAGTTTCAATGAGGGATATGGGAACAGAAATGACCCCAGTTCCTAGCCAAGAGCCTTCAAGAACAGCTACTCCTGTTGGAGCGTCGCCGCTTCGCAGCCCAACTTCTTCAATCCCCTCCACACCTCGGAGAGATGCACCAGCTCCAACTCCTATAGAGCAATCTGCGGCCGAGTTGCAACAATCGTCCAAAAACGGAAAAAAGGAACTATCAGAAGATGAAATAAAGCTCAAGACAAGGAGAGAGATTCTAGCCCTTGGTATGCAGCTTGGCAAGACAAATATTGCTGCCTGGGCAAGTAAGGATGAGCTAGAAAAGAAAAGACAAAATGCTGAAAATGCTAACAAGGAGGCACTCGAGCGAGCGGAGTTTGAAAAACGTGCAGCCGTGTGGGAGGAAGTTGAAAAGTCTAAACATATGGCAAGGTTTTCCTCCTCTATAATTCACATATTTCATTTCTCTCGTGGTTACTAGTTACCCCTTTATAGAGAGAGCTTACTATGATTAAGTTTTTAGATCCTGGAGATCTGATGATAAGTTATCCGTCCTAATTCGATAAGATAATTTTAACATTGTTCAGATATAAACGAGAAGAGATCAAAATTCAAGCATGGGAAAGCCAGCAGAAAACGAAGCTAGAGGCCGAAATGCGCAGAGTCGAGGTATTTATATTTCATTTAAAGATTCAGATTAAGCCAATTGACTATCTTTTTTATGAATCAATGAAAAAAAGAGATCCCATATCATAAAAATGATAGACTGTCATTGCTAAAGCAACCATATTAGTACTGATCTAAAGTTTTAATACTAATTAGGCCCAAGTTGAGCAAATGAGAGCTCAAGCTGAAGTGAATACGATGAAGAAGATTGCTATGACAAGGCAAAAGTCGGAAGAAAAGCGGGCAGCGGCCGAGTGTCGAAAGAATCGAGAGGCAGAAAGAGCAGCAGCCCAGGCTGAACATATTCGGCAGACGGGACGAATGCCGTCCTCCCCTTACATTTGTTGTGGTTGGCTGTGATAAAACCGAAACCCCATGAAAAGTGAAGAATTTTGCAGTTGATGAATTAAATCCTTACCTCAAGAGTGTTCATATGGAATAAACAGAGAACAGTAACCTCATTTTCTTGATGAAAAATCTCATAGGAAGAGAGCCATTTTCCCTACTTTTTTGTACCTAATACAGCGAGAAAGCTCGATTGATTGCCCTTGTGGATTTTGGCTTTATTTTCACTGGAAATTGAATTGATCAAAGATTTGAAAAGTACCCAAGATCGTAGCAGCGTTTAAGTTATGCAGGAAATGATTTGGACATAATTTCACTTCAAATATTGCCCATTGGCATAAACTTGTTAAATTATACAAAATACTATCAAGTTTGGGGTAAATTTCTTTTAATTATGCTCTTAATACTTTGAAAAATTTCATTGACTCTTGAACTTTAAATGTGTTGACAAAAATTGATGTGGCAATTAATATCTTAAAATTAGAAGGCATGTGTTAGATTAGTGATAACTCAATTTCAATTATATTGAAGATTTATGTTCAAGATTAAGATTATTGTTATTAATCATATTAATTCAAAAGAATTTTTTGACACTATTTTCTACGTCATTACCTCAATTTTTACACACGAGTCGTATCAATCCTTAAGTTTTTTCAATTGTTACCATCAATTTGCATCCATTATTCTAAAGAAAAAACTCTTTAAGATCTTTTGAAATAATTTTAAAATTCAAAGCTTAAAATGAAAATTTTCAATGTTTAAAGACATAATTGAAACATACGGCAAAGTTTGGCATGAGTTGTATAATCTAACCATCACTAAATTTTTAAAAACACATATAGTAATCATTTGAAAGATAATTTTGATACGATTCTAAAAGTAGTACCAATAGAATAAAGTACATCATATTATAATTTTAAATGATATGACAAAATGTCGAGATTTTCATTTTATGTCGGCGTGGATGAAAATATCGACATCTTTTAAACAACTTTCTCAATTTTCTTTTAAAAAATATAGTTTAAAAGAATCATGTGAGAGAGAAACTAAACTTGAATACTTGAAGATGTGGCCTATAAGGTGGAAGAGTGTTCTTTTTTAGTGTGGTTAGGGTTCTAAAGGAAAGGTGTACAAAAAGTGAGAAAATTTTGGGCTTAAAGAAAAAAAAAGAGAGCCAACAATAAATAGTGGGTTGGGGTGTTGTGTTGTATCTAGTGGGTAATGGTGCCTTATCTTGTCTCTTTTTCTCATCCCTCCAAATTAGTACCTTCATGTACTATACACCACTTTTTAACACTTTTTTTTTTCCTTACTCAATCTCCTCTCTTTTTTTCTTTTTTTTTTTTCTTTTATAATGTAATCGATCGATGAATAATCGAAGTCTACATAACTTTATTTCTAAGTGTAGATAGGTCGAACTTCATTTGAAATCCAAAAACATTTGAATCTTCGTTTACACGAAAAAATAACTATTTTGTTTTTCAACAAACAATGCAATGCAACAAACAATTTGTTGTTTCAAGTAATTATTTGATGAATTAGCCATTGATGCCTTTTCTTGCATTCCCATGTAATGAGAAATGAAAGGAATCATTTGGTTGGGGCAGTGAGGAAATTGAGGAGACATCTCTATCAGACATCAAAAGGGCCCATGAGTCATGACCATGATGTAATAAAGCAGTTTTTGGAGTTCTAAGACCAGACAACTCCCAACCAAGTAAATTTTAGCTCCTATTTTCTCATAATTATAGCTTCCCAATCACTGCTCTAATAAAATCATCATAATTTGTGAAGTTTTTTCAAAATAATTTTCTACTTTTAAAAACAAAAATTGAACTTCTCTTATTTTTCCTTCAATTTTTCCCACAAGTGATTTGTTTTCAAGAACTTTTTTTAACCTGATTGGCTAAAATGAACAATTTTAGTTTTCAAAACCAGAAAACTACTTTTGAAATTGGCTCTAAAACATGTCCATCCCAAACAAAAGCTAGACAATTCATTAAAGATCATTTGAGAAAGCATAAACAGAGCTTTCACATGAACTTTGTGGTTTTCTTCATAGTTTTGAAGCTCTCTTTAAATACAAATGAACATAGTTAAGCCTCAGTAAAGGACCAAATCAAACTTCACAAAAAGTTTTAGCTGTTCTAATAAAACTTCATTTATAGGCTGCAATATATAGCAAATAACAAAAGCTATCTCCAGTCATACAGTGCTGTCCTGATACCTGTATGTATGAGAAAACAGAAGGGAGAGAGGGAATCACTTAATTAATTACAGTTTCTGGCTCATATATGAGCTCAAGTTAAAAAACTAAGATTGCTTTTACATTCTCAAGAAAAATAACTGAGAGAGCTAATGGTACAGAGAAGGGCATGTTGACCGGTTAAATGCCTCAGTACTCGAGAGACCCGACAGAAGTTATCCCCGTACTCAAATTTCTGGATGATTCCTGTCTGTTGGCATAGTTATCACAACTGCCATTCGAGAGCCTCTGAATCGGGACCGAGTTCAAGAGCTCTAGGCCTCGTTTGCCCATCTCCTGCACTTCCTGTGGTGAAAGTATTTTGATACACCACACGCTGTTGACAAACTCCCTGTCAAAGAAAAGAGGATACCATGCTCGTCAAGAAAGGAAAGAGTTTCGCTAAAAAAAAAAAAAAAAAAAAAACTACCGCATTACGAAACAGTTTTGGTGAAGAAATGGGGAACGGAAATTCTTAATGGATGTAATCTGCATTGAAGATATACTTGAAAAGGGGAGGAGGGGAAGAAAGGAAAGGAACTCACGGCCAAGGATCGTCCCCAAGAAGAAGGACGTCATTTTCCCGGTCAACGAATACAAGCTGCCAGCCTGATCTCAAAGGGTCCTCCAACTCGCCTTCAAGACTGAACATGTGAGCGAGCTCACTGCGTAACTGATGGTAGCTACTGAATTTGGAAATATCCAGTGATCTACCGAAGGACCCCGACTTATAAACCTGTCAATGATCCAATAATACAATCAATGAGAGAAGTAACTAGGGAAACACGACCTTTCAAAAAAAAACTCGGGAAACACAGACTAGAAGAGAAAAAGAAAAAAAAAATGAATCGAACGAAGTTGGGTAAAGAGAGCAACCTTTACAAAGGTTCTGGTTGGTGGGTTTATTTGGCCTGTGTTTTCTGGAGACTGCAAGAAACCTGAATCCTCAATGCAATTGGAAGGTGTCCCAGTTGGATTGGAAGAGAAGTTGGTACCAGCAGTATTCACATAATTGGACGAAAAATGTACAGCTGTTGAGTCACTATCACTGCAAATTCCCCTAAGATTTGGCATGCCATTCTGCATTAGAAGAGATGAAGGCTCTATATTGACACCAAAGAGAAGATTACTCTGCGGATCAGCATTCCCTTGATCTAATGAACACTCTCTACCAGGAAAAGGCGGCAACGAAATAGCATTCTGAGAGATATTAGTCTGAGTTGTTCCCATATTTTCCCCTTGGGAAAGAACAAACTGAGAATTTCCAGAAGAGAGAAGAGGATCGACTGCAGCTCGCTTTGACGGCCATGTAGATGAATGTATCATGGGATTGGTTCGAGGCAGATTAAGCAACTGAGATGATTCATCTTGCGGAAATGAACCTAACAGGCTATGCAATGGTGAAATGATCGGACTCGTCACATGGTTGGCATTTGAATCGGAAAAACTCTGCTGCCGGCATAATGGAGGAATAGTTTGCAGAGATTGGGCTTGGGAATGTGATGCCGAACCGAACTGTGACATTGTAGAGATGGTGCTTGGAATTTGTTGGTGATCAAACACTTGCTGCTGATGCTGATGCTGTTGTTGCTGCTGTTGTTGCTGCTGTTGTTGATGCTGTTGTTGCTGCTGGTGTTGTTGTTGCTGCTGATGCTGTTGTTGCTGCTGATGCTGTTGTTGCTGCTGATGTTGTTGCTGATGTTGTTGCTGTTGATGCTGTTGTTGTTGCTGTTGTTGATGCTGATGGTGGTTGTTGAATGTTTGATGCTTTATCTCCTGCTGAAGAACAGTAGGCTGGGTTTGGGCCTGAGAATGAGAGAGATGTTGGTTTTCATGCTCACCTTGAAGAAATGTCTGCTGAGGATGAGGCTGAGGCTGCTGCAACATCTGAGGTGGCATGAAAGTAGCAGTCCTATTGGAAAGATTTTGGGTTTGTTGGAATTGAAGAAGTGAAGCCGCCTGTGCCTGCGCCTTAGCAGGATCTACGGTTCTCATCTCCTGTAGTGCAGCAGCAGCCATTGCTTGATATATCTCCGGCTGCAGACCCACCATAGAAGCATCGAGCCTCGGCTGCATCCATGGTGCAACTCCAATTCCAGGGAAGTTCAGAGGTTGAATTCCACGATCTAGACCATCTCCCCGTAGCCACATCAGTTGAGAATTCAATCCCAGATCATCCTCTTTGAGACCTAAGACAGGAAATGCATAGCAGAGATCATTAGACGCAACAGCGGAATACTTCTCTTGGTAGCTAAATACAACATACAAAAGGCTAAGGGAAAGATAAACCGAACTTCAAAACCATAAAAACGTTAACTATGTATTTTACCATGGTAAGAGGGCAATCCAGTTGGCCAGGGTCGCTTAAGCCTGAGGGGAAATGGAGAAGGATACATCGGGAAGGTTGTTAGTGGCTCGATCTCCCATAACGAAACCCTTGGCTGTCTCTCCCCAGCTGTAGATTCATCCCATCCAACCTACATAGTGCAAAAATTAAGTAATTGTTTAGACAACTGAACTCCGAAAACATCTAATCATACTTGATGGTAAAAAAAATAACCCGTTCAAAGTTTTTACTTGAATTTCATCTTAAAATGGTAACATGAACCAACCTTGACTGAGCGCCAGTGTGAATTTGACCACCGGGTGGGATCTAAATCGCTGATGCCAGTAATAGTGCCCATGTAACTGGAAAACATACAACTCTTAGATGTCCATGATTCCACAGATAAATTTCTCAATGAATGACCCCACAAATAGATATATATATATATAATTAATGATATCTGGTGAAGTGAAGTCAATTGGATGCTGCACAATTAAATGTGAAAGTACAGTATCTATATTTAATGATTCTTGACTCAGTTTTCCAGCATTGCTTTGATGTAGATAAGGTCACATTAAAGGAATAAAAACATACCCCACAAAAGGCAATAAAAACTGATCAGTAAACTCAAATCACAAATAGCTACAAAAAGTCTAGAAACCTACCGACGAACGCTTGATTCTTCAGTTTCAAATAGCATTCTAAAACGCATACCGACTGAAACACGGGTATGGTACACAGCTTTGACATACTTCGCCAGAGGTATGATGAACTCTGATGGACTAGCCCTGAATGAAAAGATAATGTGACTTCAAGTCGTAAACAAAACTAACAAGACTCAAGAATTGTTAAAAAATCAAACCTTGGATTATAAAATATCGTGAACCGACTATTTGTAGCAGCTGCATGGGCTGCAGCAGCAAGAAGCCCCAAGTGCATGCTGTCACTAGATAAAACCGACGAAGGCATCACTGTTTGTGGCCGATGAGCTCGGCGGATTCCCAATAGTAGTTGATTCTTTTCATTCCTGAAAAGTCCCAGTATTGTAAATATGATATAAATTTGAATTTTAAATGAATAAATGTTGAGTCTAAATGAATGAACTGCCAGCCCATATGCTCTGCACAGTCATGAAGCTTCAGTCACACGAATGCCAAGTTTTATTTTGAAGTATTAACTAATTGAGCCTACATACAAGGAAGAGCAAAGAAACGAACCAAATAAAGATCACGGAATCGCCAGCAACAAGCCTCTTGGCACTTACAAACACACTCCATCCAGTTGTAAGAAGATGCCTTTTGGGCTGGCCTGCATCAAAAATACAATTAGACCATAAAATCTGCTCGAGCGACGAGGCGAAAGATTGGAGGCATTTATTAAAAGATTAACCTCACAAAACTCACCACGAAAGATGTGCCTAAATTTCCATTCATTGTCGTGCAGATCCCTAGCAATTAACTCCTGAGCAGGTGGCTGCTGAGAAAAGTCCTACAAGTCGAAATATGATATTTCTCTGTTACAACATTTTAAAACTACATCAATGAATACTTGTGGTCATGTTTCAGAGGCATTTATAGGATTACCAATGGAGGAAACACTTTTTCAGCAGCACGACGAGGAACAGAAAATCCCCCATGTGTACTTGTGTCACTTGCTGTCAATGTTTTACAAAAATAATTGGTTGGTTGTTTGCTGGGAGCACCCAACTCAGCTGGAAGATAAGGCTCCTTTTGCTCTTGCTACAGAAGATGTTAAAAAAAATTCAGGAAATGAAGTTCTTGTCGAGGCTTATAAATTCACTATTCAAACCAAGTGAAAGTAACATACAGCATTGAGCGGTTGCAAGGTCATCTGGGCATACACTTCATCCGTCTCGATATCTGCCTGCAATCATCAAGTCATTCAATTAGAACCTACGGAGTTCGTATAAACCCATGAAGAAGTCAATGACAAGCCTTACATGCATTGTAACATTGTGAAGCTGACAGATAAGTTGTGGCGGCAAGCTTGGATAACTAGGTATATGGGCATCCACTTCTTTGTTGGTTGATATGGCAACCTACTCAATGTCAATGAATATTATGTTAACAACTAATCCCGTCAAATATCAGTAAAAATAATTCACAAAATACTGGAAACATCAAAGACGACAACAGCATACAGAAGAACGTATGGAAAACGTCAGCTTTATAAAATCTAACTTCTCCATTACATTCAGATGAACTAGAAAGAATGAAAACTCGGAATGGAGCAAACTGATCTGTGGCCAGTCAGAGATCATCAGAATACACGAACAAGCAAATTTTTAAGAAAAAGAAAAATGAATTGAGTTGTGGTTCCTCTATTGATCATAAGAATACACGAACAAGTGCAGACACAGTACATGTACAAGTACAAGCATAAGCAGCTTAAACCAAATGAAAATCTTAAAAAATATCTTCTTGAATGAAAAGGAACAAGTTCATTGATCCAGATTGAAAACAGGTGATGGACAGGAATCAAAAGTTTCATGGAAAGTTGGGAACTCACAAACATGAAATGGTCATTAAAACAATAGTCAAACAAGTTCTACATCTGAAGAGGGCCAGTTTCTAATTTCAATTTGTGCAAAAGAATAATACTCGTAGGCTTTAAGGCTCACCTGCTCGCTATGACCCTGTGCAAAATAAACAACCCGACTTCCAAGAGCAGGCAGAGAAACAAGAGGACCCGCACATGCATGCCAAAGCTCCGAGTTAAGAACTCTCTTCTCCCCTGAAAATTTTGATGCAAGTTCCAATCAGTCCCAACATTTCATCAAAAGATCATTTTCAACATAACAAATTTCCCCCCAAAATAAACACCAAACAGAGAGAGAGGGGATCATTTGACAGAGAAATTGACCCAGTTAAGTCTTCCAGAAACCAGAAAGGGAAAGAAGAGTAGAAATCCAGCATGAAAACAAACAGGAATTTTCTCGGGAAACAAACAGGGAATATGGGCATCTCAGTTTATGAAAAAGTAGAGAAAAAACAAAAAGAGGGGCAGAAGAAACTTGCACCTTCTGGAGCCTGAGGACTAAAACCAGCAGATGAAAGCCTCATTTCAGTAAGATCCAACAAACAAAAAGAAATTGACCCACAAATTTGAAGCACGAAAGTATCTTCCAAGAACACACAACAACGACTGCAGAACAACTTTTATTTGCACAACCTTTCTAATCACTACAGAAATACCATAAATCGAGCAGCAAAATCAATCTGAATCTTCAAAAAGTAAATTACAAACAGTGAAGCCTCATTTGGGAATATCACCACCCAACCCCCACCGCCCAAAATCTCAGCCGAAGCCGGTTTCACTAAAGAACACGATCAATTTCAATCTCACCCGCATCTGATTCTCTCTTCCCAAACCCCCCACATACACAACTCTCCAATCCGCGACTTCATGCCACAGCAACCTCGAAGTTCAACAACCAAAAACCCAATAAATAAATCCACCGTTAGGCCAAATAAGTAGGTTTCTAAACTTGGAGGGTGAAGAATACGAATTTCTTCAATAACCCAACAAGAAAACAGAGCTAATGAAAGAAACCCCAAAAATGAGAAAGGGGAAAATCAGATCTCAGCCCTGAAAACGAAAACGGGGAAAGCCCAGAAAGCAGGAAGCGAAAAGAGAAAGCCAGATCTCAGCACAGTAGAACCCCAGTAGAAGAAGCTAGAACTTGTTGGCGGCCATTTGCATAATAACGAGAAAGAAACACAATGATTTCAGGTAAAAGAAAATGATGAAGTGGGAATTACAGCAGAATGAAGAAAGAAAAGGGTGTTGAATGGTGGAGCCGAAATTGGTTGTTTATTGTAAGAAGAACGAAATGGAAAGCTGCTGGAAATGGAATTGCAGCAGAGAACAGAAGAAGAGTGAGTTGCCAATGGTGGGTGGCTGCTACTACTGAAGCTTTTTCTCTCTTCTCTTCTCTTCAATTTCTCTCTTCTTCTCTGTAAAACACAATCAATCAATCAATCAACGCAACCAATATTATTTCTGGCTGTCTTTTCTGTACCAGAGATTAGGGAAAAGGTGAGGACGGACTCTAGAGAGAGAAACTCAAAGTGATTACGCGCTATCAAAGAGAGAGAGAAACTGCTCAACTTTCTGATTTTTATAGAAGCACCTACTAAATCAACTCTTGTTCTTTCATCTTCTTCATTATTTATTCTCAACACTTTCTTCTATTCTTTTCACCCCATTTAATATTATATTATTTCAATTTTTTTATTATTAAATTACAAATCTACTCCGCCAGATTTGAGGTTTGAGCTTTGTGTCTAGTTGATCCCAACTTTTAAAGTTATAAATTTAATTCTTAAATTTTTGAACTTTTAAAATTTACGAATTTATTAGACACAAAATTAAAATTTAAAAGATCTATTAGCCCCAAAATTCAAAGGATAAATTATATTTTTGGTCCTTGAAGTTTGAATTTAGTAGCATTAGGTCTTTAAAGTTTTAAACTCAACAATTTTAGTCCCCTAAAGTTTGTATTTGGTGCATTTTTTATCCTTACGTTAACTTTTCGGTTAAAACTAACGGAAATTAGGGATGGCAACAGGGTGAGGTGGGGTCGGGGATGCACTCCTCATCCTCGTCCCCGTGGGGATTTTCAATCACCATCCCCGCTTAGTTCTCCGTTTTAGAGAGTTGGGGTCGGGTCGAGATTCTCCGTTCGGGAATCGGACCCCGCAAGGAAAAATCCTCATTTTATATATTGAAATTAAATTAGAAAAAGGTAATAAAAAAAAATCGGTAGACACAATAATTAAGGGTAATTTTAAAAAATTATATGAAATATTATAATTTTATATAAGGCTGGTTACAGAAATAGCAATCGAGCCAAAAATAATTGTAAATTTAGCCAAGTTTAAAACTTTTTACAAATATGGCAAAAAATCAGTAGGTTTTACAAATATGGCAAAAAAATCAGTGACTATCACTAATAGACTTTTTTATTATTACTGATAGACTTCTATCCGTGATAGACTTCTATGATTGATAGACTATTATCACTGACAAAATTCTATAAAAAAAAAAATACTATTAGCGATAGACTTCTATCAGCGATAGACCATACTATCAGTGATAAGAATTGTCATATCCGCAAAATTTTTAAAAAAGTGCTATATTTTTAATTATTTTACTCTAATTTGACATCGGTTACAATTTCTCTTTATATAATTATAATTATTATATATTTAAAAAAAAAACTAATAAAAAATAATTTTGGGGTGGGTTCGGGGTCGGGACGGGGTGGGGATCCCCTTCTCCGTCCCTGCCTCGTCCCCGATTAAATCCCCGGTATGACCCCGTAAACGATCAAACTAGGGATTCTCCGATCCGATTGAGTCGGGGACCCACGACAAATTTTGTCATCCCTAACGTAAACTTGACGTGGCAACTATTTTTTATTAAAAAAAATATTTAAAAAAAAAAATCATTTCTCTTTCTCCCCTCTTCCTTGGGTCTTGACTTTGGGGGCAACCACAAACTCAATGAGGCTCGATTTTTCATTCGAGTGTCAATCGGTGGGTGGCTGAAAGAAGAAGAAGACAGGAAGGTTGAAGGAGAAAGGAAATTTTTTTTTTTTTTTAATTTTATAATTAAAATATCTTTTTATTAAAAAATAGTTGTCACGATAGCTTTTCGTTAAAATTTAACTGAAAATTGACGGGAACCAAAAACGCACCAATTGTAAACCTGAGGGACAAAAAATGTTGAATTTCAAACCTTAGGGACTTAAATGCTACCCAATTCAAACTTTAGGGACCAAATATGTAATTTATTCAAATTTGAATTTGTTAAACACCTATTAGACACAAAATCGAAAATGTGGAGACCTATTATGCATTTTTTAAAAGTTCAGAGACTAAATAAACACAAATCTAAAAGTTTAGGGATTAAATTTATAATTTAATATTTTTTTATTGTTATTCGATAAATTTCTACTTGTTGTAAACTTGTAATTAATGGGAAAAATTCTCAAAAGTTTTATGTCAATTGAGTTATGTTCGGTTTGACAATCATCAAAAGTTGAAGAAGGAAAAAAAAAATAAAAAATAATAATAATAATTCAGAAGGGTGAAATGATCTCGAGATTTTATTGAAATTTTAAGGTTTATTTGACATGAAAAATAAAACTTAAAACGTCATATTCTTTAAATTAAATTTTCATTCTATTTTTTTTTTTTTTTTATAATACTCTCTCAAATATATAAATTAATTCTTTCTTACATTAAATAATAAAAATTACAGTCAACACCATTTAATTGATAAAATATAATATAATCATTGAAATTGAAATTGAAACTCTCACACTACATGTTATTTAAAAAAAAATTAAAAGTGTTGCATAATTATATTTTTCTTTACTAAACGAAAAATAAGTTTTTTTTTTTTTTTTTTTAAGAGATTTTTTTTTTATTACATTGGGGTGGGGGATTCGAACCACAGACCTCGTGGTCGTCAACTAATACATATACCAGCTGAGCTATGCTCGCTTTGACAGATGAAATTATTGAAGAGAGAGAGTGAAAACTATATAATTAAGTCGGTTTAGAAACATGTACTATTGTGTTTTCCCTCTCCACTTTCTTCCTCCTTATGATAGGTTTATGAGACTCTTCATTTCACATCATAAATATATAAATATATATTGTTGGACTTTATCTTATCTTCATGTGTTTTTTTGCAATTCTATCTTATTTTATGAATTTATATTATTATACAATTAAGGTGGACAAAAAGAGAATAAATTCAAAGAAACAAAGAAAAAAATATGTGTAGATGTTGAAAACCTATTCAACAATTAAAATAATGGTCAAAATAAAGAGCTTTATTAATATATTCATTATTATATTATATTTCATCCCAAAAAAAAATAATAAATTTATATCTTATTCAATTTTCTTAATAAAATCAATACTCCCAAATTATTTAGTAGTCCACATGAGTTAGATTCGTTTTAACAGAATGTGTAAATTAACATATCATAAGTCAAATAATGAATTTAAATATTTCAATAAAAAAATTTATCTAATTGAATTCATATCTTCTAAAAAAGCATATCTCGAAATAGTTTGAATAAGTCTATTTGGACAGGTAAAAGTAATTTACTTCTGTATGCGAATAATGAGTATTTTGACTTAGACATCATATAAAGCTACGATGGGACTACAAACTTATTGACCTAAATAAAAAAGTAACATTTTTGTCGAACAACCACTTGGTTCAGTGGGTGAGCGCTTCGCCTAAGATAGCAAAGAGGGGGGGTTCGATTCTGTCAAACAAGAGTGGGGTTAATTGACGCATCACATGAGCACATCACTTAGATAGTGCAGAGGGGTTAATTGATCCTGCACCTGTGCAACAAATGTGACATGAATTTAAATGAATTATTACCTACCGCCCAATTTTAGTCAAATCGAGTATAGCTCAATTGGTACAATCATTAATTAAAATACTGTTAATATATATATATATATATATATATGATAATATGCTTAGACATTTACCATGCCTAATGATAATAAGTGTTTGACATATACCTTATAAAATGCTTAGGGATTACTACAAATATTTTTAGAAAATGGCAATATTTTGTTAAAATTAAGCGTATAATAATTCTTATAGCCATCCACAAGCAATAATTACTTTCGAAGAAGTATTTAACGGACACAAAAGTGCTTATATAATAATTGTTTCATTTAATAACATTTTTTTTAAACACAATAATACGTTTTAAAAAATAATTATGTGAAACTGGAAAGTTACTTAATTTTATTATAAATTATAGTTAGATTATTTTAGTGGATCTTTCAAATTAAAAGGTCAAGATTTAAAATAGTTTGTCGTTTATGGTTGAAATGAAAACGTGATTATTAGTAAGATAACATAAACATCTATGTACATGTTGGCCATAAATTTTATCTTATATATTATTTGTGTAAGAGACGCTCCAACTTCGATTCTCGAGATCAAAGAATCGATCGAGGATTAGAGTTAAATGTTGATCTCATTTCTAATCTCTTTCACAATTTTAGCATTCTTAGTATAGTAATTATAGTTTGAAATGGAATTCAAAAAAACAAATGATTGCTAAACTGAGAGTGACGATACAAACATAAAGTAAATTAAGAAGATAACTTTTTCAATATTCGTATCATTTATACATTGAATACAAAATGAGATTTTTTTTTGAAAAATTCGAATCTCCGACCATGAATTCTTCAAATTAGAAAGTAAGATGGAAACATGAGTCTAAAATGTTTGTAAGATTGGGGTTCGAGGGGGACATCTCGAACATTGCCTCGTTCGTTCGTTTATCATTTTCAATATCGTAATTATAGATTGAAATGGGAGGGAGTCAAAAAGAAAAAAAAATGAATAATTAGGAATATGAAAGGGATGGTGCCGGCGGAAGATAAGTTGGGAAATTAAGGGAGAAAGGTGAGATTTGGGAATGGGCCTCACATCACTTTATCACCCTTTTTTTTCTTTCAATTTTCGACTGCAAAAAGCTTCTATTTCATAATTTCATTTCATCCTTCTAATTATCAAACACTTTTTTTCTTTTCACATTCTTTTATTTACTTTATTTTATCAAAACAAAATCGTTTGTTTAATGCTACCTCTTATTATTTCTCATATATATCAATTTTTATAATAATGTTATGTCACAAAAATATGGTAGGAAGAATTTAACTTTGTGACACCAACTTGAAATTGAATGAACTAGATTATTATAACACAGTTTAAGTTTGATTCACCGACTATTATAATTCATCGTCCGTAAAATAATTATACTGTATTTATTATTCACAACTATTATAACTCACAGAGTATAATAATTCATTCAGCGCTCCAAACTGCGGCAAATAAATTGGATATTTGAGCAAATTAATTCTCTATCACTATTAAAGTATGTTGACAATTAGTTATTATTTTTTTTTTTACCAACATATATATAATATATGAATTAGTGACCAAGAGGTCAGAGGTTCGAATTTCCCACCCCACATGTTATAAAAATAAAAAATTAAAAAAATTAAAAAAATTAAAAAAATTGAAAATATACCTATTAATTTTTAATTTTATCTCAAGTATTTTGAAATTCTCAATTTTTAGTTCAACTTGAGTGGGAGATTCGCTTGATCAGATAAACCCTCTATGACCCACAACTAAAAATGAGCCTTGCGACGAGACGCGGACATTCCCCATGTTGCGATTCCCTCCAGTCCGTTTCCGAGTTGGGTTAGGAGAATATCCGAGCGATTGCCTTCGCAAATCCACGCGCTCACAAGGCGCACAATAAGAATAAGACCGATAAAGACTTCATAAGAGACCATTTGAGTTGCAGATCGTAATGCTCATAGAAAGGCATATTTCAGACTTCATGATCGATGCCATATCTTTATGTCAATTGAATTGTCTTCGATTTGACAATTAAATATATCTATTATTCTCAATTATTTTACTCAAATAGTGTGGTTAAAATTAAGTACTAGAATAGTCTGGTGGGGACATACGGAAATTGGATAATTTTATATGATGTGGCATTTATTTATTTATCATTATTATTATTTTTTTTTTTTTTAAGGTTGAATATTCACCCCACCTCATATAGTTCAAAAACCTAATCATTAGCTATAGACTATAGTAAAAACACTAACAATATTTATCATTTAACTTTATTTTATTAAATATGCCTTTGCGACATAAAAAAAATATTTATCATTTTTATTATGTTAAGCGGCAATAAATAGAATATAAATGACTATCCGTTATATATATATATATAACCAACTGGACTTAGCTTATAATTGAAAAATACTTTATTTTATTTATTAATTTTTTTTTGTTCTCTCCATATAACTTTAACTAATTACATTACGAATCTCTATCTTTCTTAAATGAATTAAACTTATTATAATTATTTTTTTCTTTTTTTTCTTTGAAAAATGTACAAATCGAACTTAACAACATTAGCACAAAAAATTATATATATAATAAAAAATTACGTTCATCTTCATCCATATTGAGATTTGGTTGTCTCATTGTTCATCTCATTTGAGCCACAAAAGGCCTACAATTTAAATAGGTTATTCCAATGATTTATTTTCCCCTCCCTCCCAATTATACATACACTTAAAAAAGTCAATAATTGATTTAAACAATTATTTTATTCTCTTCATTTATAATCTAAATACTATTTATAATTAAGCTCAATATTAAGAGTTTAAAATTATATTACATGTCAACAAGAGCATAGACATGATGTATCGCTTAGTGACCATGAGGTCATATGTTCAATCTCTCATTCCAACATGTCAAAAAAAAAAAAAACTATTACATTACTTGTTGAATTAAAATACTATCATTTCATTGCTTAGAGATAACTTCTTGCATCTCTCCATTTAAAATTATTTTTAATTTGAGATTCTTATATTGACTTTGCTAGATCGGAATTGGATAATTAAAAGGTGAACAATTGATTGTGAATGAGACGTTTCACTTATATATTATTACGTGATTGACAAAAACTAATCAATACTTCATGTAAGTAACCTTTGATCTCAAGAGAATTAATATAATTACCGTTTTTTTTTTTTAAAACATGTTGGGGTGGGGATTGAACCTAGGATCTCATGATCACTAGCCGATACATCATGCCGTTGAACTATGTTTTTGTTGACTCATATCAATTATCGTTGAAGTAGGTTTATATGACGATTAAGATATTATTTACTAAATTAAAGTCCGAGATTTGAATCACATCATTATTCTTAATAAGAAGGGGTAAGATAGAAGAGAGAGAGGATGAATGTGAGCCGTTGATGAAAGAGTGGGGCCCGGCGAGGAAAAGATCTGATGAGACGTGATGTGAAACGGTGGAATCTGGTTTTGATTGGTTGATTTATTAAATGTAATGTGTAGGAACGACACTAATAATTATTGTCCCACGTTCCAACATCAATCACCCCCTGACATTTTTAACCATTTTACCTAACACTCCAATAATTTTTTTTTTACCCTTAAACTTTAAAGTTTCACCATAGTTAAAAATAACATGATTCAAAATGTTCAATACCTACTCGTTTTTTAGATTGGAGATTAAAATCTGCATGTCTTATATTTATCCTACGAAATAAAAATCGATATTTTAAGATTGAAATGTATTGATACTTTATGAATTAAATTTATTATGAATTTATAGAATTTTAAAAGTAAATTTTTATTCATATTATATATTTACACATAATTAATTAGATTTTTTTTTTAAATAATATTATTGACACTTAGTTGACATTTGACATTATTATTTTTTAATATGTGCTTATATTAATATGATAAATATTTTTATTTATCTTTTATTGTATATCGAATTCGTTATCTCTTAGTCACTAGTCTATTCAATATGTCGGTTGAACTATGTTTATGTTTACCTCTATTTCACTTAGTCTTCTCCGAATTCACATTACATTATTCAAAAGGAAAAAAAATATATTGTAGTTGTCAGATTTATATTATTATCAAATCTATAAGAGAGCGAAAGTAAAAACTATATATATTCAATTTATACGTTGAATGGTGGTTGCAAAAAATAAAATAAAAAAACTTACCTAGGCATTCAAATAATTTTGAACCTACACCAAACTATTAATAAGGGACAATCACATCGAATTATTTTCCACCTGAACCTTCCTCATCCCTACTTCCTCTAAGCTTCATCAATCACTTTCTTTCTCATCATCCTTTTCTCTTCCTTGTTGTCGTCCCCGCTGAGTCTCTCAACTTCATACCTTTGTGAGTAAAATAGTACACTTTTAGATAAAACTTTAAGAGAGATACATAGACTAACAACACGTGTACGAGTTCGATTTTTGTAATTTAACTATTTAGAACCTAAAAGTTAAATACAAAACGTGACTCTCATGGGCCTTTCTTTGACTATAATCTCAAACTATACTTCAATATGTTCTTCACAACTTTTCCAACATTGAAAAAAAGGGAGAAAAAATAAAGAGTAAAATACGAGGTTTGATGTGGGAAACATAAAGAGAGAAAGTAGGATTAATTTAATCCCAAGAAGGGTGGAAATTGTCGGCTAAAAATAATAGAATTAATGAAATTAAAATAAATAATAATAATAATAATAAATATTGTAACATGGCAACTATTGAATCATGGTACGGAGTGGAGACATGAACATGATTGTTTGGTCATTAATCAAAACTAATGGACAACTCTCTAAACCCTCTCCAGCTCTTTTTTTTTTTTTTTTGTTCGTACACATTTAATTATCTTTTTTTCGTACTTCCATTAATTAATTAATTAATTGCTTTGATTGTCATTTTCCAATAATCATTCTGATTAACCACATTGTCATTTTTCAATAAGGGCATGTTTGGGAGTGATGATTGAATTATTGATTTTACAGGAAGAGATTTAATAACAATTGATTTTGTAAAATTGATTTATATATAATCATTTTTATGTTTGGTTTGGAGTGATTTTCATATAATTAGAAGTGATTTTGAATTATTATGTTTGGTTCCAAAGTGATTTTAGAATTATTAAATTACTAAAAAAAAAATAACATTGTATTTAGAAATGATTTAACTGATAATTGAAAATCAAAATTAAAAAGTTGTCATAAATGAAAAAAAAAATTGTTTGGAAATTATTTACTATTTAAAAGTAAAGTCATGAAAAAAAATTCTTGAAAAGTCATGAAAATCAAAATTAAAAAGTCATGAAACTATAATAAATAATATATCATAAATGAAAGGTTTCGAACCTTGTTACGGGTGAAAAAGAAGCAAAATTATTTCTTCTTTCACCAACAAACCAAATTCAAATTTTAGTAAATAAGTGAACATAAATTATATTTATATCCAATTGATATTTTTAATTAAAAAAAATAGTCATTTTAAAAAATAAAATATCACAATCACTTGAAAAAAATCACTCCAAAATCACCTCTCAAGTGATTGACCGGGAATCACTAAAAGTGATTTTCAATTCTTCCAAAATCACTTTTATACTATTGCCAAACATCACCATTTTGAAATATAATTGATTTTGGGCATGTAAAATTGATTTTGGTGATTCCAAAATCACTCCCAAACATGCCCTAAGTATATGATATGATTTAGAAAGTGATTCTGTTTATGTCTTGTCTAGTTCTTCTGGTGGATTTGTTATTTGTTTGTTTAATGGCGATTTGATCTATAAAGTTTCAATATATTTTTTTTTATTTTTTTTTCTACATTATTTTGAAAAAAATAGTTTTTGTTGATTATTGAATGTTTAACCTGACTAATTTAATGGTTAAACTTTTAAAAAATATTACTTGTTGGGTTTGTTGATATTGATACACGAATTTGAAGTTATATAATATATTTTTTAAATAATTAATAAAACATAACACAACAGTGATTTTTATTTTGAAGTTTAAGAATTGATATTGATACACGAATTTGAAGTTATATAATATATTTTTTAAATAATTAATAAAACATAACACAACAAAAGTGATTTTTATTTTGAAGTTTAAGAATTAAAAAAAGAAGAAGATATTTTTTAAATTTAAAGATTAGAACAATAAAACAAATGTTTTAGAAATTTATAGACTAAAATGAGATTATTATTATTATTATTATTTAGGAAAACATATTCTTCTCGAGAAATTATAACATGTGTCAATTTAGAATAACATAATTAAAAATATAACATATTTTTAAACTTTTTGCGGATATGACAATTTCTATCGCTGATATCTTATGGCTGATAGAAGTCTATCGCTGATCACCTAAACTTTTTATAGATTTTTGTCAGTGATAATAGTTTATCACTGATAGAAGTCTATCAATGATAGAAACAATTTTTTTTTGTCATATTTGCAAAATATTTTAAAGTTTGCTAAATTTGCAATTAGTTTGGGCTTGATTGTTATTTGTGCAACCAACCCTTTTTCTTGGAGTTGTTTTCTATTTTGCCTTTACCTTTTTTAAATTTTAAGAAAGGTTGTTAATATTATATACATTGTTTTTTTCCTATAATTAAAAACGATTTTCTTTTTCAAAAATCAAAAGCAAGCAAAAGAGATATACAGCTACACAAAAAATGTTAATTTTATTTATACAAAAAAAAATAGTTGTTAAAGCTCATAATCCAACAATTTAAAAAATAATATTATCTTTAATTATTCATATATATATATATATATATATATATTAAAAGGTAATGCTTACATCACCAAAAAGGAAGAAGGAAAATAAATTTTGAGTTGAAAAGATATTATTGAGTCAAACAAAGCACAAATTCATTAAACTATGCTATCATCCAAATGTATTTAAAAAACCCTCTAGCCTTCTAAAGGGACATTTTAGACCAAATCTCTTAAATATTCTTATCAAATTCTATTTGGTAAAATATTAAATAATATCACGTGTAATATGATAGTAATTATTTTATGGGGATTTTTTTTTTTTTAAGTCAATTTTAATTTCATCCAAATTTATATAAATAATAAAATTTTCTACATAATTAAAGGATAAGACACTTAGTTGGTTCGATATTTCTTTAACTATATTTTAATTAGAGATGTCCATTGGGGACGGAATGAAGTCGGGTAATGTCTTTTTCGCCCCCGTCCCCCATCCCATTACTCCATTTTTACGAAATTTTTCATTTAATTTTACGAGAAATAGAGAAGTAATTCGCGGTAGCCACGGGATGTTGGCTACCGCGGATAATTTTTTTCATTTTTTTTTAAAAATTTATGTTCAACTAATTTTTTTTTTCTTCAAATACTTTCGATTTAAAAGTAGATAATTTAAATTATAATAATTTTTTTTTTTTAAATCTCATATAATGTTTTTTTTTTTTTTTAACAAACCAGCTTCAATAATGAGAACCAATAATGCCACAAAGGTTACCGTGCAAGTTGAGTTATTTGAGTTTGGATATCAATTAATTTATGTAATTTAGTTTTTGGATATTTTGTAATGAGTTGAACTACAAGCATGTTGGATCTAATTACCTTTAAAAAGTATTAACTTCACTTATTTATTTAATTATGGTTGAATTTCATGGAATTGAAAGTTTAAAGTTAACATTGACTTATTTAATTAAGTAGGAAGGTTAAATTAAACTTTTCTCCTATATTTTTTTTTAGTGAAATATATACAAAATAGTAGTTAAAAATAAAATATGCACACATGCATGACCGGCCAATTTGATGCGATATATCATATATGTTTGTAATTTAGCACATACATCGTTTTTTTTTTTTTTTTTTTTTTTTTATGTATTATTACTATATTGACATATTTCAATAATTATTACACACTATTCAATAATTTATTAAATCATGCTATTTATTGGTATTCATGTAGTTGTTAAAAATCATTATATATATAGTAATATATAGGGTTACTATACATTTTAAAATCTTGAAAAAAAAATTGTTATTTGAATTTGACATTAAAACCCTTCAAAATGTTGCGGAATATATGATAAGATTATTGTTATGGATATAAACATTGAAGCCAATCATAACTCTCAATAATAAACATAACTGTAGTATAGTTCAATTGGCATAAGATTGTGTCTGTGACTAAGAGGTCATGGGTTTAATCCTAACTTTAATTACATAAATTTAACCCCTCTTTTAATTACTATCTGTCCATTGTCAATGGTAAAATAAAACCTAACTTTATAAAGTACTTAGATATATTTTCAATAAAATATCTTTAATAGTATAAAATTTTGAGGGAGTATCTTTCAAGACATTAATGAATGGACCAAATATATGTCATAAAATCAAGGGATAGACTACACATATACACTACAAGTTGTGGAACATGAATAATTCAGCTAAAGTCAAGAAACTCCCCATCATACATAAAGCTAATAATTGCTGTGTAATTTTCCTATTTTCCAAATCATGTACTATTTAATTTTATCATTAGTTTTAAATGTTATTATTGAAGTCATTCAATATATAAAAATTTAATAAATTTTAATTTATCGACAAAAATCTTTCAATCCAATGACAGCTTAACATGATGTCAAATCAATAGTCTCACGTTCAAACTTTTATAAATAATTGATAGTTTACTTGTTGAATTTGATACTAACTAGCTATAAGATCGTGGTATCGGATGATTCATATAATCGAAAGAAAATGTAACTAAATATTAATAAGGTGATTAAAATTGAAGTATAAAGTGAATGTGAGCACATTAAATATTGAAAATGATGTGTGAGAGAAAAATGATCCAATGTATGCATGATATTGGGAGAGGCTCTTTGTTTGAATTATTACGAAATTTGGTGACTTTTAGCAATGATTTTGGTTGTCTGAAAAAAGAAGAAGGCGAAACCAAACATGTCGTGTTAAAGAATTTAACACCGACGACTATGGCAATATTGTAGCAGACAAACATGAATCTCCCCGAAATATAATTCCTACAAACGTCATCATTTCCCAATGCCTTAGCCGGGAGAATTTCTAGTACATCCGTGGTATGAAAAAACTTCATACTACTGTCTTTAAAAAAATGACACGTGCCGAAATGGTTTAAAAAAAGAATATATTTAATATTGTGGGTCCCAGTTAAACAACCATTTCGACACGTGTCATTTTTTAAAGGCAGTGGTATGAAGTTTTTCCGGGAGAATTTCTAGTACATCCGTGGTATGGAAAAACTTCATACCACTGCCTTTAAAAAATTGACACGTGGCGAAATGGTTTAAAAAAATAATATATTTAATAGTGTGGGTCCCAGTTAAACAACTATTTCGCCACGTGTCAATTTTTTAAAGGCAGTGGTATGGAGTTTTTCCATACCACGGATGTACTAGAAATTCTCCGAGTTTTTCCATACCACGGATGTACTAGAAATTCTCCCGCCTTAGCTAACACACACTTCCAAATTAAACCCTTCAAACTTTTTATATACTATTACAAAGTCCAGTACCAAAGAATTATAGTGAGTTTGAGATGTGATTTGTAATAAATATTTTCTATAGTATGTTTAAGCATAGTCCAACCGTTATATTGTATTAATTATGAACAAGAAGTCTCAAGTTCGAATCTTTATTTATAAGTAATGTTGGAATACCTTAAATCTGTTATGACCCTCTACGATGGATTCGGTACAGGAGTCTCGCTTTGGGCTTTACTTATTCGTTTTGGGTTTTGACTCATTTTGTATTAAGTCATTAGAAGAGTGTCATATATAAATTTTCTAATAACTTCAGCCGCCCTCTATCTGTCATTTTGTAATTCTCTCCTATTTCGTAATAATATTGTTCTCCCTTCTGTCCGTGGACGTAGCTAACACGACGTTAGTGAACTACGTAAATCCGTGTCGATTTCTTTTGCGTTTATTTGTTCATTGTCATTCAATCTATCATAATAAATACATTTGAAAAACTTAATAATTTACAAAGTTTGTTTAGTATAGCTTGTTTTTTTAAAAAAAATATTAATATATAAAAAGTTTGATTAATTTAGAAACATTTTTTTTTTAAAGAAATAACTTCGAGAGTTAAATTATCTAAAAATGATTTTAGAGTGATTAAATGAAAATCCTCAAAATATATAATAATAATAAAAAAAAAAACATATTTCTAATTAATAGAATCCTTGAAATATAGCCAAATAAATTTATCATTTAAAATATTTGTAAATAGACTCGAAATACTTTGCTTCTACCAATATAAAATGCTGAAATTAGAAAGTATTTCACAGAGACCTGAAGAAATATTAGTCAAAGTATTTCCTCTAAAAATACTTTCATCTCTAAAGTGTTTATTTTTTATTTTTTTTTTTTTTTTTTGAAAAGAGTATTTTTAATTAGTTAAAAACACCTTCTTCTTTGTAAAAATCATCCGTAAAAACTCCCCTTTATTGTGAGTAGATGTAGAGGTGCAATTGGGACGTTTTTTTTTTTTTTTTTTTTTTTTTTTTACAATATGTTGGGGTGGTGGATTGAATCTAAGACCTCATGGTCACTAAGCGATATATCATGTCGTTGAGCTATGCTCTTGTTGGCTGAGACGTTTTTTTAAAGTCGAAAAATCCTCGAAAGTTGAAATTAGTTTTCGTCCAAATACTTTATCCATTTCAAAATCTTAAAATCAAGCTTGACTCTTTTTGTTAATTATAGTTTTAGTCAATTAAGTTTTAGGTAGCTTAATTTTCTTCTATTTGTTTCTACCAACTCACAAAATATCATATAATGTGTTGAGGTAGAATTTTGGACTTTCCCCTTTTCGTCGTGCTCTGCTGCGCGATAGTGTCTGTCGGGTGCGCCCTTGACCTGTACATGGAAAGGAAGGGAAGGTAAACTTGCACCGGTAGGCTTGGCCCACGGGCCTCCGATGCTTAAGGCAGAGAGATCCGAGCATAAGTAGGAGTAAAGAGAGGGAGAGAGTTTAGGGTAGAGTTACCCGTCTTTTTCATCCTCCTCTTCCTTTTGAACAAAAAAGGTATTTATAGCTGGTGGTGAGGAAAGGCTCATCGAGTGGCCCGATCCCTTGACCTTCGGATGAATGCCTGGACCGGGGTGAGGGGGCGCGAACCCAACCGGAATTGGGTCCACGCGCTTTGTCATGATTGCGACAACCGTCACTCTCCGATTCTCGAGAGGGTTGAGGGCGTATGTTGTGTTGTCTCTTCGTCAGTCGTGACAAGTTGTCTTGTCGGTCACATCTCACACCACTCGAGGACTGAAGTGATGACAATCTGCCTCCATAAGCCTTGGTGAGCTTCATTCACCAAAGCTTCGGGGTCGACCCCTGGGGAACGACTCGTCCGGGACTTGGTGCGGTGGCCCCCGCTCCTTGAGGAGTGGGTGTGACGTCAGCGGGTGACGCGAGGCTGAAGTAGCCCGCAACATAATGCAAGTTTATCACCAACCAAAATTAACATTTAACAATATGATTGAAAATTTCAAAACAAAAAAGACTAAGTATAATTTTTATAACTATAAGACTAAATGAAAAAAAGAAAAAAATATATCATAGATTTTTTTTTATTACAACATATGTGAGTAGGAGAATTTTTAACTTCAAACCTCAAGTGAGATAGCATGTTGCCAATTACTGAACTATGCTCACTTTGACAATTAATAAAAAAATGATTAGGAAAAAGTTTTAAAAAAGACATCTTTCTTTTTTTTACTTAAAAAAAAATGTGGAGGGAAACAATTTTTTTTACAAATATGTGTGAGTGATGATTCAAATCTATGACATTTTAATCGTAAATCAAAATTAGGCTAATTTATAAAATAAAAAAATATTTCTGAACTTTGACCTTTGTTTCAAAAATACTTTTAGAACATAAAATTCGTTAATGTTGGATGAAAAGTCGATGTGTTTAAAATTTGAATGTGATTCTTTCATACTTCATCAAGACAAACAACTTAGTTATCGTCACGTTGATTCAAGTTATCGCCACGTCAATTTGTCATCTAAAATTCTAACGAATTTTTAGTATAAAGATATTTTTGAAACAAAGAGCAAAGTTTAAGGGTATTTTGTATAATTTAACATCAAGATTATAACGTCTTAATTAGTTGAGCTACAATCGAATTGATATGGAAGTGGATAATCGAACCCTCAACTTTAAAGAAAATAATAGATGTCTTACACGCTCGAGTATGGTCGAAAAGGAGAATAAATTAATTATTATATATTTGTAGGGGTGGTGAGAGAGTGAAAGTGAAAGGAGGAAGGAGAGAGAAAGTGGGGGATAGATAGGGAAATAAAAAAGAAAGAGACAGGTGAGGGCTTAGATTTGTGGGTCCCACTCCTAAATTCTGTCATTAGATTTTCCTCGTTCCACTTTTTTTTTGACGCCACTCCCCATTGATTTCCCACACGCCCACCGCCAACCCGAACCCATCACCAGTGACCCGACCCGATCCGAACTGCCTTTATCCTAAATTCCTAATTCATAAAAGAATATTTAATATTTATATACTTATAGTTCAAGTAGAAATGTTGAACTAAAAAAATACTTTGATTAAATTTGAATAAAATATTTTTGATAGGAGAAATTGTTTTAAGTTTTAATTTCAAATATTTTGGAGGTGAGTAGTATTTATTTATGATTTCTTTAAACAAAATTTAAATTCTGTAAATATATATGAATTATATAAATGTTCGAATGAATACTCGTATTTCTTTATAGAGATTTGGTAATTTTCTTACGAAAATTCGAGGGTGATTTGGAAAATCAAAATTTCACCATTTTTTTAATATTCTTGAAGTGGGTATTATACAACACAACTCTAACCCTAACTTCCCAAAATTCGAGGATGATTTGGGAAGTTAGGGTTAGAGTTTTGTTAAAAATTAGTGCAAACCAACCATTTATTTCTTTTAAATCTTATGGTGCCACCTATTTAAATTAGTGACATGTATTTAGGATAGTGACATGCGTGTGACTTATATTTGAGAGAATATGCGTTAGTGACATAATGGGATTATGATAGAGAATTACAAGGTTAGTGGGATAGTTAGTGGGTTAATGGTTTACCTATTTAATTAGCTATAAAAGCTTGTAATGTTTTCAATTCAAATCATCGAATTCAATTGAGTAATTCTTTCCTTCGTGCAATTTCTCTCTCGTTTCCACACTTCTATTATCTTCGTTTTGTTACAGATTTTCCTCCTCAAGTTGACTCTGTTATTTTGAGTGATTTCGCTCTCGCTTAAGCTTTGTATTAAGCTTTGCTCTAAAAACAAGAGTTAAATTAGATAATCAACTAAATAAATAAAATAAAAAATAAATGGGGGAGAAAAGGAAGTGGAAAAATCTGCATGCAAATCCACAAGCAAAGGCGTGCACGTTTGAAATGAATAAGAAGAACGGCCACCAACCAATTATCACTATGAGAAATAATAATTATAAATAATATAAATAATAATAATTATTATTATTATATTAGAGAATCAAATGCCAATTAGCCACTACTTTACGACTAATAACTAAAGTTTTGGAAGAACAAATCATCTCTAAAGCCATCATGTGGGGCCCTTTCTCTATTAATCATGTTGGTTTGTTTCTTTGTTTCACTGAGACCCCACAAATCCCACTTTCAATTTCTTAATTACTATATTTAGTCGTTAATTATGGTCTCTAATCTTTGTCATTATGGACTTTAAAGTTTAATGTTTCTTTTCATCTCTCCTCTCTTTTGGTTTTATCATTTTAGATTTAGATTACATTTTTAATCAAATCAAATATTTGTCATTTATTCCCTCTTTTCTTTCTCTTTGTTTTGACATTTGATCACCATAATTTAAATATAAATAAAATTTTAAAATATTAATTATTAGTGTGATTCTTTCTTTTCAATCTTTTCAACTTCTTGTGGAAGATGAAAGAAGAAAACATTAAAAGACTATGATAAAAAAAAAATATATTTGAATCTAGCAATAAAATCGAGTAGAAAAACCACTTAAACTTAGTAATAAATGTTCAAATTCAATTAAAATTAAGGAAAATGGTAACATATCTCAATTTAGAGTAAAAATATTAAAAAATATAGCATTTTTTTAAATTTTTTTTAATTTTTTTTTTTTTTTTTTTGTAAATATGACAATTTCCATCATTGATAGTATAATCTATCGCTGATAGAAGTCTATTGCCTCAACTTTTTATAGAATTTTGTCAGTAACTATGTTTATCAGTGATAATAGTCTATTAGTGATAGTCATATATCAACGATAAAGTCTATTAGTGATAGCCACTGATTTTTTGCCATATTTACAAAATGTTTTAAATTTGACTAAATTTGTCATTATTTTGGGTCCGATTGTTGTTTGTGCAACCAACCCATTAATTGATGTACTAATTTCATTATTCAAGTTTAGAGATGATTTTGATGAGATATATTTTAAAAGTTTAAGATTGAGTTTGTCTCATCCCTCCTAAAAAAAAGTTAGTAATTTCTTTTTCGTTCTTGTTTATCGTTTGTTGACTATTTTATCTTTCGTTCTATAAAGGTGATATCCATTCTTTTTAAAACAATAAAATATTTTTTTTTTCTAAAAATTTTATAAATGAGAAGAATAAGAAAACACACAAATAGAATCTCATTCTTCATTTTCTATGCCTTTATGAAGGGCCCAATTGATTACACCATGATTTGAAAATACATAAAGAAATGTTTAAAAATATTAATGAGACACTTCTTTCTCAAACACCTTGAAGAAGATGAAAGGGGAAACAAACACAAAATCCATTTAGGGTTTGTAAAAGAAGTTCCTTTTCCACTTTGTCTCTTGTTTTTAAGGGTTTTTCTTTCAATAATAATAATAATAAAAAAAATATATATTTAAAGGGAAAAACATAATAGAGAGAGAAAGAAAGAGCAAGAAAACAAGAAAGCAAAGAAGTCAGTGTGTTAAGATTTATTGTTGATGATGTTTTGGGTGACATTGAGTTTCCAAACAGAACCCACAACTTCCAATTAGCACAAATAATAATAATAATGTTTTATTAAAAAAAAATCAATTTTGATGTTTTTTTTGTGACAATTCCTTCTCTAATCATTTCTATATCATCATCAAGCTTAGTGAGAAAAAAGACCAACATGCCCCATTATTGCTAATCATTTTATTGCTTTAGTCAAATCCCTTAATTAATTAATTCCATCAATCTATAATCTCCATTTCTTATATGCTCAAAATAGCATATTGTTTTTAAGAAATAAATACTAATCAATAAGATAAATAAATGAGCACTCAAAAAAAAAAAAAAAAAATAGAGCTATCACATTTAAGAATATTATCCTTTTTAGTATAAGTGTTTAGTATAAGTGTTGATTTTTTTTTTTTCATTTTTATGAGCTGGTAATTAAGTAAAATAATATTGAAAGAAAAAAAGAAAGTTATTTATGAGAAAAAAAACTGAAACCAGTCAAACGAACATAACTCAATTGACATAAAGTTATGTTCTGACTGAAATGTCAGGAATTCAATCTCCCACCCCACATTAATTAGATACTTAAAAAAAAAAAAAATTAAAACCATTAATAGAAAGTTACAAAATAATATATATTTTTTTTGCAAAAGTATTTTAATTAATGCGAGATTGAACCTATGACCTCTTAGTCACGGCACAATCTTATGCAAATTCAACAATGTTCAATTTGACAACTAAAAAAAAATGTTGGAGTTTGATTATTGATGGGTATTTTTTAAAGATAAATGTTGAAAAGAAAAGGCTTAAAATATACAATAAATTCAGGTATTTGTAGATTTCTCCACATGGAATCCAAATTTGAACAACTTTTTAGGTATCAATAAAGATATTTGGAACATTTTTTTGGAGTAGAAAATAAGAATGTATGGAGGCTGCCAATTCCAAACCACATCAAATTAGGTTTGGTATAAGTAACATCACTCACTTATTTTATAATTTATAATATAATATCCCTTTTATTAATTTTTATTTGTGGGATAATGGGTTTTAATGCACCATCAAATTGTTCACCTTACTTCTTACTTTATAGAGAAATGATGACCTGGCAGATACAAAATTTATACTTTAAATGAAATTGGATATATTTTTGTAACATGGTCAAACAAAAGTTTGTTTTTTAACCATTATTAAATCCCAATTCTTTGTAGGGAAATTACACTCAATTGAGGATAAAATAATTGTAAATATAATTTTTTTTTTTTTTTTACAAATATAGTAATTTTTATCGGTGACTATCACTGGTAGAATTCTACGTGTGATAGTCACTCAAAGAAGATCGATGACTATCAGTGATAGTTAATGATACACTTCTATTTTTTTTATAGAACAGTGTCAATGACTATCATTGATAAGAGTCTATCAATGATAATCATTTTATCAATGATTATGAGCGATAACAGTCTGTAAGTGGCTATCACTAATTTTTTGTTATATTCCTAAAATATTTTATATTTTGCTATATTCATCATTATTTTGGGTCTGCTTACTATCTATGCAATCAACCCTTCTTTTTACGTAATAGAAATGAGAATATGAATAAATCATTAATTTTAAACAAAAATTGTAAGTTGTGTTGTTCAAATTTATACCATATTTACTTCAAAAGAATGAGTAATACAAATTTGAGGTTGTGAAACTTGTGCCTAGTTGAGTTTATAAATTGTAAATTTAATATTCGAAGAAAAAAAATCTTAATGAAAAATTTAAGTGTAAAGATTTTAAATTTAACTCAAAATCATCTTCTTACTTAAAATGTGATAGAATTTTCTTTTAAAAAAATAAAATAAATAAATGTGATAGAATTATATTTATATCTATATACATCCTCTCTGGCATACAATTTGAGATCTATTATAATTGTTTTGTCTTTTATATGTTGTAGGAAGATACAAAATAGTTAAATATAAATTGAAGTCACTCCATATTACTAAATATGAATGTGATATAGTTTTAAAAGATGAACTAAATTGACTTATTGATAAAGAATGTATTGAATAAGGAAAAATTGGAGTTAATGCAAAATTTAAAAGAGACTAATGCTTTAAAATTGCAAGCCTTATTAATTGGACAATATGGAGTGTGTGACCAAATTTAGCATAAAAGGATTGGTTTTAGCTTAGGGGATAGCATAGTCTTTCATGTCAAAAAAAAAGTTGCCATTAAAGGCAGATTTTTAAAAAAAAAAAAATCAAAATTGAAATTTTAAATCAAAAGAGGCAAAATCTGCTTACATCAGATTAATGCTTTATTCTTTCTCATCCTTTTTAATTTCTACTTTTTTTTTTTTTTTTGCCCTAAATTATGCAAAGCGCCATCAATGATTAGCCTTCTAGCTTTTTGAAAGAGAGAAGAGAGAAGGTTCTCTAATTATTTATTGGGCTTGCACAAACTAACTTCAATACTTCAACCTAATCATATAGTTTCACAATACCTTTAATTGAAATTTTTTAAGTAGTTTTTGGTCTTCGAACTTTTTATATTTATTTTGTGTTAGGTCTTTAAATTGTAACGCCTTTGAAAATGGGTCACCAAAGAATATTATTAAGTACGATATCAAATTTATTGACAAAGATTTAAATATATGGTGTACACCTTCAAAAAAATATATATATATACCAAGTGTAGTTTTAAGTTTTATTTTGACAACAAAGCACAAAGAAGACAAAAATTGTTTTCTATATAATCTTTTTATTTCTTCTAAAAGTTTTAGATTCAAATCTTAAAAAAAAACAAAAAAAAACAACTCCGCTACTTTATTTATGTTGTGACATTATTATAAAAGGTGGTTGCATAAATAGCAATCAAACCCAAAATAATGACAAACATAACAAAATTTAAAACATTTTGAAAATATGGCAAAAAATCAGTGACTATCACTAATAAACGGCTATCACTAATATTCATGGATAAAATGACTATCACGAATAGACTACTATTAATGATAGTCACTGACAA
Organism: Herpetospermum pedunculosum; assembly: GCA_028017165.1. Classification (NCBI taxonomy): domain Eukaryota; kingdom Viridiplantae; phylum Streptophyta; class Magnoliopsida; order Cucurbitales; family Cucurbitaceae; genus Herpetospermum; species Herpetospermum pedunculosum. The sequence continues at coordinate 75,033,138 of CM051525.1, forward strand.
AATTCTAGACCTATTACCAGCGATAGACTACTATCAATTATATAAATTGTCATATTTGCAAATATTTTTAAAAAATGCTATGTTTTCTTTAATTATTTTAATCTAAATTGACATCTGATACAATTTTCCTTATTATAAAATATAGATTTGTAATTTAAAAAAAAAAACCTATAAATCTATAAATAGATCATATAGGAAAACTCCATTGCTATTATTATTTTTGAATTGAAGTCCAACACATTATTTAAAATTTGCATAAATGAGAGAATAATAAAATTGAAAGCCCCAACTTACAAAAAAAATTAGTTGACAAGCCCAATTTTTTTTTTGACCAATTTCGGAGTCTTGAACAGTATTTGATATTTTCTGGTCCAGCTCAAGCACTGATACAATTTTTCTTTTTTTAAAAAAAATAAAATAAAAAATTACAATACATTGTAGGGGAGGATTCAGAAATTCTATTTCAAATATTTGAAATTCAACTTTTTTTTTTTAATAACCTCTCTTAGAAGTAGAAAATCTAAATCTCCATCCCTCTTTTGAACTAAGAAGATTTAGCTTAACATTTTATAATCGTGAAAATACTAAATTAATCTCTGACAAACATCCACGTCAAGTAAAAAATCAAAGTGAGCATAGTTAAGTGGTAATTGACAGTCAATAAGAACATAGCTCAATGACATGATGTATCGCCTAGTGACTATGAGATCCTAGGTTAAATCACTGTCCCAACATGTTATCAAAAATATATATATATATATATATATATATAAAATAATAATAATAATAACAATAATGGTAATTGACATGTATTATCTTGAATGTTCAAACTCCATATTGTACTCCCAAAAAAAAAAAAAAAAAAAAAAAAAAAAAAAAAAAAAAAAAAATTAAAAGGATGTATATTGCTTAAAAATAATAATCACAAGACCCTTTTTCACAATTCAATTTTTAAATCGTTATAATGGGCTAAAAATCATTGGAAATAAAGAGAACAAATTCTTCCTCCATGGTGCAGACTGATGGCTCAAAAAACATTAAGAACACTTTTTTTTTTTTAATAAGATTCATGTACTAATATCGTTGAGGTTGAAGGTTCGATCCCCAACCCCACAAATGTTGTACTAAAAAAAAAATATAATAATAAAATAATACCAAGAGACATCCCGTCCAAGAACTGAAGTACCAAGAGCAAAATTGGAGTTAATTGAAATTTAATGCCTTTGAAATAAAGCAGAAGATATATTTTAATCAAGATTTAGTGGTTTTTATAAATGGAATAAAAAAAGTGTTCTTAATACAAAAACCCGTTCAAAAATGATTTTTTCAAGATTGTTTTTGTTGAGTTGTTCTACTTCTCAAAATGACCCCAGACTTTGAGGGTAACTGCTCGAAAAAATAATAAAATTTACAAGCCATCATCAATGGAAATAATTAGTACTAAAAAAAAAAAATCAATCGAAATAAGTACACAACATTACATTTTAAATTGTGTGTTTATTGAATAATATAAAAAATTATGATAAACTTGTTGAGAACAAAATAGGCTTAAGTGTGATACTTTGTTTGAGGAAAAAATTGTTAGGAGTACAGACAATATCCCACATTGACAAGATAAGGGAAAGATCATAGGTATATAAGGGAAGACAATTATCTACAATGATATGAGGCCTTTTGGGTGAAACCAAAAGCAAAGTCATGAAGATTTAGGCTCAAAGTAGACAATATCATACCATTGTGGAGTTTGGGTTCTGTTGTCCTTGACAAGTGGTATCAGAGCTATGTCTCTGACCTAGTCATGTTTGTAAAAATCATCGGGTGTCGAGTATAAAGATATTGATGAGCCTCCAATGACATTGTCATAATTTGAGTCATAGTGAATCTGTGGTTGAGCTTTTCGGGTTGTTTGACTATTTGAGAGTCAACACGATCCTATCTGAGGGGAGGTCGTGATACTTTGTTCGAGAGGAGAATTGTTGGGAACAAAGTAAGGAGAATTGTTGGGAACAAAGTAGGCTTAAGTGTACTACTTTGTTTGAGGGGAGGATTGTTAGGAGTACAAACAAGGTACTTTGTTGGGAACAAAGTAAGGAGAATTGTTGGGAACAAAGTAGGCTTAAGTGTAGTACTTTGTTTGAGGGGAGGATTGTTAGGAGTACAAACAAGGTACTTTGTATGAGGGGAGGATTGTTAGGTACTTTGTTTGAGAAGAGAGGATTGTTAAGAGTACAAACAATATCCCACATTGGCTAGATAAGGAAAAAAATGGTAACAATATCCCACATTAACTAGATAAGGAAAAGAATGGTAACTGGTACGAGGCCTTTTGACAATATTATACCATTGTGGAGATGTTTGAGTTTTGTTGTCCTTAACGAAATTAAATATGTTAAATTTAAAATTTTGTGTTTATTTCGTCCTTGAAATTTTTAAAAATATCTAATAAGTCACTAAACTTTCAATTATTTTGTGTCTAATAGATTCTTGACAAATTCAAAAAATTAAAACTAGGGATTCTAGTGAAATCAAAACTTTAACCGAGAGATCAAGAAATTCACTTCTATATAGGTTTCTCTAGTGGATTGTCTATGAACTAGAAAGTAGAAACTTTATATATAGAAATTCAAAAAGGAAAGGATGATCACTCATCTTCTTCGAAGTCCATAAGAAAATCAGTCAAGTTATCAGAGTCATCAATGGCTCCCTCCAGTGATGCTGAATCCTCCTTTTTAGGCTTCCCCTGCATTTTCGGATAGACATTGAGCTGATTGACTTATGAGGAATATAAACTTCGCGCAAAGTAGTTCTTGAGACAATTTTTTAAAACACTTGTCCAAACGAGGGAACGTCCTTTCTAACTTTCCAAACAATTTTAGAAGTTTAAAATAATTATTTTAACAAATAGAAGAGAATTAACTAAAACAGGAAATACCACTAACCCTGCTACATTTTATTGTCAAGGAAACTCGTAAGATATTAAATCTTAAGGTCTTTTATTATTTAGATTGGTGATTCTAGATCACTAAATTAACCCAGGGCGATTCACCGTTTAAATTTTAGAAGAAAATCATTCTCCAACACATGCAAGCTCATTTATATCATGTACTCAATTTAGTGTCATGGCAACAGCAAAAAAGAACATAAACTGCAATGGAAATAGATATATCTTTCATTTTCTCGTAAAATGATAACATATAAAAAACCTATTACTCCAAGAACCATCTCGTAGTTAGAAGGACTCATCCTTGCAATTTTAATTGTTCGCTCGAAAGAACTGGCGTACCAAGGGGATCTTTCGAACACTCTTGAAAAATCAAATTTGAGATATATATTTCTAGTTTTTTCCTTATATAACATGTTTATTTTCTTTTGCAGCTTACTGATAAAATGTGCAGGATCAATATCAAAGTTATCCATACGAATTTTTTTCTGAAAAAAACATATAATAAAAATGAATATTTTAGATTATCATGCATAAATATTTTCTTGAGACTTTAGTATGTATTGATAACTTCTATAGATTCCATATTAGTATAGCATTGAGATTTTCCAATTCTCATTCTTTCCGAATTTGAGTCATGCATGGAAAGTAAAGAACATTCAACATAGAAAATATAACGATCAACACAAACATATGGATCTGCAAGTGCACACGCACCTTTGACTTGTTGAGATGGGGACTACTTTTCAAGACACTCCAGTTGCGTGTGATTTTTTCCTCCGCCTCTTCAGCGCCCTCAACCTCACTATCCTCTCCATCCTAAATAGTAATTGAAGATTAAGTTGATTTGTTTATAATTGGAGGAATCATCAATAGTGATATCATGTATAAAAACTACATCCAAGGTACTCCATTGGAAGGTGAACTAACCTAAATACCCCCATTCATCCAATTTCACATAATGAATTTGTTAAGATAATATCTGCTACTACTGATAAACAAATTATATTTTTTTGTAATAAAAATGGGTGAATCGAGTGGAAAAAAAAATGACACTAAATAATGTAATATGATATTCTTATTTAATAATTTGTTTTAAGCGTTGCCTCCATTCAGTTATACTATATTTTACACTCGTAAAAATTCAGGTTGTAAGAAGAATCATGCAAGATTACTATGAAGAAAACAAAAGAAAGGACATGGAGAGAGCAAGAACTCACGTCATTTTCACCAATATCAATAGCTTGGGACATGGCATCGTCCATATCCGTCACCTGTTTAAAAGGAAAGACATTGAGAATTGAATAAGATACATATCGATTTTCAACATTCGAATTTTTAAAGGGTATTCGTCATTCAACTTAAATGAATGATCAGTCTTTTTTCTCTCCACATAAATGATAAATCTCTCTCTTATCACTGACATGATCATCAGTATCCAAAATTTATGAGCATCTTGACCCATGGGGAAATCACCTACGCCTACATGGTGAACCAGGCCTGAACTTATGATCTCAAAGTATTCGAACTTAGCTTATTCCTTAGCCATGGTGCTAATTGATGATGATTTATAACATAAGAGAATATTAGAACGAGCAAAGAGTAATCGTTTATGCTATCCAAAGATTAAAATAACAGAGTCAAGGTTACAAGAGTTTTACATGACGAGGAAGTTCTTCCCAAAGATTAAAAGGTTTACCGTTTACACAAGGAATATCATAATTGTCCATCATAATGAATGCGAAATGAAAACTTGAAGTACATGATTCCAAAAACTTCATGTTTTAACTCCAAAAACAACAATAAATTTCATCGTAGACCACAGCCTATCCAACTCTCCCCAGAAATACTCAACGGGGCTGAAGGGTTGTATACATGTGAGATTTTTGCTATGTTTTTAGATATCAAAACGATTAAATTATTTTAGTTTGGTTCATGTTAGTTATTAAATTGTGTGGTAAATCTTTTATCAACTATGAGCTAAGACCTTCTCTGGGATATTTCAAAAGAAGTTAAGGGGCAAAAGCGCTCAACAAATTCACCCGCACTAAAAACAATAATAAATAAAAAACCTTCGAATTTCATGCAAGAACCAATGTGCCAAATGTTGTTATATGAATACCTCAAGCTCCTCGTTTTTTTCTTTAGCCAGAATTTCTTCAAGCTCCTCTCTTGATATAATTTTACCATGCTGATTCAGAAAGGGAAAAAGAAAAAGGTCAGTACCTCATGTGTGAGCATAATAATCACAAGCATCAAGTTAATTGATGCACTATACTCTATTCCAGAAGCTGTAAATAGTTTTCATTGCCTAACCATACAGCAAGAGAATTCCCTTTTCTAAGCTTTCTATTTGGTGTTTTGAACCTAAGATTGGTATCTAATCCAGCCCAACATTCGTGACCTTCATTGCCCAACCATATAACACATTTCTGTAGGAAAGAGTGAAAAAAAACTTGAAAATATAATAAGCAAAGTAACGCAACCTCCTTCAGATAATCTAGCATGTCAGGTGTTGGTTCGTGAAAATCTGGACCCCTATAATCAATTACTTCATTAGGATCTTGAATGTAGTTGATGGTAGGGTACACAGGATCACCACCCCATACTGCAAAGGCCAACAACAAACTAAATTAGATTACTACAAAACAATGATTGGTAGATAACGAAAAAATCTTGGTAGACGAAGAGTATCATGAATTCAAATAATCAGAAGTGAAACTACTTGGTAATTGATAGTTGATAGTGATACTACGATGGTAACAAATCCTTTGAATTCAAGTCATCAGAAATATTGAGAAATGAACCAAAGAGAAGTTGGTGGTAAATGCTATGATAACTAAAATATAAAAACATATACTTAAAATTTAAAAGGGAAGGAACAGGATGAAAACCATTTTTTTACAGTTAGTTGGAAAGAACTTGTGCGGGAAATTGCGATGATGGAGCAACATGACAATCAATGAATAAAATTGAAATACCGCACAAACTTATCAGCTTTGGAGTGGATACTTTGCTTTATCTGATCTTCTGGCATACGCATTGCCAATGGATCCCTGCGAATGCGAATATCAGTCCCCATCATAATGCGAAACTCTCTCTCTGTTTGATTTTGGAACATTTGAATCATTTGGGTGTTTTCATCTTCTCCACTCTCCTCAAAATGTTTTTTTATGGCATCCTTCGAGGTGTCCCCCTCCCAAGCTTTGACCCATTCTGAATAGAATGCTATGGCACCTATTCTTTCCAATCTCTCCTGTTCAGCTTGAAGTCTGAAAAGATAAAATTTACTTATTATGTAAATGTTCCTATGCCACGTAAGTAAGCAAAATGTTCCTAAACCACAAAGGTGCACCAGCAGTCTTGTTCGGCTTGAAGCGCATAAAGATAGAATTTATTTATTATCAAATATACCACAATCAACAGCAGTGTAGAAAATAATTTGTAAGCACGTGGAATAAGAATTGAGAGGGAATTACTACGCATCAAAATAGATTTTTTTTTATATAAAAAAAAAAAAAAAAATTAAAAAGTCCTAGATATTCAAGGGATACAACAGATTTTGAAATTTTATATATTTCATTGATCTCACACTGCTATATAAACCATAATCTCAAGTCTTGTAGAGGCCGTAGTCCCAAGTTTTTTTTTTATGTCTATGAGTATCGGGGCCAAGTTTACGCACACCTTTATTAATCTCATGGAACAATCGCAAGATTCCACTACATTTGGTTGTCAAGGATACTCGTAGGATATCAAATTCTAGGTAGATGGCCAAAAACCCATTCCCTCTAAGCCCTTTTTTTTTTTTTTTTTTTTTTTTTTTGAGTACATTGGGGGTGGGGGGATTCGAACCACAGACCTCGTGGTCGTCAACACATACATATGCCCGCTGAGCCATGCTCGCTTTGGCATTCCCTCTAAGCCCTTACTTTTTGTCATTGACCTCAAAAACTACTAGGTCAACCTAGGAAAAGAATCTAATTTTAAGTTTCATTCTGCTACTAAAAGACATACACCATATATGGTACCTGTACTTGATGTTATAAAATTATAAACCACCTGCATCCTAGTTAACTTTAAGAATATCTATCAGCTGCTAACATTCAGTACGTCCTAAACTACTAAATAAGTACGCTTGATTGAGATATATGACAACTTCTGTATTATAATTTATAATACCCCTCAAGCTAGGACAAAATACCTTTCTTCCTTGTAGAGATGTCGCCGAGCCCTGTACAGAGAAGCTTCAGTTAATGTTGGATGTTCACCATAGAGCTTTATCTGCCCAGTCTCTGCCATTGCTTTGAGAAAAACCTACAGATATTATAAACAAAGAAGACCAATATAAAGATTTAAAGCCATTTTTACTAATTTTAATCAAGTTCTTGAATGTGTATAGTGCCCTGGACCAGTCAGTAAACGGAAAAATTAGATCAAAGAAGAGCACCTTCAAGGTTGATAAATTCTTTTAATGTATGAAAAATTAATTTCATCTGTAATCCTAGTTTATACTGCTTTGTTATATGCGTGCAAGCATCAAATATCAGTAGTTGATATACAAAATAGGTGTACATAATAATAAACAAGACTTAGACTTAAAATTCAAATTCCACGCAACAAAATAATGTTAGTACATATGAAAAGTCATTGTTCAAAATTCACTGTTCTCTTTCTTTCCATGTGGACTAACCGTTTCAACATCAGGTTTCCTCCTTTGCCACCTAGACCATTGTTCTTTTTCTGGCTTTCTCCAATTCCACCAAAGTTCTTCACTTGTACGCGGCTCCTCTATTGGCTTCTTCTTTCCAGGGTCAATAAATGGATGGGGATTTCCAAGTTTTTTGTCTAATTCAAACCCAGTTTCTTCCTCATCAGGTTCTGTCTGATAAACAACATACTGTGAAGTACCGTCTTTAGGTTCTTCTACTAAATCCTCAGACATGTCAGTGATCACTGAGTCACTTGAATCTACTTCAGTCACTTCGGATGAATCATGAGCAACAGCTGCTGGTGTTCTATTCTTCTTTCTCCTACTTCCAGGATTTTTTCCATAAGATGGAGATCCCACAGATGCACCAGTTGGTTCCGGAGCCTTTGCAGCTCTAACACGACTAGCAGTTCCTTCTGGCCAGTATTCTTCTCCGGGAATACTTGCACGTGCCCCTGAAGCTGGTTCAAGCTGCCCAGAAGTCGAGTCCATGTAATTATGGTAAGGTGCACGCTCTACCGATACGTCTTCGTAGGATTCATCCCTATTCTCACACTTAATGCAAGGAACCAATTGATTTCTCTGCGGTAATTTGTTCAAGGCATTTCCAACCAGCAGTAATCGTATTGGAAATGAACCTACAAACGGTGTCTGTGGATGTTCAACATAAAATTATGCTTGTTAAGACTGGTGGCCAAAAAAAATGAACTGAGACAAAATCACTCTTATACTAGGAAACAGAAAAAAAAGGGTTTGCAATATCATGACATGATAAAACTGCAAACCTTCGGGTAATTAGAAAAAGGTTTCCCGCCAACACATCCATTTGCATAAAATACTCCCTTCCATCCTCTATCTGTGATTCATTAACTTTAGAATGTTAGGAATCAATCCCATTCTTCACTGGCTTATAACAAATTAACAAATTATGTACAGTTAATCATAATCTGGATAATGCTAACACACCTGGATAAAGACATGGAGTAGACAAGGAAGTCATCTCCAACGCAGAAGAAACCGTATATATACCTGTACATATTTTCTCATTACAATACAATAAAATAGTTCAGAGCATGGGGAAAAACAAGAAGAACACCATGATTCTCCGAGAATTATTTTTCATCGTCTTCGTTAAACGATTCTGTTGCAAAATTACACTGATGAATCGACAAATTTGTCCAACAAACAGACATTTCATCGTCCATTCTACCAAAATTGAGAGGCTACTAGCATATATACAAAAAGAGGTCTGGAATGCAAAACTCACAGCTATCAATGTAAACTCAACGATGTCTTTGCGGAGGACGGAGCGAAGAAGTCCGGCTGCGGTAAACTCCGGTGGGATTTTGACTGAGCTCGCCGGTGAATTTCAGGCGGGCTCCGGCGGTTTTAAGCTGAGGTTTTTCGCGCTCCTGCTGCCCCGCGAGGCAGATGAAATGAATTACTAAGTTTGAAGTGGATAAGGTTAAAAAGGGATCGAACTTATATTTTCGATACAATTCTTTGTCTTTCTTTTTTTGTGGATTGATTAAAAAAAATTAAAAAAAATGCATTTATTTTTTTTTTTTTTTTTTTTTTTTTTTTTTTTTTTTTTTTTTTTTTGTAATCATAGCAAATTGTAAAACATTTTGAAAAATAAAAAATAAAAAAAAAATCTAATCCATGTAAAATACCAAAAAAATTCAAACATCTTAAAATCAGTGATTAAAATCCTTAAACCCTAAACCTCGAACCCCAAACCTTAACCGGACAGTTCAATGCATAGTGAACGCCGAAAAACCTCAACCTCTAAACCCTAAATCCCAACATGACAGTTCAATGCATAGCAAACGTCGAGCTGGAGATAACCCATTTTTTTAATTCTTTTTATTTATTTATTAAGGTAATACGAGAATACAAAAATTTATTTTAGAAATTTGCCATATTTGCAAAAAAATTAAAAAGTTTTTATATCTTTAATTATTTTAATCTAAATTGACATCGCTACAATTTCCATTTTTTTAAACAATTTTTGTATAAAGGTTTATAATTAAAACACTTCTATGTTTGGTTACATTTTTTCAAAAGTATTTTTTATCTATAATTGTATTTGGTTTGTTTTACACTAGGATGTTTCTCCTAATGTTAAATTAACAATTATTAATAAACATATGAATTAATAAGTTTAAATTTGTATTTTGAAAATTATGAGCGACGTTTACTATTGTCGATAGTCGATGACGGGATAAGAGTGGTGGTGGTTGTCGTCGGAGGCGTCGCCAGAGCCGGTCGGAGTTTCGTTGGTGGTCATCGTCGAAAATCGACAGGAGTTTCGTCGGAGGTCATCGAGGTGGTTGTCGTCGGAGGCCGTCGCTGAAAATCGGCCGGAGTTTTGCTGGAGGTCGTCGGGGTGGTTTTCCTCGACGACGTTGTCGGAAGAGGTCGCCGGAGATCGGTGGTGGTGGACGAAGATGGCAGACAATAGCGTTGTCGAGGTGACCGACAACAATCGTGAGTGAAGAAAAATTAAAGGAATAGTGTGAAAGTATTTTGGTAATTTTAATACATTATGAAAATTATGTACGTTTTTCAATTAAACACAAACAAGCAAAAAAAAATACATATGTTTTTTTTTTAAAGTTAATATCAACTGTTTTAACTTTAAAAAATTAAACATTTAAGAATGTAAAATCAAACCCACCATAATATTGAATGAAAAAAAATAAAATTATGGTTGTTTATATTTAATTTATGTTTTAAGGTTTTATTTTAAGTTGTTACAACTTTCGATTGAGTTCTTTTATTAATTACTAGGGGCGTTTGACTTTTGAAGCTAAACCCATGTTTTAGAGGATGATTTTTAATCATGGTTTTCAAACCCAAACCCATGAGTTTCAAAACCCAAATTCACCACTTTTAATCAGTTTTCATAATTTCAGTGGATCCTAACATTTTTCTCATTATTATGGTGGGTCCCATCATTTTTCTTTCAATTTCACCCTTTAATTATAATTATATAGTTTTTTAATTATATTTATCTAAATAAAATTATTTTTTTTAATTTATTTATATTTAATCTAATTTACAATAGCTTAATATGTTTAACTTTTTAGTGGTAAGATAAAATAAAATCTATAAGGCATATGTTAATATTTAAAAAAAATATATTTAATTTTTAAGTTAACAAATTAAAAATTAAAAAATAATAATTATTAACAATATTCAATTGATTTTAAAATAAAAATATAGTTTTTATCTAATTATAAAATTAGATTTTTTTTTTCTCGTTTTATAATCGATGTGAAGGTTAACCTTATGAAATGTTTGAAATAGCTTATGAAATATTATGATTTGAATCAAGATTTTCTTCCAATGCCAGTTATTCAAGTTCTTGAATGTAAATTTCAGTTTGTATTTAAGGGATACATACTTGAGAATATTATCCAAATATAATAGTAGGTTGTTGTTTAATTTCTTGTTTTCTTCCTTTTGTGTTTTTCATTTCATTTTTTTTAATTCTTTATCTAACTATATATTTTTTTATAAAAAAAAAAAAAAACTTATTGACATGACATGTTATGTTATTTTAGACGCTTGAATGAAACATTTAATTTTGTAATTCATCATCCAAATATATATTTGATTCTTGTAAGCAATGTTTCGATTGTTGGAAATAATTTTATAATTCTTAGACTATAGCATAAATTAAGTGCTCTAGAAAAAAGTCACATGTTACATAAAAAATTCTACAATTCACATAACATCCACTAAAAAATAGGAAGAAGAAAAAAAAGTAGCGAAAAAAAAAAAATTTGTTCAAACCCGAGTTTCAAAACACTGCACCCGAAACACTGACTTCTTATTCCCAGGCTTCCCAACACTGCGCCCCAAACATTATTTTTTGATTCTCATACTTCCTGCACCCAAACACTGTTTTATGATTCCCAGACTTCCCAACATTGCACCCCAAACACCGTTTTTTGATTCTCACGTTTCATAACCCTCCCAAACAAACCCACCGTATTTTGATTTATAGGGTTCTAAACCCATTACGAGGGCCAAACGCCCCCTCAAAGTTCGTAATAGTTTAGTATATTAGTATTTTTTTTTCTTTTTTTATTTTTGACCGTATGTATGATTGATTGGAATGATACATGTAGTTATACTCATGTTGCGTATAAGTTATTAATACATTTAATATATAAAATGTTATTTCGTTTGCAAGTCAATGATTGTATGAGGGTTTAGGATTGAGAGATCCAATTGAAAAATGGTTAAGTGTTAGAGGCTTGTAAAGAATACTTTGTGAAGTTTAATGAAATTGTATGGACTAGTTTGAAAAAATATAAAATTAACCTTAACTCATATAAGATTTTGTTGAAAATCAACATATATTTAGTGATCAAATTGATAATTTAACATCTTATTTGTAGCGGTTCAACAATAAAACTATATACATAAATTTCAAGTTTTTGTTGTACTCATTGAATAAAACATTTTAATATGAGTAATATTTGTATTTTTTTGAAAAAATATTTTAATTAATGTAGGAATTGAACTCATGACTTTTTAGTCAATAGTACAACCTTATGTCAATTGAGTTAAGCTCAATTTGAATTTTGAAGAGATGTTGCAAAAAAAAATATGTTATTTTATTATTATTATTTTTGATTTCATCAATATGCGGGTAAATATTCAAACATATAACTTGTATACACATACTTCTTACATTGTCAGTAAAGTATAACTCAATTAGGGATATGTTCATTTTTTTGTTTTGTAGGAGTACGCCCTAATAGAGTGAAACTCAAGAGATAGTGGAAAAACAATTTTATCCCAAAAAAAAAAAATTAAAAAAAAAAAATCGAATTATCACCCCAATACGTTATTTGCTTTTTTTTTTTTTTTTTTTTTTTTTTTTTTTTTCATAGCTAGTCAAATTCATTTTGGATTGACATATGGAAATAATATATTATAAATTTAACAAGTGAATACCACGTCTAAAATAAATTATTTTTCCAGTCAACCATGGACTCATTGACCAAATGAACTTCGATACTTAATTCGGGTAATTATCATTCGTTGACGGTTGCTTCAAATCTGAAAGGCCATTTATAAATTGTATAAATTTCAAAAATAGATGTCTTAAGAAAAATGGCCGGTTGCTGTCAGATTCAAAATAATGATAAATATATCAAAATTTAAAATATTTTATAAATATGTCAAAAAAAAAAAATAGTGGCTATCACTCATAGACTACTATCGCTTATATATAATTATTACTGATAGACTGCTATCACTGATATTTGACTATGACTACTATCAGTATAGCCACCGACAAAATTTTATAAAAAATTGAAGTGATAGACTACATTAGCAGATATAGATTACTATCAGTGATAAAAATTGTTTTATTTACAACTTTTTAAAAAAAAAAAAAAATATTTATATATATTTTTAAAAATAGTTGATCTTTCTCTCAAATCTCAATTTAATGATATATGTCAGACCGAACATAACTCAATTGATATCAGATTGTGACCTTGACTAAAAGATTATGTGTTCAATTTTTGTATTAATTAAAATAACTTTAAAAAAAACTTAATAATATATCATTTTAACCAGATAGATAATATTATTTTGTTATATTTTTTTAGGAGTGTTTTGAAAATTCAAACTAAGTTTTTGATAATTAATAAAATTAATAAAATTAGTTTTTTGTTTTTGTTTTTAATTATAAAATTTTGGGTAAGAAATTTATTATTTATAATATTTGAATCAATTAAATTATGTCTCCCAAAATGAGGATAAAATCTAAGAGAAGTATAAACATAATATTTGGACCAAAAAAAAATGCACAATTTAGTGAATTATTTTTGGTTGGGTAGTTACTAAAAAAGAAATTGTTTTGATTGGGTGGGGAATATTGATCAAAATTGGAAATTGAATGGATTGGGGAAGTTATTTTACATTTCAGTCCTTCAAAGATGTTCTTATTTTCATTTCATGCCTTTCTTCAATCTACCATGACAGCTTCGTTATCGCTCCTTTCCGATTTGTTCATCTTCATGGGATGGGACCTTCCATTTTTGCATTCAATCCAAACTTCTGCTCACATTTCTTCATCCAGATTGTTCCCGCATTAACTTGATCTTCGCCAATTTCTTGCTCTCGCCCAGCCGTGTTGATTCGTTTCATTTTTTTCTTTTTTCGATTTAGCATTCCCCAACACAGGGTTTGATAAGATCCCAGAAAGAGACGACGAACCCCGCTGATTTTGGGGTTCTACAGCAGTTTTCAATGTTTCTGATTGCAGTGTGTTCGTTATCTCTGAAATTTGGCGATTCCTAAACCCTGTTTTTCGCACATCCATTCGATCTTCTGGTTATTGCGGTATGTGTTCTTTCTCGTATATGAGATTTTTGTTGGTAGATTGTATCGTATTGATCCACGTCCGGATGTTGGGGTAAAGGCTTGGTAGAGGTCGGAGGAATTGGTATGTGTAATTTATAGTTGCTGTAAAGTACGTTTGAGTCTGTTGTTAGGTATTTTTTGTTTGTTTGTTTTGTTTGTAGATGAAGAAGCTTAAAACCGAACCTCCTGTTGCGAGGAGGCTCAGGTTATCGCATCTTCTTCTCGTAATTGGAGTGTTGTATTTAGTTTTCATATCATTTAAGTTTCCACGTTTTTTGGAAATTGCTGCAACGTTGAGTGGGGATGAAAGTAATATTGGGTTGGATGGGACGACCGGAGTGGATAGTGAAGGGATGGATTTTAGCAAAGCATCGTTGAGTTCTGTTTATAAGGACACATTTCATCGGAAGTTGGAAGATAATCAGCACTTAGAAGCACCATTGACGCCTAAAAAAGAGCCATTTGAAGAGGTGAATAATGTTTCCGGACCCATAAAGCCAATTCAACATAAATACGGTCGGGTAGTTGGTAAAGTTTCGAGTCAACAGGATCATACCAATGATTTTTCTATGCTGGAGAAAATGGCAGATGAAGCTTGGACATTAGGCTTGAAGGCTTGGGAAGAAGTGGATAGATTTGGTTTGAATGAAACTTCTGAAAGTTCTATACTCGAGGGAGGAGAACCCGAGTCATGTCCTTCATGGATATCTACCGACGGGAAAAAATTGTTGGAGGGAGATGGAATCATGTTCCTTCCTTGTGGACTTGCTGCAGGTTCATCTATTACAATAATTGGAACCCCTCGTCATGCTCATCAGGAGTATGTACCCCAACTTTTGAAGGTGGGAAGTGATCCTACGGTTCTGGTTTCACAGTTCACGGTTGAATTGCAAGGATTGAAATCAGTTGATGGCGAGGACCCACCAAAGATCCTTCACTTGAATCCACGGCTGAAAGGTGATTGGAGTAAACGGCCGGTCATTGAACATAATACATGTTATAGGATGCAGTGGGGAATGGCTCACAGGTGTGATGGTTTGCCATCAAGTAGTGACGATGAAATGCTTGGTGAGATTTATCCCCTGTTCTATTTTTCTCATGCATCCAATGAAAAATTATTTTTCAACGGGTTGTCCCTCTTAATAATTGGATGTAGGGCCAAAACATAATTTTTAGTTTTACTCTCATGCATCCAACAATATAAAACTATACTGCTAGTGACATTGTTGCAGCCCCTCGAAAAATTTCCCCGTCTCTCCACATGAAACCTTAGTTTTCTAGTCCTGTTTTGAGAATGCTATAGGAGAGTGGATGGAATTTTATCACATTCTCCTCCCGTAAATATTTTTCATGTCACCTCTTTTTAAACAAAAAAAAAATTACCATTATGGTTAAATTGTGTACTTTTCTCTCCCCTCCAGCTCCTCAATTTTGTTCATTCTTCTAGATGTGTTATAGTGCCAACGCCATCTGACATTTTGTTCCCTTTCATATTTGTATTTGACAGTTGATGGACATCATCGATGTGAAAAATGGTTGAGGAGTGATATTATAGACTCAAAAGAATCGAAAACAACCTCATGGTTCAAGAGATTCATAGGGAGGGAGCAGAAGCCAGAAGTGACCTGGCCATTTCCCTTTGTGGAGGGAAGATTGTTTATCCTAACACTACGTGCTGGTGTTGATGGATACCATATTAGCGTTGGTGGTCGGCACTTGACTTCTTTTGCCTATCGCCCTGTAAGTATGTGAAGAAGAGGAGGATGCCAATAGCTATTTCACCTTCTATTTTTATTCATTTATTGTTGATGTTTGTCTTACTGCTGCAGTTGGTATAGATCATCTCTCCCATCTTGTTTTAATATTAATTTTCTTATATCTTTGTTTGACTTTCATTTAGGGATTTACGCTTGAAGATGCAACTGGATTAGCAGTCAAAGGAGACGTGGACATTCATTCTACATATGCTACAGCTCTTCCTACTTCTCATCCAAGCTTCTCTCCCCAACGAGTTCTTGAGATGTCAGAGAACTGGAAATCTCAGCCTTTACCCAAGAGATCTGTTTATCTTTTTATTGGTGTTCTATCTGCTACTAATCACTTTGCGGAGCGCATGGCTGTTAGGAAAACTTGGATGCAATCTTCAGCTGTCAAGTCATCAAATGTAGTTGTTCGCTTCTTTGTTGCACTGGTATGACTCTTGTGTTCATCCCTCTAAGGTATATTTACAGAAGTAGTTCGAAGAATAGTAGTAGACTAGTAGTTGTAATTGTTGGTGTGTTTCTGATGCATACAGAAGATGAAGAATCTCGTAACTTTGATTAAGGTATTCTGAAAATGTTATTTTTGGATGGCAACAAAAGCTATATGTGCTATGGTCCATTGACAATGGAATAGGTGGTTTACATATGAAAAGGAAAACAATGAAAAGGCTATATATTCTAGTTCGCATTTTTTAAGCTGAGTGGCTCCCCCTCTAATGGAAGACTATGACTTGTGTTCAGTTTTCCCATTCTCTTTGGCACTCGGGATTACTTAGATCTTAATTTCATTTATGTTCTTTCATATTTCTTTCCATTATTGTTATTTTGTATTTCTTCTCATGTATAAACTCACCATGTAGAATCCGAGGAAGGAGGTCAATGCTGTGCTGAAGAAGGAAGCTGCATACTTTGGCGACGTCGTGATCCTGCCCTTCATGGACCGCTATGAGCTTGTTGTTCTCAAGACTATTGCTATATGTGAGTTTGGGGTGAGTTCACGTTTCCCTTCTTCTGTTTGCCATTATTTGGATATTCTTCATAGAACTTTGTAATATAAACCTAGTGTTTGATCTTAGTGTATGCTGTTTTTCGTTATGCGTTAAGTCCACTTTTCCTCTTGCAGGCTGTGAATTTGACGGCTTCATATATTATGAAATGTGACGACGACACGTTTGTGAGAGTGGAAACTGTTTTAAAACAGATTGAAGGCATTTCATCCAAGAGGTCCCTATACATGGGAAATCTCAACCTCTTGCATCGCCCTCTCAGACATGGAAAATGGGCAGTCACATATGAGGTAAATTGAATATGTTGGCACATAAAAGTTGCATCCTTGGGTTACAATCCACCATTTTTTCTCAATAACTTTCTTCAATTAACTAATGGTTAGCATAGCATTGCTGCTTGAAACTATAATTGGCAACTGTCATAACTAACTCCTCCTAGGTTAACACAAAAAGGACTGATTAAAAGAACTCAGTTTGAAAATAACAAATGCTTCAGAGTAATGAGTTCAATCCATGGTTGCCACCTACCTAGGATTTAATATTATACGAGTTTTTTTGGCAACTAAATGTCGTAGTTAGGCGGTTGTTCCGTGAGATTAATCGAGGTGCGTGTAAGCTGGCCAAGACTCACGAATATTTAAAAAAAAATAAAACTCAGTATTATTATTTATCAACAAGAGGGTATAAACTCAGGGAGGATCAGATAGCTCTTCTTCTCTCCCAGACCTGATTATCCCAATCATAAAAATATAATTACAAAAGTGGGTATAAACTACTTGGGGAGGATCAACACTTGCATTCGCTAAAAAATTCCTTCTGGACTCTCTTTCATTCCTATATCTCATCACTTAATTACAAAAGTGGAGCAACCTAACTCCTTTCCTTTAATATACATTTATTATTGATGGTCTGGCCTGTCATTTTCTGAACAAAAAGCTTTGAATAATCCTTTTTGTTTCCTTCTTTACGCTAATGATTTATTTCCATGTACAATAACAGGAATGGCCAGAGGAAGTCTATCCTCCATATGCAAATGGGCCAGGATATATCATTTCCATTGACATTGCAAAATACATTGTTTCTCAACATGAAAGCAAGAATCTGAGGGTCAGTTTGACAATATAAAGCCTTGCCTTATTGTCTCTGTTTGTTTGTGACCCTTTTTGTGCATTAAATAAATGGGATGTTTTTGGCATGGCAGTTATTCAAGATGGAGGATGTGAGCATGGGAATGTGGGTCGAGCAGTTCAACGGTACCGTGGCGACGGTCCAGTACTCCCATAGCTGGAAATTCTGCCAGTATGGGTGTATGGAGGACTATTTTACAGCACACTATCAATCTCCAAGGCAGATAATTTGTCTGTGGGATAAGTTGGCGCAGGGCCACGCTCACTGTTGCAACTTCAGGTGACAATTTTCCACCTCTGTATTTCTACCCGTGTTTATTATTATTCAGCGTAGGCGTCATCAATTCAAACTATGATGCATTATAATTGTTAATTTTTTTTTTGTTTCATCAACATTAGTTTTCCTTGTATAGATTATGATGTGGAATGAGCATTTTGATATGAAGTAGCTTGATTCCTCCATTTATTTTTACTTTTGCCTTGGATGTTGCTGATATATTTTCACTAAAAACAGAAAATGTGCATCCATAGGTTAGGTAAACTTATGTTTTAAATCGGTATATTTTGTGATATACTATTTTAAACTTTTTAGAATTCTATCTTGTATTAGAAATATTTTTTATATGTAATATCATTAATACACACCTAAATGATATTACATATAAAAAATATTTCTAATACATGACAAGAATTTTAAAAAGTTTAAAATAGTATATCACAAAATCCCAAGTTGATACCGATTTAAAACATAAGTTTACCTAACCTATCAATGCACATTTTCTGTTTTTAGGTTGAGTATCATAGAATAAATTAGTGAATAAAATATTAATAATAATTACTAACTTCTATTCAAATATCATTAAAACCATGTTATAGAATAAAATGTGATAACTTTCACCTTTTTCGAAAGTATTAAAAATAATAATAATAATCTATGGAATTCCTATAAATTCATCATTCTCCAAAAGAAAAAACAGAAGGCACAAGCAATAGATTCTTTGGCTTTTTTTTTTCTTTCTATTTTTCTTTTTGTGAGTAATCTTAGTTTTAAAGATTTGTGGAGTCCAAAATTCACGATAGTAATTAGTAGTAGAAAGGATAGGATGACCAAATTGTAAAAGAAAAAGATTTTATTTTAAGTAAAGTAAAGCCGCAAATCTTCTTTCCCTCCCATTGGGACTTTCAATTACGTGGGTCCCCATCCTTCTTATTGACTTTTCTGATTAATAAATAATAATAATAATAATAATTAAAAAAATCTACACTTAAACTTCACAACTTATATTTTTAATTTGGTGGGTCTACCAATTTTTTACCCTTCACATGAACTTATATTTCAATTTTATAATGTTTACTAATTCAACAACTAAGTATATAAGTATAACTAATAGCGTTTTTTTCTTATATAAGAAAAAAAAAGCAATTTAATAATCTAAATAAAATCACTAATTTTAATGTAGCAAATTTTTGAATAAAATTGTCAAAATGAATATAGTTTATCGCAATTGACACGTATACCCTCTCGTGAGATAAGAGCTTCAAATCTTCTATATCCCATTTGTTGTATTAAATGAAATTTTGTTGAACAACAATATCAAACGTAGTTGATTTTTTTTTTTAATATGATTTTTTTACGATTATATCAATTTTGTATCATCCGCACGTGATAATATTCTTAACGTTCATTAGAACATGAACTTATTAGTAGGTAAAAATTACAACACATTCAATTTTTAGGTAAAAATTGTAAAACTAATCTAAGTTTAAATACGATTCGATTGTTTTTATTTGCTGGGTTCAACAATATGTTCGGATAAGAATCTAAACTTCTAACCTTTTCATTGAGAGTATAATGTTTTTACGAGTTAAACTATGCATGAGTCGATCAATTTGGTAAACCTGAGACGAATTAGGAAGGTTTAAAGTAGAAATTGATTTTTACAAATATCTATATACATTCTCTCTCACGTGCGAAGGACCATATCCACGTGTCAGTTACGAACTTGCTCCATCGACCATCGTTGCCGACACGACACCCGTATGCCTCGCTGGCTCTCGCCTAATCAAAAGACAATATGACAAATTTTCCTGTGGGTCCCATTCTTTAACTGGGTCCCACTGTATTGTCGGCAGCTTTGGCGCGTGTTCCCCACGACCTCCATTTTACGGAAACAAAACGGTTTCTACGCGGCTGTTGAACCGGCGTCGTTATGATTCTTGTCGGGACCACTTGCTGGCAAACGCGCGCGCACACTCTCTCTGCGAGTACAGAATATCGATACTCGCTCTGAGATCTTCACGCGACGATGGCTCTCCACGTGGCGCGTGATGAGAACGGAGACGTGGGCGATTCTTTTGTTTGGTTGTACTTTCTGATTTTATTTGCAGTCACGGAAAATCTCTGACACTTCCTTTTGAAATGTCGAAATTACCCTTTTGAGTTTTTTTTAAAAAAAATAAATAACAAAAATCGTTTAGTAGTTGTTTTTTAATGAGTATTAAATTCTAGGGGACGTTATGTATTCAATAATACTTTGGTTCTATAATGTTTATGATAAATGTGAAGCATTTAATGTGTCAGAGATTTGATTAATTATTACTACTGTAATATAGTATAAAATTCTTTCTTTGAGATTTGACTAATAATAATTTAGGTAACTTATTGCTCAAGCGCGGTACTTCTTTTCTATATATAATTTTTTTTAAGTTCAACTCAACAATTATTATTTTTCTGATGGGAAAATTAATAATTTTAACCTTTGACTTTTTTAGTTTAATAATAAATTTTTAATTGATTGAGTTATATTTGAATTGACATTATTTGAAGCATGTATAATGATTGTGAAAAATGTGAATTTGTTAGGGCAAAGAGAATTTGAATTCGGTTTTATATTTTTATATTTTAAATAAAATATTTTATGTTATAAACTGTTTTTTTTTTTTTTTTTGTTAAATTAAAATTTGTATATTATAATGTACATATTATAAAATAATAATTATACAAAGTTTATAATATAAAATAAGTTGATAAATTAAGTAATAATAATTTATATTTAGTTAGTGACTATAAGTAACTTTATGGGTGATAAAAAAAAATTAAACACATTTTAAATAATTAATTAAATTGAGATTTAATTTTCAAATCGGTTACCAAACAAACACATATCGAAAATATGAAATACAATTTTATTTTTATTGAATCTCTTGTTTTCAAATTTTTATCTTCCGCCAACCAAACATGCTAACTTTTTATTATTAAATTTCTAGTAAGGTACATGTATAATATCTTAACAATGTCTAGGTTAGTATTCGAACATAAATTTCAACGTGTGTAATGATGGTGGAACGTTTTTACTTAGTTAAGTTGATGAATTCTAATATTACAATTATAAACCCATTCAAATAAATCTCAATAATACATCACAAAATTTTTGGTCAAGGCATTAAAACTATTATAACACAACACATGTGTGATGTGTCCATATTATCATCCACTAAAATTGCAATACTATAATGAAATGCTGCAATATACTATAGCAGTTTAACAAACATGATAGAGAATAAATCTAGATTTGCGACTCAAATTGGTTGAGACACTAGGTAGGTACATTTTTTAAGTTTTAGGGATTAGGGCACGTCTTTGATTTTAATTTTAATATTATAAAAAAATATATCAAATAGAAAAACCATCATAAAGATAAAATAATCTAAATAATATTTTTAGAGGGCACATAATTATTCGTAAGGAGGCTGCTAGGGTGATATCTTTTTGATGCTCAATTTTATTTAGACTATTTTACTTCGAACTTTTTATTGTTTTTTGAGATAGTCCGACTTTGTGTTTGTTACGATTTAAGTTTTGCAGTAAAAAATAAATAAGATTGAATATATATATATTTTTTTTTAATTAAATACGATCATTCAATTAATTACAAAATGCAAATGAAAGTTTCCTTTTAAAGACAAAAAAAAAAAAAAAAAAAAAAAAAGCAAACATCAAACAATGAAGAAGAATAATTCCTCTCGTGAGAGAAAGAAAGACAATCAAATGAGGAAACCTAAGAACCCTTCCCTAAAAGAATAATTTATATTTCACTTAAATGTCTTAGTGGTCAAACAATACGTTCTTGAGTTACAAAAAAAAACTTGTTATTATTTTATTTGTTAATAATAATAGTAATAAATAAACAAATTTTGCTTAAATAAATAGTTTTATATTAAGTAAAAAAACTGTTATTGGACGAATAAAAAAAACAAATAAAATAAACTCTTTGTGACGGAAGAAAACTGTATTAAATATGTCAACATGAACATAACTCAACTAACATATTTTATAGATTAGTGACCAAGAAGTCACGAGTTCAATTCCTCCACCCATATTGTAAAAAAAAATAAAAAATTGTATTAAATAGAGTATAAAATTTTTATTATGAAAAAAAATATATATATCCAATGTGCATATTTTAAACTATTGGAGTTAGTGTTTAAAATGCCTTAAATTTGTTATCTGACGCTACGAATGATCAAGTACAGAAGTCTTGCTATATATATATGACTTTTTACTATTCTGTTTTATGTTTTGGGCCTTATTTTAATTCATTTTGTTTAGATCATTAGAGGAATATTATATATAAATATTCTAATCTAATACTTATGTTGTAATTAATATGTAATTTTGTACTCTCTCCCAAAAGATAATAAACAATTTTCTCTCCCAACTCATGGTGTTAGTGAACCATAACAAATTTCTGAGTTGTTTTTCGCTTCGTTCTTAGTTTATCGATGGTCCATGTCATAGCATATTCAATTTGATGGTTTAAAATATAAAATGGGATATGCATATTTTGATATGCATATTTTTAAAATAATTTTAAGTTCACGTGAAGGTAATGATATTTATGCATGCCAACATAAACTAACATAATTCAACCGATATATTGTATAAATTAGTGACTAAAATGTCACGTGTTAAATCTCTACTCCCACATGTTATCTTAAAAAAAAAAAAAATACTTATGCATTAATCTATGATGAAGTTAATTTTTTTTTTTTTTTAATAAATAATATAACCAATCTCAAGGGGAGATAATATACCATGCTCACTTAATTTATAATTTATTTGGAAGAAATAAATATATTTTTGACCGTCGAAAGTAAATGAGATTCAAAATTAAAACATTGCAATTATTATTTTTTATTTAGTTTTTTTTGAAAAAAATAAAATTTAAATTTTGCATTATTCTGTAATGGAGGAAATGATAGGATTAAAGAAAGGATTGACTTTGGAGGGCAAAGCATCTGATTCGAAGATAGAAAGAAAAGAAGGGTGTTTTTCGTCATTTACACTTGTCATGAATCTTGTCTGCCCTGTGGCCTGTCCCATCGTCTTCAAGCTTCATCCGGCTCGTTCAATTCCCCCTTATCCGCTTCCACAGTGAAATCTCTCCTCCTTTCTCTGAAACACGGATTCAACCCCACAACCAGCTATCTCCAAAATCATCCAAATTTCAACCCCACACCCACCCAGATATTTATTCTCCTTTCTTTTAAGCTCACTCTTCTTCTATTCCATGCCATTTCCTTCCCCTGTTCCTTATAAATACCCCACCCAACCACCGTCTTCCAACGGTTACTTTATCCCTCTTTGAATGACCCAAAAAAGGAACGGAAAATCCAACCCTACAGAGAAAGAGAACCCCCCCTTATAATTTGGCTTTACTTGCTCTACATTCTGAGTTCGGTGGAGCTTCTGGGAGGTGGGTTTTTCCAGATTCACTCAGGAGCTGAAGAATTTGGGCTTTTAGAGACACACCCAGATGGATTTCTCTTCGTTTTTGACGTCCTTAGGGACGTCATTTGTGATATTTCTGATTCTGATGATTGTTTTCGCCTGGCTTTCTTCAAGGCCTGGCAATCATGTCATTTATTACCCTAATCGGATTCTCAAGGGGTTGGATCCAACTGGTGGGTCGAGAACTAGGAGCCCTTTTGCTTGGATTAGGGAAGCTCTGTCTTCTTCTGAGAAGGATGTCATCTCTATGTCTGGGGTTGATACTGCTGTTTACTCTGTGTTTATGACAACTGGTTTGTTTTTCTTTCTTTCTATCTAGAATGTTTCAGTTTCAGTTTCAATTTCAATTTGAATCATGTTCTTGGGTGTTTTTTCCATTGCTGCCCTGTTTCTCATTTCATTCTGCAATTGAAATGGTTTTTCAGTGCTGGGGATTTTTGTGTTGTCTGCCGTTGTTCTGCTGCCAGTTCTAATTCCAGTTGCTGCTACTGATGATGGTATTAAGAATGCTCAAATGAACAATACCCAAAGTGTTGGGACTTTCAATGAACTTGACAACTTATCCTTAGGGAATGTTAATGTAAGAAATGCTAAAGGCCCGTTTGATAACGATTTTGTTTCGGAAGTTGTTATTATAACCATGTTTTCTTTAAAGGCGTTTGGATTAGAACATGAAAAACAAAGAAAATGTTATTGGTCTTCAGAAAACTAAAATTTGGAGGCTTGGCCTTTATGTTGCTTTGGTTCTTAGATTTGAGTTTTGACTTGTTTTCATATGCAGCTGGGGAGTAGTCGGCATTGGGCCTTCTTATTAGCCACCTACTGGGTTTCCTTTGTGGCATATTACCTGACATGGAAAGCTTATAATCATGTCTCATTTCTGAGAGCTGAAGCTCTAAAGACTCCAGAAATAAAGGCTGAACAGTTTGCCATTATTGTTAGAGATATCCCTCCAGCTCCCGAAGGTCAAACTAGAAAGGAACAAATTGATTCTTTTTTCAGGAATATCTATCCAGATACATTTTATCGATCGATGATCGCCACAGACCACAAAGAGGTTTGTTCAGCATTTTACTTTTTGAACCTTTGTCATTCATCATCTCAAGATTTCCTGGGACTCGGTACTTAAATTTTCTTACTTTTTGCTTGATCTCGTGCAACATTATGATCTTCACTTTGGTATGAGCGGCAGTATTGAGTTCTTCCACATTTAATTTCTATGTGCCATCTAGTAAATGTTCAAATGTCAAGCAGGTCAATAAATTGTGGGAGGAGTTGGAAGGATACAAGAAGAAGCTCGAACGGTCTGAAGCAGTCTTTGCAGCTTCAAAAACAGAAGCCAAGCCAGAAGGTATAAGACCAACACATAAAACCGGATTCCTTGGTCTTATTGGGGAAAAAGTTGACAGCATAGAATTCTACTCTAAGAAGATCAATGAGATAGTCCCCAAACTGGAATCTGAACAAAAGACTACTCTTAGAGAGAAGCAGAAGAATGCTGCTTTAGTCTTCTTCAATAACCGGGCAACTGCAGCTTCTGCAGCTCAAAACTTGCACGCGCAAATCGTTGATAAATGGACAGTTCTGGCAGCTCCCGAACCTCGCCAGCTTATCTGGCCTAATCTTTATATAAATTTTATTCAGAGGCAAGTTAGACAGTATGTTGTGTATGTCATTGTGGCACTGACGATTTTCTTCTACTTGATTCCAATTGGTATAATTTCTGCTGTTACCACGCTCGATAACTTGAAGAAGTATCTGCCATTTTTGAAGCCAGTTGTGAACATAGTTGCAGTCAAGAGTATTTTAGAAGCTTACTTACCTCAATTAGCTCTGATTATCTTCTTGGCTATGCTGCCCAAGTTACTGCTCTTTCTATCTAAATCTGAGGGAATTCCTTCTGAGGGACATGCTGAGAGAGCTGCTTCTGGAAAATATTTCTATTTCTCAGTGTTGAATGTTTTCCTTGGAGTCACTTTGAGTGGTGCACTGTTCAGATCATTCAAAAGCATTCAGGCAAATCCAAACTCTCTTGTTCCCTTGTTGGCGAGTAGTCTCCCAGGCAGTGCAACTTTCTTTCTTACCTTTGTGGCTCTCAAGTAAGCTTCCGATTCTGAGATCCTTCGATTTCATTGTTCGGTTTTTCATTCTTTGTGAAGCCTCCTTACTTTTTGCCCCATTATTTAAATTGCATATATGTAATGATCCTCAAACCAAAACGTTGATACCATTAGTAGTTCTAAATTTTTAATGAGTGTAGATTAAGAATCTAAATTTAGATAGTGAACTGATTTTGGTTCTGTCATTGTGCGTGTTAGGTTCTTCGTCGGTTATGGTCTTGAACTATCTAGGATAGTTCCTCTTATCATATTCCATTTGAAGAAGAAATACCTTTGCAAATGTGAAGCTGATGTGAAAGATGCCTGGACTCCTGGAGATCTTGGTTATGGAACTAGAATTCCTGGTGACTTGCTCATATTTACTATAGTTCTCTGCTATTCCATCATAACACCTCTGATTGTCCCATTTGGCGTCATATATTTCGGTCTTGGATGGCTTATTCTTCGCAATCAGGTAATGTAAATCAATCATAGAACCGATTGGCGCAAACTTCAACAACTAAGCCTGATTTTGTGCCTTTTAGATTACCGTTTTGTTATTGTTTTAATGACTGACCTTGTTTTACAGGCCCTCAAAGTTTATGTTCCTTCCTATGAGACCTATGGAAGAATATGGCCACATATATTCAACCGTATAATAGCGGCTCTCGTGTTGTACCAACTTACCATGTTCGGTTTCTTCGGGGTGAAGAAATTCTTCTATGCTCCAATCTTAATTCCGCTTCCCATAATATCCCTGATATTTGCCATCCTTTGTCATAATAAATTCTACCGAGCTTTCGCTGATACTGCTCTTGAAGTCGTTCGTAATGAGTTGAAGGAAGTTCCCAACATGGAGCAAGTGTTTAGATCTTTTATTCCACCAAGTTTGAGCTCTGAGAAGGTTGACGATGACCACTTTGAAGATGCATCGTCTCAGGTTTCAAGAACAGGATCATTTGTTTGATACGAATTTACGCAGTTGTTGCTTTGTCTATTAATCTTGTGTGAAAGTCAGGTGAAAAATGTTGATAGTTTGCATTAGGGATCAAGAAGTTTAGATTGTGATTAAAATGTATACCACTCAGCTTTGTGTTTATGGTTTTTCCACTTGGTCTAAGCAAAGTAAGTGATGTGTGTTCCATAGCAATTCTTGTATGTCTTGTGTATTTAATGTAATTGAATTAGTGTTATTTCCTTCTTTCAAGAATATGTATTGTAATGTTTGGATTGGTTTCTAAATTCTAACTCACAAAAATTGAAGTCTGCCGCCTACCTTTAATAACAACACAAGTGATTTGGGCATTTTTACTATTTTTGAAGGGCAAGTTCGAATTCCACTGATCTTTTGAGGACAATGTCGTAACTAGATGAGTTAGGTTTTTTTTTTTTTTTTTTTTTTTTTTTTTTTTTTTTTTTTTTTTTTAACAACATATAGGAGTTGGGGATTGAACTTAAGACCTCTTGGTCTCTACCTCTTGGTCTCTGTCGTTACATCTTGTTGGTTAGTTGAGTTTGGTTAAATTGGACTTACAAAATTTATAAATAAATATATTTTTTTTATTTTTAAATCATGAGGTGAAAGGATGTAAACTATTCTAGAGCTTTTGGACTTTTCAAGCGATCACTTATAATAACAAATTTGTGTGGATATGTGTACTCGAAATTAAAAAAAAAAAAAAAAAAAAAGTTTTGAGATTAAAATAAAATTGATGTGAGGCAATAACTTAAGTAATTAGTATAATTTAGTTAATATTAATTTACTTTTTTAATCAGATGTTATTTGCTTAGTTTTATTGTAAGGTTATAAATAGAGTCTCCTTGAGAATTATAAGGTAACTTTTTAGAATATCATCTGAATATAACAATGTTCTTAGAGATTTTCTCTCAATTTGGTTGGGATGAATTTTCCTTCTTTGACCATGGACTTGACTTAATCAAAATCTATCTTCATAAAAAATGGTCAAATTGAACAACTAAATGTAATTTTTTTTTGTTTTGACAACATGTGGGAGTGAGGGGAATCGAACTTGTGAACTATTTTAGTCACCAGGTTGTACATAATGTTGGTTGAACTATGCTATGTTGACACAACTAAATGTAATGTAAATTTAAGCTTAGAGTGTAGAAACAAATTTTTAAAAATACTTAGTTGCTTCTTGGTGAGTAGTAGGAATCTTCTACCGATCACCATTAAGATAAACGTAAAAAAACAAGAAGAGGAAATAAATATAACTAAAGAAATTTTTTAAGTATTAGTCAATACGACGATTTATGTGGTTGACAATTTTTTCCAACAAAATTTAATAGAGTATAAAATTTATCAATACACCAATCAACACCAAAACTATCACTAAAAATTTGAAAGCTATTTATTATCTTTTGAAAAAAAAGTTTTTTTTTTAAGATCTATTTGGTAGAGTATGTTTTATATTTTTCAGACTAGTCGAGCAAATATGTGTTTCGTAGTATGTCATATGAATTTTAATTTTGAAAAATGTTTTCGGATTCTATAATTAAAACAGTATAAATTTGAGCCAACATAGCTCATTTAAAAAAAAAAAAAAACAGTATAAATTTTGAAAACGATTTTATTTTGTTTTTAACGTATCTCGATTTTGAATTTAAAATTTTAAAATGTATGTTTATATCTAAAAGATATCAACTTTAATAAATATAATATTTCACGTTTATCTTTTAATAAATATAGTAATTTATGTTATAAATTTTAAATTAAAATATGTATAATATAATATAAATTATATGATTTTGTAAAATAATAAGTATACAAAATTTATAATATAAAATATATTCATAAATTAATTAATAATATTTTATATTTCACCTAATATTTAATTGTTTTATGGCTGTCAAATCGAGCATAAATGAATAAAGTTGTATTTATTTATTATTTTTTTTTTTTTTTTAAGATTATGGGTTTAATCCTCGCATTAATTATTTAAAAAAAAAAAAAAATTAAACACATTTAGACCATCAGAAATATGCTACCGGAAATAAAGTCTCTTCTGATTGAAATCAGTTGTGTAAAAAATAGAATTCTCATAAGTATAAATTTGAAAACAAAAATGAATTACTTACTACATACATAAAATTCAGCGTTTTTCCCGCCCTAAAAGGAGCTTCTTGTAGTTGAAGTTGTGCGCTACAAAGAAATTGAATTGGGAGATGGAAATTTGGATCGCCTTGGAAGAATCCCAAGCTAACCCAGTCCTGAATTCGTAACGAATTTGCTCTCTGCAACTCTTACAAGCAAACCCAGTTGATTATTTTCTACTCTCAAGAGCGAAGATCGCGGTGGGCTTCGATTTTGATTTTGCAGAGACGAAGAGAAGAACTCACTGAAAGATGGCTTCGTCTTCTCCGTTTTCCGGACCCCTAGAAATGGTTGTCAAAAGCATCTGATTCGAAGAAGAAGACGATGAAACACAGATCCATCCCCACAACCAGCTATCACCAATTCATCCAAATTTCAACCCTACGCCCACCCAGATATTTATTCTCTCTTTTAAGCTCACTCTTCCTCTACTCCATGGCATTTCCTTCCCATATTCGTTATAAATATCCCACCCAGCTACCGTTTTCCAACGGTTACTTTACCTTACCCTCTTTGAATGACCCAAAAAAGAAACGGAAAATCCAACCCAACAAAGAAATCCCTTATAATTGGCTTTACTTGCTCTACATTCTGACTGTGGTGGAGCTTCTGGGAGGTGGGTTTCTTCCAGAATCACTCAGGAGCTGAATTATTTGGGCTTTTAGAGACAGACCCAGATGGATTTCTCTTCGTTTTCGTCGTCCTTAGGGATGTCTTTTGTGATATTTCTGGTTTTGATGCTTGTTTTCGCTTGGCTTTCTTCAAGGCCTGGCAACCATGTCATTTATTACCCTAATCGGATCCTCAAGGGTCTGGATCCGACTGACGGGTCGAGGACTAGGAGCCCTTTTACTTGGATTCAGGAAGCTCTGTCTTCTTCTGAGCAGGAAGTAATCTCTATGTCTGGGGTTGATACTGCTGTTTACTTTGTGTTTATGTCCACTGGTTTGTCTTTCTTTCTAGAATATTTCAGTTTCAGTTTCAATTTCAATTTCAATTTGAATCATGTTCTTGGGTGTTTTTTCCATTGCTGCCCTGTTTCTCATTTCATTCTGCAATTGAAATGTTTTTCCAGTGCTGGGGATTTTTGTGTTGTCTGCCGTTGTTCTGCTGCCAGTTCTCATTCCAGTTGCTGCTACTGATGATGGTATTAAGAATGCTAAAATGAACAATACCAAAAGTGCTGGAACTTTCAGTGAACTTGATAACTTATCCATAGGAAATGTTAATGTAAGCAACACTAATGTCCCATTTGATAACGGTTATGTTTCTTAAGTTATTATAACCATGTTTTCTTTACAAGCGTTTGGATTAGAACATGAAAAACACAAAAAAAAAAATGTTATTGATCTTTCAGAAAACTAGAATTGGAGGCTTGGCCCTATGTTGCTTTGGTTCTCAGATTTGAGTTTTGACTTGTTTTCATGTGCAGCTGGGGAGTAATCGGCATTGGGCCTTCGTATTAGCCACCTACTGGGTTTCCTTCGTGGCATATTACCTGACATGGAAAGCCTATAATCATGTCTCAGCTCTGAGAGCGGAAGCTCTAGCGACTCCAGAAGTAAAGGTGGAACAATTTGCCATTATTGTTAGAGATATCCCTACAGTTCCTGGAGGTCAAACTAGAAAAGAACAGATTGATTCTTTTTTCAGGAATATCTATCCCGATACATTTTATCGATCTATGATCGCCACAGACAACAAAGAGGTTTGTTCAGCATTTTACTTTTTGAAACTTTGTCGTTCATCATCTCAAGAATGCCTGTGACTCAGATACTTCAATTTTCTTACTTTTTGCTTGATCTCGTGCAACGTTATGATCTGAACTTGTTGCAATAAGTGAGGTTTACTATTTTATTTACCTCGTGATGAGTGGTTTTTTCTGGTTGAAATATTTAGTGTAGGATATTTAAGAAAAAAATGTGAATTGTATTCAACAAATTTAAGAAAAATAGCAGCAAACAAGATCTAATTTGACTCTAGGCGAGTGATAGTTTTGAGTTCTTCCACATTATTTGAACCGTGTCATTCATTTTCTCAGGATTGCTTGTGACTCAGTACTTCCATTTCTCCGATCATTGCTTGATATCATGCAACATTGTGATTCAAACTTGTCCCTATGAATAGAGTTTTATTGTTGTATTTGCATGGTTATGTATGGTTTTTCTGGTTGAAACCTTTCTCTTCTAGGATATTTAAGATAAGATGTGGATTGAACGAAACAGGTTTAAGAAAAAGAGCAACATATAAGATCATATTTGCCTCACTCTGTATGAGCGACAGTTTTGAGTTTTTTCACATTTAATTTCTATATTCCATCTAGTAAATGTTCAAATGTCATGCAGGTCAATAATTTGTGGGAGGATTTGGAAGGATACAAGAAGAAACTTGAACGGTCCGAAGCAGTCTTTGCAGCTTCACAAACAGAAGCCAAGCCAGAAGGTGTCAGACCAACACATAAAACCGGCTTCCTTGGTCTTATTGGGGAAAAAGTTGACAGCATAGAGTTCTACTCTGAGAAGATCCATGAGCTAGTCCCAAAATTGGAATCTGAACAAAAGACTACTCTCAGAGAGAAGCAGAAGAATGCTGCTTTAGTCTTCTTCAATAACCGGGCAACTGCAGCTTTTGCAGCTCAAAACTTGCACGCACAAATCGTTAATAAATGGACCGTTCTGGCAGCTCCCGAACCCCGCCAGCTTATCTGGCCTAATCTTTATATAAATTTTATTCAGAGGCAAGTTAGACAGTATGTTGTGTATGTCATCGTGGCACTGATGATTTTCTTCTACATGATTCCAATTGGTATAATTTCTGCTGTTACAACGCTCAATAACTTGAAGAAGTTTCTGCCATTTTTGAAGCCAGTTGTGAACATAGTTGCAGTCAAGAGTATTTTAGAAGCTTACTTACCTCAATTAGCTCTGATTATCTTCTTGGCTATGCTGCCCAAGTTACTTCTCTTTCTATCTAAATCTGAGGGAATTCCTTCTGAGGGACATGCTGAGAGAGCTGCTTCTGGAAAATATTTCTATTTCACAGTGTTGAATGTTTTCGTTGGAGTCACTTTGGGTGGTGCATTGTTCAGATCATTCAAGAGCATTCAGGAAAATCCAAACTCTCTTGTTCCCTTGTTGGCAAGTAGTCTCCCAGGCAGTGCAACTTTCTTTCTTACATATGTGGCTCTCATGTAAGCTTCCTAATCTAAGATCCTTCGATTTCATTGTTCAGTTTTGTCACTCTTTGTGAAGCCTCCTTACTTTTTCCCCATTCTTTATATATGCATATATGTAATGATCCTCAAACCAAAACGTTTGTACCATTAGCAGTTCTAAATTTCTAATGAGTGTAGATTAAGAATCTGTATTTAGATGGTGAACTGATTTTGGTTCTGTCGTTGTGCGTGTTAGGTTCTTCGTCGGTTATGGTCTTGAACTATCTAGAATAGTTCCTCTTATCATATTCCATTTGAAGAAGAAATTCCTTTGCCAATGTGAAGCTGATGTGAAAGATGCCTGGACTCCTGGAGATCTTGGTTATGGAACTAGAATTCCTGGTGACTTGCTCATTTTTACTATAGTCCTCTGCTATTCCACCATGACACCTCTAATTGTCCCGTTTGGCGTCATATATTTCGGTCTTGGATGGCTTATTCTTCGCAATCAGGTAACGAAATCAATCATAAAACCGATTGGCGCAAACCGTAACAACTAAGCCTGTTTTTGTGCCTTTTAGATTAATGTTTTGTTATGTTAATGATTGACCTTGTTTTGCAGGCCCTCAAAGTTTATGTTCCTTCCTATGAGACCTATGGAAGAATATGGCCACATATATTCAACCGTATAATAGCAGCTCTTATATTGTACCAACTTACCATGTTCGGTTTCTTTGGGGTGAAGAAATTCTTCTATGCTCCAATCTTAATTCCACTCCCCATAATTTCCCTGATATTTGCCATCCTTTGTCATAATAAATTCTACCGAGCTTTCGCTGATACTGCTCTTGAGGTCGCTTGTAATGAGTTGAAGGAAGTTCCCAACATGGAGCAAGTGTTTAGATCTTTTATTCCACAAAGTTTGAGCTCTGAAAAGGTTGATGACGACCAATTTGAAGATGCATCGTCGCAGGTTTCGAAAACAGGATCAATTGTTTGATGCGAATATACGCATTTCTTGCTTTATCTATGAATCTTGTGTGAAATTTAGGTGAAAAATGTTGATATAGGTTACATTAGTGATCAAGAAGTTTAGATTGTTTTTATGGTTTTTCCATTTGGTCTAGTTTAATAGCCATGAGAAAGCTAAGTGATGTGTGTTCAAAAAAAGGAAGGATCCATAGCAATTCTTCTATGTGTAGTGCATTGAATGAAATTAAATTAGTGTTATTTTCTTCTTTCAAGAATACAAATGGTTTGGATTACTTTTCTAACTCAAACATCCAAGTTTGAATTTGCTAATTCAAACATAGCTTAACTCGATAAACGCATCAGAGTTAAAAAAAAGAAAAAAAAAAGAAAAAAAGAAAAGATTTAGCAAAAAGATTTAGCATTTTTACTACTTTTGAAGGGTATTATGACAACATAGGGTGGAAACTATACTAGGACTTTTGGACTTTTCAATCACTTATCTTAACCTTTAAGAATATTTATCCTTTTAGGAATATAATTTAAATTAACTATAACCGTCTGAAAATATCATCTATTAATTTTAATATGAATCTAAATACTAATAAAAGATTTACAACTTTTATTTTTAGTACATTGGGGTAGAGATTCAAACCACGGCCCTCTTGGTCGTAAACAGTTTTGGCAAAGATTTACAACTTAGTTGAAAGTAAAAAAACTTAATTATTAATTTAAATATATTTGTTTAAAAAAATTAATTTATAAAAATATTTATGAATATCGATATTTTATCTAGATATATCAAAAAAAAAAAAATTGAAATACTTTCATTTTTGTTCTCATGTTTTTTTATCTTTCGCTCATATTTCTAGGTCTTAGAATGGAATAGAGAGGAAGACATATTTTTAAGTCTTAGAATCGAGTCGAGAGGAAAACCTGAATGATTTTTCGAAACTCTATTTAGTCACCCGCTTGTTTATCTCAATCTTAGGAGGAAAAGAAAAGAAAAAAATTAATTTCTCCAAAATTATAAATATGAAAACAAAAATAGTTACTCACTACATAATATTCAGCGTTTTCCCCCCTAAAAGGAGCTTCTTGTAGTTGTAGTTGAATTGGGAGATGAAAATTGGAATCGCCTTCGAAATCAAAGCATCCCCTTGAACCCACTCCTGAATTCCTAACCAAATTGCTCTCTGGCAAACTCTTACAAGCAAACCCAGTTGATGATTTTCAACTTTCAAGATCAAAATCGCTTTTGATTTTGCAGAGACGAAGAGAAGAAGAAGAACTCACTGACAGATGGCTTCGTCTTCTCCGTTTTTCGGACCCCCAGAACTGGTTGTCAAGAATCGCTTTCTGGGTTTTCTTATTTGGCAGTCCATTCCTTCAACCTTCGTCTTCATCCTCTTCAAAATCTTCGTTTCAGCAATTTCTTCTGTTTCTGTTACCAATTCCTCAACTGGGACTAGAAACCCATCACCCCCTTTTGCTTCATTGTTCACTGCCTTTCTTACTTTTCTTACATTTCATCTCTCTCAACTCCTCTTCTCTGCTTCGTTCTCTCTCCTCGCTTCGCCCCAGCTCGAGCGCCCTGCCGCTCCGCTTGAGCTCGCTTTTGGGCTCGTTCGGTTTCTTCTATTTTCAGGCGCTGATAATCCCTCATCGGCGTCGGCTTCCAAGGATTTTCGCCGCCGGGCTACGGTTTCGTTCTATTTGGTTCTGCTTGTAGTGGCAACTGCGGTCTCGGGTTCCTTGGCGGCGGTTTCTATATGTTGGGGGAAATCAGATGGTCTTAGAACTGCGTGGCTTACGGGTCTTTCGATGGGTCTGATTTATGGCTCTTTCTATGTTTACAAGAAAAGATGGGTTCTAACGTTTCCAATCATTCAGGTCACTTTTTTTGGGTCCTCAGTTTGTAAATTCCATCTTCTGTATTTTTATGGTTTATCTTCTGTTTGATTGCTTGTTCGGAGTATAGTATGGAGTAATAGCTATTTGAACCCATCAAAATGGAGTTATTATGGGGTTTTTTGAGTTGGTAACTGGATTTTTTATTCTCTTATATTCTGAAATATTAGGGCTTGAATGAAAAGAGACGGCATTGAATTAGTATATGGCTTATTTTAAAAAATTACTGATGGGCCTTAGTTGCAATTTCAACTGGAAATCATTGTTAAATATCATATACATCTTGATTGTTAAGCTGAGTGTTGGCTATTTATATATTTATACTTTCTATTGGGAGTTTGGAGTACTTGGAGAGGGAACTTACCAGCTCGGTTTGCTTGTTTGGAGTAATGCAGTTCTTGCCCTAGTTTGTTTGGTATGTCTTGATTTCAACTTTCAAGAGGTGATATTAGTTTGATACTTTCTTATATATGGAAAAAGAATGATAAGTATACTTATTTCTTCAGATGCATAGGAACTTTGGAGATTTTGAGTCCAGTACACCTTACTGCTTCTTCGTGCATCATTTACGGTTAATTTTGGGAGGATACCTTTTGGTTTATCCACAGGCAATCTAGGTTTATCTGTAAATGTGTTTCTTTTATAGATTGTGTTATCATTCATGGTTTGGTATCCTCTTCAAATGACAATGTTGTATACTCCGTCTCGTAATGTTTGTTATTAACAAAAAAATTTCTGCACTTTTTTCTATATTTTATAATATTATTCTACATCTATCAATTGATTTTGTTATAGTGGTTAAGTTTCTGCTTTAGCTAGAGACTGGTGCTAGATGTCTGTTGTTGATTGTTTGTAGTCACAATTATGCTTATTTGGTCATTTTGAAGATTTTTCTATAGAATCATGAACTCACCATGTACTATTTTATTGTGAAAGGAAGTAGTGTTTTCTTTTGATGTGCTTTAGTTCAGTAGAAGTTTAAGCTACCATATTCGCTTCACAACCTATCTTTGGTATTTGTGTTCTTGCATGTTTCAATGTTGAACTAGTAAGTTTCCTGTTTACTGATTCCAAATGCTTTTATCAACAGCGTCCCCCTTTTTTCAGCTTCAAGATGGGTTTTCCCTCAGCTACCACGTTGGCTTCCAAACTTTCTGTTGCAGCTTTCCTATTTTCAGCAGTATTAATGGTGCTTTTGCCTGATCAATTTAAGAGAAATGTTACAGTCAGGAAGTTCATAGCTAACCAGGCCATTATTTTCGCTGGAAGCTTTGCAGTATTTCTTTCTTGGGAATTGACTCACCACTTACATCGGGTTAGTCCATTGCGCATCTATGGTTTGATACACAACATCAACTATGTTTATGGCATCATAATCTCATTCTCATGCTGTATTTTGTTACCAATTTTATGTTGTACAATCTCTTGGAGAACAACTATCTTTACAACCAGAGTGGCATAAGAAATTGGTTGCCAAATTAAGATCTGTTGCTTAAATCACGTATCCTAAGTCCTAACCATGCATGCTCTTAATTAAGTGGGTCGATTGGTTATATCTTTCCTCAACATTGTGTAGGTGATACAATCCCAATTTCAAAATACAAAATAAAAGGGAAGAAATTGGAAATTAAAGGGATAACCGACTCATTCGAGGGAGTCTACATCTCCATTTGAGATTTTTGAGGAATCTCAACCTCCCCAAGTTCACTCACAGAGAGTTCAACGTAAATCTCTGCACACCTCTTCTCTCTGCTTTCCACCATTTAAGCAAAACAATCCACTACCAAGTAATAAAAAAAAATCTTGAGATCGTAACAGTAGGTGTTTGGTGTTTTTTTTTTGTTGGTAAGGAACTGAACTTTCATCGAGAAGAATGAAATAATAACCAAGGGCATATAAAAAACAAACTCAAAAAAAGAAGTCCTGAAAAACTAAAAAAACGACTCCAATCCAACAAAATCAAACAAAGACCATGATTACAAAAAGGCCTAGTGGACGATGCCCACAAGGAGACATTAAACCTAGCCACTCCCATACTTCGTCACAAGACCGCTCGAGCTTTTTAAAAATCCTATTGTTTCTCTCAATCCAAACCCCCACAACAATGGGTAGATGTTGCAACGATCCTTACCAATAGGTCACCACTTTAAAGTCCTTTGGCTATTCATATGTACTCATTTCTTGTTAATATTATTTAAGTGAGCCATTTTATAGTTCCCGTGGCCGTACCCCTTTGGATTTTTTTTCTTTTCATCATAGTCCCCTTTGGAGATTTTGAATTGAGGGATATATGGCCTTTTTTTAAATATATATATATATATATTTTTTTTTTTTAATCTACCAAGCCTTTTATCTTTACTGTGATTTACACATTGAAAACATTTTGTTGAGTACTTTGTGGCTTGCAGCAGATATTCTGTATCTCTGTGAGTTTGATGATTTTTCCCCCTCCGGGAGACTATCTGCTAGACTTAACGTTAAGGCAAATATTACTTAACTTCATACTGGCTTAAACAAGAGTTTTTAGAGCTCTAAGAGGCTATATGATTATAGAAGCATTATGCTAAAAGATGATCTACTTGAAACTCTGTGACTTGACTTTTACCACATTGTTTTAAATTCTACAGAGGGACTAACTTCATACTGGCTCAAACAAGAGTTTTTAGAGCTCTAAGAGACTATATGATTATAGAAGCATTATGCTAAAAGATGATCTACTTGAAACTCTGAGGCTTGACTTTTACCACATTGTTTTAAATTCTACAGAGGGACTTCCCTTACAGAAAAGACAGCATGGCACATTAATTCAAATATCCCATCCATCTTAACGGTGAAAAAATGGAAGGTTTATGCTTTAGATAGGCTGGATTCTTACCAAACAAAAAAAATTATCACGAAGGGCTAGATACTCCACTCCAGTTTGAGTCACTGTCTTAAGCAACTATTTATTTTGTTCGGTAGTTTTCTAATAGAAGTTTTCTAATAAAGACGTTTCAACAGATTTTACTGCCCTGCATGGATTTAATCTCTTTTGTTCTGCCATTAAGTATGGTTTTTTTACCAGTTTGTAACAGATCTTTTTGTCAGGTCTGCTTTTTGATTATTTACTGTGTGTGATATTGATTCTGTATTTAGGTCCTACACACCAAGAGGTTCACATTTGCACCTCCAAAGGGATCTGCAGCTGCGGAAACCAATCCTAGTGAGTACCTCTTTGCAGCTTTGGAAGACAGCAACTCAGGGTCTCTTTTGCAGTATCTTGCATTTCTTGATCTCTGCATGGTTTGTGAGAATAATGTCGATATATGGAGGAGAGCTGCATTTTTTGAAGAAACAGGTGAGACGTATAAGCGAGTTATATCCATATCATTGAGGCCTCTGGAGCAATTTGCCTTAAACTTAGGTGAAGGTTTGGAAGGTGCCGTAGACAGAACCTCCCAACTATCCAAACAGTTATTACCGCCAAAAGACTCTCACTTCGACGTAAAACAATTGGAAACTCTTAAAAACATTCAGGTAGGGGATATATTTTAACTGGGATGGACTGTAACTATTCTCTTGATTGCTTGTTTTAGCTTGTTTAGTTTTATTTTTATTTATTTTGGTGGGGAGGTGGGCAGTGTCCTATTTTAAATCTCTATGGGTGGATTTACTTATCCTAGACACTTTGCATCATATAGGTTTTCTCCTCTTCTGAGTTGGAATCAATGTTAAACTCTGTTCTTAACATGCTGTATCCTAGGTTTTAAAATCTTTTGAAGGAATGAATGAAAAAGGTAAAAGTAAAAGTAAAACTGTGTGCAAACCTTCATTGTCATGGAAAATCCTTCTCCATCAATCACATATTTGCATGTCTACATAGTATTATAGTACACATTTCTATCTAAGCCATGTTTATGAATATCAAGTGAAATGCTTTGAACTTTAGTTAAAAGCAATTCTTTACTTGATGCATATAAAAAAACGGACGCAGTTGAGGAGGCTTCTCTGGTTTTAGTTAAAACTTTTGCGAACGAAAGTTCAATGGCTCGGTACCTGTATTGACAAACTCATTTACATTCATTCACTTTCAAATTCTTATGCTTACCCAATGTAGAAGATAGTATGACCATTACATTTCTGTTATCGTCTTTATTTTGCTTGAATTTGTGCTCTTTATCCATTTGTTGCATGGTGGCATGAGGTCCTCTAGTTTTACAGTTCTTATGTTGTTGAACTTTGAAAATGAAATGAGTTTACTGTAAACATCTGTGTGGCTATTGGATATAACCGATCATGCTCGCTAAATTTTGCAGTTGTATGCATGGTGTGCCCGAACGGTTTCTATGTTGACTGCACGCTCACATGGGGAAGATCGATTCGGGGTTGCCCAACTCTCTGGTAGCAATGCTACCGTTATGACAACTCTGTTGTCTTGCCTGCTTGCTGTTGAAGTGTTGATGGGGAAGAAGACTAATATACAATCTTCACACGATTTATTCGGCCCAGCTGGCATTAAATGGGCAACATCAGGTATCAGAAGAGTAGATGCTTCGGTTGGTAAAAAGAAAAGTGGTCCGCTGCATTCGAAGGCATATGCAATTGCGGACGTATTGAGGGCCTCAATCTATCTCATTGTTTCTGCATTCCATAACGAGATGCTGCATAGTGCCAAGTCTGGTGTTCTTGAGAAAGATTGGATATCTGGTGAAAAGCCCCCTTTCGGTACGCGCGAGTTGCTTCTGCAGAAATTGCATATTTTCTTGGAGTTTCAAGCGTAGATATAATGGCGAATTCATCTTCCAGTCTGTGCCCCCCCGCTCAGCGAATTATACCGAATCACTTGTGAGGCAGTTTTGTTGTTTTTGTTTCTAAAGAGTTACAGTTTGAATATGAAGAGCTTGTTAGACTGATGAGAAAGTTCACAAACTAAGTTAGGTAAGTTTGTAATACATTATACATTGCCCTTTATAAACACCAATCTTTTAGTTGAATCTTTATCTTGTTGATAACACTTGGAATTTCATATCTTCTGCTGTTCTGTTGCTTTCATTTTCCACCATAAATTGCTCCATTTTTAGACAAGATTTGTTTTTTTTTACAACACGTGGAGTGGGGGATTGAATCAAAGATTTTATAGTCACTAGTCGATACATCATGTTTTTTTCAAGTTTCTATCAAAAGGCACATGTGGGACAGGGCCCCACTAGGCTCAGAGATATCATTTGTATCCACCTCATTACAAGAAGAGAGCCAAATAGAATTTTTTTCCCTCCAAATGTTCGAAACTTGGTTCAAACTCGCCTTCGAGGCCAGCAAGTGAGCAACTGTGTTGTGATTTCTCCTAACATGAACAAAGGATTTGATATTTCTTTCATCGGCTAATGTTCGAATCTAGGTTTTTATTCCCATGACTTAGAAAAGTGCTCTAAAAAAAACATAAAATGTAAACTTTTTTTTAGTTCCATAAAATGTAACTTTATTCCTAAAGTCCTGTAGGTTTTATTTTAGTATAAGTTTGGAAAGGCGAGGACATTCTATGATTTATCTTTTAATTAATTTTTTTTTCTTTCTAAAAGGTTGAAAAAACAAGAAAAGGAATAATGTCATTTGACCTATTTTTTTTTAGACTAATGTCCTAATTCGTAATACCCTCGCGTTCAAGTCAGGGACGGTAGTTGCTCATCCCTCCTCTCAATTCGAATTAGAGCATTAGTTTAACCTCCTCTGAATTCGGACTAGGGCATTAGTTTAAAAAAGGTAGGTGGGGTTGAGTTATTGTCAATGATAGCCTTCTTGACAATCTTTTTTATCAAGACTAACCAATTTCATTTTTAGCATTTCACAATACAGTCCTGGCCATGATCGAGCATTGAGATTCTTACTTTTTTTTTAAAAAAAATAATAATAATAATAAATAATGATAACAATCTTAGGTCCGGTTGCGATCTTGGCCAAGATTTCAACTTAGATTTTTTTTAGTTCAAATCCACAAACTTAGATAAATATTTCTTAAATAAAAGTCGAAAATGTATCATAAATAAATAATGTTTCATATGTTTTACATTTTAAAATATTCCTTTCAAAAGAACTATGAGAATTTGTAAGGATGATCCGAATTTCTTTAAACATTTTTTTTTTTTTGTCAAATTAATTAAACATTTTTTTTTGGCA
Organism: Herpetospermum pedunculosum; assembly: GCA_028017165.1. NCBI lineage: Eukaryota > Viridiplantae > Streptophyta > Magnoliopsida > Cucurbitales > Cucurbitaceae > Herpetospermum > Herpetospermum pedunculosum. The sequence continues at coordinate 75,074,272 of CM051525.1, forward strand.
AACTAACACTGAATTTCTCTAATATATATTTTTTTAGAATTGTGATCACAGTAACTTAATATTTATTATTTTTAAAATCAGAAGTTCAGTTTAAACTTTGACGTCTCAATATAGAGAAAAAAAAAAAAAAAATATATATATATATATATATATATATATATATATTTTTAACTTTAACTTTCTCTACGTAGACCTTATTGATTGCAACCTGCAAGATTTTATTTATTTACTATTTTTATATACTTCAAATGGACCAGTATTTTTCTAATTGACCATTTTTTTTTTTTTTTGGTCAATTTGAAGTTAAAAAAAACGATTTCATATTTTATAGAAAGAAACCCTCCAATTTTATTTTTTCTTTTTAAAAAAATCAAATAAAAAAAGTTGATCTCTTCATAAAATTTCAAATTTAGTTACTAATATACATTAGATTTTAATTTCTCCTTCCCTAATTATGATGAAAATGTCTTACTAGTAAATTGTTATTATCTTTTCATCTAAAGCAAACACCCAAACAAAATTTAAATCACATTTGATCCAAATCTATCTCATTTTAAATAAAATTTAAAAAATTAAATCTTATCTTAAATTTTCAAATTACGATTATCTTATTATCTTATTATTATTATATAAAGAGTATTTTGAGTGGATATTCTTTGTGATTCTAAAACTAAACAAGAAGAATTAGTTCATATGATATGAGTTCCTCTAAATCCCAATCCCAAAAGCCTTCATTAAATTACGGCTCACCATGTGCAGCATGTAAATTTCTAAGAAGAAAGTGTCTTCCAGATTGCATTTTTGCACCACATTTTCCGGCCCGCCAGCCTCAAAAATTCGCTATCCTACATCGAAATTATGGCGCTAGTAACATCTCTAAGTTTCTTAATCAGTTGAGCTATGATGACCGCGACAAAGCCGTCAATTCTCTAGTCTACGAAGCGCAAGCTCGGTTGAATGAGCCTGTGTACGGCTGCGTCCGCTTTATATCAACTCTTGAAAAGAGGCTTAAAGAGCTTCGAGCTGAACTCTTTGCCGCTCGAATGGAGCTTTCAACTTACACTATGTTATCAAAAACACAAGGTGCTGATCATGTTCCGATTTTGCCACCATTGCACATGCCTGTCGTCGGTTCGTCGTCGAGTTCGTCTCTAATGACTCGGACATCGAGGGAGGGAGCTAGAGGTGGACAATATTTGTTTGAACAAATGTTGACGCAATGTCCGGAACAAATGACAATTGATGCTATTAACAATGTAGTAGGGTTTGATAGTTCGTATGGATTCAATGCTAATGATAGCATTCAACCACATGTAGATCAAATGTCGAATCTTCGTTTGCACCAACTTCAAATTCAACAACAATCATTTGGCAGTCAACAAACAACAACAGCGGAGCAGCAACCACCGACGACAATGCACAATAACATCTCTAAACGAGAACGGTGATTTTTTATTTATTTATTTTTTCATTATTTTTTTGCTTTTTAATAGTTGAACCAAGTTGATGTTGAGTTTTGAAATTATAGTTAAAAATTTTAAATTAAGTTTTTTTAGTTAATTTGTTGTACTCTAAATACATATATAATGTATTCTTCCTTGAAGTTGAACGTTTCATATTTTCATATAAGTTGAAGGTTCAAATTTTCATATTCTAATTTGTTGTATTCTAAATAAATATATATATATATGATTTTTAAAATAGATTGGAAAAAATGTTTTAAGTATACTAATTTGAAGGCATAAATATAAAATAAAAAAATAAAAAAACGTATCACACCAGCTTTAATTTTTAAATGTTGATCACGATTTTTACAGTTCTATTATATATATAAAAGACAAGAAGGTTACAGAAACATAGAACACTTTGTAAAGTTTAACCTTTGAATTTGGAGTTAATAATGTATTTTTAATTCAGTGGTAAATCGTAGCATGGAGTAGTATAGATTTGCATATTAATCTTAAAATAATACTTATTCCCGAGGCTAATGCTAATATAGTTACTTGATTTGAAGTTTTCAATTCTTAGAATGATTTAAAGAATATTAATATTAATGATTTTAACTCTGATTACCAAAATCAAATATAATTGCACTTTTTTCCTATTATTTATTAGCTCCAAAGATAGAGTTCGATACCTAACCTATATATATTAAGGGTTAATGAATATTTTCAATATCTTTCAAAAATTTATAAAACATAAAAAAAAAAAAAAAAAATATATTTATTAATTCCAATATGAATATAAATACTAATAATAAGATTTATAACAAATTTATAATTTAGTTTGAATAAAAAAAAAACTTAATTATTAATTAAATATTTTTGTTTAAAAAAACTGATTTACAAAAATATCTCTCAATAAATCCATAGATATATTTGTAAAATTGAAATCCCAAGATCAATACTTATATGGATATTTTCGTCCTTGATTAGCCCAATCTTCGGAAAATCCATGTATTGTGATATTTGATTCAATACAGTAGACTGAGGTAATAACAATACCTTTTTTTATTACTAGTCTTATAATTGCCTCCAAAAAAAAAAAAAGTTCAAGATTCTCACAGCATTTTCTATTGACATTTAACCATATAATGATATATAATCATCTTTGAAATTCAAGTACTTTCACTTTAAGAGCAAGAGTAGCATTATGTTTGCAGAAAACAGCTTATTTTAAACCTTGAGCTCATCCAAAACATTTCACAACTTCAGATGTAAATATGGTTAAAATGTTCATACCAAGTAGTGGAAACTTCCATAGAAGAGATTTATATTTAAAAATAAAATCAGACTGAAAAATGGTAAGAACCACAGAAAGTGGAGCTTTGAGATATCAATTTCATGGCTTTTTCTGCTGCCTAGAAAGAAAATGGCATTCTTCTACATCATTCCTTCTAAAAAAAATTGGAAATAGAAGTGGTAAACATGATATAGCACATGAAGTGTGATTGAATGTCACCAAAGGGAGGAGCAATAGGGCGAAAACCTATCAGAGCTTTGACAATGTTATCGAGGCTGAACGACAAACCAACTCTAACAGCTCCTATGATTCCCTTGGCATCTGAAAGGAAAAGGAAAAGAATCAAATGAATGAACTTAGCCGCTGGAAACTAAGTCAGAAAAAGGGACAAAATGCACTCCTGATACTGTTGTGGCGAATATTCTATGTCATTCAGAAATTAGAATGATAAACAAGAAAGTGATATTTGAATGAAACAATTCAAAACAAACAAACAAAAGAAGGCATAACACCAGTGTATAGACCTGGTTGAGGTATTTAGATTTCAGCAATTTCAGGCACATGCTAATGTGTTTACAACAATAAGAGAGCAATGTTTGAACCGCAGATATATGCCTTAACAACTTGTTGAGCTATGCTCAGATCAGCAACCGAAAAGAATCTTTTAAAATTTATGATTGCCAATGTGTTTACAACAATAAGAGAGCAATGTTTGTATATGTAGAGCCACTGACTTTCAAAGTTCTTCCAAGTGATCATCTCATGATCAAAAGGGTTTCATGAAGCTCAAATTGATGTACCACTGATTTTAAACGTCACGAGATAAACTTCTCAACGTGAAGCTCTGATATCACAGTGAATTATGGTATATGAAGTCGGACCCCAAATAAAATGCACACAACCAAAAAGTGCAGCATGTATAAACAACTACACTTATATCAATTAACTTAGGTGAATAGACAGAACAACTCGACAGCTGAAGCAGGGACGAATATGAAGAGAGCTACACTGAAAATAATCCAGTTGTTAAGAATTACGTCTGAAACATTTATAACTAATAGAAACCCAACTAGACAGTTTAAATCAAATATCAGATTAATGTGCCATTTGCCAGAGATTAATGATTGCAACTCAAAAGAGTACCAATCTTCGATAAGCCATCAATAACAGCTAAATTTATACACTTCAAATCGCATACATAAATTGAACTAGCATTACCCAGTTAGTTATCTTGGCCATAAAACACTTTAAAAACTAAGGATTGACAAACAAATACATAGTTAAGCATACCATTTCTGTAAAGAGCATTGTACATTCTCAATATAATGAGAGAATATAAGAACTTTATGAAACCAGATTTACAAATAAGCTAAGAACATTCATTATCCAGCTATGGGGAAAAACAAAAACATTCATCAGTTACCTGGTAAATGTAATCTTCATCATCCAAAACATTAAACATCATTTCCCTTCATATCATATTATGTTCTTCAATAATAACGGATTCAAAACCCCTATCCGACCCAACAAAAAATTTAGAATCCTATCCTATCATCGAACCAATAACCTGTAAAGTCTGTGTACGAACGAAATTTCAGATGAATGCACATGATTATAACTAATATTTGAAAGAAAAAGAGAGAAAATCACCTGTAGAACACGAAGAAGATGAATTTGTAACGAGAATCCGAGATCATTGAAGAGGTCGAGGGTAAAGTTTTATGGCGAAATCAAGAGATTCAACGGAACTGATATGGAGAGTTTCTTCAGAAGGATTGCCAAACTGGCGGCGCGGGAAACGCATCGTTGTTGCCAATTTCCCAATGTTTAACCTTCCAATTGCACGCCTCTTGGGCTTTGGCGGTGGGCCAAAAATGGGTTCATTTCTTAAAAAAAACTCGATATTCTGGGGAAAATATGTCCTTTTGAGGGCTGTGTTTTAAAAAATCTAAAAAAAAATAAAATAATAATAATCTAAATAATGTATCGTGAGTGGCACATTACCTACCGTGATCATACCAACAAAAGCATAGCTCAATGACATAATGTATGACACAAAGATAAAAAAAAAAAAAATCTACCATGATCATTTTATAAATTACTCAAATTCAGGTTAGTCATTTAGGGGCTGTTTGGCCCTCGGAGTTGGATAGGGTGGGCTTAAATAGCCTACCCCAAGTTTGGAGCCCCAACTAAGTTGGGGCTGGGGTTATTATAACCCCGGTTTGCTACAGTGTTTACTGTAGCAGTTCTACAGTTTTTTTTTTTTTTTAATATTAAATTTTTCGGGTTTTCTTCTCTCTTTGTTTTTTTTCGAGTTTTCTTCTCTCTTTGTTTTTTTTTTTCTATTTTTTTCACTCAATTTACCGATTTTTTCTCTTTCTTTGTCTTCCTCACCTCACAATTTTTTATCTTCCATTTCATCCCAAATTTCTCTTTTCACCGAACCTGATTGTTTGTGATTTCCTAAATAATATTTATTTTTTTAACTTTTAAAAAATTAATATGTAATATACATTTAACTATACAAATATAACAAAATGTTGTAGAAAACAAATAAACTAACATAAACACATATTTCAAACTCCATGTTAAAGAAAACTGTATTATTTCTCTCTCCACCGAGCCTCTTGTTGTCGATTATTTGTGATTTCCTAAATAATATTTATTTTTTTAATTTTTAAAAAATTAATATGTAATATACATTTAACTATATAAATACAACAAAAAGTTGTAGAAAAAAAATAAACTAACATAAACACATATTTCAAACTTCATGTAGTTTTAAACCCACACTATACAACTCTGCACCCCAAACACAGACTTAATACAACTCTGCACCCCAAACACAGACTATTATAACCCACCAACTATAATAACTCACCTTGCGCCCCAAACGCCTACAATGTTACTCAAATTCTAGTTAACCATTTAATAATACATACTATTACTCCAGTATCTCAAATTTATTCAAATTCGGATTAAAATCTCGATTTCGTATATATATAAAGTTAAAAAATTATGAGGATGAAAGATTTTAAACTTTGACTTCTTAGTTGAGAATATATGCTTAGGTTGCTCGATTTTATATGTGATATATATTTTACAATTCATTAAATGTCATACAAAAACAAGTATGTACAACTGTTATCAACAAAGAAAAAAAAAATGTATATATAAATAGAAAGTTTAAAACCCTAAATTGGGTCCAAATGGAGATATTTTTGGTCTCTAGTTTCATCTCCACCAACATTTTAAAGGGGATTGACAAAATCTTACCTAGTTTTGAAAATGTTTGTCAAAGGCTGAATTTTTTTAACATTTATAATCTAATTTTTACAGTTGTCTCACATTTTCAATTTTAATGGATGGTGAATTTTCGAATATATCATTTTTCTTCTATTATTTCTTCTCTGTATTTCTTTTTCTTATCTTCTTTTCTCTAGTTTTTTTTTATCTTCATCCCTTCTTATCTATAAGTAGTAAAAAAAAATCATACTCAAAACCTCGTAAATAAAACCAAACCAAATCTCAACTTATTTAGAAAATAAATTCGTAAATCTTAAAGAAAACCAAATCTAGCTGATTTAATTTTGTTAATTGGGATGAAAAAAGTTTTTTTTTTTATCTTGTTATTTGTTTATGTCGTAGTTTTTTTTATTATTATTGTTGTGAGATTGGTTAAGTTAACACGATTAGGTGGTAGATTTTTTTAGATTTTTATTTTTTTATTTATTATTGTGAGATTAGTGAACACGACTATCGTGTTGTATATTTTTTTAATTTTTTTATTTATCATCCCCAATCGTTGGTCTGTGATTTGGTGGATGAAATCAGATTCATAAATATTTGATTTAAATTTGTACAAAAATTTTCGGAGGGAGAAGATATCTTGAATTTGTTGGTTTGTGATTTGGTGGATGAAATCATTTTTAAATTGAATTAAAATTTCAATTTCAAGTTTTGTCAAATCCTTCTTCCCAAATCTAGTCAGGTTTTGCAATTAACCCGTTTTTTTTTTTTTTTTTTGACAAATGTGGGGAGGGGGATTCGAACTTGAGACATCTCGCTCATAGTTCATACATTATGCCGGTTGAGCTATGCTCATGTTGGCAATTAACCCGTTTTAAACGATATAAATATCCACGTAAATATTTGGATTTTGAATGATCTGGTTTTCTTCTTCTTCTAGTTTCTCAATTCTCTACTCGGCCCAATGCCTCGGGAATCAATCTTCTCTGATGCAAATATCAATAGGAGCATCGATTGCGTTTTGATGGCGAAACCCTAATACATAATCCATCGTCTCCATTTCAAAATTCTACCATTTGTCTTCAGAAATACAACACGGTGTCCTCTCATTTTGCTGTTTGTTGATCCAATTCCATCTCATGGAACCGGAATCGAGGAACTGGCTTGAACTTCCTACAGAAGTGATGTCTATGATTCTGCTGAAGCTTGGCGCCATTCAAATCATCGTCAACGCCCAAAACGTTTGCTCTTTGTGGCGCAAGATCTGCAAAGACCCTCTCATGTGGCGTGTCATCGATATGCACAATTGGGGGGATTACGATGATATGGATTACGATTTGGAGACCATGTGCCGGCACGCTGTTGACCGTAGTTGTGGCCACTTGGTCGATATCAACATTGTGTACTTTGGCACCGATAACTTGCTCCAATACATCACTCAGAGGTATCGATTCTATCTGCATTTGGTTCTTTTGTTCTAGCGTTGTGGAGAAATTGACCTTAAACCTCGTGTAGTTAGAAGAATTTTTAATGTGTTCGATGTTCTCTGGAACTTGTGGTTTAAATTACTTATATCTAGTTATTTTGTTCTAGTATTTGTTTGGTCCACTACTATTATAACCCACCTTCAATAATATAAAAAATTGACTATAATAACTCAGCTCTCTAAAGAGTCCCTTTGGATTTCAAATGTTTTGTTTTTTTGGGTCTGAACTTTGCATAATCATATACTTTTTAACTTTTAGCAACAAAGACTAGAGTGGGTTTTTATGCTTTTATGAGGGAGTTTTTAGGTGAACCCACCTCGACTAATCTGTGACAACTACCCAACCTTACCACATTTGATTGTCTGCCATAGATACTTTTAGAATATTAAATTCTAACCAGGTGACCACCATAGTTTGAACCGACCACTAGGCCAACCAGGGATGTTTCCTGCAATTTCTTGCGAAAAAACATTATTTCATTAGAATTTCTATCTACCCTTGACATGGCACCGTATTGGAAGTTGAATCCGATGGTGCACATGCAATTTCATTTATTTTTCTTTATCTTCTGTTTATATTCCATTGGATAGAAAATAAATTTCCACTAGCCCAAATGGAGAGCTGCCCTTCGTAGGAAGATTGTTTGAACCTTTTTTTCTTATTGACAAGATTTCTCTGATGGTCTATCTCTGTGTTTAGGAATATAACTTTCTTGATTTTGACGTTTCTTTCTTTATATATTCACTTGTTGCAGTTCAAATCAACTTAGAACACTTCGGATTGCAGATTGCAATGCCATCTCAGATGAGGCATTGATTGAAGCAGTTTCGAAACTTCCATTGTTGGAGCATCTTGAAATATCCCTCTGTTCGTTTGAAGTGGAAACTTTGAAAAGGGTTGGACGGCGTCGCCCTCCTCTGAAATCTCTGAAACTGAACAAACAGTTTTGCAGACTACAAGAGATGGTAAGTGACGAGGAGGCCCTTGCCATTGCTGAAACTATGCCTCAGTTACACCACCTTCAAATATTTGGCAATGGCCTAACTAACAGGGGCTTGCAGGCCATTCTTGATGGTTGTCCTGATTTAGAATCTCTTGACTTACGCAAGTGTTTCAATTTAAAATTGGCGGGACAGTTTGGAAAAAAATGTGCTGAAAGGATCAAAATTTTGCATCTGCCTCACGATCCCATTCATGACTATGAATTTCTTGTCGAAACTATGTATTCTCATGATTGTGGTTGTGAAGATGAAGATTACTCTTCTAGTTTCTCTGACTTTGATTATGAAGATGGCTACTGTGATTTCTGGGGGGACGAAGAAGTCCTTGCCTATGATGACTTCACAAGATGGTATTATGATTAACATTGACATGTTGGTTTTAGAAGCAAATTGGAGAAAACCCAGATTTTAGTTTTGGCTGGAACTTCAAGTTTGACAAGTATGGGAAGTTCTCTTTCTATTTGTCGTGTTCATATCTAGGTTGTATGGAATGTTTTTGTACTTGAACTAATGGATGGGGGATGCCATATCAAAAGATTGGTTTCAGTGTTAATTTTTTTGTTTCTGCTTAATTTGATGATGTATGATCCCATTTATACACACGAATGCCCCGTTTGTGAGAAATAAATAGGTGAATTACAAGAAAGATCTCCTATTTAAAATACATCACGAAAAATGGAGGATCTTGAAATATTCATCTGTCCTGTGGAAACTTTGAACAATGTTAACGATTTTGCAGAGGACAAGACCTACGACAGAGGAGGCATTTGCTATTGCTGAAACTATGCCCAACTTACTTCACCTTCAGATGTTTGGCATTGGCCTAAGTAATAGTGGCTTGGAGGCTATTCTTGATAAGGACAACTGACTTCTACATATTTTCACATAGGTATGATATTGTCTACTTTGGGCATAACTTTTATGGTTTTGCTTTTGGTTCCACCCAAAAGGCTCTGTCCCTCCTTATATACCCATTATCTTCCTTCCCCTTTTTTAGAATCTCTTGACTTATGTTTCAATTTATATTTGGGGTGAAAGTTGGGAAAAAGATGTGCTCAAAGGATCAAAATTTTGCATCTTCCTCCTGATCCCACAGATGGTTATGAAGATTACTCTTTTTGTTTCTCTAACCTGGGTGGTGTCTTGACTGAGTATGACTACATTCTATTGAATGTTTGTGTGCTTCAACTTTAACTAATCTTATATTTTGTGGTTAACTTAACTACATGATAGACCATTTTGAGATGGATGTATGCAAAAATGTCTAGATTTCTTAAAATGTTCACCTTTTGTCAAAGCCGATTGAAGTTTAGAATAGACTTGAGTTTACATTAACTCTAACTGCTATTTTGTTTTTTTGGGTATCTTTTGTTTGTCATGTTGATAGACGAGTAAAGTTACGGTTCTCTAACTTTGGGTTGTACTAGAACTAATGGATGTATGCCACATCAAAATTTGTGAGTTTTAGAAAATTATTCAACAATCTATGTGAGTTTTTTTTTTAGCTCTAACGAATGTGGTTACGAGAATTTGAACATCCAACCTCAAGAGAATGAATAAGAATTCAAAAGTGGACATACTTGGCGACTAGGGGTATGCCGGCCCCAAAATTATGAATTTTTCTATATATGTTATCTTAAAGAATGCCTTAAAATGTAAATTATTAGTATTATTTTATTTATGCCCCAAAGTCATAAAATAGATTTTTTTGGAGATAATTTTATTATTATATTTATATAACATAGTTTTTTTTGGTGTCAAAATAAGCAGAACTCAACGATAATTGACATGTATTTCTTCCCTTGAGGTTGAAGTTTCTATGACTGAACTATGCTTCTTTTGATATTAATTTATTTATTGATCAAACTTAAGTAAAACTAATATTGGCCAACATGAGCATAACTTCATATTGTATAGACTAGTGACCGAGCGGTCACGAGTTCGAACCTCCACTCTCACAAGTTGTCAAAAAAAAAAAGTTATTCAAAATTTGTTGACTTGTTGAAATTAGTTAGTTTACATATATTCTTTTTTTGAGTACATTGGGGGTGGGGATTTGAACCATATACCGATCATCAACACATACAAGGGATTTGAACCATAGACCTCTTGGTCGTCAACACATACATGTGCGTCAGGGATTTGAACCATAGATCTCTTGGTCGTCAACACATACATGTGCGTCAACTAAGTCAGGCTCGCTAGTTTACATATATTCTTACATTGTTGTTTTGGTTGAAATAACTAATAAGTGGATAAATTAGAAAAAAAATGATTAGAGAGTAGAAATTGCAATAATTAACTAAATCTCGAATCTAATTTGATGTAATTCAAAATTTATGGTAAAAATTGATCCAACATTAAATAAAAAAAAATAAAAAAAAGTTGAATTTTATTTTTCCCTAAAATAAATTGAAACAAATATTTTACACACCTCCAAGAATTATAAAAATAAAAAATAAAAATAAAACGCATCAAATCCAAATGCTCATCATGAGTGACCATTAATATAATTTTCATTTTTTTTTTTAATGAAAAATTATCACACTGTAAAAATTGAAACACTTTTCTATAATTTTTAAGATTAAGATTTCAACACTATCTCAAAATTTGAGGTATAATTTGATAAAATTGAGATAAAAATACAATTTTGATAATAATAATAAAAAAATTAAAAAAAACAAACATGTATTCTATCAAATGACAATAATCTAATTTTGAACAATTGATTTCAAAATTCTCATAGCATTCGAGAGATATCTCATCAACGGCTACTCGGCCAGAATATTGGGATGAATGACCCGAAAATCAATATTATCAAGATCATTTATTGCGTTTGTGTGGCGAAACCCTAGTATATGATCATCATCTCCATTTCAAAATCCTCTCTCAACTCTCTGCGAAATTCAACAGCGTCTTTTCATTTTACTCGAATCCGATCTCATGGAGTCGAGCTCCATGATTCCTCCGCCGGAAGCGGTAGCGGAAGCGAGAAATTGGCTTGAATTACCTGTAGAAGTGGTGTCTACGATTCTGCTTAAGCTAGGCGCCATTGAAATCCTCACCAACGCCCAAAACGTTTGCTCTTCGTGGCGTAAGATCTGCAAAGACCCTCTCACGTGGCGTGTGATCGATATGCGCAAATCGGGCGAATTTTATGATATGGAATACGATTTGGAGATTATGTGCAGGGACGCTGTTAACCGCAGCTGTGGCCAATTGATCGACATCAACATCGAGTACTTTGGTTCTGATGACTTGCTCCAATACATCATTCAGAGGTATCGATTCTATCACTTTAGGGTTCTATTGTTCTAGATCTATGGAGAAATCAGTCTGAAATCTTCTGCAGTTGCTTTGGTAGTTGAAATAATTATAATATCGTTTGATGTTCTGCCCATTGCATCTTGAACTTGTGGTGTAAACTTTATTTTGCGAATGTGGTTTGTCTACTTATTTTTTTTCCAGTCTTTGGTCTGAAGTTTGGATCAAAATCTGCTTTTGTTCTTTGCCGTTATATATCTCATATCTGTAATTCATCTAATATAAATCAGAGATTGTCCATTTCCATTCTCTATGGCACTTAACATTTATGTTAAATGGCCCTTAGAACATTGAAAGAATAAAGGTTCTAAACTAACATTCTGTTGGAACTGACTTATTTTTTAGAACTTAGAAAGTCATTCCAAACCGGTTTTAAGTGTGAGAGTAAATTGATTTTGAAACATCTGTAAAGGAAGTGTGGTAACTGGGTATACAGATTTAAGTTCATATATTTCACTTATTGCTGGTAAAAAGCATTTTTATGGATGCAAAATCCGACTTCTGTTCACTTATAGCAATAGATTAAGTCATGACCATTATAATGATTGTATTTTGTTGCCATTTTCCAAATTCTAACAGTTATAAATCAAGTGTTGGTGACAAATTTGATGTGAAGCTGATAATTAGTACTATCTGATATAAGAGAGAAAGCCTAAAGGCCAACCATTGCTGTAATTTCTTGTGAAAGTACTATTGTTCAATATTTCATTAAGAATTCTAATGGGGCATATGCAATTCCATTTATTTCCTAATCTCTGTCTTCCGTTTGAAAATAATTTTTCACCAGCCAAAATGGATAGCCAGCCCCTTGTAAGTCACGAGGCACTGGAAATTGTTTGGAACTATTCTCTTTACTGACAAATTTTCTCTGACTGGTCTTGTCTCTGTGTTTAGGAATGTAACTTTTGCTGAGTTTCATATTTCCTTGATTTTGATGTTTCTTTCTATATATATTCACTTGTTGCAGTTCAAATCAACTTAGAAGACTCCGGATTGCAGATTGTTTTCACATCTCAGTTGAGGGATTGAATGACGCAGTTTCGAAACTTCCATTGTTGGAGCATTTTGAAATATTGATTTGTCCATTTTCTGTGGAAACTTTGAAAACTGTTGGACGATGTTGCCCTCTTTTGAAATCGCTGAAACTGAAGAAAGAGTTTTTTTTCTCAGGACCAGGGATGGTAAATGACGAGGAGGCCCTTGTTATTGCTGAAACTATGCCCAAGTTACTTCACCTTCAGATATGTGGCAATTCCCTAACAAACGAAGGCTTGCAGGCCATTCTTGGTGGCTGTCCTGATTTAGAATCTCTTGACTTACGCCAGTGTTTCAATTTAAAATTGGCAGGACAGTTGGAAAAAGTTTGTGCTGAGAAGATCAAAATCTTGCATCTGCCTCACGATCCCATTGATTCTGATGGCGATGGCGATGGCGATGACGACTATTTTACTAATGAAACTAATTATTGTGATTTTTATTCTGAAGGTGAAGATTACGGTTTTGATTTCTCTGACATCGCCTGTGTCTTCACAGATGATGAAGGCGAGGACTACTCTCCTTTCTTAGTGGACAGCGATTTCCTTTACTATGATGATTTCACAAGATGGTATTAGCCCAGTTCTCTTTCCATTACAGTAACTCTTAACTGCTATTTTGTTTTTTTTGGGTATTTTTTTGTCATGTTGAGATATGAGTAAGCAACTCAAGGGTTATGTAATGTTTTTGTACTTGAGCTAATAGATGTGTATGCCATCTCAAAATATTGGTATGTATTGGTTCAAATTGATGATGTTATTGTATCAGACGGTTTAGGCCAAAAACCGAACCACTTACACTAATGGCCTGTTTGGTTCGTTCGTGGTAATAAGGGCGCGAATGAGAATGAGAATGTACTTATTATCATCTACGAGTTTTTCAATCTTGGGTGAAAATAACTTATTCTTTTATATATTTAGGGTTTAGGGTGTACTTTTGTTTTCTATATCATCGCAAATTAGTGAGATTTATCTCTCTTTCAATTTTTTCTTTTACTTTAATTTTTTCCCCTTTTTTTTCAATACATTTTTTCATATTTCTTTGTATTATTAATTAATTAACGTAGTTTTCATAAATGTGCTTATATTATTATCGCTTATTAATTAAGTGTCTGAGTCTAGTTTAATGAAATTGAAAATTAATGATAAAAAATTTAAACTGATTTTTTCTCTTAAAATAAATTGAAACCTATATTTTTGCTCTTTTGTTTCATCTCCACCCATATTTCACACTCCATATTATATTTATATTGTGCCCACTTCTCTTTCTTGAACTATAAAAAAAATAAAAAAACCTAAACTTTATTATTTGTATCAATTAAACTAATAATTGTTTCAATTTCAACCTAGAGAATCATAAATGAATAATTTTAGACACTGCGCTATTTTAAATCAGCTCAAACTTAGCTTAATAAAATTTTCTTCTTCCAAATACCTATCAAAATAACAAGATAAATTATCACATAATTCTTTAAAAAAAAAATAGTAGAGAAAATATAGAGAAATGACAACAAAAAAAAAACTAATAATAATAATAATAATAATAAATAAATAAATAATGTAAAACTGCTCATATCTAGATGATTTCAGTATTCACTAATTCACAATCTTATACAGTTATGCATTAAAAATTTTAAAACGCTCTAGATTGATTTACTTACAAGTTATACATGTTTAATGTGTAAATTGATTTTTTTTTTTTATTTTAAAATTTTTTTTGGACATATATATATATATATAGGATTGGTTGTACAAACATCAATCAGACCCAAAATAATTGTAAATTTTTTTTTGTAAATATGCCAAAAAATTAGTGGCTATCACTGATAGACTAGACTTTATGACTATTACGGATAAACTTTATGACTATTACTGATAGACTTTTATCACGGATAGACTATTATCATTGACAAAATTCTATAAAAAAAGACTACTATCAGCGATAAACTTTAAGACTACTATCAGCGATAGACTTTTATCGATAAACATCGACTTCTATCAGCGATAGACCATACTATCAGGGATAGAAATTGACATATCTGCAATTTTTTTAAAAAAAAATGTTATATTTTTAATTATTTTATTCTAAATTCACATCTTTTACAATTTTTCTATATATATATATTTGGTATTAACGGCTAGAATAATCGGACCATTGACAAGCAATCAATGTTCTCTGATACAAATACCAGTACGATCATTTACTGCGATTTGAAGGCCAAACCCTAGTTCATAATCCTCATCTCCATTTCAAAACTTCCCCAAAACTCTCTCCAAAATTCACCATTGTCATCAGAAATACAACATTATACAGCGTTCTTTAATATTACTTCTCATGGAGCCGGACTCTATGATTCAGCCGGAAGCGGAAGCGAGGAACTGGCTTGAACTGCCTGCAGAAGTAATGTCTACGATTCTGCTGAAGCTAGGCGCCATTGAAATCCTCACCAACGCTCAAAACGTTTGTTCTTCCTGGCGTAAGATTTGCAAAGACCCTCTCATGTGGCGTGTGATCGATACGCAGAATTGGGAGTCTTGGCTCGGTGTGATTTCCGATTTGGAGATGATGTGCAGGCAATGTGTTGATCGTAGTTGTGGTCAATTAGTCGATATCAACATTGAGCACTTTGGCTCCGATACATTGCTCTGAGGTATCGATTCTTTTGTTATAGCTCTATATGTAAGGAATCAGTCTGAAAAAAAAAATATAATGTGGATGTTCTGGCCATTGCATCTTGAACTTGTGGTTTAAATTTTAGTTTGCAAATGTGTTTTTCTACTGATTTTGTTTTTAGTGTTTAGGGTTTCAATCCTCCTGTTTTTCTGCTTCATTATCTTGACTTTCTTTTTAGGTTAATCTGTTCTAGCTATAGAGAAATCAGGATAAAACCTTTTGTAGTTGCTGTGATAGTTAAGAAATCAGCCTGATTCTGTTCTACATAATTCGTTATAGTCTGAAGTCTTTGTGGTTTCAAATGTTCCATTTCTATTCTGAACTTTGAATCATAATCTGATTTTGTTTTTTGCTGTTATATTTCCGTAATGCATGTAATACAAATTAGAGATGGTCCATTTCCATACCCAATATCAGATCAAATACAGTTAACATGAGTCTGTGGGATTGAACGAAGACTAAAGTGATTTTCTTTTAAGATCAAATTAGAGAACATTGAAAGAGAGGAAGCTTAAATGCCAATTGCTGCAATTTCTTGTGAAAATGCCAGTCATTGCTGCAGTTTCTTTCAATATTATTATATTCACTTGTTGCAGTTCAAATCAACTTAGAAGACTCCGGATGGTAGATTGCGATGTCTCAGATGAGGGATTGAGTAAAGCAGTTTCAAAACTTCCATTGTTGGAGCATCTTGAAATATTTATGTGTCCATTTTATGTGGAAGCTTTGAAAAGTGTTGGACGGTGTTGCCCTCTTCTTAAATCGCTGAAACTGAACAAAGTGTTTTGGGGAAGACAAAGACCACAGATGGCAAGTGATGAGGAGGTCCTTGTCATTGCTGAAACTATGCCTAAGTTACGTCACCTTCAAATATTTGGCAATATCCTATCTAACACTGGCTTGCAGGCCATTCTTGATGGCTGTCCTGATTTAGAATCTCTGGACTTAGCGAGTGTTTTAATTTAAATTTGGCGGGACAGTTGGGAAAAAAATGTGCTGAAAGGATCAAAACTTTGCGTTTGCCTCATGATCCCACTGATGACTATGAATTTGGCATCGAAAACCAAATTTGTGATTCTGAAGATGAAGATGAAGATATCCATTTCTTGACTTTTAGTGATGATGACGACAACTGTGGTTCCTCAGGAGACAGTGGTATCCTTGACTATGATGACTACTACAGTTCCTCAGGGGACAGTGATGATGATGACTATGATGAATAACTTCACAAGATGGCATTAACATTGACAGGTTGGTTTTAGAAGCAAATGCGAGAGAGCCCTGATTTTACTTTTGGCTGAACTTCAAGATTGACAAGTATGAGATGAGAAGTTCTCTTTCCATTACAGTAACTCTTTAACTGCTATTTTGTTTTCTCGCCTTCCTTGCTCATTTACAGATAGAACAGTACAACCAAAGAACTCGATAACCCGGCATTTGGTTGCGGAAAGAATCAGATCGAACAATATTGTAAGAATGAGCTGCAATCGAGGATGATGTTGAACACTCTGGACTCTTGAATCCAAGGCCAAAAGTAAAACCCTATTGAAGGATTCCAAAACTGTTGGCATCTGATCATCAAGGAGAGTTTGATAAAATTTGGAGCTCTCAACTTTCTTAATGCAGATTGGCATCTTCTTCAACAGTTTAGATTCTCTGGTTGGTATCATTGTCCTGATCAAGGTGTTGCCATCGTTCAAGAGATGATCCTTATTTCTAATTCAAGTTGGAAATAAAACGAGAACACTAATTATTCGGAATGGATTATAAATCATTACCCTCTTTAATATTTCTAATTAATTAAATAAATAATATATTATGTTTTTTTTTGGGGAAATTGTAGTAGATGACAATTTAAGGTTTCAAATTTGTAAATATAGCATCTTTTGAAAAGTTTTGCAAATATGACAAATTTGTAAAATGATTTTTTTTATTCTCGTATTACTCTTATTTAATTGATTTGGTTTATCGTATTTTACATCCTAAATTCCCTATCAGCATAGCGATTCCGACAAAATCCTCCACAGAGCCATGTTTGGTATGAGAATCAAAATTCCCCAGGAGGAATCAAGCTTGGAAGAAGTGTCATTCCACAGGATTTTGATTGACTTTCGATCCAGAAGTGGGAGCTTGGAATGTGGAAATATGCGTTTTCGGAGAAGTTCATAACGAGGATTTGATTTTGTTGGAGCTTTATGGGATCTTTGTTTGTATTGGATTCAATGGTTTTTATTATTTTATTTTCAAGCTGAATTGGAAGAATGTTAGTAAATTCAATATTTTGGTCTTTTGGTTTGCAATTTGCAGCACTCTTTTGGTTTTGGTCATTAATCTAACACTAGAAAGAATCATTAATCATGAGCAATGTTTTAGTAATTTTGTTTGTGCTGAAAAATATTAAATCACCCATAATACTCTTTTGATTTTACCAAGTAATGTAATATTTATTCGGAACAAAAAGAAAAATTATTTATATCATTTTATTATCACTGATAGTATCAATAAACTATCACGGTAGTATTCTATCAACAATAGTATTTTATTACTGATTGAAAGTAAAAATATATATAACATTCTATTACTGATAATATCAATAAGTTATCACGGATAACATTCTACCAGCGATAGTATTCTATCACCGATAAAACTCTTCTGATTTTACCAAGTAATGTAATTTTTATTCTGACGAAAAGAAAAATTATTTACAACATTCTTTCATTGATAGTATCAATAATCTATCACTCATAGCATTTTATCACTAATATTTATTCTTAAGTTTTACGAAAATAAAAATTATTTATATCATTCTATCACTAATAGTATCAATAAACTATCATTGATAGTACACTTCCGATTTTAAATGGAGTTAAAGAGTGTAATTGAAAGTAAAGATATATATCACATTCTATTGTTGATAGTATATAATCTATCACTGATAGCATTCTATCAACGATAGTATTTTATTACTGATAGTACTCGATTTTACCAAGTAATGCAATCTTTATAAATAAAAATTATTTATAGCATTTTGTTACTAATATTATCAATAAACTCACTGAAAATAGACCCAACTAAACTTTGGATATTTCCAAAAAACTGAGAATAATAATAATAATAAGAGTAAAACTTGCTTCGGCTACAAGTATTTTTGCCGTCCAGCCACATGTTATGATTTGATTGACTAAATAATTAAACCATTTTTAAATAATAAAAAAAACTTTACTTGGTTTTTGTCCCTAACTTTTCTTTTTTTATTCCATCAAATTAACAACTTCTCTTACTTCCTCTCTCTTAATCTCTTTATTTATCTTGAAATTTGAAGAACTGATTGTGTTATATGTGTATAAATTTTCAAGTGTAGAGAAAGTGAAGGAAAGAGGGGGAAATGTCAAGATGGATTCATCTGGGTCGGTCATGGTGCGATTAGTATTCTTCAATTTCGGGTTAATAATCAATTTCTTCAAAACACTTACACTAACAACGAAATTAGACCACGGGGGAGAGGTTGGTAAAGGTAAAGGTAAAGGTCCGTTGGATTTTATTTTTCTAAGAAAAATCACCCAAAAAAAATTCGAGAAATTAATTGAAGAGTTTGAGGAATTTCTTGTTTCAAGATAACTCACCTGTCAAATTGGAAATAAAAAGTCTTTGAATTTGATTGTTTTTGTATGGAAAAAACTTTGTCCAATTAATTACTCAATTCTTCCTTGAAAGATTATCATGGTTAATAAATTATTTAGAGTATTGCAAATTCGAGGAACTTGAATGCCTTAAAAAATAGTTAACCACAAAAAAGAAAAAAAAAAACTTATTGCAAAGAGAGTGAGAGATGAAATTGAAAACTAAGGTCATGGCACATCGAAGTGGAAGAAAAAAAGAGAAAATAGGAGAAGTTGTTTATTAGACGAAAATGTGAGGGAAAGTTAATTTTTTTTTTTTTGAGAAAAAATCTAAATAAATGGCGTGAAATGTTAATTGAAAAAAAATCTAAGTAAATGGCGTGAAATGTTTTTTATTTAAAAGATGATATAAATATTTGGTCAATCGTTGACACGTAGTTGGACTGCAAAAAATACCTGTAGCTTAGCGGACAAGCAAGTAAGTTTGACTCATTTTAAAATGAGGTCGGTAAAATTAGTCAAATGTTACTTTCCGTCTTCCACCATTCCTGAACCAAACCCTAAACCCTAGTTCATAGTCATGATCATCCCAATCTCAATCTCCTTCTCCATCTCAAAGTTTCTCTGAATTTTCCCTAAAAAATCAGGGTTAGTTTCAATCATTTCTTCTCCCATGGCCATGGAGTTGAAGAACTCGAACCCTAATCCGGTTGAAGAGGAAGCGAGGAACTGGCTTGAACTGCCGGTAGACCTCACGTCTATGATTCTGCTGAAGTTAGGCCCCATTGATATCATCTCCAACGCTCAATACGTTTGCTCTTCGTGGCGTAAGATCTGCAAGGACCCTCTCATGTGGCGCGTAATCGATATACGCTATTCCAGTGATTGGTCGGACATGGACTACGATATGGAGGAGTTGTGCGTGCTGGCTGTTGACCTTAGTTGTGGCCAATTGAATTACATTAACATTGAGCAATTTGGCTCCGATCATTTCCTCCACTATATCACTCATGTCAGGTATGTTCTTAGATGTTCGTTAGGCTCTCTTGTTCTAAGTTCTAACTATAGAATACAGAGAAATCAGCCTAAAATCTCTCCTGGTAATGGAATGTTGTTGTATGTTTTGGCCATTGCGTATTGAACTTGCTGTTTGAATTTTAGTTTCCAAATGTTCTTATCTACTTATTTTGTTCTAGTTTTTATAATTTCGAATGATCTGAGCTAAATCTGAGTCTGTTCTAGTTTTTATAATTTCGAATGATCTGAGATAAATCCGATTTTGTTCTAGTTTGATGTGAAGCTTAGAATCAGTTTTATCTGACATAAGAGAGGGAACCTTAATGGTAGTTCTTGCCGTGCGATTTCTTCTGAAAATTCTATTTCCTTTTATTTTTTCCTTCATAATTATAGAATATTTTAGGTTAAATTATAAGTTTAGTCAGGTTGGTGTCTATTTGGTCACTGAACTTTGAAAATTATCGAATAGAATCTTTACTTTCAATTTTGTGTCACATCAGAGAAAGCATGTCCATTGGATTACAAGTTTAGTCTCTCCATTCTGGCTAGTGGGAAATTTCTTTTCTCTATTAAATGGAAGACCAGGATAAGAAAAAATGAATGGAATTGCATATGCTCCATTGGATTGAACTTCCAATATCCATGCCATGGGGCTGCTCTCCATTTTGGACTATTTTCTTGTGGACAAGCTTTCTCTTATGCTTTATGTGTTTATGTGGTTCCTTGATTTTGAATTCGTATTGCCTTCATTTTGATGGTTCTATATATTAACTTGTTGCAGTCCAAATCAACTTAGAAGGCTCCGCCTTGTATATTCCGATCGCATCTCAGATGAGGGATTGGCTGAAGCAGTTTCAAAACTTCAATTATTGGAGGATCTTGAAATATATTTCAGTTCATTTGAAGTGGACACTTTGGAAACTTTGAAAACTCTTGGTCGGTGTTGCCCTCTTCTGAAATCACTGAAACTGAACTGTCAGTTTTACAGGATGAAATGTGATGATCAGGCAGCCCTTTCTATTGCTGAAAATTTGCCTAATTTAGGTCACCTTCAAATATTTGGCAACCGCCTATCTAACAGGGGCTTGCAGGCCATTCTTGATGGTTGTCCTAATTTAGAATCTCTTGATTTACGCCAGTGTTTCAATTTGAATTTGGTGGGACAGTTGGGAAAAGAATGTGCTGAAAGGATAAAAAAATTGCGATTGCCTCATGATCCCACTGGTGACTATGGATTTACAACCGAAATTGTTGATTATGATGATGATTATTTTGAAGATTTCCCTTTTGGTTTGTCTGACACCGATTTATTGACTGAGGATGACGATGACGACTATGAATTCTCAGAAGGCAGCAATATCTCTGACTATTCAGATTTATCTTATGATTGAAAGTTCTGTTTTAAGAAGCATAGTGAGAAAACCCTGGCCCAATTTTTACTTGCCGCCACTCTTTCAATGGTATTTGGTGCATGGTCCAAGTAGCCTGTGAGAGTACTAGTTAGGGGTAGACGTGTAAGAGTAGTATGTTATTAGTAAGGGCATAGTGGTAATTAGGCTAGAGGGTGTCTTGCTTATAAATAGAAGGTGTTAGGGACCTTAGAAGGGAGGAGTGATTTTGGTGGATTGTCCATGGTAGGACTCTTGAGAGATATAGCCCTCTCGAATGGCTATTGTTATATTGTAACGTCTTTGATATTGTAATATATTCTATCTTCGTGTTTAGTGTGAATTCTTGTTAGGTAGTAGATCCTAAGAGAGCCTTGCAAATGTTGAACTGCAAGAGAAGTATGGAGAAGATATTTTTCCATTAGAGTTCAAGTAACTGCCATTTTGTTCCACTCTTCTGCTTGCAATAAGTAGAAATTTAAAATAGCTTCTTGGTATCTTCATTTTGTCATATGTTTACATATGAGGGCCATTCTTGGAAGTCTGAGAAACTGATCGAAATTCAACTAACCAAGTGATATGATGTAAAGGCTTATGGGTCGAAGTTCATGTATCAAACATTCAATGTTTATTTGTACTTGGATTGTAAAATTTTGATATATATCTTGGAATGTATAGTGGTATTTTATATTTTCTTGGAATTATTGGAAGTTGCTTTGTTGAAAATGAAAGTTTTTTATCTCTTCTTTTTGAAGTGTATTTGGATATGACTGATGAGGCTTAGTTGATGGAGTTACATTTTAATTTTTATCTTGTAGTATGCCCTTTTTTATCTTGTAGTTTGCAATCTTAAAATAATATCATCTGTATTCCTCTTTGTTGATAAAGACAAGATTTG
This sequence comes from Herpetospermum pedunculosum, assembly GCA_028017165.1. Lineage (NCBI taxonomy): Eukaryota > Viridiplantae > Streptophyta > Magnoliopsida > Cucurbitales > Cucurbitaceae > Herpetospermum > Herpetospermum pedunculosum. Next base: position 75,096,709 of record CM051525.1, read on the forward strand.
TTTGGAGGAGAGATGGGTCCTTTATTTATAATTTTTGAGTGCTTGCTTCTATCTAGCCATATCATACATTGTAAAAAGAAAAATGACTTTATGAAAGTTTGTGCTATAAGATTCGTTGCTACCCATTTGATTCTAAATTTTTATCTATTATTTTGCATACACTTTATTCTAAATAAATTCTCTATTATTGCATTGATCTATGCATTATAAATAATGAAGTCTTACACTGTTATAAAAAAAAAAAAAAAAAATTAGGGTTTTAATTGATTTGTAATGTTTTTGGGTATAAATTAATCTTTTTAAAAAAAAATTAAGACTTATTTAGCTCATAGTCATGATTATGAGTGTTCACATTTTCAACTAAATTCAACCTGTCTGACTGATCGAGGTCTGTTTAGTCGGTTTTCCAACTGTTAAAATCGTGACGATTGGAGATGATTTTTGTCATCCCAAAATTTGAAAATGGGGGCAAAAAAAAAAAAAAAAAAAAAAAAGTTTGCAAAAGATATAGTTTGCAAAATATAAATTCACATATTTTTTATTTTAAAACAATCAAGCTGTAGTATGGAAATATGGAAAAACTTCAGACGTATACTAGAATTTTTTCCAGAAAAAGACGAGCCCGCAGTTCATCTTTTTTTAGAATTTCACAAAAGGATTATGGCCAAAAAAATTCTCTAATCTTGACGAATTTTTTATTTTGAAGCTGTTTGTGTGAATAAAGCATTTCAAACTTTTGAAGTGTTTTTTCTCTCCATTTTTTTTTTTTTAATACATTGAAGTTGGGGATTCAAATCACAAGACCTCTTGGTCTTCAACACATACATGTGTCAGGTGAGTTGTGTCAGGTGAGTTATGGTCCTGATTTAATAAATCTAAATTCAACACATACATGTGTCAGGTGAGTTATGGTACTGATTTAATAAATCTAAAAATAAAATGATGAAAGACGTTTCTAGTACCGAATTATGGTTGGAGTTAGACGTTGGTTCTTTCTCAAAAAAATACAAATTTCCTCGGGAGCAGCGGAACAACCGTGGTGGCGTTTCACATTTCCTCAACCCAAACCCTAGTTCATAGCCCATAAAAATCACTGTTAGTTTCGATTAGTTCTTTTCCTGTCGGGAGAATTTCTAGTACATCCGTGATATGGAGTTTTTTCATACCACTGCCTTTGAATGGATGACACGTGGCAAAATGATTTAAAAAAATAATATATTTAATAGAGTGGGTCCCAATCAAACAACATTTCGCACCGTGTCATTTTTTTGAAAGAGAGTGGTATGGAGTTTTTCCATATCACGGATGTACTAGAAATTCTACCGTCGAACTCGAACCATAATTCGGTAGAAGAAAGGAACTGGCTTGATCTGCCTGCAGATGTGACGTCTATGATTCTGCTGAAGTTAGGCGCCGTCGATATCCTCACCATCCCTCAAATCGTTTGCTCTTCCTGGCGTCAAATCTGCAAGGATCCTCTCATGTGGCGCGTCGTCGATATGCACTATTCGTATGATCATTGTACCATAAACTGCGATATGAACAAAGTGTGGATGTGCATGCAGGCTGTTGACCGCAGCTGTGGCCAATTGATTGACATTAACATCGAGCATTTTGGCACCGATAAGTTGCTCCTCTATATCACTCCGAGGTAAATTCTTGTTCAATTTTAGTTTCAGTAACTTAGATGGTGTATTCCCACACCGTCCTCGGATCACGCTAACGATTGTTGAAAATCCTCCCATTTCTTTATTTTCCGATGGACCACCAAAAGTAGCTAACCTTCTATGGATATAATTCGTTTGTGGATAGCAATAGATGAAGTTATGAATGAGCCGTTTCTTACAAACATATACATAATAATTATGAAATTTATATGGAATCGGTTCAAATCATGGTGATGACTCAGGACTTCCAACCAGTTGTTTTGAGGATGTTCCTGAGGATGTCGACTTCGGTGAATTCTCACTCTCAGACAACGATTTCCTTGACGATTTAGGTTTATTTTATGATTGAAGTTTCCTTGACCCTAGCCCAGTTTTTACTTGCTGCCACTCTGCCAATGGTAGCTGATGCATGAGCCAAGGAGCTTTGCAAGTGCTGAACTGCAAGAGAAGTACGTGACCCTAGCCCAGTTCTTCTTCCTCCTTATTCTGGCTCGGGTGTAGCACCCGATCACCCAAAAACTAAGAGAACTTCCTTATTATTATTATTTTTTCTCTCTGCTGGTAGATTTTGAAAGTGTAGTTTAAGTTGTATTTGTCAGTGAAGTGAAGATAGTGTTGCAATTGATTTTGAAGTTATTGATCTTAAAGAAAAAGGAAACCACTCACCACAAACGACCCTCTTCCCCTAATTTATTTAAAAAATCCAAACATAAGAGTGAGTAAGTACATAGTTATGAACGATGTATTGGAGCAAATCATCTGTGCCAAAATTTTAACCTCCAAACCAAGCTCACGAAAAGGACCCAAATATAAATTAGACATATCGATGAGACGCCACATTTGTGGTTCCGTGCAGATCTTACGCCAACAACAGCAAACGTATTGGACGCAGCTCAGAATTTCAAATGCGTTCAGCTTCAACACTCATATTTCTCTATTTTCTAAGATCAAACCAGAATAATTAACTATTTAAATACTTATCATCAAATCTTCTCTTGGAACAAAATACTCTCTACTACGAGCAAGGATGAAAATATCGATATCGAAGCCTCCGATTTATGGATACGAGTATGTCAAATATAGACTGATTTTATTCATATAAATCACACTTTATCTTCCACAAACTAATAGTTTATTATTTAATTTTTTTTTTAGATTTCGTGAATATCGAGGGATAAAATCTCAAACTAATTAACAAAATCTACGTATTTGTTTGAACAAAATATTACTATTATAAAAAATAATAATCATGATTAGATTACGTAGATTTCAAATATGCATTCAGTTAAATCAATGATTTATTATTTTATACTTTTTTTCAAAAAAGAAATTTGCAAATTAAAATGTAGTATTGTTGCGTATCATTTGCAAAAAAAAAAAAAAAAAAAATTGTGATTGAAAGTTGTCGTTTTGACGTATCAATTTCAAATAAGTGGATATAAGTGAATTGATTCATATGGTCATAAATTGATTAGTTCACTTCAAGCATTGCTACATATTGAATATTTGATACATGAACCAACAACTCTACAAAATTACAACAAGTTTCTGAAACTTCCTAGACTTACACATACATCAATATAACAAACAGAAGATACCCAGAAAACAAAAATGGCAGTTAGAGTTAATCTAATGGGAAGAGAACTTCTCATCTTTGTCAATGTAATGTAGTTCAACAATTGGGTTTTCTCACAAATGCTTACAAAAATTAAAAACCAACCTGTCAATGTTAATAACAAAAATCTGCTCCTGAGAAATCATGGTAGTCAGCATCATCAGAAACCAGAAGGCTTAATAATAATCTTCATCTTCAGAAGAAGAAATCATTAGGGTACAACATTCATCGCCAGTAGTGGGATCATGAGGCAAACGCAAAGTTTTGATCCTTTCGGCACATTTTTGTCCCAATTGTCCCGCCAAATTTAAGTTGAAACAATAGCGCAAGTCGAGATATTCTAGATCGGGACAACCATCAAGAATGGCCTGCAAGCCCCTGTCAGTTAGGCTATTGCCAAATATCTCTAGGTGACGTAACTTAGGCATAGTTTCAGCAATGGCAAGGGCCTTCTTGTCACTTACCATCCGCCGTCCTCTGCAAAACTGTTGGTTGAAATGCAGCGATTTCAAAAGAGGGCAACACCGTCCAACGGTTTTCAAAGTTTTCACAGAAAATGAACGGAGAAATATTTCAAGATGCTCCAATAATGGAAGTTTTGAAACTGCTTTAGTCAGTCCTTTATTTGAGATGCTATGGCACTCTGCAATCCGGAGTCTTTTTAGTTGTTGTTTTGATCTGCAACAAGTGAGTATATAGAAAGAACCATCAAGATCAAGGAAATATGAAACTCATGAAAAGAAAACGTGCGCAGGGAAAGTTATATTTCTAAACACACAGAATCAGAGAAAACTTGTCAATAAGAAAATAGTCCCAAAAGAATGACATAGTATTTTCACAAGAAATTGCAGCAATTGACTGGCATTTAGGCTTCCTCTCTTACACATCAGAGAATACTAATTCTCAGCTTCAAATCAAACTTTATGAGGCAGCAGGAACACTTCGGAAAAACAAAAACTCGGATTTATAACTTGCCAACAAGAGCACAACTCAACTGCCATGATATGATGTATGACTAGTGACCAATAGATCCTAGGCTTGATACCTCAACTCCACATGTTGTTAAAAAAAAATCGGATTTATAATTGTTAACATTTGGAAAATGACGCCAATTTTATGTAAAAGGAGCTATAAATGATTTTTTATTGGTCGCTATAAGTAAACCCAAGGCAGATTTTGTATCCATAAAAATGCTTAGTACACGAACTTAAATCTATACTACACTAGCTTTAGAGATGGTTCAAAATTAATTTTTAGTACTAAACTTTCACACTTAGTTAAGGTCCTTATCCTTTCAATGTTCAAAAAAAAAAAATTTAGTCTTCGTTGCTAAAACTCAAAATTACATCTAAATTAAGTCACATGTATTTGATCTGATATTGGGTATGGAAATGGACAATGTATCTCTAATTGGTAGTATATGCATTACGGAAATATAACGGCAAAAAAAAAAAAGCAGATTTTCATTCAAAGTTCAGAATAGAAATGAAACATTTGAAGCCATAAAAAGACTATAACAAATAAACAAATTAAGTAGAACAGAATCAGGCTGATTTCTTAACTATCACAGCAACTACAAAAGGTTTTTGGCTGATTTCTCTAAGAAGCTACCGCATGCATCTATGCTTGTATGAATGAATCGTATAAAATTGAGCGATTGGAAGAAGAAGATACCTCCGAACGATGTATTGGAGCAAGTTATCATTGCCAAAATACTCAATGCTGATGTCGCGCAATTGGCCACGACTACGGTAAGCAGCGTGCATGCACATAATCTCCAAATTGTACATATCATCCAAATCGCCATAATTTTGGAAATCGATGACTCGCCACATGTGTGGTTGCTTACAGATCTTGTACCAGGAAGAGCAAACGTGCTGGACGGTTGTGAGGATTTCAATGGTGCTTAGCTTCAGCAGAATCGTAGACATGACTTCCGGAGGCAGTTTAAGCCAGTTCGTCGTTGGCGGATACAAACGGTGCGCTCGACATTTCGGCCGAATGAAACGCTTTGCTCCCCCTTTCCTTCGAATCATACTGGGAGAGAGTTCTGAGAGAAATTTTGAAATGGAGAAAGAGGATTATTGTGTTGCTTTGCTAGGGTTTGGTCATCACTGTCACAATGAATGATCGTATCGGAGAAATTTGATTTCATCTCGTCCGGATGAATTTTGGGAAATTGCAATTTCTAACTGACAAAGACTTTCCCAAAAAAAAAACTCATAATTCTCTCCAAATTTTGTTTTCACTCTGCATTTTTTATTCTCACTTATCAGTTTGAGCACTAATCATCAATATTCAACGTCTTCGTCGTTGTTCATCTACAATCAATTATAGATATTTTTTTAATGGAATCATCAAATAAGTTATCTTCTAACACGTAGAAGTTGAAAATTTACCTGAAAAAAAAAAAAAAAAAAAAAATCTAGTCCCTCAGCTCAAAGTTAATGCATTTTTACAGTTTAAATTAAATCAATTCGACTCTACGGAGATCAAGACACTTCAATATTTTGCTCAGTTTATAAGCATAGTTGTAAGAGTAAAACTTGCTTACAGCCCGGGCTACAAGTATCTTTTGCAGCCCAACACGTGTCACGATTTGATTGGCTGCATATTTATATTAATTTTTAAATAAAAAAAATCATTCACGCCCGTTTACTTAGATTTTTTTCTTCCAGAACTTTCCCTTTCTTCTTCGTCACATAAACAAATTCTCTTATTTTCTCTCTCTTTCCTTCATTTTTATCTTCCATGACCTTTGTTTTCAATTTCATCTCTCACTCTATCTTCCTTACTCTACAATAAGTATTTTTTTTTTTTTTGTTAACTATTTTTTTAACGCACTAAGATTTGCAATACTCTAAAGGATATCTCTAGACAAATAAAAAAAAATTGTTATCATTTTTTTTGGGGGGGATTTTTCTTAAAAAAAAAATCGAATCTACCTTCCCTTTACCAACCTCAGATGAATCCAATCGTGAAATTTTCCACTCTTTCCTTCACTTCCTCTAAAAACCCACTTGAAAATTTATGTCTATATAACACACAATCAGTCCTACAAATTTCAAATAACCTCAATTGAAATTTTATGGCCTTCAAATTGGAGTGTAGAGAAATGAAGAGAGAGAAAGAAAAGTTGTTAACCTGGAATAAGAAAAGGCAAGTTACTGACAATAAACGGCGTCAAATATTTTTTTATTATTTAAAAATGATTTGAATATTAGCCAATCAAATCATGAAAGGTGGCTGGGCTGCAAAAGATACTTGTAGCCCAGGCAGCAAGCAAGTTTTACTCTAGTTGTAAAGAACGTGAAAAAACGTATGAAAACGAGTGGTCATTTATCTAAAATGGAGTTGTATCGAAGGAGATACACGCATAATCGCGCTATGCGATCACATAATACAGTTTTGGATCCATTCTTCCGAATAACGTATCTCTCTCGATACAAAACATTTTGCAAATATGGCAAAAAAAAAACAAGTGATAGTCGATAAAATGAACTATTAGGGATAGTTATTGACAAAAATCTATTTAAAAAAAATAGAAGTATATCTTTGATAAAATGACCTATTATTAATAATTATTGACAAATTTTATAAAAAACAAAACTATATCGTAGCTATTATGGATTTTTTTTTTCTTTTGCAACGGCTATTATGAATACTTATGGATGTGTTATGAGTGATTATCAGAAATAAAAATTGTAAATATATATATATATATATATATATATATATATATTTAATTATTTTACCGATATGGCTACAATTTACTCATAATTAAATAAATGTACGTTAAAATAATAATATTGTGGAACGAACTATGGGGAAGGTACGAGTATTTTTGTTAATTCAACGATAACAAATTTATAAGCTCTCACATCTAAAATGCGCGGGTCACTGCTTAATTTACTTCGAAGCATGTTCTGATGCGCTCGAATCAACCATCATTCCTCTACTCCACTGTGCGTTCATTCGCTTCATCTTTCTCCGAAAATCATCTCTCTTTCGTCCTCAGAAAATGCATCTCTCTCTTGCAACTCTGCGGCTCCTCCCAATCCAAACTGAAGCAAATCCACGCTTTCTCCATCAGACATGGCGTCCCACCTCCCAATCCCGACTTCAACAAGCACCTCCTCTTCGCCCTCGTCTCCCTCTCGGCCCCCATGTTCTACGCCACCCGAATTTTCCACCAGATTCAAGCCCCCAACATCTTCACATGGAACACCATGATCAGAGGATTCGCCGAGAGCGACAATCCCAGGCCGGCCGTGGAGCTGTATTCCCAAATGCAGGCGGCGTCTTCGATTCTCCCTGATACGCATACTTTTCCCTTTCTTTTTAAGGCTCTTGCTAAGTTGATGGATGTTAGAGTAGGCGAGGGGGTTCATTCGATTGTTGTTAGAAATGGGTTTGATTCGTTGCTTTTTGTTCAGAATTCGTTGGTTCATATGTACTCTGTTTTTGGCTTTGCTGAGAGTGCGTATAAGGTGTTTGAGTTAATGTCTGACAGAGATCTTGTGGCTTGGAACTCTGTTATTAATGGGTTTGCTCTTAATGGAATGGCTAATGAAGCTCTGACCCTTTTTAGGGAAATGGGTTCTGAGGGTGTGGAGCCTGATGGGTTCACTATGGTTAGTTTGTTGTCTGCTTGTGTTGAGCTTGGGGCTCTAGCCTTGGGGGAGAGGGTTCATGTTTATATGTTCAAGGTTGGTTTAGTACAGAACTCACATGCTAGCAATGCCCTTCTTGATCTTTATTCTAAATGTGGGAATATTAGGGATGCACTGAAGGTGTTTGATGAAATGGGTGAGAGAAGTGTGGTTTCTTGGACTTCTCTGATTGTTGGGTTGGCTGTTAATGGATTGGGAAATGAAGCTCTTGAGCTGTTTGGGGAGTTGGAAAAGAAGGGGTTGATTCCTAGTGAAATCACTTTTGTTGGAGTTTTGTATGCTTGTAGCCACTGTGGGATGGTTGATGAAGGCTTCAATTACTTCAGAAGGATGAAAGAAGAATATGGCATCTTGCCAAGAATTGAGCACCATGGCTGTATAGTTGATTTGCTGTGCAGGGCAGGCAAGGTTGGAGATGCTTACGAGTACATTCGAAACATGTTGGTCCCGCCCAATGCAGTCATTTGGCGGACCTTATTGGGAGCCTGCACAATCCATGGGCATTTGGAACTGGGTGAGGTTGCAAGAGCTGAAATCCTAAGCTTAGAACCGAAGCATAGCGGCGATTATGTCCTTCTCTCAAACCTTTATGCATCAGAGCGGCGTTGGCTGGACGTGCAAAACGTGAGGAAGACGATGCTTATGAAAGGAGTGAAGAAAACTCCTGGCTATAGCCTCGTCGAGTTGAAAAACCGTGTTTATGAATTTATCATAGGTGATAGATCTTATCCTCAAAGTGAGGAGACATATGCAATGCTGGGAAAAATCACAGAGTTGTTGAAAATCGAAGGATACGTTCCTCGCACGGTTAATGTTCTTGCAGATATAGAAGAGGAAGAAAAGGAGACGGCTTTGTCTCATCATACAGAGAAAGTTGCAATTGCTTTTATGTTGGTTAACACCCAACCAAGAACTCCAATTAGAATCATGAAAAATTTGAGGGTCTGTGCAGATTGTCATTTGGCAATCAAACTCATATCTAAGGTTTTCGAACGAGAGATTGTAGTAAGGGATCGTAGTAGATTTCATCATTTTAAAGACGGTTCGTGCTCTTGTAAAGATTATTGGTAATCTTAGTGTAGTGTCTCCTTAATATGTAACTCCATTGACATCTGCAGTTTTTTTTAAGGAGAAAGATGATTCTCCATTGGTATGATTAAACTTTGAATAAAAAGTTGTGTGAGAGGTTTGTAAGGTGTGCTTTAACTAGTTCTAATAGTTCATCTACCGATTGGAGTATTTGGTGGCTAGTTCTAAAAGCAATCTAAATAGAAGCTGGAGAGCTTTCGAACCAATGAACAATGCTCTTAAAATTGATTTGAGATCTCACAAGTTTTTTCCTTTTAATTTTGTCTATTCTCTTTATTTTTATAGAGCCTCATTTAGGATGATCTTATTCGACCATACTAGTTCATACTTTAAGGTTCTTTTATCTAACATGTCAATCTGAGTATAGTTCAACTAGCCAGAACATTGTAATCTCGATCAAAGGTTTGAATCTTCACTCCAACATTGATCAAAGGTTTGAATCTTCACTCCAACATTTTGTTGAACTAAAAGAAATATGTATACGTCCACATTTTAATGGTGGTGTTCAAGAAGATAAATGTCACTTTTATATTTTTATTTTTTTTATATGTGAGCGGTGAGCCCACCTTTTGCACACCGATATTTGACTGTCATGGAAACTCATAGAAAATTAATTCATAGGTAGGTGGCAAAAAAAGAAAAAAAGAAATAATAAAATAATAATAATAATAATAATAAAAAAAAAAAAAAAAAAAAATTGAACACATTCCTTGAAGATATTTGTGACTGTTAGTTAAAGAAAAAAAAATGTTTTTTTCCTCTTAAATGTGCTCTAAAAAATGGTTAAACTTCAAGTTCGTATTTTTCCATAGATGTAATTTGTCAATTTTTTACATTGTTACAACAAAATATAGCATCATTGGGGTATTAATTTATTGTTTAAACTAGTTTTTTTTTTTTAAAAAACCATTAACTAACTGTGTATATATTTGATGTCGTGAATTGTCAACATATATCCAAAATTCTATAAAATTCTATATATATATATTCAATAAATTTGGTAGTAGGTCGGAGGTTCCAACACCACCCCGCAATTGTTGAACTCGAAAGAAAAAAAAAACTATGTTGCATGTGATAAATTAATAAATACAAATAATTTCTTAAAATTAACGCTGTGAAAGATCGTTGATAGGAAAGCTCTCTTACGCACCAATGACGATCTCTTCTCTTTACTTTTTTTTTTGTCCCCTAGCTTAGGTCCTTTGCTGACTTGAATGAATTCCATCTTTTTATCTTTGTTTGCGGGAGTGACTCAAAGAATGACCCATCGATAGACCTAGACTCGAACAGATAAAATCGTATTGTCGATGTTGATGTCGTTCCTTCACGCCCGAGATGCTCACAACGTTAGGCCGTGCTTCAAAATAAAATACAATGAAAGGTATAAATTGATATACAAATTCAATTGATACAACCTCCAAAATTTAAGAATATAAATTAATTATTTATTATTTTATTTTTTATAAAAATTAAACTTCGTAAAATGAATTTTTGTGATTTCAAATACACATATATAACAACGATCCATACAAAATTTTACTAGAAAAAAAAAAACGATCCATATCGAATGTAAATGAAAATGCAATTTAAATTTGAATGTATAAACCATTGAGGAAAAAGTAAAAGTATTGGGACAAAATTAAAGTTCAGAGCGCTAAATTTCAAAATTTCAATCCAGTACTGAATCTTCTCGCGCAAGACTTCGGCCTTCGGCAGCGACATCATCCACGTGGCAAAACGTGAGCGGCCATTAAGGGAAGGAAATTGTAAAATCATTGTTAAATTACAATCCATAAATTTCAAGATTTATGTTTAATGGACATGTGAATTTTAATCATTGTAAAAGAATCTTTTAAACTTTAAATAAATTAAATCCTCTATTTTAGACATAAAATTAGATTGTATGTTGAATAAAATTATAAACTTCAAATTTTGTATATCATACATTTGTGAACTTAAAAAAAAACGTTAAAATAGTTTAGGGTATAACAAAGTTTAAAGACATATCAAATATAAAATTGAAAGTTTAAGTCTCGTCTGTCATTGCGTTTGGAGGAGAAATCGACTTTAGGTTGTTTGGTAAATCTAATTATTTAGATACTAGCTTTTGAATTATGAATCTCTAAAAATCTCTCGTATTCTCTAACTCTATTTTAAAAATTCAAAATTTATCTTTCCATCTGTTTTTTTTTTTTTTTTTTTTTTTTCTTCCATGTTTATGATATGCAAACAAATTAAGAATGGATTTCAATTTTTTTAACAATTATTTTTTCTAAATTTTTATCAAATAATTAAAATTGAACAAAGTTATTTCACATTTAAATCATATAAATTTAAAAAGAATCATTTTATAATAAATTTAGATATTAAACATCAATATAAATATAATTAAAATAATATGTCCACCTTAGTAATTATAACTAAATCGTAGTAATTTAGTATTAATTTACTAAACGTTGTAACTTAATTTTTGAAGTTTAAAGTTATAATTTACCACTTATAGTTAGAGCTCATTTTTTTAAAAACAAAGTTAACAACAATTATTTTAAAAGTTGTACTATTTTCATTTTTTTTTTTTTAGAAAATCTTATAATTCTTAGTTAATTTATATATGTATACATATATTTTTTTAATTTTCTAAATTTAGCTTGATTTTTTTACTAGTAAAATGTAGATAATAAAATAATGGGACTCATAAATGGAATATTATTTATAGGTTTAATTTTAAAAAAATTAAAATAAAAATCAAATAATTATTCGGACTTAAAAACTTATTAGACAGTAAAAACTATTAGACATGTTAGTTTTTTTGTTTTTGTTTTTTTAAAGTTAAAAAATTCTATTAAATGTAAACCTGAAATTTAGGGGAAAATTTTGTAATTTAACCTATATTTAAGAGATAAACTTGGAATTAAAATTAATTTAACCTGGATTTTGGGAAAATAATTTTTTAACCCGCGAAACGGTCAGAAGAAAATGAAAAAAAAAGGCGCGCGTCGATTTCGCGTAAAAATTCAAAGATGTATATATAGAGGCCGCATTCTCGCGCCTCGGCGTCTTCTTCTTCTTCTTCGTTTTCGTTCACAGCCGCCATTTTCACTGCTTCTTCGCTCAATTCCTCTTCAGTTTTCACTACGTTTTACTTAGGTATCTTACTCTTGATTGCTTCTATCAATGGGGGATCTCAACCACCTGGAGAAGATGGGAAGAGAGCTCAAATGCCCAATTTGGTAACCCTCCTCTCAATTTCTTGAATCTTCTAATCATCTCTTTCTATTTCTCTCTTTGCTTCGAATTGGGATGATTTTCAGATTATGTTCATATGGATTTGTTTGTTGATGTTGTATATTTATCTGATTTGTGTGCATTCATCTTTGTTCGCTTCTTCTATCCCGAAATTTGCTGGAAATTCTATATAGTTTGAGTCTTTTAAACTCCGCATCTTCATTGGGATGTAACCACGTATTCTGCAAGTAAGCCTCCCAACACAATCTATTTCCGTTCCTGTTTAATTACTTGTTAAGGCGTTGGCCGAAGGATTCCTATGGTTTTCTAAACTCTTATTTGTTGTGAATTTCAGTGTATGTATAGAGAAATCAATGAAATCGGATTCGAACTGCCCAGTTTGCAAGGTGCCTTATCGGCGAAGAGGTATGATTTTCTTAACATCTGGATGTCCTAAACTGCCCACATGCCTCCATTTTACGAATGAAATAGACATGCACATATCTGCTCTTAGTATCTGTTAGTTATACTACGTGGTAGAACTGAGAACTACGAATGCAACGTTTTCTCATCGACGAAGATTGTAGTACAAACAGTCAGAACATGTAAAACATGTTTTCCATTCAATAATTTACACTGTAACAGTTCACATTCTTATTCATTAGGGAATAAAAAATGGAAAAATCAATCACCATTCTTTCTAGGAGAATGTATCTCGTGTTATTCCTAAAGAAATATGATTGTTGTCACTAATGTTATTCTTTCTACAATATTGTCTGCAGAAGTTCGTCCTGCTCCACACATGGATAATTTGGTGAGCATTTACAAAAGCATGGAAGCCGCTTCGGGAATTAATATATTTGTTACTCAGAATCTATCCTCTGCTAAGTTATCTGGTAAGATCGTAATTCCTAGTCCATGGACAAGGAAGAAAAAAGCGATTTCATTTTCTTTCTATAGCTTCATGACCCGCAGTGCAACTTATGCAATGTCATGAAGAAAATATATTTTCAATTTTTCTCTTCCCATTACAGTGCAGATAAGATTTCATGATTGTATTGGGTTTTTTCATTTATCTTCCTTCAATATGATTATGACTAATATGTCAAAACTTTTCAAGAATGAACCAGTTTTCTTCCTTCTAGAGTTTATACTTGGTTATTATTATTTTTCCCCTACTTTTCATAAGTTTTGACTCGTAACTAGATTGGATTTAGGATGTGGTGGAGTGAGGTTTAGCTGTCTTTAAATTTCAAATTTGGTAGAATTTCTAAGCATGTTCTTTCTCTTCCCTACTCCACACAGAAGATGGAGACAAACTTGAAGATGATGGCGATGGTTCAAAACGGCTTAATGCAGAAACCAGTGAGATCACAGCTTATGAACAGAGAACTTTGAAAAAAGTGCCACAACAAGTACAAAAATCCAAGCGGAAGAATTCTGCTTCTTCCCCTGTGAAGCCTTCATTTCCAAGAAAGAAGAGGGTTCAGGTTCCACAATGTCCCCTCTCAGAAACACCTACCCGACCTCTAAAGTTAGTAAGTAGTGTTAATGGGGTGAATGAAGAAGAGAGAAAAAGTGCAGTTGCTTCGGAGGATAAAGGTCAGCCAGTTCTTTCACCTTTTTTTTGGTTGAGAGAAAGAGACGAAGAAGATGAAAAGTCAAATCAACAGTCGGATTTGGACCAACCTACCGACTCAATGACAATGAATGTTATTTCCTTCAGTGACATCAAGGATTCAATGGATGACAGCCCTTCAAAGCTCCCAATGGTGAGTTGACTTGAAACATATTGTGATTAAATCATTGTGGATATTGATTACTAAGAAAGTACAACAAAGAATGCAATTAATATTAGAATTTTTATGTAGTTGCAATATCTTCAGCATATAAAGTAATGCAACTCTTGTACAACCATTTTAAAACTTCGTTCCAAAAAAAAACCTGTATATGAATTACATGGACATCAAAACAACCATTAAGCCCTGATCTAAGCTGCAGGATATACCCATTCAACCTCTCTTGTTTATTTCTACAAACTTGACGTCTATTTTATTAGAAAAAGAGAAGGAAACAAAGCTAGTAAGCCTCTATATTTTGAAGTTTCTGATTTTGCTTATTTTATCTCGTTTTCCTGATGTAGGAGGAAGTGTGTGGCAAGCCATCCTATGACTTGGATCTCTTTGATAGTGAAATGTTTGAATGGACTCAAAGAGCCTGTTCCCCCGAACTTTGTTCAAGTCCCTTTAAACTGCAGGTATTAAGGATTTCATTATCTCATCTGAAGTCAGACATCTACCAGAATTCCCCTCATACACTCCATTTAATTGATGCCATCAATATATGCAGGTTGAAGATATTCCTAGAACTGAAATAGCATTATTAGCAGCAGCACCTAATGAAGAACCTAGGAATCAAAATCCAAATGGAAGTTCTAATCAAAGTGGTGGTATCCCGGACGAGTTGGTACCTGATGTGCCCCCTCCGGTAGGCAACAGCATGAAGGATCATACTGGGTGTGCTAAACTTACCAAAAGAGGTAGGAAGAAAAAGGAAAGTGCTCTGAAGAAATGTGCTAACAGATTGGCAGAATCAGCTATTGGTAATTATTCCCATTCAGCTACGGAAACTGAAGGCTCGAGTCAAAAGCAGGAACACGATGTTAGTAAGAGCTTTGGTAGTGTAAAAAATGGTACCAAAAGAAGCAAGAAGAAAATGCACTTTGGTATTGATGCAAATGAGGCGACTCTTGAGAATGTTCCTGCTGATTCAACTAATTTAGAAACTCCAAATGAGACTTTCGGAACCAAGACATCAGCCTTTCCAGAAGTGGAAAAGGTTAGTCAATTCCCGGAAAAGAGTGCCAAGAAGGGCAGAGTTAGCAAGAAAACACACGGTATTGATGCAAATAAGGCTACTCCTGAAAATGTTCTTGCCGATCCAGTCAGTTTAGGAGCTCCAGATGGTGGATGTAAGAATTTTGGAACCAAGACATTAGCTTTACCAGAAGTCGAAAAAGTTTGTCAATTCCCTGAAAATAGTCGTACGAAAGGCAGAGGCAGGAAGAAAGCGTACTTTGGTAACGATGCAAGTAAGACGATTCTTGAAGATATTCCTGCCCATCCCATTAGTTTAGGAACTCCAAACGATGGTACTGAGAATTTCGGAACAGAGGTATCAGCTTTTCTAGAAGTGGAAAAGGTTAGTCAGTTCCCTGAAAAAAGTCACAAGAAGGGCAGAGCCTGCACTGACCAGAGGGTGGTCCAATGCCGCAGGAGGTCTAAAAAACAAAAACTAGATTCAGTGGATGACAAACTGCGAGAGAAACTGTCTTTCAATCAGAATCAGCACGATGATTGTGCTATTCCTGGTTTGGCCACCACACCTTCTGCAATTTCTACATCCATTGATCAAAAGAGGGGACATGAGAAACAAGAGAAGAGTTCCTCTGTTTGCATAATAACTAGTGTGCATGATAAAATCACTCAAGAGAAGCAAGTTGGTTCTCAGGCAAATGAAAGTCCGCTCTCTGAAAATCTTCAATGCAGTACCGATGCTAAAAACCTGGATTCTATGGCCAAAAAAGTTCGTTCAGAAAAACATGAAAGATTGGACAATGCATTTCACTGTGCTTTCTGTCTCTCATCAGAAGAGTCAGAGGTAGATCAACTACGCCAATTCATTTACTTCCATCTGTTTCTAATTGTAATTGTTTCAATTTCACCTGTCTAATATACCCAAATTATTTCTGCTGTGGATTGCTTTAAACGCCACTTTTATCTTCAAACTGATGCAGGCTTCTGAAAGAATGGTCCACTATTTCAATGGGAAGCCGATTGACACAGATGACATCAAAAACTTGAAGGTCGTACATGCACACTGGAATTGTGTTGAATGGTAAAATAATCCTTCGCACTTTGCAACAGGATATACTTCAAATTGCTTCCTTTAATTTCATAGAAATTGCAGTTGAGTTGATTATGCTTTTCTAATTTCCAAAATATACTAAAGTCGATTTACATACCCAGGAAATATTCAGCATGTTAACTGAGAAAATGCACAAAGTTTTTCTACCACTAATTTATAGGTTGATTTATAAAAGCAGGTGCTTAAAAGTTAAACCTTATATATACTTCGCATGTGATACTAATGGGGCCATGGGGTTGATGGGCTAGACCATCATTGTCATGCTGATTTTCTGTTCGGATGTCGGTAAATATATATTGTCATTATTTTAATCTGCAGGGCCCCCAATGTTTACTTTGATGGCGACACTGCGATCAACCTTGAAGCTGAGCTCAGTAGAAGTCGAAGAATTAAATGTGGTTGCTGTGGAAAGAAGGGTGCTGCTCTTGGGTGTTATGAGAAAAGTTGCCGCAAGAGCTTTCACGTTCCTTGTGCAAAGTTGATGCCTCAATGTCAATGGGATACTGTAAGTGCTGCGACCTGAATTCTTATTACAGAACTTTTTGTCCCACATATTTTCATTACATCCATCATCTTATGCCCTGAGCAGGAAAATTTTGTGATGTTATGCCCTCTTCATCCGGATTCTAAACTTCCAAGCCAAGATTCGGGACATCAAGAACAGAGAAGCAGCTGCGCTCCTAAGCGGTATGTCAATATTTGCTGATTTGGAATATGTCTTGGTCGGTCAGCATTTGAATTATTAGTCCTCTATATGCTTCAGTTTATTGCCTTCTCAATTGCAGACAATCGAACACTAAATGTACAGCTGTTGCACGTGAGATTGGCAATAATGGAAGGTTTACATTTCGTGAATCATCTAAGAAATTGGTTCTGTGTTGTTCAGCTCTCACCACAGAAGAGAGGGTAACATTTTTTTTCTCTAAAAAAATATTGTTCATGTGGCGCTTTTTTCTTCCCCACCTGAATTTCAGTGTCTTGATGGTTGGAATTGCAGGAAGCTGTTGCTGAATTTCAGAGATTATCTGGAGTTCCAGTGTTACAAAAATGGGATGATAGCGTTACGCATATTATTGCATCAACAGATGAAAATGGAGCATGTAAAAGAACCCTCAAAGTTCTGATGGGTATTTTGAAGGGAAAATGGATATTGGGTATTGAATGTAAGTTCTATTCCTACCCATGATATTTTAGATTTTATTTAATTTTCTAGCCTGGTTCTTACGTGTATCTCAGAAGGATCATCCTTCTTTGATTTGTAGCCCTCGTGGCAGTGAGATTTGATTAATAGCAAGTATGTTTTTGTAAAAAAAAAAAAAATTAGGACAAGTTGCATCTGATACATTCTTGCTCATTGTCGATGTGCAGGGATTAAGGCTTGTATACAAGCCATGGAGCAAATAGAGGAAGAACGCTTTGAGATTACTCTAGATGTCCATGGAATCACAGATGGCCCTCAACTTGGAAGATTGAGAGTCCTGAACAATGTAAGTTCCTTTTGCCTATGCGCAATGATATTATCAAATATTTATAGTTACGCAGTGAATCACATTTGGTGTGATGGGTTCATCCAATGTTAATTGCTAAGACCCCATTTGATTACCATTATATAATATAATATTAAGGTTCTAAACACTACTTTTGCCTATAGTTTTTTTTGTTTTGTTATATACTTTTTCTAAGTGTTATAAAAATCCAATCAAAGTTTTGAAAGCTAAAAAAACTAGTTTTTAAAAATTTGTTTTTGTTTTGGAATTTGGCTAAAAATTCTAATGGCAATTGGGCAACACAATTTTCAAAAATAAAAAAAACGTTATCAAACGGGGCCTAAGGCCTCGTTCGATAACCATTTCGTTTTTAGTTTTCTATTTCAAATGGGCCTTACATAAGTGAATCCAACTTGAATCATTTTTATTTCAATTTTCAAGCATGCTGATTTGTACAAAATGTTGGCAACAAGGGAATAAATTTTCAAAACTATGACCAATGTTAGTTTCAACTTTGAGTATCATATAAATAAATAAACATAGGCGATTGTAGAATTTCGCAGTTAACAGTTGTCTTCCCTTTGCAGCAACCAAAACTCTTTTCTGGGTTCAAGTTCTTCTTTACAGCAGATTTCTTGCCTTCATACAAAGGATATCTCCAACAACTTGTAACTGCAGCTGGAGGAACTATTCTGCTTAGAAAACCAGTTTCAAGCAACCAAAGCATCTCTTCTTCTTCCCCCAACTCCCAAGTTTTCATCATTTACAGTCTTGAGCTTCCTGATCAATGCAGTCCAGGTGAAAAGACTAACATTCTCAGGCGCAGGTGTTCCGATGCCGAGGTTCTTGCTGAGTCGGCCGCGGCCAAAGTTGCAACCAATTTGTGGCTTTTAAACTCAATTGCAGGCAGTAAATTAACAAGTCTTGTGGAGTAATATGTCAACCATGTATTGTATGTATATATTTCCTGCTCAGCTCATTTCAGTTATATTTCTGCAAGAATCTAGGACTATAATAAGCATTTGAAGGCATATAATTCTTGAGGATGGCCAAACATGCCAAGCTATACATATCTTGTAATCTATTGATCTATAAATATATTTACTGCACTGTGTACTTTGCTTCTCTATGCCTTGTGCTTGTAGATTCATCATTCATTTTTTTTTTTTTATTATTGAATATGGTTTTCAAATTTCTATTTTTTAGATCACTTACCAAATGCACTTTGATAATTGATATGTCCTTGTGTTTTGAAAAAGTTTTTTTTTTTTTCGTTCAACAAATACGGGATGAGAATTGAACTTTTGATCTTGTGGAAGTTAGTATATGTCAATTACGGTTGAGATATGCTCACTTTAATATTAAACGAAGCTTTAAACGTTTTAACTATGAAATATTAATGTTCTCGATTGTCCTGGATAATTATTACTCTAATTTTGAAGGCCAGCAGAATAGGATTGAAATCCCATGATGTTATCCATGTTAATGTGTATAGAGCTTTGAGTATTCTAATTTCTTCAAAGTAACAGTGTCGGAGGTACGACTTTGCTAGTTAAAGTCAAAGAGTGCATTGTCGGCAGAAGGGACGAGCCGACTGGTGCTCATCATAGGCAAACCGATTGACCCAATTCAAGGTCCAACTATGAACTTTTTAATTACAACAACTTAAATATACTTTTTAATTACAACAACTTAAATATACGCTATTGGAGCTGAAATTATAGCCGCTGCTAGGGTTAGCAAAGAAAATAGTGGTAACATTAACCAAAGAATGTTGGACTGTGTTTTCAAATCTTGGAGGGCCCATTAAGCCCAATGAACATTAATGGGCTTAAGAATATACAGAATCGATCAGCCCAAACTATTTTCAGGCCCCAGTCAAGCCTGGCCCACATACCCCAATCCAACTACCCTAAAACCTTATCCATTGAGAGAAATCCAATAGAAAAAGGCCACGTAAGCAACGAGGATCACCAATATGTGGCTGAGTGGATAGTGGGAATTAGTAGAATCTGCTCACTCTCTTCCTCTTAAATCCATATATCCTTCAAATAAACAAATTCAAAAAAGAAAAAAGAAAAAAGAAAAAATAATTGTGGACGAAGAGAGAAGAAAAAAGGGTGTGTAAAATTAAGCAAGAAAAATGGCTACAACCATGATGACTTCGATTCCCCAGTTCAATGGTCTCAGGCCCACTGTTTCAGTGGCTCCAGTTCGCAGCCTGGTAAGTTGCCGTCGCCATCGCCATCGCCGCCGTAGCCTTTAGCTTTCTTGTTCTGATTGATCGGATGAAAACTGAAATGTGTTCGATTTTGCAGGTGGCGGTTCAACCGCTGAGGCGGAGGGGCGGCGGCGCTCTCAGTGCTCGTTGTGGTGATTACATTGGCTCATCCACCAACTTGGTAACTCTCAATCAATTATTATTAATTATTTTTTGTCTCGAAAATTTTATATTATAAACCCTCAAATTTCAATAATATAGATATGTGATTGTAGAAATTGAGGATGAAAAATAGGAATGAAAAGTTAGAGCCACTTATAACAATTTCGTTTCTTGTTTTATTTACGAATATATATATATATATATATATATATATATATATATATATATATATATATATATATATATTTTTTTTTTTGTCTACAAAATTTGACTTCGATAATATTTTTAAAAGTAGATGATAAAAAAATAAATGATCAAAGTAGGCATAGGCATAGATGTTTAAGACAATTTTGACAAGTAAAGCCAACAATCATGGGCCGTAAAAATTTAAAAGAGTGGTCCAACTTTATGTCAATTGAGCTATGCTTTCGGTTTGTGCCAATAAACATTTTTTAAAAAACTAATATAAAGGATTTAGGGTTTATTTTTAAAATTCATTCTCAAATGATTGTGAAACACCTCGATTTTTTCAATCCAAATACAGCCTCAAACAAATCAGGTTGAATTTTGGATCTATCCTAGTAAAATGTAATTCTTTATGATTTATGATTCCTACATAAAAATGTATCTAAATCATTGCTGTTAATTTGATTATGCCCCTGTAATTTAGTATTAAAATTACGAAGGAAGCAAAAACATAAAAGAAAACAGACGAATGATATGTGTACACGTGGCGATGAAATGGAACAGATAATGGTGATATCAACAAGCCTGATGCTGTTCGCTGGACGGTTCGGATTGGCTCCATCAGCAAACAGGAAATCAACGGCGGGGCTGAAGCTGGAGGGGAGGGACTCTGGGTTACAGACGGGTGACCCAGCAGGCTTCACCCTCGCTGATACTTTGGCATGTGGCAGTGTCGGCCACATCATTGGCGTCGGTGTCGTTCTTGGCCTTAAGGGCATTGGTTCACTCTAAATTTCTCTTTTCTTTTAATTCAAATTACTCCAACAAAAAAACTCAAAGACTTGTATGCTTCTGCTCTTCTATCTAAATCTGTCTTTGCCATTTTGTGTTCATATATATGTATATATTATTTGATCAAGCTTTTAATTCTATATTAGATTTAAATATTGCTAATTTTGAGTATACCAGCTGAGCTCGTTGAAATATATGCTCTCGAATAAGGGGTCATATGTTTTTTTTTTCACTTCCACGTGTTGGACTAAAAAAATACGTAAATCAAATATCGGTATCTTAATTTATAAGTTTTTTTTTACAACATGCAAAGTGGAGAATTCGAACCTCTAACATATTAATCACTAGTTCGTATATCCATTTTTTAGTACCGTACATTATGTCATGTGAACTGAACTGAGCTATGTTCATATTTGTGTCTTCATTTTTAAGTTGTCTTGTCTTGATTGTTGGTCAATATTTCAAATATCTATTACATGATTAATAGTGATCATGTATTTTATTATATGAATTTTCAAAAAATATTTATTTTGATTGTTGTTGTTATTTTGCCACTAATTTTTAACTGCGCTTGTCTTATCCAACTTATTTTACCATAGTATATGTTCACATTTATATTGGAAGGTGAACCAATTCAAAATTTATGGAAGTTGAAATATGCTCCTTTAGTCTCAATTTTTTTAAAGTTTAATGAATTTAAAATACATATTTTAAAAGTTGAAGGACAGTATAGTAGTTTTGAGTGTCAATAGATTTTATAGTTACATTTAAAAAAAAAAAATTAACTGTAAGTGGAGTGGAGATGATTGGAAATGATGACTTTTTTTATTGAAATTATATGTATTTAGTTCAACTTTCCTTATATTGATATATTAAGACATATACATATTTTTTAGAAAATAAGAAAAAATCTTTTGATGTTATATGATCCCATAAATGAATTGACATTGAATTAAATTAGGTCACGAAGAAACAATTTCTATAAACGATATACTTCAAGTTGTCACGCCAAAATGAATATAGTTCCATGATAATTGGTAAATATCCTTTTAAATGTATTTTTTTTTTTATTCTTTTTTTATTTTTTAAGTTCAACAACATGTGGGGGTGAGGTTTCAAACCAGCCCCCGAGGATATACGCCTTAAGTAGTTTAATTATGCTTATGTCAGCGACTTCAATATACATTACATCATTATGTCAAGACAACAAATCGAAGTCAAATTATCTATTAAATAATTGACGACTGAATAACGATAATAACTAAAATAATATTTTGTTAAATTAAAGTGAAAATTTTAATAATTGTTAAAATATTTTCTAGTACTTTTACACTTGTTATATTTTAATTATCTACTCTCAAATATTTTAGTTATCTACTTTCAAATATCAAAATTTAATTTTCATGTTTTTAATAAATCTTAAATTTAATCTATACGCTAGGTTAACTTTTCTAAAACATTTATATTAATCTCTTTCTCTAAAATTTAAAAATATGTTCACAGTGAGAAAACTTTTAGCGGTTAATTAATATAATTATTTAAAAAAAAAACTAACAATAAGTAGTTGATATTTTAACCTTTAATAATTTATGTACTCAAGTAAAATGGAAATTAAAACTAATGGACTAAAGGGAGGTTGAAACCAATTTATAATTTATCCCAAAGCATTTTGTAACTTGAAATTAATGCATAAAAATGCAAATACAATATAATCCAGTGAGGTGAGGTCCACGTGCAGTCACGGATAGGCTCGTCAAACTAAAACCAAAGTCCACGGTTACACAGAAATAGTCACCAATTAAATGCGAACACAACAGAGGCTTCAATGGTCCGTGCCGCAGAGGAAAACCCCCGCTCTCTTCTTCCTCTCCAAATATCGCGCTCTCTTCGTCGTTTTACACTTTGCTCTGCTATAAAGAGACAACAAATTCCGAGCTCTGAAGCTTTTTTCCGATCACATTCCGACAATGGAGACGTTCTTCTATCTCGTCTTTGGGGCAATGAGTGCCATAGTTGCATCTATCGAGCTGAGTAAAACCAACAAGGACAGAATCAACACCACCACCGCTTTCAATTCCTTCAAGAGCAATTACCTTCTTGTTTACTCTCTCATGATGGGTACGTCTATCGGTTTCTTTCTTTTTTCCGTTCTAGATCTGAATTTTCCTCGTTTCTAGTCTCTAGATCTCACTCGACGTCGTCATTGTTCATTTTGTTTGTTTGTTCTCTCACCGTGCATATCCGTGTTTATGTATCTGAGATTTGTTGCTGTGGATCTGGTCTGATTTCTTGCTCTTTTTGAGATCGTTTGTGCCATTTTGTTGGAATCTGTTTTCGATATAATTGTTGTAGTAATGTGTGTGAGATTGAGGTAGATTGGTGGTCTATTGGCTAATACGGTCATTCTCTTCCCAGAAGTGGCACTCCCTACCATTTTATCTAGATAATCCTCACCCTTACTGTTGACAACAAAGCAAACACTAGATTTTTTGAAGAACGTATGCCAAACATTGAATGCAAATTGGTAATGGAGCAAAGATTTTCAAATTTGAACCCGTGTAAACTTGTTTAGATATGATGAAGGTGCAAAGAAATATAATATGCTGTCTGCAACCTTTCTTTACATGAACAAAAATGATAGAATTTTGTTTCTCTTAAAGCCTCATGGATACTAACTCCTTTTCTATTACAAGAAATTAACTCAGTCTTGGTTTCCTCTGTAAACCTTTTTTGGTAAGAAGTTACTTCGCCTAGAAGTGTATAATTAATTTCTTTAGTTTCTCATAGTTACAGATGTATATTCTTGATCATTATTTTATGTGGTATGTTGAATTAAAATACCATAGTATAGAATGAAATTATTTTGCATAAAATCATTGAAATTTATTTAATTATATTAGTATTTAAAAGAAAAGCTATATCCATTATATTTTAGACCTTTTTTTTTTAAAAGATGATGGAATCATTTTTGTAACTGGACTTCTTGGGCAGTAATTTTCTGATATATATTCATGCTTCTCTGGCAATAGCTGGGGATTGGTTGCAGGGTCCTTATGTGTACTATCTTTACAGTCAGTATGGCTATGGGAAAGGGGAGATTGGACAGCTTTTTATTGCTGGTTTTGGTTCCTCTATGTTGTTTGGGACAATTGTTGGATCACTTGCTGACAAACAGTAATTCTTCCCTCTTGAGCTTTGTAACACCATCGTGCTTTTCAAAAGGAAAAGGAAAAAGAATATTAATATTGTTTCCATGCTTGTTAATTCAGGGGTCGAAAGAGAGCTTGTGTGACGTATTGTATAACTTATATACTGAGTTGTATCACAAAGCATTCACCCCAGTATAGAGTCTTGATGGTGGGCCGTATTTTGGGAGGTGTTGCCACTTCTCTCCTCTTTTCAGCATTCGAGTCGTGGCTTGTTGCAGAACATAACAAGGTAACTCATTCTTGCTCTGCCATTTCCCAGTTTATATTAGCTTTTAGCTGGATACCATATATTTTCCTAATTTCCTGTATGCATTTATTCTTTTTTTCTTCCCCTCTTCGCTGTGAATGGTTGGAACGATCAAGAGAGGAGATCAGTACTTTGTAACTATCGTGATTTTCAACCAGAGTTGATTGAGAACCTACAATGTATGTGGAACTTAGTTCGCAAGATTGCAAAGATGGATATAAATATTCAAAATTATAATGTTTTTTAGGTGATGCAATTTAATTTTGCAGCCCAACTAGGAAATCAGTTGATGCGACATGACATTTTTCCACATAGTTTTTCTCTATACGGTTGTCTCGGTAATGGATATAAAATATCAATTGTGCATATTCACATTGAATTAGTTTGTATGCTTTCTAACTGTTGTATTTGTACATCTGTTGTGATCATTCTTGAGAATTCCAAAGCTTGTCCCCTCAACCTCTTTCACTGCAGGAAATCTTGAAGGACTTATGCCAATTGTTTTACCAGCTCGTCTTTTCATTTCTCCCATTTCTTTCGATTTAGTTCCAAAATCAATAATTAGTCTGAATCAACACCCCTGCTTCTAAATTTTGGTTACCAAGCTATATATTGTATGTTTTCTTCATGTCAATATTGGGCTCTCTTCATGATGGTGTTGCTCAACTTTTAATGACCGTTAATTGCTATTAGTATGAATCTTGAGAGTGTTCTGTTTATTTTCAACAGAGGGGCTTTGAGCAACAATGGCTGTCAATAACATTCTCAAAAGCAATATTTCTTGGCAATGGTCTTGTTGCCATTTTATCTGGGCTTTTTGGGAACGTACTAGTTGACTCCTTGGCTCTTGGGCCAGTGGCACCTTTTGATGCTGCTGCTTGCTTTCTTGCCCTTGGTATGGCCGTAATCTTATCATCATGGACAGAGAATTATGGAGATTCATCTGAAAACAAAGACCTTCTCACCCAATTCAGGGGTGCAGCCGTGGCCATTGCTTCTGGTAGAGTCCTGACTGTGTGTTTGTTTTTTTTACTCAGGCAAATGATTGGATTTCACTATCTGGACTTTTTGGACATTATACATGTGTCTGGACTTCCAAAATTATATCCCACTCCTTCACTTCAGTGATCATAATGGCTAAAGAGGGCCAATGTTCTCTCATTCTTATTTTACCAATCCTCGAGCTCTGTTAAAATCATCCCCTGGGATTTTAAAAGGTTCTAAATGATCAAGAGGGTTACCTTTACATTATACATGCATCTGGGCTTTGAAAATTATCTCATACTCCCACCTCACTTCAGTGTTTATAATGACCAAAAATTTGCCCGTTCTTTTTTTTTTTATAAGAAACAACCGTATATATTATAAACAGCGAAAGAACCAAAATGGCCCATTGTTCTTTCTCTCATTTTTATTTTTACTGATCCTTGAACTCAGTTCAAATGGTCCCCCGGGATCTTAAAAGGTTCTAAAAGATCAAGAGGGTTACCTTTACTTTTTATTGCCTTTTATTTTATCTGCACATTAGATCTGGGTATTTCAAAGAAATTTTTTATTGGAAGTTCAAAAGCAGCCCATATTTCTAATAAAATGTTTTCGTAGATGTTGTAGTTGTTTAGGGGAACATGTTTTAGTTTCTTGACCATTCAATTTATTATTTTTGGTTGAAGGGCTCTCCCCACCCCAAATTATTACCATCATTATTTAGTTTGTCTTCTCTCTTGATCAGATGAAAAAATTGCCCTCCTTGGTGCTATTCAGTCCCTGTTTGAAGGTTCAATGTATACATTTGTTTTCCTTTGGACTCCTGCTCTGAGCCCCAATGATGAGGATATTCCCCATGGCTTTATTTTTGCAACGTTCATGTTAGCTTCTATGTTAGGAAGCTCCCTAGCGTCTAGGTTACTGGCCCGTGCATCGCTAAGGGTGGAGAACTATATGCAGATTGTTTTCATTGTCTCAGCTGCATCTCTTATTCTCCCGATAGTTACAAGTGTAAGTGTGTTCCATGCCTTACCCCATTATATTTTCAAGGATCTATTAAGCTTCCAATTTATCATTCTTTCTGCTTTTTCAGTTCTTGGTACCACCATCACAAGTGAAAGGTGGGAGCATCTCTTTTTCAGGCTGCATTCAGTTGGTTGGATTCTGTGTCTTTGAGGCTTGTGTTGGTATATTCTGGCCATCCATTATGAAAATGAGATCCCAGTACATTCCCGAAGAGGCGAGGAGCACCATTATGAATTTCTTCCGCATTCCTCTCAATATCTTTGTGTGTGTCGTGCTGTATAACGTACGTATAATCTTAACACACTTTTCCACTATTTTTTGATCTTGGGATTGTTTGATGCCTTCACGATTTCTGTTGTGTAGCCACCTTAACTAAAGCTTGGCCACACTGAGTTGTAGGAAAGCCTGTGCATTTGCCTGCATATTTTACACTTTCTTTTTCCCCCCTCTGACAACTATTGATTGCTCATTTTTCTTTGAAGGTTGATGCATTTCCAATCACTGTTATGTTTGGTATGTGCTCAATTTTCTTGTTTGTGGCTTCCATCCTGCAGCGGCGCCTCATGGTGATAGCGGACAAGCTAAGTAAGTCTACTCCTCACACTGTTCCTTTGAATGAATGAATTTGACTGGATTCAGAAGCATAAACTTGTCAAACTTGTCAAGCTTACATTTCATAGCAGATCTTTTAGTAGGATTCCATTGTTTGTGTAAACTGCAATTCATTTGACTCGACGCTTAAACTCGGCATTGTTCATCCTATATCACAGAGATAGAAACCAGGCCTACTTTCCGGGAAAAGGATGCAGAGATGGAGCCTTTGAATGCTTAGAGGTTCACAAGGCATGTCTGTGCCATATGTGGTGTTAAGGCGTTGGAAATTCACTCATTCTTATACCGAAAAAGCGGAAATTAACTGTTTGATTTGGTATTTTATATAGCAGTGAAGATTAAAAATGTATAAAGTGAAGAGATCTCATTTTTCTCACTCAACTCATCAGAAGGAAGAAGAGAGGATGGAGGAGAAAAGCTTTGAATATATCACATGGCTGTTTTTATGGTTGAAGTTATCAGTAGCAACATTGGATGATATCCCCAAAAGAATTAACTTCAAGAGTGGATATCTGCTTTTTGTAGTGTAATTGTTATTCTTTCCCAATCAAGATCTATGGCTGGTGCTGCCTGCTCTCCCAGTGAATCTAGGTGAAGATGCTCACATTTTTTTTTTTTTAACCATGGAAATTATTATTATTTATGCCTTGGTGCATCATTTTATTATTTTAAAAAATTTGTAATTTATTTCTTCAATTTTGCTTTTAAATCTTTCTTAGGATGATATGAATGTTGGTAGCTCTAGGTACGGAAGAATAGTCATAATAGTTGTTCATGAATCATGATAGAGTCATTACTTAAACAATTAGAAAATTCAATGATTATTTAAAAAATAGACAGAAAAATTCAATGATTATTTAAAAAATAGACAGAAAAATTCAATGATTATTTAAAAATAGACAGAAATAAAATAGATCACCACATACACAGGGAAATTGAAATCTAGGAAGTGAAATGTTGAAAATGAAATGCATCTTCCTTTCATTCTTGGTATAATTTTAAAAATATTTTTACAATGACGTCCTAAATGACGTCCTAATTCTAGTAAGAAAATAAACGAAAAAGCCAAGAGTATATAGCTCAACGGCATGATGTATCGCCTAGTGATTATGAGGTCTTAGGTTCAATCCTCCACCCCAACATGTTGTAAAAAAACGAAAAAGAATAAGATTTTTTAATATTAAAAATAAAATCAAATAAAAAATCAAGAACTAAAGTGTCTATGAAACTTCATAGACCAAATAAACATCAATCATATATCACATGGTAACTATTTTAATAAAAATGATTTAGGCCCACTCCATTCCAAAATCAATCCTTAATCCTTTGTTCATATGTTCTTTTTTAAAAAAAATATCCCAACTTGTAGCTTTTTTTTTCCTCTATCTAGTCAGCACTTCCTATATTTTTCTCAATAGTCATGTGCGTCCAATTCCACTACTTATTGTCACTTTATGGAAACTTTAATTCACAGGGGCGTTGTTGTCACTTTGTGGAAACTTTAATTCACGGGACTAAAATAAAATTAACCACAAAAAAAAAGAGGGACTAGAGTGGCTACGGGAGGCTAAACATATATTTACTACTAAATCAAAACACTATTTTAATAAAAATGATTTAGGCCCACTCCATTCCAAAATCAATCCTTAATCCTTTGTTCATATGTTCTTTTTTTAAAAAAATATCCCAACTTGTAGCTTTTTTTTTCCTCTATCTAGTCAGCACTTCCTATATTTTTCTCAATCATGTGCGTCCAATTCCACTACTTATTGTCACTTATTGTCACTTTATGGAAACTTTAATTTATGGGGGCGTTATTGTCACTTTGTGTAAATTTTAATTCACGGGAGACTAAAATAAAATTAACCACAAAAAAAAAGAGGGGCTAGAGTGGCTACGGGAGGCTAAACATATATTTACTACTAAATCAAAACACTATTTTGAAAATTTTCCCACATATTATATACAATACAAATTAAGTATGCTTAAGTATACTGTAATAGTTGAGGATGTAGGGAGTTCAAGCCCATGCCCAAAAACACACATAAATTATGATGTTTGGAACCCATTTCATCCATTTCTTCTTTTGGTGAGTGATAAAATGATAAAGTTATTCTTTGAAGTTTTATTTTATTAAATAAAGGTTGATATCAGAAGACTAAAAGTGTGCTTGGGGTCATAGTTTTTTCTAATGAATATTATTGTTTAAATATGAGATGAAGATTTAAGTATATACAACCTTTAAAATGAAGTTACTCATGCCTTCCTTGACTGTGCTCATTTTAGCCATTCAAGTGTACTTATTATCTCAAATGTTCATATTTGAGTCTTTCTTTTTTTAGGGGAAAAAAAAGTGTTTTTATAAGCCTACTTAGATTTGAATTTTTTTTCTAAGTTTTGATTCACACTTTACTCTTTTATCTTTGCTTTCTATTTGTGAATCTCGAGAAAATCTCATTTTATGAAATTTTTTAGAGATTAAAAAAAATGTGTATGCTTTATTTATACCAACAATTTATATTGCAAGGTTCTCTTTATGCTCGCATTTTCTTATTAAACTCACTTTCTGCACGCATTTTCTATCTATACTCACTCTCTCGCTAATTTTTCGTATTCTTTGGTTACGTTATCCCTAAATAAATATATTTTCTTACTTTGTCCAATCTTTCTTATATTATGTTAACTACTTCTCAAAGAAATTCAAACAACAAAAATAGTTCAACAAAGGGGATGAAAACATATGCATTTCAAACTTATAAAGAAAACATTAGAGCATCAAAGAGGGTGGGGAAAAAATGATAGAGCACAAATTGGAAAATAATTTCATCATATATGGTTGCATTGCACTTTGCAAAAGTTCAAAAGCAAGCATTACTTTTTTCTGTCAGAATATTTTGTCCATGGACAAATTATATATTGCAGTATACTTTTTTTTTTTTGGGTACTAAAAAAAAAGTTAATCTTAAAAAATAATGTGGAATAGGGATTGTAACTTTGGTATTTTAGTTGATAATATATTATTAATGAATTGAACCATATTCGAGTTGCATATAGTATAAGAAAATAACAATAATGACAAAATTATTATGTACAAAAAAGATAATAACAATAATGATAAAATTATTAATATAAGTTAGATATTGGAGATCAATGATCCAAACACGTTTTCCTGCCATTGTGATCATATTTCATCAATTATAAATTAATGATTAAAAGGTGGTTCTATTCTTAACTCTCCATTAATTAAATATATTAAAAAAAAAAAAAAAAACTTAAATTTTAAAAAAGCAAAAGTTGTTTTAAAACAATTTTTTTTTAGTACATTGAAAGTGGAGAATTTGAACCACAGACCTCGTGGTCATCTAGTCATACATATGCCAACTTTTAAAACAAACTTAATTAATACCTATATAAGTAAAATAATTTGTTCTTTCGTTCTAAATTTGAGAATTTTTTACTAGTGAAAAATCAATTCATCAAAACATACTTCAACTAATTAAAATATTATATAGCATCGATAAAAAGTAAAAAATTCAAATCTCCACCACTACGACTCGACTACATACAGTGAACAAAAATCCTACTAGAACTTTTATTAAATAACACAATCAAATAATATTTTAAATACATCATCGTTTTATATATAAGAAAAAACATTATAATTTATAAAATAGTATAATTTGTTTACATGTCATATATGGTTATTTTTGGTAAATTTAAGTATGCACTACTTATGAATATGATAAACTTTTTTTTTTTTGGCTTATGTAGTTTCATCCAAATTAATCGAATTAATTATAATTTAATCTCTACCATCAATTTTTTTTATTAAGATTAAATAATTTTTTATATATATGTATGAGCAATAAATTTACTAAAAATTAGATGTGTGTAGATTTTTAAGTAATAAATCGTTCCATTATGAAATTTGACATAGATTAAAAAAAATGACAAGTATTAAATGATTAGAAATTTTAATTTACAAAACTATACTGTTTTAAAATTAAAAGGAAAAATTATTTCATATCAAAGTTTAAAGCTGTTACAAAATTAAGATTGCACTAACTAAATTGTGATAAACAAACCTAAATACTTGAAAAAAAAAAAAAAAAACTAAATCGTTCGTTACTTTTATGAAAGTGCCTCCACATATGCCAAAAGTACTTTTAAACCTTCGTTTTAAAGGTTAATTTTAAAATGACGAATTATTTTGTCATATTCAAAATTATTTCAAAAGACTTTAATCTTTTAAAATTAATTTTATATTTAATTTTATATAACTAAATTCAATTTTTATACCATAAAAAAGACATGTTCGACGAGGTGATTTAGGCTCCGGGATTGCGATAGCTTTTAAAATAATTGCTTCCAACTATGCTTTTAAAAAAATCAATTGTTTGATGAATCAAATTAGTGTTTGGTAAATTTTAGTTGTAGACTCAAATAAGTTGGTTATCGTGTTTGGTAAATAAGTATTAAATTATTGTAATTTAACTATAATCACTAAAATAGACATATTATAAAAAATTGTATAAATTTTTTTTTAAAAAAAAATAGTAAGGTATTATTTTTAAAAAAATATTTGCATTTGATTTATTAATATAAAAATTATAAAATAAATTTTGGTGGTGGAAAATAGATACTAGATATATAAAATAATTTTTAATTTTGAAAATTTGTTAAAAAAGTGATTGTTAGAGAATCTAAAAGTTATAACAGCTTTTGGAAGTTGTGCAAAATGGACGTGTCATCCAAAATTGATTTTAACGAATTATAAAATAATTTGTTTTACCAAACACAAAAAAAAACGGTTAAGATTTATTTTTAATCTCTTCTAACTCTTTCAAACACAATGTCAAACTTAGCCTTAAAAATCACTCTCAAGCATAATGTTACTTTTGTAATAAATTATTTTCGTCTGACAAAAGGCCGCCGGTTTGATCTTTGCAGAAAAATAGGTTTTTTTTTTTCTTTTTTTGAAAATTAGACTTCTGGTTTCGTTGCTATGCATTTTAATCTAGCACGGCCGTATGCACTGACGCAATCTTCACTTTCCACGTGGCACTCCTGTGATCCAAGGACAACTTTGCCCTTTTTGTCCGCTGCTGGCGGCGGCGATGAAAAGACAATATGGCCCTTTTAACTTTTTTGTTGAATATATATTTTTCTCCTTTTATGCTGTCCATGTTATGTATCCTATAACTTTTGGAAAAAGTATTCAAAATAAATATTTTATTCAATAAGTTATAATTTGATTGGCCGACAAAATAAACCACTAGGCATTAATAATTTTTTGGAGAAAAATAATTTATATCATAAACTTACCGGTTATAACAATTTTAATCCTAAACTTACCACAAATTTGCATAAATACTACAATGTAAACTATATGTCTTTTCGTTTCAATCTGTTAACAACAAACGATCATCTACTTAAGTCTTCGACAAATTAAATCGACTCTAATTTTTTTGACTAAATCTTTTAAATTGTCGATTGCTCAATCATCTCATTCATCCGAAATCACTCATTTGACGCTTATGTTTTATTTAAATTGAACCTCTTCCTTTACCTAATACAAATTATTATATGTTTTTAAAACTACTCAATTTCTTAAATTAATTTTTTTTTTCTTAACCCATACTTTCTTTTTCTTTTCTTTTTTAATTCAAAGGATTCGTCTTATAGTAAAATTTTTAAATTTCAAATATGTAGATAAGTCAAAAGAATAAAGTGGCGGCGATCCACTCCAATGAAAAGCTGCTCCAACAATGAACAAAATTCTATCGAAATTATTTTATTGTAGCAGGGGACCAACATAAATCTTCATTCTGTAATCATAATTCAATTGAAATAAATAATTATTTTAAACTTTTATTTTCTATCATTCTAAAACTTCAATCTTTTTAAGCTTTTCTTTTCTATCATTCTAAAATTACTCATGTGGTGTTTTCATTTTCCTTTCTTAAATAATCAGTTTTTTATATACATTATTACAAAATTTAATACAAAACAGTGTCACATAATTTCATCAATTTCTTAAATTTTAGTCCAAATTAATTAGTTTTTTTTTTTTTTTTTTTTTTTTTTTTTTTTTTTTTTTTTTTTGACAACATGTTCTACGTGATGAATTTCATTATCAATCTAAATGATGAAAAATAATAGCACTAATACGAACATAGACACAGTAGGTAATATATACCAATTAATAGTACCTTACCAAAGATCATGTTCATCTCTTACTCAATAAATTATTTAACTAAAAAAATGAAATTACTTAATTAAAATGAACCAGAGAGAAAAAATAAAAATGAAATTAAGATAAACAGGTATATTCCCTGACCTGTACTGTATGATGAAGATCCAACGGTTCAGAGACACGTTTTAAATGACAAACACTCGATCCGTTGGGTTTCTAAGGAACGTGACGGCTATTTAAAACTCTCAGGATCCCACCTACCTCGTAAATATACATTCTAAAAATAAACAATTTAACCAAAAAAAAAAAAAAAGGTTTTTAATAATTAAAATATTAAAAATGGTATATACTATATATAAATATATTTTTAGAATATTAAAGTGTCTCGGATCCGATTTATTTAATTTCAATCACTGACCAAATCCATTATAGACTGATCGCTTGCAATTTAAGAGTAAATAATCGAGGAGATTTTAAAATATTCATACTATCCACTAAATATTTATTTCTCTCAGGTGAGGTGAGGTCATACATACTAGACTAATTTTCTCAACTAAATGACTTAATATTGTAATTTATTTTTTTTAGCTAAAGTTGAAATTATCTTTATGTCTAAATTTAATGAGGAGTAAATTCAGCCACACATTATTATTATTTTTATTTTTTTTATATGAATCTACTATATTTTTAATTTTTATATGCCAACAAGATCCAACTCAACAGTTACAATCCTTTAAAATATTTCTACAAAAAAAAAAAAAAAAAAATGATTTTACTAAAATATTACCATTTGTCTAACCAATCTCATTAAAACGTACTGTCTTAAAATTTTATATTAGGGTTATGGTAAGTTTAGAGTTTACTGTAAAACAACATAAACACATTAGAAAAAAAATGTAAGTTTAGAGTTTACTGTAAAACAACATAAACACATTATAAAAAATTTAATACACGAGTAAACTTCTCAAAACGACAGCTGACTAAAAGTTAATACATAAGTAAATTTCTCAAAGCGACAGCTAACATATGCATGTGTTAACGACCAATAATTTTACGGTTCGAATCCCTCACTCCTAAAAAAAAAAAAAAACTATGTTAAAACTTTAAAATATTAAAATATTAAAAATAATTTTGTATTAAAATTATATATATATAATTCGACACCAAATTCATATTTAACTTAAGGCACTCTATAATCATTTATTTTTTATTTTTAAAAATAAAGTATAACCACTTTTTTACCTATATGTTCTCTTGTTTTGTTATTTGTCTTTTACGAGTATTTTTAAAATTTAAATTAAGTTTTAAAAATAATAATAATATATATTTTTTTAAGGGTTGGTTGCACAAACAACAGACCCAAAATAATTGTAAATTTAGCCAAGTTTAAAATATTTTGCAAATATGGCAAAAGATCAGTGGATATCACCCATAGACTCTATCGTTGATATATGACTATCACTGATAGACTTCTATCCGTGATAAAATTATAACACTGATAAACTATTATCACTGAGAAAATTCTATAAAAAAGACTACTATCAAAATTGTCATATCCGCAATTTTTTTTAAAAAATGCTATATTTTTAATAATTTGACTCTAAATTAACATATGTTATAATATATATTTTATTATTATTATTATTATTATTATTATTATTATTATTTTTTCTATTTGGCTAAACTTTCTTAAAAAAATATGAAAGCCAAAGTAAAACAAAAAAAAAAATGGTAAGAAAACCAACAAAATTTTAAAAAATAAAAAACCAAAACCAAAAAATGGTTGGACCTAAAATTTTATTTTCCAAACGACGAAATATTAAACGTCGTATGACAAGAAGGGCTGTTTTTTAATAATATTGTATTTTTTAAAATTTATTATAAAAATATTGTAAGTTTGAAACTATTTTTAAAAATATTGTACTTTTAAATGGAGGTCGTATTTTCAAAAGACATCTCGCTCCACCTGGTTTCACTATTTTTGTAGTTGTGTATCAAAAGATAGAGACCATCGAAGCTGGACTATAGTTCTGCAAATTTCATAACTGAAGATTCTTTTGAAGAGTGCATTAAAAAATTGACATATTTTTACCCAGATATTCAAAAACTTCGAAAAGTGTACGAAAAGTTAACACACTTCAATTTGATACCTAGTTTCACTATTTTTGGAATTGTGTATCAAAAGATATATATCGTCAAAGTTATGAAAACTTCACGAAACCCAAAACCAAAGATACGACTGAAAACTTCAAAACTGTAGCTAAACTTGACGATCTGTATTTTTTAATATACAACTAAAAAAATAGTGAAACTAAGTATCAAATTGAAGCTCTTTGTGTTAACTTTTCAACAGTACATTTTTTGAATTTTTTTAATATATCGGTAAAAAGATTTCAATTTTTTAATGCACTACTCAAAACAATCTTCAGTTATGAAATTTGCAGAGTTATAGTCCAACTTCGATGGTGTACACAACTCAAAAAATAGGGAAACCAAATATCAAATTGAAGCTCTCGTTTTCCAACCATATTTTTTTAAATTTTTTTTGAATATCTGGTTAAAAAGATATCATTTTTTTAATAAAAGAAGTACATACCGATGGAGGTCGTCTTTTCAAAAGACGATCTCCATTTAAAACTGCAATATTTTTAAAAAAAGTTTCAAACTTACAATATTTTTATAATAATTTTTTAAAAAATACAATATTATTAAAAAACAGGGGGACAAGAAGACCTTGGAATTTGTGTAGAGTTCAGGGTTCTAAAATTAAGAGAATAAACTTCTCGTTAAATTATCAAAAAAATATATGTAAGTTATGAGTTTTTGTTTAAAAAATACTTTAATACTTTTAAACTATGAAAATGTTTAAAAAATACTCTCACGGTTAACATCACACAATATTCTCACAAAATTATAACATTAACGGTTAAATTCTAACTTGTACTTATGTGACATAGAAAAAAAGAAAACATAAATGCGTGAGGTGTTAAAAAATTATGGAACTTATATTTTATCAATTCAAACATATGAAAAAATCGGTAGAGAATTGATCAGATTGTATACGTTTTCATGATTTTTTAACACTTCAAACATCCACATTTTTTCCATGTTACACAAGTACAAATTATAATTTAATTGTCCACGTCAAATATTATGTGTCTTGTTAACGTTGAAGGCATTTTTGAAACATTTTTTCATGGTTCATGGATATCTTTTAAAACGTTTTTTTTTAGAGTTCAGAGATATTTTTTAAATGAAATCATAGTTTAAGAGTATTTTTTGATAAATTAACCTAAAATTATTATTAAAAAAATTAGTCTATTTTTCTTTAATTTATTTTTTTATTGAACACTACAATACTAGACAGTATTCGGCTTTTCCATTTTTGTTTAGGTTATTGACGACTTTTCCAAAAACTAATCGTCCTTGGAAAAATCTGCATATAGAAATAAATAATTACACCTTTCTTCGTTTCTCTATCAATCGAACAAAAAAAGAAAAAAAAAAAAACGTAAGCAATGATGCATGCTAGTCAACGATGATGAAGAAAGATTTATGTTAAAATATTATTTTTATTTTCGTTATTATAAATTTTATTTCATCTCGTCAAACCGAACATATTAACTAAAATGTCAGAAATTCAATCTTTCCACTCCATATTAATTAAATATTTTTACAATAAAAAATAAATATTTCATCTTATTGGTGCTTTTAGACAACAAATTTATACATAAGATAGGAAATTTAGAGTATAAAAACTAAAATGGTATTTAAACCAAATATGTAATAGAATTCAGCGAAAACTAAATTATGATGAACAAAGAGAAAAGAAGCGATTGATAAAATATTGTAAAAGTAAATAATGATTAACTTTAATAACTTTAGCAATTAAAAAAAGAAGGAAATAAAAAATTGTAAAAGTAAATAATGATTAACTTTAATAACTTTAGCAATTAAGAAAAGAAGGAAAAATATCGTAAGCAATGATGCATTTGAGATTAGTTTTATTAGACATCATGACTTATATGCCTCTCAAAATGGGTTGGATTTTAAATTTTTTTTACTAAATACCCGTTTGAATTTTGTGGACTCTAATATCATATTAGACATCATGAAATTTCATCTTAAAACTAATTGGTGATAAGAAGAATAGTCTATGTATTTTATATTGTGAGTGATGTCTCTTTCATCCTGAGATCTTCAATCAATTTTGTATTTTTTTTTTTAAATATATATATATATATATATATTATTTTGTGCTCCACCAACCGTGAAATAAGGATGAAACGAAATATATAAATAATAGATCTTTCTCCAAAATATTTAAATCCAATGATATTGGAAATTTGAATGGTTGGTATAAAATGTTGAAATCCAACTATATTGGAAATTTGAATGGTTGGTATAAAATGTTTGAAATCCATAAAGTATAGTAGCATTCCCCTAATTGAATAATAGTAACAGCAATAATATAATTAGGAT
Source organism: Herpetospermum pedunculosum (assembly GCA_028017165.1). Lineage (NCBI taxonomy): Eukaryota > Viridiplantae > Streptophyta > Magnoliopsida > Cucurbitales > Cucurbitaceae > Herpetospermum > Herpetospermum pedunculosum. The sequence goes on from CM051525.1 coordinate 75,134,509, forward strand.
AACTCTAAGGGGCGTTTGGCCCCTGTCTTGGGTTTGAGTGAGTTTAGCTTCAAAAGTCAAATTCATGTTTAGAGGGATGAGTTTGAAAACATGGGTTTAAAACCCAAACTCATGGTTTTGGGTTTTCATCCCTTCTTACTTCTCCAATTTTGTTTCTCTCTCCATCAATTTTCAATTTGACATCAACAATTCTATCTCTCTTTCCATCAATTTGACACCAACAATTTTTCATTTTATCTCTTTATCAATTTTGTTATCAATTTTAGCTATATGTCTATTATATATATATATATATATATATATATATATATATATATATATATATATATATATATATATATATATATATATTTTTAAGTTAAAATATATATTTTTTCTATTATAAAAAATAGTATTCTTTGTTAAGTTTTTTTTACTACTTTCAAATATGAATATATTTTAATATTATTACAAAATTTTCATTAATAGCAGTAAATTATTGGAATGTAAGTTATATCCGAACTAAGGTTTTTTTTTTTTTTAAATTGTAATTGTTTTTTCTCTCTATTATTTTTTTATTTTATGTATTTTTTCAACCGTATTCTATAAGTTAATGTTGTGTTTGTAATTTTTTTTTTCTATTATAATAATTTTTTTTTAATTGAAATGTACAAAAAATTCCATTAATGATGTATTTTTTTTTTCTTTTATTTCTTGTTTTTTGTTTTTGTTGGTTTTGTTAAAGGTTTTTTTTTTTTTTTTTTTTTTTTTTAATGTTTTTGTTAAAATATATTTTTTTCCTAACTCATTCTATAAATTTTTTTTTCATTCATAGTAATGTAACTTTTATTTTTAATGTTGTAAAAAGAAATTTTTTTTCTTCCTTTATTTTATTTTTTTGTTTTTCTTAATTTTTAAAAGGTATATTTTTTCATTCTATTTCATATATTTTTTTTTTAATGAGTACAAAATATGAAAACTGTTCAATTTATTTTCTTATTCTTAGACTATAACATAAATTAAATGTTTCATTTTTTAAGTCTCAAAAGAAGTTTGCTCATGTTACATGAGCCATATTTTATAATTCACAAGACAACCACTAGAAAATAAGGGTAAAAAAAAGGAAAAAAAAAAAAGGAAAAATAAACTGTTCAACCCGGGGTTCAGAACACTGCACCCCAAACACTGGTTTCTGATTCCGAGGCTTCCCAACCCTGCACCCCAAACACAGTCTTTTGATTCCCAGGATTCAGAACCCGCCCTGACAAACCACCCAAGATTCTGATTCCAAAACAGGGGGTCAAACGCCCCCTAAAGATTTAATATCCCCTATGAGAATAAAGGGCACAAAGAAATAACACCACAAGCATTGATGCATTCAACTTTGACTTTTGTATCTGTTGCTGTTGCTGGTCAGTACCAAACAAGGATGAAGAAAAAATATTATACAACTTTTTGTAAGAAAATTATTCTTATTTTTTTTTTGAATAAGAAAGAAAATTATTCTATTCTATCTATCTATATATTTTTTTTTTCCTTTGGGAACTTAATTTTACTTATATATACAATTAATTTTTTTTTTTTTAAGTATTACAGTTAAATTTTCATTTTTAAGTATTAGAATTCAAGGGGAATCAGAACATATGTCAACTCATCTACTAGTAACTAGAAAGTTCAATCCCAACCAAAAAAAAAAAAAAAAAATATATCAATAAAATAAACAAAGTTATACACGTACTAATATTTAATATGTAAAAAATAAATCAAGAAAGTATTTTGAATCATCAAAATTATAAGAGTGGTGATTCAAATTCATGACCTTTGGGTCGAGGACACATGCTTTAATGTTAATTAAATTATATTCATATTAGTGCAAAAAAAAAAAAAATTGTTGAATTTGATCGACCCTGGTGGGTATATGTTTTTTTGAGCGACTAATATATTTGGTACCATCCTAAAAAAAATTTCTAATAAAGTGTCCCGATGCATCAGACATGCATTTATTATATTTTTTTAATGGATTAATTTATAAATATCAAATAGGCTAATATATATTAAAAGAAGGGAAATTGTAGTAAATGAAAATTTAAGACTTATTGTTTGCAAATATAGCATGTTTTTAAAAAATTTGCGGATATAGCAATTTCTATCGCTGATATCTTATGACTGATAGAAGTCTATCGCTGATCACCTCAGCTTTTTATAGATTTTTGTCAGTGATAATAGTCTATCAGAGATAATAGTCTATCACTGATAGAAGTCTATCAGTGATATAATAAAGTCTATCAGTGATAGACGGGTTTTTTTGCCATATTTGCAAAACATTTTAAAGTTTGCTAAATTTGCAATTAGTTTGGGCCTGATTGCTATTTGTGCAACCAGCCCTTAAAAGAATCTCAATTAGGACTTTTTTTTTTTTTTTTTTTTTAATATATCTTAATTAGAAATTATCATTTGTTTTTTGTTAACACCGTTCATCCAACCGGTTGAACTGTTCATCGTTATTTGTATATTATTTTTCGCGTCGTGTTCAGTAAAGAAATGTGATGGTGGCCACTGATTTCTGCTGCTCGAGGCTATGATTCTGGTTCTGTAGCTGGATCTCTCGAGTTCCGCCTCTCGATCGTTTCTCTGTCCACTGTTCTTCAACTTTCCGGGAATTTGCTCATTTTGATCTGCCATCTATCACGGTAAACTCTTGTTTTCTGTTTCTTTCTCCCCCGCCCCCTCTCTTTGGCGTTCAGTCGGAGAAAACGAGAAGTTAATCAAAGGTTGATTTTCAGCTTGTTTGTTCTATCTTCTATGGATGTTCTTCTGGTTCTGATTAAATTTTCCTTATCGAGTAATCAATTTCCGCTTGTAGTTGGTTTTATATTTCTGCATACTACGTACCTGAGATAGTTAGTTTCAGCAATTTTTTAACTCAATGGTCTTGTCTTCTGGATTGTACCTGTGCTTATATTATTACGCTAATCGGAAATTGGAGAAATGCTTTATTACAGCCAGGAATTTTAGTTCTTCGTTTAAGGATGTTGGAACTTTTCTGTTTGGCTTTGAGTCACAATTGGAGCAAAATGCTAATAATTTTGTTCAGCCTGTATCGATAATTTGACCACTGGATTGCTTACAAAACACTCTTGACAATAAATGATCATTTACTTAAAAATCATGGTGTCCACCTACCTAAGATTTAATAACTTTTGAGTTTTCTTGGAAACTAAATGTAGTAGGGTCAGATGTTTGTTTAAGATTAGTCGAGGTGCTTGCCCAAGCTGGTTTGGACACTCACAAATATAAAATAAAAAAAATGATCGTTTACTTGTTAAGCTCATGCAGCTATGTTAGACCGCTGTATTCGGTTACACAAGCATAATTATTCTGCTTAGAATACAGAATTTGAAGACTGACTAGATTTTGTGTGTTAGGTTCGTCCTGGTGGAAGGTGACCACGCCAGGTTAGGCAAGCAGCAGAGGTGGATTATGTGCTTGCAGTAGGAAAGTGAAAAGTAAATCAAGAATGGCTTTTGAGCCGTTTGTTTGGTATTGTCGACCAGTTGCTGGTGGTGTGTGGACGACGGCAGTGGAGAATGCTCTTGGTGCTTACACACCGTGTGCCATTGACTCTGTGGTTATTCTTATTTCTCATCTGGTCATTTTAGGTCTATGTATCTACAGAATATGGCTGATCAAGAACGATTTTAAAGCACAAAGGTTTTGTTTGAAGTCAAAGATATACAACTACATGCTGAGTTTATTGGCTGCTTACTGTGTATTTGAGCCTTTATTCAGATTGATCAGGGGAATTTCAGTCTTGAATTTAGATGGGCAGGGTGCACTTGCTCCATTCGAGGTAAAGTTTTCTTGAGACATTTAGAATTCTTTCTAAATGGCGTTTCTTTTCTGAATTTAGAGTATTGAAGTCTTTTTGGTCCATAATACTATTTTAAAAGATAAAAATTATATGATATGCTATAAGATATATATGATATGTTGGCTATCAAAAGAATGGTGACTTGGTCTATATCACTCCTAAGAACCAAAGAAGATTTCAGGGTAAGAAAGATTGAGATATTTTCCGTTTAAGTTCTTGATGTATTAGCTAAGAAGTAATTTTGTTTATCTCTGGACATATTGGGTGAATTTTGGATCAATGAGTTCATGGATATTAAGCATTATGCCCTTTTGTTTCAGGTGGTTACCCTGATAATTCAGGCTCTTGCTTGGTGCTCGATGCTTGTAATGCTTGTTGTAGAAACCAAAGTTTATATTTTTGAATTTCGATGGATCATCAGGTTTGGAGTTGTTTATATATTAGTAGCGGATGCTGTAATGCTCAATCTAGTTCTTTCTGTGAAGAACTTTTACGAGAGGTATTTTTTATTTATTTTTTTTTAAAATATGTTTAGTTTTAATCTTATCATTATTATGATAGCTGGATGCCATCTTTACTGCATTGTTCCTGCTGTTCTGTCTTTGAATAATTAGTTGTTGTCAATGTTAAAAATACACTGTGCCTTAGAAGATGCAGAAAGTATTAGAAAGTGCATCCAAGATATTATTTTGTCTGTCATAACAAAAAGAAAAGTAAAGAAAATTAAAGAAATTGAGATATTAGGAGGAAATTCAACTGAATGTAAATCTTAGATAATTGTGAAATATGACAACCGGATTTTATATTCAAAATGTAGAGCATATATCAAACTAGGATGAAATTGTTGTGATTGTGATAATCTATCAATCTCATGATTGTTAAATTATTTTCTTATGCAAGTAATGAGATTTGGAGTTTAAATGTAAAAGTTTGACCAGTTTCTTGAGCATGCATTTAGGAAAAACACTGAATCACTGATTAACGGTTCTGTTTTTGGCTTTTCAGATATGTCCTATATTGGTACATCAGCGAAGTCTTTGTTCAGGTTGGTTTATTTCTACCACTCTCATCTAGTCATCTGTTACACAGCATCTGCATTATTTTGCTATTTATGGTTGGAAGAATATGAGGATCTCCAATGAGTTAGTTTGGTGAATTGTTTTGGTATGGGCTAAAGTCAAAGTGTTAACCAATATTTTGCTGTTGGACTGTTAGAACTATAAAAAGCTCTCTCTCTCTCTCTCTCTCTCCCTGTAAGCTTGCATTGTAAATGAAGTTCTTTTCTACACAACTTTGTTTAATTCTTTTTTCGTAGGCTCATTTATCATACTAATTCTAGCTTAAAGCTGCGGAATATTACACTTGGTGTAATAAAATAAATTAGTGTGATTAATCAAATGTGTAATGTTAGTTTGATTTAGAAGTCTTGATTTAAAATTCATTTTGTTCTGTATGCGTTGGCAATAGGTTTCTTCTTGCTGGTTTGTTTCAGTTTCTGCTTTCTTTGTGGGTTGATTCATGATTGTGTGGCTTGTATTATGGTTTTGATTAGAATTTGGGTGTGAGATTTAATCTCGTTGGGTTGTTGCTTTAGTAGTCTTTTGTACTCTCATTGTAATGTTTCATTTTATCAATGAAAATTTTTATTTCTTAAAAAAAAAAACCAAATATTGAATTTGATCCAAAACAAAACATTTTCATTAATACGTGAAAGCTTCACAAAAGTATACCCTCTGGAGTTTGAACTATAATTAATTACAGAAGGGGCATATTTTCTAAATAATTGTAAAATACCTTTATTTGTTTATATATATATATATATATATATATATTTATGTTACTCAATTTCTCATTCCACCTTGTGAGCTTTCTGAGATATTATTCTTGCTGTAGGCTTTATTTGGTGCTCTTTTGGTCGCATATGTGCCTAGCTTGGATCCTTATCCTGGTCATACCCCTCTAAATAGTGAATCTGTTGATGCTGAGTATGAAGAACTTCCCGAAGGGGAACGTATATGCCCTGAGCGGCGTGCTAATTTAATTGCAAGTAAGTATTGTTTTTATTAAACCCCATGCCATTACTTTTTGTGAGATGTGGAGATAAAATGTTGTTTTGCATTATCAAAGATGTAAATAATGTATGAATGTTATGAATTATTGTTAATAGTGCAAGGGAGTTGAAATAATGGGGGAAGATTGTTAAGAGTGTCTAAAACGTACTGGCCAGGACGGAGCTAGAAATTTTCTTAGGGAGGGGGGAAATTTTACTTGCTAACACCACACATATATGTATAATATTTCACGGGACAATCTCATGACCCTACTACATTTAGTTGAGCTACGAAATTAAGAGTCTTTGAAATTACTTTGGTCTCTTTTTCTTAACCTTGGCAGATATATACCTCCTATTAATTCACTCTTAGTTATTTGTACCTTTTAGCTTGAATTTTGGCAACCAAGTTCGCTAAAGAATGGACTGGACGCTCTTCCAACAATTTGTTTTGTTCTTTTTAAATATATACTGCCTTTCTAATTGTGGTTACTTTATACTAGAAATTACTTTTTCGTGGATGGATTACATAATGAAGCTAGGATACGAAAGGCCACTCACAGAGAAGGATGTATGGAAATTGGATTTGTGGGATCGAACGGAAACATTATACCATAAGTCTGTCTGTCTCTCTCTCAACATTATTTCTGCTGTTTCTTGCACATTCTTTTTGGATCTTATTTACTGTTCTTTGTAGCTTCCAGAAAGCTTGGGTGGAAGAATCTCAAAAATCCAAACCGTGGCTTCTTAGGGCATTGAACAGCAGCCTTGGAGGAAGGTAAACTATTAATTTATTAGCAGTTGTAGTCTTCTTGTTATCAAACAACATATTTAGGTTTTTTTTCTTTCTTCAAGAAACAAGAAACAAAAAACGTTATCAAACAAGTTTCTGTTTCTTTTTTTCAAGAAACAAGAAACAGAAGTAGTTATCAAACATGTTTCTGTTTCTAGTTCTCAAAATACAAGAAACAAGAAACAAGAAACAAGATACAAGAAACAAGAAACAGGAAACAAGAAACAAGAAACGGAAACGTCATCAAACGGGCCTCTAGTTTTCGTTCACTCATTTTACTAGTACATTAACACTTATATTATTTGTGACATGTACTTTTTTCTATAAATAATTAATGAGTATGTAAAGACGATATTGAATTTACTCAATAATTTCATGATTTTTTTTAACTGTTGTATAAATTAAACAAGTGATTAAACATTTATTCTTAAAAAAAAAGTGATTAAACATAGCTATTTTTTAATATATTGTTATTATTTCTAAGAAAATAAAACATTACACAAATTTTTTAGAGTTATATTTAATAATAATTATGGGAAAAAAATTATAAAGTTAAAAAATAATATTTGAATTTTTTATAGTTTGAAATAATATATAATAATTTGGCAAAGCGAACTTATGAATATAACTTTATTTTGTTGGAGTTTTTTGTAAAGTTATGTTAATTTTAGTGAAGTACTAATAATTTGGTGATTATTGAGAGAGATGGAGGGCGAATAAAGATTTTAATTATTTATTGCTAATTTTCGATGACATGTTTTGTAAATGCTATAATAGTCAAAGAATATTTCTTCAAATTAATGGGTTTTTTTTTTTTTTTTGGAAGAAATCAAATTAATGTCTTTTCAATGCATTATAATTTGCCTTCAAAATTTTATTTTTTGAAGTTATAAAACAGCATGATAGGTAGTTATTTATTTCGGAACCACCCAGCTGGTTGACCACATTTAAGCTACTTGTCGATTTGTTGCATTTTGTGTAAAAAATGTTGTGCAATTTTGGGGATTGGAACGACCCACCACAACATTTTTGCATCCCTAATGTATTGAAGGGAACATATTACACTTGTAGAAAAACTTTCCAATCTACAAGTCCCACACGGGTTCCATTGGGTCGTGAAATTGATAATTATTAAAAAACTTAAGAACTTGCATAAAATTTTAATATGAATTGGATATGTCATATGTGCTACTTCCTTTTAGTATGTAATAGAATACTATTTGTTTTGCTGCTTATTCTTTTTTGCATTGTCTTTCATTAATTTTCTCTTCTCTCTTTTCCATTCAATAGGTTTTGGTTGGGTGGTCTTTGGAAGGTAATATGACATACCTCTTGAATTTACTAGCATATTTGGAGGATCTTTTTTGCTAACGTATCCATTTATGAACAAATATTTGGTCATCAAATTTGAAACATGTCATCAAGAAAGTCCTCGGGATGAACATGTTTTTAGCCTTAGTAATTGTTATTGTGATTGTTGATTGGTTTAGCTTAAATAAACGTTATATTTCCATCCCTAATATTGAAGGGAGTATATTTGCCATCGTAAAAAAGAAGAAGAATGGATAGTATTGAAGAGGCTATTTCACAGGCAAATTGAGTTCAATTCTTCTATTTTTGCGTTATTTTTGTCCTCTGTTTGACTAACATGTTATGGGACTTGTAGATTGGCAATGATCTTTCTCAATTTGTGGGGCCTGTCATCTTGAATAAACTTCTCGAGGTTGGTGGCCTTTTTTTGTCTGATGTACTATACTTTTTCTTCGCCATTAAACATTTGATACTTGGTAGTTCTACCTGTGAACTCGCATCACATACCATTTATTGTTTTTTATTGCACTGAGTAAGAATGCTGATTAGTTGAAGCTTTGAAGGCATATTAGGCTAATAAACTTTTTATTTTTTCCCACCTAGGGTGGGAAAGGTTGCTGAAAAAAATGTGGACAAGTTATCCTCCTCCCAGAAATGAAAAGTTTAGGAGCTACATTCAACCAAACATGAAGAATCTAAAACAAAGGCAGTCTATGGAGATGCTTAGCTATGCAAGCACATAAAAGAAAATAAAAATGACTATCCTTAGTATTAGATTTTTTTGGTCCTGTACTGAAAAAAAAGAAAGATTTTTTTGGTCCTTACCTTTATTTTAGTTTTTACTTTATGAACACCTTTAAGCAAATTTTCCTATTTAATTCTATCCCTGTACATGTTCACATATTTCTTTTGAATACTTGCAGTCCATGCAGCGTGGAGATTCATCTCAAATTGGTTACATTTATGCTTTCTCAATATTTGCTGGAGTGGTATGACCCAAATTCTTGTTTTATTTTGCCAAATCTATGCATGTCAATAAGTAGGTTGGTCTTTGATATTAACAGTATTCATAATGGTGTAGCCTAAATGACAAAGGAGAGAATTCTCCAAGAATCTAACCCAGGGATTTTATTATGATCAAAAGTGTTCAATACAAGAGACTATCCCTCTATTTATAGAGGATTTAACAACAAACTAAGTATTTAGAAAACTACAAAAGAAATTAACCAAAACTATTGAACTAACTCACTACATCACATCATGACTTCAAAGTGTTCAATACAAGAGACTATCCCTCTATTTATAGAGGATTTAACAACAAACTAAGTATTTAGAAAACTACAAAAGAAATTAACCAAAACTATTGAACTAACTAACTTGTACATTCTTAAATATACAAAATATATATATATATATATATATTTTTTTGATAGGAAACAAAAACAATTTCATTGATGAAAAAGTGTTACAAAAGATATCCTATCCTGTTAATTACAAAAAACATCTCCATTGGTTATAGAGGGTGGTAAAATCATAATTACAAAAAGGAGTAGAAAGCTTGCACCAAGATATAGCTAGTAAAGTCGTTGATTCTATGAAATGGTAAGCATCTTTGTTCTTGTCTCTGAAGATGCGAGTATTCCTCTCGTTCCATAGATTCCATATGAAAGCACCCAAATATTGTATTCCTCACACAACTAACTCAATTGGTTTCTTGTTTGATCTAGGTTAGAACATGTAGTTTTTCTACTCATGTCATATGTCTTTAATAAGCTCATTTTGGACATGAGTTGCATGACTGCAGTTTGATTTCACATATGTGACATATTCTTACCATAAAAAAAAAAAACTTATCTGACACATCTAATGGTTTTCACTTTTGATACAGATCTTTGGAGTGTTATGTGAAGCACAGTATTTTCAGAACGTGATGCGTTCTGGTTATCGACTGAGGTCAACCTTGGTAATTTTTTCCCTCATGTTTTACTTATGTTATTTTTTTGGTAAAAAACTGCTCTTTCATTTTGTACAAGAAAAAAAGTCCGAACAAAAAAGGAGCCCAAACTAACTACAAAAAAGGACGACAATCCAAAAGAACAAGACCAAAATCGTAATTACAAAAAAGTCTAGAGATCCCTATCTGACTTCTAATTGGATGATTTTTTGTAATACACCTTTAGGTGCCCGAGCTTATGCTCTTTTAATTCATCAATGAATTTGTTTCTTATGAAAAAAAAAGTCTAGAGATCGAAGCCCACAAAGAGACATTAAACCTAGCCACATCCCAAACCTCCTCACCTGATCTCTCGACCTCCTTAAAGATTCTATTGTTTCTCTCAATCCAAATATCTCACAAAATTGCGAAGGAACTCGTTAGCCACAACACATGGCCCATTTCCAAGGAAGATTCCGGGAACAACACGGAGGAAGAATGTCTTTGGATGCGATCCATGGTGTTAACTCTCCTGGTAAAACCTGCCACACAAAAGCCTGAACTTTCTTTGGAATTTGAACTTTCCCGATTGAGGAGAAAGCATAAAAAACCGAGGCATCCAGAGGGGGAGAAGAGGTAGACATTCGATTTATGAATGAGCCACATTCGTTTTGGAGAAGGGTGATTATTAGTATCCATGGTTCATCTTCTTTTGAATGGCATATGACTGGCAAAAATGTTTCAAGTCTCAGAAGTCCTTGGATGAACATTTCCAAGTTTTGGAGACGTTTTGATTCCTTTGCTTCATTCAAATTAGGTAATGGCAATGGCAATCAAATTATGCTCGGTCTCGGATTTTTGGGATTCTCACCTTCCTTTGTGGAATATCATCATTCGGAGGCTTTTGAAAGACGATGAAATCTCAGCATTGCAATCATTGTTGGGTTTGGGTATTCTAAATGCTAAGAAAGTTGGTTCTATTGAAGACTAAAAAATATGGTCTTTAGATCCATTTGGTCTCTTTTCAGTCAAGTTGTTGAGACGGTAGTTTGTTTCGGCATCTCCCTTGCATAAGGATCTGTTTTGGGCTTTTTGGAAATCCAAAAGTCCTAAAAGAATTAGTATTTTACTCTGGATTATCTTGAATGGTAGTTCAATTTGTTCTGAAGTTCTTCAAAGGAAGATGCCTTTTTTTCTTTTTCTTTTTCTTTTAAGAAACAATTTCATTGATGTATGAAATTTATAAAAAAAGATAATATATCCATGGTGATTACAAAAAGCTATCCCAATTTGTTAAAAAGGGAAGCATAACTGTATGTAGAGAATAAGCTAGATAATTTGCACCAAGAAACAACATTATAAATAACAAGGTCAAATAGATGGGCAAAAGAAAATTCAATTCCCTTAAATGTGCGCTGGTTTCGTTCCTTCCAAAGGACCCATATGAGGCCCTGGTAATGTGAGCCCACAAAACAACTTTGGCCTTCTTGAAGGGGTGTCCCATTAACACAATATGAAGAAGAGGTGAGATGTCGGGAGGAGTGATTAGGTGCCATCTGAATGAGGTGAGAATTTTGTTCCAAAAAAGCCTAGCAAAGGGGCAGTGAATGAAAAGATGACTTTGTGATTCCTCATCTTGCTTGCATGAAGAGCACCTGTTGGGAGATAAGGCAAGATGAGGAATACGCCTTTGAAGGACTTTATGTGTACTGATAGCTTGGTGCGCCTGCTCGGAGGATGCCTTTTTTCAAGCTCATGCCATCAGTTTGTCCTCTTTGTCGGATGGTGGGAGATTATCTTTTTTTTGAATAAGAAACAAATTCATTGATGAATGAAAAGGAGCTAAAGCTCGAGCACCCAAAGGTGAATTACAATAAGGCTGTCCAATTAGCAATCAAAAGAAAAAATCTATAATTGGAAAATGGGTGTTTACATTTACACCAATATAAAGCGTTGAAAACAATTGAATCCATGATCCGCTCAAAAGGGGAAAAAAAGTCTTGAAAAATACGAGCATTTCTTTCTCTCCAGATATGCCAAAAGAACACCCTATTAAAAGCAAGCCAAAGGATCTTTGCTTCACCAAGGAAAGGGTGATGGACAAAAATTGTAATCAAGAAATCATTCAAGTTATTAGGAGCAACCAAAGACCAACCAAAAGCATTAAGAATAAAGGCCCAATAATTAGATGCAAAGGGGCAATGGAGGAAAAGGTGCGTCGGGCACTCCGAATGTGAATAACACAAAACACACCAATTAGGGGAAAAAGTCATATAAGGCATACGACGTTGAAGTCTATCAACCATATTAATCGCTCCAAGACTCAACTCCCACAAAAAAACTTTAATCTTCCTTGGATAGAAGTCAGACCATATTGCCTTATAGAGGCCAACGTTCATATTAGCTGAAGTAACCACCAATCTCTCAAGAAGAGATTTAACCGTGAAGGAGTTGGATGGATCCAGGGGCCAAATCCACGAATCAGTGCAATGGCGAAGAGTAACCACGGATAATAAAAGAGAAAGGAAGACCATTCCCCTACTTCCTGGTCATTCAAGTTCCGATGGGGGTACAAATTCCAAGCATTCGAAGCTGCCACCCACGCTTCACTGACCAATAAGTTGGGCCGGGTTGTAAGACGGAATAAGCAAGGATAGACCAAGGCAAGCGACCCACAACCAAGCCAAGAGTCATGCCAAAAGGAAGTAGAAATTCCGTTACCCAATCTCCTTTGCACTCTGGCTTTGATAATATCAGAAGTTGTTGAAATGAACTTCCAAGGGGATTTAGAAGAACCTTGTAAAACTCTACCGACTCTACCTTGAAGTGCTAGTTCAACTCTACCGACTGATCCCCCTTTCCTTCTCTTCTACACTTTGGTGGGATACCCTTTCAAGAAAGAAAAGAAGATCCTATGGATGCACTTTGTGAGGGCGTTTGTCTGGGCTACTTGGACAGAAATGAACCAAAGAATACTTCATGAAAAGGAGCCCACTTTTGAACAATTTTTTGGAGCTATAGTTTTTTTTTGTTTATGTCTTGATGTAAATGCTCCCTCCTCTTTCACCACTATAGTTTTTCCTATGATATCCAATTGGAGAGGTTCTTTGTAACTCTCTTGGATTGGTGTCTTTCTCATTTTTTTGTAATTTCTTTCCATCAATGAAATTTTTACTTATAAAAAGAAGAAAAAAACGTTTGCCTAGTTATATAGGTTTCATTTGGATCTCTTGTACTCCAAAATACGCACACCTGTAAAATCTAGTTACAAAATAAGTTCTTTTTTAAAATTTAATGTAATGCCTCAGAGAAGTACTATGGGTGTATTTACTTTTGAAGATATCCATTTGTTGTTTGCCTTTTAGCCCTATTCCCCATCATGACCTAACATGCAATTTGCTATTTTTTTTTTTTTTTTTGGTTTTTAGCTCTTTCATTAACTTCTATAAAGATAAGTTAGTCTACCATATTGGTTCCATGTGCTTAGATTCATTATTTTAGTTCCTATCCAAGGCACAAAGGTACTTTAAAGAAAGGTTATCCTGATACAGGTATGCTTACTTATCCATTTTTAGGTTGCTGCTGTTTTTCGCAAATCTTTGAGGTTAACCCATGAGGCTCGCAAGAAGTTTGCGACTGGAAAGATAACAAACTTGATGACTACTGATGCTGAGACACTTCAGGCACTTTCAAATTTTCATACACTTTTGTGATGTATTTGCAAGATTATTTTTTATTTGTTCATATCTTTTCCTTTTGTTCTTCTCTACGCACTTTTCCCCGTCGGAATTTCATATTTGAACATAAAATGCATTTTTATAGGGCTTACACATGGTCATGCAGATTGATTTTTCAAAATTTACCACCTGTAGAAAATAATGCTAATGAACAATGATTTCTACACCCATGGGTTTGGGATGATCTTTCTATTATTTTAAAATCTAGTACAGCTTTGTATGTCATTGTCAAAGAGCATATCTTATAGAATGAATTTCTATTCTAAAACAGGTTCTTATCTTTCTAATTAGATGCTAAAACTTACATTTGATTTTTTTTATGTTGGGATTTTTGGTGTTGGTATCCAGCAAATAGCCCAGTCACTTCATGCATTATGGTCAGCTCCATTTCGTATTACGATTGCAATGGTTCTTCTTTATCAGCAGTTGGGAGTCTCTGCACTTGTCGGTGCATCGCTGCTAGTTCTTTTGTTTCCCATACAGGTATGTATCTATCAATTCTTAATATTGAAATAGTTTCTAAAACAAGCGTAAAAATTGGGGGTTGAAATTTAAATTTGGTTTGTTCCTTTATGCTTCCTTGTAGTCACACCAGACTTTGGATTCATTAATAATCTGAATGCTTGATGGCGTTCCTAATAAAGTATTTCTTTCGTTTTAATTTGGTTTTATTTCTCTTATGTAGTGTATGATACATAACCAATGGATTTAATCTGTTATTATTTTTTGGGAGAGCTTTTTTGAACTATTAGTGTTCTAAATAATTGTAGGTTTAAGAGATTAAGTAATCTGATATATAAGCGAAAGGAAGGCTGTGAGAAATTAAAGACTTGGGGCTCTCTGTAACTTATTTATTTCCATTTGTTTTTTAAAAAAAGTTCGTCACCTTTTTTCTTCCACAAATCCTATCATGTTCACATTCATATTACCCTTGTGCTTCCACAAATCCTATCATGTTCACATTCATATTACCCTTCTGGTTTCTACTATCCATCCATCCGCCCTCCAAAAATCATGCTCAAAGTAACCATTTTTCTCACTTCAATTTGAGTTTTTAGTCTTATAGAAATAATATATTTTTTTTTAATAAGAAACAAACGTAAGTATTATAAACAGTGAGAGAATCAAAAGGAGACAACTTAAGGGCGAGGGGAGAAAAATCCCCTCCCGACGAACTAAAACAAAGCTTTCCAGTTGTTTTGAATCATGGACAAACTATAATTACGAAAGATGTTCTTGTTATTCAAACACCACCAAGAAGCTAAGAGTTGAACATTGCTACAAAAAGACAAAAAAGGAGTAGCCTTATCTTAAAAAATTCTCTGGTTTCTCTCTAACCATAAGCTCTACATGGTAGGCCTACCGGCCAAGGACCAAATCACCTGCTTTCTATTATTGAACCTCCCCCTACGAAGTAATTCCACCATCCAGTCGCCAACCCTCAAAGGGAGGCAGAGGAGTAAATCAAACTCCTTAAAAATCCAAAACCAAGCTCTCTGAGCAAATGGGCAGTGAAGGAACAGGTGATCGAGAGACTCAACCGCCCCAAGGCATAAGTGGCAAATAGAGGGGGAAAGAGGCCAATTAGGACATCTAGCTTGAAGCTTCTCCTGAGTGTTTAAGCCTCCGTGGGCCACAGACCAAAGAAAGACTTTAACTTTCTTAGGATAATTTTCTTTCCAAATTGCATCCACCATAGGAATCCTCAACGCAGGAGCGGCCTCAGTTAGCTTATAGACCACCGTAGCCTTAGAGGAAAAACCACTTGGCTTATCAATGGTCCACTCCACATTGTCACACCCAACACCCAAGTGGATAACATCAAGGATGTCCACCAAACTGATGCAACTGGGAATCTCCCAATCAAAAAGGCCTCTTCTAAAGCCAAGGTCCCAATCTTTCGTCAAGTCATTCCAACAATCGGCTACCGTAGCTTCTTGTTTCATCCACAAACTAAAGAGATTTGGGAACTGAGAAGCGAAAGACAAATTCCCAGTCCATCTGTCAGACCAAAACGAGATCCTATCTCCTTTAGAAGCTTTAAACTTCAAGAATTTAAAGAAAAGATCGCTATTTTTTGCAATATCAAACCAAGGTCTACCTTTAGCCCTGCCTTTGGGAGGAAGAGAGACCCACCTGTGGGGACTAACCCCGTACATACTAACAATCACCTTCTTCCACAAAGCACCATCTTCTTGGGTAAAACGCCACAACCACTTGAGGAGCAAGGCATTATTTATTTGTTGGAAAGCACCCAAACTCAGACCCCCATATTTCAAAGGCAACGAAGTCTTCCCCCAATTAACCAGATGATTACTCGCTTTAAACTCACCGTTATCCCAGAAAAAGTTCCTCACCAAAGTCTCCATCTTCTTGATAACCCCGACTGGGACTTTAAGAAGAGAGAAGTAGTAAACCGGGAGGCTATTTAGAACAGAATGCGCCAAAGTCAGACGACCTCCTTTGGAGATGGTTAGCGATTTCCATTTATCCAGCTCATAGAAATAATATAGCTTTACTACTATATTTTTTTGTAAGAAACTATTTCCTTATGTACTTTTGTAAAGAACTCCTGGTTCAACATAATAATTTTCTTTTAATTTTTTAAGTTAAATTACAAGTTTAGTCCCTGAACTTGAATTTTCAAGTTTGTGTCTAATAGGTCTCTAAACTTTCAATTTTGTGTCTAACAAATTATTGAACTTTCAACTTTATATCTAATTAGTCCTTGTTTTTTTTTTGTTGACATTTTTAAAAAAATCACGAACCTATTGGACACAAAATTCAATTTTATGTCTAATAGATTCGTTAATTTTAAAAAATGTTGAATATGCCAGAGACCTATTAGACACAAAATTGAAAGTCAGGGACCTATTTGATATTTTTAAAGTTCAGGAACCTATTAGACACAAAATTGAAAGATGAAGGACCTATTAGACATGTTTTAAAGTTTAGGGACCTATTTGACACAAACATGAAAGTTTAAGGACTAAACTTGTAGTTTTTTTTTTTTTATTATTCTATGTTTGAAAAATTACTGATAAAATTTTACTTTAATATTTTTTTCTCTCATCATTATATAAAAAATTAATAATGTTTTTGTTTCTGGGAGGAGGCATCCACATGTTTTGACCAACATACACTTAGTAGTGCAGGAGTGCTATTTAGACCCTTTTTTTGGCAATTGATTAAGTTATGCGTGCATTTATTTCTGCACTTATGATCTGGTATCTTCGTGCAACTGCATTGACATATAAACGAAGTAGGTTTTGCATGATGTTGAACCCATTAGTTATTATTTTGCTTACCTCTCAACATTATACTATACCAGAAATACCTAATATTTATGTTATCGTGTTTTGTGGCTACAGACACTTGTGATCAGCAGATTGCAGAAACAATCCAAAGAGGGATTACAACGTACAGACAAGAGAATTGGTCTCATGAATGAGATCTTAGCTGCAATGGACACAATGAAGTATGCAATATAAGAATAAAATATTCTTTAGTCTTTATTATCTAAAACTTGCCGATAATTTATTGATTGTTGGAAATGGATCAGATGTTATGCATGGGAGAGTAGTTTTCAGTCAAAAGTACAAAGTATTCGAGATGACGAGTTGTCATGGTTCCGTAAGGCGTCACTTCTTGGGGCGGTATGTTATTTTTTTTGGATGTTATCTTCTGTTTGTTTCGTTATCTATGAAAGAAACAAAAAAAAAATATAGTTGAGGTTGCCACTTAACCTTTTAATTCAATAATCTGGAGTTTGGTTAAAAATGTGTAACACATTTTTCTGGGTACAAATGATATAGTTGATATCAAATATGGATTCTGAAAGAAAAAACTACTCTCAAATTATGCTTAAATTCAAGTCTTTATTTAATTGAATTTAATCAATGGTTGGAATCTGAATTGGTTTAAGTTTTTACTTTTTTAGGTTAAATTACAAATTTAGTCCCTGAACTTCGAGGCTGATGTCTATTTGGTCTTTGAACTTTCAATTTTTTTAAAATTTAGGGATCTAATAGACACAAAATTGAAATTTTAGGGTTTCATTAAACATAAAATTCAAATTTATATCTAATAGATCAATTAATTTTTTAAAATTTCGAATTTGTCAGGGACCTATTAGACATAAAAAGTCCAGAGATCTATTAGACACAAAATTGAAAGTTTAGGGACCTATTAGATACTTTTGAAAGTCCAGAGACCAAATAGACACAAACCTTAAAGTTCAGGGACTAAACTTGCAGTTTAATCAACTTTTTATTATTTACTATTGAGTAGGAGTTGTTTTAAATTATATTGATTCTTTAGGATAATCCTTCTTCATGGTTGGATTGCTTGAGTTTATCAATATTAAAGCTTATTGCTTGTGCTCTTTATCCAAATTATTCTTGGGATATTCATTTTAAGTTATTTTTAACATTTGGGGGGCTTTAATGTAGTTTCAAAGGGTTTCCTGTCCTTTATTTTGTTGTTATATTCTGTCATGTCCTTTATTTTGGCAGTTTCTGTTTCTGTTTTTTTTTTTTCCTGCTGCTTTCTCTTTTCCAAAGTCTACTCTTTGTAGGCTTGATTTTTTATATCTTTCGTAGCTTATTCAATATCAATGAAAAGCTTTGGTACATTTTGTTTTTTTGAAGAAAAACATGGGAATTCATTTATTCTCCATTTGTCAGAGGGAGCCCCTGCCCAAAGAATTCATTTATTCTCCATTTGTCAGGCTGGATATTCTGTAGTGGTGAAAAGAGTATTTTGTCTGATATGCATGGTTATATAATTTAACACTGCCAAAGAATTTTCGATAATAGAAATCAAGTGAACCTTTTGCTCCATTTGTCACATCTATATTTTAATGATTTTAATGGTTTTATTCATTTTTGCAGCTTAATGGTTTTATATTGAATAGCATTCCTGTTTTGGTGACTGTGGCTGCTTTTGGATTGTTCACGGTTCTTGGGGGAGACTTGACTCCATCTAGGGCATTTACGTCACTTTCTCTATTCGCAGTGCTGCGGTTTCCTCTATTCATGCTTCCTAATATAATAACTCAGGTTCTCTTTTATTTGCTGTTCAAGTTTTATCGTTTTAACCATTTTTGGCTTGGATATGAGCCTGACATTTGAGTTTCTTATTTATGCATCTCATTTTGACAACATGCTGGGTGAGGATTCGAATCTCTGACCTCTTGGTCAATAGTTCATACATTATCTCAGTTGAGCTATTGCTCATGTTGGTTGTTTATGCATTTCATTATCACACTTCCATTTCCATTTTTATTATTTTGTTTGTTTCTATCTAATTGCTGCAAAAAAGCAGGATAGAATGGAAATTTTAAAAAGTTTGTTACCATTTGGCGCAAGAGTCTTACCTTATCCAAGAAAAATCTCATAGGCGCTAGAGTTTTTATTTTATTTCTATTGTGTTACACTGTTACTTATGATGGTTTTGATTGACAGGTGGTAAATGCCAATGTATCCCTAAAGCGTATGGAGGAGCTACTTCTGGCCGAAGAGAAAATTCTGCTTCCAAATCCACCTTTAAATCCACAACTTCCAGCCATCTCAATCGAGAATGGATATTTTTCTTGGGATTCAAAGGTGCCTTCTCTCTTCAGTAAAGATTTTATTTTGCTGTATTTTGATTCATGTATTTGGGCAGTCATACAAAAATAGGAGGTTATTTAGCACATGTACATTGTTATCTCAGAAAACGCTTCATTGTTCTCGTTGAGCTTGCGATTGGCTTGTGTGGCAAAGGAAGAATAGTTACAAAATGTGCATTTGAAGTGCTCATATGAGGTCAAGAATAAGAAATTTTCTTTACCATTAAAAAAAAATCTTTTATTCCTTTCTCCACAAACTCCAAGGAATTACTCAGCTTTAAGGCCGTTTTTCCTCCCTTGTAAGAGCCACAGTGGGTTTTTTTTTTTCTTTCTGAGAGTACTTTGAATTCCTCGGGCTCTACACCAATTGAAATGAGACTCGCCCAAGGTTTCCTCCCGAGCGCTTTTACTCACATTTGAAAAAGATAGGATCTAGATTTCGACTTCCTTTCTGCTTAGAAAGCACCCAAGTCTTCTTGAACTCATTAATTCCTTTACTGGGTGGTTGGAGGTTGGTATGTAATAATGAGGGGAGGGAGAATGGAGCATCTTAAGTCTGGTATATTACTTGATATCATAAAGACACAAAAATAATTAATATATAATTGTTTAATTTTACTTTCTCTACTGCTGTGAATGCCATATATTTAATTTATGCAGCAGTTTGCAACTGCTTACATATCCAAACCTTATTATTTTTTTTTTTTTATAAGAAACGAGAAATGTATTAAGAGGACAAAAATGGGGGAAATACAACCTAGGGGCCAGGGGCAGAGGGAGCCCCTGCCCAAAGAAACCTAAAAGAAAGCTTCCCAATTGTTAAAATAGTAGAAATGTAATCACAAAAGAATTTCCAGTGACTAATAACTTTGCACATTGATCAAAGTTTGATCACAAAATGTCTTTGTTTGAAGGAGACACAATTTCTTAGTCCCAAATGGGTATTTTATTTTTATTTTTTTTGTCTCTAGATGTATTTTCTTTAGACATTGCTTGCCTATATGGAAGTGTAATTGTCTGCCGTGCTTACCAACATCAAGCCAACATCAAGAGCTCTTGTTATTTATATAACTTTTCAATGGTTTAGTTTTTCATTTGGTCATTTATTACTTTTTAACCAGGCTGAGAAGCCTACCTTGTCAAACATCAATTTGGACATACCAGTTGGTAGCTTGGTTGCAGTTGTTGGAAGTACAGGAGAGGGAAAGACATCACTAATATCAGCCATGCTTGGAGAACTTCCAGCCATTACAGCAGACGCTAGTGTTATTGTTCGGGGAACTGTTGCTTATGTTCCACAAGTTGCATGGATTTTTAATGCAACGGTGAGTTGGAATAACTTGCAACAGAATAGAGATAAGATATATATTTGTTTTGTTTTTGCTCAGATCATACGTGTGATTTAAGTTTGTACTGTGCTTGAAAATAGTGATGCATTTAATATTATTTAGCTCAATGTGCTTAACGCTTTTACTAGACACATCTCTGATATGTGGTTTAAGGTGTCTTTCTACCTTCTTTCCAGAATCTGTTGGCCAAACTATTCAATGATTATTTTCCATATTTAGTCTTATGAGATTAGGTTACTAGTTTTAATATATAACTTCTCTTAAAATATAATTTATTGTTATTATTTCAAACTACAAACATTTTCATTGGTCAAATTTTCTTTCTTATATAAAAAAGGATACAATTTGACTATTTTAGACTGAAGAACTTTACGTTCGTCATCTGTTATTAACTTGTTATATTTATGGAGCTCAAATTTTATTTGTAGGTGCGTGATAATATTTTATTTGGTTCGGCTCTCGAATCTGCTAGATACGAGAAGGCGATAGATATAACTGCATTGCAGCATGACCTTGACTTATTGCCAGTAAGTATTTCAATATGGCTCTATATCAACGTTGGTCTTTGATGATAAGAAATCCAGCGGTGAGCTTCTTTCTTTTGTTTGCTGTTAGGGCGGTGATCTTACTGAAATTGGGGAAAGAGGAGTGAATATAAGTGGTGGTCAAAAGCAAAGAGTTTCCTTGGCCAGGGCAGTGTACTCCAAATCAGATGTGTACATTTTTGATGATCCCTTGAGCGCTCTTGATGCTCACGTGGCTAGAGAGGTAGATGTACCGCTAGGATATTACTCTCCTTGATTTTTAGTTTGTACTAAATATTTGTATATGTGAGTACGTAGCCTCCCATATGTTGTAAATTTATTGGTTTTTTGACGTATTGTTAGACTTCAACGTTTGGATGATTTATAACCTATAAAATATATGGTAAGTTGACATCTGTTTTTTTTTTCTCAATTAACTTAGACTAGTTCATGTACTTTTTTGGTTTTCGACTTGAGTATATTTTCTATTTTATTTTAGTTTTACTCGAAGCAATAATTCTATTAAGAGAGTTTTATTTGGCATTTAGGTTCACTCTTACAATTTAATTATCTGAAAAACTATTAGCAATTTCATCTCCACCTCCAGGTGTCATGCATAGACATTTTGCTATAGGGTCGTCCTGTGACTTGTTACCTTATTACTGTTGGTTGTTGTTGCCAAAGTAATCATTGTTATTGGTAGCAGCCTTGGTATACTTTTCTGTCATGTTTTCCCCATTTAAAACGGTGTTAGGCTCAGTTCTGGAAGTTATTATCTGCATTCAGAATTCTTTTCCCTATCATTTACTTTCAAGAGAGTTTTGACTATAGTTTGTTGTTTGAATTTTCGTGTACGATTCTTATGTGATCATCCACCCATTGACAGGTTTTTGAAAAATGCATTAGGGGAGAATTAAGGGGGAAAACAAGAGTTCTTGTGACCAACCAACTGCATTTTCTCTCACAAGTTGACAGAATTATCCTTGTTCATGAAGGTGTGGTGAAGGAGGAAGGAACATATGAAGAACTTTATGAAAATGGAAAGTTGTTTCAAAGGCTGATGGAAAGTGCAGGTAAATTGGAAGAAAATACCGAGGAAAAGGAAAATGATGAAATCAGTGATACTAAAAAACCATCCGAACTTGCTGCTAATGGTACGGAAAATGATCATGCAAAGGATGCTAGTTCTTCGAAAAAACGTAATGAACACAAATCTATTCTTATCAAGCAAGAAGAAAGAGAAACAGGTGTCGTTAGTTGGAAAGTTTTAGCAAGGTAAGAATTCTTGACCGTGAATCGCATTATCCAGTTTTTTATTTTTTAAATATATATATATATATATAATTTTTTTTTTCCAATTCATAAATCTTGGTAGAGTGCATCTTTTGAACATTATTATTAAAAAAATCTTGTAAAAATTGTTATATGGAATTCTTTTTTGTTCAATCAATGATAATTTTTAACTTCTTGTTGAAATGATGATTTGTTTGAATCTTGGCTTGTGCCTAGTTAGAGATTATCAAGTTGGGTTTGGAGTGGTGCAAGTCTGGTGCTGTAGTTTTTTGACACAAGAAACAAGAAAATTCATTGAGAAAATGAAAAGAGACTAACGCTCAAAAGAAACAAACTCCACAAGGGAGAAAATAAATCAAAAACTAAGAATAAAATTACATAGGAGAAATAAAACAGGACTAGTTGAGATTAATATCTCGCAAAGATAAGTTTTCAAAGAACTTAGAGAGAGAACACCAAGAAGAAGCTTTCAGATGAGCCGCTTCATAACAATCGAGCCAAGGACGGCTTTTGTTCTGAAAAACCCTTTGATTTCTTTCAAACCACAAATCTGAAAGTAGAGCTTTAACCGCATTCCGCCATAATTTTTTTTTTTTTTAGGAGCCGCATAAGGACCAATGAGACACTGAAGCACGTTTGCTTTGAAAGAGCAATCAAAAACCCAAAGAACTCTGAATACCTCGAAGTGTTTGTTCCACATCTTTCTTGAGTAATGACAATCAAAAAATATATGTTGAAGGGAGTCTGAGTCTGAGAAGCAGAATGAACAAACTGTCGGAGATAGGCAATGAAAAGGCAATTTTTTTTGTAGAACATCTGAACAATTCAAGGATCCATTTAGCATTATCCATAACAATATGTTGACTCGCTTTGGACACTTGGTTTTCCAAAGAGAAAAGTAAACTTCGTCGTCCACGAGAATTGAAGAGGATGCGAAGTGACGGGTTAATGATTTAACTGAAGAGACCCCCGATTTCTCTATAGACCACACCCTTGAATCAGGCTGGGAAACAACTTGAAAAGGAGAAATATCACCCAGAAGCCGCTGAAAGTCAAGTATTTCTCCATCTTTAAGTAGTCGACGAAAGCATAAATTCCAAGAAAGAGTGATCGTATCCCAGTAATCACAAACTGATCCTTCTTGAGAAGAGCAAATCAAATACAAACGAGGGAATCTGGACTTTAAAGAAGTATTGCCTGCCCATTGGTCATGCCAAAATAGAATTCTTCTATCGTTCCCCAACTTTAAATGTGCCAAAAAATCAACTTGTTTCCACACCTTTGAAATGCTCAACCAAGGGCTTCTAAGACTCAAGCCCCTCTTACCTTTAGTATGCCAATTATGAGGAGAAGAACCATAAATACTAACAATTATTTTCCGCCAAAAAGCCTCAGGTTCGTGGATAAAACGCCATCCCCATTTTGCTATTAAAGCCTTGTTTTTGTGCTTTAATGCACCAATGCCGAGCCCTCCCTCCTCTTTTGAGTTTGTTGTCAAGCTCCATCTCACCAAGAGATTAATCTTACCCCCAACATTGCCTTCCCAAAAGAAAGATCTCAACAGTCTTTCCACTATCAAAAAGACATTGGTTGGCATTTGAAAGATTGACATGTAAATATAGGAATACAAGAAAGTACCGAGTTACATAATGTCATACGGCCTCCTCGAGAAAGATTGAAGCGCTTCCACTGGTCTAACTTCTTTTGTAGCTTATCAATTATGGGTGCCAAAAAGAGAAATTCTTTGGGTGACCACTGAGGGGTAGGCCAAGATATATGAAGGGCAAAGTTTCTACTTTGCAATTAAGACGAGAGGACATTTGTTGAAGCTTGATGTCGTCAATATAAGGATCTCAATTCACTCCAAAGATATTCTGAAACCTTGACCTTGTTTTCATCCCACATAATTAATAGTCCTCCAGATTTTCCAATTGAAGCAAGGCTGATCCACCCTACTTCAATAGAGCTCCATAATAATTTGATAAACTGCCTATCGAAATCTGATTTTTCGTCTCTTGAATCAGAACCATATATGGACACTGTTGTTGTAGAAAATTCTTTATTGCAATCTGTTTAGTGTATCCCCCAGACCCCAAGTATTCCATGAAATGATCTTCATGAAACACTTTTAAGGGGTTGTGCTAGTTGTGAGATTGGAGTGAAGAGGAGGGAATGTCACGTACTTGTATTCCACATCGTTCAATAAAAGGCAGAAACTTGCTAGGTAACGAAGTGGAGTTCACAGATGGTTTCAAGATATCACACTGTGGTTGCTTTATTTTTTCAACATGGAAAAGAATTTTGAAGGATTCAGCATGTGAATCTTCCTCAAGTGCTTGTGTATCTTCTAGCAATTGCTCAGATTCTTCACTACTCACACTAACATCAAAATCATCCTCTGAATCTGTTGCTGAAATTGAAGGAGAGACAACATTCTTTGGAGATGAAAGAGTACCTTTGGTCAAAATTGTGTTTGTACCCGGAATGGATATTGATGTCTGAGTGAAGGTACTTGTTGCAAGGGACTTTGCTGTTTGATTTGGTTTCTCCTTAGACGAAACAACCAATCTTCGAGTACACGATTCTTCTAAAACATCTGAGTTGGCTTCTGTAAAATGTGTAGATGAGAGAGGGGTAAAATCTGTCTGTTTTTTTCGGGTATAGTGAAGAGGGAGGGCCTCTGTAAAACGTGGATGAATTCCCTCCCTATTATTTGGGGAGAAAGTGTCTTCAAGAAACTGATTTGGCAATAGTCTGGTGCTGTAGTTCTTTTGTAGGTTCATGGATTCTATGTTTTAGGATGCTAGTTCCCTATAAAAAAAATGGATTCTATGTTCTATGCTGTTCTTTAGGTTTGGGAGTGGGATATACTGATTTGTATTTTGGTTTTGGGATTGTTTTCAGGATGAGAATCTTTTGTATCCTTGGGTCATTATTACTTTGTAACTTTTCAACTTCTTAATGAAAAGTTCATTCTGTTTTAATTTTTTTTTAAAAAAAGAACCGTGGGAAATTTCAGATCAGAATGTAAGAAGGATCGAAGAAATTCAGCCGTTCCTTGTTGGTCCCTTATCATGTATTCAATGGCAATTCTGCCGCAGCGACGAGGATTCTCATACCAAATTTGGTAGTCATCAGTTCAAGATGAAGCTAGGAATATTTTGTGTTCATGCTACTTAGGCTTTGTTGTGGGGACGGTCTTTGAGAGAATTGATAGGATCAATTGTGATTTTAAGAGTTAGTTTGTTTTCTAGCTTCCTTGTAGAGTTATCTATTTAAGAGCTTTTGTAATTATGCTTACTTTTCTATTAATGTTAATTAAAGATCATTTCTATAATCTTCATTGGCTTCTGGATGGGGACAATAGCTCTAGGAGGCCTATAGGAGGCCTATGGGTGGTTCTATAATCTTCATTGCTGTTTTTCCCCCTGTTTTAATTCTACATGTTTTACTTGAAACAATTGCTGTTAATGTAAATACCCTCACAATTTTGTCATCATCCAACTGTTTTCTTTTAACTTCTTGCAGATACAAGAATGCATTAGGAGGCCTATGGGTGGTTCTTATACTCCTTCTATGCTATGTTCTATCAGAAACTCTTCGAGTTTTTAGTAGCTTATGGTTAAGCAGTTGGACCGACCAAAGCAATATGGAACCAAGTGAAACTTTGTTCTACAACATTATATATGCAGGCCTATCATTGGCTCAGGTACGAGCATAATCAACTAATAATTTGTGCATGTTAATCTTTGTCTTCTTTTTGATTGAGGATGAGCATGGACTACTTTTCTCTCTTTTTCCCTCAATGTATATAAATTGATAAATTGTTGTTGAACACATAATCTTGGCTCTAGCTTAAAAGGAACATTAGTTTTTGCTATATTATATTTGTACCTTATAGAACTTTTGATGTCAGGTATTTGTGACACTGGTAAATTCTTATTGGTTGATCGTGTCAAGCCTGTATGCTGCCAGAAAGTTGCACGACCAAATGCTTTCTTCTATTTTAAAAGCTCCAATGTTGTTCTTCAACACCAATCCTCTTGGGAGGATCATCAATCGATTTGCAAAAGATCTTGGCGACATTGATAGGAATGTTGCCCCTTTTGTCAACATGTTTCTAGGGCAAATTTCACAGCTTCTTTCTACCTTCGTCTTGATAGGAGTTGTGAGCACTTTATCGTTGTGGGCAATCCTTCCACTCCTGTTATTGTTTTATGCAGCCTATTTATACTACCAGGTAATTGGAAATGCATCTTCTATGGTTACTTTTGGAAAAATATTTAATTTAAATCGTTGTTTAATTATCCAATGCTACATCTAACTTCTCTGATTTATATTTTTCTCTACTTTTTCAAACAATTTCTATTTATTAGTATTAATTAATATGTTAAGATTGATTAATTATAATTAAGTAATGTTTAGTATTAGGTTCATTAATTTCAATTAAATCTCTCGCATTGAAGTTAAGAGTGCTGCTAAAACCCACGGAAGAAGGGAACTCCTTGGTGTTTGGTCGGTTAATACTTAATAGATAATGCTTATGCACCTACAAAAAGGAGAGGGGAGATAAGAGACAAACCTACAATCTTGAGCATTTGTCTCTTTTCATTTCATCAATGAAAAGTTTCGTATCTTGTTAAAAAAAAAATAACCTACAATTTTTTTTTTAATTGGCTTGCATAAAAGGAGTGGAATAATTATAAAAGCAATTGAAGAGGATAAGCAAAAGATATACATTCAACAGTAGGTATACATTCAACAAGAACACATTAATAGTTAAAACTTAAAAAAAATCGTCATGTAGTGGTTTTTTTATTCAGGGATGATCACGTGTTTATATTTAAAGCTTTTAATAGTTACAAGCATTGAATAGCATCGGTATATATATACAAGGCTTAATTTTTTTTTTTTTTTTGTTAATATAGAGCACGGCCAGGGAAGTAAAGAGGCTAGACTCCGTAAGTAGATCTCCTGTTTATGCACAATTTGGGGAAGCTCTAAATGGTCTTCCAACTATTCGTGCATACAAAGCTTATGATAGAATGGCTGATATTAATGGAAAATCCATGGATAATAACATTAGATTTACACTTGTGAACATGAGTGGAAATCGATGGCTTGCAATCCGTCTGGAAACAGTCGGTGGTCTTATGATATGGTTTACAGCAACCTTTGCTGTGATGCAAAATGGCAGGGCAGAAAACCAGAAGGCTTTTGCATCCACCATGGGTCTTCTTCTTAGTTATGCTTTAAATATTACTTCTTTGTTGACAGCTGTACTAAGGCTTGCAAGTTTGGCTGAGAATAGTTTAAATTCTGTAGAGCGTGTTGGGACGTACATAGATTTACCTTCAGAAGCTCCAGAAATTATTGAAAGCAACCGCCCCCCTCCTGGATGGCCTTCTTCTGGACTTATAAAATTTGAGGATGTTGTTTTACGTTATAGACCTGAACTCCCTCCAGTCTTGCATGGACTATCTTTCACGGTTTTTCCAAGTGACAAGGTTGGCATTGTTGGAAGAACTGGTGCGGGAAAGTCAAGCATGCTAAATGCCTTGTTTCGTATTGTTGAACTTGAAAGGGGAAGAATATTGATAGATGGTTTCGATGTTTCAAAGTTTGGGCTGTTGGATTTGAGGAGAGTTCTAGGGATCATACCACAGTCACCTGTTCTTTTTTCAGGTAAGCAATCTATAGCAGCATAAGAATATATTATAGCTGAAGCTGATATCATTTACTACTTAGTTAATCAAACTGCATCCAACCTCTTCTTCTTTTTCTTTATTGTGATGTTATTGTGATGCATTGATAATTATGTGGTTCAAATCATTTTAAATTTTAGTGTAAATGTTAGTTTTTTAGGAGACCTATGTGGTTATGCCTTTATAGAAGCTTCTATTTCGAAATATTGGTTTTGTTTCAGAGCTTAATTCTTTTCAAATACTGTAAAAAGTTCAGAATATTTATATGCTTATTTTTGGAATAACTTCGTTTTTTTTTTTGTTTATATATATATATATAATTCTAAGCGTATGCACAATGTTTATGGAGGAAAATTTATCAACCTGACTAAACAATGTTAATAATTCTCCTGCAGACATTTGCTTCCTGCTGGAATGTAGTTTTTCATTTTGCTGTTCTGGTGATACTAACTGAAAGGGGAACTGAAAAATAGCTATATTGCTTCATGTTTAAGGCAGAAAGATGTGTTACAACTCAATTTAGGACTTCCATATCAGAATACTCGTTAAGAATAGCAGTAGAACTATATTGAAAAAGAAAAAAGAAAATTTCTAATAAAGGCCAAAGCTATGATTCAAGAACTAAAAAGTACTTGTTTATGTTTGTTTATTTGTTTTCACTCATAAATGATTACTTTTTGTTCTTATTTAAATAGATAAGAATTGAGAACGCTCTGAATTAGATAAGAACAAAAGGTAATCATTTATGAGTGAGCAAAAAAGTACACGCTTATGTAGTAGTTTCCCCCCACCCCAAATACGAAGATTATGAACTAAACTGCCTATATTATGAATTTTTCTACAAGGGAACTCTTGAAAAAATAGGCATGAGTTAGTTATTATTATTCTCATTCTCTTTCTCGTTTTTTCTAGGAACTATTAGGTTTAATCTAGATCCATTCAACGAACACAATGATGCTGATCTTTGGGAAGCTCTAGAGAGGGCACATTTGAAGGATGCCATAAGAAGGAATACCTTTGGCCTGGATGCTGAGGTATGTCATGATGAACTTTGTGTAATATGTATGTGTTTTATGATGGAATGAATTACAAGAAATACTCTTACATCTGTTTGCAATTTGATTGTCTAAGTCAACAGTTTTCTATTAAAATACTTTGGTCAAGCTTTTATTATACAAACTTGAGGTCAATATCAGCACTCATCAAACTTTTGGTGAAAAACTTCAGATGGAACAGTAAATTTTTGATGTCTCAATTATCCAGAATGTTCCCAAAAGATTCATTATTATTAGGTTCCTTGCCATGCGACTTCAAAATAGAACCAAAAGAAAGTGATGAACTTGTAAAAAATCCTTATCCTTTATAAAAACAATCCTTTTACATGCATCTAACTAGACTAGTTGTAAACCACCCCCCCCCCCCCCCCCCCCCACACCCACACACACACCCACACACACACACACACACACACAAACAGAAGCAAAAAAACTAAACTGGTAACTTGTTTGGTTTCTAGGTTTCCGAGTCCGGGGAGAATTTTAGCGTTGGACAAAGGCAACTTCTAAGTCTTGCTCGGGCACTTCTTCGAAGATCGAAGATACTAGTTCTCGATGAAGCAACGGCAGCAGTTGATGTTAGAACTGATGCTTTAATCCAGAAAACCATAAGGGAAGAGTTTAAATCATGTACAATGCTCATTATTGCACATAGGTTAAATACCATCATAGACTGTGATCGGATCCTTCTACTTCAAGCTGGTCGGGTATGTTTATGTGTTAAAAGTTTTTAAATTATCAAAATGACTCTTTTTGCTTTGCATTCTCATTTTAATTTCAAGTTTTTTGATTCTGCATTATCTTAGGTTTTGGAGTATAACTCTCCCGAGGAACTTTTATCAAATGAAAAAAGCGCTTTTTCAAAGATGGTTCAAAGTACAGGAGCTGCCAATGCCCAATACTTGCGCAGCTTAGTACTGGAAGGTGAAGCCGAGAAAAAGTTAGGAATAGAAGATAACAATAAGGTGGATGGACAGAGGAAATGGTTGGCTTCCTCGCGGTGGGCTGCAGCTGCCCAATTTGCTTTGGCTGTCAGCCTTGCATCTTCACACAATGATCTTCAAAGTTTGGAGGTAGAAGATGAAAATAGTATCCTTAGGAAAACCAAGGATGCAGTAATAATGCTACGAGGAGTTCTGGGAGGAAAGCATGATAATGAAATTGAACAGAACTTAAATCGATACCAAATCTCTACCGATGGATGGTGGTCGTCTCTCTTCAGAATGATTGAAGGTATTGTCAAATCTTTCCATATTTACACCCATAAGTACATAAATTCAAGTATTTCTTGTCTTAAACATATGTTATACACTATGGATTCCAAATGTTCCACTGTATATAAACATCCTTCATTATAGTTTGGAAGCTAAGGAGAATTATGATAATAAACACTAATTAAAAATGGCCTATTTCATAAAAATACTTTTTTAAGCACTTAAAAAGTCATTCCAATATCCGTTTATGAGAGTCTAAGATATCTGCAGTTTATCTATTTATTTACCTTTTCCTTTTGCCAACTGCCTAAGCTGTTTAAAATACTGTTCCCTCTCCAGGACTTTCTCTGTTGAGCAGATTGGGTCGAAACCGGCTTCAAAATGCGGAGTATGGTTTCGAAGACACGAAAATTGACTGGGATCAAAGCGCAATGTAGTTTATTGAGTGATATTCTGTTACGTTAGCTTGAGATTTTCTTCATTCCAATTGTTTAGTTAATGTTGTTGTGGAATGGAATGGCTCTAGATTTTGAACTAATACATTATTGGGAAGGATTTATGTATTTTTTACAGTTTTAGTTCTGATGGTAATAATATATAACTGTGTGAGATCCCGGGGTAACTTTTTACTTTTGTAATATAATGATTTACACGCAAGAAAATATTTTTACTTCCTCAACTCTCAAGCATGGTATTAAATTTCTGTCGACATGTCGACGTGTCGATATTTTCATTGACATTTTCACATATCTATAGGTTCGACATCGATATTTCCATCATACCGTGCAAAATCAATGAAATATTAAAAAAAAAAAAAAAATGTAATTTAACGTGAATATAATATTATAATAATTGTATTTTAATTCATTTAAAAGTATGAAATGTTTATTTATTAATTTTAATATTTTTTTAAAAAATATATTTTTAAAAATCTTTCAGAAATATCCATCAACATCGATATTTTATCGATATTTTCATCGACATTTCTATAAAATTGAGACCTCGATACCATTCGATATTTCCCTTTTACTCTGAAGTATAGATGTATTAATAATAATAAAAATCTGTATAGAGTCCTACGAGTTTTAGTGAATTTGTATTTCTTGATGTATTAGTTCAGCAAGTGCTTTTTTTTATAGCACTTCTCTACTTTAAATCCAATAATATAGTTTAGCTAATGGGAAATGATTCAATGTGTCCACCATACCACACAGTGATGGTATCCATCTAAACCACTAGATGCATTTTTTAAATGTAATTTTTAGTTTCTTTATCCTATATTCACCGATAAAAAAATCATTGTTTGTTTGCATTTCAGAAAGGGGTAACAAATAATTGATGATTATTATTTTTTTTTTTTATTCAATTGATTATTATTATCTACTGTATTTCAAAGTTATATTAATCTTCATGTCAAAAAAAAAAAAAAAAAGAAAAAAAAAGAAGAAGTTATATTAATCTTAGTTTATTTCTCGCCTTTAAATTAAAATAATAA
The DNA here is from genome assembly GCA_028017165.1 of Herpetospermum pedunculosum. Taxonomy (NCBI): domain Eukaryota; kingdom Viridiplantae; phylum Streptophyta; class Magnoliopsida; order Cucurbitales; family Cucurbitaceae; genus Herpetospermum; species Herpetospermum pedunculosum. The sequence goes on from CM051525.1 coordinate 75,166,429, forward strand.
CTCAAGACTCGATTTTAATTTATATCATTACCAAATTGAAATGGTGCTAAGAAAGTGTATCCACTGTGTATACAAATAATATTGTTTAGCTAATGGGAAATGATTCAAATTTCCAATATAGAGAAGATTACTAATATTATAATTATTAGTTATTAAGTTAGACAGGTTAACGAAAAAATAAAATAAAATTTGAATAATAATTCTCTATATTTTGGGAATCAACATTAAATATGTGTCTATTCTATTATGCCGAGCTGTGTAATTTGAACAATAAATATATTTTATTCAAAAGAGTCGATAGATTAATTTGAACCTCCGACCTTAAGAGAAGGAATAAATGTCTATTATGTCGAGTTATGTTCACTTTGACTTTTATTTTTAATTTTTGACAACATGTAGATGGCCAAAGCGAGCATGGCTCAGCGGGCATATGTATTACTTGTTCGAATCCCCCCACCCCCAAATGATATCGTAGTATTTAAATTTTAAATGAATCAAATGTGAATGGTATCGTAGTATTTAAATTTTAAATGAATCAAATGTGAAGTGATTTTAATTAGAGATTTACTAAAGAGGAGTATAAAAAAAGAAGAATATATATATAGAGAGAGGGCTAGTTGCACAAACAGCAATCAGACCCAAAATAATTGTAAATTTAGTAAATTTTAAAACATTTTGTAAATATGACAAAAAAATTTGGCTATATAGACTCCGTTGATATATGACTATCACGGATAGACTTTTATCACTGATAGACTACTATTACAAAATTCTATAAAAAGTTACTATTGGCGATAGACTTCTATAGCGATAAACTTCGATAGAACATATAGCGATAAACTTCGATAGAACATACTATCAGTGATAAAAATTTATGCAATTTTTTTAGAACATACTATCAGTGATAAAAATTTATGCAATTTTTTTAAAAAAAAATTACTATATTTTTAATTATTTTATTCTAAATTGACATTTGTTACCATTTCTATATATATATATTCACAAATTTGATATTCCATTCTTAAAAAAAAAAAAAAAAAAAATTGAAAAGATGATTTCGGATAAATATTCACTCACAATAGTCTAAAAAAAAAAATAAAAAAAATAAAATAAAAAATAATAATAATATGCCTAAAATAGTTGAACCGTAATCCACGTCTACTATTTTTAGATTCAAATTTTCATATTCCAATAAACTATAAATTTGTTTTTTCCACATCTAAAAAAACCTTTGAAATCGACCCCTTTTTTTTTTATTATTTTATTTAAAAAAAACGACCACAAATATACTAAAGAAAGACTTGTTTTTGGAAGTTAAAAAAATCCTGCTTTTTTGGTGTCTGCATCAGTGTGATTCTTTATCTCTCTGTTGGCGAATTGTCTCATTCGTTCGAGGCTCGAGCTCTGTGATAATACCATTTTTATAAGGGTTTGGTGGATGTCTTCGTATTATATCCATTTCTTTAGAGTTTTTGGGTTGGTGGGCGGCACCATGATGCTTGCAATTCTGTTTGTAGCTGCATTTTCCTCGTCCTTTCCTCATCTGGCCCGCTTCACTGTTCTTAATCTTAATGTTCTCAAGTTCTGTCACCTCTTGAAAGAGAATTTACAAGCCTATATATATGCATTTCAGGTTTCTCTCCTAATCTTTTTACTATTTCAATGAATTCGAGTTTGAATATTTTGATTTGATCAGTAGTTCATTGTGATTTTGTTGCCGTTCTAGCTCGGAAGTTGTATGATTAATTTACTTGATGTTGCTACATTGAAGTTGCTATTTGAGTTTGGTGCGTGAAACATGGAGATGGGTCTTGAATTTTATGCATTGTTTATTACTTGTTTAGAAATACTTAACTATGGATTGCACATTGCCAAATTGTCTTTCAAGCTGCCTAATAATGTGAAAAATAGTACCGTTTGGAGCTATCATAATGGAAATTGAAAATCCATGAATTTCTTTACACCTCATCCGCCTTGGACTGTAATTTGTGGTATTGGATTCGTGATTTTTCTTTGATTTTTTTTTTTTTGTGAGTTTAACAATCATAGGTGGGGAGATTGAACCATCTACCTTTTCTTTAATTGAAAATTTATTTAATGGTGCTTTCTAGTTTCTGGTTTGAAATTTTGAATATGGTTTTTCCTACTGCAGGAAGCACATTGGGTGGAGAGTTGATGGTTAAATAATTTATCGAGACTGAGCACCAAACTCCCTGGGCCGGTACCTTTCGAACAAGAAGAAGGAAACAGGTCTATATATAACTTCCAGCTGTAGTGAATAGTAGAGTAGGATAAAATATGGCTTTGGAGGCCTTAGATTGGTTCTGCCAGCCGGTAGCAAATGGTGTATGGGCTAAAGCAGTTGATAGCGCCTTCGGGTCATACACACCTTGTGCAATTGACTCTCTAGTGGTCTCTACTTGTCATTCGGTTCTTCTTGGACTTTGCTTCTACAGAACGTGGCTGATTAAGAAGGATCCTAAAGTGCAGAGGTTTCGTTTGAGCTCTAATTTTTATAATTATATGCTTGCTATGATTGCTGGTTGTTGTTCCGTTGTGCCTTTACTAAGGTTAGCCATGGGTATGTCGGTTTTTACCCTAGATGATCAGATTGGCTTTGCTCCTTTTGAGGTACACCTACTTTTCGAATCGTTTTCAAGGGTTGCTGCTTTTTCTGTTTAAATGGTGAAAAGTTCTGTGGTTTCAGTAGCATTAATACTTGTCAGCATCTTATGAATTAAGGATTTAAAATTTTGAACCTAAAGAGAAACTTAATAGTTAATAGTTCTTGCAATAAATACTAAATGCAGTATGATTTTCTCTTGTACATGCAATTTAGCAGTAGCATTGTTTGATTTGAATACATGGATTGATTTTTGTTCCTGCTGCAGGTGATTTGCTCAATTGTGGAGTCTCTTTCTTGGTGCTCTGTGTTAGTTATGGTTGTTATGGAGACTAAAATTTACATCCGTGAATTCCGTTGGTACATACGATTTGGACTAATCTATGTTCTGGTTGGGGATGTTGTGCTATTAAATCTTGTACTTCCACTTTCAGATTACTATAGCAGGTTAGTACTTCTACGCTTTATTATGTATTTTGTTTTTTCTTAAAATGTTCACGAGCCAGTGTGTTGATCTAACATAGGAGAACTCTTTGGTTTAATGCTTGTACGATCTTTCAGTTGATAGTTTGGATAGAAAGGAATAGGAAAGTTTTCAAAGACGAAGAGAGGTCTATGGATCATCTATGGGATGATATTGTATTCTTTTTGTCTTTTGGGGCTCTCAAGTCTAAGCCCTTCTGTTGTTTCTTATTAAAAAAAATTGTCTTTTAGTTTGCAGTGTTCTTTTCAGTTGAAGGATTTTTTATTTTTTATTTTTTTGTCTAAATTAAATACTATATGCTAACATGATAATTTACTCAAAATAATTATTTTTCTTGCATAAACTTAGATTATTATTATTATTTTTTATTTTTTTTTATAAGAAACGAATTTCATTGATGTATGAAATTACAAAAGAAGGGCGAGGTGCCTAAACCAAATGAGTTATAAATTTCTCCAATTGGTCAAAAGGGAGGAGAGGCTATAAGAATTGTAAAAAGTAGTATGAAAAGATTACCCGAATCTATCCCATAGCTGGATGGTTTTAATGTGTTGTGGCTGAATAATTCTTGAAGACAATGTGAAATGAAAATCTTGCTGGCCCAACTCACAAAAGCATGCAATTTTCCAACCTAGGCTTTTCAAGATGATCTCAACTTTGTGAGAATTTATAAATTCAATCCCTCTTCAAACAACTCTCCCCTTAAAAAGGTTTTAGAAGGATATTGAGACTTACGCCTCAAGGCTTTCAGCCTCGATACTTGCCCATTCTTTGGACTGTAAGCATGATTCATATTAATTTGCTACATACTCTTTTGTAGTTTTATTTTTATTAATCAAATTTCTCTTTTTCACTTGTTCTTTAATATAAGTTACAAAAAGTACTGCACTTTTCATTAAGAGAATTTGAAAAGTACAAAGGACCAATAGTTGCATAAAGGCTCTTCAATTGCTCGTCAAGACAATTTGAAAAATATGCAGAAAGTTATTCTCGTGGCAGTACTGCAAGTTTTGTCTTTTCTATTTTAAAAATCTTTCCTCATGCAGTGTGGTTCTATGCATGATCATCGCCGCAGTTTCTTTCCAGGTTAGTTGGTTTTGGTTTCTCGTGAGAACAAATATATTCTTCTTTATTTAAGCTTTCTCACTAACACTAAGTAGCACAAACACTTTAGTTTGGCTGACGTGTTTGTGTTCGACACGTGTCGAACACTTGGACCCTCCAGGCTCCAACAGTTGTCGAACACATATCGAACACTTGTTAGCACAATAAATATGTGTTAGACACTAATTGTAGAAAGTCAATATGGGTCCAACATTTGTTCAACATTTGTTAAACACGTATTAAACACTTGTTAAGCAATCTTTAAGGACTCATCCTCCACATTTGATCGATTGATGGATTTTATAATTTTCAATGCTTTGTATTGGTGTAAATGTATACACCCTTTTTCGAATTTCAGTCTTTCTTATTTAATTGCCAATTGGACACAATTTTTGTAACTCACCATCAGGTGCTCGAGCTTATGCTCCCATTTTATTTCATTTATCAATGAATTTGTTTCTCTTCAAAAAAAAAAAACACTTGTTAAGCATACTAAATAAACAACATTTGATGTTCTCATTCCAAGCTTTTTGATGGGTTTTCTCTTCAAGATATTAGTTTGAATTGGACTGCCTTTATTTTTCCATAATTGGCATTTCTTGTTTTGCTCTTAATGGTTGTATTATCGTTACTGTTTTCTCATTTTTCTCCTTTGTGGAGATTGTATTATTTGAGCATTAGTCTCTTTTCTTGTTAAAAAAGAAAATTAAATAGCACATAATAATATAAGACAAAAATCATCAATTTTAAGTTGAAGTTAAGGACATCATCTTGTCTAAAGGTACCATCCACTCCACTAGTACTTCGAAAAGAATCCATACTTCCTCTTCACCAAATCATGATTTTTCGGATTCAGAATCAGAAGTTAGCTTGAGTAGCATTGAATCTGATTTTTTTCCACCTCTAATTGACAATGATGAGAATCCACTTGACGACCCTTGTCTTGATTCACTTTTCTTTGAAGAAGAGACTCATGCTCCTCACCAAGTGGTGGATGAGGATCTTTCTTCTTTCTATAAGTGTGGCCTAGAAGTTTGTATTATTAAATCACAGAGGTTGCTGAATTTGGAAAGATACTTGGTGTGGCCCTACCACCCTTCAAAATCTCTTTCCGAGATTATATCATCTATCCATGAAAAAAGAGGCATCTATAGCTGAAATTTGGTAAATGTGGTTGCTGAATTTGAGAAGAAACCTTCCGGATGAGAAAGTTGAGGAATGGATCTCCTTCATGACTCATGAGCACTGAGTTTGATCCCTCCCAATGAAAGGGAAGAGGAAGGTACATGGTTATGGAATTTTGAAAAAAACAGTATCTTCACAACAAAATCGTTGGCAGAAGCTTTATTATTGATGGGCTTATGTGAACATTCTGGCCTTTATAAGTCTATTTGGGATGGAAGATATCCGAAAAATGTGAAGTTCTTCATATGGGAGCTTAGTCATTCATGTATCAACACTTATGATAAGCTTTGTTAGAATAGTATTGTAAATATATTAGTTGTAATGTCCTTTACTGTCTTTTCCCCCCTTTCCCTAATTAGGTTAACCTTGTACATTGTCATATATATATCTCTCTAATGAATGGAATACAGTATTCTGATTCTCTCAAACCCTTAGCATTTACATGGTATCAGAGCTAGGGTTTTAGAAATTTTTTTTGCCGTTAGGGTTTTTCAAGTGGGGGTAGGTTGACGTTTGGGTCTTCATTTAGAGTGACCGTTTGTCAACACCACCCACTTCAGCAGCTGCGCCGCCGTCAGGAGAGGAGAATCGCCGTCGCCGTCCGTCAGAAGGAGCCGCGCGTGAAGCCCACGCGCCGCCGAAAGGTTCTGCCTCCGCCGCCACGCGTGCGCCACCCGTTCTCGCTTCCGCCGCCTGGGTTCGTCTCGCAACGTGGTTTCCAGCCTGTCTGTGTATGTAGGTTTGACAAAATCTACTCGGTTTGCCTCTGGTTTGTTGTTTTCCCTCGGTTTGGGTTTGTTTTTCGAGTTTTTCAGTTCTGTTTTTTCTGTGTTATGGGTGATAAGACAACCGTAGTTATGTCCGTTTCGAAGGTTACAGAAGACAAGTTGAATGGGTCTAACTACTATGCATGGCGATCGAACGTTCGTCATTATATTCGGAGTATTGAGATGGAGGATCACTTGACTAAAACACCACCAACGGATGACAGCAAGAAGACTTGGTTGAGGGACGATTCTAGAATGATCCTACAAATCAAGAATTCGATTGAGAAAGAGGTTGTTGGGCTCGTGAATCACTGCGAATCGGTCAAAGAACTAATGGAATACTTGGAATTTCTCTATTCTGGGAAAGATAACCTCAACAGAATATTTGAAGTGTGTAAGACCCTCTTTCAACCTGCTCAGAGTGGAAAATCTCTTTTGAGTTATTTTATGGAATGCAAACGGAATTGTGCTGAATTTAGCACTTTGTTGCCCGTGGGTCCTGATGTCAAGGTTCAAACTACCCAACGCGACAAATTGTTCATCATGAGTTTCTTAGTTGGTCTTGATCCTCAATATGATATGGCAAAAGATCAAGTTCTTTCTAGTTCAGATGTCTCCTCGTTGGAAGCTGCTTTTACTCGTATACTTCGTACAGAAAAGTCCGCACCTTTGGTCCCACCATCTGAGTCGAACAGTGCTTTCGTTGGGCATACCAATGAGCATAGAGGTAATCGACGGGCAGGAAACAACTTCTCTAGAGGATATCCTTCTACTACTCAGAAATCTAATTCTGGAGATGTTGTTTGCTATTATTGTCGTAAGCCCGGTCATGTGGTAAAAGATTGCAGAAAACTCTTGTATAAGAACCAGAGTCACAGTCAGGATCAGAGGGGTCAATCTGCCCATGTTGCATCTACTCCTGATAACCCTGAAAAGCCCTTCACGATTTCTCAGTCAGAGTTTGCTAAATTTCAACAGTATCAAGAGTCATTGACGGCATCATCTTCTACTCCTATTACTGCCATCGCCGAGACAGGTAACAAATCTAAATGTCTTCTTTCCTCCTCTTCGAAATGGGTCATTGACTCTGGCGCTACAGATCATATGACAGGTAATCCTAGTTTATTCTCTCATTTTTCTCCATCTACATCTTTGCCTAATGTTACTATAGCCGATGGAACCACTACTCCTGTTTTAGGATCGGGCACAGTCAATCTTACCAAAACAATGTCCCTATCCTCTGTTTTAAGTTTACCACAGTTCTCCTTCAATTTGATTTCTGTCAGTAAACTCACTCATGATCTTAATTGTTGTGTCTTATTCTTTCCTGATCATTGCTTATTTCAGGATCTTTTGACGAAGAGGACTATTGGTAGAGGGCGTAAATCTGGAGGTCTCTACATCTTTGAACCACATATACCTACTGCCGTCACATGCTCTAGAGTGTTTTCCCCTTTTGAAGAACATTGTCGTTTGGGTCATCCGTCTATTTCAGTTTTGAAGCGTCTTCGTCCTCAATTTAGTCATTTGTCTTCTTTAGATTGTGAGTCATGTCAGTTTGCTAAGTTTCATCGTGTGAGTTTGTATCCGAGAGTCGATAAACGAGCTAGTGCTCCGTTTGAGTTAGTTCACTCTGATGTTTGGGGTCCATGTCCTATCGAGTCCAAGGGAAAGTTTCAATATTTTGTTACCTTTGTTGACGATTATTCTCGTGTAACTTGGTTATATTTAATGAAAAGTCGTTCTGAGTTGCTTTCTCATTTTTGTAACTTCCATGCTGAAATTAGAACGCAATTTAGCGGTTCTCTTAAAATCCTACGGAGTGATAATGCTAAGGAATATTTCTCTCATGCTCTTGGATCTTATTTAGGTGCACATGGTATTCTTCATCAATCCTCATGTGTCGATACTCCATCTCAAAATGGGGTTGCAGAACGAAAGAATCGTCATCTCCTCGAAACAGCACGAGCCTTAATGTTTCAGATGCACGTTCCAAAACATTTCTGGGCTGATGCTGTTTCGACGGCTTGTTTCTTGATCAATCGCATGCCTTCTTCTGTTCTTAAGGGTGAGATACCTTATCGTACTTTGTGTCCTAAACAACCATCGTTTTCTCTTACACCAAAAGTATTTGGGTGTACTTGTTTTGTTCGGGATGTTCGACCCCATCTCACCAAATTGGATCCAAAGTCATTAAAATGTATCTTTCTTGGATATTCTCGTGTTCAAAAAGGGTATCGGTGTTATTGTCCTAGTCTTGATAGGTATTTGGTTTCTCCTGATGTCACGTTCTTTGAAGATTCGTCTTTCTTCCCCTTGCCTTCCAATAAGAGTCGGGGGGAGCATACGAAGGATGATGATGAGTTCCTTATATATACCATTGTGTCTTCTTGTGAGACACGTAACGAATCATCTTCCTTTGTCCCTGTCTCTACTCACCCACCTTTGACTCAGGTTTACTCTCGTCGACAACCAGGTACAGTTATACGCCCTTTATCAGAGGCTTCTTCGTCATTGGATCCAGGTGCAAGCGATGATCGTCCCATTGCCCTTCGTAAAGGTACGCGTCAGTGCACTTACCCTATCTCATCTTTTGTGTCATATAACCATTTGTCTTCTCCTACATGCTCTTTCATTGCATCTATAGAGTCTTTATCTAGTCCTAAATCTGTTCGTGAAGCTTTGTCTCATTCTGGTTGGCGCGCTGCAATGGTGGAGGAGATGAATGCCTTAGATGACAATGGTACTTGGGATTTAGTGTCTCTTCCTGCAGGAAAGAGGCCTATTGGTTGTAAATGGGTATTTGCAGTTAAAGTCAATCCCGATGGGTCTGTCGCTCGGTTGAAAGCTCGTCTGGTGGCTAAAGGCTACGCACAAACGTATGGAATTGATTATTCTGATACTTTTTCTCCAGTTGCTAAAATGGCGTCTGTTAGGTTATTCATTGCGTTAGCATCAACTCATCATTGGCCCTTGCATCAACTTGATATTAAAAATGCATTTCTTCATGGTGATCTTCAAGAAGAGGTGTATATGGAGCAACCGCCGGGATTTGTTGCTCAGGGGGAGAATGGAAAGGTATGTCGCCTTCGAAAATCCTTGTACGGTTTAAAGCAGAGTCCACGAGCATGGTTTGGAAAATTTAGCACGGTAGTTGAAGACTTTGGAATGAAGAAAAGCAAGTCAGATCATTCAGTCTTTTATAAACGATCTGAGAGGGGTTTCATCTTGTTAGTCGTATATGTTGATGATATTGTTATTACTGGTGATGACTCATTGGGTATTCAATCTCTCAAGACTTTTCTCCACAGTCAATTCCATACAAAAGATTTGGGAATGTTGAAATACTTTCTTGGAATTGAGGTAATAAGAAGCAAGAAGGGAATTATGTTATCACAGAGAAAATATGTACTTGACTTGTTGGCTGAAACAGGGAAATTAGGGGCTAAGCCATGCAGTACCCCAATGATGCCCAATTCACAGCTCACAAGAGAGGGCGAATTGCTGAAAGATCCTGAAAGATATAGGAGGTTGGTGGGAAAACTAAATTACCTTACAGTAACTCGACCAGACATAGCCTATTCAGTGAGTATTGTGAGTCAGTATATGTCTTCCCCTACAGTTGACCATTGGGCTGCATTAGAACAAATTCTGTGTTATTTGAAAGCTGCCCCTGGACGTGGTTTAGTATATAAAGATTATGGTCATACTAACATTGAATGTTTCACCGATGCTGATTGGGCAGGATCTAAGGAAGATAGGAGATCTACTTCAGGCTATTGTGTATTTGTTGGTGGTAATTTGGTTTCTTGGAAGAGTAAGAAACAGAATGTGGTGTCACGTTCTAGTGCTGAGTCAGAGTATAGAGCAATGGCACAATCTGTATGTGAATTAGTGTGGATATATCAACTTCTCATTGAATTGGGATTTGATATCACAACACCGACTAAATTATGGTGCGATAATCAAGCAGCTCTTCACATCGCATCCAATCCAGTATTTCATGAGCGAACTAAACACATTGAAGTAGACTGTCACTTTGTACGTGAGAAGATACAGCAAGGCCTGATATCCACAGGATACATCAAGACTGGAGAGCAGTTAGGAGATATCTTCACAAAAGCATTAAATGGAGCACGCATAGATTACCTTTGTAACAAGTTGGGCATGATAAACATATTTGCTCCAACTTGAGGGGGAGTGTTAGAATAGTATTGTAAATATATTAGTTGTAATGTCCTTTACTGTCTTTTCCCCCCTTTCCCTAATTAGGTTAACCTTGTACATTGTCATATATATATCTCTCTAATGAATGGAATACAGTATTCTGATTCTCTCAAACCCTTAGCATTTACATTCAAAAGAGGCTTCCAAAGCACTTATTATCCCCAAATTGTTGTCATGTGTTTAGCAAGTGAAGAAACTCAAATCCACATTTTCAGTCAATGCACATATGTTGAAAAGTTCTGGAACTTCCTCCTCGATGTTTTCGGTTCGTTTTCCCCTCGACCGGACAATATGCTCTTGTTGATCTACATTCTTCTTTTGGGGCACCCATTCAAGAAAGCAAAGAAGATCTTATGGATTAATTTTATTCGTGCTTTATTTTGGAATCTTTGGAATGAGAGGAACACTCGAATCTTTAGGGACTTATCCAAAGATAGTCGGAGATTCATCGAGTCGACGACTTTATTAGCTTTATCCTGGAGCAAGTTAATCACTCCTTTTTGTTCTTATGATCTTACCACCCTCTATAATCAATGGCGGTGTCTTTTGTAATTAACAGGATAGGTTGATTTTGTAACACTCTTTCATAGATCAATGAAATTGTTTCTGTTTCCTATAAAAAGAAAATATTAAATCACAGAGGTGAAGAAGAAATCTTGGAACAACAGAGGCTTTAGGGTTCTTTCAAGAATGCTAGTTTGAAAGAAATTCGTATCATATCTTTGTCCAGTGGTCTTGTTTTTAATTCTTTTGGGCTTTCAGAACAACTGTTTGATTTTGGGAGTTGAAAGTAAGGTGATTGTATTAGTCATCTTCAGAAATTTTTGAGGTCCTTATTCTGGAAAATAGTGATGGAAAGGTGTCTCATTTTCATTTTGTTAGTAGGCAGTCAGATGCAATTTCTCGTCTTGCTGGAGCTTTGAGAATTGGTGGTCTGCGAAATAAAAAATCTAGCATTATTTGCAAATTGGGGATGTCGGTTTCGGGTCCTCTTCTTCCCCCTCAGTCTCTCTTACTTTGGCTTGTTGTGGTTAAGGCCTCCTTTCAGAACTTGGTTGGAAAGGATCAAGAGGATTTTTGAAGACTTTCAAAGTTCTTGGCAAGTTCGTTCTGACTTGGCTCACCTTAAAGCATCGCTTTGGTGCTCTCTCCCGAGTTCTTTCAAAGATTATTCATTGCAAGATATTACTTTAAATTGGAATGCTTTTATATTTCCTTTGTAATTTTATTTCTTGAATTGTCCTTTTTATCGCTTTATTTCACTCCTCTGTGGAGTTTGTTTCCTTTGAGCAATAGTCTATTTTCATTATATCAATGAAGAGGTTTGTTTCTTGCTAAAAAAAAAATTTGAAGTTGACTTGTTTGTTTATATTCATTCACTCCTTTTGAGGTTTGTTTCCTTTGAACATTAAAAAGAAAGAAACGAAAAAAAAAATTACGTATAGATTACGCGGTGGGGTGATTTCAATCAAGTTTAGGCATTTGGTGGTATCCGTCTTAAATTTACAAAGTTAACGACAAGGTTCTATTTTATTTATTTATTATTTAGTTTTTTGAACAAGATACAAACTTCTCATTGAAATAATGAAAAGATACAAAAATGTTCAAAGGAAACAAACTCCTAAGAAAACTACAAAAGTAAACTAAAACAAGAATCCTAGTAAGGAAAAGTAAACGTAAACGCAGCCCAATTCAAATAAATATTAGTAGGAGAATAGTGAGCAAACAAATTTTTCATACCAAACTTAAGACTTGTCTTCAAAAGTTAAAATATAGGGGCTTATTAAAAGTTTAGGAGCTTCTCATAAAAAAATAAAAAAAAAGTCTAGGAGCTTGTTATAAATTTTTTTTAGGGCAAATAGATACAACCCTATACCTGAAATTTGAATTTAACCTTAATTCTATTCAAGTGAAGTAAATAGGTATTCTTGCAATGCAGGTGTTATTTGCAATACTTCTTCTTGCTTATATCCCCAATTTGGAACCTTATCCTGGTTATGTTGTCATGCAATCTGAGTCTCTTGACAACATGGACTATGAAATGCTTTTGGGAGTGGATCATGTTTGTCCTGAAAGTAGTGCTAATATCTTTTCTAGTAAGTAATTTCTAAACTAAATTTCTTAATTTGCATAGTTCAAAATTCTGTGTTGCTTGCACCTATTGGTGCTTTGTAACTTGTAAGTTCATTTCTTGTTAAAAAAAATGCGGGCCAATATCAATGAAAAGTTTGTTTCTTGTTAAAAAAGTATTGATGCTTTGTAAGATGTGAAAATTAAAACATATGTGGGCTCAAGAAAAGAAATATCTGCTACAAATAACAAAATGTGCTTTTCATGTTGTAATTTAAAAAAAAGAAAACAGAAAATTTCATTGATAAAATGAATGATTACAATGGAAGTAACTTGAAATAACTGATGCTAAAAAGGACCAGCCCTAATGTTTTTGAGGCCCAACTTTTTAAACATGCAGAACAAATGAAACTCTAGAAACTAGTTCTTTCCTTTGATTTCTTAGTGAAAGTAGACGAGCATAATTTTCAGAGAAGATAAATGGAAGTAGGTTTATTAAAATTTGTGATGGTTATTTACTTGGATAACTCTAGCTTTGGTAAAATCTGTTAGGGATATTTTTTGGATGGGTTACTCCACTTATGAAGCAGGGCTATAGAAAACCTTTAACTGAAAAAGATATTTGGAGGTTGGACATCTGGGATCAGACTGAGACACTAATTAGAAGGTTTGGTTTTTTATCAGTATTTTCTCGTTGCTTCTTTTCTTTCTTCATGTTTAATAGTCAGTTGCTAAGAATGGTCATACTTCTGCAGGTTCCAGAGATGCTGGGCTGCAGAAATTCGGAGGTCTAAGCCCTGGCTTATAAGAGCATTGAATCAAAGCCTTGGAAGAAGGTACAGTGCAACACCTGTTTCATTCATGCTTTCGTGAACATATTTTTGTCCATTCTTAAGTTCTTTAGCAGTTACTAAGATTTATGTCACTCAGTTATTGTTTCTTATCTCATTTTATTTGCTATTCAAAATTTTAACTAGGTTCTGGCTGGGGGGTCTTTTCAAGGTAACCTAATTATTTTCCCTTTCCTGTCTCCTCTTTTTTCCTGCAAACATTGTTATTTTGTCTTTCATGAATTTGTTATTAGCTAAAACAGGATCTGTCATTGCATATCATTTATCATTTGGTTTATATCTCTTTTTTTTAAAAAAAAAAAGGTTTGGTTTATATCTCTTTTTTTTAAAAAAAAAGATTTGGTTTATATCTCAAGAGAAGATACATTGTGCACTTTTTGGCTCCTGTTGTAACTTGTATAACGAGTTAATTGGTTTTCTACAATCTCAAAATTTGTAGAAAACCCTTCATCTTCCGAGAGTAGAAGAGTCATTGAGGGGACTATATGGAGGATGAGAAATTTGTGTCTTAAATTGTATTTGGTCTCTTCGACTTCTCTGACATCTTCTTTCAGGATGTTGCAGTTTTCCTTTCCTCAAGATGAATTTTAAGTTGGTCTAGCTAGACTTTTATTTTCTTCACATCTTGTTCTACTTTTCTTATATGATAGTTATGTTTCTCGTGAACTTGTTTCATTTCTTATCCAAAAAAATGTCAACAAAGCATTGCAACCACGTATTGAATGCTCAGCTGTGTGGTTTTCTCAAGTTATTTTTCTTAAAGAGAGCGATAGTTTATCTCAATTACCTCAGTCAAACGAATCACTTTAGATATGATCAAGACTTAATAAATTACCAGTCTTCCTGTATGTCCATGTGTGCGTGTGTATATATATATATATTTTTTTTAAATCAGGGTGGAGCTATAGATCTTCATAGAAATCTATCTTTTATATTTCAGTTTGGATTGATATTAAATTTTCCATGTAATGCCAACGTGACATATCCATCCTTGATAATGGTGCTTTGTAACTGGTAGGTTTGCAATGACCTCTCTCAGCTTGTTGGACCGATTTTGTTGAACCATCTATTACTGGTATGTTTCTTTCTAACCATGGTTTGCATGATAAATGGTGCATTGACTACTTGTCTCCGGGAGGAGTGTCTTGTATATGTATTTGCAAAGAAAAATGAAAATACACTTCATTTGTAGTGAACTTAGATTTCGCATGCATGATTTCAAAACTGAAGTGGTCATACTAGGGAAAATTACCTTTTTGGTAATAGTTCTATTTGGTCCTTAGGTTTCAAAATCTTACACTTTTGTCCTTAGGGTTTAGGAAATACTTCTTTTTGGTCTTTGAAGTTAGGTTTCCATTAGACAACTTTACAGAAAATGACGTGACACATTTTCTTATAAAATGGCTGACATGGCAGGTTTTACAATTAAAAAAACTCTCTCCTCTCCACCCAGTGCCCCCACTCCCTTTCCTCTTCCCCTCCCCCCAGCTCCAACGCTCCTCCTCCCGCGTTATTGATCTTTTCAATTTTAAATCCTGTCTCCAATGGCAGCACCACTTTGTTGCACCCCACCAAATAAGATAATTTCTTCAATTACAATTGCAGTGACATTTTTTTTATCTTTTTATCCATTGAAACAAAATGTTCATGACCTGTGTTTGGATCATGGAAGTTTGTACTTTTCTTGTACTGCAGTCCTTGCAGCGGGGAGATTCAACTTGGATTGGTTTCGTCTATGCATTTTCGATTTTTGTCGGTGTGGTATGACTTCTATTATGCACTTTTTAAGACCATGTTTATTTCCTTCAATATTACTTCTGCCTACACAATGCCATACTGTCATGTTACCATTGGTGAACTCTTGTTGGAGCCCTTCCATAGCACCTTACTGTAAGATATGGCATCTCTTACAAGTTAATGTTTTAGGTTTTATCTTTAGACATATTGTCTAGAAGTTTTTTTGACTTTAAATTGCAAATGACCATTCTAATATTATTTACTCAGTTATTTGGAGTGCTATGTGATGCTCAGTACTGTCAGAATGTTATGCGAGTTGGTTTTCAGCTGAGGTCTACTTTGGTAAACAATCTCTCTATGGCAATCTATTTTCTTTTAAACCCATTTAGTCAATCAGACTCGAGTCAAGTTTGGATTTTGATCTCAATGTCATGAATTGGAGGGTCTGGGTCTATCTTAAAAACTGGTGTCCTTTTTGTTCTTTATTGTCAAATATGATTTGTTTCCTTTGTTATAGTATACTTGTGAATATAGGAGCTTATAAGTCTTTTGTCCTTTATTGTAATTTACTATTATTAGGGTTAGGGCTTTCATGTATGTCTATGTATTGTTAACTCTTCTAAATGGAAAGGTGAATGATTCTCTCATATTTGGTCTTACATTATCATGTCCTACTGTTATTCAGTAGTTCCCTAGTTCCAAACTAATTCTCTCTCTTCAAACTATTTCCCCCCATGTTGTAACAACTCATATCCTCTGAAATTCTCTTTCAGATAAGGTCTAATAAGAAATATGTAATTATCAAAAGAAAACGGGAGAATACAAGTGCAATAGAAATGATTGAGTACCTGACTTAATAAATTAGGAAGCATGTTTAGAGGAAATCGAAGCACTGCAAACAGGGAAAGTGACGTAAAGGCCCTTGCAGGTGTCAGATCTCCACCAAGCAATGTGAATACTCCAAAGGATATTACAGTTACAAACACTGGGATGCTATTCAGAATAAAACTGTTTAACTGCAATACATGAAGTTTGGTCAGGAATACAAAGATGGATGAGATTGTGGAATTATTTGTTACTCATAATTTTTCACAACAATGTACAGCTAATTGCTTGTATGTCGACCTAGGAAGTCATTCCAAAGAGGCTCTCTATATGTGGTCATTTTGTTTACTTTAATGTATTTTTTTTTTTACACTGCAGCCTGCAATACATCATGCTGTCCATGCCTTTTAGCAAACAATAAGAAAGCATGTCTGATGGTAATACCGCATAAAGTAATTGTGCCTTCCGAAACCATGAGAGCTCATCATTCTTTATTTCTTGGACTCTAGATAAAAAGCTTGCTTCCCATGCATCAGCTCTTGACCGAGTTACGTTTCAATATTGCAGTTCCGAACAAGCTGTGGTGTGACAACCAAGCAGCCCTGCATATTGCATCCAACCCAGTGTTTCATGAGCGGACTAAACATATTGAAATTGATTGTCATTTTATTCGTGAGTGTTAGGATTTAGGGTTTAGTTTAGGGATTATTCTTTCCTTGTTTGTTATTGGTTATTCTATCCTTAATTGTGTTTGTTCTTTCCTTATTCGTCATAGCAATCTCTATATATATCTCCATGTAATTCTCTCTCAATACAATGAATAATATACTTTCAATATATTATAACATGGTATCAGAGCACCTTCTGAAACCCTAAGAAATCAAAAACCCTAGGGCGGCGGCTTGCGCTTGGCGGCCGTCGCCCCTCGCCCAATTTCGTTCATCTGATTTCGTTCATCCAAGAACCATCGCTTTTGATTTGGTTTTCATTCTCCTCCCTCACGCACACTGCCGCCGTAGCCGCCCATCTCCGTCTGTCGCCGCTGCAGCCAACTCCTGCAGCCACCAACCGTTCAGGATCCGAATCCTCCGTTCGTTAGCGTTTTCCTCCGCCGCATCAGAATCCAACTCCGCACCAGCCCCAGATCCAACTTGCAGCAGCGCCTCTGCCCAGATCGTGCAGTCACCACCGCAGCTCCTTCACCGTTCGTTAGCATTCTCCTCATCTCCTCCCTCACGCACACTGCCGCCGCCGTCGCCCATCTCCGTCTGCCGCCGCCGCTGTTTCCTCCGCGCACTGCCGCAACCGTCTCCTCTGCGCCCGCCGCATCCGCCAGATCCGTTCTGCCCAGACCCGTCATTCACCTCTGCGCGCCGCCGCCACCCAAGAGCTCTTCCTCTCTTCCTTCAGATTCGTTGCCGCAGTCCTCCTCCATCTGGCACCTCTTCCTTCGATCGAATGAAAGACCTATTTTGGTCTCGGTTTATTTCAGCTCAATGTTCGGTTTTGGTTCAAATCGGTTCAACCCCTGTTCAGTTCTGGTTCAAATCGGTTCAACCCCGATTCAGTTTTGTTTCAGTCCGATTCAGCCCGGTTTCGTTTCAGCCTGGCTCATTCCAGTTCGTTTCGTTTCAACCCCGGTTCAATCCGATTCGGTTTCGTTTCAACCCCAGTTCAATCCGGTTCGGTTTCGTTTTAACCTTGGTTCAATCCGGTTTGGTTTTGTTTCAACCCCGGTTCAATCCGGTTTGGTTTCGTTTCAACCCCGGTTAAATCCGGTTTGGTTTCGTTCAATCTTATTCAGTTTACTCTGATTCGGTTCGATTTATTTTGGTTCACTATGTTCGTTCGTTGTGCATCTGCCTCCGCATGTTCGCGCAAACTCTCCGTCGTGAAGATTCAAATCTGCATTTGTTCATCCAAATTATCTAACAAACTCAATTTGGTTTCTCAACTACCATCTTGAGTTTGAGGGAGGGTGTTAGGATTTAGGGTTTAGTTTAGGGATTATTCTTTCCTTGTTTGTTATTGGTTATTCTATCCTTAATTGTGTTTGTTCTTTCCTTATTCGTCATAGCAATCTCTATATATATCTCCATGTAATTCTCTCTCAATACAATGAATAATATACTTTCAATATATTATAACAGTGAGAAAATACAACAAGGTTTGGTGTCTACTGGTTATGTGAAGACTGGAGAGCAATTAGGAGATATTTTCACGAAAGATTTAAATGGAGTTCGAATAGATTACCTTTGTAACAAGTTGGGCATGATTAGCATATATGATCCAGCTTGAGGGGGAGTGTTATAGTATACTTGTGAATATAGGAGCTTATAAGTCTTTTGTCCTTTATTGTAATTTACTATTATTAGGGCTTTCATGTATGTCTATATATTGTTAACTCTTCTAAATGGAAAGGTAAATGATTCTCTCATATTTGGTCTTACATTATCATCCTTAATTACAGGTGGCTGCTATTTTTCACAAATCCCTGAGATTGACTCATGAGGGACGCAAGAAGTTCCCATATGGGAAAATTACAAATATGATATCAACAGATGCTAGTGTCCTTCAAGTAGGCATTGTTATCCTTTGCATTATGTATACATTATCTACCCTAGAAATAAGCTTAATAAATTTTATATCCTATATCTCACCTTAAGATCTATTAGTCTGTTCACAATTTCTAGCACTGTACGTCTTGAAAAACAATGTTAGGCAATCCTTCAAATTGATCAAAAGTAGCTACTACTAATTTCCTAGAACTTCTGTTCAGCAAATATGTCAGCAGCTTCATGGGTTATGGTCTGCCCCATTTCGTATTATCATGTCAATGATTCTTCTATACCAGCAACTGGGCGTTGCTTCACTTCTTGGAGCCTTAATTCTATTCTTGACAGTCCCTGTGCAGGTAATGAAGTTTGTTTCTGCACTTGCGACTGTATTTTTAGAAGGTTTTATTGAATTTTAAGTTGAATAAAAGATGTTTGATGTAAAACAGAAACATTCTCTCCTTCGCATGATTCAAGCACGTCACAACACTAACACTATCTCAGCATCTTATGATCTTTGATTCTGATACATTAAGCTATCGTGCATGTTCTTATAATTTAAAGAAATTAAATTTGTACTGATAATTAATATGAAAATTATGTACAAAAGTCAAGATATCGATGCTAATTTTGGTGCTGCACATACTTATTTATGTTAATTTTTGAGGTAGCTTATATGTGGAAGGAAAAGAAAGCAAAACACCCAAATAACTGAAAACTGTATACTTAGGTAATGTGGGTTGATCTCTCTCAAGAGTGATTGTCTAGTGGAGGTCATATGTGCAATTTTCACAATCAATTGTCTAGAAGTGTATCTTATAAAATTGTCAAGTATGCTGAGTCAGCAAACATGAGGGTTGTGCCTATTGCCTACAATCAATTTCAGCAAGGGTTCTTTCTCGCATATCCTTATTTGGTTATTATTTATGGTGCAATTTGTTTTGTTATTGAATTTACCTTTATAGTTTTTCTTATCTATTTGGAATGTCATGTGCATGCAGACAGTAGTAATTGGTAAAATGCGAAAACAAACTCAAGAGGGACTTCAGAGGACAGATAAAAGAGTTGGCCTCACAAATGAAATTTTAGCCGCTATAGACATTGTGAAGTATGGTTAAATTTGCATGAATATATTTTACAAGTTCAATATACCTCTGCTTTCTTGACATTATGCGGAAAATGTTTCAGATATTATGCATGGGAAGCAAGCTTTTCATCTAAAGTCAAAGAAATAAGAGATGATGAGCTCTCATGTTTGCGTAAGGCACAATTGCTTTATGTGGTATTGCCATCAGACATCCCTTCTTATTGTTTCCTAGAAAGCATAGACAGCATAATGCCTTGCAGTGCAAAAAATTATACATTGAAGTAAACAAAATGACTACTTTGTATTTCTGTCTTGCAGTTGAGCGGTTTTATTTTGTACACCGTCCCAGTATTTGTAACTGTTGTTTCCTTTGGGGTATTCACCTTGCTTGGTGGAGATCTGACACCTGCAAGGGCTTTTACATCACTTTCCCTGTTTGCTGTGCTTCGATTTCCTCTGCACATGCTAATTAATTTATTTAACCAGGTGCTCATATGGTGGTCTATAAAAAAAAAAAGGATTGTTTCTTAACCAAATATATATGTATATATTAGCCTATTCATTTTCTGAGTCTACTCTAATAGTACAGGTTGTAAACACACATGTATCGTTACAGCGTATTGAAGAACTATTCTTGATTGAAGAGAGAATTCTTGCCCCAAATCCATCGTTGGAACCTGGGCTCCCAGCAATATCCATAAAAAATGGATGCTTTTCATGGGATTCCAAGGTTCTTTATTCGTAGCCTTTGTATTTTCATGTACATAATTTTTGGTCAGGTGTTTGTTTACATTTTAATACACGGGGACCATAACTGCATTTATATGCAATTTGAATTAGACATGCTGGTAAACTCACCTGACAACTTTTCCAGGACTGCCTCTGTCTTCAAAAAAGTGTTTTTTAAAGCTCTTTGTGCAGTTACTGGCAATATTGAGGATAAAGATGACACTGAAATCAATTCCCTTCTCTTGGACACAGAAACGCCAGCCTCTTTAATTACTCCAATTTCTGAAAATTCCAACGTTCTAGCTTCAAAACCCAACTCTGAACTTCCAAGCACGTCAATTGCTTGGAAGAAACTAGAAAACTTGTTTATCATTAACAAAAACTGCCTAGTCTCATGCTTTGATTGTCCATTTTTTATGATCAACAAAATCATCATTTCTTATCTTCTTCGAGGCAGTTTTGAGGTTGTCATCTCATGAACGCGGTTAAGTATTTTTCCAGTTATGGTGTAGTGGCTGTCTGAATGTAACATTTTTGCAGGTAGAGAAGCCGACATTATCAAATGTCAATTTGGATATAGAAGTTGGCAGCTTAGTTGCAGTGGTTGGAGGTACTGGAGAAGGAAAAACATCACTTATATTGGCAATGCTAGGGGAGCTGCCTCCTTTGGCAGACACAAACGTTGTTCTCAGAGGGACAGTTGCTTATGTTCCTCAGGTGTCATGGATTTTCAATGCCACTGTGAGTCACAATTCCTTTCTTCTTATAGATATCAATCATTAGATAACAGCCTTCTCCCCGTTAGCAACGCTTGAAAGAGGAAGGACTAAATATTTACTTAACCTAACTCTGTACTCTTTTTAGCTATGCATTTCTGATTTACAAATGTTTTCTGCTAGGTGCGTGACAATATATTATTTGGATCAGAGTTTGAATCAAAACGCTACTGGAAGACCATTGGCGTCACTTCCTTACAACATGATCTTGAATTGCTTCCTGTAAAGTAGATTTCCATGTTATTTGTTGCGAGATACTTATTTAAATTGAATGCTTCAATAATTTGCCTCCCACACTTGCTACTCAGGGCCATGATCTCACTGAGATTGGTGAAAGAGGTGTCAACATAAGTGGTGGTCAAAAGCAGCGAGTTTCTATGGCTAGGGCTGTGTATTCCAATTCTGATGTT
The DNA here is from genome assembly GCA_028017165.1 of Herpetospermum pedunculosum. NCBI lineage: Eukaryota > Viridiplantae > Streptophyta > Magnoliopsida > Cucurbitales > Cucurbitaceae > Herpetospermum > Herpetospermum pedunculosum. The sequence continues at coordinate 75,187,859 of CM051525.1, forward strand.
TACATTTTTGACGATCCTTTAAGTGCCCTAGATGCTCATGTTGGTCGGCAGGTATGCTGCCTGCTTAATCGCCTTGAATTTCAACATTTCATATTAGCATTGAGCCATTAACAACCACTTGGAAAAATTTATAATAGATTCCATTCATAGATTAAGTCATTAAAAATATTTGATAAGAATTTGTGCTGCATTTCGTATATGTATCAGTAAAATATCATTTTTGTGGTACTTACAAGTAGCATCAGTTCTATCTATATTTGTTGGTACTCTTTGTTTAAGTTCTTCATTTGGGTCTAAGTCTCAGCACGTTGGGTTCTGAAACAATCAACTCTATTTTATGTCTCTTTCATTTTAGTTCTTACAATATTGGATTCTGAAACTAAACAAAAGTTGGTGACTGCTGGAGCTCATATGTAAGAGGTCTAAGGAGCACTTAATTTATTTCAGGTTTTTAACAGCTGTATCAAGGAAGAGTTGCGAGGAAAAACCAGGGTGCTTGTCACAAATCAGTTGCATTTTCTTCCCCAAGTCGACAAAATTATTCTGATCTCCGAAGGTATTGTTATAGAGGAAGGAACCTTTGAGGAGCTCTCAAGAAACAGCAAACGTTTCAAGAAGCTAATGGAAAATGCTGGGAAACTGGAAGAACAAATGGTAGAAAAGCAATGCAACAAAAGTCATTACCAAGGAAGCCCCATGCCTTCCGATGGTGTACTTGAGAATGAATTGCCAAAAGACTCAAGCTATTCAAGAAAAGGGAAAGTAAAAAAATCTGTACTAATCAAGCAAGAGGAAAGGGAGACAGGAGTAGTAAGTTGGCAGGTTCTAATGAGGTAGGATAGAGACTTACAGAAAATCCATGCTTCAAAAATACTTTGCATGCTTAAAATTGAGAAAAAGGAATATCAAAATCAATCATCACTAACCATATAAAAAACACCCTTTTGGTAAATTAAATGTAAATTCTAAAATTCTAATCTATTCATAAAAAATAATGGGACGTTTATGCATGTATATGAAGATTAAGCTGCACTAAAGATGTTTGGTTGAAATGAAACCATTTTGGTCCTCTGCTTCTTAAACTAGGCTCTCTTTTTTTTCTTTTTTCTTTTTTTGAAACATGAAACAAAACTTTTCATTGATGCATTAGGAGGTCTATGGGTAGTTATCATACTGTATATTGGAACTTATTAATAGTGATTTTGTTGTATGTGTAGGTATAAGGATGCATTAGGAGGTCTATGGGTAGTTATCATACTGGTAACGGTTTATCTGCTGGCAGAAGTCTTTCGAGTTTTAACGAGCATGTGGTTAAGCTTTTGGACAAATAAAAGTACTGCAGAAAATTATAGTGCTGGATACTACATTCTCATTTTTACAGCTTTGTCCTTTGGCCAGGTGAGTTAGTGCGTGTATTAACATGGGTTTTATTAAAAATCTGTACTTGCCTTGTTGGTTTCTGACCTGTCCACGCCATTTAGAAAAAAAAAAAAAAAAAAACATGGGTTTTATTTGTTGGATATAGATAATGAATATTTGAGTGTTAAAATATTTAGAATTTAATCTATTGAGAATACAAAATATTGATATTTGGATATGCAAAATGATTAATGTTTGAAAGTTTTAAATGTTTGTGCCTGTTTTGTACATTTGTTTTTGGGAATTAAGATTATTAATTAACATTTTTACTTTTTATATTATATTAGTTTTATTAATTTATATTAGAGCATTCATATAATTAAATTTACCAAAACACACCATCCAAAAACTCATACCTTGTGTAATTTTTTTATCCAAGAATATCCATTACTTATATTTTAAAAAATGAAAACCCATATAGCAAATATGAATACCCATCATATAACCGCCGGTTCCTATGTAATATTTTAACTCCAAAAAATAGATCCTCGTTTTTGTAAAAAACTTTTAATTCTACATTTATTTCAATAAGATTATTATGATATTTAAAAATTTTAAATATCAAGCAGAGCGTTTTTAATCTTGACTTTGAAGAACTATCCATGTAAAAGTTTTAAGATTTGAAATCTGAAGGAAACCGGAATATAAGTCTATACAATAGTTGAGTGATATATTTTAAGAATATGGAAAGGTGCCAAGTTCTTTTCATCAAATTTGTGAGTTGTAAGACTCAACTTGTTTCTTTGTGGGGCTTGGTGACGCGTTTGTTCAGTAATTATTCTTTGAATGTTATTTTGTTTGATTGGAGCCCCTCCCGTGGGCTTGGTTTTTTTGTATGCCCTTGTATTCTTTCATTTTTTTCTCAAAAGTTTGGTACTTAAAATAAAAAAAAATAAAAAATTGAAGACTCGTAACAACTTGTTTTCTCTGTCTAAGAATTGTTCTGTTTGTGCTCCCTCTAGGTAATCTTGACAATAGCAAACTCTTATTGCTTATTCATTACAAGCATTCATGCAGCCAGAAAATTGCACGATTCCATGCTAAATTCAATTCTAAGTGCTCCAATGGTGTTCTTCCACACCAATCCAACTGGACGGATTATCAATAGGTTTGCAAAAGATCTAGCAAACATTGATCGTGATGTTTCCATGACTGGGAATAATTTTGTAGCACATCTGTGGCCACTACTGTCAACTTTTGTCCTTGTAGGAATTGTGAGCCCAATCTCCCTATGGGCCATTATGCCGCTAATGATCTTGTTTTACGCAGCCTATTTATATTATCAGGTACGATGTTAACTAATTATTTTTTCCCTTTCTTCTACTAAGTTGTCAAATATTTCCTTTTTTTAGCCTTTCACATGCAGCTAATCAATGGTTATCAATTTATTTTCCTTTTAGTTTAACAGAATTGGTTAGCAACTTGTATTTTTCACAACATTAGCCCTTCTCTTTTTCGTTTTCTAATATATAAAATAGTTGGTGGAATTTATCTTTAGTTTTATTCTTAACATTTGTTGGTAAAAAATATGTACGGTATCTCAAATAAGAGAATTTATATATGCATAAATTCAAAATTAACCTTTTCTCTTTTAGGAGATCATTTATTATCCAGTGGGAAACTTTTGTAAAAAAAATCAAATTTTCTTGATCTTGGAAGTTAGTGAGCAGGGAGACTCACTTCGGTGAAATGAATTTTTACTGGTAAAGTAGTATAGACGGAAATCCCATATAGGCTCAATGGTGAAGTGTGGGATAATGGAATTAGTCCTTGTTCCAAAAATTCCTTTGAACAATGAAACAGATTTTTTTTGGATTTCCAAAAGGAAAAAGATTGTAGAATACGAATAACGTATCTGCTTTTATTCGCTTCATTTAGTCAATAAATTATGGAGACTGTAATTGAAGGAGAAAATGAATTGCATTTGTTTTTTCAGAGTACCTCACGTGAAGTTAAACGCTTGGATTCCATTGCTAGATCTCCTATTTATGCTCAATTTGGGGAAGTACTAAATGGTTCTTCAACAATTTGCGCATACAAGGCTTATGATAGAATGGCAAACATCAATGGAAGGTTCATGGACGATAATGTCAGATTTACTCTTGCAAATATTAGCTCAAATCGTTGGCTCACCGTAAGGTTGGAAATATTAGGAGGCCTTATGATGTGGTTGATAGCAACTTTTGCTGTCTTGCAGAATGCAAAAGAAGATAACCAGGTGGCATTTGCATCTACAATGGGGTTACTCTTAAGTTATACTCTAAATATGACAAACTTGTTAAGTGGCACTCTGAGACAAGCGAGTAAGACCGAAAATAGTTTAAATGCCGTTGAACGTGTAGGCGCATACATAGATTTGCCTTCAGAGGCTCCAGCTATAATCGAGTATAATCGTCCCCCATGTGGTTGGCCTACATTTGGATCAATTGAGTTTGAGGATGTTGTCCTACGTTATAGGCCTGGACTTCCTCAAGTCTTGCATGGATTATCCTTTACAGTTTCATCAACTGACAAGCTAGGAATAGTTGGAAGAACTGGGGCGGGAAAATCAAGTATGTTGAATGCATTATTTCGAATAGTAGAAATCGAAAAAGGAAGAATCACAATTGATGGTTGTGACATTGCTAAGATTGGGCTAACAGATTTGCGGAAAGCTCTAACTGTAATACCACAATCACCGATTCTGTTTTCAGGTATGCCTTGTGTGAACTTCTAAATCTGCTAGCTTGTGCATTAAATTCAGTTGAATTTTAGGTTTTGAAACTGAAGTTGTCTTTTTCTTGTCTCTCTTTCTTTCACTCATCCATCTATCATTAATTTAGGAACAATACGTTTTAATCTCGATCCATTCTGTGATCATAATGATGCTGACTTGTGGGAAGCTCTCGAGAGAGCACATCTTAAGGATGTAATTACGAGGAGCTCTTTTGGCTTGGATACTGAGGTAAGAAACCTTGCCAACTTTAACTTAGATTGAATCTCCAGTGAGATTTAATTCATACGTATGATTCATTCATAGTAGGTATTATTCTTTAATATCTATTGGATACCAGTGAAGTTTCCTTGGCAACTAAGTTTGAGGTTATTATCTTAACGTCTACAACTAAAAAAAAATAAGTTATACAGAATTAAAAATATTTTGTGAGACCTTATTATTGGAGAAAAAAATGACACAGTAGAAGTTTTATTAAATTGAAAATTGAAGTGATTTTGAACTTCATTATTGGTTAATACTAGTGTATAATTGTTCAAGGTTTCGGAGGGAGGGGGAAATTTCAGTATAGGACAAAGGCAAATGATAAGTCTGGCTAGAGCATTGTTGAGAAGATCAAAGATCATTGTTCTTGATGAAGCAACTGCAGCTATTGATGTTAATACAGACTCTCTTATTCAAAAAACTGTTCGTGAGGAGTTCAAATCATGCACTGTGCTGATAATTGCTCATAGGTTAAATACAATAATTGATTGCGACCGAATTCTAGTACTCGATGCTGGTCAGGTATGCCTCAAATTTATTTTCTCTTTCAAAAAGTTTAGGCAAAAAATTGCACCAATTTCTTCTTTACTTCTAGGATGTGCACTATATTCTCTATTCTCTCAGAATTGCAATTAGTTTCTAAACTGAAGCTTATGTTACTTGACGTTTATAAAGTATTTTAATTGCCGAAAAAAACCCAAAAGTGTTTTTAAAAACTTAGAAAGTTATTCCAAACAGACCCCCCGAAATATATGTTTAAGCTAATCATCATTTATCCTCCTTTAGTTTTTTATTTATGCATTTCTGGGTTACTTTTCTTAGAACTACCGATTTCCTCTCAGGTCAAAGAATACGATACCCCCGAAAAACTGCTGTCAAATGAAGGAAGTGCATTTTATAGAATGGTTCAATGTACAGGACCTGCAAATGCTCTGTACTTAAACAGCTTAGTTCTTGGAAAAAAAGAGAGTAATCCATGTGGTGAAGACCAATTAGTGCAGGATGGCAAAGGGAAATGGCTTGCAAAATCCCACTGGGTCACTGCTGCACAATTTGCCCTGTCCAGAAGCTTTGCTGCCTCTCAAAATGGCCTCAAAACGTCAGATACTAAAATTATCAATGGAAATGATATCATTGAGAAAACAAAAGATGCAGCTCTATGTCATTTGAATTCAGGTAACAAGAGAAAGGTTTCTTATAACTTAACTGGAAAAATATGTGGCCATGAAATATTGGGAACATAATTGAGCTTCATAGAACAATATACTACTATTGAAACGTGGAAGAATTGAAATCTTAGATCAAAACATTACGTAGGAATGGAATGAACTATCTAAACAAAAAATCTTGAACAGCAAACAACCATAGTTATTACTCACTGCATCAAAAAATTATCCCCGGGTGAGATTTAGGAAAATTCCCATAAAAATGACTACCACTTTGTACAATGAATTTATGTGCCTGTGTTTTTTTGTCACAGGTCTGGGTGTGATGAGCAGATTGCATAGTTACAATAAACTTAGGGATATTGAATATGACGAAGCTGAAGAGAGATCGTTTGACTAAAGTCATTAATACAGTTGATAGCTATAGCCTATCTCGGATCTGATGTTGGCTATTGGTAGGAAAAAGCAAAGAGTAAAACTTGCTTACAGCGGAGATACAAGTATCTTTTGCAGCCCAAACGTGTCAGATTGATTGAATATTTATATTATTTGTTAAATAAAATAAATCTTATTTGTAGCCCAACACGTGTCACGATTTGATTGATTGAATATTTATATTATTTGTTAAATAAAATAAATCTTATTTGCAGCCCAACACGTGTCACGATTTGATTGATTGAATATTTATATTACGTTTAATTTTTTTTCTTCTGTCCCTTTCTTATTCTACAAATAAATAACCTCTCATATTTTCTCTCTTTCCTCCTCTTTCATCTGCCATAACATTTGTTTTCAATTTCATTTCTCACTCTCTCTTTCTTTCTCTACAATAAGTATTATTTTTCTTTTTTTTTTGGTTAACTATTTTTTAATGACAATAAGATTTGCAATACTCTAAAGAATATCTCTACACAAATAAAATCTTTTTTGTTACCATTTTTTTTTTTGGCTTTTTTAAAAAAAAAAAAAAATCAATCGACCTTTCCCTTTACTAACCTCAGATCAATCCAATCGTGAAATTTCCCACTCTTTCCTTCACTTCCTCTAAAAACTCACTTGAAAATTTATGCTTATATAACACACAATCAGTCCTGCAAATTTCAAAGAAACTCAATTGAAATTTGAGAAGTTGTTAAAGGTAGGAGAAGTTGTTAAAGGTAGGAGAAGTTGTTAATTTGCTAGAATAAGAAAAGGAAAGTTACGGACAAACGCCAAATAAACGGAAGTTACGGACAAACACCAAGTAAACGGATGTGTAGTCCAGGCAGCAAGCAAGTTTTACTCAAAGCAAAAATGAAGAGGCGTTAATGAGAATAAAAATGAATAATTTTCTTTTTCTTTTCTTTTTTCTTTATAATTGTCCTTTTATTTTTTAGAATATTAAATTGTGATATGCTCTTGTAATTGGGTCAACAAGAGCATAGTTCAACGGCATGATGTATCGTGACCATGAGGTCCTAGGTTCAATCCCCCACCCAACATGTCAAAAAAAAAAAATCTGAATCGAAAACCGTGGTGATTATTATAGAGAGAACCAGTCCGAGGATTTTTTTTTTTCTATAAGTATTATTAAAATAGTCATTTGCAATTCAAAGTGTAAACAAGAGTTTACCCATGGTGGTAATGTAACATTAATCTTTGGTGTATGCTAATATATAGCATAAATGCATGTTTGGAAATGATTTTTAGCAATAACAAAATTGATTTTGACCGTGACAAAGTCATTCACAAATATACCCTTAGGCTATATATTACCACGATTGGTGAACTCTTGTTATAGGCCTTCCAAGGCACACCTTACCATAAGAGATGATACATGTTACAATCATATTTTAGTTTTTGGCTCCCAACATATTGTTTATACTTTGAATTGCAAATGACTAATTTTAATATTTATTTATTCAGTCATTGTCTCGAGTGCAAATGACTAACTTTAATATTTATTTATTCAGTCATTGTCTGGAGTGCTTGTATGACTTGATTGAATATTAGTTCCATTTGAGCAGACTTAAGCAAATGGAATTGCAAGTAGAAATAGAAACTGGAATCTGAATGAATAAAAGCTGAATTACTTTATAAACAATTTTTATTTGATTACAGTTGAATGAATATAAAAGCATTTTTAAAGGACATAATGATTTATGCCAAATTAGTCCACATATATAAGAGTAATTTGAAAGAAGAGAGCAAAGTTTGAAAGCAGAGCAATATCAATATTATGGAATATTTTTATAGATGATTCGTTTGGGCGAGTAAAACATATTATTTTTAAGACAAGGTCCAAAAACATTACGAAAGTCAAGGAGTGGGGTGACCCAACTCGAAAGACGAAAACATTTGAACAAGTTGAAAGTGTTTGTTACTAGTTTAGGGCACATAGCAAACAATTTTTTTTTCTTGAATTTCTGCAACTTTCAAGATATATAGATTTATTAAACCTAGTTCAGCTTCAAAATATTGCACACATCTTAATTCCAAATTTTTCCTTTACCTCTTCTTTCCTCCATCGCCGATTAAGGATCCAAAACCCAATTTTTCATCTAAAATATATATAGATTGTTTTTTCCCCAAATCTCCCACTTCAATAAATATAAAAATAAAAAAAAAATCCGAAATTATATTTTTAATTTATTCTATCTTTTCGATTTTATTTTATTTTATTTTGAGCACTACCTGTATCTGTATTTGTACCTGTATCCTATATCTTGTATCATGTATCTTGTATCTTGTATTTTGTACATGTACTTGTATCATATATCCTGTACTTGTATCATGTACATGTACTTGTACTTGTATTTGTACCAGTAGTTGTACTTGTAGCTGTAGCTGTACCTGTATCTGTATCTGTATCTGTATTTGTACCTGTATCTGTATTTGTACTTGTAATTGTACCTGTAGTTGTAGTTGCAGCTGTAGTTGTATCTGTATCTGTATCTGTATCTGTATCTGTATCTGTATCTGTATCTGTACCTGTACATGTACTTGTACCTGTATCTGTACATGTACTTGTACCTGTACCTATAGTTGTATCTGTAGTTGTACCTATATCTGTATTTGTATTTGTATATGTATATGTACTTGTACATGTAGCTGTATATGTATTTGTACCTGTACCTGTCGTTGTTGTTGTAGCTGTAGTTGTAGCTGTATCTGTAGTTGTAGCTGTATTTGTAATTGTAACTGTATCTATAGTTGTAGTTGTACTTGTACCTGTACCTGTAGTTGTACCTGTACCTATAGTTGTTTTTGTATATGTACCTATACCTGTATCTGTATCTGTATCTATATATGTATCTGTATCTGTATCTGTATATGTATTTGTACTTGTACCTGTACTTGTATATGTATCTGTACTTGTACCTGTACCTGTACCTGTATATGTATCTGTACTGGTACTTGTATCTTTATCTGTATCTGTATCTGTATCTGTATATGTATCTGTATTTGTAGTTGTAGCTTTAGCTGTAGCTGTATATGTATCTGTAGTTGTAGTTGTAGTTAGGGATGGCAAAATTCCCCGCGGGGTCGGGTCCCCGCGGGTCCCCGACCCAATCGGGTCGGGAAATCCCCGGTTTGACCGGGTACGGGGTCAAACCGGGGATTTTATTCGGGTCCCCGGCCCCGAACCCGCCCCGAATAGTTTTTTATTAAATTTTTTTAAAAAAATATATATAATATAGTAATATTTTATATATATTATTTTTTAAAAATTTTTAATTTACTTACTGTTAGTTTATATATATATATATTTTATTTATTGATAAACTTTTTTTAAAGTTTAAACATATATTTATTGATATTTATTTAATTTTTTCAAAAAAAAATAAAAACAAACAAACAAAGAGACGGGGATATTTTCCCCGCGGGGACCCGATCCCCGAACGGGGATTCCCCGACCCCGACCCCGACTTCTCAAAACGGGGAACGGGGCGGGGATGGGGATGAAAAATCCCCGCGGGGACGGGGATGGGGAGTGCATCCCCGACCCCGCCCCGCCCCGTTGCCATCCCTAGTTGTAGTTGTAGTTGTAGCTGTATCTGTATTTGTATCTGCTGGAACCCCCACTCAACCAACTGCGAGGGTCCCGGCCCTCGACCAGAGGCGCAGCAGAAGAAAGGGCTTAAACAAAAGCCTAAAACTGGTTGAGGACCTTAAGCAATCAATAAGGAACGAACTAAGAATTGAAGAAAGATTTCTAACACTTAGAAAATTTCTTGAATTCGAGTCCACCGGTAAAAAAAAAACCCTCTCCACCGGTAAACCGACCGGTAAAAGTCAACCGAAAAAGTTGACCGGTAAAAGCCACCGGTAAAAATATCACCGGTATATATCACATATACACCGGTATATATTATACCGAGGAAATACCGACCGGTATATACCACCGGTATATATATATCACGGGTAAATAATATATATACCACCGGTATATATATCACCGGTATATATACCACCGGTATATACCATATATACCACCGGTATATATCCCACCGGTAAATTATATATACCACCGGTATATACCATATATACCACCGGTATATATCCCACCGGTAAATTATATATACCACCGGTATATATCCCACCGGTAAATATTATATATACCACCGGTATATATACCACCGGTAAATTATATATACCACCGGTATATTTTCCAGTGAAGAGAAACCAAGAAAAAGCACAGGTAAATATCATATATACCACCGGTATATATCATATATACCACCGGTATATATTGACAAAAATACCTTGTTTTGATGTTTGTCTTCTCGTCTACCTCAGCACCTCTACAGCCCCCTCGATCTCTACCTCTCCTCCGGTCACGAACTCAGCACGAACACACGAAGACCACCCTTAGAGCAGTCCCAACTATTCTCAGGCGGTAATAGCGGAGTGGTGGGACTCCTTAAGCTAAGGGGGTTAGAATGAGGATGGAGGAACAAGATGAAGCTTTTGGTTTGTGTTTGGTATTGTGTTAATATGAACTTGATGAACTATTCATCAAGAACATCAAGAACACAATACAACAAACCCTTTGAATTTCAACAACTTGAAATCCAAAAATCAAAGCTTAACTTCTCTTCTTCTTCAAGCTTCAACTATGGGTATTGCCTTCAACACTTGAAGATGCACAATCCAAATGCTTGAGAGAGGAAGTTCCCAACGTGAGAGAGAGAATTGTGAAGTCTCAAGCTTAGAGATTATCTCATTCAAGCCAAAATCAAATTGATCATATCAAATTGACTTGCTTCATGAGTAAGGTAAAGAAACAAAGTGGATGACACATGTTGAACATGCATCAAGCTTATTAATGATAATAATAATAATTATAAATAATTATTATTTATTAAAATTAATAATAATTAAAATAATTTTAATTATTTAATTTATTATTAATATTAATATCAAATACTAATATAATAATAAACCTTCCACTATTGCCCGATTTTCAGAAAACCGACTTTTCCAAAATACGAATCAATATTCATATTTTTCTCCGGTCGAGTATTTAAATCACATTTAAATACAACTTCCTCCGATTATATATTTAAATCACATTTAAATATACAAACCCCTCGAACAAACCCTAATTCAGATTTCTCCGAATACAACCCTATAGCACTGCTATACCGTTTTATCCGAGCTAGCCAGGAGAACCTAAAGGACCTACAGATCATGAGCTCCAACGATACGAGATCATTCGGTCAAAACTCTTTTGACCCGAATCGATCAACATTCGTTAACCCCCGGAGACTCCACTAAAGTCCAAGGGCTGCACTCTCCTCACTGTAGATATATTGTGTCCTCTTGATATAACCGTCATTGGTAAGTCGATCCTTCACAGGTTGTCCGTAATCACAGCTGGGTCGTATAAACCGTTTAACCCCTGCATTACATCTTGATCCTTAAGTACCACTGACACCTCTAATGAACAATAGATCTTTGGTCCAACCAATAGATCAATATAACTCTCTCATCACATGAGAGTGTGAGCTCACATTGTTCAAGCCCCGGAGTCAGCTATTAAGGGAACAACCTATCTACTAACCCTGAAGAGCGGGTTAGGAGTGAATTCCAATCTTGCTAACTATGTCCCCAGCTACTTATTCGGCTTTATCCCCAAGTTGGTAGGCTTATTGAGCGGGCGTTCCGCCACTCTCACCCGTACAAGTCAAAGGATACTTCCGAATAAGCAGGAGTTCATAGCAAGCTCAGGATTAAGAACGAGTTACCTAGGCCATCAATGTGTATAAGTCAGTCTCGATCAGTAAACGGTGTTATAAAGAGAGAGTGACTTAATACGCGGTTCGATCTTGTGTAAACTCTTTACACAGGACGCCCTCACTTCTCACATCTTCATGTGGAACGATTCGGATCACATCGTTCTGTACAATACAAAGTGAGCCGCATCCAATAGTGTTACCAGGATAAGGTACCCAGCCTTATCCATATACTATAGATCATTTTGGCAGTATACTTGAACCTGATCCACAATCATGTCATACATGAGGTTCAAATACTCAAACAATGCCAAGGGTGTTGGTTATTGGTATAGGATAAAACATGTTTCACTTTAATCCAGTAAACTCCTTTACTGAATTAAAACTTAATAACTCTTTATTACTAAATAGATTATTTACAAACATAACAGTTTACAAACCACGAGTTTTAGGACATAAAACCCAACAGTATCTATATTTGTATTTTTATCTATATATGTATTTGTACCTGTATCTGTATCCGTACATGTACCTGGTCTTGTACCTGTACATGTACCTATACCTGTACCTGTACTTGTACCTGTACCTGTATCTGTAGTTGTATCTGTAGCTGTACTTGTACCTGTCGTTGTAGCTGTAGTTGTATCTGTAGTTGTAGCTGTATTTATAGTTGTAGTTGTACTTGTACCTGTACATGTACCTGTAGTTGTATCTGTAGTTTTACTTGTACATGTCGTTGTATCTGCAGCTGTACCGGTAGCTGTATTTGTAGTTGTGGCAGTATCTATAGTTGTACCTGTAGTTGTACATGTACGTGTACCTGTAGTTGTATTTGTATCTGTACTTGTACCTATAGTTGTATCTGTATCTGTACCTGTATCTGTATTTGTATCTGTAAGTGTATTTGTACCTGTATTTGTACCTGTATCTGTATTTGTATCTTTATCTGTACTTGTAGTTGTACCTGTAGCTGTATATGTAGCTGTAGCTGTGTTTGTATCTGTATCTGTATCTGTATCTGTACCTGTACCTGTACATGTAGGTGTAGCTGTACCTACCTGATCCCGTACCTATACATGTACCTGTAGTTGTATTCGTAGCTATACATGTACTTGTATCTGTCGTTGTAGCTGTAGTTGTAGTTGTAGTTGTAGCTGTAGTTGTAGCTGTAGTTGTAGCTGTATTTGTAGTTGTAGATGTACTTGTACTCAGGGACGGATGCACAGAGGGGCCAGGGGGCACGTGCCCCCTGAAATTATATACTTTATACATCTGTATATACAAATGCAGATTAAATTCAAAGAAATTTAGATGGAACGGTGGTTATGGGGGCACGCCTATATTGTTTCAGGCATTTGGGCCCGAGTTTGATTGTGGCCCTATACATATTTATACATTTTTTGGGTTCTTGTTTCTTTTTTTAATTTTCTTTTTATATTTGTTTAATTTTAATATATTGTATGGAGGTTGATAGAATCTGTTTCAGAAACTCTATGAAGCCACCAGGTGCTACCGAGTTTCTCTTATTCCATCGGCAGCGGTATAAATTTATCATCATCCTCTATTTCAGATGTTTCTGCTACTTAGTCCAATTCGGATTCAATAAGCCTAAGATGTATGACTTTCCACAACAACTCATTGATTTCTTTTTTAGTGTCGTCGTCAACGACCAAGTCTTCCCGTTAAAAATATTTGTCATCTCAACAAAAATCTTTTGACGTCCGAACAATCGTGGTTATAATTTGTTTCTGATTTCAATATCTGACAAAGTCTTTCAATAGATTCCACCCGCTGATGTTTACTAGATTCATAATTTTTTTTGTCTTCTTGGTAACATGGATTTTCGTTCATTTCTATCTTTCAATCCCAGTAAATAATGTAGCAATGATAGTCGATGAGGTCCATGAGAACCCATCACATTTTTCTGATCTATCTTTCAATCCCAGTAAATGTAGCAATGGTAGTCGATGAGGTCCATGAGAACCCATCACAGTTTTTCCGAGTCTCTCACGGTGTCAACTCCAACCTTTTTTTTTAAGAACTTCTGAGTTGTACCATTTTTCCAATAGCAGTTTCACTAGTGTTTTCTCCCTCTTATATTTAGCCAGACATTCTTCATGTTCTTCTTTCTTCATTGAGATCCTAAACTCATTCAAGTCAGATTCCATTAATTTGTTCGATGTCTTCCCTCTTCTTAAGAAAGTTTAAATTTCATAATACTTTGTTGAAGATCCCACATCGAAAATATGAGTGGACATCACTCACAATAAAAGATACATGAGTTACTTCTCCCATTGTCAATTGATTTTGAGATGGAACCCATTATATCAAATATCATCGTAAAACAATAATAGTGAACACAAAGAAGAACAACCAACTAACATTTTTTATTTATGGCTATCTCCACCTTCAACAATCGGTCACCTTCAACTTCTCAACAATCGGCACAATCAACAATCAGCAATCAGCAGCCAATGTATGCAAAGGGAAATGACTTGCAAAATCCCACTGGGTCACTGCTGCACAATTTGCCCTGTCCAGAAGCCTTGCTGCCTCTCAAAATGGCCTCAAAATGTCATATACTAAAATTATTGGAAGGTATGCTTGCACAAAAACTCATTAGAGAAAAATTCCCCAGACCTTGCTGTAGCTTTAAACAACTGGAATTATGTTCTTTCCTCCATTTCAATCAATTTCCTGCATGAAGTTTCATTGAACAATTATTTAGTTCTTCTTTCGTCCCATTGTTGTTCCAAATCACTGACATTTGTGGGCTATCTAATTGTCTGAAAACGTGGAGCAGTGCAGAGATGAGGCGTACAATATCAATATGGAAGTGATCCTTCCGATCATCCGGAATTTTTTTATCATTTTGTGCGGTTGAAATTTCATCCGACAATGTCTTGAGAATCTCATTTCCATACTTGAGATGAAAAATATATTCAATTGGAGGTTTCTGCTCACGTTTCTTTTCATGTTTAACCAAATTCAGAAGATGATTAAAATAGTGTATGGAGTTCGATAGGATCTGGATTAGGAACTCTCTAAAGCCACCGGATGTTGCGGGGTTCTCTTCTTCCTTGGGCAGCGGTATAGATTTCTCCTCATCATCTTCTACTTCTGATGTCTGTGCTATTAAGTCCGATTCATATTCAATACGTCTAAGCTCTATAGCTTTCCACAGCAGCTCACTAATTTTTTTTTTAATGCCATCATCAATGATCAAATCTTTCGTCAGAAGACCATTGAAAATATTGTTCATCTCAACAAAAATGTGTTTGACCTCAGAAAGATCGAGGTTATTGTTAGTTAACTCAAAGTTAAAGTCTATTTTTAGTAAATTGCTATATTTGAAGTTAGTGGGGTAAGTATTGATATATTTAGAGTTAGTGGAGTAAGTGGCTATTTTTGTGGAGTTAGAGTTAGTGGTTGTTTTTATAGAGTTAACTAAGTTACTTTTAGCATTTAGAAAGTGTATTTAAAATCATATTTTATTGAATGAAAATGTAGTAGTTGCATTCCCATTTCTCTTCTCTCTTAGAAAAAACAGTGGTATCAGAGCTGAATTCTTAACGGGCCTGTGAGTGAGAGTTAGTAAGATATCCCTTAGTGAAACCGAGTGATACACTTTGAGATTTGAGTGAGATGGAATCAGGATCGAGCGGTCTTTCTTCACTGGCTCCACCAGTGTTTGATGGCGAAAACTACCAAGCATGGGCTATCAGAATGCAAGCCTACATGGAGGCTTGTGATTATTGGGAAGCAGTTGAGAGCGACTATGAGGTTGCTGCACTTTCCGATAATTCAACAATCAACCAGATCAAGACTCACAAGGAGAGGGTCACCAAGAAGGCAAAGGTTAGAGCTTGCCTATATGCAGCTGTGTCTTCATCCATATTCAACAGAATTATGGCCTTGAAGTCAGCAAAGGAGATCTGGGACTTCCTCAAAGGTGAGTATGAAGGTGATGAGAGGATCAAGGGCATGAAAGTGTTGAACTTGGTGAGAGAATTCGAGAGAATGCAAATGAAGGATTCTGAGTCCATTAAAGAATACTCAGACAAGTTGATTGCGATTGCCGACAAGGCAAGAGCATTAGGAACTGATTTATCTGACAATAGATTGGTTCAGAAAATTCTGGTTTCAGTTCCTGAGAAATATGAAGCAACCATTGCTTCCTTAGAAAATACCAAAGACCTCTCTAAACTCAAGGTGATAGAGTTAGTAAGTGTTTTGCAAGCACAAGAGCAGAGGAGGTTGATGAGGCAAGAAGGAAGCATTGAGGGGGCACTGAAAGTCAGAATGCAGCAGGGAGAAGGTGGAAGAGAGAAGAAGTGGAGAGGGAGAAAGGATAGTGGCAGCAGTAGCTCAGATTATGCTGTAAAGGATGATGGAAGTGCATGTTTCAGCAAGGGCAGTGCATGCAAGCACTGTGGGAAGCATAATCATCCACACTTCAGATGCTGAAGAAGGCCAAATGTGAAGTGTAGAAGGTGTCATTCAATGGGGCACATTGAGAGATTCTGTAAAGGATCTCAACAGCAAGGAGGAACACATGTTACAGTACAACAAGAAGGAGATCAACTTTTTGTGGCTACTTGTTTCTCATCAGTCACTCAATGTGACAGTTGGTTGGTTGATAGTGGGTGTACCAATCACATGACAGGTGACAAAGAGTTGTTCAAGAATCTTGACAAGTCATTCAAATCAAGGGTGAAGATAGGGAATGGTGAGTATCTAGAAGTGAAGGGGAAAGACACAATGTCAATAGAGAGTTGTGCAGGAACCAAGTTGATTACTGAAGTGCTCCTAGTTCCTGAGATTGATCAAAACTTATTAAGTGTTGGTCAACTAGTAGAGAAATGATTCAAAGTATTATTTGAAGAAGGAAAGTGTCTTATTTTCGATTCCAATGGGAATAAGTTGTTCAAAATAAAAATGCAGCACAAGTGTTTCTTATTGGATCCACTCGAGAAGGAACAAATAGCTTTCAAGTGTCAAGTGAGTGACACTAAGCTATGGCACAAGAGGTTGGGGCATTTTCATCAGAAGGGGTTGCAGTATTTGCAGAAGAATGAGATGGCAGTTGGAGTACCAGTTCTGGAGGAGCTGAAAGCAAACTGCAAAGCTTGTTTGACAGGGAAGCAAACGAGGTTGCCATTCAAGAAGTCAATTTGGAAAGCAACAGAGAAGTTGCAGCTCATCCACACTGACTTGTGTGGACCACAACCAACTCTCTCACTCAATGGTAGCAGGTATTTCATTATCTTTATTGATGATTATACCAGAATGTGTTGGATTTACTTCATGAAGCATAAGTCTGAAGTAGCTGAAGTGTTTCTGAAGTTTAAAAGATGGGTTGAGAATCAGAGTGGTTGTCAGATTCAGGTGGTGAGGTCCGATAACGGGACTGAATACACCTCACAAAGGTTCAATTCCTTTTGTGAAGAAGCTGGAAGAGAGCATCAGCTCACTGTTCCATATACTCCACAACAAAATGGAGTTAGTGAGAGGAAGAACAGGAGTATTATGGAGATGACAAGATGCATGTTGCATGAAAAGAACTTGTCAAAGGAGTTTGGGGCTGAAGCAACAAACACATCAGTTTTTTTATTGAACATACTGCCTACAAGGGTATTGGAGAAGAAGACACCCTATGAAGTTTGGTTTAATACTAAACCAAAACTGAAAAATTTGAAGGTGTTTGGTTGTTTGTGCTTTTCTCATGTTCTACAGGTGAAGAGAGACACGTTGGGTGAAAAGGCAAAAGCAAGAATCTTTGTAGGCTACACCATGATGTCCAAAGCGTACAAGATCTATCAACCTCACAAAAAGAAGATGGTGATTAGTAGGGATGCTCAATTCTTGGAGGATGAGAAGTGCGACTGGACAGAAGAAGTAGAGGTGAAGGAACCAGAAGTTTCTCTGGATCCTTATGAACTGGTTGATGATGCACCAGTTAAAGGGACTAGACTGCTGAGTGAGGTATATGAGAGAAGTAGTGTAGTTGTGTTAGGAGCAAGCTAGATGTTTGCAGCATTTGAGTTAGGAGGAGTATGTTAGTTAACTCAAAGCTAAAGTCTATTTTTAGTAAATTGCTATATTTGAAGTTAGTGGGGTAAGTATTGATATATTTAGAGTTAGTGGAGTAAGTGGCTATTTTTGTGGAGTTAGAGTTAGTGGAGTTAGTGGCTGTTTTTATGGAGTTAACTAAGTTACTTTTAGCATTTAGAAAGTGTATTTAAGATCATATTTTATTGAATGAAAATGTAGTAGTTGCATTCTCATTTCTCTTCTCTCTTGGAAAAAACAGTTATAATAGGTTTCTGATTCCAACCTCTGACACAGTCTTTGAATAGATCCTCCAAGCTGATATTCACTACATTCATAAAAAAAATTGTCTTCTTGGTAAAATGAATTGTCCTTCCTTTCTGCCTCCCAATCCCAACAAATGTAGCACTGGTAGTCTACGAGGTTCATGAGAACCCATCCTAGTTCTTCCAAGTCTCTCACATTGTCAACTGAAACCTTTTTTTTTTTTAAGAATCTCTGACTTATGCCATCTTTCCAACAGGAGCTTCACCAATGTTTTCTCCATCTTATACTTGGCCAAACATTCTTCTTTTTCTTCTTTGGTCCTTGATATCCTCATCTCATTCAGGGCCGATTTCATGTCTTCCCTCTTCAAGAAATGCAGAGAAGAGGAAGATTGATTAAACCCTAAACCCCAATTGTCTCTGTCTCTGTTTCGAGAACTCAAAACAGAGGAGCGTCTAATCCAACTCTGATTAAAACAGCCTGATTTATACTGCTGGAGCGTCTAATTCCAAGTCTGATTAAAACTGGAGATTTGTTTACTTAACTGAGGTTGAGTTTGAAATTGTTGTAACCAACTTTCAATTTTCAAATTTCAAATTTATTCTACGTGAAACCACTTTTCAGATTTTGATCATTTAAAATTCTCAATTTTACTCCCAATGTTCTATTTTTTTTTTTTTAATCAAGCCATTCTGAAATAAATAAGTTTAACTGAATTTTATTTTTGGAATTTGATCGAGAGGTATAATGTTTCTTATTGGAAGAATTCACATGTGAATGTATGCTTTATAAGCTTAATTTTCAAAACTCAAATGATTATTAAACAGGTCTAATATTAGTTTTTGGCTCCCAACATATTGTTTAGACTTTGAATTGCAACTTTATTATTTATTTATTTATTTATTCATGGAGTGCTTGTACGATTTCATTGTCCTTTAGCAAAGCTTTTGAGCAGACTTGAGCAAATGAACCAAATTTGGTAGGATTCATAACAATATATATGTTTAGCATAGAAATAGAAATTGGAAACTGTTGGGGTAAATCGATACAAATATAATCAATCCAAATTTTATACTAGATTCAGACAATATATATTTTATCTCAAGAAACCCAGATCAGTTATTGGTTCCAAATATAAAGCGGAATAAACAATTTGGAAACCAATGCTTAGAAGAATAGATAAACCAACCTAAAACTTCTAAGCAATAAGAACGATAATAAATCAAGTTCAAGGAAAGAGAGATTTACACCGGATTTATACTGGTTCACCCAGTGTGGGCTACGTCCAGTTCTCTGCTACCGATGCAGGTTCCACTATAACGTTGGGAGAAAGTTACAAGAATTTAGAAACGCTCAAGAGTGATTTCTCTCACTTTTCTCTCAAAGAAAAATTGCTCACGAATCACTCTAACAATAGCTCTTAAATTCTTCAATGAAAAAAACCTCCGACAATAACACTCAAGAAAAAGGAACCACGGCTGTTTGTTCTTCTTCAAAGCAAATAAACTCCACAGCCTCCCTCTGCCGCTGTTTCTTTTATTGTCTTTAATTAAGTACCCAACTTCCTAATTTTATAAGAAAATTTCACCGCCATTGTCTTGTTATCCTTTTATAAAAATTAAGTGCACCACCTTTTTAACCAATTAGACTAAAGCATGCTTAGTTAAGTGCACCTCATTTTTAACCAATAGCATTGATTAGTTTAGTTGGGCCAACATCATGGGCTTTTTTTGGGCTTCATTATTTTCCTAACAATACTGGAAACTGAAATATGAATGAATAAAAGCATAAGTGCTTTATAAACAACTTTTATTCCATTACAGTTGAATGGATAAAAGCTGTTTTGAAGGACATAATGATTTATGCCAAATTAGTCTACATATATAGGATAAATTAGAAAGAAGAGAGCAGAGCACATGTTTGAAAGGGTGGTTGCTGAGTAAAAAGTCTGCTAAAAACATTAGGAAGGCAAGGGGTGATATGTGAAAATATGATATCAACAGATACTCTCAGCGTGTCTCTTCTTGATCCTCTTCCTTTTGACTTGACCCAATTCGAAAGCCTGAAACATTTGAACAAGTCCGTGGTATAAACGAGTGTTTGTTACTAGGTGAGGGCACATAGCAAGCAATTCTTTTTCTTGAATTTCTACTCGGCGGCAATGGTTGTTGTGTTTGCTACGGCGGCGACTTTGTAGATAATTATATTGATCAACAGTAATAAAATCACAACTTGTAATACAGGGTGACATAACTAAGTCCGGATCCCTCTCGCCCATAAACACATAATATCTAGGCCAGTTTGAAAATGATACAAAGAATGCATGTTGTAAATATAATTCTGCATCATGTACTCGGTGTTTCCAATTAAACACATAATAGATTTTTTCTGGAGGACAAAAGCTGGTATAACTATTACGTCTTAGATTTAATCTCCTCTGCATCTTACCTTCTCTTTTTCCATCCGACTCCATGCCTAATTTCCTCAATCGTCGTCGATTCTTTGCAATTTTCAAGTAAGATATATACATTTATTAAACCTTCATTTTCAAAATATTCATTAACATCTTAATTCCAAACTTTTCCTTTACCTATTCTTTGCTCCATCGCCAATTCAATTCCTCACCCAAAATCCAATTTTTCAACTAACATATATACATTTTTTTTTCTCCCAAATCTCTCACTTTAATAAATATCAAAATATTTTCCATCTTTATCTTTTTCATTTATTTTATTTTATTTAAAATATTTTTCAAAATATTTTCTATCTTTATCTTTTTCATTTTATTTTATTTTATTTAAAATATTTTCCAAAATATTTTCTATCTTTATCTTTATCTTTTTCATTTTATTTTATTTTATTTAAAATATTTTCCAAAATATTTTCTACCTTTATCTTTTTCATTTTATTTTATTTTATTTTATTTTGAGCTTTAACCTATATCTATATCTATAAAGGGGTGTTTTGTTTTATTTTATTCTATCTATATCTATGAATGAGTATTCATCTTTTCTAAAGTAATATATCAAAATCTTTTTCGGAATTATATTTTAAATTTATTCTCTTTTTCATTTTATTTTATTATATATCCTTAAATAAGAGTGTTGGATATAGAAATTAAAGATAAATGAATATCTCCAATATAGTTTATAAATACATATAAAACATAAAATATATATATATATATATATATATATATATATAATCTATTAATTCTAATATGGATATAGATACTAATAATAAAATCTACATATATTTTTCATAGATACTAATAATAAAATCTACATATATTTTTTTTTACATGTTGGGTGGGGGATTGAACCTATACTATAACTTCCTCGTTAGGCGATACATCATGTCTCTTGACGATAAAATTTATAACTTAGTTTGGAAGTAAAATTAACTTAATTATTAATTTAAATAAATTTTTTTTTTTTTTTTTTTAAAAATGATTTACAGAATTAGTCGTCGATATCGACATTTCACCGATGTATCCATGAATATATCCATAAAATTAAACTCTCGATATGTTCATCCTTAGCTATAACCTATATCTATAAAGGGGTGTTTTTTTTTTTTAGAATTCAAAATTCCCATGAAATGAGTATTCATTTTTTTCCAAATTTGCCACTTTAATATATATCAAAATATTTTCCAAAATTATATTTAAAATTTATTCTCTCTTTTCCATTTTATTTTGAGCTCTAACCTATATCTAATATCTATAAAGGGGTGGTTTTTTTTTTGAGAATTTAAAATTCTCATGAGATGAGTATTGATGTTTTCCAAATTTGTCACTTTAATATATATCAAAATCATGGCTATTGCCAAACCGAGCATAGCTCAATTGGCATAAGGTTGTGCCCGTGACCATGAAGTCATGGGTTCAATCCTCGCATTAATTAAATACCGTTGCAAAAAAAAAAAAAAAATCATGGCTATTAATCGCGAAAGCGAGCATAGATTTTTAATTGATTTTTGTATATTAATTTGAGCATTTATTCAACTTAAAAAATGTTGTTTAGGGTTTTTGTTTTTGTTTTTAAAAAAACATAAAGAATCCGAAAATTGAAAACAAAACGATTTTGATGGTCGCACCAGAGCTTCGGAAGAACTCCGGTTGAGCCCTTGAATAGAAACCGACATTGATCATGTTCTCAACAAACTTAGGGATATTGAATATGATGATGCGGAAGAGAGTTCTTTTGACTGAAATCATGCTCTTATAGCTATAGCCTATCTCGCATCTGATGTTGGCTATTGGTAGCAAAGCAAAAATGAAAGTTGTTAATGAGAATAAAAATGTATAGTGTTCTGTTTTTTCTTTTCTTTGTAACTGTCCTTTTATTTTTTAGAATATTAAATTGTGATACGCTGATGTAATCAATTAAAGTATGTTTTCATGAATCTGGTATGCTTTGCACAAAAAATCATTATAAGAAAAATTCTTACTAGTTGAGTTATGAAAATAACATTCTGAAAATAAAGAATTTAATAGGAAACTTAGTTGAAAAAATAAGAAAAATTCTTTCCCCACCCAGGTTCTATGTATGATCATCACCTATGAAAACATAATTTAATTCATCTCATCATCCTTCAACTCACAATTTAATATTCTAAAAAAAATAAAATAAAATGAGGCTTCTTTCTATAAATAACATTAAAGTAGTCATTTGCAATTCAAAGTGTAAACCAATGGTGGTAACTTAACATTAACCTTTGGTGTGTCTGTGTGCTAATATATATAGCGTAAAGGCATGTTTGGGAATGAGTTTTAGCAATAACAAAAAGTCATTCACAAACGTACCATTAAGCTATATATTAGCACCATTGGTGAACTCTTGTAATAGGTGTGTCCTTTTTGTTCTTTATCGTCAAATATGATTGGTTTCTTAATTACAACAATGCATTAGGGGAGAATTAAGGGGGAAAACAAGAGTTCTTGTGACCAACCAACTGCATTTTCTCTCACAAGAAGAACTTTATGAAAATGGAAAGTTGTTTCAAAGGCTGATGGAAAGTGCAGGTAAATTGGAAGAAAATACCGAGGAAAAGGAAAAAACCATCAAATTTGGTAGTCATCAGTTCAAGATGAAGCTAGGAATATTTTGTGTTCATGCTACTTAGGCTTTGTTGTGGGGACGGTCTTTGAGAGAATTGATAGGATCAATTGTGATTTTAAGAGTTAGTTTGTTTTCTTGCTTCCTTGTAGAGTTATCTATTTAAGAGCTTTTGTAATTATGCTTACTTTTCTATTAATGTTAATTAAAGATCATTTCTATAATCTTCATTGGCTTCTGGATGGGGACAATAGCTCACCATTGCTATTTTTTCCCCTGTTTTAATTCTACATGTTTTACTTAAAACAATTGCTCTTAATGTAAATACCCTCACAATTTTTTCCCCTGTTTTAAGTTTGACATAAAAAAAAATAATCCTATAGATTATAGATTAATTTTTCATTAAAATCAAGTACCGAAGAGTTGAAGAAGTTGAAGCATTAGTGAATTGGAGAAATTTAACCATTTTCATGATGAAGAGTGTTTGAGAAGTTGAACCATTTGAAAAAAAATAAAAATAAAACAACATTTAATTAATTTTAAAATTCGAGACATGAAAAAGGAGACATGAAAAAGACAGGGACAATTAATTTAGGTAAAAGATGGTTTGAGAAGTTGAAGCATTTTTTAGAGTTGGAAAAGTTGAAGCATTTAAATTAAAATAAATTAAAAATAAATTTTAAAAGAAAGAGAAAAATGGGGAGATAAAGTTTCTTCACCTAGTAAGATAGTTGATTTTTTTAGCTAATTTGGAGAGTTTGAACTTATTTTCAAAAATACATTATTTTAAGAGCTAAACTAATTTTTTGGGTGCAAAAACAAAAGATTTTCTATAACTTTGGAAATTATTATTATTTAATCAATTTCAATAAATCTTTAACTTCGGTAAAAATTAACTTCAAATAACCGAAGTTAAGATTTATTGAATATTTGAAAGTGCACCGATACTAAAATGGAATGATTTTTTTTTTTTTTTTTTTTTTTAAGATGAAAATCAAAATTAGGACAAAAATGGTATTTTAATTCTAAAATTATTTAAAACTCGAAAAAAACTTTAAATTTACCGAAAGACTAAATATTATATTATTGTCTATCACGTGTTCACATGAATTTTTCGGATAAATTTAATATGTGAAATTTATTGATTTTCGTATATAAGGACTAATTAATATATATATATATATATATATTTTTTTTTTTTGTTAGTATGTAAAATTTAAACTTTGGACTTATTGATCTTCTTGGATGATCGATCATTGGGCTTGTTGATCTGCTTGGATGACTGAACTTTAACTTGTTGATCTTCTTCGATGATCGACTTATGACTTGTTGATCTTATTGTATCGACCCTCGACTTGTTATCTAGTTGGATTGACCTCTGGCTTGTTGATCTTGAAGAGTCAATCGAAATCTTTAAGTCTTTCGATCTTCAAAGCATCTTTGGTCATCAGACAGTATTCCGACGGGAGCCTTGACAAGGTTCTGACTGCCCCAAGATTCTGTCTCGATGTTGAATGTTGAATGTCCAATGCCCAAAAAGTATGACGACCTCATTTATTTATAAAGTTTGATAAACATAGTATGAACTCGAGATTGGTTGAATTTGGGCTTAATCCAATCTTTTTAAAAAAGGCTTAAATTATTTAAATTTGACAATCTTTTTTTAGTGAAATCGAGCTAAATTAGCTCGGGTCAAACTGACACATGCCATGATTTTATTGGTCTAGTTTCAGTTGTCGATCAAGACAAGTGACCTAATTTGAGACCAACATAAGCATACATAAACATAACTGACATAAAGTATAAACTAATGAAGCACAAGACCATCCCGCATTAATTAAAATAAACTAATGAAGCACTCAAGACCATCCCGCATTAATTAAATACTTTGCAAAAAAAAAATTAAAAAATTTATATATAATAATAATAATAATAATAATTTGAGTATTATATATATAATTTGAGAATTGGAATATATTATTTATTATTTTTTTACTTTTTTTTTTAGCAAAACACACACTTTCCTTTTTGTTTGTTTATTGTTTTCCTTTTTGGCGGTTAGTTTGGGTTATTATAAAAAATAACCTATATGACAAAAAATCTATTAACATTAACCCTCTTTTTTGCCACTATCAACATTAATCCTTCTCGGTGCATCCTGGATCGGGCACCAGGATTCTGTTTTTTTTTTTTTTTTTTTTTTAATTATTTATGACTTTATGTATTTTACGTTTTTACCCCTCCTTATAATATACCCTATATAATCTATTTCTTTAAAGAGTGAATAAGATAAACTTTCCTTGCAAATTAAAGAAATATGTTATATAGGGTATATTATAAGGAGGGGTAAAAACGTAAAATACATAAAGTCATAAATAATTAAAAAAAAAAAAAAAAAAAACAGAATCCTAGTGTCCGATCCTGGCCAGGATGCACCGAGAAGGGTTAATGTTAATAGTGGCAAAAAAACAGGGTTAATGTTAATAGATTTTTTGCCATAGGCTATTTGTGATAATAACCGGTTAGTTTCCGTCTTATTTCGGAAGTGGAGCTCCCATTCTATCTGCAATCCGCGTGTGTATGTTCAGTCACGAGAGTGTTGACAATCTTGCTCGAGCTCTGTGATGATGCATAATTTTATTCATTCCATTGGATGTTTGCGTATAATTAGATCCATTTCTTTTAATTTGTGGTGCGAATCTTCTTCGTAAGCCGTGACGCTTGCAATTCTGTTTGTATCAAGCTCAACTGCGCTTATGTTCCTTTTCTTATTTGGTTCCTTTTCTTGTTTTCAGCGTTTTCAAGTTCCCTCAGCTCTCCAAAGAGAATTTACAAGCCTATATATGGATTATGGATGGACCATTCACGCATGTGAGTTGCTCTTGTAGTCTTTTACTAAATTATGAACCGAGTTTGAGATTTTTTCTTCACATCAGACGTTTACTGTGATTCTATTGCTGTCCTTTATCGGAAGTTTTGTAGGTAATTGATGTTGCTATATTGAAGCTGCTCTTTGACTTTGGTGAGTGAAATATGGAGATGGGTATTGAATTGTTTGTACTGTTTAAACCTTGGTTGGGAAGATTCAACTAAAAATTGCACGATGAGGGCATTCATTCTTTAAGTGTCTTTCAAGCAGGCAACTAATGTGGAAATCAGAACCATTTGTGATGGCTGTTTCCACTGAATGCAGTGGATTCCTGATGTTTTTTAGATTGACAATTCATTTCATGGGCTTTCTAGTTTCTGGTTTGAAATTTGGAATATGGTTTTTCCTATTGCAGGAAGCACATTGGGTGGAGAGTTGATGGTTAAATAATTTATCGAGACTGAGCACAAAACTCCCTGGGCCGGTAACCTTTCGAAGAAGAAGAAGGAACCAGATCTATATATAACTTCCTGCTGTAGTGAATAGTAGAGTAGGAGAAAATATGCCTTTTGAGGCCTTAGATTGGTTCTGCCAGCCGGTAGCAAATGGTGTATGGGCTAAAGCAGTTGATAGCGCCTTCGGGTCATACACACCTTGTGCAATTGACTCTCTAGTGGTCTCTACTTGTCATTTGGTTCTTCTTGGACTTTGCTTCTACAGAACGTGGCTGATTAAGAAGGATCCTAAAGTGCAGAGGTTTCGTTTGAGCTCTAATTTTTATAATTATATGCTTGCTATGATTGCTGGTTGTTGTTCTGTTGTGCCTTTACTAAGGTTAGCCATGGGTATGGCGGTTTTTAGCCTAGATGATCAGACTGGCTTTGCTCCTTTTGAGGTACGCCTACTTTTCGGATCGTTTTCAAGGGTCGCTGTTCTTTTTCTGGTGCATCATTAATCTCCCCCATTAAAAGTGCTGTGGTTTCAGTAGCATTGATACTTGTCAGCATCTTATGAATTCAGGATTTAAAATTTTGAACCTAAAGAGAAACTTAATAGTTAATAGTTCTTGCATTAAATACTAAATGCAGTCTGATTTGCTCTTGTACATGCAATTTAGCAGTAGCATTGTTTGATTTGAATACATGGATTGATTTTTGTTCCTGCTGCAGGTGATTTGCTCAATTGTGGAGTCTCTTTCTTGGTGCTCTGTGTTAGTTATGGTTGTTATGGAGACTAAAATTTACATCCGTGAATTCCGTTGGTACATACGATTTGGACTAATCTATGTTCTGGTAGGGGATGTTGTGCTATTAAATCTTGTACTCCCACTTTCAGATTACTATAGCAGGTTAATTTCTTACATTTTACTTTTCCTTTTGTTTGCAATATTCCTTTTTGCTTACATGAAAATAATTATTTTTCTTGCTAGAACTTAAAATTAAATATTTGGAAATTATGCAGCTGATAAAATTGTTTTCCTATTTTAAATTTTTAATCAAAAGGAAAATCACGTCCCTGCGAATTTTTGAGTTTGCTCATCAGGATGGTATATAGATATACAGTGGCGAAGAGGGTAGCCAAGTAATCAGTTATTTGAGTTTGAAAACTCTTTTGACAAGAGCTGAGAGCTGAGAGCTGAAAACAGTTGATGGAAAATCTAGTAAAATTTTATGGTTAGAAGATTACATGGTTCTACTTCTATCCCATAATGTTGGTTAATGATTTTACACTCATTAAAAAAATTGAATGAGTGTACCGAGGGGGGAGACAACCAGAGATTTGTGGTGTTTGTACTGACATTGGTTGTCTTCCTTTCTGATTTTGGAAATTAGAAAGAGAATGTAAAAGTGGAGGGCCTTTTAGGAAAATGGATTAGAAAATTGAAGTAAAAAAGCAAAGTACTATAAGTTGGGGGTGCTGACCAAATTGAATAGGTTTAATTCGTTCAACAATGGAGCATAATGCACTGCAATTGCATTTAGTGAGCAATATACATGGAACAATATCCCTATTAGATCTTTACGCATATCATTTTAGAGGTGCATTTGACGAATTTTCATACTTGTAATAAAATCTTTCCCCATGCAGTGCGGTTCTCTGTATGATCATCACCACAGTTTCTTTCGAGGTTAGTTGGTTTCTTGTAAAAACAGATATACTTTTCTTTCTTTAAGCTTTCTCTTAAAAAAATGTATCCGTAAATTCCTTATTTACTATTTTCTTTGTGTTTTTTCTTCCCCCTTCTTAAGCTTATAGAACTGTCCACGAAACTATAACAATCTTTTGGTGTTAGCTTTGCGACTAATTTTAGCAGTAGGTATTCGTTGATAGAAACGTTTGATCTCTCGTCTCTAGAAGGGGGGCATTGTGGCTGGTAGAGACTTTTTGTTTGAACAAGATAAGAAACTTTTCATTGGTGTAATGAAAAGAGACTAATGCTCAAAAGATACAAACTCCACAAGGGAGTGTAAGGAGAAATCAACATGCTTAGAAAGAGAACACCATGAAGAGACCTCGAGACGAGTTGATTCAAAACAATCTAACCAAAGGAGATGCCCAAAAACCATTAAAGAAAATCTAATGGTGATAATTGTTGAATTAGAATGACACCCTTTAGGTTTTGTATGAAGACGTCGTATTGTTTTTGGGCTTGGTAAGATATTCACATTCAGTACATTCGGTACATTTTGTTAGACTGAGATGGAAAGGTTCTTCATAATACACAATGATCAAGAAGTTAATCCCTTCCTTGCGAATTAGGACTCACTTTTTAATACTATTCAAGTCAAGTAAATAGCTATTCTTGTAATGCAGGTGTTATTTGCAGTACTTCTTCTTGCTTATGTCCCTAATTTGGAACCTTATCCTGGTTATGTTGTCATGCAATCTGAGTATCTTAACAACATGGACTATGAAATGCTTCTGGGAGCAGAGCATGTTTGTCCCGAAAGGCAGGCTAATATCTTTTCTAGTAAGTAATTTCTAAACTAAATTTCTTAATTTGAATCCTTTCCTGAAAAGTTGTTTCTTCAAAAATCATTCCAAATTCTGCATCGCTTGCCCCAATTGGTGCTTTATGAGGTGTGAATATTAAAATGTATGTAGGCTCCAGTACAGAAATATCTTCTATAAATAATCAAACATATTTTACATGCTATAATGTTTTTTAGGATTAACTTTTTAAACATGAACAACTCTAGAAACTAATTCTTTCCTTTGCTTTGTTAGTGAAAGTAGACGAGCAGAAAAATGATTGTGAAAAGAAAAATGATTGTGAAAAGAAAAATGGTAGTGGGTTTTCGAAGTTTGTGATAATTATTTACTCGGTTAACTAGCTTTGGTACAATGTGTTAGGAATATTTTTTGGGTGGGTGACTCCACTTATGAAGCAGGGCTATAGAAAGCCTATATCTGAAAAGGATATTTGGAGGTTGGACGTCTGGGATCGAACTGAGACATTAATTGGAAGGTTTTCTTTATGATTAGTATTTTTCTTTGGTTCTTTTCTTTCTCCATATCTAATAATTCATTGCTAAGATTGTTCTTCTGCAGGTTCCAGAGATGTTGGGCTGCAGAAATTCGAATGCCTAAGCCCCGGCTTATAAGAGCACTGAATCAAAGCCTTGGACGAAGGTGCAGTGCAACAACACCTGTTTTATTTGTGCTTTCATTTACACATTTGATCTAATCTTGAATTCTTTAGCAGTTACTAAGATTTATATTACTTTGTCATTGTTTCTTATCTCATTTTATTTGCCACTCTTTCAAAAAATTTACTAGGTTCTGGTGGGGAGGTCTTTTCAAGGTAACCTATATATTTTCCCTTCCCTTGTCTTCTGTTTTTTTTTTCTCCTGCAAACATTGAGATGTCTTCTATGAACTTGGTAAAACATTTTCTTTCATTGTATATCATTTATTATTTGGTTCGATTTGAAGAGAAGATACAACTTGAACTTTTTGCCTCGTCTTGTAACTTGTACACGAGTTCAATTGGTTATATAATTTACAAGCTTCTATGTAATCAGGATCGCAAGAATATAAGATATGGCAAAGTTGCATGTCAAAAACGAGTCTAGGAAAAATTGAAAAAGGTCTCAGATATTAATTTTTCTGGTCTGAAAGTTATCTGATCGAAACTGAGTAAGATAAGGCTTCGCCGAGGGTTTAAGTTTTTAGAAGAAGTATTTGAAGGGATGTTGCAGTGTTTCTGCTATTGTGAGGGTGTGTGGTAGGGTAGCATTGCTGATTTTCATTGAAGATCTCTCTTCAAGCTTCGGGTTAAGACTGTCTAGAGGAGTGAGTTCAGTTATGATAGTTTTTTTTAGCTTTTAGTTTTGTTGGGTTTGTGCTGTCTTAGGTTCTCAAGTGGTTGGTCTCACTTAAAGTTAGTGTTAAGGATTTTGGTATGTTTTTTTCCATCAGAGACTTTCCGGCAGGGGCATTGTATGTTTTGCTGCTTTCTTTGATAGTTTGAGATGTTTGTTTTTCAATGAAGCGTGGGGGGTTGATTCTCATGCATGGAATTTGTCTCTTCGTCGTAACTTAAACGATTTGGAAACAGTTGAATGGGTCTCCCTTTCTCATCTCTTATCCGTGGTCTCGTTTAGACAGTGTAATGATTCTTGGCCATTGGATCCTTCGAACCTTTTCACTGTTAAATCTCTAGTTGAAAATATGGTGGCTACATCGGATAATGTGAGATCTGACATTTATAAAGTTATTTGGACTGATTTTTACCCTAAGAAGATAAAAGTATTTTTATGGGAGCTGAACCTTGGTGCTATTAATACGACAGATAGATTACAACGTCGTATGCCTTATATGAGTCTTTCTCTTGGTGTGTTATGTGTCAGGCACACAACGAACGGCCAACTCATCTTTTTCTTCATTGCTCCTTTGCCTCTCAATATTAGGCATTCATCTTACGTGCTTTCGATTGGTCTTTGGTCTTTCCAAATGAATGACTTTATGATTTCCATCTTTGTCCACCACCCTTTCCATGGAGAGGCTAGGACTTTATGGCTGACTTTCAATCGGATTTTTCTGTGATTTTTGTGGAAAGAAAGAAATGCTCGTATCTTTAGGGAGGAGTTTTCTTTTTTTGGTAGGGTGTTGGAGTTAATTATTTTCAATGCATTGTATTGGTGTAAGTGTAAACACCCTTTTTCGGATTATAGTTTTCCCATTTGACCGTTAATTGGTCCGCTTTCTTGTAATCACCTTTGGGTGCTCGAGCTATTGTTCCTTTTTTTTCATTTATCAATTAATAGTTTCTTTTCAAAAAAAAAAAAAAAACTATTTGTGGAATTAAAAAAGTGTGCTTAGTTAATTAATATGTAGGTTCAAGTCCCCTATCCCCATTAGTTGTACTAAAAAAAAGAACTAAAAAAAAAAAAAAAAAAAAAAAAGCCTATTTGTGGATTTTTTCATTAAAAAGCCAAAGTTTTGAAGTTTTATTTATTTAATTTTTTTATATAAGATAAGAAACGACAATAACTTTAAAGAAAAGGCCGAAACGTAGGCCAACATAGAGTAGAAGGTTCCTCGAGGGGAGACTGAATGGAGGATGAGAATTTCAAAAGAGTAACATTCTTTCTAACGATTTCTGCAATCAAAATTGAACGCAACGCAAATTTTAACGGTTGCAATGGACCCTGTTCTGCCTGCTGGCACCGTGCCTCCTCCTGCCCCACAACCGCGCATCGCTGCCGCCCACCCAGCTCCGCCGCAGCCACATTCCCTACGGTCCTGTACCTTGCGCAACCCACCACGGAAACTCTAGTGCCCCTGCCCTTCTCGAGTTAGCCGCAAGTTACCCTATGCACACAAACCAATGCCGTTCTCCCAATCTCTTCCTGCCCGATGCCCAAATGTTGTTTCACGTACTTGGTATCTGTGACCAAATGATGAACTCCACTGATCGTTTCCTTCGATCTTCCCCTGCCTGGCTCCCTATAGTTTCACAGCTTTACATAGCTGTACTCTGGAACGTTATGATCCTCAGAGTTTATGTAAACTCTGGTTATGGTTTACTTTACACTCAACTACTTGAGAGCCTTGAATCCCACCTCCAAATCACCGAATGTATGATTCCTGGACCTTTAGTCCCTTTCTTCCAATCTCTTGGAGCCGTTAATGGCAGCCCCTTTGTCGTCCCAGCTCTCCCTGACTTTCCTTCAGTTTGGACTGCACCCAACTTTGCTCCCATGCTAGTGCTGCAAGACAATTGCCCATCCCCGCCGTTATTCTTGATCAACTCTACTACTTTTCTCAGTTTCCTATCCCTGCCAATCAAGCCTCCTCATATGCCACTTTCCAGTGGTACAGAAATGTATTCTCCCAAGGTGTTGGTGCTCACATCGCCTACTGCCGCCTCGGCCCACAACTATGTGGATCCCTGTTTACATCACAAACTCAATATGACGCCGCCCACAATTTCTGGAACGCTGCACTCGCCCATGGATTCACAAGAATCAATGCTGCTGAAGCTGCTTTCACTGAATTTGCCCAGCTCTATGGATTTCTCTCACAGACTGGAACTATTCAATTTAATTGGTTCCAACATGTGACCATAGTCATGCAGAAGTACGCTCAGTACTTCGATGACTCTGTGGCTCTCAAATCTGTGCTGCCCACTGGAATTGGTGCTGTCGTCGTTTACGGTTCCTGCTGTGCTATCCGTGCAACCCGCGACTGGTTCTACCCTGCTGCCTCCGGGATTGAACCCTTCACCACTACTCGGTTCACTCCTCGTCGTGAGATTCCTTCTGAACTGAAAATTATGTTTGCTCATGCTGCTTACCATGAACTTGAAGAACAAGCTGAACAGTATGCTACTCTGACGCATACTAATGTCAGATGGTTCTCAAACCTCAACACCCAAAACAACTGGACTGCTGTTGATGGTACCACTATTTACTTTGGTGAATACTGGAACATGACCCCTTACCGGCGGTCAACCTACATTAGTCTGAAAACACAATTTGCTCAGCTTATTGCCTCTCGTTATCACCAGGATAGAGCATAGGAGAAGTCAAAGAGCAAATGGTTTAATCTCTCTGAATCAGAACCACACAAGGGACAAATAAATGGCATGAGAGGCGAAAATGACATTTTCCCTGGAAAAACATCAGTAGTATTTAAACTACTATTGATCAAAAGTCACATTAGAATATTGATCCTCTTTGGGCATTTTGACTTCCATAAGGCCGAAAATATGTCTTTCGTGATTGGAGAAGAGGTTGGCAACTGCCTTGTTAGAGATTTAACTGAAAACATACCCGAAGAATCAATATTCCAGCTGTCTTGAATGCTCAACTCTGTGATTTTCTGAAGTTATTTTCTTAAAGAGAGTGATAATTTATCTCAATTAGCTCAGTCAAGTAAATTGCTTTGGAGTGAATCAGTGACTTGATCAAGACTAAATAAATTACTGCCTTCCTGTATTTCCATGTGTTTTCTCTTATCAGGTGTGAGCTATAGACGCCTTCATGGAATTGTAGCTTTTATATTTCAGTTTGGATTGATATTGAATTTACCTTTTAATGCCAGTGTGACATATCCATCCATGAGCTGACTCTTCTAGCCTTATTTGTTCGAATTGGGATGTTATTTTCTCTCCTTAGTTATGTTTTTCTTCTTTCATTTTCACAACTTGGGGAGTTTATATCCTTGGACATCATTGTTCTTTTCGTTAATCAATGAAAAGTTTATATCTTGTTAAAAAAAAAAAAAGAAAAAAAAAAAAAACAGAGTGCTACTTGTGCGTGATAAATCCTTTTCATGTCTGACCATGAAGATCTGGCAGGTTGGCAATGACCTCTCTCAGTTTGTTGGGCCAATAATATTGAACCATTTATTACAGGTTAGTATTTTTTTTTTTTTTTTCTTTCTAACAATGGCTTGCACGATAAATTGTGCATCGGCTATTTTCCTCAAATAGGAGTGTCTTTCTTGTGTATTTGTAAAGAAAAATAAATTGAAGGTGGATGGAAAGAAAAAATCCTACTTCAAAGAACCTGCTCTAATACCATGTTTGAGAGAATAATCTGCTTTGATTTTCATATTTAACCATAAGAAAAGAGGATATGGTACAGAAGAAACGGCACATGATTTACATATAAAATAAGGATAAAATGTCCACGTGGATATATATATATATATTTTTTTTCTATTGAAACAAATGTTGATGACTGATGAGTTGTGTTTAGATCATGGAAGTTTATATTTTTCTTGTACTGCAGTCGATGCAGCGGGGAGATCCAACTTGGATTGGTTTCATCTATGCATTTTCAATTTTTGTTGGTGTGGTATGGTTTCTAATATGCACTTTTTAAAACCATATTGTGTTTATTTCCTTCATTTCTTTGAATATCTTAAGCCTAATATTACTTCTGCCTACACAATGGCACCATTGGTGAACTCTTGTTATAGGCCTTCCAAGGCACACCTTACCATAAAAGATGATACCTCTTACATTAATATTTTAGTTTTTGCCTCCCAACATATTGTTTAGACTTTGAATGGCAAATGACTACTTTAATATTATTTATTCAGTCATCTGGAGTGCTTTTTGAAGCTCAATACTTTCAGAATGCTATGCGAGTTGGTTTTCGACTGAGGTCTACTTTGGTAAACAGTCTCTCTATACTGGCTACTTATCTTCATTTAAACTCATTTAGTCAGCTAAAATCAGGTTTGGATTTTCATCTTAATGTGATGAATCGGAGGCTTTGGGTCTATCTTAAGATCAGATGTGTTCTTTTTATACTTTATTGTCAAATGTTATTTGTTTTCTTAATTACAGGTGGCTGCTATTTTTCACAAATCACTCAGATTGACTCATGAGGGACGCAAGAAGTTCCCATATGGGAAAATTACAAATATGATATCAACAGATGCTAATGCCCTTCAAGTAGGCACCGTCACCCCTAGCATTTTGTATACAACATCTATCCTAAGAGTAATCTTAACGAATCTTATTTTCTAGATGTCACCTTAAGATCTATTAGTTAGCTCACAATTTCTATTACTGTACGCCTTGAAAAATATTACGCGATCCTTCTAACACGATCAAAAGTAAATACTGCTAATTTCCTAAAACTTTTATTCAGCAAATATGTCAACAGCTTCATGGGATATGGTCTGCCCCATTTCGTATTACCATGTCAATGATTCTTCTATACCAGCAATTGGGTGTTGCTTCACTTTTTGGAGCTTTAATTCTAGTCTTGACTGTCCCTATGCAGGTAATGAAGTTTGTTTGTGCACTTTCATATTGTACCTTTGGAATGTGTTAGAGTATTTATATAATTAAATTTACTGGTTTCGGAAGGCACAATTACCCTAAACCCACAAGTGAGGGGAGTGTTAGTATTGATATAAATATAATTAGTCTTTTTTCATTCTTTCAATAAAAAAGTTCGTTTCTTGCTTAAAAAAAAAGTATTGATATAAATTAAATTTACCGTTACCCATCAGCTTAAGTTTTTTTTTTTTTTTTTTTTTTTTTTTTTTTTTTATAGGAAACATAATCAATTCATTGATATAATGAAAAAGAAGTGATAGACTCTAACTCTATCCAAATTTGAAGTTGGATAGATTGATTGGTGATTGAACATAATGTTTTCCTAAATTTGAAGTTGTTTTTGAACAAGAAACAACTTTTCATTGAAGTGGTGAAAAGAGACTAATGCTCCACAAAGGAGTAAAATAGAGAAAGCAGTAAAAAAAACACAAAAATCAGAAATAATTATAAAGGAACTATAAAAGCATGCCCGATTAAGAGCATTAGTCTTTATTTAGTCTTTATTTTATTTATTTGAAGTTGAATAAAAGACATCTAATGAAGAGCAGAAACATGCTCTCAATCAATTTTTATTTTTTATTTTATTTATTTATTTTTGATAAAAAGTGAACTTTCATTGAGAAAAAAATGAAAGAATACAAGGGACAAACAAAACCAATCCCCAAAAGGAGCCAAGTGAAAGAAAATGGCTCCAATCAAGCAAAATATTGATGTTAATGTTGGTGTTATTTAAAACTGAATGTGTCATGTGTATGCAGACAGTCATAGTTAGTCAAATTCATAATCTTGTTACTGAATTTATCTTTATAATTTTTCTTATCTATTTGGAATGTGACATGTGCATGCAGACTGTAATTATGAGTAAAATGCGAAAACAAACTCAAAAGGGACTTCAGGAGACAGATAAAAGGGTTGGCCTCACAAATGAAATTTTAGCAGCCATGGACACTGTGAAGTATGGTTAAATTTGTATGATAAAGTTTACAAGTTCAATACATCTCTGCTTTTTCTTGACACCAAGCTGAAAAATGTCTCAGATGCTATGCATGGGAAGCAAGCTTTTCATCTAGAGTCCAAGAAATAAGGAATGATGAGCT
This sequence comes from Herpetospermum pedunculosum, assembly GCA_028017165.1. Taxonomy (NCBI): domain Eukaryota; kingdom Viridiplantae; phylum Streptophyta; class Magnoliopsida; order Cucurbitales; family Cucurbitaceae; genus Herpetospermum; species Herpetospermum pedunculosum. The sequence goes on from CM051525.1 coordinate 75,224,290, forward strand.
CTCATGGTTTCGGAAGGCACAATTACTTTATGCGGTATTGCCATCAGACATGCTTTCTTATTGTTTGCTAAAAGGCATGGACAGCATGATGTATTACAGGCTGCAGTGCAAAAAAAAAAAAAAACATTAAAGTAAACAAAATGACCACATATAGAGAGCCTCTTTGGAATGACTTCCTAAGTCGACATACAAGCAATTAGCTGTGCATTGTTGTGAAAAATTATGAGTAACAAATAATTCCACAATCTCATCCATCTTTGTATTCCTGACCAAACTTCATGTATTGCAGTTAAACAGTTTTATTCTGAATAGCATCCCAGTGTTTGTAACTGTAATATCCTTTGGAGTATTCACATTGCTTGGTGGAGATCTGACACCTGCAAGGGCCTTTACATCACTTTCCCTGTTTGCAGTGCTTCGATTTCCTCTAAACATGCTTCCTAATTTATTAAGTCAGGTACTCAATCATTTCTATTGCACTTGTATTCTCCCGTTTTTTTTTATAATTACATATTTCTTATTGGACCTTATCTGAAAGAGAATTTCAGAGGATATGAGTTGTTACAACATGGGGGGAAATAGTTTGAAGAGAGAGAATTAGTTTGGAAGCAGGGAATTACTGAATAACAGTAGGACAAAGAGGGAATGATTGAGAAATAGAAGATACGTCATAATTTTTGATAAACTATGGGAAGTCATGTCAATGTCTCTTCTTCATAGTGTTTTAGGTCTATGTTATAATTTTTAGTCATTCTCTCAAGATTAGCTGCCTAAATTGGAGGTTTTTTTTTTTTTTTTTTTTTTTTTTTTTGTGGAGCTTCATTGTATATATTTCATCTATCAATAAAATTGTTTCTTATTAAAAAAAACATTAGCCTATTCACTTTCTAATTTTACTCTAATAGTACAGGTTGTAAATGCACATGTATCATTACAGCGTATGGAGGAACTATTCTTGACTGAAGAGAGAATTCTTGCCCCAAATCCACCGTTGGAACCTGGGCTTCCAGCAATATCCATAAAAAATGGATGTTTTTCATGGGATTCCAAGGTTTTTTCTTGGTATTCTATATCTTCATATACACGATTTTTTGTATGGTGTTTGTTTCTTCTTCAATACACGGGTCTATAACTGCATCTATGTGCAATTTGAATTAGACATGCTGGTAAACAGATGATTGCGACAACATTTTAGGCCCACTTTTTCCAAGTGTGTTTTTCAAAGCTCTTTGTGCAGTTACTGGCAGAGTATTGGCTGGAATTCGACTTTTATTTTCAGTTAGAAAAGTTTATTAGGCGGGAAAAACATAGAAGTTAAATTCAATGTCATCTTAAAACGAAATGTATTATGCAACCTATTATAACAGATTTCATGTAGAAATTATAGAAAACTTGACTGTATTTTGGTTTCAGAGTGTACTTCTTAGCATTTTTGTGGGTCTCATTGACTAAAGAGTTTCAAGATCGCTCTTTGTTTTTCATTTTGCACAATTGGGCATCCTGTTGTGCTTTATAATCTTTTTGTCTACGGACTTATTAGTCCTATGCTTTTGAATGTCCATTTTTTATGATTGACAAAACCCTCATTTCTAATCTTCTTCGTATCTTGTTAAAAGAAAAAGAAAAAATAAACATCTTCTTCTATGCGGTTATCAGGTTGTCATCTGAAAATGATGAATGCATTTGATTATTTTTCCAGATATGTAGTGGCTTACAAATGTAACCGTTTTGCAGGTAGAGAAGCTGACATTATCAAATGTCAATTTGGATATAGAAGTTGGCAGCTTGGTTGCAGTGGTTGGAGGTACTGGAGAAGGAAAAACATCACTTATATTAGCAATGCTAGGGGAGCTGCCTCCTTTGGCGGGCACAAACGTTGTTACCAGAGGGACAGTTGCTTATGTTCCTCAGGTGTCATGGATTTTCAATGCCACTGTGAGTCACAATTTTTTTCTTCCTAATTATAACTGGAAAAATGAGATATGGTAGCGCATTTTAGATATCAATCATTAGATGGCAGCCTTCTCCCTGCTGCTAATCCTTAAAGAGGAAGGATAAAATATTTTCTCAACCCAACTCTTTACTCTTTTTAGCTATGCCCTTCTGATTTACAAATGTTTTCTGATAGGTGCGCGACAATATATTATTTGGATCAGAGTTTGAAGCAAACCGTTATTGGAAGGCCATTGGTGTCACTTCCTTACAACATGATCTTGAATTGCTTCCTGTAAAGTGGATTTCAAAGTTATTATCTAGAGATACTTATTTAAATTGAATGCTTCCACAATTTTCCTCATGAACTTGCTTCTCAGGGCCATGACCTCACTGAGATTGGTGAAAGAGGTGTAAACATAAGTGGCGGTCAAAGACAGCGAGTTTCTATGGCTAGGGCTGTATATTCCAATTCCGATGTTTACATTTTTGATGATCCTTTAAGTGCCCTAGATGCACATGTTGGTCAGCAGGTATGCTGCTTGCCTAAATTGCCTTGAATTTCTACATTTTACGTTAGCTTTACAACCAATTGGTAAGAATTTGTGCTGCATATTTAATATGTAATTGTTGTTGTATAACATTTCTGTGGTACAAGTAACATCAATTCTATTTTTGTCATTACTATATGTTATAGTTCTTCATTTGGGTTCATGTCTTAGGAGTCAGCACATTGGGTTCTGAAACTATCAACTCTATTTTATATTTGTTCTTTCATATTAGTTATTCATTTGAGTTTAGTTCTTACTATATCAAGTTCTGAAAATAAACAAAAGTTGGGTAACTGCTGGAGCTAATTTGTAGTCTAATGTAAATTTTTGTTGTTTCCTCACAATTGGAATTTTTTTTTGTAAGTAGCTTCTCTTGGGAGGAGGACCCCTCTTCCCCTTGCCCTTGAGCTGTTCTCTTTTCATTAACAATACATCTACAGGTTTCTTATCGGAAAAAAAAATGTGAACTTTATGTATTTCAGGTTTTTAACAACTGTATCAAGGAAGAGTTGCGAGGGAAAACCAGGGTGCTTGTCACAAACCAATTACATTTTCTTCCCCAGGTCGACAAAATTATTCTGGTTTCCGAAGGTATTATTATAGAGGAAGGAACCTTTGAGGAGCTCTCAAGAAACAGCAAACATTTCAAGAAGCTAATGGAAAATGCTGGGAAACTGGAAGAACAAATGGTAGAAACTCAATACAACAGAAATTATTACCAAGGAAGCCCCATGCCTACTGATGGTGAACTTCGGAATAAATTGCCAAAAGACACAAGGCATGCAAGAAAAGGGAAGGGAAAGAACTCTGTACTAGTCAAGAAGGAGGAAAGGGAGACAGGAGTAGTAAGTTGGAAGGTGCTAACGAGGTAAGATAGCGACTTCCAGGAAATCGATGCCTCAAAAATATTTTGTGCTTAAAACTCCAAAAAAGAAACATCAAAATCTATCAATAGTTAACCAGATACAAAGAAGCACCCTTTTGGTAATTCAATTGTATTTTATTTTTATTTTTTTTGGAACAAGAAACAACTCGTTGAAAAATTATAATTATTTTAATAATTTAATGTAAAATTGATTTTTTTTAATCTGGCCAAGAAAATAATGAGACTGCTATACAAGTATATTAGGATTAAATTGCACGAAAGATGTTTGGTTGAAACTATTTGGTCATCTGTTTCTCAATCTGGACATCTCTGTAGTTCATAGTTAGACTCAGTTGTTACATGGTAAGGATGATAGGTAATTTCAGCTTGATATAACTAGCGTCTACATGCATCTGTCACAGCCAACTGCAACCAACATAACTGTCTTTTATAAGTTAGCTATTACAGTTTACTTGTTTAAAACTTTAAAATAGGTAGTTGGGTTGGGTGCATCCTCCATGGATGTCCACTGCTATGTTAAATACAATTTGTCAATAATGTAACTCTATAGAATTCAACAGGTGGAGGGAGGATTGTATGTCAACCAGTGTGTTAAAAATAATGTACTTGAATATTGTGACACGGTAGAGTTTCTAAACAATATTTTCAAGAAATTTATGAACAATGAGTATTATTAACCTGGTCGAAGAAAAATGCAACCCGTAGGGTATTCCTTTAGCTGCTTGATAGGCCTCCCATTCTATACACTTATAGTACAAAGATGCTTGGTTGATGGCTATGTATGTTCTGTGTTTGTTCTCAAAAGTCTGACTAGGTTGTGATCGATACATTACGGTGCATATTTCAACAAGGAAGGTCGAAAGTTGCAGTATGTTAATATAACTTTTTCTAACTGTTTATTGGATCTTATTAATAAGAATTTTGTTGTATGTGTAGGTATAAGGATGCATTAGGTGGTCCATGGGTAGTTATCATACTCTTTTCATTTTATCTGCTGACAGAAGTCCTTCGAGTTTCAACTAGCACATGGTTAAGCTTCTGGACAAAGAAAACTACTTCAGAAAATTATAATGCTGGATACTACAATCTCATCTATGCAGTGTTGTCCTTTGGCCAGGTGAGTTAGTGTATGTATTAACAAGCCATTTGGATATTGGGATTTATTTGGTGGGTATTAATGATATTTGGGCATTAAATATTCAGAATTTAAACGATTGAGAACACAAAATATCTATATCTGGATATGCAAAAGAATCAATGTTTAAAAGTTTTAAATGTTTGTGTTTTGTAGGTTTTGTTATTGGGAGTTAATGTTAATGAATGTAATGCGCTCCCCCCCCCCTCCCCCCCCCCCCAAAAAAAAAATGCTCTGCCCTCTCTCATCCCTTTCCCAAACCCTCACTCCCTAGCCTCCATCCTTCGATTCTCAACCTTTCTCATCAATGCAGGTTCAGTTTTTCAGTTCTAGACTCAGTTTTTAATTCCAAAATTTGATTAATTTTCAGTTGTTTTGTTATGGAAATCAAAAGTTGTTGTGTTAGCAATTCTTTTTTCTGTATCTGGAATGAAAATGAGATGTTTTCAGTGGAAGATTTGGAGTTCAGGAAGGTAATCCCCTTATCTCCATCTCATCTTGGGTGGTTTGAAAGTTGTTTGACTGAAATATTGCACCTCCCTTTGAACTCGATTATCTTCAAGCAAGACATAGATTTTTCTGGAACTCTTCGAGTGTCCAAATACAGAACCAATCAAGTTTGGATATTGGAATGCATAGTTTGGCCTCCTTCTGGTGGAAGAAAGATACTACGTATTCCAGCAGATTCAAATAAAAGTGGTTGGTTAGCCTTCTGGGAAATGTTAAGAGAATTTTCACTCAATCATGAAGTCAAGAAGAAGTCTCGTTTGTCCTCATCAGGTATGTTATGTCTAATCTTGAAGCTAAGATGAAAACTCAGCCTGTCGCATTAGAGATGCTTATTGCAGACAAAGCATCCACCCAGAGTTTGGTTGAAAAGGTTATTCTCAAAAGTTATGCTAAGGTAGTTCAAAATCCTATAAAAATTAATTCAAAAGAAGAGTTTGAAGACTTTTTCTCAGCATCAAGATTCTTCAATAGTCTCCTCTGTTTGGGTAAGAAAAAAGAAGGAAGTAGTAGAAGTTGATTTTGCAAAGATCAAGGTGGTCTCCGACTTTGTGCTCACAATTCTTGGAAGGATATTTGGCAAACTTTGGAGAACTATTTTAAAGCAAAATTTATCTTGAATCCGTTTACGGTGGACAAAGCTTTCTGGAAGTTTGCTAAAAAAAGAGAAGATTTACAATTTGAAGGAAATTGGGAGGAAATTGGAGATATTCATATGAAGATTGAAAATTGGTTTCAAGAATTGCATTCCACTTCATCTCGTTGAGAGTTATGGAGGATGGATTTCAATTTATAACCTACCTTTGAACTACTGGAAGTTAGAGAATTTTGAAGTCATTGGAGAACATCTTGGTGGTTTGGTCAGTATAGCTTCACAAACCTTGAATTTGACTGATTGTAAGACAACACGTATTGAAGTTAAGAAAAATATGTGTGGCTTCCTCCCTTCATACATTGAGTTTAAAGACAAAGATCATGGAGATTATTTTCTTAGAATTGAGAATGTTTCTTCTTTGGATCCCCCTCAAGGAGACTTACCTCTTAGTGACTTTTCAAATTCTTTCGATTTATTAAGAGTGCATCAAGTCATGGAAGATGAAGGGTACTTATCAGATTTCGAGGAAGGTGAAATTCCAAAGGAATTTGCAGCATTAAACACAACACCTATTGAAATTCCCAAGGAGAAAATACAACAAGGAATTTCTGTCTTTTCGAATTCTTCTAAGGAATTTTCAAAGTCGCCCGTTGATCTTCCCACCTATTCAATTCTTAGTGATACCTTTGCATTAAATCAGGCATTGGAAGATGGAGAGTTCATTGATTCTCTAATTGAAGCTGATTTAATTACTTTTAGGGAAGAGGAGAACACGGTTTTTGAAGAAGTTAATCACATGCCTTTATCAAAGTTGCCCATTGATCTTCCCAACAATTCAAATCTTAGTGAAACCTTTGCATTAAATCAGACATTGGAAGATGATGAATACATTGATTCTCTAATTGAAGCAAATTTATTCACTTTTAGGGAAGAGGAAATCTTGGGTTTTGAAGAAGTTAATAACACTTCATTATTTACAAAGAATGATGGTGACTGTTCATTAACCAAGGAAAACACATTTATTACTCAACCCTTGCATGAAGAGGATATCCTTAGTCCATTACCGAAGTCTGATGATCTCCTACTCACGAATTCTGAAAGTCTTCACGAGGGCCCCACATCAATTCAATCATCAGAAAATTTGAATTGTTGCCTACATCCTTCTCCTGAAGTTTTAATGAATGTGATTTTATCAACCGAATCCATCATGGATAAAGTGCCAAAGTTCCCACAAGAAACTCCACTTGTTACTACAACTTTGCTCTCTGCATCAATTATTCAAGGCTTGCCAAATCAGATTCCTGAAGACATTATCTCCCCAAATAGTAGGGATGGAAAACATTCACGTTTTACAGAGGCCCTCCATTTTCACTATACCCGAAAAAAACTCACAGACTTCACTCCCCTCTCAACTACACAATTTACAGGTGTCAACTCAGACGTTTTAGAAGAATCTTGTACTCGAAGTTTGGTTGCTTCATATAAGGAGAAACTAAATCAATCAGCAAAGTTCCCTTCAACAAGTACCTTCACTCAGACCTCAATATCCATTCCTGACACAAAAATAACCTTGACCAAAGGTACTCTTTCATCTCCCAAGAATGTTGTATTTCCTACAACTTCAGAAATAGATTCAGAGGATGATTTTGATGTTAGTGTGAGTAGTGAAGAAGTTGAGCAGTTGCTAGAAGAAATACAAGATTTTGAGGAAGATTCACATGCTGACTCCTTCAATATTCTTTTCCAAGATGAAAAAATAGAGCAACCAAAGACAGAGTGATAAATTGAAACATTTTGTGAACTTCACTTCGTTACCTAGTAAATTTCTTCCTTTTATTGAGCGTTGTGGAATACTTTAAAGGTGTTTCATGAAGATCATCTCATGGAATACTTGGGGTTTGGGGGATAGCACTAAACAAATTGCTTTAAAGATTTTTCAACACCAACAATGCCCACAAATATGGTTTCATTTAAAGAGGAGAAAATTTCAGATTTTGATAGGTGAGATTTTTATTGATGCTGTGATGCACCTTGGTGTATAGGTGGGAATTTCAACATTACTCTTTTGAGTTCATGAGAGGCTCCCTCAGAGAAGACAATGAAAGAAATATATTTTAATTGAAGATCTTGGCCTATGGAATTTCCTCTCTCAAATGATTCATCTCCTGCACATGGGGAAAGTGTGTTGACATCATCGGAAAGATCTCCCACGAGCTCCTCCATCTGGATGCAAGGAAAATAAAACATATAAAATCAGAACTGAAAATCAACAATCGATAACTCTCTTCTCTCTTTTGGAGCAATTGATGCTGAAATTCTTTGGTTTTTTATCCTTTTTACTAAACCATCAGGCAACCTTGGATCAACAGAAATCAGACCTTAATTGGCAAGTTGTGTCCTAAAATGAGACTTCGATGCATTTTACTTTTTTATTTTCCTACCCCTTCGTTGCTGCTTGTTGGGAGAGTTTGTTCCGGAACAAAAGTTGTCTTTGGTTGGTTTGTTATGAAGCAACTCACCCGAAAGCTTCCACCGGTGTTCTCTTTCTAATTCTTTTGTCTTTATTATCTTTTCAAGATCTTATTCTTATTTTGTTTGTTGTTGCTTTCTTTCTCTCCTTTTTGGAGTTTGTTTATTTTTTTGAGCATTAGTCTTTTTTCATCTTTTCAATGAAAAGTTTTGTGTCTTGTTTCAAAAAATTAATCAACTAACCATTCTTTTTATGTTTAATAATTAGTCATAAATGAAGAAAACAAAAAATTTCAAAACCCACCTTCAAACATATCCCGGTAAATAAAATAATCATGTGAGTGAGATAATAAAAACCTACACTTCCTTCACACCCAAAAAAAAAAAAAAAAAACTATATTTCATGAGGTCTATTACTTGAATTTTATGCTATGCTGACTAGTTGGAGAGCCTTCTTATAATCTCCTTGATTGTTGTACATCTTTCTCAGGTACTTTTCAATATCTTAATCGAAAGTCCTTTGTTTCTTAGCAAAAATACTTTGAACTTTAAAAAGTGAAAACTCGTATAGAAAATAAAAATAACCATCACAAAAACAGTACCTATAAAACAAACATGTAACAATTTATCTCTAGAAAATAAATTCTCATTTTTGGCATAAAAACTTTTATTTTCTACATTTATTTCAATAAAATTATTATGGTAATTGAAATTTTAAAATATCAAGCAGTGTTTTTACTCTTGAAGAGTTATCCATTATTTAAGTATTAAGATCAAAAAGAAATTAGGATATAAGCCCTGAAACAATATGTTGACTCAGCTTACCACTACAATATTTATGAATTTCGGAAAATACCAAGTTTTTGGAATCGAGACATTATTTTCATCAAAATAATGGGACATGACAACTTGTGTTTTCTCCTTGTCTAAAACTTGTTCTGTTTGTGCTCCTTCTAGGTGACCTTTACACTAGCAAACTCTTACTGGTTAATCATTTCAAGCCTTCGCGCATCTCGAAAATTGCACGATTCCATGCTAAGTTCAATTCTAAGAGCTCCAATGGTGTTCTTCCACACCAATCCAATTGGACGGATTATCAACAGGTTTGCAAAAGATCTAGGAGACATTGATCGTACTCTTGCCAATATTATGAGTACATTTCTTGGGCAACTGTGGCAACTACTGTCTACTTTTGTTCTAATAGGTATTGTGAGCCCAATCTCCCTATGGGCCATTACGCCGCTATTGATTGTGTTTTATGCAGCCTATTTATATTATCAGGTACGTATGATGTTAACCAACTACTTTTCCCTTTTCTTCAACTAATTTGTCAGATATTCCCTTTTTAGCCTTTCACATGCTAATAACTAATGGTTATCTATTTATTTGCCTTTTAGTTTTACCAGTGAAACTTGTAATTATACCTCATTCACAACATCTAGCCCTTCTCTTTTTTGTTTTAACATTTGTTACTAACTCTAACTCAATTGGAGAATCGAGTATGCATAAATCTAAAATTAACATTTTCTCTTTTAGATTTTTTTATATTATCCAATGGGAAATTTATATGTATACAAAAAAAAATCTTGGTCTTGGAAGCTAGTGAGTAGGAGAACTCACTTCAGTTAAGTGAACTTTTATTGATAAAGTAGTATGGACGGAAGTCCCATATAGGCTTAGTGGTAAAGTATAGAATAATGGAATAGTGGTAAGGTATGATTGTTTGAAAAAAAAGAATTGTTAAATTGGTCTTCTTAGCCCTGGGTGTTCTCTCTCTAAGTCTTTTGCAAACTTTTTTTTTTTTAAGAAAAAAAAGACTTTTGCAAACTTTTCCTTACAAGATATTAATCTCAATTGGTCTTCTTTTATTTCTCCTATGTATTCTTCTACTTAATTTTTGTTTTGTTTTCCTCCCTTGTGGAGTTTGTTTCTTTTGAGCATTAGCCTCATTTCATTTTTCAATGAAATTTCTTGTTTCTTGTTAAAAAAAAAATGAATTGTCAAATTCAATAAAGTTATCTGCTTTTATTCTCTTCCTTTTTGTCAATAAAATTTGGAGGCTGTATTTAAAGGAGACAATGAATTGCATCACATGCTTCTTTCAGAGTACCTCACGTGAAGTCAAACGCTTGGATTCAATTACTAGATCTCCTGTGTATGCTCAATTTGGGGAAGCGTTAAATGGTCTGTCAACTATTCGCGCATTCAAGGCATATGATCGAATGGCAAACATCAATGGGAGGTTTATGGATAATAATATCAGGTTTACTCTTGCAAATATCAGCTCAAATCGCTGGCTCACAATAAGGTTGGAAACATTAGGAGGCCTTATGATCTGGTTGACAGCAACTTTTGCTGTCTTGCAGAATGCAAGAGAAGAAAACCAGGTGGCGTTTGCATCTACAATGGGGTTACTTTTAAGTTATACTCTAAATATCACAAACTTGTTAAGTGGTGTTCTAAGGCAAGCAAGTAGGGCTGAAAATGGTTTAAATTCTGTTGAACGTGTAGGCACATACATAAATTTTCCTTCAGAGGCTCCAGCTATAATTGAGTATAACCGCCCCCCATGTGGTTGGCCTTCATCTGGGTCAATTTATTTTGAGGATGTTGTCTTACGTTATAGGTCTGGACTTCCTCCAGTCTTGCATGGACTATCCTTTAATATTTTACCAACTGACAAGCTAGGAATAGTTGGAAGAACTGGTGCAGGAAAATCAAGTATGTTGAATGCATTATTTCGAATTGTAGAAATTGAAAGAGGAAGAATAACAATTGATGGTTGTGACATTGCTAAGGTTGGGCTAACAGATTTGCGGAAATCTATAACCGTCATACCACAATCACCAATTCTTTTTTCAGGTATGCCTAAAGTGAATTTCTTCTAAATCAGCTAGCTTCTGTATTGAATTCAATTTAATTTTAGGTTTTAAATCTTAAGTTATCTTTCTTTGTCTCTCTTCCTCTCTTTCTTTCTTTTCATCCATCTATCGTTTATTTAGGAACTATACGTTTTAATCTTGATCCGTTCTGTGATCATAATGATGCTGACCTGTGGGAGGCTCTTGAGAGAGCACATCTTAAGGATGTTATTATGAGGAGCTCTTTTGGCTTGGATACCGAGGTAAGAAACTTTGCCAACTTTAGCTTAGGTTGAATGTCCAGTAACGATTTCTAATAAATATGACTTAATCCATACCTGTGACTGTTACGTAATTAGCATTAATCTTTACTATGCACTGGATACCAGTAAATTTACCTTGGCAACAGAGTTTGAGGTCGTAATTTTAATGTGGATAATATCATTCTCTTCATGTTTGTCAAAAAGGCCTGGACAATGGCAATGGTTGCATTTGCTTGAGTGGTTGGTTGAATAGCGTAGGCCTCAATGAAGCTAAGTGCAAGATGGCTTGTTTTACCAAGTCATGAGTCATGACAATATGTGATTTATTGTGATTTTAGATTTACGTAATATGTTTACTGATTGGACTCGTATAGTACTATATAGGAGTCCTTGTATGACCATGGCAATTGTTGCATATGACTGAAAGTTTGAAACGAACCGTGAATACTCAAAAAAATAAAAACGGTCGAGGTATGGTATGTCTAGTACTGGGGAGCATGTGATCCTGCATCTGATACAAATCCAAATCCTCATATGATAAGTTTTTGTCAGATTTCCAAAATAATCTTTTTGAACCAAAAATATTTTGTGAGACCTTATTATCATATAACATATGACAACAGAGTACAATATGGTGCAAATTGAAGTGATTTTGAACTTCATTATTGCTTAATGCTAGTGTATAATTTTTCAAGGTTTCAGAGGGAGGAGAAAATTTCAGTGTTGGACAAAGGCAACTGATAAGTCTTGCTAGAGCATTGTTGAGAAGATCAAAGATCATTGTTCTTGATGAAGCAACTGCAGCTGTCGATGTTAACACAGACTCTCTGATACAGAAAACTATTCGTGAGGAGTTCAAATCATGCACCATGCTGATAATTGCTCATAGGTTAAACACAATCATTGATTGTGATCGGATTCTTGTACTGGATGCGGGTCAGGTATGCCTCAATTTTATTTCTCCACATGAGGGTTCAAGAATTGTAATTAGTTCATAAAGGAAAGTTTATGGTACTTGACGTTTATGGTGGTGTTTTAACATGGGTATTATAGAATAGACACGGTGTATAAAGCTCTTTAAGAAATTCTTGACACAAAAAAAAGACGAGGAGGAAACATTTTATAGAAAATAAATCTTGTCTTGCCAATGTCTATGCATGTTTCTGCCTATTTGTTTGCTTTAAAGCAGTCTTCTGTAGCATCTTTGTTTAAAAAATTTCTGAGATATTTGATGTAGTTAGGTTGGTGGTTAATGGTTGTTACCAACGAGCCGCTGCTGGCTTTTTAGTTGGGCTGTGTTTTTGTATGTACTTTTGTATTTTTTTCATTTTTACCTCAGTAAAAGCTTGGTATCTTTTATTTATATATATATAAACTAGTCATTGCTAGCTACTAGCTAGTCTCTCCTCTGCAAATATAGCCTGTGAAGACTAAGCTAATTGGTTAGTTAGTTATAAAAGTAGCCGTTGGCATAATTGTGGGAAAGGGTAGTTAGGAAATGCCTATAAATATTCATTCTAACTTGTAATCAAAACTCAACTTGAAAAATAAAGGTCTAGTTTGATAACCATTTGATTTTTGAAAATTAAGCCTATAAATACTATTTTCACCTACAGGTTCCTTTATTTTGTTATCTACTTTTTACTAGTGTTTTCGGTAGTGGTTCAAATTTTCTGATCAATCAAATCGTTATAGCTTCCTTCAATTTGCTATTTATGCAATTATTGCTCACTGATCTTAGAACTTTCAATCTCCATACAGGTCATAGAATATGATACCCCTGAAAAACTGCTTTCAAATGACGGAAGCGCATTTTATAGAATGGTTCAAAGTACGGGACCTGCAAATGCTGAGTACTTATGCAGTTTAGTTCTTGGAAAAAAAGAGAACAATCCACATGGTGAAAACCAATTACTGCCTAATGACCATGGGAGATGGCTTGCAAAATCCCACTGGATGAGTGCTGCACAATTTGCTCTGTCCAGAAGTCTTGCTGCCTCTCAAAATGACCTCAAAAGTCCAGATATTAATATTGTTGATGGTGGTAATGGTATCATTGGGAAAACAAAAGATGCATTTCTAACACTGCATGGAGTTTTGGAGGGGAAACACGACGGACAAATAGACGAAGTACTAAGTCGAGACTCGATTCCTAAGTACAGTTGGTGGTCGTCTTTCTACCGAACAATGGAAGGTATGCATGCATTGATGTAGAAGAGGCAAACCTCAAATATGCCTCCGAGAAATTTGCATCTTTTTTTATTGTCTGAAGCTCGTTTCTTATCAATATTTGAAATGTTCTTGTCTTGCCTGAGTTTGCTGGAATCTTATTTTGAGAGTTTTGATGTGGATGCATCGATCTTTCCACACATTTCTACAATGTTAAATTTTTTTTAGAACACTTTTTTTTTAAGTTCAACATGGAGTGTTGAGAATTTGAATTTCTAACCTTTTAGTCGAAGATATTGTCTTTTACCAGTTGAGCTATGCTCGGTTGCCTTTTGATAACGTTAGTTTGTACATTATCATATAATTTAACATTGCCATGAAACTGTTCTTCTTTTTCAACTCAATGAACTCCACTCATCCTCGGGTGGGATATAGGAAAATTCCCATAGATGATTACCACTTTGTATAATGAATTTTTGTGATTTAATTTATCCATTTTTGTGTTTTTGTCTCAGGCTTGGCTATGATGAGCAGATTGCACAGTTACAGCAAGCTTGGAGATATTGAATATGATGAAGCTGAAGAGAGGCCGCTTGACTGAAACCTTGAAACCTTGAAACCTTGTTCGTATTGTGTTCTTAATAGAAATATAGATATTATCATTAATAGAGCTCAGGGCTATAGCCTACCTCGGATCTGATGTTGGCTGTCCGTAGCAATTTTTCATTTTGAATTCAACAATTGCATCAGTGAGTGAGAGATCGAACCAATAATTGGTGTCTTGTCCACTGAGTTTACACTTTTAAAATTTGTATGTTTTTTCATAAAAATTGCAATTCTAAACTTTTAAATCTTAATTTTAATCCTCCAATTTCTCTTGAATTTCACATAGTTCCTAACATAAAAATATAGTACTCGATCTATTAAAAATGTGCTACAATGTCTTTCGTTATTTATATTATTCCTTATGAAATTAATTAAATGTGAAGTTTAATAAAAATCTAATGCTGAAATTTCAATTCAATTATCAAAATAAAACTTTTACAAGTTTATGGCACAAATAGAAAATAAATTATATTTCTAATTTGCAAATTGAGATAATTTTCAGATCAAATTTCAGTAATAATAACAACCAGCAAAACGTTTGAAAATTCTTCAAAAGCACTTTACCAAGTTTTGGAATCCACAGTTAGGATATTCATTTTCCATTTAAGAAAAAAAAAAAATGGGGCTGAAATCGAAAAGGAAAAAAGAATTTTGTTACGGGCTACTTCAGCATGAGGTCAGCCACTGACGTCACGACCCGGTTCTCCAGGGAATCGAGGCCACGACACCAGCATCGGACGAGTCAACAACCTGGAGCTGGCTCTAGGACTCCGAGGGTTCAAGCTTAACAACTCATCCGAGGATCCGTTGTTGCCAGCCTGTCTCTCGATCAGCGTGAGAAGTGATCGACAAGACACCCTGACGGGACGATGGTACAACAACGCCTCCAATCCTCTCGGGAATCGGGGGACGACAGTTACCCTCATCATGGCGAAGGACGTGGGCCGACTCCGGTCGACCCGGACCTCCTCAACCCGGTCTGAGGACTCACATGATGACGACCAGCAAAACCGCCCAAGGAACATTCCCTCCTCATCACCTATAAATACCACTCCGGTTCAAGGAGGGGAGGTACATAACAACTCGTAACTCTACGCAATATCTCTCTCTTCTACTTATGCTCAGACATTTCTAACTTAAGCATGAGCCTTGTGGGCCTAGCCTACACCGGTGCAAGTTTACACTTCCTTCCTCCCGCAGGTACCTAATCCCACCGCCGACGGCAGATCACACAGAGGTTCGGGGAAGCCCAAAATCTTGGGCCAACAAATTTCATATGTAAATTGAAATCGAAAAAATTCATAGTCTCCTAACACACACACACACACACATATATATATATATATATATATATATATATTTTAACGGAGTGGGGGATTGAATCCCTAACTTCCTGGTCACGGTTCTTATCTTATGTCAGTTGTTCATGTTGACACTTTTTTTAGAGCTATAAGTCCTTAAATTAAAACACTATGAAATAAAATATTGTATTTTGTATTTAATAAGTTTTTATTGGTCAATGTAAATTCAACGGTAATTTAATTTGACACGTACTACCACCCTTGGTCATTGAGGAGGTCATGTACTAAATCTCTTTCTATATAAGTCTTTATGGTTCATTTTATCCCTTTAACACTTACACTATTCAACAATTAAATCTATTTATTACAGTTTTTTTAAAAGTATATTTCTTTTTACTATTTGAATGAAAAGTTTAGTTTATTGTTTTTTTTTTTTTTTTTTTTTTTTTTTTTTTTTGACTAAAAAGTTTAGTTTATTGTTAAAACTTAAAAGAACAAAATTGATAGAATATAAACCCTAGTCCTAGATAGGTAACTCTTTTTAGAGTATGAAAAGGTTAACTTTGTAATTTAGCCCCCAACCATTCCATTATCAGTCTTCTACTTTTAGAAATTATGCTGGTTTTTCACAAAAAAAAAAAAAAAAAAATAAAAAAAAAAAAAAATAATATTATTATTATATTTTTACCATAAAACTACATCTGAATTCCAAGTCAAATAAAAAATAATGATAAACTTGCCACTTTTTTTAGTTTTCAAATTTTGGGTTAGATTCCTTTCAAAAAAAAAAAAAAAAAAAAAATTGGGTTAGATTTAAAAACAAAATGGGTTAGATTTTGAAAACAAACAGTACACAAGTTATAAAATATTTATAAGCCTAATTTTAAAAAACTGGAAACTAAAAATGAAATATTTATCTAATTTTCAATTAACCTAAAAAAACCTTGGAAAAAAAAAATTTATAAAAAATATTGTTGAAAAAGAGATTGAAAAATAAGAAAGAAAGAAATCCCTGCCCGCCCGCCCGCCCGCCTTCGTCTCCCTCCCTTTTCTGTCTCGATTGATTGCTGCAACCCTCTTCTTCCCTTCCCATCCAATCCCACTTCTCTTCTGTCGGTCACCATTTTCATCTCTCTTTTCTCTGTAAACTCTAAATCTCCTGTTCTTCATCTCTCTCTCAATCTCCCTCTCCTCAACGATCTCACCTTCATCTCTAACGGGCTCGCACCGAACCTTGGATTTTTCGAGGGTTTCTAGCCGCATTTGCTTCTGTTTCAGCTTCCACAACTTGTATGATCTTATACCCTCCCTGTTCTTCGACACCAGGTACGGTTTCTTCACTATATCATAAACCCTCGCAATGTTTCGAGAAAAGGGTATGTGTATTTGTGTGTTTTTATTCAGATTGAACTCTTCGCATCTTGAAAAATTATCGCCTGTGTTCTTTCTGTGGCTTTAATTAGGTTACAATATGGCTCATTGTTTTCATTTTTCAACCAAGAAACACAACTTTTCCTCGATATTTGGGAAATTACGCAGATATAACTTCATCGAGATACGAAATTAGATTCAATTTGAAGATTTCCACTCTAAAACTAAACCCTAGAAAAAAGTTTTCCAATAGAAATTAATATCGAAGGGAGAATAGTGAAGAAATTATTTTGACAAAGCACACCCAGAAGCCGCATTAATGTAATATCAAATCTATTCAACTTAGAAGCTTGTTTGTCTTCAATCGGCTTCGACTCCTTTCCAACCAAATACCCCACAGCTTTGGGTTGAGAGACCATATTTATCCATAGAGTTTTCGTCTTTTGAATCACCAGTTTGGTTTGGCAGTTTGAGGTTATGTTGGCTGGTTGGTGCTACACGTTATTTCGATAGAGGTAACATCTAAAAGCTATTTTCTTATCAAAACTGTAGGGTTGAGCACGTTCAGATGAGTTTTAGTTTTACAGCTAAGTGAAGTGTGAATTTGAGACTTTTTTTTATTCCTTGAAGCCTTGTCTAATTTAGTTTAGTCCCTTTTTCCCCTATCATCAGGTCTCTATTAATTTCTTCATTAATTCAAAGGATAATTATGTTAGACTGGATTGTGATTGTGAGTACTCTGGCACCCATTTTTAAAAATGTTCGTTCAGTTATGGAGTAATTGTTTGATTCTTCTCAAAGAGGTCATCAAGACCGAAACGACAATTTTAACCTGCATTTATTTATTAGTTTGTGCATTTGTGATTGTGAGATGGATATTATAAGCGATGCTTTGGATCAAGGAAAATTATTGTCTATGGAACCTTAAGAGGGCATCTTTATGCCAAACTCTTTTTGGTCAGTTGCAATTTCTGAATTTTGTTGTGTTTCCTGAGACTGTATATATAGCTCAGCTTTAAATACGAACTGTCATTGTTAACATTTTATGCTTGCTTCACGAGTTTAAGTGAAATCATAACTCTTTATGTCTTTGAAAATGAAGGCGCATCCCTAACTATCAATCCAATAGTATTTGAGCTTTTATTTTCTTTTTTTTGGCTTATTCACCTGGTTCGGGGGTTTTTGGTCAACAGTGTTGTGGCTGCATAATCTCTATGACTATCGATCGTAGAAATGTTAATAGCCAACCTCCCAATGGGAAGACCAGTGGAGCTGGTGCAGCAGGGAATACGTATTCTATTGATCTAGTGAACTTCAGCACAAGACTGAAAGCTATATATGCTCATTGGGGTGAACACAAATCTGATATGTGGAGCTCTTCAGATGTACTAGCTATTGGGACACCTCCAGCATCAGAGGATCTGCGGTACCTTAAGTCTTCAGCGCTGCATATCTGGTTGTTAGGTTATGAGTTCCCAGAGACTATAATTGTGTTCACAAAGAAACAAATCCATTTTCTGTGTAGCCAAAAGAAGTCCTCTCTACTTGATGTTGTAAAAAAATCTGCCTTGGATGCTGTTGGTGCAGATGTTGTTATGCATGTGAAGGCAAAGAATGATGATGGTTCTTCCTTAATGGATGCTATATTTCGTGCTATTCGAGCTCAGTCAAAGGCAGATGGCCTGGAGAACCCAGTAGTTGGATACATAGCTAGAGAAGCCCCTGAAGGGAACCTTTTAGAGACATGGTCTGGGAAGCTAAAAAGTGCTAACTTTGAATTGGGTGACATAACAAATGGGTTATCTGATTTATTTGCTAGCAAAGATGATAATGAAATTATGAACATCAAGAAAGCTACATTTTTAACCGTTAATGCGATGAACAAAGTTGTGGTCCCAAAGCTGGAAAATGTGATTGATGAGGAGAAAAAAATAACCCATTCGTCATTGATGGATGAGACAGAGAAAGCCATTCTGGAACCCTCAAAAGCTGGCGTGAAGTTAAAGACTGAAAATGTTGACATTTGTTACCCTCCAATTTTTCAGAGTGGAGGAGAGTTTGATCTCAGGCCTAGTGCTGCCAGCAATGATGACTTACTTCACTATGATCCTGCAAGTGTGATAATATGTGCAGTTGGGTCCCGATACAAGAGCTATTGCTCTAATGTTGCCAGAACTTTCTTGATTGATGCTAATGCATTGCAAAGCAAGGCTTATGAGGTTCTTCTAAAAGCCCAAGAAGTGGCCATCAGTATGTTGAGGCCTGGAAATAAGGTGAATGCTGCATATATAGCAGCTCTTTCTGTTGTCAAGAAAGAAGCTCCTGAGTTTGTTCCCAATCTTACTAAATCAGCTGGGACGGGCATTGGTCTTGAGTTTCGTGAGTCTGGGTTGAATCTTAATGCCAAAAATGACCGCATGGTGAAGGCAGGCATGGTGTTTAATGTTTCACTTGGTTTCCAGAACTTGAAGCCAGCAGATAAATTGCAGAGCTCTGTAGGTAAAACGAAGAACCAAAACTTCTCATTATTGATTGCTGATACAGTTCTTGTAGGCAAAGAGAAGACAGAAGTTTTGAGTGCTCCAAGCTCCAAAAGTATCAAAGACATTGCATATTCATTTAATGAGGACGAGGAAGAAGAAGAAAGGTCTAAGGTAAAAACTGAAGCTAATAGAAAGGAGGCAATGGTCTCAAAGACGACTTTAAGATCAGATAATCATGAGATCTCAAAGGAGGAGCTCCGCAGGCAGCATCAAGCTGAACTTGCCCGTCAGAAGAACGAAGAAACAGCTAGGAGACTAGCTGGTGTTGGAAATGGAGCTGGAGATAATCGTTCTTCTATGAGAACTGCAGCAGACTTAGTTGCTTATAAGAGTGTAAATGATTTGCCTACTCAGAGAGATCTGATGATTCATATTGACCAGAAGAATGAAACTGTACTATTGCCTATTTATGGTAGCATGGTTCCATTCCATGTTGCTACTATAAGGACTGTCTCCAGCCAGCAGGACACCAACCGCAGTTGTTATATTAGAATAATTTTCAATGTTCCCGGGACTCCTTTCAGTCCTCACGATGCAAGTTCATTGAAATTCCAGGGATCTATATACTTGAAGGAGGTTTCATTCCGCTCCAAAGACCCAAGACACATCAGTGAAGTAGTACAGCTAATTAAAACATTGCGGAGACAGGTTGTTGCTAGGGAGTCTGAGAGAGCAGAAAGGGCGACATTGGTTACGCAGGAGAAGCTCCAGTTAGCTGGTAATCGTTTCAAGCCGATTAGGTTGCCTGAGCTTTGGATTCGCCCCCCTTTTGGTGGACGTGGGAGGAAGTTACCTGGGACTCTGGAAGCACATTCAAATGGATTTCGTTATGCTACCACTAGGTCAGAGGAACGGGCGGACATTATGTTTGCCAATGTCAAGCATGCATTTTTCCAGCCAGCAGAGAATGAAATGATCACTCTACTTCATTTTCATCTGCACAACCATATAATGGTGGGGAATAAGAAATCCAAAGATGTACAGTTCTATATTGAGGTGATGGATGTTGTCCAGACCATTGGAGGTGGAAAGAGATCTGCCTACGACCCGGATGAGATAGAGGAAGAGCAAAGGGAGAGGGACAGGAAGAATAAAATAAACATGGACTTTCAGAGCTTTGTCAACCGTGTCAATGATCTTTGGAGCCAGCCCCAATTCAGTGGTCTTGATCTTGAGTTTGATCAGCCTCTGAGAGAGCTTGGATTTCATGGAGTTCCTTACAAATCTTCTGCATTTATTGTCCCAACCTCAACCTGCCTGGTTGAACTTATAGAAACACCTTTCCTTGTAGTCACTCTTGGTGAAATTGAAATAGTAAATCTGGAGAGAGTTGGCTTTGGACAGAAGAATTTTGACATGACAGTTGTGTTTAAAGACTTCAAGCGAGATGTTCTTCGGATTGATTCTATCCCTTCCACGTCACTGGATGGTATCAAGGAATGGCTTGACACAACAGACATCAAATATTATGAAAGTAAGCTGAATTTGAACTGGCGACAAATTCTAAAGACGATAACTGATGATCCACAGAGCTTCATTGATGATGGTGGATGGGAATTCTTGAATTTGGAAGCTACTGACTCTGAAACTGATAATTCTGAGGAGTCGGACAAGGGGTATGAGCCATCAGATGCAGAGCCTGAATCTGACTCCGAAGAGGATGATTCTGACAGTGCATCGTTAGTGGAGTCGGAGGATGAGGAAGAAGAAGATACTGACGGTGATTCGGAGGAGGAGAAAGGGAAGACTTGGGAAGAGTTGGAGAGGGAAGCAAGCAATGCAGACAGGGAAAAGGGAGATGAATCAGACAGTGAAGAAGAGAGGAAGAGAAGAAAGATCAAAACTTTTGGGAAGTTTCGACCTGGTCCTAGTAGTAGTAGTGGTAACGTCCCGAAGCGACCGAAGATCAGATGAATTCCATAGGAGGACACCATTGTTTTATTTCAATATAACGGGCTCATTTTGTGGATTAGATTTAGATCTAGTTCTTTAGCAATTATCTATCTGCCTTATGTGATTCAGTTGTCGGACTTTGGTTGCAATATAATCCTTTAGCTGTTTGGGTAAAAAGTTTTATGATATCATTTGGTAGTATCAGTATGTTTAATTAGTAACATTCTCTGCTTTGTAAATGCTTAGCTTCGCTTTAGATTGAAGTCATCCATTTTGGACAGATTGACAAGAAGCTGATGTGAGTGAGGTGTCTGTACCATTCACAAAAAGCAGATTTTTATATGGTTTAGTTTACTTCTTATTGTGCTCTTGTGCTTTTCCCCTTGAAATGTACTGTTCCAGGTAAAACCTGCTTCTTCTTTCTTTTTCTTTTTTTTCTTTTTTTTTTTTTTTTTACTTTTGACTTTTATAATATAGCCTTAATATTTTGATGGTTTAAAGTATCATGATATTCGTATTGTTTTGTAAAATTATGAACTTCTTTGCTACAATCTACTGTTACTTTTTAACTTTTTTTTTATCATAAGAGGGGTGTAATCGGTTCGGCTCGGTTTGTCGAACCGAAACCGAACCGCTAGAAATATGAAGGAATATGATAAACCGAACCAAACCGTCCTTTGATACATAACCGAACCGACCGAACTGATTAACCGACGGTTTAATCGGTTCGCCGATTGCATGTACAGAAAAATAATATGAAGTTGGGACTCAAACTCATAATCTCAACTAAACTAGTAATGGATTTTGAGAAATAAATGATTTTTTTTTGTATTGTATCTTATTTATGTTTCAAATGCAATGTTTATAATTTCAAAGCAGTCATCTACAACTACATTATCTTTTTTTTTTTTTCCCCCTATTTTTTATAATTTTATTTACATTTCCCTCCTCATTTTTTTCTTTTATTATTTATTGAGAGAAAGGTCGGCTTCTTAAGTTAGCCTATAAATATTTAATAGTTATTTTTCTTTTCATTATCGATTTTATTTTTACAATATATAATTTAGTTAAAAATAAAAAATAAAAAATTAATTGTAACGGTAACTTTAATCTAACAAATAATTCATGCACAAAAATATTAATTTCATAATAAAGTTTCAAAATTACAAACCAAATTGAATTCTAAACAATAGTAGGATAGACATTAATGTAATTCAGAAATTAAGCTTTAAAAACAAAAATAAGTATTAAGTAGTTCAATATTCAATCTTTTTTCTTCATGAAGTATTCTCCTTCAATCTTTGTCTTTTAGCGGCTTCCACTATGCAAGATTTGAAATCTACAACAAAAATAATAATTAGAGAAAAATTAATGTAATTTTGAAATTAAGTTTCATATATAAAAAAGTTTCAAACCTTCTTCAACAAGAGAAACTTCTTCCAAATGTGATTGGAGATCAAAATTTATAGCATTAGAGCGTAGCCAATTTTGTGCACAAATAAGTGCCTCGACTGTGTATGGAGCCAAAGTAGATTGAAAAGGATCAATCACTCTCCCACCGGTACTGAATGCAGACTCAGAAGCAACCGTAGACACTGGAATTGCCAAAACATCTCGTGCAACCTTACTTAGAACCCTGAACCTAGAAGAGTTCACTTTCCACCATTCTAAGATGTCAAAATTATCATCCATTTTTGCACGACGTTCCAATAAGTAAACATCTACCTATGTGTCCACATCAAATTCATCATCGTCATCTTCCATATCAGCATGTTGAAAGCGAAAAAGATTACTTGTTATAATCGTAGAATCAGTAGAAGTAGATTGACTCATTTGACTTTTTGACGTAGAAGATGATGAACTTGAACATGAAGTAGAAGTATTCTTAGACTCTAACAAATTATACTCGTTGAATAATCGTCTCAACACGTCTTCCACTTTTTTCCCAATTTCCTTTGTCACTTTATCCTCAAATAACTGATTCAAACAGTACATAAAAAACTTCATCTTGTGACGAGGATCGAGAATAAATGCAACATATAATAAGTAATTCGCCTTTTCACTATTCCCCCAATACTTATCATACTTCAATTGCATCTTGGTCACAACGTCGGTAATAATTGGACTACCAGTACCCGAAGAATATTTTCGTATACAATTCTGGATAATTGCAATTTCATCAAAGACCATATTAGAAGTAATATAAAGAGAACCAAAAATTCTAATAGTCACCTCATAAAATACAGATAAGAACTTAGTAAATATGCGAGCGATCTCCCAATCTTTACTATTTGGATTCTGCTTCTCCTCTTTCATTTTCAAGTATGCTAGATCGTAATAATCTAATCTATCAAATGCCTTCTCAAATTTTTCAGCTGCCTCAAGCATCAAATATGTAGAGTTCCACCTAGTTGGAACGTCAAGACATAGAAGACTCTTGCTAGATATATTCTCATCTTCAATACACTTCTTAAATTTAGCAAATCGAGCCGGAGAAGATCTAACAAATCTAACAGAATTTCGAATTCGGGTCACCGACTCATGCACATCTTTCAAGCCATCATTTACGATCAAATTAAGAATATGTGCACAACACCTAACATGCAAAAACTCACCATCCAACACCAAGCCATGTTTAAATCGCTCAACTAGATAAGTAATAACATTGTCATTGGATGAAGCGTTATCAACAGTCAATGTCAACACCTTTTCAATCCCCCAATGTTTCAAATATCGTTCAACTTCTCTTCCTATGGTCTCACCTTTATGATCATCTATTTGAGAGAAATTGATAATCCTCTTATGTAATTTCCAACTGCTATCAATAAAATGTGCAGTCAAGACCATATACTTAATATTTTGACAAGATGTCCATGTATCAGTTGTAAGTGAAATTCTATACCCTTGATGAACAAAAAGTTCTTTCAAATCTTGTTTTTTAGTGGCATATATAGCTAAAATATCCTTAGTAATTGTAGTTCGACAAGGGAGAACAAATTGAGGTTCCAATAAAGTGATGGTACCCTCCACAAACCTTCTAAATCCTTCACTCTCCACAAATCTAAAGGATAACTCATCAATTATGATCATTTCAGCAAGAAGTCTCCTAGCATTCTCTACACTAAAAACTCCACACCTAAGAGAAGTATTTGTTGTATTATCTCCTAGTCCGATACCATCATTATTTTTAAATACCAATTTTTGCTGAGATGCATCTTTTGTCTTTGCAAAAGGACTTTTTTTGCAATAACTCTCAATATGCATTCTCATTGTCCCTGTCCCATTCCTTTTTGCATGATATGCATATATTGTGCCACAATAATTACATTTGGCTTGAGATTTATCTTCAGTACAATCAGGTAATTTAGGGCTCGTTTGATAACGTTCCTGTTTCTTGTTCCTTGTTTCCTGTTTCTTGTTCCTTGTTTCTTGTTCCCTATTTTTTGAGAACTAGAAACAGGAACATGTTTGATAACTACTCTTGTTTCTGGTTTCTTGAAAAAAAAAGAAACAGAACATAGACTTGTTTGATAACGTTTCTTGTTTCTTGTTTTTTTATTTAAAAAAAAAAAAAAAAAAAAAAAAAAAAAAAAAAAGAAGCATTATCACGTTTGATAATTATTTTTTGTTAATTGATTCTTTTTTCTCTTTGTTGTTTTTCCTTTTTATAGTTTAAATATAATTTAGTATACATAATATAAAAAAAATATAACACGTAATTAAAAAAAAAATCAAAGTTTACATAATCGAATACAAATAAGTCTCGATGCAAAGTTAAAAACAACCATAAATTGTATTTATACGTTATCCAAATTTGATTTGATTTGATTTGATATATATTTTTGTGTGTTGACCGGATAAGGAGACATTTGTTTAAGAATAGAGAATCGAGCCTTCAACACACGAAAACAACGTTCAATAACATCAATGTCACAATTTTATGAAAATTTCGATGTCTCAATTTTATGGAAACGTTGATAAAAATATCGATAAAATTACAATGTGAATAAATATTTATGAAAAAAAAATATATATATATATATATATATTAAATATACTTAAAATAATAAATAAATCAATGTCACAATGTGTTGCACCCCTTTAAGAAACTCTTGTCGCTTTGGTCGAGTGGTTAAGGCGTGTGCTTGCTAAGTACATGGGTTTTCCCCTATAAATAGGAACAACAATGTATAAAAAGAAACGGAACAGAAGAAACACCTTTTTGGTGTTTCTCAAATTTTGCCATTTTTTTTAGAAACGTTTCTCAAAATTTAGAAACAAGAAACGGGAATGGTTATCAAACAATTCTGTTTCTTAAACAATGAGAAATAGAAACAGGAAACAGGAAACAGGAAACGAGAACGTTATCAAACGACCCCTTCGTAAAGTGATCCCATACCATAGAAGTTCTTCTTCTCTTTCTTTCATCCATAGGTGGTGGTGGTGGCGACATCTCACTAAGTTCATCCATATTGTCATTCTCTTCGCAATCAATCTCACCCTCATTTCTTGTTGAATTTGCCATGGTTTGATAATTGATAATTTGATATCACGTCACCTACAATTTTATTTAAAAAAATACCAGTAAATAATATTAAATAATTTAACTAATGCCACTAAATATATCAATAAGTTTTTTTTTTTTTAATAACAATAAGTTATTAATTAATTGTACTCAAAAGAAAACTCAATGCTAATCTAATACTTAATAATACATTAATGCTACATACATATATGCATGACTTTTAATATATTAAACTAACTATGATATCATATCAAATACATAAATTATAATTTTGTATTGAAAAATAGAAAATGAAAGTTTTTTAAATTGTGATTTATGTTTATTAATGAAAAGAAATAAAATGATTAAAAACAAAATTCCAAAAAAAAAAAAAAAAACCGAAAAAAACGAAACCAACATTTACTTTAAAATAAAATAATAAAAAATAAATAAACAAACCAACAGTTTTAAAATAGACAAATTTACCAGTTTATTAAAACAATATTAAACTAAAAAAAACAAAGACAAACCACTCAAATCAATACTCATAATTTCAAAATATTAAACTAAAATAAACTAACCAGACGGAGTGGATGATAGAGTGTTGGTTTGGTAATAGTTTACTTGGAGAAATGAATTGATTTGACTAGACAAATAGGTAGAGTGGTACACAACTATCCTTACTTTTCTTTGAGTTGAGAATTCTGTACTCACAAGAAATGAAGAAAACTGAGAATGAAATCCCAAAGTAAGATAAAAAAAAAACTCTTTATCTTTCTAGTCTCTTTTGTTTTCTCTCACTCTCTAACTCCTTATCTCTCTCTAGTCTTTCTCTCTCTCTAACTCCTTATCTCTCTCTAGTCTTTCTCTCTCTCTCTCGGTTTTAATTTGTGAATACACAGTGCAGTGAGTTTTTATACTTGAAGTTGAAGTTGAAGAATAAATGAGAAACTCAATCGATTCGAAAACGAAACGGAGAAGAGATACAATGTACGATCCAAATTACGAAATCTTTGAAATGAAGAGGAAAAGTTGCAGATCTGAAACAAAATCGTCGGAAGTTTGAAAAGAGGAAGACAAATCGAACCGCCAAGTGCCAAAGGAGTTATTGACGATTTTTTTTTTGTCGTGATTTCGCATCTACTTTATTGAACAATCGGTCGGCTCGGTTTCTTATCTGCTGGCCTATATGGGAAACCGAACCCGACCGACTGTCTTCGGTTTCTCCATCCATCAAACCGCAACCGACCGTTTTGACCGAACCGCAACCGAACCGACGTCGGTTTCGGTCGGTTTAGTCGGGTTTTGCTTGCACCCCTAGATCATATAGGGGGCGTTTGGGCCCTCGAGTTGGGTGGGGGGTGGGGTGGGGTGGGGTGGGGTGGGCTATTTAAGCCCACTCGGTGTTTGGGGCGAGGGTTTAGGGAGACGGAGGTTTGGGGTTATTATAACCCCCACTTGCTACAATAACTCACGGTAGAAGTTAGTGGATTATGTTTGGGGTTTAGGGAGATGGAGTTTAGGGTTATTATAACCCCCACTTACTATAGTAATCCACGGTAGAAATCAGTGGGTTACGTTTGGGGTTTGGGGGCGTAGATAAGACTTGTGCGATCGCACAGGTTTATATAATACCTATGCAATGAGACCTATGTTATAGGTTATGTTCATCACATAGGTATTATAATCCTTATGCAATGGTTATAACTTATGCGATCACATAGGTTATAACCATCGCACATCTGAGATGACTTTCGATTTTCTTAAGTGAGGGGCAAATGGATAATTTCACAGCTCTCTTAGCCTCAAACTGGTTAATTTTGTTATTTTATGCAATTTTCCCGAGTTTCACTCTCTCTCTCAATTTCGTCTTCTTCAGGCGATTTCACCTCTCTCTCTTTTCGTCTTCCTCAGAGGACTTCACCTCCATCCTTAATTGATTTCACCTCTCCCCCTCTTCGTCTTCCTCAAATGTTTGCTCTTCATCTCTCATCTGATTCAATCTATTTCGCTCTCTAACTTCTCAGATCTACGATTTATAGGTTTTCCAAATCTGTTTAAAAAACAGACTTAGAAACTTTTCGGCTCCTTTGCTTCCTCTTCCGCAAACGTTTTCTCTTCATCTCTTAATTATTTTTGGTGCAATTCTGATACTGGATCGAAATTGACAATTAAAACTCCGAAATATTTTGTTTTAGGTAGAATGAAGTTGTCAATTAGTTATCTAATGTACATCTCCAAGTATGGAGATTTAGATGATGCATGTTTTATGAATCAAAATTATTTTGTGCATCCTAAACAATATTTATTCTTTTTAGTTTTAAGAAATTATTATGTAATATACATTTAACTATACAATACAACAAAAAAAGTTGTAAAAAAATAAACTACCATGAACACATATTTCAGAACTCCATGTTAAAGAAAATTGCATCCCATCCCAAACACAGACTTCCTAAACTCAAATTAAACAACTCAAACAACTTTGCACCCCAAACACAAAATTATTAAACTTAGACTATACAACTATGCATCTCAAACACAGACTTACTAAACTCAGACTAAACAATTCTGCACCCCAAACACTAGGGGTGATAGTCAAAACTGAAAAATCGAAAAACCGAACCGAACCGAATCGATCCAATGGTTTTGTTCGGTTAATTAGCAACTTATTGGACATCTCAGTTTTAATTTGGAGAAAACCGTCGGTTCGATTCGGTTTTTGTTTTAAAAAATTAGTTAAAATCGAACCGAACCGAGGCATATATACACCCTTACCAATTATAAAATATAAACCCTAACCCTTTTATCTTTTCTCCTCTGTCGATAGCCCATCTCCATCTCTCTCTCTCTCTGACATTTGCTCCCCATTTTCGTTCGACACAACCCATCTCTATCCTAAATAGCATAAGCATTTTCATTCGACGCAGTCCATTTTCATTCGAGATGAACTTTATGAATACAATCTCGATCCCTTCTTCGGCCGCCACAAAGATATTCGTCGCCTCACCACCATTCTCTGCCGTAAATCCAAAGGCCAACCCATTTTAATCGATGAGTCCGGCGTTAGAAAAACCTCTGTCGTTGAAGGACCCGCCCAACGAATCGCGACCAAAAATGTCTCGAGCAATCTCTCCGGCACGAGGAACGTGGAGCTGGACATGGCGATTTCGAATTTACAGAGGCGATTTCGAAGAGAGGATGAAGAATATCTTTAAAATTCAACAATTTCCAAACAAACAAAAAAAGTTCCTTTTTTTTTAGTTTTTCCCTCCCCTGAAGTTGTATTTTCATTTTTATGTACTATCATTATTCATTTAAACCATTATCTTCTGATACCAAGGACATTCTTCTTGTTTTTTTTTTTTTTTTTTTTGTTGTTCGTTCTTCGTTTTTATTTCTTGGGGATTCAGTAGCAAATTTCAGGCTCAAAATATTGCCTTTCTACTTATTGCTTCCATTTTTCTTCACTGATTTTTACAACTATCAACAATAATATGAAATAATCAAGTAAGCAAATGGAAAAGTGGAAAAAGGTTTGAACCTTTTTTCTCAAACAAAAAAAAGGAAAAGGTTAAAACGCCACCTCCTTCGTGATTCAGTGAATAAATGGTAAAGTGAGGGCCGAAAACCCAAAAAAAGCCCAAATATATCAAAAACTGAGCCGACTAGGGGCCGAACAGAGAAGAAACCGAACCGTCGGTTTGTCCTTTATTGGACATCGGTTCAGTTCTCATTTTTTCCAAACCGAATGGTTCGGTTCGATTCTCGGTTTGGCCCAAAACCGACAGAACCGAACCGAGTATCACTCCTCCCAAACACTAATATAACCAACCAACTATAGTCTATAATAACTCACTAAGGCGCCCTCATCAAAGTTGTTTAGTAAGTTTTAGTGAAAATATAAAAGAATAGAGTAAAACCATCAAGGGTTGGTCTAGTGGTCATAAAGGGTCTCGAGACTTCAATGCCCTATTTGGTGGCCACCTACCTGAAAATTAATTTTTTACGAATTTTTTTTTACAGTTGTAGGGTCAAGCGGTCTGAGATTAGTCGTTATGTGCGTAAGCTGACCCAGACACTCACGAATATAAAAAATAGAGTAAAAAGAAAACTAGATGCACGAAATTTCAATTTACAATTTCCAAGACTCCTTGAGCCACTGAAACCGTTCCCAGAAAGGCAAGCAAGAGACTTGCCTTATGTTGTTACTTGTTACATACAACAAAATATATATATATTTTTTTTGAAGTAATAAATATATTACTTGCATCCAAAAACGAAAATTTTGTGTTAAATTATAAATTTAATCTCTAAACTTTTATATTTTTTAAAATTTATAGATTCATTAGACACAAAATTAAAATTTCAAGGCCATTAGAAGAAAATAAAAACCTCAAGGCTAAAATCCCGTAATGACATTTTTTTATAAAAAAATTAAGGTTAAATTATACAAAATACCCCTAAACTTTGGGCTAGGTTTCAATTGTGCCACTAGACTTTGAAAATATTTGTTTTTATTCTTAAACTTTCAAATTTGTTCCAAAAATATATATCTTTCGTTAAAATAAAAATGATGAAAATTGACTGATGTGTAAAAATTAGGAGATGTACCTGATATTATTTTTTTTTAGTACAAAGAAAGACAAAAAAAACAACAAGTAAAACAAACATTAAGAGTGACCAAAAATTGTGGAAATTGTCCAGGTATGGCAAGCTAGGTCCTGAGCCACTAAATTACAACATCTCGAAACAAAGCGATAGCCCTCGAGAAGTCTCATACTTTCACTTGTGCGTAAACGGTCAACAAAGGACTGTATTTCGTTTGCAAAGCGATTTTGACCCATCAATCGTAGTTTTCACAGGATTTGATAGTCAATTTCTGTCCATAAAGGAGTGAGACCCGCAACAATAGTTAGATACAGTTAATGCGAAGGTTTCGACAAGATCAACCGATATCTTTCGTAATTGAATTTTTTTTGTCAAAAGCATAATGTTGTCTGTTGAATCACGAATAATTGTCATTTGTCTCTATTGCATCATCCAACACAACAACATTTGAGAAACAACATTTGAGACATGGTTTGTATAATTGAACCAAATTTTAAATATATTCTCCCTTAGATAAGATTATTTGATGAAAATGTGATGTGAAAAAGAAGTTTGGATTTCTGACACAGTAAGGAAAAAGAATTGGTAGAAATTCCATTTTGTCCCCCAAAACGCAACGCTATTCAGACATAAAGGAGCCACGGTTTGTTTTTCTTGGGCTTCATTCCACATGCAAAAAGGAAAAAGCTTCATTTTTTTTTTTTTTTTTTTTTGCCTTTTTCCATGCCTAAAAGTAAATAATTTTGTGTCCTTCTTCCACATTCAAATAATTACTTTCCCACAACATTTTTCTACCTTTACCTTTTTTTTATTTATTTTGTGCCCACAATAATGTTTCCAATATTATCAACATTTTTTAAAATAGAAATAAGGACAATTCATACATTTTTTTTTTAAATGAAAAGTGTCTAACTTTTGGTCCGTTTGATAGGATGAAACTTTAAATGGTTAATGAAAATTTTCTATCTGAGTTAACTATAAATCAACACCGATCAAAGATAACGACACTAGAGAAACATGGTTAGAAAATATTTGTAAAAATAAAGTTGTGTTGAATAATATCAATATAATATATTGAGTCTTGAGTAAGAAAATTTTTTTAACACGCATAATATTGAGGAATAACATTGTTTCCCTCCATTTACAAGATGAGAGAAATGTAATTATTTTGATTAAAATTGTAAATGTCTGGTTAAGAATTCATCCATGGTATTGACATAACATTTAACAAATAGATTTGTGTGTATCATAAGGTAAGCTATGGATGTTTGTTAGTTGGTCAAGCTATTATTTGGTAAAACTAGCCTAGTCTCACATAGCACATCAAGATCAACTTGGTCTCATTTTATAGAATGTCATGCCCAATTAATACAAAAACAACTCTTCATCTGATTTAATGGTGAGTTGGACTACTAGATGTCATCAAATTAAGTCATTATTTGGTAAAATTGTACTAGGTTTTTTCTTTTATATTATTATTATTATCCATTTTTCTTTTTAACTATTACTTTTTTTTACCTTGTGCAAGGCTATTTGGAAGAGAGCAATTACTTGGATGTCAACCAAAAGCAGTGATAAACTATGATAAATGATAGAAAATATTGATATCGATATTTCAATTTTACGAATATATTCATAGATGTATTGATAAAATATCAATATTCATAGATATTTATGAGAATCATTTTTTTAAAAAAACATGTAGTTTTTTTTTTATTTTTATAGATTTTGTTATTAGTATATCTAAATTCATATTAAAATTAATAGATTATATTTTTTTATGTTTTATGAGTGATTATAAAAGATACTTGGAGATATTCATTAACTTTTAATATTTATATTCAAGCTTCCGATTTACGGATATATCGACGGATATATCTACATATCAACGGATATTTTCATCGATTATGATAGACTGGTAATGATGAGATAAGATGTAATTTTCTTTAGTTCAACAAATATAAAGATGGAGATTGAACTTCGAACTTCACGGAAACAACTACTAAATTATATTAATGAAATAATATTAAATTAAAATATATGTGGCAAAATTACATTACAAATTTACACATCACCCTCACTTCTTTTAAGTAGTCTCCATCAAATTTTTATTCCTTAGAGAGAGAGGCAACTACCCTTAATGGACCACAATTCCCTTGACATAACATGTCAATTTCCTTACTTCATAAAATATCTTCTCCCTTGACCAACTGTATTTTATTATTATTTTCTTTTATTTTATTTTATTTTTCTCATGACATGAATTTTGGCAGTAAGTTGAACAAAAAAGTAAAGTAAAATGTGAAAATGTACAAATATATTGTAGAGATATAGAGACAAAATCTGAGTACATGGACAACCAAAGCAATTTAACAATATTTATGCTTCATTCTCTAGAAAAAAGGAATATCGTATATATATATATATATATATATATATATATATATATATATATATATTTTCTCGCTGATTATTTATTTATTTTGTGTGTAATGATATATATTAGGCAAAATATTTTGTCCCTCTCATGTCATGAGATTGACTGATAATAACTTATCAAATAGATATATTTTATTCTGCAGAGGGGATTAGATTTTAATGAGTCATTAATATGTGATAGATATTTTGACATTTAAAAAATAACAGTTGGAATATAATAATTCATAATACTATGTCACAATTCAATTCATAAATTATATATATATATACTAATTTCAACATAACTAAACTAGTTAAAACATATATTTTCAATCAAAATATCACAAATTTAAATCTTAAGAAAATAAAAGATATATACCATTGATATTGATTAGAATATACATATATCCTCTAATTTAACCACATCATACTAATTTATCATAAATTTGAGTTGTAAATTACTTATGTAGCATTTAATTAATTAAAGAGTAAAACTTGCTTGCAGGACTACAAGCACCTTTTGCAGCCCAGCCATGTAGTACAATGTGTGGATAAATATTTATATCATTTTTTTTAAAAAAAAATTCTACCTAATTTTCTAACGTCGTTACTATAATTAGATTTTTTTTTTTTTTTTTTTGCCCATTTTCTCTCTCTCCTCTCACATTCTCCTTCCTCCCTTTGAAGACCCTTCCCCTTCATTCCTTCAACACCTCTCTCCTCATGACATGGAAATTGATTTCCATATTTCTTCTCCTTCATTCCTCCAACTGATCTATGTCCAACACTAAAATTAAATTTAAAAAATAAAAAAGGAAAATCTGTTTTTTTACTCCCTAAAAAAACCTCAAATTTAAATTTGTATCAACCTACATTGTTTTTTTCTCCTCTAATATAAAATTTTACGGCTTCCATTACAACCCACACACATCACAAATCTCACGCCGTCGGGATACCAATCGAATAAAACCTCTCATTTTCCCCCTCCTCCAATTTCAAAATCGTCGTTGCCATTCCGATCAACCTCCCCTTCACAAAAATCGTTGAAACTTTCACCTCTTTTAACCTTTAACATCCTCAGTTTCTGTCTGAAATCGGGAAACATTTAACGTCTTTATCCTGTCGAAGAGAAAGTGAGATTTTTTTTTAATCCATTGAGGTTGGAGCTCGATTTCCATGGTCATCGGAGGAGGGGTTGAAGAACGAAAGAGAAAAATAAAAGACAGTTGAAAGAGGAAGGAGAATGTGAGAGGAGAGAGAGAAAATGGGCAAACAAAAAAAAATCGAGATAACGACCTAAGAAAATTAGGGAGATTTAAAAAAAAAAAAATGATAAAAATATTTATCCACTCACAATCTGCCACATGGCTGGCTGTAAAAGATGCTTGTAGACCCGCGTGCAAGCATAGTAACTTAACTGATCAAACCATGAAATAAATATAGTCAACATAATATAGTTTAACGTAATGTATAAATTATTGACTAAGAGGTGATAAGTTTGAATTTGTATAAAAAAAATGACAAATTATAATTTTATTAATTTTGATGTGTATATATATATATATATAGTACCCCTTCCTTTACCTACCTGTTGCCTCACATGGCAGACCTTGGAAGTTTTCTTCACCAACCTTGATTAGAAGTTAGAACCCAAAAGATGTGGCTTACCAATTGCTGTCATTCAAATAAAGCATGGACTTTTAATTTGTCTAATACTTCAAAAATGAAAACTACAAAAACTCAATAATTTTCCATCAATCAAGAAAAAAAAAAGAAAAAAGAAAGTGTCACAATATGGAGTGGAAGCATGCTTTTGATATTGAATGAATAATTAAAGTGATTAAAGAACAAAAGTTGCCTAAAAAAATAGTTGCCAACTATTGATAGAACCTGCCAATCACTTCAACAATCTTTATTTTTTTATGGGTTAATAATATAATCACTATATCTTATTTTTTTTATTTTATAATATTGTGTTGTGGGGGTAAGAATTTGAATGGATAATTCTAAAAGCTAGTAGAATTGCCAATCACTTCAACATTTTTTTTTTATTATTATTATTATTTATGGGTTAAAATACCATTTTAGTTAATGGTTATTATACTTTCAAATATTTTTTTTCTTCATAATATGGTAGGTGCAGGATTCGAACCTCTAATATTGGAATCAATAGTTCTTTCATTGAATTTTAGTTCATATGAGTTTGTTTAGCATAAAATCCTAAACTCAAAAAATAATATATAACTTAAGGCAGAATGAGACCTTATAGCTCGAAGTCAAGGTATAAAGAAGTACGCTCCAAAAAACAACAAGTCAATAAAGAAAAAAATAAAACTTAAGGCAGAATGAAACCTTATAGCTCCAAGTCAAGGTATAAAGAAGTACGCTCCAAAAAACAACAAGTCAATAAAGAAAAAAATAAAATTAATTTTTACGAAGTTGGTATAATAATAATAATAATAATTCTTATTTAAGAAAATACAAATGTGAATATATGTTTCCAAAATTGATAGAAAATATTTTTTTTTATTATTTTTTTTTTAATTTTTTTAACAATAAATTATAAGTTTAGACTTTTAAAATTAATGTAGACAATTTTTTTTTTCAAGACATGCAATAAAAGAGAGAATTCCAATTAGCAATTGAGAAGACATATGTGTTTGTTTTGAATAAGTCAATTATGAATGGATAAGACGGATGTTTTTCTTTTGAATAAGAAAGAAAGTGATGACATTTAATTTGTATAATGGTAATAAAAATGACTCTTTTATTATTTTAAAAGCTCATATCTAATCTTCCATTTTCATCAACGTAGGGCAGAAAAACGTCTCGGTCAATCCAAGACATCATGGACCCATGTCAATCAGATAATAATTTCTCTACAAAAAACCTCATTAATTATTTGCTTTGTAAGTTTCGCTGAATTCTTTTTATATATATATATATTTATATTGTATTCCATATATGTATGTAATAATTCTCTAGAAAAAAACACATGAACCAAAAAAATTTGTATTCCATATATGTATGTATATATATATATATATAATCATCGAAAAGAAGCCAAAATGATGGTATCATCCACATGGCCTAGCTGGACAAAACAGATAGCTGTTACTTCAAAGCTTCTAAATTTGTCAGTAAACAGAGGAATTGTTCTTCAATTAATCCAGATTACAATTTGGGTCAACTGCGTTACTGTTGGAGGCCATGTTTAAAGATGCTTATTGGAATTTGGAACAATATACTAGAAAGTAATGAGTGTGTTTCAAGCCAAAGGAGCCCACATGAGCTTCTGAAAATTGCTCTCTTTCTCTCTCAGAGGCCAGAGCTGCCATTAATTGTCATTCATTGTAAAAACCAGCGTTGGGTTTTTCAATTTCAACTTCAATTTCCCTTTCTTTCGATCCCCGCAGCCTCAGGCTGGCTTTATGGCAAATGGGTCTCGCGTGGACATTGCTTTCAGCATTACTCTTCTTACCTTTTCTTTAATCGCTTCCATGAGTGGTTTTTGGTTTTGGTCCCTTTTGCCCCATTGGCGTTTCGATTTTGGAATCTTCTAGGTCAGTTTTCAGAGCCTGCAGCACCATCAATTTCTTCTTCTTCTTCGAATAGTTGGTTGGTGTTAGGTCAAATCTTGTGGGGGTTGAACTAATTTGTTGTCCTGGTTTGCTTTCATTTGGTTTTTTCTGTTCTGGGTGTTCGTGTTTTCTGGGTGGTGTTGTGTTTTGGTGAAGTGGGTGGCTGGAGCATCTGTTCGCATGAACTTGGAGCTCAATTTGTAAAGGGATTTCCCCATTTCTTCTCTGTATTGATAGATTGTAACCGTTTCTTCCTGAAGTTTGAGAGATTTTGACTGGTTTGAAGGATACCCATTTGTGTAGTGAGTTGTTTTTGTAAGAGAAAGTAGTCAAAGAACTACATTGCCGCGGGTTTTGGAAATTTGAGCTTTGGGTTTCTAGGGTTCTCTGCTGATTTCGATCTTGAGCGAGAAATTTGGCTGGGGGGTTTGCTTCAGTTTCTGCTTACACAAGATTTTTACAGAAACTACCAAGGTAATGTGGGGGCTTTGAGTGGACTCAGTCCAGGAGATTCTGTGTGATATATGCTTGATGGGTGCTTTTGCACTTTAGCTAGGTTGTTCTATTTTGAAACTTACATTGAAGTTTTTTCTACTTTTTTTCAGTGGAAAGATGGCTTGCGTGAAGCTAGGATCCAAAAGTGATGCATTCCAAAGGCAAGGACAGGCCTGGTATGGACACTGAACTTTAAACACTATATATTTCTTTCCTGCAACAGATATTGGTTCTGTAACTTGCATTCATTTCTCTTCATTTGTCTCAATTAAATAGGTAGAGAATTGAGGTTTAGCCCAATAGTATTAGAAATTTATGCTGGTAAGTTCTCTGATGTTATTGCAACTGACTGTGATTAGCAAGCTCAATGTGCTTTAGGTTGCCATGGTTTCTAAATGGCTCTCTTAGTACTAAAGTGCTTTCAACTTGCTCTAACTTGTTCTAGAAGAATTTGACAAAATTGTCTGATAGTTTATCTTGGTATCTATGCTCGTACACATCAATTGTGCTGAGATTTATTCCCTAGTTCTCAGCTAAGATGGGAACTTTTAGGTCAAGTAATGTCTGCATGTTTTAAAGTTATTTCTGAATTTAGCATTCATCTATATTGCTAATATGGAACTCCTTGGGAGAGAATGAATAAGGGGAAACCTTCCTACTTGATTTATGCATTTTGTTAATGGCTGCAGGTTCTGCACTAGTGGACTGCCTAGTGATATTATTGTTGAAGTTGGAGAGATGTCATTCCATCTGCACAAGGTAATTTGTGTTATCTCTTTGATTCAAATATGCATTGTGTGTGGGTGTGGGTGTTTAAGAAAACAAACCCGAATTTCATAGTAGTTCAAATCAGATAATTTTAGTGTTTAAGAAAACAAACCCATGGTTAAAATTTGATCAAGTGTTCAATTTTTTTTATTTATTTTTATTGGTTTAGAGAAGACTGTTTGGGTATCCTCCCTCCCCCTTTATTATAGTTGTTTGGGCCAACTTATGTCGACGTTAATTGTTCTCATGAAACAATTTCCTAAACCTGAACTATTTAGGGGGCGTTTGGGGCGCAGGGTGGGTTATAATAATCTGTGGGTTATAATAGTCTGTGTTTGGGGTGCAGAGTTGTATAGTCTGGGTTTAGTAAGTCTGTGTTTGGGGTGCAGAGTTGTTTAATGTGTGTTTAAAATACAGTTTTCTTTAACATGGTAACGCATGCTTGTAACCCAAGTGGGGACGTTAAAGTGGTTGGAGATTGGTTCTTTGTGGTCGGTCGGGCTTTGGAAGGGATCCACTGGCCTGTCCATTTCAAGTTTGAAGTTGGGCATAACGGTTTGAGCCAAAGCACAGGTCGAAAAAATACAGTTTTCTTTAACATGAAGTTTGAAATATGTGTTTATGTTAGTTTATTTTTTTTCTACAACTTTTTGTTGTATTTGTATAGTTAAATGTATATTA
This sequence comes from Herpetospermum pedunculosum, assembly GCA_028017165.1. Classification (NCBI taxonomy): domain Eukaryota; kingdom Viridiplantae; phylum Streptophyta; class Magnoliopsida; order Cucurbitales; family Cucurbitaceae; genus Herpetospermum; species Herpetospermum pedunculosum. The sequence goes on from CM051525.1 coordinate 75,262,430, forward strand.
CATATTAATTTTTTAAAAGTTAAAAAAATAAATATTATTTAAGAAATCACAAATAATCGACAACAAGAGGCTCGGTGGAGAGAGAAATGATACAGTTTTCTTTAACATGGAGTTTGAAATATGTGTTTATGTTAGTTTATTTTTTTTTCTACAACTTTTTGTTGTATTTGTATAGTTAAATGTATATTACATATTAATTTTTTAAAAGTTAAAAAAATAAATATTATTTAGGAAATCACAAATAATCGACAACAAGAGGCTCGGTGGAGAGAGAAATTTGGGTTGAAATGGAAAATAAAGAATCGGTAAATTGGGTGAAAAAAATAGAAAAAAAAAATATAGAGAGAAAAAAAATTTAATGAAAAAAAAAAAAGAAAGAAAAACTACAGTGTTACTGTAGCAACCGGGGTTATAATAACCCCAGCCCCAACTTGGGGGGCCAAACAGCCCCTTAAGGTCATGAAAGTTGTAAGATATCAAGTCCTGATTTCTGAGGCATTTGTGTTTAACAATTGTCTGTTAGACTAATTTCCACTATTACTACACAAGTACAAGAGTAGTTCTAGAACAAAAGGTGTATACATACTAGGGTAATTAACCAAGTTATATTTTAAACCTGTTATCTTTGAGGCTGCTGCCTCAGATTTTGAATATTTCATGAGTTTTCTGATCATAATGGACTGTAATGTTAGAACCTAGGCTTGATTATTACAAGAGTGTATTGCATATGCTTTATTTACTTAAATACTTTACCTTTTATGATGGCAGTTCCCTTTGCTATCCAGAAGTGGGGTTATGGAAAGAAAGATTGCTGAAGCACGAGCACCTGAAGATCAGGAGAAAGGAGGTGGAATAAATATTTCTGACATTCCTGGGGGTGCCAAAACATTTGAACTGGTTGCCAAGTTCTGCTACGGGGTGAAACTTGAACTGACAGCCTCAAACATTGTCTACCTCCGCTGTGCGGCTGAGCATCTAGAAATGACTGAGGAGTATGGGGATGGTAATCTCATTTCTCAGACTGAGGCCTTTCTGAATCAAGTTGTCCTCCAAAGCTGGAAGGACTCTCTGATAGCACTACAGACCTGTGATGATATAATCCTCCATGCAGATGAACTCCATATTACTAAAAGATGTATCGAGTCACTAGCTATTAAGGCTTGCACTGACCCAAGTTTATTTGGGTGGCCAATTGTAGAGCACGGAGGTCCCATGCAAAGTCCTGGTGGCAGTGTTTTGTGGAATGGCATAAGTACAGGAGCTAGGCCAATCAATTCAAGTCTGGATTGGTGGTATGAGGATGCAGCGACCTTAAGCTTGCATCTTTACAAGAGTCTAATTTCTGTCATGAAATCACGTGGAATCAAACAAGAAATTATTGCAGGGTCTGTCACTTCCTATGCTAAAAGGTACATTCCCGGTTTAAATCGACGTCAAGGTCCTAGTGAATCTAGTAGTCGACTGGCTCCAATGGCTTTGGGGACTCCACCCTCAGAAGATGAACAAAAACTTTTACTGGAAGAGATTGATGGGATGCTTCCAGTGCAGAAGAGCCTAGTTCCGACTAAGTTACTTTTTGGTTTATTGCGTACATCCATGATTCTTCGAGTCAATCCCTCTTGCATCTCAAATTTAGAGAAAAAGGTGGGTATGCAGCTTGATCAAGCCACTTTAGAAGATCTTTTGATGCCCAGTTTCTCTTACTCCATGGAGACACTTTACAATGTTGATTGTGTGCAAAGGATTCTTGAGCACTTCCTAGCAGTGGATCAGATCACTCATGGGGGTGACTCTCCATGTTCTATTGATGATGTTGATGAACAACTGATAGGGTCACCCTCTTTGCCACCAATTACCATGGTTGCAAAGCTGATAGATGGATACCTTGCAGAAGTTGCCCCCGATGTTAATTTGAAGCTTCCTAAGTTTCAAGCTCTTGCTGCTGCAGTTCCTGATTACGCTAGACCTTTGGATGATGGCCTTTATCGTGCTATAGATATATATCTGAAGGTATGGATTATATTACAATAGCAATTGAATTGCATGTTACCGTACAGTTGCATGTCATATTGATGTCTAATTTGACAGGTTGCATAATTTGGAAAAAGATGTCTCATGGTCTAATATTTGATATCCTCTTAACATTTATCTTTGTTCAGAGTCTCAATCCTAGGTAGGTAGCCTTAAAAATAATAATGAAAATAATAATGAATTTAGAAGGAATGAGGTTCGAACCATGGCGACCACCTACCTGGGATTTAATATCCTACGAGTTTCCTTGGCAACCAAATGTAGTAGGGTCAGGTGGTTGTCTCGTGAGATTAGTCGAGGTGCGCGCAAGCTGGCCCAACACTCACGAATATCAAAAAATAAAAAATGGTATATGCTTCTTCTTGATTTACTTGGATTTTATTCTAGGCCGAATCAGGTCAATATTTATTGTTGCCATTCAGCCCGAAGTGTTTGTTTTTATCGTTTAAGTTTTTCTTATTTTTTATTAATAATAGTATTATTATTTTGGATAAGAAATGTTTCATTAGGAGGTGGGGAGGGAAGAGCCAACCCAAGTAAAAAAGAATAACAAAATCCTCTTCAACTGACAGGGTAGTTATAAACAATCTCATCAAGGCATTTCGAATTAGGCCATAAAAAGCAATCATATCTCGAATCTCAACAAAGTCTCTCTCAACTGTCAACACCTTGAAAAATCCTTCTCTAATCTAATCGCTCTTAAGTCAAATATCTCAAGAAAAACTTTGGAGTACTTAAGCATGAGGTTTATTTATGTTCCTACTTTCAGATCTCACATCTATTTCTTAACTATCATGGGTTGACCTAGTGGTCAATAAGAGTCATAGGAATAATGAAGGGCTTAGGAAAAATGGATTCAAACCACGGTGACCACCTACCTAGGGTCAAGCAGTTGTTCTGTGAGATTAGTCAAGATGCGCATAAGCTGACATGAACACTCATGGATACGAGAAAAAAAAATCTTCAATTGATTTCTTCATTGTGCATGGGCATGTCACTGGTTGATCACTTGTTTAATTTCTGATTAGAAAAAACTGACCGTTGCTATAACTTGTGTGGTTATAACAATAGTATGCTCTCTGGATGCGAAGAGTTCCAGGAGAAGAGAAACCAAATTAGATTGGGGGACAACCCAAAACAAATTAATTTTATGCACTGAAGCAGGAACAAGCTTATAATTTGACATTCCACCATTCTGTTCTGGTGCAATGATGTGACATGTATGTAACCAAGTGGCACGCCTATGGTTTGATTATGTTTGCTGATTTTTCCCAATGTCGTTAATCTGCAGTCACACCCGTGGTTGGGAGAATCCGACAGAGAACAACTATGTCGACTGATGGACTGCCAGAAGCTTTCTTTAGAAGCCTGTACCCATGCTGCACAGAATGAGAGGCTACCCCTTAGAATCATTGTTCAAGTACTCTTTTTTGAGCAGCTTCAGCTCAGGACTTCAATTGCTGGTTGCTTTCTGGTTTCAGACAATCTTGATGGATCCAGACAGTTGAGAAGTGGGATTGTTGGATCTAATGAAGGAGGTTGGGGAACAGCTGTTAGAGAGAATCAGGTTTTGAAGGTGGGGATGGATAACATGAGGATGAGAGTGTCCGAGCTCGAGAAGGAATGCTCAAACATGAGGCAGGAGATCGAGAAATTGGGCCGAACAAAGGGATCGAGCGCATGGGGAAGCGTGTCGAAGAAATTTGGATTCAAGTTGAAGTCTCAAATGTGCAGTGCTCAAGAGGGTTCAGTCAGTAATCAATATAATGGGGATAGGAAAACAGAGAAGTTGAAGAACAGCCAAGGAAAGAACAGGAGGAATGCTGCAATTTCAAATGAGTAGAAAGACCTTTTTATCACTTTGCTTCTTTATTTGTTTCCCAATGTACTTATATTGCTAGTGATGTTGCTGCTTGTACTTTCTAAAGAAAAATAGAAAAGACAAAAGAGAGATCAATTGCTTTCCCCTTTCTTGCATTTGTTTATATTATTCATTTTGTTCAACCATCCTTACCCAATCCATTAATAAGGGAAAGACAAATCTCAATGTTGTATGGTGTTTACTTGCAAAGCACCTTGAAAAATGCCTCTCTTTTGAATATATAGGGAGATGACAACTTGAGTTAGTTTTGAATTAAAAATTGAAAGGGAGCGATAATTAATGGCTTTATATATATATATATATATATATATATATATATTTTCCTCTCTCACGTAGAGAAGTGTCATAGTGATTGATTGAGGTATCTTACAAATAAGCTTGGTTCTATAATTGATGATCAACTTTCAGTACAATGTAAAAAATGTAAAAATAAAAAACAAGAAATAAATAAAATAAAAAATGTAAGAAATGTAAGAAATGTAAAGAAAAAAAAAAGAACTAGAGATTTTTGAAGCCATGAGTTAAACTATTGGTTAGAGTAGCTGCAAGGATGGTCATGGTCGTGATAGAATTATGACCCTACAAACAACCTATGGTAATTACAATGTTCATATCTAGGATGAAAAAGACTAAGATATGATCTATATCTTCTAAAATACCAAAATATTGTCCGAATTCAAGACTTAAGCTGATTATGGCCTCTTTGATATACCTTCTAGTTTAAGCATTTTTGAAAAACAATGTTAGGTTAAACTATAAGTTTAGTAGTCTTTTTAACTTTCAAAAGTGTTTATTAAAATTTTTGACAAATTCAAAAATTTTAAAAATTAATTGTTCTACTCACATCATTTTTCTTCATGTAAAATCACTGATAAGTTATATTAAACACACTTTAAATTATTAAGTTTTTCAAAAGTGCTTATAGGAAAATCAATTTTATTTAAAAAGCATTTTTTTTCAATATTGAAAGCCATAAATTAATAGGAAACTGCAAACTCAACAGCAAAAAAGTGAGTCGATGCAAAAAGTTTATCCAGGGATACACATGGTCTTGAAGTTTCTCGCTTGTTTTTAATAAAAGCTTGTTTTTTTATATTGAAAATAATTGTTGTCCTGAAATTAAATAAAACTGTAGTCCAGTATATGTTTATGGTGCAATCCTTCTCACACTATCTAAAAGCAAATTCGTCTCTGTTTTTCTAGGTAATAAACAAGCACGTTATAGTCAAAGTGAGCATAGCTGAACGATAATTGACATATACTACCTCCCAAGAAGTAGTAGGTTTAAATCTCCGTACTCCATTTGTTGCACTCGGAAAAAAAATAAAAAACAAGCACATTATATTGAAAGAGGATAAGATACAAAAGTACAATACAATAGACATCTTGAGATATACAAGAGAAGAAAACACAAATGATATACAATTGAATCTGGACCACCCATCCAGTGACCACTGCTCTAAACAACAATGAGCATGATGAAGATTTATATATTATGAAGATGAACTAATTAAATTGTTGTAAAAAAAAAAAAAAAGATGGTGGGTGGGGTGGGTGGTGGGATGAGTGACCCAGTTTGATAAGAATTGGCTGTACTTTCATCTTTGTTTTTGTTCTTTTTTACTGGAGACACAATCATGCATCTATTTTTAGGAGAGTGTTAAGGGATGTACTGTTGAATCTTTGAGCAAAGCCTCTAATCACTAGGACGATAACGTCTCGGAGGTGTCGGGAATGCACTATCAAATCGACCTCATTTTCGCTGTCCACTACAATTCTAAGCCGATGTTGATCACTTCTAAAAAGTTCAACCTGTTACATCATTTGGACACATCAGAAAAGATTATTGACAGCAATCTATTGGTGATCAATGAGAGAGTGCAAAGGCCAATCCTAAGGAAACAATTCAGAAACAAAGTTGTGATAGAACCAAAAATCACATACATGCAAACCAACCAAAGTATCAAATCCTAAGAACATGATACACATCAGAACACATTGAAGGCAAATCATATGTTAATTTATATTTCATTAGTTATGCATTATTCCTAGAGCCCAATAAATCACTCATAAGTAGAACAAATAATTGAACATTGACTTTTTTGGATAGAAAGGAACAAGAGGATTTTTGAAGACTCTCAAAGTTCTTGGCAGGCTCGTTTTGACTCGGCTCACCTCAAAGCCTCTCTTTGGTGCTCTCTTTCTAGTTCTTTTGAAGATTATTCTTTGCAAGAAATTTCTTTAAATTGGAATGCTTTTATATTTCCCTTGTAATAGTAATATTTTTCAGTATTGTTTTTTGCTTTATTTTGCTTTATTTCACTCCTTTGTGGAGTTTGTTTCCTTTGAGCAATAATCTCCGTTCATTTTATCAATGAAGTGGTTTGTTTCTTGTTCAAAAAAAAAATTGAACATGGACTTTTCTTTCCATTATCTCCAATGCTAAATAGAAGAACAAAGCTCGTAACCATTAATTACATTAAGTATCTCAGAAAGAATATATGTAATTGTGAATAAATAGCTAAAACTTTAGGCATCAAGATACTAGAAAAATGGAAGGGAAAAAAGGAAAGATTAACAACTATTGAGATGTCAGTCCAGAGAGGGAGGGGAGGTTTAAGCTCAAGCACATTTAAAGCTAAAGACACTTACATGGAATGGAGGTGCATAACTTCCACGAATTTCAGTAGTGGGAAAAGATGTCTTTGAACCTGGCTTTACAACCTTCACTCTTTTCTTATTAATTTCCAGAATTCTTCTCTCGAGGCTTCCAACTAGGGAAATCTGGGAGGATATCAGCCGAATAATGGTTAGTTTGTCTTCCATCTAGATCCCTTAAAACGAACTGCAATGTAAATTGTAACAAGAAATGTTGTGTGAAATAAGAAGTCGCACCTTCTTCTGCGCACGGTCCTTGTCAAACAGCACCTGTTTCAAAAGTGTTAAGAAATAAATCGAAGGACAAAAGAGTTGAAACAAGAACACTTCCGCAAGGTAAGAGGCAAAATGCCAAATCAAGTCCAGCAAAACAAGGAACAATAGTATTTTTCTCCAATTTTCATGTGACTTCATAATTATCTCAATCTCAATCTTACATAAGCCAATCATCAAAATATAATATTACAACATTCTAAAAACACATCCCTCAGTTTCTGACATGTACTATTGGAAACTAGGGCTTGTACTTGGTCACTATTTTTGAGCTAAGCTAAGCCCATGACCTGACTTGAATTATAGAAGTCCCAACTCAACCGGTAGCTAAGAAAGATTCAACTCCTCCCTTTTGCTACCCTTACCTTTTAAGAGGCATATAATTTACCATCGATAGAATTATGTCACTTGACATACCCTAGATTGTTACCAAAATAAAATGAAAATCAAATGCATATAAGGTTTTTGTTTTCATACCTCAAACTTTACAGAACCAAGATCAAGCTTTTGCTTCACTTCCTTAACAACATCAGGCTCTGAGAAAATAAATTTCAATCAAGTTAAGTTGTTTCATAGAAAGACTAATATAGTACATAGCATTTGACTGATATAACAGATGTAATAGATCCTTGATATAATGACATAACATGCAATAGATTTACACACAACATTACATGCAATAGATTTCTCAATTGGCTTCTATCTAAAAAATGTTCCATAATATCTCTCTTTCTATTTCTAGCTCATTACGGAGTATTTGTGTGCACCATAGCCCCTTGGTTAAGGTTGTACATCTGATCTGTATATTTTAAATTTTAAATATAAATATCTGTTATTTAGAAATTGGCACTTCTATGAAACCACTCTTTCAAGAGCAAAAATATGGAATCTTCAAAAAAGAAAAGAAAAAAGGATTAAGTTGAGTTATACATATTTTTTTATCTTCCCCTTCAGCTCTTGTCAATCTTTTGGTGATCATATAATATTTAAATATCAAGTACAAGAGCTTAGAATAAACAGCGACACAAGAGATGAGATTTTGAATTACCAACAGCAATTGACTCTGTAGACGCTGAAACAGGTTGACCCTCAATACCATCTTCTCTCACAGGAGTATAAATGGCAACCAACCTATAGCCCACGTCATCAACATTAGCTTCATACATCCTGCCTGTCTCTCCTGGAGTTTCATGAAATCAAACAATTCAAAATCACAATAATTTAGCTTCCCTAATTTCTAAACTTACAAACAAATAAACAAATTTGCATGCCATTTAGGAGATACTGTTGGAGTATTGATATAACATTAAATTTACCATAACCCATGAGTTTAAGCTTTTGGGTTGATTGGTGATTTAACATGGTATCAGAGCAGGAGGTCCTGAGTTCGAACTCCTATAAAGTCATTTCCTCCCCAATTGATATTGAATTTTACTTGTTGGGCATTCAACAATTTTCAAACCCACAAGTGAGGGGGAGTGTTGGATGTGAGGGGGAGTGTTGGAGTATTGATATAAGATTATGTGACCACTGAATGCAAAATTGCCAAACCTTAAACAAAATAATGCTAGAAGTTTGAGAAACACGACACATGAGCAAGAAGCTCAATAGTGAGCAACTTGAAGTAGAGAACCTTAAACGACATTCTGAATAAATTATGTCCCTTTCTATCTGCACCAACTCTAGTGCCAGCTCAAGATATTAGGCAAGATAGGTGAACGTCTAAGGCCACAATTATTAACAAAGCCTCATTTTAATTTTCATATACAACATTTTTATAACAACTAATTATATCATAATCTTGAGTGTTAAGAATATGTTGAAAATATTATATCTTTTCTAATCTATCATCTCAAGCTCATGATGCAGCAGCTCTTGATTCCATCGCTGTCATATATGCTATTTCTCTTTTTGAACAATAATGAGCTCAAAAAAACAATAACCTAAAGGGGAAAAGAAAGAACAAAACAATGAAACAGATAAGAGGTAATGCTCATTATTATAAAAATGCAAGAAATGAACATAACATATTAGAGGTGATGCTCTTATTCATTGAGACAAGAATTAATAATCTTTTTGAGAAGAGAAACAATTTCATTGATAAATGAAAAGAGAATTAATAATCTTTTTTATTCAAGAAACAGGAAATATCAATAAAAAATGGGCCAAAGCCAGGGACAAAAATTAATATTAGAAGGAAAGAAAAAGCATTTAAGATACCTGGTATCGAGATAAGATCCGGGCTCCCAACCATGGACCTAAGCCACTGTATTCTGCTCTTTCCTTCTTTTCCTCCACTGTAAATGCCACGAACAGCATATAAATTGGTATGAAATCCTCTGCCCTCTATCTCCAGCTTATCAATCTTAGGAACTCCTATAGGGAGAAAAAGGGTTTAAAAAATAGAAGGCTGAAAAGTAGCAGTAAGGAAATTTAATTGATTGTAATGCAGGAGATATGAAATGCCTAACTTACCACCCAAAAAAGAATTAAAGTTAATTTAAGGTCTTGTTCAGAAAAAAAGAAGTAAAGAAAACTTGAAATATCCTAATATTGCTGAAAATACATATGTTTAAGGAAGATAATCTACAGACTCTTTCTACTTCAAGCTTATGGAAAATTGGAAATTGACAAAGTAACAATTTTAACAGTTCACTAATGGTAATGATAATGAGTAGGAGTTATAAAACTATTGAATTGGTGTTGAACTTTTTGTCTCCATTTGCTTCATACTGTAAGGATTCAACCTCCTTACTAGTATCTGATTGATAATATGAAAGGTAATTACAAACAACCGAAGAACAATGTCTCAAGCTAACAAAATATCCCAGCCAATTCGAGAGGGCTGGTAAACTCTCCCTAAGAGACTATTGCTCTACTACAACACAAATTCCAGAATGCCATGCTAACGGCCTACCCTGCCCTACTTAACCACCTGAGGGTGCTCCCACATTCTCACAGCGTACGGATTGTCTAGGGTGTATTACCCTTCTTACCCCTTCTCCTATAAGTTAGGAGTGCTTTTCCCTTCTTACCCCTCCTTGCATACGTCTGAACAATGGGAGGTCTAACAATACCCTCCGGTTCAACGAACAACTTGTCCCCAAGTTCCAATTCAGGAAATTGAGTACCCATAGCTTCAAACGGCTCCCAGGTGGAGTCACTAACCGGATACCCTTTCCAATGAATGAGGCATTCCCAGAGGTGTTCTTCTTCGTTCCATCGCATCCCCAACAACCGCTGTGGGACAGCTTGCCACTCGAACTCATCGGAGATCGTGGGTGGAAGAGGTTGGACCGTCGCATCGCTGCCCAGCACTGGTTTCAGCTGAGATATATGGAAAACTGGGTGAATAGAGGCCTCCGGGGGTAAGTCCAAACGATAGGCAACCGGTCCAATGCGCTCGAGGATGGTATACGGGCCATAGAATTTCGGGCCTAGCTTCTCATTTGCATAACGTGCCAAGGATTTCTGTCTATATGGGCGGATCTTCAGAAAGACCTTACTTCCGACTGTCAGTTCTAATTCACGCCGCTTCAAATCAGCGAACTTCTTCATTCGGCCCTGTGCTAATACCAGATTTGCTTTCAAACGTGCTAGCATCTGATCTCTGTCTCTCAACTGCTGATCCACTTCATTATTAGCGGTACTTTGGCTACTGTAATAGACGAGTGGGGGGGGTGCACGACCATACACGGCGAAGAAGGGTGTTGTTCGAATGGCCGATTGAAACGTAGTGTTGTACCAGTATTCGCCCCACGCAAGCCATGTTGCCCAAGCCTTTGGCTTTTCCCCACAGAAACAACGAAGATACGTCTCTAAACAGCGATTGACCCTCTCGGTCTGGCCGTCTGTCTGGGGGTGGTAGGCTGTACTACGCTTCAGTTGAGTGCCTTGCAATTTGAACAATTCGGTCCAGAAGTGACTTAAGAAAATTTTGTCCCGATCCGAGACAATGGACCGAGGGAAACCGTGTAGGCGCACCACTTCTTTAACAAACAGAGCTGCTACTGCTTTCGCGGTAAAGGGATGACCCAGAGGGATGAAATGCGCGTATTTGCTCAGACGATCGACCACCACTAGGATTGCATTGTGGCCACCGGATCTTGGAAGCCCTTCTATAAAATCCATTGATATGTCGTCCCAAATCTGTTCAGGAATAGGCAGTGGTTGCAATAGTCCTGCTGGTGATAGAGCTTGGACTTTGTTAAATTGGCACACCAGACATTTGTCCACATACTCCTTTATTTCTTTTTTCATTCCTTTCCAGAATAGTTCTCCTATCATCCTTTTATATGTGCGCAAGAATCCTGAATGCCCCCCCACAACCGAGTCATGGTACGCGTGGAGTAAATCCGGAATTAAACACGAGGCCGTGGAGATAACCAATCTATCTTTGAATCTCAACATCTGATTTCGGAAAGAGTAGTTGGGAACTGAGTTGGGATCCACCAACAATTTGTCGATAATGTTGCGAAGTTCGTCATCGACCAACACTTCCGATTTAATAACATCAACATCGATCAGGTTTGCTACCGTCAGAGTAGCCAACTGGGTGTCGTGGGGCAAACGGGACAGAGCATCTGCTGCGCGATTCTCCAGACCTGGCCGGTAATGAATGGTGAAATGGAAACCCAACAGCTTGGTGACCCACTTCTGGAATTCCGGTTGCACCTCCCTTTGTTCGAGAAGGTATTTCAAGGCCCTCTGATCCGTGCAGACTGTGAAGGAATGTCCCAGAAGATAGTGGCGCCATTTCTGAACTGCCAGAGCAATGGCCATCAACTCGCGTTCGTAGACAGACTTAGATTGTGCACGTTGGGACAAGCCTTGGCTGAAGAAGGCAATTGGTCTCTTTTGTTGGGACAAGACAGCGCCCAAACCGATGCCTGAGGCATCTGTTTCGACCATGAAAGGAAGCTTGAAATCGGGCAGAGCGAGGACGGGAACCGACGTCATTGCCATTTTTAACTCTTCAAAGGCAATTGAGGCCTCGTTCGACCAGATAAACTGATCCTTCTTCAGTAACCGATTCAGGGGGGCTGCAATGTTGCTGTAGTTCGCCACGAATCGGCGGTAGTATCCCGTAAGGCCCAAAAAGCCCCTCAGTTCCTTCAAATTGCGAGGTAGAGGCCACTGTTGCATTGCCCTGATTTTTTCTTCATCTGCCTCAACCCCCTGGCCGGACACCCAATGGCCCATGTACTCAATTCGTTGCTTCGCAAATTGGCATTTCCTCAGATTAGCATATAATTGATGTTCTCGTAGCAGGTCGAGGACGATCATGAGATGGTTCAGATGAGTGCTCATGTCAGGACTGTAAACCAGGATATCATCAAAGAAAACTAAAATGAATTTACGAAGAAATGGTCTAAAAACCTGGTTCATCAATGCCTGAAAAGTAGCCGGTGCGTTCGTGAGGCCGAAAGGCATTACGAGGAATTCATAATGGCCCTCGTGTGTGCGGAACGCTGTTTTCTCGACATCCTCTGCCCTGATTCGGATCTGGTGATATCCTGCCTTCAGATCCAGCTTGGAAAAAACCCCCGCGCCATGGAGTTCATCAAGTAGTTCGTCGATGACTGGTATCGGAAACTTATCCGGAATTGTAATGCTGTTAAGTGCTCGGTAGTCGACGCAGAATCGCCAGCTTCCATCCTTCTTCCGCACCAAGATTACCGGGCTCGAGTAAGGACTGGTGCTAGGCTGAATGATTCCTGCGCCCAGCATTTCCTCAATTAATTTCTCGATCTCAGCCTTCTGGCCATGGGGATACCGATATGGCCGTACATTCACTGGTCCCTGTTTTTGCAAGACGATATGGTGATCTACGTTTCGCCCTGGGGGAAGGCCTAATGGCATATTGAACACGTCCTCGTAGTCCCTCAGCAACGCTTGCACTTCCTTGTGGTCATGAATAGGAACCACATCGACTGCGAGGCTAGCCAACCCCGTTGTGATCTCCATATGCCGGCATTCCACCACAAAGAGTTCATCCTGCTCTTCCCACGTCTTCGTGAGTACCTTCAAAGATACCTCCAATCTTGTAAGTGTGGGATCCCCGGTGAGAACAACTTTCGTTTCCCCCATCCGAAAGGTCATCTGCAGGTTTTTCCAGTTCACGGCCATCGGTCCTTGCTTCTTAAGCCATTGCATGCCCAAAACCAGGTCAAGTCCGCCCAAAGCAATGGGAAGGAAGTCTTCTGTAATCGAGCATTCAGAGAGGTTCAGTGCCACTGATCGACAAATTCCCCGACCACTGACCGCCTCTCCGGAGCCCATTACGACCCCATAATTAGCCGTCTCCGAGATCGTCAGTCCCAACTCCTCCACCAAGGTTTTCGATATGAAATTGTGGGTTGCTCCGCAATCCACTAGGACGATCACGTCTCGTTCCTGAATCTTGCCTCGCACCCTCATCGTGCCCGGGGTCGTTAATCCTACCACAGAGTTGAGGCTGAGTTCCACTGGTCCGACCTCCATCATGTGGACAGCCGCGGTTTCTTCCATGGCTAGAACTTCCTCCGTCGTGGGTTCTTCTTCTTCGTCGTGGACCAAGAGCACTCGGAGCTCCCGTTTTTTACAACGATGGCCCGGAGTGAACTTTTCCTCACAACGAAAACACAAACCCTTCTCCTTCCGTGCTTGGAATTCGGAATCCGATAATCGTTTCATAGGAATATCCTTCCTCATTGCGACATTCTTTTCAGCTAAAGTTATCGTTGTCGTCGGGGCGTTCTCAATCGTGCGTGCCGGAGTCCCTGAGAAACGCGTAGGAGTACTCGTGGCCGTCCTGGTCAGACCTTTGTCCCCCACTACTCTTTCGCCCGTACTATTTCCTTTTTGGGCCAAATTCCGGTCCTCTATTCGTTGGGCCGTCTTCATCTTCTGCCTAAGCCCAACGGGTTCGAAACAAAAAACCTCCGCCCGAATCCCCGGGTCCAACCCGTTGGTGAACGTGTTCTCCAAGATTTCGGCCGATAAGTGGGGCAACGGTCCGGCCAAGCCTTCGAACCTCTCTCGGAAGTCTGCTACCGTCGTTGTCTGTTTGATGGCGAGGAATTGCGCCACCAATCCGCCCTCTTGCGAGGACCTGAACCGCTCGAATACTTGTTCCTTGAATCCCGACCAGTCTGTCCAAGCTTCCGGTTGAGATTTCGCCCAACGACTCCAGCGCAGTGCACTGCCCTTAAAGCTCACCACCGAAACGGTGAGTTTCTCTTTTTCCGTCAGTTCGTGTAACTCGAAGTATCTTTCCGCTTGATAGAACCAAGAATCTGGATCCTCTCCCGAGAAAATCGGCATTTCTACTTTTTTGAATTTCTGTCGCTCATGGTCCCGCCCCTCTGTTCTCTGCTGGGATGAATCTCCGACCTCCGTTGGATCCGGATCGTCTTCCTCTTCCCTCATTTTTCTTTTTCCTTTGGACATTTCCGTCAACTCGGATGCAGCCGTTCCTTGAGTTGCCATGACCACGTTCATGATCTTCTCCATAGTCTGTCTCAACTCTTTGAATTCTCTCGCTGCTGCCCGTTGCGATTCATCGAACCTACTATTCAGGTCCACGATCGCCTTCTCCATGGTCGGCATCTTCTGCCATTCCATCCTCATTTCCTCGAGTTCCTTCTCTGTTTCTTCAAATTTTTCTTCGAATCTCCTCTGTGCCATCTTTCCGAATCTCCCCAGGATTTCACGTGCTCTGATACCACTTGTAAGGATTCAACCTCCTTACTAGTATCTGATTGATAATATGAAAGGTAATTACAAACAACCGAAGAACAATGTCTCAAGCTAACAAAATATCCCAGCCAATTCGAGAGGGCTGGTAAACTCTCCCTAAGAGACTATTGCTCTACTACAACACAAATTCCAGAATGCCATGCTAACGGCCTACCCTGCCCTACTTAACCACCTGAGGGTGCTCCCACATTCTCACAGCGTACGGATTGTCTAGGGTGTATTACCCTTCTTACCCCTTCTCCTATAAGTTAGGAGTGCTTTTCCCTTCTTACCCCTCCTTGCATACGTCTGAACAATGGGAGGTCTAACACATACCTTATAACGTAATTTAAATAGAACAAGTTTAAATTTGAAAATAGTCTGTAAAATATGATGTTAAAAAGGAACAAAGAAATTTATTTTAGTTCGCTTGAAATCACAAAGGGCTCAGAAATTTAATCTAATTTATCTATGTTTTCAGAAAAGAAAAGAAAGAAACTATTATGAATATTTTACTTAATTTATCATTTATGTTATTATACATTCATTTATCTCAGAATATTATTATATGTTCATATATTATGAAGAACTGTATCTAACATAATTTACAGTGGTTAAAATCCATCGACTCTTTTCACTTATAACCTTAGAGGACAACTACTTAGTGAGCAACAGAATTACTTTGAGAGCATTTGAAAAGCATATGACCTGGCAACACCGGTGAAGCCTCAGCATGGGTTGGCTCAGTTGATCTTCCAAACGAATCAATCACAATGCACTCGCATCTCAAACAATAACCAATGTCCTCAAAACGGACTTTGTAAGAGCACGACCGCTGTGTAGGTAAAACCTCAAAACACTTGGTATCTCCTACTTCAGCTGAACTGGACCTGTTTTTTTTCGTATTTGTTGCATTAAGAAGAAAATCTCAGAGTTATTAAACATTGCATGTACATGTTACTGATACATTTTCGATTCCAAAACATCAATCCAGTAAACTAAATGGACTGCAATTGGACGCCAAAATTTTGTATACAATTGATGTCATTCCTATGAAACATTGTGCATTAAATTAGGCAGAAACATAATCCTAATTATCAGATCTTATACCCGTGCTCTAATGAATGGAATGACAGTGAACAGGCATTCAGTTTTGATAAACCAAAAAAAAAAAACAAAAAAACAAATATTTTTTTGAACCAGTATTTTAGCAACCAAAGAAGTCATTTAACAAGAATTGAAGAACCACATAAGTACAGTATTAATGTATGATACCATACCATTGGTATATCACTTCTTTTATATACTTCTTCCAGACACATTGCTGATGGTCACTCTTTGGGATCACTTCTACTGCAGTTAGGACTTCACCTTCGATTGCCTTTCCAGTGAGAGCAAGCATTTCCACTTTAGGAAGCTCTATAGATCAACATGTCAAAATTTAAAAATAAAACCTGAAAAGCTTCAAATAGGCAAATTAATTACAAGTAAAATGTTCCAAGCAGATTGAAAAAATGTATTACCAGGGAGAATAATGTCTGTTGGATCAGACAACACGAGTTCTCCAACAATAGAATCTGAACGAACTGGTGTGTATCTGTAGGATATTGGTTACAAAAGTGATCCTGTTAGACCATCCTATCTGATGGCTTGGCTACTAAACGAACTTCATAACAAGTCAAAGTGAAAAACTTTACATGATTTGACTTACAAGAACAACTGTGCAGAAAATTATATCTTTCTTCTAATGCATTATAATGTTTAAATTTTAGAATGATTTAATTGAAGAACCATATGAAGCAAGAAAACAGATAGTGGGGTTACACGGGTCAAAAGATATTAACAAGGAGTCTCCCTTTGAAATTCTTGTTGTGGGCTTCTTTTCTTCGGATGTGCTTTTTGGTGGCTCCTTAAAAAAGAAAATGACCAAGTGCAGAAATGGAAGTGTAGGAAAACAATTGTTGTTTATTTCTTAATATTTCTATTATACAAACAAAAATGACATACTTCATCGTTTCATCACAAGGAATGACCTAAGAATTTTCAATTTTGTTCCTCTTGATATCCTTCACGACCAATAATCTTTTCATTCACTTCCAAATTTGCCCACTCGATCAACATCTTTCTACTTTTTATACATCCAAAATACTCCAAGCTCAAGAATTCATTTAAAAGAGAAATAGAATTGAAGTCATGGCAATCCTCCTTGTGTTCTCCTTCAATACTTTCACATGGTAATATTAGTGTGACAAGTGTTTTGTAAAGCATGAAACGCATTATAGCTTATTAGCCTTCTAGGGATTAAATATAAAGAGAGGGAGAAAAACGAGATATTAATAGGTTTTTTTTTTTTTTTTTTGACAAGAACAATAGATAATAAAAATTAAATTATCAACTATAAGTATAGGCTTTCAGGCTTGTTTATAACTTTTTTGAAAAATAAAAAGTAAAAAGGATTTTATTTCCCTTAAGGAGCCTAGCACAATTAGGCATTTGGTTCTCAGAATGTGAGATAATAAAGCAACTAATATTTTCCATTCACTTCATCTAGGACCCACTACCATAACCCCAGTCCAAGAATAAATTAAAGCTGCAGGGGAATGCTAAAGTTGATGTATGAAGTTATAAGGTAAGGGCATTGGACATTACATCTAAGAGAGAACAAAAAGTATAGTTACCCAAATAACAGACGGCAATTATAATCAGCTTCAGTAACTTCATAGGTCATAGAAGTGGACCCCTTAATGAGAATGATTGTTCCATCATTTGTCTCTTGATACCAACTAAAGAGGCTCGATCCCTCATAGCCACCAAAATATTTGCCTTCTCCGGAATAAACACCAAATGACAATTCTTTGACACAAACACCAGAAACTACTGGTAAGGCTGTCACAGTATTTAAAATCGATTAGTTAACAAATTAAAAACTGAAAGAAATTAGCCCACACATGTTGCTGTGAAGGACATAAGAAACAAGAATTACTGATGGGTATGATGTAAATGCACAATTGCAGAAATAATAACAATAGAAGGATTCAAACTCATTCTTTTCTCTAAACTAAAGTATATTCTAATTTGGACTAAAAACTGGAGATTTATAGCCACAACTGTACCTGGGATTACAGGTGAATTTGAAATTGCAACTAATGGCTTTCCACATTTTCCATCAACACGTGTGGGAAGCCAATACAAGGACAAATATGTCCCCACATCATCAAGAGATGGAGTATACGTTCTGGCACAGTACGATAACCATTAAATTCATTTATTTATCAAGTGAACTTAGTTTAATGAATTGAAAATCAAATCATCACTTACAGCGTTCTATCACATATGAAGACGTCTTCACAAGAATTCAACAAGTCCCCTAGTTCAGATTCTTCCAGCTTATGCCTTGTCCTGTACCAGATATATTCTCCAGCACCTTCATGCCCACCAAAATACATCTTGATTGGAACTATCTTCTGGCCCTCACAGCAATCTGGTATCACAAGTTTTAGTCCCATAGGTTCCCCTACACCAAAGAAAAGGGGTTCAGTTACTAAATATATGCATTGAACTATGTATGCTAGACTTTCATACAATTCATCTAGTAAAGACATCAGTTCATTCAAGGGAATAACAGATTCAGAAGAGTGTTTGAAAAGTCGTGTGTGCTTTGCAAAAAAATGCTTGAAAGCATCAACAGTTTCTTAGTGCAATGACCTTGCTCTCGTTTTGTATAAGAGATCAAGGAACATCTTTAGCATTGCCTGGCTTTTCCTTTTCTCCGTGTGGGATAAAGAACAGAGAAAACTGAGAACTATGAATTTTCTCTTTTGGCGGTGCAGGAAACAAAACAAATAGCAAGGTTTTAGTTAACTGGGCAGGGATGAATGCTTCTTGGGAGATTCTCAAATAGTGAGCTCCACACGGAAGTTGAAAACCATTTCCATTCCATTGATTCATTCTCCATCTAGTGGGTCCCACCACCTTTTCCATCTATCTTATGTTCTCTCTACTTCTTGTGAGCCAACTTAAATCTGTTTCTCATTCCAAGCATAGTAACATTCTCAATGTTAATTTTCTTCATTGCAATTCCATTTTTATGAAAGTTTATATGAGATATCTTGGCACGAACATCATGAAGTTAAAACAGTAACGTGGAATGCAAATCTCCCAAAAAGAACAATGCAACAATCCGATTCCTAATAAATAGATATAAATTACCTGGAGCAATTGTATCTGATATTATGCTTCGTGGGTTTCCTTTCACTCCATCATCTCGGACTGGAGTGTAAACAATTTCAATACGGCTTCCCACATCATCCAAAGTTAAATCCAGAAATTCTGTTATATAAAAACATTTAATGAGAATTTGAGGTTAGAAGAAGCTAAGACCAATCAAATAACTCGACATGATCTTACCATCTTTCCCGAGTTCCTCCTTTATTCCATTATTAACCCTAAACCACTCATGATGACAATCTCCTCTCTCCCTGCATTTAAAGAATAAGTAAACAAAAGAAAAGCCTTGGTATTAAGAACACAAGTATATTTCTCGGAATCACACCCCCCACTATAAGCTGCATTGAAGCTCAAACGTTGGCCCTCAACCAGCAATCCAGCAATCTCCAAAGACTGACAAATGGGAGGACCTGCATTATATAAATCACACATACATATAAGAAGCTTCAACTAAAAAATAAACATACACATATATTAGTTAACATAAATATATCAATTTTAATGCTCCAGATAAAATAAAACTGCCATTTAACAATCCCAGGGCCAGGTAGAAGTTATAAAACTATAACAAGCAAAGCTACAAGAATTTGCTGACTGTTTGAGGAGCTAAGGGGAAACAGAGCTCCACATAAAATTTTCCTATGTGAAGATGAACAGAACTATATTTACCAGGCACTATAGGTCCAATTTGTTCAGAAATAACAATAGGACCACGAGCCCAGTCATTCCTTACAGGCTCACAAGAAACAGAAATAAGGAAGCCAATGTCATCAACTGATAGCATGTATGTAGCAGAAGTTGCACCCCTAACTTCATCCTGGCTCCCGTCACTGCTAATCTGTACCAACAATAAACTCTAAGACATAAAGTGGTCGTGCACATAACAACCAGCAAATAAATGAATCAAATTGAATTTCATGGTATAACGGACTTTTAAATTACTAGATTTGAATTCTGCTTTTTTTTTTTTAATCTTTTTCAAAATGACCCAATCTTGTTTGGTACTTGTCAAAGTAACTCTGAAAAACTTTTTGATACAAGGTGACAACAATAGATGTTGAGGTTGAAGAAAGTACTCGAAACCACCGAAAAACTGATTCACCCTCATCGCCACCCCAGTAACTTTTGTCAACACTAAGAATTGTTCCTTCAACAACACTTCCAACAATCTGCAGAGACAGCAATCTGGGGCTACCTGGTCATCAAAAACCAACCAACTTGAATAGAAACTAACTTCAAGAAAATAGGTATAGCCCAAACAATAAAACAGAGCTTATAATTTATTTGAACATCAATGAAAAGCTCTGTCTCTTGTTCAAAAAATAATTATTTGAACAACTACAAAGGATGCTTGCAGCATATGAAAAAATAAATGTTTGATATCAATAAAAGACATCAACTTGTTGGATGTAGGCATTATTGCAAGCTTTTGTCTCCTTATTATTATTTTTTTTCTTTCTGTAAGTTACTGTTGGTTGTTTAGCTTCTATTTTAACAGTTGAGTTTATAACTGCCCCACTGGAGCTTTACTTAACTGCTAAATAGATAATTGGCAGCACAATGAAAATTTGAATAAAAACTATTATCTTGGTGGTGTAAGGTGTTCGTTAATTGAAGGGGATTTTATAATCCCCTAGAAGTCTTCCTCTTCCCTATTGTAATTTCATTACTTTAATGAAATCTGCTTATCTTCGAACATACTTGTTAAAATTTCACTCATCACTGCAAAGTCTGTTTCTTGTTAAAATAAATAAATAAATATATAAACGACAACCTAGAGGCACAGGGTGAAGGGAACCCCCACCCTAGAAGAAATTAACGGAATTGTGTTTCTTGCTAAAAATATGAAATTATTTTTTTCAAAAAAAATAAAAAATAAAAAATCCAGAAAGCTAGCTCTGCCTTTGTTCACCATTTCCTAATGTATTTTTTTCAGTAAAACTAAAATATTAGGGAAGGAAGTCTGAGCAGATAAAGTTGAATTTCTTATTCTATATGCCAGAGGCTAAACGGTTTAGATTCTTTTGAGTTTTATCTATCTTTTAATGGATTCATTCTTAGAATAATAATTTTTTATTTTTTATTTTAAAAAAAATCTATAATCAGAAATTCTGTGTTTTATCTCTGCAGTTTGACATTTTAGAGATTTTTTTTAATCATTCTCCTTTCTTTGCTAGAAAAGTTTATATTGCTCATTGCTCAACAAAAGAACAGAAGGCATATTCACATTTGAAACTATATATCATAGGTAATTATGATCAAAATAAACATTTTCAATAAATGGACAATGAATGAGGATAACAATTGGATAACTGCAACCAAAAGCTAGCAAAAAGGAAATTACCAGGACGAATTCGCTCTTGTGCCATGCAAATTCTTGGCTCACCGATTATCCCATCATCACGGACAGGAGTACATTGAAATGAAACAAATTTGCCAATTACATCCTTGATAGTCCGATACTGAAGAAGTCCCGAAACCTCAGGTATTAGAGTGCCAGAGTCATTTTCAATCTGCAGATTCATAAAAAATAGGTTATGTCAACAGTCAACACCATAATAAACCTCTAACACCTTATCCAGCAAAACAGGCTACCTATCAGTACGGTCTGTCAAGCCATCAATCAAGTGAATAGGAGAGAGCAAGGGGTGGCTTGGGGGCAGTAGGCAATTTTTGTATAGTCTTGTGCTTTTGCACTTTATCCTAAATGCTAAATCTATTCAAATTTTACCCTGAGCACTAGCTGTAGTTTAAAAGAAATCCATTAAGTGAGGTTCTACAAAGTAACAATTAGCAAGGTGATCTGTGAACATCAGTCCCAAAAAACCAAAAAAAAAAACACATTGAGATAATGAGAAATACTACTTGAGAGAAATTAAATATAAATTATTGTTTAGAAAACCATAACATCACTTCACATTTTATAGATAAGAAATATACAACCTAAAATACAAGCTTAAGCTCATTCCAACATTGAAATTCCCACCATAGTTTTTCTTTTCCTTTTTTCAAAATAATTGTGAGCGTTCTGACGACAAGCTTACATAAACTAATCCTAGTGAAAAATCGGGAAACCTCGCAACATTAGAGATAAATAAAAAATAATAATAACTCATTATTGTAAAAGAATTGATATCCACATATATCCCACAAGGTTTCAACCAATGATCCAAAAATATGTAAGAAAGGATAACAAAGACGATCCGAACAATTTTGATTGAAGTCAGTCTATGAAATGGTTGATCACTCTCCGCTGCAATATTTTTCCTATATAACCTCATGCTCTCGTTCCTCCCTTAAATAAATACCCAGGATGACACGCCTAACTAACTGTTAGGGATTGTACTCCCCTCTTTACCCTTCCTATGATAGACAATGAATATTGGTGGCTCAATAGTAGGTCTAGTCTACTACATGTTGATTAACAATTGTGCAAACCCATGGTGATCATCCATACAATAAATTATTATTATTGCACATGACAACGATACGCCACTTAAAGGAACAGGACCAAAGTGCATACCTCATGAAGATACCAACTGTAAATGCTTTTTCCTTCATGACCCCCAACATAACCATATGATGCTGTTAATATCCCGCCTTCAGTGTACTCACCAGTAATTGATAAGAAGTTTAAGCTGGGAGGAAGAGCTACAAGAAAGGAAACTGAATTAGGAGACATATCTAAAATGCCATTGTCCTGGAGTTGAAGAAGATACAGGTATACTATAGATAAACTGCACGCTGATAGGGCAATAAAAATCTAGTGCCCATTTATACACGTTATGTAAGTTGTAAGAATTACTTTTCCAAATTATTCATGATTAAACTCAAAATGTCATTTATTACTAATAGCAGGCTTCATGCAAGCACATTATATGTCGCCACATTGCCTTCACGATGCAAATGATTTGCACTGCCACCTGTATTTTTGGGTTCCAATTTTTAGTTTAAAATGGATTGAACCTCCGATCTCATGAGAGGTAGTACATGTCAACTACCGCTGAGTTATTCTCTCTTTGGCTTAAAATGGTTTAGTTACCTAGTCATTTCCGACATACTCGATATTTAAAAAAAAAAATCATTATTCTGATTCTACAGAAAAATTTGTAATTGAAATAAGAGCTAAAGAAATAAAATGTATGTAAATAAGTTTGTGTGCATGTATATCTATAAAGTTAATCCTAAACGTTTACAACTTTAAAGCACATCAAGATCTTAAAATTATATTATTTTACCATATGAATTATCCCCACTCTTTGATGAATTACAATTTCAATAAATTCAAACAAAAAACAAAGTAAGAATGACTTACTATCAACTGGACTATCAGATATTGCATAAGCTGGTTCCCCAGATTCACCATCTGGAGTCATTGGAGTGAATTTTGCAACAATATAGAAGCCAACAGCGCCTAAAGGTATGCGAAATGCCTAGACAGACATCAAACTTAAAGTTAGAAAAGGCCAATAAAAATATTCTAATGTTTGAAAACTACCTAAGATGCAACTGACAACCAGATCAATTTTGCCACTTACCTTTGCAATCTTGGATGTGCTCAATGCTTCTAGACCCTCGAAACTTTCCAATATTGAAGAACTTGTTTTAAACCATTGTACTCGACTAGAGCCTTCACTTCCTCCAGTAACAATACCAGTTACAGTAATCTTACTGTTCTCTCTTATATCTCCAATTATCTTCACATTTGTGACCTTTGGAGGAGCTGAAATCGGAAAAAAGAAATGAAAAGAGAGGAAATATACCCAAGTAAAATAACATTCAATTTTATATGTTTTAAGAACATCTCTTTTAAAAACTTACATTTCCAGTATATAAAATATAAAAGCAAAGTTAAAAAAGAAAGGATGGATAAAATAACCCTATGCACTTCTTGCACGAGCAATAGATAGAAACTTAAATGTATGGAAACAATTTTCAAACAGAATAGAACATAATTGACAAAAACACAGCACCTAAGAGATATGGGAACAACACAAACATAACAAGGAGTTATTTGGTTTTTTCTTTTCTTATTTTTCATGAGAAACAAAGCTTTCATTGAGCAAAATGAAAGAATATACAAGAGCATACAAAAAAACAAGCCCCAGAGAAGGAGTCCAAACCCTAACCGAGTGGAAACGGACTTCAATCCAAAAGAATAATATAGTTGATAATTTTTTTTTTTTTTTTTTTGTAAGAAACCGCAGTTTCATCGAGAAAAATGAAAGAAGACGTTATATGACATAGTTGATAATTACAAAAAGCCCGAGATACTGACGCCACAAAGAGGTGTTAAATCTAATAACCTCTCAAACATCCTCCCGTGACCTCTCAACCCCGAGATATTGACACCTACAAGTTGTCATTTGGTTAAAGAAACCAAGACTATTAAAAAGAAAACCAATGAAATGGAAGGGGGCAACTTAAAAGGCCTTAGGGATGAGGAATCCCTGAGCCTAGAAGGAGGGATCAAACATGAAATTGCACATGAAATCTAATCGATTAAAGCGAGAACTATTGTACACATGGAACTGCAATTTCTGAAAAGGCACATCAAATACTAATCTGTGTGTGCATCATTTAACATAATTTAAAATCCTATTTTTTTTGTCGAAGGACATTACTAGAAACTTATAGATCTCAAAACTGAAACTACTCAAATTACCTGGCTTAACTACATTAGATGCCACTGATACAGATTCACCTTCTTGCCCTAAGACACGTTAATAAGATTATCAATCATTTTCATAGGACCCAAATCTATAATATAGGACCAACTACTATAAAACAAAAGGGCAAAAGGCAAACCCTCCAAATTGACAGGCACATATACAAAAGTTAACTGCCGCCCAACATCTTCTTTATTCAAGGTATATTCACATGTACCAGAAGACACCAAATCAAAGTCTCTGCAAAAGAAGTAAAGAAAATTTTAATAATAGGATATAAAAAATATATACAAAGAACATATTGAAGAACTAAAAGTGTGTCGCTACATCAAGTTTATTCTTTTAAACAGGAAAGATGGTGTTCGGAACGCCTCAGTGGATCATCTAGGCTTATTAAGTGGTAACTGAGTAACTTAGTACAATTTTCCAGCTTTTGAGAGGCTTCCCTCCCTTCCTACACTATTCCATGC
This sequence comes from Herpetospermum pedunculosum, assembly GCA_028017165.1. Taxonomy (NCBI): domain Eukaryota; kingdom Viridiplantae; phylum Streptophyta; class Magnoliopsida; order Cucurbitales; family Cucurbitaceae; genus Herpetospermum; species Herpetospermum pedunculosum. The sequence goes on from CM051525.1 coordinate 75,287,359, forward strand.
CCTCTGCTATACAGTTGTTCTCACTCTCCCTTGTAACTACGTCTAACTACCAGATAACATTCTAGCCCATTACTAACCAATTGACCGATTCTTGGCCCTTCTGACATATGTATAACGAATTGGTAGTCTAGCAATCCAATCAGATGAGTATTACATGATTAGCATAATCAGTCTGTGCATTACAAAAGAACTAACGACAAACAGATATGTAACAGCAGCAGAAGGTACAAGGAAATGGCAGATAGAAGTAACATAACAAAAACTATGTAGTAGATTAGGTTCATCAAGCTCACAGATGAAAATCTGTAAACCTTTAGTTCATTAAAAGTACAGGCCAGTAAGTAGAAGAAAATTATCCAAACTAACATTGAAGTTCTCCATAAGATGAAACAAAAAAAAAGCATTGCTTGTTATCTTTGCTCCCTATGGGCGTTTGTATCCTAGAACTTTTTCCTTTTTTTCATCTATTAATGAAAAGTTTGTTTCTTATTAAAAAAAAACGTATACTTATTACTCACCCAGTATCCCGATTCTGATACAACCATTCAAACTTGCTTGGACCTTCTCTTCCTCCAAAGTAATCACCAACTCCCTTGATAGTAGTTCCTTCAACAACATCTCCTATTATTCGAATGTTACTGACTGACGGGGGAGCTGCCATCAGAGGTCATGATTAGCTCCATTTCTAATGCTTTTTAAATAAATTAAAACAAGAATTTTTATACTAAGAGCTAAAAACTAATTCGTTTTATAACATCTTTTGGAGCTGCTAACGCCATGAACTGATGAACTTTATGAATTGTACGTATCTAAACAATATAATGGCTCATAACTTCTTTTTTTAACAAGAAACAAACCTCTTCATTGATATAATGAAAAGAGACTCTAATGGCTCATAACTTCTATTACTCGTCTTTTATGCATATTTTTTTTTCTTTTCTGATAGAAACCCGACTGCTAAAATATATTGAAAAAAGTTAAAGAAATTACCAAGTATTCGAGGTACTTGGAACCTCCCCTCTTTTGAGTTCCCACTCGAAGCTAAATCAACTAAACAATTGTTCACCTTCCCCAGAGCCCAACCCTTTTATTTATAACGAACTCCTAACACACTACTTTACTAATTACTATAATATCCCTAGCTATTAAGCCCTAACATTTTCTTTCTTTCTTTTTTTAATAAAAACTATACATTTTTATTCTTTCATTGGGTCTAGAAAACCATACTTCAACGGACCCAATGAAAGAATATGTGGGAGGCAATATAAAACAAAAAATTTGAAAGTTTGAAAAAATGAAAAACACAAAACAAAACAAAAACAAAAGGAGCCCACAATAAAACACAAAGAAAAAAGCAAAACATTACAAAAAGGCTCCAATTGTTGAGGATTATAGACGAAGTATAAGTACTTAAAAAATTTATCTCATGGCATAATTCTAAGAGAACCGACTCTTTTTCCATTACTCAAGTATATTACCTTTTGAAGTAAGATGAAATTATTCTTGTTGCACAAGTTAGAAGAAAAAAAATGAATGAAATATAATAGTTTAAAAACAATATTTTATTTTAAAAAATGAGAATGTTTTAAGAAACAAAAACAAGTACAAAGGAGCAATTGAAAGTCCTTGATCAAAATTATAGTTTAGAAACTATGTGGCATCTAAAAGTTGGCTTACAGAAGTGAAGTCATTTATGAATGTAGTATTATATCATTAAAACGTCAAGAATGTAGTATTTATGAAGTCATTTTTGTTTAGTTGCAGCATTTAACATTCACTTTCTTCAATGTTTACTTCACATTTCTTCTGTGTGAGGCGTGACACCTCAGTTAATTAATTTTTATCATAAAACCTCAATCAATAGATAGTAATCAGTAACAGCTTAGTCAATCAATAAAATGTGTATTCTAAAAGAATACTAGAAACAAGTTTATTTGTTTATTCCAGTAGAACATATATAGCTAGGACTGAGAAAACATCTATGCAGTTATTCATCCACATACCGGCTTTGATGAAATCAGTATATTTGTATTGAGGTTCGCCTTTGGCACCTTCTTCTGTAACAGGTGTGTACATGAAAACCAAACTTGAATCAATATCATCTACCATCAAGCAATACTCCTCGTCTTCTGCTCCAACAATAACAATAGGGGGACTGTTCCATTTTCTTCTTAACCAACTGAGGATGTAAAGATAGTTTTTCAGAAAAAGACCATGCTTATATGTGTATGTGCAAGTATTAACTATTATGTGTACGTGAGGGAGGATAAGCCCAACAACTTTGCTTTTTTATTTTGAAAGGTTCGTTGGGTAGTTTGATTATCAATATTCAGAAGGGTCTCTTTACTTTATGATAAAAAAATGATTTGTTTGTCATTTTATCCTTAGGTGCAGGTTAAAGTTACTTCACAATGAGTTTTTGGTCAGAAAGTATGTTTGTTAGGTTGAAGAGTTTTTTTATAGTTATTTTCAGCTATCCGGACAGGGTTGACGGTCTTTTTTTTAATAAGAAACAATTTCATTAATGAATGAAAAAGAGCTAAAGCTCGGGCACCTAAAGGTGAATTACAATAAGGCTTTCCAATTAGCAATCAAAAGAGAAAAACTATAATTGGAAAAGGTATTTTTACATTTACACCAATATAAAGCATTGAAGACAATTAAATCCATGATCCGATCAAAAGAGGAAAAAACATCCCGAAAGAGCATTTCTCTCCCTCCAAATAGACCAAAAGAACACCCTGTTAAAAGCTAGCCAGAGGACCTTGGCCTCACCATGGAAAGGGTGATGAACAAAAATTGTAATCAAGAAATCAATCAAGTTATTCGGGACAACCAGAGACCAACCAAAAGCATTAAGCATAAAGGCCCAATAATTAGAGGCAAAGGAACAATGGAGGAAAAGGTGCGTTGGGCACTCCGATTGAGCAGAACACATAACACACCAATTTGGGGAGAGGTTCATGTAAGGCATACGACGTTAAAGTCTATCAACCGTGTTGATCGCACCAAGACTTAGCTCCCACAAAAAAACTTTAATTTTTCTGGGATAGAACTCGGTCCAAATTACCTTATAAAGGTCAGTGTTCATGTTATCTGAAACAACCACCAAACTCTCAAAAAGAGATTTAACAGTGAAAAGATTGGAAGGATCCAAAAGCCAAATCCACGAATCATTGCACTAACGAGGAGCAAACGATGATAAAAAAAGAGAAAGGGAAGACCATTCCCCTACTTCCGGATCATTCAAATTCCGACGGAGGTATAAATTCCAAGCATCAGAGTCTACCACCCAAGCTTCACTGACCAATAAATTGGGCCGAGTGGTGAGACGAAATAATCGAGGATAGACGGAGGCAAGCGGCCACAATCATTCCAAGAGTCACGCCAGAAAGAAGTAGAAAGACCATTACCCAATCTCCTTTGCACCCTGGTGTGTATAAGATCAGGGTTGGCGGTCTTTTCTTCAATTTTATTTGCAGCAGTGTCTATGTGAAGGTCTTATAGATTTTCTTTTTCAAGTAAGCAGGTTTCCTTTTCTTTTTTTTTTCTTTAATGAATAATCGAGCTTTCATTGAAAAAGATGAGAAAAAATACAAGGGCGTACAAAAAGAAAACCCACAAAAAAAAGGAGGCAAGTTTCCCTTGGATCACTCAGGCTAAAGCTTCTTCTCGAAATGTGGCTAAAAAAATCCTTTGATGGTCCAAAGGCTTTTGAGCTTCTTGGAGGAAAAGATTTCTATGGTTTTACTTGTATGCCTATTATCCATTGAAGGCATGATGGTTTTCAATTTTTTTTTTTTTTTTTTTTTTTTTTTAAGAGAAACAATTCATTGATTAATGAAATAAAAAGGGAGCAAAAGCTCGAGCACCTATTGGTGAATTACAGAAAGTGAGTCCAATTAGCAATTAAATAAGAAAGACTGTAATTGGAAAAATGATGTAAACATTTACACCAGTATAAAGCATTGAAAATGATTAAATCTGATGGTTTTCATTTTGGGTTTGATTGCTCTTATATTATTCCTTTTTTGTTTTCTGGGAGGAGCTGTCTTCTTTAAATATACTCCTAACTAGAGTTATATGTATCCTTGCTTGAACACTGTCACAATTTCAGTGAAAAACTTTCTTTCCTTGTCAAGAAATAAGAGAAGAGAATAAGCTCAACTTTCATATTTGAACCAGAACAAGAAAAAGTTCATAGAAATTATTCTCTGACTGTGACTAATACCTATACCACAAAAACCCACGACACCTTGTTCACGGATGACAATACAAAGTTTTCTATTTTTAACAAAGGACAAAACTTTTCATTGAAGAAATGAAAAGAGACTAATGCAAAAGATACACCTCCAATTATAACCTTTTAAAACCATAAGGACCAAATTGAAACTAAATTCAAAAGTCAAACCATAAGACTAAATTAGTAATTTAACCTACAATATTTAATATAGGTACAAGTCCAAATATTTACTTCTTTATGTCCATTGAAAAATTTGAAGGCTTCCATTTTCATCATAATGCCAATAGCCAAATAGAATATATAATCGTTTCAATTTAATCTTACCTAGCAACACTTCTCCCAGGAGATCCTCCACACCATGCCACGACAGCTGAGCCTTTGATAATACTACCCTCCACAAGATCCCCATGCACTTCAAGGTTTACAACCTTCGGAATTTTGCTTCCTTAAAAAAAAAAATATATATATATATATATGACTGGATAATGTCAGTATCTTATCAATGAAATTGTTTTTTATCTAAAAAAAAAAGTAAAAATATATATGAAGGATAAAGTAAGAAACAAATATATTGAACCCCAAAAACATATATAAGCGAGGGAACATCCAATCTCACCCATTTGTTTTCCTAACAAAACAAGCATAGGTACCTGGAGCAACCGGAGACGATATAGCAAAAATCGAATTATACTTTGTATCTCCAAGGATGGGAGTGCACTCTACTTTTAACACTTTTCCAATGTCTTCATGTTTTGGCCAATAAACCTTCCCAAACATCAGCAGCATGACATAAGAATGATGTGTCGGCCTTCCATTTAATCGTAAGGCTAAAACAGAAATATAAATCACTAGGGTCCTTTACCTCAGCAGTAGCATCAGGTATAGCAACAAAATTTGTAGCTGTTCTCTCCCCAATAAACCATTGATATGTTAACACTAACTGTGGGTCACTTGAATTGTCTTCTGGGTCAAACGAGAAATGACAGTGACAAGTATCTTCTTCAAATGGTCGATCAACAGAAGCTTCCTTGAGCAAGTACCCAGGGGGAGAATGGTCTTTCCATTTCTCAAGAAGAAAGCGAAAAGTTGAGTCTGATCATTCAAGGCACACATGGAAAAACAATTAGTATTAATCAACGAAGATCAAAGGACCTGGTAAAGTAACATAATTTTATGTCAATTCCATCTATAGAAAAAGCATTCGAATAATATGTTGGCATAAACATGATCCTGTTTGTCTGCTTTATGTCTCAAGCTTACCGATACAGATTATTCACTATTTTTAATATGCATCGGGTTTCCTTTGCAGAATAATATGTTGGCATAAACATGATCCTGTTTGTCTGCCTTATGTCCATTTTTTTTTTTAAAGGAAACAGTAATCATTTCATTGATAAAATGAAAGTATACAAAAGAGCTTTCTATCGAGCTTAGTTACAAAAAACACCTCCATTATCAATGGAGGGTATTGAGATCATTTGTCTGCCTTATGTCTCAAGCTTACTGATACAGATTATTCGGTATTTTTAATATGCATCGGGTTTTGATTTCAAGTGCAAAGGATAATGTTCTTCAATTCTTTCAACATGCTTTGGGTCTTCTCTTCAAGCGTCAAAGATAATGTTTTACAGATTCTTTCGGGTCCTACCTAGCATTTGTGTTCTCGTTCGCTTTAGGTTAATGCGGCTAAAGTTTTTCTTTCAAAATTATGGATGGAGAGAAATTTGAAGATTTTTTATTAAAAAAAAAAAAAAAAAAAAACAGAGTTCCTGGTTTGATCATTTTGATTCAGTTGATCACAAAGCTTCTCTTTGGTGTTCTCTTCCAAAGTCTTTTAATGATTTCTCCCTTCAGGACATTGATTTAAATCGAAATGCTTCTATCCTATGTAATTTTTTTTTCAAATTGTTTTTCTTTCACTCCTCTGTGGAGTTTGTATCCCTTGAGCATTAGCCTCTTTTCATTAAATCAATGAAAAGTATCGTATGTTGTTAAAAAAAAGAACATGATCATGTTTGTCAACAGCCAAACTATTTGTCTTTTGATTTACACATTTGTTTGAATAAAGGATGAGGATTCTACAATTGACCAATGTATTCATAACCAAATTAAGTATAACTTGATGAATAGAAGTGTGAAGGGATCTTTTTTTTTTTTTTTTGCTTCTCTGCTCTTTAATTGGATGCTACTTATTTGAAGTGTGACAGTCCTGTACCTTCTTTTATCCCAGTGTAAATTTTGTAATTTTAGCCTTTTCCCATAAGCCTAGCCTCTATATAAAGGCATAAATTTCCCCTTTGAACTCAATAATTTAGAAGATTAATAAACTAACCTTTGTTTTCCCTAATCTCACCAGCCCTTTCCTGTAATTATGTAGATTGTTAGCTTTTTTTTCTTTATGCTCCTTTTTTCTTGGTCTTTTGTATTGCTCTCGAGTATTTTATCATTTTTTTATTAAAAAACAATTTCATTGATGTATGAAATTTACAAAAAGGAGGCCGAATCACAAGCTCACATGTTCCTCATGTACCCATTTGCTTGGAATTTTCGGAGCAAAATTTTGAAGATCTTTAATTGGTCAGTGTCGCTCCCCTTTTATTCAATCATTTCTTTTAATAAAAAATAGTTTTTATCAAGAAAAAAAAAAAAAAAAAAAAAAGGTGAACCCGACTGATTAAATTAAATATAGATTACCAATTTAGTTAATAAAATATATTTAATATCATGTCGTCATTTTATTAATGAAGCGAAATATTTAGTGAAACATGGACTTAGATTGAAAAATAATGCGTACAAAATTAAATTAATTTTTCTATTACGTTAAGGATGATATGAAAAATAATATAAATATTAATATAAAAATAAAAATAAATAACATAAATATTAAGAACAAAATGATATAGTTAGCCTAAAAGAATATAAGAAAATATTACTCATATATTATTGCTTTAACCACACACCATAAATCATTAGCTTCGTAAAGTTACTGAAAGACAATGAACATGTTTTAAAAGCATAATAGTAAAAACCTGCTGCAAGATCTGGACGGCAAAACTCCCAACCATCTCTGATGCATAGACCAGTATGCGCAGGATATCGCTTAGCCAATGCAACCTCCTCTCGAGAAAGATCTGTCCACAATTTTCAAACATGAAACAGATGAAATGAAATATACAAAAGGTTTCCAAGGTTTCAAAAAGGTTTTACAATTGAAGGCAATCAAAGAGAGAGAATAGTTAAAACAAAATCTTTGAAAAAACGAACTCGAGAGAGAAGCGGACCAAACAATCTCTTCTTGAATCTTTAGCTGTTGAAGTCAGAAGCTGCACTTATCAATTTATGCATACATTATATGCATACATATGAAATTTTGTTTTATCAATATACGCATACATACAAATGGACATATATATATCACAAATTGAAGTTATAAAATCCAGGGGTCTTTAGCTGAAATGTAAACTACCAAGTTGAAAAGTAGAGGGCCAACAATTCCAATATAGATAGCTGAAAAATAAAATTTAATTAGGTTACCTCTATCGTTAAATTTTTTCAAAGTAGGTCCAACCAACAAGATGGAAGCTGCTTCTAGATGTGCCATTTTGAGTATGGGATTCTCCTCTACACGCAAATGCTGCAGCATAAGAAATCATCAGGAGTTAATGGACTAACGAACTTTAACATTGCCTCTATTCAAGAGGTTGATATGAGATGAACAATAACGAACTTTAACATGAGTTCATTGAAGAGCTAATTTAGCTTCAAGTTAACATATTTTACAAGTAAATATGTCATGCAAGCCTTTTGAGCCTAGATGTGCATAATAGTTTTGAGCAGTTGAAGGAAGGCCACTGATATGCTTTATGTAAACCTATATAAACAGATAACTAACCTCCAGTGCAGGTAAATGAGGAAAGCCCTTGAGGGTCAAAATTCTGTTTTTGCTGGCAGCTAGTACCTGCACAAATTTTTGAAGCATGTCTTGTATAAGAAAACAAAGAGAAAGAGAGGTTGAAAGAATTTAGTATGAGCTGCTGACAAAAGAAAACTTTTAGATAGATAAAAAACCTGAAGTCGAGGCTGACTTGCCATTGAAAGTGACTTCAACTTATTTTGGGCAACAGAGAGAAACTATAGAACAATAAGATGGCAAAGAAGCATAAATAACAGAGAAAAAGCACAACAATATCAGAAGGCTTGCTAATGAACACTTGGGGTGGGGTGGGGTGGGGAATGTTTTTTTCAACTCTTACCTCCAAATTTGGTAGTTGTGGAAGACTCGCTAATGAAGTAATTTGATTACCAGCCAGATACAGTTGCTAAAACCATAAAAAAAAAAATTAGGAATAATTAATCTGGTATGTGACAAATGTTTTTCATTTTTCATGCTAGATAAGAAGAAGAAAAAACGCGTGAGATACCTGAAGAGCTTTGCAATTATCAAGAGGTTCAAATCCAGGTCCCTTAAAATCATTAAAACTCAAGTCGAGAACCTGAAAAGAAAGGGGGGAAAGAGAAACTTAAGACATTAAAAACTGAAACACAAAAGTCGGTCCAAAAGTTATGAGCATAGGACAATATTACCAAGTTTCAGAACAGCTATATTGAATAATTTTGTTTAGATTGTTGCACATAAGCAATACACATCAAAAGAATTAAATGTGGATATTTAGAAATGACAAACCTTGACTCTCTTCAGTATCTCTACTCCTTCCAATGTTGACAAGAGGTTGTCCCTCAGATAAACGAACTACCAAAAACAATCAGTAAATCAAATCATACATTTAAAATCACCCACAAAAACTAATTTCCATATCAATCTATCATATTCAACCAATGACTAAGAACCTATAAGCATGCTTGTAAGTCTTTGAAATCATTTCACACCAAACTAAAATCTGATAATTCATTAGAGTACAGTATATAACAAAAACAAATGTAGTAGAAACAATGAAATAGAGAAACAGGTAAATTATTCTTTAAAAAATGACGATGCTAAAAATAACAGCTTTAGATACAAATAGAGTATGTCAATAATACACAAGGCCTACCTCTAAATTAGGCGACAAGTTCAACCCACTAGCATTAAGACTGCGTACTCTATGGCCCCTGAGATCCAACCTCTGATGCATCAAATCAAAACAAACTTAATAATGGTATTTTCACATACACAGATTTCTAACAAGAATAGATTTAGATGAAACAACAATAATATTTTTCAGGAAATGGATGAGACATCATACAGACAGAGTTCAAGTCACTGGTCACTAGTCAGTCATCCTTGGCATTTTTTTAAACCAGAAATTAGAACCTACAAGCATGCCAAGAAAAAATGACATTTTTTTTAAAACCAGAAATTAGAAGCAACAATAAAGCAGAGGCCAGTGATAGAAATGTAGAATTTTCCAAAAGAAAGCATCTGTTTGTTGTCCTCCTTAAATATATGCTGTATGGACATTGTCTTCTAGTGCCCTTAGACAACAAAATTTTTCAGGTTTTACAAATACCTTCAAAGCCTTAGGTTCAAGCCTTCAAGTAGAAAACTTGATCTTAAGAACTCTTGTTATCTCTCAAAGCTAGGCTTAAGAGTGGGCAAAACCTCTCCAAATATTAGAGGGTGGACCATGAAGATAATACAAGGAATGGCTCCCAAAACCAAAGTTATCAAAAAAATAAAAAATAAAAAAACATGTTCATAGAGTGATTTTGCTCACTAGACTAGAGAATTGTGATTTATGACTCAGTTTTAAAGCTCAAGTCCAATCAAACCCGAAGCTATTTTTCAGAGGATTGAAAAAGAATAAATTGGCTTCGTGCTGTTAGCAACTTTTGCTAATGGACAGTACTAGCTGGTTCTGCCAGTTACGAATTTTGTTTATCACAAATTCTGACTATCTTTCAATTTAAATTCAAGTTCAACTCAACTTGGCATCAATAGGGAGTACAAAATTCCTTGTTTGTAGGAATTATTGATTAAAATTGATAATGGACTTTCGGTTGCCAGTTACAAGTGAGACTCTAGAACGGCAATGGGTAGTACACAAATTAGATCCTTTCAAATTTGTACCATAACGTCAGAATTCAATCTCTACTTTAAAGATCAAAAAACAAGAACAAAAGAGTCCACAAAAATAAGAGCAGTGTGCCACACTCCATGACCAATTATAGTTAAAAGTAAAAGTGGATTATCTCTTTAGTCATTATATAGCCTCTAATCCTAGTGGAGGAAAAATCAGAGAAAAGCCAATTATTACTAGCAGTTTGTAGACATGGTGTCGTTTGAAAATTAGATTATAAAGTTTTATAACAAGCAGTATCTAGGCCATTTAATTTTATTCCATTGAGGTGAGGTGGAGGTGCATATAACATTCTACCAAAAAAATTATATAGGGATACAGGCTATTCCTTAACACATGAACAAAAAAGGAGTGTGCATATGATTAATTAGTTGTGTATAATATATGCATATAAGGAATAAACAAAATTTTAGTATATGTACACCAGTTTCCAACACTCTAAGCCTACTTATTACATAATGACTAAGCAGTGAAGGGATGTGGCCAAGCTGAAGTTCGTGAAGATGAGCGTGCATTAGAATATTTTTGACAAAGTTGCTTACCAAATCATCACCCGCTTTTACTTCCACCTGAGGAAGAACAACAAACCGAGAATCCCTGCTTTCAGGGGTTCTGCTGGCCTTTCTCTGTCCCAATGATCTAGAATTTTTTTCAAGAGGTGTGGATAAAGATGCAGTTCTTGATCCACTAGAAACTGCAGGGGATCGAGCTGATGGAGAGGAAACCTTTGAGATTGTCTTTCTAGCTACACTGCCACTGCTGGCGCTGCTGTCCTGGGAAGTGGAGGTGAGCCTTCTTGAGGTTAAAGAAGATGAGATTGATGGTGTTGACTTAATTGTAGACTTCTTAGCGCCATCTTTACTAGTTTCTTTCCCAAGTGGATCAGATGGTTTCGAAGATTTCAAACTCCTGTCTGCTGATGAAATCGGGACAGACTTTCTAGTCTCCGATACGCTTGTTCGAGGTGAATTCTTGGAAACTACTGAAGACAATGAGCTCCTTTTAAGTTCTGGGAGAGAACGCCTTGTTGGTTCAGATGCTGGAGTCCTTACGGTTGCAGCATTGTTGACATTGTTTTGCTTTTTTGAGGAAGATGCAGGTGACTTCTCAGGCAATCCTCCCGTACTTTTTCTTCTCGTCACTGGAACTGAACTTGAAACTCGAGTAGACCCACTTGCAGTTGATTTGGCAAGATTAGAACTGGGATCTAAAGCTGTTTTAGATTCAATGCTCCTTCTAACTGAGCTAACCTTCGGACCATCTGCAGCAGAAGGTTTCACAGTTTTTATACTTCTTTTTGCAGTTCCTGACGAAATGGCGGCCGGAACTTTTTGCGAAATGGGATGGTTCACAACTATATCTTCACTCGGTATGAGAACTGGATTTTCCAATTTCGTTTCACTTGATTGAGCTATGGAATTATCCAGTTTTGCTTCCACTGGTTGGTTCAAGGAACCCTCCATTAGCGTAAAATCTAGCCGAGCAGAATTCAATCGAAATAACAGGCCGGTCAAACGAGGCAAACGGACATCATTTTCTTATTATGTTCACTAGCTGAATTCAATCAAAACAGGGCAAGCTTCAACTCTTCTCGGTTCTTCAGAAGAAGAAAAAAAAACCCAAATAACAAATAAAAATCAACTCGACCAAGCTCGCTAAAACCGTCCAAATGTTTTCTCTACACTCCCATCAAAAACCCATTGCAACATTCTTCAGCCAACAAATAAAAGGCAACAACAAGAACCACACTACAGAATTCAAAACCCACTGAAGCTTTCAATACACAGAGCACAGTACTTCGATCCTGCACAAAATTAAGGTTCTCAAGCTGAAAACCCAATCACCCAAAATCAAAACCAGCAAGAAAATGCAAAGAAACAAAGAAACAATTCAAGCTCAAAACGCAGCACACAGAACAGAGCATAAACAGAGAGCAAACTTACCAAAACAAACAATGCCTTGGATCTGAGAAAACAAGAAAGCGAAACAGATGGGTCAAAATTGAAATGGAAAAACAGGTCTAGGGTTTATGATTTGGCAAAGAGAAAAGCTGAGAGAGAGCTTAGGAATTTTCGCAGAGTGGCACCAAAAAAAAAAAAAAGAAAAAAGGCAAAAGCAAGAGAGAGAGATGGAAGAAGAGAGTGGTGGAACCAATAAGCTCAAAGAGGGGAGCAGCTGGCTGGGGCCACTGTCGGATTATTTGAATTAATTTTTCATTTTGGCGGAAACCATTTTAATTTTTAAAGCTGCCAAATTTAAATAATAAATAAATTTAAAATATATATATAAAAATACATATTGAGTTCAACGAACTCGGACGAGTCCACTCGGTAGTTGGCTAAGAACAGTGTGGGAGTCTATAAAGTCAACATTATAACATATTTGTCCCTCTTTTTTTTTTCTTTTTTTTTTTCTTTTGTTTTGTGACAGATATTTGGCCTTTTCATCAATCAAGTTCTGCTTTTTTTTTCAACTTGGGTTTGCAAAAATGCCAAAAGTTTGATGATTTCTACAGGTTGGATAAGGAGTAATAATCAATGTTTGATTAACACTTTTTTTTTTCTATTGCTTTAAAAGACTTTAGGGAGATTGGGAAATATCTTTTTTTATGTACACTTTATTTCATGATTTTCATCCAATTTAATTGATATGGGAGAGTTGTTTTTTTTATGTGCACTATTTCGTATATTAAAAGCGTATTTGACATGTCTTTTAAAGTGTTTGTAGAAAATTAAAAGTATTTTTTTTTTTAAGAGATTAGTATTTTCTTATAAAATTTAAGATGGTTTTTAACCCATTAGAAAGTAAAGTGTTTCAATTAAAAATATTTTGTTCAAAAGCATTAAAACACACCTTAAATTTTAAAAGATATATAAATTGATTGTTTTATTATTTTGATCTATCGTCTTGTACACTTTTGAGCTATACCCAAAATTGAGAGTGAGAGGACTAAAAGTATGGTGCTTTCTAAAGAGTAGAGTGAATATGGTGCTTTCTATAAATATTTTTTTATATATAATATCAGCGTGTTTTTTAATTTTATTTTGACACGAATTTCTTTAAATTCCACCGGTATACTATTCTAGAGTCTAGGACCTAAATTAAAGTTTCATTTCTAAAAACATCAAATCATCATGGAATGGAGAGACTATATTTTTTAAAAAACTAAATACTTGATCTTTAGCTTGAGCTGCTACATATATAATTTAGGTTTGACACGACATAATATAATATAATTATTTCAAATTAATACTTTATTATTTAATTTAAGCTAAGAATTATTGTACAACCAACTCATCCAATAATGATTAGTTGATTTTCGTTCTCATCATGTATTTGAATATTTCACTTGTCCAAATGTTTACTCCTTAATAATTGTATCTACATTACCATGTGTTGTTTGCTACATAATCCATTATATCCATGTAGTGAGGAGAAGAGCTATATCAAGGTTCTCGAAAGAATATCTCCAAAGCATAGTAGAACTAGAAGTAGGAGAGTAATGTGGGCATGTGTCGTTATACGTAATGGGAAGCCAAGAAATTATTTGAAGGAACTAGAATAATGTGGCTGGTAATTTTGTATATTAGATATATGAATGAGAAAATTAAAACGATAATCTAACCGTTCATCAAACGGAGATGATAGGAAGAGCATCACATTAAATAATTTTCAGTGTCAAACGTCTTATTTTGTAGACCAGTTACATCACATCAAATTGTTGTGGCTTCCTCTGACCTGACCAAAATCAGATCCTAGTATGGGTTACCGACACAGCCATTGTTCCTGGTTTTAGCTTTTAGGGAGAGTTGTTCACAAGCCCCACGACTGCCATGGTGTGTCTTATGGGCGACCACCACATTCACATCTTAGAATTGTGCTTCATACTGCTGGCTTTTAGTGCCAATTTCTGACATTATATCAAATCAACAACTAACTAAAAGTAAGAAAGACCAATCTGTTGCATGCAAGGGCTTACAAAAATGGAGAAAGTGAGACTGAGGATGAGACACCAAAAGGGTCCAAGGCAGGTAACTTGTTTGAGGCACAGGTAGGTTCGATATCAGAAGTAATCAAAAGTTTGAAATTTATTTAGGAAGGGTTCGGAAACCTAGAAATCGGTATTTAGGAGACAGAAGTGTGCTTGTGTTTGGTCAATGATGTCTTTTAACTAATTAAGCATAAATTAAGCTATGCTTAGATTGACAATCACACCGATCAATAAAAGTAAACCATATTAGAAAGTAAGGAGACACTCTTTCTATTGGGCCAAGCGATGAATGCACAGAATTAAACCGAACAAGTAAAGGAAACTATGGTGATTAACATGTCCAAGCAGAGGAAGTCATCTTTTAACAATAGGTTGCTATGAAAAAGAAGTTGATGGTATTTTTCGTTTTCATGTAATGCATCTCCACCCTCCAAATGCTAAGAATAAGACAACACAAATTTATGTACTATATTAAAGATCTAATGCATTATTAGTCCAAGATTCGGTATTATAGTAAAAATAAAGGCAGCATTTATCATAATAAAATTGAAAAGAAAATACTATATGGTGAGATAATCATCCTCACTTGTATAATTAATGATGTGCTGTGATAGACAAAAGACAACCAATAATACCCAGTTTCAACAGCACATGCTGGGCTCTTGTGCTATACCTTTTTTCCGATTTGTTCAACACGTACTCGAATTTAATCTCACAATCATCAATATTCTGCACAATGAATTCCATAAATAGAGGTAAAGTTTCCAGGAACAAGAATTAAGATTTAAGATAGACCATTGTAGGAGCCCATTAATAACTAAAATACTAATCAATTACCCGCAAAAAAAATATCTGACATCAGAACCTTCTCTTTCATAGAGATACCATGAGAGTGATAGACAGACATAAGACCTCAACTTTTCTACAGAGGGTGAGAAAGAATAATAATCAACCTATTATACCTTCACCTTGCCCCATTGTGATTGATGTACACAAGGATCTAAGAATACAGTTCCCTAGCCAGCAAAACAATGCCTAAGGGTTCATCTACCCACGGGATTAATGACGACAGTCAGCGTTTCATTCGAACTAGTTCCCAGCTTCCTCGGCGCTCTTCCCGCCCGTTGTTACAACATTGGTTCCTGCATCATTGACCGTTTCCTCATTAGTGGTAGATTTTGATTTTGTATTGATATTTTCCCCAGATTTCGACAAATCAGAAGAATCCAATTTAACATCATTGGCTGGTGGTGCTGGTACTTGTCCAACAGCAGCTTCTTCACCGATCAATGTATCTGCGGATGGAGAGGGTTCTGGGGCATCTGGTTCATTAACCTCTGAAACTACTGCAACTTCCCCATTTGGAAGTATTAAGGACGAACCTTCATTATCTGAGGTCTCCCTCCATTCGACCCACTCAGGTGGCTTATCGGTCTCGTTGGCTACTGTTTCTTTTGAATTGCTTGTTACATTGTGCTGTTCTGACGTCCCTTGTGATTGTGGAGAGGATGTTGCAGTGTCATCCAAATCATCATCTTCACCAACAATAACATCATCACCACCACCATCATTGACGACTCCAGTCTCTTTAATATCAGGGGAAGGAGAAGCAAGCAACCCCGTTGTACGATCATTTGCAATTAAATCATTCTCAAAAGCAAACCAATTTGAATTTGT
Organism: Herpetospermum pedunculosum; assembly: GCA_028017165.1. Taxonomy (NCBI): domain Eukaryota; kingdom Viridiplantae; phylum Streptophyta; class Magnoliopsida; order Cucurbitales; family Cucurbitaceae; genus Herpetospermum; species Herpetospermum pedunculosum. The sequence continues at coordinate 75,303,347 of CM051525.1, forward strand.
AAAGAGAGAGCCACTGTGTGAAACAGAAAAGCATTTTAATAAATTGATTGAGGGAGAAGGGGGGGGGGGGTTGAGGAATTTTCAGGGGCATGGATATATGCCACTGCTAAAAAAAATAAACTCTACTAAACTTGATTAGATTAACCAACTTTAACTAATACACCAAAAGACTAGAATATCAATGCTAAGAGAAATGAAAAGCGAGACAATAAGTACTGATTTAGAAACAAAGTAAGTAAAATGAGTCCAAACTTTATTTGGAAGGAGAAAATTTTAGAAGGCTAAAATCCTAACGAAGAGAGATTCTTGTGCTAACCTCAACAACCCACCAAATATCAAGCCCAAAGTGTTTTCACATACTGGTCGTTTTTTCCCATTTCCACCAATATCCCCCTTTGTTCTCTAACCCTTTTCTACATCACTTAAACCGACCTTCTATCTCTCACTCTTCTTTGGTTTCATTTCATCTCCCGGTTTTTCCTTTTTCGCTGTTATTTTTACTTCGTACAAATATTAGGCTGTTTTTTTCTAATATTGTAATTTTTAAAACTTTTTATAAAAATATTGCAGGTTTTAAAGTATTTTTAAAAATATAGCTGTTTTAATGAGAGGTTGTCTTTTCAAAAGACGACATGCCCACGCAAGCAAAGATCATTCGACATGGATGAAGATGTCTTTTCTTCTTCTGCATCCACCAAAAAAAAATTTATGTCTTTTTACCTAGATATTCAAAAATTTCGAAAAATGTATGGTTGGAAAGATAACACTGAGAGCTTCAATTTGATACCTGGTTTCACTATTTTTTGAGTGGTGTATCAAAAGATAAAGATCATCGAAGTTAGACTATAGTTCTGCAAATTTCAGAATTGAATATTCTTTTGGGCCGTGTGCATTAAAAAAGTGATATCTTTTTATTCAGATATGCAAAAAATTCGAAAAAGATATGGCTGGAAAGCTAACACCGAGAGCTTCAATTTGACATGTGAGTTCACTATTTTTGAAGTCGTATATCAAGAGATAAGATCGTAGAAGTTGAGCTACAGTTCTGAAAACTTCACTATAGTTCTATCTCTCGATATACAACTTCAAAAATAGTAAAACCACATATCAAATTGAAGCTCTCGGTGTTAGCTTTTCTGTCATGTTTATTTCTAAATTTTTGCATATCTGAGCAAAAAGATAACGATTTTTGAATGCACACTGCTCAAAAGAATCTTCAGTTCTGAAATTTGCAGAACTATAGTTCAACTTCGATGATCTTTATCTTTTGATACACAACTCCAAAAATAGTGAAACCAAGTATCAAATTGAAGTTCTCTATGTTAGCTTTCCAACCATATCTTTTTCGAAATTTTTGAATATCTAGGTAAGAAGATATCAATTTTTTAATGCAATTTTTTTTTTTGTGGATGCAGAAGAAGGTCGTCTTTTGAAAAGACGATCTTCATCCACGTGGAACAAGATCGTCTTTTCAAAAGACGATCTTTTGAACATGCAATATTTTTATAAAAAGTTTTAAAAATTGCAATATTAAAAAAAAAAGTTGTAAAAATTGCAATATTAAAAAAAAACAGCCCAAATATTAACCCCTTGCTCATTTTTAACAAACGCATAAGTGAGAGATTGGTTGTTATCACATTACTATGGAAGTCACCTCATTTTTCTGGGAAGAATTTTAAAATCATAGAATTATTATAATTTACAGGAAACAGAAGCACTCCATGACAATGATCCATTGATCCTATGCAGAAAGTGGCCATTTCCACAAATGTAACGCAATAATTCTAGATTCTCTGTAACCATTTGTTAAAAAAGAAAATTCATTAAGGGGATGGGATTTACCTACCTTTCCTGGTCATCACCTAGACGCAGAGAGGATATAACAACTTCAGCAGATTCATCATCGAAATAAACATCCTGCAAAAGCTCTACATCAGGAAACACTTCTACACTCAAAAGACAATATCCTACAAGACCATCCCACAAGCAAAATATGAATATTAGCCAATCCAACAGAAATATCTAATCTCTTTCACTAAATATCTAATCCCTTTCTCAGTGAAGTACAAACCACCTCAAAGTCTTTATGAGGACATTTAAATATGATATAAATCAGAAATTGTTATTTTACTTACAGAAATTGAAACTTAAGATAGTCATAGTGTGACACCCAAACCATGCCTGTCAACCAATACATACAGTTTATTCTATCAAAGCCTTCTACCAAGTTATCATGACATGATAAGAACATAATAGTCATTCACAGACGTCTTTAACAAACAAATAATAGTCATTTATGTTGGTCTCTTATAAATATACAAGTGATTAAAATTCAAAAATCCACGAGCTATATAGCAAGCAGAAGAAGGGGGTGTAATGATTTCTGATTGAGAGGAAAGAAAAATCAACACACAAGCTTTTTTAAAGGATAAATAAACACAGTTTAAAATGCACTGATGCAAGTTCATCCAAAAGATTAGCTTTCCCATTCAAAAAGTAAAGGTGAATCATTGTCATCATATTCATACCTCATCATCACGTTCAAGTGAGCCATGAGCCTGAAAAGTCAGAAAATAATTGGTGAACAAGAAATTTAATCATGAATATATATATATATATATATATATATATATATATATATATATATATATATTTTGATAGGATTTAGGAAGCATAAACAATTTCATTGATAATATGAAAAGTGTTACAAAAGAAGGACCTATCAAGATATAATTACAAAAACACTTCCATTGATTATGGAGGGTGGAGAGATCGTAATTACAAAAAGGAGATAACTTGCTCCAAGAGATGGCTAATAGAGATGTAGAATCAAGAAAGGATTGAATGTCTCTAGATACATCCCTAAAGATGCGAGTGTTTCGCTCATTCCAAAGATTTCATAGGAAGACACGAGTAGACCATAGCAAGAGGGTCTTATTTTCCTTCTTAAAAGGAAGGCCCATAATCAAAATATAAATCAGGGAAAGGATATCACCCAGACGGGGGAAAGTCCATCCAAAAGCCTCTTGGATGAATATATATATATATATATATATATTTTATAAAGCAATTTGTATTAAAGTCCATTTAATCTAGAAATTTGTATGGTTCAAGTGGAAGCATAAATCCTTTGAAGATTTACTAGAGGATACAGAACCACCTCGTGAGAGCAACCAGTCAACTTCTTCTCCCCAGGCATATTAACATTTCCCTCATATACTTCTACTGGAAAAATGTGGAATATCTGAAAGAGAGCATTTGCTCATCATCCAAACTTTTCTTATGATATTTTGGTATATCCTTCAGGTGTTCTTTGCATTTTTACTAATCAGTTTTGCTCCTGATGAAAAAATGATAAGAGGCGTATGTGGCAGACAAAACAGATGCAAGGAAGCTCACATCCAACTTATATCTTGCAATTGAGAAGTCATAATGCATCTCCATATTGATCCTCTCCATAACAGCTCTTTGCTCAAGGCACTATAATATTAAAAGAACAGACAAGAGTAGTACAAAATACTTCAGTACCTCGTCCATATCATCATTACTGTAAATGCCATATCGAAAAGCCTGGCTCAAATTATTTGCTAGAGCTGCAACATCGTAATCTCTGTCTTGGTAATCATCATCATCACTATCCCTAGTTCGATCCTGCAGTGCTGTTGGGCGCCTATAGGAAATATCATTTCATATTCAGAAGATATGCTAGAAAGTTAAATATTAAGCACACAACTCAACGTCATGATGACAGTAACTCAGACAATAGAAGAATTCAAGAACACAAATACAAATCGGACAATGTTAAAATGACACAAAAACTCAGCCAACATAGATTTGAGAGAAAATAAATAATTAGACAATGTCACAAACAACAAGAGGAAAATACCAACATGATATATAGATCCAAGAGATACATGAAATCAGGATGAAAATAACACTGTAAAAAGAGAACAGAGAATAACAGCATTTGTGATGTATTTTGGGAGCTGCGGCTTGAAAGGAAATGACCCTTGTAGAAATTATGACCTTATGTAGGAAGCCATAGTTGATGTTTCTTTGTCTATGCGTATCTTAGATCAAACTTTTTAATAATTATTCTCTCAACACTTGTCTAAATTGGAGGACCTTTTCGTAATCATCCGTGTACATTTTATACATAAATGAAATTATTTTCCTCAGGGGAGACTAACAACACCTAACCTGAACCTGTTTTTAATTTATATTTGAGAATAAGCAACATTTTCGGGAAGATTCTAGCAACATAGGGATGATTCAAAACATCATGATAACGTTGAACCATGTAATAATACTGCCACTTCTTGAGTTGATTGGTTAAAATGATTTTTTTTTTAATTTATGAAAATCCAAACTTTTATTGAAAAAAAATGAAAATGTTTTTAAAAATAATTTTAAACAATAACAAATGAAGGTTTTAATGAAGGTTTCTAGCGTTTTAATACTACAAAATATGATGAAAAGAACACAATCTACTGCCATTTTTAGAAACCTTTTTTCTCTCCCTTTAAGAATTGGTTATCATAACCAATAAAGGTAAAAATGAAAAGGCTTCTTAAAAAGCCAGACAAAGTTATTGTCAACATTAAGCTCCTAAACAAAAGCACGGTCTTCACAAGTGCCTGAATTTACTAACATCCCTGATCTATCCTTTTCAGACAAATACCACTTCAAAACTCAGTTAAAATAGTACTTGATCACATACTACAATGATTCCATGAATTGGTAATTTCTTATAGCAAATTCGGTCATTTCATGCTACAATGATTCCATGAATTCCAACAGCTCAATGTATCTATTCAAGCATATGTCAATTAAAAGCATCAGAAAAGAACATAGTAATTAATTGTATATCATAATAGTAGTCATTCGAGGCCATACATCATGGGAAACTAAAAATGTTCTTCCCCAATCTCTGTGTGGCTTTTTTGGCTGGGGAGGTTGTAGCCTTAAGATGGAGACAGTTGTGATCTAGCGTTGTGCTTGTACTTATAATGGAAGGAAGTGAAAAATAGCAAAGGAAAGACGTACCCACACGCCCACTGATAGACATTTTCCAATGCATTACGCTTCAAAAGGACATTTGTTTGCCATTCATTCCATTCAGTGTTTTCCTGTTAAACAAAAAAACATGGGAAAATTTAAGTACTGTAATGATGTCACCGAGAATTCAAAAAATAGAACTGACCTGCAAATGAGATTGAATCTCACTGCTGTTGTTTGCCAGTTGAACAAGTTTGTTAGATATATGTGTTAAGTGGCCAATGTTCCCTATCCTAGGTAGTGATCTACCTTCTGCAGAAACCGTTGGCTGAAGAACAAGTTGGAAAAATGAGAAAAATGAGAACAGAAAGACTTTCAGGAGTAACGATGAAAAATAATGTCTTAGGTAGACAATGTGTCATAATTTTTTAATGGCAAACAAAGAATGAAGTGTACAAAATCTTCCCAGGAGTTCACAGAAACTCATTATAATAGGAAGTAATCATAGAAGGAGATTCATAGAAAGGCCCAACTGAATTGGGGAAAACAAACTTACATCAGGAAAACATTAATATATATATATGAAAAGCCTTCGAGGAGGAACTCCATATCCAAACATTAAAAACAATGTCCTCCCAAGCTTCCCTCAATCCCTTTGTTTCTCTTGAGAGAAGCATTCATAATTTTGCATATAGATCCTGCATAACTACCGTAAGACCAAACATCACTAGAAATTGGACATTTACCTTGTTCGCATCTACTGGCAAAGTGAAATGCTTTTCTGCGTTCAGTATCTTTCCCACAAGATTACACTCATGAAGAAGATGCTCTACAAGTGAAGAATTCTTGCTCTCTAAACATGACACTACAATATTCTCTACATGGCGATGCAGAAAGTTATTGTATGGGTACCTATTGTTATATATAGAAGTATATGTCATTGTGGATCTCATCAACATTCAACTTAAATGAAAAGTTTCGTTTCTTGTTCAAAAAAATAGTAGAAATACAGAAACTTACTCAAAGAACAAGTCCAAAATTCGTTTGATTGCTCCAAGATTAATCAACTCCTCTGCAGCTTTGCTACCCACCGTGAGTAAGACTGATATGAACTCTACAGTCTGAAAAAACCAATCCCAAGGAACAATCAGTAATGCTATATAGGAAGGAACAATCCCAAGCGACATTATGGTCTCACATTATGAGGGCCCTAATATGGGTTCTGAGGAAAGAAAGAAATCAGCACATTTTTATTGGGAAGGAACAATCTTTTGACCACCTTTTTGACCTTGTTATTTCTAATGCTATATCTGGTGTAAACTTTCTATTTCCTTCTCTTCCTTTAGCTATGCTTCCCTTTTATCTAATTGGGAAAACCTTTTGTAACACCATGGATTTCATATCCTTTTTGTAAATTTCATACATCAATGAAATTCTCTCTTATCAAAAAAAAAAAAGGAACAATCAGTAAAACTTTTCTTAATAAGAAAAAAAAAATCATTGAAAAATAAATATACAAGGGAAGAGCTACCAGGGAATCAACGGAGTTAGAATCCCGACCAATTGGCCAAATGGTAGAAAGACAATACTTGCAAAACGAGGTGGAAAAAGAATTCCAAGATGAAATAAAAACCAAAGTACCCCAAATCATTCAATATTTCTATCAACCCCATTGGAAGAGGAAGACTATCATATATTTTTTAACAAGAAACTTTTTTAACAAGAAACAAAGCTTTTCATATTACTTTCTACATAATTTAAATAAAAAAAAATAAAAAAAGCTCTAAAAGTATTTATCTATTAACTTATGCTTAGCTTAAAGTATACAGCCATAACAACTTCATACAATCACATCTACGACTTTCGCCCAAAGGATAAAAAAGGTACTCCCCAGCACCACTTCCTCATCTTAAGGAAATGTTCAAGATTTTCCTTTTATTTTCAATATGCCACGTTAAAATAAAAATAATACGAAAAAGGAAAAGGCAATACTCATGCATTTTCTTAGTACTTTTGACTAAAAATAATCATCTCATTCAATACCCTTGAAAACACAAGTGGCCAGTGGGCAACAACGTAACTTAATCAAGAGCAAACCTAATTATGTCAATTAAATATTTCCTTTTATCCTATCATGTACACTTATATTTTATATATGCAACGCTATACTTTCATTAAGAGGGGAAAAAACTTAGAAAAGAGAGGTGACAAGATGTCAACAACCCACCTTAAAGGGTTCCATTTCTTATTTTCCTATATTTCTTTCCATCAATGAAATTCATTTCTTATAAAAATAAACAAATGATTTAAGTATCAAATTTATAGCATCCTTTATTCACTTAAACCAAATGAAAAATACCTTCAGACGATGTTTCCCAAGAGGGGGCTGTAATTTTCCGTATGTAGTAACCAAAACTTTCTCTGATGAAGAAACATCCAGAAGCTTGAGCAACCTACCTGAACGATAGAGACCAGCACAGTATTCAACATCTCCCATAAAAAGTTAAACAACACAAGCAAGCAAGATTACATATTCTCGTACTCAATTCTTTTTTTGTATATTTCATTACTTAAATGAACTAGTCACTCCAGGAAAATAAAAACAAAAAAATCTTCAAATACCATAAAGTAAGAAATTTCTTTGACTATAAAGATCCAGCAAAATAAATGTAAACACCCTTTCTCCAAAGCCTTACATATTTAATTTTGAATTGAAAAGTTTTCTTGTAATTCACCTTTGGGTGTTAGGAGCTTATATTCCTTCTATTTTCATTTATGAATGAAATTGTTTCTCATCAAAAAAATAAAAAATAAAGATCCAGCAAAAGTTATCAAATTGGATGATTCATACGATTCATGGCTATTAATACCTTTGATCAATGAGGCGTAATAAGTAAAAAACCATTGACTTAACAAGACCCAATGGCAAATACGATACCTAAACTCTCCAACATGCCTTCTACAGTTTCCATAGTTGCTGAAACTGTAGATCCATGAGTTATTTGACGGTTGTATGCATAAGCAGTTCCAGCAGTTAGCCTCCTAGGATCTAACAAAGATATGCACACTGATAACGAGTTTATTAAAACAGATGTTGGTCGTGAATCTTCCAAGGCATGGTGAAACAATCTTCCTACAAAACTGTTTTGAAAAAGAGCACCATTGTTAGAATGACCAAGGACAAAATGCAGGCATGTTAAAAACTCTGAGAAGAGAAAACAACCTTGGGCTGGAAATTTTAGCCAAAAGACCAGGAGGAGCAGATCGAGTAATAGCACAAAGTGTTTCTGCTGCATTAGAATGAACTTCTGAACAATCCTGAAAGAATGACCACATTAAAGATTCGCCTATGAGTTATGACTAATCTATAAGTCTATAAAGTCATGTTGTTGACAAAAGAATAGAATGAATAATGTGACTCTCTTGGGGAAACTATACTTTCCTAATAGCTTTAATAAGGTCCCACTAAAAACTACCCCAGGTTGGGTGGAAGGAAAGGGGATTGCAGCAAGAGCTGAAAAGTTATGTGAATTCACTAAGAAAAAAGTCCCCACTAAATGCAAAAGCAAGTAAACATTCTTGTGGGAGGAATAACTTCCTCAAGAAGCTACTTACTGAAGAACTAAACTTGTCCACAATCATCTCCAACACATCAGTCTCTTCAATCCACTTCATTGACTCTGTATAGCTTGAATACAGATGCTCATCAGCACCAAGAAGCCTTATCAAAACCTGTTCAGAAAGAACCACTCCTATGAGCTTCACAATGTACAGTCAGTAAAGATGTCAAAGCCCAGCAGTTCTCATATAGAGGAAGGGTGATAACCATGGTCTGAAATCATAATACTCGATAATTATGTAGACTATAAGAATCAAGGGGGTAATATGATGCACATAGAAACTAATGCTCCAAAGATATTGCTCTGACTGTATAATCCAAAAAAAAAAACTAAAGAGTAGAAGTAACCACTTGAGTGCAAAAACACTGATTCAGATACCGTATAGTTCCAACTAACATAAACCAGTATTGTAGGCAAAGAGTTAAAGTACCAGATGCAACAAAGAAAGGTGATCAACAACCAACCTCCATGATGGAAGTAATTCCTATCAGATCAACTAGCTTCTTTACAATAGCTTGATGTGCCTGGAAAGCCATGTGAGGGATCAGTTAACCAACAAAGAAGATCATCAGCATTGAAACAGTTGTATATGTTGCTTAATCCTTTTTAGATGAGAAATACTTCAATAAGAATAAGAACTAAAAGACATAAGAAATGAAAGCTTTTCACTTGACTTCAAAAGACAAGAGACAAACACACACAAAAAGTTTGGACTAAGAACTCCATTGAATTCCTTCGTTTTTTAACATATTTACATTAATTTTTCTCCAAAAAAAACACCCAAATGTTAATGTTATTTTATTTGGGAACATTAGAAAATGTTATTGGAAAAGGTATACGGAACTGACTGATAAATAATAAATTATTGGCAACATCTTGAGAAAAAATGCAATAAACAATTTGCAGACATATTGAAAGGAATACACTAATAAGCTTAAATGGCATACATGACTCATCACCTAATTTTTTGATAAGAGACTTTCCAAATATACAAAATGAACTAGTAAACAAGAGCATTGTCTACTTAAATTCCTTCTGGCTTCCATAGCATATGTGACATCACACAGGTCAAATACGGCTTTGCAGAGGGTAAATCATGTTGTATCACACCATACTTTGGTCATGCCATAAGATGCCAAGTAAAATTGAGAATGTCTTGATCTTTCAAACTCTTTAAAAACAAAGAAAAACTAAAGTAAATGAAAATGACACGTAAACTTACTTGAACATATTGCATAAAAGGAATTGTCTTCCGCAACAACAAGCATATGACAACCTGGCAACGAAGTAAGTTAATATAAAAAATTCCAAAAATCTTACCCGACTAAGACATAGAAAGTGGGTGAAAAAAGGGAAGGACTATTACTTACTTGAGAATGTATAATTTGGCTACATAACTAACCTAATATGCAGAAGTTAATTCAGAACTTAAATATTACGAAAGTGATACCTTGCTGAAGTAGCCAGCCAATAGTGTGCTATGAGAAGGCTTGGGTTCTAGGAAGGAAAACAACAAGTTCATCAACTGCAGACAACCATATCAACGAAATCAGTAATTGGTCTATCCTTTTCATTTATCATTTAATAGGGGGGGGAAAACAAGTTCTCCACCTCTTCATCCTCCACCAAAGCTTTGAGAATTATATCAACTTCACAAGTAAAAATCTCACAAGCAATGAAAGGAAACCTGGGCAAGAATACATGATTAGAGAGAGAGAAGGCACGAGGAATAACATTTCGAATGTGCAAGCAAAAATTACTTAAAACTTCGTTTCTTCTCAGCCTCTTCAGGAGCTTCTTCAACAATATATCTGATGAGTTGTTCAATCTGAGTTCTTCCTCTCAAACTGCAAGGCGTGAAAGCAGGCACAATAACCATCAATTTACCAAATATGGTGAAACCTTCTTGGTACATTTCTTGTATTTTTCTATTCCAGTTTTTATTATCTGCCCAACCATTAAGGTTGGTGATAGTTATTATATGATCTAGTTATCTCTGTTTCACAAACTGAAAATGCTAACTAACAATATAGCAGCACATAAAAACTAGAAGAAATGGGATGGAAATTACAACTAGGTACAAAGTCAAATACAATCAGAGTTATTTGATCCCATCAATTAATTTCTCTCCATGTGTTAGCAACCTATCAACCAACAGAAAAGATATGCCAAGTATGGACTAGCAACATGGAAGAAAAAGGAGTATGATAAATCAAAGACAAAGAGAATATTACAAGTTAATAAGTCGACCATTAAGTGCTTTGCACTCCTGAATTATTTCATCCTCATCTAGAAGCTCTTCTATCGTAAATTTTTCCTTATCCAAAATCGTCTCCACCTGCAACAAATGAAAATGAAATAAAATGAGTAAAATCACACATTTACATTAAAATTGATGTACAGCTGGAGCGCTGTCATCTTCCTATCACAGAACTAGGGGAATGCAATTAAAAAATAAATCGAACTTGCATTACAAATCTCCTCCTCACTGCATCCAATCTTGTTTATATTTCTTTTCTAGCTATCATCACCTAGGATCCAACTACTCTTATACCAAAATAACAAAACTAACTCATTATTGATGATAATATAATAAAGAGGTGTAGATCCACATACAGATTCGAGAGCTCCCCATACTCTCCTCACTCCTAGATAACTCAAAAAACCACCTCTCTCTTTAAAGTCGTATCCTAACATCCAACTAAGAACATTTGCTACTACAACAAATAAAAAAGGTGAGATTGGATCACCTTGCCTAAAGGCCACAGGAATTTATTCTCTTCTAGGTTGACCAATGCAATGAGGAAAAAAGAAAATTGGGCATCACATTCACAACCCTGAATCCATCCAACAAACTCTCCTCCAAATCTTCCGACTCTATAATTTCTTCTTTTTTTTTTTTTTAAGAAACAATTTCATTGATGTATGAAATTAACAAAAAGGAGATAAACTCCATGGAATTACAAGAAGTTTTCCCAATTAGATAATAGGGAAGTCAAGACTATTAGAGGACAAAGCAGGAGACAATTTACACCAAGATAAAGCAATAAAAATGTCATGGTCAATAAACGCCTCTGAGGAACGATCTTTATCGGCAGAGATTCTTTGGTTTCTTCCTAACCAAAGGTTCAAAAAAACAACTCTGTAATTTCTTATTTTTTTAAAAAGTAATTCATTTTTTTAGAAAGGAAACAATTTCATTGATAAATGAAATGGAGGAGAAAAGACTCCAAACACCCATATGAGTTGCAAAAAAAGTTTTCCAATCGGAGATTAAAGAAGATAAACTATAGTGAACAAAATGATGCTTTCCTTTGCAACCGAAAAAAGCATTACGAAAAACAAAATCAAGGAAACAATGGAGATTGGAAATAGCGTCTCCGAAAAATTCGGCTATTTCTCTCACCTCAAAAAACTACCATGTAGATACTATCGTAGGGATTCTAAAATATTGAAAGTTGAGGATTTGGAAAGGGAACTACTTGAATTCCTCTGCTTGAAAATCGTCCTCTAAATTTCTGTGCAGCAATCCCCTGTTTCTAAGCCAATATATCACTCCAGTCATATAGAGACACCCTTAACCAAAGAATACCAGAGTGCTCAAGTGGTTACTTCTCTTTGGATGGTTGAATAATCAAGTTAAAACACCCGTCTTTTTCTTAGCTGGTAAATCATGTGAATAGAAATGAAGAAACGGTGAATTGACTTTTCCTTTGGCGCCCTCTCGCCATGGAGTATGGAGCTGTGGAGGAGTTTATTGAATACTTTCAAATGTTTCCAAAGGGAATGTGCATTATACTTTATTTTCCGCGGTCATTCATTAATAAAAAAAGGGAAGATGACAAATTACTCCTATCAATTACGAAATCTGCAAATCATCCTTTATGATGGGTTTAACTCTGAGTTACACCACTCCTGCACGTCCACCAAGGTTCCGGGAGCAGGAAAAAGTATTGAGCTGACGGGGGAGGGTACGACCATGTCGACGAGAATCATATTGAACATGGAGGAAAACAGAGAAGATTGAAGACCACGCATTGAAAATTTGATGTATTGAGCCATTCAAAACCAAATCCACGTTCTCGAACTTCAATTTCCTTCCCATGATCCTCATTGAAGCGCGTGTAAAATCCATAATAAAATTGATAAAATTCGTGCCCGAAAGGAAAGGAAATGAAATTGAAACAATTCGCAGTGAACAATCCACAGTAAAAGTAATGGTGTATTGTATGCTACAATTAACAAAAATGGATGGATGAAGATAAAACAAAAAGAGACTCACAGGAGACGCTGTGGACAATCCAGCCATGCGCCAAAACATGGTGAATTGAGGGGAGAGAAATTGCCACGCAAAACTCAGATCTGCAAACCCAGAAATCGAATCGCCTGGACGACCCTCCCAAACGAGGATTCTCAAAACAACCGAGACCACACAAAAAAATGATGATTCAGAGTCGCCTCAACGAAACCCTAGAAGTAAAATCTGAAAGTGCATGGATTCGAACAAGTTGAGAAGGATCGAAACGAGGGTTTGAGCAGCACCAGCAACGATACAAGAAAGAAAATAATGAGAAATCAGAGAAGAGCAAATAATAACCTGAAATCGTGGGAATGTGATAGGATTTGATCAAAAAAAAAATCTCTTGTTTCTTATTTGTATTTAAATTTTTGTTGCTAGAAAAATATAATTAAATTAACTTCCTTTTTTCTAGAGTAGAATTCAATTAACTTACGTTTTATATTTATTTAGAAACAAAAATTGATTGTGCTTACGAGACTTTCTAGATAGAAATTTCCTCAACTCAAAAACAAAATAATAATAATAATAATAAAATGGAAATTTCCTTTTATACCTTATGAATTTTGATGTTTTCATTTATCCTACCAAATTTAATAATTAGTTATTACTATTATTTGCTTTAAAAGTTTTGGTTTATTTATAGCACAACGGACCATTATTAATTATTAAGAAACAGGTGGATGTTGTTGACCACTAGTTGTTTTTAACATAATTTTCAATCAATTTGGAGCTGTTTTCTATTCTTTTATCACTTTTTCTCTCTTTTTTTTTAACTTTAAGACAAAACTTTGGAAAATCAGATAAAAATATATTTTTTTATTTTGTATTTTTGTATTTTTTTAATTTTTTAATTTTTTAATTTATTTATTTTCTAGTATTTATTTATTTTTTACCTTTGAGGTGTATACTCCATAGCCATATTTCAATGTCTTTCTACCTCATCACTGTCACTCAAATCCCTAAATTCGGAGTACTCGCATTTGCAAATTTTGGCCGACCACCGTCAATTGGAAAACTCCTTCTCCGACTCTGTTTTAATTTTGAAAATTCCGGTGTTCCAGAGATCCCAAGGAGAGAAGACAAAGCTACGCGTACGATATGCTGGGTGGATTATACGGAGACCTCCCTCCGCCCTCTTCGGCGGAGGAAGACAAGCCCAGCAATTCTACCGTCTGGTCGAGCAGCACAAAAATGGCGCCGCCGACCCTACGTAAGCCATCGTCCGTCTTCGCACCGCAGACTGTTCTCAGATCTCAGAGCAAAGTAAAAGCTGCCACCTCGATTCACCCGAAGGCTTCGGTGTCAGCGCCGGTGGAGCTGTCTCAGCCGATTCTAGCTGAGGCCATTACGCAAACGGCATTGGTGGCCGTGACGTCGACTGTTATAGAAGAGTATGATCCAGCGAGGCCGAATGACTACGAGGAGTATAGGATTGAGAAGAAGAGGAAGGCCATGGAGGCTGAGATGAGGAAGGAGCTTGAGAGGCGGAGACAAGAGGATGAAGAGAGGGAGAAGAAGGAGCGAGAGGAGCGAGAAAGAGAATATTCCGATTCTAGGTTAAATATTTCAGGGGAGGAAGCTTGGAGAAGGCGCGCGGCGAAGAGTGGGGCAATACCAATACCAAGATCGCCATCACCACCAAGTAGCGCAGACGGTTTCAGCATTGGAAAGTCGGAGACTGGCGGGTTGGGAGTTGGTGCTGGTGGGCAGATGACAGCGGCACAAAGAATGATGGCTAAGATGGGGTGGAAAGAGGGGCAAGGGCTGGGGAAGCAAGAACAAGGGATTACCACCCCTCTGATGGCAAAAAAGACTGACTTGCGTGCTGGAGTAATTGTGAATGCTAACGATACGAAATCAGCAGAGAAGAAGGTGAAGAGTGCTGTCAACTTGAACGGGCTACCTACTCGGGTTCTTCTGCTCAGAAACATGGTACGGTATTGTAGAATCCTGACATTTTGTTGATTTAAAATGGATTTTAGGTAGCAGAATTTGATTTCGGGGCATTATAATTTTCAGTAGTTCTTTCTTATTGCTCACATTACTATTCAAATTTTCATAAATTCTCAGTTAGATTGGAGCAATCTAGGCAGTTTTACCGTAACCGATCATATCATATTTTCATCCTTTAAGCAGTTTGTAGGATAGTTGCAAACACCATTATTAGCACATGATTCTTCTTTTAATCCATCATTAAAATGCATGCACTTGAGAAAAATCGTGGTTATCTATAATTTGATGAAAGTTTGATTCCTGACCTTGATATCTTTAACTACTTACCTGATATTCGCTTATCTAGTTGCAATGGATTGTTAGTTAGGCAGTAAGGTTGTTGTCAGCCGATTTCCCAACCAGTTCTTCATAAATTGTTTTTTATTTCCGAAAGTTTTCTTTCTCAGCACTAGAGTACAATCCATAGTTGCATATAGAGTTCTTCCTTGTGTGGAAAATGGTAGAGGGAAACAATAGATTATAGATTACTAGTCCATGTGAAAATCAATTAAAAAGCAGAGAACTTACGAAAACTTAATAAAAACCTACCACCTTTACTCTTCTGGTCCAGTATAGAATAACGCCTTCATCAATCTTAGATATTTTGCTAGATCATTTTAGGTTTTAAGTTTATTATTATGTTTTTTTTTTTCTTGTAATTCATTGTTGCATCATTTACTTGCAACAATTCCTACGTCTCCTCCACTCTTTATAACAAGTTTTTAAAGGGCCACATTTTAAAGAGGTTTAAGTTTTTTCTCTTGCTTGTCTGTTTTGCTTTGGCCCATGTTGATGTGCTATGCAGAAAGGCATTGGTAGTCAGTCATATTATTTGAAGATAATTTTTTTGAGTATATATTATTTAGGGCATGTTTGAGAGCAATTTTGAAATGGTTAAATCACTCTTGTCATGTTCAAAAACATCTCGAAACAGACTTTTAATCATTCAAAATCAGTTTTGGTTGTATAAAATAACATTTAAAAGTGTAAAATTAAACATTAAATTGATTTTGAATGAATAAAGACAAGTTTTACAGTGATTTTGAATGTGACAAAAATGATTTTAACAATTTCAGAATCACTACCAAACATGCACTTAGTTTATTGTAGGCTTTTCTTTCCCTTTGAGAGCTTGTATACTTGAACAACTTTGTTTTTTCTTTTTATTTATCAATGAAAAATGAGCTTCTTGTTAAACAAAAGTATGTGGTTATGATGGAGGAGGCCCTCTGCATCTTTATTTAGCAGAGGGAAAGTTTTTTGGTTAGCTCTTTCTCTCACTGTGTGTTGTTCTTTGGAGTTTATGGTTTGAGAAGTGGAGGATTTTTAGAGTGTCAAAGGGTGTTCTTGAGAGGAGGTTTGGAGCAATACAGAGTTTGTAAAAGGTGATGCCCCATGGGGAGAAAATTGACCATTTCCTGTGGGCTGTGGGGGAAGTTAGGGAGAAATGCTTAGTTGTTTAGCCAACTGGAATTTTGCTACATAGCCCCAGAAGGAGGAGGCTTGGAATTAGGCAATTTAAGGAAGAGAAGTGAGGCAATACTTCTGAGAGGCTCTGGAGATATCCTAGAGAAAGTTGTGAGATTTGCGAAAAGCTGGTTACTCAAGCACGACGATTTGGTTGTTTTGAAAGCTCTTGTGTGGTCACCCTATTAAATTTTGAGCAAATAAGCTGGGAAGCAAAGAAATAACTTCTTTCTAGGCTGATATTTGGATAGGAAATTGCTAGTTATGTCACAGCTTTCCTCCAGTTTCGTTGGTTCTTTCTGGTTATATGCCAAAGCCAGGCTTTCAGCAGGAAGAAATCTAACCGAGGAAATAGAGGAGGCCAGAGGTCTGATTCGAATTCTAGATGATGTACAACCTTGTGACAGGGAGGATAAAAGGATTTGGAGAATAAATCCTTCAGTCTATTTATTGGTAAAAGAGCTCATTGGATCACAGCAAGGAAAAAGAAGGCAAAAATTTTTTGGTTTAATGTTGTCAAGCCAGTGTTTAGGGATTATGAACACAAAGAAATCGAAGATTATGAAGAGAAAAAAAAATATAAGTTCGGAAGAAATAGGCTTCAGGGTTTAGATTTTGGATTTATCAGGATAGTGATTCTTGTTCTAACTATGCCCCCCCACTGTAATTAACAAAAAAACGGTTTTTTGGGGGTAATCTCCCATTTGGAGTAATTTATAATCTAATTGTAGCTTTTCACCATGTTTACATGAAGCTTATTTAAATGAAGTTAGTTGGTAAATAGTTATTAGGTACTACTAGAGTATGAGTTGATTTCAAGTTTTTCAGAAGCTGTTATTTTTTATATTCTATTTTGTAAACCTCCATTTTGGTTATGAGTTACATTACATGAAGCTTATTTATTTCATCATTTCATGTTTGATTATCGAGCTTATATGAACACCTTATGTGAGAATATTTACACGTGAGAGAGACCTCTATTTGTAAATAGCATGTGGAGTTTCATGACAAATCTATGGAGGAGCTTGTAAATATTGAAGAAAAAACAATATATATTTCAGATTATTACTTAGTTTAAGAACAGTGTTTTACATGCTTGAACCTCTCCCTCCCTCCCTCTATGATAGTGACTACTTTCATACAAATGTGAATCTAAGTTATGTTTTAATGTCATTAAACAAATTAGATGAGATGCTTGGGATGCTTTTGAGCTTTAGTGTTTTCTACTGTTTAATTATGTAATGGAATGTACGACCTATAAGTGCTTGTATTGTGAGTGATTAAGCTTTGATGATTGAAGCATTTTTCATATTAAAGAAAGCATTGCATTTTTCTTCAGACGTCAAATTTGAGATCTTTCCTGAAGAGAATGGCTGCCTTGTTTGATTTTTCTTGAAGGTCGGTCCTGGTGAGGTAGATGATGAGCTAGAAGATGAAGTAGCATCAGAGTGTGCAAAGTATGGGACAGTAACACGGGTTCTGATATTTGAGATTACAGAACCTAATTTTCCAGTGGACGAGGCTGTTCGAATTTTTGTGCAGTTTGAAAGATCAGAAGAAACCACAAAGGCTTTGGTTGATCTTGATGGTCGGTACTTTGGTGGAAGGGTGGTTCGAGCTACATTTTATGATGAGGAAAGGTTCGGTAAGAATGAATTAGCTCCAATGCCAGGAGAAGTCCCTGGATTTACATGAACTCCGAGAAGTAAAAAAAACGCCAGACATGCTCATTCTGGGTTGATGAAGCTATATGATTAATTTGGATTGAATGGTCCAATAATTTTCCTGTTGTAAAGAGATTTGTCCATGATGTTGTTGACTGAATGAAGCCAAGAATGGAATTGTTGAAATGATCTTATTAGCTAGTGCAAATTGTTCTAATCAAATAGTTGCTAGACCATATTCACCTGCCCTTGTTTATTGAAACAGAATGTTCTAATTTCGTTGGCAGATGGTCAAAAACTGGCTTTCTTTGCAGTCACTATGAGAATCTCTCATTTTTCTTGGGACGAACTGAATGATGATGCATCTGGTAAGGGACCATAACCATCATAGATAAACCTTTGACGAGTTCATTTTTGCTGACGTTTCATTCTCTTAGGTGCCGTTTGTTTCTTGGTAATCCGAGATTCTCATACGTTGATAATGCAGTCATCTTAGGATGATGTTTATATGGGAGGCATTAAACTAATTTATCTTAGGATGTTTATATGGGAGGCGTTAAACTAATTTTGGATGTTTTTTTTGTAACATGGGTTTTTAAGATGTCCATGCAGAGGACATTCTCGATTGGACATTTTATAGAACTTTTTTTCTTTTCTTGTATTCATGCTTCTGTTTATTAAAAAAGCTTGGCAAGTTTATCTAATTTGCTTTCTCGTAGATTCAAATTCAATGATGTCTTGAATAGTTTCAACTGAGATTGTAGTTTGATTTGATTGGTTCGATGAGAGACTAACATCATCTCTATTTGTATGTACAGCACTTTGATGAAGATGGGCATTCTTTTGGGCTACAAGTGGATTATCATTGGGTTTTTTTGGTTTTTTTTTTAAGAATGGCCAAAAGCTTAATCAAATTCTAACTTATTTGTAGGATTAGTGATTGGTGTTTAGTGGTCAAGGTTTATATTTTTAGGGTTTAGAGGGATATTTTATTTCGGGTCTATCTTTTTAGATTCTAGTATTTGACAATTTGAAAAAGAAAAAAAAAAAACTTTTGACCATTTTTTAAAACAGCCAATTAAAAATGGTCATTTGTCTAGTCGTCTAAAAATGAATAATTAAAAAAAAATAATATAATCTTCGTAAATTTTAAATATGGTTGAAATTTACATATTATTAGAAATAAGATTTTTTTCATTGTCCATATATCTAAGCAAATCCTAACAATTACTAGAAGCAGTTAAGGAAGTAATCTTGAGCTCGAACATTCAAGCTTTCTAAGGTATTTGGATTATAGGTGAAGTTTGTACCATTCGAAATTAAGAACTCTTACTTAGGATTGTTTATCACAAGTGAAAAAGTTGTTAATTTGGTAGGTTGCACAACTCAAGACTTGGAAATCTTTTTTCAACATATGGTACACCTAAGTTAAGTTTTTTTAATGCAAAAAACAACATAACTTTACTGATATGATGTATCAACTAACGACTAAGAGATAAGAGATTTTAGATTATAATGTATCAAGTGAGAGATTCTATATTCATTAAAAAAAAAAAAAAAAAAAAAATCAAACTTTTTAAAATTGAAAAATAAACATCATGTTTTATTAACTAAAAAAGGGAAAAAAGAAATGGTGATTATAATATATGTTAAAATAGATTGGAGTCGTCAAATCTGAATTAAATAGGGGAAGGGGTTAATTGAAAAATCCAATGGATTATAGAGTCTAAGCAACATGATAAGGTCTAGTCGCCATCCCCAAACTCTAAACAAAATCTTAAAAACAGCTGCAATTCCAGAGAGAAAAGATCCTTTTTTTATTTGTTTTTTTCCCCATATGAACCATCATGGATTACAAACCCTAGCTAAGCCCCTTCTTCCCCTAGGGTTAGGGTTAACTCAGATTCTCTCTCTCCAGTCTCCACACCACACTTTTTCCTTTTGGTTGGGGCGGGGGCTGGGATGGTAGTGCTATTTTAGGGACAATCGCCCTTCAAAATGGTGACCAAATTTCATTTCTTTAAACCCCAATAAATATATATATTCAATTTCAATTTCTAACTCTTTATCTTAATTTAACTTACTTAATATAGCGGAATTCGGAGTAATAATTGACATATTCTTTTGAGGCTGGACCCATATTTTTGTTGCTTGTACTAAAAAAAAATCTTATCGATTTAAGAATATGCTAAAACAATTTTAAAAAAATACTAATCGTTTTCAGTTATGGTAATATTGATTGTTCTAACATTTATATAAAATCTCTCTTAAAATTCTTTGATTTTCAAATTCTCCTTAGCTTCTAATTTGAGATTCTCCAACAATCAAACGTTCTTTTTAACGATTTTTCAAAATGACTAGAAAAATTGATCACTATATCCTTACATTTATTTTATAATTTTTTCAATTTCTTATACTTTTGATATTTATTTTTTGTTTTTTTTAACACATCTCAAAGATATAGAAAAATTGAGCCAAAATATTTTATATTTTAAAATTGAGAGAGGATACGTTTTTTTTAATGTAGAGAATGATAATATGGAATCCTAAGTTTTGAAAATGTATGAATTGAAAACGGAAAAGAAATCTTCACTACAATTTTATATTTAATTTAAAGTAACCACAAAATATAATTTATAATTTAATCCATAAAAAAATTAAATAATTAATTTATAATAATTCATATATTAAACATCAACTAATAAATAATTAAAATAACATGATTATTAGAGTTAAACCACAAAAATTTCGTTTGAATTTACTATAATTTGTGTTTTTTTTTTTTTTTTTTTTTAAGGTTTAATAGTGAAATTTAGCAAATATTAAGTTAATTTTATTTAAAGTAGACATAATAATTATTTTAAAAACTACTAGAACCTAAACGTCGGGAGAATTTCTAGTACATCCGTTGTATGGAGTTTCTCCATACCACTGCCTTTCAATGACTGACACGTGCCGATCTTTTAAAATTAAAAAAACGTTAATTTTCATGTGGGTTCCACCAATTTTTTAATTAACCATTTTTCTTCTCTTTCATCTTTTTCGTTTTTCTCTTTCACTTTTCCCTTCATTTTCTTCATTGGTTTATAACAAAAAAAAATCAATATCAAAATCAAATCACCATCTTTTTTTCATTCTCCTTCCTCTCTCTTCCTTTTATCTTATCCAAGCAGGGTTGTTATTTAAACAATTTTATGAGTTGAAATTTGTTAATATTTTTTTCACATATTAATGTTATTTTCGTGTACTGTATAATCATTCCAATATTTAACTCGATTAACACTTTGATATTGAAAAATCCAGATTATCTTCTGAATTTAGAAACCAACAAAATTAAAATGTCCCTGTGTTAATAACTTTCTCAACTATTTCTTCAATTTTTTTATTAGTACTTGACATTAAAATACCCATGTTATAAACCAACTGGAGAAAATAAAGGAAAAAAGATGAAATAGAATAAAATTAAAATGCTATATTATCATTTGAATTTAGAAACCAACCAAATTTTTTATTTTAATTTTGATTCTGTTGTTATAAACCAACTGGAAAAAACTAAGGAAATAGTAAAAGATAAGAACGAAAAAGATGAAAGAGAAGAAAAAATAGTTAATTAAAAAATTAGTGGAGCCCACATGAAAATTAACGTTTTTCAATTTTAAAAAAATTGGCACATGTCAGTCATTAAAAGGCAGTGGTATGGAGCGGAGATACTAGAAATTCTGCCACTAAAAGTCTAAGTTTTAACATGCTCAACTATTTATCACTTTACCCAATAACATTTGAAAACTAATTAAAGAATTAAATATAAAGGTATACTCTCATATTACTTATTTTTTATTTTTTAATATCAACAAAAGGCTTACTAAAAAAAAAACCATAGGTTAGATGGCTCAATACTATGCTTGATAAAAAAAAAATGTTAAAACATTGTAATATTTTCTTAACAAAAGTGAAATTCTTTATAAGAATTGATATATATTAAAAAAAAAATTGAAACAGACCTAATTTTTTTTTTTTTTTTTTTTTAATATCAACTAAAGGCTTACTAAAAAAAAAACCATAGGTTAGATGGCTCAATACTATGCTTGATAAAAAAAAAATGTTAAAACATTGTAATATTTTCTTAACAAAAGTGAAATTCTTTGTATCAAAAAAAAAAAAAAAAAAAAAAAAAAAAAAAAAAAAAACAAAAGTGAAATTCTTTGTAAGAATTGATATATATTAAAAAAAAAATTGAAACAGACCTAATTTTTTTTTTTTTTTTTTTTTTTTTTTTTTTTTTTTTTGAAAAAATCAATAATCATACCCGGATACTACAGAATCAATGACTTTAAATCAAGTCTGCACCAAAAAGATAGGGATTTGATTTTTTTTTAGTTAATTTAAATAAATTACATTATTTTTTGGGAAAAAAAAAAAGAACTGCGCAGACAGAGACTGGCAGCAGTCTCGAAATTACAGTTTACAGTACCTTTGGCACTCTCCCTTTTACCCCCATCTTTTTTTTTAACTACGTCAGAAAAAGAAACCATTTTTAAAAACAAATTCATAGAAATTTGAATTTGATTAAATTTTAATTCACTTATTTTAAAATCTCAAATTTTCAAATTTTAGCCCACATCTTTTCCATAAAATTTTAAATTAATCCACGATTAGTTTGAAGTTAATTTTTCTAAAAAATAAATAAAATATATTTATATTTATGTATTTTCATGATGAAAATTATATATTAAAAATAGATCAAACCTCAAACTAAGAGTGAGACAAATTTTAAATTTTATTAAAAATAGATGAACTAAAATTGAAAGTAGGATAACTAAATTTCAACAAAACTAAAAGTATTAACACATGATATTAAATTTTCGTCGACGTGTCAACATTTCCATCGACATTTACACATATTCGTAGGTTCAACATCGACATGAGAGGTAAATCAACATTTTCATCGTATCGTACCAAATCGATGAAACATTAAAAAAACAACAAAATATAGCTTAACGTGAAAATAATATTATAATAAGTGTATTTTAATCCATTTAAAAGTGCAAAATGTCAGTTTATTAACTTAGATATATATTTTTTTTTTTTTAAATCGATATTTCCATGAAATTGAGATTTCGATATTTTTTTTGTGGACATTTGACATTATATCTTTGCTATTAAAAAAAAATGAAAAAGAGAGTATTTTAACCTTGAAATAATTATTTTATTTCAAGTGAGGGTTATACTTAGTAGAGATGTGGCAAAAACTGTTACATCAAAGATATAATAGAAAAAAAAAAGAGAGTAGAAAGTAATGAAACTATAAAGAGAAAGTAATATGAAAAATGAAAGTGTGATTAGACCTTCCAAAATCCCATCTTTGTTTGGTTACAGAAAGAAAAGAAAAAACCAAAACAGGAAGAAGGATCCTTGTCTGGTCTGCTCTGTTTCAAAGATGATGATTATTGGTAGAATGGACAGATTTTACACCCACCTCTCTGTCAAAAATATTGTCTATTTATTTATATTTTTATTGAAATAATGACTTATGAAATGAAAGAGTTGAAAAATCTTTGCTTTGCTTAGCTCACCTAGCTCTATGTTTCTTCTTCTTACCATAAATGAAGCTGAAACTGGATCCTTTTCTGCTTCTGCTCTTCTCCATTTAATGAGTTGGCTGTTAAATACTGTTATTTATTCTTTTACTTCTTTTTGGTTCAGTGGCTACCTGCTGCCTCCACCCTTATTTTACTCCCACAAACCAAAATTACACTCACTCAGAGCTGTCAAAACTGTCTTTTTCCCCTTCTGCAACAATATTTACTGTCTCATCTCTGGTCAACTTTTGGTTGCCTTACAGAAATTTAGTGCCTTTCAACTTTGAACTGCTATCTTTATATTTACTCTCTGCTACCAGACTATACTGTTTTAACTGTCTGGCATAATTATGTCAAATTTACAATTTATTGATGCAGAAGCAGATTTTTGTAGTATATCTCAAATGAGGTAAGAAAATTTAAATTCAAGAGATAGTACATATCAATTACTGCGATTTAATTTATTTTCTTTTCTTATTTATGCAATGGATGTAGTTTCAAGCAGGTCAACAGAATCCTAGAAAATCAGCTATAAATGATGCAGACTATAGCTATAAAGATAAATGATCTAAGCAGAAAGATGAACTCACAAAGCATAATAGTGTTCATGAAATTAACAACGTTAAATCATGGTGTCTGAGTTGGAAACAAAAGGATCCAAGTAGCTAAGCATTTGTTTTTTTCCAACACATAAGGAAAGAAAGAAAAAGATCAAGTCAAGAAATCCTGCAGAAATCTAAAGGCAACATGTCTAAGTTGAAATTACAATCCCAATCCATGTGCTTCTTCTCCATCACACAAAAGACCAGTTTATGAACATGAAAGCTAGACAGTGGTTGGAATCATCATCGTTTAGAACCTTCCAGGCAACAGCTTGCTCGTAAGAAATGGGACGGCCCATACTGGATACGCAAATACCAGATGGAAGATTTGCAAATCCCTGCAATGTGAAAGATCGTATATATGTAAGATATTTATGATGTGTTCATATTAATCAGGAGAGAAGATGGATCATGATCAATTATATCATGTTTCTAATTAATACCTGTTGCATTATTTTGGGGAATTCAGAGCACAGAATCTTCCGACCCGCTTCATCGAGAATTTTGTCGAGCATTATATCTTGCAGGCCAACAAGTGTGGTTTCAAGCATGTCCAGACCAGCCTGGTTAGCAAAGGTGAACACAGCAGATGCCTGCAATGAAGTTTTTCAAAATCATGTCAGCTTTTCCGAGCAGTTTTAGGACTTGTTATATAATTAAAAAAATTGCGGTAGAAACGTCGATTACGTTGGTTTTTACGGAGCAACACATGATTGCATCTGAGTGGTGCCAGAGCTGCTTCAACATGGCATCCCCAGACTGGGAATCGGCTTGAAGGAGCTCAGCTCCAACATGGATCCTGAAACACAAAACTGTTGTAAGTAGAGCTTTTTGGGGCAGCCGAGTTTGCCATAAATTGATCACAATTGGTATAATAATCATATTTTCATGGCTCCTTTCATATACTTAAACCAGATATGAAGAAAAATAAGCCAAAATTTCAGTGCCAAGGACACTGGGGATGACGTTACCTGTAGCTTCGGCAAATCCATCGAGCCAAAGTAAGAGCTTCAGGAGAACCAGGAAGGGGCTTTAGTCCCATATTGGAACTCAACCGTGATGGGGAAATGGCCATGGCAACCCTCTGAACAGACCCCACAACACTACGAACGTATTGTCGAGCCATAGCAGCCACATTTTCCCGCAAGTGATTCTCAAAAGTGAACTGGAAGGCAATAGTCAAGACTGACCGAAGGTTGTAGCTGCTCAAATCAGTTTCACCAGCAGAACGTGCAGCATTGGCACCAACTTCAAGAGTAGAGGCCAAATCCAATGTTCGAGCAGCAGTAGGTTCATCCTGCAATGTATGGGAAACAGAGACAAGGAAAATCTAGTTAATTTATGCTTCTTTCAAATATCAGATTCCTACACAAAAGAAATACAAACGAAGGGCATACACAAGGCGGTAATTAAATATAGCAACAGACCGTTTTAGGATCCAGCGGTATGACACGAAACCCAGAAGGAAGAAGAGGAGCATCATCAGCAAAAGATTCATCTATAGGTGCAAACACAAGCTGAGCACAAGCTCCAGCTGCATTCTCATCAACTCCACTACAGAGCTGCCATGAAGGAGTTGAGAAAACATATTCATCAGGTGGGAAAAAAACTCTCATTAGATAACATAAGATCCAACTTAAACAATTAGTAAACTAACCTGCAATAAGTACATATCCCGTCCAGCCAAAGCAACGTCTTCAGGGGAGAACGCAAGGCCCTCCAGCCGAACCACCTCCAAAGACTGTACAAAGACATTGTCATTTTTACAGTAAAAGGAAGAGACTGAAGGAATTTATTTGAATGATAGAATTTTTACCTCCTCGTGCTCCACAGTTTGAGCAAGAGGCAAAATAACCTGGCTGCTTGGGAAGCCACCAGGCCTTGCACATGGAACAGCATATGGACTGGCTTTTAAACTAGCGGCAGAGTAGGCATCAACTCCATAATCAGCCCATTCAGACCGATGCTCTCTCAGGAATCGAACAAGCAGAGCAGGAGGAACATTCTGGAGATAACGAGTAAACGAGTTAAGATTGAAACCAAGTACCAATTATTCAGATGCAAAATGTTGAAACCAAATATTCACCTGAAGCAACATCGATGCTTTTGCGCACATCACTCCGCCGCCAAAAGAGGGATACATAGACGTGTTATACTGGGATCCAGGAAACTTGTTTGCTGATGAGTTTATGACAATTGTCACATCCTCCAAACCATCACTGCCCATAGGTGACCAACCATCATCCGCAAACCCATTAACAGCATCATTGAAACCCCTAAAGACCATTTCAAGGTATGATTAGAACTAAAGAAAGCAGTACAAATTGACAATCATAAATCATCATTAAGGATCATGTCCTCCACAGTAATTAACCCAGTTATGTTCATACAAGCACTACCTGCAAAGTTTTTGACTAAACGTCCGTAGTACAGCTGGTTGACGTCCACCACTATATTGAATCTCTCCATTAGTCTCTTGAGCAATTTGTCTAATGTGACGTAATGCCTGAAAAACAAATTTGAACCATACAGTAAGAACAAGTATGATTTACTTGTCAAGAGAATGGAACCTCATGTAACAATTCTTACAGCAATTGTTATTTTTTGAGCAAGGATCTTGGATGACTCATAAAGTGGCCTAAGAACTTCAGGGACACTCCAAACCTACAAATGAAAAAAAATGAAAAAAAGTGTACAATATTCAAGAAACATGATGATTAAATGCTTAAAGTTGAAAGCTCACATCCAAATCAATGTGATCAACAATGTGAATAATCGATCCACCGCCTTCGCACGCTCGTATTAAATAGCCGCTAGGAAGCATTTCAGCTCTTACAAAAGTAGATGGCGGAGGCCCAGCTGGGCCACCACTTGAAGAAGTTAATGACCTCTCACAAACCTGCAAATCATTCAAAAGGAAAAATTGCAATCAAGACTCACCCTGTTTCTGTTCCCACAAAGTAATACAATGCCTTAAAAAAGGCTATGTCAGGATAATTAAATAGTACCAAAGCATTGAATTTCTCTAATGAAGATGTAAACTAAGGTGTCTTTTAACACAGAAAAAAAAAACTCATAATATAATTAGAAATTGGGGTAAAAAAGATGTGGTCAATGAATCTACCACTAGACTGCCATCTTCTAAACTTGTTGTATATCTCATAGTCCAGAAGTCACGTGCTGCTGCTAATGTCGTAGGAGCATAAGTCTATAATAAGAAAAAACAGATGGAATTAGAAACGGTAGCATGAAAAATTAATCATAGAAGAGAACAGAATGAATAATATAGCTAACCTGCATATATATGAGCTCTATTGTTCCCCCATTTCCTGTAGGGATTACGCTTAAAACATTAAGACAGCGGCAGTCGCGATACCACGAAAGGCGATCTTTAAGAATTTCTGCAACCTGCATCAATTAAATCATGTACATGATGCACACACAAGAAGGTTCCCAAAATCAAACCATCAATATCAAGGGCATATAAAATTAGTTCACAAAGCACGTACCTTTGTTGGCTCTAGACTAACAAGACCACAGGCTCGTGCTGCTACCCCACTACAGTTGCGGGAAACAGCAACGATTCCAATAGAATCCGGACCAGGCTGTGCAAATTCGAGAATAGGCATTAAGAACATTAAGTAAAACATAAATCCAGTAGAAAGTTGGAAACTGAACACCGACAACCTTCGAGATAAAGTTAAGTGCAAATGTGCTCAAAATCATATAATTCAAAGAGTGCTTACCTTCATCCCAATCATCTGGACCCAGTCGACAGCAGTTCCTGTAGCCTTGGAAAGGAACTCTGCCAGGGTCTCCTCAGCTACCGCAAGAAGACTACGAACAAGCAATTCATAAAATAAATTTCAATATTGCATCCAAAAACAAGAGTGAGAAAGAAAAACTAATGAAATATGCAGCAAGTAGTTAAATATACTGACCCAGCTGGGTTGTTAGCATCCCTATTGGGATGCTGAGGATTTGGGTTTTGCTGTTGTTGGGGCTGACCGCTCATGACTACAGACTCACAGCTATTGTCTGTAGTCGTCCCAGATGCCTATTCAAGAGACAAGAAGAGCTCTTTGTTACACAGAAGAAATTAAAATTTAATGAAACAAAACAGTTTTAAAAGAACTAAAGTTTAGAAATAAGAGTCATAACAGCACATCTGTTGAAAGACAATGATCAAGATAATAGTTCTTAAAGGGGATAGTTGAAGATGAAAGGGATTACACTATGCAGTTGCTGGCGCATAAATCCATTCTCATACACCAAATGGGACACTTGCTTTTGTAAACGGTCATTCTCCTCCATCAACAATTTGTTCATCGCAGACAACTTTCGATTTACGCTCTGGAGGCGAGAAGATTCCTTCCTCTGCTTCTCCCGACATCTATAAGGAAAAAGTTAAAAAAAGAACTGTGAGATTGTTTGGCACCGATGCTTTAAGAAGTTTAGTTTAGAAATGATCTAGAGCATTAGGTCATCATTTTTCTTCATCCATGCCTGATGGTCGAGACATCAAGGAAACAGTAAAAACAGAAGCTTACAATTTTCAACTAGTGCTTGAAAATGACAGACATGTCACAAGAAAAGTGAAATCCTTGCTTTAATATCATCCAAATAAGAAAAAGAAAACCGTGTTTAAAACCATAGAAAATTCACAGTGCAGTCTCCCAGGAGAGACTGAATCCAAGAATAAAAGTGAGGAAAGTTTATACCAGAAAACTTGCGACTTTGAGAATAGAAAAAGTCTATGCTAAACATTAGAACATTAAACCAATAGGTTAAACAGTTTTAGTTCAAACCCAAACAATTAAAGACAGTAATCCAGCACTTGAAAGAACTTCAACCCCACAATCACAGAAGGACATTCATTTTATTTTCAAACAAATCACAACCATATTTTAGAAAAATCAGCAAAGATTTTCAACCATAAATCTACCACATCCATTAATTTCAGCGCAAAAAGGCCAAACTGAAGGTCAGATTCTCATAATCATCAGGAGATCCAGTTCCATATTGAAGAAGACGACGAAAAGAAATAGCAAAAAATGAGTAAAGTTAATGAATACAAAAGTTCTATGGAAAATGTGGTTATTTTCAATCAAAATCATCATTTCCATATAAACTCATCTTCCACCGCAGCTATTCAACTCCCTACCCAGCAGATGTACCACAAGCTCAGACCCCAGACCTAAACTTTGGACAATATTGCAGATAGCAAAAACAACCAAACACAATAACAAAGTACATGTTTTCTGTAAGAAGGATTATCATTCTTGAAAAGAAGAGAAAAGAGAAGCAACGAGTTAAAAAAAAAAAATAGACTAAAAGAAAAGGGCCAGTTTTGAAACAAACATTATACCTGCGATTTTGAAACCAAACTTTGATCTGTTTAGGCTCTATGTTAGAGAGGATTGGGCACTCTCTAATGAGCTGCTGCCTTCTAAGAGAACTGGGCTTTGGACATTCTGAATAAACTCTCTCTAATGCCTCAACTTGTTCTGGTGTATACCGTACATATTTGCTTGAATCCATCTGTTTGTTTGGTGAATCTTTGTGCAAAACAAGTGCCATAGGCCTTTTGCAGCAAACCAAAGATTCAAGAGCTCAAAAGATTCAAAACCCACCAAAAAGAAAGCCTCAAGGATTGAAAATTCTTTGGTAAGGAGAAATGGGAAGCTAGCAAACTGGAGTTTTAGAGTCGTCTTGTTCTTCTTCTTTGGAGCTGTTGGTGTTGTTGTTAGTGTTTTTACCGGGCAGGCTCTCTCCTCCAAGAGAGCCTCCTCTCTCCTTCATCAGTTAGTGCTCGCTCTGCTTCTTCCTCAAAGCACACAGGTTGAAGAAGAGCTAGAACAGAGTCCTGTGGTCTTTATCTCACAAAAACACCAATTTCGAGGACTTAAAACACAAGGAAAAGAAAAAGATAAAAACCCAAATAACAAAACCAACCCACAACAAGAAAAAATGAAAAATTTGAAAAAGCAAATTTGTGGGTTTGTTTTTGTAAGTGGACAGAGAAAGTATAAACAGAAGAAAACAAACATCCAATGGCAATCCAAAAGCCAGGTGGCTAATTCTTTTTCCCCAACTTTCTCTCTCTGGGTTTTTCTGCACAAATAAAAAATTGAAAAATCCCACTTTCTTTTCTTCCTCTCCTCCACTGAGTGATGTGAAAATTCAAAACAAAAGAAAAAGAAGGATTAATTGAGAGTAGGCAGAGTCAGAGGGACTGAGCGGAGCATTTGTTTTATTTAAAGCCTGTCACATAAACACAGAAGCCAGAAAAAAACGTTTCTTTTGAACAAATTGGTACTGTTCTTCATCTTAATCTCTAAGAACAAAAAAAAAAAAAAAAAAACCAATCTTCTTTCTGTTTAACAACAAACGTTCACGAGATGAATTTTGTTCTGTATCTATCCCCAAGAACTATAATATATACAGCATGTGTGTAAGTATTTATACATGTGTGATGGATTGACAACAGAATATCTGAGAAAGAATACGACTTTTAGGTGAGGTTTTGGAGCAGAGAGAAAGTGGCCAAAATTATTACCTTTGCCCCCTTTGCCTACTTATACTTTATTTTTGGCAGTATTCTGTATCATTTCTGTTTTTGTGCTATTTTCTTAACTGGGTATTCTTTTACTTTTGAGAATATATATGTAAAGATTTGGTTTTTTTTAGATCCATGTTGGTATATTTCTAAGTTCAGCATTTTAGGTACCATCTTCATTTTTTTGATATGATTTTGTTTCCTTTGAGTTTAGTTCATTTATAGCTGTTTTAGTAGAGTTTAGTTTGTTAGGGTTTTGTAATTACTCATGTGCTTGGTTACTCTCACCTCCTCGAGTAGAGGTCATGTGCATGCTCTCTTATTCTAAAGTAAATAAAGGAAAGAAATTTATTTTAAAAACTTGGAATTGAAATTGTTGTCACGTGTATAATTTTTTTAAATAAGAAGTATGCTAGGTCAATCGAGTTCAACCTACATTCAATAAAATAGTTAAAAATGAGTTGGGCACTCTAAATCAAAATTTTAACTACTAAACAAAGACATATACTATAATTTCTTTAGCAATTTCGACTAGATTCGTCTTAGTTCATCTTTATCGTCAACTCAACTTTAAAATTCTATAAAAGCCTATCATAAATCATGACTAGAAAAGTAACTCGAGAATATTTATAAACATGACATCCAATATAGTAAAGATGAACTCGTGATGTCTAACGTAATAAGGCAAAGGCACCAGCTTCCCTAATGTGATATTTTGTGCAAGCTTAATTAAGATTTTTTTTTTGGCTTGTCACTCATCTGTTGAATACATTATAGATTGTCCATAGTGCTTACATACACATATATGTATACATATAATATACATACATAATCAAAGTAAATCATGGCAACTTCCAAAAATTAAACTAAAGTAAATACAACTTTGTGATTGTCATGGAGTCCTCACTTTGTGGAAAACCTCAAATCTCTTCTTCTATTGGAACTTTATTCAAAGAATTTAGTGAATGTGGACGACTCTTTGCCCATTATTACTTATCTCTCTACCCAAAGTCAATTTTTTTAAAGAAATGGTAATGAAAAGGGGACAACTTTACCAATAGTTATGGACACAAGTTGTTAAAAGTGGTTTATCTTCTAAATAGAGGAAGAAATGAGGTCTCAATTCTCAGAGTGGAATGGTCATGGAACACTACTAATAGTAATAGTCCTCAATGTTAATTCTTTTGGTAAATATATATATATATATTTATTTTTTTTGCCATAAAAGATTTGGTCAACCATATTCCAAATGTTAGTGTATATTTATTTTTTATCGTGTTTGTCTCACCAATCTTCATTTTAATAAAAATGTACGTTTGAATTTTAAAATTGACTCGTTAATTGGTAGCGTATTTAAAGTCAACTTCCCTAGTTTTATCATAAAGGGTCAGTCACTTATATCTAAGAATTAATTTTTTATATATTTTTTTTACAGATAAATGTTGTAGGGACAAACCAATGTGAGATGCATAGTGAAGACACTCGCGAATATAATAAAATAAAATAAAAATAAGAATAAGGAGGAAAATGAACAAATGAAAATAAAATGGTTTTAAAAGCAGAGGTAAGGCCTATAGGCTATATGGTGTGTTTAAAGCAATTTGTTGCGTTTGTGTTTAGGAATTGCTTTTAAAAATAGAAGGGTTTAGTGCTATCATTATTACAAACTCTAAAAACAAAAATTGGGAAGAGAGAGAAAAGGGATAAATATAAGCTGGTTTACTAAAAATTAAAATGGTGAAAAGATACCTCTTTGTAGGGCTGTAAAGGTAGGACTAAAATATTTTTAAATTATATAACTTTTAAAACTTTATTACCAATTATGGTAAATTCACCACAAATTTAGGATTTATTTAGTAGATAGTTCAAATTGTGTTTTAGGTTCAGATTTATTAAGTCCAAATATGTGTTTTATATATAATCTTAATTCTGTTTTTTAAAACTGTTTTTGGATTCTGTGATCTATATTGAGTAAATTCTGTGATCTATATTGAGTAAATTTTGAAAACAATATATTTTTTTTTTAAGTGTATCTCGATTTAGAATTTAAAAATTTGAATATTTAAAATGATAAAAATTTGAATAAATATAGTATTTCATTGTTAAATTTATATATGTATAATATAACATATTATAAATTATACAATATTGTAAAATAAAATTATACATAATTATAACCTTAAAATATGTTCATAAATTAATTAATAATAATTTATATTCAACCTAATATTTAGTTGACAATTACAACTTGTATTATGGTTTATAAATTTTTTATCAAATACATTTTGAAGAATTAATTAAATTGAGATCAAATTTCTAAATCGTGAAACACATATCTGTTTTTTATTTCATATTTTTATGAAAAATCTCTTGTTTTCAAATCTTCATCGAAACCTGCTCTTAAAATTCAAATGAACATAGCAGTTCTTATATTCTAATTATTCAATTATTTTTTTAGTTCAACAATATGTGTAGTGAAGATATTATTTGAATATATAACTCTTGTGGGTTGAAATTATATGTCTTAATTGATTGAACTACGCTCAAGACAATTATTCACCAACATGAATATATCTCAATCGACATAATGTACGACCTAGTGACTAAGAGGTCACAAGTTCGATTACTTTCACCCTACATGTTGTCAAAAAAAAAAAAAAAAAATCTCGACTATTCATGTTTTCTTCACTTATAATTTCTTGGTTGGAGTTATATATCTTAAACAGTTCAACTACGCCTGAGTTAGCAATTATTCATGTTTTCTTCACTTTATCACATTCCTCACTACAACACCTCCCCTAATTTACTCATATGGTTGATATTATGACAAAGTCATTAATCATTATTCCCTACTAAGTTTGGTACATCTTTGCAATCCAAGGTTTGTGTTTTCTTCCAAAAAAAAAAAAAAAAAATACATATCTTTAAGAAAATTCTAGGGTTGCTATTTGTTAATGTACTAGTTTTCTCTTGCCACCATTAAACAGATTTCTTGTACAATTATTATGTTAAATAAATTTTTTTTTTAAAAAAAATAAAAAATTCTCACTGAGTCTTATCAAGAGAATCTATACAGTAAAGAGAGAATCCAAATTAAATATTTTCTCACTGACCAAAAATAGAGGCTAGATCTCACACATAAAAATAGTCTTTAGAGGAGCCCATTTTAGAGCCATAACCTATTGTTTATGTTAATTATTACTTATCTTCAATATCCAACTACTCACATTAAATGACTCTGAATATTTTTGGATTGGAATATTAAATATGTTACTGTTTTGTTACATCATATTATTCTTAAACCAATTAATTTTATACATAGAAAAACATATGAAAACAACCCTAATGAATTAGGTGTTAAAAAGTGACTTCAAGCTGGAAAATATTAGAGTTAAAGGGTAATGATTGATACACTTGATATGAGAGTTTGGGGCATCAATAATGTTTTACATTTGCCTTGTGGGACACATCATCTTAATTAAAAAATTTGGAGTCAATAGCTTAAGCTCTCAAGTTTCACCCATCTATATATATATCAGTGATTTTCTAGATGTGACACATATTAATGGAGGCACTTTTTAAAAAAAAAAATCATAATCAAATAGTTAATTAATAACTGGAAAAAAAGGCATAATTAAAGCAGCTGGATATAAACAAATGGGCAATCCAACTTTTGGTTTTTGGATAAAATATTAAAGTTCAATATAGGATAGCGATTGACCCAATTGCTATAGAAACCATTCTCTATGCTAGGGAATGTCATGTTTGAGTTCTCAAAATTCTAGACAATTTTTTAGAAGAAAAAAACTTGAGTGCATCCTAGCCCGGATGCACCAAGTCGGGTCATTTTTAGAATCTAACGAAGTGGTTTAGTTTAAGATGTCGAACTCATATTTGTTCTGTGAATTTATTGGACAACGACAAACTATAAACTTTAACGAATTCTTAAATAATTCTCTTTTAAATATGCACTACACAAATTTTTTAATCTCTTTATTTAATTCTCGGACTTAACATTCTCAGGTTTAAGATGTCAAATTTTGTGTCCTAATAGCGTATCTTTGATCTTGCTTTCATGCATGGTTAAGATCTCCGAGCACCAATCAAACAAATGAGAGTGTTTCCCACCTCTCTATCCCTTTGCTCAGAAGAATCCAAGAAGAAAAAAAGTAATTGACTTTGAGATTTCACTAGCTTGGGTTGACATTTTAGTACAAAGGTTTTGATATCTTTTAAAGCATCCAAAGCTTTCACTACTCTCTCTCTCTCTCTCACAAAGATAAAATAAACTAATTGGGCTTATGATGGGAATGGAGGGAGAGGAGTCAATGGCTTACACACAGACTCACTTGGTGTTTTCTTGTCTCCTTGCCCATATATCATTCATCATCAAAACCCTTCTGTTTTTTCTCCATTTTAACTTTAATATAACTTTTACTTTTGGAAGAGATGCATTCAAAAATACATATAGAAAAGAAACATGAAGAGCCCACTAATTTTGAAATAGGATTGTGGTTTTTTTTAGAGTTCATCGACATATAAAATGAGAGAATTCGAATATCTTACCTCTTGATCGAGATGCGTAAATGTGTGTAGATAAGTTTCACTATGTGGTGGAGTGATTATTTACTAAGGTACATCAAAAATCACTTTCCCAACCCCATCTTTGAGGGTCCCAAAAGTTGTCTTTTGGTGGAGAAGAAGAGACACATTCTGTCATGCACCAAAAGTAGTAGGGTTTCATTCACAAAAAATAAAAAAGGAAGAATTTTTTTTTTTTTTTTTAAAGATGAAAATCCCCACACACCCACTTTCTCTCTCTTAAATTTGGTGCCTTTGCTTGCATTTTACACCTCTCTCTCTTCCATGTATGCATGATAAGAGAGGTGTAAAGGTAGAGAGGAAAAAATAAAAATTCCAACTTTGGGGGAAATACTCATGTGAAGCAAAATGCCAAAAACTGTTGTATCTTTGCTACTAATTATGGCTTTGGTATCACATAATACATGCCAATTATATATGATTTGGAGTAATGCTAAAGTATAAGACTTTGTATTTATTTAAATATATGTGTCAACAGTTCTTATTTTATAATCTTAAAATTCTTTAAAAAAAAAAATAAAAAAAATTATAATCTTAAAAAAAGGGTTACAGTGGGAAATGTGAGGAGGGATGTTGTGGCCATTGATATGCATGAAATTGCAAATTTGCAATTGGCTGACTCATAAAAGATCACATGCATTATAAAGATTCAATTTTTATTTTAGATGTCCCAATGAGAGTTGGGAAAGGTTCATATCATTCATTGTATTTTCCAAATGAGATTAAAAAAAAAACAATTGATTTCTTAATTTGGTTTTAAATTTTAATTGAGATTTAGTTTTTCAATGAAACTTTGTGGAAATCTGAGGACCCATGAATCATAGAGACTAGATTGTTGACTAACCTGTTGATTATTCTTTTCAGAATCTAAAACATAAGAGGATCATATGTTTGAATGACCTCAAGCAAACATCTTTACATCTTGGCTGAAGTTTCTAGATCATGACAAACTTATAAAGTTATAGATATATTGTCATATGTCCAAAACTAAAATAATCAAATGGATCAATTTTTTTTTTTTTTTAGTACATTGGGAGTGGGAGGATTCGAATCACAAACCTCTTGGTCGTCATGACATACATATGTCAGTTGAGCTATGCTCGCTTTACAACATTTAGACAATCATTATTTGATTTTCTATACCATATTACCATGATCTTAAAAATGTCATTTATATATCATTGATAATATATATATATATATATATTTTTTTTTTTTTTTTTTGGTGATTGATCCCTTAATACCTTATTTGTGTTAGTAATATAATATCTTATGTTCTTGAATTTTATGGAAAATTATATTCTTGATCAAACTTTATGCACAAGCAATTCACAATTATCATCTTAAAAAAGATGAGGAAAGTAATTTTGGTGATACTTTATAATATTATCTTTCAAGTACTCCATTACACTTTATTATTATACACAACAGAGAAGTTGTAAAGTTTGATCAAGAATATATATACAAGTATATTTGAGTTCAACAACATGTGCGGTGAAAAATTTGAAAAGAAAATAGTACATGTCAATTGTCGTTGAATTATGCTCATGTTGGCAGAAGAAGAAAGTATTAGTCTAACAGTTCAATGATTTCTTATGATGTAATTATTAATTATGATGTGAATTAAGAAGAAAGAAAAAGGACAAAAAGGAATTTATTCTACTCAAAGCTACATGGAGGAGGATCGAAATTAGAATGGTAGTGGAAATTTGAAAAGAAATTATTAGAGTGGCTTGACCAGGAGACGAGGACCATGAGGCTAAAGAAAGTGTTTGATTTCCAAGGAATGGCCCTTTGATAGGGACTCTACAGAATCTGTATAGGACACCATCTAACACTCTTGGAACAAAAGTGGCTCAGATTTCAATAGTAAAGCCCTCTGAATTGTGGTTTTGCTTTGTACACGTGAACCCAATTTCTTTCTATTTCTTTTTTTTCAGAAACCAGTATGAATATGAGCAGGATAAAATGAAAAAGATTCTGACTTTCTTTCCTCCTTTTGAGAGCTAGACTGCCAAGAGTTACTTGTAAAACAAATTAATAAACGACAAAAGAAAGTTCAACAAGAGGTTAATAATATCAACAGAAATTCAAAATCTTTACTATTTTACTTCTTTTTCTCTTTTGCTACTTCAATGGAGGAGGAACAAGCAAATATGAGAAAGTTGGTCAACATTGAGATTTCTGTTTCTATAACATGTGATACTTAATGGATGTTTACCATAGAAAGGGTAAAATCCAACCAGAAGAGTTGGGTCAATGGATCCATTTTTATAAGAAGCTGATATAAGCTTACGCGCTCCATATGCAAATGCCACATAGCATCTCTCTTAGATTACTTCTATTTGAGAGTTTCTAATTCAGACAGCTCAAGATCAGCTTAAACAAGATACTACTAGCTCAGATTATCAACCATT
The DNA here is from genome assembly GCA_028017165.1 of Herpetospermum pedunculosum. NCBI lineage: Eukaryota > Viridiplantae > Streptophyta > Magnoliopsida > Cucurbitales > Cucurbitaceae > Herpetospermum > Herpetospermum pedunculosum. The sequence goes on from CM051525.1 coordinate 75,341,147, forward strand.
GATATAATACACAGTGAGTATTTGATGGAAATTACAAGCTTCATGCAATTAAAGATTGGGAATTGCAAGTTCTAAGCTCTCTTACAGATGTATAGCTCAAGTGAAAGATACATAGTAGGAGCAACTTAAATCGACTAATAGTCGCTAGTTCGCACAAGTACTAACATATGATATTATACAATATGAAAAACATAGCAAGACAGACAAAGTCAGCACACCAGTCCTGCAGCATTGAATAAACAAAAGATGTTGGGAAGTTATGAGAACAGATGCACTACTGTATAGTAATCACTCTCGTTATGTACAAAGTTCAAAATGTGCAGCTGTGAAGGTTTGAGTCTATTGTTTTTCTGCTGCAATTTTGAAGACCAATATCGAGATGCTGTATTAACTTGTCTACACTCCTTTCCTTCCTAAAACAAGACCAAACACTAACGAATGTATATTCTTTTTGTACATTCACAATAGGAATCCAGACCTGACCTCTCGTCGTCTCCATCTCCTTTCGCTCCATTAAAATGCTTCACATAAAGGTTTCAGGAACATCAGCTTTCGTGTGTACTGTGCCAATCTGTTGAAGCTATTTCAAATATTAGGCTTCAAAACCGGGGACTTTAAGTGGTCGGCTGCCCTTAGAGACAAATTTGTTGTCTTTTTCAGCTAATATGTTCTTGGGGGATCATTACAACTAAAATGGCAAAGGAAAAGTGTTTACCTTTTTCTCAGCAAAGGATAGTATACATTGCCATTTCAAAACGCAGAGAAAGGAAAAGAAAAGAAAATAAGAAAATACTGCTAGGACCAAAATATGGTACAGTACTAGTTCCATCATTTCAATTCAACCACTAACTTATTTTTGAGGTGGGGGCAACGTAAATAGCAACTAGTACTACAAAACAGTGAATCTAATATTTGCAAACCTAATGCAACCACAATTCAAACAGAAAAATCAGCTTGCTCACTTCAGTATTTACGAGTGTATTAAATCTTCCATACTTTTGCCTGCTACATTCTGGATTCTCCCTAAGTAACATGCTACTGAAACCTATATGCTAAAATGCTGCTAGTATAGACTTGGGATGAAGTAATATTAAGACAGCTGAAGCTGGTATTGGGACCTCAATTTCCTTACAATTGTTGACATGCGCTGTTCACCATTCACCAACAATGGCTCAGACATCAGTTCTCTGAAGAAGCAAGATCACTTTTATCAGAATTCAGATTTATATTGGACTGTGATTTATCACCTGATGCCACTTCATTTTGATTTGATTTGAGAAACCGTCCACCACAACCCCTAGCTCTTCTCAATGCATGCAAATGTCGAGATTCATGCAAGTATGGCTGCACAATATATTGAAGGTAAGCGGTTAAAAACTAAAAAAAGAAGCAACGTGATGAAAGGCCCCAGCATTTAACATTGAGGTAGTATTTGTGCTTGCATACCTTCCTAGACTTCAGAGCTTTATTTTCTGATTCAGCTTTTGCACGGGACTGTCGACGTCGTAAAATGCCATGATACTGTTTAGCATTCACAAAAACAGGCTCCTCAACTGCATCTGTTGGCAAAGGGACCCCAGCTTGCTGAATTCCCATTAATTGAAGATGGACCTAAAATGAGCAATAAACAAGGAATCAAGTAACGACTAGAAAAGGTAACAACAACCATTATACATAACAAAATCAGCAAGTCATAAATCATATTGAGAAAACAATCTGATAAACTAAGGTTCCTTTCATGTTGATGTTCGCATTCAAAATGTTAATACTGTTCAATTTTACAGTTTAAGAAGGCCAAGGCCATGATCTTTGTATGTAGTTGTATATATGGTGAATTATCCTGTCCTCCAAACTTGAACAAAATACTTATACCCTTCCAACCTGCATGTTGCTTCTATCATTTGATTGGTGTGTGTATGATTTCTGTTAGCTTTTCTGCTCAAGGGGGTTTTCCAGTAAGAAACCACCGTAAACTTAAGGATAAAAGAATGGGCACCTCTTGGACACTGTAGAAAATTAGCTCTAGTGCCAACTTAGATGAGCTAGAGTATAGTTTGGTTTTCTGGAACCTCGTTATAAAGAGCTACCCAAAAATTTAACAAATGGAAAATTCCAACGCTCTCCAAAGGAGGAAAGCTTACTATCAATCAATTTTCACCAACATACCTATCTACTTGATGCCTCTATAGAAAATGTTGGCCAAAGTTATCAACATTATTGAAGAAGAACAAACTACTTACCATAGGTTGCCCACCATAGGGCTGTGGAGGATATGGTTGAGAATCATAAGGAGTGAAGATGCTTCTGTAATAAGGATCTGGATATGGATAAGCAGGGGGTGCCTTCACCAGAGAAGTCCCAGAAATCCAAATTAGTCAAATAAGCTCTAAAAAATGTCAGTGCCAACGAATTAATAAAACTAAAAACTAGATTCTTTGTCTACCAAAAGGAAACAATGACTTAGAAAAACACCATCACAACAGCAATTGTCTATTAAAATCAGCTACTGCCCTAACCATTATCATGGTAAAAAAAAAATATCACAATCTCACAAGCTCTTGTTTCCCTTGGACAGAAACCAAAAATGAAAGGTTGTTGTGACTAAAACATATCAAATTATGTTCATATTAGGGTACATGAAAGGTCATTGTTTCCAGTGGAAAGTGACTAAAACTTAAGGTCATATTATGCATTAATTAGGTGGACTAAAAGCAAAACATAATTTCAATCAACTAGCCATCCTTATATAACTAGTAGTGATAGTGATTAATATCCTATGCATTGCTCTTTTTTGTTAAAAAAAGTAGCCAGTTTCATTAAAAAGTTAATAATATTATATAGTAACGAATAACATCATAAATTCCATGGTGATATGGCAAACCACGTCTTTAGTATATTCTGGGAGTTTAAGGTTTTCTCTGTTCCTTACTTTTGTACTACCTGCTTGTAACTATATTGGAAAATTGTAAGGGCCTTGGACAGAGATTTTTTTTTTTTTTTGAGAGGGAAACAATTTCATTCATAAATGAGCCTTGAACAGAGAATTTGCAAACCAAGTTTCACAAAGGGATTAAGAAGGGTGGGGGAGGGGGAGGGGGATGGGGGGGGGGGGGGGGGGGGGGGGGGTGGGGGGGGAGAGTACCATAGCATGTCCTGCTCCAACTACATACGGATTTGGGGTTGTGATGCTGGGTTGATTTAGTCCATTTATGACTGATGAAGAATGATTCTGAGATTCAGAGTACTTTTGCTGCTCATCAGCTTCGCCGTTATCTGGACAACCAGTTTTCAAACCAAAATTTATTAGGCCCAGTTGGAGTAAAAGGACAATATTGTAATATCTTAAATCACAAAGCAATCATTCGAGCCCAGTTGAGCCGCGAAGTGGCCATCAAAAGCAACCTATGATATCAGGTACGTATAGAAAGAAAAAAAAGCATTCAAAAATGGAGAAAAAAAAAGAAGAAATTATCACTTAGAAAAGGAGACCTCACATAAGGAACCCATGGTATGTCCCAAAAAGAACGCTTCTGAGACTATAATCTGAACAAAACAGATGCTATATATATGGCAAAGCATTAATGCAAGCAAACATAGCAAGTCTTCTATTTGTCGATCTACTTCTTGTCAGAATACAGAATACCAGCCAACAAAGTCTGTGGGTTTCAATTGCAAAATGCAACTTCCGACAGAGCTAAGCTAAATGTGGGGGAAGACCTCTTGATCCTTCTTCAAGAATTTATGCATTAGCTAACAGAAAAAGGAATATTTCTAGCTGTTGAACTGGATGAGAAACTTATATGATAGTCAACCGCCTTGATGCATTTCATATAAGGTGTTTGCCTGGCTTTAGCCAATGACAATCAAAGTGTGGAAGATAGATCAATCAGGTGACTTTTCTTGTAGAAATATATTTTGTGATCTTACTAATATTGATTTCAAAATCCCTCAGATTGTGCAAGACTTTGAAAAGGTGGGTGGTCTTTGTTTTAGGATGGTAAACACTAATGATAACATTCAGGAAAGGAATTTGATTCTTCTCAATCCAATGGGTGATGCAGTATGTGCAATTGTACAAATGAAGATGCCAAGCACATGAATCTTGATTCAAGGTTAGTGGAGTCTTTTCAATTGCTTTAACATTATATTGTCCTCCCAAGAAATTTACAGAATTCTTCATCTAAATCCGTGCATCCTTTTGTTTGAGAGGGCCAACATTTTGGGGATCAATGCTTTTTTGGCCATAATTTTTTTTTGAATAAGAAACGATTTCATTGATGAATGAAAAAAAAGAGCAAAAGCTCAAGCACCTATCGGTGAATTACAAGAAAGCTGACCAATTAGCGATCAATTGAGAAAAACTATAATTGGAAAAAGGGTGTTTACATTTACACCAATACAAAGCATTAAAAATGATAGAATCCATGACCCTTTCAAAAGGAGAAAAAGAGTCCCGAAAAAGGCGAGCATTCCGTTCTTTCCAAAGGGACCACAGAAACACACGATTGAAAGCAAGCCATAAAGTCTCAACTTCACCGTGGAAAGGGTGATGAACAAAAATGGTAATCAAAAAATCTGCCATGTTGTTTGGGATAACCAGAGACCAACCAAAGGTGTTAAGGATAAAGGCCCAATAATTTGACGCAAAGGCACAATGGAGGAAAAGATGGGTTGTGCATTCAGATTGCGCGGAACACATTACACACCAAGAAGGAGAAAGGTTCATGAAAGGCATGCGACGTTGAAGTCTATCAGCCGTAATAGCACCAAGACTCAACTCCCATAAAAAGACCTTAATCTTCTTAGGGTAAAAAATCAGACCAAATTGCTTTGTAAAGACCTACTCTCACGTTATCCGATACAACCACCAAATTCTCAATAAGGGATTTAACAGTGAAAATATTAGTTGGATGCAAAGGCCAAATCCAAGAATCGTTGCATTGTCGAAGGGAAACCCCAGATAAAAGATGTGATAGGGACGCCCATTCGTCTGATTACCAATCATCTAAATAACGACGGAGGTGCAAATTCCAAGCTTCTGTTTCGGCCACCCATGCTTCGTTAACTTTTAAGTCAGGACTTGTAGTCAGCCGAAAAAGGCGAGGATAAACAGTTTCAAGAACCCCACCCTCCAACCAAAAATCATGCCAGAAAGAGACCGTGTTGCCATTACCTAATCTCCTTTGAGCCCTAGATGAGATAAGATCAGTAGTTGAACAGATGAATCTCCAAGGGGATTTAGAAGAGCCTGGTTGAACCCCACGAGGCCAACCTAGAAAATTTGTTGGATAATATTTGGCCACGATGACGGTGCGCCTAAGAGCATCGGTCTCATGTAAAAAACCGCCAGTTCCATTTGGCTAAAAGGGCAACATTTCGCTGCTGGAAATTTCCAATACCAAGGCCTCCCATCAACTTTGGAAGCTGTGTTTGCTTCCAATTAACATTATGTAAGCCTCCTTCACCTCGAGAACCCTCCCAGAAGAAATTTCTAATAAGCTGTTCAAAAGAGCTAGCAACCTTTGTAGGCAAATGGAAAATCGATAAGTAGTAAGTAGGCATGCTAGATAACACAGATTGGATGAGAGTGAGCCTACCCCCTTTAGAAATATATGCATATTTCCAATTATGAAGCTTTTTTTGCACTCGTTCAATGACTGAGAGCCAAAACTGAGAGGTTTTTGGATTACCACCCAAAGGGAGGCCAAGATACATCGTTGGCCAATGGCCCTGTTTACACCCGAAAGTAGAACAAAGAAAAACCAGTTCTTCAACGTCTAAATGGACACCCAAAAGCTCAGTCTTGGCCATATTGATATTCAACCCCGATGCCTGTTCAAAGATTCTGATAGTAACAAATAAATTTGTCAAAGCAGCATGGTCAAAAATGGAGAATAATAATGTATCATCAGCAAACTGTAGATGATTCAGTCTAACTGATGAATTACCGATGGGATGAGCAATGATTTGCCCAGAATGAGCTCTATGATTAAGAAGCCTGCTAAGACAATCTGCCACAAGAATGAACAGGAAAGGAGAGAGGGAGTCACCTTGACGAATGCCTTGACTCGGGATGATCTTACCTCTTGGGCGACCATTAATAATAATCGAGTAATTAACACTGGAGATACAACCACGAATCCACATTCTCCAACGATGACCAAAGCCTTTAGCCTGAAGAATTGCATCAAGAAAATCCTAGTCCACTTTATCAAAGGCCTTTTCGAGATCCAACTTGATAACCACTCCTTTCTTGCCCGATGACTTCCAATCCTCAATTATCTCATTAGCCACTAGGGATGCGTCAATGATTTGTCGACCGGCCACAAAGGCCATTTGGTTTTCAGCGATAGTAGAAGGAAGAACAACCTTCAGTCTATTAGATAAAACCCTGACAATGATTTTTTTGGCCATAATTTAGAATGTTGGAGTTTGAAAAAAGTAATACTTAGAATTTGCCTAGATGGAACTAAGGGACTTAATTTTATTTGTTGCCTCTTTTTGGAGGTGCCCTCAAAAGCTGTTTGTAATTACTCTATCTCTTCAATAGTTGCCACTAGGCAGATATCAATCTCCCCTCCCATTCTTTTGTACTATTGATCTCTGAATGGAAGTTCTATTTTCCTATTAAAAAAGATAACATGTAATACATAATTCATAATGAAGAACCGGCCATATGAAGTATCAACCAAAAGGAACTGAGAAGATCCAGGAAGAAAGAAAGCAAAACACATTAATTTTCTCTTTTAAAAAGATCGAGAAGCAAACTACAGCACAGATGCTCTTTGAGTTGGTGCAAAGAGCATTTTATCATCTATTTTTTAGAAGGGAAACAATTTCATTGAGAAAGTAACCGAATAAGAGTAGAGAATTTAGGAACAGAAATAGCCTATCTCTCTCTCTCTCTAAAATACCATATACTGAAATTTAAATAGAATATAAAAATAAACACCATTAACATAGGAACATGAGTCTAATCAAGTTACCAGAATAATCGTGGACAGAAGAAGTCATGGGGTTGTAGTGCACACAGCACACGAAATGAAACCTGACATCAAAGCCAACAAATCTGTCAGCTTAATGATATTGGGACGGTTTACATAGATATGGAATTGGTGCAAGGAATAATATGACAAGGGTCTAGTGATTTTATTTTGAAACTAACTCCCACAAAGGATGCACATACAAGAGAAAGCTCTAGCTCAAAGCCCTGGTTAATGCCATGATGATTGCACAGCTAGACCCATAACCAAAAGAAATTCAGAATATCTGAGGTTAAGTAATATTCTCAAAAACTCATTAGTTCAATATTTTTTGAACAAGAAACAAACTTTTCAACATTTAGAGAAAGTTCAAGGATACCAAACTCCCCAAAACTCACTAGTTCAGTATTGGTGAAAGAAATTTTCATTATATCAAATTCTATCCCTAATCATGGGTGTGAAGGCCAACTTATGTGCATCTTAACTAATCTCACAAGCGAACCATCTAACCATAAAATATTTTCAAATAAGAAAACTCAGAATTCCAAGTAATCATAGGGTGTTAATTTCATGACCTTGAGGGTATCTAGGTAATAGTTTATCCGTTGACCATCACGACAACCCATGGTTATATATATCCGTACGCATACAAGAAACAAAATAATGAACAAATAATTTACAAAAATGAATCTAAAGGAAATAGGACAGGAAGTCCTAAAAAGTATATTACAAGAAGAAGAACCCACAAAGCACAATAAAACATTCAATCATGTCATCATGTGTAATCAAGAAAAGTGGAAATCTTCTAATCCCAAGTAGAGAGACTCATAACAAAGCCAAAAAATATGAACTTCAGATACAAAAATCGCATTCAAGCGAGAGAGTGATTGTAACCTAAAACCCTTTTCTTGACTTGATTTAGGCATGTCATCATTGCACAGGGGCCCAGCTGATCTACTCTCTGTATTGTTCAAATTTTATCAGATGCCTCCGAAGAGATATCAGACTATACTGACTTAAGGGGGACAATAACATGAGTACTAGATTAGATTGATTACCGGCACCTATGTCACTAGGTTCATGGTATGGTACATTATTTGCCACTATCTTCTCTTTACAAGAAATTTGTATTATCCACGAGATTAGAAAAGGTCTTTCCCCCTTCCTCTTCATCCTGGTTAGCAGATGTGTTCAGGAAACTATTAACTAAGGCTGGACCGGGAGTGTAGTATTCTGGAAGGATTTAGTGTGGGCAGCTACTGAGTTGTCCTTAACCACCTTATATTTGATATTTAGTGAAGCCAATGAAGATCAGCTGGGCAATAATTTCCAAATTCTCAAGCTGTGAAGGCTTCCTATTAAGAAATAAATCTTGAGAAAACAGCCATAATGAAACAACATGGAAAGGAATTGGAAAGACCGTCCTAATCAATACTTCAACACTTTCTCTTCTTTTGATAAGTTTAAGGAATTATTTTGTTTTCATACTATGTATTGGTGTAAATGTAAACACCCCTTTTTCCAATTATAGCCTTTCTTATTTAATTTCGAATTGGAAAGCTTTCTTGTAATTCACCTGGGTGATAGGAGTTTTTACTCATGTTCAATGAAGGCTTCCAAATTGGACTCTACCCCCAAGCTTGTACTCACGGTCGCAATGCAGGAACAAAGTCAAGAAAGAAGTCAAATCTCAAAGTCATGCCTTCCACAGTTGTTTTTCCAATAACTTTAGGAGCATTATCATTCATATTTTCAATTGGCAGTTGGCTGTCACTCTGAACATCAACTTCCTCCTATCCTTCGAGCTTGAAGGCCATCCCTTTGACAAAGAGAAGAAAATCCTTCGGGGCCTTTCTTTGGCTCAAAAGGAACAATAGATTCTTTATCAACAAAGAAAAATTCTTCAACAACTTTTCGGATCCTCTTGTTTCTTACTTGGTATAAATTTTATGTTTCTTTAGCTCTTGCAACTTAAGTTCTCCGTGTGCCATATAAAAGAACTCTCTTATAATTTCATTTATTCAATGATTTTTTTTTTTTTTTTTTTTTAAATTATATAATAATAAAAAGGTGTGGACGGTGACAAGAACCAGTAACCTTCATATGCACCATGGTATCAAATCAGCAGCAAGACCCGGTAACCTTGATATGAATTTTCCCTTTTTAAACAGTAGCAATTTATGGTATTTAGATGCAAAGTATGAAAGCATGTGTAATCAATCCAACACGAAATCAACCTAATGAATGGTAAATATCATGCAGGAAGTCGAAAAGATAAACTTATTAACTTGAGTCCTTTCAAAAGTCGACAAGGTAACCGTACGCCAATCGGATGAGATTGACGTACATAACATGTGAAATGCATTCTGTTCTGTCCCCATATTACCAGACATTACAGAGTCATCTCAGTATTCCAATAACTTCTGTTTTCTGGGTGATTGCCCAACAAACCAGGATACAGATATCAGCATTAGACGGAAGAAGAACGGTCACTTCACTACGTACGTACTATCATAATCTGATAAACTAGCTCCAAGCAATTCCATCGACACAACCGAAAGAGACTATCATCCAATTTCAAAAAAGAAAAAGAAAAAAACCCACTAAAGATTCATCGAATAGAAGAATTCTACGACAATTCTCGTCGTTTTTTAATTTCCAAACTATCCCCAGACCAGATTAAAAAAAAAAACCCAAATCAGGTAGGCTAATCGAGAAAAACCCATCAAACCTAGAAGCTCCGAAATCGAAAAGAGATAACGAAAAAGAACAAATTAACTTGGAGGCTTCCAGAATTTCATGAAGAAGCAAGCGATGGGGGGGAGTAAAGTAGGGTTTCGAAATGGGAACTTCACCTGGAGAGTGGGAATTCTGGAAGGGGGTTCGTTGAATTCTCACCCCCGAAATCGTTTTTCTTCTGCTCCCTGCAACTGAAGGAAGACTGTGTGTTTTCTTCTTCTTCTTCTTCGTGATTTCTTGATCTCTTAGTCTGAGGAGAGGGGACAGCGGACAGCGGACAGCGGAAGCTCAGAATCCAATTACAGCATATTTGTTTTTCATTCGAAACACATTTTTTTTTTTGCCCCGTGCCTGAACGACGATGAGCGGGCAGTTCGGGCAGAGAAATGCACTGACCGAGATGATGAGGTGGCCAATTTAGACCAGTAACTAAGTGGGGTCCACTAAGTGAGTGGATGGGATCGTAGATGGAAGGTGGCTGCTGATCGCTGCTTCAGTGGGAATCCAACTGCGTTTGCCAAAAGTGACTTTTTCTTTTTTTTAAACCATGATAAAAAAATAATTGTAAAATTCCAACCACGAAACTAAGGGGGCGTTTGGCCCCGTAATCTGTTTGGGTGGATTTGACTTTTGAAGCGAAATCCATGTTTGGGAGGCTGGATTTCAAAACTATGGTTTTCAAACCCAAATCCATGAGTTTCAAAATTCAAACCCTTATTTTTCCGTAAATTTTCATAATTATGATGGGTCCCAATTTTTTTAAATTGCACCATCTTGCAATTTTTTTTTATTATGACTGAGATTAAAAAAAAAGGTATATAATTTGAAGTGGGGTTGTGCCTATTGTGCAATTTTGACATTAAAAATCTATAAAATAAATTTTAAATTAAAAATTTAGATATATCTCTAAATCTGCAAAAATATATTTTTATTTATAAAATTTTGTTAAGTTAAGGGAGAGAATATTTAGATGAAGAATGGTTGGTCTATGAAATCTTAAGATGAGAAGAGAGAGGAGAAGAACACGGAGAAAGAAAGATTTTGTTTTTAACCATTTCATCCAACAAGGTTAAGATGAAACCAAAAAAAAGGAGAGAGCGGTTTGGAGTTATTTTAAAAGTGAAGGATTGCGACGAGGCCTAAAGTGAACAATAATGGCAGCTGACAATTTAAGGTAAAAAACCCTAAATTTTCAAAATCAAGTTATATTTAGAGATATTCCTGGGCGGGGCGGGATCGGGTAATGCTTTCCCCGTCCCCCATTTCATTATCGGTCCTCGCGAAATTCTTCGTTTAATTTCGCGGGGACGGATCGGGTATTTTCCGCGGGTAACGGGTATTTCCGCGGGTAATTTTCACGCGAATAATTTATTTTTCAATTTATTCTTATCCATTTTTTTTTAAGTTTGGTCATTTGTTAAGTTGATTAATATTATATATATTTAATTCAATAAATTTTATTTGTAACATGTGTGTTTTTTTGAAACTGTTAGATGTGTATTTTTTAGACCAAAAAAAAGGAGAGAGCGGTTTGGAGTTATTTTAAAAGTGAAGGATTGCGACGAGGCCTAAAGTGAACAATAATGGCAGCTGACAATTTAAGGTAAAAAACCCTAAATTTTCAAAATCAAGTTATATTTAGAGATATTCCTGGGCGGGGCGGGATCGGGTAATGCTTTCCCCGTCCCCCATTTCATTATCGGTCCTCGCGAAATTCTTCGTTTAATTTCGCGGGGACGGATCGGGTATTTTCCGCGGGTAACGGGTATTTCCGCGGGTAATTTTCACGCGAATAATTTATTTTTCAATTTATTCTTATCCATTTTTTTTTAAGTTTGGTCATTTGTTAAGTTGATTAATATTATATATATTTAATTCAATAAATTTTATTTGTAACATGTGTGTTTTTTTGAAACTGTTAGATGTGTATTTTTTAGACCAAAAAAGAGTGTGTAGTTAATTTTTTATGAATAGTTTTTTTGAAACTGTTAGATGTGTATTTTTTAGACCAAAAAAGAGTGTGTAGTTAATTTTTTTATGAATAATATATATATATATATATAACTATAACTATACGAGACGGGGCGGGGCGGGTATGTTATTACTCGTCCCCGCCCCGTTTAGCTAACAGGACAAAAAAAAAAAATCCCGCTCCCTGCCCCATTCTTCGTGTAATCCGGGATTTCCCGTCCCATTCGGGGTGGGGCAGGGAAAATGGACATCTCTAGTCATATTTGACAAACGTCTTGGAAATCGAGTCAGATTTTGCAATTCGTCCACCAATCGAATATATGGCTAATTTGTTTAATAGAATATATATTGTTTAATAGAATATATGGCTAATTTTCTTTAAGGATCAAATATTATTTTGGTCGTTGTACTTTAAAGTCTCATTCAACTTTAGTCATTCTATTTCAAAATGTCTAAATTTAATCCATGTTTTCAATAAATTTTAAAATTAATTATTATTTATAGTTTGAAATAAAATTTTATTGAAATTAATAAAATAATAATAATATTTTTCATTTAAAAAAAAAGAGACATCCTCAACTGGATAAATTGACTTATTTCGCATAATTCTTCTCGTCATGTCTTTTCTTCTTTACTTTTGCAAATATGTTTCCAAAATTTATAGAATGGCGATTAATAGACTATATATTTTTTTTAGAAAAGTTAACATAACTTAATCAATAATTTTAAGATTTATTGTAAGTCGAGACTAATTTAGACATTAATACAATGACCAAAATTATATTTGAATCTATTTTTTTATATATAAATATTATATAAAAATTAAATTTGAAATAATAATTATATTTTTTGGTTTATGATAATTATATTTTCTTATAGAATTACTTAATAAAATATAACCCACTAAGATTTAACAACCTTTGTAAACAATGTATAAAAATATTAGTAAAAAATAAGAAGAAAACTATCTGTTTTAAACACGATAAATACAACTTTTATTTCTAAAACATATATTTTAAAAAAAAAAAAAAAAATACACAGAAATATATAAATAACAAGAAAAAAAACAGAAAAAATAAACCATTATACAGCGTGGAGTTATCGCGTGTGTACCATGGTTGGAATATTTTTAAAAACTGAATGGGGGATCGAACCTGGGAATGCAGTGAGGAGGGGCTGGAAGCTTACTTTCCACTGGGGCAAAACAATATTTTGTTTATTAAACAGATTTTTGTATGTATTATAACATATAATCTAAATTTCAGGGGGGGCTCGAGCCCCCCTAGGCCTGCTGTACCTCCGCCCCTGGGTAGGACCCATCGTCGGAGATAATGCTACTTATTATTATCGCTAATTTTTTAAAAGTAAAGTTATCTGTATTTATTTTAAAAGTCACTGCAATCCCCAACAGAATCTTAAATTAATTTTAGACTCGTTTCCTTGACATAATGTAATTTGGCTTAAAATAGTAAGGAAAATCAATCCTAATAACATATGCTCAATCCCAAACAATTTGGGAATCTTAAATTAATTTTAGACTCGTTTCCTTGACATAATGTAATTTGGCTTAAAATAGTAAGGAAAATCAATCCTAATAACATATGCTCAATCCCAAACAATTTTTAGTTCTTTACTTAGGGTTTATTCAAACGTAATCTGATTTTTATTGGAGTGTTTAAGTTCTATGTAAAGTTTTATAATTTTAACGTGATAGCCTCTAATTCGTATTCAGATTTTTGTACGCACTCGTTTTTAAATTCGTGTTCCACATTATTTTTATTTCTTCATATAGTCTATTAATTTAGTAGAACGGTTAAAGAAACAGTGAGGATCTGAATGTTCATAATGTTTAGCTTTCGCTTATAAACCAAAATTGATTATCTTACTCCTATACAAAAACAAAGAAAAAGAAATAAATTACAAATGAAATTTTAAAGAAAACGAAAAAGAGAGTAACGTTAAAAAAAAATGGGATTTCTTAAAATTAATTTGAAAATGTTTCGGATTATAATAAGATTAAGTGAGAAAAAAACAAAAAAATGAAGGAGATGACGATGCCAATTTGCAAGATCTATAGGAAGAAAGTGCAAAGCATGAAATAGATGTGAAGAAAGTACAAAACATTGAATAGATGTAAAAATTGAGTGGTGGGTCTCATGTAATGTGTCATTGGAATCCCATTGAATATCCTCTTGGATGTAATTTAAGGGTGTAATCGGCAGATTCCGGTGTGGGACCTATACTTTCATTATACTCGCGGTTTTAGATAAACAACTTAAATGAAACACGAAGTGGGACTCACGATCACAATTAATTTGATTAAGTAAACACTGATCTTAAAATTATTCAAATCATTTTTGTAATATTTAAAATAACGTAACTCTAAAACAAACTTGTAAAAAGTGTTTGATTTAAAACAACTCTAAAACAAACTTGTAAGGTGTGTTTGATTTAAAACAAACTTGTAAAGTGTGTTTGATTTAAAATAACTCTAAAACAAAATTGGAAAGTGTGATTGAATTGACTTTTCAAGTGTTTACAACCACTCAAAATGAGTTTTAGAAATAAATCATGTTAGGTGAAACACTTCTATCAACTATAATAAAGAACAAAAAAAAATTTAGTGTTTAATTGAAAATATTCTAAATTTTTTTGTAATATATGAAAAATGACCAAAATACCTTTACATTATCTCTCTCAAATCTCTCCACATTCACTTTCATTATGGTTGTCGTCGACGACTGTCACTCATCACTGTCGACCACCCTTGATCTTCAGTGACCACGACCACCCTCACTTGTGGTCAGAGGTAGTTAACATCAATCATGGTGTTTTTACTAATGGAACATATACTAAACCTGAACTTATAAGGAAATTTACACACACATTGGTTAACTAAGCTATGATTATGTTTAAACTAAATAAATTATAATATTTAAAGTTAGTTTTTTACTAATATCACGAAAATAATATCTATATATATAGTAATTTTTTTTTAATTTAACAATTGGGGGACAAAGATTTGAACCATCATATGATAATTGACGTCTTACTGAACTATATACGTGATTTCAAGTTTATCAATTAACTATGTAATCACCAACTAGTGTGTCTTATGACTCTTATCTAGGTAAACATTATCATATTGACAAATATATATGTCATTTAACGTTTATACGAGTATAGCTCAACGACTAATCCTTTCATTTGTGGAAGTTTTTTTTATTGGTATATGGTATTGGTCGAAACTATCTTCGATCTTCGGACTTCTGTTTTGTGGGGCATCTTTTCCATAGTGTTAAGAGTATTTTTTACATAATCTAACATTAATTGAAATGTACTCAATATCTTGAATTTTGAAGTTCAAATTTTCGTACCCCACATTTGTTGTATTAATATATTTGTGGCTAGCCATGGAACGAACATTATTTTGGTATCTTGGGTGCAAGTGTAATGACATAATTATCATGGATATTTCTTTGAATTTGAGTAGTTTTTATGGATCTAATTTTGTTCAATGTTCCTTATGAGTGTAAATGCGAACATTCAATTAGTGACTACAATCTTTCTCTCTACTCTTGAATAAAAATATATATATGTTTTACCTCCATTTTTTAGTACAACAATGAGTAGGGTGATTTGAACCTCTAACCCACGTCAATTACCGTTGAACTATGTTCGTTGACCGTTTTATTTATGCTTAATTCATTGTTCTAAAACAACTCCATTTCATTATATATATATATATGCAATTAAATTTAATCTAGAATTAATCAAGTTGCAATTAGAGTCGGGATGTCGATTAGCCTAATTGATCACGTGAATGGGGGAAGTAAGATGACAATAGTTGGAGCAGCCAAAAGCCAAACACGTCCCTTGCAAGTCTCCAAAGGGTCACAACAAGACGCGAATTTGATCTAATTCCCTCCCTTTGCTGACTTGCTTCTCTTCTCTTTCTGGGTATGATCCTCCATTTTCTATAAGAACTACTCATTTTCAACAATTCTTCCATCGCTTTCTTCCTCATACTCAGCCTCTGCAATTCGGAAATGGCCCACTCCACATTTTCTCAGGTTGATTTTACAGTATCTCTTCTTCATCCTTCTGCTTGCTTGCTTGCTCGCGTTTAAATTATGGGAAATGGTGCAGAACCCTTATGCTTTTATGGGTTCTCTTCCGTTTTGTTTTTCTTTGATGGGTTTTTGATTAAATATTCAAATCTTCCCTCCTCAGAGCTCAGTGGGGCTGTTCTTCGGCGAATATGTTTCGTAGGGTTTTAGGGTTCCTTTTCATTTCGATGCTATATGTGTAAAAGCTCACACAATCTAAATTGTTGGCGTGGAATTCTTGCAGGTTGCTGTTGCTGTTCCAGTTGGAAGTGATTTGTCTGTCAAGAGATCAGTGTTTAAGGTTCTAAATTCTGGCTCTTTTTCCCTCTTCTTATTATACATGCAAGTGCCTGGGAGAGGAACAATTGGCATTTCATGACTCGTAATTATTAGCTTTTATGTGTACTGTCATAACTTGTTATGTTGACAACAATAAACAAATGAAAGTACCCTCCACAAAGCTGCAAGATCACAGCCATGTGGATTTTGTGAGATTTGTACTTAATTTGAGGTCTGGTCTGGTAATTATATTGCCTATAGGGATCGTGTACATTTATGATTGGATTTACTGGTTTCAAAGCACACATGGGATGGCGAAATTATTTTGTCTCCCTCTCTTCTGGAAAGTTCTAGTTGATTCAATTCAAATGTTGTATGATTTATCATCAGATCACTCTCACTGTTGTTTCAATGGCTTTTAGTGATTTGAAATTTATTTATTTAGGACAAGACATGTATATTTGAACTATTTGGAAATTGGAATGCATTTTGCCTGCATCATGCATAACATCCAGGCGGCTCTTTGATTTTTTTTTTCTTTCTTCATTCTCTTACTCTTCTATTCGGTAGTAAAATCTTTAGAGGGACTTTATGCCGATGCATTAGAAATGTCAAATGATTAGTGAAAATAAAACTTAAAAGATGCTTGTTCTCTGTGTTGTTTTCTTGCATTTGTCAAGCAGATGCTCAATTTTACACTCTGTTTAATGTGTTAACCTTTGTTTAATGTGGCAGACAAATAGCCTAAACTTCCATGATAAGTCATGGTCACCTGTCTCAGCCCTGAATTTGAATCTAAGGGGCACTCGGTCGAGAGGTTGGCAAACGATATGCATGTCAGTGCAACAAGCAAGTGCACCAAAGGTATCTGTTGCACCTTTAGACCTTGAAGAGGCCAAAGAGCCTCCATTGAATACATACAAACCAAAAGGACCTTACACCGCAACTATTGTTTCGGTTGAAAGAGTTGTCGGCCCAAAAGCACCGGGAGAGACTTGTCATATTGTAATTGATCATGGCGGCAATGTTCCCTATTGGGAAGGTCAGAGCTACGGTGTTATTCCTCCAGTAAGTAACTTATGACTTGGTCGTTCCCCTGCAACTGCATTGAGTTTTGATTATAGTTGCTCATGCTAACATGTTTGATGTTCATGCATTTTATGAGACTTTCATATTGATATTTTGAGATATAGGTTTTATTTCAATTTAAATTATTATTATTAATTATTTATTTTAATCATGAAATGCTGTTTTTGATACAATATGTTGTTTGGGTTTTAGCTTTTATGAAATTTATCACACTATGACTTTTTGTGTCTTTCTGATCGCTGAAATTAATACAGTATCTTTACCTTCTTCTGCGACCTTTGGCATGTCTTTGTTCGTGTACCTTTTTTTTTATAAGCGTCAGCTGGAATTGAATAATTTTTCACTTGTATCACAGGGTGAGAACCCTAAGAAACCTGGGAATCCACACAATGTCCGCCTTTACTCAATAGCATCAACTAGGTATGGAGATTCTTTTGATGGCAAGACTGCTAGTTTATGTGTTCGTCGTGCTGTTTATTATGACCCTGAAACTGGAAAGGAGGATCCTTCAAAGAACGGAATATGCAGCAATTTTTTATGCAACTCAAAGCCTGGAGATAAAGTTCAGATTACAGGTAACGAATTGCATATTGTCCAGAAAATAAAAACTTTTGTGAGCTCTCTATATTTTCCAGTCCCAGTATGAATACGAACTAGTACATCTTGATGTTTAGTAATTGATTTTATACTATGAAAGCTTTAAGATCAGCAGTCAATTGTTTAGATCAACACAACGTATAAAAATACATATCATGATTCATCTTTTTTCAGAAAATATACATCAAAGTTTTGATCATCCAACATAGTACATCAGTCTACATTGCCTGGTGCTAGCAGGTTGTCATTTGTCAATGATAATTGATTGGAAATTTTCTTGTCAATGGACCAGTGGGTTAAAAAAACTGGCCAAATCTTCTTTTATTTAATGTCTTTCATATGTATTCTATTTCAAATTGATAATTCACTGATGAAAAGTAAGAGAGGAAAGCTGAGGGAACAACAAACAAGTCCATAAGAGGAGGATCGTGGATAGCTAGTAAAATCTTGCTGTCTTTTTTCTTCCCTTTGGATGACTGTGTAATTATGCCTATGTATGTGGATACAAAAGAAACATAAGAAGAATAAAAGAGACCTGCTAATGGACCTGCATTTCACATACTTCAGATGTGCAAATTATTCATTTCTGTGCTTTCCTCTGAAAGTTTGTTGATTTAATTGCAAACTATCTCAATCTCAGCAATCCTTTTTGTGGTCTTTCTTTAGGGTGATTAAAATGCCATCATTTTTAAAAAAAAAAAAATTTGCTGTTAGACTGTTAGTAAAAGAATAGCATCTGTTTTTTCAGGCCCATCTGGCAAGATAATGCTTCTTCCAGAAGACGACCCAAATGCCACCCACATAATGATTGCTACTGGCACTGGTGTTGCGCCATTTAGAGGGTATCTCCGTCGAATGTTCATGGAGTCCGTACCAACATTCAAATTCGGTGGCCTTGCTTGGTTGTTTCTCGGAGTGGCGAACACCGATAGTCTATTATACGACGATGAATTCAGTAAGTATCTCAAGGACTACCCAGATAACTTCCGCTTTGATCGAGCTCTTAGTAGGGAGCAAAACAACAAGAGTGGAGGCAAAATGTATGTCCAGGACAAGATCGAGGAGTACAGCGACGAAATCTTTAAACTCTTGGATGGGGGAGCTCACATATACTTCTGTGGACTGAAGGGAATGATGCCTGGAATTCAGGACACTCTGAAAAGGGTAGCAGAGAACAGAGGTGAGAAATGGGAAGAGAAGCTTTCACAACTTAAAAAGAACAAACAATGGCATGTGGAAGTTTACTGAAGTGAAGTTGCATAGAAGTGCCTGCATTGATATCTGTTTCAAAAGATGTGTTACTCTTAGCATTGCTCATCTTTCAATTTCATAGGTAAAGATGAGGAATAAAGTGGCTACCGCGACCATTATTCGTCTCGTCTCTATTGAACTACAGGAACTCTGAGATTTTTCTTCTTCTTGATTACATAGACCAAGGACTATGTGATAGTTTGAGTATGATGCTTGGAGATGGAATAAACTTCATTTTAGAATCCAACTGTGTTTAATATATGGGTTTTGGTTTGTTGGAAAATCCCTGTGTTTATTTGATTATTGATCTTCATAGAGAGCAGAATTCTTACCAAGTATTGCGTTTGCAGGTTCTAAGAAATTCATGAACTTTTAGCATAAGAGTTGTAAAAAAAATGTTTTTCAAACTGAGATTCTTTAATTTAATTTTAATATATTTACTTTTATTTGTAAGATGTCTGGCGAATGAAGATGCAATGAATCTTCTGGTCTTAGTTTTCCTTTGCGATTTTGATTCTTTCAGGTCTTTTGTTTTATTTTGAATTGTCTATGTTTGTGGATTTAAACTTTGAACATTAAAAGTCAAACGACAATATTAGAATATGAATTGCCATTGTTTGATTGAATTCTGCCATTTTTTTTAATCTTTTTATTTCCCTTTCCTTTATTTTAATTCGGTTGACCATATAAACCGCAACCCAATAAGAAAAGATATATATAGGAAAATTGTAGTAAATGACAATTTAAGACTTATTGTTTGCAAATATAGCATATTTTTAAAATTTTTGCGGATATAACAATTTCTATCGCTGATATTTTATGACTGATAGAAGTCTATCGCTGATCATCTCAGCTTTTTATAGATTTGTTTCAGTGATAATAGTCTATCAGAGATAATAGTCTATCACTGATAGAAGTCTATCAGTGATAGAAACAGGTTTTTTTGCCATATTTGCAAAACATTTTAAAGTTTGCTAAATTTGCAATTAGTTTGGACCTGATTGCTATTTGTGCAACCAACCCATATATATATATATATAAAACTAAAAAGTTTCTGGTTTCTGAAATTCTCAATAATTATATTTTAAAATTTTAAAGGGTATAATGTTGATAATTGAGATAGATTACAATTTTTTTTAATAAGATATTGAGAAGGATTGTTTTGCAAATGCTAACTACATGGTGCTTAATCTTTTAGGCAATTTCTTAATCTTTTAAAAATCTCAAAAAAATTCTAATGTATTAAAAAACATCAATTAGGTTTTCATTTAAAAAAAAAAATGTTGAATCAGCAAAAACATTCTTGGACATGTTGGCAATTTTTGTTTTTTGTTTTTTTTAGTTCAACAAACAAGTTTTGTGCGGAAACCTCTGGTCTCTTGTTCGAGGGCATATGCCTTAACGAACTGAACTATTTTTTAAGTTGGCTAAGCCATGTTGACATGTCACCTCAAATCTCTACTTGGAAGAAATAGATTTTGTTGATAGTTGGGTCAAATTTTGTTAATTGGAGAGTCAAATGTTATTGATAGGTGGGTTTAAGTGACCTAATTGAGAATTGTTAATATTGAGGTGGGTCTAATTAAAGATCAAATTGAGAATTATTAAATGAAAGTCATTTGGTTTATCAAGCCTTCTAGAAATAAAAGGTTATAAAATATGGATAATGTTTAAAGTATTTGAATAGTTCGCATAAATAATTACACTTTTTTTAACAAATAAATAAATACATTTTTTTTAATGTATTTAATTAATACGATGATTGAACCAATGACCTTATTAGTGAATGACACAACTTTATGCCAATTGAGTTATGTTTAATTTAATAATAAATATACATGTTAATTCAATTATATTGATTTGAACTTCATTAGTTTTCATAGAAGATATATGTTTAAACTAGTGAAAATAAATAAATAGTCTATACTTTTAAAAATAAAATTGTTTAGTGACACTTTTGATTTTTTATCAACAGCTTTTAAAAAATATTTTCAAAAGCATAATAAAAATCGAAAATTAACTCTAAAATTAAATATTGGCAAAAAAAAAAAAAAATTAAAAAAATATATCCAAATAAAAAACTGCTGGACGGCAATTCAAATGCAACGGGATGATTCCGTTCCACTATGACTTCTTTTAGTCAAAAACACAACTTTATGCAAATTGAATTATGCTCATTTGACTCATAATTTTATTTTTAGTAATTCTAAAAGCATGTTTGTGAGTGATGGTTGAGTTATTGATTTTAGACAAAAAGATTGAATTACATTGATTTTATAAAATTAATTTTCATAATAATTATTTTCATGTTTTGTTTGGGTTGATTGTCCTATAATTATAAATAATTTTTAATTATTATATTTGTTTAAAAAGTGATTTTAAAATTATTAAATTACTTAAAAAAAATATTAGATTTGAAAAATTATTTAACTAAACAATTAATTAATTACTTATTAAGCAAGTATACAGAGGTCTAACCGGGATTCAAACCTGGTATCCCTGCAAGAAAAAGTCCATACTTTTACCAATGAAGTGAACACCACCAATAGTTTGATTATTGAATATATTAACATATAATATTAAAAGATATTTTTCTTTTAATTAAATATAATAGACACTTTTAAAACAAAATCTCACAAGGACAAAAATCACTTGGAAATCACACCCGAATGATAGACCGGGATCACTAAAAATGATTTTTGATTATTTCAAAATCACTTTTATACCATTGTCAAACATGACTATTTTGAAATATAATTGATTTTGGCCATGCAAAAATGATTTTGGTCCTTCTAAAATCACTCTCAAGCATGCCTTAAGCTTCATAAATGATAACTAAGCCAACAACATAGTTATGGTCAGGGGTGTAAATGGGCCGGGCCGGTTCGGTTTTACTGAAAACCTGACTCACCCCATAAGTTATGGTTGCCAAATCAAGCATAACTCAATTAACCTAAAATTGTGACATTAACTAAGAGGTCATGAATTTAATCCCTGCATTAATTAAAATACCTTAAAAAAAACATAGTTATGGTAATTGACATATACTTTTTTTTACTTCTCAAAATCTGACTCACCCCATAAAATAAATAAATAAAAAAATAAAAAAAAAATCGGAAGTGAGACATGTCTAAATGGCATGCACATGTATCTAAATAATTTAATGAGATATGAGTTTTCAAGTAACAATTTTTTGTTTTGAAGAATAAAAAAAGAAACAAAAATATACACATATAGTCTTATAATAGGTGAGGAGGAGAAATTCGAACTCTTACCATTAATTATATATATATTAATTATGGTGGACTTATTTATAATATATTTAATCTAATAAAAATAGAGACATTAGAAATAAGAGAAATAATGTTAAAGGGGAGTTAAAAGAAGAAAGAAACAAAAAGGAAAAAAAGAAACATAAGGTTAAAGGAATAAAACAAAAATGACAGTGAAGAATGGTAGTTAGTCGTTATAAATAATTTCACGACGCAACGTGTCTTTCAAATTCTGATGTCTGAACCACCCTAAATTGAATAATTCATACTATACTAATAAATAAATAAATATATATATAAAATAAAAGCCAAAAGAAAAAAAGAAAAGAAAAAAAAAAAAGAGGAAAGAAAAAAGTGAATAATCCATATCCATTCCATTCTATTTCTTTCAAGTTCTCAAGTTACAAACCGCCCCTTCTCCCACCCCCAACAAAACAAAAAAAATTAAAAAAAGAGGGTGGAAGAAGAGAGACTTCTGCAAATTTCAATCAACAGGGGTATCGAAGATTCAGATTTTCCGGCCCATTCCCTTTTTTTCTCCATCTCTGATCAACGATTTTCTTCAACAACCGATCTCGCTCGGTATTTTTCATTTCTGCTTCGATCTTCTATTTACTGCATGCTTCAATCATTTGGGAAAACGAATTTCTGCATTTCCTATATGTTTTCTTTCCCTTTTCTTTTTCTATTTCTGCCCATCTTTGCAATTCGTCTTTATCTGGGTATAATGATGATTGAGCTTATTTGTTTTTCTGGGTTGCTTTTTTCGGCGGTTCTAATTGCTTATTTGCCCGCTTTTCCAGATTTTACAGGAACCCTTCTCCTGTTAGCGATTGATTTTCATTGGAATTTTTTTAGCTTAGTTGTATCTGCATGTATTAACCATATTTAATGGTTGAATGATAAGGGGATATAATTTTCAGCCGTTTTTTCATCTTGTAAATTATGTTTTCACTTTCCTTCAAAAAAAAAAAAAAAAAAATTATGTTTCCACCCGATGGAGTCCAAAAGGTTGCTTCTTTTAGAGCTGCAGGAAACTTTAGGGGAAAAAATAGAAATCTAAAGTCAATTCTGGTTGTTAGATTTTCTCACCATTGGAATGAGCGCATCTGAGGTTTTAAAAAACTCCCCCACTTTCCTTTTTCTTGGACCGAGTCGTTTTTGACATGTTATTTCCCCCACTTGAAGAATTTGGGATTCCCTTTGCTGCTGGCAACCCCATTTTTGAACTAGTAGAATGTCGATTTTGATAAGATTGTTTAATTTTATTCTACTATATCATTTTCCTAATGCTCATTGTTATTTGTTAATTATCAAAAGAAGTGTTAACTGTAAATTTATATCTATGTTTATTCAGAGTATAAGGGGTCTTTAGAATTTTGTTTCTTTTTTTGTCAAATTGTTCAAGGCAGCTTGTGGAACCATACGAGTTGTTGGATGATCGTCGATTACTGGCGGAGCATTGAATAATAGTACAATGGAACTTGGGAGGCCTGGCTCAGGTGATATCCTCACTGAAGTTGGAGAATCAAACTATATATTAACCAATTAAACTATTTTCTTCACATGCATAAATTGTATTTCTTGTGGCCTTTGAAATAATGTTATGCCTTTTCTTGTCTTGTTCAGGCAAAAGAAGATTAAGGGACCTATTGCTTCTAAAGGATAATCGCTTCTGTGCAGATTGTCGTGCTTTAGATCCTAAATGGGCGTAAGTTTTGTTCAATTGGTTGCCAAATAGAATGAAATGTTATACCCTACTGGAGAACTAGAAATTACTTGTTAAGGATGTATATTAGACATGATGACTACACTGTACACAAATTATTGAACTGGATTAAGATATTGATCACATCTTCGTTTCTGCAAACCATGCCTTTTCTTTTAAAACTCAATAACACTTGGGAGGATGCTTTTTGCAGGTCAGCAAATATTGGAGTTTTTATATGCTTGAAATGTTGTGGTGTTCACAGAAGCCTTGGTGCACATATATCAAAGGTGAAAAAAATGGTTGTTGGTCCCACAAATTATGTGGAAAGATTATCACTTGATATGCAGTAAAGTTGATTATTGTTATCATCAACATGGTTTTATGTAATTTTATCTTTATATATTCCGTTGAAGACGAGAATTTTTGCTAGGCTGAATTTCTAATGACGTATCTAGGTTCGAATAATTAGTTACTGGATTCAGAACTAGACATTTTTTTAACAATAAAATAAGGGAATTGGCAGGGGGATTATAGATTTTTTTTTTTTGACATCCGTGAGTGTTGAGGCCAACTTGTATTGGATATTTGATATTACAAATAGGTTGCCTCAAATAGTTTCGAACACGACCTTCTGGTTGAACCCAAGGGACTTTACCTCTACCCTGGAGTCATTGAGACAGTTTCAATAGAACACAAAATAATGCATAAAGGTGACCAACCAGCATTGATAACTTTTTGTCACAATTTACTATTTTAGCAATCATTCCTTTGTGAGCCTCTCCTCCACAATCTTTCAGTTGGAGTATGTTGCTTGTCAAATAGAAATCTACTATGGACCGCATTAGTGAGACAATTATGGTTTGCCCTTTTTTGTTTGATATTTGAAGATCTAGACACCATTTTTTTGTTCGCCATCCAAGGATTTCATCTACACGGTAAAGTTTAGGTCATGACTTTGATGCCACTAGAGAGGACAACAGTAGACCCCTCCATATCTCAATGTTGATATGATATTTGGCCTATGCCCGATACAAATTTGGTTTTGGATTCTTCATTCTATCCAAAATGTCTCGTATTGACAAAGGTGTTGTCTTGCTCATAAGTCATAATGATCTATCCCAACTCTAACCGAGGATGGCTTTGGTTGCATTTCTAACTATTCTTTTGTGAGTATATAGATAAATCATGTAAATATATCTTTTTTTCTCCTCGTAAGAAAAAAACTTCTTTGGTTTTCATTTCTGTGCTTCTTTACGTTTATCTTTTGCAAGACATTTTTCAAGTTCTTAATTTTAATTTTCTATTAACGTGTACATATTTTTCTGACATGATTATTGATTTGGACCAGGTGTTATCAGTGACGTTGGATGAATGGAATGATGATGAAATTGATGCCATGGTAGAAGTTGGAGGAAATTCTTCTGCAAATTCAATTTATGAAGCCTATATTCCTGATGGATATTCAAAACCTGGACCAGATGCCACCCATGAACAACGTTCTAAATTTATCCGGTTAGACATTATTTATTAACTGTGAAATGTATCCATTTAGGGACTCTTGTTCTTATCATCTTCTCCATAGCCATGCACTTGTTGACTTGCTTTTTTTCTATTTAAGTTCAAGAATGAACGCTTATTATATTTGTTTCCGACCTTTTGTGATATTATTTTATCTGGTCCTTTATAGTTCCTTAAATAATCAGCACATTACTTTGTTTTAAGCTGACAACTGATCAGCTGGCATTGAATTCAATAGCCAATAGTCAACTATGAGTAAAAATTCCAAGAGAAACGATTCAATTAATGGTCACTGCCAAGAATTCCACACTTTTTGTGGTTCCTATAATTTTGTTTTCCTTTTTTATACAGGGCCAAATATGAACTTCAAGAATTTCTGAAACCGAGCTTGAGAATTTTATCAAACAGCTCCGACAAAAGCAATATCCAAGCAAACTTTTCTTCAAGGCTTATGAACAGTTTTCGTTCAAATTCTGGACAGAAATCAGTGAGCTCTTGCTATACCTTTTCTCCATTTGTTTTCCCTTCGATTCTATACCTTCATTAATGAAGACAGGCATACAGCATCATCATAAGTCATTATAGTATTTCACACGTCTCTTCCTAAAATTTAGTTTAGAGAAGAAGAAATACACCCTTCATGCTTGGTTACCATATAAACATTTTCAGGGCATATTGAAAGTACTTCCTATTGTGGAAGTGTAAATAAATGATTAAATTTTGGTCGATGAGTAATGACCATCCAGCCTACAGTGTAACTTCTCAATTTCATATTGCTAAAACTCTGCCATCTCTGAAATTTAAAGCAATTGCAGAAAGGTATGGTAGAGTTTATTGGATTATTGAAGGTCAAAGTGGTTAAAGGGACAAACTTAGCTATCAGGGATATGATGTCGAGCGATCCTTATGTAGTCTTGACTCTTGGACAACAGGTTAGTAGTTTTCTCACAAACTTTTCTTGTGAACAAGCTCTTCGTGCTTGCTGTCCGGAGACTTCGATTACTGATTGCTCTATTCCATCGCCTTTATGTAGATGCTAACATTACGCTGTTTGTTTATATTTTAGACCGTCCAGACAGCTATAGTCAGGAGCAACTTAAATCCTGTGTGGAATGAGGATCTGATGCTATCTGTACCTCAATGTTTTGGCTCCTTAAAGTTGGTAAGTCTTTCTAAAACTCTTTCTACTCGGTCTCCACTTTTTAAGTAAGCATTATAATCTTAATATAACGACTGAAGCCTTTGATTTGTTTAATTACCATCTGGAAATCTACCTTCTGACTATATTCAGTATCAACATTTTGTATGAGATGGTTGTATTTTTCTTTTATCTGTTCGTTGACTGAAGAATTGGAGTATAAGTGTTCTGACTATTTATAGCTCCATGTTCACTGCTGTGCTGGTAATATACCGTCTTCGACTCATCTTGTCGGAATGGCGAGTGTGTTCTTAGAAACTTATCTGATTCGTTTGATACTAGATCTAGTACACGTCCGTTAATGCAAAAGTGCCCAGCCCCCAATTTTGAAAAAAAAAAAGGGTACATTAGTTGAAAATTACCATTATGATGCATGTGACAAGTTAATTCATCACATTCACATATCACTAGTGTCTGCAATGCATTCACGTCAATGGGGAACACAACTGAAGACTTTCAAAATCTACTCCTATGGTTATTCACGATTACTCTACTTGTCACCCACATTGCAGCAAGTATATGATTACGACACATTTTCAGCAGACGACATAATGGGAGAAGCAGAAATTGATCTCCAGCCCTTGATAACATCCGCAATGGCGTTTGGAGATGCTGGAATGTTTTCAAACATGCAAATTGGAAAATGGCTGAAATCGCACGACAATGCTCTCATAGCGGATAGCATCGTTAATATTGTCGATGGGAAGGTGAAGCAAGAGATAGGACTCAAGCTTCAGAATGTGGAATCAGGAGAACTAGATCTAGAGCTAGAATGGATGGCTCTTGAACAATAGGTACATATAAATCCCTCCCAATTTTATTAAAATAAGAGTGTTAGTTTTCTGGTATAGTCACTCTTATAGAATGGTATTGTGTATTTTTTTTTTCTTTTTTTTTCTTCTGTTTTCCTTCTCTCTATTGGGCTGAAATTTTTGTCTATTCATACTTTGTGGTCAGCAGTTGTAATGCTTTCTATTTTAAAACTCTGATCACTACTCGAAACGGTTTGTCCTTGTTCTAACATCTAAATATTCCGTACTCTTTTTTTTTTTTTTTTTTTTTTTTGAGTTTGTGAACGCACATCGACTAATTTGTACCGCTTGATCCTACTCAATTAGTTGTCAAGAAAATTCGTATGATATTAAATTTTAGGTAGGTGATCATCATGATTTGAACTCGTTCTTTTTTAATCCATTATTATTTTCAATGAGATATGATAGTTTGAAAACCATTGGAGTTGAAACTCAACTTCAAGCCACGGCCTTCCAAATTTTCAATTTTCTTGTTTGCTATATCATCTTGTTAATTACTCGGATTTATAAATATGTACAGCTACATTCTTTTTGCTAACTTTTCATTCTAAATTAACCACTACCAAATAAAAAATCTGTGAAATCTTACTTTTGTAAGATGTTAGGTGAATTAAAATAATTTGTAGTTATAATAGTCCGTGAATGATAAATACTATTGAAATCAGTGTAATTCAAGTGGACTAAGTTATAATAACTTAATTCACTGAGTTCCAAATTGTAAACACTCATTTTTAACACCAAAACTTCAGTTTCTTCATTCATGTCTGATATCTTTTGAGAAAAGAAAGTAATAAACAAACAAATATAATAATAATTCAAAAGGTTTCAGCAACAATATGGTAGTGCTAATAATTTAAATTTCAAATCTTATGAGATTGCTTTGAAATAGTGTTCAATATCCCCACAGTCCCCACGCGTTATCATAATTACATGTAAAATAAAGATGAGAATATTATTTTTCTTATAAAAGAGGCAAAACATAAGGAAATAACTCATTCATTCCAAACTTCAACAAATTTCCTCTGTTTTTAATTGATATCCACAAATTATTGATACATGAGAGAATAAAATACAGATTCCCAACATACAAATAATAAAATAGCAATAAATTTGCGAAAAAATTGGAAAAATATGACCATAATTGTTGATATCTGATCTTTATTTGTGAGTATTGTTGGAAGATACCGGCAATGATCTTTGATTTTTGACCTTATAAATGTAGAATAACGTAGAACCCACTAATAAAGCGACACCTGTTATTCCACACGCCGCCGTCGCCACCAATAATGCATTTCTCAGTCGTTTATTTCCACCGTCCCGGTGAGTCCACCATCCCGGCGCCTCACTCGAATTCATCGCCTTCGGCATCGGCAATGCCACATCCGGCGTCGGCGTCGATATTCCTCCGAAGAATGATCGCATCTCCGGCGACGATTTGTCGCCCGCTGGCGGAGGGCTCTGAAACTCCAGGCCGTGCTCGGACGGCCGCATCTCCAGCGCCGCCGCTTTCACAGCGAGGATCAACGCCATCGCCGCCAGTAATTTGATCGGAATCATCATCATCATCATCGTCGATGCGGGTGGATTTGGTTGGCAGATTTATAACGCGGGGGAGAAGAAAGAAAAAGTTGTGATTGAGAGTTAATTGGTTTGTTAAGAAGAAGAAGATTGGATTTGGCGTAAAGGAGAAGCAAACGGAAAGCGCTTTTAAAATGTTTCTCTCTTTCCTCACAGACCTTTTTCTCTGTTTCTGTTTGGTACTTTGGAAAAAGTTTGCGCAGAACCTCAACCTTCGCATTTCTATCACCAAATTACATCTTTGCTCCTCATCTCTTACCTTTCAATTATGTTTTTTTTTTACTTTTTCTTTCACTTTGAAAATTTTCATTTTCATTCTTAGAAATAAACTTTAGAATTGTAGGTCAATTTACGTGAATAATGATGTCACTTATGTCTTTCAATTTTTACACACTAGAGTTCAAGTTTATTTTCATATGGCAAACCGAGCACAACTCAATTGACTTAAGGTTGTGCCCTTGACTAGGAAGTGTGTTCAATTCTTACCCTAATTAAATACTTAAAAAAAAAAAAAAAAATTCATCCTATTTTAATAAAAAAATTTATTAAATAATATTTTTTTATTCAAATTTGATAAAATATCCGTATAGAAACCTTAGAAATCGAATAGAAAGTAAGTCCAAATCTCAAAACCAAAAGAGTAATTTGGTCGATTTTCTATAGATGTCTCATAAATTATCGTAAATATTATATCTAATCAAATATATATTATAAAATAAATAATCCCTAATTATCCAAAAATTATTTATTTCACACGACAAGATTTGTAGCTTTGTACCAACTCTAATAATGATTTGAATTTTGATGCATTGACTATAATATAAAAATAATTGAGAGGTTGGTAAGAAATTTATTTCTAAACTTGTCTTTCAGACTTTCAGACCCATTGTTTATTCCTTATTTTTTTTTAAAACTTAAAAAATGAGGTGTATTTCCTGCTATTGTATTTTTATTTAGGTTAACTTTAAATTTTTATTTATTTTCTTTTTCGGTGCCCCCATGCTTTTAAAATTTGTGTTTGGCCTATTTTTTTTTTATTAAAAATTATTGTTTTAATCTATGGAAATGCTTTGTTTGTCTTTCAATTTCAACTTTGTTTAAAAATGAATTTCTAATTTATTACATGGGGCTTCCAACACTTCTTTATTTATTGCAGATCTCTCCTAATCAATTAAAGGGAAATTGTAGTAAATGACAATTTAAGACTTATTGTTTACAAATATAGCATGTTTTTAAAAATTTTGCGGATATAACAATTTCTATCGCTGATATCTTATGACTGATAGAAGTCTATCGCTGATTACCTCAGCTTTTTATAGATTTTTGTCAGTGATAATAGTCTATTAGAGATAATAGTCTATCACTGATAGAAGTCTATCAGTGATATAATAAAGTCTATCAGTGATAAAAACATGTTTTTTTGTCATATTTGCAAAACATTTTAAAGTTTGCTAAATTTGCAATTAGTTTGGGCCTGATTGCTATTTATGCAACCAGCCCTCAATTAAATGTGTAAACTGCATGTTTATATTAGAGTTCTATTTAAAATTCATAAGGAAACAAAATTAGAGGTTAAAATCTAATTAACATTAAGATTAAAATCAAAATATAATTTAAACTAATATATAATTAATAACCATTGGACCATAAATAAAGTATGATTAAACTACCCATTTGGATATTTTAATTATCATGCAATTAAATATTTCTGTTTCCATTCTCACGCTATATGCTTTTTTTAATCCAACTTTGCAACTACTTTATAATTAATACACAATATCTACACTTAATGGAAAAAAAAGGGTACAATTATTGAGCATCATAAAGTCTTAGCTAGTCTAGTACCAAGGGCTGTAATTAAAGTTGTAGGTCAAACGATAGTTTTAGTCCTTAAACTTTGAGGTAGATGTCTATTTCGTCCATAAATTTTAAAAAATTGTATAGTATTTTTTTTAAATTTTTAATTTTGTATCTAATGAATTCATATTTTAAAAAATGTTCGATAAATCCTTACATTTTCAATTTTGTCTAATATATTCATGAATTAAAAGTTAAGTAACTAAGTAGCAAAAAAAAATATTAATATAATTTACATTTGACTTTTGGAAATTAGGGGTAAATTGTGTCCACCTACACTACATATGAACGTCACATTGCTATAATAATATTTGAGATGTCCACAAAAATAATTTCCTATACATTAGGTAGTTTTGGGTTGATTATAAATTGCATAGGCTTTTAGAGTAGATGGTGGTGAATATTTGGATTATTGCAATGCATTTTATTGTCACTTATGGAACTTTTTTTTTTCAATTGTGATCGTTTTAATTTAGACTTTATATAATTTCAGTAACTCATCAGTTTTTCTCAAGATGTTACCAATTTTTAGTAGATGACTATTTGTAAGAATTGACCAAGTCAGTTTTTTAAAAACTTTATAAACTAAATTAAGACTGCGATTTGCCTCTTTTTTTTTCTTCTTTTTTTACACAACATAGAAACAAGAACAAGAGAACTGAAATGGGCTGCTCCATTTTGGGAGCGCGGTACATGAACAAAAAAAAACAATTTGGCGCGGAGACGCTTGACGAGTGATTTCAACAACTATCAAACTCACCTCAGTAAGGTCTTCTTCCTCTCTTTTGCTAAGCTTAATAACATGTAAACAATTAGACTCAACCTGAACTGGGAAAGACCCCGATATAGGAATAGACTCAATATCCATATTGATGGCCTGAGCTTCAAGCACAGAAGTTGTCCAATCCTCCTTCGACGATGGACACCCAGCCAAAATGAGAGCTCTTGTCGAATTTC
This sequence comes from Herpetospermum pedunculosum, assembly GCA_028017165.1. Taxonomy (NCBI): domain Eukaryota; kingdom Viridiplantae; phylum Streptophyta; class Magnoliopsida; order Cucurbitales; family Cucurbitaceae; genus Herpetospermum; species Herpetospermum pedunculosum. The sequence goes on from CM051525.1 coordinate 75,373,068, forward strand.
GAAGACTCGCGCAATTGCACCCCGCTTGCCAGATGCATTCCAAGAAGCATCGACATTCTGTTTCCAACACCCTTTCGGAGGACACATCCACCAATGAGCTTTGACATTCGGGACTGCTACAAAATTTTCCTGGATGATCTATTCTCTGTTCCTTCTACAAGTCAATACTGTAATTCACCAACAGTGAAAGAGTTTGTATGAGTTTGTATATTTAGACTGCAATTGTTGTATAAGGTGTGATTTCGGTATCCCTATATCTTCCACAAGATCAACAATACATCCTTCCTCTCAGTTCCATCGGCACACTACCAAAGTCAGTCAAAGTGATCTTCCGTTCCTCTGCAATGCATAGAAATTCAAATTAGTCGGTAAATAGTTTGTCCACACCTGCGAAGTGAATTTACAATTCTAGAATAAATGAGGAGAAGTCTCCTCATGAAGATTACAGATGACACATCCCTTTAATATTTCCAAACAGAATATCGTGGTACAGTTTCTAACAACAGGTCTTCACTTTGGGAGGAACCATTGTTGGGTTTTATGTCCTAAAACTCGTAGTTTGTAAACTGTTTGAATGTAAATATTATATTTCAATAAAGTTGTTATTGATTTTTAGTGAATTGTGTTTGTATTAACCTATACCAATAACTAACACCCATGGCGATAGTGTGAGTACTTGAACTTCATGTGTGACATGAATGTGAATCAAGTTCAAGTAGACAGCCAAAATGGTCTATAGTATAGGGATAAGGCTGGGTACCTTATCCTGGGGACACTATTGGACGCGGCTCACTTTGTATAGTACAAAACGATGTGATTCGAATCGTTTCAGGTAGAGACATGTGAGTGAGGGCGTCATGTGCAATGAGTTTGCACAAGACCGAACCAAGAAATAAAATCGCTCTTTCTTTATAACACCGTTTACTGTAAAGACCGGTTTTTTCATATGATGACTTAGGTAACTCGATCTCAATCCTGAGCTTACTATGAACTCCTGTTTATTCAACCTTATCCTTTGATTTGTACGGGTGAGAGTGGCCAGATCGCCGACTCAATATGCCTACCATCTTGGGGATAAGATTGAATAAGTGGCCGGGGACATAGTTGTAGCAAGATTGGAATTCACTCCTACCCGCTTTAAGGGTTAGTAGAGAGGTTGTTCCCTTAAGTGCTGACTCCAGGTCTTGAACAATGGGCCCATCCTCTCCTGATCAGGGAGGAATCTAATTTGATGGTTGGACCACAAATCAATTGTTCATTAGAGGTGTCAGTGGTACTTAAGGAACAAGATATAATACAAGGGTTAAACGGTTTAAATGACCCGTTGTGATTATGAACAACCTGTGAAGGATCGACTTACTGATGATAGTTAGATCAACAGGACACAAGATATCTACAGTGAGGAGAGTGCAGCCCTTGGACTTTAGTGGAGTCTCCGGGGGTTAACGAATGTTGGTTAGTTCGGTTGAAGGAGTTTTGACCGGATAATCTCGTATCGTTGGAGCTCATGATCTGTAGGTCCTTACGGTTCTCCTGGCTAGCTCGGATAAAGCCGTGAAACAGTATAAAAGAAAAGAAAAGAATTTGAATCGTTCAAATTCGGGTTTGTGGAAGAAGAATAGACATATTTAAATATGATTTAAATATGGACATATTTAAATATGATTTAAATATGGCATTGGCCTAAAACATGAATGAGATTCATGTGAAAAAGTCGGTTTTTTCTGAAAAACCGAGTTTAGTTATATTATTTAATCAATATTTGATATTGAATTAAATAATATTTATTAATTAAAAAGTTTAATTAATAATTATATATATATTTTTATTTATTAAAATGTTTAATAAATAAAATTATTATTATTATTTTTAATAATAATAATAATTATTTATATATATATATATATATACATGTGTCTTGCTCCATGCAAGACACATGTTAAAGTATATATAAATATATATATGTTACGTACTTCAGGTGGGCTGATATGAGTTGAAAATTCCACAAGGAAATGAATTGAGAAGAGAAGTTTCAAATTGAATTTGATTCAATTGAAAAAAAAACCAGGGTACATAATTTGAGAATTTGATTCTCTCTCTTTATCTCTTGCGTCTTCTGCCTCTGCTTTTCTGAAGAAAAATAGTTTTTCTTCGTGGAGCTTCTTCCTTCTTTTCTCTTGTATAAGGAGTCCCACTACTCCGTTTCTCGGCCCGAGGATAGCGGGACTACCGTGGGTGGTCCACGAAGGTTTCGTGAGAAGGCTCGGTGAGCTCGTGAGGAGCTTCTGGCGGTGAATTTGGAGAAATACGAACGACAAGGGTATGTGTTCTAATTTCTCTTTTTCATTGCTTTTGCATGTTTCCATTTGTTTAAATTGATGAAATTAGAGTGTCCATGATCCAAATCGCTTCCGCTGCGTTCCATCAACGCTCCATCAACCATGACTTGCCGGAAACTCTTCCACTTGACCTCAACATCGTTAGTGTTTGACGGGGTGGCAACCTGCATAGAAATGTGATTCATACCCAACCTATATGTACTTTTGACCTTAAACATTCTTTTTTTGTCCAAAGTCCAGACAATCTCATCAGGGAGCTTAAGGATGGACAATATAATGCTAAGGATACGATCAACCACCTCTTCGTGGAAGTGATGTCGAATTAGTTGCACGTTCCAACAATTGTCACCTGTAAGAAAATGAGCAACGAGACCTGCTCTGATATTAAGAGGAAGATTGTGAAAGAAGTGAAACCCCTCCTTGGGAAGCCACAAATCTTTCTCAACCACTATGCTCATCCCGTTGCCTATCCGCCAACGATACCCTTTTTCAAACAGCTCTCTACCCGAGAAGATACTTTGTGAGGTGTATGAAGGATTGTGTCTCGTCCGCGCCTTGAGAAAGTTACCACTATGTGGTAGTATCGCCCACTCAGCATCTGAGCCAGCAGACTATCTAGATTTTTTTTTATCAATCTCCAACTTTGTTTAGCTAGCAAAACTTGGTTGAATATAGATAATTTATGAAATCTCATTCCACCTCGATCTTTATGAATGCACAATTTTTTCCAACTTTGCTGGTGAATCTTTCTTTTGAAGATGTGAAGTGTGATTATACTAGAATTTAAACAATTTTTAAACTAAATTAAATAGGTTTGATTCTCCCACCCCTCCATGTTATGTTGTAAAAAAAAAAGATAAGACTTATTTATAAAAACTAATTAGTATTTTTAGTTTAACTTTTTAAAAAAATCTCACACCTCTTTTAATTAAATATTAAAAAAAAATATTTTATCTTTATCTACTGTACTTTTTCATTTTTAAGTTTGAAATTTGCTATATATATATATATATATATTTAAGCACATGTATATTTTATATTACACAACTCCCATAAATTATTTTGATGACAGAATTCCAAACCACAAGACTAAATTTATACCATAAAAGTATAAATTTAAATCACAGGGATTAATTTAAATCTAACCACAAATTATTGAGATTAAATTAGCGATTTGTCCCCCTTTTTTTTAAGGCCTATGACTTTTAATGGCTCATCTTACAATTTTACCCTTAGTTATTATTATTATTATTATTATTGTAGTATAAAAAAAATATTATTATTATTACTATTTACTACCCATAATCATGTTCTTTCTTGTAAAAAAATAAAAATATTGTAGAAGTATTTGCTCAACTATTATACATTTAATTGCATTAATACTAACATAAATCCCATCAAATAATGTTAGTTCAATTGACTAAGACGTCCCACATGCTCACTCCTACATTAAATAATAATAATTTAAATATTATACATTTAATTACCATTACCACTAACATTATGATGGAGTTATGACTTTTTAGTTTTTAATACTAGTCCCTCCATTATTCCGATTTAAATAGTGGAAAAATCCTCACAATTTAATGGATATCTATTGTATTTTGTTTTAATATTTGGTTAAACACTTATTTTTATAAATAATGATATATTAATTAAAACACTTAATCGTCAGAGTGATTAAGTATTTTTTTATTTAACACAGAGAGTGGGAACCTCTCGTTCAAATATATATATTTTAATTAGATGAGTTATTATTCAAAATAGCCTAGATTTTCATCTCTCATAACTAATGAAAAATAGATTTTGATCTTTTTGTGATTGTTAAATGTTTATGCTCTGCAGATGCCAATTAATCGAAAAATAAAAACACAGTACAAAACATAATCAACTTTGATATTTGCACCTGGAAGAAGATGAAAAAAAAATGTAAAATCCCAAACGTTTTATAACTGGTCCAATTTTTTTTTTTTTTTTTTTTTTTTACATGTTGGGGAATTGAACCTAGAACCTTATGGTCACTAGGCAAGTCGTTGAGCTATGCTCTTGTTGGCGTAGTGATCCGAATTAGTTAAAAGAGCCATAGTTATGAATTGACATTGATTAAAATAACACATTTATTAAGGCCAAAATTGATCTCCAACTTTTTATATATATATATATATATATATATATATATATATATATATATATATATATATATATATATAGATATATATATTTCTTTTGTTGAGAGATTTTGATTGTATTCTTAAAATGTACATCATTGATAATATATTTACCAAACGTCAAACTTGACTTTCTTCCGAGATAATGTTTCTCCTACTCTTCTTGTTTTGTTATATTTCCTTTCTAATGAAAAAAAAGGATGATCATTTTTTTAAAAAAATAAATTAATTCATCTAATTAAATATAATTTTTTAATTTTGGGAGTTCACCAACTAAATAGATACAAATTTCAAATATTAAAGACTGAACTTATAATTAATTAAAAAAAAAAAAAACTTGTAGAATAAAAAAATTAGAGAATCAAAGTTGATAACGGTTCAATAATAAATTTAAGTTAAAGATAAAAATATATATTTATAAATTTGGGATCTATTACAAATTTACATGTATTTTCAAATTAAATTTAAGACACGTAAAATTGACAAATCAAGTCATGCATATGATCCATCAAACTCAAGCTAGAACAATGAAACTTTGTCACGGCAGTTGGATCAAAGCTAATTTAGTCCGAGATTGCTAAAAAATATTCAACTAAATTTAAATAATTCAAGCCAATAAAAACAATTGGATTAAAGCCAAATAAATAAAAACTCCGTGAGCGAGGAGAAGAGTCGGTAGCTGTTAAAAAGAAGAAATGAAAAATCCGCTCCAAGTTAGGTCAAAAGTAAACTAAACCCAAATTTTTCATTGAACTCTATAAAAAGAGGAGATGATAGTTGATTTTCGACATTCAGCATTGCTCAAAATCGAGAAGCAATCACAAATATTATGTTATACAAAAATTAATAATTCATTTACACGTATTAAATTAAAATAATTAAGTTATCTTTTATGTTGGTGACTATATAATATAACATGGCTTAAGCTGAAATATGGTTTTTTTTTTTTTTTTTTTTTTTTGAGTACATTGGGAATTGGGGTGGGGGATTCGAACCACAGACCTCGTGGTCGTTAACTCATACATATGCCAGCTGAGTTATGCTCGCTTTGGCTGAAATATGGTTAAAAGAAAAGAAAAAGAAGACATCCTCCGTCCGGCTGTGACCGTTGTCTCACGCAAGAAGAGTGGAAAGCCGATATCCGTGAAATAACTTATTTTTAACATTTGTTTATAATTACTGTGTCGTTTAGCTAGCGTAAGGACCATCCAATCAGAAAGCGTGTATCAGATTTCCGATTTGGCCGTGACCATTCAAACGCCACAGCCATGTGAGACCTTCAACCTCGACCTTCCAAAGATAAAACAGTACAGACAGAGACAGAGCTCGCAAACTGCCGCGGTTTCTTCACCGGTAATTTCCCCAAATGACCAATTACTCTCACCCTCACATCTGCCAGTGCCTCAGCCGCATCGCCACCGCCCCCCGTGCTTCTCCTTTCACCATCGCCGGCAACAGGCGCCAGACCGGCGACCAATTCGTCGACAGTGTTCTCGCTCTCGCCCGAGGCCTGCTTGATCTCGGCCTTCTTCCTGGAGACGTTGTTGTCATCTCTGCTTTCAACAGGTTTTCTCTACCGCGCTTTCCAATTTCTAATTGCTAATTGCTAATTCTAAACCATTTTTGGTTTGTTGGCTGGCAGTGATTGCTACTTGGAGTGGTTGCTTGCGGTTGCATTTGTTGGCGGCATTGCTGCTCCTCTCAATTACAGATGGGTATGTCTATTTCTTGTCGTGTTCATGCGTACGTGCATGCATTTCTGTGTATATAGAACAAATGTACACTATACATCTATTTATGAACTGGTCTCTAACTTCACAAGTTGTTCTTATTCATGCTGGTGATTGATGAACTTGCTGGATGAGTATAGTTGTCCTTCTACAGAGGACAAGTTCTGCAAATTATTTGTTTGGTTGAGATCTTGCTGTAACTGGCATGCGTGAAATACATTTTCTCAACGTGCAGAGCTTCGAAGAGGCAGTATCTGCAATGGAAGCAGTGCAGCCAGTGATGTTGGTCACTGACGAGGGCTGTTGTCAATGGTATTCAAAGCTTCAGAATGATGACATTCCTTCCTTGAGATGGCATGTCTTAATTGGTTCCCAACCACCGGGTTATGATAAAACAAGGCGAGGTGTGTAGTCTCTTTGATATTCGTCATACAAAAGCAAAATAGATAGAAGGAACCTATGTGTTATTTTAATCTTCTGTTTCTAATTCTTTTGTGATTTTATCAACCTTTCTAATGTAAGCAACTTTATCTTGCCAGCATTGACCTCTAAGGAATTGAAGAAGCATTATGTAATAAACCTATCACTAAATTTCCTCCATGCACCTGAAGGTGCAGCTCTAATATGCTTTACTTCAGGTTTGTGTTTTTCTCAACCTCAACTTCAATTTCTTTTTGTGCACACAAATATCCATATTTGGGGTGTAGTGTCCCGAAATTATGAAATTTCGGTCGAAACGACATTGAGCGCCGAAGTTGTAGCAAGAACTTTTTTTTAGTAGTTTGGTTCTTATCATGCATTTTAAAGCAGCCTAGGACATTTTTTGTAGTCACTAAATATTAACTTCACTATGATATGAAGCTCAAAATTCACTTATTAAGTTTAGAATTCACCGATTTTTTTTATTATTTATAATTGTTATAAATTCTATAGGAACAACGGGAAGACCAAAAGGAGTTGCTATCACACATTCGGCTCTGATTGTGCAGACCCTTGCAAAAGTTGCTATTGTTGGTTATACTGAGGATGATGTATGCTTTTTTGTAGTATATGAAGGCTCTATCCATTAGGTTTAGAGCATACAAAGTCTTAGTATATTCCTTGAAGGGCATTCAGTGGATCAATTTCTAGAGCTCATTCTCAAGTAGTTCATGTAGGAATGACTCTAATGGTTTTAAGTGTCGTATTTTCAGGTTTATTTACATACTGCTCCTTTGTGTCACATTGGTGGTTTGTCATCAGCCATTGCCATGTTAATGCTTGGAGCTCGCCATATATTAATACCTAAGTTTGAGGTTAAGTCTGCTGTTGAAGCAATAGATCTATATGGTGTGACTTCTTTAATCATTGTCCCAACAATGATGGCTGATTTAGTTTCTTTAATCAGGTGTCTTTATTTGTGCTTTGTCGGCCTTGTCCTACTTCTCTTAAATTTTTTATCTAGTCGATGAAGTTTATTTCATTTAAAAGAATTCTTCTCTTTTGGAAAAGAAAAAGAGAAACCATTCTTCTGAGAAGATGTATTCATGGTCATTCTCTTTAAATTGAGGCATTTGAATGTGAATGATTTAATCAAAAGTTAGTGATTAGAGGGATTTTTTGTTGTGAAAAAAAATTCATGAAAATTTTAGGCTTGTTTTGGAACAGTTGTCAAAACACTTTTCTATTTTCGTAGAACAAAATTTTAATGAAACATGTTTAGACAATTGTTTTCTAAAACTTTTTTGTTGTTGTTTTCTTTAGTATATTCATAATGAGCTCATTTTTAAAACAAATGAAGTTGTTCTTTCCTGCAAAATCACAATTTTATGAATTATGAGTATTTAAAAAAAAAAAGATTTATTAGTTTCACTTATCTATGAATGGTTATCTATGAAATTATGTATGAATGTTTTTTTTTAATATTTGGAAGTTGGAATATTACTGGTCCATAATGGCATAAATTTTGTGCTATATTTTCCGTATGAGATATAAAATTCCTATTTAAACATCTCATTGTGTTGTTTTATGAAAAAAAATGTGGAATTCTTATTCTCTAACCGTTCTTAAAATTTGCCTTACAAAAATCCATCAGGCGACATTTCTCTTAGTTTGCTTGTCTGCACTTTATCTCAAAATGACTACTCTGATGCTTGGTTTTCTTCTGTCTGAAACTGGCACGAGTGTGCTTATGGTTGTCAAGGTGTCAACTTTCTCACTTAGCTCTTTGAAATATTTAACAGGGAAAGAGATAATTGCCAAGGAAGAGAAAGTGTGAAGAAGATATTAAATGGAGCTGGGGGGCTACCATTAGAGCTAATCAAAGATGCCATGAAATTTTTTCCCAGAGCTAAGATTGTGTCAGCTTATGGTCAGCCTCATACACCCCCTGATCTTTTCCTCTTGTGAGCAATTAATCTCGTTGGTAATTTGTTTAATTTCATATTTTGGATTTGTTTGAACGATTTAAAAATAATGTGTTTGCTTAAGCCTTAAGTCGGAAAGGACTGTTTGGGTATGAATCTTCCAGTTGAATGATTCCTGGGACTTTCAGAAATATCACTTTACCTTCTGTTAGAAAAGTTTGCAATATTTTGCTGGATGTTGTCTTAACTGTTTCTTAGGTCATCTAATAGCATAGAGAGTTGAGTAGTGTATATGCCATGCTTGGGAACTTTGGTTGCTGTCAATGTTACCGTACGGATTGAAAATAAGTTTCAGTACTCGCATCGCATGTGGAGAGTGAAGCTTATTTTTACTTCAGTTTTTACCTGTGTCAGATAGACCAAAATTCATTGAATGGCCTTTGGCTGGTTGAGCCAGTTGCTGGATTCACTAAGTAAAGAGTTGGTTAAGGATAATCTTTTAAGCAGATGTTTGTAAAACTCTGTCGAGAAAAGTTAGTTGAATTGCAAGCTCGATGAATGAAAATAAAACCAATGAAAACTAAGGATATTTTTTAAGAAATTGGTATAAGAGCAATTTTAATGAGTCATAACTAGTTAAAATTGCAACTAATTGTCAGAGTTGAAGAAGAAACGAAGTTATTTTTCTATTGTATTATCAGGGAGTGCACAGTACACTCTAGCATGTGAAGATCATGAAGTGGTCAACATGAATAAATTCTTACAGAAGCAATTTGGATTTTTTGTTCCGTGAATGATATTCATTAACATGAAATACATGTTAAGCAAGCTGTTTTGTGGGGTGAAAGAAACTAAGGATATTTTTTAAGAAATTGGTATAAGAGCAATTTTAATGAGTCATAACTAGTTAAAATTGCAACTAATTGTCAGAGTTGAAGAAGAAACGAAGTTACTTTTCTATTGTATTATCAGGGAGTGCACAGTACACTCTAGCATGTGAAGATCATGAAGCGGTCAACATGAATAAATTCTTACAGAAGCAATTTGGATTTTTTGTTCCGTGAATGATATTCATTAACATGAAATACATGTTAAGCAAGTGTGTGCTGTTTTGTGGGGTGAAAGAAACAATACGATTTTTAGAGGGTCTGAGACGAACCCGTGTGTTGTTTGGTCCCTTAGCAGATTTCATGTTTCTTTGTGGGCGTCGGCGACACATTTGTTTTGTAATTATTCCTTGAACGTTGTTCTTCTGGATTGAAGTCATTTTTTTATAGCGGGGCTCCTCTCTTCCTTGGGGCTGGTTTTTTTGTATGTCCTTGTATTCTTTTATTTGATCTCAATGAAAGTTTGGTACCTTGTCAAAAAAAAAAAAAAAATTAACATGAAATACATTCTTGTATATCTGTTTTTGGTTATATGCAGTGAAGAATAATGTGTTGATCGTTGCTTTGAGGAGAAACTTTTTGGATTTCATTATTTTCTTATTTTAGAATCTTCATGTTTAAATGTTTGTTAAATTCCTATGTATTTTTATATCTTTCTTTTTTCTCCTTTAGGGATGACTGAGACATGCTCATCATTGACCTTCCTGACACTCTGCAATCCAATGGGAGAACAAAGTTATGAGAATTCAAAATGTCATTCAATATATCAATCAGGGGGTGTTTGTGTTGGCAAACCTGCCCCTCACATAGAAATGAAGATTTGTTTGGATGGTTCTTCTCATGTTGGGAGGATTTTAACCAGAGGACCACATATAATGCTTAGGTACTATGATAAAATTTCTCCAAGGCCATCAAATGACATCAATGAAGCTTGGTTTGACACAGGTGATATTGGTTCAATAGATGATAATGGAAATCTATGGCTTGTTGGACGATCAAATGGCAGAATAAAAAGTGGTGGAGAGAACATTTACCCCGAGGAGGTATCATCGTTTTTTCTTATCTTGATGACGTACTTGAAGACCTTCTAAACATCTTCTAGAATCCCATTACACCATATTTTGGCCTTTTAATAAAAATGTTTTTACATAAAGTCATTACGAAATTACTATAGTAGGGCACTCTTTTAATTTTGTTCTACATTCAAATTACCTATGTTGACTTATGAGATCGAGCCTTTACTTGGCTTTGATCTAGTTACAAATGGTAAAACAATTAACATAAAGAAAACACACTACCCTGAGGTGTTTTTTTTTTTGAAGAAGAAATTTATTAACAGCCCAAAGGCAAATCGAGGGGGAAAATCCCGATTAGCAAGGCGCAACAACCAAGAGGGAAAAAAGTTACGCCAAACAGAAGGGGCGTGAGAAGAATGAGCAAAAGAAGCGAGAGAGTGACTAATGGCTAACTTCTAACATATCCTATGACTGATAAACAAAAATATTAACAGTGAAAAATACAAAAATAAAACAGTAAAACAATAAAGATACTAGAGAAAGAAATATAAACACAAGCCTATGCAAACCTACACCAGTTACTAAGGAGGTGTTTAGGGTACCAAGTTGGAGTTGGGTGGACTGAGTTATTCAGTCTACGTTTGACCCACCAATTATTTAAGTCTAGAGTACAAAAACTAACTACACTGACTTCAATAGTATTTACTATTCACAGACTATTATAACCCACAAACTATTATCACCACCGACTTTTAGAAGGGCTGAGACGAAACTCTGGGTTGTCTGGTCCCTTAGCAGATTCCATGTTTCTTTGTGGACGTCGGTGATGCGTTTGTTTTGTAATTATTCCTTGAACGTTATTCTTTTAGATTGAAGCCTCTTTTTATAGCGGGGTTCCTTCCTTGGGTCTGTTTTTTTTTTGTATGCCCTTGTATTCTTTCATTTAATCTCAATGCAAGTACGGTACATTTTCAAAAAAAAAATATCACCGACTATTTTAACCCACTCAGCGCCTCAAACAACCCCTAAGCTTTTACATTCTTTCATCTTGACAACAACAGTTCACTTGGCTCCTCCCCGCTCCCACCCCCACCCCCACCATCACTGAAAAGAAGAAGAAATATAGTTATCATTCTAGGGGTTGAGAAGTGCATATTACTATTAGATGGTTTTGTATGTCTACGATAGAATATATTTATCTTGCTTAGTTTAACATTTACCATATATTTAGGTGTATGGGTTGGACAAAGCCAAAGAAAAGTTGGTTAATAAGTGGAATTAAAACATATATAACTGTTGCAGGGGCATTCTTCTACTAGTTACACTGATATTGATTCATCTTGTGAAGTAGATTACACAAATGAGTTTACCACAAATGAGGTAAGTTAAGTGTCATTCAGATTTGTTGAACTATGATGTAAATGATTTGTGCCGATTGTAAACGATTTTCATCATAATCTCGTTGTTCTACAGATATTCAAAAGTCGAGAAACTTTAATTATTTGGACACGAGAGGTTGGAAAGAGAAATGGATTGGTTATAGTCATAAAGACATCCGATGCGGGTGTGAATGGTAGGAGGCCTAGAATTTCTTTTGGGTGTGAGAGAAGTGGGAGTTATAGAAGTATTTCGAAATTGGAAGTTTTAGAAGACAAAAATGCACGCAAGCTTACTGGAACCAAAAAGTGTGGATGCCCTTTTTTATTGAAAGGACAAAAATTGACTGCAGATGATGATTGGATGGTAAAAGTAGTATGTGGGGTACACAATCACCAAGCAATTAAAAATATGGAAGGACATTCATTTGCTGGGAGGTTATCACAAGAAGAGAATGAGATTTTGATGAACTTGTCTAACTCATCAGTCCGTCCTAAAGATATATTGAGTACGTTGAAGAATCGAGATGCTCGAAATGCTAGCACAATGAAGACTATATATAATGCTCGTCATCGACAAAAGAGAGTCGAGAAGAAACGAAAACCAGATATGCAACAACTTTTTGGTGAGTTAGCTACATAAAACTAAATTGAGCTCCAGAATTTTATGAATTGGTTGTGAGAGTGCTAGACAAGCTGTGCCCTTTGAAAAGAGCCCCCCCCCCAGGCTCACAAACGTAGGCCAAACTTTTAGGCATGGTTTAGTTGACTAAACATTAGTGGAAGTATTTAGAGTTTTATTTATGCTATCTTATTATTTAAAATATTTGATATATGTATTAACAAGAACAAGTGGATTAGGGGCTCCTGGCCAGATCATAAGCTTCGTACAACCTAACAAGATGGACCCTCTTGTACAACGACCTTGGGTTAATCAGAGCTCATAAACAGCTTGTAGTTGATAATTTGTAGTTATCAATCAGTTAGATGACAAAACCTATAAGCAGGCTTTAGTTATTTCAACTTTGGAAGTGTTGGAATAGATCTTAAGCTGAATTACTCTAGGCCCTTTTTTGTGGGGTCTTGCTTGTACTTCCCTTCTTTAAGCAAAAGCTTGGTTTCTTATGATAAGAGGGGGGAAAAATACCTCTTGGAATTCTTCGCTACTAGTACTAACCTGACACAATCTATTATATTCGTTGAGACGCTATCATTGATATGAATTGTCATATTATGGATGAGAGAGGTGAAAATGATCAATACATATGAACCTCTTTATTTTTAGTTTTTTGGTCCAACAATTCTAGTTAAATTTGATTGTTTGGAAATCTTATATGAACTTTTGTTGTTTCGAATTTTGATTTTTATACAAATTACAAATAGACTTGGTCTTTGGTGCTGGACAAAATTGACCAATTAGAGATTAAAAAGAGAACTTGTTAGCTAGAAAAGAAAAGGCATTATTTTCCAAAGATTAGAGGTATATATATATATATATATATATTAGACATTGTTAGTTAGGTTAGAATTACTTCGAGTATAATATGAGATTTGAAGAACTCAATTGTGTCTGTGTCTGTCTGCTGAGGTAAGGAAGAACAGGTTTGAGAAAGCTGATAAGATGTTGACACATAGATGTAATGATTGTTGATGCATGATCACAAATACATTGCAATTAATAGAAAAATTCAGTTCATTTTTAGAGTATAGTTTGTGTCTTGGTGCTGTAGGTGGAGAGAATTCTATTGCAACATCCGGGAGTTAAAAGCTGTGTTGTGGTGGGAATTCCTGATTCTCGTTTGACAGAGAAGGCTGTAGCTTGTGTTCAATTAGAAGAAGACTGGCAGTGGTATGAAACCAATGACGAACTTCTTCATGGAAAGATTAAGCAGCATTTATCTAAAGCAATTCTTCGTGGACATTGCAAGGACCGTAACTTAACTGGGTAATTACTCTCCCCACTTCTCTCTTTAATATGTTTTTGACTTGAGAACCATTAAGAGTCGGCCTAGTGGTCACAAAGGACCTTGAGACTATTAAAGTCCTCCTAGAGAAAATGAGTTCAATCATTGGTGGTCACCTACCTAGGAATTAAACAAGTTTCCTTAGCAACCAATTGTTGTAGGGTCAAACAGTTGTCCCGTGAGATTAGTCAAGTTGCATGTAAGCTGAACCGAACATTCACGGATATAAAAAAAAAGAAAGTATTTTTGACTTGAGAATGACAGTTCCCTTGCGACAATATGTGGGGTGGGGGATTTGATCTTTTGACCTTTTAGTCGAGGGTACTGGTTTTAAGCTAGTTGAGCTATGCTCGTGTTAGCACCCATGAAGAACTTGCTTTACCATAATCAATTTTTTATTTTTATCTTTTGAAGGTTCAAAGTACCAAAGGAGTTTATAAAGTGGGGGAAGCCATTTCCAGTCACTACAATGGGGAAATTGAAAAGAGATGCAGTTCGAAATGAGATAATATCTCAGTTTGAATTACTGCGTAGCACTCTTTGAGATGGCAACTTGGTGAAAGCTGCAAATGCTAAGTTGAGGAAGAACTCCTGATGATTTATTTATTCCCAAAGGGAATTCCATTAGAAAAGTTCAAATACTTTGTCTCCAATCCATTGATCTTAATAAAGTATATTATTCTTTTCCATGTTTCCATATACAAGATTTTTACATTAAATGTTATAATAAAGTATATTATTTTTTACTTTTGTCTTGAACACTCTAATAGGGATTATTTTGGATAATTTGTAAAGATTTAACTGATTAAGACAATTGTGTATTCTAAATTATTGTCTACAAGTTTGTGATTTGAGGAAAAAGATTGTTAGAAGTAAAATTAAATTCAAACCTCAATGGCTAAATATGTTATTTAAGTCCAGACCACTCTATTAAAATATTTTTCATATATTATCTTAAATATATATTTCAATAATAAATAATTTTTTTGTTAAAAAAAAACAGCCAATCTAACCTCGGGTAGAAAAATATAATTGGGTCTATTTGAAATGAAGTAGAACGGTATTACCAATCTAGACATAACTCAACCACCCTCTCTTATTGAACTAAAAAAAATGTTTAAGATTCAAATCATAGATAACTAGCTCAGGCTATTAAAATATTTTCAAAATACTTTCTCAAAAGATCTATTTTATCTTATTCAATTAAAAAAAAGAAAAATTGGGTGGCTATTTCACTTTTCCTATTTGCAAATATAGCATATTTAGAAAATAATTACAAATATGATAATATTTTATATTCTATCTGTGATAGACCATTGTTTATCTATCATTGATATACATCTATCACTGAGACCATTTTATAGTATGATAAAAAAAAATTGTATCATATTTATATAAATACTTTTAGATTGTGCTAGATTTATGTTATATATAGAATAGATAAATTTTTATGAAAAAAAAAATTATATTTATTTTGAAAATGTGACATCATTATTTTTTATTGAGATATATGATTAAAAAGATTTAGAATGTGAAATAAACATGCGTGAGAGTGAGATTGGAAGTTGAACACAAACAAAAATAAGGGCCATCATCCGTCCCATTAATTAATTCATTTACACCCTTTCTTTCTAACCAACCTTTGGGCACAAATCATTTTGATGTGATTTGAAAGTCGAGTCGAGATGTGATGAAGTTTAATATTTTTCAGTTTCAACTAGGCATGTCGACATTTTCACATGTACATAAATTTCATTTAATATTTTTCAGTTTCAACTAGGCATGTCGACATTTTCACATGTACATAAATTTGATATCGATATAAAGAGTGAATCGACATTTTCATTATATCGTAAAAAATTGATAAAATATTAACAAAAATTATACCAAAATGTAACTATGGTGAATATAGTATCGATAATAAGTAATTTATCTCATTTAATAGAGTAAAATATTTATTAATTAATTTAAATATATTTTTGTAACTTTTTATTTTTAATATTTTTTCAGAAATATACATTGACATGTTGATATTTTCGTCGACATTTTCGTAAAATTGAGGTTTCGATATTTTCATCGAGAACGACATTTTTTTTTAATTAATGCGATAATTGAACTCATGACTTTTTAGTCAAGAGTACAATCTTATGTCAATTGAGCCATGTTCGGTTGGGCAAATGTGAAGGATTCATCTAGGTACATTGTTTGCCAACTAACCAACCACATTGTTTTTACGAGATCGACATTTTATAACTTTAGTTCCAAGAGAAATTTTAGGTTGTATTAAAAACTATTTTTAGTTGTAAAATCAAGCATAGCTCAATTGATCTAAGGTTGTGTCCTTAACTAAGAGGTTATGAGTTCAATCTTCGCATTAATATTAAATATGTAGGTGAAAAAAAAAACTATTCTTAAAAATTTTAGTGAATTTGAAAAGTTTTTAAAATTAACATTTCATTTTAAAATTTGATTAAGATTTCGAGAATAATTTTCATTTAACTTCATTCATTTAGTTTTAGATTATAAATATTATTTTGATTTTAATAAATGTTATGGAACAATATAGCATAAGTTATCATTATTAGAGGTAGATTTAAAAAAAAAATAATTATATAAAAAAATAAATGGGTCAAAAATAATTCTCAACTAACTTTTAAACACAAAAAAATCACCTAAAGTATTTTTCATTAACTATTCTAAAATGTTCTTCAAAAAAAAAAAAAAAAAAAAAAAAACTAAAATGTATTTTATTAAACTATGACTAACTTATTTTTTAGGACAATAAAGTTGGTTTCTCCTTTGGACTCATCTACAAACTTATGAAATGAAAAAGAAGAAAACTCATAATAATTAATAAGTTGTTCAAACAAATCATAAATTTTTATTTTGGATATAATAATGAAACCAAATAAGAGCTTAACTCAACGGCATAATGTATCACTTAATAGTCTTTATTACTAACATGGTTAATTCTTCAAACAAAAATAAAAGAATAAACAAGCACTGTTACTTCTTTTGTTGTACTCTTTACTTTCTTATGTCATATAGTACCAACTATCAAAACACATGATAAAATTATATATACATCGTCAATTGATTTTGAGATGAAATATCAAACACATAGAACTACAATTCTTTTCTTTTTGAAAGGTTAGATTTATTTATTTATTATTATTATTATTATTTTGGTTTCTCACAAATATTTATTTTGGAACCAATAAAACATAAATACAAATTTATCGGAACCCGAACCAATTCCTAAAAAAAAAAAAGAACCCAAACATATTTAAAACCATTGGTTTAACAATAAAGACAACAAATTACACATTGGGCTTGTGCTAAAAAAAAAAATGACAAGTACAACTAAATTAAAATTTTGATTAATTTTCAGTTTTTGGTGATGTTGGCCTTATCCACTAACCAGTTGAAAATGGTGGCATAAACAACCTCCACATTCTCCTTCGCCTCGCCGATCAACTGATGCCACATTCCGGGACAAACCATCAACGTCTTGTCCTCACTCGCCGCCGATTCGTACACAAATCTCGCCGACCGGTAATCGCAGACGACGTCGTCTTCCCCATGAACCATCAGCATCGGAACCCTAATTTCATGACAGTTCCTCTTTATGTACTCGCAAACTCTCAGAAACTCCAACGCTGTCGCCATCGGTGGCTTTCCCGAAAATCGCCGATTAGGGTTTTTCGCCACCAATCTCCTCTTCCACTCCTCTTTGTACGATTTTCCCGCCAGCGGCTTCGATGCGACGAATCTCAGCGACGGCGCTAAAGACGCTGCTAATGGAAGAAGCTTCTCCAATGGCCAAATCGGTTTGAATTTCGCCGAGATTCCACACATGGCGCCGTTCAACACGATTCCGTTCCAAACCCCCTTCTGCTTCAGGGAAATCAGGATCGTAATCGCGCCGCCGAGGGATTCGCCGTAGAGAAAAGCAGGGAGGTTGGGATTCTGAGCTCGAACAGAGTCGAAAAACAGAGCACAGTCGAGAACGAGGAGTTCGATGTCTGGGATTGAACCAGGGGAGCCGTCGGAGCGGCCATGACCTCGAAGGTCGAGAGAGCAAACGAGGAAGCCGGATTTGGCTATGGCGACGGCGGTGAGCTCGAAGGTCCAGCCGCTGTCGGAGGCGTAGCCATGGACCATGGCTACAATCCCTTTGAGGTCAGAGTCTGAAACAGGGCGCCATGTTCGAGTGAAGATTTTCATGTTGTGGGAATTGAGGATGAAGGTTTCATGGTGAGTAACTTTGTGTTTGCTGTAGAATTCCTCCATTGTTAGGGCTCCATAGGGGCTGTTCTCGTTGGCCTGGTTTATTGGGTGCGACATTGTCAGGTAGAAGAAGAACAGAGTGTGTTATTGTAAAACAGACAGAAAGTGGGATATATATATATATATATATTTCAAATGAATAAGCTTGGATAATATTATTTAACTTTCAAAGTTTCAAAAATAATATTAACCTATGAAAATGTTAAAAAATGCAACCTTAATAATACTTCCAATGTGGACAATTAAATTCTAACTTTAGTTGTGATAACATGAAAACGTAAACATCTAATTTATTATCTATTAATTTTATATTTATTTTATTATATTTCGATCAAAATCGATAAAATAAGATTTTCATAATTTTTAGATTCAAGGCGTTTAGGTTCTCATTTTTTCCATATCACATAAGTACAAGTTATAATTTAACCCGGTCACAATAAAATTTTGTTTGTTGTTACCTGTGGGGACATTTTTTTTATAGGTCAGTGATGTTTTTTTAAACTTTTTTCATAGTTCCTATTTTTTAAACTTTTGAAAGTTCAATGACATTTTGAAACGTTATTTTTATAGTTAAAAGATATTTTTTAAACTTTCAAAAGTTGTATTTTTTAAACTGAACCTAGAGTTATTATTGATAATTTAACCTTTTTTTTTCCATCATTTTTATATTTCTTAACAAACCATTAGAATTTGTAGTGATATTCTAAAACATAAAAATAATTTAAAATAATAATATGTTGTAGAAAATGATTGATGAGAGAGTTGAGACAGGTGTGTGCAGCTGTGGCAATAAATTTGGGAATGAAGAGATTGGGGACAACCTGCACACAATCATTGTACTCAAACTTTTGTGTATTGATTTTCATTCAAACTTCAACACTCCAAATGGTGTGTTTAAGGTTAATTTTGAATTGTACTATTAAGTATAAAAAGGTTGGAAAATGGATCTTATGGTTGGGATATGGAGGGTATCTGCTTTATGAGTTTCATATATGTGTTTTTTTAATTTAATAATTGTCAATCACCGAATTGTCCATTTTTGAAATAGAAATTGATGTCTTAACCATTGAGTCATGCTCAGATTGATATAGATTTGATAATTATGTACCTAATATGTTTTTTAGCACAACAAATATGTGGATGAAGATTTGAACCCTAAACTTTGAGGAAATGAGTAGATAACTTTTGTTGTCGATTTATGCTCATGTTTGGCAAATAAATGTATTATTGAATATGCATTTTGTAAGTTTGAGTTGATGGAGCTAGTGTGATTAACAAAAACAGGTAGCTTGGGAGAATAAATTCACCTACCAAACACAAGCTCAACTATTTAACTTTTAATCGAAAAGTCACTAGCTAGTGTAAGGTAAACGGAGCCCGACTACCGACCCGAAAGGCTTCCTTCGATGAGTTGTCCCTTTTCTTTTTTCTTCAACTTTTGTTTAAATTGTAATATGGATGAGAAAAAAATATACAAAAATTTGTTGCACAAACTCAAGATGAAAGAACCTCACTCACAATATAACATACATGGACTATTTCTCCTATCATCAATTATTGTAAAAAAAATGCTCACAATATAACATAGACGTGCTACTACTCCTATCTCTAATATGGTATCAGAGACCACGAAACCCAAACGAGTATTCGGTCCAAAAATAAGATCCCAATAAATAATTGCATGTGTCAATGTTGATGGTAGTGTGTTCTTTTTGTGCGCGCCAAAGTTGTAGCAAAAACTGTTTTTTTTTAGAAGTTTGGTTCTAATCATGCATTTTAATGCAGTTATGGTTTCCTAATTAAGTTTAGAACTTGCCAATTTTTTAAAAATTGTTATAAATCCAGTAGGAACAAGGGGAAGAGCAAAGGGGGTTGATTTGGGTACAAAAGTTGGTATTGTTGGTTATAGTGAGGATGTTGTATGTTTCTCTTAGTATAGCAAAGTTCTATCCATTAGGTTTAGAGCTGATCAAGTTCAAGTTCAAGGGACTCCACATGGTTTTAAGTATTGCATTTTCAAGTTTATTTACATATACTGCTTCTTTGCGTCACATTCGATGGTTTATCATCAATCATTGTCATGCTAATGCTTCCAAGCTCATCATATATTAATATTAAGTTTGTTGGTTAAGTCTCTTATTCAACAAATAGATCTATCAATCAAATTGCTAATGAACCGAACATTTACGGTTTTTTCATTTATAGAATTGAGGGTTCCAATTTTTCTTATATAATCGAACTAATTCAGTCGGTTTTGATGGTTCGATTTGGTCGATTACAACTCTCTCCACCCAACCCACCTTATTTTATTATATGTAAAAATATTAAAAAACTATGTTAACTCTAGTTTCACCTCACGCCTCTCACTCCCTCTCTCCCTGTTCAAGTCTTTTTTTTTTTTGCCATTGGTGTCTCTCTCTCTAACTAGAGCTTATCCCAAGCATTTATTAGCAACAACAATTTCTTAATTTTTTTTTACAAGATTGTCTCCCTCTTCAAATTCATTCCTTCTCAATAAAGTTAGTTTTCTTTTCCCTCATTCAAATCTCACACCCACCTACTTGCAATGTCGGGTTGTTCATCATTCGTCGCCGTTTGTCCTTCACAACTCCATCTCTTACTCGTGCAAACAAACAGGTGATGATGATAATTCAGGACACAAATTGCAAAATAGAGAGAAAAAGAAAAGGAAAGAGAGAAAAAAAACACACACACAAACCAACCAACCCGAACCGAGAAGATCCGAAACCGAAGTGAACCGAATCGATCAATTTATACTTGATTGGACAATGGTTCAATTCTTTACTTATGAAAATCGAGCACATTGGTTCGATTCTCGGTTTGGTCTAAAACCGAGAAAAATCGAACCGATATCACCCCTAGGTGAAATGAGTTTTAAAAAAAAAAAAAAAAAACTCAATCGGCTATCGATGCTGTAACGAATAAAAGTAGGTAATTCAAAAAAAGAGATATGCACTATACATCAATGATCTTTGATATGCATCCTCAATCAAATTGTTAAGCATATTAACTCCATACCACGATGTACTAGAAATTCTCTCGTAAATCATGTTCATCTCTTTTGTAATAGTTTGACATATGTCGTAGCTGCTTTTGATTTCCCTTCCTCTATATTTTGAGACTCCATTTTTCTTGGAGACTCCTTTCTCTCGCCTACGAGGATTTGTTAGTCCGAGAGGATTGTGGTTAATAAATATATGTATATTTTTTTTTGTAAGTTAAAAGTCTATTTGAGTTTCTCTACTTGTTTTTTTGGCCTTAAAGCTAACACATACGATAGGGTAGATATATACGGCCTGGTGGCTTATGTGGCGTTCATATAGCCACTCGTCATTCTCTGTTTCGTAATTTTAGCCAACAAACCAAAATCATTCAGTATTCATTATTCATAATTTCATATTCATTTTCTTTTCCTCTATCTTTCTCATTTCTATTTATTTCCATTTATTCTCAAACCCTCTAATCTACCACTTCACTAGCTTCCTGCCCAACCACTAAATAATCACTTCCTATTTATTTTTCATTTTTTTAACAATTTATTAATCATCATTATCACTTTTTTTTATTCTCAAGAGAGAAAATGACACCCAATTAAATGCAATAAAGGCCTAAGATATGTGATCTTAGAAATTAATTGTTTTTATTTTCAAAACCAATTTGGAAATTTTATCATACCAAAAAAAAAAATAACCAATTTGTTTTTATCCTTTTTATTAAAAAAAAAAAACTAATTTATTTGATAAGGAGAAGAATGTCTATTTTTAATAGGTAATTTAAAAATATATATATATATATATATATCAAAAATGAATAAATACTAAAGTCTAAAATGATATACTGGAGTAAAATATTCTTCAAAACCCTAAACAAAAAATCCGAAACCTAAACCTTAAATTTTATCGATAAGATAAAATTTGATTTCAGTTTTGATTATTTTGTTTAATAAAAAATATTTTAGTATTTTTTCTTTTAAAATCGATCCTTTAGAAAAGACATGTGGAAGGGATTCTATTATTTTGAGATAACTTGGTAAGAAAAAGAAAGAACGTTCAGAATTTAGGTTTTTTTTTTTTATGGGTGTAGTACAGACTGGGCTTAGCCCACAAATATTGTCTAGTTATAGTTAGGCCTTTCCTATGCAACTTTTGGTATGCATTGACAATTTTTTTTTAGTTAGGTATTAGTTTTTTTTTTTAGTTCATCAATCAATTGCGAGAGTAGAAAATGAAACCTTCGACTTAAGATGAGAAAAAGTATATGTCAACTATTGCTGACTCAATTACATGTCACATATTTGTTTTCATCAAACTGAACATAGTTCAATTGACCTAAGGTTGTGCCTTGACTAAGAGGTTTTAGGTTCAATTCTTGCATATAAATTCTAAACTGAACGAGTTGCAATTTTCTTAGATTTTGTATTATGTATTCTCTTAAAATTAATTTAAAAATATTACTATTTAAAAACATCTTTTATTTATAATAATATTTGTTATTCACATGTGCTGTAATTCTTAAAGATGTTAATATAATAATTTTATTATCTAGTACAAAATGTTAGATATAAATGACACGAAGAACGATCAACCTAAATATTTTTATTATGGAATTAGGTTTAATCGGTCATCTAACTAGATTTGTTTGAGCTAAAGTTATATCTAGAATAGTCTAAGTTAGGTTTAAAAACTCCCTCCAACCTAATATCATACCATACAACTCATAAATTATCATGGAAAATGTCCCATATACCTCCGATAACAATAAATCCATAAATTTTTTTTGTTATATATTTTAACCGACCAACATGAGTCGATCTCAACTAATATATTGTATAGACTTATGAATACTTTTGACAATGAAGTCAGGAGTTGAATCTCATCTCACATATTTACAAATATATATATATATATATATATATATATACTCAACAAAAATTAGTTAATCAGTTGTAAAAAATAAGATGGGCAAATCAATAGTTCATTATGATTATTGACTATTCTTTATAATTATTTTATTTTATAAGTATTTCTTGAAACTGACATCTTATATTATCATATTTCAAACTGATCATAAATAAACAATTCTCAATCATGGTCTATTTGATGGACAACACTAATAAAAATCCACTTTGTCACACCCTTTTATTTTTTCTAAAGGGGGACCCAAATGTTTTCAACCACTCCCCTTTGGATTAATTATGAATATGGACAAAAGGACACAAAAGTAATTGAAGGATTAAAATAATCATGAAGATCATTATTGCTTTGCAATTAAGCAATTCCACATTTATTTTGTTCTTTCTTTGATTTTTTTAGGCATAGTTGGATTGAGTGCTTTTAAAAAATTTACATTCCTATTTAAAAGATAATAATTTTAACATATCACTCATAAACATAATTTGAATGACATTAAAAACACATTCAAAAGAAAAGTGTAGAGGATAGTTCAACCGGTATAATATATAAATTATGAGTAAGATGTCTCGAATTTGAATCTTTCTTTCTATATTGTCAAAAAAAAAAAAAAAATAATAATAATAATAATTATATAATTCATGTAAAATAAAATTTAAAAAAAAAAAAAATCATTCTAAAATCACTTCCAAATATAATAGATTGTGACATTACTAGTGTTCAAAGTATAATGTCACATTTTGAAAAACAATAACAATAAAAATAAAGACTAGCGTAGTAAAATTATAATATTTTTTAAATAAAAAATATTATATTTAAAAACACACCCTCAATAAAATAAAATAAGGCATTTTAAAAAAGTCAATTTAAAAAACTACCATATTTTACCTTGAACAATCTCTAAAATTTCGATTGAAAAGTAATAGTAATGAGACATATCAACCAACACTACTAACATAAACATAATCTAACTATTTAGCACTAATAAATGGTTAAAATATTGTATCATCTATTTTAGAAGTTAATATTTGAATTTCTACTCTTATATTATCTAACTTAAAAAAAAAAAATATTTTTAAGTAGTTCATTTACTGATATGCTTGTTTGTAGCCTTACTTTCTTTGATATTTTCTATGGATACTAAAATATTACTTAAATTCATTGATTTAATCATTAATAATCTCGTCAAAAATCAGTTATCGATAATCTTTATTTATTTAATATAAAGTTAAACAAAAAATATATAATTTATTTAAATAAATAAAACTCATTCATAATATAACTTGTTGATACATAAATATGGTCACCTTTTTTTGATTGCAGAATTAAAGTGCACATGCCAAAACAGCATAGCGCAATGGTATGATGTATCGCTTAGTAATCATGATATCTTAAGTTCAACTCCCACTCCAACATGTTGTAGAAAAAAAAAAAAAAAAGGTGAAAGTGTGGTACTAAACCACACAGATTCCGACCATCGAGTTATAATCATACTTGGGAGTGTTTAGGAAGAAGTGAGAGTGATTAATCATACTTGAGTCTATTTAGACAGAAGTGGGAGTGATTTTTTAGCGTACCTCTCTATTTCAAATTATTGTCGAGCTTTGAGTCATGTCGATAATTTCACCATCTACTAAGGTCGACCTTTGAAATTGCTTTCTGGCTTTGAGCCTCATAGAACTATCAGACTTTGGACCATGTCGATAATTTCATCCTCAACTAAATAATTCAATTAAAATTGAAGTAATCTTAAGAACAGTTTTTTTTTTTAATCAAGAATAGTTAACTTCTTAATCCATGGTGTTGATGGAAAAATTATTATTTTTCAAAAACACACCAACAAAGAAGAAAAGAAGAGAAAAGGAAAATACCAAGAAATTCATAAACTAAATTCAATCAATTGTGCGTACACACCTGTTACATCAGTAACGAGATTCTTTTTCACCCTCCCTATATATAAAATGTAATATCGATTTTATTTTATTTTATGAAACAATAATATTGAATTATTTTAAAACATAATTTCATCAAATCCAAAACTTTACAAAAAGAATCTGAAATATGGACAAAAAAATGAATTTACAGTTTGGATGGGGCAAATCTTGTAAATAACTACTTTTCTGGGGGCCCGGTTCTTCTTTCTTTCTACCTTCCCTCTCCCGCTCAACAAGTCCCTTCCCTTCCACTTTGCTTTCAGTTTTCTCTGCAAAACCCTAATTTAGCTGTGCTGATAAACAGAGTACCAATTCGAATTATTACTAATTTCACCATTGGCGGACCCGGGAAGATTTTTCTTTCTTGTCGTCTTCAGGTTTCCACTAGCCGCTGACCGTTAATTTCCCCAGCACTTGGCTTCTGGTCTGCTTCAACAGTAAGTACCAACTGTGTTTGTTTTTCTGGCGTTTTAAGTTTTCCTGTTGGATTTCTGTATTTGGAGTACTTTTCTGTGCTCGAGTTGTAGAGACGTTGATGGTTGGAGTTGAATTGTCACTTTAGTTGCTGCTTTTTTGATTCTCGAACTCTTGCTCAGTTGCCAATGAAGTATTGGGGAAAGGGGGATTTGAAATTTTTGTCCTATTTTGATTCCGAGAGCCATTTTTCTCTTTATCATACCATTCAATTGAGAACCCTTTTTTCCCCTCTGGAAGTTGGATGTCATAGAAGAGTAGCTTTTAGTTTCATGTTCATTCATCTTCTAAGTGATCTAGTTGGCTCTTCTACAATGTGGTTCATGCCCCTCCCATTCGGTAATGTACGTTACATTTTTGTTCAACTTAATAACACATGAGTTTTATTGTTTTCCTCATCAGGATGTTAGTTCAAGTCTGAGAAGATATGGATGCAAATGCGACTCTGGAGGAGAACGGTAAGATGCCGCTTAGCGACAGTGATAAACAAGATGAGGATCTGGGTGATGACATCCTCGAGGATTTGGACTCCTATCTGCAAGACATTAATGACCGGTTGACCATTTCGAGGATGGTAAGTGACTCTGTCATCAAGGGTATGGTAAATGCAGTTTCTCAGGAGGCGCATGAGAAAATCATGCAGAAAGAATTGGAGTTGTCTGAATTGAAGGAAATAGTACATTCTTACCACTTGGATTCTGAGAAAAATAAGCTGTCGGTGTCTCCATCGAGGTCGTGTAAGCCAAAAAGGACTGAATGTGACAGAAATGACAGCATCTCTAGTGCTTTTTTTGAGCTTGATGAAATGCGAGCGTCGATGTGCAGCCTAAAGATTGTAGCGAAGGAGAACTTCAAGAAACTAAGGAAAGAAATTGATAGAATAGGAGGATGCAATTCAACTAGAAAGATCAATTCAGGCTCTGAGTTGTTTGGACTTGGATTGAGTGGTATACTACAAGAAAAAGCATCTTCGAGATGTATTGATGTCGATAAAATAGTTGATGATCTTCAAGATAATCTAGACACTGTCTATAAGCAGGTGGAAGATATAGTTCAATTGTCAAAAGCATCTCTTAGTCAATGTCAAGTTGAGCAGGAGTACCTAGCAGATATTGAAGGCATGGTGATTAGAAATTATATTTGGAGTGTCCAACAAGAGTTTGAGGAGAAACTGTGGGACCAAAATGCTAAAATTTTGAGTAATGAAAGAAAGATCTCAGCCGAAAAGATTACAGAAATTTCATGTTTACGTCAAGAATTAGATATCATTTCAAAATCACTAACTCCTTTTGAATTTGGACATTTGTTTTCCTATAGTTCCATGGATTCTGATCATTCCCACCGCAAGTTATTAAGTAATCATATGACTCCATTGTCTTTTCATTGGGAAGGAAATGGCAAACATGAAATGGCAAACACGATTCTTTCCGAGAATGTGGATCCTACTCATCTGAAGCATATGACAATAGAGGAATTAGTCAAGCATTTCAACACTGAGATGACAAAAATGAGTAGAAACCACGAGTCCCAAGTACATGAAATTACTGAAGAAAATTTCACTCTCAAGAGAGAACTTCTGAAAGAAAAAGAGAAGTCATCTTTGTTGAAGAAGGATAAAGAGTTTGACATACTAAGGAGAAAAATTCCCGACATTATTCTAAAATTAGATGACATTCTTATGGAAAATGAGAAACTGCGGTCATTTGGTGCTGATGATGAGAACGTAGGCACAATGAGGAACAGACTGGAGTCTCTTATTTCAGAAAATCACCACCTTAAGGACTTGCTTGGAGAAAAGAAAAAGGAGGTCAAGTGTTTATCTTCTCAAGTTTCAAGCCATGCTGAGCAAATGTCCCAACATTCTCTTTTACATGCCAAGTCATTGAATACCTTTGAAAAAATTACACGTGAGATGCAGGATGCACAATTTGAAGCCTCAATTTGTGAGGATATAGTCAAATGCTTTTTAAGGGAGACGATGGACCAATTCAGATACGCCACCGAGGAGTCAGCTTTGAGATATGATATCTTGCAAGGAATTTATGAAACTATCTTCCAAGGAGCTTCTCTCACAGATGAACTTCCTAGTACATCTGAAAATGAACATTTAGATGAGGAATCCATCATTATGCAAGGTATCCTGGGGGTGGTTTTACAAGAATCCTTGAAAGAAGCTGAAGAGAAAATGACTACCTTGAACAACAGATATATGGAAGAGATGAGAATTAGACTGTGCCTTGAAAAGAAGGTGTTACATTGTGGTGAGGCATTAAGAGTAGAGGTTTTCAAAAAAGAAAAGTTAGAAGCAGAACTAATATCAATGAGAGCATCATTAAAAGAAAAAGAACAGCTTGTGCAAGAAATAACTTTTGCATTAGAAAAAGAGAAAGAGAAGCTGGCTTTAGCTTATGAAGAGGTTGGCTCTTTGAAAGATCAGACCAAGAGGCAGGAAACACTGATTTTGAATAGCCAAGAAGAGTCCAATACTACCAAGCTTAAATTGACAGAGGCCATACGGAAAGTTAAATTACTTGAGGGGGAAACTTGTGAGTCAAAACAGAACCTTGAACAAGCAATGGCAGAATTAAGCAAGGTTGATGAAGAGAGGAGGATTCTTGTTGCTACGGTGTTAGAGAATCAGGAGACTAAGTTATTGGTCGAGGAGAAAGAAAAGGAATCTAGGAAGCAGATGGAATCAGTAATTTTTGTTGTCCAGGAACTAGTAAAAGAAGTTTTTGATTTTGAACATAGAGTGATTGACTATATTTCAAGGAATAATGAAAGGTACTTGACAAATACTTTGATAATTTATTCTGATATTGTAGTCGCAACTTGGATTATTGGTAATCCTCAAAATTGTTTTCTTCCATTTAGTCCTCATCACTGTCATGACGTGGTTTTTATTTATTTTATTTTTTATGTCACGAGTGAATTACAGACTTACAGTTTTACTGTTACCCTATCACATTTTCCTCAACAAATTATGCCCTTCTAGCAAGATTCTATGAGAAAAGATTGGATATTGAGGTGGAGTTGTAGCTCATCAGGCCTCCAAGTCTATTTTTAAGACACATAACTTCACTTCAAAATGTTTTTTGAAGTACTTGACAATGAGAGTTGTGGTTTTTAATGTGAGCATTACCTTCTCATTTGTTCTTTTTTTTTTTGGCTTTAGACACATTATTATTCTTTATCATATTGAGATTTTACCTTCATATTTGTATTCATGAAGTAACTGATTTTGTTAAACCTGGTGTAGGATATCATCACCTTTTCAGGAATGCTTTCTTATTTATGGTCATTATCTTGAATTGAAAGACCTGATTAAGTTTGCTTCTTCTTCCTTTTGATACTTTGAGATAAGAATCTTCACTAATGTGAAATTAGTTACAGCCTTATGTTTTTATTGCTAAAAAAGTTGCTCTGATGATTGGTCACTCCACGTTTTAATCAAACCAAATAACATATCAAGATTCTTTTTACTCCATGTTTTGATTAAACAGAGGAACTCGTCAAGAAGCTCATATCTTGAAGTTTTTAGATCAATATTCTTTTTTCATAAACATGTGCGTGAATGAGCCAAACTAATCCCCATATGATTTCTTTCTTCCCCCACTACCTCTCTGTTTAATTATTGATTCATTGGATTGCTTAAACCTCTTATTTTGCCTCATAAATGAGTAAAAAAAAATTACTAGTCATTGTTCTGACTTTTCTTAATTAGGTCTGTATATATTTTGATTTATATGCTACGTGTTGGATTGTGTTACAATTTATGCTCCGAAGCCATTAATATGTAGTCTTGCTTTCAGGTTGGAGAATTTGAGTTCTGAGACAGAGTCACTTATTCAGAATGCCTCTATGTTGAAAAGAGCAGGTTTGCTCTACAAGCAGAGGCTTGAAAAGAGGTGTTCGGATCTTCAAAAGGCTGAAACTGAGGTACTAAAGCAGATTTTCCAAGTGAATCAATTTGTTAGTGCTATGTTCTGATATTGAATTTTCGCTTATGGAACTTGTAGATGCAGCCAGGTGCGATGTATGGTTTATGTATATATTTTTTGACAATGAACTATTTTGGGATTTTCCGGTTCTTCCGTTTTTTTTAGATATTAGAGGAGTATCACCAATCGGCAACCGTTCAACTGTTGGACTCAGTCTTCCAATTAATTTTATGTTTGAAACCCATTTTCTCGATAAATAATTTATGTTTCTAAGATACTATTTCCAAGAACTTTCAGTTGTGTTTATTTGGTCCTTCAACTTTAAAAAGTTTCTAATAAATCCCTGAACTTTAAAAAGTGTTTAATAGGTCCTTAAACTTACAATTTTGTGTCCAATAGCTCTCTGAATTTTTTATTTTGTGTCTAATAGATTAAGTGTCCTATTCAACATTTTTTAAAATTCACAAATCTACTATACGTGAAGTTGAAAGTTTAGGGTTCTATTAGACATAAAATTCAATATTAGATAAATTTAATTTTATATCTAATAGATCAATTAATTTTAATTTTTTTTCAAACATGTCAGGGACCTATTGGACACGAAAGTTCAGGGACCTCTTAGACACTTTTTAAAGTTAAGGGACCAACTAGACACAAACTGAAAAGTTAGATTTTACCAAGAATCTATTATTACTTTTGGTGTAAAAGTTCAAAGTTCTCTACAATTAATTAAAAGAAAAAGAATGCAGGCTTGTTAATTAAGAAGCCTCATAAGTAGTAAGCTGTTGTAGTGAATGAAATAGGGGCAAAGAATAGGGGGCAGATCGTCAACTGTATATCTTTTCTTATCTTTTGTTTATTTTTTCCGGATATGGTATTTGTTATCTCTTGTTATTCTCTCACAACGTCTGCTACAGGCTTACATCTATAAATTTGTGATTCTGTTTCAGGTCGATATTTTGGGGGATGAGGTTGATGCCCTTTTAAGACTTCTTGAAAAGATGTACATTGCTCTTGATCATTATTCACCAATATTGAAACATTATCCTGGAGTAAGCTGCTTTTCCTTGAATTTTTAGTTGATTTCTCTATTCTTGAATACACCTATGTTAATTCATGAGATTCTCACGAATTTCTTCTGTCAAGAAATAGTGAAGGAAAGGAGTCCAAATTTCTTGAACTACTTGAAACTACCTTTTCAATTGCCACATTACTCTTTTCTATCTAGTCCTATCAAAAGCTCTTACCATTTGAATTTTTTTCACATATTCGATTGAATGGGGGACTTAATTGAATTGGTGAATGGTGATAATGTACAATAGATTAACCTTTTGGTTCTATTTCTGTGAGATTTATATGTTCTCTAAAACCGTTTCATCTTTGTACATACTGAAGGAAAGATCTTTTGGAATGTTGACAACCAAAAATTATTTTGCATCTTTAACCTTCAAATCCTTTATTTATCCTGATTGTTTTTTATTTTTCATGTTACCACAATAGCGTTTGGGGTTCTTTTTGCTGTCTAACTTTTGTCGATGGTTATATTGCGTGTGCTTGGAGTAAAATAAGTTATGGGATCTTCTGTGATTATATACATTTTTTTTCTTTAAATTTTCACTTGTGCCTTAAATTGCGATAATTTATACTTTTTTATTTTTTATTTTTATTTTTTATTATAGATTGTTGAGATCTTGAAGCTTGTAAAAAGAGAATTGAGTGGCCATACGACAGAAGCTTTTTGACATGCTTTGATGAGGTAATGTCTATAATCAAATAGGTACATCCTAATCCGTTGCAATCCCTATCTAATGAGTTTCTAGCGATGCAGTACCTTGTAATTTAGATACAACACTGAATGGATTTCATTTTGAAGATGATAAATACAATGGATTCTTGTGCATATTGGGGTATTTGCTGGGAGACAATCATAATACCCTTTCCTTTCGGTTTGTTTTTCATTGAACAGGTAAAAGGCTGAGTTCCCCGCAGCTGCATGTTTTGCAATGACAAGATTTCTGGAAAGGCAGTATTTCTAAACTATACATTCCCTCCTAAAAGGGAGGAACAACTGTAAGTAGATAGTTAACTAGCTGTGTGGAGGCAGGGAACCCATGTCCTCACTACTTCAGTTACCAGTCCTAATCTCATCGGGACGTTAACCTGAGAAAATCTCTTGGCGGAATGGGATTAACGCAACCGCAAAATATAGATTGGAGAACAAGATAGGTATAAAATAGGTCATATTCTTTTTGTCTCAGGGCTTGTAGGCTCCTTGTTTTGAGTTTAACCCTTAGGGTTCTTTTTGTTAGATGTTTATTGTTTCTCATAGTTTCCTTTTCTCTCTACCCTTTGTTGTAAAGGTTCTTTTGTCCAGTAAATCAAATGAAAGATAGTCTATTTACACAGAACATTCATGTTCTTTTCTCAATATATGGCTACGATTGGGGTCAAAATTCACGAAGATGGAGAAAATTAATCCTAGAGTCGAGAGTTGTACAGTTTTCCGAATGGAGTTTTGTGATCAATCTGGAATCTGCAAGTTGTTAAGATAGGGACAGTAGTGTCGGTGATTTCATTGTTTCTTTAGCTTATTGCCTGTAGGTGTTGTTTGCGAGTCAAAATCATGCTGTGGAGACAGGTTTGGGTTTAGGCTTTTAATAACCTCTCCTGTTCCTTTCCCTTTTCTGCACTAATCTTAAACACAATAATTGGATTGCTTGTCTCTCCTATATTATATATATATATATATAATAGTTGTTGGCATATCAAATCGAATCTGAATAATAGGGGGGAAAAAGTCTGTGGCGTTTGTAAATGTGGATGGAGTATGGATCCGACAAGACTTGGTTTTCTTGTGTTAAAATTTTGGGGCATCTGTATATGGAGGGAGCTTTTCATTGTGATTGAGAAGTCTAGCCAAATGAAGGGTCATTGATGGTCAGAACTGTCCCCTTTTTTGGTACCCATTATTTCTTAGATGATTTGAAAATGCATTCTTTTTCCTATAGGTGATTAATACTTGCATACGACCTTCTACTCACTCTCTTTTTTATGTGCTGTATTTTTTTTTAGTGAGGTTTACTTATCTATTAAAATGCAATAGAAACAAACCAAGAAGTATTCGCCACATTGAAAAGTTTGATTTTACTTTGTTACACAAGATTCCACTTTTCCATCCTTTGAAAATGTAGTCCTCTTATACTTGTGTACTTTCACAGTGCAAACTCTGTTTGTTTTTGTTGACACTAGTAATTTTTCTTTATAAATATTTTTTTTAACGATGCTGTATCTCACACTAATTTTTAATGATGCTGACGTGATAAATAATTAATGAGCGTATCAAACACTATCGTTGTCTTATTGAAACCGACTCGATTCTCTTTCATTCTACTGGCCTACTTTTTTTCTTAATGACTTGTTTTTGCAGGAACACCTCCTAATCGATGCATAGACGCGTATTTTTTTTTATTGGATGACAACTGTTGGATTTTGTATCTTTGCAACAGTTTGTTATATCATATATGGAGAGAAAAAAGACAGTGAAATGAACTTGGTTTGGAGATTTCGAACGTTGTTATATGGAAACAAACAAGAGTTTTGCTCAGCTCGAGGCAACCTCTTTTGATTTAAAAAATCTCATTATTAAAACAAATAAATAAACTCAAGCCATGTGTGTCCAGATTGAATATAAAAATATCCTAATTTGTATGTTGCAGTTTATCTCATCATCATTGGCTTTCTTTTTTACATCTATGCTTCAAATCTATCATTGTACTAAACAAATCTGGTGTTTCTCCTTCTTCCTTAAAGAATGTGATTTATAAGATGGATGGATGCCTTTTCCGACAAAAATGCATTTCTCTAATTTTATTTTGATTTTACTTAAATTGCTAGATTAATAGGTAAACTAGGAAGATAAACAAAGTTAATTACCAATGGTATATTTCGTCCACATACTATCTCGTATAATAGAGCTGAATTGAATATTTTTTCAATTACTAACAATAGCCAAGTCTACTTTGGTCTTTTTGTTTTCCCTCTTGAGTGTATGAGCCACAATTTAAGTTGTAGTTTTTGTACGGATGACTCTCTCTTCGGGGAGCGTAAAGTTTTTTTGATCTTACTCGTGATAACCAAGCCCACAAAGTCTATAGTATCATTCGTTGAGCACGATCACGAAGAAACAACTATAGTACTTTCGTACTCAACGAAGGGTACAAATGACTTTTCACTGGAAGGACTTGTTGATCACGAGAGTAGGTCAAAAAACATAATTTTTTTAGGGGAGGTAAAAATACCTTATGCCTCCGAGGGAGGATCATCAGTATAAAAACTCCAACTTAAGTTCATCTTGACCATTCTCACGATATATGGACTACGATTCTATCCTAGAAAAGTGATCATATAATTTAATTAAATCTTTTTGGAGAAACACTGACGGAAAAAAGTAGGATTGACCACGAAAATAAAAGTATATTTTTTTTTGGGTGAGGTTGATGAAAATTGAAGTAGAATATGAGATCTAATTGACAAAGTTAAATCTCTACTTGTACTATATGTTTAGATTAAGAAATAGAAAGAAAATGGGAAGTGAGAAGAAAGAGCAAAGAGGAAGGCAATTGTTAGATAAGAAATTGAAGAGTGAGTTTTGAAGTTAAGTGAAGAAGAGTGAGGACACTATTTAGAGGTACCATGTGGTACGGAATAGCAAAAGACAACCAAAAAAGCATTTTTTATTTTATTGTGTAAAAGAATGGTAGTTTTTTGAGAAAATGGCGCAAGAATAATTGCTTTGCTTATCTTCCTCCAGTCTCCAGACATAAGCATGTGACCCACCTCGCAAATAATGGCAGCCCCATCTCTGCCCTCTTCCATACCCAAATGCCATCAAATAAAGCTCTGTCTCTCAGTTCTTGAGAGAGAAACGAAACTTTTCATTACAGTTTACTGGAATTTCTTATTTTACGTGCGTGCGTTTCAATGGTGTCAGAATTTTTTGGCTCTTTGGTGAAGAAGATCATATCGACCCTTCTCTTATCTGTTTCCAATAACAACAACCCATCTTCTAATTTCTCTTTTTGAACCCATTTCCAATTCTCCTTCCTTGATTTTCCTGTGGGGGTTTGTTTTTTTTCTCCCTCTTGAGTTCTTGTTGTTCAGATCTACCAGTTAGCTGAGGCATTTGCAGTTGGGTTTCTATGGTTCTCTCTTTCAGATGCGCCAATTAGTCTGGTTAAGGTAATACAATGTTCTTGTATAACTGAGAATGCCCTTTTTTTCAAGGTTGTTGAAGTTTCTTTGGAGTTGGGGCATTCATTTACTGAATGGGTTTTGATGGGTTTATGATTCCTGTTTTTGTTCATGACTGTTAGCTGAAAATATAGTTGATATTTTCTTATAAGACAAGATTTCGTTTATTGGGGAAGATGGGGAAGTTTCAAATCCGGAAATTATTGATTCCACTACTACTTGTGATAATTTCTGAATATCTACAAACTGGAGATGCCAAATCCAATTCTCTTTTCATTAACTGTGGCTCAAGTTCAGATGAAACTGTTGATGGTCGGAAATGGATTGGCGACTTGACTTCTGAAGGGAACTTTTCTGTGGGCAATCTTGGTGCTAATATCAATGCCTCCACAGCCACTTTAAACGGCGGTTCAGTCTTTGAGCCGCTGTATAAAACTGCTCGGGTATTTACCAATTCCCTAAACTATACTTTCAAAGGCGTTTGGGGTAATCATTTTGTTCGGCTCCATTTCTGCCCCTTTCCTTTTGACAACCTCAATGTGAACGAGTCATCATTTTCTGTCTCAGCAAATGGTCTTAGACTGGTTTCAGAGTTGAGTGTTCCCAATGAGATTGCATATAAGAATATGGAGTTTCAACGTTCTGGGGTCAATTCAAGTTCATTCTCTTTGATTAAAGAGTTCATTATTTCTGTCAATTCAGAAGCCTTTGTTCTTGAGTTCTTCCCTAATGGGGGATCATTTGGTTTCATCAATGCTATCGAAATCGTCCCTCTGGTGGATGAACTTTTTGCAGGTTCGATTGATAAGGTGGGTGGAAATGCTGTTAGTTTGAATGTGAGTGAAAGGGGAACTGAAACTATGTATAGATTGAATGTTGGAGGTCCGGAGATCAAGCCCACTCAAGATTCAAATCTTTGGAGAATGTGGGAAGTGGACTCGAGGTATATGATTACAGCAAATGCTGGCTCTGAGATACATAACAGTTCTAATGTAACATATGCTTCCATGAATGACTCCATTGTAGCTCCTCTCCCTGTGTATGAAACAGCCAGAACAATGTCTGAGACTGAAGTGCTCGAGAAAAGGTTCAACATGTCGTGGAAATTCGAAGTTCATCCTGGTTTCGAGTATTTGATTAGATTGCATTTTTGTGAGCTGCTGTATGAGAAGGCAAGAGAGAGGGTTTTCAAGATTTACATAAACAACAGGACTGCAATTGAGAGTTTTGATTTGTTTGTTCGAGCGGGGGGAATGAACAAAGCATATCATGTAGATTTTCTCGAACCAATATCGTCCAAAATCAACACCCTTTGGATTCAATTAGGCCCTGATACGGCTGCAGGTGCTGCAGGGACAGATGCTCTCTTGAATGGTCTGGAAATCTTTAAACTAAGTCAAAATGGGAACCTTGCGTACATTGACAGGTTTAATGCCTTGGAGGAATCGACGGGAAACTCGAAATCTCACATTCTTTGGATAGGCATTGGAGCAGGTTTAACATCTGTTGTTTTTCTTGCTGTTATTACCATTCTCATCGTCTATTTCTGCAGAATCCGGAGAAGGACTTTTACTAAGAAGAACTCTTCTAGGTGGAGAGCAGGATCCAGTCATGGGGCCACTGTCACCAGTACTTATGCCAGAGGGTCCTTGGGGGGAGGCCAAAGTGTATTTGGGACCTTGCCATCTATCAGAGTTGGCAAATGGTTTACATTAGCTGAGATTTTTGCAGCGACAGATAACTTTGATGAAACTCTGATGATCGGAGTTGGTGGTTTTGGTAAGGTCTACAGAGGGGAGATTGATGATGGTACTCTTGTGGCAATCAAGAGAGCCAACCCGCAGTCTCAGCAGGGACTTGCCGAGTTTGAGACCGAAATCGAAATGCTTTCTAAACTTAGGCATAGGCATCTGGTCTCCATGATCGGCTTTTGCGACGAGCAAAAGGAAATGATCTTGGTTTATGAATATATGGCGAATGGCACTCTTAGAAGCCATCTCTTTGGGAGTGGTCTCCCACCTCTGACTTGGAAGCAGCGATTGGAAGTGTGTATTGGTTCAGCCAGGGGACTCCATTACCTTCACACGGGAGCTGAGAGAGGAATAATCCACAGAGATGTGAAGACAACCAACATACTCTTGGATGAGAAATTCGTTGCAAAAATGTCTGATTTTGGTCTTTCAAAAACAGGTCCTGCTTTGGATCATACCCATGTTAGTACTGCAGTTAAGGGCAGCTTCGGCTACCTCGATCCGGAGTATTTCAGGCGCCAGCAGCTGAGTGAAAAATCTGATGTCTATTCTTTTGGTGTGGTATTGTTAGAAGTTGTTTGTGCACGAGCTGTTATAAACCCAAGCTTGCCTAAGGATCAGATAAATCTTGCAGAATGGGCAATGAAATGGCAACGCAAAAAGTTGCTGCACACCATCATCGACCCACATCTCAAAGACAAATATTGTCCCGAGTCTCTGAAAACATTTGGGGAGATAGCAGAAAAATGCCTTGCCGATGAAGGTAAGATTCGTCCAACAATGGGGGAAGTTCTGTGGCACCTAGAATATTCTCTGCAACTCCATGATGCTTGGATCCGCACCAATGACGCAGAAAGTTCAGCACAGACTGAAGAACAAAGGCGAGAGCTTGATGGAGAAGAGACGAAAGCTTCAACCCCAACTGATCACTTATCCTAGTAGATTTGGTTACATAACTAGTAAGGCCAACTGCCTATATTCAATTAAATTTTTATTTTATTTTTTTCATATTCTTTTGAATTTGTTATTCCACTATTATAGCAGTAGTATGAATCTTAGATTTTTCTGTTGCCTTTTAGTTCTCTACTGATGGCTGCATTATTGTATTGCTCAAAATTGTATAGGCTTCTTTGCTTGCATGGGTGTCTTCTGCAAATCTTCATTGCATTTCTTTATAAACATCTTTCAGATTCTGCTCAGTTTCCTCCAATTATCGTTTGTTTATATACTTTGGTATCATTTGTTTTGTTGAGTCTGCTATCATATGGGAAGTGAATTTGAAATACTTTTTTGCTGCTTATATTGAGTAGTAGTTCTCGTGAAAGGCACATTTTAGAGATGATGTTCAGTGGAAGGTAATAACAATGCAAGAGATGTCATAGTAGCTCTCTCGAGACAATGCTTCTTTGATCAACACCTCTGAAGCCTTTTGAGCTTCCATACTCATTTCTCTGATGCAATCACAAGCCTCCTGGTTTGAAATCACCTGTATTTTCAAACACAAAACCATCTCAATACCTCTTGGGAGTTGGGATCAAGCAAGCAAACCAGGCATGAAAGTTACCATTACTTTACAGTTTACAATCATTTCTCCAAAACCCCACGTGGAAGTAAATCTCTGAGCTTTCTAATTTACATCATTTTTTCTCATTTATTGAGAGAAATATGTCTTGGTCAAGTGAATTCAGGATATGAAAAATGAGCAAAAGTAATGAAACCTTCCAGAGGCCATCACTGGCCAAAATGGTGAACTCAGTCTCATTGTCGATTGTCAAGATTCTGATATCTGGTTCTGAAGTAATGTATTCTTTGAGCTTTGCATCTCCAAATGCCCTTGACATTGCTAGCTGACCATCCACCCGTGGCACACTTCCTATCAAACAAAATTTCAATCGTCAAAAACCAACTGAAAAATTTATTTGCAGATTCATATGTTCTCAGAGGACCTGACATTTGTAAAACAAATTCGCCTCGGCTCTCGACAAGCTCCTTCTCATTCTTTGGTTCGTGATCGACTGTAATTGGTTTTGCCGAGCCATTCCTGCATATCACCGCTCGCGAGTCGCCTACGTTTGCGATGATTAGGTTCCGCCCATCGATTAGAATGGCAGTGAGTGCTGTTGAACCTCCTCTCTTTCTCAGTTTTCTAGCCAAAATCTCTTTATCTGTTGCTGTATAAGCCCTCCTGATTGCTCCTTCAGGGTCTTCCCAGAAACTAGACTGTCCAAATTATTTACAAAAATGACAAATGTTGAAGTAACTTTCCTGCTGTTGCGTTGAGCCTCCTCTAACGTCTTTTTTCCTTTTACCTGACTTAAGATGTTATCAAACAGATTGCTCTGCAAGTACTCTGCAACATCGCGATGGGAGTGGCCATCGAATATTGCAAATAGTCCCAGCTTGTGGTCGTCGACATGTCGTTCTTCGGCAACGATATAGTCCTCCATCCCATGACCCATTTTGCCTTGTACTAGATGAGATCTATTGCCTTGTACTAGATGAGATCCATAGATAACCCCTGGTCGTTTTATTTGCGTCGAGCCTCCCTCGTCTTCCAAATCCTCCTCGTTCATTGTCGTCGTTGGTGCTGTTATCTTCTTCCTACAATGATGTCCCCAATCCAAAAACATTGTATCCAACAGCATAAATCCATAAGTGTAAGAACATGACATACCTTTGCTTCTTTGGGGAGCTTGGTTTTTACTCTCTTTGAATTCTTTTTCTAAACATAAAAGCCATGGAAAAGGCAACAAAAAGCAATTTAATTAATTAAGCTCCCAAATCACATCAAGTTTATAAGTAATAAATAAGTAGACAATCACTTGCATCTGTATTAATCTCTTTTCAAAAACCTTTGAAAGGAAAAAAGATATAAGATGCTTAAAATCACATTCACAATTTTTTTTGGAATGAAATCAGGTAGAATTTGAATCATTATTTTAAACACAAAAACACCAACAAGAAAAGTAACAAACAGTTAAAATTTAATGAAAGATAATATGTTCAATGACATGAAGTGAAGAAATAAAAAAAATAAAAAAATAAAAAAAAAAAAAGGTTAAAGAGTTGAGTAATTAAGTTGTGATTAAAAAACGAATTATTATACCTTCATTTCATTTAGGGGGTTATTGCTCTTACAAGCTTTGACAAATGGAGAATATATTTGGTAATTTCATTTAGAATGTTGGGTGTGGTGGCAACGACATGTCGTTTTATAAGCAGAAGTGTGCATGCCAATTAACAATGATCTAATCCTTAAATTATTCATCTGATTATATTGGTTAATATAATTTAAATGTTTTAATCCACATACAACTAAAAAAATAATAATAAATAAAACAATATAATGAATCAATCAACTTTTATTCGAGCAAACTCGCAAAACAATGAAACGAAAATAAATAAAGAAAGAAACATAAGAGAATGAAGTATTTAACCGACAAGACAACAAATGAAACAAGTGTAGACCACTCTCCACACGCCACACGTTCATATTTGAATGCAAATTAAATAAGAGTGATCTAAGAAGCTTCTTAGAACTTGGACTGAATCTTGGTGATGGTGGCCTCCTCAACTTGGAAAGCTTTTGCCAGAATGTTGCCTGGAATATCAGGGCTAGACCCAAACACTGCGTTTGCAATGGTGATGACGCCCGGGTTCTGGCTGCTGAGAGCGGCGAGAGCCACCGCGGGTCCGTAGCCGATGTTCTGTTGGAAGTGAATTAGACCAACGGGAAATACAAACACATCGCCCTTGTAAAGCACTTTGGTGAAGAGACGATTCTCGGTGTTGGAGGTGACGAAGCCGACGAGGAGGGTGCCTTCGAGGACGGTCAAGATCTCGGTGGCGCGTGGGTGCGTGTGGGGTGGGTTGATGCCCCAGGGAGCATAGTCGACACGAGCCAAAGAGATTCCGAGAGTGTTGAGCCCAGGGATCTGCACCACATTGACTGCAGTTACTCGAGACCCGACCGGGTTGGACGTGTTGCCTACTTTGTCGAGCTCACCGAAGAAGAAATCATCCGCAGTCACAACTTTGGGATCTTTGCACACCACACCGTTCACTTTCACTGCAAATGAATTCATATATAATAAATAAATAACAAGTAGTTAAGTTTGTAAGCTTAATATGCTATATATTACCTGTACTATTTGCATCTGCAACACAAAAATCTTGAAGAGGGCTTGGATCAGATGCAACAACAACAGAAATTAGAGAAGAAGTGGCAACAAGAAGTGCTACAAAGAGAATTAGTTGAGAAGAACCCATTAATTTAATTTTCAACTGATCTCTCTATATAATTAAGCTATCCAGAGAGAGAGAGAAAATGTTTGAGGTGAAGAGTTAGGGAAGGCATGGGAACTTGTTTTATAGGCAAAATTAGTTAGAGGATTAAATTAATTAATGATGATATGAGGTTACTCAAATGGTCTTATGCAGTTGGTAACATGGAACCGTGTGTTTCAAATTGTAAAGTCATTAGTCTAATTAAAGTAGTGTTATATGAATTATAAATATTAGGGTTATGGTCAATTATTAAGGATAAGCCAGCCGGCTAACCAAATGGAAACCTCCAATAATGCTCAGTCGGTTGCCTGCTCAATTTAATTAGTTGTGTACTAAACAAAATTAAGAATAATATAATATGTATAAAAGTACTTGGCTAATACTAAAACCAGATCATACTAGTAATGTCTCAACTCCATCGTTTCATTTATTATATAAAAAAAAATCAATAAAAATATTAACATGTTAATAAATTTTAGTCCACACATAACTTAATTATGTTGATGAGAGGTCAAAAATTTGAATTTCTTATCCCACCAAAAAAAAAAAAAAACTCACGAGAATGTGTGAATTGCACAATATAACTATCCTAACTCAAACTTTAATTCAGTAGAATGTTTATAAAAATTTATTATTGTAATTAAAAGAAAAGGCAGGAATAGTTTTTTTAATATCGTATGACGTTAAAATTTATATGTTTGTATATGTTTTGTTTTGTTTTTTTTTTTATTTTTATAATTTGTGTTGGTTGTTTTTTTGTTTCTGGCCTAGGATTATTAGGTTTCATTTTGTAATATATTACCTATAAAATATATATATATATATCAACTTAATAAATAAAAAAATATATCTCTATTAATTATTTCAAGAGTACTAAAAACAAATATTATTATTATTATTATTTCAGGATGTGTTGGGTGATGTGTCCCTTTTTGTGGTGGGGGAGAGGAGGGGACCCGACCCGACCCAACGATATAAAATAAAATCTGATCGGTCATTACCTTTTTCTTTTTATTGTCCTTTGTGGAGGGAAAAGAAAATTGGGTATTTAAAGGGAATAGGTTAGTCTATTATGATATCATATAAAAAAAAATACAAATAATATCATAATGACTAGCTACGCATATTGATTTAGCAATATTTTGAAGCTACATTATCTTCACAAATTATGTGCAAGTTGAAGATTTCAAAGGAGAGGGGTTTTAATTATGTAGTAGATGAATGAGAATAGTGTAGTAAAATTAAGATCTAAACATGCACATTGGCGGATTAAATGATGGAACTTTAGACGTTTAAACACCTTCTATAGTTAGCATTTCTTTTTAAAATGTTTTTTTTTCATATCTTATAGATTTTTAAAATTAGTTTAAAGGACAATTTTTTTTGTCTCAAACTCAAAATAGCTCAACCGATATAAAGATTTGTCTTCGACCAAAAGATCAAATATCGAATCCCCACCTCCAATTCTTGAATTAAAAAAAAATTGACAAATTTATGTACTTACATTCTAATTTAAAAGTGATTCTATTAATTATAAATAGGTTTTGTTTTCTTACTACATAATACATATTTTGATTTAGGGATTAAATAATCTCCTAATTTGATACTAATCACAAATATATAAGATTTGTTGGATTATCTCCAAAAAGGAAAATAAAAAAGATTTATTAAATATAATCAGTCCAAAAATCAAATACGAAATAGACCATCTATAAGATGGTAACTTGATTAGCCAAAAAGTATTATGTTATTATTAGGCTATAACAAAAGAAACGTAGGTTACAAGATTCCTCCAAGAACTTCAAGATACATTCTTCTCCTCAAAGGCGTGAGAGTTTCCCCTCCCCAGCTGGGAGCTTCATCCCCTTCATTGAGGGGTTTGTTTCGCCCTTGTGGCTGTCTCCTCCATCTCCCCCATCTTCCCCAGCGTTGAGAAATCCATGGATGAAGAAGCATTGATAACAGATTGGCAGAAATTATCTCTAACCTCTGAAGAAGAAAACATCATTATATCTCTTGATCAAGTGTCTGCCGATTCAATCTCCAGCGATCTATCATTGAGTCTCATTGGCAAGCTATTATGCCCAAGATTTATTCCCTGCAATGTGATCCAAAAATCTTTTAGTTCTATATGGAATTTAGACAACTTAAATGTTAGCAACTTATCCAAGAACTTATATATCTTTTGTTTTAAAAAATTTGCTGATAAAAACCGTATCTTTCAAACAGGACCATGGATCTTTGATAAAAATCTTCTAATTCTTGAACAACCAAACCCTCTAATTAAACCTTCAGAAATGATTTTTGAATCAGCCAACTTTTGGGTTCATTTTCTTGATCTCCCAATAGTTTACAGAACAAAGTCGATGGCTATCCAATTAGGCAATGGAATTGGTCAATTCCTTGATGTTGAAACTGATAATCTAGATAGATGTTGGGGACCAAGTCTTAAAGTAAGGGTAGCTATTAACATCAGTAAACCACTCCGAAGAGGGATTAAAATTAACATGGATGGTCCAATAGGTGGAACTTGGATACCTATTCAATATGAAAGACTTCCTGATTATTGTTTCTTTTGTGGAATTATTGGCCACAATCAAAAAGATTGTGAAAAGCCTTTCATTAATCCCTCCCCCAAGTCTACTAAACCTTCCCACTATGGTACCTCTATCCGCTTTCAATCCACTCCTCGTTCTTCAACTATCCCTAACCAAAATCAAGAATATCGTCCAAAAGTTTTGTCCCCATCTCAACCTTCAATTATTATTTCTCCTACTCTCCCTTCCCCTACCTCCCCCATTCCCTTATCCCCTAATCAACCCCCTGAAGCTATCTGTTCCCCCCCTCCCCCCTCTTTGATTAAGGATGCCCCTATTCCAGATCCCCCCAAAGGCTACCCTTCCCCTGCATCCTCATTAACCAAAAATGCTTCCTCTTTATCCCCCAAAGATCATCCTTCCCCTGCCAAAATTCTTCACCCTCATCAATATTACTATCCAAAAAAGGAAAGAAAGCCTCATCTACTTCACTTACCCGATCTTTTGATATTAATATCCCTTACACAAATCATAAAAGGAAGCCCTCTCCTCCCTCTTCGGTTAAAAGCCACAAAAAGCCTAGGTCTGAAGGATCCATAACTATCCCTAACATTATCTCATTTTCTCAATCTAATAAGGTAGAGGTTGCTGACCAACCTCACCAGTCATTATGAAAATCTTTTGTTGGAATGTTCGTGGATTGGGAAATTCTCGAACATTTCGTGTGGTCAAAGACATTATTAATTCAAGAAAGCCTCATATAATTTTCCTCTCGGAAACTAGAAGTGATTCTACCCTTATGACTAAATTAAAAATTGCTACAGGCTATTATGGTTGCTTTACGGTTTCTAATGAAGGCTCGGGAGGAGGTCTTTGTCTTCTTTGGAAAGAGGAGGTTGATGTTTCTATTCGTTCCTACTCTAAAAACCACATCGACTCTTCTATTTGTTGGGAGAATATGTCCTGGAGATTTACCGGTTTCTATGGCCACCCCAATCCTACTAAACGTTCTAATACTTGGGACCTTTTAAAACGTATCTTTAATGATGACATTTCTGCTTGGCTAGTAGGTGGAGACATTAATGAAATTCTATCTAATTCTGAAAAATTAGGTGGCCCCACTAAAGATCCTAATCTCTTATCTTCTTTTAGAAC
The DNA here is from genome assembly GCA_028017165.1 of Herpetospermum pedunculosum. Taxonomy (NCBI): domain Eukaryota; kingdom Viridiplantae; phylum Streptophyta; class Magnoliopsida; order Cucurbitales; family Cucurbitaceae; genus Herpetospermum; species Herpetospermum pedunculosum. The sequence goes on from CM051525.1 coordinate 75,417,443, forward strand.
AACTATAGATGATTGTGGGTTAATCGATCTTGGTTTTATTGGAGAAGTCTTTACTTGGACAAACCGTTGGAAGCATCGCTCCCCCACCTTCGAAAGGTTAGATCGTTTTTTAGGTAATTCCTCCTTTTGTGATCTTTTTTCAACCATTTCTAACTTTCACTTAGATTGGTCCAAGTCTGATCACAGACCTATTGAACTCACTATCAATAATAAAGTCCATCCCTGCTCTAATCGTTTTACCCGCCCCTTTCGTTTTGAAGAACATTGGTTAAAACATGATCATTGTCATACTATTATTAAAGATAATACCTGCTGGAAAGAAACTAAAAGTAACCCTCAATATCTTGCTATGGCTCTTCACCATTCTTCTATTCTCCTCAAACCGTGGGGGATGGCTAAAACCAACTCTATTTCATTTAACATTAAAAAATGCAAGGATACTCTTCATTCAGCCTATTCTTCTTATCCTACTGACTTTAACAAAATTTCTCTTATTGAAAAAGATCTAGACTCTCTTTTATTAGAAGAAGAAATCCTATGGAAGCAAAGATCAAGAGAGGATTGGTTAAAATGGGGAGACAAAAATACCTCTTGGTTTCATAAGAAGGCCTCTTTTAGGAAAAAGAAGAACGCCATTAAAGGTATTTATGATTGTTCTAATACTTGGACTGAAGACCCTAAGGACATTGAAAATGCCTTTATTTCTCACTTCTCTAACCTTTTCACCTCTTCTAATCCTTCTGATGAAGCTATGGATTGTGTCCTTTCTTGTATTCTCCCTATTGTCTCTAATGATATGAACACCTCTCTTAACTCTCCCTTCAATAGTGCTGAAATTGAGCTTGCTCTCAATCAAATGGCCCCTACTAAAGCCCCTGGCCCTGATGGTTTTCCAGCTCTGTTCTATCATAAATTCTGGCCTACTATTGGAAATGTTACAACTCAAAGTTGCCTTGATTTCCTTAATAATTCTGGTTCCATTGGCCCTCTCAACCACACCAACATTACTCTTATTCCCAAATCTAAAAATCCAACCTCAGTTAATGATTTTAGGCCTATTAGTCTTTGTAATGTTTCTTATAAAATCATCTCAAAAGTTCTTGCAAATCGGTTAAAACCTTTTCTAAATTCTATCATTTCCCCCTTTCAATCTGCCTTCATATCCTCCAGATCTATTACAGATAATATCTTTATTGCTCATGAGTGTATTAACTTCATTAAAAAAAGGAAAAACTGTGCTTCAGGTTATGCGGCTCTTAAACTAGATATGTCTAAAGCTTTTGATCGTATTGAATGGTCTTTCTTGGAAAAAATTATGTTTAAACTTGGTTTTAGCAATTCTTGGATCTCTCTCATTATGCATTGTATTACTACTGTTTCCTTTTCTATTCTTATTAATGGTGTAGCTAAAGGTAACTTTTCTCCCTCTAGAGGTCTTAGACAAGGGGATCCCCTATCCCCTTATCTTTTCCTCCTTTGTACTGAAGGTCTATCACAATCTATTATTGCTGCACACCACAACAATTCTCTCTCTGGTATGTCTATTTCAAGGTCTGCACCCTCTATCACACATCTCCTGTTTGCTGATGATAGTATTCTCTTTCTAAAAGCCAAGACTAAAGATTTTAAGTCTACACTGACTATTCTTAAAAATTATGAAGAAGCTTCAGGTCAAATTGTCAATTTCTCTAAATCTGCCCTTCTATTTTTCCCTAATGTTCCTCTTTCTTCTCAGGTTTCTTTTCAAGCTATCCTAGGTGTGAAAGTTGTTAAGAATCTTGGGCGTTATCTTGGAGTTCCTTCAAGCTTCTCTTCAAGAAAGGCTGCTGACCTTAGGTATATAACGGACAAAGTATGGAAAGCAGTGAATGGATGGAAATTAAAATTCTTCTCTCAAGGTGGAAAGGAAGTTTTGATCAAGAGCATCGCCCAAGCTATCCCCGTCTATCCTATGAGTTGTTTTCGTCTTCCAAAGAGAGTCTATGATGATATAAACAGAATTGTTTCAAGATTCTGGTGGGGCACTACGGATTCTTCAAAAAAAATTCATTGGTTTAAATGGAAGGATCTTTGCAAGCCTAAATCCAGAGGGGGTCTGAGCTTCAAAAATATCGAGCTTTTCAATCAGTCTCTTTTAGCCAAGCAAGCCTGGCTTCTCCTGAATAATCCTAACAAGTTAGTGGCTCGTTTGCTTCAGGCTAAATACTATCCTAATGGAAATTTCATGACTGCTGAATTGGGTCCTAGCCCTTCATACCTATGGAGAAGTATTCTATGGGGTCGGGATTTATTGTCTACTGGACTCCGCTACAAAGTTAGTTCGGGCTCTCAAATTTCTGTCGCTAAAGATAAATGGATCCCGCGTGAATCAACCTTCCGAATTTCACAACCATTAGTCCCTCATTTAAACATCTTTGTCAATGATTTAATCACTATAAACAGGAATTGGAACATTCCTCTTCTAGAAAGTTTATTAACACCAGAAGATGTCTCTATTATCAGAACAATTCCATTAAGCAGACTACCCATTAAGGATGCTTTGATTTGGCACTACTCTAAAGATGGTCATTATAATGTGAAAAGTGGTTATTCGAAAGCTCTATCCATTTTATATGAAGATAACTCCTCCTCCATGGAAGCTTCTAAACAACATTGGCTATCTCTATGGAATCTAAGGATTCATAACAAAATTAAGTTGTTTATCTGGAAAGCTCTTCACAACAGTCTCCCTAACCTTTGCAGACTAAAAGACAAAGGGATTGATTGTGGTACCTTATGCCAAATTTGCCGTAGAAAGGATGAAACTGCTGTCCACTCCCTGATTTTTTGCTCCAGAGCCAAAGAAATCTGGCAAGCTTTTCTCCCGGATGTTGTTCTTAAAAGGATGCATCATCTCCCTTTTAAGGATCACTGGGATCTTTGGATTGAATCCTTCAAACAAGAAGAACTAGTTTTAGCCTGCATCATATGTTGGGCAATCTGGAATGACAGAAATTTGGCTAATCAAGGCCTCCCCATACCTGAAATTGGCTCAAAAATTGTCTGGATCTCCAACTACCAAGCTGAGCTTCCGAAAGCTTTCACTCGACTCACTGCTAAAGCTCCTTCGCCAGTTGATTTCTCTACCATTCCGCGCCAAAAATGGACTCCTCCGCCTGAGGGTTGCTACAAAATAAATACCGACGCCTCTTGGTTCTCCCATTCCTCTGAAGCAAGTGTTGGAATTGTTATCCGTGATGCCTCTGGATCAATTATTGCTGCTAAAGCCGCTAGAAGAGGTTTCTTCCTCAACCCCCTGCACTCGGAACTGGAAGCCATCTGCTGCGGCTTGGATTTAGCTCGGAAATTAGGGATTCTTCGGATCATCCTTGAATCCGACTCTCTGCTTGCCATATCCGCTCTCCATTCTCCTAGCAAACACATGAACGAGAACAATATTTGGATCGAAGACTGTATTTCTCTCCGCTCAAGTTTCGCCTTTTCTTCGATGTTGCATGTGAATAGGAGTTGTAATCGTGTTGCAGACGCTTTAGCAGCCTTCGGATTATCCTCAACCTACCCGTGTACGTGGTTAATCACCTTCCCACCATGGTTAACATCTTTAGCCATGGTTGAGTCCACCGCCTGAAATGGGGTTATTAATAAAATCGCAATTTTATCTCAAAAAAAAAACTTGATTAGCCAAATAAAAATATATATATATTTTGAATCCATGACCAAAATAATGAATGGTTAAATAAAAATATACAAAAGAATTAGAGGAGAAGTGGAGAATAAATACAACAAGATTTGACTAAAATATGAAACGGATAAAATAGAAAAAATTGTGAGTTTTATTCTTTAGACCAAACATAGACACACGCTACCAAACAAATTCAACCAAGTTTTGTATGTAAAATGACATCATCATACACGAAAAATGTTGCATTTGGCATCTCCATTATGCTTATTCATATATCCTAAACACTGAATATTATTTTAATGACCAGGCCAACTACAATTAGAAATGATAAGATAATTTTAAAATAAAATTATAATTCTATTCAGACTTCTCTTTCCGATCAAAATTATATCAATCTAACCGCAATTTAAATGGTTATTGCGTATATCACAAGTAAAAATATTAGAGTTTTCATATATTGTATTTTGAATTAAAAAAATTATATACAAAAATTAGGGATTTTTTTTTTTTTTTTTTTTAGGATTCGAACAACAAACCTAGTCAACACATACATGTGGGAGTCATGCTCGTTTTGACCAAAAATTAAGGATTAATTGATAGTAAATAATTTTTTTTTAATACAAGTAGAGTGGAGAAAATTGAAAGTGTGACCTTTTTATATCGAATGGGTTGTGTTCATGTTGATTAAATAGTAAATAATAAATAGGAATCTAAAACTAGAAAAAGGTAACTGTATTTTAATCTTTCACATACCGTTAAAATTAAACCATATTGTCAAAGAAAAAATTATCTCAACATTTAAACCATAAACAGGGGGATTTGCACACAAATGGCTATAATATAAGAATAGATATATATGCTTCAAAAAAAAAAAAAAAAAAAAAAATAGATATCTGATGGCTCTGGTCTACAATCCAACTTTTTAACTCGGCATGTGCTCAACTATAGGTGGTTATTTTAATTTTAAAAATAAGTTTTCTTTCCCTTTTCTTTTCTATTTTTTTTTAATATTTAATCTTTGAATTTAGTATTTAAGAATTATGAATAACGAAAACTCTTAACTTTAAATAAATCTAATTCTGAGAAAAAAAAGAAGGAAAAGAAATTGAAAAGAAATAATAAAAAAAAACAGAAAAAAAAAATTGACACATGAAAACTTGTGGTTGAGCCACCTGTTTGGGTGGAGAGTTGTCTAACACCAAATATTACGGGAGAATTTTTAGTACATTCGTGGTGTGGTATGTAGTTTTTTCATACCATTGTCTTTGAATGAATGTCTCTTGCCGATTCTTTTAAGATAAAAAATAAGCGAATTTTTAGATAAGACCCACCAATTTTTTAATTAATAATTTTATTTTCCTTTGATTTTTTTCGTTCTTTTCTCTCTCTCCCTTTCACTTTCCTTCATCTTTTCCAGTTTGTTTAAACAACAGAATTAAAATCAAATCACCATCTTCTAAATTAACAAACTTACAGCCACATCTTTTTTTTGGTTCCCCTCCCTCTCTCTCCACTTGGCGAATCACGCGATCTAGGTCTTCTCCAAAGACATTAAAAAATTATCTTAGTAGATCTATGAATTTTTTTTTAAAAAAATGTAATATATTAAGATCTATTAGATACAAACACTTTCTTAAGTTTAATTACAAAATGAAAACTTCAAAACTTATTAAACATTTTTGAAAATTTATATATTAACTATACATTTCTAAAAGTTTTTGACCAAATTTGTTATTAATTTTATTGTTTGAAACCAACTGAAAAGACGAAGAGGAGAGAAGGAAGGAAGGGAAGGGGGAGAAAAACTAAAAAAATATATATATATATATATATATGTAAGAGAAAGAAAATTGTTAATTAAAAAATGATGGATCCCACCTAAAAATTCACTTATTTTTTATCTTAAAAGAATGGTCGAGTTACATTCATTCAAAGACAATGGTATGAAAAAACTGAGATATAATAATATACCCCTTATCTTCTTGCCAATTGCTTTCATTGGCCATGTGGCATCCAAAGCTATCACTTTGGCACTTCTCATCGCAACTTGTGTCGTTGCCGTTTTCGCATCCGATCCTAGTCCTCTTCAAGATTTCTGCGTTGCAGATCCAAACAGTACTGGTAAAAAGTTAATGGTCTGTTTGGAATGACTTTCACGTACCACTTTCGATATCATGTTTTAAGTTGTTTTTTTTGTTATGATTTTGCAGTGAAAGTGAATGGAGGTGTGTGTAAAGATCCCAAAGTTGTGATAGCTGATGATTTCTTCTTTAGTGGACTGAACAAAGTAGGCAACACGTCGAATCCAGTGGGATCTCGAGTGAGTGGTGTGAATGTGGTGCAAATCCCTGGGCTGAACACCCTCGGCATCTCTTTGGCACGAGTCGACTATGCTCCGTGGGGAATCAACCCCCCGCACACTCACCCCCGTGCCACCGAGATCTTGACTGTCCTCGAAGGAACCCTCCTCGTGGGTTTCGTCACCTCCAACACCGAGAGAATCGTCTCTTCACCAAGGTGCTTCGGAAGGGTGATGTGTTTGTTTTTCCCATTGGCCTGGTTCACTTCCAACAGAATATCGGTCATGGACCGGCGGTTGCTCTCGCCGCTCTCAGTAGCCAGCACCCCGGTGTTATTACCATTGCTAATGCTGTGTTTGGATCAAACCCTGACATCCCAACTCATATTCTTGCAAAGGCTTTCCAAACTCATAAACCCATTATCGCTGGAATTCAAGCCAACTTCTAGACTTTGCTTTAATTAGCTACTTAGCTTTCTAATTTTTATGTTTAGAATTCAATGTGTGGTTTCTGTTTGGTATTCGTTTTTAGACTCCTTAATTTGTTTAATATTATCAACTGTAATTTGAATTAGTTTCTCTATTTAAGGGGTGTTTGGATTGAGTACTAAAAAAAAAATGTTTAAAAAAAAAAAAAAAATGTTTTCAAAGAATTCATTTTTTTTAAAATATCTTTTTCTAGAAATGTTAATAATTAAAACACATGCTCTACACTAAAAGTGTTTTTTTTTTTTTTTTTTTTTCTTTTTTTTTATCAAAGAATCAGAAATACAAACTTAAAACGACTGAAGGTCAGAAGATAAAGTTTCGGAAAGCCACTCAGGTGGGCTTCCTCCCCACTCCATCGACATCCCCTCCGCGCTAGAACTACGAGCCAAAATATGGGCGGCTCGATTCTGGAACCTAGAAATATGAGCGAAAGAAAAAATTACATGAGAGGCAACTTGTTGAAGTATTTCAGAAACAAAAAGACTCACTTCCGAAAGGTCTTCCTCTTCACCCTTGATGAGCTTGATCACCTGTAAACAATATCAGATTCCACATGAATGTGATCAGGGCACGTCACAGGGATAGATTCGATTCCCACACAAATGGCTTGAGCTTCTAGAACACTTATTGACCATTCCTCTCTAGACGATCGATTACCAGCCGAAATGAATGAACCCGATGAATCTCGAATGATCCACGCAATGGCACCACGCTTCTTAGTAGCATCCCAAGACGCATCACAGTTCAATTTCCAATGTCCTCGGGGAGGACAAGTCCATCGACAGTCATCTACAAGTGTAGAAACGGCCACTGACTCTGAAGGATTCACACTGTTCACCTCTACCTTGTCACCTAACTGTCGGATACATGTGTCGGTTATGATCAACAAGGATTGAGGATTTGGTCTCCCTCCGCTATGGAGTGTTTTGTTCCTATACTCCCAAATCTTCCATAGTACAATCAGCAAAATCTTCCGTGCCCCATCATCCGCTTGAGCCCACATCCAGTTAAAATGATCCTTTGAGCTCCAATTGTCCCTGTTAACACCAAAAAAACACAAATGAGAAGGCCAAAAAGTAGTCCACAAATGTTTTGTTACTTTACAGTTCCAAAACAAATGAGAGGTAGTTTCCTCATGACAATTGCAAAGAACACATCCTTTTGTGATTTTCAAGCCTTTGGAAGCGAGGTTGGATCTGGTCGGGATAATATCGTGATAGACTCTCCAACAACATATCTTTATTTTAGATGGAATCTGGACTTTCCAGAAGCTTTTCCACATCGACTTAACATGATCCTGACTGGATTGAGAGGCTTCATCTCTCGTCATAATCTCCATTCACAACCTATAAGCACTTTTAACTTTGAAAATGCCTTTTTTATCCAGAGCCCAAATAATATCATTAGAAGGCTTCAACCTGGATAGAGGAATATTCAAAATCAAATCAACAACATCTTCGGGGAACAAGTGGCGAATCAGCTGCACGTTCCAGTTGTGATCCCCTGTAATCAAATTAGCCACTAAACCATCACGAATATTATGGGGAATATTGGGGGGAAAATGAAAACCCTCCCGAGGCAGCCATGGATCTTCTCCAGTTATCACACTCAAACCATTACCGATCCGCCATCGATAACCATGCTGGAATAGGTCCCGCCCCCACATGATGCTTCACCATACATAAGAGGGGTTGTGACCTAGCTGAGCTTTAATATAGTTGCCGCTCTGAAAGTATCGACCTCTCATCACTTTACCCAGAAGGTTATTCGGGTATCTTATCAACCTCCAACTTTGCTTAGCAAGCATAGCTTGATTGAAGATTGATAAATCCCTAAACCCCATACCACCCTGATCTTTGTGGATGCACATCTTCTTCCAGCTTCGCCAGTGAATTTTTTTCTTGTCTCCTGTGGCCCCCCACCAAAACCTGGCACAAAGAGTATTAATTTCATTACAAAAATTATTAGTCAACTTAAAACAACTCATAGTGGAAGTAGGAATGGCTTGCGCCACTGCTTTAATTAACACTTCCCTTCCGCCCTGTGAGAACAACTTTGCTTTCCAGCCTTGAAGTGTCCTCCACACCCGATCTTTTAGCCTGCTGAAAATTTGCTTTTTGCTTCTAGCAGTTTGAGAAGGAAGCCCCAAATATTGGCCCAGCGACTTCGTGTGTTTCACTCCCAACTCTTGATGGATGTGAACCACCAAAGACTATGTGTATTCTTGCTGACCATAAAGTTGGACTTCTCATAATTAATGCATTGCCCCGTTGCTCGTTCATAGCATCGAAGTACTCGTTTAATTGTTTGGCAATTACCTGTAGTTGCTTTAAAGAAAACAAGGCTGTCGTCTGCATAAAACAGGTGAGTAATAACAGGACAATGTTTATTAATTTGCAAACCTGAGAAATTGTGAGTTTTCTCCTCTTTGTTGATGAGGGTTGAGAGTTGTTCTGCACATAGAAGAAACAGATAGGGGGAAAGAGGATCCCCCTGTCGAAGACCTCTCGAAGGAATAATATCACTTGTAGGAGTTCCATTGATTAGGACTGAAAACCGAAAGGGGAAATTATTAATAAACAATATGAATTAATAAGTTTAAATTTATATTTACCGTTTAGGGTTTACTATTGTTGATGGTCGGGGTCGGGGTCAGGCTCGGTGTCGGGGCCAGGGTCGGGCAGTCGGGGTCAAGGTCGGGGTCGGGCAGCCAGGGTTAGGGTCGGGGTCGGGCAGCCAGGGTTAGGGTCGGGGTCGGGCGGCTGGGGTCGAGCTCGGGGTCGGGTGGCCGGGTCGGGGGTCGACGGTGGTCGGGGTCAGGGTCAGTTTTGGTGTACGGCAGTAGGGGTCGGGGTCGAGGTCGGGTGGTCAGGGTCGGGTCGGGGTCGGGTGGTCGGGCTGATGGTGGTTAGGGTCGGGTGACCAGGTCGGGGGTCGGCGGTGGTCGGTGGTCGGGGTCGGGTGGCCAGGTCCGGGTCAACGGTGGTAGGGTCAGGGTCGGGTGGCCGGGGTCGGCGGTGGTCGGGGCCGAGGCCGGGGTCGGTGTCGGGCGGTTGGGTCGGCGGTCGGGGTCGGGTGGCCGGGTGGGCCGACGGTGGTAGGGTCGGGGGTCGGGTGGCTGGGGTGGCGGGGGTCGGTGTCGGTGTCGGAGTCGGGGCGGGATAGGGGTCGGGCGGCCGGGATCGGTGTAGGTGTCAGGGTCGGGTGGCCGGGGTCGGGGCCTAGGTTGGGTTCGGTGTCGGGCGATCAAGGTCGGGGTCGGGTCGGCGGTGGTCGGGTGGCTGGGATGAGGCGGTGGTGGTCGGGGCGGCGGGGTCGGGTGGCCGGGATGAGGCGACGGTGGTCGGGGTCGGGTGGCGGTGGCAGGGGTCGGGTGGGGAGGCGGTGGCCTGCGACGGGTGGCCGGAGTTGGGCGGTGGTGGTCGGAGTTTGGAGGCAGTGGTCGGCGACGATCAGAGATGGTCGGTGAGGGGCGGCGGTGGTCGAAGGAGGTTGGTTGGTGGAGAAAATTTAAAAGAGGATTGTGAGGGCCTTTTGGTAATTTTAATACAATATGAGAATTAAGTAGGTTTTTCGATTAAACATCCAAAAACATTTTTTCCAAAAGTTAATATCAAGTGTTTCATCCAAAATGCATTATTTCAAAAATTCATTCTCCAAAAATTCATTTTGGATTGTTGTCAAACATCTCAATTTATTCCAAAATAACTTTTTGCAAAAATTAAACACTTAGGAATCTAAACCAAACACCCCTTAATTTAATGCATCTTTTACTTTTCACTTATTAAACCCATAATTGATAATGTGTATGATTAATAAGTACTTAAATCTTTTAGTTCATTTACACCAGGTCACAAGTTCAATTTTCCCACACCAACTAAAATATTAGATATACTTTGAGAATATGACTTAAAAGCTTTGGTTGACAAAATTAATTAATATTTAAATATAATTATAATTCAGTATAAATAAACCTTCATATAAAACACAACAAAAACAATTCGTTCTTTATAGTCGATTTCAATAGATAAGACACAAATTATGTTTAGAAAGATTTGATCCTTCATCCTCCAATTATTAAATTAAAAAACAAAATAGTTGTCTCTCATGATTGTTTTTTTAAGATAATATCTCATATGGATTCAAATTCTTGTTTTAAAGTTTATAATTATGAGGTGTGAATGATAATTATCACATATAGTTGAATTATCTAATTAATTTAGAGTTTTTTTATATGTTTTGTATAAGAATTATCACATATATGTATTATTTTGAGGTTGGCTTTTTTTTTATAGTTAAATTATCATTTTTTGAGCAAAGTATTATATAGGGGTATTGTTGACATCTGCGACACAAAAATGTTGAAGAGGGCTCGGATGAGATGCCACAACAATGGAAGAAGCTGCAAAGAAAAAGCAAAAATGGTAAAAGATATGAATGATTGGAGAGAGCAACATTGAGCTGCCTTTTATAGGCCAAAACATATGGCTTTCGGGTTATTATATCAAAGCCCAATGCAAATATTAATATGAGAATATATAGCTTATACTTTGGATAGTCAATACAAGTTAATTAAAGACAACTTCTATTTGTCTTATTTTTTAAAAGTAAATATTAATATATTTTTTTTATTATTTTTTTCTTTTCGCTAAGTCTCACATGGACTAGTTAAGGGGAGATCATGAATATATAAGTGATGACAACTACCTCCAATGATACGAGACCTTTTGGGTGAAACCAAAAGCATCATTGTGGAGATATTTGACTTGTTGTCCCTTTATAATTTTCTCCATTAAAAATATGTTGAAATCATGTACTATTTGGCATTAATTTAGATCACATATATATTTTCAATCGTAATGCCAATTGACCTGTTTTTTGAAAACGCGTGTTTTTTTACATTTGCTAAGCACGAACATGCGTTTGTTAAGTACGATCGCGGTGGGGCGATTATAGTATCCTCGTACTCAAAAAGGGAATTACAAACTTTTTCCTCGTGAACGTGTTTATGCTCAGCAAAGCAAAAGTGTTGTTGACAGGGACAAATAAAAAAAAAATTGTCAGGAGGGACACAATTCCAATAGGGTTAACTCCAAGTTTAGTCATTGAAATTTTCAATTAATGTCTATATGTATAGTCCCTGAACTTTAAAATGTGCGTAACACACTCTTAGTGAATGGTCACAAGTTGAATTCTCCACCCGAACAAAATCATACAATACAATATGTTGGTTGAACTGTGTTCATATTGGTTGTTAAAATCAATTTAATCATTTATTGCCAACATCAACATACTTCAACAATTAAGATCTGCATTTCGTTTTTTATTTTTTGTTTTTTAAATTTATGCTTGTTTACTCCTAGCTAATTTATTTGCTATGATTTTCTCATTTCCTAAAAAAATATGTGAATTTTCAGTCAAATTCCAAAACAAAAAAAAAAAAACAAATTTATTATTATTTAAAAAAAAATTGACTTGATTTTTTAAAACATTCGTAGAAATTAGATAAAAAAAAAAATTCAAGAGTGAAAGTAGTGTTTGTAAGCTTAATTTTCAAAAATTAAATAATTATCTATAAAATGACATAAAGTATCTACTAATTTTTTTGAGTTTGGAGATTTAAATCTCTATTTTACACGTCAAATGACCATAACTAAACGATAATTGATATGGATGTATTTTTACGAAGTCAGAAAATTCAAATTCCACTACCCTACTTTGTTGTATTAAAAAAAAAATAGCTTTGTTGTATTAACAAAAATCATTTTTTTACATAATTGGAAAGACCAATTTCATCCGTTAGTGAAAGAATTAAGTATAAATAAAATAATAACGGAATGTCAATATGCTAAAAAGCATGTCCAACATGTGAAGAAGAACACAAATAAACAGTTGTTAGAAAGAAAATAATAATAATAAATAAATAAATAAATCACAAATTATCCGTAGGTACAAGTACAAGTACAACTTTCTCATATTTTACCATTTCCTGAATTTGTATATTTATTTTAAATCATCTTAAAATGGTCTTATTTTCAAAAATAATAATAATAATAATAATCTTAAAATGGTCTTAAATCCGGAGACCAAATTGTGTAAAAACATGAATAAAAGCATTATTTTATAACATAAAAAGTTTAATATTTATCGTAAATAAAAAATAAAAAAATAAAGAAAAAAAAAATTACCAAACACGTTTGTTTCTCTTTTCAATAAGAGAAAAAAAACGACTATTAAAAGTAGTTCGGTTTTTGTTTACTAAAATTATAAGAAACGAAAAATAAGAAATGAAACATACCAAATGGGACTAAACATAACAAATAGGACCTTGATTTCCATTTCTTGTTTTCATATATTTTAGAAATATGTGTTTAGTAACTACCCAACATATGCTACACCATTATTTCTAGATTAATGAAAAAATTACATATTATTAAATTTGAGACAAATTATAAATTTGCGTGTGTTTCAAATTAAATTTTAAAATAAAAAAAATGACAATTTTTTAATAATGGCATCTCATTTGATCAAGTAAACCCTAACTTATCAAATTGGGTCATATAACAAAGCCCAAAAAGTCTATCAAATGATAATTTAGCTCAAAGCTCAAACCAAAGAGTTAGGTCGAAAGCCAACAAAACTCAAGCCCAAGCCCAAGTTCAAAGGGACAGACCTAAAATCAACTCAGCTCAAATTCACACATGTCCTATAAACTATGTTGAACTGAAAAGTCGATGAGTTGGAACGATGCACTTTATGATGACTTAATCCAGACAAGTGTTTCAGTCATCGACTCATCATTACGGCATTCTAGGTCACACCGTCACGACGATTTCGTCCAACGTTCTAACAAATTTTCACTCCAATGGTAGTTTTGAAAATTTTATGAAAGGTCAATGGTAATATTACAACTTTGGTAAAAACAAAAATTGTTTTTTTGTCCAACGTTCTAATAGATTTCTACTCGAGTGACACTTTTGAAAATTTTATGAAAGGTTAATGATAATATTGGAACTTTGACTAAAGTTAAGTCAAATCTATTTTTATAATTTAGCCTATTTTTTAAGATTTTTTATTTTTATTTTTATTTATTTATTATTATTATTATTATTATTATTTATTTATTTTGTCTAAAATAAGACCCTAAACTCAAAAAAAAGTCAAATAAGTCTTAGCTTCAATTTACAATTTTGTATTTAATAAGTACTTGACATATTAAACATTTTGTTTTTAAAATAATGAATTTTGTGTATAATAGAACATTAAACTTTCAATTTTGTTTGTTCAATATATTTGTGAATTTTAAAAAATGTCAAATAGCTCAAGGACCTATTAGACATTCATTTAAAAATCATAAACTTATTAGACACAAAATCTAAGGTTTAAAAATTTATTAGATCATTTTTAAAGTTCAAGAACCTAAGCATAAAATTGAAAATTTAGTGGCCGAATTTTACGATATTAGATTTAAAAAAAAAATGTTTAAAATAAATGTTGTTTAGGAAGTGAAGCCTTAACTACTATTAGTGTTGAAATCTAAATACAAAAATTATAAAGAGAGAGAAAATGAGTAGTTTTATTTTTCGAATGAGTAAAAGATCATTTAAAGACCATTTTTTAGATTTAAATATGATTTGAAACTTTTAAAATATAGAAACTAAATTAAAATTAATATAAATTTTGATAACTGAATTTAAAATTTTAAAATCATAAGAATCAAATTAAAACTAAGTACGTTATTAAAAAAAAAAAAAATTAAAACTAAGTACAAATCATGAAAATTAAATTGAAAATCTTAATAGTCTAGGAATCATATCAATATTAAATTCAAATTAAAGGAAAGAAAATACACATGATATTAAAAGTTTACGATTTAGGAGTTGAGATTAATATATATATATATATATATATATATATTAGTTCTATAAAGAATGAATTAAATCGTTACAAATTTGAAAGTACAAAGACTATATTATTACATACTAAAATTCAAAGATTTAGGAATGTATACAGTGAAGAGTGGGTATCGGTTGGCGGAGTCACATGCCCTTCATTACGAAGCCTTTGTATCGACGGTTGAGTCCTTGACGCGATGATGGAGGGGGTGTGGAAAATGGGTATTCCTAGCAAGATCTGAGTGTTTTTATGGTGACTTTATCTTGACAGGCTTCCAACTCTAGATAATATGGGACGGAGAGGGATCGGTATGCTTAATACCTGTGTTCTGTGTGGGAAGGGGGAGAGTTCAGTCTTCATTTATTTTGGCACTGCAAATTTTTTCAAAGGGTGTTGACGGATTCCAAATTCGACTTCTTATTACAGTTCCGGCCGGAGGGGGACATCACATCTCTTTTGTGGTTTCTGCAGGAGAAGTTGGGGTGGCATGAGTTTGAGGAGCTCTGTATTCTGTGGTGGTCGGTGTGGAACATTCGTAATCGGGCTCGTTTTACAGGGCATCGATCTACGACTGATATAGGGGGTTGGGTTGCCAGTTACTTGAATTCTTCCGAGAAGCAAATCGGAGGGGTATGGTGGAGGGAGCTACGAGGAGGGTAGTCCGTGAGCACATTATGTGGTCGCCTCCTCCGCAGGGAAGATATAAGGTTAATGTGGATGCTGGTTTTGTAGCTTTTGACGATATGGCAGGAGTGGGGGGTTGTGGTACGGGACTTTCGGGGGCAGATAATGTTGGCGGCTGGTGCATGGTTTCCAAATGTGCGCAGTGTATTGATGGTCGAGAGTTTGGCAGCGGTCGAGGGTCTCCGATTGGCGTGGGAGGCGGGGTTGAGCCTAGTTATCTTAGAAACAGACTCCTTGCAGTTGTGTAGATTGTTTGAGGGGGTGAGTGAGAATGTGACGGAGGTTGGTATGGTAGTAGCGGACGCGTGTTTGAGGTTCTCTCGTCTTTTCAGGTAGCGTTGTTGCTTCGTTCATAGAGAGGGGAATGTGGTTGCACACGAGTTAGCACAAATGGCTATGGGTCTTCGACAGCGGGTGATTTGGATGGAGGATGTCCTTCCTGAGATTGAATCATTTTGTTTACGTGAGTTGATTGTGGTCTAGTTTGTATTGAGATTTTCCTCTTCAAAAAAAAAAAAAAAAAATCAAAGATTCATAGATTGAATTGTTATAAATTTAAAAAGACTAAATTGTTACACACTAAAATTTATTATTATTATTATTTTATTATTATTATTTTTTTTTTTTTTTTGTAAAAGTACGGTCACCAAAAATAGCTTTTTAATCGAATACAATTATTGAAATTTAGAAATACTCAAATGTGTGGAATTTTGCCGCGTACTGCGTAGAATATAATTTAGACCTATCTTAAAAAAAAAAAAAAAAAAAAAAAAAAAAAAAAAAAAAAAAAAAAACTTTAATACAATTACTGAAATATGGGAAATTTTGCCGCGTAGAATATTAAAATTGAATTTAAATGAGAAAAAAAATAGCAAAAAACGTGCAAAAAATGGTTAAAACTGTAGTAAGGTGTAATCTAAATGAGGTACTTTAATTTATAATCTCACTTTACAAAATGTATATCCAATCATATTAAAGACGCATTTGTTAAAAATATGCCTTTGGCCATTTTTTTTATATAAAAAAAAATATATATATTTTTTTTTTGTGGAGAATATGTTATTGCCTTACCTTTTTCTTTGCTTTAATATATATTCACATTTATTGGATTTGGGTAGGTGACCACTTATCTTCCTTCCCCAATTAAATCCTTCCTTTGAAAATAATAATAATAATAATAATAATAATAAACAATATACCAAACCCATTAATTATTTTCAGCTACTACAACTCTACAAGCTAATAATTACTTTGTGTATTTTTCAGAAAAGCAACAACTCATTTTCTAGAATGATAAACAATTATACGTTGGGTTTCATTTATTAAAACAACTACTCTTTTTTTTTTTTTTTTTTATATATATATACATTTTGAAAACAACTACCCATTCTTTATTTTATATATATATATATATATATATATATATATATATATATATATATATATATTGACAATTTTTTTTTTTTTTTTTTTGAAAAAATTATTTTTTACCCTAAATTTTATCATCAAATAATTAGATCTTAATAAAATTTTGATAAATATTGTCATTTTTACTTTCTAATAAATTAACATTATTAAAAAAAAAAATTATAAAAAAATACAACACAAACTTTTATGTTTTAAAAAATAAAAATAAAAAACAAAATGAACCAGCCTAAGAAATTCATTTCACATCATGCTTGGTAAGGGAGGTTGTTTCGAGTTATTTTCAACCATTGCCTTTTTTTTTTTTTTTTTAGAATGAAAATTAAGTAAAAACATGCTTAAAAAATAAAATTATTGGCTTTTAAAATAGGTGTTATCTCTCGTCTTTTTCTTTTTAGTTTTATTTTTTATTTTTTGTGAACAGACTTGAGAATAATGACTTCGCGTAACAAATAATATAACTTTTGCCTATCATCCATAGTAATTCTTAGAAACTAAGGACCCGTTTGATAACGTTCCTGTTTCTTGTTCTCTGTTTCTTGATCTTTGTTTTTTGAGAACTAGAAACAGGAACATGTTTGATAACTACTCTTGTTTCTTGTTTCTTGTTTCTTGAAAAAAAAGAAACAAAAACAAAAACTTGTTTGATAACGTTTCTTGTTTCTTGTTTCTTGAAAAAAAAAAAATACATTGATTATTATTTTTTTGTTAATTGTTTTTTTTATGTTTTTATGTTTTTTCTTTTTTATAGTTTAAATATAATTTAGTACACATAATATAAAAAAATATAACATGCATTAAAATATATATATACAAAAAAAAAAACTATCCAAAATTTACATAATCGAATACAAATAAGTTTCGATGCAAAATTAAAAACAACCATAAACTTCTATTTATACTTTATCCAAATTTGATTTGGTATATGTTTTTGTGTGTTATCCGGGTAAGGAGACATTTTAAAGTAGATATTTACATTACTATTAATATATGAGTTACTTCAAATGTCCACATTACTATTAATATATTCAATATATAAATTAATAAATAAATATTTTATGGAAATGTTGATAAAAAAAAAATATCGATAAAATGTGATAGATATTTATGAAAAAAAAAAATATATACTTAAATTAATAATAAATAAACATTTTAACGTAACTAGAGAGGATAAAAGACTTATTATTAATATCAGTTTCACATTACTATTAATATATTCTCAAACAATGTTTCAAAAAGAATAAAATATATATATATATATATTCTCAAACAAAACAAAAATAAAAAGTGGCAAAATTTAAAATTAAAATAATATATAAAAAAATACTGCAAAATTAAGAGAAAGAAAAGATAAAAAAACAAAAATAACATTTCTAGGATTTGAACCCATGACCTTTTAAGTAAGTACACATCTTGCCAACAAACCAACCATACTATTTTGGTTTAAAAAGAAACTTAAGTGTATAAATGGGAACGGAACAGAAGAAACAACTTTTTGGTGTTTCTCAAATTTTGACATTTTTTTAGAAACGTTTCTCAAAATTTAGAAACAAGAAACGGGAATAGTTATCAAACAAGTCTGTTTCTTAAAAAATAATAAACAAGAACAAGAAACAGGAACGTTATCAAACGAGCCCTAAATGTCTAGCCTTAAGAAAATTCAAAAGAACCTTAAAAAGAATAAAAACGTAAACTCATTTGATTTTTCATATTCTTTTTTGTCATAATATTTTAAACAGTAACAGCAAACAAGAGCCTAGCTCAACGGCATGATATATCGTCATATACCATTGACTGAAATGTTAAAAAATTTGACTTCATTCCACATATTGTCAAAATAAAAATAAAATCTTTTTAAACCATACTACTATGAAAAATGTATTAATGTTTGGATAAAAAATAAATAAATGTGTCATTCTTTACTATTTTTAATTTAAAAAAAAATCTAAATAAATATGTGCTTACTCAATATGTGCTTCAGAGTAATAGTTATATATAGTATCTCAAATCTATACATTACTTTAAATTGAAAAAGTGAAACAAATCTTTTTAAACCATACTACTATTAAAAAAAAAAAATGTATAGAATGATGTTAATCTATTAGGTAATTTCTTAATTTATAATTTATATTTTTTAAAGATATTTAATTAATGTATGAAGGATTGAAACTTGTCCATATTCTTAAAATATATATATATATATATATATATATATATATAGTTTTAATATATTAAAAAATGTATTAGCTATATTTAAAAACAATATTTTATTAAGATATTTAGAGATTTGTAGACATGCAAACTAAATGTTACACATAAAACTCAAATTTGGGAGAATTGTAGGATTGACCCCCTATTTGAAGCGGATTGTCAAAATGACCCGGATTTGAAAAAAAAGGCAAACTGACCTTCTGCTGACATCATCAGTTTTTTTTTTAATATTATTTTCTAGCTCTAGCTGCGGGCGCGGGCTGATCTCGCTCTAGCTCGGGCGAGGGCTGGTCTCGCTCTAGCTCTAGCTTCATTTAAGATCTGAAAATTTCAAGATTTTGAAGTTTTTTTCAGATTCGAGACCAGCCTGCAGCTAGAGCGAGACCAGCCCGCAGCTAGAGCGAGACCAGCCCGCGCCCGAGCTAGAGCGAGATCAGCCCGCGCCCGCAGCTAGAGCTAGAAAATAATATTAAAAAAAAAAATGATGATGTCAGCAGAAGATCAGTTTGACTTATTTTTCAGATCCGGGTCAGTTTGACAAATGGGTTAAAATAGGGGGTCAGTCGTACAATTCTCCCCTCAAATTTTGCATCAACAAAAAAAAGAAATTCTTCGTAGTCATGTCAAAGTCATTAGATTTTGTTTGTCTTCATTTAATTATCATTCGCTTCTAGAAGTACACATAAAGATTTAAAACTTTAATAATAATAATATATATATAATACAAAAGAACAAGCGTTTGTTGGGAAAAATAATGAAGAGGGTTGAGGTGAAAGTGGTGTGAAACTGTGAGAGTTGGTTTGGGTCCCACCCATATTCCAGATATGATTCAGTTTCACTATTTTTAGTTATTTCCCCTCATTTTATCCAAATTTCCAAATAAATAAATAAAAAACTTATCCATTTTAACAATTCTCAATTAAGATTATTTCATTTTGTTTTTTAAAAAAACCTCCCTATGCATAAGCATATAACAGAGTTGTTTGAAACAGAAAAAGAAAAAAGAAAAAAGAAAAAAGAAATGAGTGGGGTTTATGAAGTCTCACGCGTTGTCCCCTCCATTTCTTTCTTTTTATTCTCTGTATTTAAAATAAAAACTAAAACCTTCATTCTTCCATTACCATTTTTGTTTCTTCAAGGATGCCTCTTCTATGGAAGAAGACGAAGACCAAGCCCAATCGAATCTCCCGTATTGTCGCCGATCTTCAACCCACCTCCCGCGTCGTCGAAACCGGCTTCCCCACCTCCCTCGTTGATCTCTTCGTCAAGAATCGCGACCGTATTAAGAAGCACTCCCTAAACCTCAACCTCAACAACACCAAACACTCCTACTCTGCACAATCGCTACAATCGGTGGCGCCGCCTCCCAACCCCCCCTGCCTTCTCCAACCGGACTCCACCCCGCCTGATCTCGAATTCCATCTCCAACCCAATGCCAATTCTACGCTCTTTGTTGTCGCGGCCAAGATGTTTCTCGCGGTCATTCCGGCTCTGACTACCAAAAAACTCGCCATCGGATTTACTCTCTTCGCTTTCCTCCTGTTTCTCCTCCACATTTTAGGGAAATTCGCGGTTCGGTTCTTCCAACGCC
The DNA here is from genome assembly GCA_028017165.1 of Herpetospermum pedunculosum. NCBI lineage: Eukaryota > Viridiplantae > Streptophyta > Magnoliopsida > Cucurbitales > Cucurbitaceae > Herpetospermum > Herpetospermum pedunculosum. The sequence goes on from CM051525.1 coordinate 75,437,720, forward strand.
GCCGAGACCAAGAAGAGGACCCGCCGACGATTAACTCTGCCTTCGATAGCGAAATCCAAATCGTGGAATTGAATTCCGATAACGATCAATTAGGTTTGGACGAGGGGTTGCTTCCGAATCGGGAAAAGGGATTGGGTTGCTGTTCGGATTTAGGGGAATTCCCGATTGAGAAGAGGCAGAGAAGTAGAAGCGCGAAATTGAGAGCGAAAATCATCAAGAAATTGATACCGAAGAAACTGCGGAGTGGGACGAGATTGATCAAAAGGAACAAGAACGAGAAGAATGAAATCATGATCATGGAAAACCAACAATCGAGCTGCGAGGAAGAAGAAGAACAAGAGATTTGGGAAATGCAGCAAAATTGGGAGCACGAAGGATCATCATCAGAAGCAGAAGAAGAAGAGAGTAAGAAGAATTTGGAGTGTAAAATTATGATCTTAATGATTCTTTTGGGGCTTTGTGGAGGTCGATTTCTGGGACTTGTTCTTACACTTTCAGGCTGTTTCATCTTCAAATTCATCCAATTTCTCAAATCAGAAATGGAATAATTTTTTTTTTTTTTTTTTAATTACCAAAATCTGATGGTGATAGTGATGAGTGTATATTGGTTTACTAATGATGTGATTTTTAAGACATTAATTGTATTTAATAATAATTAATATACAAAGAGCCTGTTTGTGTATTTATTTTTACTAATTATATGTTAAATATGAGAAATGTAATTTTCATGGGTTCTTAGGATTCTGAATAATAATGGGTACAAATAAATCGGTAAGAGTGAGTTGATATTGTTGGTGTGTCACTGTGTGGGGAGACACAATCAAATTTAATATATGCTTTTTTCTGCTCTTACTTTATAATTTATATGCTCAATTATTTCTATAATAATGTTATTGTGTTTTATTATACACCAATTTGCATTTGCACTTTCAAAAATCTAAACTATGTCTGCTCTCATTATGCATACGAAATCTAGTTTTATTCTTAATTAATTATACTTACTCACTTCAGACTACAATAATCTTTAACTTCAATTATGTTAAATTCACATGAATATCTCATACATTAAACACTTATATATACCAAATCTTTCTAAAGAGCAAACCTATTAGAAATAACAACCTAATGACAAGGGGTGCATATTAGTCCTTTTAGAGAGAGATAAGTTTTCTACCTTAGTTCAGATAGGAGTCATTTGCATATTTATAGTCTAGTTACGGTTCTAAAGTATATTTAACACCTCCATAATTACAGAGATGGATACGCCAAATTTGGGATAAACTCTCTCACATATATTTTTAGGGTTGATTTTTTTATCTTCTTATATCAAAAAAGGTTACTACCTTGTTAAGATATGTATTTTTGCTCTACTTTATTATATTATTTAATTTAGATAGACATTTTCAATCAGTCCACATGATCTCACTCATTAATACCAGGTAAGTTTGTACCTATTGAACACATTAATTTTTCATAAAGTTATTTGCTTTAAGATTTGTTATTATTTTAATGTAGCCAATAAGAGAAGAAATATGATTTAGGACCAAATAGGATAACATGCATATAAAAATGACATTGGTTTGTTTGAATGTACACGCCAATTTGATGTAGTAGTTTATTTGGCATTCGGAAACCTCATTATTTAATTGATTGTCTTTTTATTGGTCTCAATTTCATTTATTTCCCAAAAACACATAGCATAGCTATCTTTTTCATGTACTTTTTAATACATAGATTGGATTGAATTGCCTTTTTATATCATTGCATATCAAATCAACAAAAAAAAAAAACAATTTTTATTTTTCTTAATAATATAATAACATGGCTATTTTGAATTTTTACCATTATCCGTGAAAAGTCAAAGGAAATATAAATTGATTGAGTGGTAAAGTAAATTTTGAATTTCATTATTATTATTTTAAAAAAGATGCGATTAAAAATGGAAAAATAAAATAATGATATGAAACGTGATTGAGGAATCATATCTTACAACACACCACCACAAGACCATAATGATTTGAAGGAGATGTTCAACATCATCACCCCCATACCTTCTTCCTTTTATATATATATATATATATATATATATATATATATATATATATATATATATTTAAATAATCAAGCTTTAGTTTTCATATGATTATATATATATATTTAAATAATCAACCTTTAGTTTTGATATGATGAGTTGGACCGAATAACATGTGGTTATAATAGTTTGACAATAATAAATATCAATTTAGTTACTTTATTTACATGAACTTAAATAATTGGTGAGCCAAATATAGACTGAGTTATAATTACTCAGTTACCAAATTATAAATTAGTGTCCTAAACACCTTATTTGTAGTTGATGTTTTTTTAAAATTTAGAATATAGAGGATTTATGTTTTAGTTTGAAAAGTTCATTCAACTCTAACTTGGTTCTCTAAACACTTCTTTACTCAACTCTACCTTAGTACTCCTAAACACTTATTTGTTGTTGATGTTTATTTTAAATTTAAAAAATAGAGGATTTATGTTTTAAGTAGAAAAAAAAATTAGATGATATATATACATATATATATATATATATTTTTAGTTGTTATTTTTAGTTGTATATATATATATATGTATATTGTTAATACGTGAGGTAGAAGATTCAAATCTCTAACCTTTTGATCGTGAGTATACACATGTTTTATGTTTTATGTTTTATGATAGTTGAGTTATGCTTAGGGATGACAATGGGGCGGGGTTGGGGATGCACTCCCTATGAGAATTTTCAATCTTCATCCCCGCCCCGTTCCCCGTTTTGTGGAGTCGGGGTTGGGGACCCCATTCTCCATCCCGCGGAGATTTTTTCCATCCCTAGTTATGCTCATATATATATATATATATATATATATATATATATATATATATATATTTTTAGGTTCCCTTTTCTTTCTAGCGATGTGTGACGCCCTGGCAGACATGCCTTCACCCAAAAGGCTCTGGGCGCAACTTGCGTTCAAAGACTTGGTGGTTCGCAGGATCCTGCAATTCACACAAAGTATGACATTTTGCTACGTTCTCCATCGATGCGAGAGCCGAAATATCCATTGAGTTATGCTCACGTTGAATGTACTTAAATAAATTTACATTAGTTGCTTTTAATTAATTGAATTTAGATTTATTTATTTTTATTTTTGTTTTGGCTATGTTTCAACATTTTTATTTTCATGATCGATTTTTTATAAATTTTTATATGATGTTAAGTGTTTTTAGTTGCCAATATGAATATGACTCAACCGTTATAGTGTACGAGACCTAATGACTAAGAAGTCATAATATGATGTTAATTATTTTTAGTTGTCAATATGAGCATAGCTCAATCGTTATAGTGTACCTCTTAATGACTAAGAGGTATAAGTTTGATTCTTCGGAGTTGTAAAAAAAGAGAAAAAAAGTTTTTTTCATGAAATTTTTTAAAATTAATTTAAAAAAGATATTAATACAACCATCATCCAATTTCAAAGTTAAAATGAGACGAAATTGAAAAGAAAATTAGTTAAAAATAAAATGGACTCATCACTGAATTTGAAAGGAAACATTTTTTTTTCTTTTTTTATTTTTTATTGACGTTGAGGTTGAATCGAAGGGGAAAAGGGAGAATGCAGGTATATTGCGATTCTAAAGGAGAACCTCCCAATGGTAACATAAAACTTCCCCCATTTTTCTTCTCTAATCTTCTGCTTTTCCTTTCTTACATTTCCCTCTGAAAATTCCTTAAGATCTTGTGATAAGGCTGGAGGAGGACGATTATCGGAGAAGCCCAAAATCCATCTCCTCTTGGGTTTCTCCATCTCCATTGCATTTTCCCAAACAAGGTTCAATTTCTTCTCTCTTGATTTCTTTAATTAATTCCTCTTCTGGGTAATTCTTTCTTCTTCAATTGTATTTCGTAATGTTGTCCTAATTGGGATGCCATCTCTTCATTTGTTCTTTTTGGATTATTCCTCTTCTGGGTATTCTCTATGTACTTCTCTTCCTTGCATTCATAAATCTTCTCTTTTCCTTTTTGGGTCCTCCAATACGCCGTATTTTCTGATTATGTTTAGGGAAACTACAATTTGAGAAATGATTTGAATTGATCTGTCATTGATGAAAATCTGATAAGTCTGATTCCGCAAGTTAAATTGTCATGTTGCTTTGCCTGGGACCATCAAGTTTGAGAATTATATAATTTACAAAACTTTTCACACCGCATAAGATTTCCACATATGCAAAGTCACATATTGTTTAGTTTAGTCAATAAGGATTTTAGAGACCAGTTTATAAGCCAATAGTGGCAAGGGGTGCATATTAGTCCTTTCAGTGAGACAAATTTTCTACCTTTGTTCAGAATGGACCCATTTGTATATTCATAGTCGGGTTAACCTTCCAAAGAATATTTAGCAACTCCTTACTGACATTTGTATATATATATATAGCTTTCGCGCATTTCAACTAATCTCATGGGACAACCGCCTGACCCTATTACATTTGGTTGCCAAGAAAACTTGTAGGTAATTAAATCTTAGGTAGGTGGCCACCATGAATTGTTGTAATTGGATGAACTTGAAATTGGATAATATTTAGCACCTCCTCTTACTGACATTTGTATATTCATAGAGAAATAGCAAGCTCCTCCAGGAGTGGCACTTTGCATAAGATTGCCACATATGCACATTGTTTAGTTTGTTTAGTTTAGTCAATAATGGTTTTAGAGACCAGTTTAAAACATTTCTCAAATCTCTGTGGTTAAGGTGTCGCTTTCTAAAATTCAGGGACAAAAATATATACTTTCCTCAATAATGGTTTTGAATTGTTCCATTATGTTCGTTTGTACTTAAAAAACGAATTGTATTTTTCTTACTGTTGGCTAACTTTCGTATTTTTCATTTTCCATTCTGAAAAGATTAAATTTAGAACCACTTAGTAAGAAGATTCCAAGATGGCTTCAAAGACTTTTACTGTAGATTTAAACAAGCCTCTCGTTTTCCAGGTTAGCCTCTTCCCTTTTCTCCTCAATACATTTTCTGTTATTTCCAGCAAAGTTGATATCATACACATCATCGAAATTCGAAACCGAGCTGTCAAATGCAAATAAGTCACTGTCATTTAGGCTCTTAAAGTTTTATTTTAGTCCTTTTAAAATCTCTCAATCTTTATGTTTTACCAGGGTCAAGAAGGATAGATATAAGTTATTTTCTTGATTACATTTAATGTATGCTAAGTTGCTTGGTTGTGCTCTTCTCAGTTGAACTATAAGTATCTCTGTCATTTTGTCTTCTTTAAACATTTCTATCTAATGAAATTTTTACAGGTTGGCCATCTTGGAGAAGCTTACAATGAATGGGTTCACCATCCTATAGTTAGCAAGGAGGGCCCACGATTTTTTGGAAATGATTTTCTGGAGGTTTTACTTCGATTCTTTATAATTCTAAATGCAATATCAGATGGTCACAAGTGTTTAAACTACTTTCCATGCATAAAATTTTTTGGTGGTCATACTAGCGATTTTCATCTAATAATTTGCTCTTTAATATATATGCTGCAGTGATTTTTAAACTTTTGCTCACAATTTAAAATCTCAATGAAGAAGAGTATACTAAATCCTTCACATATTATAGCAATGCACTTGGAAAACAAACTATAATCTTTTCCCTCTGGGACTAATAATCTCTCATATACTGTGCATACATATATGTGATAGTTGATATATAACTTTTCTGAAATGACTAATGAGAGGTGTACAAATCAGAGAATGAGAGAATATTTGTGTGTCTATTTCAATGAGAATCAGTGGGTATAAATACCCATACAATGTATTTACATAAGGAAACCCTAATTAATCTAATGCTAGTAATTAGGCCTTAATCAAAGGGAAAGGATATGAGAATATATATACAGCTGTAACACTCTCCCTCAAGTTGGAGCATAGATATTTATCATGCCCAACTTGTTACAAAGATAGTCAACCCGAGACCCATTTAGAGCCTTGGTAAAAATATCACCTAGTTGTTCTCTCGTTCCCACATATCCTGTAGAGATCAATCCTTGTTGCAGCTTTTCACGAACAAAGTGACAATCGATCTCGATGTGTTTAGTTCGTTCATGGAATACAGGATTCGATGCAATGTGAAGGGCTGCTTGGTTGTCACACCACAACTTAGCAGGCATTGAAAGTTCCAAACCCACTTCAGTGAGGAGATTGTAGATCCATACTATTTCACACACAGATTTTGCCATTGCTCTATATTCTGACTCAGCACTCGATCGAGACACTACATTTTGTTTCTTGCTTTTCCAAGAGACCAAATTTCCCCCAACAAAGACACAATAACCGGTAGTAGATCTTCGATCTTCCTTAGACCCAGCCCAATCAGCATCCGAGAAACATTCAATCTTACTGTGGCCTTTATTGCTATACAGAATTCCTCGTCCAGGAGCACCTTTTAGGTAACACAAGATTTGCTCAACAGCTTTCCAATGCTCAACAGTAGGAGAGGACAAATATTGACTCAATATACTAACCGAGTATGCAATGTCTGGGCGAGTTACCGTAAGGTAATTTAGTTTCCCAACCAATCTCCGGTATCTTTCAGGTTCTGCAAATAATTCACCATCCTTAGTGTGCTGGGAATTAGGAACCATCGGAGTGCTACACGGCTTAGCCCCCAACTTTCCTGTTTCTGACAATAAATCCAGCACATATTTCCTTTGAGATAAGTAAATACCTTTACTGCTTCTTGTTACTTCAACACCCAAAAAGTATTTCAATCTTCCCAAGTCCTTTGTATGAAATTGACTATGGAGGAAAGCTTTGAGAGATGCGATACCAGCAACATCATTACCTGTAATGACAATGTCATCCACATACACAACTAACAGAGTAATACCAGCTGCAGACTTTCGATGAAAGACAGAATGATCAGATTTACTTTTCTTCATGCCAAATTGTTCAACTGCTAGACTGAATTTTCCAAACCATGCACGCGGGCTCTGTTTCAAGCCATATAACGATTTTCTCAGATAACAAACCTTATTATGCTCCCCTTGAGCAACAAAACCAGGTGGTTGCTCCATATACACTTCCTCCTGGAGATCCCCATGAAGAAAAGCATTCTTGATATCTAGCTGATGCAAGGGCCAACCATGGGTAGCAGCAAGAGAAATAAACAATCTTACGGAAGTGAGTTTAGCCACAGGAGAGAATGTGTCAGAGTAGTCAATTCCATAGACCTGAGCATACCCTTTTGCCACCAAACGAGCTTTTAATCGAGCAATAGAACCGTCAGGGTTAACTTTGATAGCAAAGACCCATTTGCACCCAATAGCTTTCTTACCGGTTGGTAAATCGACTAAATTCCATGTACCATTTTCCTCTAAGGCTCGCATTTCCTCCATCATGGCATCACGCCATCCAGTGTGAGACAGAGCATCATGAACAGACTTAGGCACAGACACGGAATCAAGCGATGTAATAAAGGAACACACAGAAGGAGACACACTAGTATAAGATATAAAAGAAGTAACAGGATACGTACATGTTCGTTTCCCTTTGCGGAGAGCAATAGGGAGATCACTGGTTGAAGCTGGATCTGACGACGAAGTTTCTTGTACAGCGTCTGGACATGAGTCTGGTGCAATAACTGGACGACGGGTGTACACATGTGGAAATGGAGTTATTGGCTGACGGGTAATCATAGGAGTTGGAACTGACTGTTGTACAACGGTCCTAATGGTGTAGATTAACAAATCATCCTCCTCCTCACGATACACGTGTGGGATGGACTGAGAAAACGGTGTGTTTTCGAAGAAAGTAACATCTGCTGAAACAAGATATCTGTTGAGAACCGTAGAGAAACATCTATAACCCTTTTGAACCCGAGAATACCCAAGGAAAATACATCGTAAGGCTTTATGGTCAAGTTTAGAACGTTGGGTTCGAACATCCCGAACAAAACATGTGCAACCAAAAATCCTAGGTTCAATAGGAAAGAGAGGTTTGTTCGGGAACAAACTGTGATACGGGATTTGACCTTTAAGAATAGATGAGCTCATACGGTTGATGAGAAAGCAAGCTGTTGACACAGCATCAGCCCAAAAGATTTTAGGAACCTGCATTTGAAACAGTAGAGCACGTGCAGTTTCCAACAAATGTCTATTTTTACGTTCTGCAACTCCATTTTGGGATGGAGTATCGACACACGATGTTTGGTGGAGGATGCCATGAGTTGTCATAAAATTTTGAAATGTTGAAGATACATATTCCTTAGCATTATCACTTCGGAGGGTCTTTAGAGAAACATTGAATTGTGTTCGAATTTCAGCACAAAAGGCAGAAAAATGAGAAAATAATTCAGAACGATTCTTCATTAAATATAGCCATGTCATTCGAGAATAATCGTCTACAAACGTAACAAAATACTTAAATCCTGTTGTAGAGGGAACTGGACAAGGACCCCAAACATCAGAATGGACTAACTCAAAGGGAGCACTTGCTCTTTTATTGACTCTTGGACTATAATGAATACGATGGTGTTTAGCAAACTGACATGACTCACAGTCTAAAGACGATAAATGCTGAAACTGAGGACACAATTTCTTAAAAACAGAAAGAGAAGGATGACCGAACCGACAATGAGTATCAAATGCAGACGATACTCCAGAGCACACAATAGGCTTTTGTGGGTCAAGAGTGTAGAGGCCGCCAGACTCATGTCCTTTACCAATAATCTGCTTCGTCGTAAGATCCTGAAATAAACAATGGGTTGGAAAAAATGAGATACAACAATTTAAAGACCGAGTAAGTTGACTCACAGATATCAAATTAAAGGACAAATCAGGGAGACTAAGAACAGAAGATAAAGGTAAGGAAGGGATAGGGATAGCTTGGCCAGATCCAGTAACAGTGGATGTAGATCCATCTGCTAATGTAACATGAGATGAGGAGGTATGAGGCGTAAATGTGGAGAGTAATTTCGGATTACCTGTCATGTGGTCTGTAGCACCAGAATCTATGACCCATTTGGAGGAAGAGGAAAGTAGACATGTTGTCGATTTACCTGACTCAGCAAGAGCAGTAACAGGAGCATGCTGATGATTTAAATATTCTTGGTTCTGATCAGGTGATTCATTCACAGATGCAATATGGGCAAACTGCTTCCTTCTGTTCAGTAACTTTCGGCATTCATGCTTCATATGACCAGGTTTCTGACAATAACGACAAATGATGTTCCGAGACTCATGTCCCTTGTTACTCGTATTCTGATCATAGTTGCCAGATCCACGCCCCCTATCATTACCTCGATAGTTTTGTTTCCATGGTTCAGATGTGTGACTCACAAGAGCACTCGGAGGTACCGGTGTAGTATGTTCTGTGCGAAGAACTCTGCTGAACGCCTCTTCCAGAGAAGGAATCTCGGGACTAGACAAAATTTGAGATTTTGCACCTTCAAATTCAGAGGGGAGTCCAGCCAAAAAACTCATGACCGCCAGCTTTTCTCGTTGGCTTTGTTGGACGCTCACATCAGAACTGTATGGGAGCAACACATTAAGTTCTTCATAGGTCTTCTTGAGATCCATGAAATAGTCAGTGACAGATCTATCTCCCTTCTCCATACGATAAAATGCTTGGCTAGTATCGTAAATGCGTTTTATATTTCCTTTACCTGAGTACACAGTCTCCAAAAAAGTCATGATAGATTTTACAGAAGTACAATGACCAATCATACCTATCATACTGCTATCAATCGAATTACGGATCTGTAGAAACAACCGAGCATCATCTCGAACCCATTTGGTTTTAGTATCATCAGTCGGTGGGTCTTTAGTCAAATGGTCATCCATAGCGATACTCAACAGATAGATGCGAATGACGTTGGACCAATCCAAGTAGTTGGTGCGATCCAACTTATAGTCTGTGATTCTAGACATCGAATGAATCACATCAGTTGTAACAGCCGATTTCATCGCTACTAATTCACTGTTGTCAGTCATTGAGTTGAAAGAATCACAGATAACGAAACCCAACGAATAATGATTAAACAAACGGGCAAATAAATGACCCCAAAGAGCAGAAATTTAGGGCACAAAACCTGAAAATTGAACAAACCCAGACCAAAACGATTCTGGACAGCAACGAAAAACCTCGTTTTCTTCGCAACCACGTACTTTTTGCACCCACAAATACCGTAGACGAACCGGAAATACTATTCCGAGAAGAACCCAACAAACGGCAGCGGAAATGGGTGGCTCACGCGCTCTCACGCGCCGGCGCGTGGGGAAGACTACTTCAATGGACGGCGGCGCGTGGGGTCCACGCGCGGTCTTCTCCGGCGAAAAAAAAAATAATAAAAATTTTGAGTTGCTTCTCCGGCGGGTGACGATTCTTTCTGTGGAGGAGGTGTCGAAAAAAGAACAACGAAAAAAAAAAAACCCTAACCCGGAAATCAACTCTAAAAAAAATGATTTAGGAATTTTTGGTGCTCTGATACCATGTATAAATCAGAGAATGAGAGAATATTTGTGTGTCTATTTCAATGAGAATCAGTGGGTATAAATACCCATACAATGTATTTACATAAGGAAACCCTAATTAATCTAATGCTAGTAATTAGGCCTTAATCAAAGGGAAAGGATATGAGAATATATATACAGCTGTAACAAGAGGGTTGCCTTTAATTTCTTGGTTGATTTATTTTGTAATAACAGATGTTGACGCGCACACTATGGTGGGTAATTCCACTTGTTTGGGTGCCAGTGATTTCGTGGTTGGTTTCTGTGGCTTTGTCAAGGGGCCTTACTCCCTTTGATGCAGCTTCATGTTTGGCTGGTGGGGTTTTCATTTGGACTTTGCTTGAGTACACATTGCACCGCTTTCTTTTCCACATGGAAACAAGAAGCTATTGGTACTCTCTCTCTCTCTCTATCTCTCTCTCTCATGGTGAGTTCAAGGACAGTGATGATGTCACAACAACCTGTTTCAGGGGAAACACTCTACACTATCTCCTTCATGGTTGTCATCACAAGCATCCAATGGATGGACTCAGACTTGTCTTCCCACCTGTTGCAACTGCTATCTTAAGCGTGCCGGTAAGTTCCGAAAATGGTTACCTCTGAGATTATCTTGTCGATTTGTATTCAAGGGAAAATCATGTGCTTACTGTTAGATTTACGTTAATGAGCTGAATGCCTCGTGCTATGAACTAATTATATGTACTGCTCCGTGGTGGGGACTATAAAAATGTCGGTTTTATATGCAGCCATTGGATTCATGAACTACATTGTCATATATTTTAAAGGAGGAACCTTAAGGATTGGATAATAATTGATCATTGGCCTCAACTTCACAACTTCAATCCTAATAAAAGTACTGATTTTGAAAGATGGGATTTATCTTTCTGCATTGGCGATAATAACAGTTACACTTTACTCCTAGAAATGGTCAATGAAATAATCTGTGTAATTTTGTGCAATCTAAGTATGTAACATGCTCTGATGTTAATAACTGAAGGAATGATATGGTTTCTTCTCTCCTTTCTTATGGAGCTGTCTTTGTGATTTGTGTATGTTAGCTGTGGATCGTGATTAGACTTACGTCGACTCCGGCGGTAGCTCCTGCTTTGTTCGGAGGTGGGTTGCTGGGATATGTAATGTACGACGTAACTCATTATTACCTGCATCATGGAAAGCCAACCTCAGGGCTGTCTCAAAACATGAAGGTAATGTAGAAGCATCTCCTTGGGTTTTGAGAATTGAGAAGGGAAAGATTTCTTATGATTGTTATGTGTGTTGAACAGAGATATCACTTGAACCATCACTTCAGAGTTCAAAGCCATGGATTTGGTATCACTTCTCCTTTATGGGACAGAGCATTTGGAACATATCCTACAACTACAACTACTAAATCCATTCAGGAGAACAAATGATGATGTTGGTTGCACAAATATTATCTCATCACCAGATTTTTGTATTCATCTTCTTCCCTCTTGTTATCAGATGTATAAGCTATTTTCATGTACATTACCTATGGAGTTGCACTTAATGAGGATTATGTTTTTGCATTTGCAAATTGTTGTCTGTGTAATCAGTTTTTCATGCAAAAACACCTTTAGAGTAATAAATTACCACCATTAAGGTTACGAGATTTGTTTAATTATGAATGTTCTTATTTGCAACATGATATCTGTTCAAATCTTTTCTTTAATAGAAATTCAATTGAATCCATGATCTTCCTGTTTGCCAATTTTATTTTTATTTATATTTAAAAAAAAAAACGAATGTGTTTGATAACCAATACAATTTTTGGTTTTTAAAATTCTATAGAAAAACTAAAAAACAGGAAAAAAAAAAAACACGTTTCTGTTTTTTTTAATGTTTTTAAAATAAGTTAAATTATATAAAATATCCTTAAATTTTGAGTAAGGTTTCAATTATACTCTTAAATTTTGAACATTTTCATTTTAACTATGTTCAACGTCGAAACAACTTAAGTTGGTTTTAGCCTATACATATATTAGATCGAAATAATATTATAAAAGTAGTTTGATATTTATTTTATAGAAAGCATAAAATAAAAAAATAAAAAATTGTTCAAACATTATTTTTCTTTTTTCTTTTTTTGTTTAGAAACAAAACTGAACACCAAAAAGAGATATAAACAAGTGGTAGCTTACGAAATCAATTTATCAAACTTTTGTTTTTAAAGAACATAAACAGAAAACACAAAAACCAAAAACCAAAAATTGAAATCCTAACAAATTTAATTTATGCCTTTCTACTTAGGGTTGCTATTAATAAAACGTTGAAGTGGTAAGTTTATTAATTTGTTTACCATAGAAGTTGGGTAGAAATGTAGTTCAAAGTTGAATCTAAGTTCAATGATATAATTAGAGACGCAATGTTTAAACTACTAACACTAAATTTATAATTTAATGTCAAATGGGGATAATTCAATTGACATAGGGTTGTGTCCTTGACTAAGAGATCAATGTTTTTTATTTTGCTTCACCTTATAAGTTGTTGGTGTAGATTTGAATTCCATATTTGAATAAAAGAAAATGAAATCTAAATTTGATAGGTTCAAAGTAGAGTATTAATGTAAAACTGAGTATAGCTCAATTGACATAAGGTTGTGTCATTGACTAAGAAGATATAAATTCAATCCCCACATTAATTAAAATACCTTTAAAAAAAAAAAGTTAGGGTATTAAAAAATGAAAATAATTGAAACAACTTCTATAAGTTCCTTGTTTCTCCAATTTTTTTTAAGAATTCTATTACGTGACATTAATATTTTATTGATATTTTCTTATAATTGAGACAATATCAATCAAAATATAAGTAACTCATACGGTTAAGTTTTTTTTTTTTTTTTAATATGTCGATTGAGATATGTTCATGTTGATATTTAAACTTTAAACATATAAATTGACGAATCGATTAATAGGTTAAATGGTTGAATTCTTACCTGAAGTATTATTCAACTCTTAAAAAAAAAGTTGCTCATCAGATTGATCTTTCATCGACATTTTCATAAAATAACATCTACAGCTTTAAAAAAGAAAGTCATGAATGAAAATAAATATGTTAATTGTATGTATATGAATTATGATCAGTGAACTGAAATGAAATGATATCGATTGTGGTTGAGCTATGTTGATGATATATTATTATAGTTGTCGGAAACATTAATATTTGAAGCACATTTTCATAAAATAACACCAACCCTTTTTCATAGATATAATAAAATTGAAAACTTTGAAAAGAAAGTGATGAATGAAAATAAATATGGTTAGTTGTATAATGTATGTATATAAATTATGAACAGTGAAATGATACCAGAAAACGCTTTAAAGCGGCAATGGTGAACAGGCAAAATACGTTGGGAGGATGAATGCTTTTGATTTAATGGTGCAAATATGTCTCTTCCTGTAAACATATAAACGCCAGGCCACATTGCCCTTCAAAATCCATTCCATTTTCAATCATCCTCCTCCTCGCTGCTCTAGCTTTGCTGCATTTTCTCTTCATTTTCCTTTACTGGGTTTGTGTCATTTTCTCTTTCATGGGTTTCTCTACTCCTGCATTTCGTTTTCTGCTCTTATTAGATCTGTTTCTTCTCTCTTATGTTCTCTCAGATTTGTGCTTTGAATGTAATCGTCAAATATGGGTTCCTTGTTCGTGGGTTTTGTTCCTTTTTGTTTAATGTTTTGTGGGTTTGTTGTTGTTTGGGTTCTGGGGTTGGGGAATGTAAAATTACATTATACCAGGTTTCTTGTTATTGATTATTATATTGTTGTTTAGGCCGACGTATGTATGTGTACGAAGTGAAGGAATTCTTATAATACCGTGTTTGGTTCTTCTATTCATCAATTTTGAATCCTATTCTTTTCTGTAAGCAACTTATTTCAAATTTTTATTTGGGGAAGTTGATTTTGGCCATATGAATCAGACTTCAACACTGCACAAGCTCTGCATGATGCTCTTAAACTCTTGTATATCATTTATCCAGTGTTTATTTGCTTTTGGTTGAGATCATAGTGATGGATAGCACGTTTTAACTCAAAGTTGAGCAACTAGCATTCATATTTTCCAAAACCTAGTTGGTCACAGTTGAATTTTCTTGATCCCTTTTTAACAACGATGTTACAGGCCACTGGAATCTACTCACAGGTATCACGATGGTTTCACAGAAATTTACTGTAGATTTGAACAAACCACTCGTGTTCCAGGTAACTTATACAGTCACCGTGCCTTCAGATTTCTATGTTTCTATCCTCAAAAGCCTGTTTGGAATGACTTTCTAAAGGCTTAAAAAAGTGTTTCTAAGTGGGGGAAAAAAAAGCACTTGGAAAATCATTCCAAACATGCTCTAAGTATGTTATGTTATGTTTCAAGGCTGTGGGGATGGTTAAGCAGATGGTTTGGGTTTTAAGCATGACATGGTTTCCTTGGTTTAGTAGTTTCACTTGAATTCATGAATACTTGTTTGGTTTTTTTTTTGTTTATGTTTTTTGTTCCAATTCACTTTTCAATCAAAGGAAAATTGCTTAGTTATGTTTGTACTTTCATAGGTTGGCCATCTTGGAGAAGCATATCAAGAGTGGGTTCACCAGCCTATTATCAGCAAAGGAAGACCTCGATTCTTCAAAAGTGACTTTTGGGAGGTGATGATTTGATGATGCCCTTTTATAGTTCTCAAAACTACAAAGTTTCATTACCAGTGTTTTTGATATGTTTCAATTTGGAAACAGTTCTGCACACGCACACCATGGTGGGTGATTCCACTTGTATGGCTTCCAGTGGCCTGTTGGTTAGTTTCCATGTCTGTCAATATGGGACACACACTTCCTCATATATCATTGATGGTGATCTTCGGCATTTTTATTTGGACGTTGATCGAATACACAGTGCATCGTTTTCTATTCCACATTGAAACCAAGAGTTATTGGTTAGTATCTCTCTTTCTGTACTGGTCGAGTGCTTTTTCTTATGAAAATTTGGCAATATGTTAAGAATAACACTGTAAACATGGCTTTAGGGGAAATACCATGCATTATCTTATTCATGGTTGCCACCACAAGCACCCAATGGATAGCCTGCGACTTGTTTTTCCTCCTACTGCAACAGCTGTTCTGTTAGTTCCAGTATGTCCACTCTTGGCTTTGAAATTTGCTAACTGTTGCATTATGGAAAACTTGAATTCTTTGGTTCTCAAAGTAAGAGTAGTAAATGAGCAATCAATCAAAGAGAAGTGACGAAGTTATTTTGAAACTGGCATATAGACAGTCTAGTTGTTCTCTTCACATAAAATCCTTGTCAGCTGATTGTATCTTTTCTATCCATTGTTGACAGTTATGGAACTTGGTTAAACTTAGTTTCCCACCATCTATGGCTCCTGCTTTGTTTGGAGGTGGTCTTTTGGGTTATGTGATGTATGACGTTACCCATTTCTACTTGCATCATGGCCAACCCACGGGAGACATGCCAAAAAAATTGAAGGTAAAGCACTGCATAATCTCTCCATTTTCTATTCAGTCAAATAGCTCAATGTTCTTCACTTTAGGCCAACCTGAGCATAGCTCAACTGGTTAAGATATATACCTTCAATCAAGAGGTCTCCACCCCACATGCTATTGAAGTAAAAAAATGTTCTTCGCTTTAGATGGTGATACCGTCAATGTCATAACCTACAACATAGAAAAGAGTGAGATTGACAGATGCTCGATATGTCGGTGTGGTGTTGGCCAGCAACTCAAATGTAGAGTTTACCATGGAGTCAGCATGATTGTTGGAGTACATTCGGCACACCTTTATTTTTAATATTGATTCTGTTTTGAGTTGCACCGATATTAAATGGGGTGGGGTTGTGTGTTGTGTTGTGCAGAAATTTCATTTGAATCATCACTTCCGCATCATGGATAAAGGCTTCGGAGTGACTTCATCAGTATGGGACAGGGCGTTTGGAACACTCCCTGCATCAAAAGTAGCTGAGAAGAGTAGATAACAAAGTAGAATTTAGCTCTCAATCAAGGCAAACAAGTTTCAAGTACATAATTTTGTCTTGCATTCCTTGTTTTCCAGTCTCTATTATATTTGTTGCATCATGACAATGTTGATTGAGTTAGAAGATTGTGTCAGGTTTGTGTTGTACCTGTAATATTTAAGGATGGAAAGTTTTGTATAGGATTTGATATTCTAGTTTAATAATGGAAGATTCGCCTGTCTGTGCCCCATATTAATAATATTATTATTAGTTCACCATCTCCAGGTTGAGCAACCCATATCTTGTCAGCTAAGTTGTTTCCTTTTGGCCATGGTTGCCATTTTAGAGAGACAAGAAAGCTTTTTGGACCACTCAGACGCTTCATATGGAATTATAGCATTTTTTGGACACCCTTTGAAAAAGATGGATTAGGAATGTCAAATGTGGAAATGCAATTTCTTATTTATTTATTTTAGTAATAACTGGGATATGGAGATTTGAACCTCTTACCACAATTGAACGAGTACATGTCAATTACAGTTGAGCTATGCTCACCTTGACAAATGCAAAAGTTATTTAGCCTAATTTTTTTTTTTTTTAATAAAAATATCGTGCATACAAACTACAAAGATCCCCTTCATCATAGAAGGTTTTCTGATAGGGCCAATCCGTGCATAAAGACATATCATTCTTCCTTTTTGATGACTGAATTTTTGTTCCAAAAGGTCACTTTTTCAAAATATTCGGAGTATAGCTTGGTAGGTAAGACATTAATTATCATTTCAAATGTTGATGGTTTGATCCCCACTTCCATGATTGAAACTTAAATAAATTGAATGTTTAATCTAAAAATAGGTCTATTTTATTACTGATGCATATAAATAAAAGACTTATTTACCTTGAATCGAAAATAGAAAAAATAATGGGCTTTTCTTAAAAGATTAGATAGTTTGATTTGAACTTCAGATAATATTTGGCAATGATGTTTTTGTTTTGATGTAAAAAATAATCTAAAGATGAAGAAAAGTCATCAATGACTGTTTTATTGAAATTTTTAAATACTAAAACTTTGATCTGATCATCAGCTTGTGTGGAAAGTAGAAACTGGTATTATATTTCTAAGAAGAAAAATCCCAAAGGTTCATTCATTAATTGCATCACTTCATAACAGATTGATTTATCAGTAATCTTATTGCACTTTAGAGCTCAAGCAAGTTACAAACTTCAAAGGGAAGGAAAAAGCAAACACATAATTATAATGCTTCAAACAACAACTCTAATCAAATCCCCTTTTGGAAGAGCCAAAGCTTCTTAAACTTTCAGAAGTTGGAATAGGTGGAATGCTCTGTTCATGTCTGAAGAAGTTATCAGGATCAACTTTAGTCTTAACTCTCAGCAATCTCCCAAAATTCTCTTTGAAATACTGAGTTCCCCATCCGATCGCCTCGATGTAGCTCGTGTTGCTGTTCTTGTTGATTCCCAAATCAAGATCCCTGTAATTCACATATGCTTCTCTTGGAAGCTGAGAAACATAAGTTCCCATGTAATTGTAAAGCTTCTTGATCCATTGAAGGTGTTTGTCTTGATTTCCCTCTCCATTTTGCCATGTAGTTAGGTACTGAATCTTGAAAAGTACTCCTCTTCTGTGAGGAAATGGGATCTCTGTCTCTGAGATTTTCCCCATCATTCCACCATAAGGATTCCATATCATCAATGGGGTTTCCTCTTCAAACAGCCTTTTCCACAGCCCTTCAAGAGCAGTTTCTGGAATGGGGTCTTTCACAAAGTCTGATTTGGCTTTGAAGTAGTTTTTGAAAGTGGATTTGCCTTGGAGAAGCACTTCTGGAGGAGTTCCACTTGGGTAACCAGCAATGTAAAGAACTGATTTGATCCAGCTTGTTTCAATGCAATCTTTCCTTGTCAAACCCAATTCAGGAAAGCTCTGTCCCATAACTTTGAGGAGTCTGTTTGCATCTCCCAAGAAGAGGGCATTGTAAGCAGTGACCACAGTTTTTTGACCCTTTTTATCAGGATTTGCAGCCACATTTATAATGACTCTGATGAACAAATCTTCATCTAGCTTATCAGCAACCTGCTGCCATTTGTACAAGATCTTTGTAGCACCTTGTTCTAATGTCTTTGCAACTGTAAAAACAGTCACAGTTGATGGAACAGGAACCAAATTTAGCTTCCACCACAGAATGATTCCAAAGCTCCCTCCTCCTCCTCCTCTAATAGCCCAAAACAAGTCCTCTCCCATGGCTTCTCTGTCAAGAATTCTCCCATTTGCATCGACAATCCGAGCATCGACAACATTGTCAGCGCCGAGGCCATATTTTCGCATCATAGAACCATAAGCACCACCTGTTATATGACCTCCAACACCCAAGCTTGTGCAAAGTCCAGCAGGGAAGCCATGAAACTTACTTTTCTCAGCAATTCTGTAATAAACTTCGCCGATCGTCGCCCCGGCCTGAACCCAAGCGCTATTACCCTCGATGTCGACTTTGACAGATCGGAGCTTGGCGAGGTCAAGAATTACGAAAGGTGTCTCGAGTTCAGACACATAAGAGAGGCCCTCATAGTCATGGCCTCCACTACGAACTCTGAGATGAATGTTGAGCTGTTTTGAGCAAATAACAGCTGCTTGGACATGGGAATCAAACAATGGGGTGAAGATGAACAGAGGCTTTGGCACTGAAGCCTCCAAGTACCTCAGATTCTGAGCAGTTGATTGCAAAAGAGCATTGAATGTAGCATTGTTTGGAGCACAAAAAGATGAGTAAGGGACAGAAAATTGAGAATTCTCATTCAGACATTGAAGGAAAGTCTCCTCAAGTGAAGCTGAATCAACCCAATTAGAAGAAGATAAAACCAGAAAGACAAAAAACAGAGAACCCACAAAAGATTTGTACTTAGGATTTGTAAACACCATCATAGCTAAATGTAATGTCTGTTGAATGCCAATAATCAGTAGTTTCTCAAATCATATATAGGGAAAGTTCCAAGCTTTGGCTAAGAAAGTGGCATCAAACGCAAAGTTGAGCTAATACAAACGTCATTTAAGGATGTGAATCAGAACAAGATCAACTGTTGCTTTTGTTCGTACGCTACACGTTCCTTAAAGAAAGCAAAAACTTTTTTAATCCATGTCTTTAAGGAACATCTGCCGCCTTGTGTCTGTTCAAACGTGAAGCAAAAAATGAAAGTGACTCATAGAAACCTTGTGTTTCTCATAAAATTCTACTTTGAAATATAGGATTCTAATTTCTAAGGTACGTAGTTGGTATCCAATAAATGCTTTGTGTTGTGCAAATTAATTATTATAATAAGCCGCCAACAAGAGCATAGTTCAACGGCATAATGTATCATAAGCCTTAACACCGGAGACCATATCCTTAATCAGATAATGAACTAGATGACGTTGGTTGTAATGGCAATTAAGGCTCGAGGAGGTGGGGTTTGGACTTTGGACATTATTTATGAATCAAATTAAGGCTTTGGAAATTAATGCAAGGGAAAGTATTGGACCTTCTTACCTTTCACAAATTAGCACATTCATTTAAGAGCTTAATGTTAAGTAGAAGATGGCTAATGTCACCAATATTTGTATATAACAACAATTAGTAAGAATTTCAACTTAATGCCAATTCGAGCCTAGCTTAGTGGATAATGCATTAATTACCATCTCTAAAATGAATGATTCGATCTCAAACCCAGCAATAAAAAAATAAAAAACTTACTGTTATATGGGTTATATATAGTATAGGTTAGATGATGTGTGTTACACTTAATGAAAAATCTTCCTTTTAGAGTAGAAGTCTTACGTGTAGGGAAAGATTGCTATTAAAGTGTTCTCTTATTAATATCCATTTGAAAATATTGATTAGAATGACATTTCTAAAGATTTGTATTACTACAGTGAAAGAAAGAAAATATGTATAACATGTATTAAAATAGTCCTTAATTGAAGAATGAGTAGTTGAAAATGTCAACATGAGCATAGCTCAACTGGCATAATGTATGAATTATGAACAAAAGGTCTCAAGTTTGAATCCTCCTCCCCACATATTGTCAAAAAAAAATATATATATAGTTGAAAATTGTAAACAACTCTCTTATATTATTTTGAACAAGAAACTTGATGCCTTAATATTCAATACTGAAAGAAAGAAGTGAATTTCAAACCCTACTACAAAGCTAGAATTATTTTTAGAAACCCATAAAAAGGTCTGATAATCCCAAAGAATGCATGTCTCCAAATTGGTTCAACAATGATTCCTTTATTTAGAGTAAGAGTTTGAGCTAGTCTCATGTATTGATTTTCTTAAGTTAGGAAAATTTTGCACAATAAACTTGCAATATTGGATGAATACAATTCTCATCTGACTTTGAAATATGAAATATCAAAGCTTGAGAAGAAAGATTTTGACTTTAAAACATGGTGGTGGTGCTGCTGCTGCTGCTGGTTTTCTTCTCCCACTAGTTCTTCTTTGTTGTGGAATCCTATTCACTGAGAGGCTAATAATGGGCTGGTTCAATCACGCCATTTACAGAAATTACCTCAGCTTCCTAGTGGAACAATAGCTTCTTCAATATTGGCTCTTGTGTTGAACAGTTTACAGGCCATTCTTCTTTGGTAGCACAGAAGAACCAATCTTCATTTTCTTCCTACAATAATCAAAAGTTTGGGTTTTGAAGAGTTTGAGGCTTCATTCATTCTAAGGCCTAAAAACAAAATGCTGCAACTCTGAGAAGTGGGTCAATAAAAGCTGTGCTGTGAACATGATGATGGCCACCATGTTCAGCCTCCAACTTCTACTCCAACCCAAACCAGAAGATTGGAGCTCAGCAATTAGCAAACAGACTTGAATTCAGCGAGAGATGCAGACAATCTTGATAGATTGTTTGGAAACACAGTTATCAGAAACTGTCTTTAAGAGCTGTGATTAGGTGGTTTCACAATTTCCCTGTGAAGAGATAGAGCTTTTTATTCGGGACTCTAAACCATGTTTTCAAGCAAAGGGTAACTTATGAACTTACAACTGAATGAAATTATGATACATTTAAGTCTAAGAACTGCTTAACATGGGCTAATTACAGTACTTTTCTGCATCCATTGGATGAAATAAAACGTTTCACCTTGTTTGTTACAACTACCAATTCCCATACCACAGGCTATATAATGTAAACAAACTATATCTTCAGCTGGTTTGCGAAGAAAATATATGCACTCCCATATCATCTACGAGCCATACAGACAATCTGAAACCTACAAATTTGCAGAACCAAGCATATACAAAGCGTAGGCGGTTCGTTCAGACAGTGAAACATGAAGGTACAGAGCCTGTAAATGTTTATGATTGTATTGGTGTTTGATTCATATGTTGCATCTTACTTAGAAAAGATGGGATGCTCTGTTTATCACTGAAGAAATTTTGTCGAACCACCGTAGTCTTCACCTTTAGCAATCATTCAAAGTTCTCCTTTTAGTATTTGATTCCATAAACTTTCCTCTTTCTCAAAACCATTTGCAGCATTATAATTATGGATTGAAAACCAACCCAGTTTTATCGAATTCTACCAGCTTCTTCCACAGCAATTCCAACCCATCTTTAGAGATGGGAGTCTGGACATGATCAGATTTTCCTTTCAGGAAGTAAGCTGAGTCAGGACTTTTGTCGAGCAGCACATGGGGGGATGTTCCATGTTCATAATGAACATTAATTAGCCCACCAGACCACAGATTCAATCCAACCCATTTCAATGAAATCTTCTTTCTTCAAACCCAATTCAGGAAAATCCCTTTTCAGTATACGGAGAAAGCCGATCGATCCCTCCAAGAAACAGAGTATAAATAGAGGCTCTGACTGTGTTCTTCGGTTTTGAATAAATGGGTTGCAACAAAAGCCTTATAAAAAGATCGCTATCAGTAGCATTCTCTTCCAAAGTCCTTAGCATAGGAGAGGCCCTCAAAATCATGGCGAAAGGTTTTGGCGTAAATCAGAGTGGATTGGACATGGGATTCTGGAAATGGGGTGATTATGAAAGTGGTGGGTTTGGGCGTGGAGGAGGTGTTGAATCGGGCATTTCGGATGTAGGCTCGAAGAACAGAGTATGGTGGTTTTGTAGGCAATGGAGAAAGGTGTAAGCAGGGGAAAAGGCGGCGGAAGGGTTAAAGAAGAAACAGAGGAAATGGAGCTCCCCATTTCATTATCGGTCTCGGCAAAATTTCTAATTTAATAAAATAAATAATTTGTTTTTATAGAAAATTCTATTTCAATCGTTAATTCCTATTGAAAAATTTAGGGAGTTGTTTGGCCCAAAGAGTTGTTTGACAAGGAGTTGAGAGAAGAAGTTTTATCCCAGTTTGTTCTACGGACTTGTTGAACTCGGATAAAAATATAAACTCCACTTCTACATTAATTATTATTCAACTCCCCAGACTTCTACAGTAATTACTATTCAAGTCTGACTCGTTTTTCAAGACAGCACATTCAAATGTGTAAAATGACTAAAAATGCAATTCAACCTATTTTTATTATTTTAAATATAATTAGGTTGTTGAATCAAAATTGGTACTTAAACCAAATTGTAGTATTATCACAATGGAGAATAAAAACATTAGTTTATTTGAATCCGTTTAAATTAACATATTAAAATCTTTCAAATTCACATGTAATATTTAACACTATTGTACGACTCTCTTTTATTTTAAAATTATCCAAATAAAATGAATAATTAATGTGAGTGATATTGAAAAAAGAATGTGAAATATTGTGGTCAAAATTATTTTTGTTATCTTCAGATAAATTTGTGAAGGATACGTAAAATAAATAAAAAAGTAAAAACCACATTTTTTAAATTTATTGGAAGAAGTTCTTACCAATGAAAATATTGAAAAATTATAGAAAAAATTGTACAAAAAAAAAATAGCTAAAATAAACCGTTGTTGTTGAGATGCTCATTTCCGGATATAGTAGATTCAGATGGAATGAGGAGTTTAAGAGAGTGGAGACGGAGAAAAATGTGTTTGGCACGTGGGTGAGGGTAAAATATGTATTGTTCTTTTTTTTCTTTAAAAAGTTTGTAAAATATACCTACATTAATAAAAAAAAAAAAAAAAAAACAAATCTCAATCTTAGAATTCATAAAATTAAAGATGAATTCTAATAAAATGGATATATATTTTAATAATATGAGGTATTGTGTTAAAAAATATTTTGTTGTCTTCAAACAAATTTGTAAATGATAAAAAAAAAAAAAAAAAAAAAAAAAAAAAAAAAAAAAAAAATCTTTTTTTATAATTTATTGAAATAAAAAGAAGTATTTAATAATGAAATTTTGAAAGTTTCTAGAAAAACATTGGGTAGAAGAAAACAGTTAAAATAAACTCAGATTCAAGAACTCTAAGTTCAACAATTCCTTGCCCCAAACACACCACATACTTCAGAAACTAAACAATTCTCTGCTCCAAACACACATACTTCAGAACTCCCGACACTAAACAACTCTTTGGACTAAACAACTCCAGACTAAACAAACTCCAACTCCCCTCAACTCTTTGGGTCAAACGCCCCATAAAAAGAAAAGTTTTGAATTTCCTTAGAAAAGAAAACAATATTTTATCCAAGTTTAAATTTTAGATTAATTATATATTTAAAAAAAATACACGTGGTGAGATTCCCTAAAAGTTGTTTGGAACGCTGAGTTATTATAGTTAGTGATAATAATAGTTTGTAAATATTAAATATTATTAAAGTCAATATAATTATTTTATTAATGGTAGGTTATAATAGTTTGTGGGTCAAACATGAAGTATGTTATAATAATCTAGTCTATTCAATTGTAAGTTGGTGTCCCAAACACACGAATTTTTCACCCTCTCCCGGCCTAAATAGGGATGGACATCTTTTGCGCTAAGAAAGGCAGTAGGTTCAGATCTTTTTTTAGTTCAATAATTTCAAGTTTTTTTTTTTTTTAATAAATAATTTCAAGTATTGAAGTATAGACTGTACATTATTTATTGAGCTATGTTTGAATGGACTGAGTATTCTATTATTTCATGTTATTTTTTAAAAATAAATAAATAAATAAACATTAGTTGGTAGACATGTGACTTTCTAATATGACATAGGCATATTTCTATTTTATTTAATAGACAAGTGGGGAAATATTTTTTAAGTAATATATACACTTGCATAGTATAATTTAATTTCATAAATGCTTAAAAATTAGTAAATTTAAGCATATTTCGAGTAGGTCAGGTCAGAGTTTCACCCAAAATTTTATATTTTAAAAAGAAAATAGTTATGCGTTAAAATGATTATTTTTTTTTTATTTTATTTCTTTCCAAAATAAGTAGCAGTAATTGTCATATAATTCGAGCTTTCTTCATATCCCAATTATTATACTTTAAAAAAAAAATTAATGTCAAACCAGCCTAACCCAATTTAATTATTTAATTCTGGTTTGTTGGGGGAATTACAAATAATTGAAGAAAAAAAATGTAAATATTGAGAAACAATTAGGTAAACAATTAGAGCTTAAAAAAAAAAAATAATAATAATAAAAATGGAAAATGTTGTGTGGATGAGAAAGTGGTGTGAGAAGTATTTATGTAACAAATTTAGATCTAAACATTTAATACTTAACCTCTCTTCAAATAAAGAATAAATATGTGTTTCCCTTTGACACATAAAAATGCATTCTCTCAATTAAAAAATATAACTGATAAAAGTAATAAATATTAAAAGGTTACATATTATTAAAATAGTGTAATTTTCGAACCATTTATTAAAATATTGTACTTTTAAATCGCTAGATGAATTCTCTCACTTAAATTCCATCAATCTATTCAAATGGTTGAATGGTGAGTTTGTGAATGAGCTTGCATTGGTGTGGAGGAAGGAGCTTTCACCGGTGTGGTGTTAACCCACAAACACTCCCACGATAAAGTTAAATTGACTAGTGTTTTGATAGTAGAACTTGACTCTTTTTGGTGTACATTTACATTTTGTTCCCCTTCATTATTTGTATTTATATCTAAGTATAACGACAATCATAGTATTAAATGAGTCGTTTTGATTGCATCTAAAACGCTTCAATCAAAGAAAGTCATTACAAACTTAATTTCGATTTGTATATCAATTCGTAACAATGTAAATCGATTTTAGGCGTGGTCAACCCCTTTAAGGTCGTCCTCAATGAATTTGGTCGACTCCCATGGGAGTCATCCTCTACACGTTAAGCTGAGCTTTGTAAGGGTCTTGGGACTTCCATCTCTCGGTCTTCGGGCTATCGATAATTTCAAGTTTAAATAACTACAATATTAAAATAATTAAAAGAAAAACTCAACACCAAATTCTAACTTTACGCAAATGTATTATAAGGCAAATCTAACATTGTTCATTCGAATAACTGTGTTCTCACATTACTTGTAATGCAAGGTAAAGCCTAAAATAATAATGTATAGAGATAATCAGCGCCAAATTCCATTACCATCTTATGCCTTACTTTGAAAGAGTTGGAATACTCTGTTCATTCCAGAAGAAATTCTCTGGATCCACCGCACTCTTCACCTTCACCAGTCTATCAAAATTCTCCCCAAAGTACTTGGAGCCATAAACCTTCCCTTCTTCAAAGCTGTTCTGGCCATGGCTGTTGGTTCCAATGTCCAAATCTCTGTAGTTCAAGAACGCTTGTCTTGGATTCGACACAAATGGAGTAGTGAAACTGTAGAGATCTCTTGCTTGTTTTAGAAATACTTGCTCTGCAGCCGCCGATGGGTCGTCCCAGTTCACAGAGTATTGGACTTTGAACAAATTTCCTGCTCTGTGAGGAAATGGCGTCGTTGTCGATGGAATTTCGTTCATCTTTCCGCCGTATGAGTTGAAAACCAACCCTGTTTTCCCGATTTCGATCATCTTCTTGAACAGCGAATCCAACCCATCTCTCGGAATCGGTGTTTGAATATAATCCGATTTCCTTTTCAGAAACCCTGATGAATCGATATTCCGATCGAGTAGAGCTTTCGGTGAAGTTCCAATGTCAAAATTAGCCCACCACAGAACAGAGTCGATCCAACTCATTTCGGTGCAGTTCTCTTTCGTCAAACCCAATTCGGGTAAGTCTTTTCCCAATAAGGAAACGAGGTCTTCCGATTTCCCGAGGAACATGGCGAGTACTGAGGCTCTGACTGTTCGAGTTCCCTTCGTAATTTTGCTCGAAACTGGCTGTAAAAGTAGTCTCATGAACAGATTCTCATCGGTGGTCGGAGCCACTTGTTGCCATTTGAAGACCAAATCGGCGGCGTTTGTTTCTAGTGTTTTTTCGATTCGGAAGATGGTGACCGTCTCCGGCACCGGAACCAACCGGATCTTGAAGGCGAGGATAACGCCGAAACTGGCTCCACCGCCGCCCTTAATGGCCCAGAAAAGATCCTCTCCCATGGATTTCGAATCGAGGATTCTGCCCTGCACATCAACAATCCGAGCATCAAGAATATTGTCGACGGCGAGTCCGTATTTCCGGATCATGTTGCCGTAGCCGCCGCCGCTAATGTGACCGCCGACGCCAACGGTGGGACAAATCCCAGCCGGGTAACCGAGAACCTTACTCTTCTCCGAAATTGCATAGTAGACTTCTCCGAGAATGGCTCCGGATTGAACCCAGGCAGATTGGTCAGCGACGTCGACGGTGACCGACCGGAGATTGAACATGTCGAGAATGATGAAGTCGACATTGGAAATATACGAGACACCCTCGTAATCGTGACCCCCACTTCGGATTTTGAGTTGAATGCCGATCTTCTTGGAGCAAATAACCGCCGATTGGACATGGGATTCGGTCAATGGAGTGACGATTATGAGTGGTTTGGGGGCGGAGGAGGTGTTGAAACGGGCGTTTCGGATATAAGCACTGAGAACAGAGCTGTAAGAGGCATTATCGCGAGCGAAGACGATGCCGGAGACTCCATTAGAGGGGTTGGAGGTCGATTGGAAGCACTGGAGAAATGTGGTGTAGACGGAATCTAGGGCCACAGAAGGAGCAGAGAATTGGAGAAGAAGGAGAAGAGAAAGCAGAGGAAGAAGACGAGACATGATTGGATTTGAATTATGGGAAATGGATTAGTGATGGGTTGGATTTTATATGCCACAGATTGGAAAATAGGATTTCGACACACAAGGGAGGAAATTAAAATCACCTAAATATATGTTTTTTTTTGCTGATTAATATTTGGATATTGTTTAATAAGTTCCAATTTTGAGGAGAAATTATAAATTTTCTTGTCTGAGATAGCCTAATTCCTTTTCCAAATTTCTACCATTTCAAGTTTATTATCCTTCAATTTAACAATTTATAAATAGAAATGATATGATTGCACTATATTAAAACGTAAGGAGTACTAAAAACAATATTAGAATTTAAGGGATTGAATTGAAAACATGAACGACTAAATTGAAGAAAAAAAACTGAAATATTAGAAACGGAAACAATCATTAATGTTTAAAAAAAAAACATTCACTTAACCAAATATTAATTTCGACATAATGATTTGAACCTAGTCTCAATTTTGTTATACCATGGATTGATTGTTGGTCGTTGTCTATTTGTGAGGATGGTGGTCGTCGTCGTGCTGCAACGCCCAAAGATTGTAGGACTTGCTCGAGGGTCCGTTTAAATCGCCACCGTCAGATATCTTTCTTCGTGTGTCTGCTGTCATGAACCTACTCGAGTCTTGTCGTGGATTGCTCGTCGTCGTCGCTAGAAGTGTTTGTCGTGCTGATTCAGACGCTTGTTCACCGTCAGTCTGAACGTCATGGATTGTTTGGCGAGCACGTGTTGAGCGGCGTCGACCATGTCACTCAGAGATGCAGATCGAAGGGAAGACTTTTGAGGATGAAGGAGAAGAAGTAGTCAAAGAAAAGGGGATTTACTCGTCGTCGCGCGGGATCTACTCGTCTGGTGGGCTGGGTCGCCAGAGTCTAAAGGAAGTCAATGAGGTATGGATTTTGGTGGTTGGGGTTGTGTTGTTTAGGATGAAATTTAGATTTTTTTTTTTCATTCCAGTTGTATGTTTTGTGGTATATATTCTTGTTTTATTTAGTGTTTATATTTTAAAATTGTGAGGTATATTTAATAATATGTGGTATATAATTCAAATTGAATAAAACTTGGTATAAACAAGGTATATACGTTGAATTATAATATATGAATGTAGAAGAAATATATATGTGTGTGTGTGTGGAGGAAGGGAAAATGATTGAGTTCAACCATATGAAAGGTCAATTTACAAAGAAATTTAAAAAATGACTTTGATTTTTTGGATCCACTTTGGCCTTTTCTTTTATCAGGAAAAAGAAATAGAAAATCTTGAAATAAATGGTACTGATAACCAAATTATGGCATTATCTAACTTAATTTTGAAGATATAGATAGAGAAATAATTAAACTTTTTTCCAAATCATAGTAGCATATCCCCTATCCCAAAACATAGGTAAATGCTAAGATTGACCAAACATGTTTTTGCTGAATTTGTTTCACAATTTCCCTTTACAATTGAATCAAATTAATTTAAGTCTAACAACTGCAACTTACAACTACAAAATCTCCCAGCCCTACAATATCATCCATGAGCCATACAGAACAGACAACCTCAGGCCTACAATTCTGCAGAACCAAGCCTGGGTTCTTTCACATAGTGAAACATGAAGCTACAAAACCTGCAATATTCCACTTTTAAGCAAACAAATGCATCAACAAACCCACCATCACCATCCATAAGCTGCACATTTGCCAAGCACTTCCCCCAGAATCCAACCCTGCAAATCAGCAACCAAACAAACCAAGATGATGGATGCCTAATTGATTGCCATCCCCTACATTTGGAGGGTACCAAACCCACGTTAAGGACACAACAGAGCAGAATAAAAGTGTAAGATTCCCTACTTTTATGCACAAAAACTTCTGTAAAACTTGAAATTTTATTACTTCAATTACCTGATTCATACAAACGTATTGTGAAATATTGTAGAAACTGTAAATGCATATATATCTATAAGGCAGCGTTCACATCGAAACAATCTTTAACTTTCTCTTTTCTAATAAACTCTGTTCTATTCTCACATTACATTACAGTACAATAATGCTAGTCAAATAATATTGTATAAAGATAAACCAACATCAAATCCCATATTACCATCTTATGCCTTACTTGAATGAGTTGGAATACTCTGTTCATTCCAGAAGAAATTCTCTGGATCCACAGCATTCTTCACCTTCACCAGTCTATCAAAATTCTCCCCAAAGTATTTGAACCCATAAACCTTCCCATCTTCAAAGCTGTTCTTGTCATTGTTGTTGGTGCCAATGTCCAAATCTCTGTAGTTCAAGAACGACTGTCTTGGATTCTTTGACACAAATGGAGTCATGAAACTGTATAATCTTCTTATTTGTTTCACAAATTCTTGGTCTGCAGTCGGCCCTGGTTCGTCCCAGTTCACAGAGTATTGGATTTTGAATAAATTTCCTGCTCGGTGAGGAAATGGGGTCGCCGTCGATGCAATTTCGCTCATCTTTCCGCCGTATGGGTTGAACACCAGCCCTGTTTTGCCGATTTCGATCATTTTCTTGTATAACCAATCCAACCCATCTCTGGAAATTGGTGTCTGAACATAATCGGATTTCCTTCTGAGAAACCCTGCTGAATCGATATTCCGATCGAGTAGAGCTTTCGGCGAAGTTCCAATTGCGAAATTACCCCACCACAGAACAGAATCGATCCAACTCATTTCTGTGCAATTCTCTTTCTGCAAACCTAATTCGGGGAATTCTTTTCCCAACAAGGAAACGAGTTCTTCCGATTTCCCAAGGAACAATGCAAGGACTGAGGCTCGGATTGTTCGAGTTCCCTTCTTCACTCTACTGGAAACTGGCTGTAAAAGTAGCCTCATGAACAGATTCTCGTCGGTGGTCGGAGCCACTTGTTGCCATCTGACGACCAAATCGGCGGCGTTTGTTTCTAGGGTTTTTTCGATTCGGAAGATGGTGACCGTCTCCGGCACCGGAACCAGCCGGATCTTGTAGGAGAGAACGACCCCAAAACTGGCTCCGCCGCCGCCCTTAATGGCCCAGAAAAGATCTTCCCCCATGGATTTCGAATCGAGGATTCTGCCCTTCACATCGACAATCCGAGCATCGAGAATATGGTCAACGGAGAGTCCGTATTTCCGGAGCATGTTGCCGTAGCCGCCGCCGCTAATGTGGCCGCCGACGCCGACAGTGGGACAAACCCCAGCCGGGTAACCGAGAAGTTTACTCTTCTCCCAAATTCCGTAGTAGACTTCTCCAAGTGTGGCTCCGGCTTGAACCCAGGCCGATTGGTCGGCGACGTCGACTGTGACCGAGCGGAGATTGGACATGTCGAGAATGATAAACTCGACATCAGAAACATAGGAGATGCCCTCGTAATCGTGACCCCCACTTCGGATTTTGAGTTGAATGCCGATCTTCTTGGAGCAAATAACCGCCGATTGGACATGGGATTCGGTGAATGGAGTGACAATTATGAGTGGTTTGGGGGCGGAGGAGGTGTTGAAACGGGCGTTTCTGATGTAAGCCCTAAGAACAGAAGTGTAAGAGGCATTATCGCGAGCGAAGATGATGCCGGAGACTCCATTAGAGGGGTTGGAGGTAGATTCGAAGCAGTGGAGAAATGTGGAGTAGACGGAATCCGTGGCCGCCGATGGTGCAGAGAATCGGAGAAGAAGGAGAAGAGAAAGAAGAGGAAGAAGACGAGGCATAATTGGGTTGTTCATTTGATTTGCATTATGGAAAATGGAGATGTGATGCTGTGATTTTATATGCGAAAGATTGGTTGGATGGAAGATGGAAGATGGGAGTGGGTTTCCTGTTAGAAATTTTCTTGGCCTATTTCTTCCGGCGACTACGACAGTGATTTGTACAAAATATCCGTGTATTAATCTTTATGGCATTTATAGGATAAAGACATAATGTTACTGTCTAATTACTCCATAATCAAAGCTTAAATATGTCAAATTTAAAATTCTTTTTGACTTCCCAACCTCTTACGTGTCTCTATTTTTTTTTTTTTTTTTTTTTTTACAACATGTTTGGGATATTGAAACTAGGACCTAATGCGATACATCGGTGTCGTTGAGTTATGCTCTTCTGTCTCTTCCTCAATCATACGATTCTGAATTGAGTTATTAAGTTTATAAATATCATCTTTCAACATGTCTTGAGCATGATTTCTTGTTCACAGATCATCTAACTTTCTCACTTAGATTGTTGGGTAACTTTCACAAACATCACACAATAATGCAAGTTATCCAACTTAGTTCTCATCTTGTTTTTTTGTTACACGCTGCACCAGGAGCGGATCCAGGATTTTTTGTCAGGAGAGCACAATTCCAATAGGGTTAAGTGTAAGTTTAGTCTTTAAAATTTTCGATTTATGTCTATATAGTTCTTGAACTTTAGAATGTGTGTAAAACACTCTAAAACTTTCAATTTTGAGCCTAATAGATTCTTAAACTTTCAATTTTGTATCTAATAAAGACATATTAGAAAAAAAAAAAAAAATAACATATATATTTTTTTTTTTTTTTACAAAAATATTTAATTAATGCAAGAGTCGAACCTCTCATCTCTTAGTTGGCACAATTTTATGTCAATTGAGTTATGTTCGGTTTGAAAATAATAATGTATTTATTAGATACAAAATTAAAATTTTTAAGTATAATTGAGTCCTCAATAATTGATTTTTACTGGACAAAAAATTGAATGTCTAAGACCTATTAGATACAAAATTATAGTTAATAAATTTAATTGAGTCCTCAAAAGTTGATTTCTACTAGGTCTAAGACCTATTACTTAAAAAATTAAATTTAATAAATCTAAACCGTTGTTCACGAATCTATTAAAAACAAATTTAAAAATTGAAAGTCTAAACTTGTAATTCTCTATTCATATAAATATAATTTTAAATACTTGTATAGTTTTTTAAACAAAATAAAAAGGAAAACAAAAATTGGCACTATGAGGGTTCGAACTCGGGGAGCCTTTAGGAAGGCAAGTTGAAATTTGTGTTCCTTGCCATCAAACCAAATTGTTTTAATTTTTGATTTTGGGTATACAAATAGATAAACTGTAGATATATTTTTCAAAATTTTATACACAAATATTTAAAACTAATAATTTGAGGGGGGCACGTGCCTCCTGGCCCCCATGTAGCTCCGCCCACCTTTTTTTTTTTTTTTTTAATAACATGTGGAGTGGGAGATTGAACATGTTAGTTGAGCTATGACGCTGCAACTATAATTTACTATATCAATTTATCTTATTGTAAATTAGAATTAAAATATTTGCCTTAATCAACTAAAATTTGACTATTTAAAGCTAACATGAACAGAACAGAGTCAGACCTAGACATTAATGTTTGAGGGACCGAAAAATTATGTTATATAAATATTAAAAAAATCATCACAAAAAAATGAGAGGTTCGAATTCACGCTCTCACATTATGTTGATCTACAAAAAATTATTGTGATAAAAATAAGTAAGTGTATCAAAGACTTCCCGACTAAGTTTAAATAAATTTAGTATCATCATATAATTTAATTTATCCCGATGTCTTACCAAATAGGAAAAAAAATGTTAAACTACAAGTTTAATCCATAAACTTTAAAAGCTGGAGTCTATTAGATCCTTAAATTTTAGAAAGTCTTTAACGAGTTCCTAAACTTTCAATCTATTATCTTATACGTTTCTAAACTTTAAACGAATTCAATATGTCCCTAAACGTTTAATTTTATGTTTATAATGAATCACTGAATTTTAAAGAATGTCGAATAAGACAATGATATATTAGACTTAAATTTGAAAATTTCATATTTTTTAAAGTTAGTAGATCTATTAAACACAAAATTAAAATTTCAAAATCTAATTAGACACTTTGAAGGAAAAAAAATTATTCAAGAAAAAAACACAATACAATGTGAATATGTTTCCAAAATTGATAGATGGAATGTTAATAGAGACTAAATTACTTTTGAAAAAATTAATAAATAAACTAATAATAAGAATTAATTATAAAATTTGTTCAAAGTATAAAGACTAAATTTAGACCTTTAAAATTACCATAACTAAAATAATATAATTTTGAGCAAAGATTAAAATGGCATTTTAACATTTTTTAATATATAAAAGATGGTTTATAAAAAAAACTATATTTTTTTTCATGCACAAATACTACTGCGGCAAAATACATTTTTTGAACTGTGTAGGGTGATTAGGTATAACATACTAATACTATATATTTTAAGCATTATTTTTATTTATATACATGAAAAAATTTAAAATTTTGAGAGGCCAAGACTCCCTAGTTCCTTTCCTCCGTAGATCCGTCCTTGAACATGAACATAATTAAAGTGATATGATGTATGAAGGATATAGATTTAATTTTCCATCCCACATAAAATAAAATAAATAAATAAATAAAAAAAAAAAAAATTGATTGTCTATCTGGTTTGCCTGTAAAAAGGAAATTTGTGAGAAAAGAAAATAATGCCGGCAAAGGCGGCATTATATGCGGACAAACAACGTTCATAATATTGTAATTTTGAAATTAGGTATAGAGTTGTCGCAATCGCCCTTTAATCAAATGGACTCAAATGGATTTTAACCTAAAGTATGGAGAAGAGATTTAGAGCAAAGTGAGGGGCAATTGTGGAAGTTTGTTTTCTATTGGTGGGCTTTGTTGGAATTTTACCAATTATTTAACGTAGAAAAGTAAAATTGGAAACCCCCTATTGGTTCACATGTCTACCATTGTCGTGCTACATTATTCTTCCCTTATTAAATAAAATATATACACATTTTTTTTTTAACAAAAATATATATGGTTAAATAAAATATATACACGGTTCTTTTTACAACAAAAATATATGTGGTTATATAATCCTATGTTCTACCCCCATTTATTCCTGAGTTGTTTGGACCATCGGTTTAATTTTAATAGTATTTATTATTTTTTTAATAAACTCAACGTATCCTAAACAATTCGTTAATTATTTTTGTTATTTTTAATTGCATATTAAAATTATATATCAACTATGTAGTAAAATATAGTTAAATGTAATATAATACTATATGATCATATATTCTCATGTTAGCTTTTAGTTACCATTTAACTTTATGCATTTTGTACCAAATATTTGATTCAATTTTGTGTCGTTTTAAAATAAAGAATATTTCAACAATTTGGCTTAAAGTAAATCCAAGGGACTCATGTGAAAAAATATCTTTAAAAAGGAGAATTAAAATAAGATTATAAATTAATTATTAAAAAAAAAAAAAAAAAAAAAAAAAAAAAAAAAAAAGAATGTGAATGGAATATGTGGTATGATTTGACTAGAAAAAGAAAGTAGAGAAAAATCTCCACGTTAGTTTGTGAAAATTTTTTGCAATGAACGTGAATTAAATACCTTGTGCGATTTTATTGGAATTTGGGGCCAGAAGCTAAACCACGTTTGTTGTCACAAAATCCATCAATTATTCAAATACATATATATATTTATTGTCTATATAATTTTTTTTTTTTTTTTAGTTTGGAATAATCAAATCTCAAACTTCTTGGAGATGATTATAAATTTGAACCACAGTGCTCCATTTCACATATAAAATTTATTTATTTATTTTTTAATAAATATAACTTTATTGTTGTTATTCATGGTATATTTAGATTTTTTTTTTTCAAATGAAATCAATTTTTATATAAGTGCATTTAAAAAAATTAATAATTTAAGATGTGATTAGTATACCTTAGACTCTTGATTTTAGATGAGAATTGCGATGATCATTTACTTTCTAAGAGAAAAAATCACGAGGGAAAGCAATGATCGCGAGCGAAGAGTACTACAGACTTTTGACGTGATGAGTAGTGTTGACGACGTCAACAAAAGAGCAAAAACAAAACAAAACAAAAAAACTTACATTTTTTTTAAATTAAGTTAAATTTCATTATGATTCCGAGAGACAAGTCATCTGTGCAAAAATCTTCAATTTGAAGTAAACTTAATATAATTTTAATTTTTAATAAATAATTGTCTTAAATTTCAAGCATTTAAATGGGATAATAAAGTTTTTTTTCTTTTTTTAATAGAATCGAAGCTAAAACTTTTTGATTAGTCTATATATAACAAATATATATAAAAATAAAAATAAATAAATAATAGTGTCAGTTCTTCAGCGTTATCTTCCATTCCCGTTGTAATGAGGTGGGAAAATGATTGAGTTCAACCATTTGAATGGTCAACTTGCAAAGAAATTTAAAAGTTGACTTTGATTGTTTTGATCCACTCTTGGTTCCACCAGCCTTTTCTTTAATAAAGAAAATAAAAATTGGAAACTTGATTTATTTATTTTTTTTTTTGTCGAATTTTCACAAGTTTATATTTGACATCATAAATACGAAATCTTTTTATTAGGATGGTTTTTTTTTTAATATCAATGATTAATAATTAATCTAAATAAAGGTTACTCCAAGAAAAATTGTATTTTTTTTTTTTTTTTTTTTCAGCCTAGGACCTCATGATCACTAGACGATAAATTATCCCGTTGAGCTATGGTCTTGTTGACAAAAAAATGATAAGACTCACATGTATTTTCATCCAAAAAAACAATAACTTGTTTTTATAATGTAAGGAAGGACCATTTACCATTCTCAAACTAATAATTTCATAAATTGAAATTTTAAACTTGTTTAAATGTCTCAATTTATACCATCGTTAAATTTTGCTAGAACACTCTTAATTAGCTTAGAAGTGCAAGGGTAAAGAGTATAATTTTATATTTCATATTTATAAAGAAGAAAATTATGTGATCAAATACATTTTACTTTGATAAGTGAAAGTTAACCATATTCTTAATACTAGCATATGTGTTGAAGAAATTTGCTCTAGACATGAGCTAGCACAATGTATTGTACGCTATATTTATACTTGTTCTTGTTAGCATTTTAAATTTTAATGTATGTAACGAGTATTTTTTTTTTTTTTTAATAACATGTAGAGGAAGAGATTCGAACTTCTAACTTTAGTTCATATATTATTAGATTATGTTAGTTGAGCTCTCCTATATTGCAACGCCACAAATGAATCGATATTATTGTTGTTCTTAGACAAAGAGATTTGATTATTGATTTTTGTATGTCTTGTTTTAATATAAAATATCCTAAAATGTCCCAATAATTGCTCAACTCAATAATAATATTTAAAATTAAAAAGTTAAAAGAGAGAGAGGGAAGATGACACGTGTAAGATAGATTTGGTAGTTTGATTGGAGTTGGACCGGGTCGAAAGCACGTGCCGGGTGGCAATGACAATGAGGCTGAAAATTGAGAAGTGGATAATTGGGACGCGTTTTCGAATTCCGAGTCACGGAGGCGGAGGCTTCCGACACGCGGACATCGCGCATTAAAAACACGGCAATAAAACCAAAAGTAAAATTTTAAAAAAGGTTTGACCAAGTCAAATATGCACATGTAGTTGTAGCCTAGGCCCTACCATACCTACTGTGTTTGGACTTTTTCTCACAAAATTAATTATTCACACCATAATTCATACGTTAATTCAAATTTGTATGTGATGATTATGAGATAATTACATTGTTACATGTAAGAGATGTCATATAAAATTGAGAATGATAACATAAAGTTTGAGAGGTTGAAAATGAAGATTGGATTAAACTTACATAAAATAATATAATTTTATAAATGCTTGATTATTATTGGTCCTAAATCAACATTTGAGGGATGGATATTGATTTGATAATCTTTTAAGAAAAGAGAATTTTAAAATTTTGAGTTTATCTTTATTAAAAGTATATGGACAATTGGACATTGGAGAATGGAGAAGAGTCCGAAAGGCAAAGTTGTCCATCTGCTGTTTGCCAAATGCACCAATCATGAAAAATCCTACCTTTCTCTTTCTTTTATTTATTGTAGCCTCTAGGTATAACAATTAACAAATTACAAACAAACTTCACAAACTACAAATAAATTTTATTGTCAAAGCTACGGTGACTGACATATATATGTATTGTTGACCAAAATGTCTCTGGTTCGAAACTCACCACCTCAATATACTCAAAAAAAGACTTAATTTTACATGTGAACAGTCAAATTGCAACCCATCAATAAAGTTACCAAAGAACCACCTAGTTTAAATAAGAATATTGAGTATAACTAGTTTTTTATTTTTATTTTTAATTTGTATGTGATGGGAATGCGACCAAAGTCTCACATTGGTTAGAAAAAATAAATATCATGGATATATAAGAAAGAGACAAAGTCTCCATTGACATGAGACATTTTGGGTGAAAACAAAAGCAAAGTTATGAAAATTTATGTCATGTAGATGTCCGTTCGTTGTCCCTAACAATATCTAATAGTTGTTATTAGAGATAGCTATGTTGTGGAAGTGAGTGGGGTTGGTCGAGAGAGACGGTGGTTTTCTGGCTAACGGGCGTTGTTTCATGGGCAATATGAGGAGACACAAATGAAGGTGAGAGATAGAATATAAAGTTTTGGAGGTTGAAAATGAAGAGTATGGCATTATTTTATAAAAGCTTTATTATTATTATTTTTAGAAATCACCCCTTTTCAATACTCTAACTAAATCAACTTTTGATTTTTTTTTAGTTCAACTATTGCATAGTGTGAAATTAAACATTGACGTTTGAGATGATAATATACCTATATAATTTTTAATATACACTGGAACTATTGTGAGATTGGCCCTAAGGCTCAGACTCTAGTGTGGTAAGAATTTAAAATTTGAACTTATCTTTTTTACAACTATGGTAGATAAGTACAAATTCCCAACAACGCAGAAAATTGTCATATGGAGATTGGACAAAACTTGTTGGACCACAAAGTCTCTTTATACTTTTGGGCTCTAACAAGGATCAATCCAAACGAATCAAATGTACCAATCAAGGTTTCCTTTCTTATTATAGGTAAACCAATTATCAAATTACAAATACACTTTAATAATACACTTATGAATTGTGATACAATATGATTGTGTGCTTATATCATACATTTGTATTCAAGATTCAAAGGCTCTCAGCTCTGCCATTTGAATCACATGGAATGCTCTGTTCATATCTGAAAAAGTTGTCTGGATCCACCATTGTCTTCACCTTCACCAATCTCTCAAAGTTTCCCTTAAAATACTTTCTTCCCCAACTGCTTGCATTGCCATTTCCATTAACGCCCAAATCCACATCTCTGTAGTTCAAGTAAGCACTTCTTGGCGATTTCGAAACATACGGCGTCATGTACTCGTAAAGCTCCCTGATCTGCTCCACATTCTTGTCTGCAGCCTCATTGCCTTCTTCTTTCCATGTCACTGAGTATTGGATTTTGTATTTGTTCCCTGCTCTGTGTGGAAATGGGGTTTCACTCTCTGCAATTTGACTCATTTTCCCACCGTATGGGTTGAATGTCAACGCTGGTCTTTTCAGTTCAATCATTTTCCTCATCATTCCTTCAAGATCCGCCTTTGAGATTGGTTCTTGGACATAGTCTGATTTCTTCTTCAAGAACTTTTCAGAATTGGGTTGCCTTTCAAGCAAAACGTTGAGTGAAGTTCCAATTGGGTAGTTGGACCAAAACAGAACCGACTCAATCCAGCTCATTTCTTTACAATCCTCAGCTTTCACGCCCAATTCAGGCAAATTTTCAGACATTAATGCAAACAGCTTCTGTGCACTTCCAAGAAACAAGGAAATGAACTTGGCTTTTGCTGTCTTTAGAGTTTTTTTATTCACCGGAAGAATCACCACTCTTATGAACAGATTTTCATCAATTTTATCAGCAACTTCCTGCCATTTGTACAAGATATCTACAACACCTTCCTCCATGGTTTTCTCCATTCTAAAAACAGTGACAGTATCAGGTAAAAGAAGGAGTTTAAACTTCCATGAAACTATGACACCAAAACTAGCTCCACCTCCTCCTCTAATTGCCCAAAACAAATCTTCCCCCATTGATTCCCTATCCAAAACTCTACCATTAACATCAACAATTAAAGCATCAACGACATTATCCACAGAAACCCCAAATTTCCTCATCAAATTACCGTACCCGGCGCCGCTGAGATGGCCTCCAACTCCAACCGTGGGGCAAACCCCAGCTGGGAATCCATGGATCTTGCTCTTCTCTGCAATTTTGAAGTAGACTTCGCCGAGGGTCGCTCCCGATTCCACCCACGCGCTCTGGTCCTCGATGTGGACAGCTACAGATCGAAGATTGAACATATCGAGGATGACAAATGGGGAATCGGAGACGTAAGAGAGGCCGTCGTAGTCATGGCCGCCACTTCGGATTCTGATTTCTAGGGAGTGGATTCTGCAACAGATAATCGAAGCTTGAATGTGGGAGATGTGGGTCGGGGCGACGATGAACAAGGGTTTAGGGGTAGTGGGCGAGGCGAACCTGAGATTTCTTATGTAAGAGTTCAAGACAGGGGAGTAAGATGGGTTATCGGGGAAGAAGGTAACTTCGGAGATCGACGGCGAAGAATGATCGGAAAGGCACCGGAGAAGGGTCTGATGAGAGGGAATTCGATCGGAAGCTGCCATTGAAGGGAGAATAAGAAAAAGGGCTGTGAGGATTGGGATTAATAATGAATTTGGAATCACCATTGGCGATTGGCGACTGGCGACTGGCGTAGGGAGGAAGAAGATGACCATTGGAGGTTAAGCTTCGTTATAAATATCTCTCCTCTGTCACATAGCTAGCTGGATACATTAATAAAGTATTTTAGGCTCCTTCCTTATTTTTCTTCATAATTTTGAAACAAAAATGTAAAACATCAATAATAAAACAAATAAATTTGTAGGTATAAGCTTTCATTTTAAAAAACAAGGTTTCAGATATTTATTTTGATTTTTTGAAGAGAAAAAACACAGCCTTTTATGTGTCGGTGAGAATTCAAATTTTCAGATTTTCAGATTTGTAGATGCCTGAATAGATTTAAAGTGAGTCTAACTTCATCATAATTGACATTCAATTCTTACATCATGTCCATACTTACAAATTTGTTGTACTAAAATAAATATATAACTATGTACAGAAAATAGACACGCATAATTTTCTTAGAAGAAATACAACCAAACTTGATACGGACTCCGAAGAAATGTGGGTTAAAAAATTATTTATAAAGTTATATTGGTAGAAGTTAGGATGTTTATTAAACTTATTGGATAAGTATCTAGTGACTTTAATAGAATAGAATGAACCATATTTTATAAAGTAACTCACATGTTAAATGGTCCATTAAGACATTGTGTGACTCTATAATGACTATATTTAATAAACACATTTAGAAAGCAACACGAACATAGTTTAATCAACCATGTATATGTGATAACATGAACCATTGGTCGATTTAAGAGCATTGGGATTGGATTCTTGATAAAGGATCGAAAGAAGATGTGGGGCAAGCCATGTTGATTGTGTGGAAAATTTGGGAGCTCCGAAACAAGACATTTTTCAACAATGCATCAGTGTCAGCTCAGTTCGTGATGACCAACATTAGTATTCTCCTTAATCAGTCCATAAGTGTTAGAAGCGACAATTCAGATGGTTGCAGTGTTAAGGGGAAAGCTCCTGTCAGAAATGAAGGGACTTTAGTTGATGTCTTGGCAACCTTCCGTTTGCAATCAGTGGAAGTTGAATGTGGATGCATATTTTAATCCGCATTCTAGAAGTGTTGGTCTTGGTTGGGTCATTCAGAATCATCAGAGGTTGTTAAATTGGCTGGTTGTCGTGCTCTGACCGGTCAATTTGAGATCAAGTCCTTAGGGGCCATGACCATGGTTGAAGGTCTCAAAACAATCTCCTCATCTCAGAACCCCTACAAGTGCCCGATCGTGGTTGAGACAGATTGTTTGGAAGTTTGTAAACTTCTCAATGGCACTAGTGTTGACATCACTGTAGTTGCCTTTTTCATCCGCGAAGTCCTGGACTTGAAGGATGCTGCTGGGGTGATTTCTTTCACTCACTTGCCTCGTCGGGCCAATGTTATGGCTCACCAGTTAGCCTATAGAGCAATGAAGGCTGATTTTTTGACTCAGTGGAAGGATCCTGTTCTCTCGAGTTTTTTGTTGTCTTTACCGTTTGGTAGCCCATAGGGCTTTGTTTCTGCTTCAGTTGTTACCATTTATTCAAAAAAAAAAAAAAAAAAAAAATCAACTATGTATATATTTAAAAAAGAAAAAGAAAAGATAAACACAACAAAAAAAAGGATAACTGTATTCACATTTTACCTAAGAAGTATCTTGCCATGAGCATAGCTCAACTGGCATAATGTATAGTCTCTTCGTGACTACGAAGTCACAGGTTTGATTCCCCATCCTAATATGTTATCAAATAAAAAAAAAAGTATCCTCTTTTCCTAATAACTTCCACTCTGTTTTAATTTAACTAACTAAAAAGAAACAAGGTTCAACTTTACTTACCTTATTAATGATTATTTTTTTTTTTACAGGATGTAAGGGTGATGATCGAATCTAGGACCTCTCGGTCTCTAATCGTTAGACCAATTCAACTATCTTTGGCACTTTATTAATGGGTTCTGCAACTATTTATCACACATATAGTTCTTCTCCACTGTCGAGAAGTGCAGGTTTGCTTATTAATTTTTTAAAATATTTATTCAATTCACATTCATATTATAATTTCAAAGTAGAGATTTCGTGGAAGAAATTAAATAGCATGGTAATAGGCATATCAAGTTTACTCTTGTGATCTTTTGGCTTTTTAGTGAAACCTGTTTATTTTGAGCTCTACCATGGTTAATTTGTAGGGAAAGAAGTTGTTTCATATCTTGTGATCTTTTGGAATGCATTTTGCAAATTTGCATACCTGTTGACCTAGTTGTCATTTTATTATCTTTTTATGCTTTAACATAATTCTTTATGCCTGTTTGATAACCATTTGATTTTTAGTTTTTGGTTTTTGTAAATTAAGTCTATAAACCGTACATTAATTCATATATGAATTCCTGCAATGACTTTCCTTTTTGCCAAGGAAACATTATATCTCTTATCCAAATTCCAAAAACAAAAACAAGTTTTGAAAGTTTCTTTTTTTTTCTTTCCAAATTTTGGCTTAAATTTTGGAAACACTTGAAAAGATGGATAACACAACAAATAAATCCATAGGGGAATGTGTTGTTTATAAACTTAATTTT
The DNA here is from genome assembly GCA_028017165.1 of Herpetospermum pedunculosum. Lineage (NCBI taxonomy): Eukaryota > Viridiplantae > Streptophyta > Magnoliopsida > Cucurbitales > Cucurbitaceae > Herpetospermum > Herpetospermum pedunculosum. Next base: position 75,480,506 of record CM051525.1, read on the forward strand.
CAAAAACTAAAAACAAAAAACCAAATAGTTATCTAAGGGGTCTTATCTTTTAGTTTCTAAGTGATATTACTATCTCTATTTTTGTGGGACAATGTGAATCTTGTAAGAATGAATATATATTAGATAAATACATACTTTGATTGTATTTTTTTTGTATGGTTCATATTTTGAATTTTACTATATAACAAGGTACGAAAAAAAAAATTAACATTATCATCAAACATATAAGAAATGTTATGAAAGATCGAAAAACAACATTCATCAAATGTTATAAATCGAAAGAATAAAAAAAGTTCATTCAAAGGCTTATTATAGCTTCCATTTCAAGTTATAAATAAATATTTACGGCTGCAAATAAATGATATCATTGACAAACAATAGCTATTTATTTTTGCTATAGAATTATTTTTATAGCTTTTATAAAAACCTATAACAAGTTAAAGACTTTTGTTTATAGCATTTAGATTTTTTTTAAAGAATTATAGCGTAGGTTGTCACATGCTATAATTAAAATGCTATCGTATATGTTTTTTTTTTTTTTTTGTAGTGTTTTACGCTATAATGAAAATGTTGGTGTGGAACCCAAGAGATAAGTAGAAATGTCAGACCAGAATTTAATACACAGTTAATAACACAAGTTTATTAAGAGATGGGTCACACACACCATCATACATTAATAGAAAAGAAATTAGAAAAGAAAAGAAGAATGAGAAGGGGAACTGATAAGAATGAAATGAGAACAGAAAGTGTGTTGAGGTATTGGTATTTGTTGGTTGATTGAGAAATGAGAAGCGATTAGATTAACGAGTGGGGATACTCTGTTCATTTCTGAAGAAATTCTGAGGATCAACCTTGGTCTTGACATCGACCAATCTCTGAAAATTGCCTTTGAAATACTTCTCACCATAAACCTTACCTTCATCAACAGTCCAATGGGAGGTGGTTCCAACGTCAATATCCCTGTAATTGAGAAAAGCTTCTCTGGGATTGTTGGTGACATAAGGAGTCAAGGCTTGGTACAATTTAGTGGCCAAGTTGGTCTTGTCATCCTTCGGCTCCTTCCAGTTTGCAGAGTACTGAATCTTGAATCTGACCCCAGCTCTGTGTGGAAATGGAGTCTCCGTCTCTGAAATCTGGCTCATTTTACCACCATAAGGATTGATAGCCAAACTCACTTCTCCAACTTCAATAACCGCTTTCCAAATCGCTTCAACCCCTTCCTTAGAAATGGGTTCTCTCACATAATCAGATTTCCGTTTGAGAAATGGCATGCTCACTTCCCTGTTCAAAAAGGGTGCTGGGTCTGTCCCATTTCTCATATTTATCCAATACATAGCCGATTGAAACCAACTCATTTCAATACACTCCTCTTTCCTCAACTTCAAACTGGGTATGTTCTTATTTACAATCTCCATAAGTTTGTCCGTTCCCCCTAAATACAACGCCACCAATTTAGCACTCCCTGTTTTCCCTCCATTTTTACCATCCGCTGAACGTAGCAGCAGTCTTATATACAGATTCTCATCCAGCTTGTCCGCAACTTCCATCCATTCCAAAGCAACTTCCGTCGCTGCACCTTCTTCAATCGTTCTCTCTACTTCGAAAACCGTCACGATTGATGGTACTGGAACCAATTTGATCTTCCATGACAGAATCACTCCAAAGCTAGCTCCTCCTCCTCCTCGAATCGCCCAAAACAAATCCTCCCCCATTTCTTCTTTGTTCAGAATCTTCCCTTCCACATTTACAATTCGTGCATCCAAAATGTTGTCGGTAGCCAGCCCAAATTTCCTCATCAAAGTTCCATACCCACCTCCTGAAATATGCCCACCAGCTCCCAACGTCGGGCAAACGCCGGCCGGGAAGGCATGGACATTGCTCTGTTTAGAAATGGCGTAGTAAAGCTCCCCCAAGGTGGCCCCTGCTTCAACCGTAGCAGATTCGGTTGGAATATCGATAGTGATGGCTCGAAGGTTAAAGAGGTCGAGGATGATGAAGGGTTGTTTGGAGACATAAGAGAGACCTTCGTAATCATGGCCGCCGCTGCGGATTCTGATCTCGAGGCCGACTTTTTTGGCGCAAACAACAGTTGATTGGACATGGGATTCGTGTTTGGGTGCAACAATGACCAGTGGTTTTGGGGTTTGGGGAGTCTGAAATTTGGGATTTCTGATGTAGGAATTGAGGACTGATAAGAAGGTGGAGTCGTTTGGGGTGAAAATTGCTTCAGAAATGGGGAATTTGGGATCTGGATTGGTGGTGGATAGACATTCCAGAAAGCTGTGTTGAAGATCAACAGAGGACACCCATGGAGATAAAATCAAAATCACAGAGAGGAAGAGTGTGAGGATTGAAGAAGACCACATTTTTGTTGTCTGTAATAGAATGATGGAATGATGGAATGAGAATGTTTGTCTGAATTTGGTGTACTTAAACGAGAATGTGAGGATGTAATCACACTCCATTTTTAGATGGTTTTTTCTTCTAATTTTTCATTTCTAGATTCAGTTTGTGGAATTTACTTTAATTGTCTTTTCTTTTTTTGTAGGCTAAATTATAGCTACTTATTTTAAGGAATTGATTTGAAATACGAGTCATATTGGATTACAGCACTAAACTCCTCCCTCTACCCTAAAATTTCACACACCAATTTTAGTGCCCACTCATGTTTCACAATTCAAATCATCTAGTTTTAGGTTTTTTTTTTTTAAATAAAACAAATTATATTATTTTTTTCACATTGTTTGAAGCGTCTCTTTTTTTTTTTTCTTTTTTTTTTTGTCTTTTCTTCGTATGAGTTAAAACTTCTTAAGCTTTCTCCTTCATGCTTCCTTCATCTTCTTCTCCAACTGTTTTTTTTTTTTTTTAAGTCCCAAATCGTGGCCGCCATACCATCCCAGTAATTGAACCAAGTTCTGGTGAAGAAGTAGACAACGGTGGTGATTTTTTTGTCAAATTAACCCAAGCCCTCTTTCGATTCGCGAGAAATTCACTTCACAACCACTTAGTTTTAGAATTCATGGGGCCGAAACAGGTGTGGTAGCTTGCCTCAAATGCAGCCGCAATCTTGTTCATTTCGATCGGTCCGATGAAAATGGCTTCCCATGAACAACAAACGAACCACATTTTTTTAAAAAGAAAATTAAAACTGTGTTTGGATGCTTCTGAAAAAATCTTTAATTCTTTTTCTTTCGATTAATTTGATGCAAAGGAAGATGAGAGTTTAATTTCTTTGCTCGATGGATGTTATTTCTCCCCGTGGGATTACAAAGTTGAAATTGAAAAGAAAAAGAACTTTGTTGGTCATGGACGTCGGTGAAACACCAGTGAAACGATTTGGAGTTGGAGAAGTCTTGAAGGGCAGAAGTTTAAACGCGTATGGAAAATAAATAAATAAAACTTTACGGCGTGAAAAAATTAATAAGATTTTTTTATTTTAAAAAAAATTCTAAAACTAGATCAATTGAATTGTGACACATGATGATGCGTTAAAAAAAAAAAACGCTGCAAAACATCGTACTTGTTGCCCAACATAAATAAGTTTTGCTCATTGGATTAAGAGGTTCCTTTAGTTAGAAAACAAAGGTGAGAATGAGATTTGTTTAGATAACTACTTTTGATAATCATATTTTTTATTTTTTGGTTTTTGGTTTTTGAAAATTAAGCCTACAAATACTTGTTTTATCCATGAGTTCATTTATTTTGTTATGTGCATTTTACTGATTAAATTTTCAAAACTAAAAAAAATAAATTAGAATTTAGCTAAAAATTCTAATGTTTTCTTAAAAAGACGAGGGTTATTGTTAAGAAAATGTGTGAAAACAAGCACAATTAAAAAAAAATATATATATCAAAAGTGGGCTTACTTTTTTTATTTTAGTTTTTACAAAATTAGAATTGTTTTTTGTAAAAAAATTTAATTAAAGTAGGAGAGAAATCCAACATCTGACCTTTTGGTTATTAGTTAACACTTATGTCAGCTTATAGAAACATTAGAATTCTAAGGAATAGTTAGGTCTTGCTAACCTAAGTAAAGTATTGACTAACTTAAGCATATTTTAATGGTTATCCGATAACATTTATGAAAGTGGAAGGTTTCATAAAAAATAATAATAATAATAAAATGCATTCTTACAATTATAATGTCATATTATGAGAAATGGAGGGTAAGGTCTTCAATTAAAGTTAGAAGAAAGATGAAGCATAGCTTTATTTTACTTTATTTCAACTAGAGATTTTAAATTGACAAGGTATTCTAAATAAAACATGTTACACTATATTTGCGTATCATGGTGCCAATTGGGTGTAGGATTTAGCAAAGTTTATAGGTATGGAATGCAAAAGCCATTATGCCATAATTTAATGGTTCAACATTTAGGCATACTCATTTGTTTGATACATAAATTTCACATAAATTTCAAAAAATGCGAGATGCAAAATAATAACTATACAACTATATAATATATATAAAAGACACTATATAAGAAAGCATCATTATATTATTTTGTTTAAAAAAAATTTATGTGAAGGAGAATTCTCCCCTCTTTTTTTTAACTATGTGCCTACTTCCCTTCCCTTATGCCATAATTCATATCTTGGTATATTTTTTTAATTAATGAAAGGTAATATCACATTTGTTTTAAAATGGGTAAATTACATTTTTTGTCCCTAAAGTTTGAGTTTAGGAAAAGTCATAAAGAAGCTTCTCTAATGTTTCACACTTTTTTGAAAACATTTTTTTACGAATTTTTAGTTTTGTTTTCACCAATCGTCGAAGACTCTCCAAATCCGCCGATAACCACCATCGTCGCGGTTGGAATCCACCTAACTTCGCCGCCAGTCGGAATCCAAAATTTAGACACCGTTTACCCACCCGCCGCCGATTAGTCTTCTTCATCGTACTATAGGCTAATTGATGAGCCATAACATTGGTCATACGAGGCGAATGGGTGAAAGAGATCACCCCAACAACGTCCTTCAAGTCCAGAGCTTCGCGGATGTAGAAGGCTACTGTGGTAATGTCGACACTATTGCCATTAAGAAGTTTACAAACTTCCAAACAATCAGTCTCAGCTTCTATTGGGCACTTGAAGGGGTTCAAGGATAAGAAGATTGCTTTGAGACCTTCAGAGCGCGACAACCAGCCAACATAACAACCCCATGATGATCCCGAACCACCCATCATAGTCGATAGTCGTTGAGCTATGTTCTTGTTGGCTCATTATATTTTGATTTGACTAATCAAATATGGTCAAGGTCATAATTATTTAGAGGTGTTTGAGACATTAACTTGAGATTGAGTGGACTAAATTATTATAACTCAGTCTATTTTTGTCTCACTGACAATTATAACTCACAGTCAATAAAAAAGCTACACTAACTTCAATAATATTTACTATTCACAACTATTATAACCAACAAACTATTATAATCACCGACTATAATAACTCACTTAGCGTCCCAAACAGTCTCTTAGTTTTTTAAAATTAAGTCTATATACCCTCATTCTACCTAGGAGTTCTTTTGTTTTGTTGTCTAACTTTTACAAGTGTTTATAAAATCCAAGGTAAGTTTTGAAAAGGAAAAAAAAAAAATGGTAGTTTTTAAGATTTTTTTTTTCTTAGAATTCTAATGTTTCTATAAGCTGACATAAGTGTTAACTAATAACCAAAAGGTCAGATGTTCGATTTCTCTCCCACTTTAATTAAATTTTTTTACAAAAAACAATTCTAATTTTGTAAAAACTAAAATAAAAAAAGTAAGCCCACTTTTGATATATATATTTTTTTTTTAATTGTGCTTGTTTTCACACATTTTCTTAACAATAACCCTCGTCTTTTTAAGAAAACATTAGAATTTTTAGCTAAATTCTAATTTATTTTTTTTAGTTTTGAAAATTTAATCAGTAAAATGCACATAACAAAATAAATGAACTCATGGATAAAACAAGTATTTGTAGGCTTAATTTTCAAAAACCAAAAACCAAAAAATAAAAAATATGATTATCAAAAGTAGTTATCTAAACAAATCTCATTCTCACCTTTGTTTTCTAACTAAAGGAACCTCTTAATCCAATGAGCAAAACTTATTTATGTTGGGCAACAAGTACGATGTTTTGCAGCGTTTTTTTTTTTTAACGCATCATCATGTGTCACAATTCAATTGATCTAGTTTTAGAATTTTTTTTAAAATAAAAAAATCTTATTAATTTTTTCACGCCGTAAAGTTTTATTTATTTATTTTCCATACGCGTTTAAACTTCTGCCCTTCAAGACTTCTCCAACTCCAAATCGTTTCACTGGTGTTTCACCGACGTCCATGACCAACAAAGTTCTTTTTCTTTTCAATTTCAACTTTGTAATCCCACGGGGAGAAATAACATCCATCGAGCAAAGAAATTAAACTCTCATCTTCCTTTGCATCAAATTAATCGAAAGAAAAAGAATTAAAGATTTTTTCAGAAGCATCCAAACACAGTTTTAATTTTCTTTTTAAAAAAATGTGGTTCGTTTGTTGTTCATGGGAAGCCATTTTCATCGGACCGATCGAAATGAACAAGATTGCGGCTGCATTTGAGGCAAGCTACCACACCTGTTTCGGCCCCATGAATTCTAAAACTAAGTGGTTGTGAAGTGAATTTCTCGCGAATCGAAAGAGGGCTTGGGTTAATTTGACAAAAAAATCACCACCGTTGTCTACTTCTTCACCAGAACTTGGTTCAATTACTGGGATGGTATGGCGGCCACGATTTGGGACTTAAAAAAAAAAAAAAACAGTTGGAGAAGAAGATGAAGGAAGCATGAAGGAGAAAGCTTAAGAAGTTTTAACTCATACGAAGAAAAGACAAAAAAAAAAAGAAAAAAAAAAAAGAGACGCTTCAAACAATGTGAAAAAAATAATATAATTTGTTTTATTTAAAAAAAAAAACCTAAAACTAGATGATTTGAATTGTGAAACATGAGTGGGCACTAAAATTGGTGTGTGAAATTTTAGGGTAGAGGGAGGAGTTTAGTGCTGTAATCCAATATGACTCGTATTTCAAATCAATTCCTTAAAATAAGTAGCTATAATTTAGCCTACAAAAAAAGAAAAGACAATTAAAGTAAATTCCACAAACTGAATCTAGAAATGAAAAATTAGAAGAAAAAACCATCTAAAAATGGAGTGTGATTACATCCTCACATTCTCGTTTAAGTACACCAAATTCAGACAAACATTCTCATTCCATCATTCCATCATTCTATTACAGACAACAAAAATGTGGTCTTCTTCAATCCTCACACTCTTCCTCTCTGTGATTTTGATTTTATCTCCATGGGTGTCCTCTGTTGATCTTCAACACAGCTTTCTGGAATGTCTATCCACCACCAATCCAGATCCCAAATTCCCCATTTCTGAAGCAATTTTCACCCCAAACGACTCCACCTTCTTATCAGTCCTCAATTCCTACATCAGAAATCCCAAATTTCAGACTCCCCAAACCCCAAAACCACTGGTCATTGTTGCACCCAAACACGAATCCCATGTCCAATCAACTGTTGTTTGCGCCAAAAAAGTCGGCCTCGAGATCAGAATCCGCAGCGGCGGCCATGATTACGAAGGTCTCTCTTATGTCTCCAAACAACCCTTCATCATCCTCGACCTCTTTAACCTTCGAGCCATCACTATCGATATTCCAACCGAATCTGCTACGGTTGAAGCAGGGGCCACCTTGGGGGAGCTTTACTACGCCATTTCTAAACAGAGCAATGTCCATGCCTTCCCGGCCGGCGTTTGCCCGACGTTGGGAGCTGGTGGGCATATTTCAGGAGGTGGGTATGGAACTTTGATGAGGAAATTTGGGCTGGCTACCGACAACATTTTGGATGCACGAATTGTAAATGTGGAAGGGAAGATTCTGAACAAAGAAGAAATGGGGGAGGATTTGTTTTGGGCGATTCGAGGAGGAGGAGGAGCTAGCTTTGGAGTGATTCTGTCATGGAAGATCAAATTGGTTCCAGTACCATCAATCGTGACGGTTTTCGAAGTAGAGAGAACGATTGAAGAAGGTGCAGCGACGGAAGTTGCTTTGGAATGGATGGAAGTTGCGGACAAGCTGGATGAGAATCTGTATATAAGACTGCTGCTACGTTCAGCGGATGGTAAAAATGGAGGGAAAACAGGGAGTGCTAAATTGGTGGCGTTGTATTTAGGGGGAACGGACAAACTTATGGAGATTGTAAATAAGAACATACCCAGTTTGAAGTTGAGGAAAGAGGAGTGTATTGAAATGAGTTGGTTTCAATCGGCTATGTATTGGATAAATATGAGAAATGGGACAGACCCAGCACCCTTTTTGAACAGGGAAGTGAGCATGCCATTTCTCAAACGGAAATCTGATTATGTGAGAGAACCCATTTCTAAGGAAGGGGTTGAAGCGATTTGGAAAGCGGTTATTGAAGTTGGAGAAGTGAGTTTGGCTATCAATCCTTATGGTGGTAAAATGAGCCAGATTTCAGAGACGGAGACTCCATTTCCACACAGAGCTGGGGTCAGATTCAAGATTCAGTACTCTGCAAACTGGAAGGAGCCGAAGGATGACAAGACCAACTTGGCCACTAAATTGTACCAAGCCTTGACTCCTTATGTCACCAACAATCCCAGAGAAGCTTTTCTCAATTACAGGGATATTGACGTTGGAACCACCTCCCATTGGACTGTTGATGAAGGTAAGGTTTATGGTGAGAAGTATTTCAAAGGCAATTTTCAGAGATTGGTCGATGTCAAGACCAAGGTTGATCCTCAGAATTTCTTCAGAAATGAACAGAGTATCCCCACTCGTTAATCTAATCGCTTCTCATTTCTCAATCAACCAACAAATACCAATACCTCAACACACTTTCTGTTCTCATTTCATTCTTATCAGTTCCCCTTCTCATTCTTCTTTTCTTTTCTAATTTCTTTTCTATTAATGTATGATGGTGTGTGTGACCCATCTCTTAATAAACTTGTGTTATTAACTGTGTATTAAATTCCGGTCTGACATTTCTACTTATCTCTTGGGTTCCACACCAACATTTTCATTATAGCGTAAAACACTACAAAAAAAAAAAAAAACATATACGATAGCATTTTAATTATAGCATGTGACAACCTACGCTATAATTCTTTAAAAAAATCTAAATGCTATAAACAAAAGTCTTTAACTCTTTATAGCTTTTTATAAAAGCTATAAAAAAATTCTATAGCAAAAATAAATAGCTATTTTTTTTTTTTTTTTGTCAATGATAGGATTTATTTGCACCTATAAATATTTATTATAGCTCAAAATATGTCTATCTAAATAATCATTCATACAAGATTCACATTGTCCAACAAATATAGTACAACTTGTAAATAATTTGCCCACATGAGCATAACTCAACTAGCATCAAGTATGAACTAGTGATCAAAATGTCACACGTTCGATCCTCCGCAATAATTAAATACCCATGCAAATTTGTTTTTGTAAATGATACAAAATGCATCTTGAAGTCCAAACAAACATTTGATTCAACTGGAAAATTCGGATTCGACTCAAGAATGAGGAATGTCTGCTGACATTCCTACCTCAGATTACGGGCGACGATACAACGATCCATCTGAATCCGACTAATAAGGTCGAGGGACGTCCCATCACAATGATGAGATGTACGGACTGACATCAGCCGTCTCACCCTCCCTTTCCTATAAATACAAAATTCACCCTTAATTGAAAGGTACGCAATTGATACTACTCACACTTCCGCTTAAGCTTAGAACTCTCCCTCTCATTTAAGCATCAAAGTACAATGGGCCCAACCTCACACTAGTGCAAGTTTCCTCTCTCTTTGCAGGTCGACCTCGGACTACACAACGTACTTGATCATCCGAAGCCTACCTCCAAAGAGTCGAGGATCATGCATCAACAAAATTTATTGGTTTTTTTTTTTTTTGAAAGGCAAAATTTATTGTTTTTAAATAAAGAGATAAACTTGAAATTTTAGTTTAAAAAAAATAAAAAATGTTATTTTTTTATATAAATGATTGTTTTTAAATAAAGAAAAAACTTGAAATTATAACTTTTATAAAAGACTAAAATTTGAAGTGGTTGTTATTTGTAACCTAAACAAAAATATATTATTAATAATAATAGTACTCACGATATTTACCTAGAGGTTAGAGGTTCCATGTTTATGAACACCCTCCCCTCTCCAAAACAAAAAAGAAAATAGAATATATATATATATATATATATATATATATATATAATATGGGATTGTTGCAATTGCACCCTCAACCTTTAAATCGTAAAAATTAAACCATTTAACTTATATAAATGTAAAAAATATGCCACTAAACTTTAAAGATCAAACCCCTTTTAACTTACATAATTGTAAAAAATGTTTAAAAAAAAATTACATGCCTTGATATATTAATTAATATTTTTTATTTTATAAATAAAGTGTTTAAATTCGTAATATTTATTTCAATCATTTTAAAAATGGTTGGTTGCACAAATAGCAATCAGGTACAAACTAATTGCAAATTTAACAAACTTTAAAATGTTTTGCAAATATGGCAAAAAATCTGTTTCTATCATAGACTTTATCATATCACTGATAGACTTGTCAGTGATTGACTATTATCACCGACAAAAATCTATAAAAAAGTTGTGATCAGGGATAGACTTCTATCAGCCATAAAATAGGGATAGACTTCTATCAGCCATAAAATATCAGCGATAGAAATTGCCATATCCGCAATTTTTTTAAAAACATGCTATATTTTTAATTAACTTATTCTAAATCGACACCGGTTACAATTTCCCTTTTAAAAAACTAAAATAAGATATGGAATAATAATTAAAAAAAAAAGTGATATTACCTTACTTTAAAGAAAAAAAATCATTAAAATAAAGGATAATACCAATGCATAAAATATCAATATCGATATCTATGAAAATATTGAAACCTCAATTTTATGAAAATTTCGATGTCGATAGATTTTTTTGAAAAATATTAAAAATAAAAAATTCAAAGTCGAACCCATATACAGGTAGAAATATTGATATGTCGACGAAAATTTAATACAATATCCATAATACCATGTAATTTTTTTTTTTTTTTTTTTTTGCAAGGTATATAAAATTAATGTATGAAAGGGGATCAAACCTCTAACTTTTCAGTCATTAATTCATACCTTATGTCACTTTAGCTATGTTCATGTTGGCGATAGTATCTAGAACTCTAGTTAGGCATACAATTAAACAAAAGTTGGTCATGTAATTAAAACTCAAACTACGACAACAAAAATTGTTTCAAGAGGAACTCTACCAAGGATAAAAAATCAACCCTATTATTCTAAATAGTTTCACAAATAATCCCCTTATTATTACATTTATTCATCTTGCTTCATTGAGAAGCGATTAACGAGTTGGGATACTCTGTTCATTTCTGAAGAAATTCTGAGGATCAACCTTGGTCTTGATATCAACCAATCTCTGAAAATTCCCTTTGAAATACTTCTCCCCATAGACCTTACCTTCTTCCACATTCCAATGGGAGGTGGTTCCAACCTCAATATCCCTGTAATTGAGAAAAGCTTCTCTCGGATCCTTGGTGACATAAGGAGTCATCGCTTCGTACAATTTTCTCAAAAACTTCACTTTGTCATCCGCTTCTTTCCTCCAGCTTGCAGAGTATTGGATCTTGAATTTCACTCCACCTCTGTGTGGAAATGGCGTCTCCGTCTCCGAAATCTGGCTCATTTTCCCCCCATAAGGATTCCACACCAAACCCACATCTCCAATTTCGATAATCTCCTTCCAAATCGCTTCAATCCCTTCTCTCGATATGGGTTCTCTCACATAATCAGATTTCCGTTTCAGATATGGCGAAGATTTGGGTTCCCTTTTCAATAGCACATCTGGAGATGTGTCATTTGGGAAATGCCCCCAATACAGAACCGATTCAATCCAGCTCATTTCAATGCATTCCTCTGTCTGCAATTTCAAACTGGGTATGTTCTGTTCTACAATCTCCATAAGTTCCTCCTCCGCCCCTAAAAACAACGCCACCAAAGTAGCCTTCCCTGTCGTTTTTCCACCATTTTCCCCTTTGATTGAATGCAGCATCAACCTTATATACAGATTCTCATCCAGCTTCTCCGCAACGTTCTGCCATTCCAAAGCAATATCCGTTGCTGCACCTTCTTCAATCGTCCTCTCAACGTCAAAAACCGTCACTATTGGTGGCACTACAACTAATTTGATCTTCCATGAAAGAATCACTCCAAAGCTAGCTCCTCCTCCTCCTCGAATCGCCCAGAACAAATCCTCCCCCATTTGCTGTCTGTCTAGAATCTTCCCTTCCACATTTACAATTTGTGCATCCAAAATGTTGTCGATGGAAAGCCCAAATTTCCTCATCAAAGTCCCATACCCACCTCCTGAAATATGCCCACCAGCGCCCAGCGTTGGGCAAACGCCTGCAGGGAAGGCATGGACATTGCTCTGTTTAGCAATGGCGTAGTAAAGCTCCCCCATGAAAGCACCTGCTTCAACCGTAGCAGTTTCGGTTGGAATATCGACATTGATGGCTCGAAGATTGAAGAGGTCGAGGATGATGAAGGGTTGTTGGGAGACATACGAGAGGCCTTCGTAATCATGGCCGCCACTGCGGATTCTGATCTCTAGGCCGACGCGTTTGGCGCAAACAACGGCTGATTGGACATGGGATTCGTGCTTGGCTGTAAGAATGAGTAGTGGTTTTGGGGTTGCGGGAGACTGAAATCTGAGGTTTCTGATGTAGGAATTGAGGACAGGCAAGAAGGAGGAGTTGTTTGGGGTGACGATGGCTTCAGAAATGGGGAATTTGGGATCTGAATTGGTGGTGGATAGACATTGGAGGAAGCTGTGTTCAACATCAGCAGAGGATACCCATGGAGATGAAATCAAAATGACAGAGAAGAAGAATGTGGGGATTGAAGAAGACCACATTTTTGAATGATAGAATGAGAATGTTTGTGGGAATTTTGGTGTACTTAAAGGGGAATATGAGTATGTAATGACAGTCCATTTTTAGATGTTGTTTCTAAATTTTCATATCTAGATTTGAGTCTGTGGATGTTACTTTTCTTGTAAATCTCTTCTTTCAAGGAAATGGTTTCAAATCCAAGTGTTATTGGATTAAGAGGTTCCTGTAATTAGGAAATAATGGTGAGAATGAATTTCCCTGCCATATTTGATTGGTCAAATCAGATAGCCTTGTTATTTAATGCCCCTAATTCTTAAATGTAAATTAATCCCATCAAACAATGTGTACATTATTATTTAAAAAAAACAATGTGTAAATGAAATAATTAGGTCTTGCCAACCTAAGCATATCCAATGAATAAGACAAGATACCGATAACATTCTTGCATGTTTGGAAGGTTTGAATTTGCATCCTAATAGTTATCCTGTTAAAAAAGAAAATAAAAATAATAATAATCTAGTTTAGGACAATTATATTTGTGTTCGTGGTGCCAATTGGGTGTAGGATTTATCAAGTATGATATGCAAAAATCAATATCAACATTGTTATGGGTAATTTTGTGGCAAATAATAGCATAACTCAAATGTATTGCCTAGTGATAATGTGGTCCTAGATTCAATTCTCTGCCTCTTTATATTGGAAGACGTTTTTCAGACCTCTTCCTTATTTCTCAAAAAAGAAAAACGTTCTTGTGACAGTGTTTGAATGATGATCATAGGGCTTAGAAGTTTGGTTTTTGAATGAGAATTGTGGATAGAGAATTCGACTGTGTTGAGACAGAAGGAGGAAGGTGTTTATATTTTATAAGGTCTATTGGTCTCTTGAGAAATCTGATTTATTTTCGACAAAAATGGTCTTCATTAAGTTGTTCAAAACTTCCTTAAAGTTTACCCCACGGTTATCAAATTAATTTGAAAGTTCAACATTTTCAAGAAGATAAAAGTGTTTTTATGGAAACTTGCTCATGGTCGGTCGTTTGAATACTCAAAATAGAATGCAAAAAAAAGTTAGAAACGTCTGTATTTATCCTTCAACTTATGTTTTGTGCCTTAATGGTGAAGAAACTAGTGATAAATGGTTTTTAGAAGCTTAGAGGTAAGACTAGAGTGTTGAGGAGATGCATTGCCCGAGCGCTTCTTCGAGAAATTTGGAAAGAAAGAAATAGGAGGATGTTTGACGATAAGTCTAACTCTTTCTTATGTTTTTGTGATACTATTCAAACTACGTCTTCTTTATGGTGTCTTAGATACAAGAAATTCTTTTGTAATTATAGTCTTACTCAAATCATCCACCATTGGGAGGTTGTGCACTTAACATTAAAGTGTGTATATGGTAAGAAAATAACTTTAATTGTGATCTAACTTAAGCATCTAAGCATGAAAGATAAAACATGAAATCCAATAACTTTGTTAGAAATTATGGAGATCGACATTCAAAAGCAAGAGAGGGATAGAGCTAGAGTGGGTTGAAGATTGAAGAATAAGACTGGCCACTAGCCATGGAAGAGACCGGGGCAGATTCAGTGTAGGCCCAAGACCAACATTTTTCCCTTTCCCTTCTAAATTTTTATTTTCTTAAAAAACAATTCTCTTCTAAATTTTTAAATGCACCAGAAAGACATATTTCTCTTTTAAATTTCTAATTATTCTTTTTTTTTCATTACTTTTTCAGGTGGAGATTCGAACCATATACTTGTTCGTTAACACATGTTTCATTGAGTTGAGTTAGGCTCAATTTGGTTTCTTTTGTTTATATAATTTTATTAATGCTATTGGAGATTTTATTTGAAACATAAACGAAGAAATATTATAAAAGAAGTGAACGAAAAGTATAATAGCTTTTATAAATGAAAATTAAGTTTAAAAATATAAACGAAAAATAAAAATAATAATTTAAAATTAGTAGCCAATTATTTTTAAAAACAATCTCCTTATTATTTTAAGTTACATTATTTTTTTATATATATTTATGGAGAAAAAGCAATCATACATTCTATTGAACAAACTAATACCAAAATGTACTAAAAAAAAAAGACTAATATAAAAAATATAAATTAATATAATTATATATCAATACGTTCAAAATTACATTTGTACGAATTTGTGCTACTAACATAAAGAATTTTTTTTCGGTTAAGTTATGCTCATGAAACAATATATGTTAACGTGTGTTCAAAATTTTCATGATGTGTATACGAGTTTAAGCCCCCTCTGACTTCAAGTTTTGGATCATGGAAGAGACGAAGGGGCGTTTGGAGGATGGTTTTGGGTTCCAAACCCAAAATCACGTTTGGGGCAAGGGGTTTGGTACCTCGGGTTTAGAAAGCCAAACTTATGTATTGCTCCTTCCAAACTCATGATTTTTCTTAATAGTACAACATCTTGGTGGGTACACTCTACCATTTATCTTTCTATTTTTTCATAATTATGATGAGTCTCATTATTTATTTTTCCATTTCTCTTCCAATTTTTCTCATAATTATGGTGGTTCCCACAATTTCTCTTCTAAAAATCAATTTATACTCTTAAACTTTGAAAGTTGTATCAATTAAAACCCTAAACTAATTTTCACGTGTGTGGAGACTTATAATTTATCAATTAAATTCTTAAACTTTCATATAATTGATTCACTTCTGAAAGTTTAGGGGTTTAATTGCTAAAATTATAAGTCTCCACGGGTTTAAATTAACGTCTTTAAAAGAAAATTCTAACAGAAGGTGTAAATTGATACAATTATGAAAGTTCAGGGTTTAAATTGATACAATCAATAGTTTAGGGTTTTAATTGACACAACCTCCAAAGTTTAAGGGTATAAATTGACTTTTTCCCTCTTTTTTTTTTTTTATAATTATAGTGGATTTCATCACTTTTTTAAGGTATAATTATATAATTATAATCATCGTCTCTAATTATAATTATATAATTTTCTAATTATATTTATCTAAATAAAATTATTTCTTTCATTTATCTATATTTAATTTAATTAACAACAGGTTAAAATATGTATAATTTTCTTGTTGTAAGATAAAAAAAATATATTTTAAACGATTTATATTAATATTTTTAAAAATAATATTTAATTTTTAAGTTAACAAATTAAAATTAAAAAAATAATAATGATTAACAATATTCAATCACAATATTTTTCTTTCTAACTTGTATTTACTCAGAAAAATTATTTCAAAATAGAATATGATTTTTCTCTAATTGCAAAATTAAAACTTTTTTTTTCATCTCTAATTTTTTAAATTCCTTCTTCATTTACAATTCATGTATGTGAAGCTCTAATTTTATGATTTTTATGAAATTATAAACTTTAGTTTGTATTGAGGGGACACATACTTTGAAAACTTTATCCAAATATAATAGGTTCTTGTTTCATTCTTGTTTTCATGGTTCTTCTTTGAAAATTTCAAACGATTTATTTATTTTATTTTTATTTATTTTTTAAAAAAATCTTAACCAAACATGTATTTTAAAAAAAATAAAAAATAAATTAATTAAACGACATGTTATATTTTTCCGTTTGTCAATGATAAACAATGTTTTGATTGTTGGAAACAATTTCTTTATTCATAGACTATAATATAAATTAAATGTTTCATTCAAACGTCACAAAAAAATTTGTTGTCTCATGTTGCACAAAAAGTTCGACAAGTCACAAAAAATCCAAAAAAAAAAAAAAAAAAAAGAAAACGAAGTAGCAAAAGAAAACGAAGCAGCAAAAGTAAAAAAGAAAAAAAAATCTTCAAACCCGGGTTTCAGAACACACTACACCCCCAAACATCGTTTTCTGATTTCCAGAACTCTCCCAGACAAACTCCCAGGATTTTGATTTCCAGAATTATGAACCCAAAACAGTGGGTCAAACGTCCCCTAAAAATTTGAAAAAACTGAAGTTTAAAAAATGTTTTAGGGTGAATTAGGGTTATTAGTCGGATATGGGCTAAAAAAAATGTTTTTTTTAAGAGGAGGCTAAAAAAAATGTTTAATTGTTGTTGTTTTTTCCTCTAATTAAATATCAAATCTATGAATCAACAACATAGCTCAAGTGCCATGAAGTATACACTAGAGACTAAAAGCTCTTTAATTTCAATCTTCTCCTACATATTTTCAAAATATATATATATATATATATATATATATATGTTAAATTAAGTTTGGACTGGAGGGGACGTTTTTGTAGTGGGCGAGTTGATCGCAGGTGAGTCTTTGTTGTATTTTGCGAACATTTTTGGGCAACTGGAAAATCAACTCCGGCGAGAAGGAGAATGAAGATCAGAAACCCGAACAGAACCGGCGGCCAGTCCAACATATTTTGCTCCGGCGGCACTGGCAACGCATTGAACGAGTTGCAGAAGGAGGTGGTTGTTATTCCATTATATGATCAACCTTTTTGCTTATGTTTCGATTGATTCTTTCTAATTTTCCACCGTCGTGGCTCTGTTATTCAACTGCTTTTTAGTAAAATCCAGAATTTCGATCACCCTCCGACTTCCATTTTGCTATGCATTTCTGCCTCCTTTCACATGCTTAAAAATCCTATATATTCAAATTCCTACACTATTTGAATTATAATAATAATAAAAATGAAAATTATGCTCCAAAATTACAATTTTTTTTTATATCAACAATATGTGAGAGTTTTTTTTTTTTTTTTAGTTGAGGTGGATGTGAGAGTCGACCTTAATAAAATGAGTGCATGTTAATTACCGAACTATGCTCACTTTTGACAGTGAGATTCAAATAATCGATCATAGGTCAACGATATATCTTACTATATCTAAAAGGGGCTTAGGAGGAGAAACTTCCCCTCCACTTTTTGCCCTTCAAATTTTAAAAAATTATCATTTAATCATTAATTTTTTATATACCTTCAACATTAGTATTCATGAGGATTAATTTTTCATATACCTTCAACATTAGTACATGAGGTACCTCTTTTTTCAAAAAAAAAAAAAAAAAAAGTACATGAGGTACCTCTTAAACTTCATAAGTTAGTATTCATGAGGTGCCTCTTCAACTTCATAACGATTATTGGTATTCTTACTCCTAAAATGACTATTGGTATTCTTCGAGAGTAACCAAAACTCTTCAAAACCCAACTTGAACGGTGGGTATAAATATGTATTGCATCAATCAAACAATTGTGCCGGATGAAATAAAGAAAGTGACTGACAGGTTGAGGGAAATGGGGAGGAAGAATTCTTCTTCATCTTTAGAAATATGTGGTAGACATAGAAATTTCATTTAGTGTAATTTATTTGCACATAGGAACCTATGTGATTCTGGTTCATCTTCTGAACATCATATCTTTCTCGATATAAGAGCGTCTTAGCTAATTAACCACTTGTTTTTATACGTCTTTTCGTGTTCTTTCCAACTGTGCTTATAAACTAAGCAAAAGTTTAAATGATCTTGTTTATAATACCCAAAATCAAAACATTTAAGTTTAAACTTTGGAAGAGGAGAGAGAATAAAATATGAATCCCTTAGAATTGTGTTTCGTTTATAAGTACGGATGGAAAGAACACGAAAAAACGTATAAAAACTCTGTGATCACATAGGAACCTATGCAATTATGGTTCATATTCCGAACATCATATCTCTTTCAATATACATTTGTTTGAGCTAATTAACCACTTTTTTTATACGTTTTTTCGTGTTCTTTCCAATCGTGCTTATAAAATAAGCAAAAGTTTAAAGGATCTTGTCTATAATATCCAAAATCAAAACATTTAAGTTTAAACTTTGGAAGAGGAGGGATAATAAAATATGAATCCTTTAGAATTTTTCTTAGTTTATAAGCACGGTTGGAAATAACACAAAAAACGTATAAAAATGAGTGGTTAATTAACTAAAACAGGTGAATATCGACAAAGATATGATGTTTGGAAGATGAACCAGAATCGCATAGGTTTATTCACTTGTTTTAGCTAATTAACCACTCGATTTTATACGTTTTTTCGTGTTCTTTCCATTCGTGCGTATAAATTAAGCAAAATTCTAAAGGATCGAAAAATATTTAAGTTTAAATTTTGGAAGATGGAAGAGGGCACCAACAATTGTTATGCGATTTTGGGTCTCCGTTAGCTGTGCGATGCGATTCTGTGCGATTTTAGAGAGAAGCTGAAAGTAAATTTAAGTGATAGGCAAATGAATAATTTCACACCTCCCTTGGCCTCAAACGGGTCAAAAGCATTAATTTGTGGAGGACGAGTCAATTTTGTTAAAGTTTTCCACCTTTCTACAATTTTTCGATGAAATGTCATTCATTTTATGAGAAATAAAAAGGAATATCGAAAATTCGAGTGGCTGAAGCTGAAGCAACTACTCTCGAAGTAAGAAAAACAACGACTGAGTCGAAAAAAGGATTTCTCACTTCTTTCTCTCATTCAAAATCGTGCATGAGACTTTCATCTAGGACGACTCCTAAGCTAAGTGATAAAAGAAGGAAGAACTCATCTTCTTTCCTTTTTTTTTGTTACCTTCCTCATGTATGTATAAGACCGAATTCATTCGATTTCTAAAAATGATTACTGATCGTTAACTTTTCGAGAAATTCTATGATAAAATGTTCGAATCTCACTGCCAAAAGTGAGCATAATTCAACCATATATATTAACCAGTTTTAATTTTGTTTAATTTTGTTTAAATTTTTTTTTTTATAAAAATATTTAATTAATGTAGTAAGAGAAAAAGAAGTTAAAACGTCACAAAATTTATATATTCAACAAACGTAATATAAATAAACCAGTAGAAGACGTAAAGTTGAAACGACAGTACCCACTTAATTTCCCCCCTAAATTATTAAGCAGTAAATAAGCAATTAATTAGAGGGTTTCCTTAAAAAAAAAAAAAAAAACTGCGAATTAAAAATAAATCCAGATCAATATTACAGGCGACTTTCCATATTCAACGCACCACACAACTCATTAATTAGATTTCCTTTTGTGACATATATTCATTATTCATAATTCGATTCTTTTCCCAATCCCTGAATGGAAAATAAATAAATAAATATCCTTTTAACGTACATATTAAATAAAGAAAGAAACTTATTATCAAAATAAATAAATAAATAAAATAAAGAAAGAAACTTATTAATTACCAACTCTATATATACTTAATCTCACCCATTGTAAAGACAAATCATCCCTAAACATGTTGGCTCATTCTTTAATCCTTCTTCTTTCACTAATTTCATTAGCATCCTCCTATGAATCATCCCCTGTTCAAAAATTTCTGAATTGTCTTGCAATTCATTCCTCACCCGCCATTTCTAATGTCATCTTCACTCCAAAAAACACTTCTTTTTTAACTGCTCTTCAATCCAACAATCGAAACCTCCGATTCCTAACTCCACAGACGCCAAAGCCATCCTTGATCATCACGCCACTGGACACAACCCAAGTCCAAGCCATCGTCACCTGCGCCAAGCCATTGGGTCTGCAGCTTCGAATCAGGAGCGGCGGCCATGATTACGAGGGCCTTTCAGGTATCTCCAATGCTCCTAATTTTATTCTTGTGGACATGTTCAATCTTCGCAAGATTGATATTTCCAAGGAGGGAGATGATTACGTTGCATGGGTTGAATCCGGTGCGATTATGGGCGAGCTTTACTATACCATTGCTAAATTCAGCCCCAATCTCGCTTCTCCCAGTGGGGTTTGTCCCACCATGGCGGCCGGAGGTCATTTTAGCGGCGGTGGGTATGGGAATCTCATGAGAAAATTTGGGCTTTCCGTTGATAATATCGTCGATGCTCTGTTTGTGGATGCGAGTGGGGCTGTTCGTGATCGGAAATCGATGGGGGAGGATGTTTTTTGGGCGATTAGAGGAGGTGGGGCTGCCAGTTTTGGTGTTGTAATTTCGTGGAAGATCAAATTAGTGTCGATTCCGAAAACTGTTACGGTTTTCAGTAAGAAAATAACAATAGAAGAAGGCGCTGTGGATGTAACCCACCGCTGGCAGTTTGTGGCACCAAATCTTCCGACGGATTTGTTCGTCAGAGCAATGCACAACGTAGTGAACTCAACCACAAAGAAGGGGGAATTGACAGTGCAGGTTTCGTTCGTTGGTATGTTTTTAGGAACACCCAAATCGCTAATTCCATTAACGAACAAGAATTTCCCTGAATTGGGTCTGGAGGAAAGCGATTGCGATGAAATAAGCTGGGCTGAATCCACTCTGTTCTGGTATAACTCCCCCAAAGGAAGCGCCATTGAAACTCTGCTCGACAGACCCAAAAACGCATCGAGTTTCTTCAAGAGTGGGTCAGATTATGTGAAGAAGCCGATCTCGAAAGAAGGGATTTCGGCGATTTGGCAAGCCATGGTTGGGTTCAAAAGCACGAAACTGGTGATGCAATGGAATCCATACGGAGGGAGAATGTGGGAAATTGAAGAATCTGCAACTCCATTTCCACACAGAGCTGGGAATTTGTTTTTGATTCAGTACCCATTGTCGTGGACGGAAGAAGGAATCGAATCCATGAATTTGAATATGAACATGTGGAGGAGTTTCCACAAGTTCATGACTCCGTTCGTGTCGAGTTCTCCGAGGGAGTCGTTTTTTAATTACAGGGATATTGGAATTGGCGCGAATTTGAACGGTGAAACAAACTATGGAGTTGCTGAAGAATATGGGCGGAAGTATTTCAAAGGGAACTTTGATCGATTGGTGAAGGTGAAGACGATGGTGGATCCTGATAATTTCTTCAGAAATGAACAGAGTATTCCTTCATTGCCTAAGCGAAAGAGTGTTTGATGGTTTGGTTTTTGGATTGTAGTGGAATTTGAGTCCTAAGTTGTAACTCGGCTATTAATAACGAGATCGATATATATTTAATGCTATAAACAAAACGTTCTCTAATGTTTATTATTAAATTTGTAAAGTAATTATAAGTAACTACAAAAATCTAAAATCGGTTAATATGAACACATGCCTTCCGACTAGGAAGTCTATATTGTTGGGGGGAGTGAGGTCGACAAAAATCTATAAACAAAACGTTGTCTTTCTCTCTCTTCTTTTTACAATATTTTTTTAATTATTTTTAAAAAAACATAATTTAAACAAAATGTGTAAAATGACTAAAAATGCAATTCAACCTATTTTTTATTTTAAATATAAATTAAGTTGTTGAATTAAAAGTTAAAATTGGTACTTAAACAAAATTTAAAATGTAGTATTCAAGAAGAAATAAAAATATAGCTTATTTGGATTTACTTAGATTAATGGATTATTATTTGGATTCACTTAGATTAATGGATTAAAATCTTTAAAATTCACATGTAATAGTTAATCGACTATTGTATGTTTTATTTCAAATTCACATGTAATAGTTAATCGACTATTGTACGACTATTTGTTTTATTTCAAAACGATCCAAATAAAATGAATAATTAATGTGAGTGATATTGAAAAAAGAAGGTGAAGTATGACGGTCAAAGTTATTTTGGTTATCTTCGAATAAATTTGTAAATGATACATAAAATAAAAAACACAAAAATTGTATTCTTAAAATTTATTGTAAGAAATTCTTGATAATAAAAATATGAAAAATTATAAAAAATAGGTTCTAGGTGTAGTGCATATGAAATTACGAGTTTAAGTGGGTGGAAACGAGGAAGAACGTGTTTAACACATAGATATGTTTATGTGTTTTTTTTTTCTTTAGAGAAATTTGTAAAATATACAAAAAAAAAAAAAAAAAAAAAAAAAAAAAAACTCATTTTTAAAATTCATAAAATTAAAAAATTAAAGATTGGGTCTTTAAAAAATAATAATAAATATATATTATTGATAGTCAAGGCGAGAGAGATTACAAAATTAATGTGAGGTATTGTGTTCAAAATTATTTTTTGTTATCTCCAAAAAAAATTTGAAAAATAGATAAAATAAAAATAAAAAATTGCATTATTAGAATTTATTAGGAAAATTAGAAAGTTTGTAGAAAAAAAAATTGTGTCGAAAGAACTAGTAAAATAAACTTAGATTTCAAAACTTGAAGTTCAACAACTCCGTGTCAAAAGAATATGAAAAATTATAGAAAAAAATTGTAAAAAAAATAAATAGCTAAAATAAATCATCATTGTTGAAATACTGATTTACGGGTGAAGTGGATTTATATGGGAGGCAGAGAAACATGTGTTTGACACATGAATTGAATAGACAATCTTATAATTCATACAATTAAAGATGAGTTCTAACAAAAAAAATATATATATATATATATATATATATATATATATATATTTTTATAATCAATGTGAAAAAATAATGTCAAATATTGTGCTCAAAATTATTTTTGTTGTCTTCAAAAAAAATTTGTCAAGATAGATAAAATAAAAATAAAATATTTCATTTTTAGAATTTATTGGAATTGGAAGAAGTCCTTAATATGAAAATTTTGAAAGTTTGTAGAAAAAAATTGTGCAGAAGAAAACAGCTAAAATAAACTCAGATTTCACAACTCCGGACTAAACAACTCCCTGCTCCAAACACACCACAGACTTCAGAACTCCAGACTAAACAACTCCCTGCCCCAAACAGACATACCTCAGAACTCCCCAACTCCCTGCTCCAAACACACCACAGACTTCAGAACTCCAGACTAAACAACTCCCTGCCCCAAACAGACATACCTCAGAACTCCCCAGACTAAACAACTCCCCAGACTAAACAACTCCAGACAAAATAACTCCAACTCCCCCCAACTCCTTGGGCCAAACGCCCCCAAAGAGAGTAGGATTGAGTTCATACATTCCTTACCCTTATACCTCCCCTCAAAATGAAACATATGCATGTTGGTATTATGTAAATTAATACACACAATTTGCACTATTTAAAATAAGTAAAAGTATAGCTCAAAAATAAGTAAAAATATTGTTTTTACCATCATGAGCATAACTCAACTCACATAGTTGTGAACGGATCACGATGTCAGTTGTTTGATCTCTACCTCACATTAATTCACTATTACTATTATATTTACATTATTTATAATTTATTTATTTATATATATATATATATATATATATATATATTTTGCATAATAGAAATGTCAATAATAAAGGAAAACAATGAAAATGCGAACTGATACCGATTTTGTCATTACATAACAAACAAATCAGAATTGAAAGCCTCACGTATTTTTTTTTATTCATTTAGTTGGGTTTTTTTTTTTTTGACCTCTTGGTCATCAAGTCATACATATGCCAGTTGAGCTATGCTCGCTTTGGCATTCATTTAGTTCGTTGATAAGCGATTAACGAGTGGGGATACTCTGTTCATTTCTGAAGAAATTATGAGGATCAACCTTCGTCTTCACGTTCACCAATCTCTTAAAATTCCCTTTGAAATACTTCTCTCCATAAACTTTACCTTCTTCCACACTCCAATGGGCGCTCGTTCCAACGTTAATGTCCCTGTAATTAAAAAAAGCTTCTCTGTGATTCTTCAGCACATAAGGACTCATCGCTTCGTACAATCTTCTTGCCATGTTCACTTGGTTATTCGCTTCTCCATCCCCTGCTTCCTTCCAGTTAGCAGAGTATTGAATCTTGAATTTCACTCCAGCTCTGTGTGGAAATGGCAATAGTTAGATCTTGCTAACTAAATGTTATACCGACGCGGTGACCTTCGTTACTGCAATTCGCTGTTATAGAATAGTGTTAGGTTTCAGCGACGTTGTAAAGGTATGTTGGTAACAACTTAATCCTTGCCAAATAAAAGCTTTCATCAAATCATAAACTTTCTTAATCTCCTAATGTTGAGTTTTTTTAGGATGGAAGGGTAATTTTTGAATTCTATTAGAAAAAAAATTATTTTCAAATAATTTAGAAGAAAGATGTTTTTTCATGGATCATCTCAAAAAAATACTTGTTGGACCAGAGTTCTTTATACCTTGGGCTCTAACAATGGGTCAGCCCAGAAGAGTACATCATTCTGAAGTCCATTGTCAAAACATGGCAATGCAATATCTTTTATTTTATTTTAAATTTAGACAATTTTATCTCTACCCTTCTTTCTAAAAAAAAATAATAATAGAATTTTATTTTAAATTTAGACAATTTTATCTCGACCTTTTTTTTTCTTGGCCGATTTCTAGTTTTTTTCTTCTTTTGATTAAAAAAAAAAAAAACATATTTATGTTAATTGAACAATATTTAATTTGATGGCAGATTTGTAGTTTTATTCTTAGAAGAAAATTATTATTATTATAATATTTTTTTAAGAAAATAAAAAAGTAATTTTATGTGTGGATCGTTACTTAGGATAGTGGGAGTGAATCATAATTTTACACAATGTTAGTCTTTTCTCTGGAGTGAAGCAAAGAAGAAAAAGCTAGGATTTATTTCATATGTCCGCCATTCTTGAGTTATTATCAAGAATGACATCTATAGTAAAAAAAAACTATCAAGTGCTGTTTTTGGCCTTTACTAGAATCGGGCAACGAGATTCAATATTTTCAATTTTTTATTTTTTAATTTTTTTTAAAAAAATAATAATAATAATTGACTAAGATTACGATAACCAGTCCAGGATCGACCAAGATTGCATTTATTTATTATTTTTATTTTTTAAATCGACAAATTTATTAAAAAAATATTTCTTAAAATAATGTAAAAAATATTTGGGTATCTTTTGAAGCACCCTCATGTTTTATATGTTTTTTATTATAAAATATTTTTCAAAAACAACAATGAGAATTTTTAAGAACGATAAACTTTGAAGTTAACACTAACATTTTTTAAAGATAAATTAATTTAGTATTCATTTTTTTATAAACACGTTCATTCTAAGCTTCTCCATCTATTTACAAATTATCCTATTATGACGTTTTATAATAAAATTTCAAAATATATATAGAGAGAGAAAAAAAATCTCAAGATTGCAACAAGATCTATACTATTTGTTTACTTCAAATTCTCCTCTATAATTTTTGGTCAATTTAAAAAAAAATAATAATAATAATAAATCTGAGTTATAATCTATTTCGGCCAGGATCACAAGATCTGAGATTTGTTTTTAATTAATTTTTATTTTTTTAAATGGAAATCTCGGTGCAAATCTTGGCCAGATCTTGGCAAATTTATATCCCGTCCTTAAAAATTCTCATAGTTGTTTTTTAAGAATATTTTATAACGAAAAAACATATGAAATATTACTTATTGATGTTACTTTGAAAGTAATCAAATATTTTTGACATTATTTTAAGAAATATTTTTCTATAAAGATATCTAAACTTTTTTTTTTTTTTTTTTTTTTAATCTTCACATTGAAAAAATAAATAAATAAATAAAAAATAATAATAATAATAATAATAATATCAGTGCATCGAAAAATACTAAGGCAAAAAAAAAAAAAAGTTAGTGTTAATAAATTATTTGATAAGGAAGTTATTCTTTCATAAAATTGATGTGTGAATCGTTACTTAGGAGGGTAGTGGGAGTGAATTGTAATTTTACACAAGGTCAGTCTTTTCTGTGGAGTGAAGCAAAGAAGAAAAACCTAGGGTTTATTTCATCATCTGGCCGCCATTCTTCCTGCTCGCAGGTAACCTCTCTTCCCTCTCTGATTTTGCCCCTTCTTCTTCTTCTCCCTTATCCCTCCAGATCGGAGAAACTCAATCCAATTACAGATGGTCGGAGTCTTTGAAGTGGGAGCTGTCCCTCACAACCCAGACGGTTGGGGTCCGCCGGACTCCACCGCCACTCTCGCCGCTTCCTCTAACCTCCCTCTCAATGTCCCCTTTGCTCCATTCTCTCGCTCCGATAAGCTTGGTCGGATTGCCGATTGGACTCGAACAATGAACAACCCTGGTCGCCCCAAGACTGCTGCGGATTCCGTCTTCGATTTCACCAATGACGATTCATACCCTTCCAATGCCGACGAAGACATGTCCTTCCGTTTGGTTGATGGAAAGCCTCCTCCCCGCCCCAAGTTTGGCCCTAAATGGCGATTCAATCAACAAAGGACGCAGCTACCTCAGCGCCGTGACGAAGAAGTTGAGGCTAAAAAGCGCGAGGCTGAGAAGGAGCGGGCTCGCCGTGACCGTCTTTACAACCTCAACAGGTCTAATGTCAATCAGCCCCGTCGTGAGGCTGCTGTTTTCAAATCCTCTGTGGAAATTCAACCCGAATGGAACATGCTTGATCAGATTCCGTTCTCCACTTTCTCGAAGCTGTCCTTCACTGTTCCTGAGCCTGAAGACCTCCTTCTGTGCGGTGGGCTCGAGTTCTACGATCGAGCATACGACCGTATCACTCCCAAGAACGAGCGCCGTCTTGAGCGTTTCAAGAACCGCAACTTCTTTAAGGTAACTACTACTGACGATCCTGTCATTCGTCGTCTTGCAAATGAGGACAAAGCCACAGTTTTTGCTACTGATGCCATCCTTTCTACCCTTATGTGTGCAACGAGATCGGTTTATTCCTGGGATATTGTGGTTCAGCGTGTTGGGAACAAGCTTTTCTTTGATAAGAGGGATGGGTCACAACTTGATTTGCTTGCCGTCCACGAGACCTCTCAGGAACCCTTACCAGAGGCGAAGGACGATATCAATTCAGCTTACTCACTGAGCGTTGAAGCTGCTTACATTAATCAGAACTTCTCGCAGCAAGTTTTAGTTAGGGATGGTAACAAGGTGGCCTTTGACGAGCCAAACCCATTTGCAAATGAGGGAGAGGAGGTCGCTTCTGTTGCTTATAGGTACAGGAGGTGGAAACTCGATAACGAGATGTATCTTGTAGCGAGGTGTGAGGTTCAAAGTGTCATGGAGGTTAATAAGCAGAGATCATTCTTGACATTGAATGCTCTTAATGAATTTGATCCCAAGTATTCTGGCGTTGATTGGAGGCAGAAATTGGAGACACAGAGGGGTGCTGTTTTGGCCACTGAGTTGAAGAACAATGCTAATAAATTGGCAAAATGGACAGCTCAAGCCCTGTTGGCTAGCGCAGATATGATGAAGTTGGGGTATGTCTCTAGGGTTCATCCTCGTGATCACTTTAACCATGTTATCTTAGCTGTGGTTGGATATAAACCTAAGGATTTTGCAGCTCAAATTAATATGAATACGTCTAACATGTGGGGTATTGTCAAATCTATCGTGGATTTGTGCATGAAATTGAATGAAGGTAAGTATGTTTTGGTTAAGGATCCATCAAAACCACAGGTTAGGATCTATGAGGTTCCTGTAGATGCATTTGAGAATGATTATGTTGAGGAGCCACTGGCTGAGGAGGATCAAGTGCAACCACCAACAGAAGATGAAAATGGTGTCGCTCCTACCGCGGGGACGGATGATGCAGAAGAGAAGGTTGATGCCGCTGCTGTTCAAGCTTAAGCCAGCATCATCCATTGTTGTCTTTCCCAACCTGCTCGGGGAAGTTAATATTTAAACCTTTTGTGTCTTCTTACGTCCTTTCTTTTTATGAGACTGTTCTTTATATTGGTTTTGGATTCCGGCAAGCATAATATGACACATTGCTCGAGTAACTTTCAGTTGTTTAAACGTTTTGCCTAGCACAGCTGGTTATGCTTTCATGGAAGTTTTGAACATGAGTTCTTTTCATAAATCATATATATTTTTGTTGTGACATGGACGGATAGATTCTTTTATTGTTTTGCTTGTCGATTCTAGTTTTCAATTAAGTTGGTCAATCTGATTGGGATGACTAAAGGATTTGATATACCACCATCTGAATTTTGAACATGAGCTGAGTTGTATTAGGTTTTGTTGCTTGCTTCTGAAAAATGTCTCAGGTGGCACTTGGCAGGTAAAATGATAACTTATATACACTGGCACTGTTATTTGCTTACTTTTTGTTGCTATTCATATATATATATATATATATATACATTTTATCACTGGCATTGTTTCTCAAATCCTCTTGGAAGAGGAGGAAGGGTTGGAAAAAGATCATATGATAGTTTAGATAGTGAATTGCTATGGACAAAAGAGAGAGAAACTGAACCAAATTGATATGTTCATTTTTGGCACTAGTTATTTTAGCTGCATATTGAACTTCACTTTTGAGGCAGGTAAAGCTTATGCATCATCCATTCTATGTAGTATGAGTAGTAGGCTCGATTTCCCATGCAGCATTCACCGGAGAAGATGATTGCTAGTCTTGGATATCGTCTTTGTTATTTGCTTACTGATTCTTATTAAAGATCTATATTGCCTTTTTTTATTTTTCTTACCAGTTGTTGCAATGAACTGTTTTAATCACATGCACTTGTAATCACAAGTTGTCATTTGAAGCAGAATTTTATATGAATATGAAGACTTAAAAGTACTAAAATCATTGAAAAACTTTTTCCTCTTGTATTCTTTGTTGTTTCAAGTATTTGAAGAGCATGATAGCCCATATCAGAACTCTGCTAAATGACCATATATAAAGAAATCACATCTATCTTAAAAAAAAAATCACATCTTTTCATTAAAATGAAGAAATACTAACTGTTGAAACATTGAGTAACAGAGGACTGTTATGCAATGCACAGCGCGTTAAGATGACAAAGGGAAAACGCTTTGGGACGGATGGTAATGATATCTCCTTGCAAGCATGATAACCGAGACGCTTGATGTTTCCAGTTCAATCTAGTACGGATTTGTATGTTAAGTGGCCTATCAGATAAAGTAAATACAACTTAGAAATAAAAAATACAGACGGATGCAAACCAAATGTATAGATTTTCGAATAAATGAAAATAAAGAATTCATTTCATTGGATTAGTGTTCGTATCTTTAACTTACACAATATATATTTGACAATATGTTGGGTAGGGTAAAAGAATCGAACTTATGATCTCTTGGTTGAAGATACATTTTTTTTTTTATGCCAGTTCAGTTAGGCTCATGTAGGCAACACAAATTTAATTTAATTTCTTGAAAATAACTGAGACTCAGATCAGTGCAGATTGGACAATATCTTTCCAAAAATTCTTGCAATGGAAAAATAAGAACAAAAAAAGGTTGGTCCAACTCCCAAGAAACCATTCTCTAAAACGAGATTGGGTTTTGGAATTTGTTTTGTACAGAGTTCAGATCTATAAAACGAGAGGATTCAACAATCAAAGACAGACATCTAAAAAAGACTAAGAGAGGTCATACTTATAAGTGTTCTAACTTGTACTACAAAAATATGCAATTTGTACATAAAATAAGGTTCAAAAGTAAGCGAACACACACTTGTATCTAATGCTAGTCAAATCACAGCTACCGATTCATTCAGTAAAGGAGAGAAATGGGGTGAAGCTCCTCACTTGATAACGCCAGGTCTATTGATTTGTTCCCTTTTGGTGCGAGAAATCCTCTTGGGTAGCTCTGTAGTTAGTGCATACATCTTCACAGGAAACAATTCCTCGGGAAAACCCCTTTGGTCCTAAAAACAGTAACGATAAGGGAGCAAAAATTAGTAACTGATATAGGAGGAATTATACAGAGTTGAAGTGAGTGCACGTGTAATACCCCATTTATAAAGTGTTTATGGATTGAGTTGGGATGTGCTGATTACAAAGTTATTATTCATATTCAATCCAGGTAACCCAATCCAATTCAACCCAAGTAACTAGTCCACCTTGTAAGGTTCACATTGCCATCAAACTGTCTAACTAGTTCATATTTCAATTGATTTTTTCATAAAATATTTGCAAATTGAATTCCTTTTACGGAATCCGGCATTGAGAATGGATTTTATGAGCAAGGTGCAAGACAAGCTATTAAGACCTGTCGATCGTGCTATGACAGTTTGATAGCAATGCGAACGTGAACCATAAGGTCCAATACCTAACAGCTGCATCCTAGTTGAACAGTGTTTTCCCTCCCCTTCTTAGCAAACAACCGTTGGAGTTCATTTCTTTAGGACCAAAAGTGGTGAATAAACCAACTATGCAATGAGGTTAAGCAGGAATGTTGATAGGACTAGTTCACAATTTCATAGGACTAATAAGTCAACTCCAGTATTTTGGTAGATCAGAAGGCATCCTCATAGGAAGGATAGAAATCTAAGAGCCTTTGATGAGCATACTCAGATGAGATTCATTCATCTAAACGTCTTGTTGTTTGAAGTGATTGTCACACATGAATTTGAGAAATAAAAAAATGGATTAAAATAAAATAACAACCCAGAAAATAATTCTGCAATCTGGTTTGATGATTGAACCAACAAAAAAAAATAACAGTAGCATTGATTAGACTAATTCAAATACATAGTCACATTACCTTTGATTTATATGTATAGAGTCCGCATTGGTTGAATAGATCTTTATAGTATGAGTCAGATCTTGTGATGCTTCGATCTTCTTTATCTAATATGAATCCTGTAGCAAGACACAAGACTTGAGTTCTGATATATCCATTTTAATTAGTTCGGTAATGAAAATCACACAAACCCAGGAAGAGGAACTTAAAGGTGAGAAGAAACCCTCACTTCATTTTACCAAACCTACAGGCAGACATGCTTTAAATACAAAGGTTTTCCTTTTTCGCGTTAGACACAGAAACTTCAATGAAGAAAGAACAATGGAGAATGGAGATCGCATCCATAAAATGCAGATATCATATATTGAAACAGTATAATATTTGTAAAGAAAAGAACTGAAAATGGCAAGTACCAGATCTTGCAATATTTTCCTTCAGGATGAAAATTCCGCCAGGTTTTAGGCCCACCTGGAAGTAATGAATGGTTAGAGCCAAAATAACTCATCAGTTTACCTAATGCAACATGGCATTCTTAATACTTAAATATTCAAACAGTACGTCTGATTTAGAGATGTTCTGGGCATGTTCTTGCAGAATCAATTCCAGTTATCAGAATAGTAAAAGTTGCCAGAAACATATGGAAAAAATTGATTACTTTTTTTTTTTTTACAACATGTGGGGGTTGGGGATTGGGGAATGAACCTAGGACCTCATAATCACTAGTCGATGCATCATGCCGTTGAGCTATGCTCTAATATTTCCTCAAGACCTCAACTAAGAGAACAATGATTAATGGACAGAATAGTGCATCCTAGATACTTCCCCAATTTATTCATATTTCAATGTTCAAAAGAAATGTCCAAGTTTTATGATTACTTGAAAGATGTTATCAGAGACGTCAAAATTTATTACGTGCAAGATGATATTATTAGAAACAAGAGCGACTATCAAAATATTAAAGAAAAACTGAAAAACAGTGAAAAATATAAAACCATCATAATAGTACAGAAAATATATTTTCATTTCTGAGAATTACCATTAGACTAACTGAGTCCGATTATTTTCAAGCCGGAAGCATCAATGTAATGCTTATTTTATCTTTCTCATATTTCCTCAAGACCTCAAGTAAGAGAACAATGATTAATGTACAGAATAGTGCATCCTAGATACTTCCCCAATTTATTCATATTTCAATGTTCAAAAGAAATGTCCAAGTTTTTCGAGGAAATCCATTCAAAGTAATTTTTGGGAAGTCTGCACAAAAAGAAATTAAAGTTTTTGAACAAAAGCGGAAATCCAGAGAAGGTTTTAGATTCTTCTAGGTTTTCAACCTTCAAATGCCAGTTTTAACTTTCTTTTTTTATTTTATTTTATTTTATTTTTCCTTTTGAAACTATGATGTCTTCTCATCAATACAAACGTAAAGTCCTTTTTGTAAACAACCCTTCACCTAGGTGGATATACCTCGACTACCCTTGTGTTTCCTACTTGTAAGAAATGAGTTCTTTTGCTTCTTCTTATCAATATAATAACAACAATTTCCATATTTGATATAAATATTGACAAAAGGATATCTCCCAATAATAAATTGAAATATTGAAATTTCTATATGTTAAGCAAGATACAGATGTCATGGAGTTTGATGAGTACTTGGCCATGATTACAGACTTTTTATGTTTGAAACTGAATAAAGCTTTCAAGCTTCCATGAATGTTAAATTCTTTCACCAGTATGTCTATTGACATTTTCAGGAATCTTACTCTCGATTGCATGAGCACATTAATATGACCTTCATGATTTCGATTTTTTTTTTTTCGTGAGTGTTTGGGTCAGTTTACGCTCACCTCGACTAATCTCACGAGACAGTCGCCTCAAGACTATTTTAGTTACTAATTCAAAATCTATTATTGTCTGCATTAGAAGAACCTTAAACAAATAAAGGAGGCAGACGCAAAGATTACAAGCGAAGGTCAGAAAAGAAATTACAAGATCCTAACCATTCGAAGAGTTTAACAAACAGTTAGAGCTCTTAAAAGCCAAAAGGACCCAATAAATGGTTAATAACTTAAAGTAACAAAATTTCTTAAAGCTTGATTCAAGAAAAATAACAACTTACCTTGGCTCTTTTAAAGAATGAGATAAAGTCCTCATCTGTGAGATGCCCAATACACCACTGAACCCAAATAACATCATATCTTCCTGCATCTGGCGTGAATTCCTAACAACAGAATAAAATCTAGATCTTTTAAAAAAGGAAAAAGGCTTGCACCAAATACCAAATCAAGAAACATACAGCCAAATTCATGAACGTCTGAAATTACAGATAGGCATTTGGTATTCATAATTTACTGCTTTTATAATCAGCTGATAGCTCTAATCTAACAGACTAACACAGATCAAATATGCAGACAGACAGAGAAAATACAATGACATTGTAGCATGAACTGAGAAACCAAAGCAATCGCATAAAACCTACCAAAGACAGTGTCTTACCTACCGGATGTTGAACCTCTATTCTGTGGCCTCTGGCCATTATAAAAATTGTTTTCCAGTTTCTTACAACATTTTCCTCCTTATCAATTAAATAGTACATAATGGAGTAAGTTGGAAGGAATAATTAAGAATAGATTTTTTTCAATAAGCGCAGGACTTTTTTCTTAAAAGAAACAAAATTCCCTTCATAAACTATCACCTCAAGGGCCAAGGAGAGCTTGAGCTTTCACAACCAAACAATAACAATTTCTCTTATTCTGCGTCATTAAATTTCACTACATAAAGTGTGAAACATATTACCTGTAGAGGCACGCAAAAGAAGTTAGTGGCTTTATGCATATCAGAGGCCCCATTATTTTCAGGAGCCAAGCTTTCACGGGCAGCCTCAAGGAAATGTGATACAGGTTCAAGAAGATCAACCTAAAGCTCAAAATAAAAAAACTTTCTGTAGGAGTAAATTTGTAACCAAAGAATTTTAAAGTAAGAAAAGTACATGTTATAATGATTTTTCAAATTGAAGGATAAAACGAATTAATATCAATAACAGGCTGCAATTCGCATGAAGTTGAGTGTGGAATTGAATTCTCAGCAACATTGGATCTAGAGTCACAACAATGCATTGATTCTAGAATAACGTCGACAATCTACATCAAAGCATAACATGCAATATCCATCACCGAAAAACCATTTATTGAAGTCAAGGAAATGGTCATACACAGATGGCCCAACCTCAATACTGGTTGCCTGACAGATGTACACACTACGAAACAAATTTGTTACATAGTCAAGGCCGTAAAGAAAAATACTGCCAGAATTGATCGAAGTCATAAGTAAGTTTTCTTGGTTATTAATCTCATCGTTCTTATGTATGACAATCCCTAACAAGATTGTAGTGTTTCGTGTGGAAAGAAGACTGGATATTCAACAGTTCATCTGTTGCCAATTTTACGTGCATGATACTACTGGTGCAAAAGCCAAAAGCATTAGATTTCCATCTAGATTCTACATGGTTCCTTGACTATAAATATTAGTCATGTTTCTCCTTTATTCGAACTGATACAGATAGGGAAGCCTTGCTGTGATTCAATTGATATAGCAGTTCTTCCTTCTTGTTCATCAATCATTTGGTTCTTCAGTAAATACTTTTTAAAAGAAAAAGAAAATGGAGCATTAAAACCCCCATAGCTCAACA
Organism: Herpetospermum pedunculosum; assembly: GCA_028017165.1. Classification (NCBI taxonomy): domain Eukaryota; kingdom Viridiplantae; phylum Streptophyta; class Magnoliopsida; order Cucurbitales; family Cucurbitaceae; genus Herpetospermum; species Herpetospermum pedunculosum. The sequence goes on from CM051525.1 coordinate 75,515,438, forward strand.
CGAATCCCAAGATGGGCAGGAACAAAAAAGTACTTGGTATAATCTTACCTCGTTAAAATATCTAATAAGAAGATTCTTCGTGACTCTCCCAATGCCAGAACCACAATCTGCAATAGCAGTTTTGGCATTGGTTAAACTACATGCTTCGATAGAGCGTTAGCAACAAAGTACAAACAGAAAGCTCATCCTAACATCAAAACACACGAACTCGAGTAGGAATAAACATCAAATTACAAGAAAAGAAGTAGAGCAATCATAAATTATAGTATGGAATCACAAAATTAAGAATTGGGTATGAACAGAGATACCAAGAGCGACAAGGGGGCGGTCTTTTCCAGGAAAAGGAAAACGTTCGACGAAAATGGATTTGAGAAAGACTTCACTGGCCAAGATATCGGCGTCGTTAACATGGCCATAGCCGCCCAAAACGCCATCGACGGAAGCCTCAATAGCTTGCCAATAGCCTACGCCTTCGCGATACCATTCGGTGCGCTTGGTGGGGTTTCCGACCTGCTCCATCCACATCTCTTCTGCATTCTTGAATTCGTGGCCGTCTGTATCAGCACCGTTCACCTCCATTGGCTATGGCTATGGCTACTCTGGGCGCCGTCTCCCCCAACTCCCCGCCCTTGGCCCTTCTTTTTTGTGGCACGCCTGATTTTTTTTTTTCCGCTCTTCTTGCTTCGTTTTGCTTGTGGAGATTAAGGACACAGAGTTGCTTTTGTGGAAAGTGATTAGTAAAACCTGGACAAGAAATTAGAAAGTGTGAGTGTAATGTGATTGGTCAGAGAAAGTATTTACAAAGATAAATCAATTTGGCATTTGGTCTGAGTATTTATCGAACCGAACCGAACCATACACACCCGTGAACTCTTACCTCTATTTTATGAGAAAGTGAGTGATGAACAACCATTAGTTATATGTTGCTCGTGAGTCACCAAGTACCAGTCTCACAATGTTTGCGAGTCAAACTCGCTCAATTGCCATGTTCTTCACTCCCTTGTTTGAGTTAGACACAATCATTATTTTTGTTTGGAGGAGCAAAATTAGGGATTTGAAGAAAAGCAAACACAAAATTTCGTTTCTCATCAGAGTTTTGCTTCTTCCCTACCCGAAAAACAAACATTAGAAAAAATTGTGTTGAGGAAACTAAACATGATCAACAATGCATCTATAGGTTTTGAAGTGAAAGTCATATTAAATAATTTTTATATTTATAATCTTTCTTTAGTTGGGATATAATATTTGGAAAAATGAAAGTAACCAATATATATTTCTTTGTGGGGTGAATTTTTATAATAAAAAAATTTAAATACTACTTTGGTTTTATACCTGATTCATTTATTGTTGTACTTTTAAAATGTTTATTATGATTTATTACTTCCAACTTTTATTCATTTTAGTTTATATATTTTGATTTTCTTATTCAATTTTTTATCAACTCCAAAATTTAAATTTCATAAAGTCAAATATAAATATGAGATTTTTAAAAAAAAAAAAAAATATTTTTAATAATTAATTAAAAAATATGATAGTTTTGAAACTAATTAAAAAAAATAAGTAGTTAAATGGTGAGTATGATAATTCGTGTACTATGGTCAGGATTAACATAGTTATTTGATAATTTGACATAAATTCATGGCATCACTCTTCTTCTGCCCTATCTCTCACCGTCCATTTCTCTCCCTCATCCTCGTCGGCGCCGCACACCAACCTCCGGCAACGCCATTGGAGAATCTCCCGCTTGCCGCATAAGAAAATAAAGGAATTGAAAAAGGGAGCAAAATCAAGAAAAAAATGATATTGAATCGGAAGAAGATGCTCGAGAAACTTAAAAAATGGGGAAAATTTGATTGTCCATTTGCCTTCTCTGCACTTCATCCCTTATCGATCGTCTTCCTTTTGAGCTTCAGAATGCATATTAGTTCTTCTTTATTTTCTTCTTGTTATTGTAATTAATTATTAAAAATACATTATTTTTTTAAAAAAGTCCAAATATACGGACTAAAGTATTTTCACCAATAAAATAAATATATATATGACTGCATGTTGCTCTATGAGCAAGCCCAAACCCACTTCCATCTGTAAAATAAGAGCCGAACCAAATATTGAGTCATGGGCTTTTGAGTTGCTGATAGGCCCATTTCAATTACTAAAGGATGGGCCTGTCCGTCTTTATGGCCCAAAAAGAAAACAAAGATGTTCAACAATTAGGAGAGGGGAAGGGATCTGATTGGTGGAATGCAATAATCTACACAAACCCTAAACTCTCCCACCTCATTTTTTAATTAAGTCTAATCATGAATTCAATCCTCGCATTAATTAAAATATATGTCTAACATCACTCAAACCTTAATGTGACTTAATTAAGAATTTTAATGTATATTGATCTTTTTAATTATCTCTCGATCTTTGTTAAATTGAACATAGTTCAACCGATTAAAATATTATAACATTGACTAAAAAGTCGGAGATTTGAATCTCCTCTCTGAGTTACTTTCATATTTCTCGTTTACCATTCTCATGTTTTCATAATTTTATTGTGTTTTCAAGAAATATACAATTAAATGTGTACTTGAGCAACTATTTGTTGCCTTTTATTTTAAGTTTTTATTTAACAGCACAAAAAGGAGGTAGAAGTGAATTTGAAAGTGACTTTTGAGAGAAACTTTTGTATGTATGTTTGGGTTTCATGAAAGCATGGCAAAGTAATTAATTATGTTTGTTTTGTTAATGCGTGTGTTTAATCAAAATGAGGAGTAACTAATTAAACAAACAACTGATAATATAAATTAATTGAGATTGATGCGAGTCATTAAAGCCGGTTGGCCCCCACTTGAATCATATTAATATTAAAGATAAGATGAAAGTGATATTTTAATTAGCGATATAATATTGTCCCAATCCCAACTAGCTAGCTAGGGCTACACATATCCATTTGGCTTTTGACAAATTAACCTGTTCATTTTCAGTGGGGCAATTCATGTTTCATGTGCAAACATTTAATTATTAGGGTTATTATGAAAGTAAACCATGTAGTTTTAATATTGTCTCCTTTAGCTATTAATTAATGTCACCCCCTCATACAAACTAATAAACATAATTAAAGAATAATTTAGAAAGAAAAAAAACATCTGAGACTGGAAGTTTGGATTGAAAGAAACTTAACTTTACGAGTTTAAACATTAGCCTTCTCAGTAGATAATTCTACTCATTTTATTACAGAATTCTAATGAAACTTTGCAAGTTTTTTTTTTTTTTTTTGATAACAGGTGGGGATTGTACTTAGGACGTTATGATCGGGGATTGTACTTAGGACGTTATGATCACTAGGCGATATATCATGTCGTTGAGCTATGCTCTTGTTAACAAAACTTTGCAAGTTTAAATCAAAAAAAAAAAAAAAAAATTGATATTTGAAATTTTAACACTTATTATAATTCTCATGCCTTGTAATCATTTTGCTAATAGAGAAAGACGTTTTTTTTTTTTAATTCAACAATTGAAAGAGTGCAGATTGAACTATCGGTGTATCTTATTTATTATTGAACTAAATGTGATTGAATTGACAAAAAAATCCTGAGATTTTTATTTAAAGATAATTTTTTTTTTAAATGCATGTCAATTATTAATCTTGCTTTTTCAATGTTATAATGTTAAAGAGATTTGGGTTGTCAAATCCAACATAACTCAATTGACATAAGGTTATGTTCTAGATTAACTCAATTGATTATGTTATTGACTAAGAGATGATGTATTCAATCCTTTAATTAAAGAAAAAAAAAAGTTTTTGAGACTAATTAAATCTCAAAAGGAAACTTTAATATTGCTAAAAAGGTGGAGTATCTGCAACATAGGGTACCCAATGTTACTTTTTACATTTTATTATCCCATTAATGATCCTTTTATTACTTTTATTTATAACAAAAATGTTTTGGCTATGGAGAATTTGATGATTAGGGTTTGAGAAAAGATATATAGGTCTTTACTAAAAAGGTGTATGGTGTGATATGGAAGAGAATTACATTACGACCAAACAATTTCAAAAGAAGTAATTAATTAATATATAGTTAATCCAAACATAACTTAAATAACATAATATATAAATTAGTGACTAAAATGTTCTAGATGTTAATCAACGCTACATTAAAAATAAATCTATATAAATGAGTGACTAAAATGTTCTAGATGGTGATAAGGCTAGATTAAAAACAAATATATATATAAAGAGAGTTTTATTATTAGTAAACTCCCATTTCAATCTTTTCAAATATCATGGGAACAGTCACTCCCATCATCCTACTTGCACACACACACACCCATTTTCATCCCAAACCCATAATGCCTCTAAATCCCATCAATCAACACAAACCAAAAAACAAAGTGAACTTTAAATTTATTATTATATTAATTGCATCTTTTTTTTGGATCATTTTTCTTTCAAATTCATCATTCTCTCTCTCTTAGCTTTTGAAGTGACTTTGATTGGAAGAGAGTGATTTTTTTTACTAAGTTTGATGGATTTGACTAATCTAAGTGTCACTGTTCCATCCCACTATATATAACCTAAAGTTTTTTTTTTTAAAAAAAGACAAATTGCCTTCAAATGGACCAGAATCATAAGCATACAGTTACAAATGTTTCTAATAAAAACCATCATATCTGACAATCATGAAAAGAGGATTCGCTTTGAATCCCAAAGCCAAAAAATGTCCCACCTTCATTAAAAACATCAATTTCATTTTTTACATTTTTTGTTTCTCTAGTTTAGTAACTTCAGAAGGGAGGGTTTTATTTCATCATAGTACTAAATCACACTTACATATAAATGCTGTCTTTTAATCTTTGATAGAGACTAAAGTTATTGTCAACAAACAGTCACATATATAGTTAAAGCATGCCAAACCAAGCATGCTTCTTTAGTCATCATATCATATGCTGCTAAATCTCGATTGAATAAACTCTTCATTAAAATCATCTCTCTATGAGTAATTTATTCATTTGTCTTATCATGTCGCGATTCATATTTTTATTGATCGTTAGGGCATCTTGAATCTTCTCTTTGATTTGTGTGTCGTAACGTGACTTTACTATTTGTTGTTTTTGATAAGAAATCACTTTATCAAATATAATTACGTATTTGAGAAACATATCGAGCAAGAGAGGCTAAGATAAAAGCACTCCAATTTGAAGAGATAGTGGTTATATCATAATTACAAAAACCATCCGATTGTGAAGACCAACAAGTTGAAGAGTAGTGATGATTGTGTCATCCCAAAGTTGCTGATAAAAAGTTTTGGAAAATGAGGTTGTTATGCCAATGTCATAGAATTGAGTAGAGAGCATTGTGACCCTAACTCTTTATTGATAAAAATTATCTTATTTAAACTTTATGAATCAATTCATTTCTATATATAATTACAACGATTCAATAAAAATGTCATCGAATAACGAATCTAATCTTACCCAAATTTCAAAATCATGCAAGAAGTATACTCTCCATATTTCTATATAATCATACGATAATATCTACTTTGAAATCACTAAACTCACAATTTTAATTTCATCTATAAAAAATCACACACTAATCTTACCATAGATTTTTTTTTTCCACTTCTTAAGTAGAAGTCGACGTGGAACAATGTTTGCATTCTTATCTTATTACGTCATTTTGTAAACTTATTTATATATTATAGTTTGTGAGTTAGCCATTAGGGTGTCAAATGCAAGGAGGGACGTGCAAAGCTCATCTTGGTGAAAATAATGACATTTTCTTCCGCATGCAAGATGATGCATGCCTCAAACTGAGTAACATAAAATGTATAAAATATATATTAAGCTTATAAACTAACCCAAATTATAATATATATATATATATATGAACAACGAGGTAACATTTTTTGAATAGAAAAGAAAAAGAAAGAAAGATAATATATCCAAATAAAAACACAACACGAAGGCAAGGAACTCAAAGGCATGCTTCCTTTCTTTAACACTCTTTTCTACATCCATCTGATAAGACTGATAAGAAAATTCAATCTTTAGTAAAAAAATTTAAAAAAAAAAGAGAGTTGGGCCAGACCAGAGGGGGATTGAATAATTTATCCCACTTCTTGAAAATTCAAAAGATGTTTTATAAGGGGGCAGTGTCCCATCATTATACCAATTCCTCACTGAGCTTTCCAATCATGTCTCCGATTCATGTACTTCTTTTCACTGTTCAAACCTTCTGTTCCTCAACTTTCTGTCCCATCTCACACACCAATATTCCATAGCCTTTTTTTTTCAATCAACCATCTCCTAATTTAACTCACAATAATAAAAAAAAATCTCACCTTTCTTTATACCCAGTACACCTAATTTAATCATCTGTTGAATATTAGAATTAAACATAGTGTAAAATCAAAAAAGATAATTTTTTTTGAAAAGGGTCTCAGTCGGTTTTTATTTTTTTATTAGCAATCAAATATCCAACGATGATGATTAAATCACGTGTATACTGGTATAAAGTTTTGATTTTTGAATTTTTTTTGTACTGTAGAAATGCACCCAGATATATATAATTTACTTGGAGAGGAAAGAAAAAAGAAAAAAGAAATGTCAAATATATGATGGAGAGGAATTTGAATTTTATGAGATCATTTCTTTGTGGGAATATTTAATAAAAACCTCTCTTGCTAGCAGTTGGTGGTTCCTCAAATGAATTGTTGGAATTGTTGTTGTTGTTGTTGTTTTCAGGTGCCCCCCAATTGAAGAGATTATTGAATGCAACCAGGTCGTCTAAGCCGCCCCCTTTGCTAATTTGGTCTAATTTTTGGCCTTGTGTGAACAATAGATTTAAAGGGTGGGTCTCTAATTCTTCCAAATCTGCAAAAAAATCATCACTTTGATTGTTGTTATTGCTTGCCATTGCCATTGCCACCCTATATTGAAACCCTTCTTCACTCAATTGATGATGATCTCCAATATTATCTTCTGTTTCAAACTGTTTCTGATCAATCTCTTCAGCACCCTCTTCCTTAACATTGTTATTTGATGCTGCTGAGGATCTTGTTCTTCCATTATTGTTGTTGTTGTTTTGATCTTCCTTAATTTTGTCTTCTTGAGTTGTTGATGTGGTTGGCTTTGTGGAAGCTGAGAGTTTTGAAGAATTGGGTGTGGTGTTGTTGTTTTTTGATTGTTGGGACCTTGAAGAGCCAGCTAGAGCATTTCTTTGAGTTGGCCATGGATGGTTGTGCTCAGATGTGTATGTAATCACCAGCATGTTTGGATCTGTTCTACTTCTTTCCACTTGTTTTCTGGCTGAACAACCCTTTGAGCTGCTGCATCTATAATACCCCCTGAAGAATGGTTCAAAATAGAATGTTCATATTTTGAGAAGATTAGTGCTCAATGATCTCTAACATGCATAAATCTTTGAGATTCAATTGCAATATTCGCTAATATTAAGAAATTAACACACGAGTGGTTTTTGATATTAATTTAAGGAGTAAATGAGGCTCGGATACCATACCATGTTAAATTCACCATTAAACTCAAAAGTAATTTAAAAGCTTAATTTAGTCTACTTCGACACTCTCTCCGAGATTGAGAAATTTAGCATTATTGTTATCATTGGCTTCTCATGTACTAGTTTGTTAAAAGTTGAAGGAAGTGAATGGACTAATCTTTTACCTAAAAGCTTCAACCTTTTGGTTTGCTAATAATGATTATACTTGATATATATGACCAACAATATATTTCTACATTATTCTAAGATATTGTCTATGAATTGGGATATTGGGTCAAAATTAAAGATCATACTCAAAGAGTAGTCCAAAAACCACACACGAGTGAGGGAAGTGGGTGAAGACCATTAAAATGCAAGAAAATATATGAAGAATGTGACTCCCAAGAAAACAAAGCTTTAAATTTGGGTAACCAACATTCAACATAAATTAACAGTGCAAAGGGGAAAAAGAAGGTTAAAACTAGGGTAAATTTCAAGAGAAGAACTTGGTATATCCAATATGAACTGCAAAAAGCATTTTTTTAGTACTCCCAAAAGTTAATGTGAAACATGAAAAAACACAATTGCAGCTAGCTGCCCTCACAGCCAATTGAATTTCATAAATCAAAACCAAATTAAACCAAGTTTTGAAACTGATTGATAAACCTAAATTGTTTCAAATGAGAGAATTCATTAGAAAGAAAACTGAATTAAAGACACAAATAAACATAATATGCAAAACAAAAACATAAATTACCTAGGATATGGAGAACCTTTAATAGGTTTCTGACCATATTTCCTCCAAGCCCAGAGATCAGAAGGAATAACTTCCCCATTTGGTCTGCTACTGGCAGCCACTGGAGCAGGAACACAAACCACCTTCCTTGCTTGGCTCTTCCTAAACATTATAAATAAAACAACCAATGAAGAACCTCACAAAAGAAATTCATCATCTTTGCCTTTTTTTTTTTTTTTTTTTTAATAAGTATTAGTAATATTCCCCTCAACCACTTTTCCCATAAGCAATTTTTTTTGGGGGATTGTGATTTGTGTAAGGGGAAGCAACTGAAAGGGACTGCATATACAGAAAAGAAAAGAGGACCAAAATACACACAATACCAACACAACACACAAACAACAGTTATGATCAATTCTCAGGTGGGTTTTGGAAGCATAAAAATAAAAAAGTTGCCTCTGATGATAACAACTATACACAATGAAAGCCAAAGTCTCTGTACCATTTCCCCCACCTTTTCAGGCTTGATTACAACCCCTCTAAATTAATTCCCCATCAAAACCATTATATATATACAAATCCCAATTCTCAAGTCTCCACACATTGCAAGCAATCTAAATTAAATAAACCCCCTTTTTTTTTTATAAAAAAAACACCCTTAAATTTCACAAACTTAAACCCTATTTTTCCTTGGGTTCCAAAATCTAAAAAATATTCCATGAAAATCAGCTCTTATTCCAAAAACTTCCAAGTAGTAGTAGTTTAAGTTTCAAGTTTTGACTTTTCCATTTGTGAGTCCAAATCTAGAAATGAATGAATGAATGAATGAAGATGAACACAAATATTAAAAAAAAAAAAAAAAAAAAAAAAAAAAATTGAGAATTTTGTTTGTAGTTAATAATTACCTTCGCTTGATACCAGGCGGATTCCTAGGAGAAGAGATCTGAAGAGAGGAGGGATTATTAATATTATTGTCAAGAAAATGATGATGATTTGTAGTAGGAGAATTATTATTGGAATTGGGAATTAGCAAAGAAGAAGGTGAATGATCTGAAAGAATTGGGAATTTGTTTGTAATTGAAGTTGTTGTTGCTGGAGAGATCTGAAGCATTCTTGAGAATATATTGCAAGAAGAAGGCCTTTTGATCATGATAACATCATCTTGTTGATTGTTGTTGTTAACAACACCACCAAAAGCACTTTTGTCCTCTAAATTACCACAACCACCATTGAAAAAAGTAGCACTTGAAGAAGAATTATTATTATACAACAAATCATCCAGCTGATCCTCTTGATGATGATGAAGAAGAAGTGGATCTCTCATAGCTGCTGAAGCACAAAATGGATCCCCAAAACTGTATTCTACTAATTGATCTTCTTCTTCTCTTGATGATGATCTCGCTGCAGCTTGTCGTCGTCGTCGATCTTGTAATTCCGAAGACGAAGAAGAAGAAGAGAAATTATTATTATTCATGGCTACTACTTGTGATGAAAATTGCCACTCTGATGAAGAAAAGGGTTGTTGTTGTTGTTGCTGCTGCTGCTCTTGATCTTCTGTTTTGCAACCATAATTAGAAGAAGAAGTGCTTTTTCTTCCTCTCACAATATCAGTCAAATCACCTTCTTGGTAATTATTCTCCATCTCAAACAACATACTTCTACAAGCAATTCATTCATCAACCAAAGATTGCATTTTTCTTTTTCTTGTATAAGTAGTAGTAACTTGGCTAGCTGTCTAGCTGATGATGAATTTGGTTATTGAGGAATATCGCACCCAAAACAAACAACCTTTAAACCCCATTTTTTAAATTGGGACTTTTTTGAAGGTAAGGTTTACAGAGAGAAAGAGAAAGTCGCTGACTTTTTAACCAAAATTATTGTAACATAACATAGAGAGGAGAGCGTAGGAAGGAAAAAATAATGTTTTTTAGTACAATAAATACGAGACTATCTCTACTTAATACGAGACAATGCGAGATAGAGATTGAACCTCTAACCTTATAAAAGTAGTACATGTCAATTACTTTTGACGTACACGAAATAACATAGAGAATAGAGAGAGGAGAGTAAATAAAAAAAATACATATTGGGTTTTTTTTTTAAATGTTTTTAATTTTCTTTTCTTGGATTTACTTTAGTTATATCTTTTTGTATCATCATAGGTAATAATAAATCAATGATTTTTACCTCAATTAGACTTTATGTGCATTGTAGTCAAATTTCTATCATTTTTAATTAGGAGTGATTAACTCTTTTTTTAATCTCTCTTTGTTCTTACACGCAAAGGGTTAATTAAAGTTGAGAGCTTTCAAGGGAAAAAAAAGGTGGGGTTTTTGATAACAAAGTGATGAAGTGATGAGAAGGACATAATTAAAGACCAAATAGGCAAAGCCAAATACAGCCACAATCATCATAAAACGGTTCGTTTTGCTTTGTTTTTTGTTATTTTTTTGTTTTTTTTGTTTCTGTTTTTGTTTTTCCTTCCTTTCCCCCCCTCTTGCACTTGTTTTTTTCTCTCCTCTCTGCTTGCTGCCAGTTTGAACAGTGGACTGATATATATTTTAGACCTAATTCAATTATTTGGGTTATAAATTTGTTCCATTATTTTAAATAATTTTGGTTAAGTAATAACTCGACCTAATTTTGATATTTATATATTTGGCCGTATGAATGTTTGGTTTTTTTTTTTCGACCAAGAATGTTTGGTTTAATGAGTATTCTTTTCCAATAATGAGTGCTTGTTATTATTTAATTAGGTTTTACCAAAGTTATAGCAAAAACTAGTTAATTTCTAGATAGAATCGACCATTTGTTGAAAATGCAATCTCCTACATAATTTTTTTTTTCTTTTGGAGTTCGCAAAAACTCCTATATAATTCATTTTGGTTTATATTTTTTTATATTAATAAATAAACATTGTAGTAAAAAGAAGGAGAAGAATATGAAATATTTAAAATCTTCCCAATAACAAGGAATATATGCATAACATGTAAACAGAGAAATTAAACATAAATATTCAATAATTATATATATAAACCATTGATTAAATGATAGGTGTTATAAAGTTGAAGCATGTCAAAACATAAAGGACCAAAACGTACAATTATTTTATAAGAGTGATGAAGAGAATCGTTGTAGCAAATGAAGCAGTCGATAATGTGAGAAAAATATAGTTGTTGAGGATCCACCCAAGTCAAAATGGGTTGACATATACACATTAATTTTTAAAATTTGAAGGGTGAGACTATATAGTACAAACTACTGTATCCTTTGCACTTCAACTATTTCACTACACCCCAACTTTTATTTTCCACTACCCACACCACATATATCTTTTAATTTACTCATATCTCTCCACTTTAATTTAATTTCTTCATTTTAACAACAAGACAATTCAAATTGAATGAGAACAAGAAAACACAACATAAAATTTTTAGAAGAAGCAAAAGCAAAAAGAAAACAATCTGAACCATAGAAAAATAAATCAGATTGGATGTCTCTATTTAATTAAATTATATGTACTTAAGTAAGTTGAAAATAAATTAAAAAGATGTGTCCTTAACAAGAAGTCATAAGTTCACGAATTCTCACGTTATTAAATTAGAAAGAAAGAAAAAATGTTGTCAAATATAATAATATACATATATATATTTGGTGATTGTTAAATATGGGATTTGAGACATGCAAACTAAAATGTCGGTGGATTAAGGACAAAAAAATTGGAGTAATTAAGAAAGTATGTTTTTTGAAAAAAAGAAATAAATTAAGAAGAGCGATTAGGGTTGGTTTTTAGTTGTAAAAGGGTCAGACAAGATTTGGCTTTGTTAAGGTCCAAAAGCTGGTTTTCTTTTCATTCTTTTTTTTTTTTTAATTTTTTATTAATGGAGACCCGTGTGTTTTGATTTTTATTTTCTAAAAAACAAAATTGGTAAAGCTTAGCTATGATTCACAAATATATATATAAATAATAATATTCTTTTAAGATCACATTTGATTGGACATTACAAGGGATTTTTCCATTAAAAGAACAAGTTTCTAATCACTTATTTTATTTTCTCTCTCTCTAAAAGTGACATTATTTTGGTTTGGGATATTGAAATTTTCAAAGTGTGAATGATCATTTACAGAATCACACACCACAACACAACACAACCTCTATTGTTTGATGAGACATTTTGAGAATCTCTTCTGATCATGAGAGAGAAAATTAAAGAACATTTTTTTAATTTATTTTTCAAAAGGGTATTGTTTGTTCTGTGATAATTTTCAGACAACTATTGATTTTCTTCCCTTTCTGTTTGATTTTGGCCACATGATTCTGACACAAATTTATCTTAAAAATACAACATAACCATTATGGCAATATTACAAAAATTATTCCCTACCTCTTTCTGGCTACCCTCATGGATCAAACTTTAATGCTAACACTAATTAAGCATATACAACTTTCAAAATCAATCCTATATCATATAATTCATACTTACTATATGCAACTTCTCATACCTTAACATATATAGATTCAAATTTGAAATATGCATTCTACCACTTCATATATAGTCTTTTTATATTCCTCTTTTGTCCCCTTGTGACGACTTAAATATGTCATACAATATTTTGATTCTTGAAGAGACATCATTTTTTTTTTAAAAAAGGAAGGAATTCTCACTCAACTTAAAAATGCTTCGAGTTAATTGAGTAACTAACAACATTTCAAGGTTTCACATTGACATTTTTTTTTTTGAAAAAAATACTTCATTGATCCGAGAGAATAAAGTACAAATGAGAGGCTAGAGGAGAGTCTTCCAATTAAGCGTTATAATAGAAATATCATAATTACAAAACAACTTCGATTTGAAGCACCATGAAACATCATTGATGATAATCTCCTACCGTAACTGATGTATGGACTTTGATTTATTACTAAAAATCTTGTCATTTCGTTTCAACCAAATATACCATAAAATAATGGTCTCGAAGATGTTGCACCACATAATATGTCTGTTGAAGCATAACAAGGCAATGAAATATAAAATCCTCAAGCTTGTTCGACAGAATAGATAACATATTAGAATCATTTAAAAGAGTGGACCAAAGACTTTTAGCATTGACATGAGGAGATGGAATTAATATTCTTATTGCATCATATAAAAAAAGAATGAAACATATCTAAAATATCAACCAAATATTATTAATAAGAAGAAATTTAATCTTATTTAAAAAGGCTCAAACTTTACTTTTTATATTTATAATTTTTTAAAATTTTCATAAAATTGAGAGATCGACATTTTTATCAACATCAACATCCAAAATTTCCGTTTCAGGTTCTCTTTTCGTTCTTATAATTTAGTTCAATCGGCATATTGTATGAATTAATGACTATAAAGATTCTCCTATTCGTATATTGTAAAAAAAAAATTGATATTAAACTTAAAAGTTCTAAGTTTATCATATAATTTGCCATAGAAACAGGTGCCTTCCACGTTCTAACATGACAAAGGCCAAAGACAACTAAGAAGTAAGAATAGAACAAAATAGAAGAGTGGGATTCTCTTCCACAAAGAATTTATGAAAGGTTTTTTTTTTTTTGTAATCTCATTTAAAACTCTACCATATTGGCCATGTGATGCAAGCTCCCTTCACATTAATATAATAATGATTAGCATATGGTTTCCTATTGATTATTATTTTAAAAATTCCCTCGTAATAAATGGCATTTAAATTGCCAACTTTCACTGCTAATTATTGGCATCACGATTGGATTAGATTTATTTTTCAAAAATAAATTTATATAATAAGATGCCTGCCAACCTCATCAACTTGTTTCTAATTATTTAATTTCCACTTAGCATTGCTGGCTTGTGAGTGTGACATAACATGCCTACTAGTTTTGAAATACACATCGACCATATACATAAATTATTAAATACATTTTGAATTTGTACTTAAAAAAAATAAAAAAAGTTTGAATTAAAAAATCAAGCACTTTAATTACATATACTATGAAATGTTATTTTTCTACGTGGGGTAATGGAATTATTTGATATTTTTCTAAATTAAAGAACTAGTAGCTCGTTTTATTAAGCTAACACGAATTTAATTTAGTGATAATTAATATGTACTACTTTTTTTTTAAGATTGAAGCGTTCACATCTTTATACGTATTCTATATTTATTAGAAGGAAAAAAAGGTTCTACAACAATAACTTGATTTACAATTTTTCATTTTAAAAACAAAATCTTGAGATGTTTGATATTAAATAGTTTTGAGAATTGAGCAAATTTAAATTACTTTTTGTATGGTGGTTATTAATTTTAGTATAGATCTAATTTATTTTTATAAGAATAATTAACCCAATCCAAACACAGCTCGTTTGCATTAATTAATTAAAATAATGAGGATGATTTTTGTCTGTATATGGGCTACTAGCTACACAAAAAAGATTATAGTTTAAGTGGAAAGTAGGGGTCCATTACATTAAAAAAGGCTATATATATGTAGTTGATTTTGTGTAACTATTTTAATTAGGATGGGATAATATATGATCTTCCATTATTAATTGAACAACTGTTGAAATACAGTTGTTTTTAAATGGAAAATATAACTTTGGTAGAAGGCAAAAAGCCACTCACCAAATTAATCCCCATAATTTCATATTTAAATTATCAAATTAAGGATCATCTCTTTTGGGCAATTTCTTTTTCTTTTCTTTTCCACCAAACAGTACAGTGTAGGAGTACCCTCAAAACTGTGCAAGTTTTTAAATTTTAGGGACATCATCTACTCACCTACCTACCCTCTACTCTCAATTTCACTTTCTTATTTGTCCATTCAAATTCAACTCTCTTCCCATGGTTCTTTGAAAAAGTTATTCTAGTATGTAAGCCATAATGTAGTTGTGCCCTAATAATTATCGAATACGGATTTAAAATATGTTGTTATAGTTTCTCTTATATATCTAACCGTGTAAAAGTATCAGGCACATTACCTCATTATTTTTTTAAAAAATAATTTCTCAATTATGTGAGGCGGTTCTTTTTTTTTTTTGGAAGAGAAAATAGAACATCTATAACATGTTGGGGGTGGAGATTGAACCTGAGACCTCATAGTCACCTACCTACCCTCTACTCTAAATGGTTGTTGGTTTATTGGCAAAAGGAAAGTCTAAATATGTTCTTCTCCAAGGTCTTGGTTTCAAATCATGGATAACCTATTTTTGCCAAACCGAGCATTACTGAATGGACATAAGGTTGTGTTCTTGACTAAGAGGTCATGGGTTCAGTCTTCGGTTGAGGGTGCATTAATTAAAATACGTTGTAAAAAAAAAAAAAATTAAGACATGGAAGGTTGAGGTTGAATTTGACTGAAAGCAATATTATGGAATGAAGCATGCAAGAACATAAGTCATGTCCGAATCCGACCAAATTCAATGGAGTGGATATATATATCTTTAGCTGAATATGATCGCCACCACACTTCACATTTCTTTTTCTAATGAAATGAATTAGACAACAAAATCAAGAATCAACTGTTTGGTGTAACTGTGTTATAGTAATTTTCTTAATTTTGATGATGATCCTATAGATACCTTACCATTGTCAAACCTCAATTGGTATAAAAATGTGCTCTCGACCATGAAGTCTGAGTTTCGAATTCCCTATCTCAAATTGAACTAAAATATATATATATATATATATATTTATTTATTTATTTATTGATTTATGGGTATTGGTTATAAAGTTTGATTTGGGTTCTAATTAATTTCTTGGGAAGGAAATAATAATGGACTTAAGTTGTTTTTATAAGTATGGTAGTTATTGGTTTTGTAAAAACTTAAACAATATATATTATTAGTATTCAAGGTTCAAATGAAAACCATATCAATGGTTTTGATTCATAAATTACCTTTATTAAGTTTAATATTATATATAATTTGGTAGATTATCGTGGGTTAAAATCTTCAAAGAAATTTTTGTCCTCCTTTCTTCGAGAATGGTAGGTGTGAGATAATCAGATGATGAACGTAAAATTAAAGGTTGAATTAGGATATTAATTAGATATTCTTTTTTATAAGTTTAAAAGGAGTGTCCAAGAGGGTTTAATTAAGTAGTTCATCTTAAGGAAGAACAATGTGATTAGGGTCAAGACATCTCTAACAAAGAAATTGGGCTCATCCTCGGAAAGAGTGAAAGAGCGAAGTGATGAATAAGGCTACGAACATATAAATATAGTTTTCAAGAATAGTGAAACATGAAACACAACTCTATTTTCGATTAAATCCCATCTTTTCAAATTATAAGTTTTGAGATAAACCCTTTTGAAAGTTTGTGAGTTAAGGAATTAAAAAAATGGCACATGTGCCTAAAGTTATATTGGTCTTAGAGAATTAGGTGTTGTAATGTAATTGAGCTAGGTAATCATAATGTTTGTTAGAACATAAAGGGGGCCTAACAACTTTTGAGCTGCATAAACAAAGACATCTCTTTGTAATCAAGTTTGTCAACTCAAGCTCAAAGTTAGCATGGCAGCTTAGGCAACAAATGGTGTTTGGGCAAACATTAAAATTGGTGGTAAGCTATTTTCTTGTCTTCCTCACTTTTGATTCAGCTTTCTTTAATTATGTGAATCCAAGAAATTTGTCTACCACCATATGTCTTTCTCCAACAAAACATCACCAACAATAGAGCTAATAGCTATACACTTTTATTGGAGGACAATGTTTTTGTGGTTTTTTTTTTTTTAAGTTAGGCATATATGGCATAAAACAAAATCCATCTAACAAAATTGAAAAAAAGTTCGTTCGACCAGTGATTATTTCTCTTTCTCCATTCTTTTCAAATTATCTATTTTAAGAAGTTATTTATCTTATTACATATGTGTTTTAGGAAATTAGGTTTAGCCTATATTGTATATTTACATCCTATTCTAAATGATAAAACAATTGATTTGACATAATGTGAGAGTAAAGATCCTAAAAATCTTTTAACATACAAAAATTCTAGGGCGGTAGCGTCGGCCGCCGCACTTCGTCCCTCTTTGATGTTGTCAAATCAATTGTATTTTCTTGTTTTCTCATGTAGAATGGGATGTATATATATGCAACATAGGCTAAACCTAATTTTTCAAAACACATATGGAATAAGATAAATATGCATAAACATAAATAAATAACTTCCTAAGATAGATAATTTCCTCAATTTATATCCAAATTTAAATGAATTATAATGGAGTAAGGGATACATTTCTTGTCTTCAATCTTGAAATTTTTTATTATTATTATTATTTCTATTTTTATCATATTCTAACATTTAAAGAAGTGAGTTGGGATCGAAGAAGCTGGATAAGATTCCTAGGAAGAAAAATCAAGATTAATTAAGGGCCATTTTATGGTATTTTCGGTTGGAACGAAATCACAGAATTTTTAGTGATAAATCAAGTTAAAGTCCATTCATCAGTTATTGGAGGAGATTATCATCCATGCTGCTTCAGGGTGCTTCAAATCGAAGTTGATTTGTAATTATGATACTTCTACTATAGAGATTAATTGGGATCGGAGGCTTTCCTCTAGCCTCTCATTTGTACTCTATTGTGTCTGATCAATAAAGTATCGTTTTCAAAACAAAAAAGGTGAAAATTTTATATTTCTTTAATTATTGAAAGAGATGGAGATGGACCAGAAATTTTTCTCATGTCTTTCACCTCAATTCCATTTCAAATATAAATTCCTCAATCGATTTAAAATAATGTGTAGGAAATTTTTGTCATCCTACAAACTCATAGCATTTAAAGAGAACATGGGAAGAAAATAAACAAGATGGGCACACCATTATTCATGGCTGCAAATGAAGTTGTCTCATGCAAATGAATTTTGTCATCAAAACATAAGATTCTATTTTGAAGGAAACATGCATCTTCAACCTTTCTTTAGTAATTCCATTCATATTATAATATCAAAATTTGGACTACTTTATGGGCTATAGCTAGCTAGCTCTACTATACCCAAGTACATGGCCCCATATTTACAATTGAATTGAATAGCCAATGAAGATGGTGATATGATCATATGAACAAAACATGTTTTTTTGTTGTGTTTAAGAAGAAGGCCTTGGGTAGAAGGGTCATATATAGACTCTGCTGTGATACACAAAAGATGATATATAATAGGATGAATAGGGTGTACACAAGTGCCATTAGAGGCCAACCCCTTAAGCCCTTCCTTCAATTTTGGCTTTAACTTTTGCTTTTTTTACATTGCCCCTTTTGCTTTTGCATATTTATACCCACAAACATACATATATATGATGTTTCAATTGTGCTTCTCTTTTGTTTGCCAATGAGCATGACTGCCTTTATAGTTTCTTTGCTTTTTGCATGATATAGGGATTGATGCAAAGTGGTGTTTCCTCATGTTCACAAACCTCTAATTCCTTTCCTTTTTTTTATTTTTCATATAAAATATTTTTTCTTATGGTCATAATAAAACAATTTAAATAATTGCACACAACTCAACTCTAAGAATAGAGATGTTCTCATAATATAACTTTAAAGACTTAATAGATAGAACCACCATTAATGATAAAATGAAGGATATAATTTCCTTTATTGTTTAAGTTTATAAATAGTCAAAATTAGAAAATTAGGTACAAGATAGCTAATTAAGATATTTGTATGCCAATGTCAATCTCATTATTATTAGTGAATGGTGGATTATTTAACCATCTCACTAAATCAAGTTGTAAATTAACTATCACGTTCTCACCGGTGAGCTTAGCGACATTATAATATTTGATAAATTACTACTCCGTAAAATAAAGAAAAATAAAATTTATTTCAATTTAACTTATCTTTTATAGATAAGAATTGCTATTTATGATTAAAATCAATTTCTTTAAGATGAAGTTAAAAAGGGAGCCGATGAAGTGAAAAGGCAAAAGCTTTCTATTCCACAAACTTATTAGACCTATTTAGTAATTGGCATACATGTTCTTAATTACTCACTTTTTTACTTCAATTAATTTTACTTCTTTATTTATACATTTTAGTCCCTTAAAGTTTAACTTCAATCATTTTATAGACAGTGAACTAATATTTAGTAAAGATTGATGTCAATCTGCGGCATCGAACATAATTCAATGGATAAGATACCAATATAATTATCATCTCAAAAGGTCGATGGTTCGATCTCCGACCCCTCTAACTGTTGAACTATAAAAAGAAAAGTAATAAAGATGACCCGTTGCTTTAAAAGATTTGTTTTAGACTTGTTAAAACTTGAATCATAAAAGAATACTTACTCTTGACCACTCGTAAAAGGTAATAATATCTCATTCATTTCTTCGCTCGAATGGATGCTTGTATATGTATAGAAAATCCTTTTTCACTCAACAATCAATCATTTTCTTTGTTAATATTAGTTATTAGAAAATCCATAAGTATACCCCTAACTTCCACGTAGCCATTATCTTACTTGACACAAATGACTTTGCTTTGACATGGGAAGAAATGTGAAGGCTTTTCCTTCCTTTAAGGGATTATGTTAGATCTCATATCCTTATCTCTTCTTCTACTCGTTTTCCTTTCTTATATCTTATCTATCACATTACACATATATCAAAACATGGAACTTTTCATTCAACTTTATTACATCAATTCAATTCTTTACCATCAAAAGAGATCTTAGAGTTTTATTATCCATCCTTGTTTATGTTTGACTATGTTTTTCTTAGAAAGTAATTTTATACAAAACCATTTCCTGTCTCATTTTCATTCAATGGATTAAATAAATAAACAAATTTGGTCCAATGGATCCTATTATATTTATTTCATTGGTGGTTTCCAAATCCCACTAGATCTGATCACTTAGATTAAGATACACTTAATGATTTGACCTACTTTTGTATAGATTCTGATAGTTTTGTTTGTAATTTCCAACCAATATAATTTCAATAATGTTTGTCAACCAACATAAATCAGCGATAATTGGCATGTACCAATTATCGTACTTAAAAAAAAGTCAGTCATGTTTTTGAACTATACATGAAATAAAGTGAAATTTGAATTAGTCCTTAAAGCCCTATACAATATACCACATTCAAGTTTTGATGCTATAATTCAGTAGCATGCTACATTCCAAAACTATAACTCTGGAAATAAATGACTTGAATCTCTCTCTTCTCCAACACGTGTGATTGAGGAAAATGCAGATTTTGAGCTGAATCAACTTTAAGTTCTGCTGGATTCCGGCTGTGAGAAGCTTTAGGCTCATGCCATCTAATAGCATTTGGAAACCTTTTTTTCCGCTGCAGGGGTTGGAAGAAAAAAAAATCCTAACTTTATGTAAACTTCTAACTAGCCGGTGAGAATCTGTCATTGTGAATAAAGATTTGCAGAATCTACAACATTTTATACAATATCACACTCTTATCTGAACCCCTTTCAGAGATTTAGTATACAACATATTCCACCTCTCATTTGAGCTGAGCTAAAGAGCAAGTCAAGTCGTGGCTTGACCTTCATCTTCCCCAACGCTTCGCCTGTTGCTGTTGCAGTGATCCTCCGGTTGAACGAGGTGATGGATCGGGGCTTTCCGAGACTTCTAGATGAGTTGGCAAATGATTCGGAAAACTTCTTTGAACAGGTTGCTGATCTGAAGAATCCGCTGTGGCTAAGAAAGGAGGGAGATAGTGAAACAGAGAGGCCAGAAGGTAAGAACATGTTACGGAACCGAGCAATTTGCATATAAAGAAAATTTTAAAACGGTGAATGTACCAAATAGAGTCGTAACGGATGGTCTCTTGGTCTTGTTAGGCTTTTTCCTCATCTCAGCTGCAAGTAAAGATTGAAGTCTCTATTAGTTGGGGGACTTTAAGAAATTACAGATGGAATATGGTTCGTGTGAAAAGACAGAACCATACATGTCATAATGCTAGAAAAAAACTTAGACGTGAATATTAGCGGTGTGATATATTACTAAGGACATGTTTGGGAGTGATTTTGAAATAGTTAACATTACTTTTTGACATGTTCAAAATCACTCTAAAACATGCATTTAATCATTTAAAATTAATTTTGAAGATTGTAAATCGCATTTAAAAGTGCAAAACTAAACATTAAAATGATTTTGAATGATTAAAGACATGTTTTGGAGTGGTATGAAAAACGTGATTTTACCTCCCAAACATGTCCGGACTGGGACTGCCCCATGTTCATTTGGGACTGAATTGTTAAATGCAATGAAAATAAGTAGAGACATACTAATTCCCGACAAGTGGTGTTCGTTGACGATTTCGAAATTCTTGTATGTATAACCAACAAAGTTCACATCCTTGGGTGAAAGCTTCTGCTGAACAACAAAAGTTTGAATCAGTCGCAAAGAAAAAAAGTTTGGGAAGAAACAGCGGTGGTAAGATGCACATAGCCACAGTTCAAGAATAAAACAACATAAAAACTCTGAAGCAAGCATTAAAACAAAAATCAACAAAATCTAGCATGAAAATCTGTGCCCTTGCAGTGAAATTTTGAGATTCTGTACCAGTTGATACACTTGCAAGCACTTATCATTTTAATCAATAATATTGCATTTAAAACTAATTGCTGTTTGGACATGTTTGACTTAATAACAGTTTTGTATTATGTTCTCTAAAGTTGTCCTTAAAAACATTCCTATACTATTCATAGGTTACTGTCACCTTCTACTACTCTTAGCACAAGTGTTTTTTCTTGCTATTAAGAATACTTCAAACTTCTAATCACATTCCTCATAATAATAATAATAATAATGTCTCCCTCATGTCAATCATGGCCTTTTTTATTTACAAAGATATCGATGGAGGTATTAACATGATTGGAAAATTAATTCCATGCTGGTAATCCCCATCAGATAAATTCCAACAAACCTATTAAAATCAGTGACGGACGCAAAGAAACTCGAGATATGCCAACTTAAGAGATTAAATAAATATCTTAAGATTTTCTCAATTTCAACACATTGAGAGAACAATCGTCAGCAAACATACCAGATCACTTATGTGATTAGTTAAATGGAAGATTTAAAAGCTTTGCACAAAAACAAATCACAGACTTACCTTTCTCAAAGGACCCGACTTTGATGGAGTTTGACCTGGCACACCCAGCTGCATAATACAAAAATTCACCATACCATGATTAATGAACAATTATTGCATCAATTAGGAATTACATATACCCTAATTGCTTGCTGCACCGCGCGCAGGAACGGATCATATTAAAAAAAAAAACCATAAATACTAAATATTACATGAGTAGCCTTCATATGGAAAAAAGAGTCGAAACGAAGGTAACCTCTACTGGAAATATCAAGTCAATTCAAGTTTCACTCTTCGTGAGAAGGGCTTTAACAGCCATCACATCAGGCATTCCGGATGCATCGTCCTGAATCCTTATTCACTTGAAATTTGAGTTTGCTCCCAGCAAGTAGGATTCAAGTATGTATAACTTTGAAGAGTTATGTTCTTTTTAAGTTTTTACATTCAAATTAAGTGCACAATGAACCAGTCGATGGCAAGTTATCCAATCTTATGGATGTATACATAGCATGGTGCCAAAAACAAATCACAGACTTACATTCAAATTAAGTGCACAAAAACAAATCACAGACTTACCTTTTATATAGCTCACTTAACAATATAAATTACACCATCGTGCCATTAAAGAGCGAAGGAAAAATATTTGGAACATAAGATGAAACCATATAAACAAGAATACAACTGTTTTTATTTCAAGTTTTTTACTACAGTAAAAGATTTGGTTCCGGTTTCCTATAAAAAAAAAACTACAGTGAAAGATTAATGCGATCATCATACAGATAGCATGGTAAAGTAAATAATAATTGGCCACTGTACGAAGAAAAAATGATAATACCTCTTCATACTTCTCAAAATTTCGGGTATCTAACTCATCATGGATCTCTGGGGTGATGACAGCTTCCATTTGATATAATTTATCCCATTGTATACCTTTAAACCATGGATGCGCCTAACAAGAGACACTTGTTGAGCCATATATTCAATTAAATGAATAAATTGAAAAAGATAATATATTTATATGCTAACCTTAATTTCTTTAGCTCCTTTGGTTCCAATTCTTTGCTCAACATTGCATAGAAGTTTGCAAATAAGATCTTTAGCCTCAATGGAAAGTTTTGCTTCTTTTGGGAATCTCAGATGAGTTCTCCAGTTAATAATCTGCACAGCATAAATTGACCATTTGTTTGATGATTATACTTAAATCAAAAGTTAGCAGTACCATCATTCATTTCATACCCCAAACTATCGTAACCTTGAAGATCTAATAGTATACCCTACTTGTAATTTAACCATTTTTCAATACCTAATCAAGACAACTAAGAAGAGATCTAGCTATATGCATATTGCCTCTACTAACAATAGGTCAATTGCTCTTACCTTTCTACATGTAGACATTGGATCGTCAGAATAGAAAGGTGGAAATCCCACAAGCATTTCATACATAATTGCGCCGAGGGACCACCTAAAAGAAACTTCTTGTTACAATTTGATAAAGAATCATATTAAAATGATGTTAAACACAAGAAACAAACAAACATACCAGTCACACTCGATTCCATATCCTTTCCTCAATAACACTTCTGGGGCAATATAGTCTGGCGTTCCAACAGCTGAGTAAGCCTAAAAGCGACACATTAATTAGAATGAAAAGAATATAATAAAATCACTAGGAAACTTAAATATATATAGACACGTAAATACAAGGGGAGAAAGAGAAGAGTCATACAAAAATATATACAGATTATACACATAAGCATATGAATTAAATGGCCATATCGATCTAAATTAAAAATAAAAAGTTTATATATCTTCTCTTCCAATAAAATTAACAGGCAAAGATGACAAGATGCTAAAGCTGGAACTTATGTTTTTCAACAATCATAAGTCCAAAACCAGCTGAGGTTATAGGATCTTGGAGTAAGATTGCCCACCCCTAAAAAGAAGTAAATGTGAATTAACATAATTTGAACAAAAGTTGGAATTTCATCGCTAGATTTACGACTACATGGAAAGCTATGACAAGGAAATATCTGAATGATTAAACAATGAAGGAAGAATGTTTTATGATTAAATTCAAATAAAATAAAGAAGTAGGGCCCTGGCCCCTGACTTAGATTTCTATTCTTGGGTTGTTAATATTCCAAATCCCATATTTAGAACTAAAAGTTCCAAAATTAGGGATAAAAATTTCAATAGGCAATTTAGAATTCTCACTCGGATAGTTGAAGTATATATTAAATTTCCAAGCACTATATATGGGTCATATATCTTTTTTTTTTTTTTTGATATCCGTGAGTGTCCGAGCAGCTTACGCGCACCTCGACTAATCTCACGGGACAACCGCATGACCCTACAACATTTGATTGTCAAGAAAATCCGTAAGAAATCAATTCTTAGGTAGGTCGCCACCAAGGATTGAACTCATTCCCTCTAGGACGGCTTTAATAGTCTCAAGGTCTTTCATGACCACTAGGTCAACTTTTGATGGTTTATGGGTCATATATCTATTATTAGTCTATTAATCTCTTTTTAACGAAGAAAAAGAAAGAAATAAAAGCAAAGAAAAAAAAATAGTTGATGTTCAGGCAGCAGAATAAATCAACTCATGATCAAGTAAATTTTGATTGTGTTTCTCTTTGCCATTATATTTATAAGACGTAGAAACATCCTAACAAACAATTTTGAACATCTTCACGTCTGTTATAAAAAATAAAAAAATAAAAACTATCAAGGCAAATTCTCCCACCATATTCAGAGTGAATGATACAAAAATCTGCAATAGCCAGAAATGTAACCAGATGTTACACAATTAAATTTTGTGAATAAGAACAGAGCTTGGCCATGAACAAATAGTCAACCCCCAATTATGCTTCACAAAGGATAAAGTAATGATAAATATTGTCGAGCATTTTTTCTTGTTGCTTGAATCTTGCATCAACCAACCAAAATTTTATTTTATAACATAGAATTAGAAATCGATCATGCAACTTTGAATCATATAAGAAAATGGAACTATGAGAGAGAAAGAGAGAGAACAAACCAGTGTCCGTCTGTTCTTTTGCCAGTGTAACAATTGTTCTTGTTGTGTCCGTTTCGATGCGCTAAACTGACTATCATTTTCTGTGGAAGATCTGACATTCTTCCCCAGTACATTTTCTTGCTCAGTGAGATTAGGGAAACTACTAGACTCCAAGGGTTTACACAACCCAAAATCTGAGAGTTTAATGTGGCCATAACGATCAAGCAGTAAATTGTCAGGCTTGATGTCTCTAAAAAGCAGAGGAAATTCATATTACTTAAATAAATTCATAAACGATATTCAATTGACAGTTTCTATAAATTCTGAAAGATAAATTAAAAATAACTTACATGAGAAGAAAAATAGTTAGATAAGAAGCATAAAATGTGATTCGACTGGAAATTTTAAGAAAGCAATCTAGAGCAAGAACATGGTTTCTGAGCTGATAAAGTGATACCAGCAATTTGAATTTAAACTATTCTATGGGATATTCTCATCTTAAAATGTAAAAATAATAGTAATAACTTCAATCCTAGAAATACAGAAAATAATAATAGGTTCAATCATTCAACCACAGATCTTCCAATATCTACTAAAAATAGTCTATTTTGCTGGAAAGGCTGCAGTAGAACAACTGCTGCTTGGCCAGTTTTTCAAAGAAAGGAACCTTTAATCTTTTTATAATAAGCAAACTTGTATTCAAATATGACTCACCAATACTAAAACCGCACTATGTTTTTTCCAGACACATCCTGAACAACAACAATGCAAGAAAATAACAAT
The DNA here is from genome assembly GCA_028017165.1 of Herpetospermum pedunculosum. NCBI lineage: Eukaryota > Viridiplantae > Streptophyta > Magnoliopsida > Cucurbitales > Cucurbitaceae > Herpetospermum > Herpetospermum pedunculosum. The sequence goes on from CM051525.1 coordinate 75,541,526, forward strand.
AGGTTTCTATTTTAATTGTTTTCTGAGACAGATATAACTTTAAAAAACAGCAGCAGCAACCAAAAAATAATTTCAAGTGAAACCCTCGATGGTTTCAAATGAAGATTGAGAAAAAACCATGCCACGGGCACGCTATGAAAGTTTTTATAACGAAGATGAAGAAGAAGAAGAAGACATAAAACCTGTGAATGTAATTATGCTTGTGAATGGACTCTATAGCAAGGACTGTTTCCCCAACATAAAATCTAGCCTCATCCTCCGTCAAAATGTCCTTGCGCATTAACAAGGTCATCACATCACCTCCAGGAAGATATTGCATTATAAGATACAAAAAATCTTCATCCTGAAAGGAGCAGTATAACTTCACAATGTAGGCACTGTCAACCTCTGCTAGAAGATTTCTTTCAGCTTTGACATGTTCCACCTACAAAAAATTAATGAAATACAAGAGTCAAATCCATATCTGCGGAGTCAAACAAGAATTATTTCCATCTTCCTAGTCTTTTTTATTTTATTTGCTTTCCAGCGGGATCTGAAAAATAATAACCGAACCAAACCCTACTTAAAGCACATTGCATCGTACTTAAGTGAATACCAGAAAGCCTAAGATTCTGGTACTTAATGCAAAAATCTATCCGGACTTTCTATGTCTACTAAATCAAAATGGAGACTTTCTCTAACCATTTAACCTATGACCGGTCACATGATTGAAGTAGATGCTCCAAGATGCTTTGTAGTCTGTACTAGTAACTAGTAAGCTCTAGGTTGAAACTACTAGACATTTTACCATGTCCAACCATGGAGGAAGAGAAAATCATCTTTCTACAAGATAGACATGACCTTCATAAATCAAAAGGCCTATGGGATAACTATAAAGGATTCTACCATAGAATCCAACTTCTCGTCCTTTTTTTAACAGAATAGTAAGTTCAAATCACGTGTCGTGGCATACTATACACAAGCCGGTTTGAAATTCAGAAGGAAGAATAAACATCATCAAAACAATATGTGAAATTATGTCAATCCGTCGTCAAAACAATTTAGGGCATCATGGTTTCAGAAATACCTGGCCCCTGCGAAGCATCTCAGATTTCTTAAGCTTCTTCATCGCATACACGTGACCTGTGGCTTTTTCTCTACAAAGTCTAACCTGCAAAACAATATAGAAAGAATAACTATCACACAAAGATCCTATGTATGTATATCCAAGTACAGATACATACTTTTGATAGTCTACATGTATATTTATGAGCTATTATCACTGAACAGTGTAAATTGTAAAGTGAACGGGAAATAAACAGTGGTTGTGACTTATAGTTCAAATAATAACATGACAAAGTTGTTAGAAACGAACCTCCCCAAATGCACCCCTTCCTATAATTGTCAAAAGTTCGAAGTCATCAACACCCATTTTATGTCTACGAAGACGCATGTATTCTGTCTCCTTCTGTTCTAAATATTTAAGCACGTTTATTTGGTCTTCCTCAGAAGCATCGGCATCAGCAAGCCTCCTCTCCAACACCCAACGTCTGTCAATGTCCAAAGTATAATTAAAATATGGCAATAGAAATCTATTAACACTAAAAAAAGTTACTTAAATTCCAGGGATAAATATGTTAGAAATATTAGTACCGACCAACCTACCTACTCTAATGATTTCATACTCTTTCAAAATTAAGACTAAAATCACTTCAATATTATAAATTACAACTGGTATAAAAGGAACTTACCAAATAATCCACTGCAAGGATAAGATTATATTTTTTAGGTCAGTCCAAAAAGAGATATTGCTGTTCTAAATATTATAGTTCTCAATCACACAGAGAGCCCTCAACTGTAACCAGACTATTTAAAAAATGAAAATAAAAATACCTCTCCTTCCTATCTTGCAATGACTTCATTTGAGATTTGTAATGGTTTTCAATATATTGCTTGGCAACCTCAACTTTCTGTGTCGTCGCACTTGAAGGTACATCTTGAGCCTCATTGTCATTTACAGTTTCCTTCCTTACTTTATATTGGAACTTCTGAAACCAACTCCTTGCTGAATCCATAATAACTCTTTTCAAACACAATCAGGCATACCTGCTTATATAAAGAAATGATGCAAACTCGTAAATGAAGCATACAAGAATGATTATTGCTTCATGATATTGGATAATGTAATATCACTGAATAAGAAGGATAAAGTAGCAAAAAGGGATAAAATTCTTCCAAGGATGAAACTGAGCAATACAAAAGAATACAAATGTCTGATTTCACAGGAAAGAGATTGAGAATTCTGAAGCTATCCCTATATCACCTCCTCATACCAGTAGAAGCCGCAAGAACAATAAATGATCAATATAAAATTACTATATCCTGATAATTTTACTTAGGTTCACCAAATTCTTCTTCCCCCACTCTCCAATCCCCTAAAAAGTATCACATAAACTAATCACTTTCGGCATAGGATCGTAAGGATGCGAGATAAGTTTATAGATTTCTTAACAGCGATAATCCTACTCGCTTCTAAACTCCATTAGCCTACAAAATACTAAAAAAAGGATTTTAAAAAATGAAACAAAATTTATATCCTTATAACCCAAACCCAGATAGCTCCACGATGCATGTTCTTGAAATTTTCTTATAAACTTTAGATCCTTCAAAATCAAATTCTCTTGATCACAAGCTGCCATGATTAACCATATATTTCTCCAGCAATTACATACTACAAGAAAACGTCTGAACCCAATAGGCAAACAGCTAGCAGCAAAAAGGCTAACACAATCAATTATGTTTCTTCAAAATTAAAAAAAAAAAAAAAAAAAAAAAAAAACAATAACAATTCCGATGAACATCTCTCAAATCACATAATAATCATAACGAACCATCCAAGAAAGTAAATAAGAATTATTTGTCCCCACCCCCAAACCAAAAATAAATAAAGAAAAGAAAAGAACCTCGCTGAAGAAGACGACCCAAAAGAGCACTGTTGACGGTCGGAACCTCAATCCGGCTGTCTGTATTTCTTTATCTGTCCCTGTATTCGTTGTTGCAGTAGGTGATCTTCTTGCTCCACCAAAAATAAAGAAATTGAAAAAAGAAAAAGTAATCGAATAGATAAACTATGGAATGGGAATTAACAAATTGAGTAGTCAATTCAGCTTTGGAGAAAGCAATTTGATTAGTCTATACTGAATTTTCAATTGGGGACAATTGGCCTGCACGATTAGGAGCTAAATACGATAGGAAATTAGGGATAATAAAAACTTTACTTGGTGCTGCTGCAAACTCACACTGACGTTGACATGGAAGTTGGTGTCTGCTCAAGTCTACTTTCGGTAACCGCCACCACCACCGGCATCGGAGTACCGACACGTGTCCTTTACCAAAGGGATTACGGCCGGCGACGTGCAACCACGTCGACGCCGGTTGAGGCTGCAGATGATTGGGTCTACGAATCTCAACCGCCCACGTGTTCGATTGATTGACCCAGTTTCCTTTTGTCTTTCGAAACCGCGTTCCATTTACGACCCAATGACTCGGCCGGCCTCGCCGAATGTTTTTTACTTTTCTTTTTCGAAAAAATATATATTTTAAAATCACTAATAATTTTATTGAATTAAAACTTTAAAATAATAATTTATTAAATAAAATTTTCAATTTTCAATTCGAATATAGATTAACGGGTTAATGTATATATTTTCAACTAGAAAGTTAAAAGTTTTATTTTCTCTCTTATTTGTTAAATTTAAAAAAATATATATGAAAATATGTAAGTCACTTTATACTCTTTTAAATTTGGTTAGATAACTCTTTTAATTAAATTTTATTTAAATTTTAGTGATGTTGTGGTTCATGTCCTCAACATGTTGGATATCATACTTAATTAAACAATCCACGTCATGATGTGTAGAGAACATGAACCACAACATCACTAAAGAGATACACTAATGTGAACGTTGAGAAAATAAAACCAATAGGAGAAGCGAGATCAGGCTTAAAACACAGTCATAAAGACAATGAATTGAAATTTCAACAAAGAAATTTATGCAAGCAGCGACAATTTTGTCCTCGCTCGAAATTCATCCACATAGTAACTACAAGAGCTACACTTTCATTTTTTTAGATTGAATTTCTCAAATCTATTAGACATTTTTTTAAACTTAAAAATTTGTTAGATATAGAATTAAAAGTTATTGACCTATTTGACACAACAGTGAAAAGTTAATCCATTTTAGGTCAACATATTATTTCATCTCTAAAATTTATCTCCTTTATTCTTGAAAATTAAATATATATAATCTCAAAATTCAATATATTTTTTAATAATAAAAAAAATTAAAAAAAAAAAATAAAAGTTCCATAATTATTAGCTATGAAATTGTAACTATAAAAAAAAATAGACCAAAAATTAACTCTATAGGCAAAATTAAAAATTTAGGTATATTTTAGGACCAAAATTATATATAACCAAAAAATATATATAGATTTGAAACAGTTGTATTTAATTGTAATGTTTTTAAAGATATTTTATATTTAAATGTGCCATAAATATTTTTCAATTTACGAACAATTTTGACTTGACTTGAACAATGGACGAGAAATCTTCAATTTAATCCAAAATACAAAAGTTTTTTGGGAGATCTTTCCCTCCCTACAAATGTTTGTTGTTATTGTTACACATCTATAAATTAATTTAGATAAAATTACAAGTTTAGTGTCTTAATTTTTAATTTGGTGTCAAATTGGTATTTTAGTTTTTAAAAAAATTATGAGATGTTTGAATTTTTAATTTTATGTCCAAAAAATTCGTAAAAAAAAAAAAAAAAAAAAAAAAAAAAAAAATCTAATGGATGTTTCAATTTTTAGTTTTGTGTCCAATAGGTCCTAAACCTACTCAACATTTTTTTAAAAAATTCACACATCTACTGACATAAAATTCAATTTTATATCTAACTAAATTAGTTTATTTAAAAAAAATCGAATATGAAAAAGACCTATTGGATACGAAAATTGAAAGTCAATAATCTATTAGACACATTTTAAAAATTCAATGGCCTATTAGACGCAAAAGTGAAAGTTCAAAAGATTTATACACACTTTTTAATTTTAGGGACCAAATACACACAAACTTAAGTTTGTGGATTAAACTTGTAATTTAACCTAATTGTATGAGATTCTTTTATCTATAGATTTAATCTCAAACTATAAACTTCAACGGTACTCTTAACTTTTTTTTCTTAAACCAGAAAACGATAATTAAAATTTATTGTGACAATAAAAGTACGTGATTTATGTCAGTTGAGTTATGTTCAACCTATATTTAAGTTAGATAAATAGAGTATTTATCCAAATTATTTTATTTAAGGTACGTACATAGATACAACAAATGTCAATCCAAGCATAACTTGAATAAATGTACTAATTACTATCTCAAAAGTCGATGGTTTGATCCCACACCACAATGTTTTAACTCACAAAAATAAAAAATACAACAATATATATAAATATATTGATCTTTATAGTACTAAAGTCATTTACGATGGGAGGGTTGGAAGGTAATTTGGTATGAATGGATACAAAGAGGTGATGTTTAATCCTTTTTGTGCGGAGGTTATGACTTTGCTCGAAAGATTGTACCTTGCTATTATAATGGAATTCAAGAATTTAAAGGCCTCCTCTGATTCGCTCACTCTTATTTTGATGTTAGACGGAGATATTGAGATTTGGACCGAAGTCCACACATGAATCAATGCCATTTTGGTTTTGAGATCTGAGTTCAATCATCTGAGTTTCTTCCATGTTGGTCAGGAGGGTAACCGAACGAACAACCCACGAGTTGGTTCAAGTAGGTTTTTCTATATCTTCTATGTTGTGATTTTCTAATTTTTGTGCTTTTGTCTTAGTTTGAACAGGACAAAACCACTAAGGTAGCCTATGCTATTATTTATTTTATTTTATTTTATTATTATTATTATTATATATATATATATATATATTTTTTTATTTTTTTATTTTTTTTTGTCCCTGTTAAATAAAAAATTCCTAAAAAAAAATTCATTTACAAAGATATCCAAAATTATAGTTGGGCCAGCTGCCCTGATAATTGGGCTTGATATAGGGAAGCTGGCCCAAAAAAGGAAGACTTCAAATCCTACAACGGAATGGAGGAAAGTTGATTACACCTCTAAATATATATATTGCATTTTGTAATTTTATTGTTTTTCTTTTTGTTTTTAGTACCTAATTTTATTGTTTTAGTCCATTAATATTCAATATGATGTGTATTCTGATACTAAAACTCAAATTTACCCTTTTAAAAAAAAAAAAAAAAAAAAAAAAAAACTCAAATTTATCCTTTAGACAGCTAATAATTTGGTTGGTTTGATATATTATACTTAGTCACAAACTTATGTAAATATATCAAGCACCAGTAGTTTAGTGGTAGAATAGTATCCTGTCACGGTACAAAGCTGGATTTGATTCCTGGCTGGTGCATTTCCAAATTTAAATTTTCTGTGAGTTTGGAGTTAAAGTCACTCCACAATAATCCACATATAAAAAAAAAAGTACAATTATAGGTGTTCACATGCATAGTAGACAAATAATAATCATAAGTCTGGAAGCATATTATAAACTGAAAAAAGAAAAAAAAGGAATAAAACAAAATGAAGTTAAAAAGTGTGGGATTCGAGGGTGGAATAATTTGAAAGGTGACGACATGTCGACATGAGGCATGGACATTAATTATAAACAAAATAAAATCTCCAAACCCACCTCGATTTGCTTCATAAAGGAAGGACCAGATGGCCTTCTATATTTTTTTTTTTTTTTTTTTTTTTTTTTTTTTTTATGGACCATATCTTCCAAATACCCTCTACCTCTTCTACTGACTATATAGTCTTATTATAAAACTAATTAAACAAATTTTAATTAATACCCGGATTATTTTGTTAATTACTTTAATTAAAAAAGCCTAACTGATTTAGCATTTGTTTTTTTTTTTTTAATTTGGGCATCAAATACTACTTATATTAAGAGGTCAAAATTCAAATCTCTCATACATGTTGAAAGCTACGTATTTCTTCTCGAATATAATGCATATTACGTATACATACTTACTTTGAATTATGTATTTATGTTCGATCTCTAAATTCTAAAAAAGTTCAAGTAATTTCTAAAACTTCTAGATTATTATGATTTTATTTAAATAGAAAAAATATCTAAACATTTTGTAAAAAGGAAAAAAAATAAATTTTTTTAACAACATTTTGAGGAGGTGGGGATTCGAAGCTCTAATCTAATCTAATTCGAAGTTGTTGATGTTTAGATCATAGAATAAAAATTCTGATTCATTTTGATTAACTTTTCCTCTTATTAATTTGTAAGTTCTTCTCAAAATGCAAGAATATGATTTAGTTTCAAAGGCAAAAATGGTAATTCTCGAACGAATATTTTTTTTTTTTTTTTGTCATTTCTCTCTCCACTCTCTCGTCACCAAAAAAGAAAAATGAAAAATCATATTCCTTCATATGCCAATGCCTTGTAACTCTAACTTCCCATATTTCAAAAGAAAAAGGGAAAATCCTATTCCTTCATATGCCAATGCCTTGTAACTTCCCATATTTCAAATTGCTAATATGAAGTCAGCTATATTTAATTTCCTTTTTCTAAGAACTAACAGATATTTCATAGTCCAAAATATTATTTTAAATCACATACTAAAAATTTAAGAAATAATTATGATTTTTTTTTATCTCATATCATACAGTACTATATAAGGGAAAAATAAATACATAATAAGATATTGTATAAAGTACAAGATTTTAAAAATAAAATATGTCAAAGCGAACACAATTGATATATAAATGTGTTAACGACCAAAAGATTTGTAGATAATGTACTAAACAAAAATATCTGAAATAAACCACCAAAATGAAAACATATTTAACATAAAACAAACCTTTTTTAAGGAAAAAAAATAAGAAAAATAAATACATAAATAATGATGAAGAAGTTGAGAAATGTAAGAAGAGACATGAATAATGATAGCACTTATTTTAATGCATAATAAAGAGATAGGACAATTAATGTCTAGTTTCTTCAAAGGCAATGATTGTGAGTATAAAATCGAATCCCCAGAATTGGAGCCTCACAAATGTCATTTATCTTCTATTTTTGTTTTCGATTCACAAGTTAATTGTTGCATTATCTCATATTTGTTTGAAATACCAAAATTCACAAAATAAAAAGAAAAAAGACGTCATTTTGCTTGCATATAATTAGCCTATTCTACAATAATGGCAGCTTTGGTGGACCTAGTCTAATATTCCAATCATAAATAAATTTTATATATTTCTTATTATGAAAGATAAAAATAAAGAGCATATGTATCTTCAAAATATTAATAACATACTTAAATCCAGCTTTTGTGTTAGTGGTTGTTTGATAAGTTTTAAAATGTTTACGTTTTTTAATTTTCACTTTGAGCTATTTTAAGTAAAATTGTTCATTCACTACATCAAGTACTTGTTTGATATTCTTAAGTGGAGCGATCATCACTTACACCAAGTGTTGTTTGAAAAAAAATTGAACAGTAATAATGCTTTTAAATTTTTTACACCGTAGTTATTTGATAAATTATTTTAAAATTTTACACAAGTCCTCGAATCTCATTCATGCAAACACATTTAAATTCTTAGCTTAATTTTAAAAATAATAATAACAAGTGTTAGAAAAGAAAAAAAAATGACTTAAATCTAATGGTTTTAGAAGGTGGAAAAAATTAAAAAAAAAACATAATTTGTGTCACATCACATGATTTTTTTAGGGTTGAATATGTTAAAATAAAATAATAATAATAATAATAATAATAATGAAACGGGTCTAAAGTCTTATATTTTATTTTTAATATATTTTGTGTCACATCACGGTTGAATATAATAACAAAATCGATAAGTAGGTGACCAAAATTTTTTATTAAATATAAAATAAAAATCAACGACAAAGGTCGGTTAAGGGAGTTATTTTATATATATTTGGAGACTAAAATTTGACATTTTAAATATATGGACATGAAGGTTCATATCAAAGTCAACACCTATGATGTAGAATACATAAATAATTCTTTTTAATATAGAAACATAACAAAAAAAAAATAAAAAATAAAAAATTATGGCACATATATATTATTTTTTAAAAAAATTGTAATAAAAGTCAATTTAGAGTAAAATAATAAAAATATAACATTTTTTAAAAAAATTTGCGGATATGACAATTTATATCACTGATAGTATGATCTATTGCTGATAGTAGTCTTTTTTATAGTCTATTAGTGATGGCTACTGATTTTTTGTCATATTTGCAAAATGTTTTAAAGTTTGTTAAATTTACAATTATTTTAGGTCTGATTGTTGTTTGTGCAACCAACCCTTATTTTTTTTTGTCGATGTTAAAATTTTCCAACTCTATTTATTGTATTTATTGTGAAGAAAAAGATATAAATTCATACAAAGTTCAAATATATATTCAGATATAACGTTTGAACTTGTTTTCTTCTTCTTTTATATCCCATCGTATACATCCTAATAGAACAAAACTAAATAAATATAATGGTAGGAGAGGGCAATGATGGAAATGCAGCACTATTAAGTAATAATGAAAGATAGAAGAATAAAATGCAATATTTGATGGATCCATCCACCGTAAACTTTGGGAACAAAAAAATGTTAATTAAAAACTATATATTATAATATAATATATGTAAGGTTAGAAGTAGAAGTTGGATGAGTGCGTGTGACCGTAAAAAGATGTCTACAATTTAAGTGACACACACAGCTTGGGAGAAACTTGCTCTAAGTGGAATTTTCTTTGTCAATCTACAATAATGCAAACCATTATATCTATCTCTATATATATTATTTTTATTTGTGAATGTGGTATTATAGCCATGTATTTTAATTTAATGAATTTAAACATATGTCATCAAAAGTAAGTATAGATAATCGACAAAGTTGAAAGTTTATAAATAAAAATTACATGTCGTAGACATGCAATATTTTAAAATTTACACACTTCATTGATTAGGTTGGATGGAAAAACCTAATACATAAATTATTTTTTAAAAAATTTTAGAAGGTGAAGAATGAAGTTAGAAAATGACATATTATATATTGCCTTATATATAGAAAACTGTGGAACTGGGTGGTGGAGCTAGGCCAAAAACTTCCCTTCAAAAGAAAGAAATTTTATAATATGTTTTTTCAGTTCCAAAAGTTTTAAGATGATAAATTCGATAAATTAGGGGCAGTCAAATTAGCAAAACAAGCTTACATAATTAGTAGGAGAAAAAGAGCATAATAATAATGAAATTATGTAATTTAATTACAATATATAATGAGAATTAATAGGTTGAATTATTAGATGGAATATTTGAGTGATGATGATCCAACAAAGGCGGCATGGGTTGGTGCTTCTTGAGATGAGGAGCCGCACTAGAAGATTTCTTACGCTTCTTTTTGTCGTAAGCAATGCCTCTCGCCTTCGCCTGCGAGTCTCTGACTTCCCTTAAATAGAGCCTGACCGCTCGGGTGCCGAACGGGTTGGTCTCCGGGTGGCCGCCGTTCTCCTCGAAGGCGGCGCGGAGGCGGCCGATGAGGGCATCCAGACTGCCCCATGCCTGGCGTAGCGGGCAGGGACAGGGGGCAGGTGGGTGTGGCTGACCGAAGAACGGGCAGCAGCTGCTGTGGACCTTGGTCTTCCCGAATTGGTCCAGGTAACGGAGGAACTCCAGAATATGAGCCCCGCTGCACCGTGACAGTGTCAGTGGAGGCCGGTGGTTCTTTAGGTACTGCCCGAACGTGTTCCAGTCTCGCCGCTTCTGTGACTCGTACCTGGATCAACCGTCACAATATGTTTTCCTTTGCATTTAGCTTCTAGGATTTAATATTTAAGATTTTAAAATACTAAACTCAACTCTAAATATTAAAACTTTAAACTTTAAACCTTGCTTACTAAATATTAAAACATTAAACTCTAAATCATAAATCTTAAATTTTAAATTAAATTAAATGAAAATAAATAAATAAATAAATAAAGCCGTAAAGAAAATGTTTTGATATGTGTCAACTTATGCTTAGTCCGCTCCCGGCGAAGTATTACTCTATATTTATACCATTACTTCTTTTTTTTCATAATTTTCTTTCAAAATTTTAAAAAATAAGGTTGTTTCTTGGTCCTCATAATTATTAATTCACTATGTAGAAGAACTAGGGATTAAAGGTGCGGAAAAAAAAAATCTCTGTTTACCCTAATAATTCTCGATACTGATTTAAAAATAAATCTTGTAGTATTATTTATTGATTTTTCATTATTTAAGGGGGGAAAACCTTTCTAACAAAGACAAGGATTTCTTGCTTTTCTTTTTCATTTATTTTAATTTTTAACGAAAATATATTTGATGATTATTTATTGTGTTTTTCTTTAACTCAAATTTAAATAAGAAAAAAAAAAAGCATTGTTCTGATAAAATTGGGTTTTCTAAAAATAAAAGATTAAATTTCTGAAATATTTACAAGTAAAAATAAGAAAATAAAACAATCCCATAAAAGCAATAAAGAAAAAACAGAAATCTGACAACTGGAATTCGCTATGTTTGAAAATATGTATGTCGAGAGCTTTCTTAACCATTGGGAACAAAAAACAATTAAGAAGATTAAAAAGGATGTGGGCCAATACCTGCTGAGTGCAGCTGGCGGTGGCGATGGTGGTGAGGGGAGCAAGAGAGGATATTGAAGGTGGTGGTTGTCGGAGGTAGAGGTGGTGGTGGCGGAGCTGTAACTGTTGACGGCGGAGGCGGCTTCCATAGCCAACATGATTAATTAATTTTCAAAATAGGGTAGCAGTGTAGCTAGTTAGAGAAGAAGCAGATGATGGTGAGGAGTAGCTGGAGTAGAAAGCGCTTTTGTGGGCAAACCATATTTGAGAAAAAGAAATGAGATGATAGAATGGAGGAGGAAGAGGAGTAGTTGAAGATATATAAAGCAAATTAGAGAGAGAGAAATTAAATGGTAGGGGACAGAGAGGGCCTATGGAAACACAACCAAAACTCATCACTATCAAATTTGAATATCATTTCCAAAACCTCACTTCCTCTTACCCTATCAAATTTCATCTATTTTAAAGTCTTGAATCTGTTAGGACTTTCTACGACGAGTTCGATACGTATAAGTTTTCTAATGATTTCAGCCGCTTCTTAATCTTTTATTAGTAATTCTCTCATATTCGGAATAATATTGTCTCTCTCTTCTGTTCGTGAACGTAACTAACACGTATGACATTAGAGAACCATGTAAATATGCGTCAATTTTTTTTTGCGTTTTTTTTCTTTGATATTTGATTTTGTCGTAGCATCATCAAATCCATTCATATATTTCAATTTAATTTTCGTCAATTTTACCAACATGAAACATAGCTCAACTGCATAAGGTTTGAAGATCAATACATTAAAGGTTTGAATCTCCACTCAACCCGTTGTTAAAAAATATACTAATTTTCCCACCAATTTTAACCAAAAAAGATATAAGGTTATCCAGAAGTAAAATGAAAGATTCAGACCAACAAATTGATTTGAATCCCCAACCGGAAATGGTGTAAAAATAAAAATAAAAATAAAGGAATTTGCTAATTTTTCCACCAATTTTAATCCAAAAAAATAATGTTAGAGGTTATTTTGAAAGTTTAAAGATATTCTAATTGACTTTTCTCTTCTCTCCAATAATTTCCAAATTTTGGTTGTATTCTTTCTTAAATATCGATTATTGACAAATATTCAATTATTTCATTCATCATTTTGGGTAAAGAATATGTGTGTTTGGGATATTTTTGTTCTGGTTGTTGTTTTCTTCACACAAATGATCTATTTTTAAAGAATGTGAATTTGAAAATTGTGTGAGGTCAATACAATGTGCATAATAATGTTAATAGATGTTGTAAAAAAAAAATGTTAATAGATAGTTGACTATTTTCAAAATATATTTTCTTAAAAAATATATATATATATATATATATATATATTTTGGTTTCTATTTAGTATGTTATTTGTTTGAAAACATTAATTTATATTTTCTTATTTGTTTTGAAAGCACTGTCGACTCAGATTCCTTACTAATCTATGTCTCAAATCACACTACTTTCTCTTTTTCTTACTTTTACTTTTTGTGTTGTGCATTCATACCTCTCACTATCTCTATTTTCCTTTTCTTTCTATTCATATATTCTCTCTTCTATATCCTGTTTTTTTTTTTAATTCCATTTTAATTTTTTTTTTTTTTGTCAATAGGGTGAATAAATCAAGATTCAATTAAATCAACTTAATGAATATTTATTAAGAAACACTCATAATACTCGGGCTACAAAAGCAATTCCCATCACCGTTCTACTTAAAATAATGATTTAATCTTGAATTTTAATATGTTACAATTTTGTAAATACATGCCAACAAGAGCATAGCTCAACGGCATGATGTTCTTTTATAGAAGTTTGTCGATGGCTACCAGCAACAGTAGTAAGTGATAGTTATTGATCGGTGATACTAGTCTTAGTGACTATCATTTTTTTGCTATCATATTTGCAAAATATTTTATTTTATTTTATATTTGTCATTATTTTTTGCATGGTTGCTATTTATGCAACCAACTCATATAAAAAAGGAAAATTATAACAGATATCAATTTAGAGTAAAATAATTAAAAATATAGCATTTTTTTTAAAAAAAAAATTGCAATTTCTATTGATAGTATGGTCTATCGCTGATAGTAGTATTTTTTATAGAATTTTATCAGTGATAGAAGTCTATTACTGATAGAAGCCTATCAGTAATAGTCATAAAGTCTATCATTGATAGCCACTGATTTTTTGTCATATTTACAAAATGTTTTAAACTTTATTAAATTTATAATTAATCTTGGTCTGATTGCTATCTGTGCAACCAGCTCTATAAAAAAATTGATAATTTTTTTTTTTAAGTAAATATCCGATCATCATAAATTTTAAATAAGATATTACAAATTAAAGTTTAGGATTTAAATTGTTTACTAATTTGTATTCTAAAGTTTAAAACTTTTTATCTTAGAAAAGTACTAAATTCAAAGCTGTTTTTTTTTTTTTTTGAGTACATTGGGGGTGGGGGGATTCGAACCACAGACCTCGTGGTCGTTAACACATACATATGCCCGCTGAGCCATGCTCGCTTTGGAGTAATCCGACTATAATTCAAAGCTATTTGTAAGCTAATATTGACTATAATTAACATTTAAAATTATTAAGCATTGGAGTAATCCGAAGAGAACGATTGAGTTTAATTGGAAGAGGTATGATGATTATGAATGGTGGTTGAAAGATGAGAGATATTCTAAGAGGAATTCCCGAAAAAGATAAACAGAAGCAGACGGAAAAGAGCAGTTGGAGATGGAAAATCTCGGCGGTGAGAAAGATAAATTTGGCCTGCCGTGGGATCGTGGCGGATGTGACTACTAAGCTTTCCCCCTGGCCTGGCACATCGATGTCGATGGGCTGGGAATCGCTCCAGATTTTCAATTACAGGTCACATCACTCTTCAATTTCTAACTCTCTTTACTGTTCATTCCGATTTCCGTATTTCCTTCCCCCCATCACCCTAATTTACCAACCCTACCTAAGTTTTCTTTCCATTCATCTCAATTTCATCTTCTCTCTATCATATATAATATATGTTCGTAAGAAGGATGAAGATTGAAGATGAATTGAATTGAATTGAAGAGAGTAGTTAGATAGACTTAGAAGTTAGAACACATGCTATGAATGTGGTACCATACCAGATATTTAATATCTTCAACACAGAGGAAGTACTATATAGTACCAGACATTGGTCTTTTCTCTGCCAGCATTATCAGATTTCACCAAATCATGTGCACCCAAATTGAGATTTTCAAAAAATAAAATGTTGTATGTAATTTGTAAAGAGGTGGGCTAGACCCAGAAGTTACAAAAAATGAGTAGAGAAAGAAACAGAATAGGGTGGTGGAGTGGAGACTTTTATAATTGTTTTATGGGGTTGGCAGAGTTGCTGGTTTGTCTGCCTCTTTTGTAGTTTGGCGCCCAAGATGGGGTAAATACACGCCTTGTTAGGTCTTTTCTGTAATGTCAAATCTTCCAGTCCTTTCATATTTCCTTTTCTCCATTGCTTTACATTTCATCAATCATCCAAATCCCTCTCATCATTTATTGGATCGCTCAATTCTGCTTCTTTTCTTTTCTCTTTTTAACTTGCTTTGTTTTTATGAGAGTGCTCCTCTCTTTAAGAAAAATACATAAAACTTGTCTGAGATAGGTGTTGTTTCTTCAACTTGTTTTTGAATTTATAGAAAAATATCAGGAAAATGTATGTGAAGAAAAGACAGATGTTTTAGAGGTCATTATGATTTGTTTCTGAAGAAGTCTTAAGAATAATTGAAGCTGATGTGATTTGATAACCATTTTAGTTGTGATTAGCTATTTCAAATAATCTCAAAGATATACAATCACAACTTAAAACATTTATTAAACAGAAAGTAGAAACCTGTCTTCTAAGCTTGTTTTTTTCTTTTATAGGGAAAAAAACAAGGAAAAATGTGTAGACGGCAGATTTTTTAGAGGTTGTTTTTAATTTGCTTTCTTAACAATGACCTTATTTTTAAAATAATTGAGGGAGATGTAACTTGAAAATCATGTATCTGCTATTTGTGATTTCAAATAATCTTAATCTTTACAAGTTATACACAATCACAATATTTTTTCTTTCCACGCAACCTTTGAAATATTTCTTCAATAGAAAACAGAAACCTGTTTTCTTATTTAACACACTTCCAAACATGCCCTCCTCTCAGCAATCTTACTCAGAAATCAAGGCTAACCTGAGAAATTTTTTCATTAACTTAAGAAACTCTGTTTCCAGAAAGACGTTTGATCTCAGTTTAACACACAATTTTACATTAGACATTCAATAAAACTATCCTCCTCCCTCTGGCAGACTGCCACCTCTCTTTCCGTAGGACCTGCCTGCTTTGGAGGAGCTTGCTTCATGAAGAGAGGGGGAAGCATGGCAGAGGACAAAATATAGTTCACTTAAGACCTGATTAGGCCAGATCAGACCAAAGCTTCGATTCCCCTGCGGCTCGGCTCTAAGTTACAAATCCAAAAACCTCCCATTAAGAGAAATAATGCACACCACCCACTGCACTTGACCTGATGAATGTTGTATTGCCAGCATGCTTTTGCTAGCTAGTTGCTTACCGAGTTAGTAAACCAAAACCAACTGATTTCCATTTGCCCTTTCCTGTAACTTTCACGTTTTGTTCAGAAGGTTGGCCAAGTTCCGCAGATCCTCAAATGCATGCATTGTTTCTGCATCGAACCCTCCTGCAAACTGCACCCGGGAAAGGCAAAACACAATCAGGAAAAATTAATCTTTGTGTTTTCCTGGAGAGAAATGCAGTGAATGGATGCTTAATTAATTGCTACCTGATGTATTCTAAAGGCAAATCTCACTCCTTGAAGAAGCATGTAATCCATTGCGGGATCTTTCTCTGATGAAGCCTTTGACTGAAGTTCCATTGCTATTCTCTTCATGTACATCTTTGCCAACTTCACCGAACCCATCTTTATCTACAACATAGAGTTCAATTTTGTTTTGTTCAGATACATCTAGATTTTGGTTGTTATTAAGAAATTATCCAGCAATAACAAGACATCTGTGTTCTTGAACCCAACTTTATCTACAACATAGAGTTTAATCTTGGTTTTGTTCAAATACATCACAGACTATGGTTGTTATTAAGAAATTATCCAGCAATAACAAGACATCTTCTTCTTGTCAACTCTTTAAAGTGCTTTTCCAGAGGCTTATGATGTTTAATGAAGTTTTACCTTGCTTATGATCCCATTGTCAAGCATCCAATCTGTGGGAATTTGGAACTCTTTGCAATTTCGCATCAATGATTCTCTCATCCGGAGAAGGTTATAACTACTACGCTCCATCCTGATTGCATAAAGACATTGTTTATCATAATTGACTTAAAAAAAACAAACAATTTCGGATGTGAGAAGCTTTAGATCCTTACTTCTCTGATAAAGCAACCATTTTTTTTAGAGCAATGTCACAAGGCAATCTGGGATCATCTTTGTAGGCTGAGATTTCACACTCCAATTTTTTCAGATCTCTGTACCCAAAGGCTGCTTCTCGCAATGTGTCAGCCTTTCTCTCTGGCCAATCAAAATGTTTTAGAACTGCCCTTTCGTCCACCTTTGAGAATATTAATCATCAGCAAAATACTCAACTCTTCAACAAAATGATTTATTCAATATGCAGGGTAACATCTTCGTACGATTATCATAGAAATATCAATCTACATTCCACAGCATGCATTCTTTTAATTGCTTCTCTTTAAGTTCAAATTCTTCCTATAGTGTTTAAATCAAATGCACCAAGGTCAAGAGAACTAAAGGAATACCAGAAAGCAAAGTTCATCGTCAAGCCACTTCACAAATGCCACTATATCTTCAATCTTCAGATAAACTGCATTGTTGACCTCTCTTATCAGTGAATTTACAAACTCTCCCTGGGTCTCGATATCTGCCTTTATCTGCAAAAGTATGAAATATTATTTATGTATTCTAATAAGAGAACTACCATCAGAATGGAAGATGATTTGATATGATCGAGAGCTTACAGCAAGCAAGTGAGATGATCGATTCTCAATTTCCCCAATCATGCTGCTCCGGACATTTGAAACATCTGGAACATTGCATATGGCTCCATTGGAAGAATCTTTTCTAGAATCTCTCTTCATAAGTGAATGGTAGAATTCAACTACTTGTGGAGCTCGTTGTACCATTCCCGTGGCGCTCCTCACAGCGAACTTCGGAAGAGGAGGGGGCGGAGGAGGCGGAGGCAGAGGTGGTGGTGAGACTTGAGCTGTGTTTTCTTCTTTAGGTTCACTAGAAATTGAGCAAGAAGGCCTCGGAGGGGGATTCGGTATACGCAAGGCCCGCTTCTCCACATCTAAAGAGGCAAAACTTCTGTTAGTTTCATGGCAATTTCCCAAAATATGAGGCCTTTGAATAACACCCAATTCATATTTCTGAGAAGAAATAGTGTCTACTTCTTTTTCCATCTCTTTTGCACATATAAAGCCATCAGATTGCCTCCTCTTGTTTGACTCCAATTCTTCAGGCCAGCATTTGGCTCCACTAATGGAGTGTCTTCTTCTGGGGCTTCTTATTTCCTCTGTATCAACCCAATTTTTGTCTAAAAGACTATTATCCGAGCAATCTAAATTAGACAAGTCCTCATCAGTAATAGGCCATTTCTTCAACTTTTTAATTAGATTGATTCTCTTTGCACTACTGTAATCCATGTGCTCCTTTTGGCTGGATAATGAACCAACTGATTCACTGCTCCTCTCAATTGTCCGAGGGCTGGATGGGCTATCAGAATTCGCCGCGGGGCACGAATTGCGAAGCTCGGTCCTTAAACAGGAGTTGACCCACCTAAGGTATGCAAGTTCCTCAACCTCATTCAATCTGCTCATCTGCAGACCTTCCACTTGCTTGCACAAATCTTCATTTGTGTGTCTCAGAAAAGATGCCTCTGCTTTGATCTTTGCAACAGCCTCACTCTAGTAGTAACAAACACAAAAAACATCAGGTAAACGTTAGCTGATTTGAGCATTCAACACAAAGATCCTAACAAATGAATGAATGTTACCTCAGAATTCTTTGCTAGACAAGCCAACTCAGATTCCACAGAAGAAAGCCTGCAAGCGAGATTCCTCTTCTGGAGCTGGAGTTCCTTATTCAAGCGTCTCAACTCAACAACTTCCACTTCTACGTTTACAGGCGCAGTCTGCAGCTCTTCTTGCTTCTCAGAAATTGATGATAAAGCTAGTAATTGCTGGGATAAGTCTCTTCTATCTTCCTCCAATACACTAACTTTCTGAGTAAGACCGTCTAATTCAGCTTTCTTTTCCTCAAGTTCCCTTTCAAGTTCATAATTTCTAGTATTCCGCTTGAATTCTGTAAGTTCGTTCTGAAGCTCGAATTCCCTCTGCTTAGATTCGTTAAGCAAAGTTCTGAGTTGATCGAGCTCGACGAACAAATCCCGAGAAGATTGTCTGCGGTGGGTCTGATACGACTGCGGGTGAACTTGAGCAGGATTCGGCGAGCAAGATAAATCCCCAATGAGCGAACGCTTGTTGCGAGATTGGGAAGGAGCAAACTTCTCCTTCTGATTTGCCAAATCCGAATTTGTAAGCGGTGGTTTCTTGGGTTGAAGATTGGTCTGAGCTTTAGTTTTCTTGTCAGTGGAGAAACCTTTGACAATGTGAGAACCCCAGGAAGAAGCAGCCCTCAATTTGGAAGCATTTCCTCCAGTGGCTCCTTTGGGATTCTGATTTTGATCAGCATACCGAGATGGTTTCCCTCTGTTTTCTGATGGGTAATCCTCCTTCATTCTGTGTGAACCTTAAAGAAAGAAAGGAAAGGAAAGACAAGAATGGTTCCGTTGGAGAAACAGCCAAGTAAAACTTCACGACAAGTTCTCCAGTTCCATTGTCGAAATGGAATTTGTTTGGAAAGAAGGTTTGGGACAGTGGAGGGTGGAGCCGAAGGAACAGAGATTATGGCGGAGAAGAAAGGGTTGGTGGGATCGACGAATTGGGAGCTCCAAGTCCGAGGAACATAAGGGATAAAGGTGGCAGCTTTCTCTTTATGGCTTTAGGTTTTTGAATTTTTGAATTTTGAATTTTGTGTGTGTGTGTGTGTTTGAGCGTCCGTTGGGTACTATCGACTATCGAGGGAGGAGTGTGCAAAGGCAACGGTCATATTACTTCTCTCATTCTCTGGGTTTTGCACTTTCTTTATTTTTAACTACACATCAATTTTATAGTTGACTATCAATTCTTAGTTTTTTTTTAATGCCTTTACTTGGACGCATTCAATGCACTCTTTTTTTTTTTAAGTTCAACGAAATAGAAATTCATCCTTCAATTTCAAAAAAATAAATAAATTAATAGTTGTTTTTTTTCAAAGATATTTAATTAATGTGTGAAAAGGAATAGACTCTAATCTATTGATCATTAATTCATATTTTATGTCTGTTGAGTTATGTATTATCCAGTTCAAATTCACATTTAGTTGTGACATTTTAAATTTTGAACCACTCTACTTTGTCTTTTTTTTTTTCAGAAAAGGAAAAAAAAAAATAAAAAAAAAAGAGTAGAATAACCTATTTGAATATAATAAATGGTTGACTCATTAACAACTGCAATTAGTTAATGGGTTGGGTTGAAGTATCTTTTAGACCCACCTCAAATATAATTTGGATTTGGGGTAGAAGGCCCTTGTACTCAGCTTTGCATTGTGGGACTACCAATAGGCAGTTGAGAGCCCAACACAAATTGAAAGATGGTGGGCCAAAATATCCAAATGGAATAGATTTGGCCCATTATTGCTAATTATGCAAACTATGTATCGTGGGCCAGCCCAGTTCCTAGTACCGCATCAACGTTTTTTTCTTTTAATATTCTTCTCTGGTGCATGACATGCATACCATAAAGCATACACTGAATTATTAAATTCAATAATGCAAAGTAATTTAATATTCTATTTGATAATATCATTATTTTATCTATTGATCATCAGTATTTGACAAGACACTAATCAGTATGTGACTTTATAATATATATATATGTTAAGGGTTGGTCTAGTGGTCATAAAGGGCCTTGAGACTTCAATACTCTCCTAGAGGAAATGGGTTCAATCTGTGGTGGCCACCTACTTAAGAATTAATTTCTTACGGGTTTCTCGATTTCCTTGGCAGCGGCGGTCTGTCCCGTGAGAATAGTCGAAAGCATCTACACATCAATATGTAGGTAGGGTAGTTTTCATGTCACATAGTTAAGAAAAATGGAGTTGGTCATAATTTGATTATCATTTGTATAAAAAAAAGTATCGAAATTTGTAGATGTTAGTTGGGAAAAGTGAGCTAATTGTGTTTGTCATGTTGTTGTTGAATATGGAAGTTTCCTTGTATGGTGTAAATGTTGGGTCCCAACTTCCAAGCACCTTAGTTTTGACTCCAAAAGCCACCACTTTGAAAAGGAAATCAACAATATTCTTCTTCTACTCAACCTTCATTTTCAACTCTCTTTTTTTCTTCAATAACTTTAATTAGTTTGAATTTTTTTCAATAATCGAGTTCTGACTTTCAAATCATATAGATGAATTGTCCATAAATAATCTATAACTAGATAGATGCCAGTAGAATGTAAAATTTAAACAATTACTAAACTTAAGTTTTAGTTTGTCGTATAAGACTTGCTATTAATTAATTTTTATATTCAAGTTTTACTCCATTGTGAAATTAATTAATTCTATCATGTACCACCACCATATCTAACATGTCAATATCACCATTGTTAAACAAGCATAATGTGTGAACTGTAAACCTAATAAACAAGAGGTCAAAGGTTCAAATCTCATCTTCAATAATTGAACTAAATAATTGAGTTATCCACGTTAACTTTACATTTTACATTGGTTTACTTGTATATTATATATGTTATAAAAAATAAATTATAATTTTAAGAATAATGTTTTTCTTAAAAATAGTGAATTATTAGTAATGTGGTTACTAAAATAGTTTGTTTGGCACAAATAACAGAAAACTATGTCCCAACTCCCAACTCCCAAGATCAACTTATATTAATGTATATATATATATATAAACTATGATCGAATGAGGATAACATATTCTAGATCATTGGTTATTATTATTATTTTTTTTTTTACAACATCATGTTGGGGTGGGGTGGGGATTGAGCCTAAGACTTCATGGTCACTAGACGATACATCATATGCGAACTATGTTTTTGTTGATCCAGGCACGATCAATGGTTAGTTGTTATACAATATAACGTGACTGCTTTTTAATAAACGTTTGAATGGATTTAAAAATTGCATGTCTTATAATAACTAATAGATACATATTCAAAATATTTTTTAGTTTTTCTGGCACAGTTTTTTGTCTCACCTTTGTGATTATCTTCACAAGACTAATTATCTACTCTGATCTTTTTTTTTAAACAAAGACTAATTATCTACTTAAGCTGGCCAAAAATAAACATCACTTAATATATCCAATTAAAAAGTTATAGTTGTTGCTGAGAATAATTTAATTGGTCATTAGTAATCTTTCTTCATATATATATATATATATATATAATTTTTACATGTGGGTGGAGAATCATACCTAAGATGGGAGTTAACCACTTTAATACTTTAAATTAGTTGAATAATTAATGGTAACACAAAACTCTATAATGTAAAGGTCTTTTTTTTTTAGTTCAATATAAAGGTCAACTAATCAGCTGCGCATTCAAACATTTTTAGTCATATATACATTTTATAATCATACAAGTGATAATGAAGAAATCAAATAAGTTAGACAATATAATTAGTCAGCCATGGTCGCCTTTTTTAATCTTTTTCTTTTTTAAATTTTATATAGCTTAAAAATAATTTATCGTGAAACGAGCATAATTCAATAGTAATTAATAATGTAGTGCATTTCATAAAAAAAACGAGCGTAACTCAATAGTAATTAATAATGTAGTACATTTCATAAAATCAGATGTTAAATCTCTTATTTCTCTTATACTTAAAAAAAAAAATATATTAATTAATCTTAAATGAAAGGCATATATTAAAGTTGGATTAAATTTAAGTTGTTAAGTCTTAAAGAGCACAATCAAAATTCAGGTGTAAGAATTATATATTGATTGGTAGAAAATTCATACAAATTTTAGATTTAAAATTGATAATATCATATTCTTAACAAAGATGAGAGAAGTCATTCCGTCAAAAATTAAAATTAAAATTAAATAAAAACAAAATTAATTAATTCCAAATAACCAAAGTAAAAATCAAGATTATTTGTAAATAATTTGGATTGTAAATAGGATATGACAAATGGGTTGAATCACCAAGATTGCAAACAGGCTGCCAAGTTAATAGAAAATGACCACCCACCCAAGGGCTGCTCTTATCTCTATAATTATTCGATTGAAACTTCTATTATTATTACTATTAATTTAATATTATAAAAACATTAGCAATCGGTTGGTCCACACCATGATTTGATTTAAAATTACTATAGTTTATGAATTAGGTAGCGACGATATAAATATGATTATATAAATATGGATACATTTAATAATCTCTCAACTTTATTTTATTCCACTTTTCTTGTACATGCAAGCTCATGACAAGAATTAATCAAACATTACAAATTTAGACCAAAAATATTTCATAATTAACTAGAAGCAAATTTTAATGCAATATAATTATATTTTTAAATTTTAACCCTCGGTTAGGTAATAATTAATGATAGAATTGTTAGTTCACTCCAAAAACCTTTCTCATGTAATACAATAAAAAAAGTTTGCCTAACTCATTTTTGGGTAATTTAGGGTTGGTGTTGATTTTGAAACTATTTAGAAAAATAGAGTAGTTTAAAAAAAAAAAAAAAAAAAAAAAAAAAAAAAATCGTTGTAGAGTGGGCGGGTGTAGGGTAACACCCACCACCATTCAATTAAAGCCACGTGGCGTGATAATTTTTATTTACTAAATATAAAATTTTGGGTGGAGTCCACGCAATAATTTTAACTTCTCTCTTCACTAACAAAATTATTAATATTTGTCGTTATATTTTTTTTAAATCTCTCCCATTTTTTTTAATTCTCTCTCCTCTCTTTTTCATGTTATTTACTTTTCTTCATAGTACTGGTTACTATTTACAACGAGTATAACCACAAATTATTATAATTACCGATTATAAGCGTCTCAAAACAATATTTAATAGACCCTTAAAATGTTAAATTTGTGTTTATTAGATTTCTTATATATATATTTTTTTTTTAATAATTAATTAAAAACATGTCAAAATATATATATATATATATTTTTTGTAACAAATTCGTAAATGAAAGTTAACTCTAAACATTTATTTAAGTTGAGTATGCAATTTGATGAAATTGAAGGTTTCTTATAATAATTGATGAAACTTCACAAGTTTAAGAGCAAAAATTGATTTTTTTTCTCCAAATATTTATATTTTAGTACAACAAATGTGGTGTAATGGGGATTTAAATTTTCGACCTAAAACAATGAGTACACGTGAAATGTTAATCAAGTAGAAAAGTACTGGCCGACCTAAATTTTGATTATTGAAAAGACTGAAATATAGTAATATAATAAGTTGTCAAAACCCAAAATAAATTAATAATTGGTATTTTCAAATAATGTAATTTGAACCCATTATTATTTAAATAATTTAATTGTGAGCTTTTTTCTACCTTATTTCTTAGTATTCAGACATTTCTCACTCCAATAAATCAGAACTATGGAGAAGAGAAAAAGAGATGGAATGAGAAATGAGAGAGAATAAAAAAGTGTGAAAGGGAAGAGATTTAAAAAAATTATAACGATAAAAAGGAGAGAATGTTAAAATTATTACGTGGTTCCACTCAAATTTTATATTTAGTAAATAAAAATCATAACGTCACGTGCCTTTAATTGAATGGTGGAGGGTGTTGCGCTTCTACAAGCGCATTCCAAACATTTTACGAGTCCAAGTGCGCGGGTTCAATTCGCGCACTCCTAATAAGACAAAAAAAAAAAATCTCATTTTTCGAATTTGTTTGAAAACCACTCCATTTTTTTTAAATAGTTTCAAAAACAAATCCCACTCTAAATTCCCCTCATTTTTGTTACATTTCCCTTTGATTAAAAATAAATAAATAAATAAATCCCTTTAAAATAAAAAATCAAATTATTATGCCAACTTGCATATAGAGTCGCAAACCTTATCTAAAAATCGTATTTATTAACTAATTAATTATTTTTATGTAAATAGAGAAAGGTACCCTCTTGTTACTATAAACTATAGTTACTTTAAAAAAAAATCTAGTGACTTCGTCCCCTTGTTAAAAAATAATTATAGTTTAAATCTTACCATACCTCCATAAAACTTGTATTTATTATAATTTCATCTCCAAAGTTTAAAATATTATAGTCTATAACCATTTCGTTTTTAATTTTCTATTTTTTAAAATTTATGTTTGTTTCCTCTTAATCTTATTTCTTCACTATAAATATGTTTCACTTTTCTTAGAGAAACATTTGAATTCTTAGTCAAAATTAAAAAACACTACTTTTTTTAAAATTATTATTTTTAGTTTTTAAATTGGATTAATTTTCTAAAACATGGATAGAAAGAAGATAATAAAACAAAAAAAATTATAAAAATGGGAGTAGTGTTTATAGACTTAATTTTAAAAAACGAAAAACTAAAAACAAAATAGTTATGGAATGGGACTTATACGAATTCGCATGAAAAAAAAAGTTGATCACTTTAGTCTTCTAACATTAATTAATTTTTAGATTATTTAAATAAAATCCATATGCCAAAATGAAATTTAGGCAAAAGAAAATTAAGAAGTAATTTTTAACACGTTAACATCACTCCAAACATATTCAGAAAATGAAAGGAGCAATTATAGTTTGGAGTAGAATAGAAGAAAAGACATGAATCACATTTTTGTGTATAATTGAAACCATCTCTCAAAAACTAATTAAAATAAATAAATTGTTTATTTACTTTTTTTTTCTTTTTTTCTTCATGTTGCTTAGAGTTATATGGCCATGTAAATCAGGCAAATTGGGAAGCATGTACTTGCTTTCGATTGCAATAAAGTTGAGGGCAATATAATTTATATAATCTATTTTTTTTCTTTATTTTGTCCTTTAAGTTTAAATGTTAAAAAAATAAAAATTTGAGAGGACAAGTAGTTGAAATAATAATAATAAATAAATAACCAAGTGTTATTTTGTTCAACCTTCTGCTATAAAATTGAGACTGTCTTTTTAAACCAACCTTTGTAATTTTAATTTAAAAATAAGTATTATATTAGATTATGTTAACAAATATTCTTTCTAGCTCATGAACATGTTTTTAGATTAAAAGGCACAAGTGGAAAAGGGATAATTCTCTTTTACATTTAAACTGGATTACATTTTTTTTGAATTTTTTAATAATAAAATATTGAGTAAACAAAAAAAAAAAAAAAAAGTGTTACAATTACAATATTAAAGTTGATATTGAAACGCATAAGAGCATAGCTCAACGGCCATGATGTATCGCCTAATGACCATGAGGTCTTAGGTTCAATCCCCCATCCCAACAAGTTGTAAAAAAAAAAAGTTGATATTGGAACCAATGGAATTTAGAAAATTTAGTAACTCTGTCAGTAACGTGCAAATATAGCAAATGAGACCATTAAAATAATAATCCAAATGTCAACTGTTTGTTTTCAATGTCTTTAATATATATATATATATAATTTTTAATAATTAATTAGAACCCTGCATTACATTACTTTAGTCACACTCAAATTGTATCAAATAAAATAACTATTTTGTTAGGTAGAAAATTCAAAATTTCAAAACGCTAGTGAACGAATAATGTTGATTATCATATATTTTTGTTTTTATCTAATTATGTCATAACATATAAATTTAATTTAATTGAGCTAGCTGTTTAAAAAAAAAATTATTGAGCTGGTTAAGTTGGTAGGTTTTCACCCGTAAATTTAAATTATAGCTATTATTATTTTAACAATTTTTTTTTGTCCACGTTAACATAACCTAACTCAACTGTTATAATGTATGGTCACTAAGAGACCAAAGGTTTAACAAAAAAAAATATTTTAATCAAAGTGAACTTAATTCAACTATAATTGATATGTAGTATATACACTCTCTCTTGAGGTCAAAGATTCAAGTCTCGTACACTCCGTTGTACTAAAAAAAAATATATATAAATTTAAAGATTAAAAAAAAAATCTTTTTTTTATAAAAAAAATATATATATGTAGATGGCAAGATTAATTGACTTTTTAATTAATTTTTTTCTTTTGACAATATATATGAGGTGGAGAATTCAAGCTCCTATGATGTGATTCTTCTCTTATTTTTTTTTTTAGTACATTGGGGTGGGGGGATTCGAACCACAGACCTCTTGGTCGTTAACACATACATATGCCGCTGAGCCATGCTCACTTTGGCGTGATTCTTCTCTTTTTGAACATTATGAATCGATGAAATTAATTAAACCTACTTGACTTAGTTAGCCAACAAAATTCAATTAACTTCCAACAAGGTCAACTAATCTTTTTGATTCAAATACATTGCCATCTTTCTTTAAATATGATGTTGCTTTAGCATAATTTTCAAAATATGAAACAAGAAAATTGTATGTTCTTTTAATTTATGTGGGTGTGACATTCATAATTTTTGATTTAGTTATAATATTAAATATGGAAATGCACAATTTTCCAAGTAACATCAAATCCCAAGGTAACGTCCATTTCCGTTTCGCTTGGCACGTTTGGTAATTTTGAGAGAGACCGCCCTATGATTTTGGTCCATAATTTATTGCATTTACAAGCAAACCATTGGGAGACAAATGACAATATAATAATTTTGCGTTCCCAAATGGCAGTATGTTGAGACTATTTTGAAACACTCAACAGAATTAAATTAACCAAAAGTTATAATGGTTTGTGAATATTATTAAAGTTGTTATAATTATTTAATGGTTTGTGAATATTATTAAAGTTGTTATAATTATTTTATTGACAGTGAATTAATTATAATAGTCAGTGGACCAAACATAGACATGATTATAATAACTTAGTTCACTCAAATTTTAAGTTTGTGCTCCAAACTCCTTAGGTATTTGACAAAACTTCGTATTTTCACTTTTTTTTTTTTACAACATGTAGAGGTGGGAGATTGAATCTGTTATGGGCAGATCTTCGCGAGAGGCGGACCCTGACGTCATGACGATGGCATCAACAAACCTCAAGCGCCAGTACTATCATCATAAGGAGTGACCGACCCTTCGAGCGGCTACGACTCTTCAAAAGATGTGTCCAACATAGTCGCCCATTACGTCAACTCTCACGCGAGAATGACTGAGCAACTGATGTGACACACTTGTCATACCGAATGCGGCGAAGGTACAATTCCGCCCATATTCGAAAAAATAATGATTATTTGCCATAAATGAACATAAACTATTATTTAATGAGCACTTATTCGGAAGTATGATATTTTGATATTCTACAAAGTACAAATTTTGTAAGAAAATAATGTGTAGAATTGGAGTGCGTTTAATAGAAGTCCCGTGTACGACATCAAAGTTAGAATTATAGTATTGAAAAGCATGCAAATAACAGGAATTAAACCTTAAATAATTGATTGCCTATGCTAGATGATAAACATGACTTGGTTACCAATATCAATTCCTAAGGCCCCTCTCATAGCCACGAGACTTTTTTTTTTTTTTTTTTTTTTTAGGCATATAAATAATATATCTATATATGAATTTCTATAATGT
This sequence comes from Herpetospermum pedunculosum, assembly GCA_028017165.1. Lineage (NCBI taxonomy): Eukaryota > Viridiplantae > Streptophyta > Magnoliopsida > Cucurbitales > Cucurbitaceae > Herpetospermum > Herpetospermum pedunculosum. The sequence continues at coordinate 75,570,045 of CM051525.1, forward strand.
TTCATTTTTGTGAAGGAAGGATTACCACTCTTAACAAAATTTAAAAATTAAAGCAAATTTTGGTTTTGAAAACTCTTGGATAACACAACAAAGAAATTCATAGATAAATGTATTGTTTATAAATTTATTTTTCAAAAATCTAAAATAAAAAATCAAATCATTATCAAACCACACCTAACTAATTATTATTATTTTTTTATTTTTTAAAAAACAGATGTGTTTGATAACTAATTCAATTTTTTATTTTTAAAATTTAAAAATCATTTTAAAAATTCTTTATTAAAAAATTAATAAAAAATAAAGAAGGTGTTTCCATTTTTTATTTTTATTTTTATTTTTTTGAACCAAACTTACTCTTACAAATATTCTTTAAGAAATAGATTAAATTATATAAAATACCTTTGAACTCTGAAAAATATTACAATTATACTCCTTAAACTTTAAAGTTATTCATTTTAACTCTTGAACTTCAAATTAATTGTCTAAAAATTATATATATAAAACATTTGTCGGCCAATAATATTCAATGTTCGAAACAATTTGAGTCGATTTTAGCGGGCACATATAGAAATAATATTATAAAATAGTTTTCTATCCATTTATAGAAAACAAAAAATAACAAATAAAACAAATTGATCAAACACTTTTTTTTTTTTGTTTAAAAAAATAAAAAAATAAAAATTAAGAACTGTGGTTTTTTATTTTTTAAAAATAGAAAACGAATTAAGTTATTAAATTTTTTGAATTAAGTTATTAAATTTTTTTGTTTTAAAAACATAAAACAAAAAAAAAATCATAAAACATAAAAATTAAAAACAAAAAATGAAAATGGTTATCAAATTCACGTTAAATGATGTATTTTGAAAAGTTTAGAAGATTTTTTTTTTTTTTTTTTTTTTTTTTGAGTACATTGGGGGTGGGGGGATTCGAACCACAGACCTCTTGGTCATCGAGACATACATATGCCAGCTGAGCTATGCTCGCTTTTGGCGAAAAGTTTAGAAGATTAATGATGAAGTTATAAATATATTGATCCAAACAAAGGGAACAAAACTATATATTGGCAAACTTTTAGAAGAAAAAAAAATTATTAGAAAAAATGAATACTGTTTTCTAGAGAATCCAAATACAGTTTTATATTTTGAGAATCAAAATACAGTTTTATGTTTTCAGATTCATTCACTTGAGCAAATATGAGTTTGGTATGTAATCTAAATTATGTTTTCTGTTTTTTAAAATTGTTGTGATTCTGTGATCCAAACCGTATAAAAAGTTTGATTTTTTGTTTGTTTGTTTTTAGTAAATTATCCAAATTTTAAATTTTAAATTTTAAAATGCATAATTATATTTAAAATGATAAAAAAATATTAATAAATCAAATTCACTGTTATAAGCTCAATTCATTTTTTAAAATAAAAATAGTTATAATATATTGTATTTATAAATTATATGATATTATAAAATAATAATTATACAAAATTTATTCAAATTTCTATTTTCAGATCACCCATCAAACAAACCTAAAATAATTTGGGTTTGTTTAAATCCTACCTAGTTTTTTTTTTTTTTTTTGCAAAAATATTTAATTAAACCTGTCAATTGAGTTATGTTCGTTTTGACAATTCTATTGGGAGAGAATCTAGATTATGTTTTATGTTGTCAGATTCACTAGCGAATTTGTGTATGCAATCTTGATTCTGTTTTTTAAATCTATTTTCGAATTCTGTGATCAAAACAGTATAAATTATGAAAATATATTTATCTGGCGATGGAGAGATGAATGAGGGAGAAAGAAACGACCACCACGAGTTCACCGGAAGAGGGCTTGAAGGAGGGAGGGGGAGGGAGAGTTTATTTATTTTATTATTATTATGATTTTTAAAATTTTATTTTATTATTAAAAATTGTCACGTCAGCACTAAGTTAATTATTTAACTGTGGAGGGACTAAATTGAACCATTTCTTAAATACGAGGCACTTGATTGTCAGATTTTGAAACCTAGAGACTAAAGCGACACAAATGTAAAATTTCGGGGACCAACAAAATATTTTACCTAACTTTAAAAGAACGTATTTTAGTTATTGCTATTATTTTGTCACCTAGTCTAATATCCTCTCACATAATACTTGTTTTAATTAAAACTAGGACAAAAATCATAATTTGTACCGTCAGATGTTAATTGCCATAAGATTGTGTCTAAGAGGTGAAAGGTTGGATCCCCGCATTAATTAAATACCTTTGCAAAAAAATAAAAATAAAAAATTAATTGTATATAATTAAAACCTTTAACTTTCAAAGTGTATCAATTTACACCATCAGTTAGAAAATACAAGTTTTCACTCTTGAAAACAAAGTAGGTTTAGGTGTGATACTTTGTTTGAGGGGTTGTTAGGAGTACAAACACAATTATATCTAATGGTACGAGACATTTTGGTTGAAATCAAAAGCAAAACTATGAGAGTTATGCCAAATGAACAATATCATACCATTCTGAAAATGTCTAGGTTTCGTTGTTCTTAATATTCATAGGTGTGGAGACTTGTAATTTATCAATTAAACTCCTAAGTTTTTATAGATCCACTTAAGAAAGTTTAGAGGTTTAATTGTTAAATTAAAAAATTTCATACATTTAAATTAAAGTTTTCAAATAAAGCCTAAGGATTTTAAAAACTTATCGTGACATGAGTTTTTTTTTTTTTTTTTTTATATCTTCCCTATGGGAAAGACTTTTATATGTGGAGATGAACCATAAAAGTCAACTTCTTCGGTCTCGATTGCTTTTGAAGAGTTAAAAACGATTTTAAAATAATTTTAACGATTTTTTTTTATGTTTGGTAAAACTGATTCTTAAATAATTTAAATAAAATCATTTTTTAATTTAGGTTGATTTAAGCTATTAATAGTAGCTTTTGAATTTAATTTCTCTAAAAATCTTTTCTAACTAATCTTATTTCATCTTTTTTTTTTTATTTAATTCGATGCTTTTGAATTAGTGTTCTTATTTATTATTTAGTAAGATTTTGTTTGGCACATTCTTTATATATCAATTTTTTTTTATAGTTTATGAAACTATTTAGAGTAAAAATTACCTTATAAATTTTTTGAAGTTAGATATTAATACAAACTCATACTTAGTTATTGAAATATATTTATATTTGGGTTAATATAGTTATTTCATAGTAGTAATTTACCAAATAACTAGATTTTTCAGGTTTAAATCTGAAATTTACCAAACACTATTTTTGATTTTTCTAAAAGACAACAATTAATTTTGAAGCTACAACCTTCATTTTTTTAGAAGTTACTTGAAAATATCCTTTTTCAAATGAAACTCAAGTCTTTGTTGACGCTTTCCAATCACATTAGCTTTTTCATCGTTAATAAGAAGTGCAATTTCGCTTCTCATATTTTGATTTGTCATGACGTTCCAAGTATTATGAGATTTGGATTGAAGAACACCTACCATAAGTGACAATAATGAAAATATTTAGATATATCTATAAATCGAAAGGTTCAATATAGATATTAAGTGTTAATGAATATCTCCAACATCTTTTATAAAAATTCGTAAAACATAAAAAATATCATCTATTAATTCCAATATGGATATAGATACTAATTACAAAATCTATAACTTAATTTGAAAGTATAGATACTAATTATAAAATCAATTTAGTTTGAAAGTAAAATGAATTTAATTATTAATTTTAATATTTATTTTTTAAAAATAGATTTACAAAATTATTCAATATTAATATTTTATCAATATATCCATAAAATTAAATTCTTCATATTGATATCGATATTTTGGTGGGGGTACTACAGGTCTATAAGACTATCTCTTTAATTTATTTTGCTTTGTTATGTTTTGGCGTACTAAAAAACAAACAAAGTAAAAGTATAAACTAATTTATTCATAATTATTAATTATTTTTGAATTAATAAATTAATTAAATAAAAAAGTTAGGAATAAAATGGTAAAACAAACACAATATTTAATTTGGAAACATTAATATTCTCCATATCCAAACGCATATATTTAATATTTCAAACCTTTAAATCTAAGATTTTGTTTTTTGTTTTGAAGAGTTAAATCTAAGATATTTAACTCTTAGAGATATTTAATATTCATCCGGCATTTAAATCTAAGGAAATGTAAAAAATAAAATAAAAATAGTAATAATAATGAGAGAGAGAGAGAGAGAGAGAGAGAGAGAGAGAGAGTCCGTCGGAGGTGACATGTGAGCGTGTAATTCGCGTACCCAGAAATCCGAAATTGCACCATTTCCCCACATTCTTCATTCCTGGATCATTGGGTTCCTCATTTTTTTCGATTTTATAATTCTGAATTCCATATTCCGTTTCTTTGTTGAAAAGTCCACGCAAATGTCTGTACACCTTCATCTTCTTCTTCCAAACTATATTATGTCTCATCTATGGAACCTTGATGCCACTCAATTCTCCGCCTTTTTTTCAACTCCTTCCAAATTTCCCCTTTTTTCTTTCTTTCTTATTTCCTCTTTCTTCCTCCAAACCACCCGAATCTCCTCTCTTCATCTTCTTCATCTGGGTATTTTCCCTTTTCCCTTTCAACTCTTCTTTCCCCTTGCTTTCTACTCAATTCTCAACCCCTTTTCTCATCTGGGTTTTCCCCCCAACGCGCTGACCTTCAATCTCCAGCTCTCTGCCGTCTTTTCTTTCTCCATCATCATTTCATTTCTGGGATTTTAAACCAATCGCAATTTCCCATTTTCTCTTTTCTTCAGCTTCTACTTCTCTGCTGCCTGTCATTCTTTTCTGGGTGGGTTTCTCTTTCTTTATCATCTATCATGCCTGCATAACAGATTCTATGATGTTGATTACCATTTTTTTTTTTTGCTTCCTTCATTATTTCTCGATGTAACTTGACTGCCATGGCATGGATCTCATCATTTAATTTGGTTTCATGTCTTTTATCCTTCCATTGACTTTTTTTCTTTCTCCTCATCATTTCACATTCCAATATTGAGAATTTAGGCGTTTTCTTTTGTAAAACAAAGTGTATGTCTGTCGTTTATATGTTTGGTGTTTGGTTTTTACTTTCAGACATGGGTCTTGAATTACCATAGCTTTTCCTTTAGGAACTTATAATTTAAAATCACACGACTCTTCCATGTTCATTTTTTCTTTTTTAAAAATTCTTTGTTAGGCCAGGCTTCTATAAGCAAGGAGGTTTGAACTATTCTCATTTTGACCTCTTGTGCATTGGACCTTTATGATTGATTATTCGTTTCTGCTTTTAATTCAGGCTATCATAATAAAATAATACCAAGGGAAGATTGTAATTGTAGTTGTACTTGTTGGTGGTCAGGTTGCAGGCTGGGAATTTCTCTTTTAATCGTAGGTCATTTAGTTGAAGAGAGTGGCAAATGCTAAATTTTGGCAGAAGCAGAACTCAACAAAGGTCCACCAGATCTCTAACATTAGGAGGTAACTTTTGGAAAACAAACTCAGGAAGATGTACATCTATCAATTCATCATCAATGTCGATATTTTGGATTTGACCTTTGTAAATTCAAATACATTTTGTAGTTTATTTTCCAAAACAAAAAGTCAGCCCTATCAAGTTTGGAGAATTGTCTCCCCTCCCACGATAGCCTGTTCTTTTGAATGACTAAAGTTGTTTGTTTTGATATTATGATCTTGTAAATAACGATTTCATCTCAACCTTTGCATGTCATCTTGAAAACAACTTTGAACCAAGAGCAAAAAATTGTTTCATAAGCAGTCTCTCAAGCAAGCCCAATTAAGTTAAGCTGCTTGCTGTCCATCGATTTTCTAGGATTTATAATATGGACTTTCAATTTTGACCTTCTTATAGGTATGGATTATCCAGATCTCAAAAAGAAAAACAACTTTGTGGGAAAAATTATTCTGGCTGCTACTCTCACAGCTTTATGCATTATCATGCTCAAGCAATCACCAGCTTTCAGTGCCCCAAGCCAGGTATCTCTTTGATCTTGTTCTTAGATCTTTAGGATGACCAAACATGATTAAATGCAGGTTTGGGAGTGATTTCGAGCATGACAAAAGTGATTTTAACCATTTCAAAATCTCTCCCAGACATGCCCTTAGTCTATTTGTAAACAGTTTAGATGGCCATGTTGATCATAACATCCTACCCCTCTTACTTTGCAATTCTTGTGCTTACAATAGCATGGCTGCCCGCAGACTGTTCATCTGAACCTGATGGTTCTTGACTGTTACGACTTCTGACTTTTTTTCAGCATTGTGCATTTTTTTATATGGAAAAAGGATTAGTATTCAGTCACAATTCTTCTGAAATATTTTTATCTTCAGTTTGGCCTGCGTGAGCCGGGGGTGACTCATGTACTAGTAACAGGAGGTGCTGGATACATTGGTTCACATGCTACACTAAGACTCCTGAAGGACAATTATCGTGTAACCATAGTGGTAAATCTCCTGAGAATTCTCAAGTTCACTTTATATGCCTTTTCATCTCTCCTCTGTATTAACCATCCTAGACCATACCCTTAACTTAACAGGATAACCTGTCACGAGGAAATCTCGGTGCCGTGAAGGTTCTTCAAGAACTATTTCCAGAACCAGGGAGGCTTCAATTTATTTATGCCGACTTGGGAGACGCCAAATCTGTATTGTCTTGAACATATTCTGTTAAATATTTCTTGAGAACGTTATGATCAACTCTAGAAATGAATTGTTTTCTTCATGGATGTTTGTTTTCAGGTTAACAAGATATTTTCAGAGAATGCTTTTGATGCTGTCATACATTTTGCAGCGGTTGCTTATGTCGGTGAGAGTACCGTTGATCCACTGAAGTAAGCATTCTTTCTCGAGTATGTGTAATAGATCAAAAAGTTTTCTAATACATAAGACTGCTTTTACATTTATATTGACCTGCTCAACGTCCCAAGTACTATGTTACAATGGCATCTCCAGGGGTTCAGCATTTTCCATCTTTTTTTTTTCATTTTTTTTTAAGAGAAACAATTTCATTGATACATCTTGAAGTTCAACCTTGTTGTGTGTGCTTCTTTTGTTTAAATGACAGCATAGTTCATTTTGATTTATGCTAAAAAAAATTGTCCTGTTCTGTACAGGGAGTTTGAGATGCCTTTACCCTTTTCATTTTGATCATAATCACAATACTAGAAAACTAGATTACAGTTCAAGTTGTCTTTGTCACATAAGGCCACAACTCTTTTTTCCAAGAATTGTCTGCTTGAAAGAGAAAAAATAGCATTTGAGTATTTGATTATAACGTTTTTTTGTTTTTTATGTAGGTATTATCACAATATTACATCAAACACATTGACAGTTATAGAGGCAATGGCTGCACATGGTGTGAAGAAATTGATATATTCTAGTACATGTGCCACATATGGTGAACCGGATAAAATGCCTATCACTGAAGAAACTCCACAAGTATTTTACTTGAACCTTCTGTAAATGATTGTGTTTTTATTCACAATAGTGAAACTTGATTACGTTTTTTTTTAGCTTCAACTAATTCAAAGGAGATGCTTATTTCTGTGGTGGAACTAACATTTATATGGTTGCATGACTGCAGCTCCCTATCAATCCTTATGGGAAAGCCAAGAAGATGTCAGAAGATATCATAAAAGATTTTTCCAAAAACTCAAAAATGGCAGTCATGATCTTACGGTTGGTATTATTATTTTTGTTATCAATAACTTGAATTGTGCTTTTGTACATTACTTCTAGAGTAGTCTCTTTCCTCTTTTATTTTTCTTTTGGCATTTTTCTCTGAGTAATATATTTCATCCAATGCCTTTTATGTTGGTCTCCGTGCATATATTTCTCTTCTCTTGGCTTATCAGTTGTTTTTGTCTACTTTGTAAAGTCTAATATTTAGGATTCTGGAGTTATTTCCAATCATAATGATGATTCAAAATGAATATAAAATCTCGTGATCAACTTGGAAGCTTTATTTGAAACAACAGTACTGTTACTAAAAGTCCTATTCTTATTGCATTTATCTTGTCATATGAGTAAAAATGTCAAACTCTGAGCACTTTTCTATTAACTGGTCATTATGAAATTTTTGTTCTTTCAAATTATTATCACAACTTTTAAATTTGTTTCTGGGTATGTTAAAACTTCAGATACTTCAATGTGATTGGATCAGACCCAGAGGGTAGGTTAGGTGAAGCTCCTAGACCTGAACTTCGCGAGCAGGGACGAATTTCAGGCGCTTGCTTTGATGCAGCCCGTGGCATTATTCCTGGACTCAAGGTATGATATCCTTTTCTAAATCCTCGGAGCATTAGTCAAGGTGCGCGTAAACTGGAGAAAAAAAAAAAAACTTCAAACTGAAATTGCCTGCTTCATGCATATACAGAGAGCAGCAATGCAAATCCATCTGAGATCTGTTAATAATAAGCAACAAAATTTCCCTTTTCATCTTTTTTTTTTTGTCTTGAATATGCATTAAAGTTGGTACATTGCAGGTTAGAGGAACAGACTATGCTACACAAGATGGAACTTGCGTCCGGGATTACATTGATGTCACTGATCTGGTTGACGCTCATGTAAAAGCTCTTGCAAAGGCAAAGGCCGGAAAGGTTGGAATATATAATGTCGGCACTGGAAAAGGTTTGCTCATATCAAAATATGAAGAAAAAAAAACATACTTTTTAACTACATTCCTCATCCGACATCCTGCGATGAAGTAAATATATGATGTCACATCTCAGACTTGTGGTTTCGTCTTTTTATCAGGTAGATCAGTTAAGGAGTTCGTAGAAGCATGCAAGAAGGCAACTGGGGTTAAAATCAAAGTTGAATATCTCGACCGTCGACCGGGCGATTATGCAGAAGTCTTTAGTGACCCAACAAAGATAAACAAGGAACTTAACTGGACAGCTCAGTACACAGATCTTGAACAAAGCTTAAAGGTAGCTTGGAGATGGCAAAAGTCACATCTTGATGGCTATGGAAGCTCTTGAAATGGCTCCTCCGTGAAAGAAAGAGACCAAAAAAGAACTTTGGGAAAGACCCTTTGAGGTATTAACTTCATCTGTGCTTCTGTTGCTACTTCAGCAGCTGGATTGGAAGCAGAGTGGTCGGAATATATTTTTTTGGTACCCAAATTTTACTTTTATGAAGATACATTCTATGCCCTTACATTATTATGTACTAGTTATAGGAAACAGCTGATTTGTCACATGAATTTGAAACGACATAGTTGAAAATAAAGGATGGCTGTGCAGAAATTGCCCTTTCTCACTTGTTCCCTTTGCCATCATCTCTCTGCTGCATCCTTCCCGGTTGAGATAGTTTTACTTGATTGTGAAGTGAATGCGTTAATTATGCCATATGGAAAAATGAAAAATGTTTTTTTTTTTGTTTTTAAGTACAACAAATGGATGTAGTAGGGTGGATTTGAACCTTCTATCTTAAAGAAGGTGGTAGTATATGTCAATTACCGTTGAATTATATTCACTTTGTCAATTTTGCTTCTGTTATGTACTTATTAGTTGTGAATGAAGGTCATTATTCTTCGTATGATCCAAGGGAACAAATTTTTGGATTACAATATGAGAGAAAGGGGGGGGGGGGGTAAGTAAGGCCATTATTCTTCGTATGATCCATATCTGCAAATTACTTGATTTATTTTCATGAGTTTACAGACCATTGACATCTTTCTGAAACTAATTCTAGTGCCAAAAACCTTGTTTAGGCCGATTTAAGATGTATTTCTAAGGATTTTTTTTTTTTTTTTACAACATGTGAGGTGAGAGATTGAACTTAAAACCTCATAATCACTGGTCGATACATCATATCAGTTGAGCTATACTCTGGTTGGCGTGTTTAAAATTACTTAAAAAGTCATTTCAAACAAAATCTTAAATACCAATGAACCACATGAAAAGATTTTAGTCCATTTTTAAATCTATGTTCCAAAAGTGGGCATAATTCAGTGACATGCCCTTGAGGTCGAAGGTGAGAATCTCCCACCCCACATGTTGAACTAAAAAGAAAAAAAAGAAAAAAAAGTCTCATCTGGCGGTATCCAATCTCTTTAGTAACAAAGCACATTCTCTATTCAGCTACACTGAGATTAAAGCTCATCATTACCCTCAGAAGTGAAGCCTGAGGTCTGATATTAAACTCCATGGCTGTGGCCTGTAATGTAACTTGATGAAGGGCTGTCTTTTACATCCAATTCAACCCAAAACAAATTGAAAATGCTAAAGAATTAAGTAAAATAATCATGTGTCAGATCCAGTAAGCTCAGTACAAAAATGACCAGTTTCTGCATTATAAACCTCTACTGTCAAACATTTGGTTCGATTTTGTATTTAATAGCCAAATAATTTGAGGGAAAAAGAACAGCCCCAATTAACAGTAAACAGCCGCGGGTTCATCTCCTTTTCAAAAGCCAGCAACAGCAAGGGTTCTCTAAGCAACAGACTGAACAGCTCTATCAAAGTTCTCTTCAGCAGCCGAGATGCGTTTAACAAGCAAGTGGCCTGGATGCGAAAGTTTCAATTGGCTGAAAATTTGTGGCAAGTATGTATGTTAGCAGCCATGGTAAGAAAGGAAAATTCTAATCCAACTGCTCAAGTAGTTTTTATCTATACAGGTAAAAAAATTCACCATAATAGTAGTTAAAATAAAAAACACGTAGCTTCTTATTTCCAGGAAAACATTAAATATGAAGACAAAAGCAATTTCTGAATACCCAAGATATTTAATGAGAATGATAAGACCTACGGTACAATAGAAGAATCTCAAATATCAGGCCAAATCTCAAATGGGTTTATTTTTTAAAAAGTGTTAAAAAAAATGGTTTTACTACTCTCAAAAGTCACTCCAACCTCAATTTAAAAAACTTCCTACAATTTAGGTGATCCTAGTAAATACCCTTCATTTTCTTAAAAACTACCTTCAGTCCCCAATTCCCACAAAGATGCAGATTATAGAAAAAGCATTGCAACCAAACAACCAAAAAATAAGCAAGAAAGAGATTTCTGGCCATGGACCACCACCCATTACCCGAGAAAACGAGAAGTTGGTTTGCCAAGGTGAAGACTGCATACAACTAGATTGGCCAGAGTTTCTGGATCTTTTGCATCCTGTGAAGAACAACAAAGAAACTTCTTATCTACAATTAGAAATTTATATAATATATTTGCATCCTTCGTTGTCCTGAAAAATTTCAAATCTATCTAAGAGTTTGATCACATTGGGAAGTCATTGAAGACAACTAAGTTGCAAAGATGTTCGGTCTAGGTTATTATTATTATTATTATTATTTTTGTTTGGTCACTAATTTGTGCCCATTTACTCTTGATCCCCTCAGAAAAGCAGTTTCAGTTATACAATATAAGTAATCAAATGCAGGGTGATCCAAAAATTACCTTGTTCAATGCTTCAAGAAGAAGTGTCTCGGCTTCATCAAAGTTTCCCATATGCATGCAGCAGACGGCCCTCCCATTCAAAATCAAGCTTGTCATGGGATACTTTTCAGAGAAATCTTGGAAGATGAGATATGCCTCCTGTATCTTGGAACCACCCTGGTCAAGCAAAAAATTACATAATAATGAGACTACCTCCAAAAAGTCTAATGTTCCTTCCTTCAGAGTAATGGAAAAAAAAAAGCTACAAACCACTGCCAGATTTAACCAAGCATTTGCAAGTTGTGTTAATGTGTGATCTTCATCAGTCTGTTGCATGACCCTTAGCTGTCTCTCTGCATAATCTGACCTGTGCATCTTAAGAAATATTTGAACATTCAGAGCATGCCTGCAAGGAAAAAAAAAGTCAGGCTTGATAATTACAGTATACACTTCCAGTCTCACAAATATCTCCCCTAAATCAACTATATGCATCTACATTAGGCACAAAAGATGAAAAAATATGCAGTAAGAAACAGAAAAGTTAAATTACAAATTTAATCCTTTAGGTTTGACGGTTGTGTCTTTTAGTCTCTAAACTTTAATAAGTTTCAATTACATCCTTACATTGTGTGAAATCATCACTTGTTACTTGTTAGTCTAATCAATATGGCATGTCAACATTTAAGTAAGTGTGATAACCGCAGAGAGTTATTAGAATCAAAACCAAAAGTTTAGGGATTTAATTAAAACTTTTTAAAATTCAAAGACTAAATAGATGCAATCGTCAAGGTTAACGGAGTAAACTTTTAATTACTACTAGACTAATACTTCAAACTAGTATTCGAAGTTGTTGAATGAACTTATGACACTGAAATCAAACATGAGAAATAAAAATGAAGAAAGAGAATTAGAAAATATAAAGGATGCCAGGAAAGAAAAAAGAACTACTTAGAAATGAAAAATCCATCTGAAAAGAAATAGATTTTTTCTTTCGATACAATTGTTCAGATTTTTTTAGTGAAAAGCAAAACTTTCATTAATGAGTAAAATAGAAAGATGTATCTAAATTACTTCAAATCTTAAACCCAATGACTGCATACATCTCTTCTTGGCAAAACAAAAAAAGGGTTTCACCCTCTGACTGCAATCACATAATCACAAAATACTGATGACTAATCTCCCAATAGCCAAATGTCAAAGTCAAAGAAAATCATAAACCTTAGAAAGAACCATTGAATCAAATAAATGACTTTAGAAGGTTCGAGATCCTGGGTAAAGGTTTTGTCCCTAGCCAAGCTTAATGCTTCTCTATTGGGCGTTAGTCTCTAAAGATTTCTAAAATTATCCGCAAGGTTTTATTACCTTGGATTGGAGCTATTTTAGTTAGTTATGTAACTTATGTTCGGTTTGGCTCCTTTTGTAGGGCTGTTGGTCTGTATTACCTTTTAAATTTTTTTCATTTTCTCAATGAAAGTTTGATTCTTTATTTTACATATGTGCAACATTGGTTAACAAGATATGACAACATTACTGTTTTCTTCCCCAAAGAAATCGACAATCAGAAAGAAAGCAAGACAAAGATAATGGAATAGTGGCTAAATGACACTGGTCTACCCTCACCGGCTTGTAGTTGCATAATGAACTAAACTAGAATTACCAATTCTGTTGAGTAGTGACAAGTTTTTATGAGAAAAAATAGGGTATTTAATAAATCAATAAATTAATAATAAAAAAATAATTGTATTTGAAAATCTTCGCAATCTATGTACACAATTGAAACTATATAATAGCAGCTAACAATTGAAACATTCAAAATGAGACTTACAATTCCATGGTTCCTCCAGCATTTGTGTGTTTCAGGGCTTCATTAAAATCTTGCTCATGCATGTATATGATTCCTGCAATCAGCCTCAAAGTAGGATTGTTTCCAATGGCTGGATCTGATAACCATTCCTGTAGACTTGCGATGGTAGATTCCTACAATGTTCAATGAATTCATCAGTAAAGAAACTATGATTATTCTGCTCTCGTGAATAAGAAATCCGTTTTCATTCTTTTCGGAAATTCATTTATCGTCCAGTACCAGGGAAATCTGAAATCCTTTTAAGTTGGTTGAACTGCTTACTGCTTAGTATATTCACATGTTAAGTGACTTTTAATATCCATCCAATTTTTTTTTGACAACATGTTGGGGTGGGGATTGAACCTAGAACCTCATGGTCACTAGACGATACATCGTGCCGTTGAGCTATACTCTTGTTGGCACAGTTTCTATTATGAAATACTACAACCTGAAATTCTATCCATTCATTACCGAAATGATGAATTGGTTTCCCTTCCAAATCCACCCCCATCCCCCAAAAGAAAAGGCAGCAAATATCACTAGCCAATAAAAAAAATGGAGTCACCAACATTGAATTCCCAGTAAACGCTTCTTGAGATTTTAAGTACTTCATTCTAGATCAGTGTCAAATATGGTTTAAATTTGTAAAATGAAGTAACATAACTTAGAAATTCGTGGCCCGATAATATAATTGAAATTCTATGAATTCATATTCGAAATGATCATAATCGACTAAAAAGGGTTGTAGATCCACAGAAGAAACCTTGCTACTGGGATCAGACAGATAAAGAGCGAGTAACTTGACGGCTTGGAGAGGCGTCGGGGCGGATGAGTCGATCTCGCTGATCGCTAGCTGAAAGAGTACGCACAGAGTATCAAATCAAATTCTAATTCAAATTCAAATCAAGCATCGATAAAGTTTACAACCACGCCAATGTTCAGGAGAACATACCTGGTAGCTGCCAAGGGCAATGTAAGAGCGGAAAACAATGGAATCCCTCTCGATTGCGTCATCGGGAGAGATATTGGGGAGATCACTGTTGTTAATGGCTGCCTGATACGCTCCCAAATAGAAATTGTTTCTGAGATTGAACAAATGATCTGGTGTTGCCATGGTTTCACTCTTCTTCCTTCGTCCAAGCTCCTTCCTTCTAGATCTGAATCTAGCAGACTCGAGAGATACAGAGAGAAGACCGACGAAGCAATTGAACGCTTAACCAATATTTGGGCTTTTCGGCTTGGTCCATAAAATGTTTTTGTTTTTAATAAATAAATAAATCTTCTAAAAAAATATATAAAAATAAAATTGGAAATAAGAAAATTCCTTCTCTAACCGCTTTGATCTCAAGTTTTCTCATATTATTTTTTATTATTTTTTTTTTTGTTACAGTGAAAAATGTAAGTTATTCGAATATTAATTAATTGAGTTAATAATTTTAATCTTGATACAAGTCTCCAAAGTTTGCATTGCAGGCCCCATATATTTGTATGTGGACATTGAGCTCAGGAGATTGTTAACTTTAGAGCACAAATCTTCTTGAATTATTGTTTTTTTTTCTTTTTTTTTAGAAATTTTAACAATCATTAATAATTGTATTTAATAATTATGTTTATCGATTTATTTGTGAGTGGTAAAATCTAGTGTTACTATTCATCACATTATAATTATCATATTGTTTAATGAAGTCATATTTTCAAGAGACGACATGCTGCCACATGGTGTACGAGACGACCTTCTCGAGAATTAAAACTATAATATTAATATAATAAGTTTAAAAAATATTATATTTTAATAGATAAAAATTAAAATATTAATATAAAAAAAACCTCAGTATTAGTATTAAATATGTAATATTTTTAAATTGATGATTTTAAAAAAAGAATCTTAAATTGAGATTAAAGGAAAAAATTGAAGCTAAAATTGGTGTGAAATTATAGGAATTATACATGCGGGTATGGACCTGGAGCGGTGGGCCGACATTGTATCTGTGTTCGGCCCTTTTTTTTGGGTAATAAAGAGCAAATTTGAAAGAGAAATATTAGTCTCCAATTTCTAAAACCCTAGGTTTCTTCTCCCCCACTCCCGCTCGCTTCATTTCTTCTTGCTGGAGTTCTTACTGAAACAAACCCTAGCTCGCATCTCAGTAGAGGAGGGTTTCGAAATTCTGGCACAATGTCGATGTCTAAGAGTTCGAAGATGCTCCAGTATATCAATTACAGGATGAGGGTCACCATCCAAGATGGTCGCCAATTGGTTGGCAAGTTCATGGCCTTCGATCGGCACATGAATCTCGTCCTCGGCGACTGCGAGGAGTTCCGTAAGCTTCCGCCGGGTAAGGGTAAAAAGACTAATGAGGAACGTGACGAGCGTCGTACTCTTGGGCTTGTTCTTCTTCGCGGCGAAGAGGTCATTTCCATGACTGTTGAGGGTCCACCGCCTGCTGAAGAGTCCCGTGCTAAGGCCGTCAATGCTGCTGCTATGGCTGGTCCTGGTATTGGCCGTGCCGCTGGTAGGGGTATCCCGACTGCTCCTCTTGTTCATGCCCAGCCTGGTCTTGCTGGCCCAGTTCGTGGAGTGGGCGGTCCTGCTCCGGGGATGATGCAGCCTCAAATCTCTCGTCCGCCAGTACCTCAGCTGTCCGCTCCGCCGATGACATATCCGGCTGCCCCCGTTATCCGTCCACCTGGTCAGATGATGTTTCCAGGGCAAGGTCCACCTCCGGTTGGGAGAGGAATGCCTCCTCAGGGACCTCCACCTCAATTCTCTGCACCGAGACCAGGGGGAGCCCCGCCACAATTCCCAGTTCCTCCTCAATTTGCGCAGAGACCCATGGGACCTCCACCAACCGGGCAGGTGATGAGGGGACCGCCACCTCCTCCCAGGCCTGGAATGCAAGCTCCCCCGCCGCGACCTGGGATGCCTCCTCCACCCGGTGGCCCAGTTCCTGTTTACGGACCACCTCGTCCTGGCATGCCGCCTCCGCCCAACCAACAAAATCAGCAGCAAAATCAACAGCAATAGTGTTGGTACGTGTCTTTATCTTCGAAATTCGTTAGCATTATCCCTCTAGTGTTCAGTTATTCGTTTTAGCTATCACTAGAAAACTTGCGATTATTGAAGTCATGTATATCTATCTGCGCTGTCTCTCTTTAATTTACCAATTTAGGATGCATCGGATTAAATTCTAAGAGCACTATATTTAAGAATGGATCGCATTTGAATATGTTTCCAATTCCTCTAATCCCAAATTAGCCTATGTGTATGGCTACTTAGAGTTAGGTACTGCCTTTGAAGGTTATCACTTTTAACATGTTCATCTACCACTGGCTTGCGGGCAGACACCCTTTTTGCAACAGGGATTTTGTTCTAACTTATCTCCAGAATTAATTTCTCTGGCAAGGTTGAGGTCATCTGGAATGATATCTTTTGACTACTTTATGGTTCTTTTCCTCGAGAGAAGTTGTAGGATCTTCTAAGGGAAGTTTAGCGAACATTGTTGAGGTGGAGAAACTTGCATTTTCCTTAGTGTCTCAATGGCTAAGTTGTCGAAATAATGTTTTTCTTCAATGTCCAAATCAACTTTAGAACTGATTTTATCACTTGTAAGGAACAGATGTCTTGTCATTCCCCTGTGCTTGTATGTTTCTCTGACATTGTCTTGCTCTCGAGAATCTATCTAGGTGGTTCAATTCTAGAACTTTGCCTTGACAACACCTAACATTACCCTATCTCCATTGTATTGATTTGGTTAAAGAACACTTTTGGTACCCACTACTTTCCCACTGACTGACTGAAGTAACAGTTCAGTCCATGAACTTTAGTATATAACAATTTGATCTCTGTACTCTTAAAAATTTGTTATAGATTAGTTCCTAAAATTTGTAATGATTTTGTTCCTTTTGCCAAAAAAACTTATCAAGGTGATATAATGATAGTACTGACGGATTTATCAATCTACCGAAGCAAAAGATTCTATTAAATCTTAACAATATTTTACACGGTAAGGAGTACATTGTTACTAATGTTAAATTATGTGGATTATGTTATTATGTACTAGAGCTTAGGGACTAAATTGTTACAAATTTCTAAGTATTAGGACTAAATTGTTACTTCAATGAAAGTTTTGGGACCAAAAGTACTACATATCTGTCTTACAGAACCACCTTATTTCTTGTCAAATAATGAATATCTTTGTTTCTTATCCAGTAAAAAATAAACTTACAGAACCACCTCATTAAACTACATTAGCAATAATTATTTGTGGAAACGGGTTGAACTTTCTGCCAAGGCTCCAATGTCCTTTTGGCATTTGAGTTGGCATTGAGAGTGCATCATGGGCCTAAATAAGATGGATACGTGAGTAGTTTTCTTTATGTTGATAGTAGCTTATGATGAATCTGATCAACTTTAACGAATATATACTGTACATGATAACTGCTAAAGGAGTGTGAGTATGCAGAATGCTGACCCAATCAACTCGGTTTAGTCCCTTTTTTTTGTTTTGATTTACACCCTAAACTGCTAGAATAATACCGATGACAAAATTTTGAAGTAGCAGTGTCGCACTGACAACAAACCTAGAAACAAGCTCTATTAGAACTGGAGGGAATAATTTGTAGATGGAAAGATGTAGTGAGCTTAGAAGAAAGTTACATAATATTTTCTTTTCATTTCTTTCTTTGTAAGGAACTGTGAAATAAAATTATTATCTAAAAAAAGGAAGAGGGGCATCCTAGGGGAAGGGGGTGGAGGAAACCCCCTCCCAAAACGTAGCTATCACAAAAGTTACATAAGATAATCTTCCCTGCCTATTTCTTTTGTCCCTTGTCCTTTTTGTGCTCAGGAGTTGGGATACTTTGGATACTGGTTCTTTTGCACTTCTATAGTTCCTCATGGCAGGCTCTTTCTTCATTGCTTTGTGGTGCTTAGGATACTATTGCTTTTCTGGTTTCATAATAAGTAATGATATTTTTGCCAAAGCGAGCATGGCTCAGCGGGCATAAGTATGTGTTGACGACCAAGAGGTCTGTGGTTCGAATCCCCCCACCCCCAATGTACTAAAAAATAAGTAACGACATTTTTAATTATGGTCAAGGTAAGCCTGTATGACAAAAATAACATTCTTGGCGCTGTTTTTTTTCCCAATTCACTGACAGGTCCTTCAATAGGAACCAAACACTTTTTTGACATAAAAGGAAGATTTATTTAATGAAATACCTACATTAGGATTAAATTGTTTGACTAAATGTTTCTATAAATAAACGGTGTGACTTAGTCCCTGTTTGATAATCTGTTGGCGTTGATGTTTTTGAAAATTAAGTTTATAAACACTTCATCTACCTATGAGTTTCTTTGGAATTTGGCTAAGAATTCAAATGTTTCCTTAAAAATGATGAAAACCATTGCAAATAAAGTGTGAGAAAACAAGTTGAATTTTCAAAAACCAAAAAACATAAATCAAATGGTTATCAAACATGGCCTTAATGTTTGCCAAGTTACGTTATTAAATGTATTTTTCAAATAGAGGATGTTTATTTCCCAACTTCCTAGTTCGTTGATAACCCATGTTGTTGATGAGGTTGAAATATTTTCAGGTATCAAAAGGAAGGATGCTTGTGTGGGAGATCTTGTTCCTTTTTTAATATTTTCTGCAATTTGGATTTCTAATGATTTTCTCAATTGAGTCATCGACTTAGAAAATTATCCCAAAATTGTGGTCATCTTGTGGGGATCTTCATATGGTTTTATTAATGAGTAGGATCAAAGAGGCACTAATTGTCGTGTATTCCTTTCTTGATGCGTGGCACTTTGAAGTGTATATTTTATTTTACCACTTAGGGGAGCTCTGTCTCATTGGTTTGCTCTATGCGGAAACTATTTGTTTCTTCACTTTCTCTATCTCTAACAACTCTGTTGGTGAAATATGCCCCTGTTTACAAAATCTGAATGCTTGATTGATAGGTATAGTGAGGTGGTAGGCTGTTACGATCTGAGTTGTTACCACCTGATTCAAACCAAGATGACTTTCTGCAGGGCTTTGGGGAAATTTGGGGCATCTTAAGTTTTTGAGTGTTACATATTACAAATGTACAACTGTTCTAGGATTCAAAATTTTCTCCAACATTGTAACATTATCATTATCATGCAATCTTATAAATTTGCCCCCCATCATTTCTCAATAACTTGATCCTTATTTGTTGCAGACATATTACATATGATGATCTGTGGAGGCCTTCGGTGGATATTATCTTGTGTTGCTTCAACCTGAGTTTCACTTGCCAGGGACCACGACTTGTTCATCTCCCTGGGCGCAATCTCTCTTCAAATTTGTGTTGATGCTGTTGTAGGATTCGACAATGTACTGTTATTAGAAAATTGTGGTCCTCATTTTGCAATTTGACCGTTAGATATACTTCGAGTGCAGGATTTTAATGTGAATTCCTATTCCTGATCGCCATGTCTCTAGGTAGATTTGCTTGTCCCCTTCACTTTTTAATCTGTGTTAGGCATTATATAGGTCTTTCAATTACTTGAGGACCTAAAGTATGAGTAGTACAAACTGAAGGTGTTCTGTATTAGGACCTACTGTTAAAAGGGGAAAATCTATATATTTTTGTGCATGCATATGAGTTGCGTTTCTCTTTTCCTGAAACAAATGTAATGTAGATTGAAGGATTATAGAAGGGGAGGAAGAAATAACTTTTCAAGCCAGTCGAAGAAGTTCTAAGAAAAGAAAAAGAAACTCCCAAATTAGAAATTGTATGTTGGGAATGACTTTTTAAGTGCTTTTAAAAACACTCCTTTTGAACTTAGAAACACTGTTTTAAGTACTTAGGCAGTTAGCAGTAAACCAAGTAAATGACAATGGTAATTTGCTCAATCCAAATTTTCTTCCTTTGTGAGGTAGATAATTGCCATGAAGACTGTGCTCCACCTTTTTGGGGGCATCTACCAACTAAGATCTAAGTTTTTAAAAGGCTAAGTTTTCACACATCTGGGTGATGGTCCACTGTTTTGTCACTATCTTTTGCTCTATCCCACCAAGATGGAGATATTAACCAACAGGTCTGAATTCTTTCAGTGGACCCTCTTGTTTGTTTTGACTTTTGTATGCATTCCAAATTTTGCACTCTTCTTGTTGTGGTCTGCTTAACAAAATAAAATAAAAAATACAAGCCAAGTGTTAGAAATTTGTAATTGGTCATTAATTATAAAATTAACATTGTTTCAAAATATTCAAACTTCTGACTCTTATCTTCAATGGTCTCTACATGTTACAAATATTTTAAATATAAATTTTGCACTCTTCTTTTTCCAACTTGCATCACAGAAGGAAAGAGTCCAAGAACGATTACTTCAACTACAAGTATGATTGCAGAATTCAAGGACCAAAGGAAGGGAATAAAATATATATTTTTTGAAATTTTCAAATGAATTTGAATAGCTTTTTTAGTGAAAGGATGTAAGGTGTCATAAATATTGCCACAGTTGGGAGAAGTTTTTATTTTTATTTTGAGAGGTTACCATTGTTTTTTTTTTTTTTTTTTTGCAATCTTAATTACGGATACAACCTTATGTCAATTGAACTATGCTCGGTTTGGCTATCATTGTTTTATTGCAATAATTTTTTGTCAATTGCCAACTTTAACACATGGATTAGTGGAAATCAAAATGTTGAAAAAAAACGTTTTTGATCATCTTCATTTCTCAGATGGCGTGAGTGTTTGCATGTCTCTCTTTGTTGAGACATTATAATTTGTATGTTCCTTTAGATTTTTGGCTGAAAATTTATGATGTTTTTTTAAAAAAAAAAATGATTGATCAAAAGCATCTTTTTGTTAGTTGGCATTGTATGTATTTGGAGATGTGATGAAGTACATACTTGTATTTGTAAAATGATTGGAGTATAATGTTATTTCAGAAATTTCTTTACCATTTTTACTACCAAATTTCTTAACTATCTTAGAATGGGAGACACAAATGTCAGAACTTAGCAGGGATATTTTGGATCACAAACCTTCTTTATAAACTGGTCAAAAATATGCAAAATTTCACTATTTCATATAATTAGTTGTGGGAAACAATTTTTTTTTTTATCATTTGGTAAGAGAGTACCCTTTTCAAGGTGTGTATTTTGCTAATAGAAATTATTCTCAGAGGCTGAAAGAATATGACTAGCAAATTTTGAGAACTGTAAAAATTGTGGTTTAAATGTACATCCAAGGGTTTAAAGTGAACCCCATGTTGCGATCACAGAATAATTTTTTTTTTGCTAATTACAATATTAAAGGTTAGAAACTAGCTCAATTTTTTTTAAGTCATTAACCATTTTTTTTATTTATTCCCATCTCAATCTATAATATCTAATCATCATATAATTCCAAATGTTATTATGACATGCATGAAGAAAAGAGGAGTACTCCACAACCAAATCCGCTGGTTATGGGCTGCCATTCTTGGAGTCCCGAGCCAAACCCGAGAGTGGGTCTTCACAGGGGCGGGGCCGACAGTTACCATAGCCTATTGTGCAAGTTTCGTATGCAGTCTGAGGCATGATGTGTTTAATCAAGCGAGTTCAAGTAAGTGAAAGACAACCTAGAGCTCGAGTTGTTTCAGTGTCGTGATCAAGCATGGGAGATGTAACTCATATCACGGTCTGACTTCTTTGACCGCGCGACGCCATGATATGCGTCTACACCATGGCCAGCCTTACGGAGAACTCTGACCCCAATATACTTTTTGCTCAACTCTTTGTGGCGTCATCGGACATAGGCGAGGTTATCTCTTCCTTAACTAAGCTTTGCTCATGCAGAAACTAAGCATCGCTCAATCATGCACGTCGCGTGTAGACGCATCTCTCCCGGTAGCGACTCAAGCCGACTTGCCTCTACACTAGGCCAAGTCCTCAGGCTCGACCTTGTCTCTTCACGAGGTCAAGGTCTTCTCGACACAACGTCGCATCTCATTTCATCGTTTTGCCATCTCTATGATGTCGCCCGTCCACTGGAACAACATCCGTCCTCACTTTTCGCTAGGACGCCCTTCCAACTAACCAATCCGCGGGACTCAACTTCCATCTCAGGGCTTCCCGAACCCATAGGTCATAGTGGCCCCTAGGGGTTCAACCGACATAAATATAGATCACCCGACATAAATCATGTATCTTCAATCAATAAGTCAGAGGTTCAAATCCTCACTTTAAACATTATCAAAAATTAAAAAAGAGTACTCAACTTTTATCACTTTTTTTTTTAGTGAGCAACATAAATTGTTTGCTACACATGGGGGAGGTTTATAAATGAAAATCAAAGAGGAAGTGATGTAAATGATTGTGGAATCAGGTTCCTTTAGAAACAGTCAAGATTACATGAAAAATATCCCTCAAATTGCTATGTATTTTTTCTGTGCTTTAGAGAATGGTCAGCTAGTCATATGATGATGGGCTTTGGTTGGGCCTACTACTTTGACAAATAAAAGTGTCATTTGATGCCCTATGTATCAAGAACAATCATACAAGCTCACAAATGGATTTTAGAATCCCATGCCTAAAGTTGAGATTGTAAATTTACCTTAGCTTTTCTCCCTTTCAACTATCTTATCAAACCCTATTACCTTGATCATATGTCAATTCTATATGACAAATAATTTTTTTTATATTACACATACATGTTACTTATTATTAGAACCACATACATGTATGGAAACCGTCTATCTTGATCTACAATATTGCAGGGTAGGATGAGTAATAAGCAAACTAGACCTAGCAAAATGATGCATGCTCTTCTTAAAAGAGCAAGATAAAATGAGTATATTAGAGTAATACAGTGGACGCATCTCCCTAAAATAGTTAAATATGGTAAGTGTATTAGACCATAACGTAACAAGTTCTCTAAATTGAACAAACATCGTACTAGTCAACACATATTAAAATGGGGTATTTTTAATTACTCAAACATAAGAGCATGCTTGAGGATTTATGACCAATAGCATGTTTAAACAGAACAAGTAGATATGTTTGGCCACATTGTCATCTTCAATCATCAAACTCATTTTCAACTCATAATATATATATATATATATATATATATATATATATAAAAAGTCAAAAGACAATGATTAAAGAAAAGATGATTCTCAATTATAGTCATAAAATGAGGAAAAGCAATGTATGATAATCTGTTTTTGGATGGCCCAACCCAACCATCATTCTAATTGCTAATTAACTATTATGAAACAAAATTAAGTAAAAAGAGGAACTTGAGATGAAATGGAATAGAATATATATAAAGAAAATGTCCACTAATTTCTCACTTTTGCCACGTGCGAGCGCCTAAAGACACCCACCGTCCCACAATACACCCACAACACTAAATTACATCTCTCTCTCTCTCTCACGGGTGAGCTTAAAAAAATCGAACGTTGGGAGCAAATGGACAGAGAAATATAAAGTAAAGGAAATAAAAGAAAAAAAGAAAAGGGGTAAAATTTATGGGTGAGAACCAATCAATTTCTCACACGTACCCCACTTTTCCATCTCACATTGTCTCAACGTCTTTGTTCCCTTTGTACTTCCATTGAATTTCTTAGTGTATTTATTATATGCATAAAAATTCAATCTTTATTATGAAATCTTAAGTTTAAATTTGTGTTTCAATGTGGGTCATTGCTATACTATAATAAAGGAGCAATTTTGTTTTACATATTTGGAAATGTAGTTGTCAGATTTTGTGTTGGTATTTCTATTTGTTTTAATTAAAAATTTCGCTTGTTCCTGAAATCATTTTTCTTGACTTACAGTCAGATCATTGAATAAGAACAAAGAAAACATTTTTGTTTCTTTACTTGGATTACTACTCTTACCATTTCCCTTTCTCCTGTATTTCTCTGTGTTTTCTTTCCCTTTCGTTTTTGGGTTTTGAGTTAACAAAACGTTCAAATTCACATTACCCAAGAAAGTTTTTGCAGATTGGCTATTCCCCTTCTGCCATTAATACAATCTCTTCTTCTCTCACCTCCTTTACCTTCTCTCAAAAAGTGAACAAAAGTGGGTTCTTCTTCTTTATCACCGAAAAGAAGAAGGGTTTGCTTTCTTGGCCATTATTATCACTTCCCCATTTGAGAGGAGAAGTTTTCATGGCTGTTTTTTCTTTGTCTTCTTGGAACTATTAGCCCTCTAGATTAGAGTTTCTTATTTTCATCTTGGTGCATTTCTTGTTCCAATTTGAGTACTTAAAAGAGACTGCGAGAGCAAGCAAGCTTCTGATTCAAGATATGAAAGGAAAGAGCTTCTGATTACAACACTAAAAGAGTGTTTTTTTTTAGTTTGATTACTGTTCCCTAATGGATGTTATTCACTGTGCACGTCTACTTTGTGTTGTTGTCTGTTTTTGGATGTTTCTATGTGCATCTTGTTTGGATGAATTTGGAGATTCAACAGCTGTTTACATTGTAACTCTCAAGGAACCTCCTTCTACTACTCATTATTATGGTCAGCTTAGACAGAATACCACTTCTTTTAGGCTTGGTAATTCTGGTGGATTAAGCATCCACAAACCAAGGTACTTCTCCATCACTCTTTTCCCTTCTCTCTTATACTTGCATTCAGCAGCTCTAATCTCCTTATTTTAGTGCTTTACTTGATTTAATATGATGAAAACTTGTTGTATAAGACATTTGCAATTACATGAGTTGTTGATATGTTCTCTTTTAAGTAGTTGATATTGGTTACTTTTTCTGGGGTTTGGAAGCATTTCTATTTTTCTCTGTCAAAATTTTCTTTCTATTGATCATTCGGTACTTATATTGTGTTGGGAGGATGCAGAATTTGTGTTGTTATACGTAGTTTTGTTGCATGTACTAGTCTTCTATCTTTGTTCCTCTGTAATGGAGTTCCATGAAAACTATCCCACAACCTTGCGGAAACTGTTTTTTTGCTAATTTTTGTTTAATCATTAATGTATTATCAATGTTTTGTTATGACCTAGATGCATGAATAATAGTCATTGATAGAAGTTTAGGGTTAGGGAGGATTCGAACCTCCAACCTCGGGAGGAGTGCATGCCAATTACAGCTGAGCTCACTTTGGCGTCATTTGATACAAGTTATTGTTTGTTTGACTATTTGTTCAATCCTCCACGCCATGGTGTTTGTGATTGGCCATAATGCTATGCTTTTTTCCTTTCTGCTCTTCCTCCTGTTTAGTTTGTTTGATTCTTTTACAGGTAGTATAACTATGTCGTTTTTAAAATTATATTTTAAACTCTACTGCTTTTATGTTTTCTTATTTAGAAACATATCAAGAAAACATCGAAGATATAGGTCTTACATAGCCCGAGTTCATGACTCATTGTTGAAGAAAGTCTTGAAGGGGGAGAAATATCTAAAGCTGTACAGTTACCATTTCTTGATCAATGGATTTGCTGTGCTTGTTACCGAAGATCAGGTATAAGATTGTAATATATTTCCTCCTTTTTGCATCATCATCATTGTTTTCCTACTATAAACTATGATGGTGTTTAATTGTTAGTGTTTTATCTGATATAACTTGCTAAGAAGAAATTATGTACCATCTACTAACACTTTGGTGTCTAAGAAAAGTACCATGATGAACTTTTTACTCTTTGTGATGTCTTTGTATTTAAATTTAAAAGATGCATCAAATACGCTTTGATTTACTGGTATCTTTTAATTTTGAAGGCAAACAAACTTTCAAAGAGGAGAGAGGTGGCAAACATTGTCATGGATTTCTCTGTTAGAACTGCTACAACCCATACTCCGCAGTTCTTGGGCCTTCCGCAGGGAGCTTGGTCTCAAGATGGTGGCTATGAATCTGCTGGAGCTAGTATTGTGATAGGGTTCGTTGACACTGGCATTGACCCTACACACCCCAGCTTTGCTGATGATTTGACTGATAATCCGTTTCCCATTCCGGCCCACTTCTCTGGAATCTGTGAGGTAACTCCAGATTTTCCATCAGGGTCGTGCAATCGGAAGCTTGTAGGAGCGCGCCATTTTGCAGCATCAGCTATAACGAGGGGAATATTTAATGCATCTCAGGATTATGCATCACCATTTGATGGTGATGGACATGGCACGTAAGTGTTTCTTTCTTTGCTTGGAAGTTTGTCGATCAAACTAGCGTTTCTGTTGGTTTTTATTCCTTGCTAGTCATGACATGACATCAGATACCCAGCTCCTCATTTTTGGTTTGAAACTATGGAAATATATTATTCCTTTCCATACAACTAGTACTATCTTTAGAGCAAGGCTATACAGATGGTTATGAGAACATGATTTTTTAGTTTGTTTGCTTGTGACATTTTCTTCAAGAAATCTAAATTAAGAATGAAAAAGTCTTTTGACTTATATATGCTTCTGCTTTTGAGGAGTGTAAACATGTTAACTTGTTTTCATGGTAGGTTTAAATTGCATTCCTAGTTATATCTTATAAGCCCACCCTTTTACTTTTCTTCTTATTTTTCACTTTCCTTTTCACTTTTTCCATTTTCTTTTAATATATCTTCTTTTTCCCTTTTAAAAGGAAATTCTTTCAGTTGCCTGCATAACTTGTGTATTAATTCAACCAAAACTGGTGTGGCCTTATATATGCAGGCACACAGCTTCAATTGCTGCTGGAAACCATGGCATTCCAGTGGTAGTGGCTGGACATCACTTTGGAAATGCCAGTGGGATGGCTCCTCGTTCACAGTAATCAATCTGGACTTAGGCTACGGTTGCTCATAGAGCTATTATTTTGTTTTTCCTTTGCTATACTAATTTCTTATTTGACTAATACTCTAAAGTACATATTATTGCATGAGTTGCATTTGCTTCGTTGTTTGAGTGCTTGCTTATGCTTCTTTATTCAGCATTGCTGTTTACAAGGCACTGTACAAAAGCTTTGGAGGTTTCGCTGCTGATGTTGTTGCTGCAGTCGATCAGGTATGCATCATAGGCTTAGTTGTTTTCCATTATAAAAATTGTTTAGTTTGTTTCTGGCTCTGCAATGGAAGATGAAATTGTGAAGTTCTTGATGATTCTTCACTACATCATCTCTCTCTCTCAACATTTTTCCCCAACTCATTGCCTACTTTTGTATTTAGAATAACCCCCTTTTTTGTTGACAAAATTGACTTGAAAAACAGCAGAAACTGGTAGTCGTTAAAAAACCAAGTGGACAGTTTGGGATAAAAGGACTGAAAAGCTCACTGATGTAAAACTTGAAAAGAAAAGCAAAGAAAACCTGGCCCAGCCAAATATAATATTTGATTTTACAAGTCTAAAATCTTATTTTGAAAAGACCAATTCTTCCCTTGAGATTTATATACAATTGTTGTTATTTTTCTTTCTTCTGAAGAATGCCTCATCTTCTTTCTATTCTTTTGTATATAGAGGAGGATGCAGGATTATCTACTAAATAAATAAATAAATATGCAGCTCTATTCTTCTTGTGCTCTATAGTAATCTATGATGTTCTTTGTAGGCTGCTCAGGATGGGGTGGATATTATAAGTTTATCAATCACACCGAATAGGCGTCCCCCTGGAATTGCAACGTTTTTTAATCCCATAGATATGGCACTGCTCTCTGCAGTAAAGGCTGGTATATTTGTTGTGCAAGCAGCTGGAAATACTGGACCAGCACCAAAGAGCATGTCTTCCTTTAGTCCATGGATCTTTACTGTTGGTGCCGCCTCTCACGATAGAAGCTATGCTAACTCTATAAGCCTTGGCAATAATGTCACCATTTCGGGAGTCGGACTTGCACGTAAGTCTCTGTCTGTCTTCTCTTCTCTGTTTATTATAAGAAAAGGGATTTCATTCTTATAAGAAAGCAGGGGGATCTCACTTGCCATGCCTCTTGAATTAGCTTATATCACATTGAGACCTTGAATAGGAAAAGGAAAATATAGTGAGGATAATAGCTGTAGTTGATTTTGTTCGCCATTATAGGAGAAAGTTCCATTGAGTTTAAAATTAATATGATAATGAATAGATGCAATAGATGCTCCTATTTTCTTGGTAGATGAAATCCAATTCTTATTCTCCTATGCAGCTGGAACTTATAACGACACAAAGTACAAACTAATCGCTGCAATACATGCATTGAACAATGACACAAACGTTTCGGAGGACATGTACGTGGGTGAATGCCAAGACTCCAGTAACTTCGATCAGGATCTGATCCAAGGGAACCTGTTAATATGCAGCTACTCGATCAGATTCGTGCTCGGGCTTTCCACGGTTAAACAGGCTTTACAGACAGCGAAGAACTTGAGTGCTGCTGGTGTCATTTTCTATATGGATTCTTTTGTGATAGGTTTTCGGCTTAACCCAATTCCAATGAAAATGCCTGGCATCATAATTTCATCACCAGAAGATTCCAAGGTTGTGCTCTACCTTGGTGCTATTTTATTGAATCAACATGCCATTTAACTTTAATTTTATGGTTATCAATGTAATAATTCCTTTTTGCATCAAAGTGTGGCTTTAAAATGGGTTATGTTCATTTGTTCATAATTAGCTTCCCTCCACACCCTTTTGCTCTATGGTTCTGAAATTCATGGTTACTTTGGCAGATGCTTCTTCAATACTACAATTCTTCTTTGGAAGTAGATGGATTAACAAAGAAAATTTCTAAATTTGGAGCTGTTGCTAGCATATCTGGAGGATTAAAGGCAAATTATAGCTCTTCTGCCCCACAAATTATGTATTACTCTGCTAGAGGACCAGATCCAGAAGACAGTTCTCTTGATGATTCTGATATTATGAAGCCTAATTTGGTAGCTCCTGGAAATTTCATATGGGCTGCCTGGAGCTCTGTTGCCACCGACTCTGTCGAATTTCTCGGTAATCGTCTTCAACAGGTTTTGATTTTACATACAACATTAAAACTCAGACATGAATGTTGACTTTTACAAACTCTCCAGGTGAAAACTTCGCGATGATGTCGGGAACAAGCATGGCTGCTCCTCATATTGCTGGCCTAGCCTCACTCATAAAGCAGAAGTACCCTAGTCTTAGCCCTTCAGCCATTGCATCTGCACTATCGACGACTGCTTCTCTTTACGACAAGACTGGTGGACCGATCATGGCTCAGCGTGCTTATGCTAACCCCGAGCAGAACCAGTCTCCAGCTACGCCTTTTGATATGGGAAGTGGTTTTGTGAATGCAACTGCAGCTCTCAACCCGGGGTTGATCTTTGATACCAGTAAGTACTTTATTTTTATGATTAGCATTGAAGTCTTATAGTGGAATTCTTTCTATTTGCCTATTTTTGCTTGATCATTTTGGTAGTAACTGCATGGCATAACATAACATCCAAGTTCGCTTCTTGTAGGTTACGATGATTATATGTCGTTTCTTTGCGGCATCAACGGATCATCTCCTGTGGTCTTCAACTACACAGGCCAGAACTGCGGGCTTTACAATTCTAGCATCAGTGGAGCTGATTTGAACTTGCCCTCTGTCACGATAGCGAAACTTAACCAGTCAAGAGTAGTGCAACGAACCATAACCAACATTGCCGAAGCTGAGTTTTATAGTGTTGGTTGGAGTGCTCCTTATGGGATATCTTTGAAGGTTTCACCAACTCGATTTTCAATCGGCAGTGGTGAGAAACAAGAGCTAACCATATACTTCAACGCCACGATAAACAGCACGGTTGCTAGCTTTGGTAGAATTGGACTTTTTGGGAGTGCAGGCCATATTGTCAACATTCCTCTTTCAGTAATTTTGAAGATCACATATAACAATACTACTAATTGAGAGCTTTGGAAGATGAAGTCAATCCCCACTCTTCAAAAAAGAAGCAAAAAGATAATGTATTCTCTTCGTTGTTACCTTCTGCTCTGCCTTTTTCCTTCCTTTCTTTTTTGAATAATTTGGAGGTGTGTTAACCAATTTTTTCATTCATTTTTTGATGTAAATGTTTTGTGATGTAAAAGAAAGAAAATCTAGCTGGTGTCTGTAATGAAGATTAAGATTCAAAAGTGAGGTAATAACTGAGTTGACTTCTCTCTCTTTTCTCTCTCATTTTTCACCTTTTGTAACTTTTTTTTTTGAGACAACCTTTTGCAACTTGCAAGGTCTTACTTTTCACCAACTGGTAGAAACTAGTAGTGGGATATGGCTGGAAAAAAAAGAGAGAATTGTTATTTATTTATTTATTTTTTTAATGAGAAGAGAATGCTTTTGTCATTATTGAACTATAGAGGGAGTATCATTATTGAAGGAAGGCCTTTATTCAGAGCTTGTTCATTGGGTGGAAAAAATACCTTGGTCTAAAGAAGAGAAGAAAATATTGCTTGGACCATCTTTATCTTTATTATATTAGAAGTTGGAATGATGGTGGATCAGTTTTAGATCTATTTATTCTCTATAGAATTATAGAAGGTTGAATTCAAACCCACCCTTAAAAATGATAGTATATGTTCGATTTTTTTTTTTTTTTTTATTTGAAGCAAAATGAATTATGGTATGTTAAAAGTATTCTTGAACTCTTAAACTCATAAGATTTTGAGAATTAAAAAAAAAGGTTTAAAAACCTATGTTTCATTCTTCAATTAAAATTTTAAATAATTTATAGAATAACATAAAATATTTGTCAAATAAAGTCTTCAAATTAAAATGTGTTAAAATACATCACTTGCCAAGGACGAAAATAATACATCACAACAGAGATAAAGAAAGAATGAAAAAACATAGTTTCATCCCTTGCAATTAGAAGTTGGCAGTAGACTGAATACAACAATCTGCAGAAACTTGGTCCATCTCCATACTTTCTAGGAAGAGAGATGAATGCATAAAAGAAATGAAGCAAGGATATGAACAAAAACCAATGAAATTCAAAATGCTTATCATCAAATCTCATCAATCAAGGAAACAGAAATTACAAGACAACGTTTATACTCGTATTTACCTGAGGGGATGATACGATGGATGTATAATATTTTTACTTGCGAGACAGCTCAACGATTCGGTACAGAAATCACACTAGTACAGTACAGTACAGTACAGACCCTCAATTCTTCTGGTCCACAAGACAATATACATCACATTCACAGGGTAAAAAGTTCTCTGAACCTCAAATTGAAGTTGACTCAAGAATGAATGGTGACCCCTCGAGGGAAAATCCGGAGACAAACTATACAGAAATTTCCATAACCATAT
Source organism: Herpetospermum pedunculosum (assembly GCA_028017165.1). Taxonomy (NCBI): domain Eukaryota; kingdom Viridiplantae; phylum Streptophyta; class Magnoliopsida; order Cucurbitales; family Cucurbitaceae; genus Herpetospermum; species Herpetospermum pedunculosum. The sequence goes on from CM051525.1 coordinate 75,601,447, forward strand.
TCATACTCCAAGCAGTATAGTAATGTACTAGAGATATATAGATCGCTTCCTCCCATCCTTTTTAAGCCGCTAATAGTAAATGGCATTAATCAACCATCATCTCGCCAAGTTACCTTTTATCTGTCGTGACACCGACAACAACATTGCTCACCTATCATTCAGAGTATTAGAAGTTAAACACATTTTGTTGTTAATAATGAATCAGAGAACGACGATTCTAAAGAGGGATGAAGGGAAAAGAACCGAATGAACAACATGAATACTTACCAATTTGCCACTTTCATCAACAGACATAGGGTTCTCAACTACAACAGTTTGGGTCTGAGACTGCAAAAAATGAAAATAGTGAACAATCTCAAATCAATTATGCCGCATAATCAAAATTTCAAACCCTCTCAATGCAGAGGCCTGAAAGGATGGACATATGAGAATGAAAAGCTTGAGAACATACTGATGATGCAGGGGGCATCCCAGAGCTAATTGTTCCGTTACGCCTATGCACTGGAATAGGAACCCTCACATTGGATATCTGCAAAGAGACATCAATCGAAAAAGCATGAAGAACTGACAGAAAAATATCAGCACTAATCATGTAAAACAAGAGAAAACGTATTCAGAAGCATTTAACAGATTCAAAATATCAAGAAACTTCAACTGCCTATCAAAAGAAATGGATTTTACTTACACCAACATTAGTAACATAGTGACAGATCGCACACTTGACAGATGGAGCTCCATATGGAAAGACGAGTGTTGTTCGGCAGTTTCCACAGTTAACATGTGCAACCTGGTTCGTAGCTTTTTTTTTTAAACAGTCAAAACACCCAAACACACGAACTCAGTAACCTAGCTAACTACTATAACATCAGAAATTTTTTAGCGTCTACTAATTTATAGCCTAATTCAGAAACCAACATAAACAAGACTAGAATTGGCACAAATAAGATCCTATACCCAAATTGGGAAAAGTCAAAAATTCATTTCTCAAGCAAGACTACCCCTCAGAAGGAACTAAAAAACAACTCCTCTGGGATTCAACCATAATAATAATAAAAAGATTTAGAACAAATCCTTTATAAAAAAAAAAATAAAAAAAATAATAACAACAGCAGTGCTTGAGAGAATTGACAAGTAACACAACCATTTTCGTTGTCAAGCAAAGCAAAAACCTACTCCAAAAGATATTATGAACTTTTTTTTCCCAGAAACATACAACAAACAAAAAGAAGAAAAGTGAAGGAAGAAAAGAGGGGGAAATATGAGGAAATGAAAGAGAACCAAGAGATTAATAGCGGGAAAAATCAATAATCCAATTATCTCAATGCCCAAGTCTTACTGCTATCCCTAGTTCACTAAATAAATAAAAGCTCAAAGAAATATAGGGAGCTCTGTCAAATTAAAATATCCATTATGTACTTTCAAAAACTCAAAATCAACAATAATTTTCTTCATACCAGGTGCAAGGTTCACTGTATGACAGCATGAGCATCTAACACTTGTTGCCCCACGTGCGTACATAAGCAATGTCCTGCAACCTCCACATATAAGTTGAGCCATATCTGTTCCTGCAAATGCAAGGCCCAAGTCTCTGGTTAAGACTTCAAAAGAGTTCCACATGACAAGTAGCCATGAAGGACTAAAAACAGTTGTTGGGGCTTATATGTTAATAGGAAAGGAAACATGTTTTAACACCTCTGCTATCAAAACTTAATGGTCAATTTTTAAGAGAAAAAAAATAAAAAAATAATATTCATCATGAATAAGAAAATCTAATTCAACTCATTTATACTGCCCACTATCATATACTTTGCATCTTAACTAAGCATAAAAAGATGGTCGGAAATTCTACTACCAGATTTTAAGAAATTTTTTCATGGAAAGACTTAATTGAGAACTTTTAATACATTAAGGGTAAAATTCAGAATGTAAAAGATTAAGAACCAAATTGTGAATTACCTACAAGATTCAGAGCATTTGATATATTTAGCCTAAAAAAATCTAAACAAAATACTCCACAACGAGGCCACAGACACGATAATCTTCCACTTGGAACCTCTTCACATGAACATATTCCATTATAGAAAGGCATACTTCTTCTGCATGAACCCCACAAGACTCCAACCTTCCAAAGCAGCCTATATCACAACCCTATTTTTCTTGGTGCCTTATGAAATGAAAATATCCTTTCATAAAATATACTCCTGGATGAACCCTTGATATTCCAATCTCATAAAGCAACTTATATCACAATCCTCTATCAGAATCACAATTGCAAAAGTGATTTGTCTAAATTCTGATCACTTCTACATGAAATGCACCAAGAAGGGGAATACCATTATGACTTCCTTTTCCTTTGCAGATCACAGTAATCCTATTCTATATATGGCCTATTTCATTGGTTATATTACTTATTGTTTGAAATACTATTACAAATTAACCCCCTATTCTTGTCTTCTGACTAATTTACCCCATTTAATATAGCAAATATTACAACTGGATCTTAAAAAATGAAAGAGAGAAACAAAAGTGACGACCTCCCACACACACAGAAAACAAAAAAAGGGGGCATCCAAAACTATACAATTAGACTCAACAAAGAAAAGGGGTTATCTAAAACTACACCATCCAGTCAAAAATTAAAAATCCTAAAAGGGCTAGTTATATTGGTCCAAAGAAAACTATAAACACGCCAAATTTCACATCTCCAAGTCTATTGACAGTCTTATATTACACACTTTAAATCAATTGATAGCCTTAACAGTCTAGTTCTATTAATGATTATCTATTAGCTCTTGTGAGAATTTAGGGCATTGCTCAAATATAGATAAATAGGAGGAGAGAGAGAGAGAGATGCACAAAACAATTATGCTCAGAAGATATTTGCAAATCAGAAATGAAGAAAAAATCATTTACACACGAGAAGAAATAAAAGAACAAATTGTTGGGAACTTGGGATAAATCTTATAAATGTTTTTTTTTTCTTATGCTCTTGTAAAAGATGATTTTTGCAGTGTATGCTCACGTCATGATAGGACCTTCTTGGAGACCATACTTACTTTTTACCTATACATCCTTCATTGAGTTAAATTTTGTGTCCAATTAAAAAAAAAGCATATTTCAGATTTAAGATCTCTAGTAACTGAAAGCATAACATATGCAACAGGATGATAACTAGTAATCCATTATTAACCAAAACCTTCAATACTAACACAGCACAGCTATTAGAAAAGTTTAAGATTTAGTTGAGAGAGAAGGAGAGAGAGACTACTTATATATATATATATATATATAATATTTTTGGTGAGAAATCAAGCTTTTATTGATCAAGATGAAAGAAAATAAAATGACATACAAAATTCAATAGTTGTTGGTCAAGTAGATTATAGTTAACTTATGAACAAGAAAAAATGTGTACCGGGAGGAGGAACTGAGGTGACTGTATTGCATAATGCACAGCATACATTGGTAGCCCCTCCAGGATAAAGAAGAATGCTCCTACATCCACTGCATACAAGTTGGCTCTGCATAGCTGCTACATCAAGTGGAGAGAGAAAATCAAGAGCTTATCTATCAAGAGTGGACTTGCTAACCAAGAACAGCATCATAAGCTATATGCAAGATTGAAAAAATAAACTTCGCTCTATGTACAAGAATTCCATATGAAACATAAATTCTCCTTCAACAAGATTCAATATTAAACAACAATTCATATAAGCCCACTGATAATTCGCAATGATACAAAAAATTAGATCAATGTGGTACGTAGAAAAAATTAGATTCTAAAACTGAAGCCGTAGACGTAATTACCGAGAATTGTAACCAGAAAGCACAGGGATAAAAGTAGATCAACCACGTAAATGATTTTTCAGAACAAAAACGGATATAGAATAGCTTCGGGCCTTCGGGGACAATTAAAGTTTCCAGAGTCTCTGTCATCAGCCCTCTTTGTACAACTTATGTAATCAATACTTAAATCTCTTATCGGGGGAAAATCCACGCAAATCTTTGCTTCATTGTTGCGTGTATATATATATAACATTGCAAAATTGAGGAACAATATGTAATCTAAAAAGAATGCATGCCCGAGCAAAAGTAATAGCTCAAGATCAAAAAAAAAAAAAAAAAATTAGCAGTCAATCGAATGAAAAATGATTAGGGCAGCATACAATCTAAAAGCCAAGTCTCCAAAATCAAACAAAACAAACAGAAAAACAAAAATTTGAAAAAGGAAATCCTTATCAAGAAATAATCATCACCTTCTCCCGATCCTCCTCGCGACCACCGATTATCTACAAAAAAAAAAAAAAAAAAAAAAAAAAAAAAAGGATCACGTAGAAGTCCCAGGAAGGAAATTTGTGAATAATTGGAAAACCCAAATGTCCAAATCAAGAACAATCTCATTAAACGAAAGAAATAAACAAATTAGAAATACAGACGGGGATAGAAAGGGAGAGGAAACAAAACCTGAAAATCGTGGACGAGAGAATGAAAAAAAAGGGTTAATTATGAAGAAGACGATTGAGGTGTTGCTATGGAGGAGGAGGCTGGCTTTAGCGGCTGAGGATGGAAGCGAGAAGTACGGTTAGAAATTGAAATACCAGAGAATGTGATAGAAAAAGAAGACGGTAAGATTGAAGAGACCAACAAGAATAATTTATTCTTTCTTATTTTGCTTTTCCGTTTTAAGAAAAAATAAATTAGAAAGGAAGAAGAATGAGCAATTTCGGAGATTTTTACTTTCTTTTATTTAATGAATATTATAATAGGGGAGCGGGTTGAATGTGTCAACTATTATATTCTAAAGGAGAAGAAAAATAGAAATGGTGTATAAAATTAAAACAAAATTGGAAGTCACATTTAATTTTTTTTTTTTTTTTTTTTAGATTGGATGGGACGGTTAAATTTTAACTCGTAAGATGTGACATGAAACAATGAAAAATGTGGACATATAAGATGTTAAATAATTGAAGTCAACCATGACTCAACTGACATATTTATGTGTTGGCGACCAAGAGATTTGTAGTTCGAATCTTCCACTTCCAATGTACTAAATAAAAAAAAAAAAAAAAAAAAAACAATCATAATGAAAATAAAACAATCATAATGAAAATATAGGTTGTGACATGAAAAAATGAAAAAATTTAAATGGTAGGCTATTATAATAATCCATTCCGCGCTCATGCACATCTAATCTATTTTGTATTATTTTTGTTCTATTCTCTCTTTTTTAATCGATAAAATAAGATTTTTATAATTTTTTAAACATTTTCATAGTCAGGTATTTTTTATAATTTAGTCTATTACTATTATTGTATTTTTTTTTTATATATATATATTTTACACTTATTAATACTTTATGTTTATGTACTGAAATTGAAAAATAAAAACTGATAGAGAAAATACTATATTCAGTCAATTTTTTTTAGAGCAAAGTTTGGATACAAGCACTCAAATAATAACCATTTAACTCATAATAAAAGACTCAACTTATGGACTACAGAGGACAATCATCCACCCAAACCACATTTTGTCGAACGACCAGTGCCAATTGTACTAGCCGATGAGCCACCACATTGCCCTTTCGTTGAATAAAGCTACAACGATCCTTAAAAGGTCGAGCGAACCGAGAGCACACATCCGCCACAAACACGCTAATTTTCGTCAAATCTTCAACCTCTTCCTGGAACAAGCAACAAATTCGAATTTGTCTTTAAAACCACCATCTGTAGGGCAACCTCTCATGCTGAGCGTAACCCCTCCATCGCCGCGAGTCCCTCCACCATCAACACATTCGGGACCCAAGCCATCACCGCCAAGATAACCCGACCCCATGCATCACGAACCACCACGCCCACACCCCCCTCTCTCACTTTGGAAACTCGCATCCACATTTACCTTATAAAGACCACTCGAAAGGGGACTCCACTGTACCAACGATTGGGCCCTAATGACAACAATCGCACATCTTTCTCCCTTCGCCCATTCGCCTCCCGAAAAGATATTAGGTGACCGTAGTAAACATATAGTTTTTTTAACTCTTGCTAGTTTTTTTAGTTAAATAAATGCATACAATATAAACAATATTTTTTCTTTAAAAACAAATTCTCTCAAAATGTGCAAAATGTCGTCGGTTTGGTTGTTCATCCTCGTGTCCTTTCCGCAAGCGATGTCTGTTCGCAAAGAAGTTTAGGTTTTCTCCGCCTCCGTCTCTTCTGTCGTCATTTCCACTCCGCGGTTTCAATCTACTTCACATCCGCCATCTGAATCTATTTCACCTCCGTCTTTTCTGCTTCATGATGCTCCTGACGAAACCTCCTCATTCGATGAATCATGAAAGTCAGACTCTTCTTGATTTCACCTTCGCCACTTCAGTATCTGTTTGTGGCATGACGTTCAACATAATCCAGAGCTTTCCTATTATTCTCTGCTTTCTGAAAAACATATATATAGTCCTATGGAAAGTCTACGAACAATATGATTTCGGTGGAGATGATTGTAGCCACATATTTATTTGGTGGTGGTATGTATCATTTTCTTAGTTTTTTTTTTTGTTTAGCATGGATGCACAAAAAATATCGTGCTCAGAAAGCTCAAAAAATGGTTAATTATGAAGAAGCCGATCACAAAGGTGTAGCTATGGAGGAGGTCGACTTTAGCGGTTGAGGACAGAAGCGAGAACTATAGTTGGAAATTGAAATAACAGAAAAAGAAGACGGTAAGATTGAAGAAATGAAAAAGAAGATTTTATTTTTCATTTTTTTTTTCAAATTGAACATACGGTAGGATTGGTGCTGTACAAGTATAAACAGTGTTTTTTTAGATACAAAATAACGAAATGAAAGATAAAAGCAAAAAATCGAAGCTCAGTCCTCGTTAAGAGAATTGAGGCCCAAAAGGTGAGGCATCTTCTTCGTGAACACCGCGCACCTTCGAAGGAGCTTCTTCCATCCACAGGACGTCACCGCCAGACTAGCCACTGTGTGCGCCAACCAGTTTTTCGAACGATTGCACCACCGAAACAAGCAGTAGCGAAGACGACGAACCAAGCATTTGATTTCAACGATAATTCTCCCCAACTCTGAGTAGTTCTCTTTCGAGTGATTCAAGAGCTGAACCATTCGAGAAGAATCCGTCTCCACCTCCAAACGGTTGAATCCTATCACTAGCGCAATCTCAAGTCCATCTCCTCACTACTTCCACCACATCCACTAATTGAATACAACAATAAGATGTAATTGTCAAACTTCACTTTGGTACGTTAATTCCAACTGACAAATAAATTGTCCAATTGTCAAATTTCAGCCCGATTCGGGGCATAGGACTTTATAGGTTTCTTAATTGTTTTTAGAATATAAATATAGGATTTTTTTTATTATTTGTTTTTTTTAGAAAAATACAGGACTTCTAAAATAAATAAATAAAATGTTGCAGGTCTATCAGTATTTTTTTTAAACCATTTTTTTTAATTATTTGAAAATAATAAATTATAAAAATTGTTTGAAATATATTTTGTTATTGTATGTTTATTCATTTTAAATGTTTTTGGCTTTTTGGCCAGTCTTTTCTGAATTTTTTTCCTCAAAATTATGTTGGGAAACTTGTTTTAAACGCTAACCATTTTTAAAATAGGAAATTATTTTTAAACGTGACAGTATCCTAATCATTGAATTCAGCCATATATCCCATTAGTAAAATTTGACAATTTTTTTTTTTTTTTTATTTTTTTTTTTATTTTTTAATTTATTTTTTTAATATTTTGAAACAAAGATTATTGTACACTAAAAAAATGATAAAATCGATGAAATTTTGTGGTTTGCTAATGATGGACGGTGTTCTGGATGTTTTCTGGTTATAACCTTTTTCTGCATTATGATTCTATAATTAATTTTTACTCTCTCTCAAAATTATAATTCTATTTTTTTGTTATTTTTTTTTTAGTTCAACCCTAAGTAGTGGGGATATCAAAATTATAATTATGATTACTATATTGCAGTCAAGGGTTAAAATGTTAAACGTATATGAAAATATCTAAGGTGTAAATCAATATTAAGGTCTCAAAATTTTATAAGAAAAAAATTTGCAACTTAGCGAGGGATGGTTAATAAAAGCTCTACCAAGTTATATCATATATGCATGGTATTAAATTTTTATCGACATGTCGATATTTTTATCGACATTTTTTCACATATCCATAGGTTCGACATCGACATGAGGGGTGAATCGACATTTCCATCTCACCGTACAAAATCGATGAAATATTAAAAAAAACAACAAATATAACCCAACGTGAATAGTGAATATAATATTATAATGAATGTATTTTAACTCGTGCAAAATGTTAATTTATTACTTTAAATATCTTTTTGGTAAAAAAAAAAAAAAAATCTTCCTGAAATATCCACCTACATCGATATTTTATGGATATTTCCATAAAATTGAGACATCGATATTTCCGTGGACATCGATATTAAAATCCTTGCATATATGTAAATTATGGTTACATGGATTTAAATCCAACAATTGAGACCAGTATAATCATGCTTCCCAAGTCCCACAACAAATATACATTGACTAATTAATGTTAATAAAGGGAAATATGATTCTCATATCCAACAATACATTTTGACTTTACATGTAATAAAACTGATGTATTTGTAATTCTCACAGCTTTGTAGAATTTGATCTCAGTTCAGTTACGTCGAAGGGAGGCCAACCTCTTTTCAAGGTCCTCAACGTCAGGAGATTCAGCGCTGCAACAAATATTAGAATTATTATTAGCTCAACCGGTAATCTCTCTGTGGCTGTTAAAAATTAAAAGAGTTAAAGAATATGCTTCAAAACTCATCACTGTTGTTGTCCAGATTAGAATGTTATTTGATTATGCTTCATTAATCTATAATTAACACCACATGCATCAGCAAAAGTGAGCATAACTAGACGGTAATTGAAATGTTATTTTATCATGCTCATTAATCTATAATTAATACCATATGCATTAACAAAAGTGAGCATAGCTAAGGGGTAATTAGAATGTTATTTGATTATGCTCATTAATCTATTGTTAACACCAAATGCATCAGCCAAAGTGAGCATAGCTCGGCGGTAATTACATGTACTGCCTCCCCCTGAAGTCGGAAGTTATTAATATTTTCTTTATACATTTTGACCATGATGCTATGCCCTGAGGTTGATCACCTCAGTTCCCACGCCACATCTGGCAGGTACCTATTGGAATTTCCCAAAAGAAATATCCCCAAAGAGGAGCTTGATCTAAGGTTTTTATTAGATCTTTCTTCATGTACAGTAGTAGTTTTAAGAGATGATATTTAGCAATAAAATAGCTAAATGGCTTGGTGGCATTAGATCCGATCCAGTAAATTATTCAAGGTCCAATATGTATATATGTGTATGTTATAAAGTAATGCATAGGGTATACCTGGTAACAGTATTTTCAGTCTTTCTTGCTGCAATCCGGCCTTTGGGTGCAGAAGATAACTGTCAAACAGGAAAAAAATCAATGTCAGAGAGCAATATATTTTTCGAAGTGAAGAAAGAAAAAAAAGGAAAACATAACACATATTTGAGATTGAAGCAAAGCGTTCGTTGTCGAGAGACCAACCTGGGATGCAATGTCAACGCCAATCTCGTCAAGAACCTATGAAGAGAACAACAAAAACAAATATTGAGTTAGTAAAATCCTAGAATACAATATAAAGTACAAGCAAAGATACCTAACCTCAAATATGTTGTAAGAATTTACCTGATTCGTAAGCTCCTCGGTTTCCTCTTCTGCCTCATCCTTATCTAAAGTTTCATCTATAGACTCTGACATCATTTCAATCTGGAGAAAAGAGGTATGAAAACATACTGCATGAGTAAAAAAAATGAAAAATCCACTACCTCGAGGACAATAATAGTTGGGTTGTTTTGCATCCAATACTAGGAATGCTCGACCTCTATGCTCATCACTAGGTTCATTGTTGGAGACCATATTGCATCTCAACACTTCTAGTTTGGAATTTTAAAAAAATGTTTAGTATCTAGACAAGTGGCAGCAAGTGCTTCTGAATGTGTGGCTTCGTTGTTGCATCAGAGGCCTTCAATCATTGAACCCAACCCTAGGGAGTATGTATGGAGGAATATGGTCCTAGGGATCTTAAAGCAAATTAGAAAGCCTTGGCCTCGGGGAGTGACGAGCAGCACGGAACTCTCAAATCATGTAGTAGAGATTCATTCTTCCATTTCAGATATATCTCTTAAAACAAAAGGTTTTAAATTAGTCGCTGTTGTAATTCAACTCTCTCCCTTCCCCTGGCAGCTGTACAGTATTCAATAACTATTGAACCAAGAAAAAAGAAAATAATGAAACTGGGAATGTTACCGTCATGTCCAACTGTGCGGACTGCTTCTGAAACTCCCTAATCACTTTAGCTTGCTTTGCTGGCGCCATTTGCTGCAACAGGAAACAAAGATGATAGTATGATACAATTGATCGTTTGATTATAAATATGATATACAAACTAACAAGCTTCATGTAAAGTAGCCTACAAGTTGGTTAAACATAGTCCATTAACTTTACTTCCTCACAACAAATTTAAGTTGATTATGTCAACCAAAATGATGGACCAATCAAATACTTCAATCAAGTAACTTCCAGTTCTCTGCTAGCGTGTCATTCTTCCTTTAAAATAGTAGAATCATAATAGAATTAAGGCTATCATATACACTTCGTGTGCTTACCTTGTTCATTGCAACCATTGCTTTTGTAGCACCCTTCATGCCAGTAGAGATTGAAGTGCTAGCATATAGTGCCTGGGAAAAAACAGCATAAGTCAATATTTTCGCTAAACTAAAACAGAAGGTCAACAAGTTTCCACAGTAAGGATGGTGACCTGTGTATGAGTAGTTACACCTCTAATTTGGGCACGACTCCCTTGCAAATTAGTTATCTGTTGGCGTAGACGAACAAGCTGTCGAGCTAGAATTCTAGTGGCAGCCTATATGTTAAAGAAAAATACAAATATGAAAGCTTTTTTTACTTGTGCCATAATAATAGGATCGTAATAAAAGTGACAAAAATATTTACATCTGGTGTGTGTCCTCAAGATGATTATCGACAGTAGCCACAATCCAAATTGAAATTTATTTCTGAATAAATGGCAACACCAAATTCTAAATTCCTTTTCTACCACCACATTTGTTATCTTCTTTAAACGAAATCTCAGTCGGTGCAATTTGCATAGAATTTCAGTCAAGAGAAAATATTAACCACTTTACTGCATGGAAACTAAAATATCAAACCAACTAGTAATCATGAAGGTATAGAAGAAAAATTATCACAAGCAAAGCCCACAATACAGGAATTTGCTCCTCCGCCGCAATCTGAATGACTTGGAAATAGAGGAATGGTCATCCCTTTCTCACACTCTAGCTTCGGTGAAACTCCGGCATTGTGGCGATTCATGGAGTTGGCCCCTAGACCCAACAAACTCCTTTACAGTTAAGTCCCTTCTTGCAAATATGATGAGGGTATCTGAGAATGTGAGCTCCGGTATTTATAAAGCAATCTGGTCAGATTTTTATCCAAAAAAGATTAAGATCTTTCTTTGGGAATTAAGCCTTGGGGCCATTAACACAGCTGATCGACTTCAACGGCGCATGCCCTTTTTGCACATATCCCCTTCATGGTGTATTATGTGCTCCACAAGCTCCGAAGATCCGACCCACCTTTTCATTCATTGCCCCTTTGCTTCTAAATTTTGGGCGACAATTCTAGGAGCATTTGAATGGTCGGCAGTCATGCCATTATCCATGACCGACATATTGGCAACCATCTTAGTACATCACCCATTCAAGGGAGACAGAAAATTATTATGGTTGGCATTTAATAGAGTTTTTTTCTGGATGTTGTGGGGGGAAAGGAACACCCGTATTTTTAGAGAAGTTTTCTCTTCTTTTGACAGGTTTATGGACCTAGTTACGTTCCATGCATTATATTGGTGTAAAGTTAAATCACCTTTCTCCAATTATAGTCTCTCTTATCTGACGAATAACTGGATGTCTTTCTTGTAATCACCTTTTGGTGCCCGAGCTTTTGCTCCTTTCATTTATCAATGAATCGTTTCTTATCAAAAAAAAAAAAAAAAAGCCCACAATACACAGCTACTAATTTGAAGCTTTGGCATCATGAATAACTAATGGAAGAATCCATAAATAAAATTAAGATGGTGGGCAATTGTGGGAAGGGGCAAAGTCTACTAACGGAGGACCATAAAAGAAGTTAACTTGCCTCATTCCCAGTTTTAGCAGTTTGCTTTATCTCTGCCACCAATTTTTTTTCCTGAAATTGGAAGTAGTAGGGCAATCTCTAAGAGAAAGAGAAGCAAGCAGGGAGAAAGTGCAAAGTAGTAATAGAAATTGAAAACCAAAAGGGAGTTTACAACATACCTCCAACTGAAGAGATGAAATTTCTCGTTCAATGCCTAGAAGATGATAACCAAATAAGCCACAAACGTAGGAAAGGAAATTCATAAAAAATGAAAATTCAAGGATGGAGTTTAGAAGATTCTACACCATGAGGGTAATCAACTAGATTTAGATATAGTAGTTGCGCATAATTCAAGATCGTCAATCCATTAGGGTAATCAACTACATTCTTGCATCTCCCTTTCCAGAACTTTTGAAACCCACTATTATTCCAGATGATTTGCCCTATACCCACAGATTTAGAAACAAAGGCATTCAAAAGTTGTTAAGTAGAAGGTTTGTAGTACCTCTAGTTGCAACAGCCATTTCTCGCTTGCTGGTGCGAAGAGCATCTGTAATAAAAACAAAATGGTTCATGTCTATAGAGTCAAGCCAACCGCACCACAGGCTACTAAAAAATCTCTTAATACTAGAAGAAAAACAATCAATTTTAGCTCGTTCTAATTGCATCGAGCAAAACCCCAACCAATGTACGGAAAATGTAAATCCTGTCTTTAATCTAACACAGAATATGAACCCTACGGCGATCATCTTCAAAATTTACCCCGAAATCGTACAAATTAGGGAAGAAAGAGGGAAATCGGAAGCTAGAATCGACAAAACAGTCGTAAATTAGGAAGTGAAAGAGAAATTGATCAGACCTTTAGGCGAGGTTTTCTTCCTGAAGATGTTCATGTTCATCGTTCGGAGCGACAATCTTTTCTTTACAAATCCAAAGCGAAATTGAGGGTTTTGGAAGCTAAGTGAAGCTCAGTAGTGATGCCTCCTTGCCTCGAAGAGCCTGCTCAAATTTCTTCTTGCTTTCACATATCATATCAAAACAAACGGCAGTGATCAAAGTAGCCGTTACGAATTTGTACTGCCCAATCTGCCCTTGCTCAAGTTTTATATTTACCTTCTATTTTCTAAATTATAAAATTTGTATTTTATTATATTCCTCTTCTCCCAACGGCACTAATGTCAAGTGCACACAAATTAATTGGAATTTCTCAAACTCAATTTCCTTTTTCTTTTAAATTAGAAAGAAAGGGAATTTCTCAAATTACAATGCATTTAGGTGGCGTTTGGGGCGCAGGGTGAGTTATTATAGTTGGTGGGTTATTATTGTTCGTAGGTTATAATAATCTGTAGGTTATAATAGTCTGTATTTGGGGTGCATAGTTGTTTAATCTGTGTTTAAAATGCAGTTTTCTTTAACATGAAGTTTGAAATATATGTTTATGTTAGTTTATTTTTTTTCTACAACTTTTTGTTGTATTTGTATAGTTAAATGTATATTACATATTAATTTTTTAAAAGTTAAAAAAATAAATATTATTTAGAAAATCACAAATAATGACAAAAGAGGTTCGGTGGAGAGAGAAATTTGGGATGAAATGGAAGATAAAGAATCTGAACAAAGAGAGAGGAAAAATCTGTCAATTGGGTGAAAAAAAAGAAAAAATAAATAAAAAGAGAAAAAAAATCGACAAATTTAATGAAAAAAAAAAAAAAAAAATTACCATATTCACTTTAGCAAAACAGTTATAATAACCTTAGCCCCAACTTATATAGTTGGAGCTCCAAACATAGAGTGGACTATTTAAGCCCACCCCACTTGGGCCGAACAACCCCTTAATTGTGTTAAATTTAATGAGAACGTTTTAATTTTATCCAATATTAAATCAATATTATTCATCAAGATTTGTTTAATGTAATTTTAGTCAACTAAACTACTTTTGTATAATTTATAATTTTCAAACAATATATATGTTCCTTTGATATGACAGTAAATGGATAAAAAAAAAAATATTTGTCCATATACTGTCAAATCAATTTTAGTTTACTTGAGTGAATTTACATTAAATAAATTTTGATCAACAATAATACCAGGAATGAAATTATCTTGGTTGTAAGCTGAGATTAGTTTAATAATTTTATTCTTTGGTAGACTTGTTTGAAATGTGTACTTCATCAAAAAAAAAAAAATATATATATATATATATATATATATGGATTGAGGTATCCTAAATTTTAAAACTTTGTCGTTGTCAAAGTGAATTGTCATCAAACGTGAACTATGATTGCACGCTCTTAGATTCCAAGACCACTTACTCCAGAATTAAGTTGGTAAAAAATAATTCAATCAATCGATTAAACATCAATTGAAAAAGCATATTGAAAACTAAAAACATACAAATGTTTTAAATTGCCTTAACTAGCTAGTGTAAGATACAATTTTATTCTCTAGATTCCAACGTTTGAGTAGGTTTGACTTCACAAACATCCAAGAGATGTAAATGGGACACCCCACTCTTCACAATTTCTACTCATTTTTTTTTTGTCCCCGTACCATTTTTCAAACTAGAAGACTTTTCTCGTGTCATCTTCCCACTATTCTCATTTGACTCATTGAACTAACATTATAAAGAAATTTGGATTAACTTTTTTTTGTCTTTTTTTGCGCATTAGCTAGTCTTTAAAGATTTAAGGTAAAAGTCTCTCTTGAATCTTTTTTATCTGGTTTCTTATAATGACTCCCTCGAGTACATGTAATGGTTCCGTAGATTCTTTATTTTTTTTTTCTTCTTCTTTAAATTATATACCTCTCTCCCATAATTTCCTTCATTCTCATTTTTGAGTTCCCATTTCTTTCCTTTTCAATTCTCTCAATATCTTGTTGTCTTTCTTGTTATTGAGGTGGTTTTCAATATTCATGGTGAGATTTTTTATTTTTTTTTAGATCAATAAATTTTTCATTCATTCTATCTTCTTACATTTTTATATGTTCCATATTAAATTCTAACTTTTATACAACAAGATACGAGTGGTTTTCATGGTTATCGACAAGTATATTCAAGATTGGATTTTTATTTTTTTTAATTATTTTTAGTCGGTCAATTATGGAGAAAAATAAGTTGCGATAAATTTGAAGCGAAGGTTAGATTATTCAGCCCAAACCAGAAACCTCTTCGGCAAGATGGACCTCTTGGTTTGCCAATTGGACAACAAATAGCCCAACCCCAAATAATTTCAATACTCCACTCAAATCAAATGAATAACTATTTGAATGGAAATTAAATCTCACTTTTACGAGATTGATTTAAAAAATGTCCACAAAAAAAAAACCATCTCTATAATGTACACACGTCATGTAATGTGATGTTATATGATCAATCTCTTCCACCCAACTTCCCATTTTACCCTTCTAATGGTTTAGGGACAAATCTTATTTAAAATTATTTATCTTAAAAAAACTCTAACTTATTCCTCTAAAATCATTTTAGTCCGGATGCAGGTCAATCTTACAGCAAAAAAAAAAAAAAAAACTAAACAATCACAACCAAATCATTGGATTTTTTCCATTTGGAAGCATAAAAAAGCAACAAACACCAAATCGATTCATTTGACCATTCTTGTTACCATTGATATCAAAATTACCCTCTAAGATTCATTCTATCAAACAGACGTCAAAACAATCCCTCTTTGTAGGAGTGCTGAAGTAGAGAAGAAAGAAAAATGGAGTTTTCTTTGAGTACGGAAGAATGATTTACAATTAAAGAGGAAGGGAATTTTGGGCACAAAAAAATTGAAGGATTGGTTTATGAAGACATCCCACACTCACGCTTTAGAACATTCCCTCAAAAAATGTTCCTCAAAACATATTCACCATCGAGCAGATTCCATGGCGTTGTGTTCTTGAAAATCCCTATCCTTTTTTAATGGACAAAAAAAATAAAATCAAAATTATCTCCTTCAAAGTTTTTTTTTTTAATATAAAATAATGTATTTTTTTCACTAACTAGATCTTTTTTTCTTCTTCCCTTTGCAAATTTTCTGAAACTATATTTCATTCCCTTATTAGAATTTATTTGCAATTTTTCTCAAACTCTATCACATTTCCTTATTTGATAATTTTTTTTCGCAGAAGGTTACTTATGCTTCAATTTTGGATGGTAATTTCTCGTTCATTTAGTGTTGAGAATCGATTTGCTTGAAGATCCGTTTGACTGATGCTGATTGGTGTTGTTGTGCAGAGGTCGTAGAGAGAGAAGCATTAGTTGCCAAAAGGTTAATCAACTCTAATTTTTGTTTTGGGGGAGAAAATTTAATTTTTGGAGGAGTTTTCTCTTATTGTTCTACTCATTGGTCCGTTTTCTGATCATTTGTCTTGTTCGTTTCACTTGTGTCAATTCGTAGGATTTTGCTTATTGTTCCAAACACGACTTCGATTTACCTAACTAAAATGTCGATTTCAAATCCTATCCTAAGAAACAGACATGGAGTTGCAATGTGGAAACATAAGAAATGGATGAGAATGTCTACGAGCAAAGTAAGTTTCCCGAACTCAAACTTGGTACAATCTACAAAATCACTCTTCTGTTTTTTCTGCTTCTCTCTGTATTTGGATTGGTATACACATACACTGTATTTACGTTTTATATTTATCAATCGTTCCCCATTTTGTTTTAACAAAGTGTATTCCAGTGAATTATGATTATTTATTTTTCATATACACTGTATTTTTTGTAATGCAAATACACTTCCCCTAGTGCCTTTTTTTTATCGACACATGGATTAAATACACTGTATTGTCTTGCCCAGTAATACATTAATTAGTAAATACACTGTATTTTCTAGTCTAGTAATGCACTAATCAGTATTTCTCGTCTTGTTATGCATTAATCAATTGATTTGAAAATTATCACATGAAATATGATTTTATTTTTTAAAATTCTTTTTAATTTGGGTTAGACTTGTTTTAAAAATTCTAATTAGAGTTTAGATTTTTATAATTTAAATTAAGAAGTATGATTTTTATTTTTTTCTTGAAGATTTTTATTTTTACCTTCCTTTTAGGAGTTGTTTTTTATTTTTTAGCTCACTGATTTAATGCACACTAGTTCAAAAATGATTATGAAAGGTAGTTTGGTCTTTATGGTCTACGGTGATACACACTAATTATAACTTTTACTATAAAAAAAATATTTTAAGCACCAATCAAAATGACTATTTAATTTTGAACTTCTAGTTATCCCTATTTGAATTATGCTCCGGTTACAAATCTTAATCTTCCGTAGATCACTTTCGAACAAATACTAAATTGAAAGTCCTACCTTATCCCTCATAATTTTGTTTTGTATCTTTAGTAATCTTCTTCTCTTTAGATAAAAATCAACATTAAGTTGAAAGAAATAAAAAAATAATTCAAATTTATTGTTCAATTCAAACGTGTAAAATCAAATTATTCACGATTTTTTTTATATTTATATTCATTAGTCGAGATTGTTGATGAATTTTAGTTGATTTTTGAAAATCGAAGTTGCATTATTATTAAGATTATGTTGTTACAATGTCTCAATCTAATCAAGAATCTAATCCAGAAGAAGAGAGGCAGAGGTATAAGATAGGTAGTGATTAAAATAAATGGTGATGCAAATGCAATAATGCAAAGCAATTAGTTTAATAATATGAAAAACCTCAAAGTATTAGTACAAAACAAATGAGTAAAATATATTCCAATATTCGTTGTCTACCCATCCTAACAAAACAAAGTCATTGTTTTGTACACAAATGACAAACATATGTCTTAACAAAAACTTAGAAAAGAAAAAAAAAAAAAACCCAGCGGCCAGCTCAGCTTGAGCGGTCAAAAGAAGTCCATCAGAGCAAGCGTGTGGGTTCGTGTACCAAACGTGCAATTCGTGCGGTTTTTTTTTTTTTTTTTTTTAAATGATTTTGCATTCCAAATTGTGTCGGCCAAGCTATCTGTCCTTTTCCCAAAAAGCCCCTCCCCATTTGCATTCTCTCTCTTTCTCTCTTTATTTTTTTTTTTTTTTATTTTATTTTATTTTTAATGGGTATTTTTCTTTGACCATCCGTCCTTTCCCTTTCTTTCTGTTCTGTCCTCTTCCTCACCCTTTAATTAAATTAATCCATCTATATAACTTATCCACACCAATTTTTAAATTTTTATATTCTAGTTTATATTTTAATTTCTGATTTGTTCATAACTATTTATTTTTATGAATTTTTATACTTTCACATGATTATGTAATATGTCCTAAGTATATCTTAATTGACATAAAGTTGTGATTAAAAAGTCATAGGTTCAATTACCGCATTAATTAAAATATCGTTGAAAAAAATAATTATGTAATATTTATTTAATCTTCATCATTAACTTTTCCCTTTTTCTTTTTTTTTTTAATAAAAAAAAAAAATCAATATCCATCCCTAATTTAAGCAAGTGAGTCAAGTTTCATCTCAAATTTCTATTTCATCCTATTAAACCATAATTTTAATTTTGAGTAATTATTGTAGTTTAAACCCTATAGACATGAACACTCTCAATTCTTATAGTTAGATTCAATTCTTATAGTTAGATGGTTTTTTAAGGTATTGTTTTTTTAATTGTGTCAAATGCTTATATTGTAGTTTAAACGTTTGAAGGTTTTGATTAGGTTTGATTAATTATTTGACATGATTTTTTGGTGTTTAATTGGTTGAATTTTGTATGATTTATTTTGTCGATTTCAAAAAAAATTTCAAATTTGGTTTCAAGATGTACACAAATTTCAACAATTATTAAGTTTCATAATAAATATATTTTGAAATTATTTAAATTGATAAAATGAAAAGTTGAATGTTAAGAAGTAAATATTGGTTTTTTTAATTGAATAAAAAAATTTCCTTAGATAACACTATGCAAAATAATAAATCTAGTCTGTGCAATAAAATCATTTTATTTATTTAGCATATGATATAAATATGAAAACTTTCATTATTTTATGGAGTATGAATTATGCATCAACTTAGTTGATATTAGAAACAATCTAGTACTTTCTTAGTACCCAACCCTTCATCATTAGAATTTAGACACATGATTATTAGTTGATATAATATTTTATTTTGTGAATCTCATGTTACTTTTGAATATTGCTAATATTAAAAATAAATGAAAGCAATATAGAAAAATATTTGTATTATTGATAGTAATAAAAGTTTACACATAAATAAATATATATATATATATATATATATATATATATATATTTTTTTTTTTTTTTAACAACATATTGGAGTGGAAGATTGAACCTAAGATTTCATGGTTACTAGACGATACATCATACCAATTGAACTATGCTCTTGTTGACAATTTACTCATAAATGTTAATGTAATACTAATATAATAGTTAAATAAATTAGTAGAAATGTCTGTGAACATTTTATTTTAAATCATTTTAATTAGGATATAATTGTTTCATTAAAAAGATAAAAAATTAATATATAGTTTATAAAAGTATAATGATACCGCCAACAAGAGCATAGCTCAACGACATGATGTATCACTTAATGTGACTGTGAGGTTTTAGGTTCAATTTCCTACTTCAACATGTTGTCAAATATATATATATATATATATATATATATATATATAAATAATAGTATCAAAGGGAATTTATAATTATTATTATTTTTTTTAAGGGAATTTATAATCTAGGGATTATATTTAGGGAAATTGTAGTAAATGACAATTTAAGACTTATTGTTTGCAAATATAGCATGTTTTTAAAAATTTTGCGGATATAGCAATTTCTATCGCTGATATCTTATGACTGATAGAAGTCTATCGCTGATCACCTCAGTTTTTTATAGATTTTTGTCAGTGATAATAGTCTATCAGTGATAATAGTCTATCACTGATAGAAGTCTATCAGTGATATAATAAAGTCTATCAGTGATATAAACGGGTTTTTTTGTTCTATTTGCAAAACATTTTAAAGTTTGCTAAATTTGCAATTAGTTTGGGCCTGATTGCTATTTGTGCAACCAACCCTTATATTTATTAACAAATTAATTTAATAAAGTGATGGATTCGAATAGCAACATTAATAAGTTAAGAGGGGAAGAAAAAGTTGGGTTGAAAGAATATTGATTCTGATTGCACAGTACCATCAGACAAATTATACTATTTGAGCATCATATTCAGCACATTTTATCCCATCCACACATTTTTTAAATCATGATTATTACTAATCATTAGTGCTCTAATTATAACATTAATTTTTTTTTCTTACAAAAAATAAATTATTATATTAATTTAACCCAAACAAATCTCTCCACTTGCCCCCCTTCCCCTACACGTTAAGAAACCGTTTTCTTTTATCATTCTTATAAAATTAATTAATGATCCCTTTGCTAAAAGATAAATAAAATAATAATAATCTTTCTCATCTACTTACCTTCCAATTGCAGACAACAATTTTCTAAATGCACTCCATGTCTTTTTTTTTTTTTTTTTGAGTACATTGGGGGTGGGGGGATTCGAACCACAGACCTCGTGGTCGTTAACACATACATATGCCCGCCGAGCCATGCTCGCTTTGGCAAATGCACTCCATGTCTAATCACTCCATGATTAGTGTTAATCAAACTCCATTATTTTTCTTTATTGTTTTTCTGTGGATTATTTCATTCACATTTCAATTTTTTAAATATATTATTTTTTTTCTTCCCTTTTTTAAGTTCAACCACATATCAAGTTTGGTGAAACCTATGAATTTTTATTTGAAGATATAGTGTATTAACCCGTTAACATTAAAATACAATTTTGTTATCTAAAGTCAACTTCTATTTTTAATTTGTCTTTAAAAACAATTAAAATCTATATTAGTTCCTAAAATTTTAACAAGTTTAACATCTATCCTTTATTTATTGGGCTAGTGGGATAAGAGCTATTAGTAATTTTGTGTCCATGATTTAAGAATAGTTTGAATTCGATGTATATATCTTTAAAAGATTAGGTCATTTTAATATGAGTTAGACTTGGTTCATATATATATATATGAGAGCTAGATGGTTCTACTAAATCATTCTTAAATAATTTTTTTATTTAAATAAAAAAAAAAATCTTCTCATTTTTTTTTTTAATTAAAAAAATATGAATAAGTATGAAGTAGATTATTTGCATTTCGACTAATCTTACCAGACAAATTATGTGGCACTATAATTAATATATATATATATATATATATATTATTATTATTTTTTGTTAAGAAACTCATAAAATGTTAATATTTTAGATAGGTGACTACCACATGGATACACAACCTAAAAGTTCATATTTTTTTTCATATGCTCTAATGTTGGAGTTTTTGTACGGATGACCCACCCCTCGAAGTGCGTAAGGTTTTTTAGCCCAATTTCTTAAAACTTATGTTTTTTGGCCTTCTCTCATGATAAGAAAGTGCACAAAGTCATTTGTACCTTTCGCTTATCACGAGGGCATCACAGTTGTCTCTTTGTGATCGTGCTCAGGAAAGGGTACGAATGACTTTGTAAACTTTCTTATCACGAGAGAAGGTCAAAAAACATAAATTTTCAAAAATTGGGTTAAAAAATTTCACGCAGCTCGAAAGGTGGGTCACCCGTACAAAAATTCTCTCTAATGTTACTAGTTGGTTGTAATTCTCTTGGATGTTTACCTAAATTCAAAATTCAAAATAGAGAGTTATGTTAGAAAACGATAAAATAAGAATATTCTATTAATTTGTATGAAAGCCCATATTAGAAACAATGATGAATTTTGGGATCTAGATTATACTTTTTTTTTTTTTTTTTTATAATTATTCTAGATTATACTTTTAACATAATTTTTTTTAAAAAAAAAGGGGAATATGGAAGTAATGAGGAGAAAGTGGGAGAGTGGGGGAGACATGAAAGCGTGATGACAATGTTGAAATAGAAACAAAACTTTGATGGCAATTCTTTTAAAGGGAAAGGGCTTTAATTAGCTACCTACCACTTTTCATTTCATTTTTTAAATTTCAATTTTAATCTCATTTTATTTTATTTTATTTTTATTTTTATTTTTAATTTTGGCGGTGTCCCTACATCTCCCTGGGTGACAAAATCACCCCTTCAGATTTTATTGTCCCTTTCATTTTTTATCCCAATTATATTAATCCCCATTCTCCAAACTCTTTATAGATCTACTTTTTCCACTCCTTACTATATATTATAAATTTATATTCCATTCCAATAAGACAAATACAAGTCACGCCCTTCTTATATGTTACATTTTTTAAAAATCAACAATAGAAGAAAGATTATGCATGCATCATTCCTGAAAAAGACAATGTGAATTTAATAAATCTTTAACAAATAAATCGTCCTATTATTTGCTTCCATTACAATAAAGATACAAATCCCAACATTCACCTTATCAAAATAATGCCTCACGATTTTATTGTCTTTCTCAAGAATATTACATATAAATAATAATAATAATAATAATAATAATAATAATAATAATAATAATAACAATCCATTTTTATTTTTATTTTTTTATAATAAGGTTATAGAATGTTGTTTTTAAATTGAATTAAAAAAAAGAGAGGAAATAATAAAGAAATAGAAGTGTCGGTGGTGGTTAAATTAGGGAAGGGCGTACGAAAGTGATATCATCTCAACCTCCACCCCATGAATATGATTGGCCAGATTTTTTTTTTTTTTTTTAAATACATTAAAATATATATATATTGAAGATGATTGACGAGGTTTTCGGTTATAAGAAAGTGATAATAATAATTATTTTGGTTTTTTTCATTCATTTTTTCTCTCTAATCTTAAATATCTTTTTCATTCCACCTTCTCAAATATCAATATCAATGCATCCCATAATTTTTTATTTATTTTTAAAGTCACTAAATATTTGTAACGTAGTTGACATAATTTACTATTTCATGCATAAACATAATTAACGTCAATTTTGATCCGAACAAAAAAAAATGATTCTAATAGTTATGTCTTAATTTTTTTTTATACATCTTAAACTTTATCAAGATTAAGAAGAATAGTGACCTATAGTTAAAATTTAGACAATAATTAAAAAATATAATCTATTGATGCATGTACTTATTTTTAGGCCGTGACTAAACTATTAATCATTATTTCTAATCGGATAGATGTTAGATTGAAGTATAATCCAAAATTTATGATGAAATTGTTTAATTTTAATGAGTAGTATCATAATATCATAATAGTTTGTTATCGCAAACTTGCAATAAATTAATAAGAAATTAAAATGGAATTGGAAACCTTATTTTTATTTTATTTTTGTTTAATAAAATAGTAATAACAAATAATAATAATAAACCCTTCTTTCAAGCACAAAGATAATGAGTTTAGTGATCAGGCTTGAAAAGGGAATTATTATATTTAGCTGTTTAGAGAAAATTACTTATTATGTATACAAAATTTGCCAAAACTATAAGCATGTTGGATAATAATTGTGCTTCTCCATTTGCCAAACAAATATTTAGGCATGCACCATTCGTAAATTAATTAATTGCACAATTGTAATAATAATATAGGATTAGTTTGCAAATTATATTTTTAGAAAATTAAATCTGTTCACTAACTTCTTTTTTTCTTATTTTTTGTAATATCTTTTAATAGCATACCTTAAAGTTCTAATCAAATTAAGAAGAAATTAAACAAAATGTTAATCATTTCTAAATGTTTCAAGTGTGTACTTAAATGGAAAAATTCATCTGAAGGTGAGAAAATGATAACTTTTTTAAAAAGATAACTCAAACTAAACCAAGCTTTGTATTCATATATACATGGTCTGATATTGAAAATAATAATATATAGCTACACCTACCATGTCAAGTCTCTCAAATTTTCACAAATGTTTCTATTTAGTCTTGTAATTTAAAAGGTTATTAATAGGTCACAAATTTTTATAAGCCCTTAATTATTATTATTATTATTTGGTTTAATAGATAACACTTACCTAATACATTGATATGCATGTTGTTTTTTTTAAGATTATTTGACAGGTAATTTCGATCTTAGTTTCTTAAAAAAAAATGTAGTTAGTGTGTGTCCAAGTAAACATTAAACAAACAAAATTAGAAAATAACTTATTCAATACAAAGATGGCATTTTAAAGTACAATTAACTCTCAGTAAGTCACAATCATGAAAATTAAGAAACCAAGCTTATAATCTAACCTATAATAATGTAAATTATTTTCCTTTGCAAAAAAAATAATGTAAATTATTGTTGTATAAGAATAGAAACTTGTTTTTTTCCTTTTTTTTTTTAAAGAACAAGGGGTGAGAAAAATAATATATATAAATATCTCATCAAAACATTAAAAAAAATTCACAAACGTCCTAGGTTCAAATTAGATGGCAACCTCATATTCTTACTTTTTATTAAATCATAAGTTCTGTATGAATTCGTGATGAATAGTTAAATAATAATAATAATGTGTAAGCATATTTTAGGATTAAAAAAAAAGAAAAAAATATGTGAAAAGAGATATGAGAATAGGGAAGCAATAATGAATTTTTTTTTCATAAATAATAGTCTGTCCCTCACGAGAAAAATTAGTTGGACCGACTTTCTTCTAACTTTCCGCAATCTCAGCCTCCAAACACCCAAATCTTTATTTATATATATATATATATATATATATATATATATATATATTTTTTAATATATTTAATTAATGCGGTAAAAGTCAAATTTAGAACATGTTAATCATTAATTTAGGACATGTATCAGTTGAGCTAAACTATGTTTTGATGTTGAATCTACACCCAAATCTTGTTTCTATATTTCCTTTCACTCATTACAAATTAACGAGTTAGCAAAAATAGAGAATTCATAAATATAAACATCAGGCATTTCTCAAGTTTTTTTTTTACTTATTTATTTTAAGTTAATAATGTACTTTTTGAGAGCATAAAAGAATAGAATATGCTTTTATATGAGATTTGAGAAAATATATTGTATATTTTAATAAATAAATAAAAAAATTAGCATTGAACAAATGCTTTTACCAAAGCTTCCCAAATTATTTATTGAATAGATGATTTCACTAAAAATACCCTAGTTTTCAAAATATTTTACAAATTATCTAAGTTTTTTTTCTTTTTTCAATCTACCCACAAATTTATTCAAAACCTACTTTTATATGGTATCAAAACAAACTATATTTAAAAAAACATATAATCAAATTAAGATATGTATGTCTTCCATCTTCCATCAAGAAGTTAAATATTCAAATTCCGACCTCACATATAAAATTCAAAAGGAAAAAAAATTGATCCGTTGTGAATGTGAAAAATGTCAATAAGGATTTAAGTGTAAACTTTTACATTTATTCCATTTATACTTTGAAGTATTTTTTCCATGATCTCCAAAAACCAAAACTATAATTGGTTGTTTTGTAATAAATATATAAACTGATTTTTTTTTTACAAAGATATTTAGTTAATCTGGAATTAAATTTATGACCTTTTAGTCAATGACACAATTTTATGTCAATTAAGTTATGTTCGATTTGACATCTTCGAAAGACTTAAACGAATTGATTGATGTAAATTGAATGATAGATTTCTTTAAACAAAAAATGGAATAATGATAGATTAAAATGTTAATAAATTACCAAAATTCTCTCTCCTTATTAAATTAGTATGATGGTAATAATGGATCATGTTGGCTATTGAAAAAAATAATAATAATAAATGTTATTTATGAGTTTGGGAAGAAAAAAAAATGAAGATATTTTTTGTTGATTGAATAAAGGGAGTGGGACTTAGGGTAATTAATAGGATATATGCTCCATAAATTTCGTTGAATGAAATCGAAGTTTCAACAAACACACTTAAAGAACATTGTTGCTCTTTGGCCCGCAAAGTACACATTTATCCCTATGAATATTAAATAACCCAAACAAAGGGTTAATATATCCACTTTTTCTTTAATTAAATAACTTGTCCTATTTATTTTGGTACACCGCCAATAAATATACATAACAATTGTTTTTAAACTTTTCATAAGAAAAAATAGAGGTAATTAATATTTCAGTCGCTAAACTTTGGATAATATAATTTTAAATATGTTATTGATACAAGCGTATATGTCTTGGCCACATAAGTTGGCTAAGATATATTGAAATGGGCGTAAGAGAATAATAGAAAAAATGGTTTTGATTTATATATATATACATTTACGACAAAGCTAGACACAAAGAGGAGAGAAATATTCTGACCACACTAAATCTTGACGAAAGGCCAACGCCAGTTGCGTCAACCTATCAACCACTATATTACCTTCTCGATGAGTAAAGCTACAACGATCCTTAAAAGGCGGAGGGAACTGAGAGCACAAATCCGCCTCTCATGCCAAGTATAACCCCTCCAATACTGTAAGCTCCTCTGCCATTACCATATTTCGAACTTTCAAAATCGGTGACATCGCGACCAACATAACTCGACCCTACATATCTCGAACCACCACAAAAATTCAAGAATTAAAATATAATAATAAAAAAATTTAAGGTACGAGAATGAAATTTAAACTTTATTTAATTATATTATATATATATATAGAAGTTAAAGTTTAGTTGGAATTTGAATATTGCAGAGTAAAGTTGAATAGTTAAGATATGTGTTTACTTCTCCTCAAAGATAGTAGGTTTGAATTACCATCTCTTATATCTAGATTTAATTTGAGATTGTTATTGGTTTTAAAATAATTAGTGTGAAATATGTTTATAGAAGAATTAGTTATAATATGAAGTAATTACTTTTGGATTGACATAATTTATGAAATGAATAAAAAATAAGAGAAGAAAAGAAGAATAAGATTAATAATAAGTTTTTATCCAATGGGTAGATGAATAAATAAAAAAAGAAAAAAAGAATATAATCCATATAAGTTTAATTTTGTGACACAGGTAAGGTAAGGGCATTAGGTACATGTCGTCGGGTACGGGCCCTGTACAACTGTAAGTGAAAGTGTCAACTCATTACTCAACACTATTTTTTTCTTTTTTAACTTTTAATTTTGAAATTGGCTCTATCTGTTGACTCTCTTTTGTATTTCATATTTTGGTCAATAAACCAAATTGGCACTGCCACCCCATTCTCTGCCCAATTTTATTATTTTATCACAACTCAGAAGCCAGAAGCCAGAAGCCATTGTATTGAACCGTACATTTACAAATACAAATCACAAATGCATTCATTCATTGTATTTACTCACTCCCCTTTATTGCAACCACAATTTTACATAATTGCCTTTTTTTTTTTTTTTTTTTTTTTTTGAGTACATTGGGGGTGGGGGGATTCGAACCACAGACCTCTTGGTCGTCGAGACATACATATGCCAGCTGAGCTATGCTCGCTTTGGCACATAATTGCCTTTTAAACCTCCTAAACCCTACTTCCTAACATCCTTTTTTCTATCTAATCCTCCTATAATAATTCATACCTCACACAACTTCAAATTTCGTCATCATTTTTCTTAAATTTTTCAAATTCATTGCTCTGTTGTGTGTAACACTCTAGTATAAGAAGAGGGATACATGAATGAATCAACACTACATTAAAAAAGAAAGAGACGATTTTAAAACTATACAAGTATAGTGTGAGAGAAAAAATTCAAAAATTGATATTTACTACATATATCAACAAGATACATTTTCAACCCAATCATAAAAACTTTCAAAGTTAATGATGCTTATTAACTTAGAACAATCTTATATTGAGTGATCTTTTAAAGAATATCTTAAGAAACATGGGTCTGGCGATAAAATATGTCGAAAGGGCATGCGTTGATTTGTAGGGACGATCTTCGTTCTCACGAACAACTCAAGTAAAGTAGGTGGCGCATCTAGGTCGGTACAAGATGTGTAGAAGTAAAGGTAGGTGGTGCATCTGAATCTTGGGCCTAAGGGTTGCACATCGGTTTAACAACTTCAAATTTATAAAAGTATAGGGTTTGAAAAATTTTAGGCATGTCAAATCTTCATTTGACAATTATAAAAATAAATGAAAGGATGGAAATTAAATTTAGGTCTATGTAATCATTTTTCTTCATAGGTTTGTTATTTATAAAAGTAAGCGTACAAAACAAGATGTAGGTTCTAAAAGTCTAAAATTTGTGTAATATTCATAAATTTCAAGCTTGAGATAAACAAATCAACACGCTAAATATAGACCTAGTTTCTTAAACTCTTAATTACTACCATATACTAACCGCCGTGAGCCATATACTCCTACCCATTTTTTTAATGAAATATAATACGTCACTATAATGCATAGATAGAGATTTGTCACTACTAATTCTTAGTCAGAAGAAATAGAAATGGCTCGATGAACAACGGTTCTAATACTTTATGAATAAAGCTGATAATTAAGACTTAGAAAGTTGAGTAAATAGGAAGGAAAGGTGCATGTGTGATAATGATAGATGTGAGAATTTGAAGTAAATAAAGAGTTAGAATTTACGAAGTTGGTTAAAAACAAAAAGAGAGATATTTGAAAATTGGGGGTGGGGGACCAAATAGGATCTTAGATCCTAGTTAGTTGAGGCTAACTCAACCCCATATCTCATTTATGATATTCATGATATCACTCTATTATTTGGTCTTCCCTTACCTTTTTTGACGGTGCAAACACTCTTTACACTACTAAACTTAAAATCACATTTTCTTTCTTCATATTCACTATGTTGGTACACTCGTACCCTTTCATTTTTCACTTTTATTACATAAATTCTATGCTACTCTTCAATATTAATTTATTTTCTCTTTTATATATTTTCTCTTTTATATTATCATTTTCAGGACCAACCTACATTCTTATATACCTAGCATCGTTGAATTCTACCGTGGAATACCTGCAACGATGTTATTGAGAATGACCTTCTTTGAACTTTCATTTTTATGTCACTAACTAGGTCTCTGAAAATACTACGATGGTCTTGTTCACTTTGGACATAAGTCTTCATAGTTTTACTTGAGATGTTGTGTTTCACTTATACCCCATAAATCTTCTTATTTTCTAGTTAATGTGAGACTTTAGTTACACTCTCAATATGTGTCATGTTTGATTTCAAATAATTTCACATGTTTGGTGTAAACTGACATAGTTAATAATAGAGACCTATCAAGCTTTAAGAGTCTATAAAAATTCTGTTGTAGGATTAAATAAATATAATTTTGAAAATTTAGATTCCGTTTAATAACTATTTGATTTTGAGTTTTTGAAAATTATGCTTGTTCGTCTCTTTATTTTGTTATCCACTCTTACTTTTTTACCAGTGTTTTCAAATTTCAAATTAAAGTTTTGAAAATTAAAAAAACTATAGTTTGTGTTTATAAAATTTAACTAAAAATTCTAGTATTTCTTTAGAAGATATGAAAATTATTGTAAAAATATTATGAAAAAATCAGAATATTTTTTAAAAAAAATTTGAATGGTTAAAGGAGCATAAAACGAATGTATAATTTAAGTTGAAAAAAAAAAAAAAATAGTTTGAAAGGGCGTGGGTGATTTGAATTGTTAATTGTAAGTTTATTTTCCCCCTTTTGAGTTTTGAGTTGGTGGTAAAAAAAAGTGAGGTGCCAAAAAGCAAAACCTGTGGCCTTTAATTTGGAATTAAGTGGAGGCCCAACGGAAGTTTAATTTGTTTTCTTTTGGAGGGAAGGGAACACTTTACAGATTCTTTCCAATAAGGGGCAACTACAAGAATAGCTGAAACGAGACTATGCAAGATGAAAAATAGCTAAACTAATTATTGTGTTGAAAAATAGCTAACTCCTATAATTAGAAACTTCTTTAAAATGTAGTTGGACGAAACTACCCTCCAGTCATTTAACGGTTGAACTACCTACCAAAAAAAGGAGAGATTTAATCACACAGAAATTAAATGAAAAACAAAAAAGGTGAACGTTAAAACATTGAACTCAATCCGCACAAAAAAGGAAGATTTATTCCGAGAGAAAATGAAGGAGAAAATAAGGATTTATTCAAAAAAAAAAAAAAAAAAAAAAAAAAAAAAAAAAAAAAAAAAAAAAAAAAAAATCTAGGAGAAAAATAAAGTTTTATTTTAAGAGAGAATCGTGTAAAAAATAATAAAAAATTAAGATATGGTTAAACCAATGATAACAACCACCAATCAAATCGAAACATGTAAACAAAATTCAATAAAATCTAATCTGGAATATTAATTCAAATTAATTTTTAAACTAAAATTTTCAAAGACGGTTGTGACAAAATTTTTAATAACGATCCTCTCGATAATTTCTAATGTGTATATATTTGAAGTTACATGAACATATGAAGTATATGTGTATATATACAAACCATTCATTGGTGAACGTACATCTAGTATAACATAACCCGTAAGAAAATTATATAAGCAATTAAATTTTCAGCATATTGATGTTTATAAAAACTAAAATGTTCATAGACGGTTGTAAGAAAATTATAAAAATGACACCCTCGATAACTTCTAGTGTGAGTATATATTCGTAGTTACATTTATAACAACGTACATGTAAGTATATCATATGAAGTATATGCGTGTATATACACCATAAACCATTACTATGTGAGCATTGAACAAATGATACTAAAAAATTTAAAATGTTCATAGACGGTTGTAAGAAAATTATAAAAATGAGGGTCCTCGATAACTTCTAGTGTGAGTATATATTCGTAGTTACATCTATAACAATGTACATGTAAGTATATCATATGAAGTAAGTATATCATATGAAGTATATGCGTGTATATACACCATAAACCATTAATCCGTGAGCATTGAACAAATGATACTAAAAAATTTAAAATGTTCATAGACGGTTGTAAGAAAATTATAAAAATGAGGGTTCTCGATAACTTCTAGGGTGGGTATATATTCGTAGTTACATCTATACAATGTACATGTAAGTATATCATATGAAGTATATGCGTGTATATACACCATAAATCATTCATCCGTGAGCATTGAACAAATGATACTAAAAAACATTAAAATTGGTATGCATGTTGAGTTTATATGGGAAAACGTTCAATCAATTGTATCATTACCTGCAACATTGAATTAGGAGATTTGCAAATCTTCCCTCCTCCAAACCGATTTGAAACCGCCATCGATTCTCACCTTTGAAACTCTCTACCTTGATAAAAAAAAAATTATCTACTTCAACCTTTTACATCGTTGAACGCTTGAATTTGACTGAAAAATTTCGACTCCCAAAATGACATATTTTCGAAGTGAGTAAGGATCTTAGTCTCTCTCCATTTTCGTCTCTGTACATTGTGATCGATTCAACTTTGGGAAAAAAATAATGAACCCCTATTTTCAAAATGCATGAATCTAGGAGGGTAATATAGGAGGGTGGTTAGTGAGATAAATTTGTATTTGTATTTTTTTTTTTTTTTTTTTTTTTTTTTTTTTTTTTGCTGTTAAACATTTTCAAATCTGAGTTGTTGAGATTTTTTCATTTCTTCAAAATTCATGGATCTAGTTGTTAGAAACTTTTTTTTCAAGAACGGAGGAATGAATCATTGTTAGAAATTAAAATAAATATATAAAAAAAAAAATTAAAATTAGTTATGTCGGTTGTCCGTAAATAAGCGTATATACCAGGGGTATAATTGGGATGATAATTGTGAACTTCATTCCCTAAAATTGTGGTAGTCATGTAAATATGAAACTTTCTTAGCTATTTTTCAATTCAGTTTTTTATTTCTAGTTATTTTTGAAAATTTCCCTTCCAATAACCATAAACAAAATTAAAAACAAAAATAACCCATTAATTCAATTTTAATTACCAGTGTCCAATAAATACAATATACGTGACCACCCTCCTAACTCCTAAGCCTAACAGACAATATGAGATTAAATTCATTTTCCTCCGCTAAACACGCATCAAACAAATTCCTTTTCTTTTCTTTTTTAAAAAAAAAAAAAGATGATGAAGTTTATTTAATTGTCTATCAAATTCAAGGAATGTTCCTCTATCATAATATTTCTTTTTTTAAAAAAAAAAAATAAATAAAAGGCACGCGCGAATTAGCCGAAGTCAGTGCCGCACGTATGTAACTCTTCACACTCCTTGCTATATAAACTCCCCCGCCACTTCATTCCTCTTCATCTCTTTCATTCTCCATTTCTATTTCATCTTCTCCAATTCATCTCTGCAATTTCCACTTCAATTCATCACTCTACCGTTTCATTTTGCTGCTTTGATTTCTGTAAAATGGCGGCTGTCACCTCGTTTCCTCAGATTAACGATATCGAGTCGGTGAGCTTCGATGTTGATAAGCTTACTTATGAGATCTTCTCCATTTTGGAAAACAAGTTTCTCTTCGGCTGCGATGATTCCAATCCCAAGCTACATGTCTCCGCTCAGGCTCCGGCGGATGTCAATGCCTTGAAATCTGGAAAGCAGAACTCAGGGAAGGTCAGGATTCTCAGTATTGACGGTGGAGGCTCCACCGATGGAATTCTCGCCGCTAAATCGCTTGCGTATCTTGAGGATTTTCTCTCTAGGAAGTCCGGGAACCCTGATGCGCGCATTGCCGACTATTTTGATGTGGTTGCTGGTTCTGGAGTCGGAGGCGTCCTCGCGGCGCTGCTGTTTACAAGGGGAAAAGACGGTACTCCTCTGTTTACGGCGGATGGAGCTTTGAATTTCCTAATTAAGAACCGTCGGGACATTTTCCGGGCATCGGATGGAGGAATTTTCCGACGAGTGTTCCGGCCGACGAAGGTGGAGAAGTTGTTTCGGAAGACGTTTGGAGAGTGCACGTTGAAGGACACGTTGAAATCGGTTTTGATTCCGTGCTATGATCTCTCCACGCGAGCGCCATTCCTGTTTTCACGCGCCGACGCTCACGAAATGGACGGTTACGATTTCAAGATTCGCGACGTTTGTGTTGCGACGTCTGCAGAACCGACGGTCTCCGGAGCCGTCGAAATGTGGTCAGTCGACAAGCGAACCAAAATCACCGCCGTCGACGGCGGCATAGCGATGAACAATCCGACGGCCGCCGCTATTACGCACGTGTTGAACAATAAGCAAGAATTTCCGTTCTGCAACACCGTCGAAGATCTCCTCGTAGTGTCTCTCGGAAACGGAGAGTCAGATTTCGGCGCCGTAAACCTAAATTCGTCGCCGGCCGCGTTCACAAGGATCGCTGGAGAGGGCGCTTCCGACGTGGTAAATTACCTAATCTTACCCTTCCATAGTCGCAGTTAATTTAAAATTCAATGAATTAATTAAGTAGAAAATAAAAAAGGTAAAAAAGGTAAATAAATCCGTAGTACAAATTATACTATTGAATTGATATGGATGGATTTGTCGGTTGAAGGAAGAGAAAAAAAGAGTCGAGAGATTCGGCATTTAATTTTGGGGATTCAAACATTTAAAAAATAGGCCGTATTTGGGACAGCTTTATTGCATGACAAATCAGCTTCCTCCAACCAATTTGTTTTTTAATAATAAATAAATATTTCGTAATTATAGTGACCTATTTTTTATTTTCAAAATAAAATATATGGCAATTGGCAACCAACAAAACAAGAGAATCTTAAGAGAGAAATTAGAAATGGGGCTAATTCATTTAATGGGTTGTTGAGCTAATTATTGTCTACTTTTTTTATTCTATAGGTTGATCAAGCTGTTTCTATGGCATTTGGTCCGCACAGGACAACCAATTATATCCGTATTCAGGTATATTCAACTCAAATTCATTCTTTTATTTCCTTTTTAAGTCGATAAAATTTTGAATTAAAAAATATAATGAATTGATCTAGTGGTCGATGAAGACCTTCAAATGAGTTTAGAAAGAATATAGTAGAGTAGGATCAGACGATTGTCCAGCTATGATATTTCATCTAACGATCAAGGGAATATTTGGTTTATGCTATCAGGGAAATGGAATTGTAGCAAAGAACAAGTATGGTGGGAGCTTAAAAAGAGGAGGCCAAAAAAGCATGAACATATTAGAAAAAGCAGATGAAATGCTAACCCAAAAGAACATAGAAGCGGTTTTATTCAAAGGAAAGAAGATGATTGAGAAGACAAATCTGGAGAAATTGGAAGTGTTTTCAGGAGAAGTGATCAAAGAAGAGGAGAGGAGAAAAAGCAGCATTCTCCCAACTGTATTATTGAAACAAGCATTTCCATCTCCAAGAACATCCTCTGCTTCAGCCACCACACTCTCCACCATTTCCTCCTGCTAATCATCATTCTATTCACACTCTCAATTTGGAGGTATAATTAGTTTAGTTTCTTTAAAACCATCCATTTGTGTTTAATTTTATAATTCTGCTGCCGCTCGCGATGAAATGGGAACGTCCGAGTCTGAGCTGAGCTGCGTTGTGTGTGAAACTGCCACCTGGGGGATTGAACCTCTGACCTTTTGGTCGGGTGTGGTTGTTGATTAATTACTACTAGAAATGTGCAAATATAAGGGCTTTTCAAATGCCCCATTGTATAGTAAGAGATTTTTATTTATTTTTTCATTTTTTGTTTCTCCTATGGGGGGAAGAGTGTGATTTTAGAGTAGAAGGTGAGACAGAGAGAAAGAAAGAGGTTGGAGTTTTTGTGTAATTTTACATATAATATCCCATTGGCAAAAATGGGTATTAACCTATTTCTTGTATTGTATTCAAAGTGTGATATATGATTTATTATTATGTTCCTAATCACTACAAAAAGACCCAAAGTTGTAATAGATCATAGTGTTACTTAATGAAACATTATTAATTGCTTCTTTCTTTTTTTTTGTGCCTTAAATTAAAAAAAAATTGTCCACTAATAAATCACATCAGATTCAACCAATAAAATATCAAAAAGAATGTTTAACCATAAAAATACTCTAAACTAATCACAAATTTAAGTAGGTAAAAAAGTCCAAACTAAACTTTAATACGCATGAAACCTATCTAAAAAAAAGCACATCCGATATGATTTAAAAAACTAACCCTCAAAAAAAAAAAAAAAAAAAAAATTGCATAAACTTTGTTACATCACACCTTTAAGCTTTTAATCATTCTCTTAATTTATAAAGTGTTGCAATTAGTCTCTTCTATTAAATTACTTTTTAATTGAGTTTCACATGCGTGACTCACTCTCGAATAAGAGAGGATTCTCTGAAAATGTTTGATATTGTTTAATTCATGAAAGTAATTAGAGTTGTTGAGTAAATTTTAACACAACTAACCAAAGTGGTTGATTGTAAAAATAAATAAGGAGAAAATATTATATTTAAATTTAGAGGAGAAAGTATTATATTTAAATTTAGAGTTGATAATTTGATGTATTTTTGTGGATTAATGAAATGGGATTGTACACTCATTCAATAAATACAAGAAATAAAAGCAATGGGGGAAGGGTTGTGATGTTAGAGTTAGAGCCCCAAATTAAGAAAAGTGGTTGAGTTTGTTTTGCTTTGCTTTGGCCTTCACTCACCGACAAAATTACTTTTTTAGAGAATATTTGGTCGGCTTTATGGCACTGCTATTTGACTTCAAATCATGCACAATAATTATTTCCATGGACATTTTTTATTAAATTAACTCCTCTTTGCAAAAGAAATTAAGTCTAAAGTTTCAACTCCATTATTCATATCCAAGTTCTCCACTACTTTTTTTTTCTTCTTTTAAATGTGAACATTTGGGTCTTGTATTGAAAAAAATTTCATATTATACACCAAATTGAAAAAGATTATTTTTTTGTCAAATCGAGTCTAACTCAATTGACATGTTTAATTCCCACTCCGTTAATTAAATATCTTTTCAAAAAAAAAAAAAACCAACTTTTTTAATCTTGAAAGTGGGATCTGGTTTAAGAAATTTTGGGTTTAGTAGTCGTCTTTAAATAATTGTCTATAATAAATCTTAAATACTTGGGGAGTCCTAAAAAGATCTCAACTCATTCAATGCATTAGAAGGAATATTTTTACGTAGAGACGATTTTTTCAAGGGAGGGTGACATAGTCATTTACCAATAGCCAAAAGGCCTAAAGATGATGAATGTGAGAAGAAAAAACAAGATTTAAAATTAGTAAATTAATATAATAAAAATTTAATTAGATTTCACTTACTATTTACTAACCAACGGAAAACTAATGGTAGGGACCAATCCCTTAACAGCTTAACTCAAACCTATGAAACTTGCATAAAAAAACTATGTTATTGCATTAGTTTTAATAAATTATTTAACAAAAACTTTAAATGTACACCCAACTTTTATTTATTTAACTTAATCAGATGGCAATATGACAATTTTTTTTTTGTTTTTGAGTATAGAGCTAAAAATTGAACCTCTGACTTTATGAGGATGATAACTTTTATTTATTTAACTTAATCAATAGATGGCAATATGACAATTTTTTTTGTTTTTGTTTTTGAGTATATAGAGATAAAAATTGAACCTCTGACTTTATGGGGATGGTACATGTCAATTAGTATCGTTGAGTCATGCTCACTTTGACCTATATGACAAGTGTTAGTTAAACGTCAAGTTTCTAAATATATTTGAATTTTGTTTAATGAATTATGAAAATTTTATTATAGAAACTTGAGTTTGGTGGTTATAAAATTTTGTGAATAGTAAATACTATTGAAGTTATTATAGTTATTTTATTGACTATGAGTTATAATAGTCGGTGGATCAAACGTTGACTGAGTTATAATAACTCTATCCACCCAACTCCAAGTTGACGCCCCAAACACCTCAAAAGATTTTTTTTTTAATATTTAAGAACTAAAATAACATATTTGAAACTAGAGATATAAATAAGATAAAACTAAAAAAAAATCAATTAAGTTTGTTTGTTAATGTTTTTTAATCCTCAAAACATAATTAATTAAATTGAGTTTATTTAGATTAAGAAACAAAAAGATAATCAGTAATACATATTTATATAGGCTAAATTATAGAAAACTATATATGGGTCTGGTTTAAATAATATTCATGAAGTTTAAAAAGTTTAAAAATTATTAATCATCTTTCAAAAACATATTTATCCTTAGATGAAAAACATTAAAGTTTCATTAATACACTTAACCTTTGAAAAAAAATGAAAAACGGAGGTTGAAATCAATTTTTTTCTTTTTTAAAATGTAAAGAAAATAAGTGGGAGAAAAAGACACAATTTAATTTTTTTTTTTTTTTTTACAACAAGTGGGGTGGAGGATTGAACCTAGGACCTCGACTCACTAGTCTTTTTTGCTCTCTTTATTTGTGTGTTAGCGATAAGCTAGATATTAATGTGGTTTTCAATTATGATGAATGAGCCGTGAAAGGAAGAGATGAATAAATTTTTTGTTTTTTTCTCATTTTTTTGTCTGTCTTTGGAGAGCTACGAGGGAGGGTTATGGTTATGATTTTGAATTTTTTGAGCTTATTTTGTCCTATGACCTTTCAAATGCAAATACACTTGAAGAATACAAGTTTGGTCCAGTTTACAAGGTTAATGCGTGATTTTTTTTTTAATATTTAAGAAGTGTTAGAGCCACTAAAGGTAAGTAGCAATGCCTGATGAGAAAATAACAGTAAAAAGGCTATCAACAAAATCAACCGACATCAAGAATTCAATAATGAAGCAGAAATCATCTTGAAATTTCAACATTAGCATATGGTCATGCTCTCGGGATGTTGTGTTAAAGGAGAAGAAAAACTTTTGGTCTATGAATACATGACAAATAAGCAAAGTTTCTTATTAATTTTCATGGAGGAATAATTTACAAAAGAAATGAAGAAGAAGAAGAAACGTTTTTCAGATAAGGATATTTTTTAAATATGTTATCAAAATATATATATTAATGAAACTTAACGTTTTCCATCCAAAACCTCAGTATGGGTATTTTTTAACATTTTAAAGGTCAATGGTATTTTTGAAACTTTTTAAAGTTTAGAGGCATTATTGAAACGAGACTCCTAGATTAGTGGCATTTTCTATAATTTAGTCAATTTATATACTTTGATAAATTCAAATTATAAAAGAAAATACAATTAGTGTATTGTTTTTTAAAAATTAAAAATAAATAAAGAATCTAGTACATACTTTGAATAAGAAAATAGTTAAGAAAATGAAAAATAATAATAACTAAATAAAATTATGTATATATCAGAAAAATGATGTGGGTCAGGGCTTGAACCCCGGGGCCCAGTTGTTCATGCAAACATGTCCCTAATGAATTTGAATTCTAAAGAGTAAAGATTAAAAAGGTTGAGTATCTTTTGAAATGATCTAGTATTCAATTTATATATAAAATATATATGCTAAACACAACATCATAACCTCAACTATAAAGCTTAAATGAGTGACCAAAACACCCCGCAGCTACTCTACAGAACCCTAATTTAAAACGGAAGAGAGGAAATTTTCATTTACGTTCAAAGTGTGGGGGTGAAAAAATACAGCTTACCCTTAGTGTGGGGTAATTTAATGGATACGAAAGAATAATATTTGATGTGATTCCAAAAATATATTTCGAAGGAAGTGACTGCCATTGGTTTAATAGCAATTCTTCAAAAACAAAAACAAAAAAACAAATGCTGGTGACTTTTAACGACCCGACATCCTGAAATTTCAACAAACTTGCGCTCTTAAAAAATAAGCACCAGCAACCAATAAAAAACAACACTAATCTCTCTATTGCCGGCATCCAAAGTTTTGCTCTCCTATCGTACACGATGATAACGGCTTTGTTTTCAGACTTTCAAATCTTGATGTCTGCTTCACAGAGGTTCGATAGTCCCACTTTTAAGTCTTTCCATCCTGGCTTGAAGTCCAGATAATGCCTTCTCGTCCATCGGAAGGACCCCGCTTTGAGCAGAATTCTCGACACCGACGTGCTCCGACGACGCTTGAGAAATTTGAGCGATCATTCCTGGGTGCAAATTGTCGTTCACAGACATTAATGGCTTGCTTCCTGATTCATGGTTTCCAGCAGCTGCGGCTAATTGCATACTTTTCATCCTCTCCCTTATTGCATCAAGTGTCCCACTTGTTACTGAGATTTCTTCCAGAAAATTTTCCATTATCAGATCCCATAAGAAAATATAATGTGAACAAAACAGAATCTCAAGTCAAACAACAGTAACACTTTACCTCCGCTTATATATTTGTCATTTTGGTCTCCAAGTGAGTAATCAGGCGTGGGGCCTCTTGAAGTAATAATCCTATTGTCTTCGATATACGACGGTGGTAACGTAAAGTTAGTCGGTTCAGGTTTCACATTCAGTGATTTTGCTTCCGTTAAAGAATTGGTATGTACAGTAGACAAGGGTGCAAAGTCAGGCGAAGAAGTCAAGGAAGCTGGAGGAGGGGTTGACAATGGCAAACTTGAAGGTGTTCTTCCGGCTGCTGCATTCCTCTCCATCTGCAACGAAATTATATTATAATTTATAAAAAGGTAGTTTCGTTTCGGATAGACATGGAGATGCAATATTTTTTTCATGACATCCACAATAAGCCTGGAGAAAGACACAAACCTGGGCCAAACCATCTCTGATGTATGTGCGAAATGCCTCACTTGCGTTTTGAAGCTGAGCAAATATATCAACCTGAGAAAAGAAAAAGATGATGCTAAGCAACTAAGAAACCAACAGAGGCTTCTCATATTTATAATTGAGAAAGACAAAGCAAGTCATTGTCATCCTCTCGAAAAGACAAAGCCCAATCAAATTTTCATAGTTCCTGTGGTTGAGGGCCACTCTTGGAGTATGATTAACGTTTTTCTCTAGGTGTGTTATAGAGTCTTTTATTGTGGCATTACCTCTGAATGAAAACCTTACCTCTGTCTCTGTTCACACACATACACTTGGTATAATAACAATATGTATATAAAGGGATAGGCCATTACCTTTGGATAAAGTTGAGTTATTCTATATAACTCATATAATCCAATGGTGCATGTCTGCTTGTCCCCAATTTTCTTGAATATAGCACCAAGTTCTTGCTGCAGAAAAATGCACAAAATCAGAAAAATATAATTGATCTAGGACGCAAGTTAGAAAGGAAAAAGAAAATAAATGCAATAATGTAAGAATAACAGACGATAACTTAAAAGACAGATAAGAAAAGTATCAATTGTATGCTAGGGCTCAATACCTTCAACTGTGAATCAGCAGACTGTGTGCCAGAAGATGAATTATTTGCTGTTGAGTCACCCCAATGAGTCTGGCCAACGGGCCCAGTTGAGGTCAACATTCTCGCTGCGGCTAAAGTCTGCTCGGATGTAGAGACATCAAAAGCTATAAGTGTTTCTCAGTAGCATAATTATAATAGAATTGTCCATATAAATTATATTACCTCGAGATTAAGATCAATGTAGGCAAGAATAATAGGCTGGGGTTTCATATCAATAGGAACCATAGAGAGATGACCCTTTATTGCAGCACCACGAAGCTTTACAAGTTCATGTAGAACAGTCTTAACCATTCGCAAGGGTTTATCATCAGCTCCAGCTCTTTAATGAGGAAGAAGAAGAGAGACAGATAAATTATTATAAACCAAATAGAAGACATTTGTTAAGATGTATCATAAATTAACAAACCATATGCCAAATACAATGGATACCTTCTCCTAATTTCTTCCATTCCCAGATTTTGTAAATATAAATGGATGCTTTGCAAGATGCGATCAAGATCAACATCATATATAGTGCCTTGAAGGACCTGTGTCACCAGGAAGCCAATTCCTGAATATCTCTCTCACCCACAAAAAGTGAACAGCCAGAATTCATCTAGATGGTATAAATATAAATACATATACATAAACACAGAGCATTAAAGCAAACACCAGTTCCATAATACTGAAGTCATATTTCTTGCAATTTTATTTCGAGAAATCAGCCAGCCACCAATATGTAATTTTCTATTATACTGTCAATAGAAGATCACAAAACTCATCAAAATTGGTTATACTAATCATGAATGGGTATGAACTATGAAGAGAAGAGCATCATCCCTCTGCATTCCCACGTCTGATATTAAATCAAGAGAAATCCATCCTCACTTTCCTGAAATAATTGAAAATGAGATCTATACTCTAATTCTGCAATGGTGACATGCACAACTTGAGAAATGGGCCAAAATTTGAATATATATATATATATATATATATATATATATATATCCAGTTATTTCAGGAAAGTGAGTATCGAGAAATATACTCTAATTCTTAAAATCTGAAATCAGAAACTTTGAAAGCCTTCCTAATAGATGTATCAGGGATTTCAAAAATCAAACGAGAGCTAAAGGGTGCTCTGCCAATGGTAGCTCCGGAAGACATAAACAAAATGAGTAAGTAAACTCACGGTAGTAATGAAGACTACCTTTGTAAGTTTAATAAGACATTTCACAACCAAATCAGAGAACTTTTGATTTCTGGAAGCAAATGACTCTTTGGACCCAGTTGAAGGCCATCTTGAGGGTTCCAGTGGACGCAACAGATTGATTAGTACAACAAAAGAAGAAGTACGATCTGCATTATCCTGTACCAAAAAACAAACAGCTTTAACTTGTTAAAAACAATTTACCAAAAACCCTCCAAAATAGGAGCATCTTGAGAAAATAATGACCAGAATCTTCAGCATCAAAACATTTAGAGCTTTCAAAAGTTGGCTTCCGTCATCCATATGAGGGACTCGTTCATCTAAAAGCCACAAAAGGAGTTCAGTGATAAGACTGTTCAGAGTATTCTCCTTGACAGCATGAGCAAGTCTTTTGTTTTGAAACGTCTGCAGCAAAAATTAACTTTTCAATTAACAAGGTTTCATTGTACGAAACTAATTAGAAAGAGATAGATTGGACATTTCAAATAAAACAATTTCTTTGAGCAGAATTAATGCTTATTTTCAGTCGCTACAATTCCTGTGTAGAATTAACGATCAGAAAGCATAATTCTTAGAACCTAAATGCAAAATTGACTGGTAAGCACCTGCATAAGGGTATTGAGAACATATTTACAGGACCTTGAAGAAGCTCCAGTCAGACTGTAGTCAAAAGTCTTGGCAACCTATACACAGAACAGATAAAATAGGCAAATTCACAAAATGGGCAAAGAAAATCCAAATATGAGAGGCTGAAAACAAGTCCAGCACTGCACGTACTTTTGTTGCCAAGCATAAAACAAGTCTATCAGCATCCCTTGCTAGCTCATCCATCGAACTGCCTTCTGGATCACTGGAGGCTTGAGCCAACTCATGACATACAACTTTCATTCCTTCCACGGACTACAAAAGGTACCCCAAAGATTGATTACATTTCAAAAGAGACATAACATAAATGAACTGTTGTAACTCAAGAAAACTTCAATCGAGTTCAATTATTTAAATATAATAGAAGAGAAGCTAGGTGCCTAAATACTATTCGGGCAGTTTGGCCTTTGGAAATACTGATTGTAGAATAAACCTTTTTTTTTATATCCGTGAGTGTCCGGGGCCACCTTACGCACACCTCGACTAATCTCACAGGACAGACCGCCAGACCCTACAACATTTGGTTGCCAAGAAAATCCGTAGGAAATTAATTCCTAGGTAGGTGACCACCAAGGATTGAACCCATTCCCTCTAGGAGGGCTTTAATAGTCATAAGGCCCTTCATGACCACTAGGCCAACCCTTGATGGTTAATTATAGAATAAACTTTTAAAATCACTTTTTGAATTCCTATTTGCAAGATCCAGTAACTAGTAGCTTTTGAGATTGGATTCCCTACAAATCTGCCACCTCCACTAACAAAAATAATCCCCATTTTATCCTTCTAA
Source organism: Herpetospermum pedunculosum (assembly GCA_028017165.1). NCBI lineage: Eukaryota > Viridiplantae > Streptophyta > Magnoliopsida > Cucurbitales > Cucurbitaceae > Herpetospermum > Herpetospermum pedunculosum. The sequence goes on from CM051525.1 coordinate 75,644,519, forward strand.
AAATGTGCCTTCAGTTTGCATTATCTCCTTTCTATATATTTTTTTATGTTTGATGTCAAGTATCATGCCACAAGTCCAATTTTGTTTTAACGATTGTATACAATTTTTTTTTTAATACAATATTTTTTAACGGTTTTCTCCTATAAATAATATATAATATGTAATTTCAATCATAAAAATAGTATTTAAGTATTTAAAATACTAATATGTCAATTTTGGTCACTATAGTTAACTCACAACGACTATAGTGTATACAATTTTTTTTTTTAATACAATTTTTTTAACGGTTTTCTCCTATAAATAATATATAATATGTAATTTCAATCATAAAAATAGTATTTAAGTATTTAAAATACTAATATGTCAATTTTTGTCACTATAGTTAACTCACAACGATTTAATACTGATTTACCAAACACTACAAACTACTTTTTCATATTTAAAATTGAAATTTACCAAACATTAATTTACTTCATATTAATGCTGATTTTTCTAGATTTTTCTAGATTTTTATGTAAATCATATGATAAAGTGGAGAGAAAATATAGGTGGTTCCGCATGGAAGAGTGATTTTGGCTTTAATTGTAACTATAACACCATTGGAATGAAAAAAATTGAATCCTTCAGTGTGAGTTTAACATCTTGAGAATGTTTTAACGGCATTGTCTAACTTTGGCCTAGGATGTTTGAGTCTGGTTTTACAGCTTTACAAGTAATGGAGTTCAATAGGTTCCATTTTGTAAGATATTTAAGTGGATGCTTGATCCTCTTGCTGATCTATTTTCCATGGATCTAACAGTATTTACAAATATATTCCAATGTGAACCTAATCCATACTGTAGGACGTCATTAAAAATTAAGATTTTTTCAGCGCAGGAAATCATCAATAAAGAATATCTACTTGCTTAAGAAAATGTAATTGCAGAAAAATATCATCAGAAAAAGAAATACGAGTCTTTCACCTGCTCGGGTGAGCCAAAAGAAATAATGTCCATTGCTTCATTCCAGTCTGTAGGACCATTGGCCGTTGTAAGTGGTTGAGGCACCGATTGTCTCTCCATATGAATCTCGGAACCATAATTCTTCCTGGAGCTAAACATAATATGATCAATAAGGAATTTGAGTCCACCAAAATAAATAAAAAATTACGTATCACAAATATACTATGAAGTATGAACATCGAAATAATGAAAAACTAGGAAATAGAATTTTTCTTCTTTTTAACATATCACAAATATAGTAAGTACTATGAATATGAACAACGAAATAATAAAAAATTAAAGAAATAGGAATCCCATTCAAAAATTAAATAAATTGGGCATTTTTTTCTTCTTTTTTCTCCAGAAAATAGCATTTAGAGAGAGAGAGAGAGAGAGGGGGGAAAAAACCGAAAAAGTACACATCATGGCGTAAAGATACATTTCTCAGTTGAGGCATGACAAGGCATGCAATTTAAATTTATGACATATTGTCTCAAAGATAAAAAGTATCCAAATACCTTGTTAAAATTGTTCCAGGCATAGATCGAGAAACTTCACCACTTTGCTCGGCTACATCAGATCTAGAAAGAAATTACAAAAACTAAGATTAAAATCGTACGGGACTAAAAAACCATTTGTCCAATCATCACATAAAACATAGCTCATGCTACAACACAAAATCCTTTGAAAAAAAAATAATAAATAAATACAGATGATTAGGCGTAATAGGGTGCATACTCATATTCCCTAAGAGGTCGTCTCATAGCAGCTCTAGCTTCACCAGGCTTCCCTTCCTTCTTTTTCTCCATTTCTCTAACCTGGAACAAGTTAAAGAAAAGTATAGAATGAAAATGGAAACATGGCAGAAACTAGACCATGTTATTCATTAGTCATAGTTACAGTTACAGACATAATTAATCTATACATTCATGTATCCAATATGTTGTAGGTGTTTTATTCAAGGGCGTGTAATATGTTTCCGAGCATACATTAACATTTATGCATGAAAAATATAAACATACCTTCCACTTAAATCTATCATCCAACATGCTTCTCTGAGCATCTGTCAGCTTCCCCACATATCTCCATACCTCCTCACCTAGAAAGAAAAACAAACATTTAGCAAAGCCATATGGAACATTATCACAGGAGACAGGAAAAGAGCTGAAAGAAAGAGAATAATCATCCATGGGCAAGCAAACAAAAGAAAAGGAAGGAAGCCAAGCATAAACATTGCTCTCTCGCTATTTCTACCAAGAAAAATGATGAAGGCATGAACAAGACGATGCAATACAATGTTACAAACTGAAATATATAAAATTAAATAGTTGAAGGAAAAAACATTATTTATTTCCTTAACAAAGGGTATAAAGAGAAATTCCATAAACAGACACAACAACAACAAGAAAAAGCTATTTGGTCAGAAGAACAGAAGTATAAACCTAAGAGAATTTTAGTGGTTCTAGAAACCTGGGATAAAAGTTATGAAAAAAACGGATGAAAAAGGGTATTCACTATCATTGGATCTCCCCTGATGGAGCAGGTGATCCAGTAACATCAAGACTAACCAAGAATCTTGTAACCAGTAGCGAGTGTATTTAGAGCAGCTTTCCTAATTTCACCATCACGTTCTGCTGTTAAGCTTGCAACAATTTGCAATGATCTCAACTGCCCACTAATCTAAAAAAAGGAGGGGAAAACAAGCATTTAGTTGAAACCAAAAAATGCACACAAACAAAAACGTATTCAATGTTTTTACCTCAGATCCATAATTATCAATTAAGAATCCAACAAGGTCGGCACATTCAATCCGAGTGCGATTGTTTTTAGAGCGTAAACCCTCTAGTATGTAAGGAAACATTTTTGTTGCAGAGTAAGTCTGTATGATTTTTTTTGTCAGCTCCCGCATCTTTTCTTTCACTTTCTCGATATTATGTCCCAACTGCAGCACAGTGCAGTACAGTAAGTCTCTTTCCCAGAGGCAAAAACAAATTATAATAAAAAACAAAAACACTATATTACAAGTAAACATGGAAACAATTTGGCATAAACAACATATAAAATTTCAAACAATCAACTACTTGAAAGCAAATCCAGCGCACTATGAAGCACCTTTTCTATCAAGCACGGAAGGAAGATGGCCGCTTCGGACTCATTTATACAGTACCCTTCATCCTTCAAGGTCTCGAAGAGTTCGGGAAGAAACTCTAACACCTGTTCATTTCTACCTAATTAGACACCTCATATGGAAAATAATGTGTGTGCCAAAAAAAAATGAAAGGATGTGTTTAGGGGAAGTCTAAGTTATACCTTTAATAGACATGTTGTATTTGATTTACAAAATTGCAGAGCAAACCACCTCAGTAGAATATCTAAAACCTCAATAACATCCTTTCCAATTGACGCAAGTGCCTAAAGATTCATAGAAGTTTGTAAATATGACACTTTGGAATGTGCCATGTATTTAAAAGACAGCCTTCCATAACAAAATACCTTTTGCAGCATTTCTACACCATCAACTTGCTTCTTAAAATCAGTGCTTAACAGCCTTCTCTGCAAATCCTCCCTGAAATACTTCATCATATCATTCTGCATGGAAGCCACGATTCAGAAATTAAAAAATATATCTATGCGAATATTTGGAAATTAGAACACAAAATAAAATTCATTAAAGTACAGATACACAGCACACTTGTACACAAACCTCAAGATCTTGAATCTGCTCTATGCGTGGTTCTTCAAACTTAAACTTACGAACTATTATTCTCTCTCTTTCCTCCTGCAAATGAACAAGTCAATGAAATTAAAACTTAAGCAAATTGATTTATAAGATCAGGTGGAAGGATGTTGAACAGAAAAGGAGGCACCTTATTTGAGTCCTTGACATTTAACAAAGCCTGTGATTGAACAGCCAAATCATGCGCAGATATCAAGGATTCAGTCTTATTTCCCTTTGTAATGGCGCCTCTCTGTAAAAATAGATGGGCAAGTTGAGGGGGGACAGAGGGGACTAATAGGATCGCTAAATTAGTTCTCAAATATTAAAAAAGCTTCTGATTCTAGCCAAAGAAACATACTGATGATATAGCTTTATTTCCATGCTTAGCAACACCATTTGAAGTGGCCTTTCCAACCTTTACAGCGTTTTTAGATGACAAGCTTGAGCTAATTTGTTTAGCTGACTCGAGGGATTCTGTGAGAAACAAGTTGAACAAATTTAAATCTTACGTAAGACAGAAATAAATGTAACTTAAAGAGCTAGCAACATACCTTGAAAAGCACCATGGGGTTTTAGTCGTTCAAGAACAACGGACAAAGCTGGCCCACTAATATCTTTAAGAATTTTATCAACCTAATGATAAGGAAGACATAAAAGATTCAGGAAATACTCGGAACTGAGTAGAATAGTAAATGCAGAATAGTTTTCGTGATGCATACTGCTTCCGGTCGCCCAACCCTTAAAATTTCAGTAATGCAAGCCTCTGCTGCTTTTCGAACATCAGACGATTTGTCCTAAAGTAAATTTTATTCTCATAAGCAATTGGAAAGGACAAGTAAAATACATGCCCAAAAATTCCAACCAAATTGTCAGCAATATAGTACCGTCAAAGCAGAGCAAGCTGGTTTTAAAAGCTGTATGGAATCAGAAGAATCATTGATTCCAGAAAGCTTCCTCGACAGCCATTCTAAAAGGTCCTTCCGCCCTTCTGCACTGAGCTTACTATCCACTAGAGCTAATGTCACGTAAGGAATCTGAAGGAAGGACAAATATCTACTGTCATATAATGTTAGATATCAATTGCAACTTTACCATACAGGGTAAAGACATACCATTTTATCAAAATGGACAGCAGCTAGCCAGGCATCCAAAGCAGTCAAAGTGGCTTCCCTCATATGCTTCTTGTTGTCACCAAGACATTTCAAGACATCTGACAGCACTCCCTGTGCACAAGATCAAAGACTATTGAAGCTCAACTTCCTACAAGATAAGAAACTAAGAAGATATTGTCTAGGGATCCACAACAAACCTTGCCTGACTTCTCAACAGCTGGACCCATTGCAGAAGCAACGTTACCGATGGTTGCCAAAGTTGCCATGACCAAATTTTTATTGCTATCACACAAACGCCCTTTTAGAGCTCCAAGTAAGTCCGCTGGCAAATATTTACAAATGAATAATCAACAAACAAAAATGGAAAAATGGAAAAAAGAAGAGGGGGAAAATGTCCCAGTAGGTTACATGTCCCAGTAGGTTGAATGCGTTTATTAGCTTCTTCCAACATTTTATTCACGGCTTCAATAGACTCCAGACGAAGCTGAAATGTAAGAAGCGTGTATTAAGCAGTTAAATAAAATAATTTCAAGAAAAGTCAACTATTAAACAGAAAACACTAAACAAACGTAGTGGACTACAATTTTTTAAAACTAATTGTAGAACCTTCCAGTCAGGACTTTCAAAATTCTTTAGCAGTGTAGGAGTGATCTTCCCACTAATATCTTCGCGTGGCAGGCCATCATTCCCGCTAACAGATGTTGATGATGTTAGTTCTTCTGCCCTGACTGTTCTTTTTGGAGCAGCAGCGGCACCCTAAAAGAGAACAGACAAATAAGAACTCTAAAAAAAGGAAGAATCCAGTACATGAATAAATTTGTTTGTTTATGGGCCACGTGGTACCTCAAATGGATTTTTTTCAAATTCAGCATCAATTGCAGTAAGAAGTGCAGGTTTCACATCTGAAAGAAAACCTTTTAGATCTGCAAAAATTGAAAGAAGGTTAGAGAGGTGGAATTATATTATCAAGGATTCAAGGATACAGTCCAAAAAGCAGAAAGGAAGGATTCTAGTCACCTGGTCCAACAAATTTATGCACGCAACCCAAAAGCTTAATAGTAACATTCCTTGTAGCCGCAGCACTGGACTGAAGACCAGTTTCTTTACAGAAATCAATTAAATCCTGTGAGATTTATTTTCATCCATTAATGATTAATAGATAGATCACATAACAATGAGACCATAAAATGTTCAGAAAGAAGAAGAACCAAACACTTCCGGTTTTCAAAGAAGAAGAGGAACCAAGTACCTTGAGTTTTAAAAGAGATATACCAAAGTCCTCAACAGCAGAAACCATCCACAACAGCCCTTCACTAAGGACCTTAGGATTTTTGTGCTCTTTCATGATTTTAAAGAGCTAAAAAAGTTCAAAGGAATAGTAAATTATATATCGAAGAAAAAACAAAAATACACAAAATGTAATCACATGAAAATTCTGTCTAGTCTACTTAAAGAAGAAACGATAATAAACATGATCCAGCATAGACAGATGTCTAAAAGTACAAAAGGGCATATGGATTTTGTCATAATAGTACTGTCGGTTTATAAACCATAGAACCATACTTACTCTTTCAAAAATAAATCCTGGACCAACTGCTTCTGAAAAAGTAGTAAGGCACTTCATAGCCTGAACACGAGTTTTAATATCTGCTACACGTTCACTTATACCTATCAAGTACGTAATATAAAAACATTCATATTTCCACTGGTTAACGATGTAGAATAAAAAAGCCCAGCCACTTAATTGCAATAGTCCAAGCTACCCACCTGAAAGGCAAAGTACAACACACTTTTTTGGAAACTTTTTTGCAGTGGATGCTATATAAGTTACGACTTCGATAACCTGCTGCTGAACCTGCATCATTCAGCTTAAGCGCATAAATACACAATAAACCACACAAGCAAATAAATAAGAGAAATGTAAAGTACCAGAGTTAGAGTACAACCTGAACATTTTTCTCACTCCAACCAGGGGTAATGCAAAGTAAACGAACAAGTATCTCAACTGAAGGGTTAAGATCTTCCAAACCTTCCACTCGTTGCTTCAATGAAGATATTGCTGAAATATAAGTTCAAAAAATTTAAGAGTCAATGCAATAGCAAATTAGTCTGGTGCACATCCACAAAAGAGAACCAACCCTGACAAGTAGAGCTAGAAATATTTTGCTGTATGATAACCAATATGGCAGTCGCACATTGGCCAACATCTATTCTTTTAATGAAAACTAATAGGTCATGTTACATTTAAGCATCAAGCTTAAAACATAATAGTTATCCAGTCAACTAAAGTTGGTTAGTAGCTGGGATTAAAGTGGAGAGAAAAGTGAAAGATGGTTATTTATTTAGCAGGTATATTCCAGAAACAAATTAGTTTTTTAACATTCCTGAGAAGGAAAAATGCTATAGGACTTTGAGAACAATGAGAGTAACTAAGGAAAAAGTTAATAACAACAGTTCATTGATATGAGAACCTTCAAGTCGTTCTTTCCACACAGTGCTCTTCAATTGAGAAACTGTATCTGCTTCAACAAGAGAACCTAATCTGCTCTCCACCTCTTCAAGGCTCATCTCAGCCGGCTACAAATGTTTATTGAAAACAGCAAAATTATTCTATACATAAAGTCAACCATAAACAAAGATATTTTTTGTAAGAAGCAAAACAATAAAACCTTCATAGATGGAGTTACTGTAGACATAATATTCCTATCCTAGAACAAACATAACATTCTATTATCATCCCAAGCAGACTTAAATGCCTAAACTTAATTCTGAAAAATCCTCTAGTTCCTCCCCAACTATAAATCCAGGAAATTGCCGCCAACCATTAAAAAGTTGTTAGCACAAGGGAAACAACTACACTGATTGGGAGCCATGCCACTGCAAACAATCAACAAAGCAGTAGAAAAAAAAACCAAAAAACATTTGGAATGATCCACATACCAGACAAGTTATTAGATTACCTCAACATCTTCTGGAAGTTCAACAGGCTTGGAAGATTTTGCTGGTGCACCACTAGGTACACTACCATCTGCTTTCTTATTGGTGCCTGATTTCGTTGAGTTTCCTTTTTTACTTGAAGGCTAGGAAAGAAAAATAAAACTATTAGAATAGATTAAAATGACTAGAAAATATTGCATAACTAATGAATAAATTTCTATGCCCTTGAAACCAAAATACTTGTAAAATTAACTCACAGCTGTCTGTGCAGGCCTCTTCCCACTAAGCATGCTTGCTGCAGACTTTTTGACAAATAAACCATCTGAATCCTGCATAAAGGTTCAATCCGTTATATCATCATAAAATAATAACTAAGAAATAAACAAACAAAAAAATACATGAACATTTCTGGAAGAAACAGTTAAAACATTGATGAAGAGGAAAACAGATACTAAAAAATTAGAAAAGGGGAAACTAGGACAAAGACTGGACTAAGGAACCATGTGGAGAAAATAGGAATCAATATAAGATCCAACTGTTTGTAACAATAATGGCCATGAGAAAAGGTTTGTTTCTTGTTCCAAAAAAAGAAAAAGAAAAGAACTGATATACCAAAAACAGGAAGAGAGAGAGAGAGAGATATTCAATCTGGAAATTTCACCTCTTTGATGATATAACTTATCTTTTTACTCTTTATTATCTTTTACATGTAAACCTTTGTTTTCTATCAAAAAACCAACATACTATATTACACGCACCTTGAAGCAATCCCACAAGACAGCTTAACTTCACAAGATTTAGTAGCTAGAAATTCATAGAAAAGCATATGGGTTACAGCTATGAGCTTAAAAGCAGTTAACTTCCATGGTTTGAACCTATGACTTGTAAGGTAAATGAGTGCTTACAGCTTGCCTGTTTAATCATGGCACCAAGTCATGCAATATGTATATGATATAGAAATGCCCTACCATGCAATATGTATATGATATAGAAATGCCCTACTATGCAATATGTATATGATGTAGTTTTGGGACTTTGTTTGTTGGGCTTGGTTTTTGTATGCCCTTCTATTATTTCATTTTTCTCAATGAAAGATCAGTTTCTTACCAAAAAAATATATGATTTAGAAATGCATCTTTGTTCTCAATCATGTTTCTCCGAAAGCTTTGGTTATCATAATAAATAAATAAAAGAGAGATAGAAATGCATCGTTCATTTGGATTCATAAACAGTTAAAACTTAAAACTTGAATCATTTTCCGGCACAAACATATTTATAGAATGCAATTAAAAACATATTTGCATATTGTTTGAAGAAAAAATATACTATATATAGCATATATACATAGCTGAAACATTGGAAATAGAAACACGTCTTCTTAATATCTGTGACCTACCGAAACTGACGGGGCACTTGCACCAGGAGCTTGGTTTGCTGCATTGTCATGAAACATACTTTAGAAAGTTGACATAAAATATAGTGGAGTGAACTTTGTTAAAAGTTCATTTAAAAAAAAAATAAAAAAAAATAAGAGAGAGAGAGAGAGAAATGTAGGAGTAAAAAAATAAATGAAATAGAAAAACTTAATACGGTAATATTTAATCAAATGTTGAATTACTAGAAACTCAATGTAAGAACCTGATCCATTAGAAGGTACACTGCTTTCAGAGCCCAAAATCATCTCAGATAGTCTCTTCCTTCTCACATCATCAAGCTTCTCCACGGACTTCTCCAAAGGTCTCATGCCAACCGACTAACATAGTCAAGAAGAAAATTTGTTACAACATCAGAATCAAAGCACTAATCCAAAGAAATCTGTAAAAATATATAGTCGACTGAAATCACTACCTTTGCTACTGCTGCCAAAGCCAAAAACGCAGCATCCCTCACATCAGGGGTCCCATCATTAAGGCTCTTAAATGGGGAAAAATAATTTACATTAAGATTCAATAAGACAAACAAACCAATAGCATAAACAAATGGGTAAAGCCTACAGAAAGAGAATATTAATAGAAAGTGTTAATAATTCATATTTTGGCATATCCAAATATAAAAATGATATAAGCAATAAGCAACATAGTTAACCCACACTTGCACAAATGAAGAAATGATGCTCGTTCAAAACGTTTGAAAAGAGAAATAGCTTATTTCCAACAGGAAACTAATTTGTTAGAATGATATGCAAAAAAAAAAAAAAAAAAAAGAGGCTGGCTATGATCAATAAAGTAGAGAAATTTGCGAAAGAAAATGACAAGGAAGCCAAACAGGAAGCAAAAAGAAAAAACAAAATAGAAAATATCCCCTCCATATGTCTCGATGCCTGGGAACAATCTTGTTTCTCCCTATCCAAACTTCCTGTGGGAACTTCCATCCCACAGGCCACAACGTCAAAGAAATTTTTTCATCCTAGAACTTATGATCATCAAAAAGTTGATACAAGAAAGAAAGAAAAAATGAAAGAGAAACAACCACTGAGAATTCTGAAATAGTTAAAAGTGCATGAGATGAAAATAAATCTGAAATAATACATTTGAAAACTAATCATAGAAGAGCTTAAAAGCATGGGATTCACTAACCTCCATAAATATGGGTACATATTCCTTATGCGCCTTTAGGACAACAGCTTTGTTACTAGTTTCAATACAGAAAGTAACCCAGCTTAAAGTCAATGAGCGCACAAGAGGAACTTTGTTTTTGCCTGCGGTCTTGACATCTGCCACAAAAGCATTGATTAAAATCATTACCAGCTTTTTTTAGATAGGAAAGAGCTCCATAGTCTAAAAAGCATAACAAAAAAGGTCTCTCCAATTGGAAATGATATAAGAAGGTAAACAAAAGCAATAGTACCCCAAATCTCCCCATTCCATATTGGCACATCTTAAACTATTCTCCCATTTCTCTTTTTCTTTCTTGTTTTTTGATAATGGTAAGCATCCATCCACACTCACTTACCAAGCACCTCGCCTAGTTCCATAGAACAACTATCTAACCTTCATGGAGAAACTTAAAGGATATTTTAAAATATCAGATAGGGCTACCATAATTTAAACCTATAGGCTATAACCTCACGAACATTTGGCTTCGTAGCTTTCTGCTATCGCTATTGGACCAACCAATAGTGGTTGAAATATTCTCCTATTTTTCTCTAACCAAGTACCACAAAAAAAGTGATTAAGTATTGGTAACTGTGTCAAAAATGTATTGGTAACCTGTCAACCACATACATCGGGCTGGCATGCTTTATAATATCAATTGTTCTTGAGAATTTTCTTGGACACCTAGTAACTGTGTCAAGTATTCAAAAACAAAAAGAGAAAAAAGTCTCTGTACTACTTATAAAAAGTTTCTAATTTTTCTGTTCCTAATAACAGACAGACACATACACAAAGAATATACCCTACCGAAAATTTATTGTTAAACAAGAGTCGTGGGGTTGTTGAACAAAGTTAACCAAAGCTTTGCATCCTAAAACAAGTGTATATTCTTTGTTGAACAAAGTTCTCAAGCATATTTTTTTTTTTGGTTTTTGAAAATTAAGCCTATAAACACTGCATCTACATATGGGTTCCTTTGTTTTGTTATCTATCTTTTACAAGTGTTTTCAAAATCCAAGCCAAATTTTGGAAACTTAAAAAAATAGTTTTTGGATTTTGGAATTTGGCTAAGAATCCAAATGTTTTCTTAATAAAGATGAAAATCATTGTAAAACAATGGTAAGAAAACAAGTATAATTTTCAAAAATTAAAAACCAAAAACCAAATGGTTATCAAACGGGGCCTTAGTGACCGTGTCAAATATTCAAAAACAAAAAGAGAAAAAAATGATATAAAATATATACAAAAGCCGAATGATAAGTTTGTCCCTCCTAAAACAGGAGGAAACATTTACAAAAATAACCAAAGCTACAAAAATAAATGATTCAGTTTTACCAGCATCGAGACGTGTAATAAATATTTCTATGACGCGGTAAACTTATTTCATTGCTATCATAAAAGCAATATGACCCAAACATTGTCTAAAAATTGCTATTGGATGAATCAATAAATATTTCTATGACGCAGTAAACTTATTTCATTTTTTTTTTTGGATAAGAAACGATTCATTGATGAATGAAAAGGAACTAAAGCTCGTGCACCTCAGTAAACTTATTTCATTGCTATCATAAAAGCAATATGACCCAAACATTGTCTAAAAATTGCTATTGGATGAATCTAACAAGAATTGAACTTTCACCTTCAATGACGTCAGAAAGACTTAGACACCCAGCCGTATGCATTGCTTGGAGAGTTTGAGTTAATGACTCCGCCAGAGTAGGCTTTTTTTCTTTTAATTTTTCCTACACAAACAACGAAAGCAAGTTGTTAAGCATGCTGTGAAGGCGAAAGCCAATGACCATGAGAAAATAAAAAGCAATTCAACAAGAATTTACCAGTAACATAAGAAAATATAACATCATTGTGACATTTGCGGCAAAAAATATCTTAATTGGGAGATTTTTAACAATTTACTGGAGGAAAAGTTGAACTAATATACATACAAGTAAAACTGGCAAAAGAAATCGTGAACTCCCAGAAAAGTTAGCTCTGAGACCCCTGGAAAGGTTGCCAATAGCTTGAATGGCTTCAACAGCAACAGCAATATTCACATCCGTAATCAGCTGGAAATTCATTCAAAATTTTGCAGGTAAGTCAAATAGTCATACCCATTTTTCATGCATAAATCTTTCTTCAATACGTGCAAGCAAATTCAGGTAACTATAATTGATTGCAATGCAACATGCAAAAAAAATCAAAATTACTGATCAAACAGATCAAATTTTGTAAACATTTTTTCTTTTCTGATTCCATTAGCGATTCTGAAATGTAATATAAAAAAGGTATACATGATTGATGCATATAAGAATGTTACACCATCACTGCAAAGCAGCAAGACAAAGCAGCAAAAGTGTCTTTTGTTCATTGGGTGGGCAGTTTTTTTTTTTTTTGATAAGAATTGGGTGGGCAGTTGCAAACTAGGGTATTGAAATCAGAGATTGTCACATATTCATTTTCAAATTGAAAGACTGACAAATAAATATATGACCGTCCAAAGAAATCAATTCAAGCCTTGGTAGAGAAAATAGGGTCACAGAGAAGATTTATCAAACCTTCTTTAAAGTTCTACAAATTTCTGAAAAGTCACCAGGTGCTATTTTTTTCGTCGCAGCAAGTTTGGTTAGTTCAGCAACAGCCTCTTTTCTTTCTGACCATTTTGTAGCTTTCTAAACCAACCAAGAATAAACAAATAAATTTGTGGGATAGTGAAACTAGTGAAGTTCAAAGCTAGATCAACATTAAGTTTAATCAGATAGTAGGAAGGGAACATAAGTAGATTTATATTATAATTTAAGGCAATAGGTAAAAATCACCAACCACTCCATCCCAAAATCCTGACTTCTCCAATGGAGTCAATATGTCTACTGGATCAACAAGATCGTATTCATCTATTTCCTGAGGGACTGATAATGGAAGTGTATCAGAGTGGTAGAAGCTTTTAGTGATTAATAAATGTTTTGTTCATGTTGCGCTCAAAATACATACCATCAGCGACAGATTCTTCAGAAGGTCCTGTACCAACAGCCTCAGAGGTATCTTCCTTTTCTGGCTCTTTGTCTTGCTCGGACCTAACTAAGTAACATAATTAATCTCAACACAAATACAATAAGGAAACCTTTAAATTAGCTGCTATGGAAAAAATAGATATAAAAATGGCTAATTTGGGATCTGTATAAAAGCTGAAAAAACAATTATAAAGTTATAACTTATAACAGCATACAAAATCCAGAACTAACTATAAAATAGAAACCATCTTGTTAAACAACAAAGATAATCTTTGTAAGCAATCAAAAGAGAAAATGTCAACATCGAAAAATGAGTTGAACTTTAAAAAAAAAAATGAGTTGAAGTTTCAAATTAATGAATTTGAAGAATAAAAAAAAATAGCATTAGACTTGCTGAAATTTTTGTGGTATTATGGTGACCTTTTTTTAGTATAAAAATAAAATGCTCTTTTTTTATAAGAAACATCAAAGGAGTATATTACACTGAGTAACCAAGAACAGCCTAAAGGCCAGGAATACATGAAATTCAACAGATGATTATCAACTAAACAAAGAGAGCCTTCCAGTCATTCATGATCATCAGGAGGCTATAATTACAAAATAATGTTGTGTAAAGAAATCAACCAGGAAGCCGAATTAAGCGTACCTTCCACAAGTACTATTGTCTACTATCACGTCATTTAAAATACAAACTCAATAAAATATTACTTAAAGAAAAAGGGAGAAGGGAGATGATCTATAGTAGTAAATGACATGATAGTCATTCCAATGAAAGAAAAAATGAAGTGAATACGGCAAGTGAATAATGGCAGCTTAGAGGGCATGATCTATTTACCATCAGGCCAATCATAATATTTTAAGAAAAAATTGCACTAGCAAGAATGTAAAGAGACTAGATGTTGTTAACCTTATTTTCCGAGAAGGCCTAGCAGACCCCGCAACATTGACAAGCTCAGCCTCCAGCTCTTTTTTCTGAAAATTCCAAATAAAAAAAAATTGTTACATTTAGGAACTGATAAAGGACGTTATATTAGCCATCTACATTCATCATACCATGGTATCCCTCATTTTTTCAAACAATATGGACTTTACTGGGTCTTTCCCAATCCACCGACAAAGCTCAAGTGTCAATCCCTTAGAAGATGCACGAACATTTTGATCTTGATGGTCAAAGAGTTCTGGAAGCATCTTTAAAATTCGTTTTGGAGGAACAACTTTTGCTCCAAAGTCACTGTTTTCACGAGGAAAATAATAAATGTATTACACAATAAAATAAAATTAAATGATCAAGAATTTACAACATAAAGTTCCAAATACAAACCTCAAAGCTTGAAACATGACATCAATTGCAGGGACAACTGCTTTTGCAACTTTATTCTTGATTGCTTTTTCCATTGTATCCTATATTAGCATAAACCTTCTAATGAGATACAAGAATAGATCTCAATACATATATATATATATGACAAATGAGTTGACAGTTAGCAATTGGTTTTTCATTCAAAAAAAAAATTATATATATCTGATTCTGATCAAAATAAAAAATAAAATCGAAATTGTAGTTTGCCAAAAATAAGAAAAACCAGCACAAAGAAAACTTGTCAACTATGCTCAACCGGCATGATGTATGAACTATGAGCAAGAGGTCTCAAGTTCGAATCCCCCTCCCCACATATTGTCAAAAAAAAAAAACACAAAGAAAACTCTTCAAAAAAAGAAAAGATAAAAGCCAATGTTTCTCAATATTTTTTCTTTTTTTTTTCTTTTTCTTTTTTATAAGAAACCGAGCTTTCATTGAGAAAAAAATGAAAGAATACAAGGGCATCTGCCCACTAAAGAAAATGGCTCCAATCAAGTAAAATCAAACCTAACACACTTGAACCAAAGAAACCATCAACGAACAAGAGAGAGTTAGCAACATTTAGATGGACTTCATATTATCGTGCTTTAGCAGCATAAGAACCAGGGAAACTCTTTTATTCCAAGCAATTTTTAAACTTAACCTCCATTGAAAGCAAAAACCTATGTAAACTCTCTAAGTTTTCTCAACGGAATCTGTTTCTAGCCACCAATCCAGCAATCAGCGATGTGTAACTAGACTTCAGCTGATCATCTACTTCCCTCTCGATGTATTCTCCTAAATTGTGGAAAATGGAAATTTCTCGAGAGGTTTGACTTAATCATGTACACAAGTCCAGGCGGCAACCCCTCGCTGCTCACTGCATTAAAAACTAGGAGTAGGGACTACAATCTCATTGTACAATGTTTGGTAGTCAAGTTACCAAAATCTTCAAACATCCAAAGTAGGTTATCAAAATGATTTTGACATGGGCATTTGGTTGAATTGTGATCAGGTCCTAACCTATACACCACAAACCCTGAAGATGTGTAAAAGGGAAAGCTTTTGAAGGAATATAGAAATCATGCAAACATGTTAATTGTGGCTCAAAAGACATCACAATTTTGAAGGGAAAAATTAAAAAAAAATTATGAGAGACAACAAAACCTCCTCCATCCAAGCCCTACAATCCCAGCTCAAAGCCAACAACACTCCAAAAGCATCCCACAATTTAGACCATATCGATTGAGCATGACGGAAACCCCAAAGGATATGGTCAAGATTCTCTAACGCATCTCTGCAAAGGGAGCACCACTACGGCCCCAAAAAGAATAGAGAATATTTCTACACTTGGTTCAAGGTGTTCACTCTTTCATGCAGAACCTGCAAGCAAAGGACTTAACCTTCTTGGGTCCTTAATCTTCCCAAGCAAAGAAAATAAAGGGATGATCGGGGAAGCGAGGCAGTCCACATAAGGAAGAAGAGCATCAGATCATTTACGATTTAAGAAACTGGGAAAATAAAGGGAAATTGTATACAAACACTAAAGGTCTTGTCTCTACCTCCCAAGTCCCAATTGACTAGATGAGACCATCCTCCTCTTCAACTCCCTTCCATGTGAAACCTCTCATAATCTTCTTCAAGCTTTTACCAATCGACACAGGGATTTTGAACAGAGAAAGAAAATAAAAAGGAATCTCCTATATCACAACTTGGATAAGAGTAAGCCTCCCACCCTTGGAGAATAAAGTTTTTTTTCATGAAGAGACGTTTCTAAAACTTATCAAGCACGGGAGATAAAAAAGAGGCACTCCTCGGGTTATGACCAAGAGGGAGCCTTAGATAGTACAATGACAATCCAAATGATCTGTGAAAGAGCTTGAGTTATCTGGAAGCCACCTTTCAGAATCTTTTTTGTAATTATGATCTCAATACCCTCCTCAATCAATGG
Source organism: Herpetospermum pedunculosum (assembly GCA_028017165.1). Taxonomy (NCBI): domain Eukaryota; kingdom Viridiplantae; phylum Streptophyta; class Magnoliopsida; order Cucurbitales; family Cucurbitaceae; genus Herpetospermum; species Herpetospermum pedunculosum. The sequence continues at coordinate 75,661,156 of CM051525.1, forward strand.
AGGTGTTTTTTGTAACTTAGCTCGATCGAACGTTATATTGTAATACTTTTCATTTAATCAATGAAATTGGCTTCTAATTCCTTTCAAGAAAATAAAAAAATAAAAAAATGGAAGCTCCCTCTCCGTCCCATAAGAGGATCTTTGGTTGGAAAATAATACCCTCCAATCACAATTTCTCCCATTATATTCATTATACCTTTCCACAAGCATCCCTATATCCTTGACCATCATGATGATGGGTGAATCTCCCTCTTGCAATTTTCATTTTTTAAGAGCTCTTATCCAATGGGAAGTTCAACGAATTAGACTTCCATGTTTCTCTTAATCAAAGAGTCGACCTTATTTCTAAATAGAGCAATCGTCATGAGTATAATCTAGCCCTCCCACTTGCAAGTCTCTACACAGTCAAATGGTTTAGTTCTCCTCTTCTATCTCCCCCATAATTAGTTTTTCTAAGCTTTGTTAAGTTAAAGATCACAAAGAAAAATCAGTTCTTTCCTAGCTTGTATCGTAAGAAGACTTAATGTCCTTGACTTTATTTAGAGAACTTCTACGTTTGTCCTTAGCCCCAATTGGTGTGTTTTGAGTGTGTGTGCTTCAAAAGAATTAAACGAATTAGACTTCCATGTTTCTCTTAATCAAAGAGTCGACCTTATTTCTAAATAGAGCAATCGTCATGAGTATAATCTAGCCCTCTCACTTGCAAGTCTCTACACAGTCAATTGGTTTAGTTCTCCTCTTCTATCTCCCCATAATTATTTTTTCTAAGCTTTGTTAAGTTAAAGATCACAAAGAAAAATCAGTTCTTTCCTAGCTTGTATCGTAGGAAGAATTAATGTCGTTGACTTTATTTAGAGAACTTCTACGTTTGTCCTTAGCCCGAATTGGTGTGTTTTGAGTGTGTGTGCTTCAAAAGATTTAAACTAATTTTCATGGCTTTGGCCTTTTACCACTGAGGTGCGGTGTCACTTTTGGCAGACCTTCAACATTCCTATGATTCCAAGTTAGAGTTCTCAAGCAACAATGGAGAAGGTCATCACAGATTCTCTATTATAGGATACAAACTAATACAGGATGAAAGTACACGTCCTAAACTATTGAAACGTGCACCATGGGAATATAAACCGCTGAAATCAAAATGCTACATTCTAAAATTAATAATTGAAGCTACGGGATGCATAGAGAAGAAAAAAATACCAGGAAAACATCCACCGCTTCAAGTTCTACCCAAAGCAAAAACACTGCTTGGGCCTTCTCCACGGTCTTAGGTCTACCAGTTAAGCACTTTGCAACAATTGCGTCACAAGTTTCTTTGGCAAACCTATAAACGAGAATTTACAAAAGCAAATACAACCAGAATGTTAACTGACAACTCTAAAGAACCAGATACAAATGTGGATGACTAAAATAAGTTACGGGTTCAGATAGAGAAACAAAAGAATTCTCACCTCCCCGCATCTGCGTCAGCAGCTCGCATGAAGGCAATTAACGCATCCAGTGCCTTCTCTTGCACAGGTGCATTAGAATCCGCGACGGTCTTCCTAAATAACGGACCTATAGAAATCAGAAACGAAATGCATGAGCAAAAAAGATCTACATCAATCACTGCACTCAATCGTCGACACTGAGCTTTAAATCCATGACACCAGATCTAATAAGTGGAAATGGAGCTAAGTGGACTCACCAAATTCGCGGAGACGAGAATCCTTGGGATCGGTAATGGAGTCGCATACGGCTGCTAGATCAATGTTGGCCTCATTCCTGACCTTCCAATTCTTGTGTGTCAGCCGATCCTCCCACGGTAGTTTCTTCGCCTCCTTCAACAGTTTCTCTTCCTCCGACATTTTTACTGACTTTTGATCCTATCTACAATCAAAATAAAAAATGCAGAATCGTCTCAATCTCTATATTCCTCTCCGGCAAGTACCTGCAACAGGTAGAACGCGAGTCTCGAAGAAGAAATGCAACGAAGCGATGCCCTAAATCAGAGCAAACGGACGGAGAGAGAGATAGAAGGGAGAGGGAAGGGGGAGAGAGGGTAGAAGAAAGAGATTTTGTTCTTCCCTTTTTTCGTTTCTCAATTTCCTCTGTAAGACAGAAGGGTATTTTGGGGTGTACGCATTCGTCGGCCTGCACTCGTGTCAGTGTTAGCCAATCAGAATTGACCGCGTGGCAGTTGAAGGCGCGTGGCGTTACCAACATTCTTCATGGCGCGTGAGGTAATATTATTACAATGGTTGAGCGGTTCAAATTGTGGGGTCCTTAGTGGGGTCCGAAACAAAGCTATAAACAAGACTATAGTGAGACTTGAGGAGAGGAGCGGATACTGATCCAATTGAATTGCCCGTTGGATTTTGCTTTTGTATTAATTGAGATTTATTTAAATCAGGCCACGGGCGTTTTCAAGCCTGGAAAAGTTCCCAAATGCCCATTTTTCAAATCAACCGCCATTAACATTCCTCCCATGTCATTCAAATCATATTTTTAATTTCTTTAACTTTCCCTTCTTTTTCTTTTTTTTTTCTTTTTTTCTTTTTTTTTTTTTTATTACAACAGATATCGGATATGTAGATTTGAATATTTCATCTCCAAAAAAATAAATATATGTCAATTATTGTTATGACAATTTTATACCTTGATTTAGGTCACGTTTACTAAATCGTGATGAAATTTTCCCAATAATCGTAATTAATCAATTGTAATCGATTTTTCTTTAATAGTGTTTGATAATTCAAATATAATCAAATTTTCATTGAGAGTGTTTACTTGCATATAATATTCGTGAGTATATAATAATACTTTTTTGCTTTAATCTTGTTCAGGATCGTATGCAAACTCGTATGATTCCAACTCTTTAGTGGACTCGCGTTACTCTTGTAGAAACTCGTGTGGATACTCTTAAACCTATTTTCGAACATTAATCTTCACTTTACTTCGTTTGTTCTGACTTCTTTATTCGTTTTTCGCTATTGAAGCTTCAGTTTCTTCCCTCATTCACTAACTCATTCATGTTTCTTCCTCACCAAATAAAACACATCCCTCATTTACATGTAAGATGAGTTTCTTTTTTTTCTCCACAAGTTTTAGATTCAAAAACCTCAAAAGAACAGAACAAAATGTTGAAAGAAATAACAAACTCATTTATTTAGCTGCTCTTTTTAATAGGGGTGCAAGGTAAAATCGACAAAACCGAAAAATCGCTTAAATCGACCGACAAAAAAATATGTTGGTTCGGTTTCAAAACTGGTTCGATTGGCAATTTCGGCTTTACACATACAAAAAACCAAATATAATATGTCGAGTTCGGGTTTGGAGTGGTTTGGTCATTTAAAACCCGAGTCGACCGAATATAAATAAAGTAAGATGAAATCTAACATCAAGTATCTCCAGCGGGAGCAATTGGTTAAGCGTCCACTTTTGATGATTTATTAACCTCAGTTATCCGAGTGGCACAACACGAAATGTGTGGCACTCCCTTCGGCCTGGATTCGAACTTTGCCCCACACGCGCAATGTTATAATCAGCTATCTAAGCAGTTGGTCGGCGCAGTTTTCACAAATCAGCGATTCAATGTCGGTTTTCGTTTATCCTTCATCGAAATGGTCGATACGACTCCGATTTTGCACAATAATTGAGCCGCTTACACCCTTTATTTTTAACGTATAAGCTTTTGGTGAAGAGGCGACGTTTTTTAAATGAGATTGTCGGGCCATAATGAAGTGGGCAACGACAAGGTTGGCCGGAAGAGGGGAGAAGAAAAGAGGAGGAAGAATGTTGATATTGAAGAAGATGGTTATGACAACCCTTGGGATTTCAAGTAAGAGAAAGAAGGGGCAAACATGAAAAAAACGCAACAAAAAAAAATGACACCCACCTAATAATCAATGGTAATCTGATTTGTAGATTTTGAGGTGGGGGTGAAGGTTTTGGGAGGTGGGTCCCATCGTCAGAATTACAGTTTTTTTTTTTGCAGAGGTATTTAATTAATGGGGAGATTGAACCCAGGACCTCTTAGTCAAGGCCACAACCTTATGCAAATTGAGTTATGTTCGGTTTGGACATAATTACTATTGATTGATTACGTTTGGAGAGATGGTGTTAACATAATTCAAACCATCGAAGTATTAATATATATATATATATCAACAACATGTGGATGTCGGACATTCAAATCTATGACCTTAGGGTATATGCTTAAATCAATTGAGTTATATTCATATTGACCATCATCGAACTATTAGTAACATTTCTTAAAGGTAAGAAGATAAATATCTATCATTTTTATTTGAAATTGTAATAAGTGTATTATTGTAAAAGAAAAAAGTTGTACCCAAAGTGAGCATAGCTCCACGGTAATTGTATCCTCTCATAATGTCGAAGGTTCAATCTTCATTTCCGTATTTGTTATACCAAATGTGAATTTTCATAACATGTAATGAATTTTGTAAAGATTTATAAAAATAATAAATAAATTTTTGCACGTAAAAAAATGCAATAAAAAATTATATGAAAAAGGTGAAAGTAAACATAGTTCAACGATAATTGATATATGTACTACTATCACTCATGAGGTTGAAAATTCAATTTTCGATCATCGTATTTATTGTACTCAGAAAAAATAATGCTCGAGAAAATCACCAATACTTTTTTTACACTCTTATCATTTATATCCAAAAGAGAGGAAAAAATAAAGAGGGAAAATAAATTTAAAAAAAAAAAATAAAAAAAAAAATAAGTATTGATGGGATCGAATGCCTCTTAATCTCTAATTGTTAGATCATATCAATTAAATTATTCTGGTTGGTATTTTTTCAAATATATACATTTAAATGGGAATTGGAAAATTTATTTTTGGTGGACTATATATATTGACTTGTTAAGTATTTAAAGTTGACTATATTTTAACTGTTTTTTTAATTTAAATTAACGACTAAAAAGTTGTAAAATAAATTAACTTCTAAAAAAAAAAAGTTTATATGTATATTACAACATGTATTTAAAGTTGACTATATTTTAACTGTTTTTTTAATTTAAATTAAGGACTAAAAAGTTGTAAAATAAATTAACTTCTAAAAAAAAAAGTTTATAGGTATATTACAACATGTGTAGTGAAGATTGTTCTTAGTCACTAGTTCATAAATTTATTTGGATTATGTCTATGTTAACCTAAAAATCATAAATTTATTTGGATTATGTCTATGTTAACCTAAAAATAAAAAGTTTATAAATATTGCAAATTTAATTAGTTATTTTTATTTTTTTAAAATAAATTTGGTTGTTTTTAAACGACAAATGTGAGGAGGAGAGATTTGAATTTTCGAAGTAGATGTTAATTATCGATGACCTAAATTCATCATATTTTTATTACGACATTTGAAGCGGAAAATTTGAACCTATTGATTACTAGTTCACGTTGACATTGTTTTTTTTATTTATTTGACAATATATATACATATCTATAAATTAAAAAAAAAAAAAATATATATGAAACAAAATGACGTTTCCCTCGCTGTTTACTGTTTAGGATAGTTTTGAAATTGACTCACTGAGTCGTAAGTTTTATGCGTTTAAAAAAAATCAAATTACATGGTTGCCTCTTTTTTGTGCATGTGACGTGATTGGCCCTTGTCCTATATTTTGATTTCCACTTTTTTCTTTAACTATATTAAATATATGCCCGAATTATGTGTTCGTGACTTCGTGTTGAGTTCTTAACCTTTGTTTTTTTTTTTTTTTTTTTTTAAGTTAAACAAATGGAGCATTTTATTTTTCACGAGCGGGGTGAGACTTAAACTTTTGACCTCTCAATCGATGATATATATTTTATGTCAGTTGAACTATGTTTTTATTGACAATATATATAAAAGTAGTCTCCCTTTTATCACTTGGAGTGGCCGAATAATGTGTTAAAAATTGCATATCTCTTATGGTGGTTTGATGAGAATTTACCTACCGAAAATACCGAAGAATTTATGGTTATGAATGGGTGTGTGTGTGGAATGCTACAAACAACGAAGTGATGAAGACGGGGTGGAAGACTGTGGTTTTTGTGTTTCCTATTTACATCATTTCAGAGATTGCAAATTGAGAAGTCGTGATCATATCTACCGACAAAGCAGAAGAATTGTCCAGAAGTGGAATCCTCTTTAATTCCCTAATTTTAAACTCAATATAGATGCGACAATTAATAATGAGACTAATAAAAGTGGGTTGGGGCGATAATTAGAAATGAGGAGGGAAAGTTATGCTTACCGTGGTGAGGCCGCTCGTTTGGGTCTTGAAGGTTGACGTGGTGGAGGCGGTAGCCGTAAGGGAGGGTTTATCGGTGACGATTGAGATGGGCATCGACCGATTGGTGGTGGAATCTGACTCCTCGCAGGTGGTTCATCTTTTGAATCATTCTACAACAAACTACTCAGAGTTAGGGAAAGTAATTGAGGAAATTAGAGCGTTTACTAACCAAATGTGTCATTGTTCTTTCATCTGGTGCAATCAGAATGCCAACAGGTTGGCGATGGAGTTGTCTCTCGAGCAGATGTAGATGGAAGATGCTGATGTGCGTGGAGTTTACGAAGAAGACTCATTACCTGATGGTTCTCCTCTTTATTTAAGAGGCATTGACCTTTTATTTAATGCCTTTGTTGCTTTCGTTTAGTTGCGTAAAACAAAAAAAAAACACACGATTCGAAGATTGAATCATTGACATTTCAAATGATAATTGATACTTTATGCACTAAATTATGTTTAGATTGGTGTTTGTGTATGTAACCTAATGATCAAGAGATCTTAGGTTCGATCACCCCAGATGTGGTAAAAATAAACCTAATAACATAAGGTGTGAAAATTTAAACCTCAAGAGAATAAATACATATGTCAATCAGGGTTGAGCTATACTCATGTTTTTTTTTTGGAGTTTATATTACACAATTGAATATTAAATCACAGTGTTTTAAAAATGAGGTCATTTGTTAATAAAAATTAGGTTGACTAGTTTTTTAATGCATGAATATGGTTGTTCGCCAACATGAGTATGACACCGCTGACATAAAGTAAAAAGTATTCATCAAGAGGTCAAAGCTTTGAATCTTCCACCCCGGTCACTCTGATGTTATTTGACACGTGAGATTCAATTCATTCATAAAAAAAATGAATTAATTATCTAACATTTTTTTTTTTTTCATGGACCGAGTCTATATATATATATTAATAAACCAACACTTTTTATGTGATATAAACTTTTTTTTTTGTTAAGAAGTTTTGACATTTTTTCTTTTATGAAATTACTTAATTGAGAATTTTGAAACCATTTTCGATAAATTTGAGAATTTAAACAAAATGAATGACCAAAATGAAAAATACCTACAAGGTTGCGATTCATTTGGTATCAACTTGATACCTCAGTCCGACTTTTAGTTAATATCGAGCGTTGAATGTCCTCAGCATAAACATTGCTCAACTGATTTAAAGTATGTGTCGTCATCATAAAGCATATTTTTTTTTTATAATTTATTCATTCCACATCCCGACGTCATTCAACAACTCCACCTTGGCTTGTCGATTGGCTTCTCGGTTTACCAAATAATTGTGAGTTATGTGTGAAACGGGAGGTTTACACGACCACTTATCACGAGAAATCAACACATTTTTACCGTCCTCAATTTGTCAATGGAGCCCTTCTTTCAACAAATCTCTCCCCCACAACAAGCTCCTCCACACATAATACGTCAAACTTTTAGCAGAACAATCCATAAAAATAATAAAAAAAAAAAAAAAAAAAAAAAAAAAAGAGTTAGGAAAATATTTACCCTTCATAACCATGGCCAAAATTGAGTTAAGCGACTCAATTTGTTGGGTTTTATGTCCTAAAACTCGTGGTTTGTAAACAATAAACATATTTTATTACTAATAAAGTGTTATTTAGGTTTATTCAATAAAGTTGTTATTAAATATGTGAATTGCTTATTTTATTTTATAAAACCCTAAATCCAATAATCTAAGATCCATGACTATAGCATGAGTACTTGAACTTTATGTGGAGACATAAAAGTGTATTAAGTTCGAGTAAATAGCCAAAACGGTCTATAGTATACGGATAAGGCTGAATGTCTTATCCTCGGGACACTATTGGATGCAGCCCATTTTGTATTTAGTACAAACGATGTGATCCTGAATCGTTCATGTGGAGACATGCGAATGAGGGCGTCCTATGCAAAGAGTTTGCATTAGACCCGACCAAGAAATATAGTCACTCTTGCTTTATAACGTTGTTTACTATTTTAAAGACTGACTATTTCGAAACGATGACCTACATAACTTGACCTTAATCGAGCTAACTATGAACTCCTGTTTATTCGAGATTATCTTTAGATCTGCATGACTGAGAGTGGCTCAACAACGCCGACTCAATAAGCCTCCCATTTCAGGGGTAAGATTGAATAGGTAGCTGGGGACATAGAGTGCAAGATGAAATTCACTTCTACCCGTCTCTATGGATAGTAGATAGGTTATTCACTTCAGTGTTGACTCTAGGTCTTGAACAAGGGGCCACACCCTCTCGTTGGCTCGAGAGGGACTCAGTATAATGATTAAATCACATACCAATCAATTTAGTGATTGGATCACAAACTAATATGTACATTAGAGGATCAGTGGGACTTAAGGAGCAAAATGTAATTACGGGGGTAAAACATATATTTGACCCAACCGTAAATTACGAACAACCTGTGAAGGGTCAACTTACTAATCAGTGTTATATCAAGTGGACATAAATATATCTATAGTGAGGAGAGTGCAACTACTAGGCTATAATGGAATGTCCTAGTAGTTAACGAATGTTGATTAACTGAGTTAAATAGTTTAATCAGTTAATTTCGGATCGTTGGAGCTCATGATCTGCAGGTCCATGAGGTCTCCCGCTAGCTCATATGAGACTAAACCTTAGAACAGTGTGACGAGTGAATTCAAAGTGTTCGAATTCGGATCAGGGAATAAACGTTAAATATATGTGATATATTTAAATGCATAACGTTCAATTGCAAATTGAAGAATAGAGAGAGATGGAGATATTTAAATAATTTAAATATCGAAAATATGAATAAGGATTCATAATAAAGTATATCGGGAATGATCGGGATTAGTGATGAATTTATTGGATATTAAATTTGAATTAATTAAATTGTTTAATTAATTTAATTTAATTTTAATTAGTCAAAAGTTAAAATGTTGACAATTGACTAAAACTTTGAAAGTCAAATGTCAAATATTGACTCCACTAAACCTTGTAAGTCAATAGTCAATATGTTGACTAAAGTTAGTAGAAAAAATTAATTATTGAGTTAGTGGAAAAAACTATTTTTTTGTGTTTTTATGACTGAAACAGTTTTGTTGGATGTTAATCTCACATCAAGCCACTAATCTCATTAAATTAAGTGGATTCGAGGTGTTATCCTAATGTTAACTTAATTTTGCATGTGGTCTTTTATATATATAAAAGGTTAATTAAATTAATTTCTTATTGGTAATTTGATTAATTGTGAGAATTGTAAAAGACAATTTCTCTTCCATTCTCTCAAAACTCATTTTCAATTCCCTTTCAAATTAGTCACTCAAAGGGTCCCACAATCCCGCTCTAAGGTCGAAGAATAGTCGGGAAGACTCTCGTGGTGGTTTGTGACCGTTACGTTCGAAGATCGGGCTTGGAATCGAGAAGAATTTGAGCTTCAAAGGTAATTTATAAATTATTGTTTTTGATTTTCAAATTACATGTTTTTTTGCTTTGAAATGAACAAAATTAGAGTACTTAGATCCAAAATTGCTTCCGCTATGCATGTCGAAACTCTTTCACAATCAACCTCCACCCTGCTTTGCTAGGAGAGATTGGTTAAAGAGTTTAAGGTCTCTAAAACCCAACCCCAGTACACTTTGAAGAACGCACCTTATTCCACCTAAACCAATGAATCCGCTGCTTAGTATTTCACCACCTATAGTCGAGTAAGGAGGCAACGACAATCATTAATCAGAGCTTTAGGAAGTTTGAAGGAATTCATTGTGTAAAAAAGGGTGACCGAAGAACCGACTTGATTAAGATCTATTTACATCCTGCTGAAAAAAGTTTATGCAAGTTTATGCTTCCATCTCATAAGATAAATTCCATATTTTATCCTTTATAAACTTAAAGGACAAACGTTTGGAAGGCGAAAACGCCACATGAATCCCAATATATTTGTCATGAGCCGCCACCCTTACCACCGCCAAATGAAAGACGACATGGGACTGAACCAACAGGTTTGTATTCATACTGAAGCTAAGTTGCCAATTTAGCATAGTTTATTTATTGACCTACCCGTCACGATCATGTAACATGATAGAGCCAAAACAATCTTACAAGCGCCTCACCATGTTAACCTTGAAAAATAGTAAACAACCATAAAAATGTGTGAGATTGAGAGATAATGCCTCACAATTTTCAAGCCTGTGATCTCTCATGACACTTAAAGAGTCTTGGTAAAACTTTTACACACAAAATGAACAAATAAGAAGAGATTATATATCCTTGTCTCAATCCCTGAAAGGCTTAACACTACCAATCCTCCTACCATTGACCGTTAAAGTGTAAGATACAGACGACACACATCACATCATAGTCAGATTCACAAATTTCTGAACTCTAAATTTAAACGATTGTCTATATCCCAACCAAAAAAAATCATATTTTAAATATCGATATATATCCAATAAATTTATGCTAGTTTATTAACTATTAGATAAAATAAGTGGATAAATTAATTAATAATAGTCGATATTTTTTTTTTTTTAAAGAATTAATAATATTCGATATTGAACTTAAAAAATTTAGTCAATAACTACCATATATATATAATTTTTTTTTTTTAATAAAAGAATACCTACAATTACTTGTATTGCTTATAAATAGATTACTCTTAAGCACATTTTGAAAAGAACCGAGTATAACTGACCAAAAATGTGTGTTAGACGTTTATTTATTTATTATTTATTATTTTTTAAGACACGAGAAATATTGATAAATTGGCCAAATCGACGATTCAAAGTATACGTCAGAAGTCAAGGATATTTGGAACATATTTGTTTATTTCCGATAATTCGAGTGCTCCACGGATCTTTTCGCCATTTCGGCGAGGAAAAAAAAGAAAAGAAAAAAACTAAAATAGTAAATACCAGCATACGGAGGGAGGACATTTGAGCTGCGCTCTAAAACCTTCAACCAACTGCCATGGAAGTAACTTCCTGCTCCATTCTCCATACTCATCCTTTCAGAAGAATCACATCTTGCAATTACTCCTACTCCTCCAATGCCACACTCAACCAGCCAACAACCAGATTCTATTCGTCTTCTCCACATCTCTCCGTTTTCTCCACAAGCTGTAATTTCATCGGAAAAAGTTTACAACTCAGAAGATTAACTGCTTTCAGCAGTCCTAGCCGTTCCAACAACGGCCCATCTCAAGAACTCGCGGTTCTTCTTGAAGTTGAAGGGTGATTTCACACAATTGTTCTTCTTAAATCATGCATTCAATTTTTTTTTATTCATTATTTCTGGTTCGAATTGTTTTGTGTATCCGAATCTGATTCTTCTCTTTATGGATTATGTATTTGAAGAATACCTAGCTATTATATCTTTATGGTCTTCAGTTTTATCACGTTCTTGACCAAACTCATCTTTTATATTGTAGGCATGTTGAATCAAATAAAAGTTTAGACCATTATAGGAAACCATTGGAAATTCAGTAGACAGGAGTCTTAATTACTGGACCTACGATCTTTCGAGCGGCCCAAGTATGGAAACTGGAAAATTGGTTGTCTTCCCTCATCTGTAGATCTGATTGAAAGAAAATGTGATAGAATTCACTTCCAGACAAGTACTTTCATCAATAGAGACAACGTTAACCATCATAAACAGTACACACATAAATGTTAAAGAATCAGAAAGTGGGAAAGATCTCTGATTTCTTTTTTTTTTTAGGAGAGGGAAATATATCTGATTCGGACTTGAAAAATTATTGGACTGCCTTATGAAGGAATGACTTGTAGTTTTAACTACACCTCGCCGCTTCATGTGGATGAAAATAACTATACAAACAAGTTAGACAACTAGATCTAATAATCTTTCACCAAAGAACAATTGAGCAAGTACCGGATCACTCATCTCAGGCCGTGGCCTTGTTCCCTTCAACCTGCCAGTTACTTAAAAACAGGCCCTTGTCTGTGTCTAGCTGTTAAAGTAGGACCAAGAGAGTATTTACTTTCTAACCATATCTTTGGATGACTAACTTGGTGTTTTACAAAAATCTTGAATATGTACTAAGTTCCTTTGCAATTGTGATGGTTGTGTTGCCCATAAAAGCTTCTGCAGATACTTGATAAAACAAGAGAAAGAAAGACAAAATATTGAGAAAAAAAAGTAAAAAAAAGCAAAGCAAAGTGTGAATGCAATGTTGCCAGGGAGGTAATTGACTGCGTTGATTTGAGTTTGGGTACTTGAACAATATTGTCTAGGTGATTTGACCTTATAAATAATTAATATTATTCTGCTCTCCAATTTTGTAATGTTGCATGTGTAAGGTAGGGTGGAGTTTCTTACCTTAACTCTTTTTTCTTCCTTCCTTCCAGAGTCCTCGTGGATGCATATCGCTCAACTAATCGCCAAGCTTTCAATGAGGGTACTCAAATTTTCATACTTATCATTAACAATTCTAAATTCTATAGTTAATTGGGACTTATGTTTTTTGGACGGTCATTATCTTACTTTGTGCTGACAGCATTTCGGAAGCTAGGACTTGACTGCGCAAATTGGACTGAGCCTGTATATTCAGACCTTGTCAGGTGCGACTCTTGTTAACACTATCTAATCTATCTATATTTTGAAAGCATGTCATTATGCTTTCATATTTGTTTTTAAAATGAATATATGTTAAATTTGGCATCTTAAAGATTATATTCACTTTTTTTCCGTCATTAAACTTACCAAACTTTGAATGCATTGTCACTATATTTTATTAACAAGCTTCTAATTTCTTCAATGAAATTTGTTTCTCATCGAAAAAAAAACTTGTAACTCTACATTTTTTCTTATTCTGCAACTCAAGTCTAGTTTCTTCAAATTAACAAAGTTTTGTCATATTCGCTTTTCTGATGATGTTGAAGATGGTAAATTTTAGATTAACTATCTGACAGGAGAGGGAAACCCCCCATCCATTTTACAAGTCTCGTGACGTTGAGCAGTAGGTTTGTGAGGCTTAAGTTGTTAGTTGTCAAAGCAAAGGGTGCATGTGAAAGTGAGTGCATTTGTATGGGACAGGGTTTGTGTGTGTGACGTGGGATCCTTTGTTGTACCTTGAGTATATATAGTTTTTTTTTTTTTTTTGATAAGAAACGGTAACCATTCATTGATATAATGAAGTCAAAAGGGGATAGACTCTATCCCGCAAATACAAGAAACAAATCAAACCAAAAGTATACAAACACAGAGCGATAAGGAGGTTCCTAATCGGAGAAAAAGCTCCCAAAGAGATAACCAAATTCAGATGAATCTGTGTACAACAAAGATGGCTATGCTACCAAAAACAGACCTTTAGGAGGTAGTTTTCTATCCAAATCGATCGCAGAGAGAGGGATTTGGCTGAAAATTACCACTGAGTCCAAGTAAGATTAATCAATGATAACCCCTTCGTTTGTAACATCCGAACAGATCGATCGGACAAAAGAGAGCTCCAAATAAAGACCAGATTGATGAAAGGGGTAATGTTATCACGGAGGATAGTAATAAATAGGTTGAGGCCACTGATAGGGACAATGGTAAGAGGAATTTTCTGTGGAGATCTAGAATAACTGTTAAACCAAGAAAAGTTGATCATTTAGGCTTGTTCCGAACCTTTGCCCATGAGACGATTGTTACTGCATTTATCATAATTTATAGTTGATTGGAGATTCATGACTTCTCTATCCCAATTCCTTTGTTTCTTTGTAGCAGTGGGTTGTAGTTGTTAGTAAAGGAGGGAAATGCAGTGAGTAGCTGAGTTTTGTGGGATCTCTTTCGTAATTATAGCTTGTCCATGATCCAAAACAACTGGAAAGCTCTGTTTTAGCTCGCCGGGAGGAGTTTTTTCTCCCCCTGCCCTTAGGTTGTCTCCTTTTGGTTCTTTCGCTGTTTATAATACATACGGTTGTTTCTTATAAAAAACAAGTTTTGTGGGAGAGACCTCTCTGATGTTTCTAAATTGTAAATCATTTTCTGTATCAATATAATTAACATTTTTTTCAACAAGGAACACAATGTTTATAGATCAATGAAATATACAAGGGAAGAAGGAGGAAAGCCAACCCCTCAGCCATGGGAGGTTACATGAAAGCCCTCCAATGAGCGAAAATATCATTTGGAGAATAATTACAAAAAGCGTTACTAAGCCTACACCAAGAAACTGTAACAAAGAGGTTTTCCATAAAAGATTAAAAATCTCTTTTTGGACTAAAAAATTGAGGTTTCTCTGTAACCATGTGCACCACAAAAAACTTTTGATAAAGTTGAGCCAAAGACGTTTTGCCTTGTCTTCGAACAGACGATTAAGGAAAATAGAGAAGAGGTCATGAACCACTTTGTAGTTGAAAACAAATACCATCCAAAAGAAGAAATAAGCACGTTCCAAAACGCTAATTGGCATAGCATATTTTGGCTAAGGCTCTATCACTGTCGTGAGTCAAGATTATTGAAAATCATTTTAATTTCTTTCACAGGAAGAATGCTGCTAATGAGGAACGGATGCTAATTATGTATTTTAACCGTGTGAGTATCTTGTCTATGTCTTGTATTGAGCATCTGAACTATTAGTTTTGGTCATCGCTTATTTTTCCTTGGTCATGAAACACATTTTTAAGTCAGTCGAAGTGTTTCTCTTCAATACAGATTGGTTGGCCGACTTCACTGCCAACAAATGAGAAGGAATCATTTATCAAACGTGTTCTGCGAGAAAAGGTACTTCTACGGACAGAAGTCTTTTGGTCTATTTTATAAGCTTCACAATTTTTATATGTTAGCAAATTTATTGGAGAATCTTGTCTCCCTTCTCTGTTATGTCTTTTTAAATAACAAAAGTTGTATTGACATGTAAAATGTACAAAAGCTTGTGGTGTGGATTTTCCATCCTTTCAATTCCCGACATCCATGAATTTCTTGAGAAAGGTTTTTAATGGGATGAAATGATAATGAAAAATTGGACGATTAAATAATTCCTTTGTAAAAAACAAACATCTAGCCTTGATATTCCCAACTCACTCCCAAATATACAGGACCTCTCTATCCCTTTCCTCAAAATATCTTCTATTTATCCCTTTCTAAATTTCTTCCTAAAGAGATGGCATCTATCCATATAAATTTAGCCTTCCCTATGGAGAAAGGACCAACCAGTGAATTTGTGATCTAAAACAAAAATATGTGATCTAGTTGAAATACAAATGCTTAAAATTTTACAGTGGATTGAGTCCATTTACAATAAATGAACAAGTGAATTTGTTTGGATTATCCAGGCATGTCTTGGTGGTCTTCTCTATTAATCTCCTTTGGTGCTTAAGTTGGTTTGCATGCCCTATCCTCCCCTCTCCTTCTGTAACTAATTTTTTTAGAATAGAAATGTTTCTTATACGTAATATATCTGTAATTGGCGTTCCCTCTTGTGAGTATTAACCATTCAAAGAATCAAAAATGATGTTAGATTAGATGAGCATTTTTTTCTTTCTTTTAACTATTGTTAAAAAAAATCTGTAAAACAGTTTTTTTGATCCACTATTGGCAGAAAAATGCATCAGATGAATTGATGGCCTCACCATTCAAAGAATCAAAATTGATGTTAGATTAGATGAGCATTTTTTTCTTTCTTTTAATTATTGTTAAAAAAATCTGTAAAACAGTTTTTTTGATCCACTATTGGCAGAAAAATGCATCAGATGAATTGATGGCCTCACCAAGTTTACCTTTACGGCCTGGAGTTGAAGAGTAAGTGCTCCGAACTGAATCCTGGTTGAATGGCACATCGGAATCTGTTTCCTCATCTATATGATTTACTTCATTCTTAATTCACCTATTTCTAATTCGATGGCCTCTATTTCTTATTAGTGGAAATAGATGGTTTTTCTATGATCATTTTTCTTGGCCACAGCATCATAAATACAGAAGATAGAGAGAAAATAGGTAGGCATATTAGCAAGCATAGCTTAAAGCTAAATCAAGACGGCCTTATGAATTGGAACTGGTTTATGAAATTCTAGGAAATGTAAGGATTTCATCCTCGAAATGTTCTAAAAATTAGGAAAATTCACTCATCTTAGAAACTCATTTTTCATTTGTCAATCTATAGAAGTTAGGAATTTTGTAAGGGAAGATACAATTTCAGGCACAGTAACTCACGTCTACTTTATTAGAAAAAAAAAAAAAACTTTTATCTACAGTTTCAGAGATTGCTTAATATCATGTTATGCATGGTAAGTGGTGGCTTGCTATTTTGGACTTCGGATGAGATTACACATACAACAATAGTTGATATCATGAGTTGTTGTCAATTATCAGAACTGTCTACAAATTAATCTTTTGATTTTTTTCTTTATTAAATGAGGCTACATTTCATTTTTGCAGTTTCATTGACAATGCATATAACGAGGGAATACCTGTGATTATTCTCACAGCCTACAGCAAAAGCGGAGAAGAAATTGCTAGGTATATTCCTGTTAATATTAGAGTTATACCACAGTTGGAAATATTTTTTGTTTTGGATAAAAAGTCCTTTTTATCACATTTTATAGAATGTTCGTCAGGGTTGTCATAGAATTTAATCAGTCTTGAAGCTAATATTTCCAATACGTTGCTAGATCTATCATTAATAAGCTTGGACCTGAGAGAATATCCAAAGTAAAGATTGTTGGGAATGAGGAGGTAAAACAGAGTTTATATAGTCAAGTTGTGCTTGGTCAAGCAAAGCATTCAGGTTTGGATGAGCAACTAGCTAAGGAAGCAACGAAAGCAGGTAGTCATTTTTCCATGTTGGTTGACATGCTTTCTGTTAATCAAATTTTAAATATTGAAGGTTGGATACTGAAGGGCTATATTCTTGCTTGACGGGCTAGCTTCTGCTGAGAAACAAAGGATAGCTGAGAAAGTTGCGTCAGCGCTGAAGTTGAGTGTCGAGATAAATACTACCTCATCTGAAAGGTCCATGACGAATGTTAAATTAAGTCCATGATGAATGTTTACTATGATATGCTTTTGTTTTATGTCATTAGCAGAAATCTTATAGAAGTTATCGAGATGGATATAAATTGGTCCAATTGACTTATAGTTATAGAAAAAGATATCTTGCAGTTCATGGAGACCCTTCTCCTACTTTACATCTGCAGTAAAATACGTATTGGTCATGATTTTCAATCTTCTAAACATGCATGTAAATGTACATATATTTTGTTAGTGGACTTTCTAGTATTCATGGGACATTTTTAGAAGCTTGACTATGTGGTTTATTTTCAAATTCTAAGAATCCTATCAGTGGCGGATCCAGAAATTTAAGTCAGGAGGGGCTAAAATAAAATTAACCACAAAAAAGACAAAGTTGGGGCTTGAACCTGGGTGGTGAGAGGAGTTAAAGATGCATTTACCACTGAGCTCAGAAGTAATTTTGAAAAATTTAACACAAATTGTATACAAATTAAGTAAGCCCTCATAGTTGAGGGGGGGCTCGAGCCCCCTCTCGGCCTAAGGTAAATCCGCCCCTGAATCCTATGGTTGCATCTGTTATGATATATGCACAAGTGGTAGAAATTTATATTAAATAATTGTATTGCTGGTTTATTTGACAACAATGTTTAATATTATATACGTTTCTTGAGTGATGAGGGGATTCAAACCTCTAACTTCTGTTATGTATTCAGTTTGGACAAGATCATATGTGCATTGCGTGCTGGAGCAGAACTTGCAGACATATCTGTTTCCAACTGCATCCTTATTGCAGGAACCCAGTCTGGGATTGATGGAGCTGAGCGAATAGGCATGCCGCGTATTGTGCTCCGTAGTAGGTAATCCCCAATCTAGATTCTCGAATTAGATTTCACTTTTTTTTCCTTAATTATTGTGATTTTACATCTTGGGGATTAGTGTGCAGGCACTTTTAGAGTGTGTTTAATAGGACAAACTAGGTACTAAAATACATGGAATAGTACGTGCTTTAAAAGGATTAATCAAGTTTTCCCAGAATGTCACCTTCCTTTCTCCTTCCTCTTGTTTGATAGCATCAAGTTAAGAATCTATCTGTGTCAAAGATATCATCATGAATAGAAAAATTTGGACTTCAGCCGTAGATGGCTTAAATATAGAAAGTGATGAGCTCATAGTTAACAGATTTGAACATCCTCTAACCTTCAAGAAGGCCACTCTGTCTCTTTTGGCTTTAAGCGACCTAATCATTTCGTGCGAGGCTCTTTACTTTATACCAAAATGGTTCTCCAAATGGTTCAAACATTTGTGGGTGGCTGACTTTTGACATGCTTTCCTAAGTTTCATCATTACAATATATCAAGAGAGTTGCAGCATTAGATTCGTCTAAAAGCTTGAATTCTTGATGATATAACTTGTCAACTTTGTAATGGATGCTTCTTTATTCTCTGTAGTTTGACATCAAGAGCTGAGTTCCCTTCAGCAAATGCTATAATGGATGGCTTTGGAGTAGGTGGCTTGACCATTACCAGATTACAGCAAAAGACGTGGTCTTGAGCTGCATGGCCTCATTGTTTCTTACTGTCTCTTCATATGACCATTCAATAGCCTTTATACTATTGCACTACTATTCGACAATTTTCATGATTCCAAGTTTGCGCAGACATGTATGGCTTTAATTCTTAGAATTTTGAATTTTCAAATTGAAGAATGAGGTGAGAAAGAAGATAAATATATATATATATATATATAAGAGGAATAATATGAAGAAATAAAATGCAATTTGGAAAAAAAAATATCTCTTGCATCATTATATTAATACTAGCAAGAAAAACGTGCATAGCACGTGAATTTTTGTAGTTTTAAATTTAAAGCATGAAAAAAATGTTTTTTTAATATCAATATTACAATAAATATTTTCCTAAAATATCTAAAAATACTGCATGCAATACACTCGGTAATTCAAAAAACATGTTTCTTTATTTCTTTAGTAATTAAATTAAAAGAAAAAAAATACTATATTAAATGAACACATTAAAATTGGACAAAAGATGAAATAAAATCATTTTTTTCTTAACCCTATTTTAAAATTCCAATATTAATATTAATATATTGTAGATTGATTTAATGTATGCAATGTAGGTGTTTATTATTAGAGTTACGAATTCAAAGCCATAATTTTTTGTTTAGTGTTTATCATATTCTAGTCATTTTCATGAAAATGGTTGTATATATACAATGTAAATAATAATATTATAAGAAAAAGTATAGTTGAATAAAGAGATGGGTTGAATCCGGTATTAATTAAATATCTTTAAAAAAATAAAACAATAAAATGAGTTTTAGTTGAGATTTGTAAAATTTATTATAGCAATTTTTAAATTAGGCCAGAACCTAAATTTAGGTCTAGAGTTTTGGTTTCCCACAGCTATTAGAGTTTTGGTTTCCCACAGCTATTAGATTTTTGGCGTCAATTTCATTCTTCTCCTTCTTCCCCTTTTCATCTCTCTTCATTCGTGACTTTTATAGCCTCCTCCTCCGGCGAGCCAGACAACCACATCACTGGATCTCCCGTCGGCGTTGCTCTGTTCCTCGTTCTTCTCATTCTGTCGTCCCTCAACTCTCTTGAATCCCGTCACCTAAACCGTATCACTATCAATAAGAGAGGCCCAAACCTTAGTTCTCAAATCTTGCTTTGAACCAGGTATGCCATTCCATTACTGACTAATCTTAATTGTTTCTTCTTCTCTTCCTTTTTTTTTGCGATCTAAGCACACAGACATTGTTTTCGATTTGCAGGAGTTGTAATTATGGGCAAACCAGTCTCTCGGTAACACTCTCACTCCATGCTTTCACTTTTCCGCTTCTTATTTCTTTTTCCTCGATCCTAATTTTTATTTCTCTGTTGTCGATGAAGGCCGGATTCCAAAGCTAGAGCCGAACGCAAATTTGAAAAGAAGGTCCAATTTTATGAGAGTGAGTTTGAATCTCTGACATCAACTTGATTGCGTTCGCTCTATAAATTGCTTCGACGTCTTTGTTACAGAAAATTTCTGATATAATTGACACTATTTGCTTTGAAGCTTTTCTTATACAGTGAAAAAACAAAATCTATTGTTTGCTAACACTTGTTCAAATACATTGATAGCATTCTGCTAATATTTATGCAAATTTCAGAAAGATCCGATGTAGTACAAAATTGGCCACTTAGTATTTACAAATCTAATTTTACAAAGTAAATATCAATATGTTTCCAGTAGTGATTTTTGATTTCCGAGTAAAGGAAAGGTCATTTTTTAGAATAGCAAATCAAGTTATATTTCAATACCATTTTATTGTTTAGGATTTTCAATTTAACTCTTTTTTGAGGCATCAGAAACAACTAAGTGTTATAATCTGTCTAACATGCAGGAGTTGGAGAAGCTATTGCTACCTTGAATGCTCAAAAGACTATTACTAAGGTAACATTTTTTCATTCTGTTACTTTGCACTTACAAATTTTCCATAGCGCTATATTTCTTCATTAGTCAGGCCTATTCAGTTTTGTTATTATTTCTTTTCAGTTTTGTTTTTGATGCCTTTTAATGCTATTCTATTTTTATTCCGTGGATGAATAGTTATCGAACAATTTTCTGTTTCTCCTTTATCTTCTATACTGTCTGTAGCGATAATTTTCTTGAAATCTCAATGTACGGCACATGGTGATATGCACAATAAACATTAGATTCAGCAAAGTGAACGTGTCGATATGGTTGGTGCCACCTAATAACAACATATGTCAAAATTAGCCCAAGTTTTCTTTATAACCAAACGTTACAATGTTATTAGTGATCATAGAAGTAGAGGCACATGAACATAGTTACATTACATGAAGGTTTATTGAAATACCTTTGAATTTGCAGTTTTGCACAGAGTGCTTCAATCTTTCTACTGTACTTCTAAATTTTAACATTTGAAAATATTTGTTTTAGTTACCACTATTATTGCAGCTCCAATAATATGAAGTAATTGTCTTGTAATTAACAAGGAGCTTCGGAGTTGGCTCTAGTTTTTTTTATTTTTTTATTTATAAGAGACAGTGACATTTCATTGAATAAATGAAATAAAAAACAATCCAATGGTTACAAAAAGCATGAGAGGCTATAATCCTTAAAAGGGATGCACCAATTGAGAGCATAGAAAGTAATAGTAGAATAGAATGAGTGAATTGATTTTTCCTTGTCCGAGAATATGCGAGAATTACGCTCCATCCATTTCGATCATAGTTACATTACATGAAGGTTTATTGAAATACCTAAAGGGATGCACCAATTTACACCAATTGAGAGCATAGAAAGTAATAGTAGAATAGAATGAGTGAATTGATTTTTCGTTGTCAGAGAATATGCTAGAATTATGCTCCATCCATGTCGACCAAGGGAAAGCACGAACAAAATTTTACCATAGGGTCTCCTTTTCTTTCTTAAAAGGATGGCCAATCAGCAAGAGAGGTAGAAAAACCCATTTTAAGAGGAAAGACAGTCTGCCACCCTAACTCCTGCAACAAGAAGTCCCAAAAACCTCTGGCCTGTTTGCACCAAATGAAAAGATGACTGTGTTGGCTCTAGTTAAAATGGGTGCATTTGATTGATTCAATGTTCTTATTCTTTGTATAAAGTAGAGATAAGAGTGAAGAAGAAAAACCTTCTAACATTTTTTTTATAAAGTATTACATGATTCAATGGCCTTATATGTTTTTGTACCCATGCTTTCGTTTTACTATATTAATATTATGCTAAAATGGATTATGTGTAACAGAAGAAAAACTCTCGAAGACGTAAAAGGGACTTGAAGGCTTTCGATCTTTCTACTCTATCAGAGTTTCTTCCTGGATTGGAGCCTAAACCAAAATCTTCTGCAGCCGAGTTAAAACTAAGTTGCAAGTCTAGGCTAAAGTTTATGTAAGTTGCTTGTTGCCATTATTTGACATGTTTTATACTTTTATCATTATTTATGTATTTGTAATGATGGGTTCGTTTTTATCAGAATGAAGGAAAGAAAGCAAATGGGTACAGTTCTTAATCACCCTGTATTCCAGGCAGACCCCTTGAGAGCTATTCAACTACATTTAGAGGGCACACAACCAATTGAGGAACCGCAGAAAAAGAAGAAGACGAATAAAAATGGGAGCAAGAAAAGGAAAGAGAAGAAGTCAAAAGACTCTGCAAGAGCTTCATCTATGGAGACGTGACTAATTTCTCTCGTGCTTTCTTTTGCCATCTTAAGCCAACCCTCGTTAGTTGTAGCGTAGCTTGGTAAATACGAGATAAGGACTTGCAAAAGTCGAGTAGTTCCAGAAGTAAGGTCTCAGACCTCATTTTAATTTGTGAAATTAACTTGATTTTGTTATCATAAACAACTGAGCTCTCTTGTGCTCTAAATTCCTCATTCCTTTTGTAGCTAAAGGAGGAATATCATTTGATCTCAGTAGACGATTATTTGTTTTTGAATGCATAGGCAACCAAACAGTCTCGGAAATCCCTTTTGGAGAAAATGTTTGTAATCATCTAGTTACTTGCCATAATATTTATACATTTCCAAACTATTTTAGATATTATAATTTATCTGCAATTTTTTTCACACCTTGTGATTTTACTCGCACAGTTATTAGTCAATAAAACAAAAATCTTACAAATGCAATTTTAATTTTTGTCACGAATATCTAATTAAAATACTACTTTTATAGTTTTATTAAAATACTACTTTTATAGTTTTATGTAATAGTCTTGCTTTAAAAAAAATCATGCAAGCTTATTTATATTTTAAGGGAACAAGTTGCTATTTATCTAAGATTTAAGTAGCGTCAGTCAGTTGTCTTGTGAACATGAAAAAACTTTTTTAAATTTTGTGTGATAATCCTTCCAATTTTTTTAAAATTAAACTTATAAACACTACTTTTGTTTTGTTCATCTATTTTTACAAGTGTTTTCAAAATCCAAACTAAAAAAATAGTTTTAAAAATTTTATTTTTTAATTTGGTTAAAAATTCTATTATGAAATGGAACTTTAAAAATCAAAATTAAAAAAACTCTCTTCAGATGAATGAAGTGTTGCATTCGACGACAAGAATGGGCATATTAAAGATTTGCTGCAACAGACTCCAATTTCAATACAAGCTACAATGTGTATCATCATTCAGGTTTAAGCCCTTTATTAAAGAAAGAAATCAATGATAAACAAGCTACCAAATACCAACCATTCTTGAAGTACAAAAGTTCTGAGAATATCTTCTAAAGAAATAGACGAGATATTTCTTGTTTCACATCCCTAGTATGTTTGATACCAATGCAAAGATGCCTTCAGTCATTTAGAAATTGAAACACCTTGCCCGTTATGCTTACACTCAGTTACAATAATGTAATAAAGACCAAAAAAAAAAAAAATTGAAATTCTCTCAATAAAATTATGAAAAGAAACAAAGCTAGAATTGTAGATCAAAATCTATAATCTTCCAAAAGCAAGTTATTAATCTCACTATCTCATTTCTCATTGGCTTCATGAACCATGACGATTCTTCTCTCCTCAAAATGCATTTCCATCCTTTTAAGACAATAAACTGATTCACGTCTCTGAAGCCTCCATCTTCACGTCGTCGTCCACCAAAAGTTAAAGAGTGTTAGAGATCTGAAAATCTGGGATAATCGACGACAATTCTGTATATGTACAAATGGGAAGTATATGGAGGCAGATGCATTTTCGAAAACAAATGACTCGTTGAAGCAGGCAGATGCATCATTTAAGTCTAACTTGGAGTATGAGATGCACTTGTTTCTTGAAGATAGACCTTAGCTCTTCATTTGCTTCAATACCTATTCTCCTGAAATTGCGAACAAGGGTTGCAATTAGTGATTTGATAGCATGGTGGACGACGGAATTGAATTTTTGTATAATAAAAGTCGTTGTATCCATAGATGGAATGCTGGAAACTATAGATTAATATTTCGATTAAAAAAATATTAAAAATTAAATGAATGCAAAAAGTGAGAGAAGTTGAGACCTCCCATTTCAAAAGGCAAAGAAGATAACAAAAGATTAAAGCTCATTAGATGGAAAATTTTGTGTTTCTAGTTGGAATCACAATAAACAAGCTCAATTCTAAAGTTAGAAATTTTAGAGACAAGTCATTTAAATTGTATTATGAAAAAACACCATCACACTGGGATCTCTTCTTTTCTATGGGAAAAAAACTATTTAAAACTGAGCCATTTTTGAGCCATATAACCTTACCCAATTTTAGAGCCATTTTTGCCCACAAGAATTTTGCGTTGACTCAGTTTGTTAGTGATCAAGTGTTGCTCAATCCTAAGAGAACCGTCTCGAAATTCTTTCCAACCAACCAAACGGTGATCGATTCCATAAGGAATTTCCTGAAAAAAGAAGCAAAGTTTATCAATCAAAAAGAATTTATTGGCCAGCCCACCAAAAAAATAAAATAATGAGCTCTACCTGATGCACATGGTCTAACAACCGTTCTCGGACAACTTCAAGTGATATGTTCTTCATCATTTCTTCATTCATAGTGTATGGATCTTCATCCCAAGGTCTTTTGACTGCCTAAAAAGGGAGGGGGGAGCCAGGTTAGATGCAGTTCTAAGCTGAATGAACAGAATAATTGGCTGGGTGATGACAATAAAAGATAGGGACAATTGCAAAAACCACTCTTAAACCATTGGAGTTGTTACATTTACAACCTCAAAGTTTCAATTGGATCAATCACCCTCAAAACCTACGAAATTGTTGCAATTAAACCCTTAACATTTTCACAAACCACTCGTGAACTATAAATGTTGTTCAAACTAAATCCTTGAAGTATAAGATTGTTACAATCAAACCTAAATCTAAATTTTTTACATTAGTTTTCTTAAATCGAGACAATAGCTCAACATCGATTTGAAGACCTCAAATTTTAGAAAGTTAAAAAATTGAGTTAAATTGTAACAATTTTATAGTTTGAACGTTTAAT
This sequence comes from Herpetospermum pedunculosum, assembly GCA_028017165.1. Classification (NCBI taxonomy): domain Eukaryota; kingdom Viridiplantae; phylum Streptophyta; class Magnoliopsida; order Cucurbitales; family Cucurbitaceae; genus Herpetospermum; species Herpetospermum pedunculosum. The sequence continues at coordinate 75,686,385 of CM051525.1, forward strand.
TGTAACAATCATTATAACTTAGGGGTGGGTTTATGCATTTTGCAATAGGAGGTGATTGATAAAATTGAAAGTTTCATCGTGTGATTGTAACAACCCCTAGAGTTCATGGGTGGTTTTTGCAATTTTTATTTCCCCCTAAAGGTTAGCATCATCATCAAATTTGTGAAAACATCAAATGCCAGTTGTCGAGGATAAGAAAGTGAAAGTTGATAAATATAAATTAACTAATTTCAAGCAAATATGAGTTTAAGACCATTTGGAATATTCATTTATCAAGTCCAAATTCTTCAATAGGTATATTCCTTTGACTAATAGCAGTTAAACCAAATAGGAAACATGCCTGTTCCGTTAAATATTTTGAAAGATCTTTTACTCCAGCTCCCTTTAGCCCCGAGATCATGAAGTACCTATATGAAGTTCATTCTGTTAGTGAAAATGAAAGCTCAAGAACCTCTAAGTGAGTCAATTTTCTGAAACAAGAACCAATCTTACCTTTCATATCCGGGAAGATCTTTAAATTGTTCTGCAACTGTTAACAAGTCTTTCTTGTTCTCAACTAAATCAACTTTGTTCATACATAATATTCGCTTCTGTTTTGGGTGAGGTGATGCTCCCATTCGTTTGATCAATCCTACCACCCTCGAATCAGGCCTATACAAAATCCAAGAGTCACAGCAAAATCCATCAGGGTTGACCACAAGCCTAGCATAAATGATGGAGTTACAATCAACTAGAAATATGACAAAGGAGACAAAATGTCCCATCATTACTAAAGGGCCGGATTAGAAAACACATTCAATAGAAGTAGAATAAAGACTGGTGATAAAGTCCTCCAAAGATGATAACTGAATAAGAAAACTAACAGGTTAAAGCATCCAATCTTAAATAAATTTAAAGGTTAAAAGCATTAAATCTTCAATCACGAGTTTTGATTAAGGGGAAGGAGGAATTCAAAGGTTCCAAATGTTTTGAGAAAAATAAACAAAACTTTTGGCCAAATTCCAAAATTTCTAAACCCATAAAGGAAAAAATAGGAAAGTCTGCAAACCCTATGATTATTAAGTTTCTTATTAGAGAAAGCTATATTTTATAACATTGGAGACTAGAAGGAATTACTGCTAACCTTGCAAGATGCCTATGGACGTCAAAAATAACTATCAACACGTCATAAAGTTCAACTGAACTCCAAGCACTTTGCACACGAGCTTTCATATCTTTATAAGGAAGTCCCTTGCTCTTTAACATGAGCCCTGGTGTGTCGAAGAAACACTGAATTGGCACAATGAATTAGGAGAAGTCCAAATTAGCTACTTCTGCAGTCTTTAGTAATCAGGAAATAAAGAACACAGCAATATTTCCTCGTAAAATATCTCAAATGTAAAGTACCACTGTCACTAATAGTGAAACACTGAAACATGCATTATTTGAAAAAGAAATTAGGAACCGTGTGACAAATTTCTTCAAGATGCATTACATGAAATTTTACATATTGTTGTTTCTTTGACAATAGTTGAATTTGGTTTCGAAACGCGCCATTATATGAAAAGATTTTAAATGAACACCTTCAATCACCTATGGTATAATCAATAAATCTCTAACAAACATTTAATCCATTGCTTGAATTCTTCTCACAGTAACATCACTACTTGAAATCTCTGAAAGACGACACTGCTATAGCTTTTAAGCACCATATCAAGTAGATGTAAGTTCACACAGGTAAATAAATGTATTCTAGTTGGAAAGGTGACACTGCTATAACTTTGATCCTCCATCACCAAAGCAAAGGAAGATCAACAAATTCTCCAATGGATTAATATGAAAAATGAGGATAACTACAAAAGAGATTGTAGACAAACAACTCCATCTAGAAGCACCAAGTAAAGGATAGCAAAGTATCTTAGAATTGATTCGTTGCAGATAAATAAGAATGTGATACATACAACTTGGGTGTTTTCTTTAGTCATTATTCCTAGAACTTCGTGAGTAGTGGTATTAGTCTTCCGTGAAACTGCAGCAACTTTAGTTCCCACCTACATAAGAAACATACACAGAATTACTTCTTCTTACAATCTCTTACAGTCTTATGTGATAATCAATACAATCTGATTGCTTTCACATAACCACCTTTATATCAAGAAAAGTTAAAACTAAGGAAATGAAGAAATTCTAATTAAAATGAGAAAAAAGGCAGTTCAGATAGGTGGAACAACAACTGTTAGAACATGTAGATGTAGTTACTATATTTAAAAGTTTGAATAGGGAATTGTAACTAATTGGGGTTAGTTATGTTTGTCTTTCTCTTTCTAAATAACTTTGTATTATGTATGATTTTTACTTGGAAGTCAATTGGTAATGTTGGGAGATCTAGAATTGGTAAGTGTTGTAATCTATTACTTGTTATCTAATAGTAAATAAAAGAGATACCTATCACAACCTTAACATTCTCCACATATTCGAGGATGTTGCAACAAACGAAGTTATATCAAACTAGCAGTTTTTAAAAATCATATGAGAAATGCATTGATCATAAAAAGTTAGATGAGTCGTTGAAAAACTTAAAAAAACGAACCATAAAATTTGTCAATGCGGACTTGCCAGCGTTTGGTGCGCCAATAATCCCAACTGCAAGAGACTTCTGGTCCTCCTCCTTCACTGTCATTTGTTCATCTTCTTCGTCATCGTCAGCAGTTTCCAAGGCCGCCTCAAGCAGAGCCTTCGCAAGCACTCGCCGTCTCCTATCCTCCTCCTCCTCCATTATCTTGTATTTAACTCCGTCGGATTCTTTCCCAAATACAAGTCGGTCGGCTTTTGCCCTATATTTCTTATCCCAAGTGGGTTCGGAAGGGGACTGAGGTTCATCCATGTTTGGAATTGGAATGGCGGCGAAGTGGGCACTGTCAAATACAGAATCGGAAGCATTTTCAGAGTCGGAGAAAGTAGGGTTGAGATTAGAATCGGGTTGGGCAGAGTAAAATCGATGGGAAAAGAGGAGGAGGAAAGAGTGGCGGGATCGTGAAGGAATGGTGGTGGCGGTGGCTATTCTCAGAGCCCTTAAAGCCTTCATCTCCAATTCTCATCTAAAGCATAATCAAAGGGAAAGAGACGATGATACAAACAACCAAAGCAGAGAAGGATTTGGCTGCGCCGAGACAACTCCGGGTTTAGGGGGTTTACAGCCTTCACTGCTGCTGCACAATTTAGCGCTCGTTTCATTTCATTTATATATTTATATATATTATACTACTTTGTTTTAATAGTTCAAAAAAAAAAAAAAAAAATACTACTTTGTTTTAAGGAAACTTACACTAATAAATTAATAATCCTTCCTAGGTATTATGGATGACTTCGATTTTCTTTTTCTTTTCCAAAGGTAATTAATTAATGGAGTCATTAAACTTATCATCTCCATCGCAAACATAATCTTAGGTAAATGATAACCTTATGTCAATTGAACTGTGCCGATTTGACAATAGTTTAAAACTTTTGGTACTCAAATACTACTAAACTCAAACCTAAGAAAACATTAATATAATTTTCACTTATTTGTATTATTATTATTTTTAGTACAAGTGTTCTAATTTTCTACTCCACAACAAGGAGTAGTAATTTATAACCAATATGAGTATCGACAAGTGACATAATGCACGTGCCCTCGATTAAGAGGTCAAAATTTTGAATGCCTAGCTTCATATATTGTTGAACTAAAAAAATAGTAATTTAAGAGTTTAGTCCCTAAACTTTGATGTCTTTATCTCTTTAATATTTGGACTTTTAAAAATGTCTAATAGGTCTCTAACATTGAAGAAAACAATTGAATTACCTTACATATTTGAAGAAAAAACTTTTTTTTTCCAGAGTACCCAGAGTGATTTGCTTATTTTTTCAAGCACAATATTGTGTTGTAAAATTGATCTCAAGTCATACTAACGTTTATAGAGTTGTTAAACTTTAATTTTATATTTTTAGCTTAAGAAAATTCATAAATAGTTAGATACAAATTTTAAAGGAACAATTGTATATATGAAAATCTAACACAAAATAATAGCAAATCTAGTCCATCTAAAAATATTTGTAAATATGACACAATTTTATAAATGATAGAAGTCTATAGTTGATAGACTATAAAAATGGTCTATTGGTGACAAAGGTATACCGTTGATAAACTATAAAAAATAGTCTGAGTAATAGAAGTCTATCGCTAATAGGCTATAAAAATTTATCAATATTTGAAAAGATAGCCATCCATTTTCCAATTTTAAAATTAGAAACACAATATAAAAATATGTGTTCGTCGCATAATGGATGACACCCTCTAAACCAAGGATGGAGTTGGGTGACATTATCTTGCAAACGAACCTCTCTATATTCAAAGATGAAAATATCCATCGATATATCTGTAAATCAAAAGATTCGATCCAATATCTTTTATAAATAACCGTAAAACATAAAAAATATCATCTATTAATCTCAATATGAATATGAATACCAATAACAAAATCTATAAGAAGAAAAAAAAACTTAATTATTAATTTAAATAATTTTTCTAAAAAAATTGATTTACAAAAATTTCCATTGAATATTCATCAATATGTACATAAAATTGAATTCCCAATATAAGTCGGATACAAAATAGTATTATTGCATTTTTTTTACATTCAAACATACTATTTCAAGCAAATATAATTTTATTTACATGAATTTTGGGTTCCTTCAGCTCTTAAAAGGACATGTTTTGAGAGATGACATAGGTGATTTTGGCAGGTTTAAAATCACTACAAAATATGTTTTTAATCCGTTGAAATCAATTTTGCTGGTATAAAAATCACTTTTAAAAGTGTAAAATCAAACCTTAAATTGATTTCAAATGATTATAAAGACATGTTTCAGGGTGATTTTGAACATGACAAATGTAATTTTAGCAAAATCACCCAAACATGGCAAATTATGTTTATATGGGCAACGATAGCCAACAACAGCAGGGAAGAGTAGAGAACCAACAAAATATTGCAAGGAAGATTAGGTTATCTCCCAAGACTGGAACTGCACATCTTTCTCTATAGTCAAACTCTAGTACTAGTAGGGCATCTTGTGAAATTGGTACAAAGAGGGAAAAAGAAAACGAAAAAAGGCCGAAAGAAAAAAAACACCCTTTCTCTTTTAAATCACCTACGATAATTGACAACATAAATAGGAAAAATAAAACTCTGTCCTGTCCTGTCCTATGTAATTTCACGCAATGAATTCAATGTAGATGTTTAAGTTGGCTCAATCTGTTAGACACCCTAAACATCTGTTCTCAACATTGCCTGGTGACTTACAAATTCCACAGCATCGTCTGAAACCTAGAGCTTCATGAAACCGCCATCATGGCTTGAACTAAAATGGCATTCGACCAGCAAGCCTGCTTTCCAAGATTCGTTTGTCAATGGCTGCATCAATTGAACTCATCTGAAACACGAATACGATACAAATGATTAGAGAGAAATTATAGAAATGATGCCATCGCCAAATCATATGGTTGAGTCCTATGCAAAAGGTGCCAAACTTTGCAAAAGAGGCTGACCTGGTCAAAGTCGTATTCACTGATCGATCATAAAATAAATTGTAATGATGATACGAATGAGCAAAAATCTGTAGGGTATAATCTTGTTCCACCCAAATCCCCACACTTTAGCATCAAGCATAGGGAGAGTGAATCACATATAATAGATTCAAAAGCCAAAAGGAAGAATTGAATACACTACGTTCTTAACCATATTGATGCAATAGGTAGAACCTTCTTGCAGCAAGATTTGGAAAGTTTTTATACACACACTGTAAGTGGGATAACATAAATACCTACTTGAGCCTTTTGATGCCCACAAGATTGGTGGTATGGCGTGCAAACTGGAAAATGTCAGTTAAAAGAAAACAGCATTTACATTTGATGATGAAGTTCGAGGTAAAAAGTGAGTTCAGGCTCAAGGTTCTAAGAAAAATACATTATATAAATTGTAAATGAAATAACAATCAGATTTATACATATCCCTACATTTCGAATTGTATACTACAAAGAATCCAAAAACAGAAACATGTATAGCCTACCCCACATGGTCAGACTTGAAAACCAACTCCAAATATTTAAGTTGTAGTATAACTTACCTGGCTAGTTTCATCATGCACCTGATACTTAGTTAAAGACATTCTTCTTTCCTCCTGCACATGTTAACCATAAGAAAATGAAACCAGGCTGGAAATATCAACATAAGTCATGGTAAACCGGCACACAAGAAAACTTACCATAGACATCGCCTCATCATCCCATACCAAATATACTTCATTTGTTGATGGCTGAGTAGGAGCCTTATTCGCAATTACAGGAGGTGGTCCAATAGAAGGACCGCCAGTATTTGGTCCCGAGGCATAAGAGTGAGAATTGCTTAATATTCCACCTATAGCATTAAATGCAGACAAGTCACCCTGTTAAGTAATTAAACAAAATCAAAACATCTACTACAAGACAGAGACAAGCTTGACGCTATAAGTTCTAACCAACGGAGTTGGGAAGGCATGCATCAATATCAAATTTTTATTAATTTCTTAGATAGTCTTTCGGAACTGGCAAAGATTTGAATCTCTAATCTCACAAGAAACAGGGAAAAAGAAAAGGCTATTACCGTAAATGCTGGATGGGCATTAGTCTCATTCATTTTATTTATTTATTTCAGGTAAGTGCATGCAGGAAGTCATACACAACTTGAAGGCTCAGTCAAATAATGGCTCTACTGACTTTCTATAATTTTATGCAAGAGTTTGTCATTGGAAGTTGAAACTACAATAGGAGAAACGCATAGATTGTGATTCCTATTAAAATTTAAAATTTTAACTAATTTTACTTTACAAAGTATAGAGGTAACCATGCACAGAATATAGAGCATTTAAGACTAGTTGTTTATGTAAAGGCCAGACTTAAATTATCAACGAATATGAATATATATTACCAATACACACCAAAACAAAAATTCTCTAAAATTACTACTATATTTGTCTTTACTCAAGGCATTGGGAGAAAATCAAACTGGATAAAGCCTTGTGAGAAGTCATATAGAAAGGACTGCATAAAGTAATTAGTTGAACCTGGAATGCTTGGAACTTGATTGCCAATTGTAGAAAAGGAGTTGGTGCCCATATGTGCACTCACTGAGCCCTTGATTTCTGCTGCCGACGTCAAAGGCATGCTTGTTGAAAGCGTAGATGAAGGATAAGGAGAGCTTTGGGTAGGTCCATGGCTATTACTAACAACAGGGAACAACGGTTGAGATACAGAAACTGAAGGTGTAGTTGAAGGCAATCCAGGTGGCGTTATTTGTGAAGGCTGGAGCATAGGAGTTGATGATACTGGGAGTGGGGGCCTTGCAGTCTGCACAGGAAATAGTGGCTGCTGAGCATAGCCCAGTGAGGCAGGATGAGGAATTGAAATGGCTGAATTTGGGGGGAACCAAGGTTGGGGACGAGGTGGAACTGGCCAACCTGTAGGCTGCGCGTGTCCAGCCGAAGCATAACTGCAGCAACATGGTAATTGATAGAAATTAAGAATGATTAATAATTTTACATTTTACTGAAGATAACACACAAAAAATGCGAAAAACTTCAAGCTAACAAAGTAAAAGTGTGAATAGAAAACAGAAAGATAGGCAGATACTTACATAGGTCGCATTGCAGTCAAACCTAGTTGAGGAGGGTATACAAGACCCAGCGATCCGGGCACCACACCTCCAACCATCTGAGTTGATGGCATCTCCACTTTGGCCACCTTCGATATGGACTCTTCATCTACAAGAAAGACGAGCATTTCCATAATTCTTTTTTCTGATTAGAAACGAGCTTTCATTGAGAGAAATGAAAGATGAAAGAAAATACGAGGGCATACAAAAAACAAGCCCACAAAAAAAAAAAAAAATCAAAGCTAAGCACAAGAACGGACCCCAGTACAAAGGGATGACGCCAAGCTGATAGTTAAAAATAATCCGATTAACAGACGCCCACAATGACGAATTAAATCTAATCTCCTCCCAAAGCTCCTCACCCAATCTCTTAACCCCTCTAATGCCACTATCTCCAATACCACTCTCAAAAACATTTTTTCATAAGGAACAGGCAAAATGTCCTTAATCATTCAGTATAAATGCTTGGGGAGTGGAAAAGAAATATGTTCCTCCGATACATAAGAGTACAAAAGTTCAGAGAACAAAAAAAAAATAATAATAATAATAGGCATTACCTAGCATCCCCCTCATAGATGTTTTTAAAAAAAGATCCAATAACATCGGATTAATCAGGAATAATAATTAATTAAGCGTGGCAAGTATATTGGATCATAAATAATATTTATAATCAAGCATGATAAGGGGCAGGTTTTGTGGTAGTCTAGCTTCCTTGATGTCCTTTGGGGTCTTTGACATGAAAGGAATAATAGAATTTTTAGGGATTTGAAGAGAGATTGAGAGGAGGTTTGGTCGTTAGCTAAGTTTAACATCCCTATCTAAGCGTCAGTCTACAAAGATTTTTGTAATTACCTTTTAGGTCTTATTCTTATGGATTGAGCCCCTTTTCGTATAGCAAGTTGTTGCCTACTTTGGTTTGATTTTTTTTTTGTATACCTGTTGGCCTTCTGTTTTATATTCTTTCATGAAACCACACCAACGGACATTCAGATGAGGGGAGGGGAGGGGCCATCAAAATTTTGAAACTAAAATTTCTTTCACATGGATGTGACACTTGCACATAAGAGGTGCAGCCGTGCAGGAGAATAATTACATTTTAAAATTAGTTTGCACCTTCCTTGGCTTGGGGCTTGGCTTTCCTCTCCTCTTGCAATTTCATATCATCTCTGAAATGCCTTGTTTCTCATAATTATATATATATATAAACCAAAAACCTCTACGGTACTACATAATATTCATATTTCATACCCTTGTGTATTTAATACAATCCTTTATTAACATTCATGATTCACTCCATGGGATACAATGAATACTTTCCTTTTTGCCCTTCACCCTCCCTTATTCACACCAACTAGAACGTGCTCCTCTTGACCCCATCATTAGATAGGGTTGTCATCTCAACAAGTCCCCCCACCTTGCATTTCAGAAGAATTCTAGTTCAAAGGGTAGTCAGGAAGTTTGAGGAATGTCACCTTATGGGAAAATTAGTCTGATCTGTTTAAATTTTTAACAATAAATCTCTGGATACAATTTGTTTGTAATTTCCAGTTCCTTTGATGGGCTCTCTTTTTTGGGATATGCCATCTTATCAATGAAATACCTATTTTTCTATTAAAAAAAGACAAAATACGTACACAGGCTGATCCAACCAAAAAGAAACTATAAGATGCATGGATAAGTTATACAATTCCTCACCGTCCTCTCCATAGTGTGCGGCCAAGACATCAGGTGGAATTCCTTGCATTCCATATATTTCGATATCTGTTGATTCTCTGCCTGATTTTGCATTAGGAACTCTATCACAAGATTGCCACCAACAATAGAAACGTTAGAATATAAAGGGGACCAGCACAAAAAAATAGGAGTTCAGACATTAATTAATAGACATGACGACATGTGATTGATCTTATCTTAGACAAATAAAAATCTCCATTGAGAGGCAAGTCTATCTAGTATACTATCTTACAATCCAGCATGTGGGCATCTATGAAAGGAAGAAAAGTGAATTCTCTACAAAAATTAATTCCTAAGAGCCTAAGAGGGTGAGGGAGCAGAGCAACAATGAAACAATAAAGAAAGATAAGTTGAATTATAAAGCATGAGATTTAGGCAGAGCAGAAGATACCCCAGGTCGAATATTGGCAGAATAAAGTTGAGGAAAGAAAAGGAAAGAGTTTTGCATACTTGGTGACTGACTCTTTGTGAACCTGAAGAACGTGGATGACCATACCACCAGCAGTAGAAAGCTTCTTGTGACAGACATGGCACTTGAAGTGTTTGGCCTTCTGATGCTGCACCAAAATCTTCTCGTCGTCGAATTCTCTGTCGCAATAGTAGCACCATACCTTAGACGAAACCCTCTTCTTCTTCTTCCCCATAACCTTAACCAAAACGAAACGAAACGAGTTCTTCACAAGGCACTGGATTGTGGATTCAAACGAACAGAACAGAGATCACGAAGATTTAGGGTTTTCCCCTATCCGGAAAGGGGGTTTTCTTCTTTTGTCTCACGCCGATCTCTGATTTTACTTCGCTACCTGCCCTTTTCCTTTTCTTTTTTTTTTTCCTCCTCTCAATTTAGTTCTTTATTTAATTTATATATACATTATACACATACATTACAGGTATCGCTGTACAATAATAATAATTATTATTATTTTTATTATTATTATTTTTATTATTATTAACTTTTTTTATAATGATTTTATGTTTCGTTTTAAATTTTATTTTTCAAATCTTAACCGGTTTAAAAACTATACCCAATAAAATGTTAAAACTATTTTTTTTAATTATAAACTTTGATTAAGAATTCAATGAACATCTTTTCATTTAATTTTAACACATCAAATTAATTAGAGGAATAGTGCTCAAATCTAAAATAATGTCAAATATAACCCAATATAAAATATTTTACAATATGATAAAAAAAAATCGATAACCATCGATAAAATAACTATTACTAATAATTTTTTTTTAATTAAAATATTAATTTATAAATAGAGATTACTCTTAATAATAGTCATTGACAAAAATATATCAGTAACTGGAGTCACTAATATACTATTTGGGACTATAATTGATAGAACGCGTGACACAAATTGTCATATTTATAAAATTTTTTAAAAAATGCTATATTTTTTTTATTATTTTACTCTAAATTATACCTGTTACAATTTTCCTTAATTAAAATTTTAAAAAAATGGAGTAAATTCAATATAAACACTATAAGGTGCAGATTTATTATTTTAAAATTATTTGAATTTGAAATAAATTTAATATAAATATAAAACAAACTATATATGAAAAATTGTAACAGATGTCAATTTAGAATAAGATAATTAAAAATATAGCATGTTTTTAAAAAAATTGCGGATATGGCAATTTCTATTGCTGGTATCTTTTATGACTGATAGAAGTCTGTCGCTGATCACCTCAGTTTTTTATAGATTTTTGTCAGTGATAATAGACTATCACTGATAGAAGTCTATCAGTGATATGATAAAGTATATAGTGATATGATAAAGTCTATCAGTGATAGAAACAAATTTTTCTGTCATATTTGCAAAACATTTTAAAATTTGTTAAATTTGCAATTAGTTTGGGCCTGATTGCTATTTGTGCAACCAATCCAATATGTATTAGTAAATGATTTAGGATATAGTGAAAATGAGCTTTGTTATTTTAAATTTATATGAATTTGAAATAAATTGAATATAAATATAAAACAAAATATGTATTAGTAAATGATTTAGAATATAGTGAAAATGAGCTCAACTTAGTGATCATGGGGTTAAAGTTTGTCACAAGAAATGGCCTATAAAGGCTTTAGAGGACGAGGCTATTTTCGTCGGGTTGAGGTCCTTGAGGCGGTGGAGGGCCACTGATTTTAGTTATCTCTTGGTGGAATATGATTCAGCTAAGATTATTAAAGCATTTAATAGTCCGGATTTGAATATTTCGGAAACCAAAAATATTGTGGATGCCGTTAGTAAGGAGTCGGCTCTGTTGGGGTGTGTTTCCTTTGAACACTGCCTGCGTATTTGTAATTTTGCAGCGCATAATTTAGCTAGAGCTGCTACTTTTTTGGATTATGAGATGTTGCCTTCCTCGGCTGTTGAGGAAGGTTTATTCTTTTGGAACTCTGATTTCCCAAACATGCCCTTAGAAGTGAATAATGTCATCCAGCGTTTGGAGTCTCTTTATCTTTAGTAGTTGGAGTAGATACTAAGATAGTTGGAGTCTATTTATGCTCGTCAGTTGAAATCTCGGCCTTTGGAGCAACGTATTTGAATATCAACACTATATAAAAAAAAAAGAATCAGTAAATCAAATTGCAAATTGATATTTAGAAAATAAAAATGATACTTACCAGAAACAATTATGCATGCTCCTAAGAAGAATGCAATCGATGATGAGTTGACGATTATTTTGTCTTCATCGCAATATCCAAACAGAGTCTCTATCACTATAAAGATACTTATCATAAAGCATATAGTAATAGGCAAGCAAGAGCAAAGTCAGGGCTAGAATGGCTGAAACTCGGTGGAATTATTTGGTGTGATCCAATTTCAATATCATAAGTACTAAGCTCTGGATGAGGTTGAAGCTTAGTGTGCAGACGGAAATTAAGGAACCAAAATTGAAGTCAATAACAAAATTCTTCCGACAAGGAGATGTGGTCGGAGAAAGAGAAGGAGAAAGAGCAGCCAAAGGAGAAGGCGAGGGCGAATGCGGCGGCGGAGGAGAAAGCGAAGATTCAGAGGCGAACGACGGTAAAGAAAGCGAAGATTCAGAGGCGCACGGCGGGGAAGAAAGCGAGGATTCGGAGGTGGACGGCGGAAAAGAAAGCAAAGATTCGGAAGCGGATGGCGGAGAAGAAAGCGAAGATTCGGAGGCGGACCACAGAATGATTTGAATCAAATCTTTTATAACAATTACAAAGTGGGTCGTATTAATAGTGTTATCAGGATAAAACACTCAACCTTATCCATATACTATAGACTGTTTAGGTTATTCCTATGTCAACCACATACGGTTCAAGATTACACTAATAATCTTAGATTTTTATATATAATAAATATTATAATTTATAAATAATAATAATAAAATAATTATAAAATAATTACGAAGTTTTAGGGCATAAATCCTAACAATCTCTCGCTTGCAATAAAGTTAGTGAGACATGTATCCTAATACATACTCTACACCCAATATACTATTTCACTTGTCATAGTGAAGATGAAACATGTCTAGTAATCTTAGACATTCTAGGTGACTCTCAAACATTTTAGTCTGATATATATATATATCATTTCCTCTATCGAGACGCTACCAAATGCCAAAGATGAACAACTACATTTTCAGCCATTAGTGGTACAATAATAAAGTTTAAATACACAAGAAAAAGATGGAGTTATTTAATTAAATGAAATTAAAATATACAAATAAATACACAAGAAAATCATTTTAATTAACAATAAACACACAATATATAGAACTCAAACAAACGTGCAGAGTAGTTTTAAGTGTTTTTTTAGAATATAGTATTAAAATGTTGATGACTTAACATTAGAAAGCAAAATTGATTTATCAAACAAAAAAAATATATAATAATAATAAATAAAAGCTTCACAAACCAATACCCCATTGGGCCATTGGCTCTGGTTGGAGATGTAAAGTTAGGTCATTTCTTGTTTTTCCTAAATCGAGTTGGATAATAATATAGTTTTTTTTTCTTTTTTGAAAAGTGATAATTATTTATTTTTATATTTACCACGAGTAGATTTCAAATTTGTTTGTTTTTATCATATTTTATTATATTATTAACATTTATATGCAGAGTATAAATGATATCAACATTTTGGACAACTTCAACATTATTTTTTATTTGTTTGATAAAAATACATCACACGGTCATCCATTTCTCATTTTATTACATAGTTGCAACAAACAAATAAAATTTATTATTAAATTTCAGTTCGTCGAGAAAGAGGAATAGAATATTATTAGCACGAGTGTTTATACAATGCAAATAAAAGAAAAAAAATATTTTTTTTTTTTACCACATGTAAGAGTGGAGATTGAACATTTGACCTCTTAGTCACTAATTTGTACATCATCACACTTGAGATATGTTTATGTTCGATCAAAAGACGCTAACCTCAAAAAGTCAAACTGAGAAATTCATTTTTTAACCATAAATTTATCGGTTATATCTTTTTTCACCATAAACTTTCAATTTTGTTAAATTATACTCTAGACTTAGTTAAATGTAGCAATTTCTATTCTCATTTTTTTTTTAATTCACTAACTAATTTAGTTTTAACATCTTTTATTGTAAAAATTAAATAGAAAGTGAGAATTATGTTCGAGAGCAGGGACACCCGGTAAGAATACGCGTAGAGTATAAATGAAATATTTTAATTTTTTTTTTTTTTTTTTGAAAAGATGAGATATTTAAAATTCAAAACCAAAAGTTTTTTTTTTTTTTTTTTATTTTTATTTTTTTATTATTATTATTATTTATTTAAATTGAACCGTGAATCATGAACGAGTTATAAAAAAAAACCATGTTTTCTTTTTCAAAAAAAAAAAAAAAAAACCCTATCAAATCATAACTTGTGTTTTTAAAGAAAACCAAATTTCAAGGACATAAATAAAATTTTGAAAATCACATTTGTTATAGGTAAAAATAGACCAATCTCAATACTGATAATAACGAAAAGTCAATGTGACAAGAATTTGAGAAAAATTAATATGGACTCACGGCCCAGTTTAGGACTCAAATAGGCCCTAAGAAAGACATACATCGAGCCAAACTCCCCATATGCAGGATTGATCTGAGGTCCGCCCCACCTCGCTTAGTCAGCCAAGTCCATGACCGCACTAGGCCGTCGAAAAAATACATCGTGGCCAAAAGACCAAGGCATGGGGTCAGTCTGAGGTCGACCCCACTCCCATCTGCCCGCAAGGTGCGATCCGAACAAATTTAGTCTAACTCCTAAAAGGAAAGCAAGATACCCTAAAAACGTGGTATAAAATACAACATAACATGATTGTAAGTTTATTATGATTTTGTCCCTCTAAAAAAAACTTTAAATTTCATCAAATTGAAAACTAATTTTGTACAAATATTGAAATGTAGAGCCTACACTTTTAATTTCATCGATTTAAAATTCAATCCTAAACTTAGAAGTATTGCAATGTGAACTCCAACATTGGGGACGCTTTTGACATATACTTTGGGTTGGCTCTTCAACAAGAAAGTTTACTTTGTTGGTAAAAATACCTTACCCCTTTGCCAAATTCGTTAGCCTACCAAACCAAACCATACCAAAACTTGCAGAATTACCCTACTTTTTTTTCTTTTCTTTTTCCTTCTACTTTTCCATGTCCCAAACAAACCATCACATGTGTGTATTTTTTTTATTGGTTGTTTGTTATTTATTTATTTTAACTTCAATTATAGATTTATTAGATGATTTTTTTAAGTTGTGTTAAACTTAAAAAAAATTATAATAAGTATAAACTTTTAAAATTATGGCTTCATTCTTACCATTCAAATATATT
The DNA here is from genome assembly GCA_028017165.1 of Herpetospermum pedunculosum. Lineage (NCBI taxonomy): Eukaryota > Viridiplantae > Streptophyta > Magnoliopsida > Cucurbitales > Cucurbitaceae > Herpetospermum > Herpetospermum pedunculosum. Next base: position 75,701,657 of record CM051525.1, read on the forward strand.
TACTGTACTATCCAAAAATAAGTATCATGAAATTATATTTAGAAGGAGTTGAAGAAGAAGGTCATTAAATTATAAATTTAATCTTTCTCTAAAATGTGTCTATTTGGTCTCTAAAATTTTTTGTATTTAATAGGTTTACAACAAATTTTAAATTTTAAAAATTTAATTGATCTATTATTAGATATAAATTTAATTTTTATGTTGAATGAAACTCTAAAATTTTAATTATATGTTTAGTAAATCGGTGAGTTTTATAAAATTCGATAGTTTAAGTCTCATTTAATAATCATTTTGCTTCTAATTTTCTGTTTTTTAAATTTATGCATTTTTTTTCTTAATTTTAAGTTTCAGAGGAAGATTTAGATTTTTAGTTAAATTAAAAAAATAAAAATTAATTTTTAAAAATTACTTTTTTAGTTTTTAAAATTGGCTTCATTTTTAAAAACATTGGAAAGGTAGATAACAAAACAAACAAAGTTAAAAATAAAAAATAAAAAATAAAATAGTTATCATGTTAAAATTTCAATTTATAATTTTAAAAGTTTGCAAACAATTTTTTTTTTTTTTTTTGGTTGACAATATATGAGTTCAATTATGGCATGTTCACATTTATAATTGAAGCTGGTTTTGCTATCATATTCTTGATCACATTCCCTAAACAATATGTAATTAAGTAATTTATATTCTTTAAAATCTTGTTTGTTGTTAAAGTCATAAACTCCTTCTCTTTCTATAAAAGCCTGCTCCTAAACATTTCTCGAGACCAACAATGGCGACACAAACAAGTTTTATATTCAAATTATGGCTCCCAACCATGCTGATGATGTTGCCTTTTCTTTCTGCAACACCAAATGCACTTCCCCTTCCTTCTCCGCCTCCGCCGCCGTCCACCCATTTTCCCGGCCGCAACCGCCATTTGACCCAATTACATCAACTCAAATCTGCACCAACTCCAAGTTTAGCGGTAAGTTTTTTTTTTTTTTTTTTTTTTTTTACCAATGTCGATCAAAATCATCCAAAGCAGCATTTGATTGATGTAGGCACCAGGTGGCGCTCGTGTGTATCACGTGACGTCCTACGGAGCCGATCCTACGGGTAAACTCGACAGCACAGAATCTCTTCTCCGGGCGTTATCCGATGTGTCCGGGTCCACGAGTGAAGGGTCGTTGATCGACGGCGTCAGGAATCAGGGAGGTGCTCAGATCAATCTGGACGGTGGAAATTTCTTGATCAGCCGTCCTTTACGGTTTCCGGCTGGCGGTGTAGGCAATGTTATGGTACGCATTCCCGCACCTGATTACAGAATTCACGCTCTTGCCAATTTATCATTAAGAAAAATAAATAATAAAGGGAAAATGGAAAAGTCTTTAATTAGGTGAACAGAGCGGTGGAACTAATTTTGGTAATTCCAATTAGAAATGGTAAAGTGGTTGGTGGAAATTAATAAGAGGGTAAAAAGGTCAATTCACTTCTTTGCTTTATCCCTGCAAGGCAAACTCAACAACTGCTATTATATTTATGACTTTGAAGCATTAAATTTGTTTCCCGAATTTCTAATATTTCTGACTTTTAATTTATATTTATTTTTTCAAACAATATTCGTTTTTTGTTGGTCTCAATTTCCCCTTTCTCTTTCTTTATTGATCCCTCGGAAAGTCATCCAACATTAAATTCAAAATTACTTTTTTGGTTATCTTTTTGTAATCATTTCCCAATTGGTATATTTACTCCAACTTTTTACCTGTCATTTCTCAACTCACCATAATATATTGTTGAAGTTATAATTACCAATCTTAGTTGGAAAATCAATTATATAAAATATAAATTAAAACTAAAACTACTCTTCAAATACATCTACTAAATAGCTTGCATTATACATTTTTTTTTTTTAAAACGTGCATTCTAGATTGTATATCTTAATAACTTAATACTATCAATTTGTATATCATTCATGCAACTCACTACATTATATATAATTTCAAAATTTTCAATTGAATCGTATATTATATATAAATTTAACTCTTGAAATCCATAAATATATATAATATTTTAGCCAACATCCCATGTTTTGAATTGTTTTTTCAATAATTACACGTGAATATATATATATATATATATATATATATATATATATATATATATATATATATATTCTTTTCTTCTTGATTTATAACTTCTATCAATCAAATATTTTATAAAAAAAAATCATAAAAAAATTAGAATAACTTGTCATCCGACATTTAAATACTAACATTAAATATTTCAAAATTGAAGGTTTTTGTTCAATACTCCACCTGTAGTGTAATTATTGAATTAAAAAAAAATGAAAATGAAGATCCCAAACAAAATGTGTTCATTAACCAAAATAAAACTTAAATCTAGAAATTATTTAGGGACTATTTGATTTGATTTTTTGGTTTTTGAGTATTAGATGTCTAAAACAATCTCTTCATGGCTGATGCAATGATGCAAGCAATTTAACAAATTGGAATGTTGTTTAACTAAAATATTAATAGTAATCATAATAAAAATGAATGTGTTTTTATTTATTTAGATACACGGAGGAAGTTTACGCGCTTCAGACGATTTTCCTTCTGATGGATTCCTGATCGAATTGTGGCCATCGTCAGCGACCACGAAAGTTAAGAAGCAGAAAGTGACGACCAACACGTTAGACGTGATGCTGAGTTCTTCATCCTATAGTTATGAGTATATCACTCTCAGAGACCTTCTATTGGATTCCAATTTTAGAGGCGGCGGCATTTCGATCGTCAATTCCTTAAGAACAACCATAGACAATTGCTACATAACACATTTCACCACCACCGGAATTTCTGTAGAAAGCGGCCACGAAACCATCATCCGCAGCTCCTTCCTCGGCCAACACATCACTGCCGGCGGAGATCCCGGTGAAAGAAACTTCTCCGGCACCGGAATCAGCCTCGCCAGCAACGACAACGTCGTCACCGATGTCGTCATTTTCTCTGCCGCCACCGGAATCCTCATCTCCGGGCAAGCGAACATCCTGACAGGCGTGCATTGTTACAACAAGGCCACCGGATTCGGCGGCACCGGAATCTATCTGAAGTTACCGGGACTAACACAGACGAGAATCGTGAATTCGTACATGGATTTCACCGGAATCGTAGCGGAGGATCCAGTTCAACTCCAGATTTCGAACACGTTCTTCCTCGGCGACGCTTCGATTACACTGAAATCGATAAACGGCGTGGTGAATGGAGTGAACATCGTGGACAACATGTTCAGCGGATCGGACAGAGGAGTGGCGATCGTTCAACTGGACGAATCGAAATCGGCATTCAAGAAAATAGATCAGGTGGTGATCGAGAGGAACAACGCGGGGGGAATGCAGGTGAAATCGACAGTCGGAAGCGCGGAATCGCAAGGAAACGGAACTTCATGGATTATGGATTTCAATTCTGTTCTTCTGTTTCCGAATCTGATTAGGAACGTTCAGTACTCGATTAAAAGTAGCGGCGGTGGATTTCCAAAGCACATGGTGAGAAATGTATCGGATAATAGGGTGGTGATCGAGACGGACGTTGCGGTGGCCGGAAGCGTGTTCGCGAGGGTGGATCAAGGTTAGAAGTACGCAATCAGGTAGTTAAAGATATTTAAATAATTGGACTTTGATTTTGGGGGAAAGGAAAACAAAACATATGAAATGAAATAGAAAATTGAATTCTGATTGTTGTGAAAGATTCATTCACTGCACAGATGTTAAGGAATAATAGAATTGGCAAGTAGTCGCCTAGAAGGATTCATTCAATGCACAGATGGTCATTTTATGCTTTTCTACGACTCCAAATCATTAATTTCAAAACCCAGTCAACAAGAAGAGGGAGTAAGTTAATCCTTAAGATTATAAATAAAATCTCATGTATCCCGAATATAATTCAAGTAGTTAAGGTATATATCCTCCATCTTAAGGTCAGAAGTAAGTTCAAATCTCTCCAAATTGTTTAACTAACAAAAAGAAAACATACCTATCCTTATTATCTTGAAAATCATCAATTATTGGCCACTCAAAATGAAGCACCATACACCACACAATCTCACTATTACACCCTCTAAATAATGATGTTGTGCCTTTAATTTCAATTTGACACTTCAATGTGCAAAATGAGTAAAGAAAACTCTTAATCTTTTCTGAACATCTTAACCCTTTACCCCAACATTGTCTTTCTTGATCCTTGAATGATTGGACTGTAAAACAAGTAGAACCACATATTTTGGAGATTGTGCTTCTACCTATTCATATGCCTTTGCCCTCACCAATCAAACCAAAATTTATATGGCACTTGAGACATCATTCTTTTCTCAAAGTTGTCTCTAAGATTTCCTTTGTTTAGATGTCCTCTTGCTTAGTTTGTCCTCTTCCTAAAAACAAAAACAGATTATACTTTTCCATTTACATTATTTTATTAACTTGAAGGTGTTTTGTTATCCTACATTGGGATATTCGGAGGCATATCTACTTTACATGAAATAAAAGAGAAAGTAACACTCGACCTCCTTGAACTGATAACCATCTCTTGCTTTCAACTTCAAACGCTAGCGATATTTCTCACTGTAATTTAGGTATATTATGGGAATGAGAAGTATTCCGAATGCAATATAGTCACCAACATGTTGTATTTTGGGTATAAAAATACTTGAAAGTTGTTCTTGAAATGTCCAACTCCTTATCAGATTCTATTGTCCTTAGTGAAAAAAGCAATAAGGGAAATTGATTGTTTTTCTTTGGTGCTAAGGATGAAAGAAAGTGAGGGGACAATGAGACTGCCTTTTCTGTTTGTAGCGCACAAACAAAAGAAAGAAAGAAAAAGATTGATGGATTTTTCAAAGAAGCATATCCAAACCCACTACTTCCCATCACATTGTCATCTCTCCATGTTGAATTGAATCCACCTCGCTCTCTGTCCACAAATATCTTTGATCATATGCCCCAGTTGAAATCTTAAGTTTCTTCATCTCAACTTGTTTCATATGTGTTTTTTCTGCTACCTTCTCGGCCATTTCAGCTTGTGAAAATGCTTGGTTCTTCATTCATGGAGCCTGCATCCTCTCCTTCCTTTAATCCCTTGCCAAGCGTATCCTTCCTGGGTCCTCACGAGCAAGAACAAGGCGGCAATTTCAGCCTCATTGTCATCGTGGCTGCCATTGTTTGCGCGGTTGTTTGCGCACTCGGTTTAAATACCATGCTGGCATGTATACTTCAATGTGCCAATCACAGCCTCAGACAGACAGTCCAATGGGTGGCTTTAAGGGGACTGAACTCAGGCATGAAGAAGCAAGACATGGTTGCCCTGCCAACTTCAACTTACAGGAATTCAGGCTCACCGACGTCGACTTCAGCCTGTGCTATCTGCCTCGCCGATTTCTCAAACGGGGATAAAGTTCGGGTGTTGCCAAACTGTGCTCACGGGTACCATGTCAGTTGCATAGATAAATGGCTGCTGTCTAACTCGTCTTGCCCCACTTGCAGGCATCAGCTCAAGTCCAAGGATTTTGTTACCTCTGTAGATCACATTGTGTAATGTCAAGTAAAATTAGTGAATCAAGTAAGTAATAAAAACGATCCCTTTGGATTGACTTCTTTGGAAAGTGCTACCAAATTCCCAAGAGTTGAGATTGATGATGAATAAAACTAGATTTTGGTGTTTTCCCTTTTCTTCTGTTATCTTCTTTTGATAAGGGAACTATGCATTCAGTTCAGGAAATGGCCGACTGCAGAGACGTATCCATTGATCAAGCTTCAAAAGTTAATAAAAGCTACTTTAGATTTCTCTCCTTTTTGAGAAGATAGAGCAAAGCACTATGTGTGGTCGGACTGGGACCTGTCTAGAAGTGCAAGATATAGGAAAAATTGGTCACCACATTAATTTGAGCCTTTAACTTCTGCCAAACATCTGAAAGCTAAAGTCCCTTATTGGACAAACCAGTGGAACTTATATTATTCCTCAGTGTGAATACAACACTCTCAAGTGCAACAGTCTCCAAGGTTTTGAGATCAAACCTCTAGATAGCAAATTTAATAATTTAAAGCTCTTGTTGTCTCCTATTAAAGCCCTCCTAGAGAGGAATGAGTTCAATCTTTGGTGGCCACCTATTTAAGAATTATTTTTCTATGGATTTCCTTGACATCCAAATGTTGTAGGGTCAAGCGGTTGTCCCGTGAAATTAGTCGGGTACGCGGAAACTGGCCCGGCTACTTACGAATATCAAAAAAAAAAAAAAAAAAAAAAAAAAAAACTCTTGTTGTCCTTTTGAGCTAGCCTTGAGTGTGTGCGTGAGACCTCCCCGAAGGCAAGTGGAAGTAGATCACGAGTATAATGCAAGGAATGGGACTCCTCCACGCCTTGATTAAACGAGGGAGGAAAAAAAAAAAAAAAAAAAAGAGGTCACATCCTTATCAAGCTCACTTGAAGATTCGAACACGCGACCTTTGTGTAGGTATCACTCAGAAACCGAGAGCCTTAGCCAACAGGACCGCCCATTGAATGATCTTTACAAAAGTTCAGTGCAAGTTAAGAAATTAAGAACTGATTGAAAAACATACTACACTATGAATTTGGACTGATTATTAGATCAGGAATAAAAAATGACGATGGACTTGTAAAGCTATTTGCATAACGAATTTCCGCATTTTCCATAATCTCAATTGATATGCTACGTAAAGCAATATGCACTAGGAGATGCCTCAAGTGTCATAAACAGTGTACTTACTTACAAATAGATATATGCTCCAGCAACAAAATACAGGAGAAGAGTTGCAGAATGGCATCAACATTTAAAGCTTGAAAGTTGAAACTATGGATATAAATGTAATGAACCCATCTCAACAAACACTTCGCACTCACAGATTCTTAGGAATCGATCTCATTGGGCACAACTTAAGTCATCTCTGTCCTACACTGTGTATCTCAGTAAGAACAAGATCAATACCAGCAATCTGCCACCTCTTCTAGCTCCAGTTTAGGCCGCTCTTTCGGGGGTCCAGAGGTTCTCGGATATTCTCGAAAAGAATCACCTCCAGGTTTTGCAAGTTCCACATAGATCATCCTTCCATCAAATTTCTGGTTTTGAGAGACAGAGAAACTACATTAACTTTCAAGCATGAGTTACCTTATCTAGCAAAGATTTTAAGATAGAACTAAATGAAGTTTAACCTTGCAATCCATATTTTCCAGCGCAAGCATCGCATCGTCTTGGCAAGTGTATTGAATAAACGCGTAACCTTTTGATCTTTTTGTTGATCGATCTTTTGCTAATAACACTGCCATAGGTTGATAAGTGAAGCAGCAAGATTAAAAGGCTTATTGGACTTGGCTAGAGATTAGACATCATATGATGGTTTTATCGCCCAAGGCGAAAAGCAATGCAAATTACCTTCAGCAATCTCACCAAAATTTGAAAATTCTTCTTGCAGCCGATTCTCATTGGTAGAGTAGGGTAAATCTGCACATTTTTTTTTAAAAAAAAAACATCTCAATGGAAGCAGCCATTTTAACATTCATAGGTGCTCCAGAAAATGAATTCCATGGATTTGATATTGCAATACCTCCTATACAAGGCTTCTTAAAATCTAGACATCATAAGATTCTAAAAGTCTTCACAAACATTATGAAAAATAGGAGAACAGGAAAAAAGCACAAGGAAACTCAAGGAGAAAGAATTGTTTTCAGAAGGCAGATGTATTAGAAGTGAACAATGCCATCCAGAATTTCTCACATTATTGAAAATCTGCTTTTGAAAAATAATAAGAAAACTATTTTCAATTAGTTTACTTCAAAAGACCGTCCGGAAAGGTTTTTTTCCTATTAAATCCTAGGTAGGTGACCACCATGGCTTGAACTCATTCCCCTAAGCCTTGAAATACTATTGTCAACTAAAATAGAGTATAGGAAGTTGATAGGAAAAGTACTAGAAAAGGCCAATGCCAAGAGCTGGATAATTTTTAAAGATATACACCAAGAGCACAGTCCATCTTAACTTTTTTTTTCTCCCTCTTCACTTCAAATAAACTATTAATCCTTTCTAGCCACATTCTTAAAAGTAAAAGAAGTACAATAAGCAAAGATCTGTGTCAAAAGTCCACATAATTCTCAATACATTAGTTCAAGTATCCGATTAATGCTTTATTATCCACTCCACATCACTTACATTAAACATCATTATCTGTATGCGAGTGGACATCTAAGATATCAACATTATTAAGCTCTACTTTTTAGTCCCATTTCTGGGAATCAAATTTGACCAGTTTGATATGTAACCTTCATGAAAAAACTATCCTTTAAGTTTGTGAATTTATTCAAATAAAAGTTCTGCAGGCCAAATAGAGTCATAGATGGTGCTAAAAATCTTAAGGAATTATTGACTTCCATCAGCATGACAACCAAGTTTGTATCTCTAATCACCTTCACACAGAAACATGAAAATAAGAAAAGTTTCCAATTGTAGACTGTCCTAGTCTTCTCTCACTACTTTTTATTTTATTTAAATATCCTCTATCCGTGAGTGTCCAGACCAGCTTACGCAAACCTCGACTAATCTCGTGGGACAACTGTCTGACCTTGCAACATTTGGTTGCCAAGGAAACCCGTGGTAAATTAATTCCTAGGTAGGTTGATTGAACCCATTCCCTCTAAGTTTTCAAGGCCCTTAATGACCATTAGGCTTAGCCAACCCATGAGGATTGTCTTCTCTCACTGCTTTGAAGTTTACAGTTTCATATGAAACTAGCCGATGGGATTATTAGTTTAGATTGATCATTGAAGTACTTTCTTGCAGTTTTCCCTTTCTTAGGCAGGGGATAATTTATCTCCCCGGCGTGTAGGTTCAATTTCTTTCTTACAACTCCTGAAACATTCCTTAACAAACTTTTGAAATTTTCAATTCTCTGACTTTGGATATCTAACTTGCTCGCTAATTTATAATGAACCACGCAGAACTTTCATTGTACTTTCTCTTCTTAAAACAACTCACATCATAATACTTCTCAGTTTTGACCATTCAAACTACCAGTATAAATTTCATCATTGGTAAAAAAAAACAGTGCTGAGAGTAATCATGCAGATTACCCCATAAACTATCATCAATAACAATATGTCAAAACCAAAAAGAATTAAGAAACACGACAGCAACCAAAAACGGAAAGAGGAAAAATTCACATCCGAAGGAAGGACTCCAACAACAAATTGGGGAGAAATTTCCAAATGAGAAACCAGGGAAATCAACTAAAATACAGAGGAAGACGAAAGGAAGAGAAAAGTGAATTTACTTCTAACCATGAGTCTGCTGGCAAGAGGATAATCGAAGAAAGAAGCTCGAAGATTGAGAGAATGGCGGTTGGTACGATCCAGTCGATTATTGAGAAGAATGGGTCCCCGGAGGTTTGAAAGAGAAGGGAAGGAGACGGTGGCGGCCCACATGCTGGAGCTCAAATCTGCCCAGTCGACGCCGTGGAGCTCTGGTCGCCGAATTCGCGGTTGCTTATTTCCATAAACCAAAACAATTTTGAGATCTCATTCTCATCTAAAAATGAATCTTTTTGCCTTTCCCTAATTCTTCCTTACAATAAATAATCTAAAACATAATTCTATTTTCATTCCCAAAATTTAACCTATTATAATTCTAATGTTTTGGATTTTTTTTATAATTTTTTTATTTTAGTCTTTCACCGTCTTAATGAATATAAAACTTGCTAATCATAAATTTACACAGCATAGACTCGAAAGGAAAGAAAGGAAAAATAAAAAAAAAGGTTATCAAAGAATAAAGTTTTTTAATTCTTCCTCCTATTTTCTAATAAATTGGTAAAAATTTAGACCTTCTTTTTCTTCTTATATGACTTTTTTTTCTCTTTTAAATTTTCTCAAAATCATTGAATTTTATATCATCTAACTTTATCAACCATCAACTATATTCGCTAATAATAAATAATTAAATTGTTAACAAAAGCATGGTAAGAAAATAATGTATCGCATGACATGAGGTCTTAAGTTCAATCCTACATATATCATGTTGTAAAAATAATAATAATAATAATTATTATTATTATCACGTGAGATTAATTTAAATACACATAAAATGTCAAATATATCTATTTCTTTCATCAATGAATATTAATTAAAGAAAGAGATGGATAAAGGTGGTAGTGGCTTAAAATCGTTGTTGGATCAACTCCGCCCTGAAATAAAAAATTTAGGGCTTTGCCCAAATTTAAGGGTAGTTAATAACTTAATGAAGGGTTAAGTTAGTTGCCAACATGAGCATAGCTCAACCGTATAAACTATGAGCGAGATGTCTCAAGTTCGAATCCCCCTCCCCACATGTTGTCAAAAAAAAAAAAAAAAAAAGGGTTAAGTTAGGAGCAAACTAGCACAATATCAACCTATTTTAGCCAGATGGTCCACCCTATGAAATATCTTCAATTTACATGTCATGTTTTTCTTTTACTCAACTATTTAATTATTGCACGATTGAATCCCTATCTTTTAAACTAAATACACAAATTTGTATCTTTCAAAAAAAAAAAAAAAAAATACACAATTTTATGTCAATTCAACCTCTTAAATTTGGTGTTAAATAACATTTATGAAACTATAAATTATAAAATTGTGAACTAAAATTAATGTATAGAATCATTTATGATATTAAAAAAAAATCTGTAATGTATATATATAAATAATATTTGTCTATTTTACACAAACAGTAAAATTTACATCAAATAATTATCTACTTCAAAAGATACGACCGGTCAAAATTATTATAATGTAATTTAAAACATTATGAGATGATGTAATGTCTTTAGGATAGAATCCAAATAGAAAATCAGTCCAAAACAAAAACAAAAAAACGTATTCCATTTTTAGTTTTAATTTTTTTTTAAAAAAATGTTTCCATAAATAAATTTGAAAAAAAAAAAAAATCAAAATTTGTGTTCTATTTTTAAAAATCTTACTTTTTTATGTTCTATTTGTCACCAAACAATATAATCTCTCTATAATTTTTTCTCTCAAATATATATATAATTTTTTTTTCCTTAGTTTTTTCACTTTATTTTACCTCTATAATTTTTTTTATTTTTTTAATTCATAATATATAGAAATGAGAGAATCAAAACTGTGACCTCTTAGTTAAGATCATACATTATATCGTATGCTCATGTTGACAAATTAATATCTATAATTTCTCTTTATAAACATACGTCACCTATCATACAAAAAAAAATCAAAAATTATAAACAAAAAATATTATCAAAAGAGACAATTATTTTAAAAAACTAAATATACACTACCTTTGGTAGATTTTAATTTTTCTAAAACAAAATATAGTGATAGTTTAATGTGGTATTGTTGAAGTCTTGTACTGAGTCTTTTTTTTATAATCTAGTCTTGAACCTAAAAATGAGGAAAGTGTCGAGATGATTTAATATGATATTGTCGAATCTTGTGCTAATTTCATGCTAACAAACGAGAGAATAAATGTTAAAAATATATAACATTAAAAATGGAGATCGAGATTCAGCTATAATATTACAAATGTTAAAAGTAATTGATGAATCTTTTAAATTTAATAACAAATTTGCAGCATATCATTATTAATTATTAATAGATGAGTCTTGTGCTCTCTAGTGTTGACTTGAATTGAGTGAGGAAATGAAATGAAGAGACATATTTATAAGATGAAGAGCCATTATATATCCTTTGGGACCATATAATAAATTAATTTTGTCTCAGTCAATGGTCTACGCCCGCCCATTTGATTTTCAGTCACCACTTTGAATACCTAAAATTAATCAACGTTATCTCAATTTTTACCTCTATATATACATACACATGTCTTAATAAAAATCAATATTTATTTCATCTATTTTAATATGTTTTTTTTTTTAACATTATAATATCGAGTCTGAATCACTACAAGTATCAATTTATTATTTTTATTATTATTATTATTATTATTATTATTATTATTTTTTTTTTTTTTTTATATTTGCAAAATATTTTAATTTTTTTTAAATTTGTAATTATTTTGAATTTGGTGTTTGTGCCGCACATATAAATATATAAATGAGATAAATATAGAAATAGAGAAAAAATATTTTTTATTTTTCAAAAAATAAATAGATATCAAGTTTTTTAACAGTGACCCCGTGAGTATGGTATGTGTTATTCTCTAGCAACAACCCAAAAAATACGATGTAAAATCTAAAAAAATTAAACAGAGAAGTTAACAATAATATATTTTAATATATATTAATTAGGGTAGTAGCTCTATCCAATTTTCATTCAATAAGAACTTTATTTAAAAAAAATAAAAAAATAAAAAAATAAAATAATATAGAGTAGAGATTAAACACTAAAAATAACATTTAATTAATATGAAGTAGAGATTAAACATATGCTAGGATTGAGATTCAATAAACACTTTCTTTCTTATGTTCCCCGATCACAAAATGAAGTTGCTCATTTTTTGATTTGTCTGTCTAGTGCTGAAGGCCTTTCGAAAGAGTGGGGGAGAGCCCACTTAAGTGGTTGTCCGATGCTCTTTTGAGAGATTATTGTTTCCTAGTTCTTGTATTGCTTTGTTTTGCATTAAAAAAAAAATAAAAAAAAAATGATGTGTAGTATAATGTTCACATTGCAACTAAATTTAAATATCTCAAAATTGTTCTTAGAAAGTATAAGAAACTTTCAATTTCCATTTGAGAATTAAGAATCTATTCATTAACTAGTATTGATAAAACAAAAGAGATAATTAAATAAAATAAATTTGGAGAGAGATGATGCAGCTAGCTACTAAACTAGCTCCTAGCCTTAACTTAAATTATTCTTCTTGTTCATATTATTACAATAATTTGCATTTTAATTTTAATTAAATCTTATCTGTTCAAGGGAAGTGTAACCACCCGCGTAATTCCCATTGGAAGAAGAAAACTCCATAGCCAATTCCTGGAGATCGTAATTCAAATCCTCATCAATCAGATCTTGAATTTCCATCAATCCCGCCGCCGGCCGTGAAACCCCATTATTTTCCGGATGGAATGGGAAGCGTTGCTCGGGCGGCGGCTGACGGAGCTGAAAATGGCGGCCGTCGGAGAAAGGGAGCATAACAGAGGGGTGATTGTTATGGAGGTCATCTCCGGCCTGGCCGAAGCTGAGGTTGACCGGACCCTTGTGACTGCCCAACGGCAAGGCGGCGCCGGCAGCATGAAACCCCGTGAACTGCTGCACCAAGTCCCTGAAATTGGTGGTGCTGGCGTTCAGTAGCGTGGTCGGCGCCTTCCGGGATGCCCTCGACCGCCGTCGCGGCTTGGAATTGGAGTTATTGGGACCACCGTGTACGATGGTGGTGGAGTCAGACGCGGCGGCGTCGTGGTAGAATTGGGTTCTCCATTGATCGCTGCTAATAGACATGTATGTAAAGAAGTTAATTAAAAGTGGAGCAGAGAGGTTTTTTGTTTTAGTTTTTTAGAACAGAGCAGAGAGATTAAATAGGTGAATTTGTGATGGGATCAATTGAGGGGATATGTGTGTGTGAATTATGAAGCTAAAGGGAATTAAAAATTAAAAATAAAAAATAAAATAAAGGGGATTTGTGATTTGGGTGTGAGAGCGTGAGGAAGAAGAAAATGATGCTTCGAGGAAGCTACATGAGTAAACATCAATGGGGACATAAAATGGCAAATTAATAATTATTATTATTTATTTTTTAAACAAAACAAATGGTAAATTAATTGGAAGGGATAAAATATGAGTAAAACTTGCTTACAGCCTGGGCTACAAGTATCTTTTGCAGCCCAGCCACATGGCACAACTTGATTGATTGAATATTTATATTTTTTTTTAATTAAAAAGCCCTTTTCACGCCGTTTACTTTTTGTCCGTAACTTTCCATTTCCTTTCTCATCCGATAAACAACTTCTCATATTTTCTCTCTATTTCCTTCACTTCCATGCTCACTCTCTCTCTTTCTTTCCTTGCAATAAGTATCTTTTTTTCTCTTTTTGGTTAACTATTTTTTAACACAGTCAAGTTCCTCAAATTTGCAATACTCTAAAGAATTTCCATTTTTTGGGGGATTTTTATTAGAAAAATAAAATCCAACCTACATTTCCCTTTACCAACCTCTTTCCGGGGGGAAGTGTTTTGAAGAAATTGATTATTGAAAATGAATCCAACCGTGAAATTTCCCATTATTTCCTTCACTTCCTTTAAAAACTCATTTGCAAATTTATGCCTATATAACACTCAACCCTGCAAATTTTAAATAACCTCAATTGAAATTCATTAGCCTAAGTTTGGAGGGTAGAGAAATGAAGAGAGAGAAAGTAGGAAGAGTTGAAATTTCATGGCCTAAATTTGGAGTGCAGAGAAATGAAGAGAGAGAAAGTAGTAGAAATTGTTAATTGGAGAGAGAGAAAGTGAGAGAAGTTGTTAATTAAATGAAAAGTAAACGGCGTGAATTTTTTTTTTATTATTTAAAATGATTTAAATATTTAACCACTCAAAGAATGATAGGTGGCGGACTGCAAAAGATACTTGAAGCCCAGGCTGCAAGCAAGTTTTACTCATAAAATATTTGTCTTGTTGTTATTGTGAGTGTGATTTGAATGGTTTTAATTTGTTTTTGTTTGGTCAAAAGTTTTTTTTGAAGACAAAATGGGTTGGGAGTTAAGGAAGCTATGGTAGTCTAGCTTTGGTTCCTTGTTGGAATTTGTTACCACCACCCACCAACTCTCCATTATTATTTTTTACATATAGTTGCTATCATACTTTTTTTTTTTTTTTATTATTATTAGAACTTAGAAGGTGAAGAAGAGAGGAATTATAAGTTGGGAGATGATGGTTAGAAGGTGAAGAAGAGAGGAATTATAAGTTGGGAGATGATGGTCATGGTAGAAATAATTATTGTAGCATATAATTATACAATGGTTGAACTCATAGTTTAAATAAGTAAAAAATGTGACAACAAGAAAGAGCATAGTCAACTGACATGATCTAAGAACTAGAGGTTTGATTCCTTACCTTACATGTTGTTAAAAATAAAAAAACTTGATCAAGAAATTTCCTTACTGAAGTTTCACAATTTTTTTAACAAGTCGTAATATTTAATTTATAGTTACAAATTTACATGCAAAATAAATAAATAAATATATATATATATATATATATGTAAAATAATGATGGGATAGATTTTGTTAGTACAACAAATAAAGAAATGGTGATTTTTTTTTTTTAGTGAACGGAATGATGATTTGAAATATTGACCCCATAAAATGAGTACACATCAATTACGGTTAAGTTATGCTTATTTTAACAATTAGTTTTAGGTTAAAATATAAAATTCCAATCATATGAATTTTAGAATATAAGAAAATATACATATATAATCAAATACATCACACGAACAAAACAAGTAAAAACTCGCTCCATAAGATGTTTTCTAGGGATATTTACACAGATAATCCCCCTTCGGAAACATATGTTTTTTTTGCCTCTTTTGTTGACGTCATCAACACTACGTTGAGTATGATCGCGAGAGAAAAGTCTATAATACCCTTCGCTGAACACGAGGGCACTATAGTCGTCTCCCCCGTGATTGTGCTTAGCTAATAATACATATGACTTTTCATAGAGGGAGTAGACGGGAGAATTTCTAGTACATCCGTGGTATGGAAAATCTCCATACCACTGCCTTTAAATAACTGACACGTGTGATGAGAGGTAATTTAACTTAACTAACGATGGTTTAGCTGGGACCCACTCTTTTAAACACATTATTTTCTCCTACTAAAAAAATTTAACAAATACATTATTTATTTAAATTCTCTCTCCTCGTTTTATATTAATATTTTTTTTCTTTTTTAATATTTTGTCTCTCTTTTTGGTAGATAATTTCGCTTCTAACTTTTTATTTCTAACCACTTCTACTATTTTTTTTTAGTAGAGTATTTCACTATTATTTTAAGTTTTCTTATCTATCAAATTCTTAAATATTTTCATCGGTATTCATAGGAGGTTTGTATTCTAAAAGGTACAACTACTGTTTTCTCTATCTCTGCTTCATTTTCTACTTCAATAGTGTTGTCTACTCCAATAGAAATTAAGTCAATATCACCTACATGAATTATAATAATTAACTTTACAATATATAAAACAAAAAGTGTAATCTATATGTTCAATTAGGGAGAAAACTCACTCATATGTAGTTCTTCCGAGCTAACCATTGATTCGGCAACAAAATTAACAATTAAACCTAAAATTAACAATAACTCTACTCAAAATAACAAAAAAAAAAAAAAAAATATATACATAATCAAACTTCATAAGAAAAAAAAAACAAATACTAAAACGCAACATAGTTAAATATTTGCTCCAGTAGATATCCAAATGTAATTCAAATATTTTCTGCATTTAAAAAAAATAAAAAATAAAGAAAATATTAGAAAGGAAGTGAAAAACAAAGAAAAAAGTGAAATAAATAGATATAGAAAATAAACCTTCTCCAAATCAACCTGAAAAATTAGCTAAAAGGTGAAGATGAAGAAAAATAAAGTTTTGAATATATTTTAAATATCAATGAAGAAGTTGAATAATATTAAAAAAGAAAAGAAAAATTGAGAATGTAAAGAGTCAAAAATATATATATATTAATAAAAAACGAGGAGAGAGAATTTAAATAAATAATGTATTTATTATTTTTTTTTTGTAGGAGAAAATAATGTATTTAAAAGAGTGGGTCCAGCCAAACCATTGTTAGTTAAGTTAAATTATCTCTCACTACGTGTCAGTCATTTAAAGGCAGTGGTATGTAGATTTTCCATACTACGGATGTACTAGAAATTCTCCCGGGAGTAGACTTGCTGATCACAAGAGAAAGAGAAGATACAAAAATTGAGTCATTTGGCATTAAGACTTCCAAAAGGGGTCATTCATACAAAAATAAAACTCATGTTTTCTAGTGAATATATTGTTTAAAAAATTATTTTATGGCTAAATCGAGCATAGTTCAATCCTATTAAATACATTTCAAGAAAATAAAACCCACACATTCCTTAAATACATTTGAAGAAAATAAAACCCACACATTCCTTAATTTGTTTGAGAGTGATTATATTTTCTCCTAAGAAAATCTCTTTTAATCTACAATATTCAAACTAAAGAAACAATTAAAAAAAACTAAGCTAAACTTTGCCATTCCAAATATCATAACACATAATTTCATAGGCATTTGTTTATAGTTTTAGATTGAACTCGATAAAAAAAATATATATATATATTTGACTTGATCTAATTGTAGACTTATTGTCTTTAAAAAAAATTGTAAACTTATTCATGAAATGATGGATCACACTCAACTATGTAGTATTTAGAGACATAAAGGCTATAATTTAATTATTTGGCTTGTTTATTTTAAAAAATTAGAGTGAAAATAAAAAAGAGTTGGTTGCACAAATAGCAATCAGGCCCAAACTAATTGCAAATTTAGCAAACTTTAAAATGTTTTGCAAATATGGCAAAAAAACCTGTTTCTATCACTGATAGACTTTATTATATCACTGATAGACTTCTATCAGTGATAGACTATTATCTGTGATAGACTATTATCACTGACAAAAATCTATAAAAAGCTGAGGTGATCAGCGATAGACTTCTATCAGTCATAAGATATCAGCGATAGAAATTGCTATATCCGCAAAATTTTAAAAAACATGCTATATTTGCAAACAATAAGTCTTAAATTGTCATTTACTACAATTTTCCAATAAAAAATATATATTTTAATTTTTTTTTGTTTTTTTTTTATCAGATACGAGAAGAGAGATTAGAACTACTTAGTTGATGTATATTTTTATATCAGTTGTATTCATGACAAAGTAACTCTAACTATTTAATTTTACTTATTTTATAATTTATATTTTACTTAAGTTTAAGAGAATTTAAAAATTTGACTCCGGATTAAAATTAGAATAAACTAAACCCAAATAATTTAAATTATCTTTGATTAGGTTTTTTTAATCATCAAATACTTAAATTATTTAACATACATTTAATTGGAATATTAGACATCGTAACATAACATTGTTCTTGGCTTTGAATGTACGCACACGTGCGTGTAGACCAAAATTTTTATTTAATTTAAAACTTGTCCCACTTGTCAATTAAATAAATGTAATATTTAATTTCACACTCAAAACAGCTATAGCTATTCTCTCTAAATTCCATCTTCTAGATCAAGGAAGTGAGTACTTGAAATTCAAATAGAATTTGTCAGACACCTCAATTAATTAAATTTATTATAATTGTAAAAAACAGATTATTCATCAAACATTGAACTCATTCTTTTTTAAGGTCTGACCAAATTACTATTCTTAATAATTTATTCACATACTATTATAATATTCCTAGTATTTTAACTCAATCATTGTTCAAACAGTTTATTAATAATTATTTTATTATTAATTTTCTATATTTACTCTAAATTTAAAAAACAAACTTTTAACTTAATTAACTAAAATTACGAACTAGAAATTTTGAGTGTGTGCATATATATATAAATGTAACAACAAAAATGTTAGTAAGTAGGTGCATGATTTATATATATGATATTTTAAATGGTCAATGAGATAGAAAGGGAGAAGGATAAATTCAATGCCTTGATATTGTAAAATATTAGATTAGATTGTTGATTAAAGTAATAGCACGTGATTTTGACCTTTTAACTAATCCTCATTTTCCAAATTCTTTTAACATTCCATTTTCCATATATACCCTTCCTCTTCCATTAGTTTACGCTTTTACCTCTCTCAAGGTTTGTAGATCCAGTTTACTTAGCATCATAACGAATCTAAATGAAATCAATGAAAATAGAAATGTAATGAAAAAAAAACTTATTGATCTGCCAAATCGAGCATAGCTCAATTGAGCTAAGATTGTGCTCTTGACTAAAAAGTCATGAGTTCAATCATCGCATTAATTAAAATATCGTTGCAAAAAAAAAAGTAAGTGTTCAATCTCCCATCTTGCATTAATTATTATTTTTTTTTAAATATATATATATATATATTATTGATTTTATTAACATATTATACATTTTTTTTTTTCTTTTAGATCAACAATGGAGAAATGAAAATTCGAAAATTCGAAATTTTGATATTTTAATCGTTAATATGATGCTTTAACAAGGTCTAATATTACAATAAATTCTGAAGTAAGAGATTCAAATCGTCATCCTACCTTTGTTGCACTAAACAATAATGATAATTTGTCAATACGATCAATATAGCTCAATTGGTATTTGTATGAACATTACGGTGAATATGTCAAAAAAAAAAAAAAATTATAATAATATAATGTGAGGAATGAGATAACTCACTATTTTCCTCACGTGCCATTTATTCTAAATTATATGCAGACATATATACTTGGGTATTATTTAAATTATATACATATATATTATTCAAATTTAAACAAGTTAAAATGGATTGGTTAAGGTACATCTTTAATATTTGAAAACGATGTCTTACGTCTAAACTACTTTTCATAATCCGTAAAAAAGATGTTAATGGTAAGGGTTTATCTTTCTTTGATAATTGTCTCAATTGTACCAAAAAAAAAGAAATAATAATAATAATAATAAATTAATACAAATAGTTTTATGTTTAAATTAAAAAAAAACAAAATACTATTTGCAAAAAAAAAAAAAAATACGGCTAATTTTTTAAAGTGTTAAAAAAAAAAGAAAAAATTATCCGCAACGGATTATTCTTAAAAAGTAAATATTATATATTATCATGTACATAAGATTATAGCTTTCGCCAAAGCGAGCACGCTCAGCTGACATATGTATGTTTGGATGATCAAGAGTTTGTGTTTCGAATCCCTATAGCTTTCAACTAAAAAAAATAAAATAATAAATTCACAAAACACTCTTAAATTATGGTGTTTGTTATCATCACACTCTTCAACTTTTTTTAATCACCCTTGTAATTTGTTAATTGTGGCAATCAATCACTTTTGTTAGTTGTTGTTTAATTAATAACTCTTCTAGTTTGTTAATTGTTGTAATCAATCTTTTTTGCATTTAATTACTATTTATTTGGGTATGACGACTTTTACATGTGTGACTCACGTGTAAATATATATTTTTTTTTTGACATATCAAATTGGGGACAAATTCAAATTACAACTTTGACAATAATGTATGGTAGTTGTGTGCTAAATTTAGTTTGAAACATCCTTATGATTTGTGAATATTTTCAAACCATAACCTTCTCTTCTATCGAACAAGTCATACGCATTGATCTACGAAAAGTTTCATTTTGGCTTCCAAGTTCAAAGCCATATTTTGAAAAGTCTTTTACTTTAGCTCAGCCATCAACTTTTCATCCATGGTACTGACATCACAAGAAATCGATTTTTTTATTTTATATTAATTTTGAAGCTAACGTGCCATTGATTTTTCTTTTTCTTTTTTACTTTACTTATGTGGCAAAACATTTGGTTAATTACAACCCAAATAAATAAATACACACCTTCTTCTTGTAGCCCTTTCTTTTCCTTCTCTTCCAAGAAAAGATCCGACTTTTTTTTTTCCTCATTAATTTTATTATTTCAAATATCTATGTCAAAAGGGGTTTGAAAATATTAAAATGTTTCTTACAAGGCTTTATCTTTTTGTTTTCAAGTCATCTCTATGTTGGTATTCCAATTAAATTTTCAACCTAGATTCTGGACTAGGTGATTGCGTTTTTAGAAGTACAAGTACTGTATTTTTTTTAAAAAAAGTACAAGTACTGAATTGAGAAAAAAATGAATAAATTAAAAGAGTCCAAGTTGAAAGTATAAAAGTATATTTATTGCCGGAAGAAATAGTTTCAAATGGTACAAAGTAGTTGTCAAAGTAAGCATAGCTAAGCGGTTATTGATATATACTTCTTTATTTGAGATCGAAAGTTCAAATCTCTCTTACCTCGTTTATTGCAATAAAGAAAACATGGTGCAAAGCAGTTTGGAAGATAAACAAAGTGTGAAAGGAGAGGAGGCGAGGAGATGACTTCAAGAAAAAGACAGTTTGTTTAGGGGACCAAAATTCCAATTCCAATTTTTTTGGTCAAATTTTGAAACAATGATTAGTGTAAGGAAAAATGGGATATTGACGTTCAAAGTCTTTTTTTTTCCCCAAAATCCAAATTTTGAATCTTTATCTTTGAGATTGTCTACAATCTGTTTAGTTTTTTTTTATAAATGAAGTTTCTTTTTTTATAAATGATGTTTAGCCTTTTTTTTTTATAAATGAAGTTTGTATACTTTATTTTACTTTTGTTGAGAGTGCATTTTATTTTATTTTGAACACAATCTTATGTCAATTGAGTTATAGTCAATTTGACGAGATTGTTAGTACTTAATATGTTTGCTTTGCTTGGTAGTTTGTGATATAGTTTCACAATACCATTTTCGACATTATATCGCCTTATCTTATTTTTTTAAATAAAAAAAAATATATATATATTATTTGGGTACTTTGATTGAATTTTCATATTAAATTAAATAAGAATAGTGAAGACCTGAAATATTGATACTACAAGTCTACAACTAGTGTTTATGATTTCATCCTCTTGGAGACCTGAGCTGATATGGAACAAAATGTGAAATAAAATTAAAAGTCAATGAATGACTTGGGAGTTGGGTCACTGCTGATGTTTGCCAACTTCGTATGCTTCAAAAAACATGTATTAAAAACAATAGCATAAAAAAAACATTTAAATAATTTTCAAAACATTGATTAAGATATTAAACTTAAGCAAGGAGACCCTTTCCCATTCTCTCTCTATCCCATTCAATCACACTCACTTTGAATTCAATTCTTCTTTTCCAAGTTTTTGACTTGTTCATAATGCAATCAAAATAAGAAATAATACAAGACAAAACTATTTTGCATTTTTTTTTAATTGCAAAACTCAGCTTTTAAAAGTTGCTTTCTTTTAATTTTTTCTCACACAGTTATTTCAAATGTAAAGTAAACTCAAGCTTCACCAACCATTGATGATCAACAATGTTTCTAAGTGTAAGATTGAATGTTCAAAAGTGTCCCCAACAACACAGAAGTCAAAAGAAAAATCAATAAATTCACAGAAAGATGTTACAATTGAGCTGTGCATGACTAGGATTACCCCCAACAACTTTAGACCGCTTTACTTAGAAAGAAGACAATGAAAAAGACATAAACAAATTATCATACAAGTGCCATTTACAAGGGGATTGGTATATGCTAATCTCAACACAAAAATTGGGACACACTGGCTTTTCTTTTCTTTTTTATCACACTCCCCTACAAAGCTAAAGCCTGAGTTTTTTTCTTTCTTTCATTTTTTCTTTGTTTTCATCAAAAAACTCAAGGGGTTTCTTTCTTTTCTTTTTTATCACACTCCCCTACAAAGCTAAAGCCCGAGTTTTTTTCTCTCTTTCATTTTTTCTTTGTTTTCATCATAAAACTCGAGGGGTTTCCTATTCTACAGTTATTTCAAGTATTGTTGTAAGTCTTGGTCTTTTGTATCTTCTAAGAAGTAAAGAAGAGCAAACGACACTTACAGATGACAAAGCCATGCATGCACCGGCCGCCCATGGAGGCAATTTAATCCCCAAAGAAGGAAAGAAGACTCCGGCAGCAACAGGAATTGCTATCACATTGTAGGCCATTGCAAACACGTAATTCAATCGAATCCGATTGAAAGTCTTCCTTGAGAGATCGATGGCTGTAATTACGTCTTCTAAATTATTTCTCATCAAGACGAAGTTGGCTGCCTCAATGGCAATATCAGTCCCCGCACCGATTGCGATTCCGATATCAGAAGCAGCTAGAGCGGGCGAGTCGTTGATACCATCACCTACCATTGCAACTATGCTTCCATCCTTTTGGAAGTTTTGAATGACTTCCGCTTTTCCTGCTGGCATGACTTCTGCTCTCACGTCTTGTATACCAAGCTGCACGACAAATTAACAACAAAACATTAACTTTTAATTTCTATGGGAGACCATCAAATTTGAACAAAACATGTGGACCAAAATTTGAGCTATGGGAGACCATCACGGAATTCAGTGTGCAACATTAATTTCTAGAGCTTGCATTTAAATGAAAACGTCCTAACAGGAGGCTTCTGCAATCTCCTAATTCCCTAGATTTGGATTTAACAGACTGAAATATGGAGAGAGAATTTTACGCCAACCTCTTTGGCGACAGCCCGAGCCGTTCTCCAATTATCCCCTGTAACCATGACTGGAGAAACTCCCATTTTTACAAGACCCTCAACAACAACTGCAGCTTCTCTCTTCAGTGGATCTGCTATTCCCAAAACTCCAATTAAGTTGTCATCACATGCAACAAGAATACCGGTCTTTGCACTTTCTTCAAGCTCTATAACGAAATTATCTACATGAGGTGCTATGGAGATTCCATTTTCATTCATCAACTTCCTGTTGCCAACCTGTTCAGAACCAACAAATATAACAATATAAATTCCAGGATATAAGAAAATCAACACTGATATTTCCTGCAACTAGTAAAATGAACTCTTACAATAATCCTTTTTCCCTCTATAAAGCAGTGGATTCCTTGGCCTGGCAATGCTGAGAAATCTGTGACATCGAAAAGCCATGCAGAAGATACTTTACTTTGGTTTTCCACATTTTTGGTCGCAGAAGGCTCATCGAAGAAATGGAAATGACGTGCATACTCGACAATAGCTTTTCCCAATGGGTGTTCACTGCTAGCCTAGCCAGAAGAAAGAGCAATAGTAGTTAATGATTGAGTTGGTTCACAGCAACATATCAGAATTATTCATCACTTCACCCAGTTCTCAACAGATACCAAAAGATTTAATTCGTATCCTTCAAGTATACATCACTGAGTTTAATAAACTATTTTGTCATTAAGTGTGAAAAGTGACCAAAAGTCTTTTATTCAAAGATGAGCTAAAGTTATCAAAAGTTGCAAGTCACCTCTGCTGAAGCAACCAGCTTAAGGAAGTCTCCTAGAGAAATTTCAGTGAAGACTTTGGCAGTGGTAACGGTTGCTTTCCCTTGGGTTAGTGTGCCTGTTTTATCAAATATCACGTACTTAACCTTCTGGGCCCTCTCCAAAGCATCTCCTCCTTTGATCAAGACACCATTGCTGGCACCAACCCCTGTTGCAACCATGACAGCAGTCGGTGTGGCCAAGCCTAGTGCACAAGGACATGCAATCACCACCACTGATATCGCAAACATGAGGGAAAATACAAAGTAATTTCCATTTTCTGGGAGCCATTCAGCTGGATAAGCCCCAAGAATTCCTCCAACGTACCTACAGATGCCAACAGGAGCTTCAGATCATAGATAATGTTTTCACCTAATTCTTAACCACGCTGCAACTTCGTCAACTAACCTAGTAATTAGAGTGCATTGAACTCATACTTACCAACCAAATAATGTACACAATGACATAGCAACAACTGTTGGAACGAATATGCTTGCTACCTGCAGGCCAAACAGAAGGCTATAATACAAATAATATCAGAATTAACAGATTTCAAAAATTTCTCACAGCCCCCCGTGTCTTAAATAACACATTCAAACAGAGTGCAGCATGGAAAAGGGAAGACAGAACCAAGATGATTTGTAGACTCCAACATGCCCAACCGATCACATCTATATATGTATGTATGCCTGACAAATCAGTTTGACAACTTTTCTTTTACATCTTTGTTTAATGTGCAGCTACGTTCATCCAAAAAATTGTCAAGCCTATATATGTTTCCGATGTGCTTTTTCTTTGTTACAAGAGAAAGTAAATGTACAGAAAATATATCAATGGATCACCAGGTCAAGCCCATGGGTACATGGAGAAAGTAAAGAAGAAATTAGGACAACTCAACAGTTTTACAGGAGGGAAAAACCCAAATCCATTAAACGATACTGCCTATAAATCAAATTTAACAAATCACCATATATGCAAATTCTACTAGGATATAAATCAAAAGGCATGCTCCACAAGCACTAGGTCTCTTCATCAAATTTTCGAAAAAGAAAAAAAAAAAGGTCTCTTCATCAAAAGGATATGGATATCACTCATTCACACTTGATAAAGTTCTACGCTGGGTGACAACTTCAGCAGCTCATTCATTAGTCACATTTCAATTTTCTAGTGTATTTTTTTTAACTCCGACACGAAGCTGGTAAAATTCAGGAACACAAGCTTCCTTGTCCATCGTGATATTTTTGTTGAGCTCAAATCTTACTACTTTAATTTTATATGCAATAGAAGATTAAAAACAAATATTCACCCCCTCCCTCGTCAACAAATGAGCACACTATTAAAGAAAACTTTTATTTGTTCAATAACGGAAGGTCTGCCAACATGAGCATAGCTCAACTGACACAAAGTATGAACTAATGACCAAGAGGTTAGAGGTTCGATTCCCCCATCCCGCATTAATTAAATATATTTTCAAAAAAAAAAAACTTAAGGCATAAGATTGAGAATTTAGACATTTGTCTAATAAAAGTAAAGTACCCATCATGATACTTACAAAATCAGCAAATTTCTGAATTGGGGCTTTAGACATCTGTGCTGTCTCAACCAAACTAATAATCTGATTCAAAACTGCATCAGATCCTACTTTTGTTGCTTGAATGTGAAGGGCTCCATGAAAATTAATTGTACCCCCAATAACTTGTGAGTTAACCTCCTTCAAAACAGGTATAGATTCTCCAGTAACCATACTCTCATTAACATAACTTGAACCCCAAACAACAACACCATCTGCTGGAATCTTCGTACCAGGATGAACTTTCAACACGTCGCCAGGTTGAAGTAACAGAGCATCTATTTCCCTTTCTTCAATCAAATTACCACCTAGAAACACAAAATTAGAACCAATCAACTGATTTTCCATTAGAGACAACTCAGTGAACAACTTTTTCTTCACGCTAAAAAATTCTCAACTTTTTTCATCCTCCATATTCATCTCTCTTAAGTAACTTGATCCTAAAATATTTAGTTAAGAAACACCATGAGATACTTAATGTCTCAATTCGATGGCTTCAAATGAATTTTATCCATAACTTCTAGATGGTTCAAGGGTCGTTTTTCACCATATGCCCAACCTGGAACTTTTTAAAAATGAAAGTTAAAATATCTGGAATGTTGTTCATTCAAATGTTCGTAATAAAGAAAACTAGAAAACTATTGATTCCTTGAAATCCAAGTACCTTTATCCCGGATAAGCAATAGAGCAGTTGCAGGAGCAAGTTCTACCAACTTCTTGATGGCATCTGATGTTTTCCCCTTGGCAAGACACTCCAAATACTTTCCCAATAATACAAAGGTTATCAACATAGCACTTGTTTCAAAATAAGTAGGAGACCAAAATCCGGTGACTGCACCATAGAGAAGGGCACAAACAGAATAGACATAAGAGGCTGTGGTACCCAAAGCAACCAAGACATCCATGTTAGTTGAACCATTTCGAAGAGCTCTAGCAGCTGCAATATAAAAGCGTTTTCCAATGACAAATTGCACAACAGTCACCAATGCCCACTTTAACCAATCATCCATGAGGAAAGGCCCACACCGCCGGAGTAACAATGAGTAGATTAAAGGAATGTGAGGACATACTACTCGTAGGAGAAAGATCAGAACCTGGAAGAAACATAATCACGAAACAATTAAAATACATCAGAGGAGAGAAGTTTTCTCAAAATTCACATTACAAGGGTCCACGTTTCTCAAATCTCGTGATAAACTTTCTGTTAGATACATGAGTACAAAGTGCCTTGTTTCTCAAACCTCGTGATAAACTAAACTCTTTTCTTTTTCTCTTTTTGTAACAATGGGATCGAATATACAAATAAGCAAACTCAAACACAACATGATCTACAACTATGAAAAATTTCAATAACGTGGTAATAGAAGTAATTATATGAAGTAATGCTAACATCAAGAACCGTCGATAAGAAACATTAAAATTTGCATATTCAACTTAAGAAAGGCATGTAGCTGAGAGGAAAGAAAATTCACGTACACTGAGAAACAGACTGGAGATAAAAAGCCGAAACATGTTAGTAGCTTCTTCAACATCTTTAGATGTTAACCTCGAGTAAGGGCTTGTAACATGCAGCTTAAACTTTCTGTTGCTTCTTCCCTCAATCTCATCCACTAAGGATCTGGGACCAACAACTTCTGGGTCAAAAACAACTTCAAGTTTTCCTGATGTCCTGTTAAAGAGAAACCGTCTCACCCCATTCAAGTTGCTAAGTATGACTTCCAAAAACTGTACATCAACCTCGCCCGTAATGCCTGCAACCGCTAGTAAAATTTTATCTTGCTCACTGCTCTGTACAAATGAAGCTTCAAATCCAGCATCCTCAATTGCATTAACTATATCGTCTTTATTGGTTATAGTTGGATCATATTCAACTTCTCCCAACGATGTGGCCAAAGCAACTACTGCTCTTCTAACACCAGGAATATCTTTCAAAATGCCTTCCACCGAATTCACACATGCTGCACATGTCATACCTCCTATGGTAAATTGACCCACCAGTGTTCCCTGCGGCTTCTTTCCAACTGAAGTGGTTTCAGGTATAATCTCAGCCTCGAACCCAGCATCTTCTATTGCTTCCTTGATGTCTTCATCCTAAATTTTTTGAACAATTAGAAAAAGAAAATGTTGCAATTGGGTATCTACGTATGCATATGTTCTTTATAGAAGTTCTTTTGGAAGCTAAAATCACTTTGCTGGTCCATACGAGGCCAATAAACTCCAAATTGATCACCAATTACAAAAAAAAAAGTATTCATTAATGATCTAAACCTAAAAGCTAAACGAGTGATTCTGATTGATTTGATGGTGTGAAAACAATTAGTTTCGTCTTCTTTCTGGAATTCCAATTGTTTCTGTGAATTTGTAAGTTGCTATGAAAGATTTAGCTCCCTGGTCCAGCTAACAAACCTTCTTCCCTACATCAGCAATCTAACATAACAGCCTCACAGGGTATGGCTGAAAGAAGAAAAGAAAAAAAGAAAGGAAAGAGAAAAACCTTAACCAAATTGGGGTCAAAAACGACGTCAGCTCTGTTCTGAAGCAAAGCAACGGAAGCCATCAAGACGCCATTAACGCCTCTGAGAGCAGCCTCGACGGAATTAGAGCAAGCAGCGCAGGTCATCCCAGAAACTCTAACCTGAAGCCTCCTCATACCTTCCCCAATTTTGCCCAAATTATCCTCCTGCCTGTCATATGAATCGAGCAACCGCACATCCTCGAGATCGTCGGAAAGTTCAGCCGACGGACGAGGGTCTGCGGCGGCGACCTGGGCGAGCTGCAAGTCTCGGAGGCCCGGCGCCATTGGAGGATCCCGAGCAAAAAGGAAAAGCTAATGAATAAGAAATCAGAAACAGACGAAAAATATGGAGGAGGATAAAAACATAGGGGATTGGGGAGAGATATTTATGAGGACCGGAAGACTTTTTTCCGTAGAAGAAGAGAGGTTGAGATCAGACAGCAATTTTCTAACTAAAGCAGGTGGAGGTGCTGCCTGCCCGCTGCCTGGTGGGGAGGATAATTTTTTACGTTTCCCATTTTGCCCCTCCCAACAAATTTAAAATATTATTAATTCGTACTCCTTGTACTCACTCCCTCCCCCATCTTGTACTGCCTTCTCAAATTAAAATAACAATATTAATTAATTGGATTCCATTCCACCATCAAAATTATCGTTAAATTATCTTCTTAAATTTCAATGGGATTAGGATAATTTGAATCATCAAAAGTTATTGGAGTTTGATTGAAGGAATCGCCTTTTAATTTTATATTAAATATTAAATGAATGTACACAGACTATTACTTAATCAATTTGGCGGTTTTTTACATTTATATGCATCAACTGTTTCCCATGCATTGTTACTAAAATATTTCAATACTGATTTTAAAAAAAAAAAAAGGCAATTTCAAAAAAGTGTATTAATATGATGAAAGTAAACCCAACATAATTTACATACAAATACATCTAATTAAAAAGTTAGAGGTTCGAAACTTTCACTTGTTGAACTAAATAAATATATATATACCATAAAATTAATAATTAATGAAAATTTTAAAATCTAATTTTTGAATCACAAAATAAGTAGTGTATTAAAAGCAATTATGGTAAATAATAGGGTATTAATACAATCTATCATTCATTCATCATTAATTACAAATTATCTTGGATCAAAAAAAAAAAAAAAAATTACAAATTACAAATTATCCTTTTAACTATGTATGTAACTTATTTTATTTTATTTTTGTTAAATTATAAAAAATATTATGAACTTTGGGTTCCGCTTCAAAAATACCTGAACTATGAAAAAAGTTTTAAAAATACCTTTAAACTATGAAAAACGTTTCAAAAATGACTTCAACATTAAGAATAACATACAAAATTTAGATGTGGACGGTTAAATTCTAACTTGTACTTGTGTGACGTATAACAAATGAAAATGTAGACGTTTGAAGTGTTAAAAACATCATGAAAATGTAGACATATGATATATTTGATTTTTTTAATCAATAAAATAGAATTTTCAGCGAAAGCGAGCATGACTCAGCTGACACATGTATGTGTTGACGACTTTTTCATGATTTTTTAACCCTTAAGGCATCTACATTTTTCATTTTCCATGTCATACGTACAAGTTAAAATTTAACCGCTCACATCACAATTATGTGTGTATTGTTAACGTTAAGGCCATTTTTGAAATGTTTTTCATAGTTTAGGAATATTTTTAAACGTTTTTCATAGTTGAATAGATATTTTTTAAACTTTTGAAAGTTAATTTTTTATAATTTAACTTTTATTTTTTAACTCCCATTTGTTTTTAGAAAAAATACAAAAGTCATAGTAGTTGGTATGCATTTTAATTTGGGAAAAATATACTCTATGCTTACTCTCTTATTTGTTTTCTTTATTTTTGTAAAAATGATTCTGTGCTTACTTCCATCTTTTATGATCCGAAAAGACATTATTAACAAAATCACATTTAAAAAAACAAAAAAAGGTGCAAGTTTTTCTTTCAATTAATTACATTTTTTTTTTTTTTTGAAAAATCAAATTACTTTTTTTATTCCTTATAAAATTATAAAAATAAATCATGCTCTACAAATTATAAGAGTCTATCGTACTTCTTTCAAAAAAAAAAAAAAATAAATAAAATTATAAGAGTCTAAAATTAACAATATTGTAATTTAAAAATTAAATAATAATATAGTAAGAAAAGAGGGACAGGTCTGGAATTTAAAGTTTTATTTTTTAAAATAAAATAATTTAAAGATATGTAATGGTAATTGTATCCTTGTGTAATTCCATTATCGGTGCAGACACGGTAACGCCGTTGACCATTATACGACGGCCGGTCATCATAATATTCAAGAAGAAGATTGCCACACTGATTGGACACAAGGTTTATCATAATCCTTTCCTGGATAATCGTATCGTCAAAGATTGGGACGACATTTTTTTCCTTCCAAACTATTTGGAAATCATGTTTGGTTGGATATTTTATATGGAAATTACAAAACCCACGTTATAATTACAGGTAATTGTAGTTTAAAACTTTTCAGGGGACTAATTACTCTTTTAAATTTATGAAATTTTACGATTAATGGTTGGTTGGATAACAATTTCGTTTTTTCTCAATTTATTTATTAGGACCAAAGTGAACATAGTTCAATTGACATAAAGAATGTGTTAGCGTCTAAGAGGTATGTGATTCGAATCTCACCACCTCATATTGTACTTAAAAAAACAACTTCGCGATGGAGTGTACTTGCTTCTCACCTGACTTCAACGGTGAATTTGTAATCTTCGAGACGATGAACCCTGCAAAACAAAGTAAACAAACTCTGATGCTAAAGTTATTATGGACGACAGTTGACTATAGAGTTTTAGAATTATAATTGGCTTACTTTCTTCATATTATTGAGGCGGTATTTATAATATTACTCTTGATCTTTCACTTTCCCGGCTAGATTTAGGAAAAGAGATTGACTTGGCCCCTTAAGCTATGCTTACCCCTCTCCGTATGAGTAGATAGAGACTGAAAACCCTAGGCCTGACTGAAGGACTGAAGGTCAATGAGTGCTCGGTCTGGGTCTAACCGAGCACACCTCTTTAAGACTCAAAAGTCCATCTCGGGCCGACAAGTGGTCGATATTGGGTCTGGTCGACCACTCCTCATTTTGGGTCGAGGAGTGATCGACATTGGACATGGTCGTCATTTTGGGCAGAGGAGTGGTCGACATTTTGTCTTTGTTGCTTCGTGGATCTAATCCCGCGTGTATTTTGGCCCCGAGTCCCCTTGATGGATTGAGCTCGTACTAATCTGTCCAAATATTCCCGAAGGTCGAAATGATCTTTCATGTGACACGGGATCTGGTTCGAACGAACGAGTTTTTAGCCTGATCTTTTTATGTGTGATTATTTCATCCACAAGCAGTAATTAACAAAACAAAATAAACTCAAGAGTAAGTGTAGTATTTATATACTTCATTTTCAAAGAGCAAAAATCAAATTGCTACTAAACAGATCTTAAGTTATTGATATTGCAAAACGGACAAATCATTCTTAAATTATTACAAGGGTTATTGCCATCAAAACTTCAATTATACAACTATTAGAATTTCATCCAAATTTATTTTAATTTATTCGTAAATATGGCTCAAATGGTTAAAACATATAAATGGTTAAAACATATAAGTGACGACTAAGAGAAATCAAAGACTTTATACCCCAAATGTGGTTGAACCAAAAAATGTATTTTATAATTTTATTAATCATTAAAAAATTGGTTCTCATATTAATGTTGAGTTGTCATCACAGAGAAAAAATGATGAAAATAATTTTGATTTGGTTGTAACAATTTGGAGACTTTTTTTGAAATAACATTTTATAGTTCGAAAAAATGATGTAAATAATTTTGATTTGGTTGTAACAATTCGGAGACTTTTTTTGAAATAACATTTTATAGTTCTAGAGTTTTTTTCTTTTGTGCATTTTGCAATCGTGAGGGTTTAGACGTCAACAATTTCTAAGTTTTGCAGTATAATTGATTAAATTGAAAATTTAAGTGTGGGTGAAGATTCAAATACTTAGTCGTCTGGTCGAGAATATATCTTAACGAGTAAATATATGTTTATGTTGATTTTTTTCAATATTATATATATTTATTTGAAGAGACCATATTTCTATTAAATTAAATTTGTATTCAACTATGACATTTAAATAGCTAATGTAAATAATAAAATAGTCCAAACTCAAA
The DNA here is from genome assembly GCA_028017165.1 of Herpetospermum pedunculosum. Classification (NCBI taxonomy): domain Eukaryota; kingdom Viridiplantae; phylum Streptophyta; class Magnoliopsida; order Cucurbitales; family Cucurbitaceae; genus Herpetospermum; species Herpetospermum pedunculosum. The sequence continues at coordinate 75,734,021 of CM051525.1, forward strand.
CCAAAACTCATTTGATCAGATAGTATATCATGAGAGAAAAGAAAAAATCACATGATACTCTATACACTATTATTTTAAATGACATTTGATGACATTGGGTATGATATGAAAATTTAAATATAAATATCTTACGAATTTGATTACTTTGTTTGGAAAAAGTGATTATTGGAAAGGTGACAAAATTTCCACTATGAATAAATAAAAAAGAGAGATGAACATTAATAGAAAGAAGATGTAGATATGGAAAACGTCCACAAACACAACAAGACGATGGTGAAATTGCTTCATAAAGGTGAAAAATAAAATCGACCCTATCAACCTTCCACCACCTCATTTTTATTACGTGGAAACCATATTTTTAGGATTATCCTTTAACTTGTTAATGGTTTTTTTTTTTTTTAAGTATTTAAATTAATGGAGTGCAATAGAATTTAGGAACTTTTAATCATTCATTCATATTTATGCTATGTTTTTTTTAGTCATTGATTCATATTTATGTCTTGGACTATATTTATGTGGGTTCTTTTAGATTTTTTTTTTTTTTTTTTTTTTTTTATCAATATGTTGAAGTGATGATTGAATCTAGGACCTCAGGATTACTATTCATATATTTGAAAGAAAAAAAATATATGATTGTTTAGAAAATTACTCAACCACCTAAATGAAGTTATTTTCTCTTTTGAATTCAAAAAAATATATAAGTATATTTGAACTTTAAAGTTTGTTTATATGTCATGAAAATTGGAAAGACACTTCTATTGGTTTACTTTTAGACAATATTAGGGAACTAACTTATTAGTTATTAAGGAACTTTTTGATACAAATGAATGAGTTCTTTAGAGAAGTTTCTCAAGTTAATGTAATGAAATTTCTAAGTATTATATTATAAATACACTTCTATTTTCATAAGTCTACTACACTTCTTGCGGACCAAGAAAAATACCGTTATTAAACGTGGCCTAATGAAAATTCTTTTTACAAAGTTTATTTAAAATTTAAAACAAAATAAATTACAACTATTAAAAAAAAATTGCGATGGAGTATCTTCGTTTATTAAGGAATTTCCGTATTAAGAAATTAGTTAGTACTTAGTTAATATATAGTTAGCATTTATATGTATTTTGGGAAGTTAGGGTTAGAGTTGTATTGTATAAATTCAACCTTTTCTAAGAAGAAATACAAGAGGAAATACAAATATTATCAAGAAATCAACTGTGTTTTAGCATGGTATCAGAGCATCGATCTTGAAAAGCTCGATCAAACAAAATCGTTAGGGCGGCAGCGATTCTGCCGCCGCCGCCCAACCTTATTCCTCCGATGGTGAAGTGAGTTCGCCCAACTTTGTTCCTCCAATGTTGAAGTGAGTTTTGTCTACTTTATTCAGAAGAAATGAAGGGAAAAAAAAAACGATCTAGATCTAAATCAGCCGCCGCCGCACATCTGTTCGCCGTTCGTCGAAAATGAAGTAGTTGCCGTCGTCAAGAGCTGGTGGTCCAGCAACGCCGGCGTAGCTCGAGAGGAGCTCCGACGAAAGTGGTTTGTGCCTCTATTTCTTTTCTATGTTTTTATTTCTGTCATTCAAATATGATGAAAATAAATAATAGAAGAAAAGAAAAAGGAGAGATGTAGATCTGAGTTGTTATTTTGAAAATTTGATGGAAAAAAAAAATCACATCTGAAAATCAAGAAGAAAGAAAATAAAGAAGAAAGGAGAAAGAAGAAAGAAAAGAAGAAAGCAAAAAAGACGAAGAAAAAAAAGGAAAGAGAAAGTAAAAAAAAGAAGAAAAAAAAAAGAAAGAAAGAAGGGGTCTTTAGTGACTCAAACCAACACACATGATCGTGTGTTAGATGACGATGAATGAAGGGAATACTGAGGCGAAAACCTCTTCTTCGAATTACTGAAGGGAACACTGAGGTGGAAATTCTTCGTCCTCTCCTTCAATGATGAATGAAGGGAATATTGAGGCGAAAACCTTTCTTTCGAATTACTGAAGGGAACACTGAGGTGAAAATTCTTCGTCTTCTCCTTCAAGAACCATGAGATTTAATCTGCCAGCACCGACCCGTGTTCGGAGGCTCGCAGAGACTGATATTACGTGGCAAAACGATGATGCGAAGCCCGCATAAATTTAAAGATGTCATGTTGGCATCGACCTGAAGATGGGAGCACTAACCCGCGTTTGAAGGCTCTAAGAAAATTTAAAGATGCAATGTGGAGCATCGTCGACCTGAAGTTTGCAACACCGACCCGCGTTCGGAGGATGCAAATTTTTTTTACCATCACATTTTACCTTATCCTCACCTTATTTCTAAGTTGGGCATTTGTGATCATTCATGCTCCAACTTGAGGGAGGGTATTAAGGAATTTCCGTATTAGGAAATTAGTTAGTACTTACTTAGTTAATATCTAGTTAGCATTTATATGTATTTTGGGAAGTTAGGGTTAGAATTGTGTGGTATAAATTCAACATTTTCTAAGAAGAAATACAAGAGGAAATACAAATATTATCAAAAAATCAGCTGTGTTTTAGCATCGTTAAAGTTCGATGTGCCCATAAAAGACACGCTTTGAAGGCGAACTTCAAAATATGTGTTACACATAGAGAATCCCTGAATACATGTCATCGTTGTTTAATTTCTACGAGATGTTACTAGTTACTAACGTAACTATCAAACTTTAAAACTAGTCTATGACCGAATTAGGTCATTTTTGGGAGACATTTGATTAAGTATAAATTTTGGGTATATTACAAGTTTAGTCTCTGAACTTTCATATTTGCATCTAATATGTCCATGAACTTTAACAAGTATCTAACACTAATATAACTCCCTGAACTTTATAAATATATATTAATAAATCTGTAAACTTTTACCGTGTGTAATAGGTCGGTTACATGTAAAAATTTATTAAAATGAATGGATTTATATTTTTGCGTAAAATTGAACTTTGTGTTTAATAAAGTACTAAACTTTCAATTTTGAGATTAATAGATCTGTGGATTTTTAAAAATTTATAATGAGTCGGAGGTTTATTAGGCACAAAATTAAAAGCTCACAAACTTACTAGAGGCAAAATTAAAATTTTATAAACTTTTAAAAAATTTGATGACTTATTAAATGTAAAATTATAAGTGGATAGACTTATTAAATACTATTTTTAAATTTCATAAAAAATAATGTATTAACATTTTGAGGTTGTAGTGGGTTGTTTGAATTATTATAGTTGATGGGTTTGTGATTTATAATAGTCCATTGAATAGTAAATACTATTGAAGTTAGTATAATTATTTTATTAATTATCAAATTATAATAATCGAGTCCATCCAACTATAACATTGTCAAACATCCCCTTAAATTTTAAAATTCATTCCTTATAATTTTGAAATTCCTTTTCTTATCGTGAATGTTGCGAAGGCCATTATGGTCATTTTTTGCCATCCCGCGACAAGCGATTATGGGATTTCTTTTTAAAAAGTATATTTTTTGTTTTATCTTTTAGAAATTTGAATCGACGACGACAACCATGATTTACACGTTTATTGTACAACCGACTGTTTGTTGATTTTCCGTCCACAAAAAAAAAAAAAAAGGGGGAACGGCTGGTTGATAATTTACTTGTAAGTTGTAAGCATAATAGTGGCGACTTAATTAGTTTTAATCAACCATTAATTAGTCATTTAGCTAATTAATCCCAAATTATTATTTAGTACTAGTTAACAATAATTAATATCTTTAAATATTTTTCTTATTTTTCAATACAATAAAGGTGGAGTATGAAATTTGACCCTCTTACTCCAATGAAATGACTACATCTCAATTATTATCGAGTTATGTTGATGTTGGATCTCATTTTAACATTTACTCATCAATATATTGGATTATTATTTAACGTTGACATTCACATTCATGTTTCATTCACATTAATATTATTATTATTATATATATATATATTTTTTTTTTTTTGAAACATTCACAATTTTTTTTGGAACGTTTGCCTCATTATTTATAAAATGGGTAGAAACCTTCATGTCACATTTTAATTTTAATATTAATAAATATTTGTTTTTTTTTTTTTTTTTTTTTTTACAACATGTTAGAGTGGGGGATTGAACCTAGGACCTCATGATCTAGGACATAGTTGAGGATTGAACCTAGGACCTCATGATCTAAGACATAGTTGAGATATGCTCTTGTTGGTCATTAAGACCTCATTAACAAACATTTGTTAACCATTAGTTAAACAACTTTAATGATAACTTATTATATATCGTGTGTCCACATCGCGTCTTTAAGCTTTTTGTTGAGTTTTAGGTTAAATAGTTCTATCTCTTTATTTTATCATTTAATCTTAATTTAAAGCGGACTCGCGTGTCATCGAGATCGCCTAATTAATTGATGATCAAATGATAGCTTGTCGAGGTGGCTAAAAGTGACGTGATTATTTTTCATTATTTTAAAAAACTTAGGACAATTTTTATGAGTGGAGTTTGTAAAATATGTATTGTTAGTTATTTAGTACATCCATATGCTTTCATATTTAAATTGACACAATTTTATGTCAATTGAGCTATGCTCGTTTTGACAGTTAAATGTAGTTTTAAACTATTAAATTTTACATTTAATTACAACATATTTAATTTTTTTTATACTCCAAACAAAATGTATAAACAAAATAAATCGTTGAAGATCATATAAGAAAGAAATAAAGTGGTTTCATTTGCATGTAAAAGACAAAATTTAAATGGTGTTTTTTCTTATTAGGATGGAAAATAAAACAAATAAATTATAAGAATTTAAATATTGAACACTTTAAGAATGAGAGGATGTTGCATAAATTTGGCTCACATTTGAAATTGCGAGATAAATTAGTAAGATATCAAAATAACTATCAAGATCACTCACACTGCACCAGTGTGGCACTAAGCCAAACACACTTGATTACTTAAATTACATGAATCTAAGGTGTTCTCAACATAGTATTTTTCACGTAGTTGCAAGTGATGAATGATTCATTATTTGAAAGAAATCAAATTGAATCATAATGAATTTGTCGGGCACCATGTAGGCAAGCACTAAGATTTCCAACATGTATCTCATAGTTTCATTGAGGTTTCCATCGCGATGCAAATGTATGTATGGTTGACGATTTTTTTGTTACCTTGGCCAAATCATCACGTATGTCTTGTCTATACAACTGCCACAAAGTAGAGTATTTTTTACCGATAACAACATCATTCTAAAGAAGATTACATTTGGATATTAAATGTTTAAATAAATTATATTGAGTAACAAATAATTTATATGGAAATAGCCAAAATGAACATAGTTTAACGATAATTGAATGCACTTCTTATCTCGAAGTAGCGAAGGTTCGAACTCCAAAATAAAAATACCCTTAAACTTTAAACCTTTGTTTAATAAATACTCATGTTATTTTGAAAATTGCAATAACTTTTCCTAAACATTTAAAACTAACCTTTAGAGCATAAATTGGTTAAAATGTTGGACGAAAAATTGATCTTAGATTAAGACACCTACTTGTATTAAGTCTAAAAGAACCACATTCCATCGCATCAAATTTTTCGTTCAATATTCTAATAAATTTATATTTTAAAAATAATTTTGAAACATTAAAAAAATAATAATACAACTTTTTAAAAAATATGTGTATTTTTTTTTTGACAAATATAAAGTGGAAGATTTAAATGTCTGATTTGTACATTGTGTGCCATTTTGGGGAAAGTGGTAAAGGAGCGAGGGCAATGTCGTAATTTAGTTGAAGCTATGGTTGTTTGAACGAATCTATGTGCAAGGAGCGGCCACCCACTGATTCAAAGTCCGAAAAGGCAGTTAGAAAACAGGTGATCCAATCCAACTTTTTTCTTTTAAAAGAAAAAAACTATAAATTACAATCTAACAATGTCCACGAGATTAGGACCCCATTTCTTCGCCACCATTATTTAATTGTATTACAAATAGACTATGATTATTTTAAGCTAAATTTACCAAATAGTTTAATCTTGTACTAATTCTCAATGTAATAAAAAACACAACCTTTGAAAATTGGAGTGAAACCTAGCTCAATTATTGTACCTTCAACTAAGAGGTCATACATTCAATCTCCGCATTAATTAAATATTTTTGTAATATATATATTTTTTTACTTTCAATATATTAAAAAGTATCCATGACATTATTACAAGTTTGGTAACGTTTTTTGTTTTCTGTTCTGGTTTATTATTTTTTAAGAAACAAACTTGTTTAATAACTATTTTCATTTTTTGTTTCAAAATTTTGAGAAACGTTTCAAAAAAAGATTGACGAAATTTGAGAAAGTACAATTTTTTTTTTTTTTATCTTTATTTTGTTTCTATTTGTATTATTTTGTTATGCCATCAAATCAAACATATTTTTCTTTATAAACAGGTAAATACTATAACCTAAAAGAATGTCGGATACTTAAATATCCCTTAAAATCCTAAGGCTTAAACCGTACAAATAAGGTAGAATATGAGCCATTTTCATATATATATATATATATAAATATATTTGTTTTTTTGCCAAATTTTCATAAAGATGATGTGCATTCCAATTGTTCCTATTTCCAAAAGAAAGTGGTTGGGCCTTAGAATGTGTTTTCTGGGCCTGGCTTGTCCAGCACCAAATTCGGCCCAGAAAGGCCTAGTGCCTCATCATCATCAAGTCTCCAATTCAGAAAATATACACTTTATAAGAGAAAAAAGAGCGATTCTCAATTTCGGCGAATCGGCAGAATGGGAAGAAATATCGTCGCTCGGTGGCGTTTACTCCGGCGAGTTCTCGACGACGGCCAACGGCGAGGTCCATGTTTGCGCAACTATTCTATTCTCAATCGTTCTGAAGCACTTCTTGTAAGCAATTCATCATCATCGTCTTCGTTGCCCAAGTTCCCCTTCAGCTCCTCCGGTCCCTCCCTTCGCAACGCGCCGGAATTTCATTTCCCGATTGTGCACTGCCGACCTCTATGCTCAGCGTCAGGTTCTACATTTGGAGTTTGGGATTTGAATACTGCTATTTTTGTTTGGTTTGCCTGAAATTAAGTGCTGTTCTTCTCAATTAGGCATTAGCTATGGATTATGTTACTTATTCTTCAATGACCTTATACCATGTGATAAGTGGTGATTTAATAACACGATTTCAGATCCTTCGAACATTATTTTGATAAAGTCTGAAGATCAATTCAGCAAGTCACTTAGCAAAGCACAAGGTATATCCCCTTTAGCAATATCATTTTCGTGGATTAATTTATTCATTGGCCTTTTCAGATGCTTAATACTGCAGAATCTTTTGTTTCATGGCCAAAAACTCATTGTAGATGAAGCTTTACCGGCAATTTTCTACTTCACAGCTGCCTGGTGTGGCCCTTGTGAGTTCCAAATCAGTGTTACATTTGGTTGACTCAATTGGTTAAAATTTGTTCCATACATAAACATGTGCTGTTTATGTAGTGTTTTCCTGGATTTTTTGTTAGTTTAGTTGTATGGACTCTTAATTTGTTTTATTTCTATATTTTCAGGCAGATTATTAGCTCCTGTGATCGAAGAATTGAGTAAGAACCATCCTCAGGTGACAACGTATAAAATCGACATTGACCAGGTAGGTAATTAATGTTGATTGTTTCACTTTCTCGAGGCATTATATCCTCGACCAAAAGGTTAGATTGAAATCCCCATACCCACATATTCTTGAACTAAAACAAAAAGGTCCCGCTTTCCTTAAATACTGCAACATTCATTGGAATCATTACCCAACTGATTGTCAAGGTTTGATTGTCAACGTTGGACTTGTTTGAATTACTTGTTATATGTTTTAAGTTCTATAATCTTGTGGAATAAGATCCAACTGATTGTTAACAATAACAGCCTTGAGAAAAGGGTTCATAGGGTAGCAATAATTTTCAAATTTTACAAAAGGGAAAGTCTTTGTTTTGGTCCTTATTACATGGAAACATCAAACACTCGCCCAAATTTAAGAGAAGTAGCCCATTGTAACCGTATCCATGAACTGGTGCAGCATATGCAACGAGAACAGTCAGGATAAATAGCACCTTCTGTACTGTGATCTTTTGAGAGGAGTTTGAAGTGAGGTTTTTGATTGGTATAATTGGATAAAAAAATGGGATTTCTGCAATGCCGGTTAGGTCAAGGCTTTAAGGGCAATGGTTTTTTTTGTAAATCGGTGCATGCTGCGGATAAGTGTGGATGACTTGGTTGGAGAGAAAAAAAAGGTTTTTGAGGATCCATAAAGGGACTTTTAGTTAGAAAGGACACTATTTTCTTTCTAGCTTCTAGATGAAGTTCCTAATCAAAGGGTGTGTGTGTGGGTGTTTATTATTATTATTTTAGTTTTAATTTAAAAAATATAAATGTAAAATATGTATTTTAAAATGTTAAATCATTCTCCTCTCCTCCTTTTCGCCTGCTACATTCCAATTGTGTGTGTGTTTTGCTAATCTCCATTGGTTATGGTGTGAGGAGATTTTTTTCTTGCCTATATTTTCTATTTCTTTTGAATAGTGTCCGAAAGAAAAAGCTTAATTTAGAGTACTTTTATCAGTATATGCCTGGTAAAGTTATTGGATCTGTTGCATACTTTTTTTCGTGTAGTTGTTTCTTCATATGCATTCTAGCTTTATTATACCGTGTCTTCATCTTCTCATGCACTAAAGATGGGTCATAATGAAACTGTTATTCCTTTTTTCAGGAAGGCCTCGAAAGCACTTTGAGCAAGTTAAATATTACCTCTGTGGTAAGAGTCTCGGCTTTTGTAATTTGCTACAACCCTGTTTAAAGTTTTGTGAATAGCTCCAGAGTGCAAGCATTTCTATTTTCGTGCCTAATTTCAACATTATTATTCGATGCTTTCTGATTGCATTCTACAATTTGATCTACCTGTTTACTTCTAATCGGTGTCGGATCTAGAACTTTAAATCAGGAGGGGCTAAAATAAAATTAACCACAAAAAAGTAAGAGTTGGGGGGGCTCGAGCCCCCCTCGGCCTAAGGTAAATCCGCCCCTGCTTCTAATATTGCTAAAAAACTTAATCTTGAGAGGACAAACCAATCGAATTATCATTTTTTAGGTGAATTACTTTTAGCCAATCATAATGTATAGTGACCGAGTAGATATGTTTCTTCATATGCTTATTATTGTTGTGTTGGGCAACAGCCAACACTTTATTTCTTTCAGAGTGGCAAAAAGGCTGGGGAGATAATTGGTGCTGATATTGCAGGCATCAAGAATATCATGGAGAAGCTTTACAAATGACCTGACGTATTTTGCTTTACCTCTTTTCAAGCAGGGTTACAATTTGACATGTAGATTCTGGAACCAGACCTGTTTGGGTAGTGTTGGTTAGTTTTTAATAGTGTTATGAAACGATGACGGTTGTTCCATGTGATGATTGGGAGATGGGAATCCTTTTTACCATATGCAGTTAATGAGAAAACTGATACGGAATTTGCATTTAGTTGTATTTCAAGTGGTTAATATAACTCTATTTATGAGATGTATGAGATGTATTCTGTAGATTTTAATTTCCTTTTTTTGTGTGTGTGTGTATTATTTTTCAAATAGAAAAAAAAAAATCTAATTCTTTATTTTCAATTTTCATGACTGGATCACCTTGGTCGTGTCCGTCAAGCAGGGATGAAGATGATTACCGAAGTTGTGATGTCAAAATTCTTGAAATCATGGCCATCATTGAATGTCTTCCTCCACTATTGCTTGGAGGTGGTTAAGCTTCTCAACGATGAAACTATGGACCTTATTGAGGCCGTGTTCTTCGTTTAAGACGTAAAAACTATTGTGCTCGACCTTAGGGAAGTCTCCTTCAACTATGCTCACCGTCAAAATCCTTATCTGAGCGGTTTAGCCTGTCACGATTTGATTTTGTAGTATGTTTATGTTTTTGCCATCAAACTTGTATAAAGGCTTATTTTTTTTTCAAAAAAATTAATGAAATTACCTTTTTGTCAATGTTTAAGTTGTCAAATAATAATTATTCATAAGTACATGATTTTTAAAAGAATAATAACGTTAATTATTTCGACCAACTTAGATAAGTTTCACATTAAAAAAAAAAAACTAAACTAAACTAGATAAGTTTCTCATTACCATTCCAAAAGTGGATGGCCTCCAGTTTTTGAAAAAAAGTTAATTATTTTTAAAAACAAGTAATGTAGAATAAAAAGTTGCAAGAAAACATTAAAAAACAATTAACGAAATAAATTTACTTTTCTTGATTTTTTATCCTGAAAAAACAGTAACTTCCCAACAGCCTTTCTTGAAAAATTGGTTTCTGAAGTTATTGGGCCTTAAAGCTGGGTTAAAACTTGGGCCTGGGCAAGCCCACAGTTCCTTCGATGGTCTACTTTGTTTTGCGATCAACGGCGCCTGATAAGATTATGCTGACCAGGACCAGGGGTGGACGAGACGACGAGCATGGCATCGACTCTGTCACTGACTCAAGCTTTTCTCTTCACCAATGCTTCCAATCTTCTACGCCGGAACTGCCTCAGAAGCTTTTCCTTGTCTGCGTATTTCTCCTCGTCCTCAGCTCTTTCCTCCGACGGCGTTCACCGCAAGAAATGGAGACAGCCGGTGTCTTCACTCCTCGAGCTTGGCGGAGTCGCAATTGCCAAAGATGGTAAACTATTCTTTCCTGTTCTATTTTAGCTGTTTTTGTTGTTTGCTTGTTTTCCTGATCGGTTTCTGTATTCAGCCACATGGATTCATGTCTATTTGTGAGATTTTCTGGTTGGACTTCGGCATCCTCGGGTGCTTATGTGTATGCTTTTTAAGTTTAGGAAATTCAAATGGAATCCTAATAAATTTGACCCGGACCTTCTTTCTTCTCCTGCGGAGCCCTCACCAAGGAATCGTGGACCCAATTCATGTCCAGGCAATTGAGCCACCTTTTGGGTTGGGGTTGAATTTCATGTAGCGATGTAATATAGTTAGTATCTTGTACGATTTTTAATTTTTCAGTTATTTCTCGATGATGTAATTGTTTTGCTGATTCGTATTTTGAACTGTAGGTAGAACACCAAAGCTTCTCTGATTATTTCCTTGCTCTACGTTATGTTTTAACATTGTGACTAAGAACTAGGGAATGGTAAGCGGCTCTGTTGGTTCGATATCTGAGGACTATTTCTAAAAATTGTTTCGTCAGTGAAGTTTTTCCATATCGATTTCTTATATTTTCTAATTTAGAAAGCTGTTTGTAGAGTGAGGTTCTATTTTGTTGATATCAACTTAAAAATATAGCATCTGAAGATTGATATATACTCGAGAAAATTAAGATAAAGAGCTGGGTACAGCAGCTGTGCTTATTTCTAATATCTAAAGGAGAAAATGACATTCAATTACTAAACATCCCGTAAGTGTTTGGTTCTACCGTTCTGAGTCATATTTAATTCGGATTCCAGTTTTATATTGGCGTCGAGGAGATAACTACATCTACTTCCAAAAATGTTTCTGCAGTTGTTATTTGTTGCTTCATTTTCCCCTTGATTTGAAGTTAAAGAATTATTCATTACATTTAGTACTTCTCTTTTGTTAAATCATCAAACAAAACTATTCTTATGGATTTAATTTTGTAGATGCTGTGCTTGTTGAAATTTGTTGTCAATCAACCATCTTTTTTTGGAATTTATGCTGTTTGAAGTTAAGTTTTAATGTGAAGTTACTAATGTTATTGGAGGCTTGCAGATGTTGTGAGGGATGATCCTACGAACAATGTCCCAGATAATATTTTTTCAAAACTTGGTATGCAGCTCCACCGAAGAGATAACCATCCACTTGGCATTCTGAAGAAGGAGATACACAACTATTTTGATACAAATTACTCAAATAAGTTCGATAAGTTTGATGACCTCAGTCCAATTGTTTCAGTGAAGGAGGTAAGCCTTTTAAACTCATCCATTGTTATTAGAGGAAATTAACAATGATCTGTCTCTCTCTCTCCCTCTCTCCAAATATGTAGTGCATCTGAAATGAGAGTGTGCGTGTATGTGAGAGGAGATATAACATTTGATAGCATTTAAGCATTCTTGAATGTATCTGAGGCAAAATCCCCCACTAGTTTCTGTAGCTTTGAGGCTGAAATAAAGCCATTTCTTTGACTATCTTTAGCTCCAAGGAAATTTTAATTTCAAGAAATTGAGTGGTCCCGTGCGTTCCAGCATGCTGTAGTGCACCTTCCATTTTTCTCTAAAAAGAAATTGAGTAGTCCCGTATCTGATTTTTTTAAAATGAGTTTTAAGCCGCTTTAGAGCCTTTATATTTGATATCAACAATTTCAAGGTCTACGTTATAAGGAGCTAATTACTGTCTCGGCCGCTGACCAATCAGCATATCACTCTCTAATAGATCTGTCAGAGCAATTGAATAATCTTTGATCTAGAAAGTCATAAGTATTTCAGCCTTTCTGCACGAAAAGGACTAATGACAGAAAATATATACCTGTTTGAATTGGTAACTTGCATTGCTTCTGTTGTTCAGTAATTGCAGGCTTGTAGTGACAACATTCCCTGCACCCTTTGCATTCTTTCAGAGTTCCAGAAGAATCTGCATATCATATTTTTCTTTTCCTCTTCCTTTTACATCTGTAGTTCATTTCAATTAGGAGTGCCCCCTATGTGTGCATTGGCTATCTTTTGTAATTGAAACTTTTTCTTAATAAATGTCACAGAACAAATCACCATAACCTGGCACTTCGGTGAAAAGGACAAGCCAAAAACTCATAGTTTTAAGGTTACAGGTTCTGTTTTTGAACCATCAAGGTTTGACCTAGTGGTCAAAAAGGGCCTTGGGACTTCAATGCCCTCTTAGAGGGAATGGGTCCTAGGAATTAATTTCCTACGGGTTTCCTTGGCAGCCAAATGTTGTAGGGTCAGGCGGTCTGTCCCGTGAGATTAGTCGAGGTGCGCGTAAGCTGGCCCAGACACTCACGGATATAAAAAAAAAACGAAATGGTTATCAAACGAGACCTTAGTGTTTTTTTTTTATTTTATTTTTTTTATAATTTAATAATCATCATATTTTAACATGCAATGCCTCTTGTATCTTAATCCCATGATTATGTCTGCAGAATTTTGATGATGTGTTGGTTCCAGCAGATCATGTAAGCCGAAGTTATAATGATACATACTATATTGACTCTCAAACTGTTCTGAGATGTCATACAAGTGCCCATCAAGCGGAGCTGTTGAGAAGAGGACATACTCAGTTTCTTGTGACAGGAGATGTTTACCGTCGGGATTCCATTGATTCAACTCATTACCCTGTATTTCATCAGGTAATTTAAATAAGTATAGTATAGTAATAAAGTCTTTTGCTAAATTTACCAAAGTTTTCATTTGATGAATTTCTTGGCCTACTTTTTAGATGGAAGGTGTCCGTGTTTTTTCTCTAAATGACTGGGAGGCATCTGGCACAGATGGAACATCTTATGCAGCTGACGACTTGAAGAAATGCTTGGAAGGTTTGGCAAGGCATTTATTTGGTAAGAGTTGTGTATGAATTAAGGCATATATGATTCTTCCCTTTCTGCCTCAGTTTTGCGTCGGTGGTTCTATTGGAAAATTTTATGATGAGTTTTGGTTGAAGACAAAACTATAACACTTGCAGAATAAGTAGTTAAAAGACACAAACTTTAGGAGTACATCTTTTAGATAACAATGAAGAATAAATTCCCAACTTTCCTAATTAGGCTTTGATTTTTTAAAATAATTTATTTAATTTTTCAGTGGTTGTCTGATGAATCCATGATGGAGCTATGTTATCATAACTAACCTATTAAAATGTCCAGGTGCTGTGGAAATGCGCTGGGTTGATACATATTTCCCATTTACAAACCCATCATTTGAACTTGAGATTTTCTTTCAGGTATGTCAGATGATCTTTTAGTCATTTTGATCTTCAGAATTCAATAATTTGATTATGGAACACTGCATTACTCCTTTTATAAATGACTTACATCATTTCCGAAATACATTTAAGTTTATCTATGTCAAGTTTAAACGTCCTTTTATACAGTGGCATTTCTGGTTTATCATATTTGAACTTGAAATGGAACCTAGATAAAGAACCCTACAACTTTTTAACTTTTGATAGAAAGATGAAGAACATGCTAGCCTGCTAGGGAGGGGACAGAGATGCAAAAATATAATAAAAATGAATGGATAATGTTCAAATTATGAGATTTCCTCGTCAAATTATTTACATTGCATTTGCTTTTAGTTTCTTCTTGGAATTTATAGTTTGTTTTCTCGCTTTCTTTTTCATACAAAAATATAATAAAAAGTAATCCTGTGTCTGAGGGTTATTTGATGTCCTACCTATGCAGGAGAAATGGCTGGAAGTATTAGGATGTGGGGTGATGGAGAAAGAAATATTAAAAAGAAGTGGTAAAGAAAATAATGTTGCATGGGCTTTTGGACTGGGATTGGAAAGGCTAGCTATGGTTCTTTTTGATATACCTGATATTCGATTGTTTTGGTCAGCTGATGAGCGATTTACCTCCCAGGTACCTAATTGCATCATTTAAACAGTACTCTTTCATTGGTATTTGTTCTTTGATACGTTCTCAAAAATAAATTATCCAATCATAACGTTTGGCTTTTTATTTGCAGTTCTCAAAGGGAAAGCTAGGTGTTAAATTTAAAACGTTTTCAAAGGTACTGTTACCAAACATTTTACGCATGGAGAAGAGAAGCAGTATTCAGTTTCTTGAGACAGCAATTTTTAGTTCTATTTCTTTTAGTAACTTCTAACTGGTTTCAGTATGACTTCTAACAAATTATATCTTTTAGATTATTTTAAAAAGCTTAAGTGATTGTATCTGCTGCAGTTTCCACCTTGCTACAAGGACATTAGTTTCTGGATCAATGAATCTTTCACCGAGAATAATTTATGTGAAGTTGTTAGAGGAATTGCCGGTGACCTTGCTGAAGAGGTATGTTATTAACTGTTTTCCGGGACATAAACAATTCTTAAGATAATTTTAGTGAAGCAAATGCTTAAGGTAGGGGCAGGAGTACATTTTTCTTTTTGAAGATTGTTGTTTAGACATTCTTAGTGATCTGCTCTGAAGTTTGATTGTTCAAAAATAAAGCCGCACGTCTAAACCTGAAAACTTTCTATTGTTCATGGATGCACCTTAAAATAATCTGGTCTGTTCAGTTACCTGACATTTGCACCTCAATTGGTGAACTAATTTCTATCCTTCACAAATGGATGCTGGCAGGTGCAATTGATTGACAGTTTTACCAACAAGAAGAAAGGGATTACGAGTCACTGTTACAGGATTGCTTATCGATCTATGGAACGGTCACTCACAGACGAAGAAATCAATGATTTGCAGGTACTTATAAACTTTAAGTTGTATCCCTTTTATATATTAATTTGTTTTAAAACGAAGTTTGGATACAGCTTCATATATTTTGTGGTTGCAAATGCAGTGGAACGTGAGAGAGCAGGTCCAGAGCAAGTTGAACGTTGTCTTGAGATGAACATCGGAAATGCAACAATTTCAGTCAAAGCCATGTAATGTTATTTACTTTTTACCTGCTCTACAGATTGGAATTTTACTCTGTACACATTTGAACTTTTTTATATAAAAAATTTCAAACTGAGTGACAGGAAGTCTAGAGTTTATGATCCAGTTAAATCATGAAAATAATCATCAAGAATTCAAGTGGAGATGAGATGTGCTGCAGGCTAATTTTTTAATGTATACAATCAGTTTCTTTCCCCTACCTCATGTTTTACTTTGCCTTTGCTGATTTTCAGACCTGTTGAACTCATGCTATCGTGAAACTCCATTTACCCTTAGACCACTTTTGCCTAGATTAGACAGAGAGATTTCATTGTTTTGTCTGAAATATGACAAAGGAATTAGAACTGGAACTTCTTATGTGCTTTCGAATTAAGTTATGCCTTTTCTTGGGGGGTGGGGGGTGGATAGTCAATATTAATCAGAATTCAAAACTATATGTATAATATAACTGAACAAAATAATGCAGATAGCAAATGCATCCTTTATGTATAATATGGACAAGAATCCAGTTTTCGTAGTGATGTTTGTTTCGTGAAACCAAAAAAATCGGAAGCGCATTTGACATCCGGTATCTTCCTTTTATATGGATATTGGAAACAGCCTCAATTGGAAATGGAATCTCTCATAGAGGAGAATTTTCTTGACAGCCAAACAAATAGAAGCTGAGGGAAGGTACTTTTCCTGAATATTTAACCCAATTTTGATATTTCAATGCAACTAACGAAGCCTGCAGGAAAAAAAATTGTACTTAGAAAGTTTATATAACTTTTAACATATAAAATAACCAAACTTGAACTAGAGCACAATAATCTACCAATCAAAATTAAACAATGATAAACATAAACTCAAAGAAAGAATATGTTATTCAACACCCCTTCCCCTTCCAATTACCAACCCTTCCTTGTAATTCTAGTAAATATGATAAGAGATTAAGAGTCCACTTATGATCCGGAATTCCCACAAAATCAAGAGCCTACATAAAAAACAATTGACACACTCTTAAAATAATTAATTTCAGAGTACAAATAGATGAAGTGGTACAGTCAATTAAGAGGCATGAGTTTGTTTCTATGAGATTAGATTTCCCAATCCTATTCATATTCTTTTTGAATTTTATTCTTATATACTCTAAACACAAATGCCCTTTAGCTTTAAGAAGTGTTTAGTATGCAGGCATGAGTTTGTTTTTGTTTATATGAGCTTAGATTTCACAATTATATTCATATGCATATAGTCTAAAAAGAAATGCTTATTTAGACCCTCATACTAGTATTTTTGCTATTTTGTGGGAAGTTTTGGTTGGAGAGAAACAATAAGATTCTTAGAGAGGTGGAGTAGTCTTGTGATGATGTTTAGGAGGTGCTTTTTTGTAATTACACTCTGCATACTAGTGTTTGGGGGACTAACTTGGAGTTGGCTGAATTGAGTTATTACAACCCAGTAGTCGTTTGACCTACCAATTTTTTAAGTCGAGGGTATATAAAGTCACTCTACTGATTTCAATGGTATTTACTATTCACAAACTATTCTAAGTCACATACTAGTTTAACCAACTCAACGCCCCAAATAACTTTTTGGCACTAACTTGAAGTTGGGTGGACTAAATTAATGTTTGACGCACCGACTATTTTAACTCAACCAACCATATAAAGAGTCCCACGAGATTGTTGAAATAAGGAAATATGTGAAGGGGGCAGAGTTGTAAATGTAGAGGAGGCAGGAGTTGTTAAAGGGCAGTGAGAGTACTGTAGATGTAGGGGATGAGGTAAGGTTAAGCAGAAAGGTGGTGAAGCAAGGGTTGTGTTGACAAGACATTCTCCAACCAAAACGGATAAAAATGAATGAAGAGAGAAAAAGGAGAAAAGCTAAAAGCAAGAGAGAGAGAGAGAAAGGGTTTTATTTTTATTATTATTTTTTTAAATTTGTATAGGGTCAAAGGAAGGGTTGCATCAGTATAAATGAGTCAAAGGATTGGGACAATGATGGCCTCTGGAATATCTGAAATCTGGGCTCCATTTTTCTATCACCCATAATGCCTACAGCCATCACTCCGACTGTGACAACCATCACCTATCTTAATTCAAAACACTTTCCTTTAATTATTCCCTTACTTCTTGCATTATTGCATCTCTCTCTCTTTCCTTTTTCTCTTTTAGTTCTAAACTTGTAACGCCAGGTCAATTTATTCAATGTCATCATATTTAATGCTACTAATGAAAAGAAAGAAAGTTTAAGCTTTAACAAGTACAGAAAAGAAAAGACATAATTTAATATTATTTTTTTGTATAACATTGATCATTATTAAGGGTAAATTTTTTTTTTTTTTTTTTTTTACAATATGTTGGGATGAGTGATTGAACCTAGGATCTCATGGCCACTAGGCGATACATCATGTCGTTGAGCTATGCTCTTGTTGGCTCTTGAGATCAATGAATTGATGTAGGGAAAAAATTGAAACTTATTTAAGCACATCACAGGGATAGAATTACGCAAAACTAGAAAATATAGAGATGAAATGTGCAACTTAAATTAAACTTTTGTTTAAAATTTACATTTAAAAATTAAAATAAGTCTTCACTTGTGGAATTAGAAATTAATATGAACGTTTTTTTTTTTATATGAAATTGTTTTTATTTTTTTTGTAAAAAGGTGGTATCATATTTTAAATAAGCGGAGGGTTTATGGTTGTTTTCGAAGTGAGCATAACTTTCTTTGTTGAGGTAGAAGATTTAAATTTCTATACCTCACATTTGTTGCACTAAAAAAAGGTCTAGCAGTTGAGGGTTATTTATTTATACATTCTCTTGGTTTGAACTTTGTAAAATTCAATGAAGTATATGAAATTAATTATTTTTTAGAAATATTAAAAAAAAATCTTAAAAGTTCCAAAATACCCTTAAAATTACTGTGATTTGTCAATTGTCATTCAATATTGTATTTCAAAACTGAAAAAAAAATGTAAAAATAAAGGGGAACACAAGAAAAGGAAGGAGAGAGAAAGAGGAGGAAGACAGAGAAGAAACATGTAGAGAGTAATCGAGTAACCGTAGGTTAGAAGGAGCGGGGCGGGGTACACCAAAAACTACCAAAAGAAAAGAGAAGAATAGAGATCTAAATCAGAAAATGGCAATGGCAATGGCAATGGCAGCCAGCTGCTCACTGCTCTCTGCTCTGCTCTGCTCTGCTTCAACTTAAAAAAGGCCCTGACCCATTTCCTGAATTGTGATGGGATTGGGGGACCAATCATCTCCCTTAACAAACCTCACCCTTCCTTCCTCTTAACCTAATTCTTTAGGTTCTTAATTCAAACTTGAATCAGCCTCAAGATACAGTAATTATATCCCCTAATACAAAATGGAAGAAAAAACAACAGTACTAGTGGCCCGCCCATGTTTTCTGCTAGTGCTTGCCATAAAATTTTCAGTTAAAAACCACTTTTAGTCCCTGTACTTTCATTGAACCCATGATTTAGTCTCACACTTGCATATTGGTAACATTTTAGTTTTTAAACTTTAGTAGGTAACATTTTTGTCTCTGTAGTTCAAAATTTGTAAAGATTTAGTCTGATTTAGTCTTTACCATGAAAATGTAGTTAGGATTTTATGTGTTTTTTTTTCTTATCGATAAATTGATGAAGGATCAAAGAGATTATTACACTACAAAGACTAAATTGTTACGTAATAAATTTTGACACTTATTTTGATGAGATTTTTCACCACATGAACTAAATTGGTTCAAATTTAAAAGTACATGGACTAAACTTTTATGTACTAAAGTTTAGGGGTCTAAATTGTTATTATTTAAAGTTTAGAGACTAAATTGTTACTTCAATAAAAGTATTAAAAATGTTTTTAACATAAAAACTTCTATGGTTTGTATGTTCTTGAAGGGGAGAGATCTCCATAACATGGGATCGATTTGGTTGTTTTACAATCTCTGTGTTTGAATTAGGCATTAGACTTTAGTCTATTTGACAAATGGTTATATGGTGACATTGGATCTTCTCATGTTTAGATCTCAACCTTTTTTGTTCACACACAAAATCTCAAAACCATATTTTATAATTAAACGATGATGTTACACCATGATCACATGATATTCTAAGTTAGATATTCATATTATATTGTTTGGATAGATAGTTCTTTGAAAGGGAAGTCTCTACTCTCTGCATACTTAATTTGAAAACACTTGCATGGGCACAATAATGGCTTTTTACATATTTTACTCAAATAACTTTCGTATTTTGTGAACATAACTCAATGGTAATTGTCATGTACTAAATTGTTTGAGGTTGAATGTTAAAATCTCATACCTCAACATTTGTTGTACACTTGTACTCAATCTTCGTAGTTTGAGCATGTCATTTCCACTCCATCCGATTATCCTCCCACTTCAAATGAGTTATAATCTGTCTTTATAAATCTTTGTGCATCTACAACTTTTCCTAAGAGTTATATTATGCTTCATTTATGACTCCTTAGTCCCTTGTATAAGCTCTTATCTACCAAGAACTTTACAGAAGCCTGACTCCATTAATATAATAAGAGTTGTCATTAGCAATTTTAGGTAGGTAAACATTTCTTTGATAGTAACTAATTTGGTATAGTGAAAAGGAAGGAAGGAAAGAAAAGAAGAATGGCAATGGAAATGGAAATCAAATCAAACAGTATGGAAACAGGAAATTGGTGGCTGCAAAGTGGTGAATGATGAAGTAGTTTGAATGAGAAAAAAGGATAGAGTCAATGCATGGTTGGTCATATCAGGTAGGGTCATTCCACGTACATTTACAAATTATATAATGCATGAAAACTTGCATTTCTATTGCATGCCATTAATCTATTATTATTATTATTGTTATTGTTATTGTGTTGGAACTTGGAAATGTGCCACCCATTATTCTTCCACCCACTCACCATCCTCTCATTTCAGTTCGCCCCTTTTTTTCCTACTGTCCCCACCTTCTTTTTCTCTGCCCATTTAATTTCCCCTTGCAGCTTGTACTATTACTTTTCTTTTTAATAATAACTAGGTCTTGTACATCCCCCATTCATACGATGTTATAATTTTCATTGCAAATGAAAAATTAAGGCCATTTAAGACAGAATTCTAGATGAAGAAGTCATAGATTATAGTTGGGGCCTTGGGATATAGCCATCTATTTAGGATTTGTTGTGTCATGTGTGTGATTATATGAATTCTCTCGGGGAGGGGAATTAATTATCATTTCTGAAAAGGTCTGATTCTGCATTGTACAAATGCTTGTGCTAAATTTCAGAGTCGTTTTGAATCATGGGTCCCCTTTTTCTTTTTCCCTTCTTCAATTTTTCTCTCTTTTACTTGCTATGGTATTGTTCATAATACGAGGGAGCTTAGAGGGGTCTTCCCTTTCAGATTCAATAGTTGAAGAGATGATACGGATGTTGAATTTGGCACTCACCGCTTCAAAACCCTAAATACTTCTTGCTCTGTTTCTGAAAAATAAGCCTCTTAGCTCCCATTTCGTACTCATTTGGCTTTTTGTTTTTAAAAATTAAGCCTATAAACCATACTTTTATCTATGAGTTCCTCTCTTGTGTTATCTATCTTTTACGAGTGTTTTCAAAATCGAAGTCAAATTTTAAAAAATAAAAAAAGTAACTTTCAAAATTTTGTTATTGTTTTTAGATTTTGGCTAAGAATTCTAATGTGTCCTTAACAAAAGATGAAAACTAATGTAGGAAATTGGGAACTAATGTAGGAAATTGGGAGAAAACAAATACAATTTTCTGAAATAAAAAACTAAATGGTTATTAAAAGGATGGTTCTTGGTTTTTGGTTTTTAGTTTTTTAGAATTGTGTTTGTTTTCTCAAATGTCTTTACAATAATTTTCATCTTTCCCAACAAAATATTTGCATTCTTAGCAAAGTTTTAAAAAATTGGCTTGAATTTTAAAAATACTAGTAAAATGTTGATAACAAAAGAGTGGGACCATGGATGAAAATAGTGTTTATAAACTTAATTTTTAAAAATAAAAACAAAAAAAATAAATGGTTATCAAATGGGATGAATGCTAGTGTTGGATTAGAGTATAATCAAATTTCGTCTAATTTCTATGGGTAGGAAAACTAGCTAACTAGAGATTAACATATAGACTTTTGAGTCAATGTGTAAAGTTGTGAAATCAAAGTAGGAAGATATATAGTTTAGTTTAGGAGTTTAGACACGTTTCAATTTTGTAGTTTTGGTATGTGATTTTTAAAAGTTGGTATTCCCTGTCAAATAATAAACTCAGTGTACTCTTAGAGTCTAGAGTGTAGAGTCTAGATGGAATGTAAGTTAGAAAATAAGTTGATGCCAAAGTTTTGATTTGATTTGAATTTAATTTGTAACCATTAGTTTTCAGCATTACCGAAATCATTGAAGTTTGACATGCTCAGAATCTCTCTTTATAGTTGGATGGGTAAAGGAAGAAGACAACCGAACCGAGACATGGACAACCTTTGTCATCTTCCCCTTTCGATTCTTTTTTTCTTAATAACTTTATACAAGATCAAATTTCAAATTTAGTCATATCAATAAACTACATTCTCTACTTCAAAACACTCTTTCATTACAAATACATGATGGAAATTCAAACCTTGCACCCTCTTAATACAAGTGGAAATGCTTTTAACTTTGAGATCAAAATTTGTTATTAGATTTAGAATTAGGCTAAACTATCCAAAATACCCCTCAACTTTGAGATACTTTTCAATTATATCCTCACACTTTCAAGAATTTTATTCCTTAAATAACATACTAAAAATTGACGTGACAACTAATTTGTAAAATTAGAAGACATATGTGACGTTATTTATAATTCAATTTTAAATGTATATATGACCATTCATTTAAACTTGAAAGATAATGTTGACAACATTTTCAACATTATTCACAAAATCTTTTTTTTTTCATATCCGTGAGTGTTTGGTCCAGTTTATGCGCACCTCTGACTACAATATTTAGCTGTCAAGGAATTTTGTAGGAAATTAATTTCTAAGTAGGTGGCCTCTAAAATCAATTTTTAGATTTAGCTACTCTGTCACTTTGATACCATGTATGCCTTCCAATTTTTTTCATATAAGTTGTCATGTCAATTTCAATCCATCGATTTTAAAAGAGAGAGTAATTTTGGAACCATTTAAAAAATAAAGGGTGTTTTGTGTCATTTAATATTAGAAAAACATGGAAGTGGGAGTCAAAGCGAGCGTGGCTCAGCTGACATATGTATGTGTTGACGACTAAAAGGTCTGTGTTCGAATCCCCCACTCCCAATGTACTAAAAAAAAAAAAAAAAAAAAAGAGTAGAAGTGGGACCAAACCTTCCATTTAACCATACCTTGATAATAATATAAGGTATTACTTGTCAACTTCAAAGAGACTGAATTGATTAAGACATTATATTTTATTCTCGAATAAATAGTCAAATATTTGAATTTTTACTCAAAATAATAATAAATATTCAAAATTTAAAATTCAAATTGGACAGGAAAACATTACCTTTTACATATGATGTAGATATAAAATCTTGTAAGAAAGAACTAATCAAAGAGGAATCTGGTCAATTTTAATAGATTTCATTAGTAATTGAGTTAGGGTTAAATTATAAAGTTTAGTCTCTAAATTTTGAAGTTTGTGTTTATTTGATCTCGACTTTTCAAAAGTGTATAGTAGGTCCTTAAACTTTCAATTTTACATCTAGGTCCCTCGACATATTAAAAAAAATAAAAATCAATTGATCTATTAGATATATCTATTGAAAATTTAGAATTTTCATTTTGTGTTGAGTAGATATTTGAATTTTGAAATTTTGAAAGTTTAGAGATTATATTTATAATATTGAAAGTTTCAACGACCAAATAGATACGAAATTGAAAATTGAGGGAGGGTTTATATATATATTTATATATATATATATATATTTAAAGTTGTAATAAGTGTTATTATAGATATGGCATTTAATATTGGTAAGTACTATAATAAATTCGAATATTGTTGGTCTTATATAATAAGTGTTGATGCTGAAATGGGATTGGGATGTTAGTGCCACGTGGAAGAACCCCACGAAAGCTGTTAAAATAGTGACAGGGCAGTTTCAAATGGATGCCGGAATTAAGGCGACATGCCCATGTCACGTGATATTCCTACATTTACATTGCCACGTGTCATAATCTCCACTGTCATTTCCATTCAATTTCTTAGTCTTCATCCTACGCCGTCCATTATTAAATATTATTTCTCACAAACGACAAAGATTTCCTTCTCTCTTTTGAAGAAAAAAAAAACATCCATCAAATCTCAAATTAATTATATATAATTATGTAAACAAATAAATAATTTTTTTTTTTATCATATTTCAACTCTAATTGATATATATTAGAGTTTGAAAATTAAAAGTCTAATATGCTTGTTGTACTAGGAAAAAGTTAATAAACTTATTTTTAATGTTATACATTCCTAAAAAAATATATTTTATTTATTTGTTGGATTCAAATTTCTAAAAGTTGTATTATATGATAATTGTAATTTAATTTAATTATTTGTTGGTGTCGTAAATGTATTAGTTAATGCGGGGTTTGTATTATGGGGTTTCATCATAAAATCAATTGGTGATAGAAGAAGTAATTCATGTATGTTATATTGTGAATGAGGTCTCTTCATTTTTTCGATGTGGGATCCTCAACCGTTTGAAGCTCTTAATTAACAATATAAGGGTGATAAATATTCATAAGTTATTTTTATCATGATTTTGTTGTATTTACAATTGGGTGCATAATTAAATAGATGTAGCAAAAAAAGGAAAAATGATTTGGTACGGGTGGTAGTATAGTAACATAATAACCCTAAGTTATTGGAGTTGGTGTAGTAGAAGAAAGAGAGAGAGAGAACATGAAGCACATGTTAAGGCTGACAGATATTTAACCCTCTCTTTCTCTCTCTCATGGAGATATTAATTCATCACTTCAATTTCAATATCTTTATTTTCTTTCTTTTTAACTTTTTATGTTCTGAATTTTCCTATATTTTTCTCCTATAAACTTGAAGAATTACAAACATGTTTTTAATTACTTGTATTCTAAGCTATATGTGCTCCAAAACTTATATTAAATACAATACACTATTCTTATTTTATTTACTAAAAGATTCAAAAATTATTTTAGCTATTAATAAAATAAAACAAAACTGATTTATTTATTGGTTTTTTTTTCCAAGTTGAGAATGAGACAGAAGTAAAAAGGAACTGACAAAAGGGGAAGTCAAAACCCATTGCCTGAAATAGCAAATTTGAAAAGAGGAAAAAGAGCTGTTTTTATTATTATTTAATTTAATTTAATTTAAATTTTGTTCCCGTGATTTCTCTTCCCATTCCATGTTCCATAACTTAGGTTTTGGTTGCTCCTCAAAACCCTAACATTTCATCTCATCTCATCTCATCCATTATAGTGTCTTCAAGTTCCAAGAAGCACACACAAAACTAAGTCTCTTAACACTCCGACAAATGAATGCCAAATTATATTATTATTTTAATTTCACTAAACCAATAAAGAAAACAAATGGTACTACTACTTACTTTACTTTCTTTTTTAATTTCATATATTTCTACAATTTTAAACCTTTTATTCTAACCTCACAATCTTTCTTTTCTAAATTTCAAACACATAATTTTATATTACTCATCTTGTTATTGAATACCATTTTGAATCCTCATTTTTTTTTTTAAGTCAGATGTTCTTTAACCTTTCAAACTAAATGCTTGGATTTCTATATTTTTCTAATTTCTTATTTCAACGATGTGTAATAAGATGACAATCATTAATTGTATTAAACAAATTAAAGTAGTGGATTCATATTAGTCTTCCTCTTCATTGATCGGAAGTGCAGGTCCCTTGTCCACAACTTAGCTTGGACAAGCACGAAAATCCAAACATTTAGAGATATAAGTTGAAGAACACCACACCATGGATACTTATCGAAGTTTTGAGGGATTTCCAAGCTTTTTAAGACTCTTCTATTTTATGTACTTAAAAAAATTAATTGTAAATAAATATGAATAAACGATAATACATCCTCGAACTAAAGTTACTTAGAATTTGTTAAAATCTCAAGAAACTAATATAAAATTTTGTACCCATACACCAAAAAAAAAAAGGATTTTTTTTGGGTTTTCATTTTAATTAAGGAATTATAGTGATCAACTATACTTGAAAACAACCATTTTGAAAATCATTTTTTTTGTTTTGAAATGTAGCATAATACTAAAAGCAAATTCATTATAGATAAGACAAAATGGTTAGATAGAGTAGCAATTAATTGTTTGATTAATTAGAATTGGTTATGAAGAGAAAATTTGAAAGCTAAAGGCATATATATGGATCAGAAATAAATTTGAAGGTTCATAACATATACATATATAATTATATATATATATTTATATAGCTCCAAATTCCATTACATGATGAAGCACAAAATTGGTGGTGTTGAGAACAAAGTTCTGAAACCCCACATGGCAATGGAATTAAGACACAACCCTAATAATCAATTTAAAATCACATCAAAACTAACCTTAACAACACCTAACTAACGATGATGAAACATTAAATTATTTAAATTTGATTTTAGTTTATTTTTGATATGGTTGATTCTAAGGACTAAGACAGCGGAGCCCTTTGGGGAGCACCCTTCCTTCGGCTACCGAGAGAAAGAACAATTCCAGGGAGGAATCCATTGGTGTTCTTGTTCTTCTTCCCGATCTCGGGTTCCGAATTGCTGGTGGCCTCGTACGACAAAGCTTTGCATTGTAATGAGTCAAAATTTGGAGTGATTTGGGCATCGTCGGAGGCATCCATCCGCAATCCTTCGAATTGCGAAAACGCAAAATCGGAGTGGCTGAAGCTGAAGAGAATACTGGAAAGATCTGCCCCTTGAAACACCATATGATCAACCTGTGCATTTTGTTGGAATTAAATTGTCCATCATCATTGCAAAATTGTGAATTAATTCTCCATACCTTGCAGGAGAGGGAGCAGAAATGGAAAGGCTCTTGAAGAATTCTGTCACAAGTTAAACAAACATTGGAAGGCGCTTTGCAAGGCCTAGATTGTGGCCTGTGGTTCAAGAATATCACTTTTGCACCATTTATAGTGTAGGGCTGCAACCAACATGCCAAATTCAAACTCAAATTCAAATTCAAATTCATTTCAAATCTAATTCAAATACCAAACCTGTATATAAGAACAATGGATGAGCTTCTCGAGATCGTCAAGCCGAACCACGTCGTGATAAACATAGCGTCGAATCTGTCACGCAAATTAAGTGAAACTGACACGACACACATGGGACACATGGGTAATTAAAAAGAAAATAAAGAAAAAATGTGAACCTGAAGAAGAGGATGAGAGCGGTGAGAAGGAAGACAGTGAGGGCAAACGGTGAGGCAACAGTGTAAGCAAAACACGTTCATCTCGTTCTTCCGCCGACCGATGTGAAGCCCACACGGAGCGAAGAAAGACACAGAGATTAAGGCTTGAAGCCATGCAGGGCGGCGTTCCATCATCAACATCTCATTCTCTCATTTCTCTTTCACTAACCACTATTTAAGAATCACTATTCTTACCCTTTTCCCAAAATAATAAAATTCAATCATCTACTGGGTTTTCAATTCAATGAGTGAATATCAAATTCAAATTCCATTTAGAACGCTTCAAAATTTGATCTGAAGAAATGAGTCACTCACAAATGCCCATAAATAATTACTTGTACTGCCATTTATGCTTTTCAAATCACTACCTAGGGTTGCCCAAAATTATGTGCTGTCCAATCCTAACCAAAACTATTTTTTATTTATTTTTTTATTTATTTAAATAAATTGGTACCAAATACTAATAAGTAATGGCTAATTAATAACCAGATGAATTTGGTTCTTTATGCTTTTGCCACCTTCTAACTTTTAATTCGCCTCAACTATTTCATACCACGATGCATTTTGTCAACATGAACATAATATATAGATCAACAATTAAGACATTTATTTATTTTAAAGTAGGATGTTCATATTTTTACCCACATTTTTGTTGTATAATCGGATGTTTGTTTTAATATTAGACAACTGATAAGGGTTCAGGTCCAGAGACAATTCACTATGTTGTCTTGTCTTTCAAGTTCACCCAATTGTGTGTCTACATATATATCAAAAAAAGAGTTAGCTAAGTATGACCTATCTTCACCTATAAAATTTTCACTATCATAGTATGGTCCAACCCACAATTAATGCAATTCATAGCACTTTCCATTGCGGTGTAAATGATTACTTGATTAGTCTTGAAAATATTGTTCATTCATTTAAGGTGACGTACACTCTTTTATTTTATAGTTTTCTCGACTTTTCTTTGTCAAATCACTTTAATTTCAAGTGAGTGACTTGACCGTTAAAACTTCTTTTCAAATAAAAATATTAATTTGAGTTAAAATATATATGTCTATATTTGAATTATATGCGTCTAACTTTGATAGGAGAATTAAGTCATGAATGTCTATTTTTCACTATCTGGTACAATTATTCCATCTAATTCAATCATCTTCTATGAGTGACTATTGAACTAACAATTTTTTTGATTGGTAACAAATCTCATTTTTTAACCATATTTTTATATTAGCCTTATCGCTATGATATGAAGACTTGTTTTATTAACTAATTTATACGAAGTTATAAGTAATGAAAATATAGCCAACAAGAACATAGTTGACACATGATGTATGGACTAGTGACCAATAGATCTTAGGTTCGATTCTCCACCCTACATTGTCAAAAAAAAAAAAAAAAAAAAAAAAAAATTATAACAATTAAATTCATATTTACTCAAATTGTAAATATTAATAATTAAAGTGAATATCTAAATAGCAATTTAAGGGGTTTTTTATATTAATAATGTACTTTAAATAACTTATTATAGAAATATAGTAGTTTTCAAAGTATTTACCAAACTAGGTACCTAAATCGTGTACCATAGACACGATTTCCCTAAATCGTGTGTGGTACACAATTTAGGGCGTAACTCGTGTCCATGGTACACGATTTAGGGAGTAACTCGTGTACCATGGACACGAGTTACATGTGACATGGCAGATCATAACTCGTGTCCATGGTACACGAGTTATCCCTAAATTGTGTACGAGTTATACCCCTAAATTGTGTACTATGAACACGATTTAGGTATCCTAGTTTTGTAAATATTTTGAAAACTACCATAGTTCTGTAATAATTTATTTAAAGTACATTATTAATATAAAAAATCTCAATTTAAGTTATGGAACTGTATTTGTTTAAAAAAAACACAAAATCATTAGAAAAAATAAATGAATAATTTCGTAACAGATTTAATAAAATTGCATACTATAAACTAACACTAGAGATGTCCATTTGCTCCGCTCCGTCCCGTCCCGAATAGGACGGGGAATGGGGTAGTGAGCGGAGATTTTTGTTTTGGCCCGTTAGCTAAACGGGGCGGGGACGGATAATAACATACCCGCCCCGCCCCAAATACTTTTATATATATATATATATATATATATATATTATTCATCAAAAAAAAATTAACTACACACTCCTTTTTTGGTCTAAAAAAATACACATATTACCAATAAAGTTCCAAAAAAACACACATCTTACAAATAAATATTTATTAAATTAAATATATATAATATTAATCAACTTAACAAATAATAAAACTAAAAAAAAGTAGATACAAATAAATTAAAAAGTAAATTATTCACGAGGAAAATTACCCGCGGAGAAAATTACCCGCGAGAAATACCCGTTACCCGCGAACTCTCCGCTGAAAATACCCGCTCCATCCCTGCGAAATTAAACGGGGAATTTCGCGGGGACAGGTAATGAAATGGGGGACGGGGACGGGGGCGGAGAAGGCATTACCCGGCCCCGCCCCGCCCCATGGACATCTCTAACTATCATGGATACCAATATGTAATACAATTAATGTACGGAGGTTAAATATGTAGGCTCGCAAAACTTATGAGTTTTTTTGTTTTTAGTTTCCTGTTTTTTTAAATTAAAAATCATATATATTTAAAAGTTTGATAATTATTTTTTGTTTTTCAGTTTTAAAAAAATAGAAAATCAAACTTAATTATAACTGTTTTTGGTTTTTTTAAAAAAAATATAAAACTAAATTTAATGTTTTTAGTTTTTGGTTTTTGAAAACATAAAAGTTCAATGGTTGAATAATTACCATTTGTTTTGTATTTTTTCAAAAAAAAAAAATAAATCTAAATTAATGTTAATTTATTAGATTATAAAAATTGCAATATTTATCAAAAATGTAATTAAAGTCTAATTATTAGATAAAAATGGCATATAGTGTTAACCTTATTGGAAAAAATTAGAATCTGAACATTTGCCCTAAAATAGAAAAATATACACGGTCTAGTATTTGTGTCAAATTTGAAGTGATTGGTTATGAAAAACAATGATATATAAGTTGTAAATTTTTAACATTTTATTTATTTATTCTTTTATCTCGATTACCCTATGTAATAAATAGGGAAGGGTTGATTGCAGACTTGTTAACTCCCACAAAAAAGATAAGAGTGAAAAAGAGAAAGACGTTTTTTCAACTCTCACTCGTTTGTTTTACAGTTATTTTTTTGTATTTGACTTTTTGATTTTGAGCATCAATCAAGAATTCATAAAAGAGTTCATTTACACACAAGATCTATTTAAGGATTGTTGTATCTTTGGAGTGAAGTGTCAAATAACTCAGTGTAGTGGAATACATCTTCTTTATGTATATCGTTTATCAACGTGCCTCAATTCTTAAATTACAGGTTATTCTATCTCTTATATTATTATTAATTTTCATGAGTAATATATGTATATTGACTTAGTTGTCACATGATGGTAGTGTAATATTTCTTTAAATATTTATTTTAATTGTGAGGTATGAGTCAGCCCACTATAATTATTTTAAAGATTTAAGAATATTTAAAATAGAGTTTTCATTGAATTACTCAAAACAAGATAAAAAAAAAAAAAAAAAAAACATAGGCAAGCATAGTCATGTTGCCTAGAAGTTTAATTTTGGAAGATGTGTCTCATCGGGTTCCGCTCTCCACCAATTTTGGTTTTTTAAGAGTTTGATGGAATTTAAAAAGAGTTTTTATGGAATTAAAATAAGAGTTTTATGGAATTAATATTTTTGCAGAGAATATAGTGCGATTTTCAGACTCAGGTGTGGGGTATCCGCTCCGGGTCATAGTTATTAATCAATTAATTAAAACAGTAATTTCGAATTTAATTAATTATGTCGTTTTATCATTTACGATCCTTCGTTCGAGTTGCACGTGGAATGCAACGTGCAATTAGCTTTCCAAAATATTCCCTTACCTACAAATACACTTCATAATCATCTAATTTTTAATGTTTACTTCTATACTTCTATTTCATTATTACTAAAAACAAAAAAAAATTATCCTAATAACTAATTATATATTTCTAAAGAAAATGATGTTCATACTATCCACCAAAATTAAATGTTAAATTTATAATATATATGGGTAAGGTTGAGATTGAGAGTCCATCAGAAATTTATGAATCTTAAATCAACTGAATTTTAAACTAAAAAAAAAAAAGAAATTAAAATTTCAATCATAGAAACCAGCTAGTTTTAAGAGAGTTACATTAACTATTCTGAATTAATGTAATTCTGATGTTAACATATATATATATATTTGTTTTTTTTGCGGAAACAATAATAAAGGAGTGGCATATATAAAATTAATATTAACATATTTTCCTATATTTTTAAATATATTAAGGGTGTGTTTGGATTGACTACTAAAAAAATGTTTTTCAAAAGAATGCATTTTTTAAAAAATATTTTTTCTAAAAATGTTTATAATTAAAACACTCATGTTTGGTTACATTTTCTCAAAAGTGTTTTTATCTACAAGTGTGTTTGGTTTGTTCTACACTAAAAGTGTTTCTCTCAATGTCAAATTACTATAAGGACAATTATTAATAAACAATATGAATTAATAAGTTTAAATTTATATTTTCCGTTTAGAGTTTAGGGTTTACTATTGTTGATGGTCGGGGTTTGGCGGTCGGGGTCGGGGTCTGGCGGTTAGGGTCGGAGTCGGGGTCAGGGTCGGGCAGTCGGGATCAGGGTCGGGCGGTCGAGGTCGGGGCCGGGGTCGAGTTCGGACAGCCGGAGTCAGGGACGGGGTTGGGCAGTCAGGGTTAGGGTCGGGGTTGGTGTCGGGGTCAGGCGGCTGGGGTCGGGGTCGAGGTCGGGTGGCCGGCGGTGGTAGGGTCGGGGTCGGGGTCGGGGCCGAGGCTGGGCTCGGGGTCAGGATCGGGGTCAGGGTCAGGGTCGCGGTCGG
Source organism: Herpetospermum pedunculosum (assembly GCA_028017165.1). Taxonomy (NCBI): domain Eukaryota; kingdom Viridiplantae; phylum Streptophyta; class Magnoliopsida; order Cucurbitales; family Cucurbitaceae; genus Herpetospermum; species Herpetospermum pedunculosum. Next base: position 75,766,038 of record CM051525.1, read on the forward strand.
GCAGACGGGGTCGGGGTCGGGGCTGGGCTAGGGGTCGAGGTCGGGCGGTCGGTGTCGGGGTCGGGGTCGGGCAGACGGGGTCGGGGCTGGGGTAGGGGTCGAGGTCGGGCGGTCGGTGTCGGGGTCGGGCGGTCGGGGGACGATGGTGGTCGGGGTCGGGCGGTCGGGGTCGGGGTCGGGTGGTCAGGGTCGGGTGGTCAGGGTCGGGTGGCCGGGTCGGGTGGCCAAGTCGGGGGACGGCGGTGGTCGGGGTCGGGGGGTCTGGGTCAGGTGGTCGGGTCGGCGGTGGTAGGGTCGGGGTCGGGTGGCTGGGGCGACGGGGGTCGGGGTCGGGTGGTCGGGGTCGGTGTCAGGGTCGGGGTCGGGGTCAGGGTCGGGGTCAGGTGGTCGGGGTCAGGGTCGGGTGGTCGGGGTCGGGTGGTCAGGTCGGCGGTGGTCGGGGTCGGGTGGCTGGGGAGGCGGGGTCGGGTGGCGGCGGTGGTCGGGTGGCAGCGGCGACGGTGGCCGCGGTTCGGGCGGCGGCTGTTGCCTGGGGTCGGGTGGCGGCGACGGTTGTTGGGGTCGGGTAGCGGCGGCGGTGGTCGGGGTCGGGTGGCGGCGGCGGTGGCCGGGGTCGGGTGGCAGCGGTGGTGGCCGGGGTCGGGCGGCGGCGGTGGCGGCGGTGGCCGAGGTCGGGTGGCGGCGGCGGTTGCTGGAGGTCGGGTGGCGGCGGCGGTGGCCGGGGTCGGGCGGTTTGAGCGGGGCGACGGATGGCAAGAGTGGGAGGCGGTGGCCTGCGACGGGTGGCCGGAGTTGGACGGTGGTGGTCGGAGTTTGGAGGCGGTGGTCGGCGGCGATCGGAGATGGTCGGTGAGGGGCGGCGGTGGTCGAAGGAGGTTGGTTGGTGGAGAAAATTTAAAAGAGGAGTGTGAGGGTATTTTGGTAATTTGAATACAATATGAGAATTATGTAGGTTTTTCAAATAAACACTCAAAAACATTTTTTTCAAAAGTTAATATCAAGTGTTTCATCCAAAATGCATTATTTCAAAAACTTATTCTCCAAAAATTCATTTTGGATGGTTGCCAAACACACCCTAAGAAATGACAAAAACAACTTTTTTTTTTGAGTACATTGGGGGTGGAGGGATTCGAACCACAGACCTCTTAGTCATGAACACATACATGTGTCAGTTGAGCCATGCTCGCTTTGGCATGACAAAAACCAACTTCATTTAAAGTGATAACAATTATTTTTTAAATATTTTGATAAGGATTATTAATATTATTTTTAGTATGTGTTTGGCATGAGATGCACTCAAGGATATATATATATTCAAATAGAGCATACTTGAATCCGCCTCAAGTTGTGACCCAAAAAAATCTCCAATCCGCATTAACTTAAAAAAAAAAAAAATTACCAAAAATTTTGTTAGTGTTTTTAACCAATTAAACACTTTTTAAAATATTTTAATAAAATAAATGCTTCACTATTTTTTCTTTTTCAGAACTTGATTAATCAATAATAAATTGTTTTTTCTATTGTCATTTTAATCGTATTTTAATTGGTTAAAATATAATAGTGAGTCTCTCCTCTCTATATATTATTAGATTTTTAAAAAAAAATATAATAATAAAATTTAGTTAATAATAATTTGTTGACTAGGTAATTCATTATAAAATAGTAGTTTACCTTATGGATTGGCACGATGAAACTTGAACTACATAAAAAAAACTAAATTAAACTGATGTGATTTAAAAAAATGAAAAAGATAAGTCATTATAAACCTAAATTTGAAAATGTTGAAACTTTTGTGAACATTATTTTTGATTGGTGTTGTAAGTTGTTTGAAGTTTTGTTGATTGGGTTTCCCACAGAAATCCACAAAGTGGTAGATGGGCCAAATCGGCCCACTATGATTCAAAGCAGGCTGTTGAGTTATACCTTTGACTCAGCTCTGTACATTTACGTACGACAAATTATATTTCATAAATATTACTAGATTTAAAATATTACGACGGTTTCATTTTGAGTTTTTTAAAACTTTTAGGGGCCGTTTGGCCCACGGAGTTGGGAGGAGTGGAGTTGTGGGGAGTAAACTTACTCCCCGTTTGGCCCAAAGAGTTGTTTAACTCGGACAAAAAATATCAACTCCCCAGACTTCTACAGTAATTACTATTCAACTCCCCAGACTTCTACAGTAATTACTATTCAACTCCCCAGACTTCTACAGTAATTACTATTGAACTCTCCTTCATTTTCCTCTCTTTGTCTCTCTTCCTTTTACAATATTTTTTAATAATTTTTAAAAAAACATAATTTAAACAAAAGGTGTAAAATGACTAAAAATGCAATTCAACCTATTTTTTATTTTAAACATAAATTAAGTTGTTGAATTAAAAGTTAAAATTGGTACTTAAACAAAATTTAAAATGTAGTATTCAAGAAGAAATAAAAATATAGCTTATTTGGATTCACTTAGATTAATGGATTATTATTTGGATTCACTTAGATTAATGGATTAAAATCTTTCAAATTCACATGTAATAGTTAATCGACTATTGTACGACTATTTGTTTTATTTCAAAACGATCCAAATAAAATGAATAATTAATGTGAGTGATATTGAAAAAAGAAGGTGAAGTATGGTAGTCAAAGTTATTTTGGTTATCTTCGAATAAATTTGTAAAGGATACATAAAATAAAAAATACAAAAATCGTATTCTTAAAATTTATTGGAAGAAGTTCTTGATAATAAAAATATGAAAAATTATAAAAAAAAAATAGGTTCTAGGTGTAGTGCATATGAAATTAAGAGTTTAAGTGGGTGGAAGCGAGGAAGAACGTGTTTGACACATAGATATGTTTATGTGTTGTTTTTTCTTTTTTTTTTCTTTAGAGAAATTTGTAAAATATACTTACACTAAAAAACAAAACAAAAATCTCACTTTTAAAATTCATAAAATTAAAAAAATTAAAGATTGAGTCTTTAAAAAAAAATTAATGTGAGGTATTGTGTTCAAAATTATTTTTTGTTACCCCAAAGAAATTTGGAAAGGAGATAAAAAAAAAAAAAAATTGCATTGTTAGAATTTATTAGGAAAAGTCCTTAATAAAGAAAATTAGAAAGTTTGTGTCGAAAAAACTAGTAAAATAAACTCAGATTTAAAAACTTGAGGTTCAACAACTCTCTATAAAAAAAATATGAAAAATTATAGAAAAAAAAATTGTACAAAAAAAAAGAAGCTAAAATAAACCATCATTGTTGTACTGATTTACTTTACGGGTGGAGTGGATTTAGATGGAAGGTAGAGAAAGATGTGTTTTACACATGAATAGACTATACTTATGGGTAGACAATCTTATAATTCATAAAATTAAAGATGAGTCGTAATAAAAAAAAAAAAAAATATATATATATATATATATTTTGATAATCAATGTGAAAAAATAATGTCAAATATTGTGCTCAAAATTATTTTTGTTGTCTTCAAAGAAATTTGTGAAAATAGATAAAATAAAACTAAAATATTTCATTTTTAAAATTTACTATAATTGGAAGAAGTCCTTAATAAGAAAATTTTGAAAGTTTGTAGAAAAACATTGTGTAGAAGAAAACAACTAAAATAAACTAAGACTTCACAACTCCAGACTAAACAACTCCCTGCTCCAAACACACCACAGACTTCAGAACTCCAGACTAAACAACTCCCTGCCCCAAACAGACATACCTCATAACTCCCCAGATTAAATAACTCCCCAGACTAAACAACTCCAACAGACATACCTCAGAACTCCCCAGATTAAACAACTCCCCAGACTAAACAACTCCAGACAAAACAACTCCAACTCCCCTCAACTCCTTGGGCCAAACGCCCCCTTAAAATCTCTTCAATTTTCAAACAATTTTTTAATTTTTTATATGGTTTAGATTTAGATTTGTTTTTATATTGTTAATTAATTTTTTTTTCAATTGATTTTTTCTATATTTATTCTATTCACCATTTTTTTTTTAATTTCAATCAAAATTTAAAATATTATAATAAATTTTATATTTTAATGTATATTAATTTTTTCCTTATTTACATTTTGTTGGTGAACATTTTTCTCTGTTCAACTCTCTATTTAAAATATTTTAATTTTTTCAATATGTATAGTTGGTTTATATATTATAATTCAAGAAATCTTGAAATAACTCGATTTTTTTTTCTTAAATGTCTTTCAATTTTCTAATTTTATAAATTTTTGTGTATTTTATATTTCATGGTTAGATTGTCACTAATGTATATTTATTTTTATTAAATAAAATTTAAATTATTTAAATTTCTCTTTTTCTATATTTATCTTATTAATTTTTTTTTCAAAAAATTCAATTAAATTTAAAATATTAGAAAAAATATCTTTTTTTTTTATATATATTTTTTTAAACAATCAATTATATTTTTTAAATATTTTAATTAATTAATTGTAATTACAACTAAATTTAATATATGCACATTTAAGTCATTTTAATCTTCTTTTTTTTTTATCTACATTAGTCAAGTTGATGACAAAACTGAAATTTAATAAATATATATATATATATATATATATATATATATATATATATAAAACGTCTATCTATACAAAAGTCTATATTTATTTACATAAACTGTTTTTGGTGGGCGTGGTTTACTTTTCTTTCAAAGAAATTGGGGTAGATGGCTTATATTATTACCCTAACATAGAAAAAAATAGCCTAAAGTTTATTTGAAAAACAAAAGTATTTTTTGAGTATGTATAAAATTTATTTATTAGAATCTAACAGTATTCTTCTGAATTGTCATCTAGGAGAAGATGAGAACCTCTTATAAGTATGTCTTTTTGTTGGCAAAATTTATCGCCTAGTTCGTGCAACTTTTTATTTTGGTCATATTTGAGTATTTTTTTTTTTTGACACCATGTGGGGTAGGAAATTGAACCTAGAACCTCTCAACCACTAGTCGATTCTTGATGCTAGTTGAGTTATGTCGAAGTCAATCTGAGTATAACTCAGTAGATAAAATACTAATTATCATTCCAAAAGTCAATAATTCGATTCTCCATGTATACCATTGTTGAACTAAATGGTATTGTAGAAATATTCAAACTTTGGGTAAGGTAGTTTTTTGAATTGAGTATGCGATGACTTGGCATGTTAATAATATATATAAAACTTTGAAGAAAGGGATTAACCCAAATAAACCACTAAAAATACAAAATTAAAATAAGGTATGGATTGGGGTTAGAATGATTGTTGGTTTGGTTGAGTGAAAGTGTTGTAGTACCAAAGTTTGTTTAAAATGTGAAATTAAAGTTATCTGAAGTCTAAAATAAAATAAATGTTAGGCCCATAAAGAAGAATGGTTTAATATGGGTTGGTCTCACATCTTAGTCATCACTTGTTAGGTTCCTCCCTGGGCCCTTCATCTATTCTATACACTTCTTTACTTTTAAATTTATTACAAAAAAATAAATTAAAATACTTTTTTTATTTTTTTAGATGTAATGTTTGAGTATCCACATTAAAAATATAGTTGTGTGATGGGGACAAATGATATTTCTAGGAGTTTTAAACAAACTTTTCAAGGCTAGACTAATATGTTAGTTTCAAACAGTTCAAAAAAGAAAAAGAAACACAAGGGGTGTGTTAATGTCGTGTGTCAACTCTACATTTTCTCTCTTGCTTTAGCCTATTATGATAAAAGGCCTTCAAATAACATTTGAATACCCAAAAAGCTATAATTAATTATTCAAATTATCTTTTCAAAAATATAAATAAAAAATCAAGTTAATAAAGTTCTCGTTATAAAAGTTTTTTCTTTTTTTTTTTTTCTTTTTCTCCCAATTGATTATTATACTTCTATAGTTAGTCCAAGTGACTTCAAGCATTATCGAAAACGGTTAGGTTTGGGCGTAAAGTATCTATAAGTGGCTTTTTAAGTTTGTCGTCAAATCTTAATACTCGACCCTGGATAGGTAGTGAAATGAAAACTACTAAGTTGGAGAATGATAAGGCCTAAGGGCATAGAGATTTTTCAGTGGAGCGGTGAAAATGCGTAGAGATTGTAAAGAACACCAACGACGAAAGAACTCTGTTGGGCGAACTCTGACAATTGGTACCAACCGTGAGTCAAGCGTTATCTTGAATGATTGGGCGTAAAACATCTTTAGGTGGTTGTATAAGCATGTCATCAAATCCCAGGGTTCAACCTTGAAAAGGCGGTGAAAACTACCAAGGTGGAGTACGGTAGGAGCAAAGGGAATTTCTGGTAGAGTGATAAAATATGTTGAGGTCGGGAAGAACACCAACATCGAAAACATTCTTCGTTCTCCTATTACAAATCTACGTTTGGTACCAAATTCACGATCGCCTCAGAGTTACGCAAACACAATTCCAGATCATGCCAACACAATTTCAAAAAGAGTGAGGATGAACTTTAAATGATGATGACCCCACGACCTCATGGAAGGAACCAAAATAGTGACTCCAAAAAAATTCTAGAAGACCCAGAGAGTTTGATCCCACGAGAGTCGACTAAAACTCAAAAAGATTGAGAGAGTTTGACACCACGAGGGTGACTTAATTTTACATTAAATCTTCAATTTTATGAGAACAAACTCTAAATTTGAACCATGGGTGATGGGTGAAAATAATGTTCTTATTTAGTTAAATTTATTAATAAATTTTACAATTTATTCAAATGTAAAGTTGACTCACTAAGCACATTTTCTAACCTCCTCTGAGTGGAAGTTCGCCTATGTACTTGTGCAACTATTTAAAATGTTTTATTATAGTCTAATTTTTTTTTTTTTTTTTTTTGGACATGAGCACAAATTCAACTTACTTAAAATATAAATTAATGATCAAGAAGTCAGAAATTAGATTTCCCCACAATAATTAAATACCTTGAAAATTCAAAGAAATTTGACCCACTAAGTCAAATGTAGAAGGTAAAAATGAATAAATAGAAAACAAATATAATGTTACTATTCTCATACTAATATTTTGACATTATTTAATATATTAATGAATGCCCACAATTGAAGGAATATGATCATAAACACCCAAGTTTAAGGATGGAGCACATAAAACATATAGGCAAATATTAAATCAACCTAATTAATCAGGTTCAACAGCCTTCAATATGCTTATCTTTCAGATTTTCCATTTCCCTTTCAATTTTTAATTTTTCCAATCATTCAAAAATTGTTTAGAGAAAAGTGGGAGAATAGGACAGGATATTAATAATTTGAATTCAACTGAATTATGCAATCATTTAGATCCAACTCACTTCGCCTATTCAATATTTTAATCTATTTTTATTTTATAAATAAAACAATAATTTTCTTTAAATTTATTTTGAACGAATTTACTTTTAAAAAATAATATTATCTGAAGTCTGAACGTGTTATTTTACATTGAGGGCCGTAGAGTGAAAAATTAAAACCATTATTTAATGAAATCAAAATAAATAAAAACACAAAACTTTGTGAAGCTTCAAATTTCTCACCTTCATATGTAAAAGAATAATAATAATAATAATAATTATTATTGTGTGTCTAATTAATCATAATTATAGTCCATAGAAATTAATCAAATCTCTGTCCTTGTTAAATTTTATAAACTTGAGGAACAAATTAAAAATGTCAAAGGTTGGAGTCCTCCATTCCTTATCGTTGAATTGAAGAAAATATAGTAGAATTGTTTTTTGACAACATATAAAAAGGAAGAACTAAATTTGGGTCTCTTAGTCACTATGTCATACATTAGGTCGGTTGAATAATACTTATGTTGATAAATATAAATAATGCTTATGTTGATAAAAATATACTATAAATAAATATGAAAGTTATACCAAACTTATAATTCATTCAACCAAATAAAAGATTAATTGTTTTTTTTTCTTCCTTAGTATACCAACTCAAACTTTATTAAAATACAAATTGTCCAAGATAAGATGTTATCTTAACATCCAAGGCAACAACCAAAATTCAACTTTGACATTTTTTTTTTTTTTTTTTTTGGTACAACAAATGAACTTTTCCATTTGTTTAAAAAATATCCCATCATATTAAAAATAGTAATATTTTTTTGATGTTGTAGAATTTCGTTAGAATTTTGGACGAAAAATGGATGTGACATGACCTAGACAACACGATGATGACTAAGACACTTGCGACACTTACCTGAATAAAGTTTGAAAGAAGGACATTCCAACAAGTCAACTTTTCGTCTAATATTTTAACGATTGTTCTACTTCAAAATTGTTTTTGAAACCTTTATAAAAGACCAAAGTGATTTTGTAAGTTTGTAACGGTGTAAGAATAAAAAATATTTTTGAAACAAAGATAAATCAAAATCACATATATATAAAAATGTTTGGGTTATTATCGAGAATGACATGTAAGCCAAAAAAATTATCAACATTAGCGCTGTTTTTTGCCACTATCACTTTTAACGTTCATCCGGGCCAAGATCGGGCAAATTTATTTTTTTCCTTTTCGATTTGGATTCCATTTCAGGATTGACCCGGTTTTTTTTTTGTTTTTTTTTTTTTTTTTTAACTTTAAATCGATAAATTTATTGAGAAATATTTCTTAAAATAATGTCAAAAATATTTGGGTATCTTTCGAAGCACCATCAATAAATGTCAAAAATAAAAATCTCGGTGCAAATCTTGGCCAAATCTTTGAAGTTAAACTTTAAAATGGAAATCTTGGCCATCAAGATATGAATTTGTGCCAAGATTTGCACTGAGATTTCCATTTTAAAAAAACAAAAATCGATTAAAAAAAAATCAGAGATTGATGGCCAAGATGAATTATAACTCAGATTTTTTTTTATTTTTTTATTTTTTTATTTTTATTTATTTTAAATTGACCAAAAAAATTATAGAGGAGAATTTGAAGTAAACAAATTGCAATCTTGATATTTTTTCTCTCTATATATTTTGATTTTTTTTTTATAAAACGTCATAATAAAATAATTTGTAAATAGTTGCAGAAATTTAGAATGAACGTGTTGTTCACACGAGATTTCGAACGATGGATGGAGATTCGAACACGTGTAAATGAATTTGAATTTGTATTGTATTTGTATTTGTGTGTATCAATGCGTAGTGGATTACAATCTCTAATGTATGATCCTCTGATTCTTTCTCTTGTAAATGTATCTCGAGGGCTTCGCAGCTTGTTCTCGATGTTGGATTTGTTTCGAGGGCTTTGCAGCTTGTTCTCGATGTTGAATTTGGATCGAGGGCTTTGCAGCTTGTTCTCGATGTTGGATTTGGATCGAGGGCTTCGCAGCTTGTTCTCGAGGGCTTTGCAGCTTGTTCTCGATGTTGGATTTGGATCGAGGGCTTCGCAGCTTGTTCTCGAGGGCTTTGCAGCTTGTTCTCGATGTTGGATTTGGATCGAGGGCTTCGCAGCTTGTTCTCGATGTTGAATTTGTATCGAGGGCTTCGCAGCTTGTTCTCGATGTTGGATTTGTATCGAGGGCTTCGCAGCTTGTTCTCGATGTTGGATTTGTATCGAGGGCTTCGCAGCTTGAGGGCTTCGCAGCTTGTTCTCGATGTTGGATTTGTATCGAGGGCTTCGCAGCTTGTTCTCGATGTTGAATCTGCAGCTTCAGCTTGTTCTCGATGTTGAATCTGCAGCTTCAGCTTGTTCTCGATATTGAATCTGCAGCTTCGCGTAGCGGTGAAGTCTTCAGATGTTTAAACTTGGAGTGGTGTTCAGTCTTCAGGGAGTCTTGTGAATTCTCTCTGAACTCTTAGGAGAAGAAATTTTCTGAACCTTGAAAATGAAGAATGAGCTCTCTATTTATAGAGTTCTCATGGGCCTAATGGGCTTGGGTCCAATAACATTTTGGGTTCGATGGGCTTTTGGGCTTTGGGCCAAATTGCCATTTAAATAGCTTTCTAGCCCGATTCGATTTCGAGCCCAATTGAGCTATGACCGAATTTGCTCGGCTAAGTTTATTCGATCCGCCGGCCAAGATGAAGACACGTGGCGACCGCTGATTGGCCGAAATTTCTCGGTCAACACGTGTTTATAAAAAAATGAATACTAAATTAATTTATCTTTCAAAAGTGTTAGTGTTAACTTCAAAGTTTATCGTTCTTGCCAAACTGAGCATAGCTCAATTGGCATAGGGTTGTGCTGGTGACCAAAAGGTCATGAGTTCAATCTCCGCATTAAACTACTGTTGCAAAAAAAAAAGTTTATCGTTCTTAAAAATTTGTTTTTGAAGAATATTTTATAATGAAAAACATATGAAATATTACTTATTGATGGTGCTTCGAAAAATAACCATATTATTTTTGACATTATTTTAATACAATAATATTTTTTACATTATTTTAAGAAATTTGTCGATTTAAAGTTATAAAAAAAAAAAAATGCAATCCTGGTCAATCTTGGGTTGATTATTGCAATCTTGGTCAATTATTATTATTTAAAAAAAAAAAAAAAAAACTTCAAATCGATATATATATTTTTTTTTTTTGAAAAATATTGAATCTCGGTGTCCGATCCTGGGATGATTATTGCAGGTCAATTATTATTATTTTTTTTTTTTAAAAAAAAGAAAAACTTCAAATCTATTTTTTTTTTTTTTTTTGGTTTTTTTGAAAAATATTGAATTTCGGTGCCCGATCCTGGATGCACCGAGAAGCGTTAGACAAAAAAAACAACAATTTTTTTTTGGCATAGATACGATTATTGATAATAACCCAAAATGTTGGTTTTAAAATTTGAGTGACCAAAAGAAGAGAGCATACGCTTAACACATTAGTATAAAAAATGTATTTTGAGGTATATTATTTGAAAGAGAAGAATCGGTTTGGTGTTGCATTGGTTGAAAGTTGAAAGTCCGGAATGGGGTCAGTTTGGTCATTCTAGCTTTCTTCTAGCAGGTCCAGGTGGTTATACATACACTGAGACTGAGTGATCCCCCTTGTCTTCGTCGTTACTGTTCTATTTCTCCCTCTATAATCTCAAACCCAAACGCTCTCACCGACACTCAAATCTCAATTCTCAATTCTCAATCCATCACGATTCAGATTCAATGGCGGTGGTTGGTTTCGATGCCAATGCCCCCTTGACGCCTCAGCAGCAACCTCCACAACAGCTGCTCCTGCTACAACAACCTCCTCAGGCCTTGCTCGAGCGCCTCAAGGATTACGGCCAGGAAGATGTTTTTGCTCTTTGGGACGAGCTCTCCCACGAAGAGCGGGACCTTCTTGTCAAGGATATTCAGGTACTCTCCTCTTCGATCCCTCATTTTTCTCCTCCTCATCTTCTGAATACTGCTTTAATTCCTCTTTCATGCATTTCACTTACTTCACACCTGAGTGTGACAGTTCACTGATTTTCTCAATTTTCAATTTCTCATCGTTTTTTGCTTTCTCTGCAACTAAACAACCTCATTTTGTTGCTTGCTTTTATGTTTCTAATCCTGCATCACGCCGGAAAATTAGTCGTTTTCTTTTCTTGTGATATTCATCCCCGATGCGCAAACCGTGGCTGTAACATGATTGTCTCTTCTTTTTCAGAGTTTAGATCTTTCCAGAGTAGATCGAATTATTCGATGTTCGCTTCGTTCTCAAGGTTGGTATCTTCCTCCTGTGTCCTCTTTTTTAATTGTAACATTCAATTCTTATTGAATTGAATTTAATCATATTGCGCTTGTAGGGCTACCTGCGGCTGCAATCGAGCCCGTACCAGAGACTTGCGTGTCGACGCTCGAGGAGCGAACCCTTGACGAAAGAGAGAGATGGTGGAAGACGGGGTTGAAAGCCATCTCAGATGGAAAGTTGGCTGTTTTGCTTTTATCTGGCGGTCAGGTATAATTCTCCATTTCTCATTGGCCTGTTTTAACTTTTTGGCAAAACTTGTTTCCACTGCTTGGCATTGATTCCCTTTACTTTGTGTCGACCTTTATACTCTACTACAAAGCATTATCAATCTAATCTAATGATATAAGCGATCCTTCTCTTTTTGGGTTCATCCTTCCCTCCCCTTCCCATTTTTAATTTAAATAAAAAAGAATTTTTTGATTAATGTAGATAACTATAATTACCTTACGGAGAGATCCGTATCCAAAAATTGTCGAGCAATAGTCTGCCAACTGGGACTTCCACTTGACACTTATCACGATGAAACAACTCACCTCGCGGTAGATCCTTTATGGAAGATGGATAAATTCCTAGATGTAAGATGAAAAAAAAAGAGAAAAAGATGCACCCATAAATTAAATTGTTTATTAAGTTTGAAAATATAAAGTGTAGGGTACGACTACTTTACTTCACGGTCCAATTAAAGGATATAAGATGGCAGAGACGAATAGTTACTAAGGAGTCCATCACGCTTGAGTAATCTATCGTGCTGGTACTTAAATTGAATAGTCAACATGAATTTTTGTGACAATGACTTCTACCACAGCTATTATTATTACTACTACTACTAGATCATAACTTGCAATAGTTATTCAAATGAATACATGCTTTATTCAGCTGGGTTATATCATCTAGTTTGGAAAGTGTTTTCAGTACGATTTAGACACATGCAATTTCAGGTGAAAGGTGGCGTATATAACAGTGAAAGTTTTCATTACTCTCTCTTCTTTTCTTCTCTGACTTTAAAATATGAGAGTTGGTGGAAGAAACGGATGTCCTCTCTTTGCTCTTGCTAACTGATTTATATGAAAACTTGAAGGGCTTAATGTTTCTTCTGAGTATGGCAGAATACATAAAGCCTTAACTTGAAGCTCAACATTTTTCTTAGAAATTTTCTTCTGTCAAAAGTAGATAGTTATAAAGAATCTGACTTTTTAGTAACTTTTCTTTTAAGATGAAAACACTTATTCTTATTTCCTATAAAAAGAAGTAATTCTTGCAATGAATTCTATCTTTGGTTTACCTTTATACAAAATATTTCTTTCATTTAAGAATAACTTACCTATACTCTTACTAATGTTCATTAGTGGTCAGATTTTCATTGGAGTTGAACAGATGGAAAACTTACAATTTCACAAAATTGAGGGATCTTAAAGTAGTAGAATTAAAATTTTAAATTTACTGACCAAAGGGATCCAAAAAAGCTGCCTAAATAGATATGGCCTTCTTTATTTATTTAATTTTCAATTGATTCATATCTAACTAGGGCAATACTATTGATTTATTTTTTCATGGGTGGATTCTCGATTGCCTTTTTATTTGCCTTCTTCTGTTGAAATTGAAATGCAGGGAACCCGACTGGGCAGTTCTGATCCTAAGGGATGTTTCAGTAAGTAAAATCATATTCACTAGTTAATAGAGCAATTACTTTAAAGTTCTCCATGGAGGTGTCATTTAATTTGATTTGCATGTAGAATTGATGTTTTTACTCATCTATTTATTAACTTGTTGAATTATTTATTCCTTCTACTTGCCAATTCATATAGAAAGCTTCATAATGTATTGATGTGGATATTTGATTTGAGAATCCCATAGTTGATGGCTTAATGAATTATGATTTCAGTCGATAGACCTGTGTGTATGTTCATAGGGTCATGCCCATGTTTTGTCAAGATTTTATTGGTTTTGCATTCTCCTAAATCTTTTTTTGTAAATTCACCAACAACTATTTACTTCTGGTCGTATCCATCTAGTCATGTCTTAGCAAGTTGTTTCTCAGTCTGGGTATTGGTTTAATTCTAGAGAGAGAGCATAAATGTATAATGATGACATAAGTGTACCTGAAACAATTAATATGGAGTTTGGTAAAAGAAGGTCACATTCTCTAGTCCTGGGCTGACGTACAATGTGTTTCTTGAAATATTTGTTACTGTGATGTTTTCTATGGCAGAGATGTCTGAGTATTTTCAATCTATTTGAGGTACAAGGAAGATTAATGACTTAAACCTCTCTCCTCTCTACACACAAAATAATTGAATCCTTATTTTTTCTAATTTCATTTTGCATTGAAGGGAGGAGGAAAATCATACTCGTATTTGTTTATGTATTTATATCACTGATACATTAGTATTTTTATTTTTTATATACTTTATTGTTAGATATTGGACTTCCATCGGGGAAATCCCTTTTTCAACTTCAAGCTGAGAGAATTTTGCGTGTTCAAAGATTAGCTGCTCAAGCCACAACCGATAGTAAGTTTTCACTTTTCAGTATACTTACCTTTTGTTTTCTTTTTATCCCCGAAGGTTTGGACCTTATGCTTGTAACCAACTTTTGTTAGAAAATAATGGAGTCGGTTTAATTCCGAGTACTTAGAGACTTTAGATGAATTTAGATCATAACGGATGTTAGTGACAGTTATTGACATACATTATTAATCTCAGATTCTACCAGTTCTGCATCAATTCATTGGTATGTGATGACCAGCCCATTTACAGATGAGGCCACTCGCAATTTTTTTGAAAGTCAGAAATATTTCGGTTTGGAGGCTAATCAAGTTATAATCCTGTAGATGCTTATACTTTTTCTCTTTATTCCCTGCTTGCTCTGGTACTCACATTCACCATGTCCGGATTGCAGGTCACCTTCTTTCAGCAGGGCACCATTCCTTGTATATCCAAGGATGGTAGATTTGTGATGGAAACCCCATACAGGGTATGGCTTCAATTTTTTTTTCCATATGAATTGATAAATTCCCAATTATTCATATCATATCTTTTACACACTATACTTTTCCCCCTTCCCCCAACATGCCCCTGTATGTATGTGACTCTTCTAGGAAATCCTTGATTTCTCAAGGTAAGAACTAAATGAAGGAATGTTAACACTCATTTTTCTTGAATAAAGGAAGTGGTGCCTGAGATTGTGTCAAAATATTTAGCCTATAATTTTTATTTTTTACAATCCCAGTACTGCACAAGTCTTGTCATTCCATGATTTTAAGTAACTTTAGGATTGGGATGGGGAAATCACTTTTGATTTCAAATATATTCATTTATATGGACACTCATATATTGATATTTGTACATGTTGTCAAAAAAAAAAAAATATATATATTGATATTTGTACATGATGAACTAAAGGGGCTGGGAAGAATCCTATGAAAAGAATTTCCAAGAAGTCATGGATATAGGGCAATGTTATATAGTGGATGAATACTTGATCGATAAATTGGTGGCTATCTCCTTGGTATTCTAATAATTAACATTATGATCATTTTAGTGTTATTGAACCCCAACTCTCTAAAAACCATGGTTGTAAAAAGTTTGATTTTTTAAACGCTAGGTATCTAAGGCTCCAGATGGGAATGGAGGGGTATATGCAGGTAAGCTGGTCAAACTAATAAGCTCGAGCTGTTTGCTAAATCTAACTCTATTTTTTACCCTCTTATGTGGTCCTATTGTTTGTTGATCAGCTTTAAGATCCTCAAACTTATTAGAAGATATGTCAGCAAGAGGGATTAAATATATAGACTGCTATGGAGTTGACAATGCATTAGTGAGTTTCCATATCTGTTGAATTTTCTTTGTGCTGGATGAGTGATTTTGCAAAATTATTAATATGTTTCAAATTTTTGCATCTTGGTTATAGGTTCGCGTGGCTGATCCAACATTCTTGGGTTATTTCATTGATAAAGGTGTATCTGCTGCAGCAAAAGTTGTTCGTAAGGTAATTAATCTTATTTTTTTTTTATTTTAGATATGGGAAGAGTTGTTCGCGTGGCTGATCCAACACTCTGGATGATGGTGTTTGCTGTTACGAAATAGATATAATGTAGAGATTAAGATCTTTGTTCTTGCTATGTAAAAGGTGTGCGGTAGCGAGCTGAGACACTCAAGGATATAAAAAAAATGATGTGTTCTCAAGTCTACAACTCAGAATTAAAAATGATTTAGTTTTTTGGTGCATACATGTAAAACAATTCTCACGTCAGGTTTATAACTTCTCTGACATCCACATCCACATCCACCCCAATGAATGCTGCCAAATGAGATAGATTCTTTAACATTTTCTCTTACCTTAGTTGACCGTCATGCATTTTTTCAGGGAGTAGAATGTATTTTTATTTTTTAATTCATTTGGTTTCAGGCGTATCCCCAAGAGAAGGTTGGCGTATTTGTCCGACGAGGTAAAGGGGGACCACTCACTGTGGTTGAGTACAGTGAATTGGATCCATCACTGGCTTCTGCAATCAATCAAGTAACAGGGCGCCTTCGTTACTGTTGGAGCAATGTAATGTTTGTTTCACCCTTTTCTTTTGCTGAAATAGTACTTTTGATATATCTAACTTTTTTGTATCTAGCCCAATTATTTGCAAATGCAGGCTTTGAGGTTGTTTCAGTGTGGATGAGAATTAGTTTTTCAATATTTCTGTACTCCTAAATTTTATGAAATTGCAGGAGGAAGACAAAAAAAATCCACCTAATTTATAGCTCCTACCCACAAAAGTCATGAATAATATAATACATATCTTAGTATGTCCGTGGTGGATTAATGTAACCATATTTCCGAAGTAAATATAGGAAAGATCAAGAAGTAATATCCTCCAGCATAATCCCTATAAGTCATGAATAATATAATACATATCTTCCTGAACCATTAAGGTCAAATGCTAGCTCCCATTTAGGAGAGACTGTTTCTTACTTGGATTTCTTGCAATTGTTTCCATATGTGTATGGTGGCTAATTAGCCATATTACAGAGTAAATTATTGGACAGATGCAAAAAATAGTATCAGCCAGTACGATCTCTCTAAATCAGGAACAGAAGTACTTATCCGTCAAAACCATCTTATGAAGGTCAAATGCTAGTTGCCATTTATGAGATTGTTTCATACTTGGATTTGTTTCGATTCTTTCATGTATAGTTGTAAATTGTAATACGTTATAAATTTATAGTCTAATTTCTATAGTACTGAATACTATATTTTCTTGAGATGGAACAAAATCTTTAATCCTCTTTCAGATTTGCACTCGATACTACTAATTTATCATGTTACTCTTGTCTTCTATGCTTCCAGACTTGAAGTATCATGAATATGAAATTTAAATACGTTTAAATTTTTTTACATGTTCAGGTGTGCTTACACATGTTTACTTTGGATTTTCTAAACCAAGTGGCAAATGGTCTCGAAAAGGACAGCATGTTAGTAGCTCTCTCTCTCTCTCTCTCTCTCTCTCTCTCCCCACTCCCCAACTGTCCATTTATTGCTTTTATCTCCTAGAGTTAACAGTGATTCTACAGTTCATTTTTTTTTCATGAAGAGCTTGCTCATATGCTTTTTTTAACCGTAGCTACCATCTGGCGGAGAAAAAAATTCCGTCTATTCACGGGCATACAATAGGACTAAAAATGGAGCAGTTCATATTCGATGCATTTCCTTATGCTCCTTCTACTGCACTATTTGAGGTGAAAGCATCTCTTATTTGTGTATATTCTTTTGAACTATTTTAGGAAGGTTCTTAATTTTTGTGTCTTTAACTAGATCTTACGAGAAGAAGAGTTCGCACCAGTGAAAAATGCCAATGGGTCAAATTTTGACACTCCAGATAGTGCTAGGCTTCTTGTTCTTCGACTCCATGCTCGCTGGGTGGTTGCAGCTGGTGGATTCTTGACACATTCAGTGCCCTTATATGCAACTGGTATATTTGAATTATATAGACGATGTTCATAGTACATATAAAATAGAGAGACATTATTTTGATACCCAAAAATCTTTGATCATTTAATTTATAAGACTATGCTGTGTTATGTGAAATGATGGTGTTCTGATTTAATAATGTATGTTTGATGTTGAACCAACCTAGGTGTGGAGGTATCACCACTTTGTTCATATGCTGGAGAAAACCTAGAAGCGATATGCCGTGGAAGGACATTCCATGCACCTTGTGAAATTTCTTTCTAGTTTGAGCCTCGAGGCAGGCGACCTTTCCAAAATCTATTTGTGAGTCATCGGCTTTATTATTTTAGAGTTAGCATTGAAGATGAGGTTCATTTTTCTTCTACTTTGTGAGATATAGTGTGAATCATTAATTGCTTTGTGACATCGAATCAGTATTTCTTCGGTTTTGTTAATAATTATATTTCCTATCGTGTGTGCTTATTACTATCAGCTTCAGCTTAAAATTTATAGTTTTATTTGGGCAATATACATAATTAACACCCATCACCGTCGGCATCAGGAATAGCTTCAACCATTGTTCTTTCTTCTTTGAAGTGTGTCGCTTACAATTATAACACTATCTCTTATAGTTATGATTACTAAGGCTAATCTGAAAGGTGGGCTTGAATATGGTTCATTGTTCATAACTGTTCTTCCGGTCTTCAATCTATGTTCAAGCTTAAACTGTCTGGGCCTTCCACAAGCATATAAGCTTTCATATTCTTGTCACTAGTGACAACGATAATTGACATATATGACACTTGTCAGCTCTAACTAAAAAAAATAAAAAAAATTCAAATTCCTAACTATTTCAAAAAGCTTAAAGTTTTCCATTTCTAACAATTTCTTTCCATCATACAAAACGTCATCTCTACCATCGAACACATAATGTAAATGGATTGAAAGCACCAAAACAAAACTAGTCTACAGCCAAGGCATGTCTTCTTCACTTTATTGATACAATATTTTCAATGTTCCATTTATTATTGCTCTGTTATAAGGGGAAAACTCACGTTTAAAGATCAGTACACAACTCTTGGAACATTCCCAGTTAATGACTCGATGAAGAACTCGGAAGCCACAATCCTACCTCCAACGCTTAAGCCCAAGAGTTTTGAGAATACTTCCCCTCATTTATAAGGTGGCACTCCAAGAAGTGGCTCCATTGAAGCTAACTGTTGCTGGAGGAACCTGTAGACTGTTTCAGTTTCCATGGCAGCTATTCTAACAACCGTGCCGATTCCCTACATGTAAGAACAAACATTTAGAGTCCTTAGTCCACTTATTTGCAATCACTAGATTCCAATAAATTTGGAGGTCATACTAAAAGCTACTATAGCCTATAAAAAATTTGCCAACAACAATTTTTTTCAAGTTTTAACCAGCAGCTCGTGAATGCTTGATTTAACTAACCATGGGGCCAAAGACGCTGGAAGAAGCAATGATTCCGTGTTTGGTCGACATATGATCAGAGTTCTTATTCATTTGGGCTCCACGGGCAGAAGTGATAGGAGAATGTAATTGGTCACTCATCATCTTTTTCACATTTTCACGAACTTGGTCTTGAATTTTTTTGACCCTTGGCCTGCAGTGGAGCCACCACCACCATCAACAATAATGTAAATTAGAAAACAAATTTCCTGATCCTCATATATAAATGGTGTCAAAGTACAAGGTCAATGGAAGCAAAGCTAGTCATAGATGCTCAAGTGTCTACCCCAAAATTACAACCATGGCAATGACTTGGTATCCATGCATGCGTTCTATTATAGAGTTCGTGCTTCCTCGCTCTAGAAGCACCTGCGGCGAGACAATATCTAATTTCAGAAAAGAGGTCACCCAGACAAATAAATCACATTTATGCATATTCTGAAAGAAATTGTATCTAGGATCTCAGGATATAATCATACTCCACTGTTGATGTTACTCTAACGCACTCCTCATGAACAATACAAAATAACAAAAGCCTAAGTCTTAACCTATCTATGTGATGTAAGGATGACAACAAAGAAAGGAATGTTTTGCAGCACAGTTTATGCACTGTTCTATATTAGATTCATAATCCCTCACTACAGGAGTATCTTTGTAGAGGAACAATATTTAATTTGTGGAGAACTTTTGACATGAGATATTACCATCAGACCTAAGATTACATGGGGAAAAAAAACAGAAGGCCCATTCTTATGCCTAATTTTCATTGTTATATAAATTTTATAATATGTCTACTGTCTACTTAAAACTAATGGTCCGATATGAGAGAAGAAATCTCATGATTCTCTGCAATATGAACTAAACAAACTTCACCCAAAAGTGAAGTGGAAGGAAAATCAAGAGTGTGAGAATGCAGATCTTAAGAGTTGAGACTGCCGAGTAACTCATGTATCCATTAGCACACGGATTTGGATTGTAAAGAAACATATCTGCCGAGAAACAGAAAATAGAGCACAGAAATGTGCCTAAAAGTCTAGTTCAGTACGCCACATTCTTAAGCAATTGTAGTTGAAAATGAAATAATGAAGGCATCTTTAAGTATACCGTATCAAAAAATAATGGATGGCCGTCTTCTAAGAATATTTGATTAGTGGTCTTGAAAAGATCAAACTCCCAAATTTCTCCCCTCCCATGGCGTCCACTAGTAAACCAATCAACAAGAACCAAACTAGCGCCTGAATCAACTCTAAAGACTTGTTTCTGTGAATACCTTGCGGTGGCGAAGCATGTCACAGGATCTGGAAGTACAGCCAAAAGGGCATCACTACCAATCCTTGCCTACTGCAGACGAATGCTAAACTACATGAAACTATACATATGACAAAACAATAATATTAAGGTAGACGCTTTGTTTTGTTACCTCCAATAATTGTTCAGAGCGCTCTTCTCCCCTGGACTTGTAAACCTAAGGCAGCATAAGATTGCAAAATTGGAAACCCCATCGGCAGGAAGATGAAGTAGAACATACTTTGCATGGATTCCAAATCCACTAAACAAAAATGAGGAAGTGCCGAATTTATCTGATGATTGATCACCTTAGTAGAAGACTGAGTCGTTAGGACTGCAGTGCAGCCATCTTTAACGGTCAACTCAGACGAAATTGAATCTCCCTGCATCGGAAAAAGCTGGCCCGAATAAGAAAAAATGTCGAAAATAAATTGAAGAGGAGAAATGTTATAAAGAGATCGTACAGAGACAATGCCACCACCATAATTGAGGGTGTAAATCCAAATAGCATCCGTTCTGGAGGGACCAACCTAAGAGAAGAAGCATTACAGGGGGATTGAATCAACAAAATTAGGTAATGAGGGAGAAAAGAGAAGAAGTTGATCATAGAATACAGCGACACGGACCTTTCTAGGAATGATGAATTTGAGGGGGTACTTGGAAAAGCATCTGGTGACGGCGGACTTTCCGGCAACTTTCTCGACCACCACCGCACCGTCGACTTCCATCCTGTCTCGACGTTCGGGCAAAGCAAAGGAAAGCAAGAGTTTTGTTTCTGTCTCACTCTCACTGTTGTTGAGTTGACTACCGGATGAACAATGAAAGGCCGAACCGGATCTTGGGCCCAATACACTAGTATCTGCTTTAGGGCCTCTTCGGAGTGATATTATTTTGGTAAAGCTCTAATATTTGAAACCTAACTTTATGAAATATTAGGTAAAAATAATGCATTTTAACATATTTCGGGATTGTTACCAAAGTGAACCTTGATGTGTTGACGATCAATAGGTCTGTGGTTCGAATCCTCCACCACAATGTACTAATAAAATAAAATAATAAAAAAAAAGTTTCATGGAATTCTTTTAAAAAAGAACTAAATTCTCAATAATAGCTAAAAATAAAAAATTGAATTGAAAAATAATTGAGACGGTTTCATATTTTCATCCCATATTCCATCCAACCATTTTTTGTTTTTTTTGTTTTTTTTTGTTTAAAACAATTCTTATTTTCAAATCTCGAAGTTTTAGGTGAGGTAGAAACATTTTTCATTCCGTCTATACTCTTTGTATATACGCGTATTTACGGACAGCCCAGATAACCGTGACAAATCACCAGTTTCGGCCGCGGCTCAATCAATCAAATTCGCTTATTTTCACCAAAGTTATAATACTATTATTTTTAATAATAATAAAAAAAGAGTTTAATTTCTTAATACGTAAATGTGTTATAAAATTGTTTGATTGTTGTAAATAAAAAAAATAAAAAACTTGCTACAACCAAATATATAAAATCACTCAACAGTCAACACTTAGAATCATCTTTATCTAAAAGAAGAAAAAAAAACCCGTAGAAAATGATGAGGTTGATAATCTAAAATAAAATAAACATAATATTGGGAACATGTTTATTGTTTACAAACAATCAGAATTTGGTTTGAAACTGTTTAATATTTTAAAATAAAAGGATGACTATATATATATATATATATATATAAAACAATTACGTTTTTTAAGGAAACTTTATGCAATACAAGTGGGATCCTAGCAAGCAAGTCTTTATGTTTACACAAATATATAAGAAATTTATGTCACTTAACACTAAGAATCATCTTTATTTTAAAAAAAAAAACACACACTTAGAAGAAACATGTTGAAGTTGATAATCAAACATAAACATAATATTGGGGATATGTTTACCAACAATCAAACTTGGTTTGAAACTCTTTAATATTTAAAAAAAAACAATTAATTTTTTAAGAAACATTATGCACTAATGCAAGTGGATCCAAGAGGGGTAAGAAGTAAAAGTGTTTTGATTTTGAGGTGACCATCTTCTCTCAACCTATTTTAATGTTTTATGTACAATCTCAAGATTTTAAATTCCAAGGTTTGGGCACATGCATGCCTTGGTCAAACTTATTTTTCCCTCATCCCTTTTTTTTTTTATTCTTTTTCATTTTTCTAATTATAAAAAATAATAATAAACATGCCCTCAAAACAATAATAATAAACGCTTTGGGTGCTTCAGAGGGCACGTGCTATTCACATGCTTATAGTGATAGCTAATAAATATAATATTGGCCAAACTGAATTTAGATCCAAAATCCAATGCAACTATACCATTTCTTTGGATTATTGAGAGATAATTACTCATTCAAATTTGTGTATAATATCTAAAACAGACAACTTCTTTTTTTTGTATAGAATATCTCTGCTTCTTTGGTTATATTTATATATTTATATCTTTGTTGAAAGAAAATATATTTTTTTAAAAAAATAGCTTCTATTAACGTTTCATCTATACAAAATTTAGAAACATAATCACATAGTATGAGAAAAAGAAAAAAATGTTGAAGAAAAGATACAACCAAACACCACTAAAATTATAAACTTAGCCCATGTTGGGGAGAATCCAATTGCTCATCTATAGGTCAAGATGAAATATTAGTAATGTAAGTAAATAATCTTTTTCTAAATTATATTAAGATTATTTTTTCACAAATGTTTTAGAATTTTATCAATTTTATATTACACAGTGCACAACCTATCATAACTTTTTTGAAGAAAAATATTTAAATATAAATAAACAATTAATAAGGTAGGTTAACCAGTCCATATAGTTGGATATCGAACCAAATTAAAAATGGACACTTGAAGAATCTTATTGAATGGTGGGTCTATCATACGAATTCCATGAATAGAATCCAACATTTTTTTTCCTATTATTATAAGTAGAAATTTAAACTTCTGATATTTATGTAAAATCATCCATAAATCTAAAAGTTTAAATGGATTGATTATTGTTAAATTAATTTATACCTTAATTAATTAACTATGTTCTGAATCTTAGAAAATTATAATTATAAATATTAAAAATCGGTGTTTTGTAGCACGTGATAGGAACAGTGAAAGTCATAGAAACTAGAAAGGGTGGGGCATGAGACCAAGTGTGTCCTTTTCAAACTCCCAATTTAAAATTGCACATCAATAACAATCATTGTTTCATATCTTTTTACAAAATCCTTCCTTTACTCATTTTTTTCTTTGAAATATGCTAACCTTACCATATACATTTTACATTATTATAAACTAAACTTTTATAAATCTCAAACAACTTATACTTATTAATTAAAAAAAAACATAGAAATTAAGAGATGGAAGTGGTTTAGGGTTTTAGGGCTCCTGGCCCTGGTGCTCATGCTATGTTCTTTCAGGGTTTTTGGTCTGAAGTAGGGGACGAAACGGTGGGTTGTGCCTTAAAATTCTTAACGAAGGTGCTAACGTGGAGCCTATAAATAAGACCTTCATCACTCTGATCCCGAAAGTAAAAAAGTTTAAGGATATGACGGACTTCAGACCCATTAACCTGTGCAATGTTGTGTATAAAGTTGTTGCGAAAGCGTTGACTAACCGCATGAAGATGACCCTTGACAAGGTTATCTCCCCGTCTCAGTCGGCTTTCGTGTCGGGAAGGCTTATCTCGGACAACGTCATTCTTGGTTTTGAGTGCATCCATGCGTTGAATTCTATCATGAAAGGTAAAGAGGGCGCCATAGCTTTGAAAATTGACATGAGTAAAGCCTATGACAGGGTGGATTGGCGCTTCATTAGAAGAATGATGGAGAGGTTGGGTTACGATGGAAGGTGGGTTAACCGGATTATGAACTGTGTGGAGTCGGTTAATTTTTCGGTGGTTATCAACGGTGTGCCCTATGAAGAGTTCAAACCGGGTAGAGGGCTTAGACAGGGAGATCCGCTTTCCCCGTATTTGTTCCTCTTGTGCGCTGAAGGTCTGTCTTCTCTGCTAACAAGAGAATAAGCTCTCTCTAACTTTAAAGGCTTTCAGATTAATAGATATTGCCCCGTTATTTCTCACCTCTTTTTTGCAGACGATAGTCTTTTGTTTGGCAGGACTTTCATTCATGACTGTAAGAGGGTGAAGGAGGTGCTGGAAATCTATAAAAAGGCGTCAGGGCAGTTGATACATCTGAAAAAGTCTGCTTTTATGGTTAGCAAAAATGTGGGAGTCAGAGAAGTAGCGGAGTTCAAGAAGATTCTAGGTATTGAGAGCACTGATGCCCTTGGTGATTATTTGGGGATGCCGTCTCAAAATGGTCGAAACAAGAAAAAGTTGTTCCATAAAGTTAAGGACATGGTTTGGACGGTCCTCCAATGGTGGAAAGAAAAACTTTTCTCTCAGGGGGAAAGGAGGTGCTCATCAAAGCAGTTGCTCAGGCTATCCCGAATTATACCATGAGCTGTTTTCGCCTCCCCAAAGGCATTTGCAATGATATTAATAGATGTTGTGCGCAGTTCTGGTGGGGTTCATCGGATGGTAAGAATCGAGCCCATTGGAGAAGCTGGAGGAAGATGTGCAAGAGTAAAGGCTCCGGAGGGCTGGGGTTCAGAGACTTGACTAGTTTTAATCAAGCCATACTTGCCAAGCATAGTTGGAGAATCTTAAGAAACCCGGAGAGTCTCCTCTAAAAAACCTTAAGAGGAAGGTACTTAAAAAATGGAGACTTCTTTGGTGCGCCTGCTGGAGCAAACTCCTCTCTGACGTGGAAGAGTATCGTGTGGGGAAGAGAGTTATTCATTGAAGGGTACAAATGAAAAGTTGGGAATGGAAAGAACATTCTTATTGCTAAGGACCCGTGGCTGAAGGGAAGGGGTTGTCGGCTGCCTAGGTGGGCAGGGAGGGAAGTGAGAGACAAGAGAGTGAGTTTTCTGTTGAATGAAAGCGGCAATTGGAATGAAGAGATCATAGGCAACAATTTCTCTATCCTCGATAGAGAAGATATCCTGAGCCTGCCCGTTGGTCACATCAACTCTAAGGATGAAATTATTTGGAGTTGGGACAAAAAGGGTGTTTTCTCGGTTAAGAGCGCTTATCACCTCGCTACTTGGCTGCATGATCAAAAGAAGGAGGGGTCCTCGGATGTTGTGGGAAAGATTTCGAGTTGGACTAAGTTCTGGAGGTGTAGTGGGATGCCGAGGGCCAAAATTTGTGTGTGGAAATTGATAAATGATGTTATCCCCACGAAAGCTAATATTCAAAAAAGAGGGATTGATACTAATGTGGTTTGTTCTTTTTGCAGGTCAAAAGAGGAGTTCGCCTACCATGTTCTTTGGAGCTGTAAATTCGTCAGAAAATTTTGGCTTGAAATCCTCCCATGTTTACGGAATCTTTTTGTTATGTGCAGGGATTTTTGGACGGTGCAAGATTTATGGGATTTGATGGCAGCAAACTTCAGCGAGACTGATCTGGCCAAAGTGATCACTACATTTTGGTGCATATGGAATTACAGGAATTCTGTAGTCAGGTATGATCCTCTTTTGACCATCGTTGACGTTCGGGATGTCACTCGGTCTTTCAACAAGCATTGGGAGGAACTCCAAGAGTTCGTTGGAGGTTATGGGTCGAAGGCTAGATTAGAGAGTCGCGTGAGTCAAATCGTCTGGGTGTCTCCGCCTCCGGGTTGTTGGAAGCTGAATAATGATGCTACTTGGAGAGAGGATAGGAACAGGGCGCCATCAGTTGGGTGATTCGTGACTTCCGGGGATCTCCTATTTGTGTTGGTTACAAAATCTTCCATTGGAAGTGGCCTATCAAGGCTTTAGAAGGCGAGGCTATTCTCGTCGGCTTGAGATCGGTCAGCCGCTGTGAGTTGTCAGAGTTCAGCCACCTTTTCGTTGAGTCGGATTCGACGGAGGTTGTTGAAGCTTTGAAGTGACCGGGGCTTGACCTTACGGAAATAAAGAATATCTTAGAAGGTACCATGACTGAATTTTCTAAGGTCTGTTGATTTTTGTAATAAAGCTTGTAATTTAGTTGCTCACTGTTTAGTGTGCGCTTGAGAACTTTTTTGTTATGCCCGTTCATTCTCCTTTTGTTGAAGGAGAAGAAGTTTTCTTTTGGAGTTCGGATTTCTCGAGTTGGGTTGCCTCTACTCTTTATGAGGCTGGTTGTTGTTTGGATTTTGGTTTTTAATGAAACTAGTTCTTTAAAAAAAAAATAATAATAAAAAATAAATGGAAGTGGTTGAGGTGAAGATAAATAGGGGTCTACAATAAAAACATAATATATAAGATAAGAAAAGCAATGAAATGAGAAGAATCTTGTCTCACTCTCACTCAAATCATTTCTGTCCACATTGACTATGGGTGGCCCTATCCCCCTCTTCCATCATTTCCTATGGGTTGCTTTCAATTTTTATTCAAACTTAACTACACATTACACAATATCTATCTCCATCACAACTCAACTTAATGTCCTTTCAGAAAATTCAAGCATAGTCTCGTTTGAGTCTCGCTATATAATGTGTGTTTATTACGCCATATTTAGTCCACCAAAATTATCTAATAGACATATACTATGCTATATTTGTTATTTATCAACATTATGTTAAAGACCATCTATATAAACATTTTTCAAAATTGAAAAATAGTGAGTTAGTTGGATTTTTAAAGTAAATTGAATATGAAAATTTGAGTTTATATGAAGAAAAGAGATTAAACACAACTTAAACTTTGTAATGTAACGCCAACAAGAGTATAGTTTAACAACATGATATATTGATCATGAAGTCCTAGTTCAATCTCCATCTTCTTGTAAAAAAAATAAAAATAAAAATAAAAATAATAATTAATGTAACCAAATAATTAAAATTGGAAATAGAATTAGGGTTTAGCAATGGTGGTGGTGGATCACGTGGAGGACCGCATGAGGGAATAAGAAAACAGAGGCCGTCCCTTTTCTTTATCTTTTCTCTTCGCTGAGATCCGAAGACAGAGTTCATCCTCACGCGCTCTCATGGACGCGTGAATTTCACCTTCCAACTTCCCTACATAAATAAATAAATTAACCAACAGACTTCAAACTCAAATTGCTCTGTAACCATCTCCATCTCCGTTCGCCGCTCTTCGCTCTGCAACTTCAACTCACATGGCGCAAATCTGGCTTCTCTGGTGGCCGAAGAACAACGCCTCCACTTCCGGCGCCAAAACTAGCACATCCTCCTCGTCTTCGCACTGCAACCGCGTCGCCAAACTGTTGCGCAAACTGAAGAAACGCGGCAGAGTACTCTGTAGCAGCAGCGCCGCCTTCCAATGCCGGTACGATCCTTTGAGCTACTCTCTCAATTTCGACACCAGTGGCGGGGGAAGCTTGTTAGATGAACATTACTATCAATTCTGCGCTTTCTCCTCCAGATTCGCGTCTAATCCAGGAAATGCTTCTCAATCTCATCCTGCTTCTTCTGATGTAACAGCGCGATCTCTCTGATTATCTAAGCCCTAGCATTTTTCTTTCCCCTTTCTTTATGGATCATTAAATTGTATGCTACATTAGGTTGATTTTGATTATGATATAAAAATATATATACGGTTCAAGAATTTCAGAGAGGGCAAAAGCAGCTTAAGATCGAACTAATTGAATCAATAATTATGGCTTAAACAGAGTGAGGTTTACATGAAAATCGTAGAAAAAAAGTGATGGATGGATAGAGGAATAATACAGAGACGAATCAGAATTTGTCAGAGTTCTAATTATGATCTCCTCACTTTTGATTCATATAATTTTACTGTTGAATTTTGAATTTTGACATTGATATATTTACTAATATAAAGTTATAAACACCCTTTTAAAAAATGTTTTTTCTTAACCCTGTTTTTCATTAAAGTGATTTTAATTAAAGTATTTGTGGTTATTTTTTTATATTTTTTTTAGAATTGAAAATTGAAGAAAGTTTAGGAGATAGCAAAGTAAAGTGGTTCCCAAGTGGAAATGAGGGATTTAGGAAAAGGAAGAAAGCACGTGAAAAAATGTAGTATTTTGGCAGACAAAACCCCGCAATGGAAGGTGGCAAAGATACACTAGTTTTCTGTCACCAACGGCTTCAGATTAAAATATTTAACCCCAACCTTACACACCTTTTCTTAACCTACCCATATGCAAATTTCCTTAAATCAGGGTTCATCTATTGCACCATTTGATACAGTAGAGGTGTGCAAAAACCGTCCCGAATCGAATCTGCTCAAAGTTTAGAATTAGATTGGGCGACGGTGGTCGAGCTCAACCACCGCCGCTGAAAGGTTGTCCGGGTCAAGGAATTCTTCTACGCTCGGACTGTGATCTCTCTTTATCAGGCTGGTGTGACTCGGATTGGGCGAGTTGTCCCCTGACTCGTCGTTCTCTTACTGGTTGGCTCGTGTTTCTTGGCGGCTCGATCTCCTGTCTCGTGGAAAGCCAAGAAGCAGCAAACAGTGTCTCGTTCGTCGACAGAGGCTGAGTATCGCTCTATGGCTTCTGTTACGTCTGAACTCAAGTGGCTTAAAGCGCTTCTTGCGAGTCTTGGGGTAGATCATGCTCGTGCCATAAATATTTTTTGTGATAGTCAGTCGGCATTGCACATTGCTCAAAACTTAGTGTTCCACGAACGAACACATTGAGGTGGATTGTCATTATGTTAGAGATGTTATTCAAGATGGGATCATTGCTACAAGTCATGTCTCTACCAATGAGCAACTTGCAGATATCTTTACGAAGGTCTTAGGAAAACGTCAATTTCTTTATCTCCTTTCCAAGTTGGGCATTTGCAATCCCCATGCTCCAACTTAAGGGGTATTAAGAAATATTTCCTTCAATGACATATTTACTTTCTTTTCCATATTTGGTATATACTTAGTATGTTTAGTTTGTATTGTTTTGGGTTTTAACCCAAAATTAGAGTGTATGTTTGTACAAAATTAAGTCTAATGAGAGAGAAAATCAAGCTTGGCAACTCTTATAACATTATTTATAGGTATTTTCTTAGTACTTCATAATTTTATTTTTGAAAAGAATGATGTTTTTTAGCTTTTTAGTCTTTAACATCGAGAAGGAAAGTTGAACAATGAAAGAGACACGACAATTTACGTTTACTAGTAGAACATGAGACTTTGGTCATTGCTTGGGATGCCCAGATTTTACACCACCCTTCTTCCACACTTTCTAAGTAGTCTTCTATGTTTAAAAAATGTATCTATTGATGTTTGAATAGCGTTATATACTATTTTTTCTGGACGCTTTAACTTTTAAGATTATCATCTTTTTTTTTTTACTTTTCATGATAGCTTTAGAAAATATTATCTATAATTATTTTACTTTAAAATATCAATATCTATTTTCATAACTTTTTTACTTGAAAATTATATAAAACTTGTTTTTCTAGTCGCTTTAAAAAGTGCAATTTATACTGTTTTCCTTGAGTTGTTAAAAGCATCTACAGTTATAGATTTGTATATGATTCTGTGTACATTTCTTGATGCTTCGAAAAAAATATCACAAATTCATGACTAGTCCTCTCTTACAGATGTAAAAGTTGTAGGGAATCATTTCCTCAATCTTGCTTGCTCTCATCTCTTTGTTGCTAGTCTCTCAATTGTTATAGCTTCATGCTACTCACCTACTATCTCAAGCAAACACAAGTCGACCACACAGAATAATAGTTCTATTTTTAATTTTTAACAAATTTGTGTTTTGCTCGAGAAGTTAGAAAGAGCAATTGAGACTCACAAAGTTATTGATTAATGAAAGTCTCAAGTGTTAATGGCATGCTTTATAATAGCAAAGAAATGTTGGTCAATAGTGGTTCCTTTCCAATATATTATACAGTTATGCAACAAAACAATAGTAGTAGAGAGTCCAAACACAACGTTCACAAGCTGATTAAATGGGAAACGGGAACACCGTACCCTAATCGGCAATCGCTATGCAGTTGAAAGAAACTATTATCTCACATACGGTGATAGCCACACAACTAAGAACTAACTAAACATCAATCAAGCGCCACCAACTTGCCTCTTCCAAGAGTCCTCCACAATCAGTTCATCAACGCCCCAGTCTTCATAACTGTCCAAAAAGAAGAGAAACAGAGTTCTCACTTATTTAGCATTTTAGTTTATACCACAGAGTTAGCTAGAATGTAACCTAAGAAGGATATATTTTTTTCAAAATTTGGGCTCGGGGAGGATGCTGAAAGTTTTAAGGTTTCTTCAGAAAAAAATCAAAACTTATACTGTTATACATATATGTATAACAGTATAAAAAACCAAACCAGTTGGTTACACTTGTTTTCAGTTTTCTGCACACCCCTGCTGGCAGGTGAATTCGAATGTTAAAGATAAAAAGAATAAGATCCAAGAGGCCTAACCTTCCATCTGGCAGGTAGCGACGGATGGTGAAGGGTATCTTCCGCTCACGAAGTTCCTTCATCGCAATCTAAGACAGTATACAGGATTAGATGAGAATTGAGATGTCAGAGACAAAGAAAAATGCGAGGCACTCAAGATGGACAAGCATAAATCCTCATTCGCTAGAAAAGCATGAGCTATTACAAACTGTTAGTAAGCCAAACCCATGAAGGACATCCAACATATTTCTTTTGGTTCAGCATGGGTTGATTGAAACTGTAAACAATATCTTTATACAAATTGCCTTTAGACTTATACCCTATGTTTGAAAGACTTCATTTTAACCCACAACTTGAATGTTCGGGAGGCATTTTTGTAGGATTCAAAGTTATCATTTTACTTTTGAGTAGGCGTATCAACCATGGCATGCACATATGGGTCAACTAAAATACATCTACAAAAGAGAGCTTTTCAAAGATTTTACATTGAAGCTTAACAGTTAAAAATCTAACCTCAAGTGGATCAGTCTCACCCTCCAACTCGACCATCACAGGAGCATTCATGCTGTCCAAAAGGAAAAAATAATCATCATATAACATTTATCAACTTGAATTGATGCATGTAAAAATTTGGATGTAAGAATTGTCAAAAAGAAGAGAACCTGATTTGGAGGGCACGTGTACCCAAAATTCTAGCACGTTCATACTTAGTCATAAATTTGGAGGTTTTACGCACACGTACAACAGGTTCTTCATCTTCCTTTTCCTCAGCTTCAACGGGTTCACCAGGATCATCATCGTTGTTAGTAGCATCCAATTCTTCTTCAGCACCATCCTGTACATCATTCACAGTTCCACTATAATTAATCTCAACTTTAAAAAGAACACTACTCCACTTTCTTTCAAAAAGAATTGAACTAACTATTTGTTACCTCCATCTCGGGTTCTTGTGGTTCATCTTCATATCTGCAGCAAAAACCACTTATTAATATAAGAGCTGAAAGATATTTGTAGCTCAAACTGTTTTCCCTAAAAAATTCAGTTCCGAATCCGTACTACTCCAACACAAAGTTGAACTTGAAAGAACGAACTTAGTTTTGAGATTAGGGTTTTGGATTGACAAAATTTCTAAGAAACCAATTGACCAGAGGAACATAAAAAGATTGGAGAAAAACATATTTGAGAGAGAGAGAGAGAACCCCATGTCGAGGTCATTGTAATCATCGTCTGCCATTGATGATCGATAGAAAAACTTGGGCTTCGGCTTGTGAATCCACGAGGTGCTGCTCGTTGGTCGTCAATCGAACGAGTCGAAAACGAAGTAGCTGGAAGAGAAGAGACGGTTTTGAGAGAGACAAAATGTCTAGGGCTTCTTTTTGTGGGATGCAAGTTTTCCTGAAATTAGAGAGAGATTACATAATAGAATGTTAAACGGTTCGGTTCGGTTCGGTTCGGTGTATTTTTAAATTGCAAACCGCAAGTTTGATAGTTTTTTCATTTCTTAACCCGAGGAAACCGAAATATTCAAAGAAACCGGATCGAAACAGTCCATTCGGTTCCTCGGTTCGGGTCGGTTTTTGCACACCACTTTATGTTCGTATTTTTTCTAAGTGGTCAACCAACCAAATCTAAGTTAGATTACTAATTTAATCTTAAACATTGATATTTATGTCTATTTAGTTCTTAATTCTTAAGCTTTAAAAAGTTTCAATTACTTCCATGAATTTTAAACTACAATTCTGGATAGTTCTTCAAACTAAATGATATATAATATATCTACCAGCCGCCAAACGTTGGTTGATTTGACACACCATGACATAGATAAAAGAAGAAAGCGAACAACGGAACATATTAGTAGTTTATTTTATAAAAATGATCTGATACATTGCTTTAAAAAGAAAACATGTGTAGTTTATTTTATAAAAATGATCTGAAAGAAAACATGTTCCTCGTGCTACTTTATTTTGTCTAACTATTCACTTTCTTCTGCATTTGGTTCTCATCACATCATATCTAATATTTATTATAATCTAATAAATAGACTACATTATCATTTAATTAATTTAATGATGTTATTAGTAGAGATTACCGGTAGTATTATTTCTTGGATAGTTGTAGGAAGGAGTATTCTTCTATCATCAAGTATAATTGCCAAAAAGAAAGGAAACACTTATCAAATTACAAAGAATAATAGAGAGAGAGAGAACCAAATGAAGGAGATTTACATTATAGCTTTGCTTTTGGTTCATCTGAATGTATGGATATGTTTTACACAGTTTCCTTCAAACTTGTGAGCAAGAATCAGACAACAGAAGATGGAGCTCAAGGAATACGAGAAGAGAGAACTATATTTGACATTTCTCTTGCAAAAAGCTTTACACAAGATATGCTACTAATAATAAGCCTACATTTTACCAATGCATTTAACTCATTGGGGAATGCCTACAAAAATTCAAGCACATTGACATACAGCCTCGCGCAGCGATAAAAAATGACTATACTGTTACAGGGTTCTTATTACAACTATAATTCTTGGTCACTCGCATGACGATCTGAGACGGTCCCTTCAGACGATATTTCTTCCCCATTGGGTTTTTCGCTCCGTGAGGGGTCTGATTGTGTCTTACTCGAGTCGTCACTTTCGGGGGAATTGGGTTTATCTTGATGGTAGAAATCTAATGAACTGAATGATAACCTCTGTTTTTCACTTTTTCCTGACGAACCTTTAGAACTCAAGAGATCTTCTGGATCATGGGAAGTTGATGGTGGGAGCTTCTGTTCAAGCATACCTGAGTTCAAATTCCCTGATATAGATGACATGTGTGAACCGGGGGTGACACAAGACGCAACTAACTGAAGAACTTCTGGCGATGGGGATAATCCCATGCTCGATTTCTTTGGTTGGTTCGTGTGCAGAGACGAGGAAGATGGATTCATGTTCAAGTTCAGAGCAGGTATGCTGAGGTCAGATTCCAGACCTGGAAGCCTTGAAGTTCCTGCCATTTCCTGTGGCTGTGGATGCATGGCAAGTGGTGAGACCATTGAGATGGAGCAAGAAACAGGGGCATCACCATGGACAGGGCCGCCATCAAGTTCCTCCTGCTGGCTGCTTCCTACAACATCTACTGGAGAGTGACTGAAAATAACCGATTTCCGTTTTCTTTTCTTCTTTAGATTCCGTCTTGGATCTTTAGGTAAAGAGGGAGGTGGACCTGGGTTCACAAATGGGGGAATGGTAATAAACTTGTCTTCCCCATATAGCAAGCGAACTGATTGTGCAACTGCTGAAACAGTGGGAGGCAGGTTAGGTTCTGGAGGCTTTGAAGATACATTTACAGCTTCTCTTAGCCAATGAGGTAGTTTGTCCTTTGAAGAATTACTATCCGTTACTTCTTCTTTCGAATTTGCTATACTGAGCCCTTTGCTGGGATCAAGCAGCAGTCCTGAACCCTTTTCCAACTTGTTAGGCGATTCATGAAATAGTTTCAAAGATCTATCAAAAAGATTAGGCAACTTCCCATAGTGATCAACACCAGGTTCATCATTCTCCTTTCCGCGTGTATCAAAGCTACGAGAACTGTTCAAACCCAAAGAACCTAAGTGACTAGTTCCCAAGGAATTGAACATAAAAGGGTTTTCAACAGGCATGGTTGAATTAGTCCCTGATCGATCAGAAGCTCCTGCCGAAGATTCTCCTGGAAAATACGTGTGATATCTGTCATGGTTCCAGGTTGGTATAGTTGCAAATTGCTCATTTTGCAAACCAAGTCGATCTGATGCTTCAAATCGAGGAAGGTTAGGAACAAGATCACCAAGACCCAGTTTAATATCTGTTAGATGGGTATGAAATTTTGGTCCTGTAACTAGTCTACTTCCATGCAGAGCCCGTGTCATCATCCCATCAGGGAGACTTGGAAATGGAGAAGATTTCTGTAATTTACTCTGCTTAGCTGATTTTGGCACCTGACAAGCTGGCCCATCCAAAATCTTTAGTTGCTCCTCCTCCCACCTGGATGATAAATCTTCTGAAGTTTTGTACCTTGAGAATTTCAGCCTAGGATCTTTAAGCATGGCATCCCAGTTTCCCTTTCCATGCCTACGGACACCAATCCACAGAAAATCAAGTTCATCTTCTGACCAACCATCTCCTTTCAGTTTTCTTCTGAAGTAGTTGGCAGATCCGGATCCAGTCCTCATCATTATGTTTTCTAGCACTTTCTTATGATTCTCAGGAAACGTTGAAAATACAGGAAGCATCCGTCCCAAACCCAAGGAAGGAGTCTCCTCCTCATCTTGTTGATTGCCTCTCATAACATCTAGGGAAGGAAGTTTTAAATTGGGCAGCAGAGGTATAGTTGGAAGACAGCCATTAACAGCTTCAACTCTGCTATCCAGGGACAGATTTGATAAGAAGTCAAGCCGTGCACTTTGCAAGTTCTTAGATGGAATTGGATATCTGGGCAGCATTTTCTCATCAAAGGGAAAATTGGGTGGTGTCATCTTCTCCTGTAAACCAGAGATAGACTTGCTAAAACATCAGGAAATTCTGAAGTATAGTTAAAAAAGGAAGCCATCCAGAAACTGAACAGAAAATGATAGAAAATTAACCTGAGCAAATAAAAGATGGCTGTGCAACCGTTCTCCTGGAAATTCCTTGTCTGGCATAGCCTCAGCACCACCAATATCAGTGCCACTTAAACTTCCAGAGCAAGGAGATAATCTAAATGGAAAATCAGGTCCAGCTACTGTTCGGCTCTGTTTACCATGAGAT
Organism: Herpetospermum pedunculosum; assembly: GCA_028017165.1. NCBI lineage: Eukaryota > Viridiplantae > Streptophyta > Magnoliopsida > Cucurbitales > Cucurbitaceae > Herpetospermum > Herpetospermum pedunculosum. The sequence goes on from CM051525.1 coordinate 75,801,535, forward strand.
CTTGACAAGTTTTTACGTGATGTCTCAGGCTGATTGGCATTAGGAGCACAAAGTCCAAGAACCGGCAACAAGTTGATCGGGACTGAGTTTGCATGACTGGTGCTCGAAAAATGTTGACTTGGAAGACAATTATCAGCAGACGAATAGCCTATTGGACCTACAGCAAGATCAAAATTACTGCCAATTTTATGCCTTGAAATTCTTCCCAACCTCAAGGTTGAATCGATCCGGCTCTTTGGAACATCATCTGACTGGACAAGTTTGTCATCCTCCAAGTCAAATACTGGAGTCCTCTCTTTATTAGTTTCTAATGATCCTGCTGCTGGATCTGGATCTGTTGCATTGGTGTGAGGACACTGGGGGTGAGGGAGTGACCCATGTAGAGTCACTCCCTCCCGATGGAAGGACTCTTCCAATGCCTTTCTTTTAGCAAGCCGTTCTTTTTGTCTAGCGCGTAGCTTAGCACTGTCCATCAAAATAAAAGTAAATAAGGCATGTACCAAGTCAAAATTGTAAGTATTGAAAACCTGCACATCCGATCAAGCAATTTCCACAAACTAATTATGTTAGATTTTCCACAACTTCCTCCTTTACACTTCAGAATCTATTGAGTTGTACTAACAACTCCATATCAGAAAATATGTTAAATCTTAACCCATCACCAGAGCCAAAACATCTTAAGAGACTCAAAATATGCATGATTGGTGACTTTGACCACTATATATCTTGGTGTAATTGTGTAAATGCTCCCCCTCTTTCACCACTATTGCTTTTCTTCTATGATATCCAATTGGAGAGGGTTTTTGTAACTCCCTTGAATTGGAGACATTCCCCTTATTTTGTAATTTCATTCTATCAATGAAATTGTTTCCTATGATATATATTATATACATGATGTCACAAAGAATATTGTTGTCACTTAAAACGAAATTGTATCGAAACTAATCATGCCATGCATCAAAGAAAAAAGAGAAAAATAAGAGACACTAATTTGTAGGCCGAGCTTCTCCAGTCAATTTGAGTTGGGTCTCTCCCAAGGATGTATATACTCATTAATTTGTTGGAATGTCTTTGGTAGTAATGCTAATAAAGAATAAATTTATATATAAATGTGTAAATTCTGCTCTACTGTTGGGTCATGTATCTATGAAGGAACAAGCTTATTTTAGGATAAAGTCAAAGAATGGAAAATGGATTAGAATAGAGTAGTTCGATTCTTAACTTTTTCTTAGTCGAAGAATGTTTAATTTTTAGATTTTGGTCTTTCTTCTGCCTCTATGTATACAACTTGAAAGAGTATCTTGTAATTTTATCTGCTTTCCAAGTTCGAGGGTCTCTTGTCCTCTTCCTCCTCTTGTAAACATTCATTGTTTTAAATAAGCAACCACCTCGCATTAAGAAGAATCAAGTACAAAAAGGATAAAGGCTGGCCAACTAAAGGAGTCGCAAAAAGACAAAAAATCATGGAGCCTCGATTGTTAGTAATTTATGGGGAAAAAAGACTAAAAAAATTGTTACTAGAAACACAATGGACTTATTGAATGCATAAGCATTGTTGACTTTAAAATTTCTCTTTATTAAGACGGTTAAATCATTTAGAATTTTGATGAGTTTTTTGTACGTAATATTAAATATTTTGACATAAAACAATATATCATAAATGCATAAGCATCATAAGTCAAAACAAATTTATCGTCTCGTTTTTGTAATTATGATCTAACCACCCTCTATAATCAATGGAGGAGTCTTTTGTAATTAAAAGGATAAGATTTCTTTTGTAACACTCTTTCATACTATCAATGAAATTGTTTCTGTTTCCTATATAAAAAAAATAAGTCAAAACAATTTTTTAGCATGAAAATATAGAAACGCACAATATTAATATATATTTATGATTTTTTTTTTTTTGGATAAGAAACGGTAACCATTCATTGATATAATTGTTGAAGCATTGATATAAGATTAAATTTACCATAACCCACTAGCTTAAGCTTTTGGGTTGATTGATTTAACATTATCTAATATGGTATCAGAGCATGTGGTCATCCCTGTAAAGTTATTTCCTCCCTAATTAATATTGAATTTCACTTGTTGGGCATTCAACAAATTTTCAAACCCACAAGTGAGGGGGAGTGTTGAAGTATTGATGATATAAGATTAAATTTAACATAACCCACTAGCTTAAGCTTTTAGGTTGATTGGTGATTTAACATTATCTAATAATAATGAAGACAAAAAAAGGGGATAGACTCTATTCCGCCTTAACAAGATACCATATTTATGATATTATAAAGAGTATGTCCTTGCAGTGCCCATTACCTAGATTTTTATCATGAAACCATCCAAACTAGATATCAAAGAAACCTCCATTTTCATTTTCTTTAAAAAAAAAAAAAATTGAGGCCATCGACATTCCTAACGTCTGCCGAATTAACAATCACATCTTTGAAGAGAAAGGACAACACCAAAAGAAGAGACCAAAAAAGGCTTATCAACTAAAGGGGCCACAAAAGACAATTACAAGGAGCCTCAAACTTCTTTATAAATATTTTTATTTATTTTTTTAAAAAAATTGTAAATTATTCTTCATTTAAGATGTTACTAATTCCTAAATTAAAAGAAATAAAGAATAATGTTGCATCAAGTTTTTCTTCATAATATGGAATATCTCATAAGAACATTCAAACAGGTAAGAATTCAAATCTAAAGAAGAAGATTGAAGTTTCTTGAGCAGAAAGATAAACCCATGAATTCAAAATTCACAATCATGAATGCTATGCAGCAATAACAAAGAAACATTTGGATAACTTCACAATGAAAAAAAAAAATCTACTTTGCAATAACTTTACTGGTATATTGTATTCAGCTATAATAACATTTTAATTGACTCAAGCTATCTATCCACCCCATGTTATGTTATTGCAATAACTTTACTGGTAAATTCTTGAGAAAAATTTAACTTACAATTTTTCTTTTAAAGCTCGTCCTGCTGGTGTGTATTCCCTCTCTGGCTCTGGTTCCGGCCCTTTTTCTTCTTCACCACCACTCTGCTTTCAAAAATTAACAATGACGATTCATGCATGTTATGAAGATGACAAAATCGTATAACAAATTTACTTAGTCTCGAGCAATCAAAGAAGAAGAATATTGTCCAACGGACCAACTCCAAACCAAAAAATTTGGCACTTCAAAAGGGCAAAAATGAATGCAGTAGAAGACCAAGAACAGATACAAGTACAACATGATTCATTTTCAGAACATGCTGCTAGATATGTAACCAAATTGAAGAACCATGAATTTATTGTAAAATATTTTGAGATGTACGGAAATGAGTTGCAAATCAGTCAACCTCCCTTAGTTGTGGGGTTGGCTCTCTTCCCCTTCTTTTGTATATTTCAATTATCTAATGAAATGTTGTAAGTTGTTTTAAAAAAGAAAATATCAGAAAAAGGTTGTTCTATGACTTAATCCCCTTGGAGGAGGGGGTTGAATAGGTTGCCATTCAGAACTATAATGTTTTTTTTTTTACAATATGTATGGTGAGGCATTCGAAACTTTGACCTCTTGGTCACTAATTTATACTTTATGCCGGTTGAGCTATGCTCATGTTGGCCGGAACTATAATGTTCTTGTCATGCCTATGTCCTAGCTTTGACAAAAACCATTTTGTTGTGTCCATGTCATGCCATGTTTGTGTCTTTGCCTCTAAACTTGAATTATGTCATATCAATTTGCAAAAGCAATGAGGAGAGGTGTCCGTTTTGCTAATTACCAAATTACAAAGTATAAATAATCATGTTTAAACTACAAAGGTTTGTTTACAATTTCAGTAAACCGTTTAGGTGTGTTTTACAAGCCTTGGAGTTTATTTTTTTCTAAATAATATCATTTGATTCTCAAATAACAAGGATTAGAAGTAATTAAGTATATCATACCACTTAAAAATCACAAGAAAAAATTGTAGAGACAATGACGATTGAAGAAACTTCTACATTAAAAAAAAAGAAAAAAAAAAATTAGCCCCAGCCACCAGGCATAATGGAGATTTGTAGACAGATAAGATCATAATAATCGGGAAAAAAAGGGAAATTTAAAAATAGTCTGTGAGCATGGGCGAATGTACAACTTCCAAAATCAAGAGTTTACTAACTAGTAAAATTAAGCCAAACCGAGCATAGCTCAATTGGCATAGGGTTGTGCCAGTGACCAAAAGGTCATGGGTTCAATCCCCGCATTAATTAAACTACCGTTGCAAAAAAAAACTAGTAAAATTAAAAAATAAAAATATAAAAGACAAAATATCAAATGACAGAAATATTCTTATCGAAAATGACAGCAATAAGATATTACTCATATTTGTCCTTTTTAATTTTTTTTTTTATTATTATTATATCCGTGAGTGTCCGGGCTAGCTTACGCGCACCTTGACTAATTTCACGAGACAGACCGTCTGCCCTACAACATTTGGATGCCAAGGATTACTCATATTTATCATGGATATGAAAAACGACAAGATGTTTATAAATGGATACTATGCACAGTTGCTAAAGACAAGGGCTTACGAGAAATCAGGGATACGAAAGTACCTCACTGAATGTTCCACAAGGATGAGGAGCATATGCTTCCCTGTAAGAAACGGCTTTACGGAGGCGTTTCCCACGGCCAAGAGCTGCTTCCTCCTCACTCTGGTACTTCTCCCATCTATATCCCAACGAAGCAATATTTAGCACAAGTTATCATTTTCCATCAGTATGCTTCAGTACCATCATGATTTGTCAATCTTTGAAATCTACCTTACACTATTTCTATTATATACCAATATTAGTAGACTTCTAACTAACCCTACAAACAACCTTCATAAATTACTTCACTATTCTATATTGCCTTTTCACTAAATGAAACATGTAAGCAAATGAACTCACTCCAGCTAGTTAAAACAGACAGCATATGATCAATAGGTTTCGAGATACTAGCTACTCTACTAGTTTCTGTTTGTATAAACATTTCTCATATATTCGTATTGAATTATGTTATACATTTTCAAATCAAGTTAGCTAATACTAATAGGCAAAAGTAGAGAAACCTCAAGAAACAAGTTACCTGATTCGCAAAAGTCTGTCCCATTCATTTTCCTCGGCACCTGTCAACCCATTATCCTCTTTCCTTTCTGAATTTTGTGCACAAATATCATCAGTTACACCAGTGGGTGATTCAGCTCCCCCTTGTTCTTCTGCTGGTTCATCATTCCAATCGACGGACTAATGGGAATACAAATTGAGAATTTCTAATTAACAACAACAAAAATATATTGACTCCGAAGTTTTATGATACAGTAGTCACTGGATACGTAGCATTTCACATGTTGAGCTCATAGACACTAATTCCTAAAATGCTACATGGAGTTATCAGTTTTTTTATTTGACAAGAGAAAAGCGTATCAACCTGAACTCAAAATCGGAAGGCTACCAAAAAGAACCAAAAAACGTTCAAAATACCATTTTGGTCCCTGTACTTTGAGTCGCATCTCATTTTAGTCCTTGTATTTTAAATAAATCTTAAAAGTAGTACTTATTGGTAGTTTGAAATTAAATTTTATTGAACTTGATAAAATAATAATAATAATTTTCATTCAAGAAAAGACACAATGTGAATATATTTCCAAAATTTAGAGGGAATACTAATAGAGACTAATTTTTTTCTGAAAAAGTTAACCACAAACTAGCATTAGAGACTAATTTTAAGACTAAATTTGGACATTTGAAAGTAAAGGGACTAAAATAGAACTAGTCTCAAAGTATCCGGACTAAAATGACATTTTTTTTTTAAAAAAAAAAAAAACAATCTATTTAGTTGATCCTAAGAATTGCAAATAGACCAAACTATGAAACAGTATAAGATTACATCATACTTTGTTGCATAATAAAAAATATATATAAATAATATTGAGCTAGTATAAGAAAAATTATAACCTTCACGGAGCCGAGCATATCATTCTCTGTCTCAGCTTCAGCAATTTCAGTTGCGTCAGATTGAAGGTTTGAGCGGTCTAGCAATCTCAAAATTGCATTTTCATCCCAAACAATCTTATTGCCACTATCTGTACATTTATCCTCGTAGACGTCCCCCAGGGAACCAGTCCTCTTCTTATGCTTATGCTCCATATCCGTCACTGCCTCATCCTTGCTATTACTATTTTCAACTGTGTCCTTCCCACTGGTGATGGTTGTATCTATAAATAATTCTTCTGTACCCCATTTCAAAATATCTTCTACTTCCTTTTGTGATCCTGACTTGTTTACAAAAAGCTGATCAAGCATCAATTTCTTCTTAGCAAGCTGCAAAATGCGCTCTTCGACACTAGCACGGACTACAAGCCGGTATACCAAAAGTCTATTTGATTGACCAATTCGATGCGCCCGATTCATAGCTTGGATGTCAGCATGCGGATTAAAATCAGAATCATAAATAATAACAGTGTCAGCAGTTGCCAAGTTAATACCAAGGCCACAAGAGCGTGTTGATAATAGGAAAACAAATCGACTCTTATCTTGGTTAAAGCGTGTAATTGCAGATTGACGATCTGCCACTGAAACAGAACCATCTACTCGCTCATATGTCTTAGGCCCAAATTCTATGGTCAAGTAATCTTCGAGGATATCAAGAAGCTTAGTCATCTGGGAAAATAGTAGAACTCTATGACCCTCCTTATGTAAAATCTTGAGCATTGAATGCAACAACGTCAACTTAGCTGAAGCTTTTATCCGCATTTCATGAAGGAACTCTACAGAACCAAATTCAGGCTCGGTTCCTGGTATAAGATACGGGTGATTGCAGACCTTCCGTAATTGCATCACAATATTTAACATGGACTGTTGTGCAACACCCTTCCCAATATTCCTTAGAATCTGATAGTTCTTTGTTAGCATCGCACGATAATATTCAGCTTGGATGGATGATAGCTCAACAGGAACCATTCTTTCAGTCTTAGGAGGAATATTTTGCATGGCATCTTTTTTAAGCCTTCGAAGCATATGTGGAGCAACAAGTTTTTTCAGTTCTTCCACCTTTTCAGTAGTTGTAAGGTCATTAAACTTCTCCTCAAATGAAGTTAAGGAAGGAAATGAAGCTGGCTGCAAGAAATTAAGTAAGTTAAACATCTCACCGATGTTGTTCTGCAGAGGCGTACCAGTCAACAGAACACGATGCTGGAAAGAAAATGTATTAAGCAAGCTGAAAAGCTTACTTCCAGAATTCTTCAAACGGTGGCCCTCGTCTACAACAAGTACTTCCCAGGGAACCCCACGAAGATAAGAAGAATCAACAAGAACCATTTCATACGTAGTCAAAAGAACATTAAATTTAAAGGATTCGGTTTTCTTATTCAACTGACTTGGATTGCTAGCATGCCATTCATACTGACGGATAGCTGCTCTTGCCTTTGCACCCCCATGGTATTCCACAACATTCAAATTTGGGGCCCACAAAGCAAATTCAGAAAGCCAATTAGGCATTGTGGACAGCGGGACTAGAACTAAGCAAGGGAGTCTAGCTTTAAACTCAAAATATAATGATGAAAGAAAAGCACAAGCTGATACTGTTTTTCCAAGACCCATCTCATCAGCAAGTATTACATTTTTTGACTTGTACCAGCATTTCCTCAACCAGTTGAGAGCTTCAAGTTGATGAGGAAACAATGAACCCCCTTGGAGTTCCTTTGGTTGCTCAGTAAGAGTAGCAATCTCAAACTGTGAATCGCCATATTTCCTAGGTAAAATTTCCTTTGTAGAGTCCTTTTCAATTGTTTGCTGCTCAAAATCATTGAACAATTGGATCAGATGAGGAGATTCTTTTAGAGCAGGTTCTTCTAATTTTTCCCAAGTGCATTCATCATAAGGAAGGCTACTCCATTTTATAAATGCTTCATGTCCACCATCTTTGCAAGAACGAAGAGCAATCACTCGCTGGGGCTGCTTCCATCGATCCTCACATATATTAATGACAGCAGTTCCATATTTTGCCTTGTAATTTTCAAGTTTTCTCTTTGCTAAAACTTTCAGATGAGATTCAGAAATCCAGCTATTATGGATATGAGACTTGCCAACCCACTTCACTAGAAATTCATAATGTATGGTCTCAGCATTCCTACATGAAGTATCAGGTAACAAGGAATCTTCAATTTTATTTTCCACGCTGCTACTGATACCTACCTCTGTATCACCTTCTGTTATATTATTGGTTTCAAAAGAAGCAACCTTTTCACACACTTGTAGAACATCATTTCTGTCGGAACTTCTCAAGCTAATGTCAACATTCTCCTCTGAGATGGTATTTTCAATTGTTCTACCCTGATCTTCTAACATTGCAGAAGATTCATCTCGACTTTCACTATTCAAGGTTGTAGAACAGCAATCAATATTGCCGCCCTTACTCGACACATCCAGCACCTTACCTTTCTTTGATTCTTTGTTCACAGATCTTCTATATACCTGTATTTTATCTACCTTCATATCATTCTTTAAGCTTTCTTCCATATCACCACTTGGTCCTACATTCTCTTGAGCCTTTATGACATTTTCTGTTCCAATATCTAAAACATCATCACATGCAGATTTATCTCCTGATTCTCTGGTTTCTGCTGGATTTAGAAGATCGCCAGGATGATCATTAACCACAATCTCAGGTAAATATGAAGAATCCTTGCTATTACCTTGAACACGACACCCTAAAACTCGATCAACCTGAGAAGTTCACCCAGAAAAGGAAAAACAAACAAATGAGAGCATGACAATTTGTTACAGAAGAAACCTAAAAGAGACAAGAAATGTATACAATTTAAACAGATAGAATTTCGCTATTAAAAGCATTATCGTTTACCTGTAAAGTCTCACCATCCAATCCCTTTTCACATATCAACATGGCATCTACATGACTTGCTACTTTATCAAGCTCAATCAACTTATCTTTGACTTCGTCAAGAAGTTTCTGCGATGACAAAATGTGGATATAAGTATAACAGATAAAAACATGCATTTGACAGAGAAAACAATTGATTCACTACATAAAAAAGAAAAAATGAAGAGCGAGGACATAGGTAGCTGAGAAAACAAAAAAATGTTGAACTCCAGTAAACTTATTATTCATGCATAAGACATCCCAAAAAGCACAGATGAAGCAATGAAAGTATTAAAGGTACCTCATTTTTTCCCTCAAGATCTGAATTCTTAGTCCCAACCTCTTCCTTCGAAGAGGAAGTATGTATCTCATGATCAACATGTTTATGTTTCCGTACTGATTTATTATTTCCAGGACTAGGAGCATCTCCTTTGCATCCAAGTTTTTTTGAAGTGCTAGCTACACACGTTGCCTTCCCATTCTTATGTTTCTTTTGACCAACATCTTTATTGATCTTCTTTTTCCTTTTTCTAGTCTCCTTCCCCGCAGCACTAACTGCAAGAAGAAGGTTCTTACTCGGAGATGCATCCTCACAAGAAATTCCAAGCTTATTCTCAAGCATATCAAGATTCTTATCAGGAATCTCATGACATGGCTCTAATTTTTCATCTTTTGAATGAGATAAAACCTCTGGAACAGCAGGTACCAACTTTTCTTCTGTTTGAGAGTCTGATTGGGATGCATTACATAGCTTTTCATCATCAATGTTGACTGGAGAAGGAACGCTTGTTACAGTATTACCATCTGATGGATGACATGGCTTGGTATCACAAGACACGTCTATGTTGGAGGTGGCTGATTTCCTTCCAAAAGTCTTTACTTTATGAGCTAAGATTGATTTTCTCTTGTTGGAGGATCTCTTCTTAGCAAGAATGGAGCTTCCAAATATCAGGGACACTTTCTCGGTGTCAGAAGACTTAATTCCATTTTTACACTTTGCACTGACAACTTTTGTTCTTGCTCGCTTAGATATGGTGTTCAAATAGCTTGTGGTATCTAATGATAAATCATTCTTTTGATTGCAGCTTGGACAATGCCACTTACCCATGGGGATCCGCTTCAATAAATATCAGATTCATGCAAAAGTTAGACCCGAGCATTGCAATCCTTTAAAAAAAATTGAAAATCTAGGCAAAACAATTATTTTTAATAAATAATAGCCAGCAGCAGAAAGGGTAAATGTCTATCCCAATAGCAACTTATAGATTGAATCAACAAACCTTAAGGGGTGGATGGAGACACTGAAGATGGTAGGTCCTTGGACAGCTGTCACAGCATAACAAGTTTCCACCAAGATCACAGACCACGCATTCAAAGAAATACTGGATCAACAAATAATAAGCATATTCAACTTTGAGAGGCAAGTGCATATTTATTGCCTAATATTAGCATTTTAACATAAAATATTAGGAGAAAATATTGAATGGCATAAAATAATTCACAATGAAGAAAACCTTTTCATTAAAGACGGTAGGAGTATTAAAAAAGCTGGAGACAATATACTCAAGGTTCATACTACCAGTAATCACCAATTAAAGATAACCATTTATGATGCATGCTAGAACATTACCTTAAATAAAAAAGACTTGCAAGAAAAAGCCTAATGGGAGTTATTCTAATTAAACAGAAGGAAACTCACCCCATCATTTCCTTTCTTCTTGGATGAAAACTGTTCGCGATGTACCTCACTCTTCACCTTCCCTTTAGCCAAAGAAATACTTCTGGGTGATTCTATTGCAAGTGACCTGTCTTCCCTTTTGCTGGGAAGATCAGTAGCAGAAGGAAGCTTTCTCCTTTTGCGTTTCATGACCCAGTTTCTGCTAATAACTTTACTACTCGACGTTTCATCCTCCTTCATATCTTAACCCTAAGTCTTGAAGAAAATACATGTACCACATCAAGATTTGACATAAAAGTCAAGCAGGGCAGAGCATCTAGAAAACCCAGTTGCTTTAAATTTGATGTTCAGCAGAGCATCTAGAAAAACACAGTTGCTTTAAATTTGATGTTCGGCAGAGCATCTAGAAAACAGTCACTTACACTTCAATAATATATTCGTTTTCGTATAAAAACAAAAGCTTTCCTTGAAGAAACAAGAAACAATTTTGGGTAGGAAAAGAATTAAGAATGCACCTTCCACATCAGCCCACAACAAGGCCATTTTTTAACAATAGCAAGAATATCCATTATAAGTTACAGATACTAACATTATATCAACTTCTTTTATGAAAGAGCTGAAGAACAAGGGACCAAGTAATCGTTCCTTTTTGCATTTATTTTAAGGCACCATTTCATTTCAATAGAAACAAACGGATATACCTTTTTTTTGTGGGGAACCAAACCCAACATACCTGCATGTTTTTAATTCATCAATTTATGTGAATCCAAACTTCCTCTAATCAATCAAATCCAAAGACAACCTAATTTATAAGAAAAAGAATATGACCATTTTGAAAGGAAAAAAAAATGTTTCATTCCTAAATACCAATCCCAAACCCCCCTTTAAATTCAAAAACCAACAACCAAATTTTGATTCACTATATGATCCCTCGTTCCTTCATCTTCACCTTCTTGCAAGAAATTCCCCATTTCCTTCCATTCCCTTGAACTACCTTAAAAATGTAAAGCAAAGAGGTGAAGTGCACAAAACTGAACGGACAAGAGTTAGCCTACCTCCCATAAAAAGGCACCTTTTGCTCTCATCATCAAGCCCATTATAAACCTTATCCACCACTATTCTAGGACACCACCTAACGGGATCAAGAACTCCGATGTATTGCTATGAAAAGATATATGAATTACAAGATTACAAGTGTTTAGAGGCACTTGCACCCTCCCCTCTTGAGAACTATCTCAAGCCCTATTCCACTGAACAATTCCCCCCTTTCCTCTAATCTCACTCCCTCTATTTATAACCATATACTCTAACTAACTTCCTAAGTAATTATCCTTTATGCCCTTACTACTATCATACTAATATTGCCCATATACCCCTAACTAGGGTCCTCACACACTATCAGCAAAAAATTCACACTAGTATGACCAATGATTCTTTTTTTAAATGACGTGAGTATCCAAGCTAGCTTATACGTAACTCTACTAATCTCACAGGACAAATGTTTGATCCTACTTAGTTATCAAGAAACTCATAGGATTTTATCTTAGGTATATGGACGCCATGGGATTTAAATTCATTCCCCTAAAGTCCCGATACTCTTCTCACATGCCCCAATGCAACTAAGCCAACTCATGGTAGTGTAGAAAGACCAATGATTGGGCCTAAATATAAAGGACAGTCACCAAACCCACAACTTACTGTCTCCCACCAAACTTTTGAGGCATAAATATAAAAGATCAAAACGTAGAAACCAAGCTATTTAAATAGCCCACAACTTCTCCTCTCTAAGCAGAAAAAGGATATTACTATCCATAAAACCACTATTAGTTTGAACTTTCCACTAGTTAAATCATCAACAGAGCTAAACCTCTATAAACTTAAATGGAACCAAAGTTTTTACGACAAGTTTACTCTAAGAATTCTATACTTGGAAAGGGCCTCGAAATACTAGTTCAATCCAGAATTAAAACGTAGTGATTCAGAGTTCCCTGAGCAGAAGTATGTGTGTGTCCTGGGAACAAAAATGTAAAGCATATGCAATTCCTGCCGTTGCCATGCTGACACGGTTCATGATCATGACTAGGCTAGCTAAGCAGTAAATTAAATGTTCTTCCACAATATTAGAGAAAATAAACCCAATTAACAAAATGAAACATGGGGGACACATCAACTACATACATTGTAACATTAATAAATGATGAGTGCATTAAATGGAAGAAATTAAAAAGTTGAGAAGAAAAACAATAAGCAGATCACCCAACTATTGCATTGATATATGTAACTGTCAAGTAGAGCAAACCACAAGCCCAGAATCTCACAAGCAGCACCCAATGCTGCAAATGTAGACTATCTACAATGACAAAACTGAAAAATCATAAAATTTCAACAACCTAAGCATGCACTAAATTTAAGTTACACACCTAACCCCCAAACCCCCATTCAGTAACTAACTATCATGCAATAGTAAAAAAAAAATCCCAATTAGCAAACCCTTCAAAAATATCAACTAGGAACAAGAATCAAAAGTTTATGAAGAGAACATTACAGGAATCAAACACTCCATCTATCCAAAGTAGTAAGAAAGTACACATGGGGTAAGCTGAAATTGGAGAATTTTCACAAATAGAGAATCATATTGGGCAATAATACATGAGTCAATTAAATGAAAAAAAGAGAGTAACCCAGAAAAATTAAGAAGGTTAGAAGACATACCTGTGGATCAAAAGAGAAAACAGAGCATGATAGTATGTGATTGAGGGGGGGAAGAGAGTAAGGGGAAAAGGAAAGGAGGTTCGGGAGAGAGTTAGGGCTGGGAGAGTTGGGGATGAGAGAAAAGAGGGAGAGAGAAGAATGAAAGAGACAGATGTGGGAGACAAATGAATAAATAGAGAGAGAAAGAGAGAAGCACACAAATACGGATTCGCCGGGGTCATAGGACGGGGTTACACTCTGACATGGCAGAAGAAAGAGAGAGAGAGAGATTTGAAGATTGTTGGCGTTGGGTTTTGGGTTGTTGCTGTTGTTGTTGCTGTTGAAGCTTCCCCTCCCCCATCAATCCCAAACCACTGGATTCTCGCCACGTGTCATCTTATAGACGCACTTCGCTTCAGTTTGTGCACTTTCCTTTTTCTTTTTTTCCTTTTTCTTCTCTTTCACAAACCCATTAGCAAAGGGTTGATGATGATGATGATGATGAACTATGAAGAACTTCTTTCTCTCTGCATTATCAGGTTCGATTGGTTTCTGGGTTCTTGGGTATTCTCCATATTTCTCTGTCATCTTCTTTAATTCTTGCTTGCAATGTTCTTCCTTTTCTTCCTCCTCCGCCCCTCTTTTTCTTTCCAATTTTCAAATCTCAATTACAAATTTACAATACCAGGTGGGTTTGGTTTACTTTACTTCTTCGTTCTTATTGATAAATACAAGTAGAAGCAGAGGCAACAATTTTGGCGGAAGAATGATCTCCATTAATCTCAATCTGTGTGCCTGTGCCTGTATATGAAGACGGGAGTAGGAGAGAGAGAAATTTTGAGTTATTCAAAGGCCATGTGTTTATAACGCCAGAATCTGGGGGGTTAGATTGATTTTTCTTTTTTAGATAATATCTTGCCCAGGGGTAAGCAAAAGAGGCAATCGTGTCTACGACTTCATAATTTCTGTCAACCTCTCAAATTACTTTACTAACTAAACAGAATTTTGGGATGTTTCCATCAATTTCACATAGCTCACAAGTCTTTCCATTTAATATTAAATCACAAATTAGTCCAGAGAGTGTTGGTGTGACAATAATTTGATACGTGGGTGGGTATACCTCTGAACCTTCCACCTGCAAATGGTTCAACTTCAGTTTTATACACAAATCAGTTCACATATAGGTTGAATTTCAAAAAAAAATCAAACCTTCTGGGCTTCACGGCACTCTAATACAGTGTAGTATTCTGCAACAATCTCAGCATTTTTATTTTTTCAGAAAAGTAGATTAATTTAAAAATCAAAGCTTCTGGGGTTGACAAGACTTGAGTTGACATGTACACAAATTTTGGCCACAATTGAATTGAGAGTCAACAAACTCAGGTTGCTTCATCGACTCTTACCATTACTATATTTCCAACACATACAGTGTACAGTACAGTTTAACATGGAATGGAATCAGGAACCACAACCACAACCACCCCAAAATCTAAGGTGATTTGATAACTATTTCATTTTTAATTTTTGATTTTTGAAAATTAAGCTTATGAAAAATAAATTCACATCTGAATTTCTATGTTAGGCTATGTTTTTTTTGAAATGTTTCCAAAATTCAAGCCAAAATTTAGAAAAAATAAGGGCTTGTTTGATAACGTTCTCGTTTCCTGTTTCTTGTTCTTGTTTCTCATTTTTTAAGAAACGGAATTGTTTGATAACTATTTTTGTTTCTTGTTTCTAAATTTTGAGAAACGTTTCTAAAAAAGAGGCAAAATTTGAGAAACTTCAAAAAGGTGTTTCTCCCCGTTCCGTTTCTCTTTATATTAATATGTTCCCAAAATGATTATAAATTAGTGTTGGTTCTTTGGCAAGAAAAGCACCCAATTAAGCTTCTCACCTATGAGGTCCTGGCTTCAATTTTTTTTAATAAGTATCCATTGACATCGATATTTTCATATTTTCATCAGAGCACCACACTTTAAACTTTGCAAATTAGCATTTCAATATTTTTTAAATTAGTTTAAATTTCCCACTATTAAATATTAGGTTCACAAATAGTAATATTTTAGTTATATAACATAAATTTATCTATAATATAATTGAAATGTCGATTCACCTTTCATGTCGATATTGAGCTCATTAACTCGTAGAAATGTCTACACGTCAACGAAAATTTAAAACATGACCCATAACAAACAATGACGAATGACAACGACTTCGAGATTTTAGAGCAAGGAAGGCATCATCCTCGTGGTAGGAAAAAGTGTTTAACTATCGAAATTTTTTCACTGCAAAATGTTATTGAACGTTGTTTTGGCGTGTTGGAGACTCGCTTCTCTATTCTTAAATAAACGTCTCCTTACCTTGTCAACACACAAAAACATATACCAAATCAAATCAAATTTGGATAACATTTGAAGTATAAATACAATTTTATGGTTGTTTTTAATTTTGCATCGAGACTTATCTGTATTTTATTATGTAAACTTTGGTTTTTTTTTTTAATGCATGTTATATCTTTTTTATATTATGTATACTAAATTTTATTTAAACTATAAAAAATAAAAAATAAAACATAAAGAGAAAAAAAAAACAATTAACAAAAAAATATTTATCATGACGATATTTCTATTTTGTTTATTTTTTTTTTCAAAAAACAAGAAACAAGAAACGTTATCAAACAAGTATGTGTTTCTGTTCTTTTTTTTTTCAAGAAACAATAAACAGGCGTAGTTATCAAACATGTTTCTCTTTCTAGTTCTCAAAAAACAGGGAACAAGAAACAGAGAACGATAAACGGGAAACAGGGAACAACAAACAAGAACGTTATCAAACGGGCTCTAAGTTTTTTGCTTGTAGCCTCACGTTTGATTACTTTAACAAATAACCACAATTTAAACTTGATTTTCAGTGCTGAATGCCAATTATATTTTGCAACTTACGCCATCGCGGTGACTCAGCTCCACTGTATTGTATTTTTCAACATTTACTTTCCAAAGAGATGCAAGGCTTCGATACACACAAATTGCAGTCCCGACAGTTTTTTTTTTTCTACGCCAAGAGTTATTGAACTTTAGTTAAAAAAAAAAAAACTATGTACTATTGAAGTTTGTCCAATGGGAACATGTTTTTCTTTCTCTCTACCACTTTTCTTCAATCTGAACAAAACTCAGAGGAGGAAATGAGACCTGAACAAAACTCAGGCATGCCTTCTATGTCCTTCATTCTCCCTATTGGTGCGGTGTCTCCGCCATCGGTCGTCGAAATTTCCTCCATCGGATGAACTAACCCGTGGTTCAGGTTCTATCTCTCCCAATAATTCAATGAATCAATTCATTTCTGAATCTGGCGACCACAACTCTGATTATGCTCGTTTTTTCCCAGAGAGAAAAAACATCAAATGAATCTAACAACCATCTAAGATTCAAAAATTATTCTCTGGTTCACTTGACTATAGAATTAGTTGGTCGGAAGGGTTGAATTGGAGAGATTAAAGATCGTCGGATTTTCGATCGAAACAGATAAGGGCGGGTCCGACGAAGAATGGTTTAATTAAGGGAATGGTCCTCCAGGTTTGGGTTTGGTAGTTGAGTAAATCCAACCATTATGGTTTTGATTTTGTTCATTTTTTGTTTTCGTCAAATTTTCTCCTAACAAAATGCTCACCTGCTACTTATTTTTAAAAAAAATTTAGTATTAAAATATTTAAAAAAAATATATTTTTTTTTTCTTTTTCCCTCTACTTCTTTGTCCCTCCTCCCTCCTCATCTTTCATCTTCTTATTCTCATGGTGACTGATTTTTTTTTTCTTCTTCGTTTTTTTCTCTTGTTTATCTCCCTCTCTCTTTCTCATTCTCCTCCTTCCTCCTCCCTCCATCTTCTCTCCCCCATGGACGTCGCCGACAATTTTTTTTTTCTTCCCTTCCTCCTCCCTCCATCTTCTCTCTCTCATGAACGTCGCCGACAACTTTTTTTTTCTTCGTTTTCCTTTCCCCTTTTCTTCTCCCTCTCCCTCTCTCTCCCTTCATGTCCCTCCCCATCACCCCATTTCTTCCCCTAGTTTAAAATATATATATATATATAGATCTGTTTCAAAACAAACCTGTGTTAAAAAAAAGAAAAAAAAATTGGTTATAAATTTTTAAAAAATAATTGGTTAATTTTTTGTTTTTTTTAAGATTTGTATATATATCTGTATGTATTTATTATTGTTATTATTATTATTATTCTTATTTTAAACGAGGGGGAGAGGGGGAGGGAGAGAAACCGAGAGAGAGGGAGAGAGAGAAGAAAAGGAAAAGAGGAAAACGAAGAGAAAAAAACAGACGTCGGGGACGACCATGAGATGAAGAAGATGGAGAGAGGAGGAAGGAGGAGGATGAGAAAGATAGAGGGAGATGAACAAGAGAAGAGAAGGAAGGAAAAAAAAAAAAAAAGCAGTCGTCGGCATAATGGGAGGAAGGAGATGAAAGATGAAGATGGAGGAGGGAGGAAAAAGAAGAAGAAGAAGAAGAAAAAGAATATATTTTTTTAAAATAATTTTAATAATTAAAAAAAAAAAAAAATAGATGTCACGTCAACGACCGTGGAAACTTAAACGAAAATTTGACGGAGGGACAAAAAAACGAACCGAATTCAATGGTATAATTGTTAGATTTGAAACGTTATGGACGCTACCAAACTCAAACCTGATGGAGAATAATTTTTTCTTTAATTAATAATCTTAGATCTAAGCGGGACCGACGAAGAATGATTTAATTAATAATTTTTTATCTAAATTTGAAGGAGAGGGAAAGAAGAAGACAACCACTAAACATTGCACACACTAAATAAGGAGAGAGAGAGGCATAAGACAATAAGGGAAGGGAGGAGATATTAGAGATAGTGTATTTTCCCTTTATTCTCAATATTTTATTTAAAGTATTTTTTTTATTATTACTTTTAGACCGACTTCAAAGAAATAAAAACATCAAATTATTTTTATTATTTTAAATATAAATTATGTTGTTAAATCAAAATTGGTACTTAAACAAATTTTAAAATGTAGTATTCGTACCATGGAAATAAAAACATCAACTTATTTGCATCCGTTTAAAATAACAGATTAAAATCTCCTAAATTCACAGGTAATATTTAATACTAGGGTAGAAAAACATTTTACAACAAAAACAACTAAAATAAACTCAAACTTCAGAACGACAGGTTTAACAACTCTCTACCCCAAACACAACACAGATTTCAGTCTCTACTCCAAACACAACACAGATTTCAGAACTACAGACTAAACAACTTAAATACACAGACTTCAAAACTCTTCCGATTAAATAACTTCATACTTAATAACTCTTACTCCCCGCAACTCTTTGCCCCAAACAGCTCCTAAGTTTCAAAAAAAAAATCTCTCTCTTTTGTTTTGTTTTCAAAAATACTATTCTTTATTGGATTTATCTCTCCTTCCATTTTAGGGGTTAAAGATTTAAGGTTTAAAATTATGGCTTAGAATTTAGAGGTTAGATTTTAGAATTTTGGATTCAAGAACCCTTAAACCTTAAATTTAATCAACCCTAAACTCTAAACCCTTCCACCATAACACAGAAACTCTAAATTCTAAATAAAATTCTAAATATATTAAAGGGTTAATTGTACAAACCACCCGTAAACAGTGGGGTTTGTTACAATTACCATGCCCCCTTACATTAACAAGTGTTAATGCAATCAACCATTTGGGTTCAGTTTGATTATAACTCATTGGTTATAGGGAAAAATTGTATGTAAAAAATTAATAAACCTAGACAATCCTTCATCTGCCACTCTTTTCTTCTCTCCTCTGATCAACTTTGCCACCGTCGGCCGCCCATCTCTCTCCTATTTTATACATTTTTTTTAGTTCAATTATTGCAGGGTGTGGATGAAACCACCAACTTAAGCATTAAGTTATGCTATGAAGAAAATAACAAAGTAGTGGAGACGATAGTTACCTTATACAGTTTACTTGCAGTACTTTCTAGGGGTATTTATACCGGATGACCCTCCCCTCAGGGTGCGTTAAGGTTTTATAACCCGATTTTTCAAAATTTATGTTTTTTTTTTTACCTTCTCTCGTGATAAGCAAATGCACAAAGTATGTAGTACAATTTACTGAGCACGATCACGAGGAGACAATTATAATGCCTTCGTGCTAAGCGAATGGTACAAATGACTTTTCACCAGGCGAGGACATTTGCTTATCACTAAAGAATGTAAAAAAAACATAAATTTTGAAGAGAAGGTTGATATTCTTATGACTACCTTATGTCAATTGAGCTATGCTCGGATTGAGATTAATTAGATATTCTTATGACTACCGATAATCAATATTTAAATTAAGTAACATTGTATATTGGTGACCATATATAGTAAGATTTATATCAATTATATAACTATAATTTAAGTTAATCAATTATTAAAAATAAAAAAAATACTATACCTGTTAACATTTTTTAGAAAATATATATTTGTAGTTAGTTTTAAGAAAATATATATCTAAAAAAACTCAAAATTGACCCATTTAAATTGTGAAAAATATATATTTGGAGTTGTTGGATTGGATTTGAAATTGAAGCTTCCCCTTATTTTGGAGGACAAGAATCATTTGGTTCCTTAATTTCATCTGATAATCGAAATTCAAATCGAAAATAAAAATGGTTAATTAAGAACAGGGAGAAGAAAGCAAGAAGCTCATCAGATTGATCATCACAATCTTTCATATCCTCATCACTGTCGTAACTTCTCCGCTTAATCCAATAGAAAAAATAATAATAAAAAAAAGAAAAAAAGAAGGAAAAAATGTAGAGTAAGAAAATGCAGGACTCTCAAATATAATTCCACTTTTTTTTTTTTTTTTTTTTTTTCTATTTGAAGTATTATCCATTTTATGAGTTGCTTCCAAAACGATTGCACCCAAAAGAGAATCCTACTGTTAGCACTTCCTTTTAAAACTATTCCACAAAATTCAGGGCACGGCTGAAAAGAGGCTTCCGCGTTGTGACTTTTGACCCAGTTTTGTTTTTTAAAACTTAATTAGTTTTATGTCATCATGAAAAGTCCATACTATTCTTGCGTTCATTTTTCCTACAAAATCACGATTCTTCTTCACTCCATCTCGATTTTCTTTCTTCATCTATTCCTCCTTTGCTGCTTTCCGTCCTCCGGCTAGCAGCCTTCGACGACGACACCCACGCGACGGCAACAACGTCTCCTTAACACTAGATCTGTGGCGATCGTTCTATGCAACAAAGGCAATACGAGAAAATCGAGAAGGAGAGAGAATCGTGATAGGAGGGAGAGATGAAGAATCGTGACCGTGATAAGAGGAAATAATGAACGCAGCGAGGATAGTCTGGACTTTTCATATCGTGATGACATCAACAAAAAGCCATAAAACATGTGTTTCAAAGAGGTGAGTCAAATGACATTCTTCGACCCTTTGGGGACGGATCATCCGAGCAAATACTCCATAGAAAGAGAGCTACTTTTTTTTAAATTTAGGGACCAAAACTTAAAAATAAAAGAGTATTTTCTCCTTCTTTTTAATTAAAAAATAGTTTTTAAAAAAAAAAGGGACACCACACTAAAAATCAACCAGTATTTTTAAATATTTGATACCTTCTCTAGCTAACAATGATCTATTTAATTAAAAACACCGCTCTCAAAATTAATCTTAACTGAGGAACAATCAAATAATATGGTCGTTGTCACAAAAAAAAAATAAAAAATCAAATAATATATTTACGACTTCATTAATCTTTGATGTTTTATTTGCCAATCAATAATACTAGTGCATCTCTATAAAAAAAATGTACTAGTGAATTAACTATAGTGTGATACATAAATTATGAACATGAACCTACAATGATTTATTTTATTTTTAAAAAAGTAAATACAAATAAATTTTTATGAAAAGCAATGATAAGTTTCATCCAATATATAATTCTTAATTGTATTAAAAATTTAGGAAAGATATAGATTTTAAGGCCTCACATTTACAGAATTATCTTTTAAGAATTCATACAGAAATTTAAGAAAAGTTTATTTGATTATTGTATCCCTTCTAATTTGATTTTGAGCAGAAAATAAATAAAATAAAATAAGGGCAGGATTTTGTTGCAATGGGTGTGTAGGTATGTATCTGTTAGTGTTAGTGTAGTTAGGTAATAAGTATGCAATAAAAAAGAAATGAAGGGAAATTGATGATATAAAATATGGTTCCTGAAAAGAAATTTAAGAAAGTCATATTGAGTAGCAGCAGAAAAATAAACACACACTTCTGAGTTCTGATATATAGTAAAGTAGTAGTTTGGTTTGGTGAGATGAAAGAAAATGTATATAATATATAATATATGAGATATGAAGAAATTGGTTTTTTGAGCTTAATTATAGAGTCATAAATTGGCACCCTCACCAGTGTGACGGCAGCAACATAAATTCTTCCCCCAATATTGTACGCAGTGTGCTCCTACTACTCTGCATGCATAAATATACAAAACAATTCATAATTAGAGCTACCCAATATATATAAATTATGAGATTAGAAAAAGAAAAAAAGAGAAATTACCGTAGGAGGAGGAGGAATGGAGATTGATGTCCTGAAGATTGGGTTGAAATGGCTGGAGGCGATAGGGTTGGTGGAGGAAGGGGTGGTGGTGGTGCGGCGGCGGAGGTTGCATTGCTGGCAGTAGTGGGGCCAGTTGAAGGAGGCTGTTGCTGTTGTCAATTATAGGGTGCGGCTGCTGCTGCTGCTGCTGCTGATGTTGAAGTTGAAGTTGAAGGTGTAATGGATGAATAATATTATTAAAACCGTCATTATCAACCTCCTCCTCCTGCGGCTGATGATCTTCATATTTAGTGTCTAATTCTAATTCTAATTCATTGTGATCATCCCGGCCTAATCTTCTTTTATTATGCATCATCGTCACATGCTGCTGCTGCTGCTCCTCCATTGCTATCTGCTGCTCTTTTATCTACCCACCCAGCCCCCCACCATTTAATTTAAATATGTACTGTATAATTAATTAATTAATAATGAATGAATTATTACCAGATGGTAAATTTGTTCATTTTCATCCTCCAGCATTTTCTCCTACAATAAATTATTACAATTATTATATTATCTTCTCATGAATATTAATATTAATATTAATATTAAAAGAGAACACACACACCTTTCTCCGCAGATTCTCCACTTGCTGCTGTAACAGCTCTGACTGCAATATTGGATAAATTAAAATTGGAAATTAAAAAAAGAAAGAAATTAAAAGAAAAAACAGAATACCTTTCTAGCACGAACTCTGGTGAGAGAGTTATGAAGACGGGTCTCGAAGTGGTCGAGATCGCGAAGCTGAAAAGTGGTGAAATCATCATGAGTGTAGCGTTGCAAGCTAAGCTGAAGTTCGTCGGTGTCTTTTCTCATAATCATGAGCCGCCTTTCCATTTCTTCCGGGTCGTTCATATTATTGTTGTGGCCGTGATCGTCATCCGGATGATGATCAATCATTCCGTTCCCAATTGCAACCTGGTATCGCCTGATGATTTGATCCATGCTGTGTGTGTGGCGTACGTACACGTGTACGTGGATTAGAAAATTAAAGAAAAATAAAAAGAAATCCGAAATCAGAAACTGACTCACCGCGTTGGCTGAGTGCAGTACTCAAACAGCTTTCCGTTACTGGAGAAGACGATGAGGGCGATCTGAGCATCGCACAGAACGGAGAGTTCATGAGTCTTCTTGAACAGACCGGCTCGGCGTTTGGAGAAAGTAACTTGCCTTGTCGTACGATTTTCTATTCTCCTTATTGCGATTTTACCTCTTCCCATTATATTATTGAGATATCAGAAGATGAATCTCAGGTTTGAAATGAAAAGAAATGAAATGAAATAGGCCTAGGGGGGAGAAACAAAACAAAAGAAAAGTGAAATGGTGACACTTAACCACTCTCTGCTATGCTTTTATGGAATTTCCCAAATTTAGAAACAGACCATTATTACGTCCAAAACCCCAAACCCCACTTTTCCGATCCTCTTTTGCTCTCTCTCTCTCTGCAAACTCATTTATTATTATATTATTCCACAGAGACTAGGTGGAGGAGCGTGGAGGTGTGCCCAAACACAAAGAATATTATTAAGAGACTAAACAAAGAGTTACTAAAAACAGAAACAATATGGTTTTACGTCAACTTCAAACCCAGTAATCACATGCCTTTTCATTTCCAAAATTAAACCCTACACCCTCACCCTTCATTCACCCAGCTCCCATTTTCATTATTATTCTCTCTCTATCTTCTCCTTCTCCTTTTTCATTCTAATTCCTCTTTTCTTTTCTCTATTATTCTATTTAATCTTACACCACTTAGCCTCCTCTTAATTATAAAAGAAAACATATATATGAGCCCTTAGAGTGAGTAACCTTTATCAAAACACACAACATTTCAAATTCAACTGCAAATATAATGGAATGAAAATTAAATTGTAACAAATAGTAGCATTACCTTGGTGAGAATTCAATATCTCTACTTTACTTGATTCCATATATTATAATTCATTATTACTACATCCAAAACAATTTGTTGGACCAAAATAAAATCAATACATTTTCACCCTAATTTTATAGTTGTAATTATACGTGTGGTCCCGCATGTTCTCAGACAAAAAAAAAAAACCAATTTTATTTTCTTTCGTACGTTCACATTGTTTAAATTCATCTCATGCAGTTTTGACATCTACATGTTGAGATCTCCGTCGAAATTGAGAGCATAAAATTCACTTTATTTTTCTATTTTAGAGAGAGAAAATTAGTATATAAAAGTTAAAACCTGAAATTGGAATGTCGATTAAAAATATGATCAATGTCAACTTTTGTTTTGCAGCTTCTTCCAAAGCTATTGATATAGCTTTTGCACACCAAGATTGAATTACGAGTTTTCTCCCTCTGTTTAAAGCATCAAAAGTTTCATATAAAAAAAATTACTATCTTTTAAGTTTTAACTAAACAACAAAAGGTAAATTTGAAAAGTATAATTCTTGAAGGTAGAGAGTCAGAAAGACAACACATATAAAATATTCAGAAATATTTATATACATATCAGGAGAAAGGAAGGGGTGCAAGTTGAAACTGAAAAAAAAGAGACGATGCCATGCCATGCCATAAGCAGCAGTAAGCAAAATTATTTATAGCCAATAAAGACAAAGTTTGCTCTACAAAGTACAAAGTTACAAACATGCATAACTGTACGGAAGCCAATTTCAATTGGAGGGAGGGAGGGAAGAAAAGAAAGGAACTAAAATCTATTCTGGTTGATCAAGCTTTCTCAAGTAAACCAATTGATCTGTTCTTTCTCTAAGTAAACATAACTACAATTAGGGCAGCAAAAAGCGTTGGCCTAGCCAATACAAATAATATGTTATGTGTTTCAGCAAAAAGGGCAAAGGTGGAAAACTTGGTTGAAATATCTGAATCCGAAACTTTACTTTTATACCTGTCCATATGAGCATTTGGAAAACCTGGAAGTTTCCCAATGGTTAGATTAGTACACAACAGAAATCACTCACTCAGATGATATTGCAAATATAATCAAGCCATTGATAAATATAAAAATACCAGTTTTTCTTACACTACCACTAGAGAGGTTTAGAAATGGAAACTAAAAAGGGCTCATAACTTTTTTTTTATTTTTCTTAGAAGGAAAACAATTTCATTCAATGATGGAGAAAATTCCAAACACCCATAGGTGAGTTAATGGCAAATGCTCATAAACTTTATGGATATGCTAACTTCGATTTTATTTCCAAAGCACTTGAACCAGCTTTACCCCTACTAACTAAGACTCGTCAAAATTATTTAGGTTTTACATCATACCTTGATATTTTAGTTGTACAAGGGAGATGACATTGGTTGAAAATTGGCTTCTGATATCCTGTTATTTACTCCTCAAATATGACACCCTTCACCAAAAAAGCAAATAATGGCCAATACACATTCACATCATTAACCTCCGAATCTTTGATCCAAGAATTCATCAAGTTGCCCCCAGTTTGGGATGTCAGGTTTACTTGAATCACCACAAGGCAATGATCTTATGCAGCCAAGAATGTGCTTAACATCACGAAGTAGCCTGGTATGTAATAGAAAAAAGGTGTCAGAACAAGGATCATGTTGTAATAATGGTTCAGTAATAAGTTAAAATAATGTCCACGGTCCCTGAAGGTCAAGGGGGTATTACCTATCCTTTGCTTGAGGGCTGCTTATGTCTAACCGTGAAAATGCTTCAGAAATTTGTAAATGGAAGATTTTGACCACTTGCCTGAAGGTCGCACCAAAGAAAATTATTAACTTCCTAAGTAGTAGAACGGGAAACATGCTTTATTTACAGACGGCTATAAATTTAGCAGCAATCTTAAAAAAAAAAAAAAAAGGACAAACCCTATAAAGGTCTGACTTACCTAAATATTGCCTGAACATCAGCCTCATGTAAGGTTCGAGATAAGACACGCTGAAGGTACCCAACTTCCTGGATAGCGGTGATTTCAACCCAAGTCAATTGGAAATATGTTGAGAAACAAAGCAAAAAGTAAAATGAAATGCAAAAAGCCATGTGAGATGACTCTTATACTGTTATGCATGCACCAGCCATGTGGGATTTCATTTGTCATAAACATCCATACATGCAAAGTGTTCAATTATGCAAAGCGCAAAAAAGGATTGTCGATTGTATATTGAAAAGAAAGAACTAATTCCTTAAAAGGACAAACATCTAAAGTAACTAGAGGAAAAGGCTCTTGTCGAAGTTTGATGCATTGGTTTGATTGATGAGATGAATTCATGTAGCTACCTTGGTAAGCGATCGAGCAAACTGACTGGCCTGAGGGTCAGAATCCTCGAGTCTATTCCAACTTTCAACAATTTGAGGCAGGCCACGAAGATGAACCAATAACCTTTCCCTCATTATCTGGACCAGCTTAGTATGAATTTCATCTCGGTGAACTTTGTAATCCTAAATTATTAAATAATTCAATAAATGGTGCAAATACATAACAAAGCAACTCTTGTAAACTTAGTTTTTATTAAAGAAATAGCATTCATACAGAATCTTGTAAGAGACAGCTGTCAAAATATTCAAAAGAAATAATACAAGGACTAGAACAAGAATCCAAAATCAGTTCCAGAAAAAACCAAACTTTGATATACATATAATTATGGGTTCGGGTTTCTCTTGCGGCTCTTGCTTTCTTTCTTTGTTGGACCCTTCCCCGGGTGGTGAGTCGGTGTTCTCGGCCCTTTGGAAGGTGAAAGTTCCAAAGAAGGTTCAGTTTTTTATTTGGCAGGTTGTGCATGGCAGAGTTAATACCTTGGATAGGCTGGTTAGGAGGTCGAACTGGTTAGTCGGCCCTTTTTGTTGCATTCTTTGTCGGAGGGCGGAGGAAGACTTGGATCATCTCTTGTGGAATTGTGCTTTCGCTAGGGCTGTTTGGGATTCTTTTTTGGAGGCGTTTGGCCTTGTGTTGGCTAGACCCAGAGAGCTTAGGGAGATGATCGAGGAGTTCCTTCTCCATCCGCCTTTTCGCGAGAAAGGAAAGTTTTTGTGGCAAGCAGGGATGTGTGCTGTCTTGTGGGGTTTGTGGGGGGAAAGAAACAGTAGGACCTTTAGAGGGGTTGAGACGGATCCTTTTAGGGTTTGGTCTCTCGCTAGGTTTCATGTTTCTTTATGGGCGTCGGTGACGCAGTTATTTTGTAATTATTCGTTAAACTTGATTTTGCTTGATTGGAGCCCCTTTTTATAATGGGGTTCCCTTCCCGGGCTGTTTTTTTGTATGCCCTTGTATTCTTTCATTCTTTCTCAATGAAAGCTTGTTACCTTTTCAAAAAAAAAAATATACATATAATTATATATTTTTTATTATCCAAAAACTATAAATTAGAAGCTAAAGAAGGAGCTATTTGATGCAACTTGAACACCAACAATTTAAAATTAAATTAGATTAATCTTTGAAAATAACCAATTTACCAACCATCCAAGATGGCTAATAAATATATATTCTTTTTCTTAAACTTGTCCCAGACTCTTCGATTTGTTTCGACCCCATACACCCAAAAAGATTGTGTTAGGATACTTCCTAACTAGCTATAATATATTGAAATATAACGAGTTACAAGATAAACAAGTATTCGAGGTACTTGCACCCTCCCTCTTGAGAACACTCTCTCAAGCCCTAATTCACTATTCAATGGCCTACTTTCCTCAAGAGCCTCTCCCTCTATTTATAACCCCATACCCTAACCCACTTCCTAGCTAATTACCCTTATGCCCCTACTACTATTTCCCCTCTATTAGTACCCTTACATTACCCCCTCCTTGAAAACACACCTTGTCCTCAAGGTGTGGACCATTTCAACAAGCAAACTAATTACTACAGAAAAATACCCGCTTCCCAAAAATAATAGAAAACATTACAATAAATGCAAACCCATTAAAAACTATGCAAAATATGTTTGTTGCTGCCTTCTTCTTGCAATCTCAGCTTCAGTTCAACATAAATTTTCCTTTTGGGCCCATTTATGTCATGCAGCCCAAAACCCAAACTTGATCCACCAACGAATATATATATTTTTTTTTTTTTTAAATACCCACAAATGATGTCTTACTCCACTTGATCATAATGGGCCTCCATTAAGCCCATACACCTTTAATGATTTTCTCCCCCACGTAACCCTACGTAACCCTAACCAAAGCCACAGCCGCCGCCAACCATCTTCTTCGTTTCATCCTTCTCAACTCCTTCGTCCAACCGGCGCCTCGTTTTTTCCGACCAAACCAGCCATCGCCGCTTCTTCCTCCGCCGCCAACCATCTTCTTCGTTTCATCCTTCTCAACTCCTTCGTCCAACCGGCGCCTCGTTTTTTCCGACCAAACCAGCCATCGCCGCTTCTTCCTCCGCTTGCGCTCTCGTCTTTCCGACCATGTGGCCTTCAATTTATTTTCATTCCTCTGCCGTTTTTCCTTCCATCGCCGCCAATCACCTTCTGCAATTTTCAGTATACGGAACTTTTTCGTCCGCCCTTCACTTTGCTCTTCCGACCCTACAAGCTTCCACCGCCGGCCCTGGCCTTCTCTTTGAGTTTTCGTCTCCGGCCTCCCATTTCGGCAATGACCTCTGCCATCATTTTCTCTCTTTTTCTTACACTTGCTGCTACTGAATGATCGCCCCCTCGATACAGACCCATTTTTCCTCTTCGGCAATTCCAGCTTCGACATGCCCAATAATACTCCATCCCATTCGATCGCGATCTTCGAGCTCTGGTAGAATACAAGTCGGTCTCCCAACGGTAGTTTTCTCCACACTTCTTTCTTTCTGGATTGACGATCGAGCTTCATCTTCCAACATTTCCGCATTTTTATTCCCCTTCGTCTTTTCTCGATTCCTTCTATTTTTCTTTTGCGTTTTCTCGTTCTCTTCCATATTACATCATTCCTTCGATTCTTATCATTTTTCAATGACTTCTCATCATCTCCATCTTTGTTCTTCTTTCGAGTATTCAAATGCTTCTTATCTTTCTTCTTCTGTTTCTCTTTCACCACCACCAGCTTGGACTTCTTTTTGCCCCTGATTTTGACGCGATCGGTAATCTTTTTCGGAGGTCCCTTCTCATATGATCGACATTTTCCAGCCAATGATTTCTTGATGCTTTTGCTGCTCATTCCTGATTCCAACTGGTTTTCTTTGCTCATTTTCTCCTCCGTTGGTTCCTCCTTTTCTTCAACTTGGCTTTCATCTTCCTTACTAGGTTCCCGTTCTCTTTCCACCTTTTGTTGATTCCATTCTTCAGACCATTTTCGTAATCCTCCCACAGACTGTCTTACTATCTCGAACTCTTCTTGTATTGCATCCAAGAGTCTCCATAACTTCAACTGTGACTCACTCCCCCGCTCTTGATTCATTGCCAGAAGCGATGATCCAGGACGAACGAGCTCTGATACCATTTGTTAGGATACTTCCTAACTAGCTATAATATATTGAAATATAACGAGTTACAAGATAAACAAGTATTCGAGGTACTTGCACCCTCCCTCTTGAGAACACTCTCTCAAGCCCTAATTCACTATTCAATGGCCTACTTTCCTCAAGAGCCTCTCCCTCTATTTATAACCCCATACCCTAACCCACTTCCTAGCTAATTACCCTTATGCCCCTACTACTATTTCCCCTCTATTAGTACCCTTACAGATTGAAATACTTGCACATTTGATGAATGTTCGCTCTCTTTAGTAATGTACTGCTCAATCAAATTTCAATGTCAATTGCATATGCAATTTTTGGTAGTGGTTTATTGTGTTATTTACTGTGTTTTTTCCTTCAAAATTTGTGCTTCAAATGAGCCAGGACTATTGGACTTCAATGTATCTCACATTTTAAAAAACTTTGGCTCACGAGGCACTATACTATAATTATTTGAACCCTTCCCCATCACAGGGACAAGCCACATATACATATTTTGGGGGGAAAATAGAAGACAAGTTACAACATGTTACCAGTTAACACTATAAGCAACCAATTAGCATAATCGATATATAACAGAAGAAGAAAAGTATGGAAAAAAATATACTTGAGCCACTCGATCAATCTCTGAGAGCAATAGTGTCTTTCGCGCCTCAGGTACCTTGAGAAAAAGGATTCTCCTAATTTCTTGGTCAAGACATAAAAAGAGGAAGAAAAAAAATGTCAAACAACTTCAAAATATCTCGAGCACTATAATAATTCCCAACCCACTGCTCCTCTGTACTATTTAATCTCTCTTAGATAAGCCTGAAATGGCTTTAACATCCGAAGAAGGAAAATTACCCGAGAAGGAAGTAAGGGTTATATCATGCCTAGAAAGAAGAGAAGGATGGAGGGGGGGATAAAGAGCAACTTTCTGATGTGTGTTCTTAACTTCTTTGATCTTCTATGCTATCTCTTGGTGTAAATTGTTTAACCTCCTTGCTTCCTATAGTTATGCTTCCCTCTTAATCAATTGGGAAACCTTTTGTAATTCTTATGGATTTTCCGTCCCTATAAAATTGTTTCTTAAAACAAAAATTAATGAAAAGGCCAAGATGGCCTCGGGAATAAAATATAGTGGAAAGTAATGTTTTTATTTTTTTTGAAAGGAGAGGAAAGTAATGTTTTTATAAGAAACATAAAAATTATATTAAATATTAAGAAAGCTAGTAATAAGTAGCATTGTTTATTGAAACATAATGAAATTAAATAGGTTTCCTTTGTCCATGAAGATAATACCAATGATAGAACTCAGAAAAGGTTCCCTCGATCAGACATATCTTTCCAAAGGTGCTCTCTGTAAGAAAAAATTAAAAGACTAGAGCACTTGTGCTTAAAATGCCTTTTTCCGGTGTCTCGGAAATGATATCCTAGATGTTGTGTAGCAGTTTTTGTTGGTTCTTTGGAATGCTGTGGTACATGGGAGATGTACTTTGAAAGAAAGATATTTTTAACGAAGAGAAGGGGAAGAGTGAATAGAGGGAATCTATATCAGTTCTTTCATCGTCTCTAGATGGTCTACTTTGTCCAAAAAAAATGGTAGTTCTTTTTCTTTTTGATAAAAAACCAATTAGATCAGATGCTTTTGGTTCTTCTTGCGGGAATTTATGTCCTTCCTCCCTTATTTGCATATATCTTCCCGATTTCTTCCAATACATGTTTTTTTTCTTCCTTATGGTTAATAATAATGATGAAGAAAATAGAATCGTTATATGAGAAGATCAAACAAAGAAAAGAAGATTTCTTTTTAGTTGAAGTAGACGATGAAAACATAGAGGGTGAGACATAAAGTTGATTGTCCTTGGCCCGTGAGATGGCTGCTAGAATAGCAATAATAGGGAATTAAAGTTGAAGCCTTCAAAATTTGTAACAACATACCAGGAATAATGGCGAAGGTAAAACTGATAACTTGACTGGCCAGGGCCAAGTGTTTGGATGTGATGGACTTCAAACCAGACACCTGGAACAGCACATAAATTCAGTTTTTAGGAGGGAGAGTGACCAACCTATCATTTGAAAATCATAGTTTCCATGGTAAGCATGATCAACAAAGCGCTATGCGAAAAAAGATTTACAATATTCAAACAACTTAAAAAAAAAGAAAAAAAAAAGCAATGGTTTAACAGTCAGCACACAAGGACATGACAAGTCCAGGGATTCAAAGGATTTCATATTTACTAGTAAACTAATGGCTAAAGAAACAAATCTAGAAGCATTACGTTAACTACATTTATTGTGTCTAAATAAAGTACCTGCATAGCACCAGCTCCAAGAACAAGCTGACAAGTCCTTGTATTGAAAAACTTGAGAATTTCCACAACACGATGAACGACTTCAGAAGATAGTGCTGGAAGAGAATCATTCATGTCAATGTACTCCGACAACATCTTGAGCAAGATCAATCCACTGGGAAAGAAACCATTAAAGAAGAAATATTTTATTTGAGAATTGAGATCCCTAGCAACAAAGTATAGTTCATGAAGCTAATTAAAATTAATAAACGATGGTGTGCATCGGTACCATTGTACTTGGGAAGAAAAAATAGAATATGCAGTTCAATGTGACAATGTGTCACAAGGAATAAAAAGACTCCAAATAAAGACAGAACAAATGACCAAATAGGTTAAAAGCTTAAAAGTCAGGGCCAACAACTAGGCATCAACAATTTTTTTTTTTTGATATAGGCATCAACAATTTTATTTAAGGATGTTTGTGGAGGAGGGAAGCAAGCCATGGATAGTCCAGAAAAAGTATAAAAGAAAGAAGAAACTAACCAGTTTACCATGTGATAACCAACGCCCTTGTATTGCAAAGTCTGAGAACTTGATTTTCCACGTTCCTTCACATTAGTATTGTTAATTTGTGTAGTAGGAATTGTGACATCAGCTTTACTCTTTTCAATTGTATCTGCAGGAGTAGGCTTCACATGTTCAGTATTCCCCCCCGACATGTCACTTGAATTAATCTGCCCAGAGTGCTTTTGAGCGTTGGGCGATTCACCACCTACAATGCGTGAGTCATCATTATTTGTAGCCACGTCACCGTAGCTTTGATCCATATTATCCTGAGCATCATCAATTTTTGTAGAAAGCAGCTCCGGAGAACATAGTGATTCAGCTACAGATTGAAATTCATCGGGAACATCCATTTCAACCCATGTTTCCTGATCAAGCACTGCTTTTATTTTTGTCATCTACAATATCATAAATTAATGAACCATGAATAATATTTAGGTAGGACGATAACTCCAAAAAAAAAAAGAATAATCAGAAACCTACACGAGATTCATGCTGAAAATCAACAAAAGCTTTGGCCTGGGACTGCAAAGTTCCACGAATGCTATATCCCAACCTTCCACCAATCTGTTTAAGTACGAAGAATAATGGAATTATGAATATTCTGATTAGTTTATATCCTTATAAGTTCATATTCCAGATAAAGTTTGAGTACCTTTTCAGTGGAAGTTATAAAATCTTGTGTAATGTTGTATATGCTTAAAAACTCCTGCAATCTCAACTTCGGATGAACTAGAATGCGAACACCAAGGAGTTTAGCCCATCTTCCATGAGCAGCATCACAAGCTGCAAACACAGCTTCTGTATTTTCTCGTAGTACATCAGCTCTGTTTACAATCAAATTACTTCAAGGGTCGAGATAATAACAGTTATAAAGCAAAAATGGAATCTATCAAAATTAAATATTCAGCAAGTGAGCACAGAGCAGCAAACTCTTCATCAGGAAAAAAAAAAAAAACAAGATTAATGCTTTTTATTTCTTGAAAATAGACTAATGCTCAAGAGATACAAACTCCACAAGGGAGAAAACATAAAAACATAGCAAAAAAGGAAAATACAAGAAAAAAAAATATATAAAGTTACAGAAGAGAGAGAACAAGATTCTCAATGAATTTCTTAAAAGTCCATTGAGAATAGTGCCTCATAGCACCATACCCAGATAGATTGGATTATTTCTCATTTTTTTTTTAAAAAAAAAAGGCCAATGCAAAAGGATTTAATTCAGATTACTGGTCTAAATATTAGGAGCAGAGCTAAGATTATCTCTAACATAGGCATCTTCTTCGCTGTCCCAACCAGTGTTTTAAAAAGCCCACTCAGGCGCGCGCCTTGGTGCGCCTAGGCTCAAGGCGCATCCTCTGCGCCTCGCTTCAAAGAAGCGAGGCTCACTTAATAAAGCCCACTTGAGGCGCGCGCCTCGGTGACTGTGGGGTGCGCTTCAGCGCCTCGAGCCTGGTTTTCCTACCTTTTTTAAAAAAAAAACGTTTGATTTGAAGTAAGAAACACATGAATATTCATTGAATCTTGAATAAAAGTTCTATTTTCTTGAACTTTTCATCATCTTATTGTTTATCTTACTATTTTTCTTTCATATATAAGCCCGGGAAGGCTATTGCGCTTTATTGCGCCTTGAGCTTTTAAAAACACTGGTCCCAACTCACAACAAAGATTAGTCAGGTGCAGCGAGAAGGCAGTAAGCAGTAAGAGTGTCCTAATTTTTAATTTTGTTCCTTCTCAAGCTTTCCTGAAAATTTAAATAATTGGACTTGTGATATTTTTTTTTTGATAGGAATTGGACTTGTGATATTCTAATTGCTTTTGAGGAAGGTGTCCTAGACTAAAACCTCCATTTGTAAGTTGAACTGAGAACACTTCATCTAAGGTCTAAAAGTTACTTCTTTACGAACCAAAATATAACAGTGAGTGGAAGAGAGTGAGCAGGTGCAACGATCTGTACATCAGGTATGCTAATTTGTATGGAACTACACCCGCTTAGTTTCCCCCCCAAGGGAAAAATAACCAATATATCATAGATACTTAACCTAAGACTATCAAAACGATGCAACACTTAACCTGAAATTTCTAGACATATTTGAAGGATTTGCTGCATCATTTGCTTTTCCCTGTAAGGAAGAAACCTTGGCAGCTACTCGCTGAGGTAGATGTGAAAGAAGCAATCCACTATCTAGAGCTGTACCAGTAGCAATTGCGGCAGCAACTGAATCTGCAGCATAATGCCCATCAAGGTTGCTCATAATCCATTCAATAGACTTTTTCACTTCTGCAGCACGCACCAAATGTACCTGCATTCACTAAATGAAAAGAGATCATAATGCATCCGATAAAATTCCAGCATGGTGAAAAACTTAAGAGTAAGATGACCTCTAGAAATATGACAATTTCATTTATTCTGTTCAAGAAAATTTTCTGATCGATGCCCAAACAGTGGACCAATCTGCTTTGTTGCACTACGAAATGACAAACCTATTTAGCTCTTTTATCACGGTGTTAA
Source organism: Herpetospermum pedunculosum (assembly GCA_028017165.1). Classification (NCBI taxonomy): domain Eukaryota; kingdom Viridiplantae; phylum Streptophyta; class Magnoliopsida; order Cucurbitales; family Cucurbitaceae; genus Herpetospermum; species Herpetospermum pedunculosum. Next base: position 75,836,168 of record CM051525.1, read on the forward strand.
TGCCTACTACCACCTATTTGGATAGGCTAATCATTCTTAAGCCAGATGCACACTCAAGTACCTACGTGTTTGAACAGTGATGAATCTCAAATCCACCTTTTTAGTAGCTGCATTTTTGCCGACAAATTCTGGGGTTTTTTGCAAGACATCTTTGGATAGGAATTCCCAAGACCTGGCAACATCTTTACCCTTATCTCATTACATCTTCTGGGTCATCCATTCAAAAATGACAAAAAGATCCGTGTTTTTTTTTTGGAATCTATGGTTGGAGTGAAATGCCTGAATCTTCACAGATAAGAGTTGCGACATTAACTATTTTATAGAATCCACCTCTCTTTTAGCTATTTCTTGGAGAAAATTGTCTCCTCCCTTTTGTAATTACAGTTAATCTATCCTTGCTAACCATTGGAGGTGTTTTTTGTAATAATTTCCCGATAGGAACTATTTTTGTAATCCATCACAATGGTTTCTGTTTCCTATGAAATATATATATATATATATATATATATATATATATATATATATATATATATATATATATATATACCTTTATTAGGGTAAGAAGATTTTTACCTCCAATCTTTATATTGCTGAAGAAAAAAGGTCTGATCTACAAATTGCAAGTAGCTAGAAGGAATTTTATCTTTACTTTTGTGGTTCAAAGCCAACTGAAGAGCAATTTAATGACTAATTTGGCCCTACTAGAGAATGTTTTGTCCTCTTTTTTTAACTTTTTTATTTTTTATATATCCGTGAGTGTCCGGGCCAGCTTACGCGCACCTCGACTAATCTCACGGGACAGACCGCCTGACCCTACAACCAGTGTTTTAAAAGGCGCGCCTAGGCGCAAGTTAGCGCGCGCCCTTACCCATTAAACCCTTCATTTATGCCCTAAGGCGCACGCCTTTTTCAACTATTAAAAAAAAAAAAAAAACCCAAATTTGATTTTTTCTTTAGGGGCATTGTCCCCATACCCCCACCCGGTCAACGAGACCCCCGTAACAACTAGACAACCAGTCGTAACGGTTCATAACAAATTCAAGGCATTTCAACTAATCCTAAAGGTTTTTTTTTATATTTCCACTTTAACCATGCTATCTCTTCTTTATATTTTTTTATATTTTTTTTCTATACAAAGTGCGCCTCGCAAAATAAAGCCCGCGCTTTATTGTGCGCCTTGCGCCTAGGCTCCAGAGGGCCTTTGCGCCTTTTAAGACACTGCCTACAACATTTGGTTGCTAAGGAAACCTGTAGGAAATTAATTCCTAGGTAGGAGGCCACTAAGGATTTAACCCATTCCCTCTAAGAGGGCATTAATAGTTCCAACGCCCTTCATGACTACTAGAGAATGTCTTGTCCTCCTTGTTTTGAGTTCCTTGTTTTTGTTAATAAAAGTGTTTCTTTCTGAACCATCTTCAAGAAGAAATTGAGGAAGAAGATACGTTGTTGGAACAAGATCTCCCTTAATTCTTTCACTCAGTTCTTTCAAGAGAGGCCCATGCCGTTAAGCCTCTTAGAGCAAGAGACAGCCATTCCTAAAAAACCTGAAACCACTACTCAACCTGATAAAAGCAGAAACAACAATTAATGAACGAACTTGTAATGTCCATCTAGAATCAGAAGAACTTATTGAGATAACAAAGCAGAAACCCTACTAGAATCAGGAAAGCTTATTGAAAAAGAGAACCAGCAACCCTACACCATACCTTTTTTATTTTTTGGATAAGAAACGATTTCATTGATGAATGAAAAAAGAGCTAAAGCTCGAGCACCTAAAGGTGATTACAAGAAAGCGGGCCCATACCTTTTTTTTTGTAAGGCAAATACTTTTCTTTTAACTTTTTTATATTAACATTTCTATCTGCAGCCAAACTCTCAACAAATATATATTTTTTATAAGAATCAATTTCAATGATATATGAAATTTACAAAAAAAAAAAAAGAAAAAAAAAGGAGAGAAAAGCTCCAGTCCAAAAGAGTTACACTAAACATCTCCAATTGGACAAAAGAGAAGAAAAGTTACATGATGAAAAAAGAGAGTCCAATTTACACCAAGATAAAGTAAGGAAAAGAACACTATAAAAATGACCGGATAGGTTTTTTCGTTCGAATAAAAAATCCTACGATTTCTTTCTATCCAAATTGACCACAAAAAAGCCCGAACAAGGTTTTTCCATATGATCTCTTTTCTCTCTAAAGGGATGGCCCAAAAGAAGAAGATTAAGGAAAAATGTAGGGATCCTTAGGAAATGCCGTTTTCCAAGTGAATGCTGTCCAAGCCTGTCCTCAAATCGTTCCAAAAGGATTGTGCAATTGGCAGAAAATAAATATATGTGACTGTGTTTCCAAATCAGATTTGCAAGGATACACCTGTTTGGAGATAAAATCATGTAGGGGAGCCTCCTTTTTTTTTTTTTTTTTGATAAGAAACGGTAACCATTCATTGAGGACAAATTAGGGGAGCCTCCTTTCTTTGAACCTTAAAGAAGCACTTACATTGCATATAATAATCTAATGTTTTAATAATATAAGTAATTAGAAGTAATTAAGGACAAATTAAGTGTATTATGGAGATAGTACATTCAAGCAAGTAAAATTACCTGTACAATCTTGAAAATGGCATTTAAAAGTTGAACAAAGCTTTCGGATGACAGGCCCCTCAGCTTGCTTGCGAGTGATGCACCTCCACCTGAGTCATAAATTAATTGCAATACCATTCACATAAAAGAGAACAGGGAAATAAAGAAGCATTAAAGAAACTTAAAAATTGCAAACTGGATGACACACAACTTCATCACGATAAAATATATCTTAATAAGAAACACACACACACACACACATATATATATATGTGTGTGTGTGTGTGTGTAAAAGAATATTTAACAATGAAAAAGGAAATAAAACCGACAAAGGCTAAAGGACACTACATTTGTCATGACAATTCAAAGCCTAACTATGGCCTATCACCTTATTGGGGATATGATTTCATTCAGGCTGTTGATTTCAGTTGGACTTTTTCCATTTAATCTTTTGTAATTCATCCTCTTCAATGAAATTACTTCTTATCATGTACAAAATATGGATGACATTATTTTGTTTCATTAAAAAAGACTAATCAAACATTAGTATTGTACAAACAAATGGATATCAAGATTCAGCAACATCTCACCATCTGCATCCTTTGTTCTCTCTCCAGGTGCAAAATCTGAGTCTATAGGTCTGATTAGAAGAACAGGAAGTAATTCGGCCACTGCATTCTTAATAGCAGTTTTCATATCAGCTGTAACTGCATCACGATATAACCTCAACACAGAGGGAAGCTTGGCCTGGAGAAACCATCATATATATATGCAATTACTTTGGTAAATTAATATATATATATATATATATCTTTTAACAAGAAACAAACTTTTCAATAATATTTGAAAAGTTACAAGAAAGGATAATAAGAAGTAAGAACATGCTTTAAAGCCAACAGTTAAATAACTCTAATGCTCATAATCAAGCCATATCATGAACCCTATCTAGAGTACATACCAGCATCTTTAAACTGACCATAAGACAGTTTTTTTTTTTTTTTTTGAAGAGAAACAATTTCATTGATTGATGAAAAAAGGAGAACAACTCCTAATACCCAAAGGTAAATTACATGAAAACTTTCCAGATCGAAATTAGATATGAGAGACTGTAATTAGAGAATGGATGTTTACATTTACTTTACGTAGTATGAATCACATCAAACACAATGCATAAACTTTGGTGGGGGTGGGGGAGAAATAATTGTTCCTGTGAAATTGTGGGTGATCAGTTACTGTTTGAATTGTTACAATTAGCAAGATAAAATGACAAGGTAGTTGATAGTTATGGATCTTCATGTACAAATGAAGGTTCCAGCGTCCAATCAAAGAGCAAGAAACTATACTTCAACCAAAACAATGTAGTAGGATAATGAGAACTCACGGTCCTAAGCAATCCAATGATAATAGGAAGAAGACGATCGCGGAAGTTGGAGGTTTCTTCCTCGTCCAACTTGACCTGCCACAATTTGAATTCCACATGTTACATGCAACGAAATTATAGAACTAATCCTCAAGTGATAACAATAAAAAAAATAAGATGCAGACATAATTAAGATAAAAAAAATAATATATATATATTCTACTACATAGAAAAAATATTAGCAATCTTTCGTTCAGCTAACTAGTTAAAGATGTACCAGAAAACCAGTAGAACAATAATTTTTTTTTTTGTTAAAAGAAACGATTTCATTGATGGAATGAAAAAGAGCAAGAGCTCAAGCAGCTAAAGGTGAATTACAAGAAAGCTGACCAATTAGCAGCCAAATGAGAAAAACTGTAATTACGAATATTTTACTTACTTCATCCTTTCCATTCATAAAATTTGAAGCCCTTGCTTTTGTTTCAGATATAATTACGAGATCTACATCTCCAGCATCATGAATTGAGGCACGCATAAATTCTGCTGAAAGAATGCTACACCACAAAACTAATATATTAATAGTTTCTGGAGGGAATTGCAAAACTATAATAATAATAATAATGTACATTACATCCATAGCCACGCATTTTCAAAGTTACCAAAACAATAAGTTGCAAAATAAGACACAAGCAACGACTTACATGTCATATATAAAAATAATCATACAATATGCCATTTCTGTCAAAGTATAAAGGTTTTTACATATTTAACCCGGCATTGTCTTATCATGTCATTGAGTGAAATTCTTTTGTTTCTATTGTAGGCACTGTCACAGCAGAATCAACACAGTTACAGTTCTACATTTAACTGGACATTCCAAACTATGAGTGTGCCGAGATCAAAACAGGTAAAATCTCATTTTGTCTATGATTTTTGGGGTAGACTTTAATCACCTTGGTTTGCGCCAGTGGTCAATTGGTAACTAGGACACTCAAATAAATTGTGATAAATTTTAAGATTTAGCTTAAAGAAAAAGCATTAGCTTCAAGAATCAAGCAATAAGTATTAATTGTTCAGCTAGAGAAGCAAAATTATAGGTAGAATTTATTCACCTTTTAAACCTGCTGATGTACTTCCTAGAAACTTAACACAATTATAAAGTATTTTTTCCATCAATAAAAAAGAAAAAAGAAGGAAACGAAATGGACAGCCATTTCTACCAGCATATGTAATTTAACAAGTTCCCTCATGATTCAGGTCATTTGGAACGGGCATGGCACTAAGTTGAATATTTTGATGGTTAATGCCCGCAGTATATGGCATGGATCAAAACGGAAAGCTGCTAAATGTAATGATGGACGAGATTCCCCCAAATGTGTACCAAAGAAGTATCTGGATGTTTATAAACGCCTAATTCTTCTTTCCTAATTGTTTCTCACTTGTACAGCAGCAATAAGTTTGAAATATTACCTGGTTACGGATTCAATTGATGTTGCTACATGATCACGTAGGTGGCGAAAGCAATGTAGACCAGCAAGTTCATCACCCTCCTAAAGCACATAATAAATTGAACTAATGATTATTTACTATCAGATCAACCAAGAAAAATTTGGAATGGAAACAAATTTATCAACAAAAATGTAAACCAAGTTTGTTGTTCCGGTTTCCCCCTTCAAGTGATGGGAAAGTTAGAATCCATATCTTGATGAATGGAATTAACAGATTACTCAGACATATATGAAAACAGTACTTGGTAGCATGAAATTACAAAATAAGGGGAGGAGACCCCCCAATACAAAAATTACAAAAGACCTCTCCAATTGGATAAGAGGTTAGCAAAGCTCAAACATTTTTGAAAACAGTACTACTATGAACAGGAATTACAAATTAAATTTCTGAACTATAATGTGAAGTGTGAACAATTTGGTGTCTGGGTGATCTCTTTTTTGCTTTCTTACAAGACTGATATGTTCCTAGATTCTTGTATCTATCCTCCATTTTTATTAAATTTTATATTTCTTACTTCAAAAGCTAAGATTTTTTTTTTAAAAAACCCTAAAAACTTAACTGGAAGGAATTTATAAATACGGGCAGTATAGAGCATATCAACACTACATTATCACCACCCTAGAATATGAATGGAACTCGTACAGGACAGATAGACATTATAGATTTAAAAAAAAAAAATTATCTAATTCACTGGATGAGAAAATACCAGAAGATGTAGTAAATCATCAGTCACATCCAAAGCTCCAACACAATCTGCTGATGCTACAAGCTGTATGACAAAAGTATAAGTCAATTGGTTCTAGCTTCGACCATCACTACTAGATATGAGCCCTATGGCCAATATCACACACCTTTATAAAGAGTAGAGAGAAGTTACACAGTGACAGTATATGATTTCTCTTTTGCAATCACAAGCTTTGTTGAAGGTTTATAAGATAAAAAAATCAATATTAATCTTCCAAAAAAAAACCCAGTAAAGTATTCCAATTGGAGGAAACACTTTCATCAAGACTCCATCCACCCTATTCTTCAGGAAAGACTCCTATTTCTTTCTAACCAAACCACGCATAAAATATCTCTAATGGCATCGAGCCATACAATTTTGGCTTTCTTTTAGAAGTCATGACAACATCAGAAAGCAAAATAATGTGTACAGTCTCTCTCATCAGCAGTACAACCAGGTTTGTCCATAATCCCATGCTAAAAGGGGACTAAAGGAAAAGGTGATCTGTCAATTCCTAATTTATTTTACATAATACCAACTTGGAGAAAGACGAGTAAGAATTATTCGTTTGAATCTTATCTTGGATGTTAAGACCTCTTAACAGAAGAACCATACAAGCTTTATTTTCTTAGGATAACAATGTGTCTGAATTACCTTGGTGATCTCACGACTGAGAGTCTAAAAACCACTGCACAAGTCCTGAATACGTTAGCTTCCCGCATCATTCTAGAAGTATTAGCAAATTTTCATTGTTTTTGAATTAGTAACAGCCTCAAGATTAACATGGTCATAGGATTGTGCTCTAAGAGATCCAATTATAAGCTTTCAAGCCTTCGGATAGAAACGTAAGAGCACACATTCTGACAATTTGCTATGACTTATAATGCATCGACCACAACTAAGTACACGAGGTAAGAACTTAGGAGCGAAAGGCACATCCATCCGAGAAGCACAAAAAAATCATAGCAAGTAAATTGTACCGTAAGTATGATGAAATGGCCTAATTAAAGTACCAGATTTAGAGCTGAAATGGCCTGATTAACGTATAAAATGAGCTTCAACTTCTGCTGAAGAGCCAACAAATTGTTCCTGGTCGCATTCTGCTCCTGAATTTCCCTGGCAGAATCCACTAAATCAACATCCAAGAGCCGTATGGTCTCCTTTAATTGGCGTATCCGGCTACAGCCCTCCACTATCTTGACATTCAAGTCCTGTAGCTGCCCCTGAGCCTCGAAGAAAGAATTGGAACGCAGTGAAATTTCCTTGACTAAATGCAACTCCACGACGTCTAAATAATGCGAAAGCTTCTCTTGCAGCACCAAATTCTGCGATACATTCAAGAAGGGGCAGGCTGCACGGAAGGTGGCACCGTCCTCCAATGCGAAATCTTCCTTAAAGTAAAGTGCGGGAACCTCTCTCAAACAAGCGACAAGGGCCTCTCCCTGGCCGCCAATGCTGTCCAAGCCACCGTTCTCCTTGGTGGAGTGGTTACGAATGTCCTCGAAACGATTATAGGAATCGGAGATCAAGGCGGTGTAGTTGTTAAAATCGAATCGAGTAACTTCGGAGGAGGCTATGGTGGAAGAGAGGGGCATGAACTCAGGTGGGTTGAGGGTGGAGGAGGAGGACCACCAGGCAACCCAAGACGCATCGGATTTGCCAGCGTAGGGATTGTTGAGAATTGAAGACAAGCTCTGGCTGCTGGGATCGGAGTTGGATTTAGCGGAGGGGGAGGAAGTAGTTGGAGCAAGACTCGGTTGTCTAGTGAGGAGGGTGGAATATGCAGTCGGGGACCTTCCCGATTGGGAAGGCTGGGACTCCATGCTCGTCAAAATCTTAGAATCATGAAGATCACATTCAGTAGTAGTCGAATTCCAAAATCGATAGAGATCGAGAGATGGATCTCAATCAAATCAACAACAGATGGGAAAAGAGAAGCAATGCAACAATTCCCGGTGCCGACTGCGGTGGTAGATCTCCTTCAAATGGAATCCATTCACCTCCCTTCTCCTTCTCCTTCCACACCGTTGATTACCCAATTCAATTCCACATTATAATCCTAACCAAAATTTAATGGGATTCATTTCTCTCATACAAACAACAACCTAAAGTACTTTCTCTCACACCACTGGATGCAGAGTAATTTCACCAATTTTTTTTTTCAAAAGTAAAACAAATAGAAATAAACCGGGCATAGCTCAATTGTCGTGTGTCCCAACATTTAATTTATTATTATCTATAAGTAGTCAAAAAAAAAAAAAAATAATTAATTAATATTTAGTCTTTTTCAATATTATGTCAATTCTCTCACTTTGACAAGATTCAAGCAATATTTCATCCCTAACTCTAACTAAGAAAATTATATCATTATTATTGTCGCAAAATTACCAATTCAATTGATTAATTTTTTTAAATCGATTAATGTTTTTTGTTCACTTTTTATTTATTTATATATTTGCTTACAAGAAAAGTTCTCATATTTTTTTTTTTTTTTTTTTTAAGATGAAAGACAAAAATTCTCATAACTATCACTATGCTTCTTTTCTACTTAAGACCACATGTGGAGTCGAAAGAAAATAAGAAATGTGTTGTTATTCTATATAAAACAAGGCATGTACATTGATGTAACACGAGCTTAATACAAGAGTAATTAACATATATTTCTTCTTTTAAAGTTAGAGGTACGAGTTATTATCTGATATGATCTAGCTCTAAAATTAAGGTTGTACATTATGAACAAGTTGTCCCTTTTGACTCTTCGCATCCAAAATAAAATTTCACCTGTAAGTACAACCCAATTATATTAGTTAATCTAAGAGTTGTTGCAACTTGCAAGAAATAGGACTATGTTAAAGCAGAATGATTAAAACTACTCTTGGTGTAGCCTTATTAGTAAATCTTGTTTAGGCATCATTTTAATCAACCCATATATTTACATCATCTAATAAACTTCCATGGAAAAACAAACTCATTTGCGGAGCCCAAATCTCGTTAGGGTTTCGCGCCATGGATGAAATTAAAGCCCAGAACAGTATTATTTGGCTAAAATACCCTCTTTCCTCAAATTTTACAATCAAATATTTCTTTCTTTAAATACAACCAGATACACTCAAATTATTAGTTCTATTTCTATCCCCATTTGTAACTATTGATCAATAGCTGTCCTAATGTCCAACTTCAAATTTTGTATCTAAAGATTATTAAGGGGCATAAATTTTTTGGAAACTATAACCAATTGTTGTTAAGCAGCCACCTTATGGTGCAATATTCCAATAATTTGTTCTCCAATTGGCTGAAAGGTACAACTTAAAAAAAAAAAAAAAAAAAAAAAAAAAAAAAAAACAAAAAACTGTTCATTTGCACATTCTTACCGATAGTAGTAATCAGATACAATGTAAAAGTTGATTATTTTAAGTGGTACCAGCAAAATGACGTAGACTTGGCTTACTCCTGTCTACTAAAAGTAAAACTCTTCTACTAAAAATACGAAGATTAAAGTATGTTTATGATTGGGTGATCTAACAACAAAATGAGTATTATGAGTCCTTTACATCAAACACATCTAGGAATCTAAGCCGTGCAATACACTATCTCACAAATAAATTATACTAATAAAGTTATTATACAATCACTTGATTTATAAGGTGGAGAAGGAGTTGGGAAAATCCTCACCCTGAACAATTAAGAATCAGGGTTAGAAGGAAATGCTAGAATTGATTATAATGAAGTGACTTGTGAAAAAAAACTGTACAACTAAGCTGTATCTTCATTGCAAACGTCATGGTTGAATTTTGTTAGCAGATTGTAGACCTGATTGAAGCCTACTTTGAAAATGTGCTTCTAACCTGCAAAGAACATGGGTAAGCTCAACACAAGGGACACTTAAAAACAAGAGGATCATACTACAAGATCCATCGCCTCGTACCTTGTTGAACATTTATAATAAATAGTCTCGGGAGCATTGTACGTGCGTGCATTACTGAACATTCTTCTCACATCTGCGACAAACATCTCGAAAGTAGTGTAATATTGTTCTGACTCAACCCTCTTGGACATCGTCTTTAGATCTACAGCATATTGTCAAACAATGAGCATTAAATCTTGTTAAATATTCATCAAAAGTTAGTTGTCGACCTATCTCATATGACATGAGTACAAGGGATGCACTAATCAACATAAAGAGTTTCATCTTGCGACAAGAAACATTAAGAACTCCACTTAGGTGCAGGTTCTCTTCTAAGATGATACCAAAGTCGAAATCATGCTAAGTTGAAAACAGAAAATGATTAAACAATAGACAGCCTAAGAATGCAGCAAAGATCCATGAGACTAATTTGTTAACTAGAGAGTTCTTACCCACTGGATCCTTAATAATTTCATAATAATCAGGCACATCACGAGAATCCACTGGTTCCTTGAATGGCCACGCGTCAACATGGTCATGCATTGACTGATAGTGTGGAAAAATAGCAGTAAGAATCAATTAACAGAGACAAGGAGAACGCAGCTGGAAATGCCAAATTTAAGTACGAAGAGAAGAAAGTACATTATAAAAATGCAAGTCAATACATAGAAATTCTTAAATGTACAAAAAGTTTTGGCCAGGGATTGACAATTGTGTAGATTAAGGATGGCAGTCGCCGCCAGCCTATCTTTCATAAAAAAAGTTGTGGACAAGCAATGCTACTTGAGTAAGTTAAGCGTAGCAAGCACCACCAGTCTCTCTCTCTCCTCTTTTTAAAATGGAAACTGTATCTTTCATAAAAAAAGTTCTGGACAAGCAATGCTACTTGAGTAAGTTAAGCGTAGCAAGCACCACCAGTCTCTCTCTCTCCTCTTTTTAAAATGGAAACTGAAAACACGGGCATTTCCAGCTTGATTTTGCAAGACGTAGTTAGATGATATACTATATTATGTTCTCATACTTAATGAATACCCAAAAAGGAAAAAGGAAAATAAGAAGTGAAACTTGCCTTGATAAGTGAGCGCATGAACGCAGTCAAAAGTTTTTGACTTGAGATCCCGTCAGCAGAGTTTAAGGTTCTGTAACGTGAGAAGCCCCATTGATCAGGTGTCCATCCAGCCTCCTCTATTATCAAAAGTAGCACACTTCTTGTCAGTTAACTAATACATCTGAATAAACAGATTGCCATAAAAAATTAAAACAAAAAAAAAAAAAAAAAAAAAATTATAAGAATTGGTAACCATATAATGAAGTTAAAAAGGGATAGACTTTATCCAATAGTTACAAAATTGTTACAAATTTTTTTTTTGTGATTATAGTTTATCATCACTTATTGCCATCAAAATTATTACCCAAGTGACAAACGAGGGGAGTAAAAAATTTGCAGCATTCAAGAGCGCAGAGAAGGGAATCTTAATGAGCACTAGGTCAACCCATGATGGTTATTTCTTAAAAGTCATTTCTCTTTCCTTTTGTTTATTCATACTGATTGATGTTTCAAAACTATTTAAGTCGTTCTTCAATGAAAAGCATTGGCATATAAGTAAATAATTTCAAGTAGACAAAAACCTTCTATAAAAATCCCCTGAAAATAGAAATTGAAAAAGTTTTGAAAACAAAAGCAGAAAATGGTTTTCCTACCCAAGCTGAACCTCCCCTTTCCGCATCACCACTCCACCACAACCCGAACCCAAACAACCACCCTTCCCTCTCATCTACTTTGAGCCAACTTGCATCCCCTTTTACTCGCTCATGGCCTCTGTCTTACAGCCCTCCCCCCAGCCCCTCAGCAAAAAAAAAAAAAAACAAAAGCCACCACGACTAAAAAGCCAAGGGTAAACAGAGAGGTTCAAAATCTTCTTTCCTCGGTGAATTATGATAAAACAGCCACTTTGAACATTTTGGAGGGCGTCAATATTGATCAATGAAGTTCTTATCATGGATTGTTAGGGGTTTGGGGTCATGGCAGATGCGAGTACTTATTAAAAATAATTTTTGCTTCTTAACCGGGGAGAGGCTAAGATTTTTTGGGTGGTTTTCATTGGGGTATCTCTTTGGTTCTTTTTGTATTGGTGTAAATGTAAACACCCCTTTTCAGATTATAGTCTTTCTCATTTGACCGCTAATTGGTCCGCTTTCTTGTAATCACCTTCGGGTGCTCGAGCTTTAGCTCTTTTCCATTTATCAATGAATTCGTTTCTTATCAAAAAAAAAAAGCAGAAAATGGTTTTGAATTGTTTTGGACCAGACAAGATCTTGTAATTTCTCCTTTGCTTCATCCAAACCTCGCCAACTTATGACACAGATAAATGGAAGGGAAGGAAAAAAAGTCATGTATCTACTGGAACTACCTTGACCTTAAGAATAATTTCATTGGTACCATGTGTTAAGAAGTACTTTTGAAAATCACAAAAACAACTGGTCTAATTAAAAAAAAAAAGTTTCAGAAGTACTTTTGTTGCACGACAACCAAACCAAAGAAGTGAATGATAATCACAATCAAAACCAAAGACCAAAGTTAGAATCTTACTCAAACCCGGGATCTCCTCAACTTTGATGGATCTTTTGGGAACTCCTGCCTCCTTCTGAACAACCAAGTCTTGATTAGACTCAATATTGAAACGAGAAGTTTAAATGGGCGTGGTATTATTTGGGGGCAAATTGCAAAAAATGATACTTTATGTTCTTTATCAAAAAATAAGTAGAAACTCCAAACAATATTCAACCATAAAAGTGAAATTCAGCCTTGCGCAAGATTTATGTTTTTTATCCAAAAATAAGTAGAAACTAGAAAGTAGGATCCCATTTCATTTAACTTAGAGGCTCATAGGATGTCTACCATTCAAGATGTACAAGTATAAAAGACGGTAATATACAAAATGCGGGAGTGGAGAATTAAACATTTGACCTCTAGGGAGGTAATAGGTGTCTTTATCTATTGAGCTATGCTCAAGATGACATAAAAGAAAGCAATATTAAAAGAAAAAAACTGACATTGATAAAAATGTCATGTTTTTAGGCATGAAGTCATACCTTCTGAAAATCAAGTCCAGGATAAACAATGTGGCAGTTCGAAAGCTCTCTTATCTTCTCGTCAATTGCCTACATTAAACAGAACAAGAAGAATTGAAAAGATATATATACTACAATCATATCATTACAAGAATCGGTCAAATTGATTTTTTTTATAAGAAACAATTTCATTGATGTATGAAATTTACAAAAAGGATAAAATTCATGGAGTTACAAAAAGTTATCCCAATTAGATTAACTATATGAAGAGAATAAGGTAGATAATTTGCACCAAGATACAACGTTATAAATGAGAAGATCAAATAATTGGACAAAAGATGACTCGATGCCCTTAAAGATGCGTTGGTTTCGTTCCTTCCAAAGGACCCAAATGAGGGCCCTAATAATGTGAGACCACAAAACAACTTTGGAATTCTTGAATCGGTCAAATTGATAGTACTAAGGGACTGTTTGGGGGGCTGAGTGGGTTAAAATAATCGGTGGTTATAATATTTTGTGGGTTATAATAGTTGTGAATAATAAATATTATTGAAGTCAATGCAGTTACTTTATTGCCTGTGGGTTATAATAGTGGGTCAAACGTGGACTGAGTTATGATAACTCAGTCCACCCAACTCCAAGTTTGTGCCCCAAACACCCCCGAAGAGTTCAACATTACAATGTTCCACCTCTACCCAGATTCTTCTAGTCCATGCCAATCGCAAACATTCTTATACAACTACTTCTGATTAGTAATCATCAGAGTTTAAGTTCGACAATTTTTTTTCTTTTAAATAATAATCCCAAGTGACTATAACACAATTTTCAGGTAGTTTATATATTGGTGCACTTCCACAATGCAACTTGATCACTTCAAATTCAAATGGAATTTTTTTTTAAAAGAAGCAACAGAGTTGAGTTGATTCTGTCTCTTTAAAACCATCGTTTATTAAAGGAACAAACTGATCCAAAAAAGGAACAGAGTCAACTCAGCTAAACTCAATTAAGGGTTAGATTCACTAGAGACCATAAAGATCAAAGGCCCACAACTAGCATTGAGGAGGTGAGGTACTAATTGATAGTGGGACAACCCACAACTTCAATTTGGACTAGTGGGTGAAGAAGAATTACAAATTCCTTTGAGTAACACAGGATATGGAGTAGTGAAGGGAACCAGAAAATCAGTTAAGGGTACTGAACTTTGCAAAGGCGTGGCTCTCCGTATCGAATGTCATAGGGGTTGAGGTTTTTTCCACTACCATTGGGAAGCTCAGATATCACTTTGAGAGTGTAGTTGCATGAAAATAATTTTTAATCCGGACTATCTGTTAACCTACAAAGATAAATCCATCTAAAAGAACTCTAAAGCTTCATTCATCTTTTAGACTTCAATCATCAATAGTTTGCATGAACATAAAATTCTATTCAAACTACATATTTGAATCTACAATGATCAAGCAAAAGACAGCTTGCCTGCCTCTGACGACGAATCATAGTAGACAAATCAGTGTATGGAAGTTTTGGGTCGATTTTGCATTCCATAAGGATTCCTCCATCATAGTCTTTTATGTACCTGGAAAGAAATATGTCATTAATTTTTCTCTTTTTTATTGACCGAGCTTTGATAGAGAAAAATTAGGAATACAAAAGGCCAACAAAGACGAATGACAAAAAGACGGCTGCCCGACAATAGGAGCCAAACTAGAAGCTAATCTACAAGAAAATAACTAACAAATAGTTACAAACATATTTAGAAACGGACAAGCAAAGCAAGGCACAAAACCTAGCAAGCGACCAAATCTCCTCCTAAGAAATTTATCATACACTTCAAAATTTTGAAATGTAAAGTGTAAAATATAATACATATGCGTTTGCAGATACAAGCAATAGCAGCTAACAGGCATATTAGTTTCTAGCTTCTTTTTCATGCAAACAATGACTTGGAAAAGAATGGATATACATCAAACACCATACCAAAGAAAAGATAGTGAAGGTGTACAGCTCAAGGAAGACAAGTCACAAATTTTAAGTTCAGAGGTTTGCACGATCTTTGATTCCTAAGTAGCTCATGCCTCCAATAGAAACATTGAGTCCCAAAGGCACACGGCTGAGATAATTGCCCGATAGGGCGATAGACTATTCTAGAGAGCATAAATGTTAACCGACAAGAAGTCCAGCTTCCATAACCCGGAGGAGGCCTCAGGATTGGGAATATTAGGACAAGAAACAAAACCCTCCAATCAAAATGGATATGGAGGTATATAGTTGAGAAGAAACTGCTTTGGAAGAGAGTCACTGTTAGCCTTTAGTTTTCACTGTTAGTTTGAGCAACTTTTGGATGGCAGACCCCTCGGTGACATTAGCAGACTCCTACGGGCCTTCTGGTGGGGCATCCTTTCAAGAAGAATAAAGAGATTCTATTGACACATCCTACTAGGGCTTTCCCTTGGAGTTTTGGAAGGAGAGAACAACAGGATATTTAAGGGCAAATATCAGCATTGTCTTGTTTTCTTGATGGTGTTTTGGCTAATGGCTCTAAGCTGATGTAAATATATTTTCTCATCTTTTCTTGTTATAGCCTAAACAATCTTTTGATGAGCTGGAGGGCCTGCTTGTAACCCTCTTCCACTAGAGGCTCCTAATTTTCTTTCGTACATTTCATCTAATCTAATCAATGAAACATTACACAAGGAGAAATCCATTCTTGAATACTTGCAAAGTACAAGAATGAACATTGAAAAATATCTGTTCATTGTTTGTCCCCAAAAGATACGAAAAGAAAACGTTGGCAATCTTCAAAAGAATGGAGATGCTTGTGACATACCCCTGCCACCGATCCTTCTCCAGGTGGATTTCTTTCGTGAATCCCTACAAGTTTAAGGCCCAAGTCAATCAATTATTCGCTTTGATATCTGACATTAAAGAAGAAGATTATAGACGGGTGAAAATATATTTAAACAAAATTGGATCCCATCTAAGTGCAATTTTCTAAAAGACAAAGATAACAAATCAATCATGAATTCACTGCATTATTTTTTTCTTTTTAACATAGAAACATAAGTTTTCATTAAAATACTCCCACTAAGAGTATGATAAGACTAATGCAAGAAAATGCCCAAGATTCTATAGAGTTACAAACAGCTCTTAAACGAAAATTCATACCCCGCTCAAGAAGTTATGGAAACACCCCCAAGATAATAACCACCAAATAAAGAAGACATTGAAAAGATGCTTCTAGTGCTGGTATATCTACTCTCTTGGCTAATCAGAAAATTTGTTATTTAATGTACAAGACTCCCTTTAGGAGTATGATGAACTGTCTGCACTATTCAAATTCATATTAAAGTAAACTGTCGTAAATGCTCATTTATCTCCATAATTCGAAATTCCTACCCTCATCCCAACCCTCTTTATATGTCAAATAGTAAACCGATAAGGACAGAATTAGCTTTCAGTCTGAAAACAAAACATGCTTTATGTGAATGAATGGAAAAGCAATATAGAACAACATGTGAGTTTATACGAGAATAAGCAATACACTAAGAAGCATCAAGATAAGTATTTTAAAAATAGACGGACCTGCTTGGTAAAGTAGCCAACAGCATTATTGTCCGCATATGTGAGAAAATAAGTTAGGCCGTCAACATCACGTGCATGCTGTTTTAAGTGATTCATCAATCTGGTGCCGTATCCTTTTACTTGCTCATCAGCTGTAATAGCACAAAAGGCTATCTCGCCAAATTTTTGACTGCAATAGAATGTCACCAGGAAAGAAGAAAGAGAAGAGGGGGAAAAAAGAAAAAGAAATCAACAGAATTTTTTTTTATAAGAGACAATTTCATTGATATATGAAATTTACAAAAAGGATATAAAATCCATGGTGTTTCAAAAGGCTTTCCCAATTAGATAAAAAGGAAGCATAGCTAAAGGAAGAGAAGGAAATAGAAAGTTTACACCAAGATATAGCATTATAAATAACAAGGTCAAAGAGGTGTTCAAAAGATTGTTCCTTCCCAATAAAAAAAGAAATCAACAGATTGGCTCCCAACTTAATAAGATCCTACAAGCACCCAAACAGAAATCAGTGTTGGCTTCACTGTTCTAAAGGGTTCCAACATAAAAGATAAATAAATAAATAGAGATTCTAGTTTGTTCGTTATTAAAATGTTCTTAACTTCAATATCAATAATTAGAGTTAAAGAGAACCTTTTATTTCCTATTCATTAAAAAACCAAAACAAAACAAAACATAAAATTTTCCCTGAGCTTATGATACAGGAGGAGAAGGGAAGAGAAGAGAAGCAAATTTATTTTACACAGCATGCCATACATCCAAGACTTAAATCTTTCCTTCGGGGTGGCTTACGTTGCAGAAAGAAGAGATGCCATTGCACAAAAACATGTTATACGTCCAACTATATTGTTCTATAAACAAGTAATCCAATTATTACAGGAAGAGAAGGGAAGAGAAGCAAATTTATTTTACACACAGCATGCCATCATCCAGACTTAAATCTTTCCAAGGCTAGCTTACGTCACAGGAAGAAGAGATGCCTTTGCACAAAAACATGTTATACATCCAACTATATTGTTCTATAAACAAGTAATCCAATTATTGTCCTTAAACAAGTGACCAATAACAAACGAACATCAACATAAAGATTCAAATACAAATAGAATCAGGCAAAGAACTGTAGTAGGGATGTAAACTGAACCAAGTTTTCAAAGAAAAAGGACAATTTAAAATAAGTTAGCCTCACATGATGGTAGCAAGAGGCTGTTTGTTTGTGTTTTCTTTTTTACTTTTTGCACCCAGAAATTGGCAGATACAATTGACTAAATGGTACAAGCTATATCATAAAAGGTACCTGATATATGGGCGATACGTGATGCCACCAACAACTAGATTTCGTCTTATAACCATCACTGACTTGTGGTTTCTGCAAGTTAAAATTTAGAGAAAATTACAAATCAAATAAATGAATAATAATGAGCCATGAAATTAATAGCAGATTGCCAAATAACTTTTTGTAACTAAATTAATCCCAGTCATTGAGCTTTAAGGGTTTAGGTAAAAGTAAAAATCCAAGATGACCAGCTAACTTAAGCTCCCTTGCAAAACAATTTAATAATTCATAGCATAACACTTTAATACGAATGAGAATTGTGTGCAAGGCTTATAGCAAACTTTGTGAGCTATTTTTATATGGATTATAACTTCAATATTGTTAGTATTTGTGTTGTCCGTGCCAGAATTATGCACATGATTGAATATTTTGGAGGAATAACGCACCGAAGAGAAATCAAAGACTTTGAGAGATGTTTTGAGAGAAATCAGAGTCTATGGATTGATTTCTTAATTTCTCTTGATTGAATGAATTTGATTAGGGGTGTGCAAAACAAACCGAAAAATCAACCGAACCGACCAAACCGACTTCGGTCGGTCGGTTTATGGCTATTTTTGGTCGGGGTCGGTTTTGCATGTAGCAAAACCGATCGGTCGGTGGGTAAGCCCAAAAAGGGCCTAAACCAACCGTCCGACCGACTTATGGAAAAAAAAAAAAAAAAAACTTTACTTTTTACATTTTCGTGCACCCAACACGCTACCCATCCTCTCACATCACTCTTGTCATCTGCCCACTTTCCAAATTCCAAGTCATTTAAAAAAAATAATAATAATAATATTTTTTATGTTGTCCATCCCTTCATTCTGGCGCCACCTGCCTCTGAAAGGGGAAGTTCCCAAGTCATTTAAAAAAAAAAAAAAAAAAAAGTTATTGTTTTTTTTACGGAGCCGTGAAAGGGGAAGAGCCATCTTCGTCTCTTCTCTCTTTTTCTTTTCTCATTTTTGCACTTTGTTTCTCTTTCATCATAGACGTCACCTCTCTTCTTCGTATTGCAGATGCCATCTCTCGCCGCCCTCCGACGGCTCGACACCGCCGTTACCGTCTTGCCTTCTTCCTCTTTCTCCACCTCTCGCCGCCTTCCGACGTTGTCGTTATCGTCTTGCCCTCTTCCTCTTTCTCCATTTTTTCTTCTTTCTCCATTTTTTTTACTTTTCTTCTCCCATTTTTTCTTCTCTTTTTGTTTAGTTGGCCAAACTTACCAAAACCGACCGACCGACTGTCAGTCGGCCGGTGTTACCAAGCACTCAAAAATTGATGAAAACCGACCGCCTGAAACCGACATGTCAGTGGTCGGCGCCGGTTTTCGCCCAAAACCGACACCGACCGACCGATACTCACCCCTAAATTTGATTGTTTTATTTATGCTTCTCTGTTCTTCATGCTTATAAAATCTACTGGCCACAAGTTAATTGGTCATTGACTTAAACTCAAGTGACTCCAAGAGACAAACAGAGATACTAATTTCTTTCCTAGGTGAGCTTCAAATAGAAATAGTAAGAGCTTCACCTCCACATCAATGAACTCCAATTCCAACAGTGAGGTTAAATACATAAAAGCTAATTGTAGAAGAAGTTACGGGCATTTCAAGAAGACTCTACTCCATAGATGGTAGCATAGATTTGTTTCTGAAAGGCAGTAGACTAACATGTCTCAATCATTTTTTCTCTCTATCTTACCACTTCATTATCTTCCATGGCTAAAGTTCCTTCGAAAATTATCAAAGCTATGGAGAAGATATTAGAGATTTTATTCAAGGGCCCTAATTTCGATAAAGGAATCCATCTTGTGAGCAGGTAGGTCTCTTCTGTCCGTAGAGATTCTAGTGATCTAGAAGTTTGGCTCCTTGGAAGAGGAGAATAGTTCTTTAATTCTTAAATGGCTTTGGTGGTTCACCCAAGAAGAAGAAGATTTACAGCATAAGGTGATTTCTAGCATCTATGGTTTTATTTGCTTCCTGTGCTTGACCTTCCTAAGTTTGCAAGCTTTATCTCCCTCAGTCCAGTCCGCAGCCTCTGTTTGGAGAAAGAAGAAACTATTGATCGTTTGTTTTTGCATTGCAATTTCTCTGCAGCAGGGTGGTATTATTTGTTTGTTTGAATCTTTTGGGGTCTCTCTTTGTTTCCCAAGGCACATAGAAGACTCAGTTATAGCTAATTATGACACCAAGAACCTACGAGCATGCAAACCAGATGTCTTCAATTTTTTCTTTAAAAGGAAAAAAAATGATATGCATCGACCCAAAGCAGAAAGGAAACAGGCTGAAGACCTTAGGGACGAGGGGTCTAAGCCTAAATAGGAGAGGTCAAATAAAAAGCCTCCAAATTAAAACTGAAATGTGCATTTCAGGCCTCATTTTATCACCTCCCAAAAAGATACCATGTAGTAATTGAAAGTACCTGTCCATAACAAGACGAACAATGTATTCCTTGGGCATGTTAGGTAGTTGTCGGGCGAAAATATTCTTCAATCCAATTAACCTGAAAAGTTCCATGCAAAATGCAATATTACATTAAAGCTATTATTACTTAAAATGGGATCACACTGGAAAGCCATACAGCCAATTGTGGAGGCTATACTAGAGGTGAACATGACATCAAAGGCATGAAAAACACTGGCAAGAATATTAAAGAGAAAAAATACCAAACCATATGCTCGTCAACACCGTCATTCGAAAGGCACACAAATTTGAGTAACGCTGCTTCCTCCTGAAACATTATGAATTGAGGAAACCATCAGTACTACAGAGTAAGTCGAAGTCCCCTAAAAAAAATCTCTAGTAATGCACGGAATTAATAGCTTAAAAAAAAGCTCAAATTATTATTAACTTCAGCCAACTGGACATAATGCAGCTGAATTTAATGATCACCTATATTTATCTGTTTGTCGATTGGTGAAAAGTTACAAAGTAAGGTCCAATAGACCACATGTTACACAGAAAGATAGTATACTTACTAAAATCACTATCTATAGAAACCTAAAATGACATAAAACTGTGCTAACTCGTATACATGTATCCAAACTTTTTTCCTTTTCATTGAACAATCAAATATTTCTTTTCAGCCAAATACTTCAAATATCAATTTGATTGCATTTACCCAAAGCTTCCTTGCTTCAATCTTAAAAGGATGGCCACATAGCAATTAAGGTGTATTTTCTTCCAAAGAGTAGGGAAACTGCACAAGAGTTCAAACATCTATAGAACTCCAAACCTTTTTGCTAAAGGGACAAAGGAATAAAAGGTGGTTCCACCCTTCACTTGCTACCAAACAAAGAGAGCAGCGAGATGGATTCAAGGACACCTTCAGGCATAAAATCTGTAATCTTTCTGAATTATTTGCCCTCAAAGCTTCCCAAATATTATACCACTAGTCATTGCCCCTTGAGATTTCTAGGCTTTCTCTTCCTGATTGATCAGGGGTGATATTCTTGGAATTTCTTTATATATATATATGTGAAACAGAGAGAAATATAAGCAAATCAGCAAAAGGAAGACAACTTAAGGGCAAGGGGTAGAGGGAACCCCTCCCCAAACAAATAAAAAAAATGATATTCTTGGAATTTAGAACGAAGGTACATAAAATCTGGCCACCATTTTATGCTGTCTCCAATAAAAATACTCAAACTTTGCTCCAGTGGGATTAATCAAACAAATTTCTAACGCCGCTTTAGTTAAAGGACTTCTCCATCCATAACATGTAATCATCAGTCATCACATCTTGTTTGCCTAATGAATCTGTTGCTTCTATCGCTTTCTAGAAGGCTCTGTAAGCACTCCCCAACTTAAAAGTCCATAAACCAGTACAATGGAGATTAAAGCTACTACTCTGCCTATTTCCTCTACTTTACTCTACCTCCCCAAATCATCAAATGAGATGCTAAACGTTTTAGATGCCAGTTTGAAAACCCGGGTCTTAACTGGTCAAGGTTGTCGTAGGTTCAAATTCCCATCCTCGTTTGAATTGTAATACTCCTTAAAAAAAATGTAAGGTGGGTATTGCAGCCAGACTTTCCCACTCCCACCCCTTTTAACTCGCACTGGTCCCTCCCCAGATAGAGAAATTACCGTTCTAAACAGCATCAACAGAGATTCGACCAACAAAAAAATTATCACAGTTTTGTCCATAAGACATACCTCTCTCTTCAAGCTCTCTTCTCTTGAGATATAGGCACCACTAGTCTGTATACTGTCGGCGAAAATTTTCGAAGTATCTTCCTTCACTACAATCCCCGACAAAGAATTTCCCGTTGTCCCCGCTGCTGGACCCGCCGCATTGGTTCCACCAGCCGTGACTCCGTCCTTGTTGATATCCGCATTCTCGATCTTCACCGTTGCATTGGGCTTGATCTTGGTTGTACGCGCAGCAGAAGCAGCGGCAGAGGCCGAAGTAGAACCGGCAGCACCGCTGTTCTCGAGTCGAGCAGCGGTGAAGTTACGCATGGAGGAATCGTTGTCGAAATCATCCTCGTCGTCCTCGACGACGGCATCATCGGAATCATCGTCAGAGTCGGAGTCAGCGCCGCCGCCGCGAGCTGAGATGCTTTCGAGGTCATCATTGGATGTTAACGCCCCGTCGCGTGTTTCGGCGGAAAAGGATGGAGGGAAAGGAGGGACGTGGTCCTCGGAGGCCAATTTGCGCTTGTGGATGGAGGAGGTGGCAGAGGCGGAAGCGGAGTGAGATGGGGAAGGGGATTGAGAACTACGGGAACGATTCGTACCAGTGAGGTGAGCGGAGTGCGTATCCATTAGAGAAATTTGCGTGGAATAAGCAATTCCGGTTGAAAAGTAGAGTGATGAAGCTGGGTGGGGTTTTATACAGTAACGGCGGTGACTGCTGTCACAGACTGTAGATTGACGTAAATACCCCCAAACTGTATAATATCGCTGTTTTCTTTTTCTTTCCTTTTCTTTTTAAATCAAGTTTTACTTTTACCAAAACTTAGCAGACTCTCTACTCATCCTCATACTTAACATTCTTGACTCATCGTGTCACTTTAGTACCATAGATCTCTTAGGGCAAAAAGAGACCAAACCTCTTTCTAGAAGAATTTCGATGTCAAAACCTTTAAAAAGAATCACAAACCTGTGAAAGACAACTCAATTAAACTATAATTAAGGGATAACCACAAAAGAAGTTACTTAAAAATAAATTCATATCCTTTTGGATTATCCAAACATAATGTTATGGCATGAATTCTTATACCAATTGCTTGACCTTACAACACCGGAGTCTTATCAGCTTCCTTAAAAGTCTTGAACAAAAGTTTAAAGCATGTTCTTCACTATTTGAATTGTCTTTTTTTATTTGATTCGCTATCTGTCGGTGAAAAGCGTTACTTAAATCAAGCCTTGTGCAAACTTTTTTAAAATTTGGTTGTAAACTTTGGATCTCGATCGGACACTATAGATAGGGGTGCAAGAGAAAACCGACAACCCGATAAAATCGCTCAAACCAACTGAAACTGAGGTCGGTTCAGGTTGAAACCGAGCCGATTTGATGGTTTTGATTTGAAAAGTATGAAAATCGAACATTTTTTTTTTGTTGATTTTCGGGTTTCTTTTACAGTTAGACCGAAAAATAACTTAACCGACCGAATATTTATTTATATTAAAAAATACAATATTATTTCATATATCACGATAATGGAAGTGGTGTGAATCAGAACTAGCAATCTTGAGGTACTTTTCTCAAAAAATAAAAAAAAAAACTTGAGGTACTTTGTTCGAGTCTTTATATGGTCATTTTATTTATATATTTTTCTCCTTCATTCTATCCCCCAAATTAGTACATTCTCGAGCGGTCCATTTGAACTCACGGCCCAAGCCCAACATTCGCGTGACTGCGAGTCATTTAATTGGCGAATCACCAGACCGAACCGATTAAACCATCGAGCAATTCGATTTTGGTTTCTAAAATTCTTTAATAAATTGGCGGTTCGGTCTTGGTTTGACACTCAAACCGAGCCGAACCGAACCGATTACACCCCTAACTATAGAGACTTTCAAACTCAACAAAAACTTCAACTCATCTTTTTGCTATATATGCTATACTGATCTTTTTGTTGTATAAACTAGGGAATTTAAGAGGAATGTCTACAAATAATTAGGCATAATGAAAAATGTCTAAATACGTGGATTGTTTGCATTACATGTCTAGAGATTTTTTAGGACAAATGGTTTCTCCATTATATAAATTCACTTTTTAAAAAAATATTAGGTTTGAAATTATTTTAATTTATTTTTAAATTAAATTAATTTAATAGTTTATTTGGTGAGCTGGATCATTTCATGTAAAAATAAATTGTTTTTCTTTTTTCGTTAACTAACGTCAGCCATTTTGTATCTCCATATGTTGTTGTGAGTAGATCCGACACTAACACCCTCTGTCGGGTATACGCTAGGACACACCCGTGAGTATATACAACCATTGCGCAACAGAAAAAAATGGTAGGGGTCTGAAGCCTGCGTGTGTAATTACTAGTTCCAATGTTTTTGTAAAACTTTCCCTAAAAATAGGGATCAAACAATACACAATTGACCCCTACAAACGAGGAGATATCGGTAAAAAATCCTTACTTTTAAACAACAATACACAATTCACCCCTACGAGGAGATATCGGTCAAAAACCCTTACTTTTAAACAACAATACCCCTGAAATTATGCAATGTCTAACATGTTGGAGAATCAAATCTTCAACCTTAGGTTTTTTTTTTACGTTTCCCTCTTCCATCGCGTTTTTCCTTTCATCCTTTTCGAGTTCTTCTGCATTGTTTCACCACACAACAACAAACCATGTCGTCTCTTTCTATTATGGTGGCATTTGATGAGTTTTGGAACGAAATGAACCAATACATAAATTACAAAACTTGCAGAGTTGTGGTCCCCTGAATTCTACACTTGTGGAATTCACCAATTCAGGCTCTAGAGCTGGATTCCCACCACACAATTTCACGGTTGTCCCTATTTTGGAACGACACTGACAAATTTTTTATTACGAAAATGAGGAAAAATAGGCAGTTGTTATATTTAACAACATGTAAATCTCTTGTAACCGTCTATTTTTTATATTCTAGGACTTCAACTGAATCCCTCAAAAAAAGGGATCACCCCCTATTATCCATATTTTTTGAAATCTTGGAGTTATCCGTGATTTTAATTCAAACAAATCACCGGTTTAACAAAAACAAATTCAACTCCCGCTGAAGGTAAAACCAAACCCTAGATTGTTAACCCGAAACCCCCTATACCTAAACTTTCATTATCATTTTAGTCATTCGTTGGAAAAACAGTGATGAAGAAAAAATGGAAGAGAGGAAAATGCTTACAAAAATGAGGAAAATGCTTACCACAACTGTAGGACGAACTTTTCTGTCTAATGCGTGGTGTTTACTTCGAACGATGTCGAAGAAGGTAGTGTGTGTTTTCAGTGTTTTCTGCCGAAGAAGGTAATGCCAAACAAAAGAAGAACTGCATTTTGTGTTTTCGGTGTGCTCTGCCTCTAGGTCGAAGAAGAAGAACGATGTCGAAGAAGGTATGCGTATGTCTTTTCTGCCTCTAGGTCGAATCGAAGCAACTTCTGAGGATGAATTTAATTTTAGGCGGCGTGGTGCATGTTTCTCTCTACCCCATAAATTATATGATATCAAAATATTGGGAATCATTATCTTATTTAAAAATAAAGTATTCTCTCTTTTAAGTTGTTGACCTCTTTTATTACTCAGTAATGCACACTCCCAGTGATGGTTCATTCGTTGGTTGTATAACTTCTTCGGGCATACATATTTCCGGTTCCCCATACATAAATCGTTTATGCCCATTTCTTACTATGTGTGCAGGCATGCACACACCGCCATTGTTGATATTCTTTTTACTCTGTTTGCAGACATACACACAAACACTCAGCTTTGTTTTTGCTCTGTGTGCAGTCATGCAAAAACCTACGTTGATGGTTGCTTCGTTGCCTATCACACTTCCTATGGTTAAACATATATGGTCCCTCCAGTGTCGTGTATGTCTCATTCTTACTACGTATATACACACAGCAACTGTTCGTATTCTTTTTACTCTGTTTGCAGGCATTCACACACCGACCGCCACTTATGAATTCGTTCTGTCTAGACCCATTTATTAATTATTTGGGGACAGAAGGTATATCTATGTGATACTCATGGGATAAGAGTGATTTCAGTTTTAAGATTTTTAACGTCCCCTCTCTGTTAAATTCACGTCTATAACTATTTTCTCCTCTTCCTAACATTTTATATTTTTAAATATTATTTTTTTTATTCTCAAAATTAGGATAAATTGGGGAAGGTAGGCTTGTCCATTTGGTTGTAAATAACTTATTAAATATAGGTTTAAGACATAATTCAAAAGAAAAAAGACATTAGACATTTTTCATATTGCATTCCTTACTTTTAGACATTTCTCTAGTTTTCCCTTACATAATTGTATTAATTTTAACCGACTTTCAGACTCTATAAATTGAGCTCTCCATCAAAACCTGTGTGACGAATGTGTTTATTTTGTGGGTCAGTTTTTCCTAAATTGACCAACTAAATTTAATTTTAACATATATAATAAAAATATACCTTCACTCACAATTTTAACAAAAAAATAAAGTACAGTACAAATTTGGGCACAAAACAATATCTAAAGCATTGTCAATAAAAATTATTAAATGTGAGTCATTGTTGAGGAACATAAATCGTCATATATTTGAAAATGTACGTTTTTTTTTTTGTTCAATTTGTGTCACGTGGATCAAATAATCACTTGTTAGTCAAATTAATATGTCACTTCATACTAGTAGTATTTTTTGTTCAATTTGTGTCACGTGGATCAAATAATCACTTGTTAGTCAAATTAATATTTCACTTCACACTAGTAATATGATAATGACTTGTGTAACTTATCTTCCAAGTACAAAGTGGAATATATACATTTTAAAGTCAATAAATTACGCAATATAGTTTTAACTCAACAATGAAACAATGTATAAATTACTGCAAGGTGCAACCACCACCTAT
Organism: Herpetospermum pedunculosum; assembly: GCA_028017165.1. NCBI lineage: Eukaryota > Viridiplantae > Streptophyta > Magnoliopsida > Cucurbitales > Cucurbitaceae > Herpetospermum > Herpetospermum pedunculosum. The sequence goes on from CM051525.1 coordinate 75,863,250, forward strand.
ATACTTAACGTTTGTATAACTTTGTTGTTTGCAGTTTAGAAAATGTACAAAGCACCCTGAATTAAAGTTAATCATAAATTACTTGCCAAAGCGAGCATAGCTCAGCGGGCATATGTATGTGTTGACGACCAAGAGGTTTGTGGTTCGAATCCCCCCACTCCCAATGTACTCAAAAAAAAAAAAAAAAATTAATCATAAATCACTTAAACATCAATTATGAGAATTATTACAAATTTTACATGTGAAATTGTTGTTGTTAAATAACAAAAAAAAAAAAAAACAAGACAATTACATAATTCTAATGACTTTGCTTTTGGTTCTATCCAATAGTTAGGACACCTTCACCTCATTTTGTAAAAAAAATAATTTTAATGTTAAACATATATTTGAATGTTTATAATTTTTTTTTAGTTGACTACCTTAATTAAATATCTTTACAAAAACAATTTAAAAAAAAATAAATGTAACATTTTTAATTTTATTCTATCAGTATAAATTTGATGGTTTTATTATTTAAAATGTTATTAACAAAGAAGTAAACTTAACAATACAAACATATATTTAACCCTCATTAAAACTTTCATCTTCAACATAACTCAACTGACACAAAGACATGTTATTGATTCGAAGGTATTTTCAATATTTTTTATTTTTTTTTTTATTTTTTTTTTCACCATATGTGAAAGTGAGGATCAAACTTAAGCCCTCTTAGTCCTGAGTTCATACATGGGTTGAGCTATGATGTTGTTGGGCGTAGTTTCTTCGTTTATTTTGAAAAAATTGTACGATTGACCTGATATTTTGACTCGTTTGTCAAATTAATTCAAATTTGAAAAACAATACAAATTGACCTTCTGTTGACATCATCATTTTTTTTTAATATTATTTTTCTCGTTCTAGATCTAGGTGCGAGGTGCAGGTTTGTCTCGCTCTAGTTGCTGGTCTATCTGATTTTTTTTTCCAGATCTTAAAGGTTTTTGATTTGAAAAAATTATAGTTCTCGAAGCGTCACGGGAGAGTTGTTGTCGATGAGAATTGTCATCGAAGAGTTGTCGGCGATGAATGAGTAGGAAGAAGAAAAAATGTGATAGAGGAGAGAAAAAAAAAAATATGTTTAGAGAAGAGAGAGGGAGAAAGTGACAAAAGTTAGAAAAACAGCTAGAAAAAATATTAAAAAAATTGGTGACCGGATAAATTTGACTTATTTTTTAAATTCGAAGGTTTTTTTTTTTTTTGGGTACAATATTCCCATTTATTTTCGAGTTTTTTTTTTTGTTTTTTAAATAATTTCCTTAATTTTAATTCTGTGTCATTCGTTATCCTCAGTATTATCTCCCTCCAAAGTCCAAACCGACCGCTCAATTTAGTCCCCTTTCCAATCGCTGCCGGAGGCCGGAAGCCTAACACCACGCTCGCACGGCCCTCTCAGCTCGCTCATCTCACCTCCGACAAAGTTCCTCCCACACCAGTAAGCTCCTTCCACTTTTTTTTTTCGTCGTCGTCTTTTCATCGTGTATGAAAGGAAAATGAAAGTACTGAATCTGATTGCTGCGGAAACAAGGATCAATAGTTGATATTATCTGCTGCTAGAATCTTGACATTTCTGTTAGGTGCTTAGAAGAGATATTATATGTTAGCATTCCATGTGGAGTGTGAATTTTCTATACGATTTTTTATTTTTCTTGAAGCTGATTGAGAAAGAAGATTGAAGTGGTCGAAGAAAGAATTGGAAGTAATGTCTGCGACACTGTTGTCTTATTGCAATCCAAGTTTAGCTTGTAATTATGGGAGGATGGATTCGAAACGCATTGCATTCGGACATTTACGGCCTATTGGAAGGAGAAACAATGGCTATCGCAAGCTCACTGTGTTTGCCGTTACAGAAGGGTCTGCAAAATCGAGCGAGTCTGAAGAAACAATTCCTTCTTGGGCTAAACCTGATTCGGAGGAGCCTCCTCCTTGGGCAAGGGAAGAAGGCATGGAAATTGGATCCCAACTGGGATTTCAGGTCCCTTTCTATGTTTACTTACTTGCCTCATCTATCACTGCAATTGCCGCTGTAAGCCTCCCTCTCACTACACGCTTATTGTTTATGGCATTTTAGATATGTATTATTGTTCTAAGTTCCAGTTTCCTCAGATTTTAATAGAAGCAAACAACATTATTACCTCGTGTTAATACAATCATTTATATGAACTAAGGAACAAACAACATTGTAAGAACTTGAACTTGTACGTCGTAATTTGATGTCCTATTAAATCCCTACTAATTATAGTCAAAAGAATGCATTAATGGCTTTTGCAGACTGAATTGTGAATAGAATCAACTGGATATTTTTTTTAATTTTTTTTTGTAACGATTCCATTAGCTTCTTGGTAACCGTGGCCTATTTGGCCTGGCCACCATTTGTTTGATGGCTATTTTCAGCTCTTCCTTTATCCTCTATTGCATATTTTTCCTTATTTAGGAGAGTGACGAAAGAATCAGTTTAATGCATTAAAGGGGTGGAGGCGATTGTAAGTAGTTGATTTTTTTAGTGGATGAGATTCGAACCTCTGACATTTTGATCGAAGATATACGCCGTAACTAATTGAGCTATGCTTAGGGTTGACATACATAATTAATTTATCAAGTTTGGTGTTACAAGTTCGAAGCTATTGATACTAATTCTGATTGAAGCTGTTTGTATGTTTATTGGAACTACTTCCAACACTGCAGATAGGTTCTGTATTTGAGTACGTCAACCAGAAGCCTGTCTTTGGAATTATAAATCCAGACAGCATATTTTATGCTCCATTGCTTGGATTTTTCGCATTTACTGGCATTCCCACTGCTGTAAGTTCATCTGTCTCCATTTTTTGACGGTTCTGAATGAATTATCAAATCTCTTCGTATGCATTTAGCATACCATGAAATTATAACATTAGCCTTCTGCGTCTATCTAATGAAGAATTAAAAATAAAATATGGTGTCCTCTTCTCTGAGTTGTAACAATTCCTAGCTAGAATATTCCGTGTCAACTACATAGGGATAATAAGAAGAATGGCAATGCCATTGCTGAAATACGAACTCCCACTTACAAGGCTCTCTGTCTAATTTTTCGAGACAGGGATTCCTTTGGTTCAAATCTGTTGAAGTTGCTAATAAGGAAGCTGAGGATCAAGACAGAAGGGACGGTTACTTGTAGAATATTTTCTCAAACACAAATTTATCGTCCTATGGATGTAATGTAACGATGCTGTTTATATTACTTTTTTGTTTCACTTCTGAATTATATATTCCCTGTGAGTATGCTACAGTGTAACCGATGCTAATTAGGCAACTACTGCTGTATCGAATTTTCTATTATAAAAGATCTTATTTACTGTTTTTATTGTAATGATAGGCTGGTTTCGTTGAGATGGATGAAAGTAAAAGGCAAAGCAATACAAAACACAAGCCCAAAACAAAAGAGAGCTCAAGAAAAAGACTGCAAAGTGAAGTTCCACTTTCTAAAGATAAAGAACCAGCAGGAGCTATTGAAGTGAGCCAAACTTTATACCTCCTCCCACAATCCCTCTATACCTTTAAAAATCTTCTTTTTTTAGAAAATATTTGGTTATAGTTGAAGGGAACCAGCAGGAGCTATTGAATTGAGTCGAACTTTGTACCTCCTCCAGCATCCCTCCGTACCTTTAAAATTCTTCTTATGTCTCTTTAGGCAAATGTTCCAAGTGTTAGCCAAAGAAAAAGTTACTATTGATCACGTTTCTTGTATTTTGAAAATTAGAAACAGAAACATGTTTATAGTTTTCTTGTTTTTTTTTTTTTTTTTTTTTTTTTCTTCTTTCTGTTTCTAGTTTTCTTGTTTCTTGAAAAAAAAAAAAAAAAAAAAAAAACATAAACATGTTGTTTGATAACTATTTTTTTTTTCTCTCTCTATATATATATTTTTTTTTTGTTCCTTTTATAGCTTAAATAGAATTTAGTTTACCTAATCTAAAAAATAATTATCCAAAGTTTACATAGTTTAATACAAATAAGTCTCAATGAAAAATTAATAACAACGATAAAATTGTATTTATCCTTCAAATGTTGTCCAAATTTGGCATGCAATGTCATCTCACACTCGAGTCATTTTATCTTAAATGATGTCAACTTAGATCTAATTCAATTATATCGCTCGGTTGTAAAATATTAGAGTGAGACTAAATGCATGTTTTAGTGAGCAAAATTTATATTTGTAAAATTTCAAGGGTTCAGTGTACTAAAAATTAATTAAAATTTATATAAAAAATGATGGAAGATTAAGAGATTAAATAAAAAAGAAACCAAAAATTAAAATTATATATAAAAACGGTGCAAAATTAATAAAAAAAATGCTCTACCAAAGTTTAGAACCCGAGAACGAGAACGATTATGAGAAGCTTGGAATGGGCAATCTAATTGACGAACAAGTCAATATCAGTTTTTTTTGCTTTGTTAGGAACATAAATGCTATAAATGAAACGGAACAAAGAGAAACAATGTAGTTTCTCAAAATTTGCTCATTTTTTTGAAACGTTTCTCAAAGTTTAGAAACAAGAAACGGGAACAGTTATCAAATAAGTATGTTTCTTAAAAAATGAAAAATGAGAACAAACAACAGGAAACATGAACGTTATCAAACGGGCCCTAAATTTCGAGATCTTTGAAGCATGTGCATCCTTATAAAGCTAAATGCCCCACTAGTTATCTTGCTACAAATGAGAAATGAAAGGTGGCTGACTTATCGGTTAAGTTTGTATAGCTATGAAGTCTATTATGAGTACATAGACTTGCTTTTCTTTGAAGCTTAGACATGCTAATTCTATAGACAACACGAACCTCATCTTTTATACTACAAGCTATTTTTCTCAAGTCACAAATTTACAAATCAAATATTGGTAGAGGTACCCTAATTTAGGTTTATATAGCTTATTATTTTCTACATTCCAAACACATAACACATGCAACAATAACTTGTACTTCCAATCCCAATCATAACATACCCGAATGTGAGCCAAACATCCGAAGTAAAATGTCATGGTTACTTTGTTAAAAGAGCATAACTCTTAGTCTTTGTTTAGCTTTAGGGTATGTAGGGACATCCATCTTTGTTTAGAACTATTGAGACAAATTTGTATTTAAAACGGAAAAATGGTAGAATTAAAAAATTGCGTCGCCTGAGAGATTCGAACTCTCGCGGGGAAACCCCATGTACTTAGCAGGCACACGCCTTAACCACTCGGCCAAAGCGACTTGTTGAGAGAACATCTAAAACACGAAAACCTAATATGTTGGAGATGTCGGAACGACTGTGGGATTCATTACATTACGATTTACAAAATTACAACTGCTACATTACATTTGTTGGTTTGTACAGCGGGCGAACTCAGATCACTTGTGCCCGCCATTGAACTTCTCTTTCTTTCTTTCTTCCGTTTTGGCCAATGTCGTCTCTCTTCTGCAATTTCGATCTGTAAAATGCTGCGGAACCTTCAGACACGCCGTCGCGGTCCCTATGGCGCCTACTTTTGCGCCTTCGCCGCCGCCTTGCTGCTTCTATTTTCAGTCTCCCTCCTCTACACTCGCCTCTCTCGCTCTCAGTCACACACTTACTCTCCTCACATGTATCCTAAATCCCTAGGAAACATTCTGGTCTCTGATTCAGATGACGACAGTGATATTGTTTTGGGCACTACTGCCACCGACGAGGACAAGATCGATGAGCTCGATATTGTGGATGAAGACGTTCAATCTAGGGCATCTGGTGATGAGGATTTGGGAGAGGATGAAGATCAATCCGATCAGGTTAGGGTTTCTGGATTTTATTTTGACCATGTTAGTGGAGCCATTAGGAAGGTTTTTGATAACAAACGTTCGATCGAAGATTGGTCTGATGAGAATTCTGGTTTTCCTGTCGGAATAGGTGAAGAGGATCGCAGCAAAGCTGCGTTTGGCTCTGATGATGTGCCGGTTGATGAAGAGGTGAGGAGGAAAGGGAGCGAAATGACGGGGATCGAGGACGCGCTTTTGTTAAAGGTGGGTGGAAGAGTTTCGCCCCTGAGAGATGGGTGGGGAGACTGGTTCGATAAGAAGGGCGCTTTTTTGAGGAGGGATAGGATGTTTAAGTCCAACTGGGAGGTTCTGAATCCGCTGAACAATCCCATTTTGCAAGATCCGGATGGTCTGGGCGTGACTGCGTTAACGAGAAGTGATCGAATCGTGCAGAAATGGTGGATGAACGAGTTTAAAAGAGTTCCATTTCTTGTTAGCAAGCCGTCAGGTGTTACACGGAAGGTCTTTAATACGGAAGTAGAAAACAGTAGTGTGGATGCAAGGATCAAGAACAGCGGGAGCGCTGATATAAATGTAGCGGGCAACGGTAAGGAAACTGTAGACGAGATCAGGACTTCCGACGAACACTCCGGCAATAACCTTTCGAGAAAGGAAGTTATCAATTTCAATGCCTATAGGACTTCAATATCTAGGAGTACTAAGAACGAGAAGAGTCGAGATGGAAGTACAGAGAACGATGATGTAGTAGATAAAGCGGTTCTTACGAAGGGTGCAGGTTCTAAACTGAAGGTTATGCCTCATATTTTGCCTAGTATATATGCAGACGGCAAGCGATGGGGTTATTATCCTGGTCTACATCCGCATCTATCATTTTCTCGTTTTATGGATGCATTCTTCAAGAAAAATAAATGCGATATGAGAGTTTTTATGATTTGGAACTCACCTCCTTGGATGTTCGGTGTTCGGCATCAACGTGGGCTAGAGAGTGTATTCTCCCATCATCAAAATGCATGTGTTGTTATCTTCTCGGAGACTATTGAGCTTGATTTCTTCAAAGATAAATTTGTGAAAAATGGGTACTTATCCTAATGAAATTCTTACAAATTCACGCGCGCACACACTTTTTTTTTATGTAAAAAATGGGTAACTGCAATTTTCGCTCAACAGTTACAAAGTTGCGGTTGCTATGCCAAATCTTGATGAACTACTGAAGGATACACCAACCCATAAATTTGCTTCCATCTGGTTTGAATGGAAAAAGACAAGGTTCTATTCTACTCACTACAGTGAGCTTGTTCGTTTGGCTGCTTTATACAAGTAAGCGCGCTCTCTCTCTCTCTCTCTCTCTTTAAATTTCCATATTTTCTATTGAGTGATTTATGAATACAACCTCTCACGGTACAACATAATTGGTGCTTCCTCTGTTGATTTAAGTCGAGAATGCTTCTGTTTCTTGTCAAATGGAACGGGGAACCTCAGGCATGTCCTCATTCCAAATGTTACTAGATGATCTTTCATTTTGAAGACTGAACAAGAGTCGATTACTTAATGTGATATTATATAGTATCTATCATTTCTAAAATGCTAATTTGACCAATTGGAGAAATTTATAACTCCTTTGGTTCAAGCTTCATGCCTTCTTTTGTAATTTCACACATAGATGAAATTCGTTTCTTATCCAAAAAAAAAAACATTGAGATGAATTTCACACATAGACGAAATTCGTTTCTTATCCAAAAAAAAAAACATTTATAAAAGGCTGAATATATGTTTTAGTCTCTAATGTTTAACACATAAGAGACTAAATTGAAACTTTTTAAACATTAGGGACTAAATTGAAAATATTACCCAAACAAGAGTGACGAAAACATATATTTAGCGTTTTTTTAAAAAAAGATCAGAAGGTCCAAAATAATTTTTTTTATAGGTTCTTTCTGATTCTAGGCTTTTGCAAATAATTAAAAAAAAAATGATTTTACGTGAAGATAAGAGCTACGAAAAAGAGTTAGGCAAGGAGATGCTCTATCCACATTCTTTGTTTATAGCTATAGGTATCTCGAGCCTTTTGTCGATGTTATCATGTCATAATTATAGGTGCTCTTCTACTTGTAACCCTCCAATAAGAAAAGGTAGACTCACTATCATCCAATCTCCCATTGTTAGTATGGAGTATGATACGGTTTCTGAGGGTTTTTGTGTGTGTGTGTGTGTGTGTGGTGGGGGGTTCTCAGGGAAAGGGACCAAGGACTATCCGAGTAAATTTTAGTGAATATTTAAATGTAATATCTTTATTATGGCAAAGGCTTGTCTCAATTCAGTCCAGGCTTTTGATGATGTATGTATTTTTGTGATTGAATATCTAGATTACAAGTTTGTTTCATTATCCAGGTATGGTGGAATCTATCTTGATTCTGATATTGTAGTCTTGAAACCTCTATCTTCACTTCACAATTCTGTTGGTATGGAGGATCAGCTTGCTGGAAGTTCTTTGAATGGGGCGGTAATGGCATTTAGAAGGCACAGGTATGTGGCAGTTTAAAAGGCACCGGCTGTCTGGCAATTCATTTGTCTTTTGATACTGATTAGCTTGGATTTTTTCTTGAGCTATACATTTGTCTCTTCTCTGCAGCCCCTTTATATTGGAGTGTCTGAAAGAATACTATTCGACCTATGATGATAAAAGTTTTAGATGGAATGGGGCTGAGCTCTTGACGAGAGTTGCAAAGAGGTTTTCCAGAGAAGTGCCTACAGAACAGTTTGAGTTGAATGTGCAGCCTTCTTTTGCATTCTTTCCCATTGCTTCACAGAATATCACTAGGTAATTTCTGATTAATTTGGTTGTGCATCTTATGACTTTTTTATTTTTTTTAAACATTAATATATGTGAATTACTACTGAATGGGTTTTGAAATTGAGTTTATATTATTAACTTTTCCTTTTATGTGGAATGCAAATAGATACTTTGCTGCAGCAGGAAGTAGAATCGAAAAAGCTGAACAGGAGGGTGTACTGAAGAAAATATTGAAAGAGTCGGTGACATTTCATTTGTGGAACAGGGTGACATATTCTCTCATTCCCGAGTCGGAGAGCCTCGTGAGCAGACTTCTTGAACATACTTGTATCAGATGCTTCGATGTATTGTGAATTTCTCTCTTGACAGTTTACAATGACACTTAATTTTCCCGGAACTGTTCAAAGTTATTTCTTTGAGCATAAATAGACTGAGTTTGTGTAGCTTCAATGCTTTTAGATAACATTCATATGAGGTGGATCCCTATTTCAGCCCTCTTTTTACTTTGTAATGGTTGTACATACATATACACATTCACCAAGTTTAATATTAATATTTGCATTATATATATATAAGACATTCTTTTTCTTTCTGCATATATGGTCTATGTGATAAGATTTAATTATTCCAAGCCAGCCAAGTACACCACATCCACATATGTATATCATATCATCATTAACTAAATGATGTTACTTTAAAGTGTCAGAGTTATGTTTATGTTCACTATCAATTTTGCGGATTGTTTATTTTACCACTTAATAATTGGTCTGAATCATTCATAATATATAATATAGTCTACAAAATTTTCAGAGTAAAGAAATTAACTATTTAATAATAATGTACCAAAAAAACTGACTAGTAATTTTTATATTATAACAAATATAAAATCAAAAGGATATACGGTGTAAAATTAGTATGTTTTAATATAGGGCTTGGAGAGTTTAAAAATGATGTTTTTTAATTTTTGAGATAGTTTTAAAATGATTTTAATTTAGCCATTCATTCGTCACGTCATAATTTCCTTAAAAATAAATGTTGTTTAATTTTTATCTTTATTAATATGAGATCTTAATGGCGGTTGTTTTTGTTTTTACCCATCGAAATAAAGCAAACATAAAAGTGTACGAATTAAATTAAGATTTTAGGGTTTAGTATCTAAAATCTTATTAGAAATTTCAGGAAAGTTTTTTTCTTCTGATAATTGAATTGAAACTTGGAATAAAAAATTGGCGCCATTTTAACCAATTTCCCATAATTTTTTTTTGTGGAGTGCGTTTTTAGAAATTTGGATTTCCCATTCGGGTTTATGTTTGCCCCAGGCTCCACGATGTTCGTAAAAGTTCAAACGAACCAGTATTCAATCGACATCCATCTCCATGCTGATTGCTAAACATTCTTTGATATTGCTCGAAGAAGAAGCAAATTACTGATCTCCTTGGCTTATATGCTCATGCTCTAGACCCGGACATCGGTTAAAGATGCCGGTAGCGAAGCCGGAATCATCAGATGTTAGAGTCATCGCTCACGTAGATATGGACTGCTTCTACGTTCAAGGTTACAATTCTCTTTCGAATTCTACTGGCAGGCAAAGTTCTTTATTATTCGATTTACTTCTGTTGCTTTGTACAAATATGTTCTCGAATTGACTATAATCTCCTATTTCTATGATTATCCTTGAATTTTAAACTTGTATGGAATATCTAATATCTTCGTCACTCCCTATTTCATTCTTCCCGAATCACAACTTCTTCCTGCTATGTGGATGCACCTTGAAAGCATTGAGCTGATCCAGTCATTATTAGAGTTGTAGAATAGCTGCTTGGAGATGTTCTGGAAAATTTTGCTAATGTGCATAACAGGAGAACTTTCCTAGATAGGTTTTTGGCTGAGTGGACTGATATTTAGTAGAGTGCTTTATTATGTCCTGAACTTGCCCAAACTTGGGAGGTCGTATTATTTTGGCTCCTACATAGTTTTCTACAGTCTAGTTCTTTGGTGTTTTATTGGGGCTGCTCTGTCTAGCCTCGTGGCATCTCAAGCCTTCTTTATTTTTTCCCATGAAAGCTTTCTTGATCGGAAGATGAAAAATAAAAAGCTAAAAAGCTTAAGTGGGAATAAAATTTTAGCATGAGCATAATTTCCTTTTTTATTAATGCCGGTTGGAGTTATTTCTTTGTGATTTCCTTTGGCTTGATTGAGAGGTCATGTCTTCCTCCCATTTTGTACTTTTCACTCATCAAATGAAAAGTTCATTTCCTTTCTAAAAAAACATAGGTCATTATCCTGGAATCACTTGGCAAGATGGTATGTGGTTCTGTCTGGGGTGTTAAGTTTCTTGATAATGATGAATATGGCACAAAAAATTTAGGTTGCTGCTGCATAATTTGGTGATGTGCTGTAAGTGGAGTTCATGGATTCCTCTGGGTGCAAAGATTAGCATCAGTATCATGGATCTGTAGATTTTTCGCTCCCCTTTTTGTGGAAATTAGTAATGTACGATCAGAGAAGTTATGGAATTTTTTTTCTGTTATGTTATGCTTTTCATACTCTATTTTTTTTATCACACTAGACAACATTTATTTTTATGGTTGATTGACTAGGTCCTTTCTTTCTCTCAAGCTAATTGTTAATTGTTATTATTTCTGCAGTTGAGCAACGGAAGCAGCCACATTTAAGGGGTTTACCTACTGCCGTCGTTCAATATAACTCATGGAAAGGTGGTGGCTTGATTGCTGTCGGCTACGAGGCACGCAAATTTGGTGTGAAGCGGTATAGAAACTTCTTCCCCCAAGTTATAATTTATTCTCTTCAAACATCTAATAAGCTTCAGATCAATGCGAGGTGATGAGGCAAAGAAAGTCTGCCCTGAAATTCAGCTTGTTCAGGTTCCTGTGGCACGTGGTAAAGCAGACCTCAAAACATACCGGGATGCAGGTTCAGAGGTCAGTAGGATCATTTGTACATTTGGTCTTCTCTGTTAACAAGGAATGTTGACATTTAGATAAACAATCAAAATTGTAGGTTGTTCGTGTTCTTTCAAAGAAGGGAAGGTGTGAGAGAGCATCGATTGATGAAGTATATCTTGACCTAACCGATGCTGCTGAAGCTATGTTAGTTGAAACTCCTCCAGAGAGCATGGAGGTTATTGATGTTGAGGCTCTTAAATCTCATGTTTTAGGTCTTGATCAAGAGGTGAGATACAATCTCTGAGATTTTTTCATCACCGATCTCCTGCTTGAAGTCATAACTCAAATATGTAGCGAAGCATAAAAAATGTTAATTAGTAGGTGCCATTTTGCATTATAAATTTTGACCATTTACCGGACACTAATTTTTTTTTTAACAAAAAGAATAAGAAACAAAAGCTTTCACTGATATAATGATAAGAGAGTGGCTGAAAGCCTATAAAAACCAATGAAGTTACAAAAAGACCCTTAATTGGCACAAATAATTGACTGGTCATAATCATAAAAGCTTTTATCAAGGATACTCCCACTTGAAAAGACAAACATAATATTCTACCAAACTGAGAATCACTCCTCTTCCAAACTTGGAAGTTTCTTCTATTCCTTTTCTTTGGAAATTCTCTCACCGTAATGTTCCAAATATCTTTCTTTTTTATCTTTGGACTTTTGACCACGCAAAATGATTTGTAAGAAACTTCTTAAGACGAAGTGTTGAAGAAGATCAGAGTACTGTCTACTCATTATAGGGGGTTGAGTTCTACCGACTTTAAATCCTTCTAGGATTCCATCCTCCAATTCTTTTTGCAAAAGAGGGCTGAAGCTGTATGCCCCAAGTACAAAGATCAAAGGAGGGAGATAATTCCTTTTCATTAGACCTCTTAAAGCTCATAATTTACCTCTTGTTCTTCCATCGACCATCAATAATGGTAGAAAAGTTAACACTTCATACACAACCACAAATCCCTTTTCTCCGAGCTCTCCCATAACTTTGTTGTAAACTTTCCTGGACCAAGCTTGAGGATTATTTCTTTTCTGTTTCTTCTTTTGCAATCATTAACTACTTCATTCACTACAAGAATGGAGCTGGTAATTTGTTTCCATCCGTGAAAACAAATTGTAATATGGAAATGGTATGGGGAAGGAGGTTTCCATTCGTTTGTCTTCTCTGAGGGAGTGTCATGAGCCCAACAAGTAATAAAACCATCCAGTTTTGTTATTTGGATTGAATCAATGTCCTTCATGACATTGAAAACCTCCTTATTGAAAAAGGGAGCTAGATCCTTTGTTTCTATTAAACATTTATTCTTCCGAAGAATTTCTCCAGTGAAAACTCTGTTCCCAAGATCTTCAGTGAATAAATTACCATAAACTTAAGGGAAATCTCTGAGACTGTACTAATTTATTTCTTGTATGCATATATTTCCCCCCTCTTCCTTTTAGCTTGGTATAAACAAGATATTTTTCTTTCCAACTGTGCTATTAAAATTTAAAGAGATTAAATCCACTCCATAATGCTGATAATATTAGTTATGAACTGGCTTGTTCATCAGCTACAATGTACTATATTGAAATTGGTTTTAAATCAGGAACAAAGTGATAGCCAAGAATGTGTAAGGACGTGGTTTGCGAAGAGCGAGTCAGATTATCGTGATAAGCTGTTGGCTTGTGGAACTCTCATTGTTGCTGAACTAAGGATGCAAGTGTTGAAAGAGACCGAGTTCACTTGTTCTGCTGGAATTGCTCATAACAAGGTAGGATGGAATTATTTGTTCGTACTGAATCCTATCTTTTATGCAAAACTATCTTTTAATTGGTATTACAGAGTGTGATAAATTGAAACTTTTTGTGAACTCCACTTCGTTACCTAGTAAATTCATTCCTTTTATTGAGCGTTGTGGAATACAAGTACGGGACATTCCCTCTTCATCACTCCAAACTCACAATTAGCACAACCCCTTAAAGGTGTTTCATGAAGATCATCTCATGGAATACTTGGGGTTTGGAGGGTAGCAATATACAGATTGCTTTAAGTTTTTTCCTCAGCATCAATGCTCTGATATGGTTCCAATTAAAGAGGAAAAAAAATCAGATTTTGATAGGTGGGTTTTTTTTTATTGCTACTGTGATGCACCTTGGTGTATAGGTGGAGTTTTCAACATTACTTTTTTGGGCTCATGAGAGGCTCCCTCAGAGAAGACAAATGAAGGGAATGAGAAATTTCAATTTTTTTAATTGAAGATCTTGGCCTATGGAATTTCCTCTCTCAAATGAATCACCTTCTGCACATGGGGAAAGTGTGTTGACATCATCCCAAAGTTCTCCCTTCAGCTCTTCCATCTGGATGGTCTGGTTTTCTAATTCCCAAGTTTCAAATTTTAAAAAACCATTAAAAAGGTCTGCAGTTCATGAAGAAAAAGGAAACACAAAAATTGTGCGCCAATGGAGCCTTTTTAAAGGATTTTTGTCAGCAAGGAAAAGAAAGCATTTTATATCAGAACTGAAATTCAACATTCGACAACTCCCTTCTCTCTTTTGGAGCAATTGATGCTGAAATTCTTTGGTTTTTTATCCTTTTTACTAAACTATCAGATTTCCTTGGATCAACGAAACTAATTGGCAAGTTGTGTCCTAAAAAGGAAGTGAAGAGACTTTGATGCACCTTACTTACTACTTTTTTATTTTCCTAACCCTTCGTGGTTGTTTGTTGGGAGAGTTTATTCCGGAACAAGAGTTGTCTTTGGTTGAATTGTTATGAAGCAACTCACCCGAAAGCTTCCACCGGTGTTCTCTTTCTTTTTCTTTTACCTTTATTTTCTTTTTAAGATCTTTTTTCTTATTTGTTTTGTTGTTGCTTTCTTCCTTTCCTTTTTGGCGTTTGTTTGTTTTTTTGAGCATTAGTCTCTTTTCATCTTTTCAATGAAAAGTTTTGTGTCAGAATTGGGGGGATTGGATCCTAGTAAAAATTCTCTCCGTACAGCCCACACCCTCTCCCCTCCACCCATGCCTTCCTCCACAGTAACCAGCTCGGAACCACCATGCCTCGCCGGAATTTACAGAGCTCCAAATGTTTCTCCTTAGATCGGAAAACTTTCTCCATCTCCATCTCCGATAGAGTTAGGCTCACGGAAGCCACAAAGGACCGATCTTACACCCTTTCTCTAAAGAAAGAGTCTCTCCCTTGGCTCAAAACAACCTTTTCATCATTGGTTGAAGCATCCCTCAATCAACGTTTCTTCAAGGAGGATAGAACTGAAGAGTATTCCATTTGGATTGAAAAAATATCCAATAGAAAGGGTCACTGTGTTGAAATTGTTAAATGTGGGGTTAATGGCGGCTTAAATAAGCTTACTTCCGGTTGGTGAAGATAGGTGTGGATGGAGAAACTTTCTCTCTCTACTTGAAAGCTCCAACAACAAACAAAATCCTCCCCCTTTCATAAAGTCCACACAGAAACTTGTCTCTGCTCCCACAAAATCCTCGTACAAACAAGCTTTACAGACCAAAGCTTACACAAAGCTGAAAGATGCTCAACCATCTCATAGTTCTTCTGTAAAAGGTAACCCCTTAACTTATGAACTTGCTGATTTTTATCCTGAAAGAGTGTTAATCATCCATAGGCGTCATCTCCACGATGATTGGTCTGAAATAGCAAAGGACATCCAACTGGAGGTTACAAACTCAGGCACTATCAACCCCTTTCAACCAGACAGAGCCCTCCTCTCGATTCCTGATAAGGAACAAGGATTGATTCTGTGCAAAAATAAAGATTGGCAAAAGATTGGTAGGTTCCTCATCAAGCTTGAACCATGGAGCTCAGAAGCTTTCTCAAGAAATCCTATTGTGCCGTCATATGGGGGTTGGATAAAGGTTAGACACCTACCGATGGATAAATGGTCATCGAACATTTTCAAAGCTATCGGAGATGCCTGTGGTGGTTATGTGGAAACTGGAAAGAAGACCTTATCAAGGCTGAATATGATGGAGGTTAGTTTAAAGGTTGAAGAAAATATTTTTGGTTTTATTTCAGCAGAAATTGAACTACCTTCATCATCTGCTAATCCATTGAAAGTCTTAGTTGATCCTTTCTTTGATGAAACTCCATTCATCAATTATGTGGCTGGTACACATGGAAAAATTCCTCAAGCACAGTTGGTTTTGGAACCTCCACGCGCCGCCGTAGCTCCCTCACACCACTATCCCAACCAGACCAACCCTAGCCCACGCGCGGAGCCCACCTCTGTCCATCCGTACCCTCGAGCCAACCCCCTTCCTTATTCATCAGTACTTTCCTCTGACCCACCAACCAAAATTCCTCAACCCACAACCCTTTTTATCCAAAAATCCTCAACCTCCATCCCTACTGATTTGACTAATTTACCTACCCCATCTCTGCCCACTAAAAGCCAAAAAACATCTATTCCCCCCTGCCACACGTTTCCTACAATCCCTTTTGACATTAGCCTTTCTCTCTCTTCCAAACCCCTACCCCTAGACCTTGACCCATCATGCTTCATTTCAACAAACAAGACATCTCATCTTTTTGACCCCCCCTCTAAATCTGTCACTATCAATAAAAAGAAAACCCTTTTCCTTACAGGCAATATTCATCATTCCTCTCAAAACCCACCAACAGATTCGGATGATGGAATCTCCACCACATATTCTCCATCCATTTCTTCTCCTGCTCCGAAACACTCTTTCCACCCCCTCCCTGATCACGACCCAATAAATCTGGCCTCCCTTTTTGATTTCCAAACTGACCACGCCCCTCACCCTTTGGCGATTGATTTTTCCTTTGATAATCCTTGCACCAACAGGGTCATCTCAAATAGTATTATGATGGAGGAAAATCAATCCACTCAACAACACCAATTGTTGGGTGACACTTTGGAAAATGGTAGCCAAAACTGTGGCAACAGTACAGAGAGGGATGATATACAACCTCCCCCTCAACTTCACAAGATTTTCTCCTGGATGCAAAGGTATGGTTTATACATCACCAATCTTCCTAACAAACCTAAGCAGAATGCATCCACCAAGAAAGTTCAAAAACACATTCGGGAGCTACAAAACCTTCACACTTCGGTAAACTATGACAGAAGATGTGAAAGCAACCATTTGAGTGGGTCGGTTACCCCTTGAATGATCATTTTATCCTGGAACGTTAGAGGTTTGGGCTCTCCCGGAAAAAGAGCCTCTATTAAGGATCTGATTCATCGCTACAATCCCACCTTGGTGATTTTACAGGAGACAAAGACCTCATACCCCTCGAGGAAGTTTATCAAGTCTCTATGGAGTTCAAGGCAAATTGCTTGGTCCTCTTTGGACGCTAATGGCTCATCAGGGGGTATTATCATCATGTGGAACGACCCTTCTCTTATGGTGGTTGAAGCTGCAAAAGGTCTGTACTCCCTAACCTTGAAAATTGTTTTAGCTGATGGATTTCATTTTTGGCTATCAGGGATTTATGGTCCTAACAGCCCATCAGTGAGGCATAAATTCTGGATGGAACTCGATGATCTGTCTAATTTATGCGAGAACCTCTGGATTTTGGGTGGTGATTTTAATGTCACAAGATGGATATTTGAAAAGTCATCTCAGCGTACTCCCACTAGAAGTATGCGCCTCTTTAACAGATTCATTGACGGAGCCAATTTAAGAGATTTTCCTTTACAAAATGGGAAATATACTTGGTCTTGGAATAGATCTGTCCCCACTCATTCTCTTATTGATCGATTTTTGGCCACGGATGATTGTATTGCGAAGTTGGGTGAAGCCTTTGTCCGCAGGCTTGAAAGACCTATCTCGGATCACTTTCCAATATTGATGACTCTTGGTAATCAAAGATGGGGTCCTTCTTCTTTTAAATTTGTCAATGCTTGGATGGACCATTCAACTTTTTCTCCTTTGCTTAAAGAATGGTGGCATCAGAACCCATCCATAGGGTGGCCTGGACACGGCTTCATTGAGAAATTAAAAAAGTTCAAGTTTGTTATAAAGGATTGGAATTCATCCACCTTTGGACAGCTTGCAGCGAGGAAATTTTCCTTACAAAAGGATCTTAATCTCCTTGATAAGTGGGAAGAACATGGTCCATTATCAGATCAACAGTTCCAACAAAGGGAAGAGATTAGAGTAGACCTTCTTTCCATTGCAACAAAGGAGGAATCTATTTGGAGACAACGTTGTAAGTTAAAATGGTTAACTGATGGAGATTGCAATTCTTCTTTCTTCCATCGTCTCATGGCATCAAAAAGAAGACAGAACACTATTGTGGAGTTATTGGCTAGAAATGGACAGAGTCTTCTGACAGACAATGATATTGAGGAGGAGTTCATTGATTTTTATAAGGGGCTCTTTACTAAGAAACTGGGCTGTAGGTACCTTCCTCATGATATTTTCTGGAGCCCTATTTCTCCTGAACAAAGTAACAATCTGGAGGCTCCTTTTACTGATTCTGAAATTTTGTTGGCTTTAAACGACTTGGGCTCTAATAAATCTCCAGGACCTGATGGCTTCACGGCTGAATTCTTTAAAAAATCTTGGAACATCCTTAAGGATGATATCAAAGGGGTGTTCAAGGATTTTTTTGAGAAAGCTAATGTTAATGCTAATGTCAATGAGACTTACATCTGTCTCATTCAAAAAAAGATTGATGCTAATATGGTGGGGGATTATAGACCTATTAGTCTCACTACCTGCCTTTACAAGATCATTGCTCGGGTTTTATCTGAAAGATTGAAGAAGGTCCTTCCTTACACTATCTCTGATTACCAGTTTGCTTTTGTTGCTGATCGACAGATTATTGATGCTTCTCTTATTGCAAACGAACTCATCGATGAAAGTATCCGGAAAAACTCTCAAGGAGTTGTTATTAAGCTTGACATTGAGAAAGCATTTGACAAAGTTGATTGGGATTTCTTAGATCTCATTCTTATTGCTAAAGGTTTTGGCCTTAAATGGAGAAATTGGATTAGAGGATGCTTGTCTACAACAAATTTCTCCATTATTATTAATGGTAAACCTAGAGGAAAGATCGTTGCAACTAGAGGTATTCGTCAAGGCGATCCTCTTTCTCCTTTCCTCTTCACTCTGATTATGGATGTTCTTAGTCGTATGCTATCCTTGGCTGAATCCAAAGGATTGGTTAAAGGCTTCTCGGTGGGAAGAGAGCTTCAAAAGGTTTCGATCACACACCTTCAATTTGCAGATGACACTATCCTTTTCTCATCTGCTGATGACACTTTGCTATCCAATTTGATCTCTGTTATTAAAGATTTTGAAGATGCTTCTGGCTTGAATATAAACTGCAATAAATCTGAGTTATATGGGCTCAACATTGGCCATTCAAGAGCTCTCGGGTTTGCCAACCAATTTGGCTTCAAAAAGTGTGAGTGGCCGGCATCTTATCTAGGTTTGCCTTTAAATGGCAAGCCCAAAACCATCCCTTTTTGGGCCCCTATTGTTGAGAAAATTGAAAGAAGACTACATATTTGGGGAAACTCTCATATTTCCAAAGGGGGAAGACTGACTTTGATTCAAGCTACTCTCTCTAACCTCCCCATTTATTATCTCTCTTTATTCCGCATACCTTCTAAGGTGGCTGAAAACATTGAACGCCTTTTCAGGAACTTCTTGTGGAAAGGCAAAATGGAAAATGGGGGTTTGCATAACCTTAGATGGGAAAAAGTTAAGCTTCCAATTGAGGAAGGGGGCCTTGGGATTGTGGATATTAGAAAGAAGAATACCTCCCTTTGGCCAAATGGATTTGGCGTTTTTATAAAGAAAAATCAGCCATGTGGAGAAGAATCATTAGCTCAAAGTTTGGGGTTACCCATTTCAACAATAAGCCGGATGTGAAATCTCTCATCTCTTCTAAAGGCCCTTGGAAGTCCATTCATAAAGCACAATCCCAGATTTTCTCCCACATTATTTGCAAAGTTGGAAACGGTCTTTCTACCCACTTTTGGGATGATATTTGGCTGTTGGATGAGGCTTTAAAGCACTGCTTTCCTCAGCTCTATGCAGTGTCCAAAAAAATGCATGGGTCTGTGGCTGAAATGTGGGACATGGGCTCTCTATCATGGACTTTTCACCCTAGGAGACATCTTAAAGAGGCTGAAATTGATGAGTGGTCCACCCTTTCCTTTGCTCTTGAAGAGATTACTTTAAATTCCTTACCTGACAGATGGATTTGGACTTTGGAGAAAGATGGGAGTTTCTCTTCAAAGTCGTTATCTTACAATCTCTCATCAAAGGGTACAACGGAACATTCGAAGCTCTATAATATCATTTGGAAAGGAGCCTATCCTAAAAAGATTAAATTCTTTATTTGGGAGATGAGCCACCATTGCCTAAACACTCAAGATATTATTCAAAAGAGGATGCCTTGGCTTTCCATTTCCCCCAGCTGTTGCCTCATTTGCAAAGATGGTGAAGAAACTCACAGTCACCTTTTTATTGGGTGCAGACAAGCCAATAAGTTCTGGAATCAGACCCTACTATTTTTTGGATGGCAAACTGCACTCCCTCGGGAGATTGGAGCTTTTCTCTCATTCATTTTCGAAGGTCATCCTTTCAAGAAAGAGAAGGCGGTTATTTGGCTCAATATGATCAGGGCGTTCTTATGGACAACTTGGCTCCATCGCAACTCTTTGATTTTCACAGATAAGAAACAGATCACTAGCGACCTTTTTACATCGACTTTGTATCTTGCTATGAATTGGTGTAAATTGTCCCCCCCTTTTTGTGACTATAGTCTTACTTCTCTCATTACTAATTGGAGAAGCTTTATGTAACTCTTGGATATTTGATATCCTTTCATTATATCAATGAATTCTATGTTTCATATCAAAAAAAAAAAAAAATGAAAAAAAAAATGAAAAGTTTTGTGTCTTGTATCAAAAATTGGTATTATTTTCAATTATATATGAGATTGGGAGCAGATGCTGGCAAAACTTGCGAGTGCCATGAATAAACCTGCTCAACAAACTGTTGTGCCCCTCTCTTGCGTGAAAGGATTGCTTGATTCCCTGCCAATAAAAAAAATGTAAGTTTTTGTATATGATACCACACTAACGATATGTTAACATTTAATTTATTCGTGTCAGTTCTGAAATTTTGTGGCAGGAAGCAACTTGGTGGAAAGCTCGGGAGTTCCTTAGAAAGTGACCTTGGTGTGAACACTGTTGGAGATCTATTGAAGTTTCCAGAGCAGAAGCTACAAGAACGTTATGGCATCAATACTGGGTATTTGATAAATGATTTCAATGTTGGATCTTTTCTGAATAACTACAATGAAATAAAAAAACAGGAAAAAGTAAACAAATTGAATAAAGGCTCTTATTTGTGATTTCATACTCTCCATGAAACTGTTTGGTCTCCTACCAAAAAGGAAAAAGAGAAAAAAATTAATAAGAGAAGAATAATAAAGGCTCTTATGGTTTGTAGGGTAGGGTTGTCAGTTTGTCTGGTCACTAATCAACAGAACAGGTCTAATAGAATAATTGTACTTTTTTCTTTTGTTTAGTACTTGGTTATGGAATATTGCTAGAGGAATCAGTGGGGAAGAAGTAGAAAGTCGCCTTCTTCCCAAAAGTCATGGTTCTGGGAAGAGTTTTCCTGGGCCCCAAGCTCTGACGACAATTTCTTCAGTAAGTTTATCTTTTTTTTTTTGATTGAGGACATCAGTAAGATTTCTGTTCCCGTTGTTTGGTCTTACTTTCTTTTCTTTCTGTATTTTTTTTCTTGATGTGAGTGTATGTTTAGGAGGATGGACAATCTCCTTTGTACTGCACATTGATTAAGGTTTTGATGTTAAGTGCTTTGAGTGTTCAATGCTGAATATTCTAAATTGATGTTACCATATATTCAGTTAAATGTAATTGCTATTTGTCTCATTTCTTCAATTTTGAAGTATTTAAAAGCATTGCAGGAGTATCATTAACTGGGCATTAGTATGTCTTCAATTCATAATTAAAAATGAAATCAGCTTCAGCATTGAGCATTAGATTTGATTTAACAACCACGGGTACACCATATGGTATTCAAGAAGTCTGTAGAATATTTAACAACATAGGTAGTGACCACTGACCCCAGTGGTTTTCGAATTCATAATCCATTGGTTAAATCCTAGGGCTTTGCCACCATATCCAACTCTTGGGTTCTATGATTGCATAACTATTATCCTTTTCATCAGATACTGGTGCATAATTGTTGAATATAAAACGTGCAGCTGATTTATGGAACTCCAAAATTGATACTTGTTGGAATGTACATCTTGCGTGTGTATCTGTGCTTAAATTCATGGTTTGTAAATGCTAAGGGTTTGAGAGAATCAGAATGCTATATTCCATTCATTAGAGAGATATATATATGACAATGTACAAGGTTAACCTAATTAGGGAAAGGGGGGAAAAGACAGTAAAGGACATTACAACTAATATATTTACAATACTATTCTAACACTCCCCCTCAAGTTGGAGCAAATATGTTTATCATGCCCAACTTGTTACAAGGTAATCTATGCGTGCTCCATTTAATGCTTTTGTGAAGATATCTCCTAACTGCTCTCCAGTCTTGATGTATCCTGTGGATATCAGGCCTTGCTGTATCTTCTCACGTACAAAGTGACAGTCTACTTCAATGTGTTTAGTTCGCTCATGAAATACTGGATTGGATGCGATGTGAAGAGCTGCTTGATTATCGCACCATAATTTAGTCGGTGTTGTGATATCAAATCCCAATTCAATGAGAAGTTGATATATCCACACTAATTCACATACAGATTGTGCCATTGCTCTATACTCTGACTCAGCACTAGAACGTGACACCACATTCTGTTTCTTACTCTTCCAAGAAACCAAATTACCACCAACAAATACACAATAGCCTGAAGTAGATCTCCTATCTTCCTTAGATCCTGCCCAATCAGCATCGGTGAAACATTCAATGTTAGTATGACCATAATCTTTATATACTAAACCACGTCCAGGGGCAGCTTTCAAATAACACAGAATTTGTTCTAATGCAGCCCAATGGTCAACTGTAGGGGAAGACATATACTGACTCACAATACTCACTGAATAGGCTATGTCTGGTCGAGTTACTGTAAGGTAATTTAGTTTTCCCACCAACCTCCTATATCTTTCAGGATCTTTCAGCAATTCGCCCTCTCTTGTGAGCTGTGAATTGGGCATCATTGGGGTACTGCATGGCTTAGCCCCTAATTTCCCTGTTTCAGCCAACAAGTCAAGTACATATTTTCTCTGTGATAACATAATTCCCTTCTTGCTTCTTATTACCTCAATTCCAAGAAAGTATTTCAACATTCCCAAATCTTTTGTATGGAATTGACTGTGGAGAAAAGTCTTGAGAGATTGAATACCCAATGAGTCATCACCAGTAATAACAATATCATCAACATATACGACTAACAAGATGAAACCCCTCTCAGATCGTTTATAAAAGACTGAATGATCTGACTTGCTTTTCTTCATTCCAAAGTCTTCAACTACCGTGCTAAATTTTCCAAACCATGCTCGTGGACTCTGCTTTAAACCGTACAAGGATTTTCGAAGGCGACATACCTTTCCATTCTCCCCCTGAGCAACAAATCCCGGCGGTTGCTCCATATACACCTCTTCTTGAAGATCACCATGAAGAAATGCATTTTTAATATCAAGTTGATGCAAGGGCCAATGATGAGTTGATGCTAACGCAATGAATAACCTAACAGACGCCATTTTAGCAACTGGAGAAAAAGTATCAGAATAATCAATTCCATACGTTTGTGCGTAGCCTTTAGCCACCAGACGAGCTTTCAACCGAGCGACAGACCCATCGGGATTGACTTTAACTGCAAATACCCATTTACAACCAATAGGCCTCTTTCCTGCAGGAAGAGACACTAAATCCCAAGTACCATTGTCATCTAAGGCATTCATCTCCTCCACCATTGCAGCGCGCCAACCAGAATGAGACAAAGCTTCACGAACAGATTTAGGACTAGATAAAGACTCTATAGATGCAATGAAAGAGCATGTAGGAGAAGACAAATGGTTATATGACACAAAAGATGAGATAGGGTAAGTGCACTGACGCGTACCTTTACGAAGGGCAATGGGACGATCATCGCTTGCACCTGGATCCAATGACGAAGAAGCCTCTGATAAAGGGCGTATAACTGTACCTGGTTGTCGACGAGAGTAAACCTGAGTCAAAGGTGGGTGAGTAGAGACAGGGACAAAGGAAGATGATTCGTTACGTGTCTCACAAGAAGACACAATGGTATATATAAGGAACTCATCATCATCCTTCGTATGCTCCCCCCGACTCTTATTGGAAGGCAAGGGGAAGAAAGACGAATCTTCAAAGAACGTGACATCAGGAGAAACCAAATACCTATCAAGACTAGGACAATAACACCGATACCCTTTTTGAACACGAGAATATCCAAGAAAGATACATTTTAATGACTTTGGATCCAATTTGGTGAGATGGGGTCGAACATCCCGAACAAAACAAGTACACCCAAATACTTTTGGTGTAAGAGAAAACGATGGTTGTTTAGGACACAAAGTACGATAAGGTATCTCACCCTTAAGAACAGAAGAAGGCATGCGATTGATCAAGAAACAAGCCGTCGAAACAGCATCAGCCCAGAAATGTTTTGGAACGTGCATCTGAAACATTAAGGCTCGTGCTGTTTCGAGGAGATGACGATTCTTTCGTTCTGCAACCCCATTTTGAGATGGAGTATCGACACATGAGGATTGATGAAGAATACCATGTGCACCTAAATAAGATCCAAGAGCATGAGAGAAATATTCCTTAGCATTATCACTCCGTAGGATTTTAAGAGAACCGCTAAATTGCGTTCTAATTTCAGCATGGAAGTTACAAAAATGAGAAAGCAACTCAGAACGACTTTTCATTAAATATAACCAAGTTACACGAGAGTAATCGTCAACAAAGGTAACAAAATATCGAAACTTTCCCTTGGACTCGATAGGACATGGACCCCAAACATCAGAGTGAACTAACTCAAACGGAGCACTAGCTCGTTTATCGACTCTCGGATACAAACTCACACGATGAAACTTAGCAAACTGACATGACTCACAATCTAAAGAAGACAAATGACTAAATTGAGGACGAAGACGCTTCAAAACTGAAATAGACGGATGACCCAAACGACAATGTTCTTCAAAAGGGGAAAACACTCTAGAGCATGTGACGGCAGTAGGTATATGTGGTTCAAAGATGTAGAGACCTCCAGATTTACGCCCTCTACCAATAGTCCTCTTCGTCAAAAGATCCTGAAATAAGCAATGATCAGGAAAGAATAAGACACAACAATTAAGATCATGAGTGAGTTTACTGACAGAAATCAAATTGAAGGAGAACTGTGGTAAACTTAAAACAGAGGATAGGGACATTGTTTTGGTAAGATTGACTGTGCCCGATCCTAAAACAGGAGTAGTGGTTCCATCGGCTATAGTAACATTAGGCAAAGATGTAGATGGAGAAAAATGAGAGAATAAACTAGGATTACCTGTCATATGATCTGTAGCGCCAGAGTCAATGACCCATTTCGAAGAGGAGGAAATAAGACATTTAGATTTGTTACCTGTCTCGGCGATGGCAGTAATAGGAGTAGAAGATGATGCCGTCAATGACTCTTGATACTGTTGAAATTTAGCAAACTCTGACTGAGAAATCGTGAAGGGCTTTTCAGGGTTATCAGGAGTAGATGCAACATGGGCAGATTGACCCCTCTGATCCTGACTGTGACTCTGGTTCTTATACAAGAGTTTTCTGCAATCTTTTACCACATGACCGGGCTTACGACAATAATAGCAAACAACATCTCCAGAATTAGATTTCTGAGTAGTAGAAGGATATCCTCTAGAGAAGTTGTTTCCTGCCCGTCGATTACCTCTATGCTCATTGGTATGCCCAACGAAAGCACTGTTCGACTCAGATGGTGGGACCAAAGGTGCGGACTTTTCTGTACGAAGTATACGAGTAAAAGCAGCTTCCAACGAGGAGACATCTGAACTAGAAAGAACTTGATCTTTTGCCATATCATATTGAGGATCAAGACCAACTAAGAAACTCATGATGAACAATTTGTCGCGTTGGGTAGTTTGAACCTTGACATCAGGACCCACGGGCAACAAAGTGCTAAATTCAGCACAATTCCGTTTGCATTCCATAAAATAACTCAAAAGAGATTTTCCACTCTGAGCAGGTTGAAAGAGGGTCTTACACACTTCAAATATTCTGTTGAGGTTATCTTTCCCAGAATAGAGAAATTCCAAGTATTCCATTAGTTCTTTGACCGATTCGCAGTGATTCACGAGCCCAACAACCTCTTTCTCAATCGAATTCTTGATTTGTAGGATCATTCTAGAATCGTCCCTCAACCAAGTCTTCTTGCTGTCATCCGTTGGTGGTGTTTTAGTCAAGTGATCCTCCATCTCAATACTCCGAATATAATGACGAACGTTCGATCGCCATGCATAGTAGTTAGACCCATTCAACTTGTCTTCTGTAACCTTCGAAACCATCGGTATCGACATAACTACGGTTGTCTTATCACCCATAACACAGAAAAAACAGAACTGAAAAACTCGAAAAACAAACCCAAACCGAGGGAAAACAACAAACCAGAGGCAAACCGAGTAGATTTTGTCAAACCTACATACACAGACAGGCTGGAAACCACGTTGCGAGACGAACCCAGGCGGCGGAAGCAAGAACGGGTGGCGCACGCGCCCTCACGCGCCGGCGCGTGGCGGCGGAGGCAGAACCTTTCGGCGGCGCGTGGGCTTCACGCGCGGCTCCTTCTGACGGACGGCGACGGCGATTCTCCTCTCCTGACGGCGGCGCAGCTGCTGAAGTGGGTGGTGTTGACAAACGGTCACTCTAAATGAAGACCCAAACGTCAACCTACCCCCACTTGAAAAACCCTAACGGCAAAAAAATTTCTAAAACCCTAGCTCTGATACCATGTAAATGCTAAGGGTTTGAGAGAATCAGAATGCTATATTCCATTCATTAGAGAGATATATATATGACAATGTACAAGGTTAACCTAATTAGGGAAAGGGGGGAAAAGACAGTAAAGGACATTACAACTAATATATTTACAATACTATTCTAACAGTTTCCATCGTCATTCCCCCTTCTGCAGGTTCAGCACTGGCTAACTGAACTTTCTGAAGAACTGAGCGAGCGTCTTTGTTCCGATTTAGATCAGAATAGGCGGATGGCTCACACCCTGACCCTTCATGCTAGTGCATATAAGGTATGTTTTTTGTGCTCTGACAGGTTGCTGAGATTTTGTTCCACAGCACAAATCACTAAATGTATTCAGAAGATGGCTTGCTGCTCACTATTTGCTGAGATATGATAATTCTTGGTGGTGCAGTTGAGTGACTCGGATTCACATAAAAAGTTCCCTTCCAAGTCTCGTCCCTTGAGATATGGTGCTGCTAAAATTCAGGAGGATGCACTAAACTTATTTAAGGCTGGACTGCGGGATTATTTAGGCTCTTTCAGAGCTAACACCCAGAGAGATCCAAACAGTGGATGGAGAATAACTTCTCTTTCTGTTTCAGCAAGTAAAATTATGACCATACCATCTGTAAGTTTGAGCATACTTGGCAATTAATTTTTTTTTTTAGTACAAGACTCTGAAGAATGGTAAGTACACGCTCTTTGGCTGAGAGAACTTCCCTATTTTCCTGTCTGAATTTGATAGGAAATTTTACTAACGAGTGTTTAAATGTTTTACCAATTAGCATCTTAACTCTTGCTGTTTTTACGGCTAATCAGTTCATCTGTTCATTGGTGATATGTTTCTTATTAATTTTCTAGTTTTCTTGTATTCCAATGCTCAGCCTTCTGATGCATATTCTTGTGGTAGGGAACGTGTTCAATTACAAAATACCTACATGGCCAGCATTTATCTTGCACGCCATCTGAGAAACCCCAGGATAAGGATATACAAGAAGCTGCTTTACTTTCAGGTTTTAAGAGTTAAAATATGTTTCCATCTATTTTGTGTCTCATTTAACTTTAGTTGACAAGAACTTCCTGGTCAATTAGGTTGTACAAATTACTCAGTGATGGATTCAAATGAAGCTCATGATGAATACACTGGGGAAGAAACCACGATTGAGAACGGTCATTTAGGTTGTACAAATTATTCAGTGGACTCAAGTGAGGCTCTTGATAAATTCACTGGAGAAGAAACGGAGGTCGAGAATGCTACAGATAGATACAATTTGGATCAAGAGGAGGGTGAAAGGGATTCGTGTAAAGATGAAGTCATGGTATAGCATATAGGATAACCAATAGTTCTTTTGCTGAATCTGTGTTCTTGTAACATATTCTACAACACTCATTCTGTCTTCTGACCATATCAAGTTATTTTCTATATGGTCTTTGAGTTTTTGGAATCAAAAGTTTTGGAGTTCGACTTGTAGCTCCTTGAACTCCAAGATTTCCCTTTTTGAGCTTTTGTGAACCAATAAGATCTTGTGAAAGACTAGGTATAATTGCAAATGCCAATTTTGTGAGCATTATTTTTGCATCTGTAGAAACCTCAAGTATGTATGACTACTTTTCCTGTTCGCAATTTGTATCAAGCAGTTCTGAATATACTAAAGTTGTAAATTAATGAGCATTTTCATTGCTACAAGACTGAGTAAAGAGTTGCAGAGCATTTCAGTGGTTATGTCATCTTTCATGCTTGCTAAATGCTATGTTTCGATGCATTTTCTCAAGATTGATTGAAAAGTAATTTTAGTAAACGAACATTTCTTATTTCTAACTCGAGATTCTTTCATGTGCAGGATTCATGTTGTTCTTCCAAAGAGTTAGAAAAAGATAGTGTTATCCTAGAAACAACCCGACTGCCCTTAGTAGGTACGGTATTTATGTACAAGTACACCAAAGTATTTTCCTTTCTTTCCCACTTTCTTATCTAAATCCTTATAGAAAGCAAGTTGTGTTCGGGCCCAAATAAAACTGAGTTCCCAATAATTCCAATAGAAGAGCAGAAGTCCAAGAATACAAGAATTACGTCTCCATTGTGTACGAAAAGGAACAGATCAAAAGACAAGGTTTGCATGTACTTTATTATTTTAATTCATTTGGACAGTTCCATTACCGTGGAGAAATTTTGCTATGAAGTATGGGAGTAAAAGATTAAATGGATCAAAGAAATTATATTACGATTGTTTGGTCGCCCCCATGCAATTCAAGAGCATAATGGTTGAATTTTGAAAAGAATGATTGATCTTTGTATATTTGAATTTTGAAATAACATAATGTTTTTGCATAAAAAAAGGTTCTTATTTAAGTGGTAGAGTTATCACATTTTGAAGATTTGTTGTTTTTATTCTTTAACATGTCATGATGGTAGGGCACAGCTTCAATCTTGAGATTCTTTAAGCCTGATCTCTCTTCCACATCAAGGAATCAGGAACTTGCTGAAAGCAGCCAAGATAACTTAACAACTGCTGGTATTTTTCAAATATATTGTCATCTTTTTATCCCTTTGAATTAAATAAAAGAACTATACTAGCCTATTAAGCACTTGGAATTGAATTTTATGTATATAATGGCAGATGGACATACTAGTGAATTAAGATTGTCTGATCATGGTGAACAAGGAAGAAGAGGTGAAAGATGGAATTATAAAGTTGACGAAATTGACATTTCAGTCATTGATGAGTTGCCGCCTGAAATGCAGAAAGAAATATGGTCTTGGCTCAGGCCTCAGAGACACAAACGATCCGATACAGTGAATAATCGAGGTTCTACCATTGCTCGTTACTTTCTACCTTCCAAAAGTACTTGACAATTGTGCTTTCTTTTGAAGCTATACTTGTAAATATGTACTATCTCAATGATGATTTATCATTTGTGAGCCTACAGACCAGGAATCACTCAAAAGATGCACATTTTTAAGGTTAGTCTTTGAGCGCTTCAAATCTGTCATCTGTGTAGTGTATGTCTCATATTTTGAATTTTCTATACTTGAGAGAGGAAATTACTTTTAACCACTCCATGATTCCTTAAAATTAATTATTGGGTAAGTCATGCACCTTTGACCCTCGGCCTCACTAGATACTAGATACTAGATGCATAAACGAATAGACAATGATTCAAAAAATAATAAATGTTGATCCAATTATTCATTGAGTTTTAGAATGTTACCAAAAGAAGAAAACAAAGGGAGTTTTAGAAAATAGATAGTAATATTGTTTGTAAAGTTGTAAAGTTGTAAATTTGTAATGGAAAATTGAATTATATTAAATCATAAATAAATAAATAAAAAATCCATTATTATTTTATTTTAAAAAAGTAAAGTAACTATCGAAGATTCTCGTTTTTAACATGCATAGGGTACAAATTTGAACCGAGGTTGAAAAATCGAAAACCAGAGCGGAAGCAGTAAAACCCAAAACCAGAGTGGTATTACATTCTGGTTTATTAAAAAAAAAAAGAGAAAATAGCCGTGGGCAGAGTCCACAGTTTTGTTTTAAAGTTTGCCTTTGAACTCCTCCAATTTCGGTTTATTCCTAACAAAAACCATGATTTTTTGCCAACACGCCCTTCTACTTTCTGATAACTCCCCATCTTTTTTAGTTATTTCATGGGAAATTCATTTTTAAAAAATAGCCAAAGTTGTTATTTTCTTTAAGTTATGAGTTTATGTGCAAGGATTTTATTTTTACAAGTTATGGAATTACAATATTTGGAAGATAAAAAATGCAAACTTGTCATAATCAATACTCAACCATTAATTACTCTCCCTATTTTAGAAAAATAATTATATTACTGCTATATAAAATATGACTCAAATTTTTACTCTATATATTGTCAAAAAAAAAAAAAAAAAAAAAAAAAAAAAAAAAAAAAAAAAAAAAAAAAAAAAAAAAAAAAAAAAAAAAAAAAAAAAAACTGTATCAAACCGAACATAACTCAATTGACATAAGGTTGTGTCCATGACTATAAAGTCATGAGTTCAATCCTCACATCAATTAAATACATTTATACAAAAAAAAAAATGTCATTATAAATTATGTCACTTTTTTTCAATAAATGTAGAGGTTAAGATTTGAACTTTCAACTTCAAACAACTTTCAACTTCAAACAAAAAAAAAAAAAAAAAAAAAAAAAAAAAAAAAAAAAAAAATTAAAAAAAAAATTATTGTGTTTTTAGTAATTTATGGAAATTTATAAAACTTGGATCGAATGGATAGTTAGGTTAAATGGGTAGGATGGTAAATAATGGAGAGGAAAGGGGAAGAAACGGAAATGGCGAACAGAGGTTATGTAGATGTAGAGAGTTCAGCCATTGGTTTTCTCAAACTTGGGACCAAACCCAAAAGCTCTGCAAAATCAACCTTCCCTTCCCTCCATTATAAATATTCTTCTCTCGCCTTGCCTTCTTCATCTCCACCTGAAGCTTTTTGCGTCTGATCACATTGTGATTTACGCCCAACCATTTCAAATTTCTTCTTCCCTTTTCGCTTCTTTCTGGGTATGTTTTCGCAGCATCTTATTCATTCAATTCTCTAATTCTATCTCTCTCGGAGTCCCTGTAGTCTTCTTGTTATTCTAACTTGAACTTCATGTTGAAATTCTCTGGTATTGATCCTTCACCTCATATTCTTCACTAAATCGAACTGCTTTTGTTTCTACTTGTATTGGGAAATTTTCACTGTCGCCGGGAATCATTACAACATTGTCTCTTCATAATATTTATATGTCTACTTATCTGATTGTACTTGTTTGCTTGTTTGGTTTTCTGAAAAAAGTCAAACTTTATTTTTCACCTCTTGAATCGTTGTCGCGAGGATCTCTAAGTCAGTGAAGAAGTTTTTTCTTGCGTTTTTAATGTTGCTTTTTCAATATATAGTGAAGTGAGTCCACAGTTAGTTCTCGATTCTGTTAGTAGTTCTGAGGTGAAGCCGACCTTATACATGACCTTAACGGTCATTGATTAAGAGCTACTGAATGCTATGATACTTCCTTTCCTGATATCTCAAAGAAGAAAAGGGTCACGGGGCATCAATGTATTTGACCCATTAAGAGTTGCCTAGTGGTCGCACTTTGACTATTAGACTAGTAATTAATTTACTACGGGTTTACTTGCCACCCAAATGTTGTGAATAGTAGTAATAAAATAAAATACTCTTTGCATAATTTCCTTTACAGCGACTGACTTCCTAATTTATTTTATTTTTTCTTTGTAGGGTCTGCTAAGTGTGTTAGCATTATATTTTACGTTTGGCTAAATATATTGATTAGTCTCTTGTGTGATTTTTCAATTTTGCTTCTATTCTTTCAACCTTTGTAATCTTATTGATGTGAAGTTTGAAATGAATTGAAAAATAAAATGGTTGGTATTGCCAACTTTATCTTTGGTGTGTTAAAAAAAAAAATATGAATCTTCCAATTTTGTAATGTATCAGTTTATTTCAATTGAATCCTTGATGTGAAATTTAAAATGTATTGAACAATCAGGTGGTTGGTATTGCATCTTTGGTGTGTTCAAAAAATAAAATATGTATCTCCCAGATTTTTAAAAAAAAATTCATGACCACCGAAAACTCATCTCCCTCCTTCCATCGATCTAACTACTCTCCTCCCATCTCTCTTTTACTCTCTCGATCTCTCGAAATCCATTTTTCTTTTTTCGTTCTTTTTTGTATTTCATGATATCAATGAACATTTGCTATTATAATCATTCACCATCTTATTAAACTTGCCACGTGAACCAAAAGGTCTAAATTATAAAATTATGTACAAAAAGGTCAGAGTATTGGTATTTATGGAGAAAATGCATTTGCTTTTGTATTTCAACCCTCAAGTTGAATTGTCCACCGGACACATTGCTATTTATCTGCTTGAACAGCTGTTGATAACCTAAGATGTTCATGTACTTAAATGCAGGACTTGTTGGTTAGTGCTGTTGTTGGCTGCTTGGCTGATTTCTGTTAGCTGGGTGCTTTCAGATAAAATTCCATTAGCAACGATTGTTGCTATCATTCACTTTGGAACTGCAACGTTTTCTTCATTAAAATGTCGCTCTTGTCAAAGTTGCGCTGTATCACAATAGATGTTACCGGTACATTGATAGCTTACAAAGGGGACCTAGGTGATTACTATTGCATGGCAGCTAAATCCGTGGGGCTACCATGCCCCGATTACAAACGTGTTCATGAGGGCTTTAAACTTGCTTACAAGGAGATGTCAAAAAACTATCCATGTTTTGGACATGCAGCAAAAATGCCTAACATCGTTTGGTGGAAAACTTGCGTTAGAGATTCCTTTATCAGGGTAAGGAGATCATCTAAATATATGGGAATGATATTTTGCAGTGAAGTAAATTCATAAATATACTCAACAATATTGATTTTGCATAGTTTGTAGTTAATAGTATTAGATTCCTGGCAATCACATTTGTTAGATTTTTTCTCTCCACATTCTCTTTTGAAGGCATAGCTATTCTGAGTCAAACCTGTTGTTATATTATATGTGGAATGGGAGAAGGAAACATCAACTGCTAGCTCAGAATTGAAAAACCTTCAGACTAAAATTTCCTCATCCTTGGCAAATTTTATGACGTGAAAATCTTGTTTTACCGATAGGCTGGATATGATTATGATGAGGAGACTTTTGAGAAGGTGTTTAGACGTATATATGCATCCTTTGGTTCATCTGCTCCTTATAAGGTGTTCGAAGATTCCCAACCTTTTCTTAGATGGGTGCGTGAGCAAGGTCTTATGGTTGGCATCGTCAGTAATGCAGAGTACCGGTACCGGGATGTGATCCTTCCAGCTTTAGGCTTGAATAAGGTATGAACTCGTTGCTTTTGATTCTGGTCTTATAATGAGATGGAGATGACTTTTAAACAATGTATTTTTTAGTGAAACTCTAAGCACTCTTGAAAGTAGCATTTTAAGTATTTTTAGAATTTTCAATATCACTACCAGTTAGTTACATTTGGAAGACAAATGATAGGATAGGATACATGTCTATGCAAATGGCCATTACTGATTCTCATTCTTTAACAAATTGATCTTAGAATCCTTTCTTCTGATATTATTTGAGTACATCATATCTACTCTGAGAAGTGAGTACTCTGTTTTGTTTAAGAGTGTTCTTCCTGAATAGACAAGTGATATCTGCTGATGGGTATTTTGCTTAATGAATTGTACAGGGATTGGAATGGGACTTCGGTGTATTCTCCGGTCTCGAGGGTGTCGAGAAACCAGATCCTAGAATCTACGAGATTGCTATTGAGAGGGCTGGAAACATAGCACCAGAAGAAATTCTCCACATTGGAGACAGCTTGAGAAAAGATTATGTTCCTGCAAAGAGTGTGGGAATGCATGGTCTGTTATTGGATAGATTTAAGACATCAGATGCCGAGGAATGGAGAAAATCTGGGGCAGTGGTGCTTCCTGATCTGGTGGCTGCTCAAGAATGGCTTCAGAATAACTGAATTGTTAATGTTAATGCTTCTCCAAAGTCATCTGTTATGGGGCTTCCTCTTATAAAGAAAAAACAACACAAAAAATGAGACCCATTTTTTTGTAATGTTAATTTACATACAAGGATTTTACTGCAGCTAATCTTCTTGAAATCTTGCATCTAAATGGTTAAGCAGTGAAGTTGGCAAGAAATTGGCGAGTGAAATGTGAATGGCTAAAAAAACACATGGAAAGAATTGAACCTGTTTGACTATTGAATATTGAATTGAATTGAACCTGTTTTTTTCTATATTCTAATTACTAAATTAAGTTCTGGATTACAACAGACTTGAAAGAATAAAATCCTCCTTTCTCAGAATAGAAATGTATTTGTTAAACAAGAATGAAATTAGGTAGTATCTTCCTTAGTTAACTGATTCTTTTTAAGAAAAATTATCGAAGTCTAGGGTTTAACTATGATGAAATTAAGAGATAAAAAATTGAATTTTTCTCAAGACCTGTTCTTGTTTGAACTAAAAAAAAATTGAGGTTGTTGGTTATGGCTTACCACGAATGTGATCTCATATATGCTTAAAGTTAACATTGACCCTTTTGAAAATTAAAAGAATACAAACTGTGTTTCGCTTCCCCGCCGTCAGCACCGATCGCCGGTAGACCGCCACCTATTATTTCCGGCGGCCATTGACAGTTGACAATTGACATGATGTACGCCACTCTCACTCTCTCCTTCTTGCTTTATGTTTGTTTTCTTTCCCCTCTCTTCTTCATGAACACGGCTTCACCTAAAGACTGAAGTGGGTTTAGATGGGTAATTAGGGAACTCTCATTGAGGCTGGATTCTTAATATTCACACTCGCTGTTGCACGCTACCGTCCACCTCTTCTTTTCTTTTCAATGTTTGATTGTAAAAAGTACTTTCTGCAAAATCCTTCTATTGTCGCTAATCTCTTCGACAGTGAGGGAGGTTCTCTGCAAAAGTTATGGGCTTGCCTTCCAACTGTTTGATGAAATTCCCCTTTAAGTGTTACATTGGTTCTGCGTATAAACATAGATGTAGCCAGTGAAATTTCGGGTGAGGTATGCATATTTATCTCGAATATGTGGTCTTTTTACATTTTAATTCGTGCCCAAGTGAACATTACCTTTATTATCTCATTAATTATTCAATGGATTTTGTCTAGAAATCAATTGCAGTGATATGATGATGAATTATAGTAGGAGTTTATTGTGAGTTTCCGAAGTGAAATTTGATTTCTACGCTTAAGATATTCTCAGCCACATTTTTCTTTAATATCTCTCAATAGGCCGGAAGACGGTGACATCATGAAGAATAAGGAAAACACCGAGCTTATAGATTTTCTCAAAGTTCTTCCTCCAGTAGAGTTGTGCTTTTTATATGGTTCGACTCTGCATCCAAACAATCATGATAAGGTTTTATTTGGGTTTTTCCCCCTCCTTTTCTTTATACACATACAATTTCATACTCGTAACTACCATTTTTTTTATTTTGATTGGTAGTCAAAAATGGTCGACCTTATTCTTGGCGTATCTGATCCTCAAAAATGGCATGAAAAGGTAAAATCTTAAAAAATTATTACCATTTTAGTGTGCATTATAACATGATTTGGTACTGCCTTATTTGTACTAACTTATTTTATTCATCTTTCAACCTAGAACATTCAATTAAACAAAGATCACTATGCCTCATGGATGGTGTACCTTGGAGGGGGGAAACTGGTAATGCCGTTCTCCCCTCTTTTTTTCTGAATTCTCTTTCTATCACTGCCCCTGGTGGCTACTTCTCTAATTGATTTGATTAGGTTACTGAAGTTGCAGATGAAATTGGTGTTGGAGTACATTTTAATCCTTATGTTACGTGGAACGAGAAGGTATTTGAATAGAATAAAATTGTAATTTGATTTCCATCCTCAAAAAGCTTATGATGTATGCATATATACATACAGGCATACATATTTGTGCTTGTGGATGTATATATGTTTCTTTACATGTAATACGATTTTGGGTACTTACCAAACCTCACTTTTTGAGCATTTGTACAGATGCTCAAGTATGGGGTTGTACGGATGCATGATTTGATACAAGACATACTATACTGGAAGACATTCTACATCAGTGGCCGTTTGCAAAAGCCGGTTGGTGTATCCTAGGAACTTGCATTTTGAAAATGAACTATTTCTGGTTCTTATATTTGCCAATCTTTTCTTACAATTCCTCTTCCCCCCACTTGTTTTTAGGGAATAATTTGTTGGTCAGAGACTCAGAAATGACATTCCTCCTCCTTAGGCATATAATCCTGTGGTTTAGTTTTGTGAAATTTTTTTAAAAAATCTTTACTTAGGGTTGTCATGCATAACTGCAAGCTACGGGTACTAACTAAAGATAGTGAGGATTGAAACACCAGATGTACCTGGTGATTCGTTCTGGCTTCTCAGAAGGATCGCAAGTTCATAAGCGCTCTTTAGAGTTAATTTATCCTATTTTCTATTCTTTCACTACTTCCAATCATGGAAATTAGGAAGTGTTAATTTGGTAATGGGAGATATATTTCATTGGAAGATCCTCATCATGCATTTACATTCATACCTATTGCCAGTGGTTTAGCATATAGATAGGAAAAGAGTTGCTCTCTCGCTCTCTCTCTATATAGCCCTAATTTGAGCAGCAAAAATGAATGGTTCAGTTGGGCTTTTCCCCCCTCCTCTATAAGGAATTTTATTTTTGTTGTCCAGGTTAATATACTAGTGGATTCACTGGATGTTCGACAGCTTAACTCTGTTAATCTGAGGTCTGCAGTATCTGCAGCTCTCCTCCTTCTACCAACTGAGTTTACTGAGGTTGTTTTCCCTTTTTTATACTGCATCTCCGTAATTTCCAAATTTACACTTACGTTTAATTTGTGCAGGTTGACTTGTATGCCAAAATATGTAGCCTTTCATATAGGGGTGATTTGCGTATGCTTTTTGCAGAGGACAGGGATAAGGTAAAACTCTAAGTTAGCTTGCATAGGTTCTTGTAGCAAAATTACCTGCAAAGTATAATCTTCGATAGCGTCGGCTTTCTTTATGCTTGCCTTATAATTGCTTAGTATGTTGCAAATGTGCTGAAATATCATGTTTGTTTTACATATAACACAAGCAATATTGTATTAATTTAAGGACCTAATTCCATTTTCAATTGAGAAGTAAAGTATAGATTTTTGTCATTTCACCATGACTAGTCTACTTACGCTACAATGGGACGTTTCACCTTCCGTAGGTTAACAAAATAGTTCGAGGGCAGTTCCAGTTATTCCAGTCAATGTACCAACCTTGTCTTGAACAGTACAAAGCAAAAGAGTTGTTGCAATTCTCACCACTTGGAGGTCATCAAGCAAATATATCTCAGGTTTGTTGAAATTTAGTAGTTGTATTAGTCCAATAAGATTGTAAAAATGGAGGCAAAGAATGAAAATGTTATATGCATATTTGACCTTGTAATACAGGATTGTGGATTATCGGCAACTGAGATTTTGGTTTCATCTTTACCAACGACGGTCCGAAACACAATGGGAATAAAAGTAGGGGAGAAGAGAAGTCTGAGTGAATCTGGTACAATTTCATTTGATGATTGGTACTGTTACTGTTACTGTTAGTGTGAAATGATCCTAAACTAAAACATGTGTGGTTGAAAAAGGTGGAGTGTTGATCCGGTCGAGAAAAGAGGCAGCAGAATGCATGGAGGGAGTTCTGAGAAGAAAGGTGATGGTTTCAAGTGCAAGACAGGCGGTGTCTGGTCTATTGGCTGTAGGCAGTGTTAAGGCTGCCAAGTATCTTTCAACTAAAATGTGCAAGGCCTGGAGATCTTGGAGATGAAACGTAACTCAACAACTTCTGTTTTGGTATCATTTTCAGTTTTTTATGCTTTAAGAATGATAAATTAGCCCTTGTTTCTTTTTAGTTTCATGTTATTCTTGTTTTTTAAATTTTAGGAAGAAAAACAAAATTTTGCTTGATAGTAATTCCTTTGTTATTGTTGTTATTTTTTTCCTTTTTATTAAAAAAAAATACATTTGGTAACCATTTATGATTCTTTGTTCTCTTAAAGTTTAAATTAAAATTTTAAGTTTTATTTGAAAATTAATATTTTAAAAAATAAAATATTGAATTATAATGTTGAATATAATATAATAAAATAAATTTTTTATTTAT
Organism: Herpetospermum pedunculosum; assembly: GCA_028017165.1. Lineage (NCBI taxonomy): Eukaryota > Viridiplantae > Streptophyta > Magnoliopsida > Cucurbitales > Cucurbitaceae > Herpetospermum > Herpetospermum pedunculosum. Next base: position 75,901,537 of record CM051525.1, read on the forward strand.
GTTTTGAAAACTAGTAAATTAGATGCCAAAGTGAGAATAGTTCATCGGTAATTGACATGTATTATTACCTTACTTGAAGTAGGAGGTTTAAACTCCCATTACCTTCATTTGTTGTATTAAAAAGAAATTAGATTTTTGTTTTTAGAAGTACAATTTTCTTAAAATGAGAAGAAAAAAAAAACATGAATTGAGAACGATGAACATTATCAAACAGGCTCTTAACGACCATGGTGTACAACTACAAACATCACTGCCATGTGGAAGGACCAAAAAATTCAAATCTCTTTTATCATGAGTGGCTGGGAATTGGCTATTTGGAGGATGGCATTATCAGGAAGATTGGGTTTAGGATTTAGGGTTTTGTTTCCTTTTGTGTAGCTTAAAGTTGCTGAATGTTTATAAGCTATACTACTCTTTGCGATTAGGTACTTGTCTTTTCATCGTAGGTTGTTTGCTTAAGCAAGAGGTTAGTTTAGGTGGATACGTTGCTTTATTCAACAACTATCTGTTAGTGAAGTTGGAGGGCAAAAAGTTAACCAATCTTTCTTGAGGTGGACACTAACGCTGTCAATGTATCAGTATCACTATCACATCAATATAAGGTTCGTTTTCAGCCCCAAGACCATATCCTGAAACTTTATACATCAATAGCTCAGTATTAGACAAAAATGGAATTAAGTAACTGATACAGTAGCTGTTGAATTGTCACTGTTTCCTATCTAAAAAAATAAATACAGTAGCTGTTGATTATCTTTAGAAGGAAAAAAAAAAAAAGTATGAATGAAATGATATTTTTAAGTTACACTAAAAAACAGGTCACCTTGACGGGAACAAAGCAACAAAGATGGATGCCACAAAGATATTTGTAGGCACAGGAGCTTTGAAAGAGTTTGACCATGGAACCGAAGCCCCTAACCCGCCATCAGAAAAAGAATATAAATGATCAGAAAATGCAATCGATCAAGAACTAAGTTAATGGTGCAGTTGTAGAGGTCCAAACCAAGATGGGGAGAATGAGCATGCATAAAGATGCTGATCCTTTGCCATCACCATCATTAAGCATGTTAGTTCAAACAAGACAGAATGGGATCGTGAATAGAAGCTGGTTGCCAGTCGCTCTTCTACATTTGGCCAACTCTTTCTTGCCGTTTGTATACCCTTTACAGATCAACACCCTACAGAAAACAAATTAGTTCTCTATAAGATAAAATTGATACTCCTACCCAATATACATATATGCGTGTATTATAAGTGTATTTTATAAGCAGACAATCCCTTGATATCACATTTCATTCATCAATGAAATTGTTTCCTCCTAAAAAAAAGATATCACAATAATTTAGAAGACAGAATGGGATATACCTCCAATACCCAACTTAAAGAAAGTACTGCCATCACAATTATACTTCTGCACTTCGCTATATGAAACCAAGGTATCTACCATTACCATTACCTTGCTGCAGGTCCGTCGTTGCCATAACCTTCAAACCTTCAAACCACCAACATCCGTCATTGCCATAACCTTCAAGCAACTGGATGTGACAATGAGGCTTGATGAGAAAACAACAAATTCATTTAGGCAAGAAATCTTTGTTCTGAAAATAAATTCCCAAATTATCAAGCCTGAGGAAACATTTCTAGCTTGTTCGTACTAAAGTTGGGGGTACTTTCAAATAATTATTGGTTCCCTCTGAGTTCAAGAGGATGCTTATTGTGAGGAAAATTATTGGGATAGATGTGAGAAATATTTATTTGGTGCTTGCACTTGCTATATATGAGATTCGTTTTTCTAAAAAATATTTAGCGCGGGTTTAGGATGACTTTTTAAACCTTTTTAGAGTAGTACTTTCTACAAGTATTTTTACTAGTAGGAATTAAGTAGTTTCTCTAATACTTTTTAAGTGCTTCAGAATTTTCAAAAAGGATGTGAGAAATATTATTAGGAATTTAGGATGTTAAGGCTAATGAGATTACATGCCAAATTCAATTTGTCAGCCTCATGTTAAAGGAAATTAAAGGATATAGGCACAAACCTCGCTTCATATCTTTGTGGATTAAAGTAAAACTTGAAGTTCAAAGAGAAGGGATCCGTACCATTTCGTACCCTTCATCTACTTTTGTCATGTAGCTCTTGGATCTTCAACATGATATAGAACTGAACGGGGAATTGAACCACATCACAGCAGTCACATTTTTAGGATTTATTTGTTGATATAGCTTGGCTCTAAATTTTTTAGCATACAGCTCTTGCACAATTTAACCACATCACAGCAGTGTCTTCTTTCAATGCTTACTGAGCAAAGAAATAATTCTGAACGCAAGTCACTGAAGGAGATCCAAACTCTTAAGGCATTTGACGTCAAGAACACACCTAAGATTAAACACTATAATTAATGGAATATTCAAGAGGAAAGAAATCAAATTAGCTAGTCAAGAAAATTAATGTGGCAACAAGATTGTAGTAGAAATGGTGTGTACTTGCAGACTAAGGTGAATAAAAATAAGAAACATGGAAAATTTGCTTGTGCAAGAAGTCCTGTACAATGTTCCAGCCAAAAATCATTTTCAAAACTCAAGAGCTCCATCAGAGAACAGGTGAGTGAGAAAGAGAGACTAAACAAAACAAGGTCATTATTCAAATCATGCAAATAATTAGATAAGACTAAGAGTTTCTCGCCTCACCTCAAAACTCAGAGAAGTGTTCTTCTGAGATATCATGCTCCATATACTGGACATCTCAAAGGATAGCAAAGTACAGTCCCTAAACTGGAATAGAATGACTATCATTTCATTATTCAAAATAAAATCACATTCGAACAGAATAACACAAGTACATAACTATTGACTACAAATGAAAAAGAAATGTATGCATGTAATGTCCATGCATGAAAATAAGGAATAGATATTTATTATTTTTGGATGAAAAAGAAGGTAAAGCTGTAATAATTTCAATACAGAAGAAAAAATTCTAATTTATCAACTTGAGAACTTCTTGGAAATTAAAAGAATGCTTCTCAAGCTGAATAAGTTAGTATTTGCATCTCAAACTTTGCATTTGATGAGAAAACCTCAGTCACAAAGAGTTCCAATTTTGAGATGTCAGGAATTTAACTTCACAAAAGCTTCAAGTCTTCATATTATGTTGACCTTCACATAACACCAAAGTTCTTGAAATCTCTTGAACTTCATACTTACAAAACTTGTTTAAACTTGATTACTCATTTTGTCTCGTACATAGTTACTGTTATAGTATACTTGTGAATATAGGAGCTTATAATGTCCTATATTGTAATTTACTATTATTAGGGTTAGGGCTTTCATGTATGTCTATATATTGTTAACTCTTCTAAATGGAAAGGTAATGATTCTCTCATATTTGGTCTTACATTATCATGGTATCAGAGAAGTCTTTTCCTATGGCTATTAGGGTTTTGTAAATTAGGGTTTTGTCAACCTTTTAGGTTTTAAGGTTTAGGGCCTTTTTGTTCAACTTTGAGTTTTGTGATTTGTTATACCCTTGGCATCTATTACCGCCGCCGTTGGTATCTTCCGCTGCAACCTCCGTCGTCAGTAGCCACCGCCGCCAGTCGCCGAAAAAAAAAAAAACGTAACCGCCCAGCTGCCGATCTGCGTGGCCGGATTTTTTTTTGGTTTCCTGACTTGCCATTTTTTGCAATTTTCCGGCTTGTTTGTGTGGTTTTCTTGGTCATCATTGGCTCGAGTTCGAAGTCGGTTTGGAAAAGTATTAACGTTTGTGTTGGGAACTCCATTCGGATCTGTTTTTTCAGGAGTTTTGTGGTCACTTGGTTCTGATTTCGTGGGTTTAGATCCAATTTTGTGTCTCGATATTTGTCGTTGATCTATGGTCAAGCAGAAGCTAGCAGGGACATCTAATTTGGGTCAATCGGGGACTCAATCCATCTATGGTTCATTTAAGAAGCCATTTGTTGATTCTATTGCCGAGTTTGCTAAGTCTACACATTACCAGAACTCATCACAAGCATTTTCTTCATCATGCGCGCTTAACTCTATTACAACCATTGTTGGGTCAGGTAACATGAACCATTGTCTTATTTCATCAACTACCAAATGGGTCATAGACTCTGGTGCTACTGACCATATGACAGGTAATCCCAATTTGTTTTCCACTCTTTTGTCATCTACATCCCTTGCTAAGGTTACTTTGGCAGATGGATCAACATCTTCTGCTATTGGCTCTGGCACAGTAATTTTAACCTCATCTCTTACGTTGTCATTTGTCCTACATTTGCCTCAACTTTCCTTTAATTTGATCTCTACTAGTAAAATTACTCGTGATCTTAATTGTTCCGTTTCATTCTATCCTGGTTATTGCTTGTTTCAGGATCTAATGACAAAGAAGATTATTGGTAGAGGACATGAATCTGGAGGACTTTATATTTTTTATCATCAAGTGCCGAAAGTTGCTTGTTCTGGAGTCGTCACTCCTCTTGATGCCCATTGCCGTCTAGGTCATCCATCTATTTCAGTATTAAGAAAGTTTTGTCCTCAATTTCATAACTTGTCTTCCTTAAATTGTGACTCGTGTCAGTTTGCCAAATTTCATCGTCTTAGTTCGAGCCCTAGAATCGATAAGCGAGCAAGTGCGCCTTTCGAATTAGTTCATTCCGATATTTGGGGTCCTTGTCCAGTTGTGTCTAAAACTGGATTTCGATACTTCGTTTCCTTTGTTGATGATTACTCTCGTATGACTTGGTTATATTTTATGAAGAATCGTTCTGAGTTACTTTCTCACTTATGTAATTTTCATGCTGAAATTCGAACTCAGTTTGATGTTCCCATTAAAATTTTGAGAAGTGACAATGCTGGTGAGTACTTTTCTGAAGCACTTAGGCCGTACCTATGTAAGCATGGAATTATTCATCAATCATCTTGTGCTGATACTCCATCCCAAAATGGAGTTGCTGAAAGAAAGAATAGGCATCTTCTTGAAACTGCAAGAGCATTATCCTTTCAAATGCATGTTCCAAAACTCTTTTGGGTTGATGCCATTTCCACGGCCTGTTTTTTGATTAATCGAATGCCTTCATCTGTTCTTAAAGGTCAGATTCCTTATCATGTTTTACATCCAACAAAACCTTTGTTTCCTATTGAGCCAAAAATATTTGGTTGTACTTGTTTTGTTCGGGATGTTCGTCCTACTCTGACAAAATTAGACCCAAAATCTTTGAAATGCATTTTCTTAGGCTATTCCCGTGTTCAGAAAGGGTACAGATGCTATAATCCTAGTTTGAACAGGTATCTTGTATCTCGTGATGTTACTTTTTTTGAAGACAAGTCTTTCACTCCATCTTTGCCTAGTACGAGTCAGGGGGAGGATGATGATATTTTTATCTATACACGTGTGTCCATTACATCCTCCCCCGATCAATCTCCTTTGGATGTCCCTACTCGTCCACCGATTACTCAAGTCTACTCTAGACGGCAACACCCTCCAAGTGAATGTCTTGTACCAGAAGCTTCTTCGTCATTAGATCCTCAACCAACTGATGAGCTTCCTATTGCTCTTCGTAAAGGTAAGCGTTCTTGCACTTTCCCTATTTCTTCGTTTGTCTCTTATGACCACTTGTCATCTTCTACATGTTCTTTTGTTGCATCTCTGGATTTTATCTCGATTCCTAAAACTGTTCATGAAGCCTTGTCACACTCTGGTTGGCGCAATGCGATGATAGATGAGATGAATGCCTTAGATGATAATGGTACTTGGGATTTAGTATCTCGTCCTGCAGGGAAGAAGGCTATCAGATGTAAATGGGTGTTTGCAATTAAGGTCAATCCGGATGGGTCAGTTGCTCGATTAAAAGCGCGCCTTGTTGCCAAAGGCTATGCTCAGACGTATGGGATTGATTATTTTGATACTTTTTTCTCCTGTTGCTAAACTAACTTCTGTCAGGTTATTCATTTTCATGGCTGTTTCTCAATGTTGGCCTTTGCATCAGCTTGATATTAAAAACGCCTTTCTCCATGGAGATCTTGAGGAGGAAGTTTATATGGAGCAACCACCAGGGTTTGTTGCTCAGGGGGAGAATGATAGAGTGTGTCGCCTTCGCAAATCTCTATATGGATTGAAGCAAAGCCCACGAGCATGGGTTGGAAAATTTAGTCAAGCACTTGAGCAGTTTGGAATGAAGAAAAGCAAGTCAGATCATTCTATCTTCTATCAACGATCTAAGAGTGGTATTATTCTACTTGTCGTATATGTTGATGATATTATAATTACCGGAAATGATACATCTGGCATTTTATCTCTCAAAGCTTTTCTCCAAACTCAGTTTCATACTAAAGACTTGGGAACATTAAAGTATTTCTTGGGTATTGAAGTAATGAGAAGTAAGAAAGGTATTTTTATGTCACAAAGGAAATATGTGCTTGATTTGCTATCCGAGACGGGAAAATTGGGAGCCAAGCCATGTAGTACTCCAATGATGCCTAATTTGTAACTTACAAAAGATGGAGAACCATTTATAGATTCAAAGAAATATAGAAGATTGGTTGGAAAGTTGAATTATCTTACAGTGACACGACCAGACATAGCTTATTCGATAAGTATTGTGAGTAAGTTTATGTCTTCACCTACAGTGGATCATTGGGCTGCAGTACAACAAATTCTATGTTATTTAAAGGCTGCACCTGGACGTGGGATCTTATATAAAGACCATGGTCATATGAAGATTGAGTGCTTTACAGATGCCGATTGGGCAGGATCAAGAGAAGATAGAAGATCGACTTCTGGCTATTGTGTTTTTGTTGGCGGTAATTTGGTTTCATGGAAGAGCAAGAAACAAAATGTAGTCTCACGATCAAGTGCTGAATCAGAATACAGAGCGATGGCACAATCAGTAATGTGAAATAATGTGGGTACATCAACTCTTGACCGAGTTAGGCTTCAATATTGCATTTCCGACCAAGTTGTGGTGTGACAACCAAGCAGCCCTTCATATTGCATCCAACCCAGTGTTTCATGAGCGGACTAAACATATTGAAATTGATTGTCATTTTATTCATGAGAAAATACAACAAGGTTTGGTGTCTACTGGTTATGTGAAGACTGGAGAGCAATTAGGAGATATTTTCACGAAAGCTTTAAATGGAGTTCGAATAGATTACCTTTGTAACAAGCTGGGCATGATTAACATATATGATCCAGCTTGAGGGGGAGTGTTATAGTATACTTGTGAATATAGGAGCTTATAATGTCCTTTATTGTAATTTACTATTATTAGGGTTAGGGCTTTCATGTATGTCTATATATTGTTAACTCTTCTAAATGGAAAGGTGAATGATTCTCTCATATTTGGTCTTACATTATCAGTTACATTACGTGGAGCTCTCTTATGCCTTCCAATGTATATCAACGAATTATTGCAGAGGCACTTTGTTGTTGGATTTCTATTTTTTTTTTTTTTTTTTTGAAGAGGGTGAAGAAACAATATATAACCAAGGGACAAGGCAGAAAAGAGAGAGGAGGGGAAGATAAGGAACTCTAACTCTTTATCATGTCTAGGAGACTTGGAGCAAAACAAAACCCTCCCCAATTTCAGATAAAGAAGTTGTTGGTATGTGGCATATGCAATAAGTTTTTAGCAGAATGCTCACTTGTGACTCAAAAAGTGTGTGTGTGTGTGTGAGATGAGAGAGAGAGAGAGAGAGAATCGTACGTCATTGTCCATAAAGGCTTCTGCAGCACTCGTCTATGGCTTCCTGAATCTTCTTTGGTTTGCATATTCGTTGAACGACTCTGGACCAAGTTGATGGCTCTGGTGGCAGACATCTTAGCAACATGTCCTCTACAATTCTCAGAGCACATAATTTTCTCTCTCTCTTGAGTAACCTTACCACGAGCTCATCTAAAAACAGCCTTCCATCTTGTGGTGGATTAATCCTCTCCCTCAAAGTTCCCAAAAAGATGTTGCATGTAGCTGAGTCAGGGTCACAGCCTCTATCGAGCATACTATTTAGAAGATCAACGGCACGGGTGAGATTACCCTCCTTGCAAAGGGCATTGAACAGTATATTATAGGTGATCACATCTGGTCGGGATTTGGTATCCTGACATTGCATCTCATAGAAAAGCTTCAAGCCCTGGTCTACAGAGCCAGCATCACAAAGGCCTTTAATCATTGAACTATAAGCCACAACATCAGGTTTAAGTCCTTCACTGAGCATGTGCTTCCACACTGTCAAGGCCTCCCTTAGTCTTCCATCCTCACACAGGCCATTAAGTAAGACACTGCAACAAACTTCATTGTGCCTAGTATCCTGACTCATCATCTCTTTCCACACAAGAATTGCTTTCTGGCTGTCACCTTTCTTAAAGAATCCCTTCATTAAGGAGCTGTAAGCAAAAGCATTTGGTATACAACCTTTACTTAACATCTCGTACAAAATGTCTTCGGCTTCATCTGGCTTTCCTTCTCGACATAGACCATCAATGAAGGCACCATAAACAACAACGTTGGGTTTGCATCCCTTCTCCATCATTTCTTTCCACAACCTCACAGCATCTTCAGACTTTCCCTCCTTAAACAAGCCACTGATGAGAGACGAGTAAATAAACTCATTTGCTTTATGTCCTCTCTCTTCCATAGACACCAAAATGTGAGCTCCATCCTCAGCCCTTCCTTGTTTAACAAGACCATTAATGATCGTTCCATATGTGACTTCATTAGGAACACATTTACTCGACACCATTTTATCCAAAAGACTAAGAGCTTTGTTCAACTTGCCCTTTAAGCACAAACCATGGATAAGGGTATTATAAGTCACTTCGTTTGGAACACAAGCTTTGAGAAACATATTATCAACAAGCTTCGCCGCACGACTCAAATCCCCATTCTTGCATAGTGCATCAATCAACACATTAAATGTCACTGGATTTGGAAGGCAGCCTTCTGTTTGCATCTCATCCAGCAAAAACACTGCCTCATCTATCCTCCTTTCCTTGCATAACCCATTCATTAATGTACTATAAGTGAAGACGTCGGGATTGCAGTTCTTAAGTGGCATTTCTCTAAAAGTCTCAACAGCTCTATCTATCTGTCCTAACTTGCACAGTGCCTTAATAATCAAATTATAAGTGAGTACGTTTGGCTGAAAGCTCTTGTTATTGGCACCAAAAACGCGCAAATAAAACTCTAATGCGTATGAAAAGTCCCCCTCTAGAATAATTACGTTAAGAACTGAATTAAATGACTTTACAGTCTGCTTACAATGAAACTCGTTTACCATTATATCAAAGAACTTCACAGCTTCTCCAGGCAAATGAGCTTTCCCGCAAGCCTTGAATATTAGGATAAAACTCCTTTCTACAAGGACCCGCCCTTCACGTTTCATTCTATCCAAAACATGCTCTACCAAACGAAATTCACCAGAGCTTGCATAGTTTTCAATGAGACTATAAAATGTCGCATCCCCCAATTTATAAGAACCCAATTGGGGGGCGGATTTGAATATTTTACCTGATATTGAGAGCTCGTTTTGAGCACCATCCATTTCGGGTTTGCTTCGGGGAGTTGGGTTGGGAGAAAGAGCGAAAGATGAAAAATAGAAGAAAGGCGAATGGAAAGGAAGCCCAGGCGCCTTGTGAAGAGCGATTCTGAGGAGGTTTGAACATTTTGGCATGGGGTCGAAAGGCTTCCTTTACGGCGCAGATTCAGAGTATGTGAAGCTTGAAGAAATTAGCGTTGAATCGACGGTTAGGAGCAGAGTGAGAGAGAAGCGCAGGTTGTCGTTTGATCTTGGGGTTGCAAATGAAGTATTAAAGCCATCGTCGGCCTACACTCCCTGCAAATTCAACTCCGATGCCTGCGCCCACCTGTAAAACAAAATCGTATCAAAATTCAAAACATAGGTTGAATTGAAATATGCTGATTTTGATTTTGTTTGTACCTCCAATATTTCAACCCATTAATATAGCTTGGTTGTAATTGAAAGAGATTTACTCATCCATCCCACCCTATAGTTTTTTTTTTACAATATGGTGGGAGTGAGAGATTGAACTTAGACCTCAGGGTCACTAGGCAATATGTCATTGTCAATCTTTCACCCTATAGTTATACTAAAAAAAGAGAATCAATTTAAATTAACAGTTAATTTTTTGTTTGAAAACTACTAATCCATAATTTTTATATGGGTGTAAACTAATAATTGTATATATTAAACTACAATATTCTTTGAAAACATGATTCTAATTTCTCACCTCTTGTCAATAGTAATCGACAATTAAAGAATGAACCATTAATACACCACTTGGTTGGAATGAAAATACATGGTTGTGTCTTTTATATTTAGAAGACAAGTCCATGGAGTTCCCTTAGGGCACAAATGGTGATAGTGATTTAACCGAGGTTTTGTTTTTGGTTTTTATATTTTTTGGTTTCGGTTTTTTAAAAACAAAAATCATAAATGTTTGATAACTGGTTTCGTTTTCTATTTTTAAAAAATAAAAAATCACGACTTGTTTGATAACTGTTTTTTGTTTTCAAATTTTTTTATACAAAGAAAAAAAATGTTTGATTATTTTTATTTTATTTTATGTTTTATATAAAATGAATAGCAAACTATTTTTATAATATTATTTCATCTAATATATGTACGGACTAAAATCGACTAAAGTTGTTTCGAACGTTGAACATCATTGACCGACAAATGTTCTATATATATTTTTTAAGGATATTTTTTTCAACAATTAATTTAAAGTTCAAGGGTTGAAATGAAAATTTTCAAAGTCTAAGAGGTATAATTGAAACTTTCCTCGAAGTTCAAGGATATTTTACATAATTTAACCTATTTTAAACGCGTTTTTCTAAAGAATATTTTTAAAGTAAGGTTTCGTTAAAAAAATTGTTTTAAGAAATTTGTTTTTTGTTTTTCTAAAGAATTTTAAAAACTAAAAACTGGATTAGTTATCAAACACACATGTTTTTTAAAAACTAAAAAAAAAAAAAAAAAAAAAAAAAAAAAAAAAAAAAAACCAAAAATGAATTGGTTATCAAACATGCCCTAATATTTTTTGCAAGTAGGTTAAATTTGTAAGGGCTTTGGGATTTACCAAGAAGATTTGAAGAAAGAGTTTACTCGAGAGAATCTCCCTGATTGTTATAATGGAAGATAGAGATCAATGTTTGGATCTCAAAGTGGGAGGTTGTTGGGACCGTGGAGTCAAAACAAGGCTTTGAAGCCTCTAGATCCAAATAAGGATGTTCATTTTTCCTATGGGGACTCATCCTGAACTTTTTAGGTGAAGAGTTCCAGATTTAATTAATTGGGAGAATGATGAAGTGAATGGAAAAAAGATTCTTTGACCTAAATGGGGATGAGAAATTGGGAATTAAATGGGGCGCGAGGATGGGGACAAGAAAGTTATCTCCGCCCTGCCTCGACCTGTGAACATTTCTAGATTTAAAAGGATAACGTCAAAATGCATTTGGAGCGTCGCGACGCAAACATGAAGCAAAGGAAGAAACACACAAAAGCTTGTAGTGTTGAGATGTTATTGACTCTCTAAAAAAAAAGATAGAAAAAAAAAAACACACCAAGGATGCTACTTGTTTGTGGCCTAGTATCATGATGCTTATAATGACTTTTTATAAAAACCTAGTATGTTTGCTAGGGTTTCCTAGTGAAAAAAGAGAGCGATAGCGCTATAATTTGAGGTATGATTGTAAAGCAATGACAATAATTATATTCTTTGTGAGTTTACGGTGTGGTATACTTTCGAGAGTTAAGATCGTTGTTGGTGTAGCGACCTACAAAAATTATTTTTAGAGATTTTAAAGAGTTATTTGTGGGGATATTGTCATTATTATAGTGAAAATATTGAGGAATCATTTGTTTTTCAATCTCATTATAACACTCATATATATTTAGTGAAACTTGCAATTGCGGAAATAATATAGTCCCGTATGTAGGGTGTGAACCCATAAATCTTTAGAGTGTCATTCTTATATTTTTCAGCCTTGTCCTCTTTTGTTTATTTTAATAATGATCTTCTTCGTCATCTGAGAATGTAAAATTGTAGGACTTGATTGAATAGTCCTATTAAATTTCCAACTATAGTTTATTGAATTTTAAAAATGTCTACTAAGATTCAACTTTTAATTTTGTGTCTAAAAAACATCTAATACATCTGATCAGACATTTTAAATTCACATACCTATGACTATGACACAATATTTAAAAGGGTTAAAATCTCATTAAACACAAATATAACTCCGTGATTTTTAAAATATATAAAAATAGATATAATGATTTAGACCAAAGAAAGCCAAAGCATCTCTTCCTTTTCTCCATGAAAGTAATATATGATGTATATGTGATGAAATCAAGCATACTTCAAAAGAGAGAGTTTATTTAAATTGCACCTCCCAACAAAATCAATTAAATATAAAAGTATATTTTAAATTTTTTTATTTTTTTTAATTCAACAATATAAAGGTGAGTTTTTAACTTTTGACCTTTAGTACAAGAGGTATAATACCTTAATCAATTGAGCGATGTTAAAGTTGATGAAAATTATTTAATTTAACAGCATACATAATCAAATGTATGTAAGAGTTATAGTTTTATATAAGAATAATCTTAGTTTTATAAAATATATATATATATAGTAGAGATTTTTGTTTTTCAACAAAAATGAGAGGTTGAGGATATTTAAATTTATCTATTAGTTCAAAAGCTTATAAATATTTGATTTGTGTATATAACTCAGTACTCAACATCCAAACCTTTATGTTTTAAGTTGCACTTTATAAAAGTTTATGTAAGTGATGGAATATTTTCAAAATATTATATAATATTTAAAAGGAAAAGATTCGAACGTACAATTCATAAAAAAAAAATATTAACAAAACTTTGATCGCTTATAAATTATATTCTAATCGAAAAAGATAGCCTTAATTAATGCAAATGCATAAAGAGAATTATTATACATGATTAGTTTATTTTCGTGCCAAAGCGAGCATAGCTCAGCTGACACATGTATGACTTAATGACCAAGAGGTCTGTGGTTTGAATTTCTCACCTCCAATGTACTAATAAAAAAAAAAAAAATATATATATATATATATATATATATATTTTCGTGAATTTAAATATAATCATGTTCATCACCATTTCCCTAATAATTAATTAATTGATGCATATATTTATTTATTGGTTTGAAAAACCAGATTATATATGGTGGACCAACACCACATATACCACACCACACATCCATCTAATAATTGCATTGTGGAAAAACTTTTTCCACATATCTCTCTCCATCCATCTTATGCAATATAGATCACATCAATCCTATAGCATCCATCTTTTTTAACGGTTGGTTTTTTTTTTGAAGCATCAAAATATATTAAAATATTTATTGCGCCTGAGATCCATTTTGTTTCGACGGTTTGATTTTAATGTTGGATGTGTATCAAACACATCAAAATGTAACACTTGTGAGAGACCAACATTAATTTTTTTTTTTTTTTTTTAAAGTATTGTAATTAATATCGGTTAATTAATGACACAATCTTATACCAATTAACCTAGATTAGATTTGACAATAAACAATCATTATTTAGTATATGTATTCATAATTTTTAGGATGATAATTATTTCATAATTGAAAGATAGTATGATGGACAAAAATTAAAAATAATGTAAGGATAATATGTGATGGGATAGGAAGTGAGATAAACCACTAATCATATATGTGGTACTAATTGCTATTTTTTAATTTTTCTATATTTATCACATGTACTATTAAAATTTTATATCATGTTTAGAGGAATATTGGACTTTAATGTTTACTACCAAATTACCAATGTCAAATTAAATATGCGATGAATCATACAAAAAAAAAAAAAAAAAAAAACAATATTTTATGGGTTTTATGTTTGTTATTATACAAAAATAATTAGGAAATAATGTTTGAATGTCTATATTTTAACAGGTCACTCCAGTTTTAATTTTTTTTTGGGAAAAAATCAATTTATACCCTTAAACTTTGAGAGTTGTATCAATTAAAACCCTAAACTTTCAATTGTATCAATTTAAACCCTGAACTTTCATAAGTGTATCAATTTACACCCTCCATTAGAAAAATGTTAATTAGTTTTCACACGTGTGGAGACTTGTAATTGATCAATTAAACCCCTAAACTTTCATACAATTGATTCAATTATGAAAGTTTATGAGTTTAATTGTTAAAATTATAAGTTTTCACTCGTTTAATTGGATTTTTTTTCAAATAAGTTCTAATAGAAGGTGTAAATTGATACAAAGTTCAGGGTTTAAATTGATATGATCGTTAGTTTAGGGTTTTAATTGATACAACTCTCAAAGTTTAGGGGTATAAACTGATTTTTTTCCTTTTTTTTTTTAATAAACGACTTGTTATTTTTGTTAAAAAAAAAAAAAAAACTAAAGTTGTTAATTTTAAGAAAAAATATGAATTTGTTAATATAAAATTTTAAATACGTGATCATATTAACATTTTCAAGTCACCAAATTGTAAATTTTAAGAATATAGTTAAAAAAAAAAAAGAAATTATAATTTTTTGAAGAACATGAACAACCTCAAATTCTGTTTCATCAAAAAAAAAAAAAAAAAAAATGCTCAGTTCTTTTTTAAGTACACTATGAAAGTGGAAGATTCAAACCAACCTTTCCTAACAAGAATAATAATTTTGACAATATGTCTCTAATAATCAAAATTTAACTTAAGAGGAAAATTATTCCTTTTTTATTTTATTTTATTTATTTATTATTATTATTACTATTTTAAGAAAAAAACAAAAAACAAACCAAACATGAAAAATAATCAATCAAAATGAAAATGAATGATAAATCATATAGGACAGACTAGGAAGAGGTTCTTCCATCCAAATTTATGAGGTATGTGTTCTTCGAACATGACCAGGTCGTGAGCTACAGAGTTACAACATCTTAATATGAAAGAAAAAACTTTTGATAAATATCATATTTTTTTTTGTGTATAAACCGTTGACAAAGGGTTGCATTTCGTTTTCATGACGATCTAAACCCATTAGTAGTTTTCATAGGATTTGAGATTCAACTTATGTCCACAAAAGAGTGAGTCCCACTGATTCTACCCACAAAGGAGTGAGTCCCACAACAATAGTGAGATCCACACTCTCCGTTAATACGAGAATTTCAGCAAGATTAATTGATATCCTTTGCACACATTTTTTTTTTACTTGTCAACATGATATTAAATTTCATTTCAATTGTTTAATTTTATAAGATGAAACTTTAGACAAATGTTGCAATGTACTTTATATGCAACTTTTCTATTAATTACCCACTATTTCTAGCTAAGAAGTCAACATCTTCAAAAACTTATTAATTTCAATTTTAAAAAATAAGTGTTGAAGATTTTTTTTTTTTTTTTTAATTGAAATTAATAAGTTTTGATTGAAAAAGGTCAGACAATGACTCTTAAAAAACTCTTGAAATTTCAACAAAAATAAGCTTTAATGTTATTTATTTATTTTTTATGTCTAAAATCCCATCAATTCCCTTTCAGCCATATGTTTGACAATTCAATAAACACATTTAATCTAATAATTAGTTGTTTTTTTTTAAATACAAATGCATTTAATCCAATAATTTAGTTGTTTTTTTTTAAATACAAATGTATGAGAATTTAAATTTAAAAAAAAAAGAGTACATGTTAGTTAGCGTTGAAGTATGTTTAATTCTCATAAATAATTAGTTTAAAGGAAAATGAGAAAAAAAGAGAAAAAGAAGATGATATTAAATTTAGAGGGCACCCAGAAAAATGGGGTATGGTGGAAATAAAATAATATATGGTTTTAAGGGTGTGCTACTTTTGGGGAGCAGATACAAATGGGCCCTATTCCTATTCCTGAATGAATTATGAATGAATTAATGAATGATTTCCTCTCTCTCGTCTTCAAAAATATATATCTCTATACTATATTTGTGTTAAGATTTTTAAGAAAAAAAAAAGAAAAAAAAAAAGAATTTGAAGAATATCATAAAGAAGGCACCACCCAGATTAGATACATAGAAGAAAAGGAAAAAGGGTAAGTTTTTTAGTCTTGGAAGTTTTTATCTTCTTATTATTATAAAATAAAAAAAAAGATACTTCTTTTGGTGTTCTCTCACTTATTTCTCTTCCAATTTGGTTCTCTCGTTTCAGAATGGTATCCGGCAGTCACCACCATGGTTGTATATTTTCTTCAACCTCCACTCCCAGAAATTAGCGACTACTAATCTCCAAAGGGATGATGGGTAAGCTGGGAAATCTGTGCTGCTGCTTGCTAGGGCATCAAAACCTCCCCCTTTGCTGATCGGTCAGTTCATTTCTTTTTATTTTCCAAATTTTACCTAATATCAAAAGCCTCTGCCCCCTTTCTCTCGCCTGCATTTTCCTCAATTACACATTCTCCACTCACATTCTTCTCTCCAACTTTCACTCTTCTTTTGTTGTTTTCCAGCTCTCTTCTAATTATAATTGAAACCCCCCAATGAATGGAAGGTTGAAGATGCAATAGGTTCGCACGCCTATAACAATTGTGTTTCTCATCTTTCACAGCTCGTTTTTATTAGAAGCATCATTTGTGAAAGTTGGGAACTTTGGGCTTGTCGTATGATTATGATTTTTTAATTCTCAAATATAATTCTTCTGTAATGGTCTGCATTTTCCTTCACCGCTTTTAGTTGAATTGAGAGCTTACGGCTTTCTTCTTAGACTATTTCCCTTTTCCCTATGTTCTGTTATCATAGTTGAATGTATGCAATGGCATCATCTTCTCAGACCCCCCACCCCTATTATCTTAAATGGGGCAAAAATCTCCCCTCTCTCTCCCCCACCACCCACACACACAAAAACTTTTATATGTAGTTTACTATGTAAATAACTTTAGAGGGCTTTGATAGAATGAATTTTAATTTCTCTCATAGTCATCACTGCCATTGGAGAGCTGAAAGATGGACAGGACAAGACTGGATTTAAGTTTTCCAACACAATCGGAGGAATCTGCCTTGGACTTGGAAAGGAACTATTGCAGTCATCTTAATCTGCCTTCATCAAGTCCATCACCTACTCAATGCTTTGCTCCGGGTAGTCAGCTGTCTGAGACCAACGCTGCTTACTTTTCATGGCCCACTTCCAGCCGTTTAAATGATGCCGCAGAAGATAGAGCAAACTATTTTGGGAACCTTCAGAAAGGAGTGCTTCCTGAAATTCTGGGCCGGCTGCCCACTGGGCAGCGAGCTACTACTTTGCTTGAGCTAATGACCATAAGAGCATTTCATAGTAAGATCTTGCGTCGTTTTAGCCTTGGAACTGCAATAGGATTTCGAATCCAGAAGGGAATGTTGACAGATATCCCTGCTATTATTGTCTTTGTTGCGCGCAAAGTTCACAGGCAGTGGCTCAATGATGTTCAATGTCTACCTGCTGCACTTGAGGTTGGAAACTCAACATGTCTGAGTTTTTATTTTTACCTCTGTTAGAGGTTGTTCATTGACCTTATTTCAGTACTGCCTTCAGAAAATCATTTAGAAATCATAGAATGATTACTAATGTCTATACTTCGCGTGAGACCCATAAATTTTTTGGGCTTGAAGATCTTTTCTAATATTTGGTTGCTTCTTTCATTCTTTTCCTTCATTAATTTCCCCCAAAAATGATCATTGGGGTCAGGGACCTGGAGGTATATGGTGCGACGTTGATGTTGTGGAGTTCTCCTATTATGGTGCTCCGGCAGCTACACCTAAAGAAGAAATCTACACAGAGCTTGTTGATGGCCTGAGGGGAAGTGATCCAACAGTTGGTTCTGGTTCCCAGGTACCTTTTTTCTTTTTTTCTTTTTCAGAAAAGTAAAATTCTTGTATACATGACTGTTAGCCGTCTTGGAAAATGGTTACGAGAGTTTGTTCGTGAAAGACAGTTTCTGTATCTTATTTTCTAATTAATGGATATTGTTGTTAGATAGAGGATTTTTTTTTTTTTGGGAGAGTTTAACTTGTGGATGTCTTCTTTCTTCAAAGTCTGGTTCTTCTACCAAGTCTTTCTTTTGAGTTAGAAGGTTAATATCATACGTTTCTTTCTTTTTTTCATAGGAAAATATAAATTTCTCCACCAAAAAGGTACCATAACTTAATTTAGATTTAACCATTCTTACTGTTTTCTGATTTTCATACAGATTTGTCGACGGAAATTCCATAAACCTCCCATCTTAAGATTTTTTTTTATGTCGTGTACTTTATAATGAAATATGCTTTCCTTCCAAATAATACAAAATTCAGCACCTCAGATTTGCTTATTAAGTATTCAAATCATTGACATCTCATTCTAAATTTGAATGTTAGCCAAGTCTTTATTAAAAATGGAAAAACATATTTGACTTGTCGTTAGATTTGCTCATTATGTACCCAAAATTCATAAATTGTAAGTAAAAGTGAATAGTTTTGGAAGCTATTGAATTTGGAGAATTACTCCATTAGTCAAATTATTAAGAAATATGTTCAAGGATAGTTAAGTATGGCAACATTTTCCATCAACTTTATGAAGACATTTAATTCGTGAAGATTTCATATGTGCAACCTTGAAGAATAATTTTACAGTAAACCCACACACTAGCTCCAACAGTCCGTAAATAATCTCTCTCTCTATCTCTATCATTATCAGAATAGTTTAGAAATAAACTGATAATGTAATCTAATGATACTGTGATTTCAAAAGGTACCAAAGGTATCAGTTGCCCTTAAACATAGTTCACATAATATTCTGAGGTTAAAGGTCGTGTATGAAAGTTCAGATGAATTTAAATCTCCAATGGCACGAAGATAAAGGTGATCTCGACCGTTGAAATAGCCCTGTTGTCCAGTGTCAGCAGTTGCTGTCTGCAATTTTTTTTTCTTCTTTTCCAAAGTTGGTATAAATATAATCCAAACTCTCTATGAGAAAAAGGAAGTATGGGGAAATTATTTTGTTAATCATTCTATGACATTTAACCATACCGTACTTATGTTGAATCATGTGCACCATTAATGAAGGTGGTTAACCATTTGTCTCCTTTGTCATCTCTACATATCCTAAAACTCTTTACTTAGATTTACAGGTTTTTAGTTGTAACTTTTGAGATCAAATGAGCAAATAATTGTGTGCTTTCAACCATTTCTTTATTTAAATTACCTTTGACTTTCTGTTGGAAGAAAGGCTATAAAAACTTTGTGATTTTGTTGTTGTGCATATAACAAAAAAAAACATGTTTTTTTTAGTGTGTCTAAGAATAATTGAGTTAATTTTTTTCTGGTGGCTGCTTGCTAACCTTTGCTGAAATGTTATTTTTGGGTTGGGGGGAAATGGGATGATGATGTTGTGTAGAAAGAGCAACACAAGTTGCCCCTGCCTTTTTTTCTTCTTCTTCTGAATCAGATTCTAAATTGGATAAAAATCATTTTTCTTTTTCTTTTTTTAATTAGGCTCTTGGATTTTCCTTTGTGTTGTCTGAAAAGTTTTGAATGAAATATGTGTAAGGAAATTTGTTATTCTTTCCAAAAAAAATTACCTTTGACTTTCCAAGATACTGAAAGCTAATTTTTCACTCATCATCGAAATGCCTTTTGTTAGTAACATCTTTGTTCTTGCCATGATTTTAGAAACTGATCAGTGACTGATGCTTTCTGTGAATTTAATGCAAATGTTCCTACCTTTCTTTTCGAAAGGAAAACTTCATCAAGGATACATTGATGAGAATATACATAAGAATGGTTGCAGATTGGTCATGATACAGAGCACAGAAGTTTTGAAAAATTAACTTTCTTGTTGAATCTCAGAAGGGACCATGAAAGTAGTTCTACTCCAAATATTTTCATTATTCATTTGTTACTTCAGGACCTTCATTTTATTCTAATTAAATCTACCAAATTTGCCCGGAGTAAGTTTCTGGTATTGTTTTGTAGGGTTGAAGTATGCTGTGCTATACTCCCCAAACCATAGGACATAAATAAATCATAGCGGTAGCGGTAGGTGGACTGTAGTGGCCAGTAGGCCTGTCATATTTTAAAAGCCATATCTTTTTCTTAACAATAGTCATATTGATTACATTTTGCTTGAATTTGTCATTTACAGCTATGTTCAAGTACTTTTCTTATTTATATTTTTTAGCTTGTTGTAATTGATATCATGTAATGACTTCTTGCTTTGTAGGTTGCTAGCCAAGAAACTTATGGGACTTTGGGTGCAATTGTCAAAAGCCGGACGGGAACCCGACAAGTTGGTTTCCTTACAAACCGTCATGTTGCAGTTGATTTAGACTACCCTAGTCAGAAAATGTTTCATCCTTTGCCTCCCAGCCTTGGACCTGGTGTATATCTGGGTGCCGTGGAGAGAGCAACATCATTTATCACTGATGATGTCTGGTATGGCATCTTTGCTGGAACAAATCCAGGTAATAAAAATAGCATATTCTGACATACATCTCGGGATTTTGGTAGAAGAGCAAAAGCCAAAACTTGTGTAAGTTATTTTATTTAGGTTCCCCAATCATATCTTTTAGTTAGGGATATTGTAAGCACAACAATCTTTATCTCTCTGTTCTTTCCATTTTCGGTTGAGTTTGATTTCATCATCAAACTCCTTTTGATTTAATTAGGGTGCTCCTGGGAAACATAAAAACAATACAAATTTGAGCCCCCCAACACAAAACTGCATTTCAGTTACTTTTGCGGACTACAGTGTTTCCTTTCTCCCCTATTTTCTGGTTGACATGAGTACGGATAGCTTTCTTATATGATAGCAGATCACTTCACCAATAGCTTCATTACCACCAAGTCATGTTCTTCTCTTCACTTAGAATCTATAAGTATGTGGTTTATTGATTTTACTGCATCGAAGGCTATCATTAATTGATTGGGATATTTTGGCTGCTGCATTGGTTGAGCATCTTCATCTTTTTATTTTTTTCTTTCTTTTATTTATTTATTTTTTTAAGAAACAAAAGGCTATAAACAAAATAAATAAGACAGCTTAAAGGCTAGGGGATGAGTAAACCTCTGCCTACAAGAACTAAGCCATCAAAGCCCTTCAATCATTATGAGGAGACTATAATTACAAAAGATTTTTTTGTGGTTCGTACACCACCAAGAAGTAGTGTACTGTACTTCATTCCAGAGATTAGCAACCGAATTAGTTGTATTTTCAAAAGTCCTTTGATTTCTTTCCTTCCATATTTGCCAAAGAACTGCTCTAATACCACAGGCCCACAAATTCCGACCTTTGCCCTTAATGGCCTTGATCCCTAGAGCTTCCAAAAGCCAAATGATCCACCTTCACTGGGAGACGGATGCTAACCTCAAATGCACCTGTTTCCAGCACTTTCTTCTTGATTCAAAACTGTATTACTGGTATTATCTTATATGAATTCTGTGCTGTGCATGCCCATCACAATTTGGTGCCTTCTGCAGAAACATTTGTGCGAGCTGATGGAGCGTTCATTCCCTTCGCTGAAGATTTCAACATGAATGATGTCGTCACATTTGTAAAAGGTGTCGGTGAGATTGGTGATGTCAACAAAATAGACCTGCAGTCCCCAATCAACAGTCTTATTGGACGAAAGGTGATCAAGGTTGGAAGAAGTTCTGGCTGGACCAGAGGGACTATAATGGCATATGCCCTCGAGTATAACGATGTAAAAGGGATTTGTTTCTTCACCGACTTTCTTGTTGTTGGAGATGACCAACAAACGTTTGACCTTGAAGGTGACAGTGGAAGCCTTATTCTTTTAACTGGTCAGGATGAGGAGAAGCCACGTCCAGTTGGGATTATCTGGGGAGGAACAGCTAATCGAGGTAGACTGAAATTAAAAGTTGGTCAGCCTCCAGAGAATTGGACCAGTGGAGTTGATCTTGGACGCCTTCTTGATCTGCTTGAGCTCGATCTTATTACTACGAATGATGGTTTACAAGGTTTGGTTATCTTAACCTATCAGTAGAGCCATTTTAGATTTGTTGTTACTTTTAAAATCTTACCACATTTTTTAACAACCTACCAAGTTGCATGCATGTGTTGAGTGTGATAATTAATGCTAATGAAGTTTCATCCAAGTCATGTATATTTAGTTTTGATCTGATGTCTAGCTGAGGGAGAGAAAACAATAACCATACATGTGTTTGATGTATACGTGCCAATTTGTAATATGGATGGTAGAAATCCCCATTTGATTGGGGGCAGAAGACATAGATCAAATGGAACTAGTATAATAAGATATTTCAGAAATTTTCAAAATAAACATCTTATTTGGGTCGACCGTCTCGAATCTGTTTGCTTATTGGCCTCTTCTTGGAGTTCT
This sequence comes from Herpetospermum pedunculosum, assembly GCA_028017165.1. Classification (NCBI taxonomy): domain Eukaryota; kingdom Viridiplantae; phylum Streptophyta; class Magnoliopsida; order Cucurbitales; family Cucurbitaceae; genus Herpetospermum; species Herpetospermum pedunculosum. The sequence goes on from CM051525.1 coordinate 75,923,907, forward strand.
CTTTCAAAGCAATTTAAAGTCTATTCTATCCAAGACATTGTTCGTAATTGGCACACTTTTTTGACTCTTCAGTTCTGATTATTGTAGTCTTTCTTATTTATAGCTTTATTTCTTTTATAGCATTTTGTATTTCTCTCATCTGTGGAGTTTTGTTTCTCTCCTCTGTGGAGTTTGTATCCCTTGAGCATTAGTCTCTTTTCATTAAATCAATGAAAAGTGTTGTATCTTGTTCAAAAAAATAAATAAGATATAACCCTTTTATTTTTTATTTATTGAACTTTATATTCACTTTTTTATTCATAAAAAATATTAAATATTTTCATAACATTACTATTATAAACTAATATATTACAAAAGATCAATTCTCTGTTTTTGACATTTAGTATGTGTTTTTCTATGTATTCAATTGAAAGTAGAAATAAAAAAGGGGCATTTTTTTCATGGGAAACCCAACAAGTTTTAGGGGATTCTTGGGGAAATCGGGCAAGGGACGGAGGTTTACTCCCTGTTCATGCCCCACCAGCTGTTTGTTTATAAGTTAAAGTCATTGTGTATTAACCTTGTACATTGGAACTTGGAAGTCGTGGTTTTCTTATGGGTTCCAAAGAACGGATATGGTGGTTATGATTTTCTAGTTTACTTTTGCCAAAGGCCTAGTTATCTGGTTCTACATTTTACTGATTGATCTGTCTCTGTCATAATTTTTCTCTAATATGTTAGCAATATGTGTTCATATTTGCACATTATTAGAATGTCTGTGTAGATAGAAAATGGTCTTTGTCATAATTTTTCTCTAATATGTTAACTTTGATACCTCATTTTTATAGCAGAAGACAAAAACTTATTTAGAAGCGAGGTATCAAAGTTTCAACTGTGTCATAGTCCAGGAACCTTTCCTATGCACCCATGCAATAATTAGAGTAAATGAAGTTGTTGAAAGAGATGTTCTGTCATAATTTTTTGGCTCTCGCAAACTTTTTACATCAATCATGTCTTTCTGACTTGGGTTTTTTCACCTCATTTTATGACCTATTTAAGCTGCAGTGCATGAACAAAGGAATAATTCAGTTGGAGGAATTGATTCTACTGTTGCGGAGTCCTGTCTCGATCGGTTGCCGTTAAAATATAGACTTAAGGAGAACTCTGAGCCACTTGGTTTAAGCGTCCAGCAAATATCCCATGAAGGTGAATCCTCCCAGGGGCTGATCTCACCTTTTAAGCATTCTGGATTTCACATAGAAAATGGGTTTGAGATGGCTCCGAGCGTCGAACTCCAATTTATACCAAGATTAGCCAGCAGCTCCCCGCTGCATCGGAAGAACGAAGAAAGCCAAGAATTGAAAAATCTGTCTGCCCTGAGGAATGGCTATGATAGTGAGGTATCAGTTTCGCTACAGTTGGGCGAGCCAGAAGCAAAGAGAAGGAAGCACTTGGATTCTCTTTCAAGTATCAAAGAGTCATCATGAGTGAGTGAGAAATATGATAATAGATTCAATTTGGTATTGAAAATCGAAATAAGTTTTAAATGGTTATATCTCCGTACTGGGTTCGGATCATTGTGCCGCCAAATTTAGCTGTAAAAATTGGGACTGCCGTATTACAAAGGTTGAAGGCTCAAGGTGGGAGAGTTGCCATTCTTAAACATGTGCCTGTGAAGTGAAAGCTTTGAGGTTAGTTTTCAGTCCATACAACATATTATGGAAGAAGGGTGTATCTAAGCCAGTACTCAGCATCTAAATTCTCTATTTACCTGGTGAAGCCCTTGTACCATAACTACTTTTGGGAAAAAAGAAGTTTAAATATTTATATATATATAAAGTTATCAGAAGATAAAAATGAAAAAATGTTACGATATATTTGAAACCCAATAAAAGAGTCCCCTTTTCGATGAGGTTAATGTTGCTTCCTCTACTGAATTGTTAACTGTGTTGGTTTTTTGATTCAAGGTGTGATGTTGATTTCAATTCCATGTTTGCATGTCTGTCTAAGTATGACCTGGTAGTTCATCGTATATCGATCGAACCACGATCTGGGGAGATTGTCGTATTACAAGAATGGAAACCGTCTTATTTGATAACTTGATATGAAGGTTCTGTTTTATAAGAATCTGGGGAGATTGCCGTAACAAATATTGAAGAAAAGATGAAACTTGTGATGAAACACGTAGTGCATTATAGATAATTATTCACTCTAAAAATAGATTTATTAGAAATGAAATGCCATTTGGGATTAGATTATTATGCAACCCCAACCCAGCTGCTAGTGCTACGCGTGCATCCAACCTTAATCAAATGAAAGATTAGTCAGTCAACTCTTTGATCTTTCATTACGTAACAAAAGCATGTGAGTAGGTAGTGGTGAGATCAAAGCCTAATTGTTTATGTGTTGATTAAAAGAAAAAAGATAAAAAGAAGTCGTCTTTTGTCTGTTGTCTGTTATGTGTTGTCTATTGTCTGTTGGCATTTCATGGAATTGTCAAATACATCGTTTTTTGAACCAAAAGACGACATGGAATTATTAAGACAGAAAAACCAACTCTCAATCTGAAAGGCCAAAGCGATCGACAACAGATTCCGAACACGCACCAACCATTTTGCTATTGTTATTCTTCATTTACTTGGTTGGTTTGGTTGCGTATTCAAATGGAATGGATCACCATATAATTGTAATCTGTATTACTGTATACCCACCACAGCAATTAAACAATATGATGATAATAAGAAATTGGACAGAACGCTTATGGGTCAGCGGAAAATAGCTGTAAACACAACAGCAACAGAAAACCTGCATTATATAAACACACTACTCTCTAACATAACATCTGTGCCAACTCAAAGGATTTCCCTTTGCCTTTGCCTTTTTCTTCAAATCTTTGAAGCAACCCTGAAGCTGTGTTAATTAACATGATTTGTTTGTTGGTTTGAGAGGTTGAAGCTGCCAGCATGATCTGGGGAAGGTTAAACAAACACCATTGTTAGTGCCTGGCTCTGGCTCGGGCTTAAAGGTTGCTTTCTTCCATCAGGTCATCTTGCAGCTTCAATCACTCAATCACCAACAACACTATTCCTACCCAATTTCAGATAAGTCGATCTCTAAGTTTGCTTATGATATTTTTTCTTGTCTCAATTTTCTAGTAAAAACACTTGCATTTAAGTTCATTGCTTCATCTATGGTCAGTCTGGTTTGTTTTAGGATCATTTCATCTGATATAGCCAATTGTGGATATTGCATTTTAAAACAAATATATGCTTACAGTGTTTGAACATTGCTATTAATCACAAGGATAATAGCAACAGTCCATTCTAGCTTTTCAGTTGCCATATTGGCTTACCATATATACCATTAATTCAGATAAGAATTTGGGAAATATTAACAGGCATGACTGAAATTTTATATAATCTATCATTTTTTTTTTTTTGACAACATCATGTGGGGGTGGGGGATCGAACCTAGACCTCATAGTCACTAGTTCATACATCATACCAATTGAGTTATGCTCTTGTTGGTATACGCCCAAAAATCAATCACCATCTATGGGTTTGGCCATCCCCGATCTGCCTCTATCTTTACAAACTTCGCCAAAAGCCTAATCTCTTCCTCCTGCAAACGGGGACCAAATGTGCACTGACCCCTTGGCTTGCAGTTCTCACCAAAACCCTAAAACCCACCACTAATCATTGATAGAAAAATAAAATTTCACGCTTATAAAATAATATTAACGAAGAATTACTTACAGGCATTCTTCCTTTCCCATAATATGTAATATGGTAGATATCATCTTCGGCATCAGCTCCATTCCTATAAAAAGAATAAAACAAAATTGTGAAATATATATGAAATGTTCAGCAGAGAGTTCTAGGATGCTTTTCCTTCTTTTTTAAGTCATAGCGCACGCCTTTGGATTCTAGAGCTAAGACAAACAACCATTCTCTACCATTCGGTTCTTTGTTCAACCACCTCACAAGCACAATAGGTAAAACGATTTCTGCATTGCTGGATATGGAGGAATTTCAAAAGTTTTTTTCTTTGATCAGGACTCTCTTTAGAATTGTGGCCATTTTTTTTATACAAATTGTTAAAGGTGCAAGTCTCAGGAGAGAAGGTAAACCAGGCGAAAATTGTTATTATGACAAGCTTTTGTGACATTTGAAATAAGAGATCTTTTTAGGCAACCAGGGTGATATAGGGTGCTTGTCCGGCAGAATACATTTTGTGGCCTCGTTTATAAAGTCGTTAGTTGCAAATGTGTTTTCTATATTTCTCTTTAAATTTGTACTGATAGGAGAGCTCCAATCCAATCTTCAGATTTCCTCAAGGGTTGGCTGGATGTTTACCACCATGTACCCCTCTCCCTATATATCTTTAAGAAGAAACAAAAGTTTGCACTTTTTTCTTTTGTTGAATTGCATATTCAAGAAAGAAGAAAAATTGAAGTCAAGTAAGCTAGTTCTCTCCTTGTACAGTTGAAGACGGGTGAGTTAATCATGTCCTGGACATATTTGCCTGATTTTCTCCATTTTGGGCTAAGACCGTGTAGATTTTTTGGACCCTACCAAAAAATCCATTTATTCATGAATCTTCAATCTTCCTCATCTATAATGAATGTAATACTACATTCACACACGTACAATATCAAAAGTAGATCCATGTTCTAAAACCGTATGATACTAGTAGGCAATAATGGATGCAATTGAGCAGAAATGATATACAGTCTACAGATATTGATATTAAACTTGATTGTTTTCTCAAGTTGTAGAAGATTACCTTTGAAGATCACTTGAAAAGAGTGTCGCGCCCTAGGTGGGAAGAAAAGAAGAAGTCAGAAAGAATAGAAAAAGGAAAAACAAAAAAAATGCTGAAACCATTAGTCTTCAAGATTTGGAAGATACAGATGTAAGTAAGACCATAGAAGCGTTGATAAATTAAAAATGAAACATATAAAAGCAGATTCCAGGAAAAGAGATAGTGATATTAAAAGAAGTTTATATAAGAGAGATAGTAGCATAGCACTGACAGGCTGAATTATATTTCCCCCTCCAACATGGCAGCCAATGCAAGCTTGATTAAACAATGCACCGCCTCTTTCTATGTGTGGGGTTTGGGCGAGACATGCTTTGAAAGGGAAGGCCAGTCAGGATAATTGCATATCAAATTCATAAAATGAATTAACCAAAAGATTTGACCTGGAATTGTGTTGAGCGGAGATATTGCTATAAGCACAGCAATGAGAGGGGGAGCCAAGGTGTTGAGAAGCTTAAGTGGTGTACGCAATTGAGAAACTGCTGTTCGTCGCTGTCGAGAAAGAGCTGTATTGGGAAACAATGGGGATTGATTAGGGCTAAAATCTGAAACTACGGAGAGAAGATGATGATGCATCTCTTCTCTTTGGTCTCGGTGTCAGTGTGGATAATGGATGGATATGCTTCGACAAAAAGGGGTAATATAGAGAACATAGGAGAAGGGTGGTGGCATGCTTGGCTCCTTGCACGCCACCAGCAACAGAAACAGCCCAATCCAGACACAACAGATTTGGAGTGGCGCTTGTGGCATACAGAGAGCCCTTTAATATGCTATGCAATTCCCCCTTCAATATATACATACATTATAAGCAGAGCAGAGTAAATGCAGTTTCATTTTGAAGAGTAATTAAAAGATATATCTCAATTGTCAATGCCAGCATAGCTATGCATTCATAATTAACATGTACTATACCTCATGAGGTCGGAGGAATACTCATTTTCGTATTTATTGTACTAAAAAAAAGTATACATCTAAATTAGTGTAACATATATGTTTAAATTTATTGTTTATCCATGACTCAATAGATAAGACATCAATTACTATCTCAAAAGTTAATGGTAGTTCCATCTTCATTCCTACCATTGTTATATATATATATATATATATAAATAAATATTGTTACTACATTCTTTATAGTTAAATATACGCAATATATATATATATTACTTCAAATAAATACACATTATTTCACTTTCAATATTCAGTTTTTAGGGCTGATATCTAAATTAATGTAATAACTTTAAGGCCTTGGCAACTATAATCAATATATACACTTTATTTTGCTTAGTTGTATAATTAATATAATAATAAGTAATGCTAGCAACATGACCATAGTTCAATCGACATATTGTTTAGACTAATGATATAGTACTATTCGATTACAATCAAACTAAAAAATAATTAACATAACTAAGGAGGTATTTATTATCATCTCACAAGAGTGGATAGAATTCGATAGAATTCTCTAGCTTAACTCAGTAATACTTGATTTTTTTATTTTTTATTTTTTATTTTTAAGTAGGCTCGAATCCATGATGATATAAAATATAAATTATTATATAAAGAAGCCACGGTAGAATTACAAATAAGCTCAATAAATAATAATATAAATGCCTTGCAAAAAAATAATAATATAAATCAATATACACCAAATTGAAAATCACGTCTTATATATTAGATAAAAAAAAATTTAACTTTGCTTTAATAAGTTTGTAAATTAAAAAAAAAAAAGGTTGAATAGATAAAAACATGTTAGCACATAATTAAAAATTACTTTGATAACAATTTTGTTTTCTTATATATATTTTTTGAATGCACTTGTTTAACTACAATATATTTTTTTTATTGTTATTGATACCAAATAATTCATATCCGTTGTTTTCATAGTTTTTTAATAAAATATTTGAATTCTTAACTAAATAAAAAAAAAAACATGAAATTTTCTTAAAACTACTTTTCTTAATTTAAAAAATTGGCGTAGATTTTAAAAATATTTTTAAAACAAAATAAACATTCGAAAACTAAAAACCAAATTATCACACAAGATTTAAAGAAATTTATTAGACATTTTTTAAGTTTTGAATTTATTGAATTTGTTTGAAAACTTTTATAATGTCAGTCCTTGAATAATTTAATGTTTGTTTTGAGCTCTTAACTTTTTCATTTTAGTCTCTAAACTTTTATGATGTTTATTTTAGATTTTAAATTAACTTTTTTGAAAACAATCATTTTAGTCTTTGTTATATTATTTTCACTTATTCCAATGTCCTTCTCTAACTTATGTGACTTGAAATTATGTTGATATTAATATGCTATTATACATGTTTAAAGATTATCTCATTTGTCAAAGCGAGTATGGCTACGACCAAGAGGTCTCTTTGAATCCCTCTACCGAATGTACTAAAAAAATAAAAAATAATTGAATTTTTAAAAATTTAAGAATTAAATTAGACGTTTTAAAAATTTAGAAATTTAGGGAGCAAAATAAAACAATTGCAACCGATTCAAGACGAAAATATAAGAGGAAAATTTGGAGTAATTTTGTTTTAGCGCGCAAGGCAAGGCAAGGCAAGGGGTTGAGGTTCAGACAAAAGTTGGAGGCACAGAAATAAGAAGAAGCTGATAACAGGATACTTCCAATGGCGGATTTCACAATATTCACCTTCCTCTTCCTCTTCCTCTTCATACTTTTCTTCCGCTTTGCCGTCTCTTCACATTGTTATTTCTGCAATTATTTTCCCCTATTGCTTTCTCTCTATTCTCCTTACGTTCGTTATGCTGACTCCTAAACCAAATTCACCACCTCTTCAGCTTCAGGTCACATCTTCCTACTCTTCCTTCTCTGTTGTTTGATTTATGATTTATGGCTACCTACCACAATTGATCTTTATTTGTTTCACATCTCGTATATTCTACTATAACTTTGATATGAGCTTCTTTCTACATGTTGCTTACTTCTGTTCATTTGTAATATTTGATCTCTGTTACTTAATTGTACAGTTGAAATTACTGCTACTAATCGATTTTCAATGGAAAACAAAATTTATATGAGATGTGGTTACGTTTATTTGCAGGAGCCATATATTAGTAACAAAGATAATCCACCTTTTGATTCTCCGCCAGATAATGCTCATGGTCTTACTTCTACCACTGGTTCCCAAGAAACTATAATCACCCAGAATGCTTTTCAGTCTACATCAGATTATGGTGACGTCAATATTAGAAATAGAAAACCGGTTTCAAAAACTATCAACAAAGATACAGAACCCCAAATAGATGATTCTGGCTTGGATATTATTTTTGAACCCTTTGAAAGATCATCATCTGGAAGGTGGTTAAAGGGTGGCAAGACATTACCATTTGCTTTCCCAACTATTTTCTCCAATTTAAACCCTGATTTTGGAGATCTTCATGATAGAACAAATAAACGTGAGCTTGGGACCTTTCAAGAACATCCCATTCCCACCCCAGACAACCCAGCAAGGCCCTGGATTGAAAAGTCTTTTAGTGTGAAGAAAAGGAAAGATGACTTCTCTGGCATCTCACTTCCTCAGTCAGCAGCTTCATTTTACAATGGGTGGTCACCAGTGATGGAAGTTTCTGAATCGTGTGAAGGCATTGAAAAGCTAAATATTTATCTGAAATCCAAAAGGGATGATGTCAATGCAGGAGTCCCTGGAAGATTTCTGCATGTTGTGATAGGAAAAGATGTTTCAGGTAATACTTTTGGCTAACTCTAATTTTACCATTCTTTGTAGATCTCTTAGCGTACATGATTTATTTTAGGACAGCAGATGTGCTAATTTTCTTTCTAGTATTAATTCATCAAGTTTAGTATGCATTTTGGTTGATTAATATGTTGAAAACAAAAACAGTACGGTGCACCCTCAAAAGTTAGTGAACACTTCATAAGCAAATTGTTCAGGAACATAAACTTACTCTTTAGATATATGTATTAGGCCATGTTTACCACTCCGTAATGGATTTTTCCCAACAATCGTAATAAATCAATCGTAATCGATTGTAATGGATTAAGGGCTTCAATCGTAATTGGTTTACCTTTGATAGTGTTTACTTCAGGCCAATTCAAACGTAATCTTAATTCCATTGATAGTGTTTACTTAGGCCAATTCAAACGTAATCATTCCTGAATTTACCATTATACCCTCGGTCATAATTGCAAACTGACCACCAAAACACAGACATCTTCTTCCTCCTTCGTCTCTGCCCAAAACGTCGTTCCAACTCTCTTTTTCATAATTCTTCCTCTCCGCCCAAAAATCGTCTTCCTTCTCGCCGGACCATAGTTTCACAACCGATTCAAGCAAGTTCCGAAAGTCTGGACCGTAGTTTAGAAGAAGCAGTTCATGATTGCTTCACTTGGAAAGTGTGGATGGAATAAATAAGCTTTATCTGTTTCGGAAAGTCTGGACACATGATATAAATCATGTTTATAGTCTAGTTTGTACTCATGTTTTGAATCACGTTTGTAATCATTTTGATGCTATTAATATAAATCATGATAGTTTTCCAAATCGTGTAAATATGTATTATTTTTCCTCGTCTGTGCCCTAGTTCGATCGATTACGAGGTTGAAGAAGGCCTATCTTCTCCGTATGCGAAGGATAAATATACAAAAACTATGAAGATCTCCTTAGATTTGATCTCCGTAAACACCCAGAATAACTAAACGGAAATTACTTGGATGAAAAAAAATCAAAATTACATTTATCAAAGGAGAAAACCTTCACAGAGGAAGAATGGAAAAAAAATGTCAAAGTGTATAAGAATTACATTTGGGAGAATCGAGGAAGAGAGAGAAGGGGCATTTGTGGAAGGAAATGGGTAGAAAATCAGTGGGCCCCACGTAATCTGCCATGGTAATCCCATTGAGGACCCCAAGGTTGTAGAGAATGGGTGTAATGGGATTAGTCACTTTGGGGTGGGACCCACAGTTTAATTACGTTTACAGATTTTGGTAAATGCCCTCAAACGTAATAAATGTGGGTCCCTGTAAGATCACCTAAACCTCCTCCATTGAAATATTATAGTAGGAGAGGTAAACCAACTAAATAAACAGTTAGGGGCAGTTAGTTGTTGATCTGTTTTCATTTCAGTTTCATTTGTTTGTTTAGTTTCGGTTATATACCATGTATATATATCTCTTTACTTTGTAATGAAAGGTAGCTTTTGTTTTAGTAAAATCTCTAGGAGATTAGGGGTATCCTACAGAGTGTAGGAGTACTTGTACATGCCTAAGGGCTTTTCTCTTGTCTAATAAAATACCTTGAGTAAGGGGTATCCTTACAATTGGTATCAGAGCAAACTTTTATGGGAAAAATTTGTGGAAATGGGACAGAAGAAGATAGAAGAACGCCTGGATTTGGTAGACGCAGAAATGGGAGGAATCCGTCGAAACGTGGACAAAATTCCGGCTCTAGAGGATAACTTTGCAGTGATGATGAAGGCAATGGAAAAGATGTCAGCAAAGATTGACTTACTTGCAAAGGAGAAAATCAGGAACTCCGGAGACACAGGGGATGCCTGTTGAGAACAATGTCAACCAAGATGATCGAGAAAAAATGCAACAGAGAGCCGAAGATGCAACAACCGATCGAAGCAAGTTCAAGAAAGTGGAGATGCCGGTTTTTGACGGCGACGATCCGGATTCTTGGCTATTTCGAGCGGAGCGATATTTCAAGATCCATAAGCTGACCGATGAAGAGAAAATGATTGTAGCTGTCATCAGTTTTTCCGGAATCGCCCTCAACTGGTTCAGAGGAGAAGATGAGATGAAGTCCTTCGTTGACTGGAGTGATTTGAGGGAGCAACTGCTTGAACGCTTCCGATCCACACGCAAGGGAAGTCTGTGCGCCCAGTTCTTGGCCATCAAACAGACATCGACAGTGGAAGAGTATCGAAACGAGTTCGATCGGCTTGCGGCTCCACTTTCCCGATTGCAGGCGGAGGTGAAGGAGAATACCTTCTTGAATGGTTTGGATCCCGTAATCAGGGCGGAGGTACGGTGTTGGAAGCCTGTCGGATTGAAAGAAATCATGAGCATTGCGCAGCTGGTGGAAGATATGGAAATGACCCGAGTGGAGGCCCATCGACCCAGCGGGTCGGGTTATAAGGGGCAGTCGGGTTTTTCAAACCCCAAACCCGCGCCTTTTTATTCGGGTTTTGCAAACCCCAAATCCGCGTCCCAAACCTCAGGGATAACCAGCAAGGATCGCTCTGGAAACGCCACGCCAACTCGCACGATTACCTTGGTCAATTCAGCAGGGGTAGCGCCTCGAAGGGACATTCCAGTTCGTCGTTTATCTGAAGTCGAATTTCGTCAAAGAAGAGAGAAGGGTTTGTGCTTTCGTTGTGAAGAACCATTTTCCCCAGGCCATCGTTGTAAGGTACTAAGGTGAAGGAATTAAGGGTGTTAATCGTACATGATAATGCTGAAGAATCGGAGTTGAAAGAGGAAGAAGTTAGAGAAACAGAGGAGGAAATATCTATGAAGAGCTTTGAAGTCGAGGACGGTACCTTGAAGAATATTGAAGTTGGAGACGCTGTCGAATTGTCTCTAAATTCAGTGGTAGGTATCACCTCCCCTGGAACGATTAAAATGATGGGAAAAATTACTGAATGAGAGGTCGTCGTATTGATTGACTGCGGTGCTACCCATAACTTCATCAGTCAGCGGATAGTTGATGAATTAGAATTGCCGTTGGTAGAAACAACAAACTATGGTGTAATCATGGGGACAGGAGGAGCGGTGAGAGGAAAAAGAGTTTGCAAAGCCGTGGAATTAACCATCGGGACTATGACCATTTTGGAGGATTTCCTCCCCTTGGCGCTCGGAGGAGTGGAAGTTGTTTTGGGAATGAAATGGTTGAACACACTGGGGGTCACTGAGGTAGATTGGAAGCAGTTATCTATCCGAATTGGGAAAGGAAAGGAGCAAATTGTATTAAAGGGAGACCCAAGTCTCACTAAGTCTAAAGTCTCGCTGAAGAGTATGGCCAAATCTTGGGAACCAGAAGATCAGGGGTTTCTGGTTGAATTCAGAGCCTTTGAGGCTGTGAGTGATGAAGAATTTGGTGGAATGTCAGAACAAGTTGAGGAATTACCAGGAGAGATAAGAAATTTGATAGTAGAGTTTGATCAATTGTTCCAAATACCAGACAAGCTTCCTCCACGAAGGTTGGTGGACCACAGAATTTATTTGCAAGAAGGAACTACAACCGTTAATGTACGTCCATATCGATATGGGTACGTACAGAAAGTAGAAATTGAGAGAATGGTGGATGAAATGTTACTATCAGGCGTAATACGGCCAAGCGTAAGTCCTTTTTCAAGTCCAGTACTGTTAGTCAAAAAGAAGGATGGGGGGTGGAGATTTTGTGTCGATTATCGGGCACTGAACAATGTGACGATACCGGACAAATTTCCTATTCCGGTGGTAGAAGAGTTGTTTGATGAATTGAACGGATCACAAATTTTTTCAAAGACCGATCTCAGAGCAGGATATCATCAAATTCGAGTTCAAGACAAAGACATTGCCAAGACTGCCTTTAGAACTCATGAGGGGCATTACGAATTCGTAGTCATGCCTTTTGGGTTGACGAATGCTCCTTCAACATTTCAATCATTGATGAACACAGTGTTGGGACCCTACTTAAGGAAGTTTGTACTGGTCTTCTTTGATGATATTTTAGTTTACAGCCGTAATTTGGTTGAGCATTTACATCATCTCTTCCTAATCTTTACGTTGTTAAAACAGCATGAGTTGTTTGCCAACAAAGGGAAGTGCAAGTTTGCTCAGAAACGGATTGAGTACTTGGGACACTGGGTTTCAGCAGATGGAGTAGAGGCTGACCTCGAAAAAGTAAAGGCTATGACAGATTGGCCCATACCGCGCAATGTGAGAGAACTCAGGGGATTCCTCGGGTTGACAGGGTATTACAGATGATTTGTAAAAAATTATGGATCAATCGCAGTCCCATTAACAAAGCAGCTACAAAAAGGATCATTTTCTTGGAATGATCAGGCTACCGAAGCATTCAATCAACTAAAGCAAGCAATGGTATCATTACCTGTCTTGGCATTACCAGATTTTGAAAGACCCTTCGTAGTTGAAACGGATGCTTCAGGAACAGGATTGGGAGCCGTTCTGTCCCAAGAAAGAAGGCCGATTGCTTTCTATAGCCACACCTTGTCCGCCAGGGCCCAAGCGAAGTCTATATATGAACGGGAACTCATGGCAATTGTTATGGCTGTACAACGTTGGCGTCTGTACTTGTTGGGCCAGCACTTCATTGTTCAAACCGATCAACGAGCACTTAAATTCCTCTTAGAGCAAAGGGTCATTCAACCCCAATATCAGGGATGGATATCCAAGCTATTGGGATATAATTTTGTAGTGCAATACAGACCCGGACTAGAGAATAAAGCAACTGATGCTCTGTCTCGCCTGCCGCAAGAGGCTGAATTATCTCATTTAATGGTACCATCATTGATTGATATTAGTACCATTCAAGCAGAAGTGTTATCGGATTCAAAGTTACAAGCCATAGTCCAACAACTTACTCAAGATCCTAATTCTCTTAGGCAGTATAGCGTTCGCCAGGGGAACTTATTATACAAAGGAACTAAGGAAGGTTAGTGTTATCTTCCTCTTCTTCACTCATTCCCTCTCTCCTCCATACTTTTCACGACTCTGTTCTTGGAGGTCACTCGGGATTTTTGAGAACGTATAAAAGATTAATAGGAGAATTGTATTGGGCGGGAATGAAGAAAGACATTAAGAAATATGTTGAAGAATGCCTGGTTTGCCAGCGTAACAAGTCATTGGCTACTTCACCTGCGGCTTTACTCCAACCTTTGGAAGTGCCCACAAGGGTATGGGAAGATTTAAGTATGGATTTTATTGAAGGGTTGCCTAAATCTGGGGGATATAATTCCAGATATAATTCCATATTTGTTGTTGTGGATAGACTAAGTAAATATGCACACTTTGTGGCTCTCAAACATCCCTACTCTGCCAAGACAGTCAGTGATGCTTTGATTCGAGAAATTGTACGGTTGCACGGTTTTCCCCAAACAATCATATCTGATCGGGACAAAGTCTTTCTCAGCCACTTTTGGCGTGAACTATTTCGATCAGCAGGGACCCAGCTACGGCATAGCACTTCATATCATCCTCAAACGGATGGCCAAACAGAAATAGTTAACAAGGGATTGGAGACATATTTACGCTGCTTTTGCAGTGAAAGACCTACACAATGGACGTCTTGGCTCCATTGGGCTGAGTATTGGTACAATACCACTTACAACATCTCTATCGGCATTACGCCATTTCAAGCAGTTTATGGCCGCACCCCACCTCCCCTGCTAGCTTATGACGGGGTCCGTACTCCAAATGCTACATTGGATCAGTCACTATTGGAACGCGACCGAGCTATCCATCAGTTGAAAACGACATTGTTATTTGCTCAGGACCGAATGAAGAAATATGCCGATACTAAGCGAAGTGATAAAGAGTTAGCAGTGGGGGAATTGGTTTTTATCAAGATTCGTCCCTATCGCCAAGTCACATTAGCTCGAAGGAAGAATGAAAAATTATCTCCTAAGTACTTTGGGCCCTACAAAGTTATTGAACGCTATGGCAATGTAGCCTATAAACTGCAATTACCTCTCGAAGCTCGTATACATCCGACTTTTCATATCTCTCAACTTAAAAGGGCCTTGGGACAACATCAAGAAGCGCAAAACGGACCCCCCATATTGACTGATGAGTTTGCTTGGATTGCAAGACCAGATGAAGTTTTCGCCTATCAAAAAAATGAAGCAACGGGTGCAACAGAGGCCCTAATCAGTTGGCAAGGCCTACCAGCACACGAGGCGACATGGGAGAATGTACAAGATATTCGCAGGCAGTTCCCTACTTTCGACCTTGAGGACAAGGTCGATTTCGAGGCCGAGGGTATTGTAAGATCACCTAAACCTCCTCCATTGAAATATTATAGTAGGAGAGGTAAACCAACTAAATAAACAGTTAGGGGCAGTTAGTTGTTGATCTGTTTTCATTTCAGTTTCATTTGTTTGTTTAGTTTCGGTTATATACCATGTATATATATCTCTTTACTTTGTAATGAAAGGTAGCTTTTGTTTTAGTAAATTCTCTAGGAGATTAGGGGTATCCTACAGAGTGTAGGAGTACTTGTACATGCCTAAGGGCTTTTCTCTTGTCTAATAAAATACCTTGAGTAAGGGGTATCCTTACAGTCCCACTGTCAGAATTACCATTGATCCATTACGAGGGAAGTAAATGTGGCCTTAGTTCATTATAAGTTGAAAGGAAAGTAGAAGTCTGTTTAAAGAATTTTACTGCCATCTAACGTCATGACTAGACCGGAGATAGAAAATCCCCTGGCTATCTAGTTGAATAGCAAAACTTTAAATATAGCAGGTAGAAGTAAACTCCGGAAAACTGGAAATCTGATTAGTATAGAGATTGCTAAGTTAAACCAAAATCACATTATAGATTTGTCTCTCTTACTGTAGGTCCCGCCATTTCTTTCTGCATCTAACTTCAAGAGCTTTTCTTAATCTGTCAGCTGAAAAACTTCAGCAACTGTAGATAGCCCAATTTCTTTGTATGTGTAAGATATAGTAGCACCAATTTTCTTTTTTTGTCTGCTACCAGAGACCATACAAATGGCTAATTGAACATCATCTTGGAAGAGGGAGAAAAGGAGAAAAGGAGAAAAGATTGAACACAAAGATAAATACAACTACATATGTATAGCATAAAGCTTGTTTTTTGATTCATCTCTAAAAGAGCTCGTTATACTTGCCAAAATAATAGAAAATCTCACTTGCTTTCCTGAAATTCCTAGTTAAATAGAGTTCTAGTAGAACCTCATATAGATCTAACTTATTTTCTGGCTTCATTCAGATGTTGGATCAGTTGCTTCTACCATCATGTATGCTTTCTTCTTGAATGAGACACACAAATATGATGAGTATTGCACTGTACCTGTTATCAACATGAAGAGAACGGATCTAAACTCTCATCCTGAACTTAAATGGCTGCTTGGTTCCTGTCAGATTGATTCATCATCTTTGATTTTTATAGATGAGGTCTAATCCTTTGGAAGCTTTTAGAAAATTATACTCTCATTTTCATTTATTAATAATGTTATTTATTTATTTGTGGTACTCTACAATGAAGGATATTGTTTGTTGTTTCATATAAGATGATACTTCGAGAAAGGTCTATGTTATAGTTCTTGTCCGTTAACTATTACTACATGAATTTTCAATTTTGTGGCTAAGTTTTTAACAATTTCATTATATCCTTCAACTTTAATATTACTTCAAAATTACCCTTTAAATTGATGTCGTTAAAACTAAAAGCTTGATAAGCATGAAATGAGATCCTTGTAAATGTTTCAATTTTGTCATTAAAACTAGATATCTCAGTTTTACCTGTATGAGTTTTCAGTTTTTGTGATATTGTTTTTCAGTTTTTCTAATAAACGTTTCTATTCTCAAGAATAGGAAACATTTTTGGATTAAAAGGTATTTAACAAATTACCTTTTAAAATTGTCTTTAAAATCATCTTTTATAGTAACTTCACTAAATAGATATAAACGTGCAAACTTTCATAAAATTTGGGTTAGAAATTAATTTTTATTTGGAATGCGTGATTTGGTATAAAAGTTTCTGTAGTTTTTTTTTTTTTTCCTTTTTCTTTAAGAGTGAGAACTTCAGTTTCAATCAATCTCTACACTTAGAATCTTTACATAACATAACGGAAGCTCTATGGCCATCCAATAAGGGTTTATGTGAATAAGCTTATGCTGTACTAAGCATGACAGAGGTATCCAGTGGTAAAACAATATGCTTATAGATGTCTAGGCTTCAGTTCAGAAATGTACCTCATTTTAATATTGATTACTAAATATTTTCCCAGATCGACCTATCATATTATGAATTATTTGGAAGTCTTAAGGTAGTTCTACTAAACAGCTCCAGACTTCCTGCTAAACAAGAGGTAAGCCCGAGTTGGCAATGGTTTGACAACATTGTTTCTGGAAAAAACTGGTCTTTGTAAGCAGTACTTATGAAATGTCCATTTTTTTCTCTCTTACTACAGCAAGCATTAAAAGAGGCAGTTGTTGAAATCTTTAACTGCAATAAGGTGCACAGAATAATTTCTTTCGGTTTGAATTTCAGGAATGTAGCTACTTCCAAATATCTTCGGATGAGAGACTAACCATTCATGTTTTCCTTTTGTTTTTCAGGATGAATCTATATATCCTTGGGTCGACAATATTACAATCCAACAGGTTTGACATCTGTATAGTTTTATGCAGTTTTATCTCTTTCATATCTTTACCTGAAGTTATCAAGTCCATCAAATGGAAGATCTGTTCAGACATGCCATGTCACAGAAAAATAAAGAGAAGAAAAACACACACACCACGGATACATGAACGTGTGGAAAAGTAATAATGCAAGTGAATTAGTGTTATGAGAGAGGAATCCTAAAAAAGTCTAGCATGGTGAAGAGAGATTGGAAGGATGTTAGTGAGGGGGACAAATTGGCTTCTTATTTATTTTTCTTTGCTTTGGGTTATTCCTGATTGAGAAATAAAACAGAAATATACAAAATAGGGGAGAAGACTCTCAAGAATTTTATTGAAACTTTAGACATGGCTTACTGTTAGAAAATAGTTTAGTATGATATATAAATGTCAATAAAATATTAAGTAACTTTTATACAAATGAAATTGTAAAAATTCAATGGTCATATCTTTAAATTATTGCTGGAAACTCAATGATCATAATCATCTTTAATGGTCCCAATCAATAAAGATGTTTATTTGAAAGCAAGTGGAAAGGTTGACTACATTAACAACTTCCAACAATAGGAAATTTGACTTAATGCTCTTGAGAGAAATTCTATGAGGTGTTCTATTTTCATATTCATTAGAATTTGTCAGTTTAAAGATATAAGCTAGTTGTAATTTGGGTCTTTTTTTTTCTAAAGAAAAAAATTAGTGTTCAAAGTTCTTTCAATTACCTGAATGCGTTTGATTCCTTTGGTGCAAACTGGCCTAGTACATTATGGTTTTCTGTAATTCTTAGCTGAGACTACTTTGTAAAACAGGACTGCTCATGCTGTACTCTAATTGCCGAGAAGTTTGCTCAAATGTCACCTGAGATTTTGGCTGGGAAGGGATTCAGTAGACTTTTGGTACTTATTTCTTATGAAAATTACTTTTGGCTTCATACATGCATATGTACTCTGAAGTTCTGGATGGACAAATTTTGGAAGTGCTGTTTTCTTCAATGTACAATAGAAGGCTCTTCAACATAAGATACAAAGTCTTGAGCCCCTAGCTAGTTCGACATGCATTTTACACTTACCTCAACCTTTAATATTCATCTTCTCATGGTGTTATCCAAGAATCTCTGCTATTATGAAAGTTCATACATTTAAGCACATATTTTATTTTCATTTATGCAACAGGAATGAGAGAGTGGAAATCATGCTCTCTTATTCCTTTTCACATTGTTTACTAAAGTAAATAAGGAGTGGAAATAATTCCCAAATTGTGGGCCCCACACCAAAATTTCTAACAGTTCTTATTGATTCATTCCTCTTGGGAAGGAAAGCAGTGCCCTTTTCCCTTTCCCATTTTAGCAAGTTTCATCATTTATTTATTTACTTCTTTTTTCTATTCTTTCTGCTTTCTTCATGGGTCGCACATGAATTGAATTTGATATTCATTCGAAGTATTAGTAAACAATAACAATGGTAATCCTCTCCATTCTAATTCTAATTCCAAAATAAATTTATTAAATACAATATTTGATATTTCATTTCCATTCAGACAAATTTCATATCAACATTCCTTATTCCCATTCCCATTTAATAGATGAAGTCTCAGTTCTGCCCCCCAAACGTTTGCACGATCGTTAAGCAGAAAGAGTTTTGGAGAATTAAAAAAATCCCAACAGTTTTCATATTTAATTTTAACTTGGCTTCAAAGCTAGAAGTATTACATGGTTAGACATCTTTCTCGTTCCTTTAAGTTTTCCTGCTTGATAGATGTTAGGATTTAGGGTTTAGTTTAGGGATTATTCTTTCCTTATTTGTTATTGGTTATTCTATCCTTATTTGTATTTGTTCTTTCCTTATTAGTCATAGCAATCTCTATATAATTCTCCATGTAATTCTTTCTCAATACAATGAATAATATACTTTTCATATATTATAACATGGTATCAGAGCACCTTCTGAAATCCTAAGAATTAAAAAAAAACCTAGGGCGGCGGCTTGCGTTTGGCGGCCGTCGCCCCAATCCAATTTTGTTCTTCTCCGATCTTTGTTCATATGATTTCGTTAGTTTTTTATTTGGCTTTTCTTTCTCCGGCTGCCGTCGCACCCATCGCTTTCCGCGCCGGAATCAACCGTTGCCCGCTGCCCAGATTCGTTCGCTGTCCACCATTTGTCGCCGTTCAGCTGCTGCCCGCTGCCCAGATTTGTTCGCTGTCCACCATTTGTCGCCGTTCAGCCGCTGCCCGCTGCCCAGATTCGTTCGCTGTCCACCATTTGTCGCCGTTCAGCTGCTGCCCGCTGCCCAGATTCGTTCGCTGTCCACCATTTGTCACCGCCGCAACCGCCAGATCCGTTCGCTGCCGCCGCTGCTTCCTCCGCGCACCGCCGTAGCCGCCAGATCCGTTCTGCCCAGACCCGTCATTCACCTTTGCGCGCCGCCGCCACCGAAGAGCTCTTCCTCTCTTCCTTCAGATTAGTTGCCGCAGTCCTCCTCCATCTGGCACCTCTTCCTTCGATCCAATGAAAGACCTATTTTGGTCTCGGTTTATTTCAGTTCAATGTTCGGTTTTGGTTCAAATCGGTTCAACCCCGATTCGGTTCTGGTTCAAATCGGTTCAACCCCGATTCAGTTTTGTTTTAGTCCGGTTCAGCCCGGTTTCGTTTCAGCCTGGTTCATTCCAGTTCGTTTCGTTTCAACCCCGGTTCAATCCGGTTTGGTTTCGTTAAATCCTATTCAGTTTACTCTGATTCGGTTCTGGTTCAAATCGGTTCAACCCCGATTTAGTTTTGTTTCAGTCCGGTTCAGCCCGGTTTCGTTTCAACCCCGGTTCAATCCGGTTTGGTTTCGTTAAATCTTATTCAGTTTACTCTGATTCGGTTCGGTTTATTTTGGTTCACTATATTCGTTGTGCATCTGCCTCCGCATGTTCGCGCAAACTCTCCGTCATGAAGATTCAGCATTTGTTCGTCCAAATTATCTAACAAACTCAATTTGGTTTCTCAACTACCATCTTGAGTTTGAGGGAGGGTGTTAGGATTTAGGGTTTAGTTTAGGGATTATTCTTTCCTTATTTGTTATTGGTTATTCTATCCTTATTTGTATTTGTTCTTTCCTTATTAGTCATAGCAATCTCTATATAATTCTCCATGTAATTCTTTCTCAATACAATGAATAATATACTTTTCATATATTATAACAATAGACATAATGTTAGCTTCAGAGTTGATCATTTCGCTAGTTCCACAGAGCACAGGTATCTCGTTTTCCTTTCTAAAAAATTGAACTCTTTTGGTGTGTTTTCTTTTCCTCGCAGCTGGCTGGAATTCTATTAGATTCAGGAAACTTAACTACCCCTCATTGTACCTCCAAAGATAAGTACATGGCTACATTGTTGATCAATGGTGCTGGTCGGTTTGGATGCAATGGTTTTTATCAGATATGTATGTCTATGTTTCTATTCCTTTCGAATCTTTACGGCACAAATTCCAAATTATTATTATTATTTTCTTTTCATGCTTGTTCTTCTAATTTCATCTAGGAATCCTTTTATGCATCTACAGTGAAATACAAGATGTACAATGTTTCCAACCTTGGGGTAATTGATATAGTGCTCAAGGATTTCAAGAAGTGGACAAAAGGTGGGAACTTGAAATATAACTTTTGGTTTGTCATTGTCTTGTATATATACTTAGGTCCTCTTATGTCGTTCAATCTCTTCAGAATTCGATGGTTTTTTTTATTTCATGTAATTCATTTTCCTTTCTCGTAGGACTACACCATGTTAATTTACAGTCCCTGCCTGTCAAATCATCTGACACAAAACTAACATTAATCTTTAGATGGTGTGGACTTGGGAGTGATCCATTTTTCTTTTCAGAATATCTAATTGTGATCAGTAAATGTACGGAGCCTTGGAATTTAGTAGTGGGAACTTTATTATGTCTCCCACTTCTGTTCCAGAGGAAGGCATCAAAGGGAAATATGAATTGTGGAACTGTTGGGCAAAGACTTACATATCTGATATCCTCACCTTCCTCAGTTTTCCAAAGAGACAATCAATAATTAAAACAAGAGTCTTGCCTTCGCACCATGCTTTGGGCATTCCCCTTTGTGCCAAACCCGATTCTGTTCTGATCCCAGCTACTAAAGTAGTGATAACATACATCGTCATTATACTCAATGAAAAAATCACGTACCTTGCTTGTTACAATGATACTTGGAGACTTGAAGAATAAATAAATTTAAAGACTATTGTTTAACCAATAGATTGGCTTTTATATCAGCGACCAGTTTATGCACATCTTTCATATGTGGAACACTCTTGCAAGTATGTTATTTAGTGACTGTTAAATTTCATGTTTTAGTACTAATTAGTTTTCTGTAAATGTTGATACTTTAATCTGCATAATGACCTGTCTTGAAGCTTCAATTCAAGTTAAAAGGTATATTTCTGATTCATAGTTTTTTGCTGGAATTTTTAATCCAGGAACTTTGGACAGTTCTGGAATGAGATTGACAAGGCAAGATATTGGGATGAGTTCCATTGGATTATCAATTGCTCAATTTCTTTCACAGGAAGTTAACTCAACTCAAGACATAAAAAACTTTCTAAGTAAGTATTTGAAATTTGAATAAGTCAATAAGATTTCACTATTATATTTCTGTTGTGTTTCCTTTCGCTGGTTTGAAGCATAATGATAAAGAAAACTTTGCGAAGATTCAGGAAAAATAGAAAAAGATAAAGGTTAAGTTTCCTCTTTACCAAGGATAAAACTACCATTTATAACCTAGATTGGACGTGGCACCACATGACATGGGCACAGTAAACAAAATTGTACTGTGTGCGTCCATGTGAGTGAATAGAAAACATGGGTGTTTAGTTCCCATCGACACTCATGAATTTTTTCATCTAATGCACGAGGAAACTTTAGGTTGCAATAACTTTCTTTCACATTCAAGTATAATATTCTCAGCTCCTTCTGAAAATCAGCTCGACATCTTTCGAGTTGTGGATTTATTAACATCGTTCAAGAAACTTTTATTGTTTTCGTTTACAGGTGTAGAGAAACTTCAGCTGCTTGTGATTGTTTCTGGATACTACGATGCACGGAAAAACTTCAAGGTTGAAATAGATTGGCCTTTACCTTTAGTCGAAGTCGAACTATTGGCCTTTACCTTTAGTCAAACTATGGGATTAGGATAAATTTCAAATTTTATTCCTTTGCTTTTTTCCATCTTTCCCCCTCCCCCTTGTGAGAATCCCTTTCTACCTATCTATCCCCTTTCGGTTTAATTGTTTAACTTCCAATTAGCTTCAATATAGCAATCTGTGTTCAAATTCTACCATTACATGGTTGGCATTACATTCTGTTGCATGTGTTTAGAAGTTAGAACTTGTTATTTCTTTCTCCGTTATCATGACCCACCCTCTCTCTTTTATCATATCTTTTTTTTTTAAATTATCTTTTGTCCTGTCTTTAACTCTTGGTCATTGAGTCCACATCCGTTATCAAATTTAGCGGACATGTCTCACTGCAATTAGGCAATCGTAACCTCACTTTGTTAGCGCATGCATTGATTAGACTCGATAAATCATTTAAACTAAAATTTTCCCTTCATCAGAATGGCTGTATCTTTGAACCAACATCCAAGGATTAACTGTGCTTTGTCCTACGTTCCATTTTCGAGAAACTTGCATTACTAACTGATTTTGTATTGTCCCCCCTATTTTTGTCTACTGTGCATCGGGCGTAATTTAGAGGGAGATCCTAGCTGTGGCTGATTCTTTGGAGCTTATGCAGAAGCTGCTTGTCTTTTTAAATACTGATACCTCCCAATCACAACTGCCCCTGAAAGTTCTTCATCAAACAGGTAAAAATTTCCTTGCAAGGTTCTTTTTTTTTCTTTCCCCTGGAAAAATTTGGATTAACATCAACAGGTGGAAAGCACATCTACATAATCAATGAGCGAAGTTATTTGTTTTTGCTCTATATGGCGCAGCTGATATCTTCTAGCGTCAGTCTGTTGAATAATGGATGGCTTTTCACTTGACGTATCATTGAAATGCATCTTTTTTCACGGTTGGCATGCAGGTCTCACGGATGAAATTAGAGCATTTGAGATTAATAAGATTGCATCAAGGAGGACTATCGAACGCCTACTGGAAGAATTTTGTCAGATATGCTAATCTGAGTGGCTCAGATGCACGAAACTGCGTATGTATCAACTTCCTTTTTAAGTGTAATCTAATTTCATTGTGCCTTGTGCTTAAATTTTACAATAGATTTTGATTGTTGATCCAAGTGGAATTAGCATAATGGATACTGAAGTTTAAATAAGGGGCCAGCTGCATGTATTATCAATGGAGGAATGAGATTGTGGATTATTTAGATGGTAATATATAAGTGTATGGCCAAAGAGTGAAGAAAAAGAAAACAGTGGCCACACAAGTAGTGTGAAGTTTAGAGATAAGTAATTAAACTTTGGTAACATAGGCATGATGAATGCGCAAGCCTCCCTTCCATCTGCCACCCCAGATTTCATAAAGGCCAAACAGCAGGGTGGTATCCTCGGTTGAGATTGGAATATCAATCTCGAAATTGGTGGGAAAGTCGACAGGCGTCGTCCCGACATCCCTGGTATTGAGATTGAGCCTCTTCCAAGTGTAGGATCCTGAGTCTCCAACCTTGGCCATCAGGAACACCGGACTGTTGTCCCACCCAAACGCATCAGGCTTTAGGCTTATTTTGAACCCAATCTTATATTTGCTCCCTGCTTTTGCTCCCTTGTATGTTGCTTTCACTTCGAACCACATCACTTTGATTGCTTCTGCATAGCTCCTTGTCCTACAATGACAAATCACGACCATTCAATTCCATTCTCCAAGTCTACCCATATATATATATTTACAAGGCATGGTAGTGCTTACTCGTCGTTTGGATACTCAACCTTCCACTGAGTGTCATCTGAGCCCCATGCTATTTTCAGGTCTCGTGGTTGTATTTGTACACTTCCCGATCCATCCTTCTCCTGTCATGAGTTCATATCAGTTCATATCAGTTCATATCATTACTTATTCGAGCTTCATCGATAGCTAAAACATTAGAATTTCAGAACAAAATACAAACACGTACAGTTGGAGTCGTGTGTTTCTTTTTCTTCACAGCTTGTTCACTCGCTGATGACATAGCTTGCTCCAACAAATGTTCAACTCTTAGTTTCTCATTCTCAGCACCTCCTTCCTCCTTCCATATATATAAATATATTGGTCTTTCAAAAGGAATATAAGCGGTTTATTATCAGGGACATATAACCAAATCTACATTTACAACACAACACAAGCGCATCAAGCAACCCCTAATCTCTAACTTTTACTTATTCCTATCTTCATGTTCATACAGAATATGTCGCTTTCATTTAGGAAGAAAGATTCATTTTCTACAAGCTAGTTTTCAATTTAATCTTTAAAATTTTGAAAATGTCTTCAAAATATCCTTTGTGCTAACTTTATTAAAAAAAATGATTTGTGATAATATTACGGTGTACTATGTTTGGCTTATATATTTATAAACAAAAACATCTCATCACATGTAGTGGCGGAGAGTCTAATATGTCATTTTGGTCGAGAATATAATGTTAGGTTGACTTTAGAAGAAATACATAATTAGTGATTCAAAAAGTGCTTCCAAAAAAGTACTTTCACATTAATATATATATATATATATATATATATATATATATATATGTGTTATTTTTTTTCAAAAATCATATCAAACATATTTTTCTAAAACAATTAATAAATTTGATAGCAATATTCAAACTTCAAAGTTTTAGAATTTCTTAGGACTGAATAGAAAACAAGCTTATTTCATCATAAATAAAAAGTATATATAATTTGCCTTTGAAAACTTCAATGATAAGTGTTGATACTTGAGAGTTGAGTCAATTAAGCATTAGAAAGACGAGAAAAGAAGAAAAAGAAGATATAGCATAAAAATATGAATGGCATAAATCAAAGTGAAAGAAGGAATAAACTTTAGAGGGAAGAGAAATTAAAAAAGATGAGCATCTTTGGAAGGTAACAGAATTCTTGAAGGATGAAACATAAAGTAGAAACTTTTATTAGCGGAATCAAATTCTCTGTCAACGGTGGCCGCTAAAAAGTTTACATTATTTATTACAATAAAAGATGATGAAATTTGGATCGACAATTTATAAAGGAGATTCATGTCACTCCAACTCATTAATGTAATAAAGATTTAAAAACGGAAATTCCTGACTTGCAACCTGCAACTACAAGATATGCTTATTCATTATTTAAATTAATAAACCCTACAAGATATGCTTCGTAATTTGACAAAGCGAGCATGACTCTGACTCTGCTGACATATGTATGTGTTAATGATCAAGAAGTATGTGGTTTGAATCCCCTAATCCTATTATATATATATATATATATATATATATATATATATATATATTAAACTTCCGACCTCTCATGGAAGTATATGTCAATTAAGTTATGCTCACTTTGGCAAGAAGAAAACATTGTTTGGCCTCAATCTCCTTTTGTTTCAATATCAACATAATCAAAGATTATTTTCCAACCAAATTCTTAGCTTTTTTTTTTATAAGCACCCCACATGCACAGCTAAATGATGAATGCTATAAAAATCGAATTATGATGTTTTTGTCTCTCTTTTTTTCTTGTTTTTAAATTATATATATATATATATATATATATATATATGAGTTCAAAAAATTTACATATATATATTTGCAAAGAATATTAATGTAGACTAAATTAAGTTTATTAATGTAATTTAGCTAAAAAAAAATATTTTTACAAGTGGAGTGAGGGATTGAACTCTTTTTGGTCATAGGTTCATACAATATGTTGTGCTCATATTGACGGATAAGTATTTCATTTGCGATGGATTACAATGATATACTTAAGAAGTGTTAAAAATTGTTCACAACATGAATATAGTTCATAGCTCAGCTGAACGTATATGTTTGATCAAAGAGTTCAATATTATTTTTTTTAGTTCAAGAGGCCAAGAGGGTACGACAAGACAACTGATGTGTGACTAATTATATTCCTGAAAAAATTACTCTAATTATCCATCAAGTTTGGGTTTGGTAGCACTTTGAGTCTCCAAGGTTTCAAATCTGGAAAAATTACCCTAATGATCCATCAGGTTTGAGTTTGGTAGCACTTTGAGTCTCCAAGGTTTCAAATCCAACCATTATACACATGAACATGAGGTGGTTTAGATTTGGTGTGTTTTTTTGACCTTCCGCTCAAATGCTAATGTAACACCTATTTTTAATTTAAAATATTTTTTAATTATTAAAATTATTTTAAAATTATATTTTTATTTTTTATTTCTCCTCCTCCTCCTACCTAAAAAGATCTAGGTTGGTTTCAGATCTGTATTTTTTTTATTTTATTTTTTTGCTCAGGACTAACCATGAAAAATTCTTTTTCAATGAAATCACGCAACATTTAATTCGGGTAGAATTTATCAAAACAAACCACTAAAAATTGAAAAGAAAAAAAAACTTTGACATTTTCCATTTATTAAGAACATTTCTCACCCAATTTTCAAGCGGTCTCAATCTCTCTCACTTTCCTCTATTTTTCATCTCATTTCATGGTCCAATCTCAATCTCTACAGCCATACCCAAAAGAAAAATGAATCACCATAAAAAACTTGCCTATTACTTCATCTTGGCACTTTGTTCTTCATCTTTCATTGTTCTTTTCATTGCTCTTCTTCTTCTTCAGAAAGAAATCTCATCACCCACGAAACCCCGCCACCGACAAAGCCTCATGCTCGATCATACACAATAATCGACACATTGACACCGCCACCGAAGGTTTCAGCCATCGCCGCTTCATCGACAAAGGTCGATTGGGCACCGTCTACGCCGCCTTATCGGAGACCGGTGAACTCGTTGTCGTCAAAAGGAGGAAGAAGATGGAAGAAGGGGAAAGGAGGAAAAAAAAAAAAAAAAAAAGAATTTAAAGAATTTAATAATTAAAAAATTAAAAAATATTTTAATTAAAAGTAGGTGTCACATTAACATTATGTTAGGATTTAACAAAAAAATTTGAAGGAAAGACTACAAACAAGAACCCATGTGCTACCAAACCCTATTTCGTAGTACAAATTGCTCTCTCCCTTTCTGTCTGTGGATTGCTCTCTCCCTTTCTATCTGTGGACGTAGCTAACACAACGTTAGTGAACCACGTAAACTTTGTGTCGATTATTGCTTTATTCTTTATTGTTCAAATTCTGTCCCAACAGATTTTAACAACCGTATTTCGAATTTATATATAAAAAAAACTCATTAAAGAGCAAACAAATTTTGAATATGCATCTAAAGTTAAATATGGTAGCTACGTTAGCAATATTGCAAATTACAAATTCATACCCATTTAGTCTCTAATTTCAAAAGATACATATCTATATATATATATATAAAGAATTGCAATATATTAATGAGGATAGTCTTCTATACTTCGTTCATACTTTTTGTACATTGGGGGTGGGGGGATTCGAACCACAGACCTCGTGGTCATCAACACATTCATATGCCCGCTGAGTCATGCTCGCTTTGGCTACTTCGTTCATATTTGCGATAACTACATCTTCATCTTTACATAAGATGAGTGGTGACACAAGACACAGTGTAAACAAAAATACCTAAAATATAACAAGGATAAACGAACCCCACAAACTAAAACGTCATTTGTACTAAAAAAAAACGTCATGACGTTACAATACAACTATACAAGGACTTGGTAAAAGAGAATAGACATGGGTATGCAAATGTTTAAGCAGCTAAGTGAGTTGGAGCAGAATAAAAGAATATAACGGTAACGTTGAATATGAGAGAATGGTGATTTTACCAGAAATAAATTCCAATAAGAAAGTCCATATCATTTGTGACAGAGGAGAAACACTGGGCATAAGAAACTAGTAGCTTCTTATTCTTATTTACTTGCTTCTTATTTTGGCTACTACAACATTTTTAAACAGACCCCTTCCTCCTTAATGTCCTTATATTATATGCTAATAATATAAAATATTTTTATAATTAGTAATCTTACGGTATTCAAACTGCTGCTTCCGCTACAGAGGAAACCTTACCCAGAATGTTGACTTTATCTCCCACTTTCATCATTTTTCCCTTCCCTTCAATTGCTAAATTCTTCCAAACCAAATTCTGGCCAACAAAAATCTGCCAAATCATACAAACAAGCAAACAAACAAAAGTTATATATATATCATGTAATGTATCCCAGTTTCAGATTCAGTTCTTACTTGTCCCTTCTGTTTCTGGTTTGGACGCAGGACTGTATCTGATCTCATATTCTTCAGAGTTTCATTCAGATCAGGTCCTGCAATTCCAGTCTCTTGGTTTATTGAAGGTACCTGAAGACAAAAGGGTATCTTTTTCAGATGCCAATTTTGTACAAACAGGTGAAAAAATCTTATGCTAAGAACTCTAAGTTTATACACATACCTTCTTACCTATACACTCCTCGCTTGTGTAAGAACTACATTTCCTTATTAACTCGTAACTTTCGTCTTTCTACCTCGATAGTTCTTTATTACCCCTTCTCATGTATGTAATATATGTATGCACTATTGGAGGCCTAAATGCATCGTTTATCATATATGATATGCATGGCATGGGCACGTTAAAGCAGAAATTCCCCCTAAACTAAATACATGAAGACTTGAGGAGTGAGTAAACCACAGACAATGAGACGAGTTTTTTCTTTCTTTTTACCGCTGCTTTCATCAAGCAGTTCAGAAGTTGTTATGGAAAACTAACAAACAAGTCCCAGAACGGAATAGAATAGAATATTTTGGCATGGCAACTCAATACCTTGCAGCGGGCGCACAGCCTAACACCCTGAAATATGAACTTGTCTATTTGGATTTCTGTCCACAAATCCTCAGAGAATGGTTCACAGCCATCAACAAGAATGCTAGTTTAAAAAATAAAAAAGTTAACGTTTAAAAGCAATAAATTAAATAATCATATATCAAGCTTTGTTGCATCCTCAAGGAGACAGCTTAAAAAATAGCATTATGGACCCATACTATAAATGGAACTTTGGATATTTAAAGAAAAGGTGGGGGCCATACTTGGGTCTATAGCGGTTAATTGATATGGGTACTTTGAGAACTTTATTCAAGGCGTTCAAAGATGCCTGCAAGAGAAGGAGAACTTGGACTTAGATGCAGGGGTCTAAAAGACAAGGATAATTAGAGTTCCAACTGCGTCAATAGTTTTAAAACCTGAGATATCAACATGTATGGAAACTCATCAGAAAACATGATTTGATGTCCAGGACCATATTTGGGATCCACTTTCCTTGTTTGTGAAGCTGAAGAAGAAAGACAAAGCAGCAAAGTAAGTTGAAAATGGTGGTGTGAGATTTGATTGGATACGACTTGTGAGACACAATTCAGGACACCTATACTAAAGTACTAAACCAAGCCAAGACCAAGACCAAGCCCATTGATTATTATTCTTTGAATATACTTAATCATTCTTTTTATTTAACAGCTCAGCCACTAAGAGAAACACTGAATGAATTACTGACCTGCATTAAAGCGAACCAAACGACTGGGTTTTCCAAGATAATCTGAAAACCACTTTGATGGAGCATCTCCCTCATCCAGTGCAGAGCCAGACCATTCCCAGACAGAGACACCATCTGTATTCACCCGCGGTTCACGCAGGGGAACCTTTAAGACATTCATTCCAGGTGCTTTTATGACTGCCAAAAAATAAAAATGAGATTAGGGTTTACGTTTTCAGGATGGATGATAAAGTTTCCAAGCAACAAAATCAAAATATAAAATCAAGTTGTACCAAGAAAGGAGGTTTCAGAAGGCTTCCAATCCTCGGAGAATGCATCGTTTGGCAACTCCACCTCGACCAGAGCAAGCTTAGGTTCAACTCTCTGAGTGCATGCCCTTCCTTTATAGTTCATAACCAACCATTGACGGTCCCATCGAAATCCTGCGTATTCCGTTCCCGTCAAATGTCAATAACAAAAATGAGAAGCAACAGTCCTTCCTTTACAAATGCGAATTTGGAGCTAGTATAATCCAAAGAAAAATCAATGAAAATTGCAAAGAAATGAGAGATGGGGTTTACCAGTAGGAGTGAGAGGTGCTTGAGGAACTGAAATACCGCGACATGATTTGATTGGGTAAATGAAAATTGCAGAGACATTAGCCATAGCGGAAGAAGACGACCACGACCACAACCACAACAACGATGATCGAATCCACTGCCCTTTCTTCCTCTTCCCCACTACTGTTCTACCTTCTTTATCAAAAAAGATACCAACAATATATTCTTTATTTCTTTATTTCTTTTTGTTTTTTTGGAAAAATGATACTAGAAGATACTGACTACACTGATTCTTCTGTCATATATTCATATTGATAAAATTTAAAAATCATCGGTGAACTTTGGATGCTTGTGCAACAAATATGCATGTATTGACATGTTAGCAATGCAACAAGAAAATGATAAGATATATTATCCAACTAATGTCAGGAGGGTATTTTTGTCATACTTGAAAGAAGAAAAAAAAAAGCATTGCTTTATTCCAATTTCCAAAAGAAAAAAGTATCCCATTTTTCCTATTTTTATATATTTAAAAAGGGTTACCTTTTTATTACTACACATTAGATTGCTCGAATTTGATTCCTTCCCAAAAGGGACATGAACCTAACATAAAGAAAATTTAAAAGGAAAAAAAAAAGTTTTATTTTTCACATTGTTGGTCGAGAAAGTATTTAACCCGTTGAACTATGATTGGCAAAAAAAAAAAAAAAAAAAAAAAAACATTTAAAAAATAAATAAAATAGTTTCTACCATTGAATCAAACTGAAAGCGAATATACAATATACCTGTCACGTGTAAAATAGAAATATAGAATCACGCAACATGTGATCCAAACCTCTTCAAAAGTTAGCATGGCATTTCTCTATATCTTTCCATTTATTCACTTTCTTTTTATTGAAGAAAGTATTGCTTCTAGTTAACTGACACTGGGGGACATGGCGTGTTTAGATCTCATTTTTCAATTATTTCTATTTAAGAAAAAGGAATAAACTATCACAAAAATCCAAATGAATTAAGTAAAGCAAAACAATTGGAAGTATGGTAATTTATTGAAAAGAAGAGGCAACACGAGCTAAGTTGGAATCATTCAATAAATTGCAGTAATGAGGAATAGAAATAAAAAGAATTATGCAATGACTCAAATACTGCTCCATTCATTTGTAGAACAGGCAACAGAAGTTGGAATTAGCCTGGCATTCTCTCAGGGAGGAGTTTATTTACAGAGGTCTCCTCGGAAGACGATTGTCATGCAAATGTGCAGAAGAAGAAGACATGCTATGGAACTGTGTTGATGTCACATTATGAAGCACCATGTTATGCAGTTGGATTGCCCGCATATCACTTAACTCCTCCTGCCACACAAACAAGATGAAATCAATCTTACAAGCCCTCCCCCCCTCCAAGACAGAATATTTAACATAATTTTTCTTCTGATGCTAGCTAATCAAAACCTGGTTATGAAAATAACTTCTGCCAGCATTACCAGCTTACCATTTGATTGAACTCATCCTGGGATCCAGCATTTGTATCCAATAGTTGAGATACCTGTCAATAAAAAGAAGTAAGAAATGCATCAAAGTAAAACTAAGACAATTTGCATAAACATATTAAAAAATACAATGATCACCTTTCCACTTTTGCTGTTCTCATTTCCTGCAGGTTCCTTGCTCGACCCTACCCTCTTAGGATTTTTTTTAGCATTGATAACTTTAAGATCAGGTGCATTATCAACAGCTAGGTTGCTGCATTGGTTGTCCTCCTCAATACCAAAAACAAGAATTGCTGAGGTGTCAGACCTCATATCACTTTCTGCAAAACTACTCCTACCCACAGTTGCACATTGTTTCAAAGCTTCATTAATTGCAGAAAGTGCAAAGTCATAACTCTCCTGAGACAAAGACCCTTCTTCACCCAATATTATAGCTCTTCGACAAAGATCATTAAAACGACGGACCTTACATTGCACCTCATCCAACTTCTCATTAATTGGATTCCTGCTCATAGCAGTGTTAGTCCAACGCTGCAATATATATTTGGATGGTATACTGAAAATACCAGACATTTGGAGGACAATAATCGCATGTCTACAGAGAAAACCTTTATATTCAAATGAACGGCAGGAGCAATATATATCTGAATTTGAGTGACTGCATTCAACAACATAATTCTGACCATCTTCAAAGTCTTTGACATTGTATGTCATACTAGTTTCATCTTCAGTTTCCTTCTTAAGATGGCATGCAGCAGCACCCAAAACCTCCATTTGAAATTTTTTAAAGATTTCGTGTGTGTATACTAGTGACATTTGTTTCTCAAATGGAGATGGAGACTTCAACTCGGGTGTTTCATGCCAAGCATCAAAATTTGCCTTTGCTTCTTCCTCGTATCGCTCCTCAAGAATGTCTCTATATCGCTCTATAAATTCCTTCAAGGATGTTTCAAACTGAACATATTTGTCAAAAGAGGAGTTCAAACTCTCCATGCGCGAAGATGTGTGTAAGCCAGCGAAAGAAACATCTCTTGCAAAAGCAGGCACCCAATAAGCACGATCATCATACAAATACTGCATCCACTCAACTTCTCTAAGATTAAATCTATCCAGCAATTTCTGCCACCTCTTTTCAAACTGCTCCTTACTCCATGACTTAAAAATACACTTCTTGAACTTCTCCATAAAAGTCTCATGCCACATGCTTAAAAACTCGAGTTTTTTTGGGATCTTTTCCAAAATATACCACAAACAAAAGTAGTGACGTGTTCCAGGAAGAACAGCCTCAATGACTGCTTTAATAGAGGCATTTTGGTCGGTGAGTATCACCTTTGGAGCTCGTTCTCCCATTGCTATATACCATGTTTGTATTAACCAAAGAAATGTATAAACTGTGTCATCTGCAATCAGTGCACAACCAAGTAAAGTAGGTTGAATATGATGGTTCACTCCAATAAAAAGGACTAATGGAAGCTTATACTTGTTTGTGAAATACGTGGTGTCAACTGAAACCACATCTCCAAAGTGTGCATAATCTTCCATTCCTTTAGCGTCAACCCAGAACACATTGCGCAACTGGTGCTCTTCATTCAAATCAACTGCATAAAAGAATTTTGGATTGTCTTCTTGCATATGCATTAAAAGTTGAAGCAGAATTTGTGCATCGCCTGATTCTAGAACCAAAGTGCGGCCTTTATCGTGTTGGTTTCTCACAGAGCTTTCTAAAGAATCAACATTCTGATAAGCACTGAACAGTTTTGAGATGGCAGCTAAATTCTTGCGTCTCCGTATTCTGACATCATTCTTGAGTGGATCAGTATTTCGGTGGCTTCTAAAAAGATGAACTTGAGATGGTAAAAGCTCGTGATTATGATCTTTAACAAAACTGTAAACATACCACTTCCCATTCTGTTTTCTCTTGACGTGCATGCTCGCTTTACAACCAATTTTTGGCGAAGGTCGTGGGTTGATAGCATCATCAGACTGTTGCTTATTGCCATATCTTGTGCATGAAAACTTAGCATCAATGAATTCCTTGGATGCCCTAGAACGACGGCTGCTTAATTTGGCAGTTCCAAAACCCATAGTCTTGGCGTAGTCTCTATAGAATGAATATCCATCTTCATGAGATTCGAATTCCATGCCAAGGGATGGCTCTACTAGGAGGGAATTGGAATCCATTGTTGGTGAAGGGAAATTCAAATCCACTTGAAATCCAGCATTAAGTTCACCTCTGAAGGCACTCAGAGATGAGGTAATATTTCTCATAAATTAATATTGAGTACAGGGTGTCCTCCAATGAATGGAGAAGATGAGAATTTATGTCTCAATGAGACACCTCCCATACCCATTGATCCTTGACCTAATGGTGAAATCCACCAAATCACAGAAGAAGAAAAACAAAGGAAAGAAATACCTCCTCAGCTATCCATCGGTCCCGGGAAAGAGAGATCAAAGAGGAAAACCTAAAATCAGGAGGAAGGAGGAAGGAAGAAGGAAGATCATCTGGAGATGGCGAAGTAAAGCAAACCAGATATTATTTGTAATAACTCTGTCTCTCATTTTCAGATTTCAGAACAACCTCACCTCATCTCTTCTCTTCTCTTCTCTTCTCTTCTCTTCATTCATACTATTCGCTATATTGCACCCACTTCCAGCTTTCTTCTTCTTCTTTTTCTAGTTCGACCTTCCACCCAAAAGATTCTAATCAAAAAACTTTAACACTTATTTTCTTTGGGTGACGTAAAAAATATGAAATTTTTTTGTTTGGGTGATAAAAAATATGAAAGTATAAAAAAAAAAAAAAAAAAAAAAATATTGCAACATTATTTTAATTAAAGTGAGGTTTGAACTCATGACCTCACGCACAACAATTAAGCTATGCTACAAACAAAAACAAAAAAAAAATGATTTAATACCTCAAACTACTCCATTTCCATGTCACAATAAATTATATATTAGAATTAATGAAAGTATTTTTTTTTAACTTTTTTTTTTTTTTTTTATGTTAAAACGTATTTTAGAAACTTTTAAAAGTTGAGAGGTGTTTTTTATAATTTAACCATATGCTAATATAAATGAAAAAAGGTTTTCTTTACCGCACTTTTTTTTTTCTTTTTTTTTTCTTCTTAAAATTAGTTTTAGTTATTATTTTTTTATCAAAATTAGTTAAATAAAAATAATATTTTTTATGTAAGAAAATACATATATTTCTTTAATTTATATAAATCAAAGTGGAGATAAATTGTTTTAAGTTTTATTGAAATTAAATTACTAAAATTATATATTTAAAAATACATAAACTAAAATATAATTAAAGTACATCATGGACCCCAAAATTAGCTTATACTTTTAGGTATATTTTCGAAAAATCACATAAATCACCCATGAATTATAAGGTTTTGTTATAATCAGGTTTTGTTACAATCACAACTTCTAATTTAATCAATAACCTCGTGTAGTTTGTTAACTAAGAGGTGAGACATTAATTAAATATCTTTGCAAAAAAAAAAGTGTTGCAATCAATCTCTTAGATTAATTGTTTGAGTGAGTATGTTTTTCTCACGTGACTCCAAAAATATTTTATATTGTTTACTTCATAAGAAGAAATTTGAGATGAACCATAATTTTTTTTAATTTTAATGCATTTTTTTCTAAAATGTAAAACTATTTTTTCTTCTCTCTTTTTTATATATGTCAATAACACGTTTTTCCTTCCATACTCATGTGTATGGATGGCAACGGGGCGGGGTCAGGGATGCACACTCCCCATCCCCGCCATGTTCCCCGTTTCGAGAAGTCGGGGTCGGGGTCGGAGAATCCCCGTTCGGAGATCGGGTCCCCGCGAGAAAAAAATCTCCGTTTTTTTTTTTTATTATTTTTTTAAAATAAATAAATATCAATAAATATATTAAAATTGTGTATCATTTCTTATTAAAATTAGTATTATTATTGTTTTATTTATTTAAAACTAATTATAAAAAAAATATTTAACATTTTTATTATAAAGTTAAAAAATTATTATATTATGAAATTAATTATAAAAAAATACAATATATATATAAATAAACGGATAGTAACTTAATTTTTTTAAAAAAATAATATATAAAATATTACTATTTTATATAAATATAAATATATTATATATATTTTTAAAAAATAATAATAATAAAAACTATTTGAGGCGGGTTTTGGGGCGGCCCCATCCCGACCGGGTACCCGAATAAAATCTCCAATTTGACCCCGTACCCGGTCAAATTGGGACCCGCGGGAAATTTTGCCATCTGTGATGCTTCTGATTATAAGCATCGAGACACTACCTCCACAGTCCTCAGCCACCAACATATCTAAGGGCATGTTTACCATTTTTGTAATTGACTCAGACTTCAATCGTAATCGATTTATCTTCGATAGTGTTTAACTAACACTAATTCAAACGTAATCTGAATTTCATTGATGGCGTTTACTTGCACGTAATCATTCATGAATTTACCATAATATTTTTTCCCTTTAATCGTGTGTTGACTCGTTTTTCGGGCGTTACTCGTGTACAAACTCATGTGGATACTCGTGAACCCATTTTTAAACATGAATTTTCACTTCCCTCCGTTTATTCTCTTCTTTCTTTGTTTTTCGCCATTTGAACTTCAATCTTTTCTCTCATCCATTAACCCATTTATGTTTCTTCTTTACAAAAGAAAAGCAACCCCTATTTTCAACAGTTTCAACATTAAAGTAATGATTTATCTATTTTCTCCACAATTTGTTCTCTTTTTATCAAACATGGATTTATTTTTTTTTCTCCACAAGTTTTGTATTAAAAAACTTGAAAAAGGAGAAATGAGATTGGCGAGGAGGCGTAAAAAGATTTGTTGAAAAAAAAAAAAAAAACTCATTTCTAGATCAAGAAAAAGAAAATTCATTGCTTGAAAGAATAAGAAAATCCATTTTTTTTTAAGGAAAAAAAATTCTAACATATGAGCGGTGGCAGCGGGACAGAATGAGGTGGACGGCGACAACAAGATTGGCCAGGAAAAAGAAGGTGAAAGGAAGAAGAAAAGTAAAGAAGATGACAATTAACATTTCAAGAAACAGAGAAAGGGACAAACATAGAAAAAAAAAATAAACAAAAAAAATGGTGGGATACATATAATCTTCGGGGTAATCCCATTGAGCACCCTAAGGTGGTAGAGAAATGGGGTGATGGGATTACGAATTTTTTAGGTAGGACCCACACTTTGATTACGTTGTTTGCAGATTTTGATAAACGTCCTCAAACGTAATCGATGAGACCAATCATTCTAACAAAACGGAGTTGACTTGTCAATCTCAAACTTCTCAATCATTCTAACAAACGGAGTTGACTTGTCAATCTCAAACTAAAATCACATTGGAAGTTGAAATGCTTCATCAGTATAGCATGTAAAAAAAACTCAATTTTTTTCTTTTTAAAAAAACTCAAGGGAAGTACAAAAATGCATTCAATTTTGATTTTTATTAATCTACTACTACATTCACATCCTCAGCAACTGCAACTGTGTATTTGTATTTGTACAAGAAAGATAGTCATGATCTGAACTGAAGTGAAGTGAAGGAAGTTTGCAACTGTAAATTAACTCGACAGGACAAAGACAAGCTACCACCATTATAATATACTCTACTCACTCCATCCTGGCCTCCTCTCTACATTTGCTTTGTCTTTGTTGAATAAGGTATACTCTTTTTTCTCATTTCTGGAATCAAGAACAAAGAAGAAAGAACCACCAGCCCAAATAATATTATACATTATTTCAGGAAACATACAACAAAATTGAAAAAGAAAAAACAACAAAGTTTAGAATACCTTACCTCCTCCTCCTCCTTACACGTTGACTTGTCTTAACAGTTCAGATTCAGTGTGGGATTCAACCTTGTTCTGGCTGTCTAGTGGCATGTATTGCGACATGATAGACATAATCTCCGAATCCATGTAAGACTGCCAAATATATATAATATAACACATAATTAAGCCGTTTAGTTGGGAATAAACCAATTAAGTAGTGCTCTCATTCATTAATCATTATTATTAATTACCCGCAGCCTATATTTGTAGAACACGTAACCGGCTAATCCTGCTCCAACAACCACTGCCACCACCAGAAATACCAGGAACAATCCAATTTTCGATCCACTTTTTTCTGTATAAGATATAAGCAACAAATGTCAACAGGGATTTGATTTCATCATCATAATTAACAAAGATCGTATGAAATTACTTACGGATACAAGTATCTTGGTCCTTCATGTATACTTGGTTACCACTACACTTGCAGTTGTATCCACCCCAAGAGTTCTTGCAGCTACAACCATCACATTCACAAGCAAGATGCTCCTTGCATTCATCAACATCTGCTTTTTGCATTGTCCATAAAAACCTTAAATTCATTATGGAATTTTACAGTAGTGGTGGTTTTAGAACACGAACCTTCGCAATTTTGGCCGTCGCCTCTGAATCCAGATGGACACTTACAACCACTTAAATCTGAATTCTACTTTGCATAAAAAAATATAAAAATGAAATTGTAAGGTTAGATCAAATAATGCTTCTTAATCTGACAAAGTATGAATGATGGAAAGAGCACTGAACTGAGCAAGCTGTGGCAGTTAATCCATCTTTAGTGTCTGACCAGCAACCACCATTATTAATCGTGCACCTTGCAGGCCCATATGCTGTTAATATAAGCAACAAATGAAATTATTAAATCAACTTTATTAAAAGTAACAATTAAGATCTAACATAAATTAGTACATCAGTTGTTTAATTACTCCAGTCACAAAATGCTACTGCTGTCTGTCAATGAATTGTAGAGAGAATTTTCGTTTGTGGAACAAAACAACAAAATATAAAAGGTTTACCGTCGCAAGAAGTGTAGCCATCTCCTTTATACTGAACACCATTACTGACAGGGCACTCACAAACTCGTCCCCTGAATGTATCCTGATCAAATCAATAAGTAATCATTAATTTAAGATGCCACCGCAAACCTCAGAACAGAACTTTAAACCATATATAAATGTTCTTTTGTGAAGCAAGCAAATGTGAAAAATGAAAAATTCCCTGTCTTGGACTTTTTATCTCTACTTTAAAGTACATTCAATTTTCCAGAACAGAAACTAGAAAAAAGTTGAGAAGATGGCCTAAAAATGTCAATTTGTACCTTGCATGCAGTTATGTTCTGTTGTTTGAGCTGCCAACAGCCACCATTCCTTTCAAGGCATTCATCAGTTTGAATATCTGATTAGGGGTGACATTTTTTAGAACAATTTGAAGGGAAAAAATTAACATCTTAAGCTGAAGGTGACAATCAAAATCTTAGACGAGGAAAATTGAGCATTAATCAACCTGAAGTTAAGCAAATAGGAGGCTCCTCAGTTTCCTTAAATCCGGAACAGATGGCCTTGAGCACAGCAGTTCTGTCCAGTTTCCCTTCAAGCCCAAATAAATAAATGGTTAGTTTAAAATCTTCACATAAATGACATACAAATTGAAATAACTAGTAGATTAGATAGCAAACCTCGATACTGAACTTCATTAATCACTAATGTGGGTAAGATTGTAACATCACCCCGAGCATCATGGCCAATCTGAAATGAGGATTTGATATTATGAGATACGATGGTTGTTTAAAGAAAAGTAAGGTGAAGAGCATTATGATTACCTGCATTGCTTGCTCAATTTTGAGCACCGGATTCTCCATATCAGCTTGAGGATCGCCCATGCATTCATTAATCTTGTCAACTGGAAGATCTGTATCAGTGAGAATACAAAGAATGAATCAGGGGGGTTGTTAAGTTAAGGTGGATTGGGGTAATGGTGAGAAACTAAATTTACCGAGAGAGTTCATGACATCATCAGCACATTCTTTGCTGTATCTCTTCTCCTTCATGGAGCATCTAATGTGAAAATCTGTAACAAAATCCCACCAAACCCAGGAGCGGTTGGTTTGGTTGGAAACTCGATGAACACAGAGCTGTCTGAGATTTTCATAGACAATGTCTTTGCCTTGATACCCAACTCCAAAATCCTGCTCTGGGTCTGGGGCGCAATACCTGCCACGGTTAATGCATTGGGACTTGCATTGGGTGCTGAATCTGAAGGCCTCAGGGCAATACCAAGTGATGTAGTGTGGTGTGAACTGAGTGTAACCTCCCTTCTCAAGAATCTGAGCATGACCCTTAAAACTTTGGACAAAATCCATCTGCTCGTTGCATCGAGTGCCACATTCGTCATTGCTGTTTGTCCAAAACTCATACTCGACACGGTTGTCGGGATGGGGAACCGACTCTCTCCAGTCTAATCTGACGACAACATCATCACCATTTCTGACTGATTCTTTAAGGCTGGTGCCCAGGGATTTCTCTATGAAAGCAGAGGGGATTTGTATTTTTTCAATGTAAGTCTCTGCTTCGGCGCTGTCTTCAGGTGTGTCCATTGTGATTAGAGTCTCGTCAATACTATCCATTACTAAAACTACTGCTGCTCCCGCCTGTTGAGCATTCCATACTTTCAAGGCAAAGTAGCAATCTGATAATTGAAATAATCAGAACACACACCATTCCTTTGAAATTATGAGTAATTCTCCATTTCAAACAATCAAACACAGAAAAATGAGAGTTTAGGCTTGATTTAGATATTGCAAATTAAATGTAAAAAAAAAAGTCAAAGAAAACGGATTAGTAATAGCAATAATTTGAAGGTTGCATTGGGATTGCGAAGTCAACGAAACTACGAGATTTGGTTGATGCATTGAATTATTTTGGTTTGATGATGTTAAAGAATGGTGTATTTAAGGAGTATGAATCTAGGAGTCGAAATTTAAGCAATAATGAAAATTGTTAAAGATGAAATTGGCGGTTTCCGGAAAAAGGAAGAGTAGGTAAGAGAGTAGAATTAAATGAATAAAAGGGAGAAGAAGAAGAAGAAGATACCTCCACGATCTAGAAGAAGAATGGTAGGGCGAGAGGTCTTGGACTTAAAAGGCTTGTCGCCGTCGAAAGGGAGACAACCGAAAGCAGCTCTCTGAGGATAGAAAACAGAGCCGACTATGAAACCGCCGTAATCGGGAATACCGAAGTTGGCTATGGCAGCGTCATGCTTGGACTTGATTGCGTTGGGAGATAGAACGGAGATGCTGCTCTTCTCGACCACGAAACGAGCGTCTACAGTTACATGATGATGGTGAAGAAGAAGAAGAAGAAGAAGGAGAAAGGAGAAGTTGAGAAGAGCCATGGTGGATCAAGGGAGATTTGGATTCGGAAAAAGTAGAATGAGACAATGGAGCCAACGGAACCAACTGAAATTGAATAGCCAAGAAAGTGGTTCACGACTGACTGAGAGAGAATGGTGGGAATACCAGAGAACAACCAGGAAGACTCGGTTTTCTTTGCTTCTATTTGGGGCCAATCTTATTTCTTCAACTTTTAACTTTAAGGAAACGTTATCATTTTTTAATCTAATTGCTTACACTACCAGCTTCTAATTTTAATGAGTTATGCTCCCACGCAAAATTCATTTATTCACCTATATTTTTACCTATATATTGTTATCTATACTTTATTTAATTGTTATAAATAAAACCTATAGATATTGTAGGATCATTTTTTTAAGGAGGGAAAAACTATTTTAAATAATATATTTATTTATATTCAATTTTTTTTTTTGGTAAAGATATTTAATTAATAGAATCCCGACTTTTTAGTCTAAACGTTATGTCCATTGAGTTATGCTTGACATCTTTCTTTCATTTATATTAAACATCAACATAGCTCAAGATAAAAAAAAAAAAAATAATAAATAATAAAAATAATGAACTTCAGAAACTTCAATTCGCTGACCTGTTGTAATATTTTGACCAAGTAAACGGAAGACTAAGAATAAGAAATTATCAAATTAACAAATGAGATGCAAAAGTCTACACCACGACGTTGATTAAATTATTATTGTTATTTTTCTGAGTTCACGACGTTTATTAAATTAATTTATGAAAAGATGGTCGAATCAAATAAATTGAATGTATTTTCTTTTTTTACGATTTTTTGTTTGTGAGGAAATGAAAGCGGTAAGTACGAAGATTAGAGTGAGGAGATTTAATTAATGCAGGGGCCGGTTGGGCCCAAATATTTTTCAAAATTAAATTATGAACATAAATAAATATATATATATATATTTTTTTTTTGTAAAAATATTTAATTAAAGCAGGAATTTATGGACACAACACCTAAATAAATAATTAAAATTGCGCAGAGAGAAACTTGGGCTTCATAAATCCGTATGGGGGTTGGTTCCTATCCTATCAAACCTGGGTTGGAAAAAGAATCCCCAACCCCTCTCATGGGTCCCACTTTATTAAAATTAATACCCGATCCAGATGTGGGATTCAGGAAGACGAAGACGTGAAGGAAAGGAGAAATGTGAGTACTTAGCTTCCAAGCCAAACTTAAAATTTAAAATAAAAAAGATGAAACATCAGTGTAAGTAATAAGATGTGAACTTGCCTCTCGTTTTCTTACCTATAAAATCATAATTTAAATCATGATGTCATCAGTCATGTCATACATAAAATGTCAAATAAATTTGAAGGTTCTACCTATATCAATAACCAAATGCTCAAAAGGAATGGCACGCCTCCTCCGCACATGGACAACAGCAAGTTGCAGGCCAGTTTCTGCCAATTTTACCCAACTTGTTTCATTGCTTCTACGAGAAAGCCAGATATAACATTGGGTAAGCAAGCCCCTCTAAGGCTCTAACTCAAAATTTAAAACCAAATAAGCATAGCAACTTTCAGTTAATGTAAAAACATATCCAAGAGATTATCCATCTATCTATCTATCTATACTGGTCCCCATGGAATTTCAACTATCAGGGATTTAAATGTGGCGGTTACTCTTCCTCCTCTTGACCTTGCAATTACCCCGGCGCTTGGCCTTACCAACCTTGAATTTCTTTTTGGATTTCTTGCCAATTCCACCTACAGGCTTCAGCGCCGTGCTTTCACCGCGATCATCCGTATCCACATCTGTAACAGAGACCATTACAAACAGAAATGAAAATGCCTGCAGCAACAGCTCTATTCTAAAACAATTCATTGGAAAGATAGAAAGGCCTAATGCCAATAAATACAACTCTGCACCACCAGAGATAACAACCAAATTTGTACGTATTGAAGATGTTGGGTGATATTATAATTCCACTATTGCATCAAATTCATGCAAACAAACTAGTTCAAAATTCAAATTAATAGTTTCAACAAGTATGTATGTATGAAAGGCTAATCATTTTTCTGTTTTCTGCAGGAGCCATTAT
The DNA here is from genome assembly GCA_028017165.1 of Herpetospermum pedunculosum. NCBI lineage: Eukaryota > Viridiplantae > Streptophyta > Magnoliopsida > Cucurbitales > Cucurbitaceae > Herpetospermum > Herpetospermum pedunculosum. The sequence continues at coordinate 75,967,058 of CM051525.1, forward strand.
TGGAGTTGAAAAGATCTTGTGTAGATTTTTTTCTCAAAAAACACCATCGAAGAGCTCTGCATTAGGACTAACAGCAACATACCTCTACTAAAATTTTAAAATCAAAACCTAATCTCTCACACACAAGCACATAGGAAAGTAAAGGAAAGAAAAGCACAATAGAACAATTAGCATTAAGCTTAGAATGACACATGTAATTTTCATTAAAAAAAAACAAAAACAAAAAACAGTAGGTTCATAATCAGAAAGAGAGAAGGCTAAAACAAACATAGCTTCTTAAAAGGGATTTTTTTTTAGTTCATACGAGATCTTTTGTTACCCTTGATATTTGGGGATAGGAAAAACATATGGTAACTAGACCTTAAATAAATTGCTTCTATGAGAAGATAAAAGAAAATTGTATTCATCTGCTTCTAAAGCCTAAACTATGAGTTGAGTTACAAAAACAAAAACCAAGTTTAGAGTGTCATAAACGAAATTTGACAAAAACATTTTGATCCTCATGGAAAAGGGAACAGAACAATTGCATATTGAAGTTTGGAAACAATCCTTGTACATTACCCCAGTATGTTCTCTCTTGGATCAAATTGTGGGAAAAGGGAAACACAAGTTAAAAATCTAAGTCCTGTTAGTTATCTATGTATATTCAGTCTGTTATTTACAGATAAGTTAGAATCTTCTGAGAGCTCCTACTCTTATAAATTCACAATTAATTTATTCAAATTAAAGTTTACAGATAAGTTGCAATGGCGGATCGAAGCCTCAACCATGAATTGCAATGTGCAAGTAATAAAAGGAAGAAAGGGAAGGTAAGGTACCCATAGCAGCATCGGATGCGGTAGAAGTAGAGGGTGGTGGTGCGACTTCCATAGTAGAAGAGAAAGGAGAAGGACGGACGGGAAGCTTAGGGGCCGCAAGAGCAGCCTCTTGAGCAGCAAGCTTGGCAGCGTCTTTCTTGTCGTATAAAGGTTCAACCATCTCTCTCCTGATGGCTCTCAGCCTCTTCTCTCTCTTCGATCTGATGGACTTCGCCATTGTTTCTTCTTTCTTCTCTCCCAGAGAGCTTCTGAGTCTGAGGGGTTGCTTTGATTTTATTGCGTTTACGAGATTAGGGTTTTTATTTTTTAAGGACCTGGTTTTGGTTTTGGTTTGGAAGTCGCGTGATATTTTTGGTCTTGGTCCCGGCCTTGCTTTGGGTTCCGACTTTCTCCCTCACTCATTTATAATTCTTGGAATTATTTCACTCTTATTTATTAATGGTTATGAATGGTAAAATAAACTAACTTTAAATTTCGCAACACTTTTTTAATTTTAAAAATATAGCAAAATTTAGTAATTAGTGATAACATAAGAACCATTTCATCAATAGAAAATCATTACTTAGTAATCAGTGATAACATAAGAATCATATAATCAGTAGCAATCAGTGATAACATAAGAACCAAATAATCAGTAAGCAATCAATACAATCCGTGATAACATAAGTAAGCAAATATAAGGTAAATCACCAACATATGGACCTTATATCAGTAGTAATTAGTGATAACATAAGAACCATTTCATCAATAGAAAATCATTACTTAGTAATCAGTGATAACATAAGAATCATATAATCAATAGCAATCAGTGATAACATAAGAACCAAATAATCAGTAAGCAATCAATACAATCCGTGATAACATAAGTAAGCAAATATAAGGTAAATCACCAACATATGGACCTTATATTTGTTGTATATTATAAATTTGAATGGTTGATACACCAAATATAAGGTAAATTTGTTGTATAACTAATACACAAAAAATAAGGTATATCAATTATTCAACTGATACACTAAATATATGGTAAATAAATTGTATAACTGATACACAAAATATAAGTTATATCAGTAGTTACTAATACATCAAATATAATGTATATGAGTTGTGACGGATACAAAAGGTAAATTAGTTGGATAATTGATACAACAAATATAAGGTGTATAGTTGTGACTGATACACAAAAAATAAGGTATATCAATGGTACAAATGACTTTGGCCCACATTCTTCAATTCAACTCAAACGCACACCTAGCTCTCATTTTCAACGTTTTCACATGCTCCATACACATGCGTCCACATGAGCACGCCCTCACCGCAACTATAGGGCACCTATGCAATCCAACAATCCACTCTCGGCCCAACAACACCAAAATTCGTATGTTATCACTGATTGCTACGGTGCACATGTTCAATTTTTGTGTTATCACTAATTGCCTCATGATTTGGTCATTATGTTATCACTTATTGGTACTAATTATAAGGAACTATTGTTATTAATTATCTACTTATTGTTATTAATTATCTACTGATTGCCTACTCATTATAGGATGTTTATGTTATCACTGATTGCTACTTATTTTGCTATATATGCAAAGTTGAAAAATAGTTGCCATAAATGCAATATCCTATTATTTGTTTACTATTCTTGCAACTGTCCCTATTTATTATTTAGCTTTAGGGGCTCCTACATTCATTTTTACTCTTGAACCCTAAATTTGTTTCAAAATAGTCATTCCATCAATTTTTTTCTTTAAAATAAAAATGGAAAAATGACATGAGGATGACTCTTAGAATAGTGATACACATGACATAGTAGTAGTAAGCTTCAATTATACCCTCAACATTTCAACATTTTCATTATAATTGTTACCATCTTCCTCTTTCTCAAACAAAAATTGTTTGGAAAGAAAATTCAGTCATGAACATTTACAATGATAAGTAATTTATACATCTAGTTATGCTTTCATTGATGAAAGAATGAGATTGTTATTTGTTGATGCGTGGATTTGACAAGTGGTCAACCGTCTAGTTCGAGTCCTCGTCCTAGCTGGTCCAACCTGAAAAACAAATTTGAGCACCGTTGTAATGATGTGGTCAAAAACATTAATTGGGAAGCACGATGGGTAGTTGCATACCTTAAATTAGGGTTTAACCCTTGTATTTATACTGATTTTACCGTGACAAATGTGTCAAGATATCGTAAGATAGGACGTATTTTCTTTTTTAGGTGGTCGGTTGTTTTTCACGGCTCGGTGCCTGAGCAACCATTTTGATATTTCCTCTCTAAAAAAGTTGGGCTTCTTGTGCCTTTTGTTCTTAAGCCCAATATACTTCATTTCTTGATCCGTCAACAACATTATCCATTCTAAAATTGTGAATATAGATAATAATTTCAATTTGAACGGTACCAATTAATCATTACAAATTCTTTATCAATATAAAGATGACTTAGTTGACGAAGGTTTTTCTTGTGAGGTTGAATGTTAAAGTTGAATCCCCTACTTACTCACATCTATTGCATTAAAAAAAACTATTATATCTTATTTAGTCGTAAAAAAAAGAAGGGAAAAATAAAACCATTTTCAAATACTCTATATTTGTTTTTGTGTGGGTGGGGAGGAATTATTGCACACACAGCCAAATGATGAAGAAAATGAAAATATAGGGATAAGGAATGAGAGATGAGAGTGCAAAAATAATGAGAAGTTGGAAGGAATGAGGGTTCAAAGGGGTTGAAGTTGTAGGCTCAGGCTCATCAATCATCAATCATCAATCATCATGGTGCTTTCCCAATGAACTCCACATCAAATAGGAGAACTGAGTTGGGGGGAATTATACAAGACCCTGCAGAATTAATCAAACAAAATTAATTAATAAAAACCTGATTAACCCCTTGAGTCATGAGTGTACGTGTGTACCTCCACTGCATCCAGCACCTCTTGAGCCATACCCCAGTTCTGGGGGAATCTTTAGCACCCGCTTCCCTCCTTTAACAAACAACCCAATACAAAAAAGGATTAATTAAGTAGTAAATTTAAAGCATTCATTTTCCCCCCCAGTATGTACGTACCCGGAAGCATCGCTGGAACTCCATCGCCCCCAACAATACCTTCATCCCAACCTTTTATAACCTGATGAGAGATGTCAACACTTCTTTACTTCCAACTTCCATCAATCACAATAATCATATATACAATTAATTATTTATAAAGTTATACCTCACCAACCCCAACTCGGAAGCTCAAGGGTTCCCCCCGATTGTAGCTGCTGTCAAACACCTCTCCGCTCTCTAATTTTCCAACATAATGTGCCTACTTACCACAAATATACAATACAATTCGTTACATTCTTTCATTTCACATTTCACATTTTATTTATCAATCATATCATACCTTGATTAGCTGTCCTTTTTCAGCCTCAGGGCCTGTCCCCACAACTTTATCGCAGAAGCCAAGGCCCGACGGAGCTGTTGTGAATTCACATGGTGTGGCTTCACCAGCAGCACCTGCACCTGCACCTGCACCCGCAGCTGCACCCAGTGGTTGTACGAGAACGTTCGCAAGCCCAAACAGGAATCCACAAACACCAATTGCTTCTCTTCTAGTTATGCCCAATGAACCTCCTTTCTTCTTCACTTCCAGTTCTTGATGAGAAAAATTGATTTTTGGAGTATGGGTGTAGGTCAATTTCGAGACTTGTTTCGTAGTTGTTGTTACACATTTATCCCGTGATATGTTGTTGATGGAGCAACGCGTTCTAGGAGTGGCAGCCCCAGCTGTAATTGTCAGTGACCTCATATCCAACAACACAACTACTTTCTACTTTCCACTTTCACAATAAATCGAACCTTTAAATAATAATTTGCTAAACTTCCACGCCAACCAAATTTTGTGGCCATTACATCCTACACTTTTGAGTTTTGTCCAACGCAGCTTGTGGCCATACAATTTTGCCTGGAGACTAAAGAAAATCCATGGCCACTAGGCCTTACACTTTCTTTGTCCAAGACAATTTGTGCCAAACTTGTGGCCATAGAATTTACTTGATATGGCCAAGTCTTTTGGACTATATATAGACAGAGTACCTATTATTAGCAAATCATTCCAAATCCAAGTAAGAGTGAGATAAAAATAGAGAAGGTTTCTTTTGGAGAGACTTTGAAAAAGTTTGTAACTTCTATTTTATAGTGAAATTCTTCTATCTTTGCCAGTTATTTTCACTTAATTTGTTTAGGGGTTTTCCACATAAAATAAACCCTAAAATCCTCATGTGCTATTATTTCTCTTCTTCATTATTATTATTCTTCAATCTATGATAGTTGCTATGCGATCTTGCTCCATTAAGTCTCAATCCTTTACAACAAAAACAAAACACCACGGATTGCCTAAAATCTTGGATAGAAGCTAAGGGCATTCACCGTGGGCAACACACCAAAAAGCGGGCCTGTTTTGTTAGTGCCAAGTCCAACCTTGGGTCACTTGAGACCACTTCCAAGAATTTGTGGTACTTTAGTTTATGCCCAACCCAACTAGGCAACTACAACATGGAGTTGTTGAGTAGCTTCAGTTTACGGATTCTCAAATATATCTATAGCTATATTACCAATCTACCACATGATTGAACTCCACGATGTAGAAAATAACCTGATCTAATTTGTCATTGTTGTCTAAATGTTAGCATCTAACCTGGTTTATCATCAGCGGGTTAACTGTGGCTTTTAGTTACTCGCACGGATCAAGATACAGATGGAAAAGGGTACTTCATACCTGAAAGTAAAGCAGGCCTAATTATGAAATAGCGAAATTATAGGGAGTTCTCCCACAACAAATGAGATTGTTTTTGTATCTTCGAACCTGGCAGCAGTATTGCCAAGTTTGGCATTTTCTTCTTGTTCTTCTCTTTTTCCCTTTTCCCTGCGAGTGCAAGGGGGAGGGGGTCCAGAGCTATTATTTACTTCCCAACAAATGGGCACACGAGTTAATTAGCTCCAGATCTCCAGAGACATCCCAATTTCTATCATCTGGCAAAATTAATTGACCAATGACATATAAATACACGTAAAAAAAAGCCAAGGTTTGCTATATAGAGAAAATAATTGATCAAACAATGTCGGGGGAGCCACTTTGGTTCCACTAAAAATCTTTGCCGAAGTCACACTAGCATGTAAAGAGAGCAGCAGATCAAGCCATGGCCAGAAAGTCACACTAGCATGTCAAGAGAGCAGCAGATCAAGCCATGGCCAGAAAAGTAAACGCGACCAAACAGCAAGAACCATCAGTCAGCAATCATCCCCCAATGTTGTAGTAACTGAGGTCTGCACACAAAATAATAACACGCTCTTTTGTCCAAGTTAAATTGGCAATTGAGAAGCTATGCACCACTGCAAAGTGCAAACTACAGATTTATTTCCTCTAGTTTCATCATCAATTGCTCCTGAGAATAATTTGTAAGGAAGCAAATTACAGAACACCAGTGAAAGTAATTTATGAACTTGACCATATAATCAATTACTTTTCCCCACGATAATCTAAGTCGAAAAGTAGTAATTACAATGCAATTATAACCAACTACAATCCACTTCTGATAAGGCTATAGGCCCTAACCTTCCGCACGTTTTGGTTCATTAATTTCCTAATCTTTTCTGCATCATCCCACTTCTCCTCTAAAACATACAAATCAGATATAAGAGAGTAAATTCCACCATGATTCTCGGGTTCTGTCCTTTCCATTATCTGCTCAATAACTCTCTCGGCCATGTCAAACTTTTTATGTTGCTTACAGGCCGACAAAAGAGAGCTCCACACAATGACATTAGGTTCGAGTCTCATATTCTTAACAATCCCATAAGCTTCCTCCAACAATCCCGACCTACCCAGCAGATCAACCATGCAACCATAATGTTGAATCCTTATTTCCAAGCCACATTCTTCAATCATGTTGAAGTATTTGCGGCCTTCTTGAACAAACCCTGCATGAACACATGCATTTAAAATCCCAGTGAAAGTCAATTCATTCGGCTCCACACCTTCATTTCTCATCATCTCAAATAAAAGCAATGCTTCTTTGCAGTAGCCATGCTGGGCCGACCCACATATCAGAGCAGTCCAAGTCCTGACGTTCTTTTCAGGCATCAAATGAAATACCTGGCAAGCATACTTCAAAAATCCACACTTGGCGTACATATCAACCAAAACAGTACCAAGTTCCAGGTTTAGTTCCCACCTATTCTTGAGCACAAAACCATGAACTGATTTTCCGGCCAACAATCCTAAAGAGCCCATATGAGCACACCCATTTAAGATTGATCCAACCGCCATTTGGTCAGGATTTATACCATTGACTACCATATCCTGGAAAAGAAGCAAGGCACGGGTGTAATTGTGATTGTTAACGTAGGCAGCAATCATGGCGGACCATGATGCCAAGTCTCTTAAGGGCATTAGATCAAACAGGTGGCGAGCTGTATCTACATCCCCTGCCTTGGAATAGCCAAAAATCATAGTGTTCCAGGTAACAGTGTTTTTGTGGGGCATTTCGTCGAACAACAAGCGAGCAAGTTGGAAGGAGTTAAGAACGTATGCATAGAGGAGGGATGTAGCGACATAGAGATGGGTAGTGAACCCAAGTTTGGTAATATGGGCATGAAGATGGTGAAGAATGGAGAGATTGTGGGAAGGAGCGCAGGCTTTGAGCATAAAGAGAATCGAGAAGCTGTCATAAGGAAGGGATTGGCGGTGCATCTGGGAGTAGATGGTTAGTGCTTCAGGAAGGGAAGGAGCATTTCGAATGCGTAAAGCCCAAGAGTTGAAGCCTCTGGCGAACAAAGGAAATTGAGGGCGTGCATGTTTGAGCATGACGAGCATAATTGGCGTCGTCTCGGTCCGTTCACCATACGGCCAAGCCAATGGCGACGGCAAGTTCCAAGGACAACTCAAAATCTAGCCAAACTTTCATTTTCATCCGATTTTACCCTTTTTTTTTCTTTGGTTCGTCCAAGAACAAGTCAAAAATAGATGGGGTTGGGAGCCGGAGGGGAGTAACAGTTATATCATATATGCTCGGTTTCTCCTATCCAATTCAACCCTAAACATATACAGCTAGATGACATTAACAAGGGTTATTATCACAAATAGTCTATATGTTAAAAAATCTATTAACATTAACCCTGTTTTTTTGCCACTATCAACATTAACCCTTATCGGTGCATCTTGGTCAGGATCAGGCACCAGGATTCATTTTTTTTTTTTTTTTTTTTAAAAACTATTTATGACATTTATGTATTTTACGTTCTTACCCTTCCTTATAATATACCCTATATAACATATTTCTTTAATTTGCAAGAAAAGTTTTCATCTTATTCACTCTTTTTCTTTCTTTTTCCTTCTTCACGCAACATTCCATTTGAGCAAACAAGGTATGTTTATCCAAATGTTTATCATATTGAACAATAGCTTCATAAGCAAGTCAATTTTGGCTTCATTTCTCGTTCATTAACCCAGATCCTGGGCGTGCATGTTTGAGCATGACGAGCATAATTGGCGTCGTCTCGGTCCGTTCACCATACGGCCAAGCCAATGGCGACGGCAAGTTCCAAGGACAACTCAAAATCTAGCCAAACTTTCATTTTCATCCGATTTTACCCTTTTTTTTTCTTTGGTTCGTCCAAGAACAAGTCAAAAATAGATGGGGTTGGGAGTCGGAGGGGAGTAACAGTTATATCATATATGCTCGGTTTCTCCTATCCAATTCAACCCTAAACATATACAGCTAGATGACATTAACAAGGGTTATTATCACAAATAGTCTATATGGTAAAAAATCTATTAACATTAACCCTGTTTTTTGCCACTATCAACATTAACCCTTATCGGTGCATCTTGGTCAGGATCAGGCACCAGGATTCATTTTTTTTTTTTTTTTTTTTAAAAAACTATTTATGACATTTATGTATTTTACGTTCTTACCCCTCCTTATAATATACCCTATATAACATATTTCTTTAATTTGCAAGAAAAGTTTTCATCTTATTCACTATTTTTCTTTCTTTTTCCTTCTTCACGCAAAATTCCATTTGAGCAAACAATGTATGTTTATCCAAATGTTTATCATATTGAACAATAGCTTCATAAGCAAGTCAATTTTGGCTTCATTTCTCGTTCATTAACCCAGATCCTGGTCGGAATGTATACAAATCCTGGCCAGGATTTGTATACATTCCGACCAGGATCGACCAAGACCGAGATTTTTTTTCTTCATACATTATAACTAATGTTTCTTCTTTTATGTTACTTAGAGAATGCCTCGTGTGTTAGTGGCACAATAGAGAGAGGACAAGAAGAGTAGATGCCACCAACAAACGAGGCATTCTGTAAGTAACATAAAAGAAGAAACATCAGTTATAATGTATGAAAAAAATAAAAATAAAAAAATAATCTCGGTCTTGGTCGAACTTGGTCAGAATGTATAAATCCTGGCCAGGATTTGTATACATTCCGACCAGGATCTGGGTTAATGAACGAGAAATGGCGCCAAAATTTTGTTCAATGTGATAAACATACCTTGGCAAAAATCTTGAGAAAGTGAAAAGGAAGAATGAACTCAAATGAAATGTTGTGTGAAGAAGGAAAAAGAAATAAAAAGCGTGAATAAGATAAAAACTTCCCTTGCAAATTAAAGAAATAAGTTATATAGGGTATATTATAAGGAGGGGTAAAAACGTAAAATACATAAAGTCATAAATAATTTAAAAAAAAAAAAAAAAAAAAAATCCTGGTGCCCATTCCTGGCCGGGATGCACCGAGAAGGGTTAATGTTGATAGTGGCAAAAAACAGGGTTAATGTTAATAGATTTTTTGCCATATAGGCTATTTGTGATAATAACTCCATTAACAACGTCTGAAAATTATATTCCAACTTTATTTTTTAAACTATTTTAAATATGTATTTTTTCCAAGATATACTCGTTTATTTTTGAGAAATTATAAAGGATAACAACAATAAATTAGGCTAAAATTTTTAAAGGTTAGTTTTTTTGTTTTATTATATTCTCAATTTACCCTTGTTAACATTTTTATTTGGTGCTTAATATTTAGTCTATCAATTCAGTTGATTTATCTTCTATTTGGTGTATCAATTATATTTGTTTGTATCAGTTGTACGACTAATTTACCCTATATTTAGTGTATGAATGACAATTGATTTACTTTATATTTAATATATCAGTTATATAACTGATTTACCTAATATTTGATAAGCCTTATATTTGGTGTATCAGTTATAAAAATAGCCTTATATTTGGTGTATCAGTTATAAAAATGATTTAGTTTATATTTGGTGTATCACTTGTACAATTGATTTACTTCATATTTGGTAACCCTTATATTTGTTGGATTGTACATCTGTTTTACCTTTATTTGGTGTATCAGTTATACAATTGATTTACCTTCTTTTTAGTGAATCAGTGACACCTGATATACCTTATATTTGGTATATAGTTGTACAACTGACTAACCCGGCCACCCAACCCAGCAGGTCAGTTATTTACCTTACATTTGGTGTATTAGTGACACATGATATACCTTATATTTGGTGTATCCGTTGTACAACTGATTTACATTATATTTGGTGTATCAGTTGTACATCTTCTATTGGATGTATCAGTTATACAACTGATTTATCTTTTATTCGGTGTATCAGTGACACTTGATATATCTTATATTTAGTGTATCAATTGTACAACTGATTTGCCTTATATTTGGTGTATCAGTTATACACCTGATTCACCTTATATGTGTTTGTATAAATTAAGTGGAAAGTTAGGTAGTTTATCATCCAAATAATAAAGAGCTACTAATGGATATCATGTTGTAATCTAAATTATCAAGATGATGGTAATAAGTGAAAAAGGGAAACAATAAAGGAAGAAAAACAAACAATAATCGGACTTCACCTTCATTAAATTTATAGACAAATAGTAAATTAGAACAAAAGTGATACACCCAAAAAAAAGGTGAAGAACAAACAGTAATCAGACTTCACCTTCGTTCAAAACAAGAGTGAGTCTACAATAGAGGTAATTTTAAAGAATTAATACCTTGTACTTGGTGAGTAGAACGCAACAACAAGAGTGAATCAATCAACGTTGAAGGGAGAGGAAAATCGCAATGATCAGAGAAATCGTAAAGGTTTCGAAAAGTTACTTCTAGGTTTAACGCATGATTATACAAGTTGATTACTTTGAGAGAGAGGGTATTTTCGACATTTCCATTATAAACGGGCTTCAATTTTTTCATTTGGGTTGAGCTTATATATTTTGAATGTAAAAATAATGGAAAAGTATATCAGAGGGTGTATCAACATGGTGAATCGGTGATTACTTTAAAGTGTTAGGGAAGGGTATTTTCGACTTTTCAACTTTTAGATTAATGATTAACACGTTATTTTTGCAACTCCCCCTTTATTTTTAGATAAGAATTTAAATATGTAAAAAAAAAAAAAAAAAGTGAAAACATACCAAAGAAATCGTGGGTAAGCAAACATAATATTTAGTTAATTATAGTTTGGCCCATTGAATTAGGTCCATGGATTGGACTATAAACTTATATTTTAGGAATTGGCCCGATCCAAACAGTGGTGGAGTCCCGCAAGATTTGGTTTGGACTAAGTTTGGGTATTTGATTATTTGGGTCGGCTCGATGATGAGGCTAAAAAATGGTGTTTCTCCTGGCAAGATGAAGAATTTGAAAGGAAGGTTTTTTTTTTTTAATTGTTTTCTTATGAAGTGTGAAGTTCAATTAATTGTATAGCCTGAGCACACTTCACCCATTAATTAATACATTTGCAAGAATTTTCTTTTACTTGTTATATAAGATATATCCATAAAATTACCTAATTCCTAATATAAATTAAGTAAAAGTTTATGTTTCATTTTTCTCTTATTCTTTCTGAACAATACATTAATACAAAAACATAAAACACACTACGTATGTTATATTATATTATATATATTTTTCATTCGAATATATGAATTTAAAATAATTAGTTTACTTTTACATGCATATCTATTGTTATGAAATCGAACTATTAATTTATACTCATGAAACATGAAAGTTTTGGTGGTTCATACATGCATATAATTTAACTACAAGTAATTAGTGCAAAAACAAATTGGCACATTTTATTGTGATAACTTTTGCTTTGGTTGACGTACAGGTACAAAAATAGTAGGATTATATATATTGATAAATTAGTTGGAAGAAATAATTAATCATGGATGATGGAAGGCAAAGCAAATCTTGTGGTTAACATTACTATATATAAATAAATACATAATCGGAAAGAAAGCAGCATGTACAATTAGCTACAAGTAACCTGTATCCCTCTAAAATGGGCATAATTAATGAATTAATATTGACATATATATATATATAATGTAATTATTATTATATTATTGTCTTGGTCTGGGAGCAGTAGTCCCATCCATTTATATAAATTTAGAGGTAGGTTTATTGTAATGAAGAGAAATCGAGAGAGATCATATGGGGCAGCAGCAGCATCAGCATCAGAAGAGGAAGAATAAAGTGAAGAGAGGATTGTGGTCTCCCGAGGAAGACGAGAAGCTTATAAAGTGTATGAGTAGTAGTAGTAGTAATAAGAAGTCATGGAGTGTGGTTCCTAAAATTGCAGGGCTGGAGCGATGTGGGAAGAGCTGCAGGCTGAGGTGGATGAACTACTTGAGGCCCGACCTGAAGAGGGGTTGTTTCAGTGCGGATGAGGAGAGTACCATCATCGACATCCACCGAATGTTGGGTAACAGATGGGCGCAGATTGCCAAGCATCTCCCTGGCAGAACCGACAACGAGATCAAGAACTTCTGGAATTCCTCCATCAAGAAGAAGCTCCTTGCCCATGGCCTCGATCCCAATACCCACAATCTACTCATCCTTAATACTCCTAGTCCTAATAATAATACTTCATTACTAACTTCTGTTGCTGCTGCTGCTGCTAATAATAATAATAATACCACCTTGACTACTACTACTACTGAGCCCGCGGATAGCCTGTGGATGAGGATGATGATGATGTGGGAATTAGACGATGGTGATCCTCTGATGATGCAAGATATTATTGAGCCCGCTGCCGGACACCATGCTTCTTCCCACGAATTCAACCATGATTTCGATTTTTGTTTTCAGGATTATATTCTGCACTAGTCCTATTACTCCGCCCTACTCATCACCCCTCCAATTTGTGATTAATATTTTATTTCACTTCTTTATAATGTAATCAAATACAATAATTTTCATCTTTCTTCTGTCTTCATTTTCTAATTTCTACATTTTCCTTTCTAATATCACCCAAATTCATTTTTAATTTCAATTATCAGATCAATTATCTACCCTACGGAAACCCTTGCATTATTGCATATGCTTTTCACTCTCATTTTTTCTCCAACAATAATATATTAATTATATACTCATACATAACTTCCAAACACATCAATGCTTCATTTTTTTTTTTTACAATATGAGTTTAGGGAGATTTAATCCATTGTCATTTTTTATGGAGTTTAATTCACTCAAAAAAAAATTAGTGAGTTTGGGTAGAATTTTTACACTTTCCTTTTTCATTTCTTTTTACACTTTTTTTGTGTGGTTAAAATTCGTCCAGAAGTAGAAAATTTTGGAAGTAGAAATTATAATACATTTGTCAAGTCTAAGATTCAATTGGATGAAATTAAAGTTAGCTAGAATTCAACCGAATGAAATTAGAGGTTTAAGATGGAAATTTATATTTTTCTCAAACTAATTTATTTTAAAAAATAAAGTCAAAGTTAAACTCATACTATTGAACAAACTAACAATAAGATTAATAAAATTAAACTCTAGCCAAATAAATAATTAAATAAATATATATATATAATTTGTATTTTTATTTTTTAGAAAATGAGCAATTGAAATATATGTATATATCTTTTAATGTATTTTTATGAAAAAAAATTTAGAATTATACTCATAAATTAACACAAACAACTAAAGTTATCAAAATGACCGAAAAATATTGAAAAACAAAATGTTAATATGAAAGTTCAAACATCGTGCCTGCTTTTATATCCATTTATCTAACAGGAAAAACTTTATTTTTTCATTAAAAGAGCATTTTAAGACTAGACAACATTCAATTAATAGATGTAATACAACATAACACATGCCTTATTTTCACTATTGTTTGCACTTCACCCACAAATTAATTTGAAAGCTATTGCAGACACTTGAGTAAATTCAACATAATTCGAATACATTAATACAACAAACAACATTCAACATAATTCTAATACATTATACAACAAACAAACAAGGAATCAGAAGCATATTTAGCTCCTAATTAGTTAAGCCAATTCTAATAAATAACAAGATTATTTCAACAATGTAATGAAAATAACCAAAATTTAAAAGCTCCAAGCATATAAATAAACTATGTACCTCATATGTTGTTGTGGGTCCATGAATACTCCGAACTTGTCACCTTATAGAGAAGTTAAAAACTTGTTAAAACCAAGGCACAGAGAGAGGCCTCAAACACATAAGGCAATGTTATTTTTTTACTACAAGTCTATACCATGGACTTTAGTGGCAAATTTAGACATGAAGCTTTGCTCTAACGATGCCCATGTTATACCATGAGGCCTAGCGACCTTGCCCCAAATGCATTAATGACAATGGCTTCCATTCTGCTTCACTTTAACCTTGTAGATATATGCCAATCACTTTTCTTGGTACCAAGGAACCTCATCCTTAGAATTAATAACTTCGATCTGGAGTAAAAGAAGTGTTTCAATACTTTTGCACTTTAGGTAGTTAAAAAGAAACAAAACAAAATTGGAATTAGACATCTATATTGTTAAATGGTCCTAACAGAGAAGGTAGTAAAGCAACATCTACATTAAAATGGAAAGCCTCGTCTCCAAACAAAAGAGAGAATGAAAATGCCATGCATGGAAGTTCTGGTGACTGGGAAGACACACATACTTTTACATCATTGAGTCCATCGGGTGGCAGGTGTTAAATGCATTTCCTACCTACATTTCTACCCCTTTTAAGTTGAAAAAAAAAGTCTGAGAACACTGAAAATTGAAAGAACTTCACAAAATTGTACGACTTTCTAACATGTTTCCTTTCCTAATCCTTTTTAGACATTGACTCCACATATGCAGACTGCAACAACAAAAACAATTAATCAAGTTTCCAGTCCAACCTCAGGAAAAAACTATAAGAGAAATTCTAGTTCAGTCAATCACGATCAAGGGAACTTTTCATTGGACCTATGGAAGAAAGCTTTCAAGGATGCTTATGAAAGAACTTGCCCCGTCCGAGTTGGAGGACATGAGTGTGGTTGCTTGCCTCTTTTGTCTAGATTGGTACGTGTGATTGAATTTGACTAAAGCAAACACATCATTTTCTTTGAGAAGCGAATAAGTTAGCAAGTGGAGAGAGTCTAGATTATCAATCAAATAGGAAGTATTAATGTAAGGGTGTTGAACCTTGTTGTAGTCTGTAGACTACACTTCCCCCAATGGCTCGCAACCAATTTTATAAGTCTTTTCTTTAGACTTTCCAACAACCTTGTTAATCACATAACTCTCCTATTTACCTCATTAATCACTTCATTGTAGACCATGCCTCTTTCTAAACTCTCTGTATCTTAAATACAAAAAATAGGGTACAAAACATACAATAAGGTTCAAACCTAACAACTCTTAGAACTTCAAGCAACTTGATTCTCAATTTGGCAACTTAATACAATCCCTTCAATATGCGAACATACTAAAAATTAGGTTTTATGGTAGCCAAAGCCAAATAATGCACATCAGATACAAATAAACTACAGAGTTTATCCAGGCAACTTAAATCCTCCCACCACCACTAAGAACCAGTAAAATAAAGCCTTAAGCCATGCCCAGATCAAGAAAATAATTCAAAGAACCAACCTACTGAATTATAAAGATGAAAAAATGGAAGATACCTTGAACAACGCTCACATCTCTCCTTCTCAACTTTGGCCTGCATTTCCCGAAGGGCACTGACCTCCTCTTCATATCCGTCAAGTCCTAATTAATTGCAAAAATAAGAGAATCATAGATGAAACTCCATGAAAGAGAGTTCGAAGAAAGAAAGAGTGGAGAAGTCGAGAAGCTACCTTCGAGATAGCGTTACTAGGTCTCCATCTCCATCTCCCCATTACATAGGTTCAACGTTGTAACTAGCTTGTACAATCGCCCTCTTCCTCGAACATGGTTGCTTCAATCAGTGCAGCTAACTGTACTGAGTCGCTCGCCAGCGGTGAAGAATGAACATGGGCTGAAGGGGAGGGAGAGAGGGAGAAAGACAATCGTCGGCGATGAAGGAAAAGCAGATGGGAGGTGATTGAGGGAGATAGAGACACGTCGGAGAAGGAGATAGAAGGCGAGAGAAGGAAATGCCGGGAGGAAGAGGCGAATCATTATGGGAAATCGTAGAAAGTGTCTGAACAAAACTTTAACAAAATTGAAGGAAGGAACATCATATTTATCATATCAAAATATGATGTTCTTTGAGATGAACTAGAATCCCACACCAACTTATGTGATCGCATAGTACAATCAATTTCCTGCCCTAAATACACATACTTCAAATTCTTCAGACTTCAACTATCCTAACTCTTTGGGCCAAACGACTCCTAAATTGGAGAGAATTTCTTCTAGTACATCCTTGGCGATCACTAAATGAAGGGGGTATGGAGTACTCCATACACATGCTTCAGAATTTCCTAGACTAAACAAATCCAACTATTCTAATTCTTTGGGCCAAATGCCAGAAATTCTCCTCCAAATTGGGCACACGTGTGTTGAGTAGGAGAAGGGCAAAATTGTCCCGTGGACAAGAAAAGAAAAGAAAGGGTTTTGAGTGTTTTAAGAAAGAAGAAGTCGTGGTGAGAAGACGATAATTTCGAACTTTAGCAGTGGCGATTGATGAGCTTAATTATAAGAAACCTTAGTTTAGTAGAATGTACAATTAACCTACTAAAATTGATTGAACTTCGACCGGCGGCGGTTGATTGCATTGCATGCACGGCCCGTCGGAAGTCGGCACTTCCAATTCTCCGCTCCGCCCTTCTGAAGTCTGAACTCTTCTACTGTAAGGCGCGCTTCTTCCACCACCAGTTTCTGAAAAGTCATGCCACCAGGTTAGGTTCTACTTTTGCTTTCAGCTGCGATTCTATTCTATTCTATTTCATTCATTCCACTACTGCAGATCTCCCTGGGTATTACTATGATGCCCAGAAGAACAGGTATTTCCCTCTTAAAGGCCCAATACCTGGCTCTTCTTCAGCACCTCTTCATAAACAAGGAGTTTCTAACTCCACCCCGGTGAGTATACTACTAAATGTCTGGATTATTGATGCTTTTCTATCCCCAATCCGCTTCCCTCAAATTTTCCATACTTTCTGGTTTTGGGTTATTGTTTTCTTTGCGCTGCTATGTCATGTCACAATTTTGCCCTCACTTTAGAAATTATTATCTATCATATTTAGGTACTTGGTATGTACTCATATTTGAACAAAAAACTTTCCCCCTACAGACGACAGTCAATTCATGTTCCAAGCCTGACTTAACAACCGTGAAGCTGATTCAAGACAGGGAGTTATATGGTGGTGCTATTGCTTCCACGAAAGGAAAATCTAACTTCAAGCAAAAATTTCAAAATTTTCACGCATCCAAACCAGTGGTATGTTCTAATTTCATTTTAAAACAAAATGTCGAATTAGGCCTTAATATATTACTTGAATTATTCTATTGAGGTTTGTGGTGGAAGCCTTATCAGAAAGAATGGTAGCCCCAGCGTGATGAGGAACCTGTTTGCTTTGGACATCATATTCCTTCTACTTTCTGTTTCTTTATTCTAACAAGTTGGACAGGATATTAGTTCCTTTGATGCTATATGTGCTCTTATTCCTCTATGCAGGTTTGGAAATACCGAGGAACGGACAGAATGGGGGATAGTGCTTTGCAAGAAATACCCATTAATGTGCATACCTTGGAGGGTCAAATGGAATCTTCTGTTTTATTAACGGGCAATATAAGTGGCTCCTTGAGGTATTTATGGAGTTCCTCTACTGTTTGAATGCATTCGTGCATTAGACAATGCATGAGAGTTTAATCTTCAAATCTGGATTTTTATTATATGGGTACGAATTCAGATTGCCATCGTTTGTATATGTCCAGAACATTTGGGTAGCTTCGAACAAGTGGTGTAAAATAGTGTCTTTAAGGCATTTATGATGCTTAACATTAAACAGTGCAACGTGTATTTAAAATGAAAAGGAATGGGCTTTCTTTTTCAATTTCTCTCTCTCGCCCTCCCCCCTCCCTTCAGTCTTTTGCCTCTCTTCCATGCCCACTTCTTATCTTTGATTATTCTTCAATAGAGTTTGCTTTTAATCCACGTGGGATGTTGGTAGCAATTACCCTCCCAAATGCTATAGCAAAAAACTGCAGTAATTACATAAAATCACAGCATGTAATTGTCTACAGCATGGATACCATTATGCTAAATTACTTGCATTTTGTATATTTCATTTTTGTTAAATAAATATTTTAGTTGTTTCTTTTTTATAAAATTTAATCCTGGACCTGTTCCTTTGTGGACCTTTATGTCTTATTGACTAATTATTAGTGCTTTACTTGCATTCGATGCTTTGAGTTTATGACTATTGCAGTGTTTTTGGAGTTGGAGAGGGTGATCAACATATTGGACGTCGAGTGAACTGTAGTCCAGAACTTGTTTGGCCATCGAGTGTAGGAAACCAAATGTTGGGACAAGTTCCTGGAGATATTTGGCAACTTTCTGGTCCTTCATTGCAAATGTCATCAAACATATCTTGTATAAAGTTGTTTAAGAAGCGCTTTCCTTCAGCGCATGAGGATGTTTATGATATTCAACATGCATTGTATCCTTTCATTTTCTAGAATTCATTCCCATTATTCTGTTTCCCTCGGCACCCCCTGCAGTTGGGGGGGAGGTCATGAATATCATTATTTTCTCTTTCAATGCCTTGACTTCAGGAACCAGAATCAGTACATTGGGATCTGACACATCTGGTGGATCAGTGTATATTCTTAATCTTGTTGAGCCACTGGATTTTAATCGAAGTATTGCTGTCATCAGACGAAGGATACACGAGGTTTCTTCTTTCAATTGCTCCATCTGGACGGCTGATTGTGCATCTAGTGGAGGTAGAGCTGTGATTGGTATGTTTCTTTTGTTCATGTTGGAGCCTTAGTATTACGAATGCACCATATTCTCATATTTGAGAGTTCTCCTGTGCTTGCTTCCCATATTTTTTACCATGAGGTTTGACAAATTCATTATATGATACATTGCTTACATCTGATATTTGCTTGTTCTGTTGTATATGTTATAATCTTTAAGTAATGTTTCCACATTATGGAGTTGCATGCTACTGGTCATTTATTTCTATTTGTGGAGTTTTGCTCTGTTTGGTTTGAGCATTTTTTAAAAATTGGCTTGAATTAGATTTCCCCCCAAAATGTGTCTTCAATTCTGGTCAATGACTTCTTTGGTGTTAAAAGGTTTAAAAAGAAGTCTTGCCATAGAAAGAGCTCTTCGGCATATGAGTTCTTAAAGTGAAATTTAGGTTTTGAAGTTTTTTTTTTGGGTAAGGTACTGAACTTTCATTGTGGAAAAAAAAACAGCCCACAAAAAGGAACCCCACTAAAGGAAGGGCCCCAATCAAGTAAAATAATGTTTAAGGAATAATTACAAGACAATCGCGTCACCGACGCCCAAAGAGAAAAAATTAAAAAATGAAAGCATACAAGAGCATACAAAAAATAACCGCCCACAAAAATGAACCCCACTAAAGAAAGGGCCTCAATCAAGTAAAATAATGTTCAAGGAATAATTACAAGACAATCGCGTCACCGACGCCCAAAGAGAAACATAGAACCTAGCGAGGGACCAAACATCACTAGGGTCCCTCTCAATTCCTCTAAATGTCCTATTATTTCTTTCCCCCCACAAACCTCACAATACCGCGCATCACCTTCCTAAGATCTTTGGGTAAGTCCATATGTCTAAAAAAAAAGGATTCCAAACAAGCTGAGCAAAGACACAACTCCAAAGAATATGATCCATGTCTTCCTCTGTCCTCCGACAATGAATGCAACAAAACGGACCCACCAAAGAAGACGACCACCTCACAAGCCGATCTAAGGTGTTAACTCTTCCGTGAATAACCTGCCAGACAAAAAACTGAACCTTCTTTAGTTTATGGATCCTTCTAATTGCTAATTTAAAGTTTTTTTGATGAATGAAGAATGGAAAAAAGGAAAGGGTGGCTGTTGAACATCGATTTTGAAAAACTTATGATATGGTAGTTCGGGATTTTTTGTTGCAGTGATGGGAAGAAAACGTTTCGGGCCTAAATGAACTAAATGAATTCTTGGGTGCATGAAAAAGTTTCGGGCCTAAATGAACTAAATGAATTTTTGGGTGCATGACTGGAACTATATCTTCCATCTTCCATAATGGAAATGTTAAGTATACGAAAAATGTGAAAATTTTCTTGGAGCTCAGTGTTAGCTGGTGGAAATACCTAGAACAAGGTGCTAGTCAGATTCCTAGGCCTTGAGACCTGTTTGCTTATGCTTTGAATCAATTATTTCTAAGATTCCATTTCCTTGCCAATATGGCAGAATCTTTTGGGAGCCTTTGAATAAACACCTTACCTTTCCTATCTCCTCAATTTTATATGATATTCTTACTGGTCACTTGCTTGAGTCAAAAACTAATTTTTTTTGGCTCAATGCAGTGAGGTGCATTCTGTGAGAAATGAATGTGGTTGGAGAGAAGTAGAACTTCCGAAGATGTTAATAATAACGTTTCAACTCTCTGGGAGAGTATTGTTTTTGTCTACTCTTTCTTGGGTGCTGTTTTTTAGGATTTTGGACAACCCCTGGGGAGCTTAGCAGGTTGGTGAAAACATTTTAAAAAAAAACTGTTACACAAGCATATTTTTTAACTGTTACCTCTCTTTGATTCATACCTATTGGAGAACTTATTTGTAGCTCCTTAAGCTTTCTAGGCTTTTGCTTAGTTTTATCCGATCCATCCATGAAACTGTTTCTCCAAATGTGTGCCTATTAAACTGGGACAATTCGTGTGTCTGTATGAATGCATGTATATTAAATTGAGAAACTTTTTTGTCCCTATAGGAGAAACTTGGATATTCTAAATGCCTGTACAAATAAAGAGCTAATGTATATAATTGTTCTTTGAGGAAAGAAGGCTTTGGTAAGTAAAAGTAATCATCCATCCAATTTCCAAGTAGTACAAGCCAGGTTGCAAAATGTTTTTAAAAAAGTGGTGGCCTGGTTTGAAGCTTACCGAAGTTTAGCATATCCAACTATTGTCATTCATTGTCATAAGGTTTTAAAAGCACAGTAGAGGGTGTGAATAAAGCCTTACACTTCATCTCTCTCCTTGATTTTCAACTAAATTTGCATTACCATAATGTTATTTTTAAACTGAATTTGGAACTAGATTCTGCTACCAATATGGTGCTTATAGTTCTCAGTCTAGCCCATGTTCTGTTAAATACTTAACATCATGCATCTCTTTTGGTTTCTGCAGGAACGAACATGGGAGCTGCTTCAGTTGATATGGGAACTGGCAGGATATCATGGATCTTACATGGTAAAAGTGATGTTTTTGCGCTACAACTCATTCATTCGGTAATTCACTTTGTTTTGTTGCGTGTATGTATATAGATGAAGCATGTTGAGAATCTGAATTGGGATGCTTTTATATTTCCTTTGTAATTAGTTTGTTTACTTTCTGTTTTTTATTCACTCTGGAGTTTGTATCTTTTGAGCATTATTCTATTTTCAATGTAGAGTTTTGATTCTTCTTCGAAAAAAAAATAAAAAAATTAAGCATGTTGAGAAAAAAATTCTTTCAATTCTAATTACACTATTTGCATATTTAAGATACTTATTATAACTGCATAACTCTCGTAAATATGTGAAACAATCTTGTATCTTTATGTGGCATTGGTGTATATAATTTTCACAGAACCTATATTTGCAATCTGTTTAGTGTTTCCTATGGGCTATGACCTTAAGGCTCAAATGTATAACTTGTGCAACATAACTATGATAGTCAAGATAGATATTTTCAGCTTTAAATATTGTACCTATGAAATCTCTCATGTTGCCGAAGTTTTTTTTATATATATATATATATAATTTCTTTTACAAGAAACATGAACTTTTCATCGATATATGAAAAATTACAAGCTACGTCTTCATAGCAGTTGATAAAACCTCAAAACTGGAAAATGCATACTTACAAGTTACAACCTTCAAGAATAACAAGATATACTTGCAACTATGAAGCTCTTAACAATATAGCTCTTCCAATGCTAAGATAACATAATGAATTCAAATTACTAAGAATAACAAGATTATTTTTTATTTAAATTGTTAAATAGTTTATTGAAAGAGAACCGTTAGCTTACTTTGAGCTATGGTGAGTCTTACTTCTAGTATGGTGGGTACTAGGACCATGTTCCCCTTTCTCAAAATTTTCAATTTTGTCACGTGTAAAGTCTTTGTAGTCATGGAAATTGGAGAAGTTATTGCTCTTTCTGGTACTAAGGAAATAATTCATTGATAAACAATAGGTTTTAAATCATATTTTTGTCTTTGAACTCTTAGCCTTGTTTTATTTTGGTTCCCTTAACTTTTAAAACTCTGTTATAGTCTATGAACTTTCAAAAAGTGACCATTTTGGTGATGTGGCTTTTAGCGGATTGGTGATGTGGCTTTTCTATTGTGTTAATGAGTTAGCGGATTGGTGATGTGGCTTTTAACTGTTATTATTGTGTTAATGAGTTAGCAGATTGGTGATGTGGCTTTTCTATTGAGAGGAGTAGGCATCCACTTGACTGATCTGTTATTTATTATTGTGTTAATGAGTTAACGGATTGGTGATGTGGCTTTTCTATTGAGATGAGACTTGACTGATCTGTTGTAAATAAGTTGTCTAACAAGCGGGTCAGATATTGGGTCAAGTAAAATTGGATATGGGTTGATTTTTAGGTTGGACATATGTGGGTTTAAATCTCCTTTGCGTGGGTTGGGTGCCTTTCCAGAAACAATCGCCTCATGAAATTCTAACAAATTATCATTTACTCTCCATAGAAATTTTTAAATATGGCACTAGGAGCAGCAAAATGCGTAAAAAATAGCTTCAGAATTTGTTGTATCGTCCTTTTAAGAGTTTGAATCATAAATTCTCCCATGTGGGCAAGACTTCCAGCAGCTGGTGGAAAAACTCATATGTGGCACTTGGTCTGAATAATGATCATGAAAGAAGAAAATCATTTTAAGCATGATCGTGATCATACTAGTGTCACTACGTAGAA
Organism: Herpetospermum pedunculosum; assembly: GCA_028017165.1. Lineage (NCBI taxonomy): Eukaryota > Viridiplantae > Streptophyta > Magnoliopsida > Cucurbitales > Cucurbitaceae > Herpetospermum > Herpetospermum pedunculosum. The sequence continues at coordinate 75,990,364 of CM051525.1, forward strand.
GATTGGAAACAAGTAACATGGTGGTTGAATCAAACAAGTAACATGTTCGGGTTTGGACTCCTAATCCGTCTGAAGGATTCTCGTGTCGCTCTTCTTCCTCATTCTTTGCTCCCCTTCTCCCACTGAAGGGGGCCTCAGTTTCTTCCCCTCTTTAGAAGGTGAAAGTCCTAAGAAAGTGAAGTTCTTTGCTTGTCAAGTTTTACATGATAGGTATATACTACTAAGATAGTTCATACATATGCATTAATTAAAGGCGATCAACAGTTATTTTATGTCTATATATATTATGCATGAGGTACATCTAAATCATATGAATGGGCTATCTTAGTAGCATATACCAATCATATGGTTGATGTCCAATTTGATTTCTGTTTCTACAACCTCCTTAAATTTCAATAATTTTGTTTGGATAAGAAACATTAGATGAAAGAAGCGAAAGGGAGGGTAAGATATCCTTCCAAACAGAAGTCAAGAAGATTACATTTAAAATTTCAATAATTTGACACCAGTTATTGTAGTTCATCTTTTTAATTAACTTTTACTTTTGTGCCTTTGACATGTCTGCCATCTTCATTGTTACCAACTTGTTACCAACTTATCATTGAGCTTGATAAATTTCACTAATGTTTATGAGATTACTTTCGGAGACTCACAGAAAGTTGGGTGTTTTATGCAGGAGTTTTTCTTAGTGTCCACATTAAAGAAACAATATTTAGTACTTTTTGGTTCCGTTAAGAACGCCTTTACAATAAAAATGTTGGGAACTAGCATTCTATACCTTTTGCTTGTCTGATGTTGAACTGTATTTTATATTAATTTACTGGACAACCTGTTGCAGGAAAATGTTGTTCTCTGTGGCCTTAGAAATGGCATGATTGTGACAGTTGATACTCGTGAAAGACAGGAAGTATTTAAAAGACTTTCAAGGCATCGAATTCCTTACTTGCCTGTAGATAGAAACTCTAGAACATCTTCTCAGCAGTGGTATAAGGTAATAGTTTCAATCTGTTCTAGAAATTTGTCTGGTACTTTCAAATCTCAATATTACAATGTTTGTTTCTTGGTGAAAAAAAAACAATAGATTTATGAGGTCTTGTTTTAAGATAATAATGAAACTTTTAACCACTGTAGGTTGGCTCAGTCGTTTAAGGGACAAGTTGTAAATCCAGATGTTTCTATAATTGTAGGTTTGGTTATATGATTTAATTTATAGTAACCATCTAAGTAAGGTATCAAATATCTTACGGGTAGATAGTAGCCCTTGAGATTACTGGAGGTGTACCAAAGCTTACCCTACCCACACACTCGTAGGTTTAATATTAAAATATATTGGATATAATATAATATAGTACTAGTACTATTTACTACCCGAAGGCTTAGAGGAAGTTTCTGAAAAGTAAGAATCTTGGGAATTGGGATGCGGATGGTGAATGTTGCCGACTGTGTTCACTTTACAATTAAAACCATGAATAAGGTACTGAAACCTTATCAAACAAGACTTTAGGCAATAGTTTGAGATTGTTCAAAAGTTTTACCTGCGAAAAATCTAGTGGTCATGAAGGGCCTTGAGACTATTAAAGCCTCCTAGAAGGAATGAATTCAATCCTTGGTGGCCACCTATCTAGTAATTAATTTTCTACGGGTTTCATTAACAACCAAATGTTGTAGGATCAGGCGGTTGTCTCGTGAGATTAGTCGAGGAGCGCGTAAGCTGGCGCGGACATTCACAGATATAAAAAAATATATATATTTAATTCCGATATATACTAGCAGTTTTCTGTCTAGCATGAATCTTTAGTAGGAAATTATCCTAGTAAATTTCAGTGAATCGGTAATGTTAGGTGGCTAACCACCAGCACCAAAGAGTTTACGTTATATTTGTTAAGTGCTTGCACACATGATTTATGCAACCTTATTAAAGGTGTGCTGTTTTAAGCCATAAAGACTATAGATGATGTTTTTGAGTACTTTGGCATGCAGCTCACTGGGAACATTTTTCCTTCTTGTACGGTTAAAATGCCTTCATCCATATCGAGGTAGGTCTCTTTTTCAAATCATAAAAGTCTGTGTTTCTTTTGTATAAATAATTTTTTAACAGTTTTCGGCTCCCTGAACAACTATCCACTAGCTTGGTGTCGCTTCAGTTTGATGACCGATACTTTTTGGCAAGCTCCATGGATGGATCGGTTAGTATACACTCTTCCTTAAATTCTATGATGAAAAGTGGTAAAAAAAACACATGCTTGTGCAACTAAATACTGTGTCATCGAGTAGTTAGAACATCGATAAAGTTCTCATTTTGATAGAGTTCTTAGCTGAAATATGTAAGACTTTTTTATTCTAAGAAAAGGTTAGTTTCAATCTAGAAAACTGGTTGATCGACTCACTTCAGACCATTTTCCTATTGTATAGGTAAGACTTTATGATCATCGCCTTATCCAGAGAGGTGCTGTACAAAGCTATGATGGGCATGCAAATTCACATACTCGTATACAGCTTGGAGTTGATCCCACTGAGACATTTGTGGCGTCTGGTACTATCATTTCAGTGCATGGCATACTCAATCTTTTTATATTAATAAATCTCGGAGTTCCTTGTAACTTGAATTTTCACCAAATATATTCTGGTTTTAGGTGGAGAAGACTGCAACTTTCGTGTATGGAATATCAAGTCTGGAAAACTGATCTTTGAGGATAAGTTTGTTGATGCTGTTCCCTCAACCATATGCTGGCGAAGGGCAGGAAGTAATGATCGTTCTCCATTGTTTGTTTGTTTCTTTTATTTTATACGCATCTGCTGCCCTGCTATATTGATTGTTTTGTATTAAACTACTCCCAGGATTTCTAAGAGGGCAGAATGGATACCTAGGCTGTGAAGATCATAGTTTGGGAGCATGGCTTGGGTCACAAGCAGGACTTCATTATGTGAGCTGGCCAAGGACATAGGTGAACTTGCACGAGGATTTCTGGCTAGCTTTCGAGAATTATGATAATTTAAGCTTTACGTGTATATTATATGCTTCAGGATTGTAATATATATATATATATATATATATATATATATATATATATATTGTATGCTTCAGGTAAGGTTATTATAAGGTCATCATCCGTTGTTTAATTTACTCTGTCTTCCTAGCCTCTGTAAAAAATTTGGCAGAATTATGTTGCGAGCTGTCTAGGTTGTAAATATCCGTATATTATTACATTTTTGCTTCGTAGTATTTCAATACAAGAACTAGGCATTTGTTGATGTAAAACAGTATTTTTAGGTTAAGGAGCAGCTATATTTAGGGGTCTATTTTATTTGTGTATTTCAATTGAAATGTCCTGTTTGTTTCCTTAAAATAAATAAAAAATATATATATATATAGCCAGGAAGATCATGAAGATACTTACGGAGACATGGATATGAGGGGCAAAGTCTTTTTCACACTCACATTGCCGATATCACATATTGGTGATATGTTTCTGTGTTTTTTAAGTTATTAATAAAATGTTATTGTTTTTATTATTGTTATCGCCTAGGAAGCAAGCATCGACACTTGCAAAATGGCCAAGTGTTGGTGTTGGACACATGTCGGCATTTGACACGCCTTCGACACGTGTCAGGTCAGCTGGTTTTTTTTTTTTTTCAAGACATGCCAGGACAGATTGGACGACACGCCTTCACACTCGTTTGCCACGTGAGCTTACTATTTCACGATCATACCATTTTGTCCTTCCTAGGTCATTCATACTCGGATGCCACGTGAGCTTACTATTTCACGCATCATACCATTTTGTCCTTCCTAGGTCATTCATACTCGGAGCCTTCCTACTCTCAAGTATCGTGTACCTTCTAAAATTATTTCAACTATTGAAATTCTTATTTTACTCCTTTGAGTCTAAATGAGAATTATACAGCAATCTCCTACTAGAATAGAGTATATCCATACAAAAATAACTCCAATTTATTCATTTGAAATCCAATTTAGTTGAGACAAAATCTTTGTTAGATTTTTTTTCATTCAATCTTCACTTTTAAATTTGTAATATTCACTATCACTTTTAAATTTGTAATATTCCGTTTGAATTTATTATTTTAAGTTTAATCATTTAAATCATTAGATCTTTTTTCTTCTGTTTAAACAAGGCTTAATATTTCATTTGAATTCATTAACCACTCTTCTTCTCCTCTCCGTTGTCACTTTCTTCGAGTTCTATTCAAAAAAATCACAACTGGTCCAATTTCACCTCATATTCCTAACGAAAACCTCCGCAGTAGAATTTATTTTTCAGACAAAATTAACCACGGAACTAGGTTACGGATTCGTAGAATTGATTATGAACTTCTAAACATTGAGGGGATTGTTCGAATTGAGGAAAAATAGTTTTTGGACTGTGAAGTGAAGAAGATGAGAGATTTGAAAGAGAAATGATTGTTCTTTTTAGCGCCAATTTTTCAACATACTTTGTCACAACAAATCGATGTAAGATAAGACTCTGAATCAGAAGAAGCTTGCGAACTTCATTTCTCATCAAACACTACCACCCTGTAGAGGTATTTTGTTATCTCTATGGTAAAATGTATTGTAGTAGATGCAAGCAATTTTGGGAATTGTGGCTTGTCGTTTTTTAACTATCCTTTGAGGATCTATGACTTTTTTTGGTGTTGAATTTGAAATTGGGGGTGTGTTCTTTTCCTCGTTTCCCATAATAAATTCGTAGATATGCATTGAATTTTGGTGGCCAATTTTTTTTTCAACTCTATTAAATCTCGGCTAATAAGGTTAGATTTGATGTCAGTGTATTTACGTTTATATATTTAGTTTCGTATTTTGTTTGAACCTACATATACAATTTATTTTTCTCCCCGGCATCAACCTGCTTATCTTTTATTATTTCAAATGCATTGTATTTTCTCGTCCAGTAATTTATTACACTGTATTTTCTCACCTTAGCAATGCTACATTATATTTTTCCGCTCATTAATACTATGTTGTATTTTGTGGCATAATTGTTTTAAAATTAGGGTTTAGAATTTTTTTAATTTAAATTTAAATTGAATTGGTGATAATATTAGGAAATTGGTTGTACTTATCTTTAATAAACATGCATAACTAAATTATCTTTTGTGTTGGTTTTAGGCACCATTTTAGGATTAACTGAGAATTGGTTGTAAGGGTATTTTAGTCTTTATTGACTCTATGCCACATGCTAAATATAATTTTTAGACATTTCTCTCCCGAAAAACATTTTGGACACCAATCAAAATGACTATTCAATTTTGAGCATTCCTCTAGTTATCCTCAAGGGTTTGAACACAAATCAGTTAGTAACATATAAGATATTACAAAAATGTTTAACATATTTTTTTTATTACATTTATGTTACAAAAATAGGAAATAAGATAGTTTATAGTTTTACCATTCTATCTCTATATAATGTATTTTTGTTAAAAAAAAAATCAGAAAAGTAAAAACAAATAATAATAATTGATTTTGAATTAATTAGTAATAATATAGAAAATATTCAATATTTTTATTTTATTTTAAAGCAAAAGTCATCTCTACGTTTCAATACGATATATATTAGGGTTTATATATGTATTAGGGTGTATATACTACGATATATATTAGGGTATTAATAATGGTTGTAGTTTATGTGACTTCAGATATATACATGGTATAAATTCGGGTATATATTGAGGGTAACTGTGCGGCGGCAAAAATGGTTCAGCAGAAGTGGTGGGTTGCGAAAACGGCTGACGACGAATGCAAGACAAAATTTAATTGATGGAGGAAATCGTTTTTTGTAACAATTGAAAATAGTGGTTAGAGAGAATAAGAGAAACTGATAGAAGAAAACATTTTTAGTAAGGAATGACATACAAAATCAAATCTTATTAATAACAAAATTTAATTAATGTTAATTGATAAGTGTCAAAATCAACTAATTAATATTGTAAAATTAAAAAATTAAAAAATATCTTTATTTTTCAGATTTTAAAGGAAGGGTAAAATTGTAAGATCAAATTAAAACAAATTCATTAGATGACACCATAAATACTCGAAAAATATAGAAATGATAAAAAAAAAAAAATTATAGTAATGTGAAAATATGGGTTAAAGAATAGTTCATTTGTAAAAATATGGGTTAAAGAATAATCCATGTGAAAATATGGGTTAAAGAATATTTCATCCTAATGTATTTTTTTAAAAATTTAGGAGCTCATTTTAAAAAGTTAGGAGCTCATTTAGAGGTAAAGCTTACTATCCAAGCCCAATTCTTATGTTATGATTTTGGGTTGTTTATCTAAACAGACAATTTAAGATCTTAATTAGCCAATTGTGATGAGCTAGGTTGATTTAGAGATATCGTTGAAATTACTTGAATGTCCAAATACTATATTTAATTTTAATTACAATTAATTTATTTAAAAATATTTGAAAATAATGTATTGTTTAGGATTTTTTTAAAAAAAATATATATATTATCCTATTATATAAAATCAACTTTAATATTTAAAAAAGAAAAAACTTCTCGGATCCCACTTTCCTCTCTTTATTATTCAAAATTGTGCCCTAATTTTGTCAATGAGAATGAACGACTGAAATTGTGATAGCAATTGAAATTCCTATTTATTTAAGAAATTATGTTTCAATGATATTATAGAATCTAAATTTATTTAATTACTTTTATGAATTATGTTTGTGAATTAGGACACGATTATACCTTATATTCGGATATATATTTAATACAAGTATAACAATACAATTTTGTGTTTTAATTAGTTAACGATTATACATTATATTCTTCGGGTATATATTAAGTAATCCAGGTATACGAATACAATTTTATTTGTAAGTATGTCACGATTATACATTATATTCGGGTATATATTCAATAAATTGTATTTGTAAGTATGTCACTATTATACATTATATTTGGGTCTATATTCAATAATTAAGGTTTAAGAATAAAATTTTGTTTGTTAATTAAGTTAATCGATATCGATTATACATTATATTCGGGTATATGTTAAATAATGCAAGTATGCTTATATAATTTTGATTGTCAAATAAGTATAATTATAAATTATATTAGGATATATATTAAGTAATGCAAGTATACAAATACAATTTCAATGATTATTCATTATATTCTGGTAATGTTTATATACTAAATTGTCAATTATGTCATGATTATACATTATATTCTGGTATATATTAAATAATGCAGGTATAAGAATACAATTTCGATGTATAGTTAGGTAACAATTATAAATTATTTGTGAAGATATTAAGTTAATGGAGGTAATAAGAATACAATTTTATTTAGGTAACAAATATGAGTATATTCAGATATATATTAAAGAAGTATTTCAGATTAAAGAAATAAAAAATAAAATAAAATAAAACTAAATTGAACTTAGAAAAAGCAAAAACAAAAAACAAAACTTACGAATTTGCGGTAGAAAATATGAAGAAAAAAAAGTTATCAATTTATTTTTTCTTATAAAAATTAGTTGTCAAATTCTAGTGATATAAATAAGAAAAAAAAAAAGACAATATAAATAATTTCATATTGACAATAATTTATCTAGATTTTTGTGCTTCTAATTTTTGAAAATTAGAAGGTATTTACGAGAGATTTAAAAAAAGCAAAATTTTGATATTTATGAAATATAGGCTGAAAATAATGCCTTTATGAAATATAGGCGGAAAATAGTGTGTAGAGGTTGGATACCCATGGAATGACCAAAACGTCCACAAAATGGCATTAAGTTCCAACTTGAACTTGAAGAGAGAGTAGCAGCTGGTAATCCCTTATTATTACCCTTCCTATTAAGTTGCTGTTGCTGCGCAGCAGAAACAAAGGAACTGCCAACAAAAAATTGATAAAGAGGCCAACAAAACCTCATTCTCTGAAAACATGGGTGACTTCTATTAAAAAAAAAAAAAGGAAAAAAAGAGAGCATAAATGACTTCATATAAAAATGCCACAATCCATTGAGAGACTTCCATGATCAATCGTCGTCTTCATCTGCAATTGATGGAAAATTTAACCTCATAAATATACAAAAAAAAAGCTCATTAAATTACCAAATTAACAAGTGAAAAAGGAAGGCAGATAGAATGGTATCCTCAAGAAAACCACGTTACAACCCTGCTGTCAAAGAGACACGACAGAAGAAATATGACCATGACTCAAACATACTTACTGTTTGGAACGACTTTCTAAGTACTTACAAAAGTATTTTTAAACACTTAGAAAGTCATTCCAAAGTGACTCTTACTTAGTTTTCAAGACATGGGTTGGCTTAATGGTCATTTTTTTTTGTTTGATAGAAATCAGAAACCATTCATTGAAAATATGAAATGTGTTACAACAAGAAGACCCATCAAAGAGCAATCACAAAAAGCACCTCCACCGAGATTACTCACCTTGATGCTTTTGTGTTCATAAATCAAATTCTTCAAAGGATCAATGGATTTCCATGGTCCTCTAGATGAATGCAAGGATATAGTATTTGGTTTGAGACCAAAATGGAAAGAGCCATATTTGAGCTCAATAATCCTTCGCCAAAGAGCCTCCTTCTCCTAATGAAACCGCCAAATCCATTTGGCAAAAGAGAGATATTTCTTTGTTTCATATCTAGATTGCCCAAACCTCCTTCCTTCCTCAATTGGCACTTTAACCATTTCCCACTTTATAAGATGATTCCCTTTATATTTGTTGCTTCCTCCCCATAGATAATTACTAAATAATTTTTCAACGTCATCAATAACCGATTTTGGAGACTTGAAAAGGGACAAATAATAAATGGGGAGATCGGCCAAAGTGGCTTGTATTAAGGTCAACCGACCGCCCTTTGATAATTGATTTGAACCCCAATTGGACAATCTTTTCTCAAGGTTGGCTTAGTGGTCATTGAGACCAATGAAAAAAGCAAAGGCATTAGAGGAATGAGTTCAAACTACTACGGATGTCGGATATAATATCCTACAAATTTCATTAGCAACCAAATGTAGTAGGGTCAAGCGATTGTCTCATGAGATTAGTCAAGGTGCTCAAAAGTTGACCCGGATACTCAATAATATAACTAAAAAAATAAAAGAAGAAGATGATATTAATTATAAGGATTCCTAAATGCATTAACAAGTAATAACTAAAGAAAGATGTACTAATAATAATAACGAATATGTATCACTGGTACAATGAACTCAAGGCCTTTAAAGGTAGACGGAAAATACAACAAAAGTCCATGGGGTATGTTTGCTGCTAGGATGACCCTCTGCTGTACCATTTAATTCAAAATTTCAATATCTCACCTAAGTTTGGGAGTTTTTCTAATACGCCCCAAATGACAACCGGACCTTTATTTAGATGGAGACGTCACTCAAATTTACACACGGCTATCAGAAGCAAGCCCCCTGCTCAGAAGAGATGAGGATAAAACATTTGGGAAAATGTAATTTTTTACACCTCCAACTTAACCGATTGAGCCAATTTTGACCTTAAGGTCTCAATATCTCCAAATTGAACCCTAAATTCAAATATCCCCCATCTTCTAAATGTCCCTGATTTTTAAGTGCGATAACATTCATTAACTGAATTGAGAACCTTTTCAGGGACTTCCATTGGAGGGAGCAAGCAATTCGAGTTGAGAACCTTTTCAGGGACTTCCATTGGAGGGAGCAAGCAATTCGGGTGGTTGTCGTCTTGTGAATTGGAGGAAGGTCCAACTATAATGGATTGGAATGTTTGGCATTGGTAACCTTAAACAAAGAACCAAACACTTCTTGCATAGTGAATTTGGAGATTTCTTGTGGAAAATGAAGCCTTTAAAAAAATGTCGTTGTAGCCAAATATGGCTCCACCAACTTAAGATCATGGCAACAGAACTGCTTAGAAAAGACTTTCGACACTTATCTGGATAATATTTCTTTTGGTGACAATTATATCTTTTTTTTATAGGAAACAGAAACAATTTTATTGATAGTATGAAAAATGTTACAAAAGAAATCTTATCGAGGGAACTACAAACAACTCCTCCATTGATTATGGAGGGTAGTAAGATCATAATTACAAAATGGCAGAGATAACTTGCTCCATGAGATAGCTAAAAAGAATGCCGAATCTATGAATTGTTGTATATTTCTATGGTTGTCCCTAAAGATGCGAGCATTTCTTTCATTCCACAAATTCCACATAAAGGCTCAAACAAAACAAAGCCAAAGCGTATTTTTAGCTTTTTTAAATGGGTGACCCATAATCATAGTATATAAAAGAGAGAGGATATTGCTCGGGCGTGGGTAGGACCAATCAAAGGCTTCTTGTATGAAGTTCCAAAATTTTGATGCATAGGAGCATTCACTAAAAAGGTGGATTTGTGTTTCCTTTTGGTGACAATTATATCAAGGTGCACACGAGCTGGCCAGATACTCATGGATGTTTTTTTATATGCCCCTTCAACCACTATAGTTTAAATGATTCTTGTGCCAACTGGGAGAGCCTATTGTCATCTTTCCAGCCATGGGGTATGGTTTTTCCTCCTCTTTTTCACTTTCATATGATCTATAAAATTGTTTGCTTTCTTACAAAAATAAACCCCAAAATTCATATAAAGGGTACAATGATTGAGTTATTTTTTTTCTTTCTGTTTTTCTTTTTTACAATAGCCTATTACATTACAAAGGAAGGAAAATATTACAAGATATACGGCAATTCAGGAGCCCCAGGTATTGATAGGTGCCACATCCCTAATGCATATAAGAGGAAGTGTGTGAAGGGGGGAGATTAATGTAATTAGCAAAGAAGTAGACACATGTATGTAGATTTGGGGCCCTTGATAAATTAGTTAGAATTGAGGACGGGAAGTAGTAGCGCCTAAAGTAGTATGTTTGAGACTTTGAGGGAAGGAGAGACACATTTTTGCTTAGACTGGAGTAGCCAGGTAGGAGAGGAAAGCCATAGGGCTCTTGAATTTCCCCATGTATATATCAATTTCTCTTTCGGTCTCGTGAAGAATTTTATCATGTATCCCACATTCCCACCGCACTTCATAGACAAATTCCTTATCTCCCTCCCCATTGGCTATTTCTTGAATACTAACGGTATTACAAACAGAGGTCCCATCCCACATCAAGAGTCACAACATACAGAACTCCATCGTCCCTTTCAGACCTTACTACTTACACTCTTCATACAGTTAATATGAGCCGGGATCAGTGTTTTTAAAAGCTCAAGGCGCAATAAAGCGCAATAGCCTTCCCGGGCTTAAGCGCAAGGCGCAAAGAAAAGCGCGGGCTTTATTTTATGAGGCACACGATAGATAAGTGTAAATAATTTTTTATATATGAAAGAAAAATAGTAAGATGAATAATAAGATGATGAAAAGTTCAAGAAAATAGAACTTTTATTCAAGATTCAATGAATATTCATGTGTTTATTCCTTCAAATCAGACGTTTTTTTTTATAAAAGGTAGGAAAGTCAGGCTCAAGGCGCTGAAGCGCACCCCACAGGCACCGAGGCGCGCGCCTCAAGTGGGCTTTATTAAGTGAGCCTCGCTTCTTTGAAGCGAGGCGCAGAGGCTGCACCTTGAGCCTAGGCGCACCAAGGCGCGCGCCTGAGTGGGCTTTTTAAAACACTGGCCGGGATGTTTCAATATTTTGGATTTTGGAACCCTCGAGTTCTTTATCGGCCAAGTCTTTTGTGAGGACCCTAGTTAGGAGTATATGGGCAAGAATAGTATGATATTAGTAAGGGCATAAGAGTAATTAATTAGGAAGTTAGTTAGGGTATTTTCTTATAAATAGAATGTGTTGGGAAAGAGGGAGGTAGACAATTGTTGAGTGGGTTAGGGCCAGTGTTTTAAAAGGCGCGCCCAGGCGCGCGCCTAGGCGCGCCAAGGCGCAAGGCGCAAGGTTGGCGCCTCGCCTTGAAAAGGCGAGGCGCACTTAAGAAGGCGCACGTTAGGCGCGCGCCTGGGACGTTAGGCGCGCGCCTGGGACCAAGGCGCAAGGGTTTTTTTTCCAAATATTAAAAAAAAAAAATAAGTAACTAAAATCTGATTTTTTTCTTTAGGGGCGTTGCCCCCATACCCCCACCAGGGCGCGACCCCCGTACCAACCAGTCGTAGAGGTCATAATAGATTCAAGGCATTCCAACTAATCCTAAAGGTTTTTTTTTCATATTTTCACTTCAACCATGCTATCTCTTCTTTATAATTTATTATATTTTTTTTCTATCCAAAGTGCGCCTCGCAAAATAAAGCCCGCGCTTTATTGTGCGCCTTGCGCCTAGGCTCCAGAGGGTCTTTGCGCCTTAGTGCGCCTTGCGCCTTTTAAAACACTGGTTAGGGCTTGAGATAGTTCTCAAGAAGGGAGGGTGCAAGTACCTCTAAACACTTGTTTATCTTGTAATTTATTTATCTTTAGATTGCAATATGTCGTAGTTCTTGATCCCCGTTAGGTGGTATCCTAACATCTTTATCAAGGCAATTGACTGGATAAACATTTTTGTGAGTGCTGGTTTTTTGTAATTGTCCCAAGTGTTCTTACAATTAGATTTGAACGACTTGGTGCCAGCTTTTAACTTCTTTTTTTTTGCTTTCCAATTTTTGGGATGGATTGTGTATTTTTGTGGATAAATTTTGAGTATTTTTTTTGTTAGATTTTTGGTGATTTAACCATTAATTTTCAATTGTGCACCTATTAATAAAAGTGCTTTATATGCTTTAGGAGTTGCAAACCAGATGTGGCGTTGAATTTTAAGCACAAACCACATTAAATTGATATGCGATTGAACAGGCAGCAACAGGACTAAGATAGTGAGTAGCTATGAGGACAAAAGCCTTAAAACATGTTAGGAGTGGCAAACAAAGTCCCACATTGGTTGGAAAAGGGAGAGATTCATAGTATATAAGTGGGTACAATTATCTCCATTGTATGAGGCCTTTTGGGTGAAACCAAAAATAAAGTCATGAGGGTTTATGCCCAAAGTGGACAATATCATACCGATGTGGAGATATGTCGAGAGTACGTTGTCCTTAATCCTTATGAAAGCAATGGAATGTGGTTGAATGATCTTCCATATTGATACATAAGCATCAATAAAACATCCAAAAAGGTCCCTGGGAGGCTCCATTTAGTCTGTCTAGAATTCAGCACAATGTGAACAATGGAAGCTCCATCAGATTTTGGCTTGGAGATGCCCCTTTTCACTCTCTATGTATCCTAGACTTTAATTTCTCTCTACCTGAAAGCACATTGGAAGAACCTTGGAACCCCTTCCATCCTGACTTGGACCCTTGGCTTTCGAAGATGGTTTTTGGATAATGAAATTCAGAAATGGGCTTCCCCCTTAGCCCACTACAGTTTATCTCACAGCTCGCCCTGAAGTTGGTTGGTAGACCCTCAATATAGCTGGCCTCTTCACCATCATATCCCTGTCCTTGGATTTGGTGAGACAAGACACATCCATTACACCCACCTTATACAAAGAAATGTGGCACGGTGGACACCCAAGAAAGGTAAAACTCTTCCGTTGGGAGCTCAACTATGAAAAGTGAAAACACTAAGGAGGTTATGCAAAGAAGGAGCCTATCCAAGGCCCTTTTCGTCTTCCCACCGTATTCTTTGCAAAGAAAGCTCTTGAGAACTAGGTCATGTTTTCCTCAATTGCCCCCTTTGCAAACAGGTTTTAAGGGATCCTCCTCTCGACTTTCAGTTAGCAAGTGGCTTCCTAATAAATGTCAAAGGCCTTTTAGAGTCTTTTTTGCTTTGTCATTCTTTTGAAAATGGAAAGAAGACTCTTTAGCTAAAATTGATTAGATCTAATTTTTAGAATCTTTTGTTAGAAAAAAACAATAGAACCTTCAATGGTTTAGAAAGGTCCATGAATAACTTTCTTCACAATGCAATTCCTGTTGCCCTTTCAAGGTGGAAATTATATACCTACTTCAACAGTCGCAACTTTTGTGATCTTTATACCAACAGGAAGAATTTTCTATAATATTCCTAGGTTTGGGGCTTGGCTCTCTGCCTCCTTTTCGTAATTTCATACCAGCGTGTGTGTGACCTTCAGCTTGGGAGGAATTCATTTGACAGAGATTTAGAGGAAAGAGTTGTTTTTACCATGAAGCTGGAGCGGGTTTTCCTTAACCAGAAAGAAGACTGTTTGGTTCAGAATATCGAGAGTCTGGGATCCTTCTCCCATAAATTTTATGCTTCAAGTGGTGTAAAACCAAACGATAGAACTTTATTGAATATGAATCTGTCAAATACAAGCTGAAAGCTAGAATTTATACTAGGATACTAACTGAAAGGCTATTGCTAGTCCAACAGCTAGTTCTGCTTAACTACCTACCTAACCACAACTTCCAATGGCTAATCAGCCCATTAATTAGAATGAATTATAACATCAAGGGTTGGTAATTGCTATAAGTTAGAAAAACATCTTGCTAATCAGGCCAAAAGTTAAGAAACATCATAGAGAGATCACATTCTTTCTCTGGTCTACGTCTACTGCTTGCAAAAGGCTAAATGCTAGCGACAGATTGTTGTGCTGTATAACCCTCGGCTTCTAATCTCTCCACAAATTTGTCTTTTTGCACGAGGAAACCCATGATCATCTTTATTTATTGTGACTTGGCAATCTGGAATATCCTTTGCGACAGATTTAGCTTAGTCTGGTGTTGCTCAAAAGAAACTACTGCCTTACTCCTAGCGGGTGGGTCCAGAGGAAATGCATGCTTTGGATAATGCATCAAGTTCCCTCCACGCGGTCTCTTTGGACAGAAAGGAAGAACAGAGAGAACTCTTAGAGATGTAAGGTTTTAGAAATTGTACAGTACATGATCTGTAGTTGGAATGCTCTACATAAGGATTTGTGTGCCTAAACCACTCGGTCTATCTCATGAATTGCAATGGGGGGTTTTTCCTATATGCACCTTGACTGGGGAAATATCTAATCTTCCCGATCTCGCATTGGTACAACATAATTGAATCCAAGTACAGAAGATTATCTTCTTCTGATCCTTCAGAAGCTAACCCGGTACAACCACACACGACATTACGCGGGTAGTCACACAATAAGCTTATATATTGATCGCGGAAAAAAAAGAGAGACGATATTTGATAGGTATGAAAAGGTAGCGCTAATCGGCGGACTTGACAAATGAGTAAGAGTCGCAATCGAAATTTGCAATCGAGAAAAACAATGTCAAAGGTAGAGAAGCGAAGGAGATCTAAGAGGAACGGAAACAAAATTAGATGATAGAAGAAGAACAATACCAAAGTAGCGGCGTTCGTTGGCGGCTTTGGCCTTTTCGAGCATCTTGTCAAGGTCATCCTGGAGCTTAGCGTCCCATTTGACGAGCTGATTAACGAAGACGGCTCCCAAACCCATTCCAACCAAGTGCTCCCAAGGATCTGGAGAAATAGGAGATGAAATGAATGATAGAAATGGAAAAGAATGGAAGAGTGGTGAGTTAGGGTTTACGTACGGCGCATGTAAGGGAGTTTACGGAGAGCATTGGAATACATCTGAGTGCCAAGCCCCAGAAAGGCTCCGATCATCGTCGCGCTCCATGCCATCTTCTAATCGATAATGTTTTGCCGGAACCGGGATCTCCCTCCCTCCACTTTTCAGTTCACTACTTTTTTATAATCTGCCAAACCTTCGGCCCTAAACACTCCTCAGGAGCCCTTGTTTTGCTAACAACCAACTTTTTTTTCTTTCTTTTTTAATTTGTTTTTTCAATAACTTTCAATTTTATTTCTACCAAACTAATTAACTTATTTGACATTTTGTTATATAGAAAATTGAAATAATTTTATATATAATTGATGAATTAATTAAAAAAATGCTCAATAATATTCATCCACGTGAGAATACTTGTTTATTTGATTACTTCTCTACTTTTCTTACATTTTGGTAAGTGTTATTAAAATTCACATTAGGCATTTTTGAATTTGAATATTAAATTGAGGGTAAATTGGATTGTGAATGAGAAGGGTAGTTTAAAGAATTAGTTATTTTGGTTGGGGGTGAGAGGCAGAAAAATGGTTTGTTAAATAAAAAAGAAAATGGATGGCCAGTGGATTTCCATCATCTTATTGTTATAGTTATAACTCTCCTCTCTTTTCGGTGATTGGCCTCATAACTTCCTTTCCCTACTTCCCCCCCTTCTGGATTGGTTTCGTTTCGTGGCATTATTATTATTATTACAGACCCCAATCCCCAATCCCCAAAGCAAATATTCAATAAATGCCTATTATTTCTTCCCTCTCTTTTCTCCTTCAATTCTCCCTCTTCATTCCATGAGCATGAGCATGAGCTTTTTTTGAATCCTTCCTTCCACTGGGTTCTTCTTTAGGCTTCCTTAATTAAATATGGCTTCCTCCCAAGTCGAATTCTCTTCCTCCTCCTCACCCTTTCGCTGCGTTCTCAGAGACCGTAACCGCCGTGAGCCCA
Organism: Herpetospermum pedunculosum; assembly: GCA_028017165.1. Taxonomy (NCBI): domain Eukaryota; kingdom Viridiplantae; phylum Streptophyta; class Magnoliopsida; order Cucurbitales; family Cucurbitaceae; genus Herpetospermum; species Herpetospermum pedunculosum. The sequence continues at coordinate 76,006,828 of CM051525.1, forward strand.
ATGTCACCGCCTCCCATGTTGCTCGTTTCCGCACCAACCTCAAGTCTTTGGTCATGGATCGCCTCAACGATTGCATTTCCATCACCCCACCCATTCCCATTCACAGGCGATCCGATCGATGTCCTGCCAAACCGCTTCACCAAACCTCCTCCTCCTCAACACCCATTGTTGATCACCCTTCTTCCACAACAACAAATGACCCACAAACACAAACGCCTCCTATTCCTACTCCTACGGACGACAACCAAACCTCCAAGCTTGGAGCGTCTTCTCTAGTCCAGATATGGGAGAAGAGGCTAAATGTTTCCGGTTTGAATGTCAATAACACCACAGGCAAGCAGGTTGTGGAATTAATGAATTCGGAGCAGCAGCAGGTGGAAGCAGCAGCAACAGCAACAGCTACAGCTACAGCAGGGGATTTGGAGGACGAGCCCGGGATCGAGGACGGCTTTGCAGATTGGCAATCCAACCGAACAAGTTCCAGTTCTCCACCCTCTTCCTCTTCCACGCAGAGCCAGAGTTCGGATGCAGGAGAAAAAGAGAGGGTGCGCGTGGTTGATATCATTAGGAGACTCACATTGACGACGACCGCGGCGGCTGCAAAACCTCCGCATTCAACAACTTGGGTCGAAGACAAAGACAACAACAACGATAATGAATCCTCCTCTTCCTCCTCCTCCTATCCCATTCCTATTCTCAAAGACAAAGTAGAGCCCACCAAATGCCTTACTCATATTTTATGCTCTCCCCGGATTAGAGGACGCCAGGCCTTTGCCGATTTACTCTTGCAAATACAGCGGGACAGGCAAAGAGAGCTCGACACATTGCTACACCGTCGACCCGTTTCTAAATTCACCCAACGTGGTCGAATCCAGGTCCTCATCTTTCTTTCTTTCTTTCTTTTTCTCCATCACTTTCTAAATTCTCACCCATGTTATGCTATGCTATGCTCCAGTCGCTACTTCGGCTTAAAATCCTCAAACGTGGAATGGCATTGGAAGATGAGCAGCAGCAGCAGCAACGCCCACAATTTGTAATAACACCTCGAGAGAATCATAAATCTTCTACCATCATGCATCTCAGGTATAAATAATCTCAATTCATAATTTCTTATTTCATTTGCGCCATAGATACATGGTTTTGCAATATTTTATTATATTATATTCTATGCTATGCATCATGCAGGGAGAGATTTAGTAAAGTTGGTGAGAATGGTGCAAGAAGCTCTATTATTGGAGAGATGATGCTAAACAATAATGATGATGATAAAACCCAGTCAGATACAGATGCTACTACTACTACTCATGCCACCAACACTAATAATGATAACAATAACCAGCAAGTCGTTGACGACATACATAGCAGCATAGACACAGTACTAATACTACACAAACACGAACACGACAATAATCCAATTCCTGTAGATGATGTGAAACAGCAAATACAACTTGATCCTCCAAGTTCAAATTCAGAGGCCACATGGAAAGAAGATACCCCTAATTTGAATTTGAATTCACAAGACTCAATCAATCGATGGGAAGACAGCCAGACAGCAGAAGAAGATCAGAGTTGCGTGGTAATGGGAACCAGTTACGACTGGTTTACTGATATTTCTCGCCCTCGAAGTTATTGGGAAGACCGCAGACAAACTTGGTATCAGCAAATGCTCGACTCTAACTCTGCCAGCGATGAAATACGTCACCTTATTCAAAGGTATACCATAACTTTCCCCATTTCACTAATTATTAATTGATCATGTTGTTTTGAGTAATGGGATAAAACTTTTTTGTTCATCAGTTGATATGAAATTAAGATGATGGTATTAACTGTAAAATTCAAAATGTGGTGGATGCAGGAAAACTGTGTCTAATTTTCTATCGAGTGACTTCCGCGAAAGAATGGATAAGCTGATGGTGTCTCGATTAAAAGGACGACAAACACAGCAACAAGAAAAATATGATGAGGTCAACGAAGAAGAAGAAGAAGAAGAACTATGGTGTTTCTCATCTGAAGGGCACAGTCAATCAAAGAGTAGTGATAACGAAGAAGAAGAAGATGAAAGAAGCAACGCTCAAGATCATGAAGCAAACGGTTATTTGCAAATGGCATCACCATCAATATTGAGCTCATGGAGCTACCAGGATAATGAAATGGGTGAAGATTCCAACAGAGGCGCATCACCACAACCTTGTCCACCTCAATTTTCCTCCAACAGCCAACGATCCTCCGTCGTCTCAACAACCCATAATTCTTCCATCGTAAGAATCTTAATCTTAATTTCAACTGATTATTATTTATGTTAGTTTTGAGAACATAATATAATTGTAAAATTCAAATATAATAATGGTGAAGGAAATGGAACTGATATACGATTTAAGAGGGCATATGGAGCAATTGTACCGGGAGATGTCGGAACTGAGAAAATCCATAAAATGTTGCATGGACATGCAGCATCTCATGTTGCAGCGGTCAATGAAGCATGAAGTTGTGGCAGGTAATAATATTCCACTGTCACTGATCACTCCTAGTCTTGTTGTGTCTTAATTTTTTTTGTAACGAAATGGGGATGCAGCAGGAGCAGGAGGGGGGAGGAAACCCAATAAAGCCAAGAAATCAAGAAAGCGCAAATGTTGTATTTGCTACGACATGGAGATTGACTCGCTATTGTATAGGTAAATCATGCATAAATGTAACACAATAGTAAACCTGTGCTGCAGATATATTATGATCATTATTAGTGAATAAAAGTGTGTATGTACTGCAGATGCGGACACATGTGTAGCTGTATGAAATGTGCAAAGGAATTGCAATGGAGAGGAGGAAAATGTCCAGTATGCAGAGCTCCGATAGAGGACGTCGTGCGGGCTTCTTTTACTACATGATTCTTCATAGAAATATATATATATAGCAAAGCAACACGATGTACGAGTTCTTGCTTCAGAGGACCGTCTTCATTCTCTATTCTCCAATCATCTTCGATCTTCACATGCCAATTGTCAATTGCTATTATCATCATCCATCACTGCTAGCTCTCTGCTCCAACCTAACAACGAAACCTTTTTTTTTCTTTTTAACTGCTTCATATGTCTTTATCAAAAAATGCACATATATAACATCTTACACACATTTCACTGCAAATCCTTATACCCATCTTCTATTCTCTTTTCTACATATAGATGCATCTTGTATGTAATGTATATGCTTTTTTGAGGAGAAATCTGGCAATACCACACCATTTCAGTGAAATTCTTATACTCCCCACCCTTTCTTTTTTTCTTTGCGTATGTTTTAGTCCTTCACATTTTGGTGATTTCTTTTCAAAATTAAATTCGAACATATACTACTTCTAAGTCAATTAATAAACTGTAGGTTTGTATCCTCATTTGGCAATTAGTTTAGTTTTAAAATGAGGTAAGAATGAAGACTTAATTTAAAAGAAGAAGACACATTGTGAGTAAGATTTGTGGATTATTATGCTTGTGGCTTGAGCTACACAATAAATCTCCCTCCAACCAGGGAACCAGCGAATGTGGTGAAAAACAGAGGTTGGGTTGTCTTTACTTTTACTTGCCAATTTCCATTCTCTAACTAATAACAATAAATTATTTGTTTGTTTACAGAATCTTTGAAAATATTAATTTATTTTAAACTAATCAATTAAAATTTGATAATGTATAATAAAGTGTGAGATATATTTTTTATAATTATCGATATATTTTCTATAATTACCTCTAAAATATGAAAAAGTGAGTTCAATTTAAGAGTTTATTCCTTTATTCTTGGTCTGTTAACTTTCTCTTATTATTTTTATTTTTTTTCTAATTCTTAAAATCATCGATTTCTTATGGAATCTAAGGAACACCATTAAAAAAAAGTATATACATATATAACTTTAGTATTTAGTAACAAAATTCAACCAATAATATTATGATTGAATTTAGAGCATTAATTTATTTTGTTTAAATTTATTTTTAAATATTTTAAGTTAGAAATAAAATGGAAAAGAATTAGTGAGGGACAACGGAAAAACTGGGGCTGGACATTGGTCGGTGTCGGTTTTGGACTAAAACCGACGTTCACCACCGACACATCGATTTTTATCGGTCGGTGTTCGTCAGTTTTGGAGAGAATGGTGATGCGGATCGACATAATACTTGGTCGGTCGGTCAATTTCGATCGGTTGTGGTATTGCAACATTCGCGGAGAAAAGAGAATTTAAAGCTAGCTCTTCAGAACATAAAATTCATGATTATGGTCAAATCATTATTTTTTCTTATTCCTATTCTCACGTCTTCAATGTATTATCTTTCCATTTTTTTTAGAAAGGAGAGAGGAGAGAAAAATTTAAAAAAAAAAAAAAAAAAAAAATATCATCATTAGCATTAATGAGAGAAGACAATATGAAGATACAATTTCGGCCCATAACCTTCATTCCTATATGAAGTCTCTCTACCCCTCTGTTTCTTCTTCCTTATTTTCAAGGAGCCACAGTTGGATGGTCAAGATTCATTTAGATTATCAAATTTATTATTATGTTGTGAAGAACGGTTGATATATTTTTAAATTTAAGAATACATCGTTCCATCGATTTTTTGTGTTTTTTTTAACTTCGACCGGTTTTATATCTTGCAAAACCGACGTCGACCGTCTGGTCCTCTTAACAGACCGACGTCGGTTTTTATCGGTCGGGTCGGTTTTCAAAGTTCCTTTGGCCACCCATAAAAAAACAGAAAAAAAAAAAAAAAAAAAAAAAAAAAAAAAAAAAAAAAAAATCAATTTTTGAAATGACACATGACGAATACCATTGGGTATGAGATTCACTTTTTAAAGTGACACATGAAGCTATTGAGCCACGTGTCGAGCCGTTTACCCCTGATTGATTGGACATGAAATTCAATTTTTGAAGTGACACATGACGCTATACAATATATGATTGAACAAAATTTTATCCATTTTTCCAATTGTTTTAAAACAATTATATATATTTTTAATTTATTTAAAAAATAACCCCTTCCTCCTAAAAAAAATCAAATCCATTAATGATTAGTGGTATAGGAACACAACAAAAAAAAATTACATAAAAAATGTTTAAATAGACGTGTGAAGATTTGAGAGAAGGTGTCATATTTACAAATTATTGATGTGTCTGTCATAGTTACAATTTTTTTTTTTTTTTTTTGAAAACATGACATAGTTACAAATTATTGATGTGTCTGACATATGTACAAATATTACGAATGAAACTCAATTTTCGATAATTTATATTAATAATGTACTTTAAATAACTTATTATAGAAATAGGGTAGTTTTGAAAGTATTTACAAAACTAGGGTACCTAAATCGTGTACCATGGACACGATTTTCCTAAATTGTGTACTGGTACACGATTTTCCTAAATTGTGTACTGGTACACGATTTTCCTAAATTGTGTACCAGTACACAATTTAGGGGTAACTCGTGTACCATGAACACGATTTAGGGATAACTCGTGTCCATGGTACACGATTTAGAGGGTAACTCGTGTACCATGGATACGAGTTATGATCTGCCACGTCACATGTAACTCGTGTCCATGGTATACGACTTAGGGGTAACTCGTATCCATGGTACACGACTTAGGTTGACACGTCATGTAAATCGTGTCCATGGTACACGAGTTACCTCCTAAATCGTGTACCATGGACACGAGTTACCCCAAAATCGTGTCCATGGTACACGATTTAGGTACCCTAGTTTTGTAAATACTTTCAAAACTACCATATTTCTATAATAAGTTATTTAAAGTACATTATTAATATAAAATATCCCTCAGTTTTCTATAATTAATTTATAAAGTAATAGGAAAATAAAGAATAGAATTTGAAGCTTTTCAAGAAAAAAAAAAAAAAAATGAATAGAATTTGAAGCTTAATGAGCCCATGGGCAAGTGCAGGCTGAACCCAAGCCCAGAACACGTTGCTTTTGGCGGGAAAAAGCGACATTTGGGCGCCAAAAGTGCAAACCCAAACCTCTACCTTCATTCTTCACTCACAATCCTTGAATCCCCCAGAGCGTCACACAACCAAACCAAAGATATGGAGAGCCATGGAGCCGGCAGTTATTTCGTGGATGAGAAGGCCGTTCTCGTCGAGAACATTTTCTTCGAATTCCTCAAGAGGTTAGCCTTTTTCTTTCTCTTTCATTTCAACTTTTCAAAATCCAACGATTTCCATTTCTCCTTCAGTTTTCGCCTCAATGGGAACTCTGGAGACCCTTACTACGAGGCAGAGATTGAAGCTATGATGGCTGGCGAATCTAACACCATGTTTATTGATTTCGCTCACCTCATGCACTCCAATGATCTTCTTCACATAGCAATCGCCGATGAATATCTGAGGTATTGCTTTGCTTTGCTCTCCTATTTCAATTTCTTAATCCCCTTATCTCCCACATTGTACGATTGCCTTCTTCCTTGAACCCACAGGTTTGAACCATACCTCAAGAACGCTTGTAAGCGAATCGTAATGGAGCAGAATCCCTCTTTCATCGCTGACGATAACCCCTTCAAGGACATAAATGTCGCTTTCTTCAACATTCCTGTCTCTAAAAGGTACATCCCGTACCCTCATATTAATTTTTTAGCATTTTTTTTTACAAAGAAAAGAAAAGAAAAATCTGTAAATCTTATATGGTATATAGCTTCACCCCTACATATAGCTCCTCAAACCTTAACTAAGCACTACATCTCTGAACTCGACGAGCATACTGGAAACCTTGTTTAAATGGTCATTGATTGATATCTGTTGGCATCGTACTCCCAACTATAGGTTGAGAGAGTTGACTACTGCAGAAATTGGGAAATTAGTATCTGTGACAGGAGTGGTGACGCGGACAAGCGAGGTCTGACCAGAGCTTCTACAAAGGACCTTCAAGTGCTTAGAATGTGGAAACGTCATAAAGAATGTCGAACAACAATTTAAGTACACGGAGGTGTGTGCTTGCAAGTTAATAGATTTTTATTCTTTTCACGTCACAATTTGTAGTTCAATTATTGTCACGTAGCACTTGGGTAAACATTGGTAGACACGCATTGACCATTCTTTGTTTGAATTATAGCCAACAATATGCATGAACCCCAACATGTTCGAATAGAACAAGGTGGGCATTACTTCGGCAAGAGAGTAAATTCGCTGATTGGCAGAGGGTGCGAATGCAAGAGACTTCTAAGGAGATACCGGCTGGCTCTCTTCCACGATCTTTGGATGTTATTCTTCGCCATGAGATGGTCGAACGTGCCAGGGCTGGAGACACGTAAGACCAGCTACCTTGTCTTTCATTTATTGTCCTTTAGTGGCTCCGACCTGTTTATAGGGTTAAGTTCCAACATTGCTTTGCAAAAATCTGGTCTATGTAAGGTTGACATTCTTATGGCTCTTAAGCATGACAACTCCCAACTTTCCTAGTGTCCTCTGTAGTTCAACCTAATGGGTGATTTCAAAAGCATGACACTGCAACTTTCATATAGTAATTTTATCCGACCCTTTTCTATCTTACATCCACACAGGGTCATCTTCACGGGTACAGTAGTTGTTGTACCAGATATATTAGCATTAGCCTCTCCAGGAGAAAGAGCAGAATGTCGACGAGAAGCTTCAGAGCGAAGTAACTTTGCGGTTGGACACGAAGGAATGAGGGGGCTACGAGCACTAGGAGCGAGGGACTTGTCCTATCGCCTAGCCTTTATTGCCAATTCAGTTCAGGCTAGTCCTTGATCCTCTCTAATTATCAATTATTAACTTCAATCAGGAGCTTTTTATTATTTAACTCACGTATCATTGTTTTATTCAGGTTTTAGATGGCAGAAGGGATTTTGATATCAGAAACAGGAAAAAGGATGCGGATGAAGATAACCAACAGTTTACCGTCAGTCTTGCAATATCTAGTTTTAATTTTAAATGCTTATACATTAGGCATATTACTTACAAATTTTAAATTATATAAAAACAACTAGATGCAGATGACCACTTCAACTTTATTCTCAGTGATAGCTTATGCACTAAACTGAGTATATTTGGAAGTCGTGTAGATGCATTAACTCCTTTTGTTTTCGGTCAAATTATCTTTTCCACAAGCTAAAGTTATAAATCCTTAAAATAAATTTAGAGACATTTCAGACTTTTATATTGATACTCCAAGAAGTTTCTAGATAGTTAGTGTTGTATTTTATTTTAGGGTAAAAATCTATTTATAGCTTTAAACTTTGGAGGTTGTGTCAATTAAAAACCTAAATTAATGATTTTATCAATTTAATCCCTTAACTTTCATAAGTGTATCAATTTACACCCTCTCCTAGAAAAATGTTAGTTTTCACTGCGGTGGAGCCTTATAATTTATCAATTAAACCCCTAAACTTTCGTACACTTATAATTTATCAATTAAACCCCTAAACTTTCATACAATAGATTCACTTATGAAAGTTTAGGGGTTTAATTGCTAAAATTATAAGTTTTTATGTGCAGTAAAATAAAAACTTAAAACGTTTTACAATTCTCCAGCATATGCTGCCCATGAATTTCCTAAATTTTGATATAAATAACAAAACCTTCAGACTGGAGAGCTTGAGGAAGTTCAAAGAATGAGGAATACACCTGACTTCTTCAACAGACTTATTGATAGAATTGCACCAGCAGTCTTTGGCCATCAAGATATCAAGCGAGCAATCCTGTTGATGCTGTTAGGTGGCGTCCACAAGTTAACTCATGAAGGCATTAACCTTCGAGGTGACATCAATGTTTGTATAGTAGGAGATCCAAGCTGTGCAAAATCTCAGTTTCTTAAGTAAGTTTTTGTATTTTTCCCCACTCTTTTCAGGTTCTTAGTTTAAACTTTAAACTGTTCAACAACTCATGTAGAGTTTACATGTGGTATCAGCCATGCTTTTTCCAAGGTGCTTCAGAAATCTGTGTTTTTTTTTTAATATTTGGACTAAGTGAATAGTCCATCCATTAAGTGGAGCTTCTACAGTAGTCTAATAGGTCCGGGTTTTATTTATTTATAACTGTGGATGTCCACTCATCCCATGAACATTGCTTAAAAAAGTGAAGCACGAAATGGGCCATAGGTGCCTCGCCCCATCACAAGGGCACACATCCTTACAGAATATAGGGTTTTTTCTCCCTTTTCTTTAAATGGAAAGAAAATATCTTGATTGTAGACTGTAGTTTCTCTTCGAGCAATCTCTTAAAAATCCATCCAAGTTTTCATTGTTTCATTCTTTATATATATATATATATATTTGACTTTTTTATTATATTGTGTGCATCAAAGAATAACCCCCACTCTTTTTTCACTGAGTCCGATTATTGTGCTTTATTGCACCTCATGCTTTAAAAACATTACACATGATACTGTTATTTGATCCACAACATTTGATATTGAGAAGCTTGTATGAAGTATAAATCCATGGCCTCATAGGCATCTTAGTTCATAGCTTGCCCATTTGTCACTAGCCAATCCATGTTCTTTCAGTTTTTGGAAATCTTTTTTTTATTTTTTTATTTTTATTTCTCCAAAGTCCTCACCATACATATTATAGACATATATCTTTTTCCATTCAAAAAGTTTATTAAACAGACCTTTTGTTCATGACTGCTTTCTACAGGTATACTTCAGGTATTGTGCCAAGATCAGTTTACACATCTGGAAAATCCTCTTCTGCTGCTGGATTGACTGCAACTGTAGCCAAAGAACCAGAAATTGGAGAGTTTTGTATTGAGGTAGCCTTTATTTTATTCATCATCCACAGAAATCTTAGTATTTTGTTATTTTTGGATCAGTGGATATGGTGATACCTATAATTTGCTGGCTACAGACAGGAGACGGCATTCTTCCTAATGTCATGTTTAAAATTCATCACATCCATCTCATAGTGTTTTTTTTTATAGTAAATTTACAACAATCTGTCTTGTCGTGTTGGATGTATACATATCTGCTTATGGCACTTTTAGCACAAACTTCCAACTAATGGACGTATAACCATTTATTTGCTTGAAGTGAAATAAATTTGTGTAGCTCCCTTGAGGTTTTCTAATTTTATTGCAGGCTGGTGCCTTAATGCTTGCTGACAATGGCATTTGCTGTATTGATGAATTTGACAAAATGGACGTCAGGGATCAGGTAACTCGTGGCTATATACTATTAATGCTCTAACTCTTCATCTCATGTATTTTCTTTGATAATCTAATTATTATATTTAGGTCTTTAGAGACAATTATTTAAATTTGCCAAAACTATAAGCATGTTGGATAATAATTGTGCTTCTCCATTTGCCAAACAAATATTTAGGCATGCACCATTCGTTAATTAATTGCACATTGTAATAATAATATAGGATTAATTTGCAAATTATATTTTTAGAAAATTAAATATGTTCACTAACTTGCTATGGAGCAGCAGACCATAAGCATAACAAAAGCCGGAATACAGGCAACACTAAATGCTAGGACATCAATCCTTGCTGCTGCTAATCTGTTAGGACACCGCCTAACGGGATCAAGAACTTCAATGTATTGATATGAAAAGATATATGAAATACATGATTACAAGTGGTTATAGGTACTTGCACCCTCCCATCTTGAGAACTATCCCAAGCCTTAGTTCACTTAACCAATTGACTTCCCATCCCCTAATCCCTCTCCCTCTATTTATAACCATATACTCTAACTAACTTCCTAAGTAATTACCCTATATGCCCTTACTACTAATATACTAATATTGCCCATATACCCTTAACTAGGGTCCTTACATTACTCCGTCCTTTAAAATACACCTTGTCCCCAAGGTGTGCCTAAAAACATAAAATTGGGCAATGATGAAAACTTAAAGAAAATACAGCACCTAACAACTTCAAACTAAGAAAAATAAAAATTTTCCAACAAAAAATGCAGCTGAACGGTGCTCTGAAGATCATGTGTGGCGGCGGCGGTCTCCGTGGGCGGTGGAGGAAGGTGGCGGCGGTCGGATACAGATGGAGGAGATGGCGGGTCGTGATTGAGCTTGCCCTATGGAGATGGCCGACCTATCTTGTACAACGATTAGAATTTCTGTCTTTGAGCACATATGGGCCCATGTAAAAAAACAGCCCAACTAAACCACCTTTAATAAACTCAAAAATCCTGCAGCAGCCCACTTTCTGATTTTTCTTTTCCTTTAATAAACTCAAAATTCTGCAGCAGCCTACTTTCTGATTTTTCTTTTCTTTGAAGACTCACGTGACAAACCCAAACACAATTAATACAGGCCCAATACAAACTACTGCCTTTTGCAGTCTTCTCCTCCAATGGGCCTGGCCCATATTCTCCACGCACCAGCAACATAAGTTGGAAATCAATTTTATTTGAGACCCATTTAGCCTGCCAAATGGTGCTTTTTATTTCATTAATGACAAGAGAGTCCAATGGCCCATAAGACCCAACTTTTTTGAAAAAGTCTTCAGATGTATCTCCTGATTTTCTCTTTCCCTTTAATACTAATAAAATGGTGCCTTTATCTATTTCATCATAATGGGCTTGTTTTGGTATATGAAGCCCATACACCTTTAATGAATTATCTCTCCCACGTAACCCTAATCCTTTCCTAAGCCGCCAATTGTCTTCTTCAATTTTCTTCATTTGCATCTCCTCAAGCTCTACCGCCGTTTCTTCACCACCAGTCGCCGCTGTCTTCAACCTCACACGCCAACCAGCCGCCGCTGTCTTCAACCTCACACGCCAACCAGCCGCCGCTGTCTCCGGCCTCACACGCCAACCAGCCGCCGTTGTCTCCGGCCTCACATGCCAACCATCCGCCGTTGTTTCTGGCCTCACATGCCAACCGGCCCAAGCGCTTTTGACGTCCAATGACTTCGACTTCCCTCCTCGCACGCAGCCATGGCGAAACGCCGTTCTTCGATTCCGGCCATGATTTCCGAAGCCCATCGTCTCCGATCGTACCAGCCGCCGGCCATGGCGCCTTCCGTGAAGCTTCTTCTTTCCTCTGCTTCTTTGTTTTTCCGGCCAACTAGCCGCCCACGACTTCTTCCTCCCTTGTTCCCTTGTATGCACGCCACCTCGCCCCTCCGAACATGGGTTTAACGGCAAGATCTCTCTCTTCCTTTGTTTTTTCTCTCTGCTTTCTTTCTCTCTCATTTGTTGCTTTCGTTTCTCCCTGATTTCTTTCTTTCGTTGCTTCTTCGTCTTCGCACATGGACGTTTAGTTGTTTTACTTCTCTTATGCATTTGATGCCTTCTTTCTTTTATCGGTTTCTGCTTTTCTTTCCCCCTTTTATGGGTCATCTTCTTGATTTTGAAAACGCTTGATGACATGCTCTTCTTTACCGATGTATGTGTTCTTTCTTTCCTTGAATCAGCAAGCTTCTGCTCTTGTTCTTGTCTTTTGTATTTTGATTCGATAAGCTTCTGCTCTCTTTCTTTACTTTGTTGATTGATCTCCCGAATCTGATTTAGCATTCCTCTCAATATTCGTTGTATTTCTCCCATCGTTTGTTGCACTGCCATCATCTGCTCTTTTTCTTTGTTCATGGTTTTGTCCACCATTGACACTAACTCCATCGTTCCATCAAAATCCATTGCCAGAATCGAACTGCTCTGATACCAATTGTTAGGACACCGCCTAACGGGATCAAGAACTTCAATGTATTGATATGAAAAGATATATGAAATACATGATTACAAGTGGTTATAGGTACTTGCACCCTCCCATCTTGAGAACTATCCCAAGCCTTAGTTCACTTAACCAATTGACTTCCCATCCCCTAATCCCTCTCCCTCTATTTATAACCATATACTCTAACTAACTTCCTAAGTAATTACCCTATACGCCCTTACTACTAATATACTAATATTGCCCATATACCCTTAACTAGGGTCCTTACATAATCCTACAGGAGGGCGGTATGACAAGTCTAAACCACTGAAGGTGAGAATGTCTGCCATCTATCATAGAATTTCATCGAAGGAGTACAGTTCTAGATAAATACTATTGTTCATACTACTTATGGCTTCGCTGGTATGAAATTGTCAACTTGGAGCTGGGATTCCAGATGAAAACTAACATTTTCAGTGCGGAATTTTACAATAGATTCTTGATTTGATTTAAAGTCATATTATTTGCCTATCTCATTAATTTGCTTTTGTTCTTGTTACAGTATAATGTTGCTCTGCCTCCTGCTATTCTCTCAAGGTTCGACCTCGTGTACGTGATGATAGATGACCCAGATGATCAAACAGATTACCACATTGCACACCACATTGTCAGAGTACATCAGAAGCATGAGGATGCTCTTTCTCCTGCATTTACTACTGCCGAGTTGAAACGTTATATTGCTTATGCAAAAACTCTAAAACCAAAGGTCATTCCTACATGCACTTTTTTTAAAAAATTTATCTTAGTACTTGTTCATTATCCATTGAACCTCCTTTTGATGGAGTTCAAATAATGCAGTTAAGTTTATAAGCCATAAAGGTATTGGTAGACTCTTATGTTGCTCTTCGGAGAGGAGATACAACTCCTGGAAGTAGGGTTGCCTATCGCATGACTGTCAGGCAGCTTGAGGCATTAGTAAGGCTGTCAGAAGCAATTGCACGTAGTTATTTGGAGACTCTGGTGAGTCCATTTTGGAACGCTTGCTTAAATTAAGTAACGATTTTGGAACTTTACTTGAGAACTGCTTTTACAGGTTCAATCGCGCCATGTGCGTTTAGCAGTGACATTACTGAAAACGTCAATAATCAGGCAAGTAACCAGAAAAACTTTGAAGATTTCCTGTCGATGCAAGCATTTCTCCCTAAATTTTTGGATGATTTTTTTGTATTGTAATCCATTCTATCTCAAAAACAATAATTAAAAAAAAAACAACTACCTTGCAGTGTGGAATCTAGCGAGATTGACCTATCTGAATTTCAAGAAGAAACTAATGGCGTTGGAGACGGTAATAATAATGTCGACAATGGACCAAATGAGGTTGATGCTGAACCTAGGAGTGGTGCACCAGATCCACCAACTTCTGGAAATGGTGGTGAGATTTTGATGATCATATTTGTAATATTTGCAACTTTCCTATAGATAAACCTGATCGTGTGGATTTTTTATTATGATGGGTGCAGAAATGGGTTCAGATTCTGGAAGTAAACACGAGGAGAAGAAACTTACCCTGAGTTATGAATATTTTCAGAGGGTTACCCAAGCCCTTGTCATGCGCCTCAGACAGCACGAAGAATTAGTGATGCAAGAAGGTACTCGGGTGCCCTTTTATTTCAATAATGTTACGGGGGAAGCTTTTAGATATCTCTGATACGTAAAATGGATAATTCTTAGTCAAATTTATGATATGCTGGATATCTGTTGCTTTGCTAATGATTTTGGTGTTAAAATTTTGACGTGGTTGGTTCAGGAAATGAGCTGGCAGGAGTGAGGCAGAGAGACTTAATTGAATGGTATGTGAATCAACAGAACGAGAGAAATAGCTATAGCTCCGTGGAAGAGGTAGAAAATGAAGTAAAATTAATTAGAGCTATTATCCAGGTAAACATCATGTTTGTATGTGTGTTATAGTTAATTGATATTATTACTGGTGGTGGTGGCAATAGCTGACATGAGATGGCCTGTTGTTCAGAGTTTGATACGAAAGGAAGGGCATTTGATAGTGGTAGATGGCGGGAGGGCGGTAGGTGGCGAGGCTGAAGGCGAACCATCTTCGTTAAACAGGAATAACAGGATTTTAGCTGTGGCTCCTAATTATGTGGTTGATTAGAAGATATCATCAGCCATCAGGCGGTTAATTTTAAATATTTTAGAGCTAAGTTAGTTGATGTAGGTACGGCTAAGTGGTCTTACGTTGTTGTCAATGTCATGTATCATTGTAACTTAACACCACCTATGGTTGGAATGGCTAATAGCTGTAGTGTTGGTTGTAAAATTGTTGAATGTTATTAATTCTTCCTTCCGAGTTCAATTTCCTAATCCAATTCTTCTTAAATATTATACATTCTGCCGCCAGACTAGACATCAATGAATATGGGGGTATTTGGAAATCTAAACATGCCAACTCTTTCCAAGGCCACGTTGACGTTGAGGCCAGAGGCGGAGGAAGCATAAGTAAGCGCCGGCGGCGGCAATTCCATCCAATTCCAAACACAAGCAACAAGCATTGCCTTCCTTCTAAATTAGTTAACCATGCTTGATGCTTTTCTGTTCTTAACATTAGTTTCTCTCTTCCATCTACATCATTAAACTTGGTTTTCTCATTCTTTTCTTTCCAATTTTTGTTTGAGTGAGAGGGTTAATTATCGTCATAATTATAATCTTTGAACATCAATAATGATCTAATTGTTAGAAAAACACTATAATCATCTAAATGATTAATGATTCATATTGACAACCTTGAAAAAGTTCATGGTATCATTACATATATTTTGGTATGAGATTTCACAATATTCAGTTTTTTCATATTTCTAGAACTATTAATGTGTTGACACATGGGCTAGCACAACGTGATGTTCTTAGACAATCTACCCTTTGATTTAGTGAGTTTTAGATTGACTCTTACCCCTATTTAAAAAATGAATTCCCATGTGAGACTTTGATTTAGTGAGTTTTCAGATTGACTTTTACCCATCTAAAAAATGAGCTCCCTTGTAGAAATATTAGTCGGGTAACAAATGTGGTTGATCCTTGACGACAATAAAGTTTGTTTTATTTAAAAAAAAAAATCTCTTCAACAATGAAATAGTTTTGAAAATACTTTATTTTAGTTCAATTACTCTAATGTCCTCATATTGTATATTTTAAATGATGAGGTTGGATGTTTTTAGTATTCTTCCAATAAAATAATAGTATAGTTCCTCAACTTTAATTATCAAACAAACACTTGGTCTTGGTGCAGGTGAGTGAGTGCATCTCAACTAACATATAAACTAAAACGAATAATTGTGTGATCACTAGAATGATTGTCAATTTATTGAACCTAAAGACTGGCTTCTCCCATTCATTAATTATATAATTATATAATTATATATATATATATATATATAAAATTGGATGGAATATTCTAAAATATATATACAGTTTTTGTTTTTTTTACAACAATATATATAAAGTTACACACGTAATTCGTGGAATGGATTCATGGTGACTGCGAAGGTATATATATATATATATATATATATATATATATATATATATATATAATGAGTTAATAGGGGCAGGCAGAAGCACAACAGCAATTTTGGTTTTGGGTAGGCCTTCTGAGTTCTGAGCGTCGGCCTCGGGCGAAGGAGGCAAGTAGAAATTCGGTTTTTCTATTTTTAGGGTTTAATTTCTTCTTCCTTTGCTTTGATTCTACGATACGATGGTTAGATGGTGTTAGCAGTAGTAATACACCTCATGCTCAAAACTTAAATTTGTCTACAATCAATGACTCAACGTTTTTGTAGTTTGAATTCTTTTAAATTTTAATCATTCTCGTTGTCGTCTTGTCAGATGGAACCAATTATTTCTTCAATTCCAGATTTTATTGACTCCAGACAAAGAAATGGCACATGTGATGCTGCAGAGGCGGAGGGGTTTATGCATCGTGTTGACGAGATCTTAGTTCAGGTTGATAAGGTGAGGCCTCCCTCTTAATACATTCAACTCTCTTACCTGATATGATATCTAGTAGAACAATAGTTTTATTTATTTGTGTGTCTTACCATCTGATCTCGTATTCCTCTAAAGTTGTCAGCTTCAAACTTATTTTAAATTCTTAGGCATGCACATCTACCTTATAATTTTGTAGAAATTTTCTACTCGGATAATGTATTAGCGCTGAGCTAAACATGCAGCTTGAGAAGAGAGTGATTGAAATCGAACATTTCTACTTGGCTAGAGGTGATGCTCAGCAGAATATTTCCAAAGGTAGTTCAACTTTGAAGGATAAAGACAAGGAAAAACATATAACCAGTGTCAAGAAGCAGCAGCAAGATGCCTCACGCAGAGAAGGAGCGGCTGCAAAGAGACTGCTAGAGCTTATGCGTCAGTTTGCTACAATTTTCCGCCTGGTGAGTTTGAGTTGTATTCTTTCTTTATGGTTCTTCGCTTGGTGCTGTGATCTGAACTTAGTTGAATGTTTTATTATGGAGGGAAAAACTACCAAATGATTAAAAGCAGGCTTCCTCGTCATAAAGACCTTCATTTGCAGTGTAGTTTTACTTACCAATGCTAGGTAGGTAGGTGGATTTTAAAAAATTATAATTTTGACTTTTTTTCTCCTGATGTAAAACTTATATGAATGCCGATTGCCCGATTGCTGATGCCTTGAGTTTTTTATTTTCTTAAAATTTATTTTATTTTTTATCCCCTACTCCTCCTAATAAGAAACTAACTTTCATCAGCCAAATGGAAGTACAGAAAGACGAGCCTGAAAAAAATAACAGTACACGTTCAAAGGAGCAAGCAGGAAAGGAAAAAAAAAACAGCATAAAAATACAAGAAAGTTTCAGAGATTGCTCCAATTGTTAAACACAAAAAGAAGAGGATAATTACAAAATACTTGAGATGATAACACATAGAGAGCCATTGGAATACATTGTATTTCAAGCCTAATCCCGACCCCTAAAGATTCTTTTTTATTAATGAGTATCTCTTCCATCATGTCTCCACGGCTTTTGGTAGGAGCCAAATTAACTCCAAACATTTCCAAGAATATCTTCAAAGCACATGTTCAAGATCCTTCGTAGGCCACCTACACATATCACCTTACTGGCAATGTTTAACATCACCAAAGAAACTATCCAAGCAAAAACCTTGGTCTTCTTTGGAATTTAGCCTTCCAGATCAAGGAAAAGAAAGGGGGGATAAGAGGATGGAGTTGAGATACTAAATACGAAAAAGGAGACTTACTAGAGAGCATGCCTGAAGGGAAAAATTAAAGAGGCGAGGGAAAAGAACTTTTAAGAGAATTATTATTGATCTAGAAATCTTCTAAATTGAATAGTAGTTATAATTGCACCTCTTTTTTGTCCAATTGGAGAAGACTTTTGTAACTCCTTTGGATAGATAGTTTTTTTTTTTTTATTTATTATTAATTATTAATTATTATTATTATTTTTTTTTTTTATAAATTTCATATATCAATGATATTGTTTCTTATCCCTCCCAAAAAAAAAATGGTGACCAACTTAGTAAAATGACAATAAGATTTCCTCGATAATCCTGTGTCATAAAGAATTTGTCTTGAAATGTAAGTGCTACAACCATTTGGCTTAGAGAGCTAATAGTTCCCTCCATGCCATATTCTCTATGCCGAACCTCCCTTTTGAACTCCCCAGTCAAGACCAATATTTACCACGATCAAGAAGTCTTGCAGAAGTGAGCCCGATTGCCATAAAATTTTTAATGGAACCCTTAAAGAAGGGCATGCAATGAGAGACAGGTCTCCAAGGACTTCTAAACGTAACTTTAAAGACCAAAGTCGTGATCCACCTAGTAGAATAACAACCATACTTTGGGTACAAACGACTGCCTCGTGAGATTAGTCGAGGTGCGCGTAAGCTGACCCGAACACTCACAGATATAAAAAAAATAACAACCATAGGTCAAATGGCAATCCTATGTCACAATGAATCTTTAAAGGAAAGCACCATAACCATTTGGCTGGGAGAGCCAAGTTCTTATTTGCTAGATTCCCTATGCCTATGCCTAACCCTGTTGTGAACTCTTTAAATATGATCTCCCATTTCACTAGATAACATCCACTCTATATGCTATATCTTTTCATGAAAAGCTTCTTATGGTTTATTTTCTAAATGAACGACAAGAAATATATATGGCTTTCGTCTGAAACCAACTTGATTAAAGTCATTCTCCCTCCCTTAGAAAAGGTCAACAAATCCTTATGAATTTTCTCCACAAGGATCCTGGAAGACGGACGAACAATATCTAGGTTGTTCATAACAAAAGCCTCAAAACCCCCACCCTACAACTTGGATAGAGCTACCAACTCTCAAGCTCAATAGACTTCAAGTTATTTCTCTTCCTCTGCACAAACAAATGGTATCACCACAAAAAGCCTTCCACTACCCCTTTCTCCATGAACTTTTCCACGAGTCTACCAAAAACATCTAAGATCACTACAAAAAGGAGGATCTCCCGGTCTAATCTGGAGGCAAATATCTTTCTTCTATGTTTTCCATATTTTGTTTTTTTTGAAAAGGTATAAATGAAAGAATATTAGGCATACAAAAAAAAAACAAGCCCCAAGGAAGGAACCCCACTATAAAAAGGGACTGCAATCAAGTAAAATAACGTTAAAAGAATAATTACAAAATAACCGCATCACCAACGCTACAAAGAAACATGAATTCTACCACCAAAGGACCAGACATCACCCGGGTCCGTCTTAGCCCCTCTAAAGATCCTAATGTTTCTTTCCCCCCACAAAACTTCACACATGCTCTCTTGCCAAAGAAACTTTCCTTTCTTCCGAAACGGCGGATGGAGAAGAAACTTCTCGATCATCATCCTATGGTCCTTGGGTCTAGCCAACTGAAGGCCAAACACCTCAGAAAACATATCCCAAACAACCTGAGCAAAATCACAACTCCACAGGAGATGATCCAAGTCTATCTCCGCCCTTTGACAAAGAATGCATCAAAACGGGCCTACAAGAAAAAACGACCTCCTCGCAAGCTGGTCTAAAGATTAACCTTGTCATAAATAACCTGGCAAGTAAAAACCTTCACCTTCACCTTCCATAGGGTCGAAAAAACGACTGACCACCTAGGGAGGGATCCAACAAACAAAGAACGACCCACAAGAGAACCCCTCAACATGGTTGGGGGTCACACGAATATCCCTCCTCCCTGGCAAAAGAACACAGTCCCCCATAAGAGAAAGAAGAGTCAACACCTCCGACGTTTCCCTATCGGATAACGCCCGACGAAAACCCAAAGAAAAGGAAGGGGAGCCCCTCGAAGAATTCATGACATCGGCCACAACCCGATTTTTCATATCTGAAAGATGGAACAAAGGAGGGAATAAGGAACAAATGGGACGTTCACCCACTTACAAATCCCTCCCAAGAATAAGTGCCACTTTCATTCCCCACGGAACAACAAATAAGGCTAGAGAAAGTCGAGAGCTCGAGAGAAAAATCCTTCCACGGGTTCCTGAAAGTGCCTTTAACCCCATCCGAAATCCACTAAAAAAGGATGAGGACCATACTTACTAATAATGATCTTATTCCAAAGGGTATTAGATTCAAGGGAGAACCGACAAAGCCACTTGGCCAACAAAGTTTTGTTGCGGAATCTTAAATTCCCTCACTGAAGACCCCCAAGACTCACCGACTTCCCAATCGTATTCCAACCCACCAAATGCACACTTCTCCCTTCCTCAACTCCATCCCACAAAAAGTCCCTCGTAAGCTCATAGATGAAAATGGTAAAAGATATGAAAGAAGAAAGCCAAGATCTTCATTTGCCAAACAAACCCTAGTCACATCACTTTTTAGCTTTCCTCTCTCTTGACTAAGCTGCAAGAACTAGATAATTCAGAGGATTTGGGCTTACTTAGTGTTGACCAGAGAGCTGAAAGACGTTTAATTCGAGGCCAAATTGAGGATATCACCGCCCAAGAACATGTTCTTTGGCAACTCCATCCTTGAGGTCCTTTCCATAGATGGGAACAATCTACTTAATGCTTCCGACATTGAATCTGAGTTCATTGATTATTATCGTGCTTTGTTTACAAAAGAAGATCATGCTCGTTTCCTCCCGACTAATTTGGATTGGTCTCTGATTACTAGGGAACAAACAAAGGTTTTGGAGTTGGAGTTTTCA
The DNA here is from genome assembly GCA_028017165.1 of Herpetospermum pedunculosum. NCBI lineage: Eukaryota > Viridiplantae > Streptophyta > Magnoliopsida > Cucurbitales > Cucurbitaceae > Herpetospermum > Herpetospermum pedunculosum. The sequence goes on from CM051525.1 coordinate 76,027,683, forward strand.
GAGGAGGAGGTCAGAAATGCAGTATCATCATTGGGGTCTTTGTAAATCCCCTGGACCTGATGGTTTCACTGCAAAATTCTTCTTCAAGTTCTCCTGGAACTTTATAAAGGAGGATGTTATGACTATGGTACGAGATTTCTTTAACACAGGAATCATTAATGTCTCGGTAAATGAAACTTACATCTGTCTGATTTCCAAGAAGGTTGATTCCTCTACTGTTGTTGACTATCGCCCTATTAGTCTCACTTCTTGTGCTTACAAGATCATTACTAGGGTTCTATCAAACAGACTAAAGCTCGTGCTTCCTTCTACAATTGCTGAAAACCAAATGGCATTCGTGGCTGGTCGACAAATAATTGATGCTTCCCTCATGGCTAATGAGATTATTGATGACTGGCAAACAACATGCAAAAAAGGAGTGGTTATCAAGTTGGATCTCGAAAAGGCCTTTGATAAAGTGGACTGAGATTTTCTTGATGCAATTCTTCTTGCTAAAGGTTTTGGGCCCCTTTGGAGGAAGTGGATTCATGGTTGTATCTCTAGTGTTAACTATTCGATTATCATAAATGGTCGACCTAGAGGTAAGATCATCCCGAGTCGTGGCATTCGTCAAGGTGACCCCCTCTCTCCTTTTCTGTTTATCCTTGTTGCTGACTGTTTAAGTAGACTCCTCATTCATGGAGCTCAATCAGGGCGCATTGTATCTCATTTTGTGGGTACCTCAAACTTTAGCCTGAATCATTTGCAATTTGTTGATGATACGTTACTCGTCTCCATTTTTGATCCTGTTGGCTGCTGCATTGACTAATTTATTTGATCTCATCAGAATTTTTAAACAGTCGTCAGGCTTAAATGTCAATTTAGCAAAGAGTGAGATCTTGGGTGTTCACCTAGAAACTAAGGAATTGAATTTTCTGTTGTCTACTTTCGGTTGCAAAAAAGGTTATTGGCCTTCGGTGTATCTTGGACTCCCTTTAAGGGTAACCCAAATAATTCTTCTTTTTGGCTCCCTCTCATTGAGAGAGTTCAAGAAAAGCTTCATAACTGGAAATATGCCTACATTTCGAAAGGGGTAGACTCAATCAGTTTTGTCTAGCATGCCTACTTATTATTTTTCGATTTTCAAGCTGCCTTCATCGATTGCTAGCTCGCTTGACAAACTTGTTCGAAACTTCTTCTGGGAAGGTTTTCGGGGTGAGGGAGGTTTGCATAATGTTAATTGGCGTCAAACACAACTTCCTAAATTGTTGGGAGGCCTTGGCATTGGAAATTTCCAGCAGCGAAATTTGTCTCTTTTAGCTAAATGGAATTGGTGGTTTGTTCATGAGATCGATGTTCTTTGGCGCTAAGTTATCATGGCTAAGTTTTACTCAACCATGTTGGTTGGCCCCGTCCTGTTCACCAAGACTCTTCCAAATCCCCTTGGAGGTTCATTTGTTCTACTACTAATTTTATCTCTTCCAGGGCCCAAAGGAGATTGGGTAATGGATGTTCAATATCTTTCTGGCTTGATTCTTTGCTGGATTGTGGGATTATTGCCTCTGTGTATCCTCGACTCTTCCGTCTTACTACTCGTCTGGATTTGCGAGTATTCAAAGCTTGGGTGGTTGACTCTCATGCTTGGAATTTGTGCCTTCGTCGTAATCTGAACGATTTGGAAACCGATGAATGGGCTTCACTTTCTAATGTCTTATCAGTGGTAGCTTTGCGACATTGTAATTATTCATGGATTTGGCCTTTGGATTCTTCAAACATTTTCACTGTCAAATCTCTAGTTGAAAACATGATGTCTACATCAGATAATGTGAGATCGGGCCTTTATAAGGCAATATGGACTGATTTTTACCCTAAGAAGATTAAGGTCTTTTTATGGGAGCTTAGTCTTGGTGCTATTAACACGGCTGACAGATTACAACGTCGTATGCCTTCCATGAACCTCTCTCCTTCTTGGTGTGTTATGTGTTCTTCTCACAATGAATACCCAACTCATCTCTTTCTGCATTGCTCCTTTGCCTCTGGCCTTTATCCTACATGCTTTCGATTGGTCATTGGTTCTTCCAAATAACATGAATGATTTCCTGCTTACCATCTTTGTCCACCACCCTCTTTGTCCACCACCCTTTCAATGGAGAGGCTAAGACTCTTTGGCTTGCCTTCAATTGAGTTTTTCTTTGGTATCTTTGGAATGAGCGAAATGCTCGCATTTTTAGGGATGAGTTTTCTTCTTTTGGAAGAGTGTTGGATTTAATTATCTTCAATGGCAACTAGTGAAAGAAAGAAGGGCTATATTGAAGCTTTTCCTAAGTTCTATACCCGAAAAAAGACCTCATTCTCTTATGAAGATTCTGACCTTATTGAAGAAAGGTTAACAAGAATGCTGGTCTCCTCCAATAAACAATCCTCTCCTCCTCGGGTCTCCACTTCCAACATTTGTAGCCAACAAGTCATCTCTTCAAAATTTCCAGATTGTTTCTTCACCAAAGGAGTCATTCAATCAACTAAAGCTACTTCAGCTTCTCTTGGTGGAGATGCTTCGGATGCTGATTCAGAGGTCAGCGTGAGTAGTGTGGAGTCCGTTTTGCCCGATACTAATAACTTCATGGATGATTTTTCTGAAGATTGGTTTTCAGGAGATCTAGTTTCTTTATTTCAGGATTGTGACAACGAGATTTCACTTCATCCTTCCTCAGTTCCAAGTAAATTTGATTCTCTTATTGCAACTTGTGGATTTCAGATGCGTGAAATTCCTAACCTTGCTGATGACAACCGTGGAAGGGCTTAATTATGTTTTTTGCAGTTTTCCCTTCTTGGCTTCTCGTGTAGGCTTTTTTCCCTCCAGGCTTTTGGTTTGTTCTGAAGAAGAGCGGTTTGATTTTGGATGTCTTGAGGATTCAGGCTTTTTGTTTGCCTATTGTCTGTTTTCTTCGTTTGGAGTTTAGTTTTATGGAATTCTTGGCCTTTAGCTCTCTTGTTGTTGCCTCGAATTTGCTATCGTCGTCTTCAAGTTTTGGTTTTCAGTGCGGATTTTGTTGGTGTTCAGTTGCTAGGTTTTCTTTGGACTTTTTTGGGTTCTTTTTGGATTCTTTGTTGGTTTTCTCTTGTTTACATTTTGTTCTTCATTCTTGGTTTTCTTTTTTCTCTCCTTTATGGAGCTTGTATCTTTGAGCATTAGCCTCTTTTCATTTTTTCAATGAAAGTTTTGTTTCTTGTTAAAAAAAAAATGCATTGTATTGGTGTAAGTGTAAACACCATTTTTCGGATTATAGTTTTTTACATTTGACCGCTAATTGGTCCGCTTTCTTGTAATCTCCTTTAGGTGCTCGAGCTTTAGCTCTTTTTTCATTCATCAATGAAATTGTTTCTTATCCAAAAAAAAAAAACCCTATTTCCAAAGCTTCTTATCTAAAAGGTTTGAATTCACATGATCGTATGCCATCCCAAAAATCAATTTTAAAAATAATGCCCTTTTTTACTTGTCGTATAGTCTTCAATTGCCTCACTTGCTATGGAAACTTTATCTAAAATATGTATTCTATTTCTAGTCATGAAAGCTCCCTAATTAACTAAAATAGTAGAAGAAAAAAACCTTTCTCATCCTTTCAGTCAACACCGAGGCAAAAATCTTGCACAAGCTGGTGACTCGGTAGATAGGTCTAAAACTCTTTACCCTTTGAGCATACCTTTTCTTTCTTCTCTTTGAGCAACAAATAAATGTAAGTTTCATTCATGACCTAGTCAATGAAGCCTCACAACTCCTAGAAAATAAACAATTGAAGAACTTTTTTTTTATATAGGACAATTGAAGAACATTTGTTTCTTGATTCTTCACCACTATCATTGTACAAAACAAAGCAACAAGGAGTGACTTAAATGTGGATTCTGTTGCAGGTGTAAATTTGCCAAGCATTTATGACCACATAAAGAACACTTTCCTAGGCAGAGTTGAAGACAATGCCATTAGGGAGTCTCAATTCATTTTTCTGTGATGCTGTTGAACATTTTTAATGCTCCTTTGCTCATTCTTTTAAACCTGATGCTTAAATGGCCAACTCCCCATCTAGTTAGCAATTCCCTCTATACATTTTTTTGACAAGGCAATTCCCTCTATACATTGCTTTTAGCTTTGTATATTTTCCCTTATTATAACAAGAGGGGAATATTGTCATTTAGGTAGAAGAGACTTTGAGCAGTTTGACATCAAATTTGTAAGCAACTACATGCATGGGTATAGTTTTTTCCCGTCCAAGGGTTAAAATCTGAGATTGTTTTCTTCGTATCTGGAGAATAGTTCATAGTCCTTTTGTTTTACATTAACTCTTCAAGTGTCAATAATTTTGCTTAACTTGTTAATTTACAGATCACTCAACACAAGTGGGCATGGCCCTTTATGGATCCTGTCGATGTTGAAGGTCTTGGCTTACATGATTATTATGAGGTACTGTATCCTTTCCTTGATGTACTGATGCTTATAATATGGAACCAGTATTTGTTTGGTCACAAAGGATTATTATGATATTTTTCAATACCTGATATGCATGTTGGTATATATTTATGTTCTTTCTTCCACCCCTCATTACTCATACGGCACATTTGGCATCAGCTTGGTGAAAGAACATGGTGAGGAACCACCTCCTGCGTGTAGATACTTGATAGCACCGTGGGACTGCTCCCATAATTTTTTTTTTATCTTCTAGGAACAAATGCCTTGCCAGATGGATTTGGGGGTAGAAGCCTGCTTCCTGGAAAGTCAGGAACATGGACCTCACTGTGAATCTGTTGGAGGGGTGTGTGGCCCAAATCCATTTATATTTGTTGGTGCTGAGCGGAACTGGAGCTAAGAGGTGTGTAAGAGAGGCCTATTCCTCTATTTCTCTGTCTTTAAGGCTTCATCTAAGGCCAATGTCCCAAGAGTTTGATGAAGGAATCCATAGGCCTTTAATTTTGGAAGATGGCCGGTTAGTTAAATGATAAACGCTAGGATGGCTTAAATGGAGAGGCTTGTCAACAATCCACAAGTCTGTCCCGAATAAAGTTGTCACCCATCACCTACTATTCTGTGTGCTTTTGGGATAATTTGATCACTGTGCTTGATGTTAAAATGCCATGGGGCCCGAGAGGAAGTAGATAAGGTTTGCTGGAGCGGCTTGTCAGCAATCCATAAGGTTTGCTGTGGACAATGCTTTTAAATTGGGGACCTTAGAAGGTGCTGTTCATTCAATAATAAGATTTTAGATTGTTGATTAATATTATCAATGCTGGTTGGGGTTCCTTTTTGTAATTTTCATTTGAATTTCTTTTTATGGGGTAATTGTAATTGTAATTGTAGGTAAATGGTACTCTTCTTCTTCTTATTATTATTTTTTTAACTTTTCAAATATCAATGTTAAGTTTTTGTTTCTTGTAAAAAAAAAAAGGTCCTGCAGCTTAAGTGAGATCTCCTCGTCTCTTCTCCCCTCTTATCCTTTTCGGCTAGGATTAGTGATTTCCCAGCCTCCCCTCTTCCCTTCATTTTTTACATTTACAAGCTCTCTTCTTGCAGTCAATTTTAGGGCTAAGCTGGAGTCTTTTATTATTGGACTTTAGCTTGTTCAATTTTAAAAGCCTACGTGGATATAATAAAAGAAAGAGAGCCTTAGCTAGGAATTAGTATTGTCACATGTGTTCATCTGTTGCTTCTCTTTGCTTTCCTTGTTTCCATCCCTACTTTATTCTGTGCCTCTTATCCTCTTCCTTAACCATCTTTTGAGTCGGGGGTGCCCACATCTGTACACATATAAAGGAGCAGTAATCTGTCCATGCTTCTTAAATTCTTGCTTTGCAACTATTGGTTATTCTACCAGATGCTGCTGTTATTTTGGTAGGTAGGATGGTTGCTTTCATCCAAATGACGTGCTCAGTACGACATTACTTGAGGCACTTGTTTATGACTATAGTATTGGATTTAGAAATGCTAGTTTTTATAATTGTCAACTTTGTGTGTGGAATTTGGCATCTAGCTTTCATTATTCATCTTTGTTGATGTTATCTCTATTGCGTGCTCCTTCAATTGCTCCTTCACTGGTTTAGGTTATTGACAAACCAATGGATTTTGGAACAATTAAAAACAAAATGGAAGCTAAAGATGGTTCTGGGTACAAGAATGTCCGTGAGATATATGCTGACGTGAGATTGGTTTTTAAGAATGCAATGAGATATAACGACGAAAAGAATGATGTTCATGTGATGGCAAAAACCTTGCTGGATAAATTTGAAGAGAAGTGGCTGCAGCTTTTGCCCAAAGTTGCCGAAGAGGTAATATATACCCTATCTTTGGAAAATTTTAACCTACATGCTTCGATTGACATTTATGTTTTCCACTATCTTGAACTTTCAACATCAAACGTGGTGTCCGTTAAAAAAAATGTTCATGCTTTTCCAGGAAAAGAGACAAGTGGAAGAGGAAGCCGAGTCACAGTTTGATATGCAGCTTGCACAGGAGGCAACTTATGCTAACATGGCAAGAGATATAAGCAATGAGGTTAAGCCTTATAAAGTTTATTTGTTTATGTTGAAACTTCTACTATTTATAAATATTTGTGTGTAAATATTAGTGGTCAATATTGTCAACGTGAGCATAGCTCAACTGGCATAAAACATGTGCCCTCGATCAAGAGGTTAGAGGTCCGAGTCCCCCACCACATATTGTTGAACTCAAAAAATATTAATGGTCATTATTTCTCTTTTTTTTTTTTATCCTCAAAATGAAGATGGAGCAGTAAACCCTAGATCCCTAAAAAACCAACCCTCACTGCTGCCTCTACTAATCGTGGTTAGAACCCTGGCCGTTCGGTCTCTAAACAGCGCACCCTACTTTTGGATCTTTGTGGACGTGTTCGGGCGTTGTTATCTTCTGTCGCCGGTTGCCTTTCATTATTCGCATTGCATTGTGGTGCCTTTTTTGCTCGTGGACCGCAACTTTGTAAAGCATCAACCATTGTGTCGCTTAAACCCTCCTTAGCCTTGTCGTTCAGTACTGTTCTTCACCGTGCCATTTAGTTAGTTCCTCATTGTTGTGCCTCTGCCCTTAGTTGATTCGTGCTTGCCTCCTTTCACACGCCATTGGTGATTCCGAAGGTTGGTTTTGGTTAGTGTTGTGCCGCTAGTGTTCCTACGTTCTTGGGTTTCCTTGTTGGTCGTGGGTTCCTTTCTGCCACATTCGTGGGGTTCTTGTTGCTGGTCAATTTCCACCAGTTTAGGCAGTAAATCTGTGGTAAACTTTGCTAAGATCAAAATTTCTTAGATTTGTGGATTCGTTATCTTCTTAACCTTTGGAAGGACTAGAAATTCGACTGCAAGTAAGAGCAATCTCAATGTCAAGTTCGATAACTCACGTCTCTTCAGTACGGAGCAAATTAATCAACTCTTGAAATTGCTACCGTCCAATTTACCTTCTAATAATTCTTGTGTATTTTTTGGCACAAACAGGTACTTGTTCTAAAGTTTTCTCCTGTAGGAATTCGTCTCCGTGGATCATGTGCCAAGTTCCTCTCATTTTTTGATGTAGCCTAAATGACTAAGGAGAGTTCTCTCCAAGAAGTCTATCCAAGAATCTTATTATGAATCAAAAGTTAATGAATACATGAGAAGGATTCTCTATTTATAGAGAATGAAAAGTAAACTAAAAGGATTAACCATGAGTAATATGAATTTATCCCTAATCCTACTACATCATTCTATCCCTCCAAAAAAAAAAAAAAACATGTTCCAAAATTGAGATTTTTTTCTTGAGTAAACATGTTCCAAAATTAGCTTGCAATCTTTAATCTGTCAATTAACTTTCTCCACGGAACCACATGCTCCTTGGTATAAGATTATAGTGAGTAAGTATGGTCTGTACCCTTTTGAGTGGGTTCCAAGTGGTGGGTTGAAGGGCATGAGCAAAAACCTCTGGACTACTATTCCTTTGGGCTTTCCGCTGATGGGCGTGATACTTATTTTTGGGAGGATTGGTAGGCAGGTAAAAAGCACATTTGTGGGTTGTTCCTGCAGCTTTATCATTTGTCTGATATGAGGTTTCACTCGGTGGCTTCTGTTTTGTCTTCCTCGGTGGCTTCTATTTCGTCTTCACAGGAATTGTCTTTTTCGCTCTACAAAAAGGTTTTCTTAAGTGCAGGATGGCACAATTCTTCAAACTCCATAGTCCAAATATGAGTTTTAGAACGAAACCCTTAAACCCAAAAAGTGAGCTGCAGTAAAAGGAGAAATAGAAAGATTTCAGATTAAATTGTATATAGATAAATAGAAGCTGCTAGAGGATCCGTGCACCAATTTCTCCCATCCAAAGAAACTGCGAGTTTTATGTCATGAACTCATGATAGACCAAAAAATTCAACAATTTCCAGATATTAAGATTCCTTCTTTTTTGAACAAGAAGCAAACCACATTGATAAAATGAATGGAGACTATTGCTCAAAGGAATCAAACTCCACATAGGAGTGACATTAAGATTCCTTCTGTAAGACAAATTCCAAGAATCTTCCTTAAAATTAAGTATATATTAAGGTAAATTATCAAACAGTTATAAATTAAGGGAATTGCGATAAAGTTGAGGCAGAGATTCTCAAAAGAAGAGGACCCATGTCAAATATTTCTCCCAGAAGCATATTCTAGAACCAAAATCTAGAATAATTTTCACACGAGAAAGAGAAGGAAGCAACACCTGAGAAATAAATTTCCAGGATGGTGGTCGAACCATTTCTTTCAACTTCAGGATCCCAAATTGCAAACAACCGTGTTTACTTTTTATGATAGAAACTTCAAAATAAACTTAGATATCTACCATGATATACTCAAAAGAATTTTAATTTGAAAAATAAGATTACCAATTTTTTATCTACTTGTTGGTGTTGTTCTGTGCCCTTATTTGATGCTCTGAATTAATTATTGTACAATTATTTCCAGATTTCCGAGGCCGATGTGAACTTGAAGAGTCTCAGGGAAATGGTCGTCCAGAAGTGCAGGTTTGTGATTGTTAAATATGTCTATATGTGGCATAAATTTAGGAAAGATTAGAGGGTTTTTTTTGTGGATGCAAAATTTTTAAAGTGACGAAGGGAGATACTTGGAGATTGTATTTCTTGCTTATGACAGGAAGGGAGATCAGTTTTATTGTCCTCAAAGGAAACAATAGAGAGGTGTGTTGTTCGTTTGGAGGTTTTTTTTTTTGTGGATGCAAAATTTTTCAAGTGATGAAGGGAGGTATTTGGAGATAGTATTTCTTGCTAATGACGGGAAGGGGGATTAGTTTTATTGTCCTCAAAGGAAACAATAGAGAAGTGTGGTATTCGTTTAGCTCATTTGAGATCGTTGTTTGAGATTTGTTCAGGGTATTCATGGGTTGGGCTACTTCATTTAGAATGTTATAGAACCCAATTATATTGAATATAAAAGATAACAAAATTGCAATATAACTCTCCAAGTATTCGAGGTACTTGGAACCTCCCCTCTCTTGAGATGCCACTCAAGCCTAAACCCAATAAACAATTGCCTATCTTCATCTCATCCCACTCCCTCTATTTATAACCAATAACTTGGCTAATAACTAATATATCCTTACTATCCTACTATTCCTAATACCCCAAGGGTATTCCTATTATTACCCCGCCCTCAGAACACACCTTGTTCTCAAGGTGTGGTTGAGCAATAAGTTCTCTTGAAAAAGAAAAATACTACAAAATTATAGAAGTAAATTGATGACTGCTTTTCTTTATTTTTTCTGGTTCAGGGTTAGAAATATAGTACAACCCAACCCCAAAACTCATCTTGTATATCTGCCTCCTTTTTTCAGCCTTCTAAAGAAAATAAGCCTCATCCAATTTTTTTTAATTTAGCCCACTCAAAAATAGTTTCCCAAGTCCATGGTCCCACTTACTTCCAGATTCTTCTTCCTTATGACAATTCACGTGACTAGCCAACTTCATACCACTCGTCCCTTTTCAAAAACTTGCATTGGCGCCTTCCCTAAGACTTCTTCTCTATCCATAACTGCATTCGCCGCAGCGACGTCCTCCATTAGGCAGTTGTCTTCTTTTAGTTCCATTTTTATCATGACATTCTTCCAAGCTTTATAGCTGTTGAAGCATCGTCCCCTCTGTGTCTGCAACTCTTGCCATAAAATTGACAATGACCAGCGATCTCTCTCTAGAAATCCAGCCTTTGTCGCACCAAATATCTTCCCAACCCACTTTTTTTTTTCGCATCCGTACAAACGCTTTCTTCCCTGACCTTTTAGTTTTTATCTTGTTCATCTTCTCCAACATTCTCTCGATCTTGTTGTCCTTGCTCTTCAAGTAGTGGTTCTTCCCCAGGACTTTGCGGTCATGACTCATGACACTCTCCTTATACTGTGGTTCTTCCTCCAATTTCTGTGTGGTGGCCTTACTCCCTTGGAAATCAGTCTTCTTAATAGTTTTGGTTTCTTGCCCGATGAAACATCCAACTCTAATATGAATTTCTCCCTTTTTGTTCTCTCCGGAGTATCCTCCTCGTTTACCTTAAATGACGACTCCATTGTTTTTTTTTTTTTTTGATAAGAAACGAATTCATTGATAAATGAAAATGAGCTAAAGCTCGAGCACCCGAAGGTGATTACAAGAAAGCGGACCAATTAGCGGTCAAATGAGAAAGACTATAATCTGAAAAGGGGTGTTAACATTTACACCAATACAAAAAGAACCAAAGAGATACCCCAATGAAAACCGCCCATAAAATCTTTGCCTTTCCCCGGTTAAGAAGCAAAAATTATTTTTAATAAGTACTCGCTTCTACCATGACCCCAAACCCCTAACAATCCATGATAAGAACTTCATTGATCAATATTGACGCCCTCCAAAATGTTCAAAGTGGTTGTTTTATCATAATTCACCGAGGAAAGAAGATTTTGAACCTCTCTGTTTACCCTTGGCTTTTTAGCCGTGGTGGCTTTTGCTTTTTTTTTTTTTTTTTGCTGAGGGGCTGGGGGGAGGGCCGTAAGACAGAGGCCATGAGCGAGTAAAAGGGATGCATGTTGGCTCAAAGTAGATGAGAGGGAAGGGTGGTTGTTTGGGTTCGGGTTGTGGTGGAGTGGTGATGCGGAAAGGGAAGGTTCAGCTTGGGTAGGGGTGGGGATCGGAGATAAGGGAGGGAGAAACGCCAACGGGGAGAGGTCATTTATGGTAGATGAAGGTTCGGCGAAGATGGTGAGCTCGAAGTTATTTGGGGAAGTTGGTTCCGTGAAGAGGGTATGCGGGGAATTTGAGTTTGGGCTGGATAGGTAGGCCTCCGTATCAGAATCTCGAGGGATTGACGACTCCATTGTTTTGAAGCTCTGCCTTAATGCTCGCAGGGATTGGGGACCGTTTTGCCCATTGTATTTAGTAGGGATTGAAACCTCTCATCTTTTTGCCTCCCAAATTGTTCCAACTCTTCACGGAAGGTCATCTATCTTTGTATCATCTAACTCCACGACCAAAATTGATATGCTTTGATACCATAGGATATAGCCAAATTATATTGAAATATAAAAATAACGAAATTACAATATAACTCCCCAAGTATTTGAGGTACTTGGAACCTCCCCTCGCTTGAGATGCCACTCAAGCATAAAACCACTAAACAATAGCCTACCTTCATCTCATCCCACTCCCTCTATTTATAACCAATAACTTGACTAATAACTAATGTGTCCTTGCCAACATGAGCATAGTTCAACTGGTATAAAGCATGTGTCATTGACCAAGAGATTAGAGGTTCGAATCTCCCACCCCACATATTGTTGAACTCAAAAGAGAAAAAAAAAATTATAATATGCCCTTACCTATTACTATTCTTAATTACCCCAGTGTCTATATGAATGCTAAAGCCTTAGTGTAAATTGTCACCGTTTTTTTCTTCATGATGTTTGGTCACATAATTCCTAAGTGGTTTTGAGTCATCCTCAACATTACCAAAGTAGTTCTGTTATTGATTGCTAGATGAAGAATCATCCTATCCAACCAATATAAATATCGAATAACAAGAAGATCCTACACAAAGGTGCTCACCGTACGAAATTCAGAACAAAAAAACTAAAACTAAGCTGAAAAACAGAAACAAAACTAATCTGCTGGCAGTGGAAGTGGGAAAAGCCCACTAAGAAGATAAGAACCTAGGAGGCAGTGATAGTGCGTGATGACAAAACTAATGGCTCCTTATCCCCTTCACGGTGTGATGAGTCGAATGGATGGAGAAAATCAGCCGCATTTATTCTTCCTGTGTCCTTGGGCACTTCCTTATGGGCATATTTATTCAGTGTGTTCGGGCTTAGCTGGTGATTTCCTAAAAAGATTGATGAGGCTTTATCTCAGCTTGTTTTTGGAACTCCTTTCAAGGAGAATGGCCAAATTCTGTGCTATAGTGGTAACTTTGTGGAAGATTTGGTTGGAGAGGAATCAGAGGTCTTCAAAGAGCAGTGGAATAGTATCGAGGAGACTTGGGATTCTATCAAACTCTTTGCATCCATCTTGTGTTCTCTCTCTAAATCTTTTTGTAATTACGATCTTGTGCATATTTCGGCTAATTGGGAATCTTTTTTGTAACCATTTGGCCGTTGTGGGGATTGATTGGTCATCTCCCCTCTTTTCTATGATCCTTCTTGTGGTAACAGATTTTTCGTTTCTTAAAAAAAAAAAAAAACACCGTAGTTGGATTTGTTCGAGTCCAATTTAACTATAGTTGTATGATTAGGGTGGAGCCAGGAGAGGTGCGAGGAAACTAGAGCATCATGGAAAAGAGTTAGCTTAAAACTACCACATCTCACCATCTTCAATTTGTTGATGATTCACTTTTGTTTTTGCTTAGTTGAGGAGAAAATCTCAAGTGCATTCAAGGTGCTAATGATATTTGGAATTTCTTGAGATCTCAGAATTAGTCTTGAATTGATTCAATGATAATGTTGGCATGAATGTACAAAAGAGAGAATAAATGAAGTAGCTTCCGTTATTGGTTGTGCAGTTAGTGATTGGCCTATAACTACTTGGGTGTGTCCAGTGTTTTTAAAAGCTCAAGGCGCAATAAAGCGCAATAGCCTTCCCGGGCTTAAGCGCAAGGCGCAAAGAAAAGCGCGGGCTTTATTTTATGAGGCGCACGATAGATAAGTATAAATAATTTTTTATATATGAAAGAAAAATAGTAAGATGAATAATAAGATGATGAAAAGTTCAAGAAAATAGAACTTTTTTTCAAGATTCTATGAATATTCATGTGTTTCTTCCTTCAAATCAGATGTTTTTTTTTTAAAAAGGTAGGAAAGTCAGGCTCGAGGCGCTGAAGCGCACCCCACAGGCACCGAGGCGTGCGCCTCAAGTGGGCTTTATTAAGTGAGCCTCGCTTCTTTGAAGCGAGGCGCAGAGGTTGCGCCTTGAGCCTAGGCGCACCAAGGCGCGCGCCTGAGTGGGCTTTTTAAAACACTGGGTGTGTCTATGATGGGTAATTGAGGGTGGATTCTTGGAGACCGATTGAAGAGAATTTATCTGGGAAATTGGCTATGTGGAGGAGTTTTGATCTGTCAAAAGGGAAAGGTATATTTGGTTAAATCTGTGCTATCAAGTATACCTTTATATTTTATGTCAGTCTTCTCCATCCCGAGTAAGGTTACCACCTAGATGGAGAGCACATTAGATACTTTCTGGGATGGAGTAGGGGAAGGAGAATTAAGCCACTAAATAAGACCGATTTTACTTCACTACCTTCAGAGAGCTAAGGATTGGAAATATTAGAAAAAACTGAAGCTTTATTTAGCAAAAGGGCTTTGGAGATTCCCAAAAGAGGATGGATATTGTACCGTTATAGTTGTGTATGGGACCAAGAAGTTTGTCAATATCCAAATAGATGCTATTCATCCAAACTTTATAAAAAATGAAGCTAGATAATTGCAAGAGAGTCAGCCCCTGAAATGTACATTTCCTAGTCCTTTTCTAGTGGCAGTGAATAATGAGGAAGTGGTGGAGAAATTTTGGGATCTGCAGCTGCTGTTTGAATACAAAAGGAATCTATTACAGGAAAAAATGGGGGAGTTTTCTTCACTGCTTGAGACAATTGGAGTGAGGCTGATAGGAGATATTGAATGTTTAGTTCCTGGGAGAATTTTCTATCAAATACTTTTTATGATGAGAAAAGGAGAATTGTCGTTGTGAAGGAGTGAAATATTTTTTATGATTAGAGTAGAGGTTGGGTGGATTTTTATGATTAGAGTAGAGATTGTGTAGATACTGTTGATATTTTCCCCTCACATACAGGCTGGCTTAACAATTAGATAGATAGATTGTAGATGTGATCCTCGGGGTAAGACTTTTTTTTTTTTTTTTTTTTTGTAGTTCAACAAAGTCAGGGTAAGACTTTTAGTCTTTACCGTACTTTTCAATCACTGTTCATTGGAGATCCATTATTGTTGTTGCTATTATTATTTTGTGTAATTTTTTATGTTAATATTCATGTGGATGTCTTATTTTTGTAGTTGGTTTCTTTATCAAATGTTTTGTATTGAAAAAAAAAAGTCATCAACATGTATGGACAATTGTTTTAATCTTTTTGAGCGTCCATGGGCATGATAAAGCAACTTTTGCCACTTAGTACTCTCGCTTGTGTGGGAATAATGACTCATAGGAAAATGTCCACTGAAGAGAAGAGAAAACTTGGATTAGCTCTCACCCGATTGTCGCCTGAAGATCTAACGAAGGCCCTAGAAATAGTTGCTGAGAACAATCCAAATTTTCAAGCCACTGCTCAGGAAGTGGACCTTGACATTGATGCTCAGGTCATGATTTCTCTATGTTTTTTATGTGTCCTTAATTTCAATTCTACAATGTTATTGATTCTATTAGGAAGAAATGTTGGGGCGTGCTGCTCATTTTAGGCCGTGTTAGTAGTCATCGGGATCTTTTTGCATTATCTACCCTTGCAGATCATGGGCACGGAAGTTTTTAGTACCCCATAATTTGTATATGACTATCTGATAAATTTTAAAGGATATTTATAAAACTAAATAAGCATTCTTTTGTGCAATGAAAGGCATATAATACTGCTATTACTTGCATTTAGATTTACTTCTACCAAAATTAGCATGTCACATGCCAGTCAATCACACGACTGTGAATAATAAGTAGGGTATGTTGTAAAAGCATATTCTAGACTCGTTGCTGTATCATGCCTTGGTTTTTCCAAAAATCGTAGGTCGTTTACAGAGAGTATCCTAAATGCTTCCAAGGTTTAGGGAAGTACTTCATTCTGATTGTATTTTGATGAGTATTTGCCTCAACATTTGTAGTCGTCTGAGAAATGTCTTCATTTTCTTTGTGCAGAATGAATACACATTGTGGAGGTTAAAAGTTTTCGTTAAAGATGCACTTGCTATAAAAAGCAAGAGTGTTGGAGCCATTGATGGAATCAACAATGATAAAATTAATGATGACAAGAAGAATAACTCCAAACGAAGAAGAGAAATTTGTGACGCCCTTGTCAAGTCTGCTTTAAAAAGGACTAAAAAAGTTGTATAATCTGTAACGGACTATTGTTGACACTAATTACGTTCTTTGGATACAGTATCGTTTTGTAATTTGCGTGAGAAAGATGAAGCTACTTGCACCAGGTGGCTGTTTCCTTACCTATTGAATGCGTTATATTTCTTTTTTTTTAAAAAAAATAAGCTTCCTATTGATCGTCTCAATAAACGGTCTTCTTAAATAGTTTAATTTTGATGACTTTAGAGTACTCTGATTGTAGCTTCAAAATTGAAGCTTAATCTCATTTTGGGGGTATCTTAATTCTTATGTCCAAGATCAAGTGCAGAAGGCTCCAAAGTTCATAGGAAACTAGTTGAAACTGATTAAAGAAAAAGAAAAATCTACTTTGAATATTCAAATTGGATATGTACTCGAAAATCCAAATCCAGCTGATAATGAAATGAGAAGCACGGATGACAAAACCATTACTGAAGCAAGGGAAAATAATCTAAATTTCTAGTAAGAAAGGAAAGGGGTTTGATTTGAATGGAACCACCAATATAAACGTTCCTGCAGCAGAATAGTTCTTGTTTTGACATTGACTTTGTTCGTGTCTAATAAGTTCTTCTTTGAGGTTTTTACTTGTTTGGTAGTCCCTCATGGATGTGTTGTTTGATACATTGAGGCAGCATGCCCCGCTGGGATAGTGAAAGAAAGCTTCGTCTCATATAATCGAAGACAAGGCCACTAAGTATCATATAATTGCAATCCCTATTGATAAGAGAGTAGGGTATATAGTCATAAGTCAATGCATGTGGAAGGTATTAGGTTGCTGGGCCTGTGCAAGCATTTGAACCACTTCTCTCATTGTTGGCCGTTCCACGCTGTGTTCTTGAACACACAACATTGCAACAAAATACATCTGCTTTGCTTCATTTATTGGTATGTTACTTAACCTTTGATCCAATACCTTAACAACTCCTTCTTTGGTGGAGTTTGTTTGGATCTTTGTCCATTGGACAAGATCCAAGCCATCTTCCCCAAAATTGCCTACTGGTTTCCGCCCCGTTATCAGCTCCAGCAGTACCACCCCAAAACTGTATACATCACTTTTTTCATCCACTTTTAATGTGTATGCATATTCTGTCACCAATAAAATTACTTGTTAGGATTTGATTTTTGGCCAAGTAATACAATACAAACAAACATAATTAACATGGGAAAAGAAAAAAAGAGTTTAAAATGTGTGTATTGTGCGTAGTGTTGTAGTAAAAAAGGTGGGAAATTAGAAGTTGGGTTATGATTTCAAGAGATGCTGCAGTAGAGCACAAGAAAGAAAACAAAAGGTATCTTTGTTGGAATGGGAATCCTGACCACTCTTTTTCTCTTTATTTGGGAAAAGGAAAAGGAAAAGGAAAAGGAAAAGGAAAAGGAAAAGGAAAAGGCCAAATTCCTCTATGCTTTTCTCTTTTATCTGTTTAGTTTGTTTTATGTTTGGGTTGGTGGTGGGGTTGAGACCCAGGAAGGCAGCAAGAATAATGTACAATTGATATTGATACATACACATACCTGGAGCAATATAGCCGTAAGAACCGGCAATTGCAGACATGCACTCTGATGTTCCATTATTGTCTTGCAGCATGAACTTGGCTAACCCGAAATCCGCTACATGAGCCTCCAAATCCGAGTTTAGCAAAATGTTGTTGGACTTTACATCCCTATGAATTATGAGCGGCGAACAGTCATGGTGCAAATAACATAGCCCTTTGGCCGCTTCTATGGCTATCTTCACTCTGCTTCCCCATTTTAGACAACAACCCCTTTTCCCATGGAGTACTTCTCCTAAACTTCCATTACCCATGTATTCGTATACCAACAGATTCGTCTCCTTATTCGTGCAAAATGCAAGCAATCTCACGATGTTCCTATGCCTGATTTTCCCCAGCGTCTGTATCTCCGCCGACAGACCGTTGTCGTGTGATGACCCCTTCTTTATGCCCAACAACTTTTTTATCGCTACTTCTTCACCACTTGCCATGATTCCTTTGTACACAATCCCAGCTCCACCCTTTCCAATTATGTTGTTCTCTTTTACGCACTCTACGATGTCCTTGCTTCCAAACTCCACCTTCTGGAATGCTGCCACCTTCCACGAACTTGATTTCTTATTCTTCTTCTTCTTCGCCAAGTTCCTCGTCTGGAAGATTGCCAGAGCTGCAAATATTACCGAACACATCAATAGTCCCAACGCAAACACAAGCTTATATTTCCCCCCAACAAAATCTCTCTTCTTGTTGGAACTTGTTGCTGACTCGTTCACGTTGCAGTTGAGTTGGGGATTTCCCTCGAAGGATGTGGAATTGAACAGTAAAAACTGCCCTGTTTCGGGTATTGGGCCAGACAGGTTATTATGGGAGAAGTCCGCACATGTCAAGCTCTTTATGGACCCAATTTCCTTGGGAAGGCTCTGGTTGAGTTGGTTCCAAGACAGGTTTAGATAATTTAATATTCGAATTTCTGAGATTTGAACTGGGATTGGAGAGGTTAGCTTATTCAGGCTCAAATCCAGGTAAGTGAGGGACGCGCAATTACCCAACTCGGGAGGGATTCTACCGGATAACTTGTTTCTGCTGATGTCTAGCTTTAGAAGATTTCGCAGTTTGCCTATTTGAGGAGGAATGTCCCCTGAGAAATGGTTTCCGCTCAAAAGCAGAATCTGGAGGCTTGTGAAGTTTCCGATGGAGTAGGGAAGGGATCCAGAGAAGCGATTGTTGGACAGGTTAAGCTGGCCGAGTTTGGTAGGGGTCCGCTGAGCTAAAGGTAGGGGTCCGCTCAGGTAGTTGTTCTGCAGTTCCATGAGGGAGAGGTTCGGCAAGTAAAGCAGACCCTCCGGGATTGATCCACTCAAATAATTCTGACCCATCCGAACTCTTACAAGCGTCTGGCATCTCCCTAGATCACGTGGGACACCCCCAAACAGAAAATTGTTGAGTAGAATCAATATCTTCAGGCTTCCTCCGGAGCACAGGCCCTCCGGGACCAGTCCGGTGAGCTTGTTGCTGGACAAGTCGAGCTCCGTCAGTCTCCCATTCTCCCCAAGCTTCCATGGAATGGGTCCAGTGAAGTTATTTTGCCACAGCTTCAGAACCTCCAACCTGGGAAGATCGGCTAGAACAGGAGGAATCTCCCCGTGGAAGTTGTTGATGAATAAGTTGAAGAGCGAAAGCCGGCGGAGGTTTGCAAATTCAACCGGGATCTCTCCAGTCAATTGGTTGTTGGAAAGGTCAAGCGAGATCAAGCGGCTCAAGTTGGCCAACTGGGGAGGGATGGAGCCGGTGAGCTGATTTGTCTGCAAGAAGAGAGTGTCTAAATTGTGGAGGTTCCCCAACTCGGGTGGGATTGGACCTTGTAAACCACAACTGGCAAGGTCCAGATGAATCAAATTCACAAGTTGTCCGAGCTGAGAAGGTATACCACCGTCGAACTCATTGAAGTAACCCAAATAAAGGTGGCGGAGATTGGTGAGATTGGCGAGGTGAGTGGGAATGGGACCGCCCAAGTCATTGCCGGCGAGGGAGAGGTAAGTGAGGTGAGGCAAGTGAGAATAGGTTGGAGGGATTGGACCGGTGAAGTAATTCCCGGCAAGATTGAGGTGGTTTAGAGTAGTGGGAAGTTGAGTGGGGAGAGAGCCATTGAAGTTGTTGTTATAAGCATCAAAGAGCTGCAAGTGAGAGCAATAATGACGGGAAATGTTGAGTGGTCCGGTGAACTGATTGTTGGAAATGTTGAGGAAGCGAAGGTTGGAGAGGTTGTGAAGAAGAGGGGCCGGGAAGGTAGCGGAGATGTTGGAATTGGAAATGTCGAGGGAGAGAACAACTGAATTGAAGTGGCATTGAATACCAGTCCAGGAGCAGAGGGAGGAGTAATTTGAAGGATTCCAGTCGGGGAGAAAGGTGGTGGGTTGATGATGGTCAAAAGAGTGTTTGATGGAAAGCAGAAGAGAAGCTTGTGCCTTCAGCTTCAGCTTGAGATCGGAGTGGGAGGATAACACACAAGGAGGAGAATGAAGCATAGGCATAAGCATAATCATAAGCACAAGTGTTAGAGGAGAGGTCTTCATAATATTCTTCTAGTTTCTGCAACTGCCTGATGTTGCTGATGCAATTGCAGTTTATAGCCAGCAGCACCCAAGCCCATCTCTGCCTGCTCTGCCTATGGCCTCATGGCTTTAACTTTACAAAAAGAAAAAGAAAAAGAAAAAGAAAAGCAAAAGCAATGTTTACATAAAGATGCAAAACCATATGCCGTTGGATCAGATCAAAAGCTCTAAATGACAAAAATGGCCTCGGAAAAGAAAAAAAAAAGAATTAAACTTAAATTAATATTTTACAAAAACATGTAGTAAGAAACAAAACATTTTTGTAATAAATAGAATCATTTTGAATCAATATATAATAGCAATATAGAAATGCTTTTTTAAAAGTCAAAGCACTTGGCACAAATAGAATGTTTTTAGCTCAACTACTTTTTACTAAAGTACGTGTACTTCAAATTGAAGTATATGTGCTCAAAAAACTTGTTTTAGAAACATTCTCAAAAGACGTCTTAAGAATTGAAGAAATGAGACAAGAGACGAGGTACAACCTCTAAGGAAGAACGAGAGTGAAATTGCTAATATGGTATGTTAAAGTGGAAAAAAATAAAAAAAGTTAATACATATGCGCTCTACGAAAACAAAAAATACCTGGGGTGGGGATTTGAACATCTAATCGAGAGTGCATACTTTATGTTAGTTGAGTTATGCACATACATATGTAAGTTGAATTATGCTCGCTTTGGCACATCATCATATTAGTTACATTTTGTTGTTATTTTTAATATTATATCATGTTTATTCGATACAAAAATAGAAAATTAGATAATTAGAAGTTTTACCATTCTAATCTTATATCATTTCTTTTACGTTTTTTTTTAATAATTTTTAGATAATTAGAAGTTTTACCATTCTAACCTTATATCATGTCTTTTACGATTTTTTTATTATTTTTTTATGATTGATTTGATATTAATTCCTTAAATACTAAATATGAAAGAATTTATTTTTGGTAAAAATAATTTCAATATTTAGGAAAAATTAGTAAAAAGTCTTCTCTACCGTTTCAATTTTTTAAAACCCCAATTTTACGATTTCATTTTTTTGTTTGTGGTTTTGCCGCCGACATTGAAAGTCATCCACACCATCACCGTCGGTACCCACCCGCCGTGTTTGATTTACGTCGTCGTTTAACCACCAACATCATCGGTAACGCCCATCACCATCGTGTTTCTGTCGTCTTGTCCATGTTTGGTAAGTTTTTGCCGCACTCTTTTGTTTTTTTTATCAACGTCGTTCGTCCTCGCACAAATAATACTGCATATTTTGGGTATGATAATTTACTTATTGTAACTGTCATCGTCGTCGTGCGCCGAAAACTAAGTTGAAGGGTGATCTAAGTTCAACGCTAACCCCCATTGTCGCCGTACGCCGAAAAATTTACCCTCTAATTGATGTTGTTTTTGCTATTGCATGTTATTTGCAATTGATTTTTTTTTTTTTGGGGGGGGGGGCATTTGATTCGACACATATTCTTCACTGAAAAACTCATACAAAGGAGCAATTTTCGAGGAGAAATTTATTTTAGGTTGCGTGTTGCAGGTTTGTCCCTCCAACCCATAAATTATATCATTTCGAATTATAGGGAATCGTTAACTAATTTTAAAAAATAGCATTCCCTCTTTTATTACTCTGTGTTGCAGGTTAGAAGTTGTTGGTCGACCGATGCCTGGCTCTTTATTACTCTGCGTGCAGTCATGCACACACCTCCAGTGATGGTTTATTCGTTGGTTGTATAACTTCCTCAGGGTATACATATCCGGTCACAAATTCTGAGAAGCAATTCCTTTTCGGTTGCGTGTTACAGGTTTTTCCCCTCGAAGCCATAAATGATATTATTTCGAATTATTCGCATTCACGAATTTAAAAAACCAGCATTCCCTCTTTTAAGTTGTTAGTCGACCATCCGCCTACCTCTTTATTACTCTGTGTACAGTTATGCACACACCTCCAGTGATGGATTCTTCGTTGGTTGTATCACTCCCTCTGGGTATACATATTCAGTCCCTCAGTGTTGTGTATGTCCCTTTTTTTACTCTGTGTGGAGGCATGCACACACCGCCACTGTTGGGATTCTTTTTACTCTGTGTGCAGGCACGCATACACCGACCGCCACTGATGGATTCGTTTTAGGTGTATTACTTCCTCATGTATATAGACCCATTTCTGAATTATTTGGGGCATGAGGTATAACCATGTAACTCTCATGGGATAAGTGTCTTTTATTATTTTTAACGTCTCCTCTATGTTAAATCCTGCTACAAAACTGTTTTCTCTCTCTTCCCAACATTTTATATTTTTAAATATTATCTTTTTCATTCTCAAAATTAGGAGAAATTGTGGAAGGGTATATTTTGCATTCTTTTAGACATTCTTCTGGTTTCCCCATCCACAATTTACCTCCATTATTCTAGTTAAAAAAAAGTTTGGATTTGTCTCCTCCATATTGTTAATAATAAATAAATAGCTAGCTATATATATGGATAGCAAGTTTTAAGAATTTTCTTGAAATTTAACCAAATGTTTTGAAAATCTCACCAATAGCTAGTGGCTATTAAGATCGCAACAAATACAATTGGTAAATTATACAATAAATCCCAAAGCTAATTTTATTGTTTAAAAAAATGAACGAAATGACTGTAAAGAAGGGAATGTAATCAAATCTAAACAAATCAATGACAATCTAAAACGAAAGAGAAAAAATTAGCCTTTCCACAAATTGATGTATATAACATATCTTTTTTTATTAAATAAATATACTTGTACATATACTATGCATATATGATCTATATAATTATACAAACAAAATTAAACCTGTAACATATATTGATTGATTGCATAAATAGCAATCAAGCCTAAAATAATGGTAAATATAGAAAAATTTAAAATATTTTACAAATATGGCAAAAAAATCAGTGACTCACACTAATGGACTGCTATCGTGATAGTCACTGACAAAATTCTCTAAAAAAAAAAAAAATGCTATATTTTTAATTATTTTACTTTAAATTGACATCCCGGTACAATTTTCAACATCTATTATTATAGAATTGATAGATAATATGTACTTTAAATTTATTATAGAATTGGCCACCTCTAAATTAGTAAAATTGAAAGCATGGATAAAAATGAAAGAAAAATAGAAGGGAAGGATGTCAAGTTAATTAGAGGAATGACGAAAATATCGTCAAACCGAACATAACTCAATTAACATAAAATTATGTCATTGTCTGAGAAGTCGAGGGTTCAATCTTCCCACCCTACTTTAGTTAATTTTACTTCCAAACTAAGTTATAAATCTCGTTATTAGTATCTATATTTATATTGGGATTAATAAATAATATTTTTTTTATGTTTCACGAGCATTTATAAAAAAATACTAGAGATATTCATTCACCCTTAATATCTATATCGAACCCTTCGACATATCGACAAATACTTTCATCCTTTGGAGAAATGTTTAAAAAATAAAGTTTAGCAAATATGTAAATTAAATAAAAAAAAAGACTTGGGATTTAATTTTGGGCAGAATTTTAAAAGAATTTATGTTACTATAAAAAAATCAAATGTAACAATGTTATAAATAAAAAATTGAATATAAATAATAAATACAAATATTGAATTTTATACATGGGGGCAGGGGTAATAAAGTAAAGAGAATCATACAATATATAATTTAAATATTTTAAATAGCCTTGTCTGATATTTAAAAAAGATATGGCCATATTTCAAAAGAATCAAAAGAAATCGAGCTCGCCCCTTGTTTCCAAAAGTTCATGAGCTTGTACCATTCTAAACAAAATTACTAAACATGAAATAGGAATTGTTGGCATTGGCTATATTACATTACTAGTAAATTCTCAAAATGCTAACAGTGTCAACAAATCATATTCCAACTTGCCATCGATGTGAAGCATTTATATAATCCAGACATCCAGTACATAATCACATTCCACTCGGAAATGAGACTTCAAATTTGACCAAGGATGGCCCTATAAAGGAAAGAAATAAAATACAACAACTCCATTACCTTTCCCAACAATCATGGAGGAAACGGAACTGGTTTTGCAGAATTTCCACAATTCTATAAAGGCGTTATGGAGTTCAATTTCTTTGTGCTTCCTCGCGGGCATATTGCAGTAAAATAAATTATAACATAAAAAGAAATCCCCACAATCATCATCAACCAGCATTCCCATCACTAACCATCCGTTTGAAGGATCTGCTGTGTGTTTTTTCCCCTGTACTGATTGCATCTGGCTTGGCACGATCAAGTGCCTACAGGATAACGCATGTGTTGTATATAAAGCCTGTATGTAGCTAAATTGATGAAAACCATATAAAAGTAGCTTGATCAAAGATAAGAAATAAGCAACGGCCTCAAACTAAGGATTGGATTGTATCCTGAAGAAATCAACATAATAGACAAGACCAAAAGGAAGGGGGGCTGCTACTGATTGTCCAAACTAAAGAGGCTGAGCTGAGATAATAAATCTCCCCATGTGCTAGCTTGGAATATGAAGAAAAGAAAACATCAGGCATGACATGTCTTGAATCACCAGTTTCATGAGCGCTCATTTAAATTTTAGGGGTAGTAATTATTGACATACCAAAGTCAAACCAAGCATAGCTTAATTGACATAAAGATGTCTCTTCGACCATGAGGTCAGAAGTTCGAATTCCCCCTTGACATATCAAACACCCGGTAGAATAATCTTTTGCCCAGTACTTAGTTTACAACGTATAATGGAACATGACCCTCCCACTTTCCAGCCAATTCATGGAATATTGGAATCAGTCACACCATTATTTGATTTTTTTTTAACCAGATTTTCATAAACAGTAGATGCATGCTTTCTAAATCTTTGAACAAAAACACCTTTACAAAATCATAACGAACTATATACCATGAAAGAAAAAAAAAAAAAAAAAAAAAAAAGGTGATCGATGTCTTCTACTGCCCAATGAGCATTGCACATTTTGGAATTCTGAAGGTTCAATCCAGATAATGGTTATTAATGCAGAACCCGTTGAATTCTATCTAAATTCTATCTACACGGTAAACTATTTGTTGTTTCAAAGAGAGTAGAGAAGTGGGGTATACAACTACATTTTCATTGAATAAAATCTGAACTTAAATACACTTTCTAAATGCTAAAATATGTTAGTTAACTTCATAAAAACAGTCACTAACTCCATTAACTCTAACTCCACAAAACTAGCCACTTATTCCACTAACTCTAAATATAGCAATTGACTAAAAATAGACTTGTAGTTTTGAGTTAACTAATACTATTTCAAATTATTATTATTATTTATTTATATATATATATATATATATATATTTATTTTTTTTCGAGGAAACAATAATTTTCATTGATAAAATAAAGAAGTATAGTCAACCTAACTATACCTCCACCTCCGATTAAGAGAGATGACAAACAAAACAAAAGAGACACCAAAAAAATAATGACAAAAGATATATCTTCACAACCCAAAATAGTCATCAGTCATCACCAAAGTTACAAACTCCTATTTCAAATTATTTTAAACCACCAACAATTTTCTCAAACATCAGGAAGCAGCAAATAATCAACCTAACTATAGCTCAACTAGTTAAAGTATTATACATTGTCCTAAATGTTAGATGTCTAGTTCACTCTCACATAGTTGAACTCAAGAAAGAAGAAAGAAAGAAAAAAACGATGCAAAGACGAGAGATGGAATACTACCTGAATCAGAGATTCAACACGACGCCGCATCCGTGTGTGCATAAAACCTTCTGAACACTGCGGAGGTATGAAAATATTTATTCAGAATTAAATAATGGAAGATTCTCCAATGCAAATACAGTAAAAGGAGAACAGTTACTACCTTAAGTTTTCAATAATCAAGAATCCTAGTCCTAGTTTTCCTACTCAATAGTTACCAGCCTAGATATAGTTCTAGCCTACAATCAGCTTTTTGAGGCAAACTTCCTTTGTGTTGGAGTCGTAGCCATGCAATCTTGGTGGGAGAACGTGTGAATAAAAAAAATGATAGAAAAAGTGGAGGCTTGACTTCTAAAAAACCATTTCCGGTAATTCAGAAATTATGGTAATTCGCAATTAAGGACAAACTTTAATAAGACATCTATGGATAGAGAGATTGAGAGTTAATCTGGGCCAAAGAATTTCAAATAATGGATATGGAGATTGAGAGTTAATCTGGGATTTCATGCCTTCTCTTGATGTACCCAATTTTCTTTTGCGACTAATAGTTCTTTTAGAGATCTCCTATAGGGGCAGGCAATCTAGGCCTTATGGAAATACCTTGGTCCAACGGTAAATTCATACGTTGGGTGACGATTCTTTGCATTCTTTGCTTGATAGATTCCTCGTATCAAAGGAATGATCGATTCCTCGTATCAAAGGAATGGGACATGTTGTTTGACAATTCAAGGGTATCAAGACGTAACAATTCAAGGGTAAAAAGACGTATTTCCATTACTCCTTGAAGCTGGGAGCTTTGCTTGGGGGCAATTCTCCCTTTCACTTCTACAAAAGTTGGTTGAATAAGTCAGATTGTGGGGCGGTTATTGAGCAATCTCTTTTACAAGATCGTTCTTATGGTTGGTTCGGTTATGTAATAGCAAAGCTAAGGAATCTGAAAGTTGTTGTTAAAGAATGGTATGTTGATCATGAAGTAAGAAGGAAAGGTAAGGTGGCTATGAGCTTCCAATTTCCAGTTGATCCTAGATCTTTAGGTTTCTCCCATTTCCAATTTGAGCAAAGCTTTGTCGGCCATAAAAGGATTAATCAGAAAATTGGCCTCAAAATGATCCTTCAGTGCCTTCTTTATTTCCTCCCAATTATCATGAGCAAACAATCTAGTTAAAACCATTACTTTACAAAAATTCATATTCACCGTTTCTTGATCCTTCCTTACCCAATATGATCGAGAAGAATTTAAAGCTTCAGAATTTTTCAAACAAGCTGATTTAGAACTCTTAACTGGAAAATCCATGGGCTTCAAGTTTTCTTTCACAACCTCCACATAGCTTTTGTGATTGGTATGTCCCATGACAGAGGGGAGCTTAACCAAACCCTTATAACACTGAATTTTCCACATACTTCCCAAGAAAGTCTTTTATCATATCCCAGAAAGTGAGCCAGCCTCGTTTAGAAATTCCCGCAGGAACTTTAAGCAATTTTCTTCTTCCTGAAGATGGCCATACAACACATTCTATACTCCATCCTAGAGAAGACCTTTGTTTCGATAACCGAGTAGTACCACCCTCGTCTCTATCTTTTGCTTGAAAAAGTGCAAATGCACTAGATATTGATGCAGATCTACTAATGAACTTTCAAACCAATGCAAATGAGCTCATGAAAGGGGAATTACCAGCTTGTTTGTCATGTCTTTTACAAAAAAACTAACTTTCAAACCAAATGCAAAAATACAAACTGTTGACACAACTTTTTTATAGGAAATCGTAACCATTCATTGATAGTTGACACAACTTTTTAAATCCATAGTTTCAAAAAAAAAACTTTTTAAATTCATACTCCTAAAAAAAAAATAACGAACTTTGAGGAAGATGAAACCAGAAGAAAATGCTTAACACTAAAGCAATTTTTTTTTTTTTGATAGGAAACGGAAACAATAACACTAAAGCAAAATCCAAAAAGAAACAGATGGATGAAGGCTAGGAAAGAAAGGTTACAGCTTACAGGTAGGAGAAAAGAGGAGAGAAGGGAGAGCATTTTATTTTCTCTCTACTATCCAAAGAGTTAAACTTATTTTTGGGATTGGTTGGCAAAGATAACTATTACACGCAAAGCCTAGGACCGATATTGTATCATAAAGTAAACATGTTTCATTATGTTATGCATTTTCAAGTAACAAAGTGAACTAGTTAAAGAAACCACATGATATACCTAGTGTAAATAAACAAACCTTAACATGATAACTAACATATGCATGAAATGTTGATAAACTCCAAATTACACGGTCCACCTTTTTCCCCTCTATGTGCCGAGGGAAAATTACTGCATTCAATAAAAGACATTATGCAGGTTAGAACAATGGAAAAATCTTGTAAAACAAGCACTACTTTCAACATTACCAAAAGTCACAAATCCTGCATTGGCTGATAATGCATCATTAGGAGCTCCCTTCAATTCTTGAGGAGGAGATGGAGACCATGAACAAGGAGGGGCATTATTAAGTCCAGCAGTTCGTCTTGCTTCTACAAACTCCTGAACGACATAACATGAAATTTCACAACTTAGTCAAAGAAAACATGTTATCCTAAATAGTCATAAGCATAATTTCAGAAGTGCCATCAGTACAATTACAACCATTAGAATGTCCTGCTAAGGAAGTCCTGGTCAGAATTATACACAAATATATGACACCCTAACTTTTTCATAAAGAAAGTTAAAGGTGTCATTTGCAGACTTCTATTCACTTGATTGGGCGAATATATTATGACCTTACCTGGAGAAAAGAAGTCGCAAGAGCAATGTCTATAGAATCCTTAAATCTCATCGGGAACACCACA
This sequence comes from Herpetospermum pedunculosum, assembly GCA_028017165.1. Lineage (NCBI taxonomy): Eukaryota > Viridiplantae > Streptophyta > Magnoliopsida > Cucurbitales > Cucurbitaceae > Herpetospermum > Herpetospermum pedunculosum. Next base: position 76,055,875 of record CM051525.1, read on the forward strand.
GTTACCTTTTCAGCCTGTTTTTACCAAAATCTTAATCTTGTCAAATAAAAAAAAATCTATTTAAGTCACGATATGGGTAAATGATAAAATAAACTGAGCAGATACGATCAATGTTTTAAAAGGCACGCCCAGGCGCAACTTTGGTGCCTCGCCATGAAAAGGCGAGGCGCACTTAAAAGGCGCAAGTTAGGCGCGCCTGGGCATTAAACCCCTCAGTTAGGTCCTAAAGCGCACGAGCTTTTTCAACTATTAAAAAAAAAAAATTAACAAACCCAAATCTGATTTTTTCTTTAGGGGTGTTGCCCCCATACCCCCACCCGGTCAGCGAGACCCCCATAACGAACCAGTCGTAACGAGTCATAACAGATTCAGGCATTCCAACTAATCCTAAAGGTTTTTTTTTTCATATTTCCACTTTAACCATGCTATCTCTTCTTTATATTTTTTTGTATTTTTTTTCTATACAAAGAGCGCCTCGCAAAATAAAGCCCGCGCTTTATTGTGCGCCTTGCGCCTAGGCTCCAAAGGGTCTTTGCACCGTAGTGCGCCTTTTAAAACACTAGGTACGATTACAAGACATCGAATGTTTCATTTTATATCAGTATAAACCAATCCCGCACAACAAATTATGGAATAAACTGCTAGCAAATGCAAGTAAGAAATAAAGACAACATTAGAAACGAGAAAAAGAATGCACAAAGACAACAATGTCTTGAATAAAGCCTTATTTCAATTACTCTTCCTTATCTCATACTTCATTAAACTAAAGTTTTCATATATTAAATTTGTATTATTATTTTAGGTTGTGCACCTTGCCTCACTAAAGCCCGCTCTTATTTTTGCATCTTACATTTTAGCTCCGAGGATTATCCACCTCAAGCTTTAAATAACAACAGTAAATATTGTCCCAAATAGTAAAAGCAGGAGCAAAATGATCCTTCTACCTGAGGGACAAGAAAAAATGACTCTTTTGGACGATGAACCAGTGCAACAAGCCTATTGACGTCAGAAGCAACAACCCTCGACCCGAGTTGTTTAAGAATTACTCTTAATGGAGCACCAAGAACCACTTCCCTAATAGACGCAACTTTTACCAAAATAGTGTGCCTATTATCTGCAAGAAATTAGTTAAAGAAAGCATCAACTATAAAGCTCAAGCACAAAAACCTGATAACTAACAGAAGAATCAAAAGTAGAAAATTCCACAAAAGTTTATGCTCTCCTATATCCTTTTAGCTCCATAAAACCGATAAATATTTAAGCTTACTTAGGTTGCAAATTGCTCGTAAATGAGTTTAACAAATAGTATTGATACAGTAGCTTCATCTAGTGCAAATTCCTGCATTCATCATTGTAGATTAACCAAAATTCGTGATATGCTCTCCTTCATCCTTTTGGTTGTTAGTTTGGTTTACTTCTTCAGCCTCTTTAAAATTATAAATACAACTGAAGTGTGTTTTATTGAATTAATGAAGATTTTTTGCGAAAACTTTAGGGCCGTTTGGTTTAAGAATTTGTAGATGTCTGAAATAAAAGATGTCTGGGAGATATGTTTGGAAATAAGATTGCTAGGAATAAAAGATGTATGTATTTGGTTGTGCATGGGAATGACATCAGATATTTATGAAAATAAATTTTATATATGTATTTTGTGTGATTTCTAGTAGGAATAATCAAATAATGTTAATTCAAATAAATAATATAAATTAATTTAAATTATTACTTATTTTATATTAATATTCTAAAAATGTATTTTATATTAGCTATGTCTAATTATTAAATTATTTCTATATAATTAAGTTTCATAACATTCAAAAATTCAAAATTTAATCTTGTTAGTTTTTACGTTTTATTTAATTTTCATTAATTAATAAAAAATTAATTCACATCAATTATGTTTAATTAGTAAATGATTCTAACCTCTCCTAAAAAATATCTAAATGATGTAGCCTAAGTGACTAAGGAGAGTTCTCTCCAAGAAGTCTATCCAAGAATCTTATTATGAATCAAAAGTTAATGAATACATGAGAGGGATTCTCTATTTATACAGAATGAAAAGTAAACTAAAACTCAAAATGAAAATAAAAGGATTTAACCATGAGTAATATGAATTTACCCTTAATCCTACTACATCATTCTATCCCTCCAAAAAAAAACTCGTCTCGAGTTTAAAAAAGAAAATAAAGAAAGGAGGATAAAAACAAAGTGACCAAATGAGAATAGTGGATGAGTCGAACATGTTCCAACAATGCTTCTTTCGATGATTTGAAAAAACTCCCACTGAAAGGTGCCCATGAAACTCATCAACACGCCAATAAAGCAAACCAATTTGTCCCAAAGTGTTGTTACCATGCCAAAAATTCTTCACACAGGAAATTCAAATTCAACTTCAATTTTTTCTCAACTTCCTCTTCCTCATCAAAATAATTTTCAAATTTTAGAAAACACTTGTCTTCCTTGTTGAAAAAAACAGAATCTTTTACTTCAAATTCATGAAAAAAATCATGTTCTTCGATGGAACAATTGGAATCTTAAACCAAGAAACCTTCATTTCGACATTCTTGAAGTTTATCATGATAAAAGATGTTCCCAACATTTTTTGGAAGGTGGGCTTTCTATTCTTGGAGAACTTTTTGTCTATCTTCACAATTTTGGTGTGTATCTTTGTGGTAAAAATCTTCTTTTCTCGAACTTTCAGAATGAAGTTCAAAATCTTGATTCATGAGTCTTGAAAATTGATGTTCTAGAGACCTCCCCATTGTATTTTCTTGAATCTTTCTCATATGATCCGTGAGTTCTTGACTTCGGTTGAATTGTCCATTTTCTTGACTGCTACTTTCAAAATCTGTCATTCTTGCCTTTTCGGGTTCTTGTTGTTTGGTTGTAAAACGATCAAATTGTTAGATACATTTCCCAAACGACACCAAATTTCATCCATTCCCTTTTTGAATTCCTCACGTCGAATTTCATCATGGTTGTTGGAATCTGTCATGATTTCCTTCAATTTTTGTCTCCAATGGGCGTGATTCACATTCAAAGGAAACTTTTTTGGTCTTGAACTTCTTTCTTGTGTTGTAAATTCTCGTTCTTGGCAATCTCTTGAACATTTCTTGAAATTGCAACATGGTCTTCTTCTTCGGAGTCACTGGAGTCACTACAATAAGAATTCCAATGTAGATCTTGATAGGATCTTTCAAAGAATCGAGCATGGGTCAAGTTGTTATTTTGAAATTCATCTTCCAAATCGCTAGAATCAAAATTTCAGCATTGTTCTTGAATGTATTTGTGGTTTTCTTGCCTATACCGATCGTTGTATCTTTTCTTGGTCATCTTTCTTGTCTTGTAATTCTCCATTCTTGAAAATTCTTGGCGAATCTTCTTTAAAAGGGTTCTCCCTTGTAATTAGGTGTACGTTGTTCGGTAATGAGCACAGCTCACGAAACTCCCTCTTGCGATCTGCGCCAACAAGAGTTTCCCGATCTTTCACCGTCGGCAGTCAACGTTGGCCTAGACGGCCGCTCCTTAGTCACTTAGACTACACCAAAGTGGTATCAGAGCTCCCGATCCTAGCTCGGAAATTTCATTTCCAATTCCGGATCCTTACAACCATGGCAGCAGAAGCTTCCTCCCTTACAACCCAACAACTTGACCGACGCTTGCATTCGGTGGAAAGTCCGATCGATGAAATCAAGACAAGTGTGGACGATATCAAACAAGCCATTATTCTCATTACTCGACAATTAAATCAACAATGCAATGTTAACCAAGTGCAAGAAAATCCACAAGACAACCAAGAAGTCAACTGCAATGTTCAAGAAAATCAAGAAATGCAAGAAAGACAAGTGCAAAATTCAATTAGAAGACGAGAAAACCAAAATTTTGGGAGATTTCCTGGAAATCCAATCCTTGGATTTATAGCACAAGATTCTGCATCTTCAGATGAAGGAGAATTCATAAATGTTGGACAACAAGATAACCTTCATTTGGGACATCAAAATCACCAAGATAGACCTCCAAGAAGACATCAACAGTAAGTCAGTAACTAAAACCCAAAATGAAACTAAAAGGATTTAACCAAGGATTTACTCCTAATCCTACTACATCACTAAACCATGTGGTCTAAGTTATTTTTGGTTAATTAATATATTGAATTGATCTTATTTAGCAGTAAATTTTAATTGATTAATTTATATCAAAATATAGTTAATTAATTAAGTATAAATCACATAAAATTTAAATTATAGTTATACTTTAGTATTTTAGCACAATAATCAATTGAATAATTAATAATAAGTGTTATTTAGCTACAATCCAACATGATTATTTACTTAAATAATATAAATTTTATATATAAACAAAAAACTAGTACAAACTTTTAATGGAAAGTGTAAAAAAAATTAGTTGTGGTTTTTAAATTTAATAAACTAGGCTAAATATAAAATAAATAAAACAAAAAAGATGAAACCAATGTATTTAAAAAGAAAAAAAGAAGAAAAAAAAATGGAAGTCATGGACATTTGGACAAAGTCATGAAATGAGAGGGCGAAGAAAGTGTCCAAAAATGATGTCTGTGAATAAGTTATTCCCAAGCAAATTGTTGAAGCCCATGTACCAAACATGAGCATGGCCATCAGAAAGTCATTCCCATCTCCATGCCCATCCCAATGACATTGAACCAAACGATCCCTTAGAACTTTGATGGTAAAAGCGATCCTCACTGTCGAAAAAGCAAAACTCTAGATTCGCAAGAACAACATATGTTTCATACTCTTTTTCGTCTAAAGTCAGGCGTGCTTTGATGGTAAAAGCAATCCTCACTGTTGAAATAGGACACCCTCTTACCTTCAGTCGTACATGAGAGATCGCCTCTCACGATTTGCTCACATTTTCCTTTTCCTCCCGAAGGATTTTTGCTTATGGTACTAAAAGTGGGTCTGAAGGTCACGATTGGCACTGCTTTAGATTCAAACTTAGAGAGCAAGATGGGCTCTAATGGGTCTATCGACTTGTCTTTCTGCAAGAGACTTGGAGACAAAAGAAGCTCCTTGTCATAATTTAAATTCCTATTCCCACTGCACAAGGAAGGAATGAGGTTGTGACTTTAATTTACCAAGATTACTGAGTTTTGGGTTGGCAGGCAAATATTCACAAAGTGTTTCAAGCCTGATAAGGGAAGTTATCGAGACGTCGATGATCCTGCTAACAAATAGGCTTATGTCCTTAGTTGTTGATATCTGAGTCGCATCGCCACTCCTCTTAGTTTGGATAAAAGAACCTCAACCAGAATAAAGTGTTAATAATTTCCCTCTAATTTAATGGGAGCTGCAAGATATTCCAACATATTTAATGTCTTTGTTGCACATTGAATGTAACTCTAGTGTATTGAAAGCTCGGTATCTTTTCAAAAAAATGATCTCGTATTTAAAGATATCCTTCGTCCACATATCCAAAAGAAGATTTCTAATTTTGATCCATCCCCCAAAAGAAGGGATGATTGAAACTCTACCATGATGATGATGATCCCATCTTTCGAATCTTAACGTGAATAAGCAAGCCTATAGTAACCCATCCTTTATTTGAGCATAGCAGTCATTTCGTTGTGGCAAATGAACGAGGCTTTGTTAGGATGAAAATGATGCACTTCTCATCCACTAGCTCTTGTAAAGATGAGTTAACCTTGAATTGGTTGCCATGAAAGTTCTGGTGGATGAATACTATGGTTTTCTCCCATTTGATGAAGAATAGACTAGACTTCACGCTCCAAAAATAGAAAATGAAGATTTGACAACAATGGAGGGGGAGCGCAAGAACATTTTTTTTTCAAGCTAAACTAAAAATTCAAAATATGTTGACAAGTCCATTTTATACCACAAAAACCTTTCATGACACTCTTCTAACATGACAATTGGCAATGAAATGCTTTCTCTTTCCCTTGGATCTTTAACCCAAAGCTTGCTATTGGTTGAAGATTCTATGGACAATATGCAACGAAACACAAATGAAATGCATCAAATGATGGGCACAATGGTTCGACAACTAGATCAAATTATGTTCCATCTACCCAATCCAAATGGCCAGGAAGTGAAAAGAGAAAGAAGCAACATTAATCCCATCGAGCAAGAGCAACCTTTACTTCCAGCAAGAAGACCACAAGAACCAAGAATAGCTCCACAAGAGAATGCAAGAACTGTGTTTCAACATGATAGGTATCAAGAACTACCATTAAGAGGCCTCTAGGTATCAAGAAATGGATAGTTCTAGCAAGAAGGATTCAAAAAGATAATAGTATTGTCAATAAATTACAAATTAGCCACCTAGACTGGATGTCCCCGAGACCAATTGCAAAACCTTTAGTTAGATTATCATTTTTTTTTTATAGGAAAAAGAGATGATTTCATTGATAAAATGAATAGTTACAAAAGAAGACCTATCAAATAGTTACAAAAAAAACTCCTTCATTGATTATAGAGGGTATTGATATCATAATTACAAAAAGGTGGTGAAAGCTTGCACCACGATATTGCTAGAAGAGAGATAGAGTCTATAAAAGAGTTGATATCTTTAGATGTGTCTCTGAAAATTCTGGTGTTTCTCTCCTTCCAAAGGTTTCATAGGAAAGCTCGGGCAAAACAAAGCCATAGCGTTTTCTTCTCCTTTTTGAAGGGATGGACCATGAACATAATGTATATCAAAGTGATGTTGTCTCTCGATTGAGGGAAAGACCACCCAAAGGCTTCTTGTAAAAAGTTCCAGAAAGTGGAAGCATATTTGCATCCACTAAACAAATGGAATTGAGTTTCTTCACTGTCCATGCATAAATGACAACAATTAGGTGAGATTTGTAGATCGGGGAGTCTTCTTTGGAGTTTGTCATATGTATTGATGCATGAATCTTTACTTTTTTTGGGTATCAGCCTACCCAGTGTTTTAAAAAGCCCACTCAGGCGCGCGCCTTGGTGCGCCTAGGCTCAAGGTGCAGCCTCTGCGCCTCGCTTCAAAGAAGCGAGGCTCACTTAATAAAGCCCACTTGAGGCGCGCGCCTCGGTGCCTGTGGGGTGCGCTTCAGCGCCTTGAGCCTGACTTTCCTACCTTTTATAAAAAAAAACGTCTGATTTGAAGGAATAAACACATGAATATTCATTGAATCTTGAATAAAAGTTCTATTTTCTTGAACTTTTCATCATCTTATTATTCATCTTACTATTTTTCTTTCATATATAAAAAATTATTTACACTTATCTATCGTGTGCCTCATAAAATAAAGCCCGCGCTTTTCTTTGCGCCTTGCGCTTAAGCCCGGGAAGGCTATTGCGCTTTATTGCGCCTTGAGCTTTTAAAAACACTGAGCCTACCCATATCAGTTTATACAATTCTTCATGTTCGCAATGGTCATTAGTAGCAAGAGCATTTGCCAAGGACTTTGTAGAGAAGTGATTGTCTTTTTCCAAAGACCAAAGCCAAGAGTCCTCACAATTTGTTGGGTTGAAAGGTTGTAAAATATTGGATAAAGATGTCCATTCCTCAATTTCATCATCAAGCATATCTCTTCTAAGGTGTAAAAGCCAAGTTCGAGCATTTGTAAACCATATTTCAGCTATTGAGGCTTCTTTTTTCGTGGAGAGGTGATACAGTCTCGGGAAGAGATTCTGTAAGCTAGAGGTTCCAAGCCATATGTCTTTCCAGAAGAAAGTCCTCTTTCCATTGCCAACCTTTATAGATGATTGCTCATAAATCAAATTTTTCAGAGAATCAATGGGATTCCACGGACCTTTTGCGACTCCAAAGAGACTCTCTTTCAGATTGATACCGCCAAATCCATTTGGATAGAAGGGATATATTGCGGATTTTCATGTCAAGAATACCCAATCCTCCCACTTCAGTAGGTACTTTGACATTTTCCCATTTTAGCAAATGGCCACCTTTATACTCATTGCTCCCCTTCCATAGGTAGTTCCTATACAGCCTCTCTATCCTCCATCACAGATTTGGGAGCCTTGTATAGAGATAAGTAATAAATGGGGAGGTTTGTTAAGGTGGCTTGGATGAGGGTTAATCTCCCACCTTTGGACAGGTCGTTGCCCCAAGAAGAGTCTTTTGCCAATCTTTTCTATAATAGGAACCCAAAAGAGCTTTGATTTTGCATTTGAAGTTGTCGGCAAGGTAACCAATTTGGACTTCATCCATATTCACACCCAAAAATTGAGACTTGCAATTGATATTTAACCGGATGCCTTCTCAAAATTCTCCACAATGAGAAAGAGATTCTTAATGGATGATCCCTCGATGGAGGAGAAGAAAAGAGTATCATCAACAAACTGTAGGTGAGTAACAGTTACAGCGGCTTGTTTTCCCATCTCGAAGCCTTTAATCATTCCATCCCCTTCGGCCTTTAATAACATTCTGCTAAGGCAATCAACCACAAGAATGAAAAGGAAAGGGAATAAAGGGTCACATTGTCAGAGACCTCTAGTTACTCTAATTTTCCCACGAGACTTTCCATTGATGATAATTGAAAAATTAGCAGTTGAGATGCAACCTTGAATCCATCGCCTCCACTTGATGTCAAATTCTTTTGCATGGAGAATCTCATTGAGGAAACTCCAATCCAGCGTGTCAAAGGCTTTTTCAATATCCAGCTTGATAATGACTCCCTTCTTTTTCCTCCACTTGTATTCATCGATGAGCTCATTGGAATTTAGTGAGGCATCAAGAATTTGTCGATTTGCCACAAAAGTCGATCGATATTCCGTGATGGTTGAGGGGAGGACCTGTTTGAGTCTCTCGAATAGAACCCTTGCAATGATCTTGTAGACTCCGTCGTGAAGTTGATGGGTCTGTATTCTCCCACCTTTTTAACCCCCTGTTTTTTCGGGATGAGACAAATATAAGTTTCATTTGTGCTTGCATTTATAGATTCATTGCTAAAAAAACCGTTGAACACACCCTTTATGTCGGTCTTAAGAATGTTCCATAATTTTTTATAGAATTATGTTGTGTAACCGTCGGGTCCCGGAGATTTGTTAGACCCCAAATCACAAATGGCTCTATGAATCTCTTCTTCAGTAAAAGGAACCTCTAGCTGGGAGCTATGTTGTTGGGAGATGGGACTCCAATCAACTATGACGGGAAGGATTCTTTCCCCTTGTTTCTTTGTGAAGAGCTTGCTGTAAAAATCTATAAATTCAGCCTCGATCTCACCATCATTAACCAAGTGGATCCCGTTTTTTTAGATGATTTTTGCTATGGTATCTCTTCTTTTATTGGCTGCCACCATTCTGTGAAAGAAGCTAGTGTTTTCATCCCTTTCAATAAGCCATTTTGTTTTACACCTTTGTTTCCATAAGGCTTCTTCACGGACGGCTAAAGTAAGGAGGTCCATCTTGATGACGTTCCTCTTTTTATAGGCTTCACCATCCATCAAACCATCACCTTCCAAATCGTCGAGAGCAGATAAGTCAATCAACAAGCCTTTCTTTTGTTCATTAATGTGCCCATAGGTGGATGAATTCCAGACTTTTAAGGCTTGTTTGAAGGATTTCAGCTTTTGGATTAATCCATGGCCCGACCAAACAATCGAGTTGTCTTCTGTCCACCAATCTGAAAACATCTTGTCAAAAGAGTGGTGTGCCAGCCAACCATTAATAAACTTGAAAGGAGAATTCCAGACTTTTAAGGCTTGTTTGAAGGATTTCAGCTTTTGGATTAATCCATGGCCCGACCAAACAATCGAGTTGTCTTCTGTCCACCAATCTGAAAACATCTTGTCAAAAGAGTGGTGTGCCAGCCAACCATTAATAAACTTGAAAGGAGAAGGGCCCCATTTTTCTCTTCCCAAAATGCCCCAACCAAAATGCCCCGTTCTTCAAGAATAAAGGATTAATGTCAAACAAGAGAACCTTGAGAGATGGTGGGACACATCCTTTTGCTCTTTAATGCCCAGAATTTCAACGGCTCTCTGAAAGGATAGGTTGTTGCTATTAACCAATCATTGCAAAATGGCTTAAAAGGAAAATTTTGGTCCTCTCACATTAAGAAAAAGTGCAAAAGTGCTCCAAGAAAGGTTGTGGTGGAACCTGATCAGTCTGATTTTATCTCCTCGTGCCAACCTAATATGGACTCAAAATTTTGGTTTGGAAGGAACCAAAGAATTTTTTAAGACAACTCCAAAATCTGGTTGGAGGCTTGGAGCGTTTTGACTTGGTCGTCAACAAAACCTTCTAATGGTGCTCTCTTTCTAATATGTTCACTCTTTATTCTCCTAGTTATATTTTTACGAAATGGGAGGCTTTCATATTCTTTCATTGGTTTTTTTTCGTTCATATTTCTTCAATGAGATGAATCTCTCTTGTTTTTTAACTAGAGTCCAAACTACTACCTTTCTTCCCATTTTATTCCAATGGATGATGGAATATGAAATGTGCATAATGCCCGCCCAAAACAGAAGAGCCAAGCAGCTACAAAAAAGAAGAAGAATTGGGAAAGAGAAGTTTTGAACCTACAAACTAGCATCAACTATTGCAAGGGCAGCAACAACCAAAGTCAACCAATGAAGGGTCGTCTAACTTTAGAAGATTGTTTTATCATGGAATGTTAGAGGCCAAGGCTCGGTCTAGAAAAGAGCTCTTATCAAGGAGTTTCTCAAAGCAAAAATCCCTCTATTGTCATCCTCCAAGAAACAAAGGCTATGGATATCAACCCAAGATTTGTTAAATCTTTTTAGAGCTCTCGTTTCATTGGATGGACATCATTGGATGCTAAAGAAACCTCCGGTGGCATTCTCATAATGTGGAATGAATTGATTGTTGAGATCATTGAAGTTATTAAAGGTACTTTTTTCTTATCCATTAATATATCTCTTGTTGATCGCTACAGGCATTTATGGTCCAAACTATCCCACTGCCCGTGACAATCTATGGCTTGAATTACACAATTTGGTCAACAAATGTCCCCCCCTTTTGATCATTGGAGGGGATTTCAACATTGCTCGGTCATGGGAGAAATCACATTAGGCCCCCTACCCGAGGGATGAGAAATTTCAACAAATTCATTGAAGATACTAATGTGGTGGATCTCCCTTTATCCAATGGCAGTTTCACTTGGTCTCAAAACAGAGCAATGACCTTGATTGATAGATTTTTAGTCACTGATGGCAATGAGCAGAAATTTGAATCAGCTGTGGTTCATAGACTCCTACGTATTACATCTGACCACTATCCTATCTTGCTGAATTTGGGAAAGAAAAATTGAGGCCCTACCCCTTTCAAGTTTATCTCATCATTCATTCAATAAGCTCTTATTGGATTGGTGGAAAGGCTATAGAGAAGTTGTGTGGTCTGACCATGGCTTTATCCAAAAGCTAAAGGCTTTCAAATCAGTAGTTAAAGAGTCGAATGTCTCCACGTTTGGGAAATCTAATGACATTATGAGAACAAAGCAGTGATGATGCAAGAACTAAATGCTCTGGATTCTCTAGAGGAAGACAGTTTGTTGGATGATGAAGCTATGAAAAAGAAGAATATGATAAAAATAGATCTTCTCACCCTTGCCTCCCGTGAAGAGGCCTTATGGAGACAAAGATATAAATCTAAATGGTTGATCGAAGGAGACGAAAATACAGATTTTTTCCACAGAAGAGTGGCTGCCAATAAAAGAAGAAACTCCATTGATGAGATCATCTCTAAATCGGGGAATAGCTAGGTGAATGACAGCGATATAGAGGCAGAATTTATCGAATTCTACAACAACCTCTTCTCCAAAAAACAGGGTGACAGAATCCTACCAAATATTGATGATTGGAATCCCATCTCATCCCAACAAAGCGCAAAGATTGAAGAACCATTTACTGAGGAAGAAATCTACAAAGCGATTTTTGATTTGGGCTCAAATAAGACTCCAGGGCCAGACGGTTTCACTGCCGAATCCGTTTGCTTATTGGCCTCTTCTTGGAGTTCTCTTTCAAAGCAATTTGAAGCCTATTCTATCCAAGACATTGTTCGTAATTGGCACGCTTTTATGCCTCTTCAGTTCTGATTATTGTAGTCTTTCTTATTCATAGCTTTGTTTCTTTTATAGCATTTTGTATTTCTCTCCTTTGTAGAGTTTTGGTTCTCTCCTCTGTGGAGTTTGTATCCCTTGAGCATTAGTCTTTTTTCATTAAATCAATGAAAAGTGTTGTATCTTGTTCAAAAAAAAAGACGACATTAAGGAGCGCTCGATGATTTTTTAGGAATGCATCTATCAATGTCAACACCAATGAAACCTAAATTTGTCTCATTCCAAAGAAAAATGGGATTAAAAGTGTGGGAGACTATAGACCGATCAGCCTCACGACTGGATTATATAAAATCATAGCTCGAGTCCTATCTGAAAGACTCAAGATTGTCCTCTCTCTCATCCACTATAACGGACTACCAGTCAGCATTTGTGGCTATCAAACAGATTCTAAATGTCTATCTAATTGCTAATGAACTTATCGATAAATACAAGAGGAAAAGGAAAGGGGTTATCATTAAACTTGACATTGAAAAAGCCTTCGATACGGTGGATTGAAGCTTCCTCAATGAGATCCTTCGGATCAAAGGTTTCGATATTAAATGGAGACGTTGGATACAACTTACAAGGATGCATATCTTCGACAAACTTCTCTATTATTATCAATGGAAAGCCTCAGGGCAAGATAAGAGCTACTAGAGGACTTCGACAAGGTGATCATCTTTTCCCTTTCCTTTTCATTATGGTGGTCAATTGCCTTAGTAGGATGTTGTTAGAGGCCGAAAATGATGGTCTCATCCAAGGCTTTACGATGGGACAAGGAACTCAATCCTTGTCAATTACTCATCTACAATTTGCAGATGATACCCTCTTATTCTCCACACATGATGAGCCATACATCAAGAACCTCTTCCATATTGTGGAGGATTTTGAAAATGCATCTGGCTTGAAGATCATTTGCAAAAAGTCTGAATTTTTGGGTATTAATCTAGATAATGTTGTTATCACTCATCTTGCAAAAAGTTTCAATTGCAAAAGAAGCTTCTGGCCAAATTCCTATCTAGGGTTGCCTCTGAATGGAAAAGTTAAGTCCAAGGTTTTCTTGGGCCCCGGTCATAGAAAAATCGAGAATAGGCTCTCCACTTGGGGAACCAATCAATTATAAGGGAGGAAGATTAACCCTCATACAAGCTACCTTGGCTAACCTCCCTATTTACTACTTATCGTTTTTCAAGGCTCCTAAAAATGTTATTGATGACATTGAAAGACTTTTTAGGAACTACTTATGGAGGGGAGGCAATGAATACAAAGGCAATCACTTGCTTAAATGGGATTGGATCAAGGTGCCCATCGATGAGGGCGGTTTGGGCATCTTGGACATACAACACCGCAATACCTCTCTCCTAACCAAGTGGATTTTGCATTTTCAATCCGAAAAATCAGCTCTTTGGAGGCGGATTATTGCTGCAAAATTTGGATTTTCTCATCTCAATACAAAGCCTAATACAAGATCTTTACATTTGGCTAAAGGTCCCCGGAAGTTCATTGATGTCACAAAAAATCTGATTTATGAGCATAAATCCATAAGAATTTGAAATGGTGTCAATACCTATTTTTGGAAAGACATTTGGTTTGGAGCATATAGTTTACATCATCTTTCCCGAGATTGTATCATCTATCATTGAAAAAAGAAGCATATGTTGCTGATATTTGGTGTCCTAGCACCAAAATTTGGGCCATCGACCTAAGAAGGAACCTTCTTGACGAGGAGATTGAGGATTGGATCAATTTGACTAGCTTTCTCCAACCCTTCAACGTGACAGAAATGGAAGACTCTTGGACTTGGAATTTAGAAAAAGACAGCCAATTTACTTCTAAATCTTTAGCAAAGAATCTTGCAACCTCTGGCTATTGCGCGCATGCAGCTTTATACAACTTGATTTGGGTTGGCCGGTATCCCAAAAAGGTGAAATTTCTCATTTGGGAGCTTAGTCATAATTGCATCAACACTTATGATAAGCTTCAAAGAAGACTTTCAGGCCATTATCTTTCCCCAAATTGTTGTCATTTTTGCTTAACCAATGCGGAAAATCAAATTCACCTATTTAGCGATTGCACTTTTGCATTCAAGTTTTGGAACTTCATACAAGAAGCTTTCGGATGGGCATTCCCTCGACCGGGTGATATTCTCTCCCTTCTTTATCTTTTGTTCACGGGTCATCCTTTCAAGAATGAAAAGAAGACCCTGTGGTTATGCTTTATTCGTGCTTTCATTTGGAATATATGGAATGAGCGAAATACTCGAATCTTTAGAGATGTTTTTAGAAACATATGTTCCTTTATTGATTCTACATCTTTATTATCTTTAACTTGGAGCAAGCTATCTCCTCCTTTTTTGTAATTATGACCTCACTACCCTCTACAATCAATGGAGGTGTCTTTTGTAACATTTGCTCGATTGAGCGTTCTTTTGTAATACTTTTCATTTTATCAATGAAATTGTCTTTGTTTCCTTTCAACAAAAAAGACTATGGAACTCAAGGGAGTTTGTTTTCCTTTGAACATTTTTGTATCTTTTCATTATACCAATGAGAAGTTCATTTCTAGTTCAAAAAGAGAAGACGAAGGAAAAAATTAACTACAAAATTTCAAGGATTGTGATAGAGGTGGTGTGTCATTCTTCATCCTCGTCTTAATCCTCAACTCTAAGCACTTTGAAAGGCATAGACTCGACTACGCAAGCACTTCGAGAGGCTTGAACTCTTCCAAATTTTGTCTAATCATTTCCCTAACTCCCTCTATTTATAACTACTTCACCCCTACTACGCAAGCACTTCGAGAGGCTTGAACTCTTCCAAATTTTGTCTAATCATTTCCCTAACTCCCTCTATTTATAACTACTTCAACCCCTAAGTAATTAGCATGATCCCACTACTAAATCCTAATAACATCCCTAGTATTTCCCTGCTAATACTCTAACATATCCCTACCTAGGATTTTTCTCAATGGAGCTCAAGGAAAATTCATAAATATTAACTTCCCAAACTAGTACATTCTCTGCAAAGGCAGTAGTGAAAGGCAAGTGCTAGGAGACATAAACAATGATACAGATAACAAGAAGAGATACTGAAAAACAAAAAACAAAAATCAATAACCCATTTTTCTGCAATATCCATAACAATTTATAATGACCTTAAAAAGAAAACTCGATGAACCTTCATCAAGAGGAAGTTTTGAAAGATTCAATTTTAATGTGAGATTAAAACCATCTCTTGGAGGGTCAAGAATCTGTACAAGCACGCCATATGCAGCTTTAATAGCTTCTATAGCTCCAGATGGAAGCCCACCACAAAAAACAGTATCTGCAGAAGGGATGGGCAATGATACAGATAGCAGGAAGAGATGGGGGTTCTTTATTGAGACCTACAAAACAATACAGATCAATCATAGACATTATAACAAACTTCAATCTGCTTCAAAATAATGAAAATAAAATAAGAAAAATCACCTGGACATGGTAACGCACATCATCAAATTCCACCCAGTTGTAATCCACTTCCACTGCTTTTTCAAGACTATAATAAACAAGAAAAATATCAACCATTCTGGTCAATTAAATTACATCATTAAGTATCAGAGTTCATGGCTGGACATGAGAAAGTGACATAGTTGGTGGTGACATTGCATCTAATGAAGAGCTCGGTGCTATTCAACTCGCATAAGAACAACAAACAATATTGGGAAGAGAACTGATTGGTTGGTTGCTGACAGAAACCCTCTGGTAGAAGTGTTTTTTTTTTATGAAGCAACTTGTAGAGATTTTAAGATCGTTTGAATATTGAAGCATGAGAGGAAATGATGACCCTTGGAGTGATTAGGGAATGTGCGAGAAGGGGCATTGAGTTAAGTGACACGCTGTCAATTGATATAGAAATGTCGCCTCCGGCAAATATCATCCAGTGCATGATCGATTCCTAAAGAGAAGTTGACTTTTTAAATTGATTTTTCAATAAAGCATTTGAGGTTATGAAAACCAATCAAATCTCCTGGCATTTTGAAGCTTTGATTTGGCCTTGCTCCAATGTGCAGTTTAAGGAAATTTTTTTTTCATATCGAACTCCGCACGGATTAGCTTGTCACATAGTCCACCTTCAATGAAATGAATCTCTCTTGTTTTTTAACTAAAGCCGAAAAATATAAACCAACAAAAACAATTATTTTTCTCAAAATTAGCCTGAATTTAGGCAACCACACCAAGGAATCCTTCGAAGAAGACAAACTGATTATACCAAACTTCAGATCAGTCAGTGATTATTAGAGGCTAAACCCAAACGTCTCCCAAATGATCCGGAACGTTCACAATATCTAATTCTGAGAAATTAAAGAAAAGGCTGGGAATACGAATTCGAGCGACACATAGCACTCCGTGGATGGAACAAATCACCTAAGTTTGGTAGGATTAAAATTATTTGCACATTAGAATAGGATATAGTAGAGAGAACTAAGAGGAAGCAAGAAATTAACCTACTTGTGCACCCGATTTAACAGAGTCTGGAGCAGAAATCTGGAGTGGGACTGCAATAGTATCATCGATTATAGTTTATTGGTGACTCTCCCTGCAACAGATGTAGAATCGCCAAACCGAAACCGGAATGGAATCTCACAGTGTCGTGTGCCTGAAGTTTTCTCCTCTCCAAAGCCCAAACTGTGCCAAATGCCTCCTGCCCTTCTTGTTTCTAGAACTCACGTTTCGGCTGGTGATTTCTTTTAACATTTTTTGGTTAAAAAAAAATAATAATAATAATAATTAATAGTCAACAAGATCATAGTTCAACTGTCAAGTCAGATCCAGACATTGATGAATAGTTCAACTGACAAGGCAGACCCAAACATTGATGTTTGGAAGCCAAAAAATTATAATAAAAAAAAATTAAAAATCTGAGATCTGAATTCACACTCTACAAGGTTGATCTTAACAACAACAACAACAACAAAAAAAAAAAAAAAAAAAAAAAAAAAATATTGAGAATAAGAATATGTAAGCCTGACTAAATTCAAATAAACTTAGTATAGTATAATTTAGTTCATCTCGATATCTTATCAAATATTGAAAGAAAAAAAAATAAGTTATAGAATAGTTCATGAACTTTAAAGCGTGAGTCTATTAGATTCCTAAACTTTCAAAAGTCTTTAACGAGCTTCTAAACTTTCAATCATATCTTATAAGTTTCTATATTTTAAATGTGTTGAATAGATCTCCTTGTCCTTTCAATTTTGTTTCTAATTAATTCTTGAATTTTAGAAAATGTTGAATAAGACAACTATATATTAGTTTTAAACTTGAAATTTCGATAACTATATTAGATACAAAATTGAAAAGATATATTGAACAGTTTTTGAAATTCACACAAAATTGAAAATTAAAAAACTTATTAGATACTTTGAAACAAATTATTCAAGAAAAATCACAACGTAATATGAATATGTTTTCAAAATTTATATAAGGGTGTTCATATAGACTAAATTATTTTTGTAAAGGTTAACAAATAAACTAATAGTAAACGTTAATTTTAAGATTTGTTCGTGCTCAATTTTTTTTTTTTTTAAAGATTTATTCAAAGTATGAAGAATACTAAATTTAGACACTTAAAATTAACATGATTAAAGCAATACAATTATCAAAGTATAGATAGTAAATGACGTCAAAGCGAGCATGGCTCAGCTGACACATGTATATGTTCAAAAAAAAAAAAAAAAAAAAAATGACATTTAGATAAAAAAAATTTAATGTAAATATATATTAAAAAAAAACTGATACTTCAAATAATAATTAAAAAATAAATAAATGTGGTTTCATTATATTTATAAAAAAAAAAACAATAGGCCTTAATTATTTGTAAATTCTATATATTTTAAAATATATATAAACAAAACAAAATATTAAAATAAAGAGAAAACAATTATATATATATATGTAAATCAAAAAATATTTGTTAGCGAAGGGTTGGGTTTCAAACTCGAGCATGGTTTTAACAAAGCAGAAAACATTTACCACTGCACCAGATATCATTTTTGTAAACTTGGGGGCAATAGTTATTTAATACCTGTAATATATATTTAAGGTATTATTTTTTGTCTACCCATATAACAAAAATAAAAAAATTTGGGGAGCATGGCCCCCTAGTCCCTTCATAAGTCCGCGTCTGACTCGTATGATGTATGAACTAGTGACCAAGAGGTCCTAGGTTCGATCCCCACCCCCACATGTGGTAAAAAAAAAAAAAGATTTCTTTCATTAATATAATATGCATACATGGGGTGTTTAGTAAATAACACAAAATTGAAGGGGAAATGAAAAATGACCCGTCTTTTCAAAATTTATAAATTTTTTATTTTGTTTTAGACCTCTAAACCAAAATCAAAGTTAGGTGGGTTACATGGGACATTATCATATTATTGTGGATATACGTGGAGAGTTCATTATCTCTAACAAGTAGTATCAGGTCAAACCATATTTCCATTGGCATAAAGTTGTGCTCTTGACTAAGAGGTCAGAGATTCAATTCTTTCGCCCGCATTAATTAAATACTTTTGCCAAAAAAACAAGTATTAAAATCAGTTTAAATCGAGATATGTAGGTGAATTCTCAAAGTTCGAACAAATAGGCAGTGAGCCTTATAATCATACCGACTTTGAAAGAAAGTGTTTGAGCCAAGTGCAAGTTGAGCTTTAAGGCGATAGAAAAATGAATAGTAACTCATCAGGTCAGGTGGACTGAAAATGGTATATCTTTGTTCGAAGTACGATAGTGGTTGTCCCAAGTATATCCCACAAAGTGATTTGTGTTATGCTCTATCTAGGTGTGCTGCAACAAACTCTCTTGTCAGGTGGAGGCTCAAGTGATACTTTATTTGAGAGGAGAGACGTGCAAGGTTTACTCTTTCTTCGTCTTCTTCTTTCTTTAATATAAATATAGAATAAAAAAAATAATTTATATATAATTATAGGGGTGTAATAGCAAAATAGTTATTTTCTTTTTCATTTATTTTAGACCTCCAAACAATAAATTTTACAATTTAAATCTCATTTGATAATCATTTGGTTTTTACAATTTATACCTCATTTGACAATCCTTTATTTGTTTCTACCTCTTACAAGGGGTAATTATAAGAAATAACCTATTGTTGTTTTCTGGTGTTGGCCGAAATTATCAACGAGAAAGGCCAAAAATGATTTTTTTAAATTTAAAACGACATTATTCATGATAGGTGGAAACAAAAATAGGTTATTTCTTACAATTACCATTTTTCAAATGTTTACAACATTCAAGTAAATTTTTGAAAATTAAGACCTGTTTGATAACTATTTTAGGAGCCGTTTGGGCCAACATGGGTGGGGTGAGTTAGGGTGGGCTTAAATAACCCACCCCACATTTGGGGCACCGATTTATTAAAAACCTGTTGAAGTTATTATAATCTTCAACTTGCTATAGTAACTCATTGTAGAAGATAGTGAGTTAGGGTTAGAGTTGGGGTTCATTTTCCATCTCTCATCCGATTTTGACTCTCTCTATTTTCCATCTCTCATCGGATTTTCAAATTCAACAATTTAACTCATGAGTTCGAATTCGGGAAGGACAATAATTTCGTATATTATTCTATAAAAAAATTAAAAAAAAAAAAAAAAAAAAAAAAACTCATGAAATTTAGGACAATGTCTTCTTTGGTCTGTGCAGTTTTCATTAATGTAATTTTTTTTTTTTAATAAATTTTTCATTAGTGTAGTTAACACTAAATAATGTCTTTATTATTTTCTTAGATTGACATGATATTATTTTTAAATTATAAGGCATGGCACTAACAAAATTAATAATTTTATATATTTTAATTTATTAACAACAAATCATTAAAATAAACCAAAATATTAAATATAAGATTTTCTTTTAAAAACACACAAACAATTGTTCTTTCATCTTTTTCATCCTCCTTTTTCTAGATTAATTCAACAAAAACAAAAACAATTTTTTTATTCCTTCTTCATTTTTCTCTTCTTCCTTCTTTTTCCTCTTCTTTCTTCTCTTCTTTCTTAGGTTAAGTTGTTTCCGATCTGAAAGGCATTGGTTAAATGACCGTCAAATATGATTTTAAAACATATAAAATACACTACAATTTACTTTTGGAAAGTTTATAATGAATTTTAATTAGTTTTTGTGCAATTCTAGTTGTGGACCAAAATTGGCAATTAAAACTCCAAAATGTTTTGTTTTAGGTAGAATGGAGTTGTCAATTAGTTATATAATGTACATGATGTGACAGACGGTAAGCTCACGTGACAGTCGGTGTGAACATTATTTTAATGAATTTTATTTTGGACATTTTTCAAAATCGATTATCTAAAAGAGACATTTAGGAGGAATTCCAAAAAAAATCAGACTACACATTCACATGGTGTAAATTTTTCATAACAAAACACTACAAAGGCTCCCCACTATTTTTGGCAAAATCCGCAAAACACCCACAACTCACTAGTCACGACAAATAAAATGCCTTAATACAATTACATTTATGATTCTAACAAATTAAAAGAATAAATGAGTGATTTCTATCTCAATTACATTTATGATTCTAACAAATTAAAAGAATAAATGAGCTTGACTTCTATCTATCTCAATGAGCCGTCTTAATACTCATAAGCTCCAACTTCAATTGATTTATTTGCCACTTGATCGACTCATTCTGCTCCTAAATAGAACTACAATTTCATTGTTAGACTTCAAGAAACTTAAAAAAAAAAAAAACAATAATCATTACTCGTCGAACTTTAGACTAAAACAAATATATAATAAAATAGATATGAGAGTATAAATTTAGAACCGTAGAATCGTATGTCAAATTTCGAAGGTAACTTCCATCTCCTTACGTAAGCTTGTGAATTCTTGATAAGAAAAAAAAACAATTAGCAAAATAAATCATCTTAAAACACATATTACAATGACATTATTGATTAAATATTACCTTCATCAATTTCTTCAGCTCCATCAATTTCTTCACTCATATCATCAAAAGGTTTAAATTGAAGCCAATTTTGAGCACAAGTGAGTGCTTTGAGAATTTAATGAACTCTGAAAAGAATCTAACACCCGTCCTTCAATGTTGAAAGTTGATTCAGATGACACAAATATCCATGGCTACTTGACTAATAATCTTAAATATAGTAGAATTCAACTTCTACCAATCTAGCAGATCAAAATTTTCATCTTTTGCACAAGTTTCATCTAGATAACGAGTCACCTCTATTTTACCATCATCTGGATCTTTTTTAATACTTAGTTTATATCTATCATGAATAGCAACACATACCTTATAAGATTCAATTTCACTTGGTGCATTAGAGGAGATTGATGCTTATAAGAGTGTAGATGATTGTGTTTTTGGATGTTTTGTTTGCACTAATACTCTTAAATAATAATCATCACATAGTCGCCGCAATGCTTCTTCAACCTCATTCGTCCATTCTTTTTTGCACTCTCTTCATCACATGAAAGCAATAACTCACATACTTCAACTTATATCTAGGGTCAATAACAACAACATACAACAATAAATTGGTTTTCTCACTTGTAGTTATACCCTAATACTTGTTGAATTTTGATTGCATGCTTGATGTTATCTGATTCAACAAATCATTTTCGTTATTCACGAATTATTTCTTAAACCAAACACATTCCATGGAAAAATATGTTTGAAGTCACAGACATATATGCATAAAACTTTAAAAGTGACATCTAAAAAAGTCTTTAAAAACTCCACAAACACCTTAGCATTGTTCCAATCTTCAATAGTAAGTATCTGATCACACTCTAACAAATATTTTAAATTACGCACCTCTAATATTTCAAATGTCTTTTGAAACTTAATTGCTCCATCCAACATCGTGAAAGTCGAATTTCATCGTGTTGGAACATTCATACTTCACAACATTTCACATGGTAAAATTTACCATCCAACACCAAAGATTTCTTCTTTTAAACTTTTTTTAACTAAATACGACATTACTCCATCATTTGAGCTAGCATTATCAAATTATTTTTAAATGATTAAAGACTTGTTTTGGGGTGATTTTGAATACGACAAAAATGATATTAGTCATTTAAAAAATACTCTCAATCATGCACTAAAAGTGTCGGTATATACCTCCTTTGTATCAACATGTAATTTTGTGCCTTGTCCTTATTCTCCAGAAGCTTAAAAGTACCAAATCATTTTACCTGTCGAATAATTTTTGCCCTACCCTGGTAATAAAATGCACAAAATTGGCTTAATTTTACTAAAATGTATATATCAAAATCAAGGAATTCATGGGTGGAAGTAGTATTTATAGACTTAATTTTCAAAAATCATAAATAAAAAACTAAATGATTATGAAAGGAGCTCTAAAAAATTAGGTTTTAAAAACTTGTTTTTTATTTGTAGAATTTAGCTAAGAGTTCAAATATTTTCTTGAGAAAAATGAAAATTGTTGTAAATAAATGGTGAGAAAACAAACATAATTTTTAAAAGACAAATGATTATCAAACGAGGACATAGTGATTTGAATGATTTTAGAAACATAACACTCTTTGAGAAATTGAAGTCAGAAGTCGAAGGGAGTTCCCCAAATTCTTCGATTGATTCACGCAAAGAGGCTAGGTATCACGATCTGACTTCTTTGACCGCGCCATGATATGCACACATATATGCCAGTCGTACGAGGAACTCTAGCCTCAATACACTTTGCTCAACTCTTTGTGGCGTTGTCGGACTTAGGCGGGATTCTCTCGTCCAGAACTGAGCTTCACTTTTGTGAAAACTAAGCTTCGTTTAATCATGCACGTCGTTTGTACGTGCATTTCTCTCGTTCACGACTCTAGTCTTCTTGTCTCTATTCTAGGTCAAGTCTTCAGGCTCGACCTTGTCTCTCCACGAGGCCAAAGTCTTCTCGACGCAACGTCACATCTCGTTTCATCATCTTGCCATCTTCGGATGTCACCCCAAGAACCAGAATGACATCTATCCTTGTTCGCTCGAACACCCTTACCGACAAACCCACCCAAAGGACTTATTTTCCATCTCGAAACCTTCCAAACCATTTTGGCATAGCAACCCCGAGGACGTCTATATGACGCAACCTCTAGCCCATGGACTGAGGCGCAACATCGGCACACTTGTGTTGTCCGATACTATCCATTAGATGTCGGTCTAAAGGAAGATGTCAAGACTACTAGTCTTGCAGACGCTCGCCCACGCCTATAACACATGAATTTGACGAATCATCATACGCCAACGTGGAACGCTCGTCAGAACTTCGATCGACATGAGATCTAACGTGCTTACATCTCTCAACAATGTTGTTCGTCGAAACTCCGAACGAAACCCTGACTTTCAAAATTTAGGCCTGGGTCCCATTTAGCCCCCGTAGAGCTTGTCGCTCGACACTACCGACAAGGCTTGTCACAGGTCCTCTGCTAGGACCGTGACACTAGGCGTCCCCTTTCTAACCCATAAGATGTGGGTGATCTCGTTGGTGTGAGTGCCTTGATTCGTGATTCTTCTACCAAGATCTTTGGGTGATTAATGTCCAAGGGTGAAGGAGTTAAATTCGGAGCGAAGACAAATTTATAATATTTCATAATACAAATTATAGGCGTTGTAAAACCGGTTACATTCTAAATTCTACACAACTCATAATGCAAAACTAGGCTTTACTTTCATTAGTACTAACACGGGTGGGAATCAAAAGAAAAGACAAGCTCGAAACAGCGCTCACTGGAATACAACTTTTTGAGAAGCTGACCCCTTTATAAAAGATTGGGAAACAACTCTCTCTCTCTTTCCTGATAAAATACCTTTTAACCTATACCTATCCAAACTTCAGATGACTGTACAGGCAATCCTGATATAATTAATTACTACATAAGATCAGCAAATCACTCAGGAAGACCCTGCCTTCAGTAGTGCAATCCATTGCCATTGAAATAAACATCATTAGATAGCCCATTCCCAGTCATTTTCATGTTACCATTTCTGGATTTTATCTTCGTTGAGACTTCAATGCCCCCGTTATTCGTGGGTTTCTTCTGACTCTCACAGCTTTTTAAGATAGAATCTAATTGCCCACACGATGCAGCTATGAGTCCTGTATGACAAAATTAAAAAAATGTCGGTTGATAATTATCGCTACTTAAAAAAGTGCATGGGCTGCAAATTGAGATAATTCATAATAGACACAATTTGCAAACGTTAGGCAGATACACATTGTTTGTATAGGTAGTGGAACAACTACCACTTCCTAAGAACAACATTAATAGTAATACGTGTCCATTTTATTGTTTTCTTGTATTCAACAAGCAGATTAAGTGTCCAATTCATGCCTAATGTGCTTAATAAGTATTTGCCACGTATCCAACAAGCTATGTGGATACGTGGCAAATACAAGAATATGAAGAAAAAAAATGATTCTTAAAAAACACAAGTGCATCAAATATTGATTTGAATTGGATCAATCATGATTCTTCGTATTTCAAACGCTTCTACTATCATGTTTTTCAATTAGATAATTGATAATGAAGAAAGACACAAAATATTAACATTCCAAAATAAATTACTAAGTAAGATCTACACTTTTCATGTTCTTACTTAACTTCCTATTATATGTAAACATAACTACTATGGAATGTATTTTTTTACTAGTTAGAGTATATGTATGAAGTCATTTATAATATCACGATTTACATTTTTTTTTAATAATTATTTGTCTTTGAGAAATTTCTAACACTTGTATGCATCATTTTTCGCAATTCAAATATCTGTCTTAGTACCCTCCAAGTCAATAGTTGATGCACTTGAGCTTGAATGTTCCACACACACATCAAAGAAATAAAAATTAAAAGGGAACGTGATGGGTGTTAACCAATATCTGGTTGAAAGAAAAATATTAGTGTGTGCGCATGTAAGAGAGTGTAATAAGAGAGGAAGGAGAAATGGTCCAAAAAAAAATCTTGTTGAAGCTTGTAGAAGAATTAAAGGAGAAAACTGACCTAACAACCCTAGCTTAAAGAGTATATCTAGCTTTACTTCATTTCCCACTCTAAACTATGCTAATTTAAGAAAAAATAATGGACAAAAAAATTTCGGTCGAGGGTTTGTTCCATAATAAGATGAATGCATGTACAATGACCATATTATATGTTCCATGTCAATAAAAAGGTGCACATGGCAAGCACCTTAATAAAGGCGGGCAATACGCATGCACCTCACAGTTGCCTCTTGCTTAGACTTAACAAGGCTAGTGCTTCATATCTATGTTAAAAATATAGCACCCCCACAATTTACTGTGAACACTGAAAGCCGCTTAATATTACCAGCTACTAATAAGTGACAATGTTATTACCTTCAGGCATAACTACGAGTGTCATATTGTTTGAAACCTTTATGCTCAAACTTTCTAAATTACCACCCCCAGTCCACCATACAACATCAAAAGTTGCTCTATCTACGTGTTCGGCTAATAATGAAGAATAAAATGTTATTTCTTCAACTGCTCAATAAACGGGCATATCCTAATGTCACATACAAATACCTGACAAAGGTCCTTCTTGAAGGAAGGAGAGTAGAATCTTATATTCCATCATAAAAGGTAGAGTATACTGTTGATACCCAGCTAAAATATTAGAACATAAAACGACAAATTACTTGCTTGCACAAGACTAATATTTAACATCAAGCATAATGCAATAATCGAGGATGAGAGAGAATGTACCCCAGAATAATGCAGAAGGTTTTCCTGGTCTTGATTTAAATTCGGGATGGAATTGAACACCAATGAAGTATGGATGACAAGCCAGCTCAACAATCTAAATCATTTAACATACCAACCATTTTAGAAGCACTACGTGCATATTGTCGCATAAGATTTATAAGGTAGGAAATCATACCTCCATGCGCTGACCTGTTTCGTCCTTGCCAGTGAAGGAGAGTCCAGCATTTTCAAGCCGCGATACCATATCAGGATTAACCTGCCCATGTTCATTTTCCCCCTTTTTTTCAGTTAAATGCTTCTACTATTTAAAGAAAATTAAGAAAATCAAGAGTAACTTAACTTACCTCGTATCTATGCCTATGTCTCTCATCAATGAAACTTTTATTCCCATACCTACAAGGTTTGAAATCACATGCATCTAATTAGCAACAACAAATACCTAAAGCGTCTTCTTCTTTCAAATACCTAAAAAAATATTATGCAAGTTCAATGAAATATTATGCATTTATTTATTTTTAACAAGAAATGAAATTTACTATTGAATAAATGAAAGAGACTAATGCTCAAAAGAGAAATATTATGCATTTATTTAGGATGAGTTACTTTCAGTGCCATGCACATGCTAAGATTTACTCATCTAATTCTGAAAAGAAATACTTACAGTTTTGCAGACTTGCAATCCATAACCTGAAAATATGTTCTCCTAGAACCAAGGCGCATGGTTCCACCCATATGTGTTTTAGAAACCTGAGATAATAGCATAAGATTAAAAAGAGGAATGCAGAAAGGAATAAGCACTACAATGCCCCCAAAGGAAAGAACTTCATTAGAAAAAACCTCAGGCATAAATATAACACATGGATTCTTCGTGCTGGTATCAAATTCAGTGCTGTTAGCATCTTTCAAATTAAGAACAGATCGTGCAAACTCAATGACAGCAATTTGCATTCCTAGGCATATGCCGAGGAATGGAACTTTGTTTTCTCGAGCATACTTTGATGCAAGGATTTTCCCTTCCACTCCTCTATCACCAAAACCACCTGGAACTAGTATACCATCTGCACCCTGAAGATCATGGCTAATTAGAGTGTCTAACAACAGATCTACTAAACTGAAAGAAAAATAAAATCCAGAGAAGCTATGCAAAGCAGCAAGGCTAGTATCCTTGCACCATTGATGATACGTACCTTCAACAGCTTCCAAGCAGCCTTATGAGCAGCTGGATTCTGCAGTAGAAAAAGTCTCCTGTATTAGGCACGATGCTGGAAATAAATACAAGGGGAAAACATCAAGCATTCAACTCTAAAACCTCTTGAGCCGTAGCATCTTCAAGATCTCCAGCTGGAACCCAGTCCACAATGAGTTTCTTAAGACATCTGAGAGAGGCATGCTTAAGAGCCTACATAGAGTATTGCATTTTGTATAAGATATCTGTTTCTAAAGCTATGATGACGTACGCCTAAAATCCAAAACAATGGAGCAAGTAAATTTGCAGCACATGGACTAGTACTATGTTCCGATGCATTAAAGACATACAAACTGGACAGATAAGTTCACAAAATTATCATAGATTTGTCTCCAACACAAATATTTATGCTATGGAAAGTGAATCATACAGCGTGATGATGTAGTCCAATACTTAAACAAACATGAAAATACTTCAATCAAAAGGCTAAGAGGATGTATACATTATCTTTACTATATTAAAAGGCGAGATACTTGTCCTTTATATAAACTTTAAATTTCAAATATACCCTCAGGCCTCAATAATGACAATTTATGGTTCACTTATTATGTTACTTCATTAAAATAAAAATAATATTTATGTCCTAAAATTAAAAATGAATCATGTTAAATAAAAATGTTCTTCAATTCTTAACTAAAGTTTAAAAATCTTAAAATAGGTCTAAAACATATGTTTAAAAAGAAGAAGACTAAAATTTCAAAAATAACTGTTCTAAAAAAAAATCGTAAAATCATTATCAAATAAAGTCTTAGAATTTAAAAATGTGTAAAAATACATTATAAGGCTCAGTACAATTAAAAAAAAATCTAGTTGCATGTAAGAACAATACCCTATCTAAAGCAATGATGTAAATATTATTTGCCAGGGGCCATAAATTTATTGATACTAAAGATTTTTATGGGGAAAGAAAAACTAGTATTAAAATTTCATTAATGATTAATTTTTACACAGTAAAAGTAGCCACGGAGTTGTACTTAAAAAGGAAGACAAAGGGAGTGTTTTGTTTTATAAATTGGCTAAAATTCTAAAAGACAATTTAATAAAAAAAAATACATAAAATCGTTATCAAATAAAGAAAGTATTATAATTTTAAAATACGTGCAATACACAACAAATTTCTAGTTGCATGAAAGAACGATACTCTCTCAGAACAATGATGTAATATTAGTTACCAGCTACTAGGTTGATACTCTCTCAGAACAATGATGTAATATTAGTTACCAGCTACTAGGTTGACCCAGCGCCAGAAATATAATTCATTAGCATAGATTTTAAAAAACAAAGAAAACGGGATTGAAATTTCATTGATGAATAATTTTCAAAAGTAAAAGTAAGCCAAGGAGTTATACTTAAAAAGGAAAACAAACCGAGTAAAGATAACAAGAAAACCAAGCTCACAAAATTTAGAACGAAGGAGTATATCTAAAAAGCTAGGTAGATGATATCCATAGAGAAGCCTATGGAGACTACAGAAGCAGTATTTCATTATATATTATATGTAACACTTCCTCGTAAAAAGGAAAACCAATGTAGAAACTGATAGGAACTAGAAATTGTAGTGAAAAATTAAGGAAATAAAGGATGATTTATATTACTGCTAAAAGAAGAGAATGAAAAATGTTGGTAGCTCGAATGAAAATGGAATCTAAGAAAGTTTACTAAACACAGCAGAGTTCAATTTCTAATATGCACTCTAGGAAGCTTAAAACATTTTATTATGACAGAAAAGTGCATGAGTTAATAGAGTCTGCCATTTCCATGTAATGATGTCACAATCACACATACTGCCCAAGTGTCTAAAATAAATTAAAACATTTTATTTATGACAATATAATAAAACAGAGCGTTGAATCCTAAATGGCATACATGATTTCAACATGTTGAGACCGTAAAGGAAGAGCAAATAGCAACTTTCTTCAAATATTAGGATGACATTCTTCTTGAAGCTTATACAACACTCACAGTCAAAATTACTTTTTAGGTGCAAGGGAGGATACTAGGTTTAGTAAAGATAAAGCAAAATATATTAATTAAAACATAGAAGTAAAATATCTTAAAGTAACTCTTTTTAGCACATGTCGTGAATGTTTCTTCACTTGTTAGCATAATAAAAGAGAAAAGGAGATGAAGCTAAACAGAACAAAAAATGTTCAAGAGGGATTCTTACAAGTAAAGGGATAGAGAAAAAATCCATAATTTATCAAATGAGCAACACCGAGATGAACACTTGGTATGAGTTGCCGAGCACAGTATTAGGCAAGAGACCAGAGCACTCAGCACATAAAGGCACTTTAAGAACACTGCTTGTAATATTTTAAGCCAAGTATGACCAATTGATGCTTTTAGAATTCAATGAAGGCATTGGCTTTTTAGTGATAGATCATGTAAACTGATCTGCTGTTGCTTGTTCAAATGTGATTTATAGTTTAAACATAAAGAATGGAATACAATGGAATACAGTCAACGTAATCCACTGTATGTGAAAGTGACAATCACTCTAGAAACTATATACTACAATAATGGATGCATAAATGTCAATTCTACTCTTTACACTGTCCAGGTACTATATACTGCCGGCTTATAATATTAAGATCTTAATTTGATGTCTGGTTGTACCTTCAGCACAGAAAGGTAGGAATCTGAAAGGCCTGTATACTTTCCAACCATGGCAATACGAACCTGTTAATGGCAAGTATTATAAAACAAATGCTAAAAGCACAAAATAGGAAGACAAGCAAAAACCTGAATTTAAAACAAGGGAGAGTAGGAATCCACCGGTTCATGGAGTGAATCACACATTTCAGCCCTAGCAGTCCACTCCTCTAAAGCGGGGCCACCAGCTATACTGCATATGGCAGAGAGTATGGGTGCAAAAGAATGAGAGAGTACAAATCGATCATGAAGTGTGTTGCAATCAGAATTGAGCTCATCAAACAAACCTGTGAAGATTCAGCACTTTCAAGATTGCTTCATGCGCCTTTTGATCCTAATAAGACAGCGAAGAAGATCAATAATTGCATCCGCTCAAAAGAAATGTCATTTATTATAAGAAACCACCTTACTTTTAAAAGTAAAGGAATATGCCAGATGTTGGGAACATCGTAAAGAGTGATGATGCTGTCCACCTAGAAGAAGTTATTTTTAGAATAATGTAAAAGTTGACAGAAGGGATTTAGATACGAAGTAATATGTTGAATGCAGGATTCTGTGGATGCTAGTACCGGAACATGGCAAAACTGAGAGAGTTTCATCTTCACATTTTCATCAAGAACCTGAAACAAGTAGAACCTTGAGCCAGAATAACAAAGAAAAATGCTGCAGTTGACCAGATATATGCCCATGGTTGAGAAAAATAAATAAGATAGTAGGTAACCGATGTGCTGCGACAAGCCAAAACATGTGGGGTCAAGCCTAAACTTCGTAGTCCCCTAACACTATGCTGAGTAGGTTTTGTTTTCTGAACATAGCAAAAGGCCGACCAAATCAGAAAGTAAGTTTAAACCAACAAGTTGAAGTGCCAAATCATGTACAAATGCTGCATTTCATTCCATATCCAAATAATGTGAGATGGAGAGAAGTTACCTGCTCTCCAACAACTTTCAATACAGGCACAAGGCTGACATGAATCAGGCAAAAGTTACCAGAACCTGAATGGAACTGAGATTAGAAAGACCAAACACTGGCATCTATGAACAGTAACTTCCCCCACCACAGAAAAAAAAACTTACCTACACGATAGGAGAATTGTCCAAGTGCCTCAATAAATGGCATGGACTCAATGTCTCCTGCAACCAACTAAACGATTAGGACCTAAATAAGTGACAGGAATAAACTCAATTGTGATGTATCAATCAATGTCCTAATTGTATACCAATAGTTCCACCCAATTCAATCACACAAACATCAGCTGAACCACCCTTGCCATCCACTGGTATCAAAGCAGCACGCTCAATCCATTCTTGAATTGCATCCGTAATATGTGGAACAACCTGTAATAAATCAAGGAATTATGAGACTGATAGGTAAAAAAGATGCGAACAGTTTCAATAGTAATAAAACAAACATGACTCTCCTAGCAAGAAACTATGAACATTAAAACATTACTCAAGAAACTAGCCAGAAAGAAATACCTGGACTGTTTTTCCAAGATAATCCCCTTTCCTCTCCTTATCGATAACTGACTGCCAGATCCGAAAAGAGATTTTAGCAGTTAATTCACATCTAGGGTTAGTGTTCTTCCTGCATCACTACTTTACATACATACTGTAGATATCACTAGTTTGCATAAGAAAACTTGCCTGGTAGATCTTCCCTGTAGTAATATTATTGTCGTGGGTTAACTTGATATCTAGGAACCGCTCGTAATTCCCAAGATCCAGGTCCACCTGAAGGCACAAGTTAGAACAAGAAGAAGAAGAAAGCAAAGGCGATTTGACAAGGTCATGGGCAGTTTGAAGCAAAGCCCAGCACGTCTACTCATATCAATCAATTGTCCATCATGACAATCCACTCCAAGTATTATAGATATAATTAGCACAACAAAGTATGATTCAACAATGGTTACTGATGTCAGAAACCATATATTGAAAGAAGAAAAGGGGGGGAATCGCATACCTCACCACCGTCATCTAACACAAAAACCTCTCCGTGTTCGAAAGGAGACATCGTTCCCGCATCTGTATTTAAGTATGGATCTGAAATAAGAGAAGAAATAAAATTAAGCAGAAAAGAAGTGGTAGTTGCAGTTGAATGGTTAGGTGGAAAGAAAAAAAAGCAGATGTGAAGAGAACAATGGATGTATGTTTAGTTAAGTTTAGAATAATAGAGAGATGGAGAGGATTGCAGGAGTTCAAAATGTGAAAGCATTTGAAGTGAGAAAAAAAAGAGAAATTGTGACCAATTTTGATGGAAGTAACGCGAAGCCCGCAGGCCTTGAGAAGAAGACCGATGCTGCTTGCTGTAACTCCTTTCCCGAGACCGCTTACAACTCCACCAGTTACCAGCACGTACTTCATTTTTTGCCCTGTTTTGTTCGGAAGAGAAGATTAGAGAGGGAAGAGAAGATGCATTTATTTGGTTCAAAAATGAATCAGAAACGAACCTGGTTGGAGTGATTAGCAATTAGTCTTTGATTCTTCTGCTAAAATCAAATAGTATTATAGGAGGCAGAAGAAGAAAAGCAAGAGGATGATGAATAACATTGCCAAACATAGGTTGCCCTTTATATAACATATCGCGGAACGCAATCCCTAACCTAAGCTTAGCGAAATCCAATGACGCAAATAATGCAAATAATAAATTTAAATTAATAACAAAATAAATAAGGAGGAGCGTTTTCATCAGAAGCTGCTGCGCTACACAAACCCAGTGTTTCTAAATATGAGGCTGTTTCCGGCCACGTGATCAGACCGCCATGTTCGTTGGGTAATGGGTAATGGGAATTTGCCTTTTGGGGTCTGCCGACTCTGCTCCCTACCTACTACTACTACTATATATCTCTCTCCCATTTAATTCCTCTTTGCCTTTCTAAGACGTATCAAACCACGCGCGTCCCTCCACCTTTGAGATTAACTCTTTTAATTTACATAATCACAATCTTTCACATGCCTCAAACTAAATACTATTCCAACAATATCACGCTTGGAAAAGTAATATAAATTCATTTTTTTACTTTAAACTTCGATCAACTCTTTTAAAAAAAAATTGAGCTATATATTATACCATTTAAACAGAGTTTATTTATTTGTTTTAATTATAAAATGACCTCAGCCTTATTTAGGGTCTTGGGTTGGTGTAGTAGAATAGAATTCGTGTATATGTTTAAAGTATGGCATATTAGGTTAGGGATATAGAGAGATGAATTTAGAGTTGAGAAACGCGGGTCTCGATATGTAAACACCCTTATCTGTTTGACTAAAATTAAATATTTGTACTGGATTGGTGTCATGTGCGTGGCATTTACGGCGAATTTAAAAATAACAATAATATAATAACAGTGAGAGGAAGAAGATGGAGTTGGTTGTTAATTGTTATTGTCAAAAGTTGAAAAAGAAGACTTGGGCACTTACGTGGTGCTGACTATGATTGGATTGCATGTACCCTCTCTGATGTGTACATATGTCAGCGTCCACGAGGATCACTGCATTTTTCTGATGTGCTCCTTTCATCATATTTCTTCACACCCCCTACGCATCTAATTATTTATTTCATTTATTATATGGTCCTTGGAAAAGGGTGACGGGCGTTTGCCACGTGTACCTTTTTTTTTTACTCCAATTACCCTTTCAATAACGGACGTCGGTGGGTTACCCCTTTCCTTTTAGCATCGCCTGTACATCATTACATTTTTACAACTCCTGCTCTCTGTAAATATAGTGTTAAGCTCTGGAAGTTGCTTTACACATTTTGTATGTTTTATAATTTATAGTCGGTTGCTTTACAGACTAATCTTTAAATATACACTTTTTCTAACAAAAATTGAAGACTTTTAATAACTCTCAATTTAAGGACATCTTTGTTTGTGGAATGTTTTTAATAGCTTCCATAAAACTATATTTTTTTCTGAGGGTTCTTAATAACCTTCAATATAAAAGTAGATTTTTTTTTTTTTTTTTTGAATTTGAATTTGAATTTTTTATACCTTCTATCAGAATAATACTCTTTTCAAAGATTTTTAATAACTTTCGATAGAGTAAATATTTTTCGAAGGTTTTTTAATACGTCCGTTAAATATCTTTTTAAACCTTCGATAAAGACGTGTAATTTTTCAAAAGTTTTTTTTAATAACTTCAATAAATGTAGACCTATTTTTGAAAGGTTTTAATGTCATTCGATAAAAAGTTGATATTTTTCAAATGTCTCTCTAATACTTCCGATAGATGTATATTTTTTTCAAACGTTTTTAATAACCTTTAATAAATAGTAGATATTTTTCAAAGGTTTTTTAATACCTCCTATAAATGAAGTAGATATTTTTAAATACCTCCTATAAATGTATATTTTTTTCAAACATTTTTAATAACCTTCAATAAATAGTAGATATTTTTCGAAGATTTTTTAATACCTCCGATAAATGTATATCTTTTTCGAATTTTTTTTTTATAACCTTTCATAAAAAATTGTCGAAATAGATAAATTTTATTGCAGTGAACTTCGATGTCACAGACTTATTTGCATTGTAATGACTAGTCATTCATAATGTTATTAACTATTGGACTTGGTAATTTCCTATATTAAAATAAAATAAGATTGAGATGCAAATTGAAATTTGAACATTTATTCATTTTTGAATGATTGTTTTTTCTTCTCTTTTTTTCTAACTTTGAAATTTGATATATTAATTTCTACGTTACTTTTAGTAAATAATGTAGGAATTGGAGATTTGAACATTCGAAAATGAGTACATGTCAATTATTAGTGAATCTATATATTATTTTTTTTTAGGCTAATACGGAGGATATAATCTCCTTTTTGAAATGAGATTAATATAAAATTGAATTGCAAAATAATATTTTAATTATTTGGTTAAAAAAACACTTTTGGTCCTCGAACTTCTATAGAAATAATAATTTAGCTAATAAATTTTAGTTCGTAACGATTTAGTCTTTCACTCTTTGTATTTTTAAATTTGTAATAATTTAGATAGTCTTTGAACTTTAGTATATAACAATTTTAGGGTTTAGGATTTAGAACCATCAAGGATTGACCTAGAGACTTTAATGCCCTCTTAGAGAGAATGAGTTCAATTTTGGGTGATCACCTACCTAAGAATTAATTTCTTACGAGTTTTCTTGACTCCCAAATGTTATAGGGTCAGGCGGTCTGTCCCGTGAGAATAGTCGAGGTGCGCGTAAACTGACCCAGACACTAAAAAAAAAAAATAGTCCATATTATTTCCAATGAGATTTTTTATGGTATGGATCAAATTGTTACATATTGTTGAAAGTTTAGAGATCAAATAGTTACCATCTAAAGTTCCGGAACTAAATTGTGTTTAATTTTATGAAGTTTAGGGATTAAAAGTGTTGTTTAGTTTGTTAAAAAAAAACTTTTTTTTTTTTTTTGTAAAATAACATATTTTTTTTTTATGAGAGTGTGTTTACCCGTTAATAAATAATGGAAAAGGAGAGTTGGTACGAATTAATTTGGGGTAACTAGGAGTAGGGGTGTACAAAAAACCCGCAACCCACCAAACTCAACCCAACCCAACCCAACTTTTCGGGTTGGGTTGGGTTTTTTCTTAATATGGGTTGGGTTGGGTTGGATTTTTAACAAACTGAATTTTCGGGTCGGTTAGCTGGTTGAACCAATTTTGGCTTGGTTCAACCCGAACCAAACCGAATTGATTATATTAATATATATATATATATATATATATATAATGAACTATAATTAGGGTTTGTTAATTCTCCTTTCTATTCTCCCGCGGCGCCTCCTCCTCATCTCTCTCTTGCAAGTCACCCCGTCAGTAGTCTGTCTTCGCTCACCCTCGACCGTTCGTCTTCGCTCGCCCTCCGCCGGGAATTCAGGTGGATTTGTCTCAATGAGCTTCTCAATTTGGGGTTGTTGCTGAAATAGGGAGTGAGGAATAGAGTTAAAGTGTTAGACTATTTCTAGTGTGGCTACTGATGGATGAGATTTTGATTGTCAATAGTAGTGGTGGTGATGAGAATGAAATTTTGGGAATGAATAGATCTGTAGTTTTTTTTTCTCAAAAAACACAGAGAAAACACAGAGGAATGGATCCAAGGCTCACGTTTAGTAGTGCTACTACTTTTCTTATTTTTAGATTTTTGACATTGTTTATTTGTTGGTTTCTGTTGTTTAGTGCTCCAAACATTTAGGTTCCATCATAACTTTTTTATTTTTTTATTTTTTGTGTTCTTCATATTTGTTTATTAGGATAAATAATTAACAACTACAATTAATACTCATCATTCTTTCATTTTCTAATCTTTAAATATTTTGTTGGATGCTGATTTTCTATGATGGGATTGCTGCTAATTAAAGATGCTGAGACTTTAGTTTAGGATATTGAAGTTTTTTTTTTCTCATATGAGTTTTGTGTTCTTTCTCCTTTTTAACTGTTGTTCTTGGCTTATTCTCCATGTTTCTATATAAATAAAAGAGTTTATGTGATATAAATTCACAATAGATAGAATGACTTGTGCTACTTTAAACATGAGTTCAAGAGTATGAACTTGCCAATTACTGATTTGAGTTCATAATTGACATTAGTTTTTCCATGATTTATGATGACTGTTTTGGTTTTGTTACTCTAAATATACATTTGGAGCATGTTCATGGCTTGTGATAGAATTTTGGATAATTTTCTGGTGATAAATTTCAGTTTGAAGTTTGAAAGAATTTAAAATAATTCAAAAAAAAAAAAAATACAAATCTGACGACCCAACCCAACCCGAAAATTGAAGGGTTGGGTTGGGTTGAATGAAATGTTGGGTTGGGTTGGGTTGAGAATCCATCGACCCGAAATTTTCGGGTTGGGTTAGAAAACCCTTCCACCCAACTCAACCCAACCAATGTACACCCCTAACCAGAAGAATGTCTAAAACAAAGGAAGACAACATGAAAAATGTCTATTTTTTTTTTTATATTTTTATTTTTTTTTGAATTATGTCTAAACCCTATATTTAGTAAGGCAATTTACAACCAAATGGACAAGTTTATCCTTCCAAAATTTCCCCTAATTTTGAGAATGAAAAAAAAATATTTAAAAATATAAAATGTTGGGAGGAGAGAGAGAAATAAGTTTTGGA
Organism: Herpetospermum pedunculosum; assembly: GCA_028017165.1. Classification (NCBI taxonomy): domain Eukaryota; kingdom Viridiplantae; phylum Streptophyta; class Magnoliopsida; order Cucurbitales; family Cucurbitaceae; genus Herpetospermum; species Herpetospermum pedunculosum. The sequence continues at coordinate 76,092,685 of CM051525.1, forward strand.
CATGGATTTAACCTAAATGATTTAACCTAAGAAGTAATACAGTCACAGACGAATTTATCAGTGGAGGTGTGTGCATGCTTGCACACAGAGTAATAAATGGAAGACACATGCATGCACACAAAGTAATAAATGGAAGACACATGCATGCACACAGAGTAATAAAGGGAAGGAAAATGGTCGGCCAACCACTTACAGTGAGCATTTCCAATGAATTTGAAATAATTACATTTAGGGGCATGAATGGGGAAAAGTCTGAAACACGGACCACTTATTCTAAACCTTCACCGATAAATATATAAACAATAAGATTTGGGGGACCGGGTATGTATACCTGATGAACACACAAAAATATGGAGAACCGGGTATGTATACTTGAGGAAGTGATACAACCAACGAAGAATCCACCACTGGAGGTGTATGCATGACTGCACACAGAGTAATAAAAAAGCAGGCAGATGGTCGACCAACAACTTAAAAGAGGGAATGCTCGATTTTTATATTCGTGAACGTTTCCCAATAATTCAAAATAATTTCATTTAACGGCTCGAGGGGAAAAACCCGCAACACGACCGTATGGCCTAATACTTACAGCCTTAACATCAGCGACAATAAAAAATCATCATACATACGGTTGGTAAAATTCACTAACACCCAAGACATATCTCGATCTTCGGAAAGGATTATAATCAAGAATTTGCCAGTGTCGTTCTGGAAGAGGGACAGTCGTGAAATCGTGTGGTGGGAATCCAGCTCTAGAGCCTTGGAGATTGAATTGGTGAATTCCGCAAGTGTTGAATTCGGGGTGACAACAACTGTGCAATTTTTGAAATTAGTGTAATGGTTCATCTCGGCCCAAATCCCATCAAATGCCACCATAATAGAAAGGTACGACATGGGTTGGTGTTGTGTGGTGGTGGTGGAACGTTGGAGTAAGGATATTTTGTTCTGCGTTAATGTTAATTTCTGGTGGTGAGAGGATAAGGACACAATTATTTCTTGCAGGAGAACTGAAAAAAGAAAAGGGAAAAATAAAATCGCAAGGTTGAAGATTTAAAGGAAGATTCTAAAAAATGGTTGAGAGTGCATAATTGTAGGGGTATTGTTGTTTAATTATATGATATTGATCGATCTCTCCTCATTTATAGGATGGGGAGTGTTTTGGTTGTTCCCTATTTTTAGGGGAAGATTATGATTTAAAAAGGTGCTAGTAATTACCTACGGGTGTGTCCAACTGTATACCTTCACCGAATGTGTGTGCGACGCCGTCGCTGGATACCTCCACCGGTGTGTCCAAGCGTATACTCTGTCAGATGGTGTGTGCGGCAGCTATACTCAAAGGAACACATAGAGATACAGAATGTCAGAAATTACTTAACGGGAAAAAAAAAATCGGGTTCTTTTAACGGAAAATAATCCACCCACCAAATAAAATCTAAACAAAAAAATAAGGCGTTAAGAAACCCTACGGAAAAAAATAAACTAATAATTTATAAAATAGGGAATCTTGAGGTATAATGAGGAACTATCTAAAACAAATTTCTTTTTAAAAAATCTGGAGACATAGACTACAAAGAATACAAACATTTTTCATTAAGCGTTATCTTCTTAAGAGTAAAACTTAGTTGCACGCTCGGCTACAACTATCTTTTGCAGCTGAACCACGTAGCAGATTTTGATTGACCAAGTATTATGTTATTATTTTTAATTAAAAATTCATATTTAATGGTCACCTGACTTCAACTTTTTTTTTCCTGCTTTTTTTCCTCTTCTCCATGGCTTTTAATTTCCGATTTTGCCCTTCCTTATTCAATCTTCTCCAATATCTCTTTTTTTTTTTTTATCAATGATTTGAAATTTTTTACTAAGGTTTGAAAATAGCAAATCATGGATAAAAAAATCCTGCGACAATTTTTAATAATAATAATAATATCTAAAATTTCACCGTTGTCCAACATCCTATGACATTTTTTAATAAAATTCTTCTTTCCTCTCCTATCTAATTTTTTTTTGTTCATTTCAACTTTTCAACTCAATTTCACTTCATTTATCATAAAATAAATAATTAACTATTACCTTTCTAAAATCCTGCAATAAAATTCCTCTTTACTTTTCTATATAATTTCTTTGTTTATTTCAAGTTTTCAACTCAATTTCACTTCATTTATTATAGAATAAATAATTAACTATTACCTTTATAAAATTCTGTCAATTTTCGCTATGCTATTAAGCATATGAAGAGATTAAGTAATGTTTACTAAGAATAACAAATCATCCATAAAAAGAGATACGCGAATTGAGGAGAGAATGGCAAAATTGAAAATTGAAAGTTATGGGGAAGTGGAAAAAATGAAAGAAAAAAAAGCGTTGAAGTGACATGAGACATTAATTATGATTTTTTAATTTAAAAAAATAACATAAAACCTGACCAATCAAATTCTGACATTTTGCTGGACTGCAAAAGATAGTTTTAGCCCGACCTGCAACTAAGTTTTACTTTTTTCTTAATTCTCCAATTAATGAAGAGAGGACGGGATAGTTTTTCTTTTTTTGTTTTTGTTTTGGGTGGGGCGGTTGGAAAGGAAGGGAGTGGGGTCGAATGTCATTTCCATTACCACACCCAAGGGGAGACAAAAGGACGAGGTCACGGTTATTGTCTGTTATGACAGTTTGCCACGTTAGCTACACGTGCTTTTATGATCAGTGTTGGTTGGGCGAGGCCCGCATTGACGGTTGACCGTTCATGAGTAGGACAAATTGGACCCTACAAATCGCAGTACCTGCCGACAAGATTACTTTATTAACCATATCAATATCTCGTACTCATAATCACAAAGACGAAAATCCTAAATTATATTTGATCCATACAGTGACCAGGACGCTCACGGGATCCACAGGTTGAAATATATATATATTTTAAAATATATAAAAAAAAACATTATTAAAAATTAGACAACAATTTAATTTTAGAAATGATATATACTGATTTTACCATCTTATTTTATTATTAATTTTTGTGAATCTTTTATAAATTAATTTTAGATCTATATTATGTATCACAATATTATATTTTACTCCAAATTCTTTGAAACTCATTTTTTGTTTTGTTTTTAACTAATCAAATGAGAAATTAAATCTAACCCATTTTATTTTAACTAAAATTAGTATTCTAGTTAGTATTCATATGCATATTTTTTTTTATATTGAATATTATTATTTCTAAAAATTTAGTTTTCAATTTTATAAATAAAATTACAATACTCTAAAAAAAAGAGCTTTTTAAAAGGTAAAAAATATATTACTAATTCTAAAAAATTAATTTAATGTAAATATAGCTTATCAGAGGGACCTCCATCCAGTAGTAACTTCATGCTGGCTCCCAGGCTGGTAGACCCCATTTTTACTTTGCAGGTTCAGTATAACATTAACAGCATCATAGAAACGGTTTCCATCTTCTCACACCCACTATTTCATGTGGCAGTAACGATAATAGTAGGCAACACTCAAATTATTAAACTTTAAATTATATATATATATATATGAGGAAATTAATTAAGTGATCAGATCAGAAAAATAAATAATTAAAAAACCTTCCAGTTCTAAGTCGTGCAATCAGAAAACTTGTCATCCATCATCACAATCGGAGAAGGTCCGATACTTTTGTAGTTGCTAGTAGGAGGAGTAACCTATCTATAAAATATTGTGAGTGAGCTCCTTTCATCATTGACTGTTGAGTGTTCACCATCTTGAGTCGGACAGTTGGGTTTTGGTGATAGGAGGAGTAGTTCATGTATGCTATATTGTGCCCCTTAAGATAGTGCCTCAGATCCCATTTTTGGACCGTTGGGTTCACCATCTTGAGTCGGACCATTAGGTTCAACATTTTTGATCGAATACCCAAAATGGTGTATCTTGATCCTATATTAGACATTATGAGGTTTCATCTCTTATACCATATTAGAGATCATGGAGTTTTTTTCGACGTGAGATCTGAAGAGATATTACAAGAAAGTAAAAGCTTAAATGGCAAGAGAAGCATCCCATGATATTCGCTACCAAAACTCTGCATTTTCATGCCATCTTCGTCCATCCATAAATAATCAGGAATTCGGGGAAGATGCTTCTTGGACATGGTCACTATTGGGATCTTCCACCCAGCAAGCAAGCATGCATAAAGGCTGCCAGGCATAAATAAATAAATATATATATATAATTAATTAATTATGGTCTCTGGAGAAATATATTATAAAGTAAAAAATTAAACAATAACGAATAACCTTTTCGACACAGCCAATGGTAATATAGCGACTATTTTAATTCTCGTGGTGAATATGGGTCATAGTTTTGTTGAGGGCTTCTTTGGCAGATCAATTTGTTAAAAGGCGGCCAGCTCGTCATGAGCGGTTCACTTAGTAAGGAAAGGGGCAGGGGTAACAAGGAAGAATCTCTAAAATCTAGTAGCCCAAAATGAAAAATATCTAACACTTCAATCTCTTTTTTTGAAATAATGTCTAACATTTTTCTTTTGAATAACTTCTAAACCCTATATTTAGTAAGGCTACTTACAAGACAAACTTATCCTCCTTCAATTTCTAATAATTTTAAAAATGAATAAAAATAGACTACAAAAATATAAATTATTGAAAGGAGAAGGAGGGAACTTATGGACGGAGAGGTTAACAGACGTTAAAAAGAAGAAAAAAATAATAATTGACACTTATCCCATGAGAGTTACCTGGTTATACCCAGGTCCCAAAAATTTAACAGACGACCCTATATACCTGAAGAAGTGATGAAGTTGCCGACCAATCCACCACGTCAAGTGTATACATCGATATAGAGTAATAAAAGGAAACCATATGATTGACCAACCACTTACAACAGATGGATGTAGCTGCAGACCAATCCACCACGTCCGGTGTATACATAGATGTACACAGAGTAATAAAAGGAAACCATATGGTTGGCCAACCACTTACAACAGATGGATGTGACGCTTGAGTCAATGCTCCATATGAAACTGCGTGAGCGTTTCCCTATACATATGAATTTAAAATAATGAAATTGAGGAGCTCAAAGGGGGGAAAATCACTGCAACACGCCACCTATATTTTCACTTGTTGTAAACCATCACTGACGCTCACTGATTTCTCTACTCAAACACAAATAATCTGGGTGTATACCATCCCACAACGCAAAGGTTCATTCTCCGAAAACGCATACACAAAGCTCTCCAAACGCGAAAAACATCAGTCATTTGACGCCATCCTTGACCTAAAGGCTTATCGATTCCATTCTATAAGCATACGGCAGATTCCCCTAATTTGGTAAGCATTTATCCTCTCTCGCATTTCTTGTTCTCGTCTAGTTTTTGAACGAATTAGTAAAATGTAGTTTGGTTATGAGGGTTTCGATTTAGGAATCTAGGATTCAAGCTTGCGGGAACTGGATAAAATATTTTTGAATCGGGTGAAAAGATTTAGTGTAGTTACAAAGGGTTGAATATAGTTTCGGCTACCCAATTTTGAAGAATAGGTGGTGTACCTTTTTTTTTAGGGATTCGATTTAGCTCCAAGATTTGTAAGAGTGCACGGTTATAGGGTATTTGATTAATTTTTTAATACGTCTATTTTGGTCTCTGATTTTTTGGTTTTTATATTTTGGTTCCTAAACTTTTAAGATGTCTATTTTTAATGGTTGTTTTTTTAATAATATTGCATTTTTTAAAACTTATTATAAAAATATTGTAAGTTTGAAACTATTTATAAAAATATTGTACTTTTAAATGGAGGTCGTCTTTTCCTCCACACCCAAGCAAAGATCGTCTTTTGAAAAGACGACCTTGCTCCACATGGATGGACGACCTCCATCGGTATGTACTTGTTTTATTAAAAAATTGTTATCTTTTTACTCAGATATTCAAAAATTTCAAAAAAGGTATGGTTGGAAAGCTAACAGAGCTTCAATTTGATACGTGGTTTTACTATTTTTGGAGTTGTGTATCAAAAGATAGAGACCATCGAAGTTGAACTATAGTTCTTCAAATTTTAGAACTAAAGATTGTTTTGAGGAGTGCATTAAAAAATTGACATCTTTTTACCCAGATATTAAAAAAATTCGAAAAAAATATGGTTAAAAAGCTAACACAGAGAGCTTCAATTTGATATCAAGTTTCACTATTTGTAGAGTTGTGTATTAAAAGATACAGATCGTTGAAGTTTAGCTACAATTTTAAAGTTTTCAGTCGTATCTTCAGTTATGGGTTTAGTGAACTTTTCATAACTTTGACGATATATATCTTTTGATACACAACTTCAAAAATAGTGAAACTAGGTATCAAATTGAAGCTCTCTATGTTAACTTTCCAACAATACCCTTTTCGAAGTTTTTGAATATCTGGATAAAAAGATATCAATTTTTTAATGCACTCCTCAAAATAATCTTCAGTTCTAAAATTTGCAGAACTATAGTCCAACTTCGATGGTCTCTATCTTTTGATACACAACTTCAAAAATAGTGAAACCACATATCAAATTGAAGCTCTCGCTGTTATCTTTCCAACCATACATTTTTTGAAAATTTTGAATATCTGAGTAAAAAGATATCAATTTTTTAATAAAAGAAGTACATACCGATGGAGGTCATCATCCATGTGGAGCGATGTCGTATTTTGAAAAGACGATCTTTGCTTGCGTGTGGAGACCGACCTCCATTTAAAAGTGCAATATTTTTATAAATAGTTTCAAACTTACAATATTTTTATAATAAATTTTAAAAAATGCAATATTATTAAAAAACAGTCTATTTTTAATCCTTCAAGTTTCAAAAAATTAATTATTTTGGTTCTTACTTTTATATTTTTTATTTTCTACAAATTAATGACATTAGCTTCGAGTATGAATATTATTTTAAGTCATATAGGTCAGTGATGAACATTAGACAAGTGAATATTAGATGAAAAAAATATATAACAAATACCAAATTGATTATTTTTTAAGAGTCCAAGAATTAAAATATGATGGACACTCTTAAAAATAACCACTTCGTTTGTAGGGTGAGCACTACTTTGGTTGTTACCTCTTTTTAGAAAAGACGGATTACACGGGTGAGAGTAATTCTAAGGGGTGTGTCCATACGTATACCCTATCGAAGGTGCGTGCAGCGACCCTAATCGAAAGAATCCATGGAAGTATACAACGCCACAAATAACTTAACAAAAAAAAATAACGAAGATTCTTTTAACGGGAAACCAGTCCCATCACCCAAACAAAATCTGGTATTCAATTAATTAATTTCAAAACTAATTAAATGAGAATTTAAAAATAGGAAAAATTAGTAGAGTTATAATGGGAAACATCTAAAACAAACTACTCCGTAAAATTAATCTAGACATAGAGGGCAAACTATTCATGTATTTAGACATTTTTCATTACTCCTAATTGTTTGTAGACATTCTTCTTAAATTCTCTTTTTAATCCAACCCAACCCAACACTTCAATTTTCGGGTCGGGTTGGGTTGAGTTGTCGGCAGGGGCAAATTTATCAAGGGCCTAGGGGGGCTCGAGCCCCCCTCAACTTTGAGAGAGTACCTTGAGAGAGTACCAATATATATGTAGTACAACGTAAAATTTTGTAAAAGCATCACTTTCCTCATTGGTTAAGGCTCGCTCTAGTCCCCTGGGGCCTAGGTTTGAGGGTCAGCGCCCTCGATTCTACAATTTTCCTTATATATATATATTTTTTTTTTCTTTTAAAGATTTCACAAGTATTTAACCATATAAAATAATATTAAAATAATTTATATTATTTTTAAATAAAAAAAAATACAATAGAATACTATAATTTTATTTTTTTTTATTTAAAAGTATCTAATAAATCTCTAAACTTTTAATTTTAGGGTTAGTTGCACAAACAACAATCAGGTTCAAAATAATGCCAAATTTAGCAAAATTTAAAACATTTTGCAAATATGGCAAAAAATCAGTGACTATCACTAATAGACTGTTATAGTTGATATATGACTATCACTGATAGACTACTATTAGTGATAGACACTGACAAAATTCTATAAAAAACTGAGGTGATAGACTACTACGATAGACTTCTATCAGCGATTGACCATACTATCAGTAATAGAAATTGTCATCTTTACAAAAAAAAAAATAAAAAAGTGCTATATTTTTAATTATTTTACTCTAAATTGACATATGTTACAATTTTCCTTAATTTTATGTCTTATGTGATTAGAAAATTGAAATTTAAAAAGTTAATTTATTTATTATATAAAATTTGAATTTTATATCTAATAGAAACTTAAAATTTTAATTTTGTGTCTAGATCGGTGAATTTTAAAATATTAAAAAATCAGAGACTAAATTTATAATTTTAAAAGTTCAGAGGCTAAATTTGTAATTTAATCTAGAAATTAATATACATGTATTAATGTGTTCGAAATTATTTAATATGAATTTATGTCTTCGATATTAAGTTTTGAATCTTACCTATTATGATTAAAAAAGAATCCTATTATATATATATATATATCTGATGGAGCAACATGTGCAGCGGAAAACGATTTTGGACCGATGATACTCTAATTTCATAAATTTAACAAATAGAAAACATGCTCAAAAGACGGAAATAAGAAATTAGAAATACATACCCTTGTAGTTCCAATTTCTTCAAGTCTTCCGGCCGTTCCTCGTTATGAACTCTTCCGACCTCTTCTCACGAACGCCCCGAAGACCACTCCAGCCGCTATCCTCGGCGCCGCGCAACGGAATTGTGAAACTCCAAAAGAAAAGAAAAGAAGAAAGAAAGAGGAAGAACAAGAAAGAAGAACAGAGGCAGAGGGCTGACAAGAATTAAAACTTCTTTTAATTTTTTTTTTATTTTTTTTTTCACTTTTTGAATACCCCGTCAAAAATTTTCTTTTCTTTTTGTCGATACAAAAACAGCCCCCTCTGTGCATATATCTCCTCCACCAAATGGCCAAACAAGGTTATATATATACTTATCTTAATTAATATATATATAATTATTATTAAAAAAATAATAATAATTTTATTTATTAAATTTTTTAATAAATAAAAAAAAATATATATATAATTATTAATTAAACTTTTTAATTAATAATTATTATTTAATTAAATATCAAATATTAATTAAATAATATGACTAAACCCGGTTTTCCGAAAATCGATTTTTTTACACATGAATCCTATTCATGTTTTAGGCCATTCCCATATCTTCCACCAGCCGAATTTGAACAATTCAATTTTTTTTTTCTTTTCTCTTATACTGTTGCACGATGTTATCCGAGCTAGCCAGGAGAACATAAAAAACCTACAGATTATGAGCTCCAACGATACGAGATTATCCGATCAAAACTCTTTCAACCGAACTAACCAACATTCGTTAACCCCCGGAGACTCCACTATAGTCTGATGGTTGCACTCTCTTCAGTGTAGATATATTATGTCCTCTGATATAACCGTCATGGGCAAGTTGACCCTTCACTCGTAATCACAGCTAGGTCATTTAAACCGTTTAACCCCTGCATTACGTCTTGTTCCTTAAGTACCAACACCTCTAATGAACAATAGATAAGTGGTCCAACACTACAAGAAACACAGGTCTATTGCGTCAGTTTTTTTGCAGCGGTTTAGAAAATGCTGCAAGATTTAATAAAATCGCAACAATTTTTCATAACAAAAAATTAATTGTTGCAAAATGTATGTATTACAGCGATTTCCTTGCAGCGGTTTAAAAATGTGTTGCAATCTGGTCATATTTTTGTTTTTTTTTGTTAAGTACAATTGGTCCAGCCCAACCCGTATTACAAACTTTTGTGTTCAGCCCAATTCATTTATTTTCTTCAGCCCACTCTTATTCATTTATTAAAAAAAAAACATTTCTTAAAAAATACATTTCAAACACTCCTACGAAAGATATGTTAAAAAATTACAAGATTAAAAAAAAAAAAAAAAACCTAAAACCGCTTAGCCTCAGACCAACGAAAAAACGCTTTGATTTTGCTCAATTCCCTCACACATCTTCTTCTTCCATCTTTCTTTCAAATCTCCGACCGAAATTTGGAAAATTGATTCTTCGAGTTCGAAGATTTCCAGTATTGGATTCCCGAGGAGTTGGGAAGATCCGATTCTTCTCCGCCGCAACAACTTCTTCTCTATTCGTCGGCGAAGAAGCTGCTTCGTGTTCTGTATCGTCTAGAACTTGCTCCGATTCCTACTTGCGGTCCTGGAAATGGAACCAATTCGGAGGTGCGTGGGCTTTGACAAACCATCAATGGAAAATTTGCATACCAGGTGTATTTTTTGCATAATCTGTTGTATTTTGTTGCATTCAGGACAGAGGAGAACAATGTTCATCGAAACTCAATCAACACCCAATCCTTCGTCTCTCATGTTCTATCCTGGAAACCTGTTATGGAAGCTGGGAGTGCTGAATTTCCTAATGCGCGCTCGGCTATGAACTCCCCACTTGCAAAAGCCCTTTATGGTGTAGATGGTAACTATTCTGAACTTATATCATCTTTTTTAATTTCTGATGGACTTTCGATTTGGCAAACCCTTTTTCCTTATTCATCTGCATTTTTAAAAGGAGTTTTAACATGTATACCTGAAATTTGCTTTCTCCTTTTCTGCATGTATATTTATTGTCTCCCCCTCTCTCTCTTTTTCCTTCCATTTTGAAATGAATTCCTTTAATTATCATCTAATTTCCCAAATGTGAAGAACTGGGTTCAGGAAACATGTTAATAATTGAATGCTCGAAATGATACTGATAGTGAGATTTCCTTACAAGTGTACGTACATTGTTGCTTTTCCTATTTTTCAATTCTTGACTTAGTAGGGTTTTTCTTCTCTCTCTCTATATGAAATTTGGAATTCTCCATTTTGCATTTCCTTCTCTCTCCAATTCTTCCATGGCGGCCATCTCAGAAACTCAGTCCCCTTCGTCTCTAATCCTTAATTTACTCTACTCGTCTTCGGCCATTCCATTCCAGAAGATCCTCTCCTTGAATTTTCCTTCTGGATCGCCTTCGCCGATCGTCGAAGAAGCTGAATCTTCCTTCACTTCGATGAAGGCCTTTGCGATTCCCTCTTTCAGAAATTCATTATCCCTTGGACTCCATTCCCTATGGAATCCCAAGCAAAGATTATAGGTATCTTTTAAATTATCACTGCAACTCCATTTTGTCAAACCATATGATAATGCAAGAATTTATGAACATTCATATCCAATTACCATGATGAGTTCAATATTTACTGATGAATAGCATGATGTTGACCCTCTCCCATCCCTTAAGGAGAAAGTGTATATGTATGCAAATTAGAGTTGATTTTCAAATGGGCGTTAAATTTCTGTCTTTCCATGGGGCATTGCATGCATTTATTTTCTAGAAAAGAAAATAAAAGCTCAAATGTAGCTGTGTTTTGAAGCAGGCACATAAAATTATGGTTATTGAGTATCATTTGTGCTTAAAAGAAGATTGTACATTTCCCTCTTTGTTTCATTTGAATTTTTGCACATAAAAATGTACATTTATTTTCCTCTTTATTTCATTTGAATTTTTGCAGCAAAGAGGGAAGGAGAAGGAAGAAGAATTTCTGAAAAGAGTACAAGAAACAATGATAGAGGAAGAGAAACATAGAATACCAATTGTTCAAGGTTTTCCATGGACAACTGATGAACCACAAGTAAAGATCTTCAATTTCCTAACTAATTCCATTATACGCCTTTTTATGTGTTGAACTGAATTTTGAGTATCATTTGTGCTTAAAAGAAAAATGTACATTTCCATTTTTAAAAGAAAAATGCACATTTATTTTCCTTTTCCTTCCCTCTTTGTCAACTGTGCTCTTCTCTGCCATATGTTTTATTGAATATTTCAAAACCTTTTTTCAATTTTGAATGAATGACCATGTCATTGCTTCTGATTATGATTTTGTGGTGGATACAATAATCTCATTAATTATTAGGTATTGTTGGATTGTGGAGCTGTTCAAGCTGATGCATTGACAGTAGATCGCTTGGCATCATTGGAAAAGGTGAAGGGAGAAACATTTCATTTTTCTTTTCTTGTTTTTCATCATTGTCCCCTGATTCTTGAAGAAGAGAAAATAAATAAGTTTGAGCTACCAGTTACTCCATTAAATTATGATCTTTTCCTTTTTCTAACTGTGTGGATGATCTTTTTGTTATATTAGTATCATGAGACAGCTGTGGTGCCTCGGGCTTCTATTTTGGCAACCGAAGTAGAGTGGCTCAACTCCATCAAAGTTGACTTAGTGGTAAATGCTTTTCGTAGTATGCTTACTAAAATAGTGCAATTTTCAGGTTCAAACCTAGGGGTTCGGTATTTAAAAGTTGCGAACAATTTTCAGATTCATATCTTATGGAGCTTTTGAACTCTTGATTTCGGGATGAATTTGTGCTACTGGAAATTGAAAAGTACTCTATGTTGTTATTATTTACTGTTTTAGAAACAAAATTGTGTGTCAAATGCTGTTGGAGAGTTCTAACCTTATACCGTCCTGTAAATTTGGAAAGATATGTACCTAATGATAACGGCTTGCTTCAAAATCCACTGTCTAGATATGAGCGCTTTCCAAGCCTTGATGTTTATCTTTTTGGTTGTACTTCTTGTCCAAGTTTATAATAGTTATCTTTGATTGAAATTAGACTGTTTATCATAAATGAGTCATAAACTCTGCCTAACACATAAATCAATCAAAATAGAAATGGTATTAGTCCAATAATAAATGCTCTTCTAATTCGGAAATCTCATTGGTCTTTAACATTAATTTACCCGTGGGGTAAAGATTGTTGCTTTTAGTCCACTAGTCACTACCTAGAAGTAAAGAGTTACCAATCACTTCATAAAATGACATTGGTTATTTAAAATATGTATTTTCGGAAACATGGTAGGCCTGAACTAGATTTTTAATTGTTGGGTCAACTAATTTTTGGTTTGGTAAAACATTGTCCAAATCAAGGTACCACTTTATTCGTGTCAAAACCAATTCTTGTACTTTATTAACAAAACTTCGGATATGTTTACATAGTTTAGTCATGAGTGCTTATAAATGTTTAGCCATGATATCATAGCGGTTGGAAGTGATCCACTTGAGGAAATATGAAAGAAAAACAATAGAATTACACAAAAGGTTCCCTCTAGCTCTTCGCTGCTATTGGGAGATGTTAGAACCTAGCCTTTGACCATGTAACCACTAGCTACCATCACGGATAAAGCAAGTGTCGCCCCTATTTATGCACAATTGTTCTAGCTCTTGTTGAATGTTGTGGTTGCCCCACCCCAATAAAAAATTCTGGTCTAATGAGTAATGATGGGTTGCATGGTGTACCATCCAGATGGATGGAATGGGCTTGTTAAAGATAATCTTGGCATATGAACCACAGTGTATGTTCTTGGGGAAATCAGAAGAATGTCTACAATAAATAACGTTTAATGAAAAATGTTTAAATACGTGTTTCCTTTACAAGGTATGTCTAGAGATTTTTTAGGAGCAAATCTGTTTGAGTTGGTTACCTATTATACCCTTTTAAGATTTCCTATTTTAAAAATTATTAGTTTTGAAATTAGTTTATTTTATTTTAAAATTTAATTAGTTTTAAGAGTTTATTTGGTGAGGTGGATATTTTCCGTACAAAGAAACCGAATTTGTTTTTTCCGCGTTAAGTAATTTCTGGCGTATCTCTATGGGTTCCTCTAAGTAGAGTCGCCGCACACACCATCTGTCAGAGTATACGTTTGGGCACACCCGTGGAGATATACTTCAAGTGGGGTCGCGCACACACACCTCTGGTAGAGGTATATATATGGACACACCACAAGGACATTCTCCAACCCGTATAATCCCGATGTAATTGTAATTGTATTTGAAATCTAATTTGAGTGAATTAGATTCAAGAGGTCTCATATAAGATAATTAAATTTGTGAATTTGGAAGAGAATTTTAAAGTCTCAAATTAATTTGGAGTTTTATTTAAAGTTCAAAAATTAGTTTGAAATCTAATTTGAGTGAATTAGATTCGAGCGGTCTCATATAAAATAATTAAATTTGTGAATTTAGAAGAGAATTTTAAAGTCTCAAAATAATTTGGAGTTTTATTTAAACTTCAAAAATTAGACGTGGAGATATACTTCGAGTGGGGCCGCGCATACACAACCTCTAGTAGGGTATATATATGGACACAGCACAAGAACATTCTCCAACCCGTGTAATTGTAATTGTATTTGAAATCTAATTTGAGTGAATTAGATTCAAGCGGTCTCATATAAGATAATTAAATTTATGAATTTGAAAAGAATTTTAAAGTCTCAAATTAATTTGGAGTTTTATTTAAAGTTCAAAAATTAGTTTGAAATCTAATTTGAGTGAATTATATTCCAGCGATCTCATATAAAATAATTAAATTTTTGAATTTGGAAGAGAATTTTAAAGTCTCAAAATAATTTAGAGTTTTATTTAAACTTCAAAAATTAGAAAGAAGAGGAGAAGATAGGCAGTTACAAACCTACATTTTAGGTAATTTGAAAATAAAAGAAATTAGAAATTAAAAAAAAAAAAAAAAAAAATGAACCCTAATTTTGTCTTTCTCTCTCCCTCTTTATCGATGTGCCCATCTCCCCTTGTTTTCAGCCATCACCCAACTCCTCCCCTCATCTTCTCATTTCGGCAACCTCCCTCTTTATCGATGTGCCCATCTCCCTTTGTTTTCAGCCGTCACCCAACGCCTCCCCTCATCTTCTCAATTTGGCAATTGTTATTCTCTAACGACCACACATTTGACCTCAATATTTCGACAAACGCCGACGAGGTCAAGAAATCGGAGAATAAATGCGAGAGAGGAAAATGCTTACCAAGTAGGTTATGGAGAAACGGCTTTGCGATAGAGGAATTGTGAGTCTAGGTCGGACGTACCCTTCTCATGCGTCGGTGGTTCAGTTTGAAGGATTTCGAAGTAGGTTATGGAGAAACGGAAGAACAACTCCGTTTTGGTTGCTTTTAGGGTGAACGTAGGCGCCTTTCGATTTTCCTTCGCTTCTGATTTTTGAAGAATGGAGTTCCAGATTTGGAGTTGGCGATTTTTGAAGAATGCGTTGGTGGTTCAGTTCTGCTTTTAGGGTCGAACGTAAGCGCGTTTTGGTTGCCGATTGAAGGTAGCGTGTTCATAAATTTCCATCTACCCC
The DNA here is from genome assembly GCA_028017165.1 of Herpetospermum pedunculosum. Lineage (NCBI taxonomy): Eukaryota > Viridiplantae > Streptophyta > Magnoliopsida > Cucurbitales > Cucurbitaceae > Herpetospermum > Herpetospermum pedunculosum. Next base: position 76,107,923 of record CM051525.1, read on the forward strand.
ATAAAACACATTATACCCATTCCTTGGGAAGCAATACCTTATTTTAAAAATAAAAAAAATAAAACACATTATACCCATTCCTTGGGAAGCAATACCTTATTTTAAAAATAAAAAAAACAATTCCCTCTTCTTAAGTTGTTGACGTCCTTTATTATTCAGTAAACTTCCAAACTCATTTCCATCCCATTATTATTATGTGTGCACGGATGCACACACCCCACTGTTAATGCTAATTTGTACTGTCTGCAGCTGCACAAACGGCACAACCCGCCCCAGTATTAGTTTGTGTGCAGTCATACACACACTTCATTGGGTGACTAGAACACTTCCTATAGGTATACACAGCCCCTTGTGGGTATTCTTTTTTACTTTGTATGCAGACATACACACACCGCCACTGTATTACTTACTCAAGTATATAGACTCATTTATCGTTATCTACACTATTGGGGTGGGGTATAACCATGTATGAAAATTTGGATAAGTGTCATCCCTCTGATTTTTAACGGCTTCTCTCTACTTAATTAATCATCTCTGTTAAATCCACGCCAAACTTTGTTTTGGCTTCTCTCTACTTAATTAATCCTCTCTGTTAAATCCACGCCAAAATTTGTTTTCTCTCTCTTCCTAAACTTTGATATTTTAAAATATTCTATTTTTAATTCTCAAAATTATGAGAAATTGACGAAGGGTAAACAAGTCTATTTGGTTCTAAAATCTCATACTAAATTTAGGTTTTAGACATAATTCAAAATAAAAAAGTAATTAGCCATTTTTCATGTTGGGTGGCTTAATTGTAGACATTCCTCTGGTTTTCCCTATGTTCTTTTCTCCATTTTTTGGAATAAACTTCCAGCCAGTAACATGCTTGGAGGCTGCTTGGTAACAACCCAATATACACCCATTCTATTTTATTCATAGGAAATCTTGTACAGTACACTCCTATTGGTAAAAATGCTATCACGCATGCACATTGAAGTTTGCAACCAACCTCCTAAAATCATTGGAAGTGAACTTTAGATTGCTGCGATTTCTTCGATTTATTCACCAATGGTTTTACTTATGCTGTACAATGTTTCCATAAATTTTAGGCACCAGTGTCAATGGATTTTGTTTCTACATTTTCTTAATTTCTTTCTAGATCCAGTTTGATGTGGAACCTTGCGAGATTGACTACGACGAGTTTGCGCCGATCTAGGCAGTTATCGGCTGTGATTCACTTAGTAAGGGAAGAGCAGGGGATTAGGGATTTAGAAATTTTGGGGATTGAAGTTTTGCTATTTTGGTATTTCATACTTTTAATATTTAGGGTATTATGGGATTAAGTTTTTTTTTTTTTTTTTTTGGGCATAGGTAAGAAATTTTATGTTTTTCGTGTTTCAATGTTTGAGGTTGAGTTTGGATTTTTGGTCTCTTATGGTTTAGGGATTTAGACATTTTGGGGTTTGAGGTTAAGGATATTTAGTCTTAAGATTTTGGTGGATAGGTGTTTTATAGATTTGGAGTTTGATTTTGATATTATGGTAGATATGTGTTTAGAGATTTGTAGGTTTGGGGTTTGGGGTTTGGTTTTGAAATTTTGGTGGATGTGTTTGAGATTTTAGGATTTGGTTTTGGGATCTTGATGGATGAGTGTTTTATAGATTTAGGGTTTTGTGATTTCGAGGTTAATGAGTTTTGGGGTTTGGTTTTGAAATTTTGGTGGAGGAGTGTTTTAGGATTCATGTGTAGGTATAAAAAGCTTAAATTCCAACTTTAAACTTTCAAATTTGTAATTAATAATTTTTTTGAAATTTTTATTTATTTCTTATAGAATCTAACGTATTCAATTATTTTTAAAATTAATTAATTTATTAGATATAAAATTAAATTTTAATCTAATGAAACTTTAAGAGCCCGTTTGCAAATTAATTTTTATTTTAGAAAAATTAAGCTCATAAACACTACTCCCATATATTTCTTGTTTTGTTATCTACTTTAGTTTTTACCAATGTTCCCAAAACATATGTCAAATTTTGGAAACTACAAATTTATATTTTTAAATTTTGTTTAGAATTCAGATGTTTTCTTCGAGTTGAAATTTTTTGGATTAAATTTTTTCGTACTTTTAATGTTTGGGGCATGGTGAGTTTTAGTGTTTTGTTTTTTGGCATAAGTAATGAATTGATGTTTTTGGTGTTTTAGTTTTTGGTGTTTTAGGGTTTGATGTTTAGAGTTTGGACTTTTGGTCTCTTATGGTTTAGGGATTTGGGGTTTGGGTTAAGGAGATCGTGGTTTGGGGTTTTAGGATTTTTGTGTATGTATAAAAAGTTTAAATTCCAACTTTAATTGGTCCATTTTTAAGTTAAACTTTCAAATTTGTAATTAATATTTTGTTTGAAATTTTAATTTTTTTCCTAGAGAATCCGACATATTCAATTATTTTTAAAATTAATTAATTTATTAGATATAAAATTTAATTTTAATATAATGAAACTTTAAGAGCCCGTTTGCAAATTAATTTTTATTTTATAAAAATTTAATTCATAAACACTACTCCAATATTGATTTTTTTTTTTGTTATCTACTTTTTACCAATGTTCCCGAAACATACGCCAAATTTTGAAAACTACAAATTCATATTTTTAAATTTGGTTAAGAATTCAAATGTTTTCTTAGGTTTGAATATTTTTGGATTAGGGATTGGAGTTTTGGTATTTTGGCATTTTGTACTTTTAATGTTTGGGGTATTGGGACTTTAGTGTTTTGTTGTTTTGGGCATAGGTAAGGAATTTTCTCTTTGTGATGTTTTAGTGTTTGAGGTTTAGAGTTTCGACTTTTTGTCTCTCATGGTTTAGGGATTTAGAGATTTGGGATTACGTGGTTTTGGGATTTGGTTGAGTTTTTGTTGATATGTGTTCTAGAGATTTGGGGTTTGGGGTTAAGAAGTTTTGGGTTGTGTTTCGAGATTTTGGTTGATTGGTGTTTAAAATATTTGGGGTTTGGGTCAATGAGTTTCAGGGTTTGGTTTTGAGATTTGGGTGGTTACGTGTTTTTTGAGATATTTGGGGGTTTGTGGTTAGTGATATTTGGGGCTTGGGTTTGAGATTTTGGTGGTGACATGTTTGAGATATTTTGGGTTAAGGAGTTAAGGAGTTTTGAGGTTTGGTTTTGAGATTTTGGTGGAGGGGTGTTTTAGATATTTGGGGTAAGGAGTTTTGGTGTTTGGTTTTGAAATTTTGGTGGATTGATGTTTTAGATATTTGGGTGTTTGGGGTTAAGGAGTTTTGGGTTGTGTTTTGAGATTTTGGTGGAGTGGTGTTTATAGAATTGGGGTTAATGAGTTTTGGGGTTTGGTTTTGAAATTTGGGTTGATTGGTGTTTTAGAGATTTGAGTGTTTGTGATTTAGGATTTTTGGGGTTTGATTTTTAAATCTTGGTGGAGGGGTGTTTTAATTGGTCCATTTTTAAGTTAAATTTTCAAATTTGTAATTAATATTTTTTTTATATATTTTAATTTCTTGCCTAGAGAATCTGACATATTCCATTATTTTAAAAATTATATAATTGATTAGATATAAATTTAAATTTTGTGTCTAATGAAACTTTAAGAGGCCGTTTCCTAATCAATTTTCATTTTAGGAAAATTAAGCTCATAAAACCTACTCCCATATATCGTTTCTTGTTTTGTTATCTACTTTTTACCAGTATTCTTGAAACATACGCCAAATTTTGGAAACTACAAATTCATATTTCAAAATTTGGTTAATAATTTTTAACGTTTTCTAAGGACTCAAAATTTTATGGGATTAGGGATTTAGAGATTTTGGGATTCAAGTTTTGATATTCATACTTTTAATGTTTGGGGTATTGTGGACTTTCGTTTTTGGTTGTTTTGAGCATCGGTAGGGAATTTTATGATGTTTTTTGTGTTTGAGTGTTTGAGGTTTAGAGTTTGTACTTTTGGTCTCGGATGGTTTAAGGATTTAGAGATTTGGGGTTTGTGTTATTGAATTTAGAGGTTTGGTTTTGAGATTTTGGTGGATAGGTGTTTTAGAGATTTGGGGTTAAGAAATTTTGAGGTTGTGATTTGAGATTTTGGTGGATTGGTGTTTAAAAGATTCAGGGTTTATGGTTAATGAGTTTTAGGGTTTGGGGTTTGGGGTTTGGTTTTGAAATTTTGGTGGATTGGTGTTTTAGGATTTATGTGTATGCATAAAAAGTTTAAATTGCAACTTTAATTGGTCCATTTTTAAATTAAACTTTGAAATTTATAATTAATATTTTTTTTGAAATTTTAATTTATTTTCTAGAGATTGTGACATATTCAATTATTTTAAAAATTAATTAATTAATTAATTAGATATAAAATTAAATTTTATGTCTTAATGAAACTTTAAGAGCCTGCTAATCAATTTTCATTTTATGAAAATTAAGCTCATAAAAACTACTCAAAATATATGATTTCTTGTTTTGTTATCTACTATTTACCAATGTTTCCGAAACATACGCCAAATTTTGGAAACTACAAAGTCATATTTTTAAATTTAGTTAAGATTTTTTAACATTTTCTAAGGATTCAAAGTTTTATGGGATTAGAGATTTAGAGATTTTGGGGATTGGAGTTTTGGTATTTTGGTATTTCATACTTTTAATATTTGTGGTATTGTGGGCTTTAATTTTTTTTTTTTTGGGCATAGGTAAGGAATTTTATGTTTTTGGTGTTTTAGTGTTTGATGTTTAGAGTTTGGACTTTTGGTCTCTTATGGTTTAGAAATTTATATATTTTGGGGTTTGATGCTAATGAATTTTAGGGTTTGGGTTTGAGATTTTGGTGGATACACGTGTTAGAGATTTGGGGTTTGATTTTGAGATTTTTGTGGATAGGTGTTTTAGAGATTTGTGGTTAATGAGTTTTAGGGTTTGGTTTTGAGATCTTGGTGGATGGGTGTTTGAGATATTTAGGGTTTTGGGGTTTGGTTTTTGAAATTTTGGTGGATGAGTATATAAAAAGTTTAAATTCCAACTTTAATTGGTCAAACTTTCAAATTTGAAATGAATAATTTTTTTGAAATTTTAATTTCTTTCCTAGAGAATCTGACATATTATATTATTTTAAAAATTAATTAATTAATTAGATATAAAATTAAATTTTATGTTTAATGAAATTTTAAGAGCCCGTTTTCAAATTAATTTTTATTTTAGGAAAATTAAGTTCATAAACATTACCCATATATGATTTCTTGTTTTGTTATCTATTTTTTACCGGTGTTCCCGAAAAATACGTCCAATTTTAGTAACTACAAATTCATATTTTTAAATTTGATTAAGAATTCAAACATTTTCTAAGGATTCAAAATTGTATGGGATTAGGGATTTAGAGATTTTGGGGATTGGAGTTTTGGTATTTTGGTATTTCATACTTTTAATGTTTGGGGTTTTGTGGGCTTTAGTGTTTTGTGGTTAATGAGTTTTAGGGTTTGGTTTTGAGATCTTGGTGGAGGGGAGTTTTAGATATTTGGGGTTTTGGGGTTTGGTTTTGAAATTTTGGTGGATGAGTGTTTTAGGATTCATGTGTATATATAAAAAGTTTAAATTCTAACTTTAATTGGTCAAACTTTCAAATTTGAAATGAATAATTTTTTTGAAATTTTAATTTCTTTCCTAGAGAATCTGATATATTATATTATTTTAAAAATTAATTAATTAATTAGATATAAAATTAAATTTTATGTTTAATGAAATTTTAAGAGCCCGTTTGCAAATTAATTTTTATTTTAGGAAAATTAAGTTCATAAACATTACCCATATATAATTTCTTGTTTTGTTATCTATTTTTTACCGATGTTCCCGAAAAATACGTCCAATTTTGGTAACTACAAATTCATATTTTTAAATTTGATTAAGAATTCAAACATTTTCTAAGGATTCAAAATTGTATGGGATTAGGGATTTAGAGATTTTGGGGATTGGAGTTTTGGTATTTTGGTATTTCATACTTTTAATGTTTGGGGTTTTGTGGGCTTTAGTGTTTTGTTGATTAGGGCATATATAAGGATTTTTTTATATTTTTTGGTCTTAGTATTTGAGGTTTAGAGTTTGGACTTTTGGTCTCTTATGGTTTAGGGATTTAGATATTTCGGGGTTTGAGGTTTAGGATTTTTAGTTTTAAGATTTTGGTGGACAAGTGTTTTAGATATTTGGGGTTTCATTTTGAGATTTTGGTAGATGGGTTTTTAGAGATTTGGGGGGTTGGTAATGAGTTTTGGGGTTTGGATTTGAGATTATGGTGGATTAGTGTTTTAGAGATTTAAGTGTTTGTGTGTTTGAGTTTTGGGTTTTGGTTTTGAGATCTTGGTGAATATATGTTTTAAAGATTTTGGTGTTTGCGGTTAAGTAGTTTTGGGGTTTGATTTTGAGATTAGGATGGATTGATGGTTTATAGATTTGGTGTTTGGTGCCAATGAGTTTTGGGGTTTGGTTTTGAGATTATTGTAATTGGTGTTTTATAGATTTGAGTGTTTGGGGTTAATGAGTTTTGAGGTTTGGTTTTGAGATTATGGTGGATTGATGTTTTAGAGATTTTGGTGTTTGGGGTTAAGGAGTTTTGGAGTTTGGTGTTGAGGATTATGTTGGATGGGTGTTTTATAGATTTTGGTGTTTGGGGTTTGGGTTTGAGATATTGGTGGATTGGTGTTTTATAGATTTAGGTGTTTGTGGTTAAGGAGTTTTGGGGTTTTTTGTTTTGAGATTTGGTGGATAGATATTTTAGAGATTTGAGGGTTTGTTGTTAAGGAGTTTTAGGGTTTGGGTTTGAGATCTGGGTGGATGTATGTTTTAGACATTTGGGGTTTTGGGTTAAGGAGTTTTTGAGGTTTGGTTTTGAAATTTTGGTGGAGGGGTGTTTTAGGATTATGTATAAAAAGCTTAAATTCCAACTTTAATTGTTCCATTTTTAAGTTAAACTTTTAAATTTGCAATTAATAATTTTTTTGATCTAACATTTTCAATTATTTTTAAAATTAATTAATTTATTAGATATAAAATTTAATTTTAATCTAATGAAACTTTAAGAGCCCGTTTGCAAATTATTTTTTATTTTAAGAAAATTAAGCTCATAAACATTACCCATATATGATTTCTTGTTTTGTTATCTACTTTTTACCGGTGTTCCCGAAACGTAAGCCAAATTTTGAAAACTACAAATTCATATTTTTAAATTTGGTTAAGAATTCGAACGTTTTCTAAGGGTTCAAAATTTTATGGGATTAGGGATTTAGAAATTTTGGGGATGGAAGTTTTGCTATTTTGGTATTTCATACTTTTAATATTTAGGATATTGTGGGATTAAGTTTTTTTTTTTTTTTTTTGGGCATAGGTAAAAATTTTTATGTTTTTGGTGTTTCAATGTTTGAGGTTTAGAGTTTGGATTTTTGGTCTCTTATGGTTTAGGGATTTAGACATTTCTGGGTTTGAGGTTAAGGATATTTAGTCTTAAGATTTTGGTGGATAGGTGTTTTATAGATTTGGGGTTTGATTTTGATATTTTGGTAGATAGGTGTTTAGAGATTGGTAGGTTTGGGGGTTGGTTTTGAAATTTTGGTGGATATGTGTTTTAGAGATTTTGGGTTTGGGTTAATGAGTTTTAGGATTTGGTTTTGGGATCTTGATGGATGAGTGTTTTTATAGATTTAGGGTTTTGTGATTTTGGAGTTTGGTTTTGAAATTTTGGTGGAGGAGTGTTTTAGGATTCATGTGTAGGTATAAAAAGCTTAAATTCCAACTTTAAACTTTCAAATTTGTAATTAATAATTTTTTTGAAATTTTTATTTATTTCCTATAGAATCTAACGTATTCAATTATTTTTAAAATTAATTAATTTATTAGATATAAAATTAAATTTTTTTCAAAAAAAAAAAAAAAAAAAAAAAGATATAAAATTAAATTTTAATCTAATGAAACTTTAAGAGTCGGTTTGCAAATTAATTTTTATTTTAAGAAAATTAAGCTCATAAACACTACTCCCATATATGATTTCTTGTTTTGTTATCTACTTTTTACCAATGTTCCCAAAACATATGCCAAATTTTGGAAACTACAAATTTATATTTTTAAATTTTGTTTAGAATTTAGATGTTTTCTTCGAGTTGAAATTTTTTGGATTAAAATTTTTCGGACTTTTAATGTTTGGGGCAGGGGCGGATCCAGACATTGATGTTTGGGGGGCCAAAAATTAGAGTATATAAATATTAAAAAAATATCGCCAAAAATCCAGAGGTTCGAATTCACTATGTTGACATTAAAATAAAGTTATCAGTAATAAACATATGTGAATGTATCAAAGACTTACGGACTAAGTTTAAATAAACTTAATACCATCATATAAATTTGTTCATCTAAAAAAAAAAATTATTGAGTCTCTAAACTCTAAAAAAGTCTTTAATGCATCCCTATACTTTCAATTTTGTTTATAATGAATTCCTAGATTTTAAAAAAATGTCAAATAAATACAAGGATATATTAGACTTAAATTTGAAAATTTGAGGACCAATTAAATACAAAATTGAAAGTTAAAAAATATATTGAACTCTTTTTGAAGTTCGTGGTCTATTAAACAAAAAATTAAAAGTTCAAAGATTTATTAGACATTTTCTTAAAAAAAAAAATTATTAAAAAAAAACACAATATAACATGAATTTGTTTACAAAATTTATAAAAGGGAGGTTAATATAGTCTAAATTACTTTTGAAAATGTTAATAAATAAATTAATACTAAGAGTTAATAAATTTTTTTAAAGTATGAAAATACTAAATTTAGATATTTAAAATTACAATGACTAAAATAATATAATTCTTAAAAAAAAAATAGGTCTTAATTATTTTTAAGAATAAAATTTATATATTTTTAAATATATATAAACAAAACATTAAAAGAGAACCATCTTTTTTTAAAAAAAATATACATATATGAAAGAAAATGTAAAACAAATAAATTATTGTTGTGGTTGAGTTTCGAACTCATGCACAACAAAATATAAACCATGCACATGACCACTACAGCAGAATAAGATTTTGTTAATTTGGGAGGGCCAAAATGTGTTTAATAACAACAGTATATATTTAAGGCATTAATTTTGCCTACGAGTATGAGAAAATCAAAACTTTTGGGGGGGAGCCGTCCCTTCAGAGGTCCGCCCCTGGTTTGGGGCATTGTGAGTTTTAGTGTTTTGTTTTTTGCATAAGTAATGAATTGATGTTTTTGGTGTTTTAGTGCTTGAGGTTTAGAGTTTGGACTTTTGGTCTTTTATGGTTTATGGATTTGGGGTTTGGGTTAAGGAGATTATGGTTTGGGGTTTTAGGATTTTCGTGTATGTATAAAAAGTTTAAATTTCAACTTTAATTGGTCCATTTTTAAGTTAAACTTTTAAATTTGTAATTAATATTTTGTTTGAAATTTTAATTTTTTTCCTAGAGAATCCGACATATTCAATTATTTTTAAAATTAATTAATTTATTAGATATAAAATTTAATTTTAATATAATGAAACTTAAGAGCCCGTTTGCAAATTAATTTTTATTTTATAAAATTTAATTCATAAACACTACTCCAATATATGATTTCTTTTTTTGTTATCTACTTTTTACCCGTGTTCCCGAAACATACGCCAAATTTTGAAAACTACAAATTCATATTTTTAAATTTGGTTAAGAATTCAAATGTTTTCTTAGGTTTGAATATTTTTGGATTAGGGATTGGAGTTTTGGTATTTTGATATTTGTTTGGGGTATTGGGACTTTAGTGTTTTGTTGTTTTGGGCATAGGTAAGGAATTTTCTCTTTGTGATGTTTTAGTGTTTGAGGTTTAGAGTTTCGACTTTTGGTCTCTCATGATTTATGGATTTAGAGATTTGGGATTAAGTGGTTTTGGGATTTGGTTGAGTTTTTGTTGATATGTGTTCTAGAGATTTGAGGTTTGGGGTTAAGAAGTTTTGGGTTGTGTTATGAGATTTTGGTTGATTGGTGTTTAAAATATTCGGGGTTTGGGTCAATGAGTTTGGGGTTTGATTTTGAGATTTTGGCGGTTAGGTGTTTTAGATATTTGGGGGCTTGTGGTTAGTGAGATTTGGGGTTTGTGTTTGAGATTTTGGTGGTGACGTGTTTGAGATATCCGGGGTTAAGGAGTTTTGAGGTTTGGTTTTGAGATTTTGGTGGATGGGTATTTTAGATATTTGGGGTAAGAAGTTTTGGTGTTTGGTTTTGAAATTTTGGTGGATTGACGTTTTAGATATTTTGGTGTTTGTGGTTAAGGAGTTTTGGGTTGTGTTTTGAGATTTTGGTGGAGTGGTGTTTTATAGAATTGAGGTTAATGAGTTTTGGGGTTTGGTTTTGAAATTTGGGTTGATTGGTGTTTTAGAGATTTGAGTGTTTGTGATTTAGGATGTTTGGGGTTTGATTTTTAAATTTTGGTAGAGGGGTGTTTTAGGATTCATATGTATGTATAAAAAGTTTAAATTCCAAGTTTAATTGGTCCATTTTTAAGTTAAATTTTCAAATTTGTAATTAATATTTTTTTCCATTATTTTAAAAATTATATAATTGATTAGATATAAATTTAAATTTTCTGTCTAATGAAACTTTAAGAGCCCGTTTCCTAATCAATTTTCATTTTAGGAAAATTAAGCTCATAAAAACTACTCCCATATATCATTTTTTGTTTTGTTATCTACTTTTTACCCGTATTCTTGAAACATACGCCAAATTTTGGAAACTACAAATTCATATTTCAAAATTTGGTTAATATTTTTTAACGTTTTCTAAGGACTCAAAATTTTATGGGATTAGGGATTTAGAGATTTTGGGATTCAAGTTTTGATATTCATACTTTTAATGTTTGTGGTATTTACCAATGTTCCCGAAACATACGTCAAATTTTGGAAACTACAAAGTCATTTTTAAATTTAGTTAAGAATTTTTAACATTTTCTAAGGATTCAAAGTTTTATGGGATTAGAGATTTAGAGATTTTGGGGATTGGAGTTTTGGTATTTTGGTATTTCATACTTTTAATATTTGTGGTATTGTGGGCTTTAGTTTTTTTTTTTTTGGGCATAGGTAAGGAATTTTATGTTTTTGGTGTTTTAGTGTTTGATGTTTAGAGTTTGGACTTTTGGTCTCTTATGGTTTAGAAATTTATATATTTTGGGGTTTGATGCTAATGAATTTTAGGGTTTGGTTTTTAGATTTTGGTGGATACACATGTTAGAGATTTGGGGTTTGATTTTGAGATTTTCGTGGATAGGTGTTTTAGAGATTTGTGGTTAATGAGTTTTAGGGTTTGGTTTTGAGATCTTGGTGGATGGGTGTTTTAGATATTTGGGGTTTTGGGGTTTGGTTTTGAAATTTTGTTGGATGAGTGTTTTAGGATTCATGTGTATATATAAAAAGTTTAAATTCCAACTTTAATTGGTCAAACTTTCAAATTTGAAATGAATAATTTTTTTGAAATTTTAATTTCTTTCCTAGAGAATATGACATATTATATTATTTTAAAAATTAATTAATTAATTAGATATAAAATTAAATTTTATGTTTAATGAAATTTTAAGAGCCCGTTTGCAAAATAATTTTTATTTTAGGAAAATTAAGTTCATAAACATTACCCATATATGATTTCTTGTTTTGTTATCTATTTTTTACCGGTGTTCCCGAAAAATACGTCCAATTTTGGTAACTACAAATTCATATTTTTAAATTTGATTAAGAATTCAAACATTTTCTAAGGATTCAAAATTGTATGGGATTAGGGATTTAGAGATTTTGGGGATTGGAGTTTTGGTATTTTGGTATTTCATACTTTTAATGTTTGGGGTTTTGTGAGTTTTAGTGTTTTGTGGTTAATGAGTTTAGGGTTTGGTTGTGGGATCTTGGTGGATGGGTGTTTTAGATATCTGGGGTTTTGGGGTTTGGTTTTGAAATTTTGGTGGATGAGTGTTTTAGGATTCATGTTTAAATTCCAACTTTAATTGGTCAAACTTTCAAATTTGAAATGAATAATTTTTTTGAAATTTTAATTTCTTTCCTAGAGAATCTGACATATTATATTATTTTAAAAATTAATTAATTAATTAGATATAAAATTAAATTTTATGTTCAATGAATTTTTAAGAGCCCGTTTGCAAATTAATTTTTATTTTAGGAAAATTAAGTTCATAAACATTACCCATATATAATTTCTTGTTTTGTTATCTATTTTTTACCGGTGTTTCCGAAAAATACGTCCAATTTTGGTAACTACAAATTCATATTTTTAAATTTGATTAAGAATTCAAACATTTTCTAAGGATTCAAAATTGTATGGGATTAGGGATCGGAGTTTTGGTATTTTGGTATTTCATACTTTTAATGTTTGGGGTTTTGTGGGCTTTAGTGTTTTGTTGATTAGGGCATATATAAGGATTCTTTTATATTTTTTGGTCTTAGTATTTGAGGTTTAGAGTTTGGACTTTTGGTCTCTTATGGTTTAGGGATTTAGATATTTCGGGGTTTGAGGTTTAGGATTTTTAGTTTTAAGATTTTGGTGGACAAGTGTTTTAGATATTTGGGGTTTCATTTTGAGATTTTGGTAGATGGGTTTTTAGAGATTTAGGGGTTGGTAATGAGTTTTGGGGTTTGGATTTGAGATTATGGTGGAGGAGTGTTTTAGAGATTTAAGTGTTTGTGTGTTTGAGTTTTGGGGTTTGGTTTTGAGATCGTGGTGAATATATGTTTTAAAGATTTTGGTGTTTGTGGTTAAGTAGTTTTGGGGTTTGATTTTGAAATTATGATGGATTGGTGTTTTATATATTTCGGTGTTTGGTGCCAATGAGGTTTGGGGTTTGGTTTTGAGATTATTGTAATTGGTGTTTTATAGATTTTGGTGTTTGGGGTTAATGAGTTTTGAGGTTTGGTTTTGAGATTATGGTGGATTGATGTTTTAGAGATTTGGGTGTTTGGGGTTAAGGAGTTTTGGAGTTTGGTGTTGAGGATTATGTTGGATGGGCGTTTTATAGATTTTTGTGTTTGAGGTTTGGTTTTGAGATTTTGGTGGATTGGTGTTTTAGAGAGTTAGGTGTTTGTGGTTAAGGAGTTTTGGGTTTCTGTTTTGAGATTTGGTGGATATATATTTTAGAGATTTGAGGGTTTGTGGTTAAGGAGTTTTAGGGTTTGGGTTTGAGATCTGGGTGGATGTATGTTTTAGACATTTGGGGTTTTGGGTTAAGGAGTTTTTGAGGTTTGGTTTTGAAATTTTGGGGGAGGGGTGTTTTAGGATTATGTATAAAAAGCTTAAATTCCAACTTTAATTGTTCCATTTTTAAGTTAAACTTTTAAATTTGCAATTAATAATTTTTTTGAAATTTTAATTTCTTTCCTAGAGAATCTAACATCTTCAATTATTTTTAAAATTAATTAATTTATTAGATATAAAATTTAATTTTAATCTAATGAAACTTTAAGAGCCCGTTTGCAAATTATTTTTTATTTTAAGAAAATTAAGCTCATAAACATTACCCATATATGATTTCTTGTTTTTTTATCTACTTTTTGCCGGTGTTCCCGAAACGTAAGCCAAATTTTGAAAACTACAAATTCATATTTTTAAATTTGGTTAAGAATTCGAACGTTTTCTAAGGGTTCAAAATTTTATGGAATTAGGGATTTAGAAATTTTGGGGATGGAAGTTTTGCTATTTTGGTATTTCATACTTTTAATATTTAGGGTATTGTGGGATTAAGTTTTTTTTTTTTTTTTTTTTTTGGGCATAGGTAAGAAATTTTATGTTTTTCGTGTTTCAATGTTTGAGGTTTAGAGTTTGGATTTTTGGTCTCGTATGGTTTAGGGATTTAGACATTTCTGGGTTTGAGGTTAAGGATATGTAGTCTTAAGATTTTGGTGGATAAGTGTTTTATAGATTTGGGGTTTGATTTTGATATTTTGGTAGATAGGTGTTTAGAGATCGGTAGGTTTGGGGTTTGGTTTTGAAATTTTGGTGGATATGTGTTTTAGAGATTTTGGGTTTGGGTTAATGAGTTTTAGGATTTGGTTTTGGGATCTTGATGGATGAGTGTTTTTATAGATTTAGGGTTTGTGATTTTGGAGTTTGGTTTTGAAATTTTGGTGGAGGAGTGTTTTAGGATTCATGTGTATGTATAAAAAGCTTAAATTCCAACTTTAAACTTTCAAATTTGTAATTAATAATTTTTTTGAAATTTTTATTTATTTCCTATAGAATCTAACGTATTCAATTATTTTTAAAATTAATTAATTTATTAGATATAAAATTAAATTTTAATCTAATGAAACTTTAAGAGTCCGTTTGCAAATTAATTTTTATTTTATAAAAATTTAATTCATAAACACTACTCCAATATATGATTTCTTTTTTTGTTATCTACTTTTTACCCGTGTTCCCGAAACATACGCCAAATTTTGAAAACTACAAATTCATATTTTTAAATTTGGTTAAGAATTCAAATGTTTTCTTAGGTTTGAATATTTTTGGATTAGGGATTGGAGTTTTGGTATTTTGATATTTGTTTGGGGTATTGGGACTTTAGTGTTTTGTTGTTTTGGGCATAGGTAAGGAATTTTCTCTTTGTGATGTTTTAGTGTTTGAGGTTTAGAGTTTCGACTTTTGGTCTCTCATGGTTTAGGGATTTAGAGATTTGGGATTTGGTTGAGTTTTTGTTGATATGTGTTCTAGAGATTTGAGGTTTGGGGTTAAGAAGTTTTGGGTTGTGTTTTGAGATCTTGGTTGATTGGTGTTTAAAATATCCGGGGTTTGGGTCAATGAGTTTCGGGGTTTGATTTTGAGATTTTGGCGGTTAGGCGTTTTAGATATTTGGGGGCTTGTGGTTAGTGAGATTTGAGATTTGGGTATGAGATTTTGGTGGTGACGTGTTTGAGATATTTGGGGTTAAGGAGTTTTGAGGTTTGGTTTTGAGATTTTGGTGGAGGGGTGTTTTAGATATTTGGGGTAAGGAGTTTTGGTGTTTGGTCTTTAAATTTTGGTGGATCGACGTTTTAAATATTTTGGTGTTTGAGGTTAAGGAGTTTTGGGGTTGTGTTTTGAGATTTTGGTGGAGTGGTGTTTTATAGAATTGGGGTTAATGAGTTTTGGGGTTTAGTTTTGAAATTTCGGTTGATGGGTGTTTTATAGATTTGAGTGTTTGTGATTTAGGATTTTTGGGGTTTGATTTTTAAATTTTGGTAGAGGGGTGTTTTAGGATTCATGTGTATGTATAAAAAGTTTAAATTCCAAGTTTAATTGGTCCATTTTTAAGTTAAATTTTCAAATTTGTAATTAATATTTTTTTCCATTATTTTAAAAATTATATAATTGATTAGATATAAATTTAAATTTTCTGTCTAATGAAACTTTAAGAGCCCGTTTCCTAATCAATTTTCATTTTAGGAAAATTAAGCTCATAAAAACTACTCCCATATATCATTTTTTGTTTTGTTATCTACTTTTTACCAGTATTCTTGAAACATACGCCAAATTTTGGAAACTACAAATTCATATTTCAAAATTTGGTTAATAATTTTTAACGTTTTCTAAGGACTCAAAATTTTATGGGATTAGGGATTTAGAGATTTTGGGATTCAAGTTTTGATATTCATACTTTTAATGTTTGGGGTATTGTGGACTTTCGTTTTTGGTTGTTTTGAGCATCGGTAGGGAATTTTATGATGTTTTTTGTGTTTTAGTGTTTGAGGTTTGGAGTTTGTACTTTTGGTCTCTTATGGTTTAAGGATTTATAGATTTGGGGTTTGTGTTATTGAATTTAGAGGTTTGGTTTTGAGATTTTGGTGGATAGGTGTTTTAGAGATTTGGGTTAATGAATTTTGAGGTTGTGATTTGAGATTTTGGTGGATTGGTGTTTAAAAGATTTACGGTTTATGGTTAATGAGTTTTGGGTTTTGGGGTTTGGTTTTGAAATTTTGGTGGATTGGTGTTTTAGGATTTATGTGTATGCATAAAAAGTTTAAATTGCAACTTTAATTGGTCCATTTTTAAATTAAACTTTGAAATTTATAATTAATATTTTTTTTGAAATTTTAATTTATTTTCTAGAGATTGTGACATATTCAATTATTTTAAAAATTAATTAATTAATTAGATATAAAATTAAATTTTATGTCTTAATGAAACTTTAAGAGCCCGCTAATCAATTTTCATTTTATTAAAATTAAGTTCATAAAAACTACTCAAAATATATGATTTCTTGTTTTGTTATCTACTATTTACCAATGTTCCCGAAACATACGCCAAATTTTGGAAACTACAAAGTCATATTTTTAAATTAGTTAAGAATTTTTAACATTTTCTAAGGATTCAAAGTTTTATGGGATTAGAGATTTAGATATTTTGGGGATTGGAGTTTTGGTATTTTGGTATTGCATACTTTTAATATTTGTAGTATCGCGGCCTTTAGTTTTTTTTTTTTTTTTTTTTTTTTTTTTGGTTGTTTTGGGCATAGGTAAGGAATTTTATGTTTTTGGTGTTTTAATGTTTGATGTTTAGAGTTTGGACTTTTGGTCTCTTATGGTTTAGGAATTTATATATGTTGGGGTTTGATGCTAATGATTTTAGGGTTTGGTTTTGAGATTTTGGTGGATATATGTGTTATATATTTGGGGTTTGATTTTGAGATTTTGGTGGATAGGTGATTTAGAGATTTGTGGTTAAGGAGTTTTAGGGTTTGGTTTTGAGATCTGGGTGGATGGGTGTTTTAGATATTTGGGGTTTTGGGGTTTGGTTTTGAAATTTTGGTGGACGAGTGTTTTAGGATTCATGTGTATATATAAAAAGCTTAAACTCCAACTTTAATTGGTCCAACTTTCAAATTTGAAATTAATATTTTTTTTGAAATTTTAATTTCTTTCCTAGAGAATTGACATATTATATTATTTTAAAAAATTAATTAATTTATTAGATATAAAATAAAATTTTATGTTTAATGAAACTTTAAGAGCCCGTTTACAAATAATTTTTTATTTTAAAAAAATTAAGCTCATAAAACTACTCCTATATATTATTTCTTTCTTTGTTATCTACTTTGTATCGGTGTTCCCGAAAAATACGCCAAATTTTGGTAACTACAAATTCATATTTTTAAATTTGGTTAAGAATTCAAACATTTTCTAAGGATTCTAATTTTTATGGGATTAGGGATTTAGAGATTTTGGGGATTGGAGTTTTGGTATTTTGATATTTCATACTTTTAATGCTTGGGGTTTTGTGGGCTTTAGTGTTTTGTTGTTTAGGGCATAGATAATGATTTTTATATTTTTTGGTGTTTTAGTATTTGAGGTTTAGAGTTTGGACTTTTGGTGGATAAGTGTTTTAGAGATTTGGGGTTTGGTTTTGAGATTTTGGTAGATACGTGTTTTATAGATTTGGGGGTTTGGGTTAGAGATGTCCATTTGCCCCGACCCCGCCCCGACCCGCCCCGCCCCGAATAGGACGGGGAATCCCCGATTACACGGGAAATGGGGCAGGGAGCGGGGAATTTTTTTTGCCCCGTTAGCTAAACGGGGCGGGGGCGGGTAATAGCATACCCGCCCCGCCCCGATTACCCGCCCCGCCCCGTATACTTTTATATATATACATATATACATTATTCATAAAAAAAATTACTACACACTTCTTTTTTTTATCTAAAAAAATGCACATTTTACCAATAAAGTTTCAAAAAAACACATATCTTACAAATAAAGTTTATGAAATTAAATATATATAATATTAATCAACTTAACAAATAGCAAAACTTAAAAAAAATGGATAAAAATAAATTAAAAAAAGTAAATTATTCGCGGGGAAAATTAGGGGAATACCCGTTACCCGCGAATTCCCCGCGGGGAATACCCGCCCCGTCCCCGTGAAATTAAACGGGGAATTTCGCGGGGACGGGTAATGAAATGAGAGACGGGGACGGGGGCGGGGAAGGCATTACCCGACCCCGCCCCGCCCCATGGACATCTCTAGTTTGGGTAAGGATTTTTGGAGTCTGGTTTTGAGATTTTGGTGGATTGGTGTTTTAGAGATTTGGGTGTTTGAGGTTAAGGAGTTTTGGGGTTTGATTTTGAGATTGTGGTGGATTGATGTTTTATAGATTTGGGTGTTGGGTTAAGGAGTTTTGAGATTACGGTGAGTGGTGTTTTAGAGAGTTTGGTGTTTGAGGTTAATGAGTTTTGGTGTTTAGTTTTGAGATTTGGGCGGAGGTGTGTTTAGAGATTTGGGGGTTTGGGGTAAGGAGTTTTGTGGTTTGGTTTTGAGATTATGGTGGATGAGTGTTTTATAGTTTTGGGTGTTTCGGGTGAAGGAGTTTTGGGGTTTGGTTTTGATATTATGGTGGATTGGTGGTTTATAGATTTGGGTGTTTGTGGTTAAGGAGTTTTGGGGTTTGGTTTTGAGATTATGGTGGAATGATGTTTTATAGATTTGGGTGTTTGTGGTCAAGAAGTTTGGGGTTTGGTTTTGAAATTATGGTGGATTGATGTTTTACAAATTTGGGTGTTTGTGGTTAAGGAGTTTTGGGGTTTGATTTTGATATTATGGTGTATAAGTGTTTTAGGGATTTTGGCGTTTATGATTAAGGGGATTTGAGGTTTGGTTTTGAGATTTTGGTTTGGAGATTTGGGGGGAGTGATGTTTTAGAGATTTGAGGGTTTGAGGTTAATGAGTGTTGGGGTTTGGTGTTTGGTTTTGAGATTATGGTGGATGAGTGTTTTATTTATTTGAGTGTTTGGGGTTAAGGAATTTTGGGGTTTGGTTTTGAGATTTTGGTAGATGGATGTTTTAGAGATTTTGGGGTTTATGGTTAAGAAGTTTTGGGGGTTGGTTTTGAGATCTTGGTGGATGTATGTTTTAGACATTTGGGGTTTTGGGTTAAGGAGTTTTTGAGGTTTGGTTTTGAAATTTTGGTGGAGGGGTGTTTTAGGATTATGTATAAAAAGCTTAAATTCCAACTTTAATTTGTCCATGTTTAAGTTAAACTTTCAAATTTGCAATTAATAATTTTTTTTGAAATTTTGATTTCTTTCCCAGAGAATCTAACATCTTCAATTATTTTTAAAATTAATTAATTTATTAGATATAAAATTTAATTTTAATCTAATGAAACTTTAAGAGCCGGTTTACAAATTAATTTTTATTTTAGGAAAATTAAGCTCATAAACATTACCCATATATGATTTCAACATTACCCATATATGATTTCTTGTTTTGTTATCTACTTTTTACCGGTGTTCCCGAAACATATGCCAAATTTTAGAAACTACAAATTCATATTTTTAAATTTGGTTAAGAATTCGAACGTTTTCTAAGGGTTCAAAATTTTATGGGATTAAGGATTTAGAAATTTTGGGATTGGAGTTTTGGTATTTCATACTTTTAATATTTGGAGTATTGTGGGCTTTAGTTTTTTTTTTCTTCGGCATAGGTAAGCAATTTTATGTTTTTCGTGTTTCAGTGTTTGAGGTTTAGAGTTTGAACTTTTGGTCTCTTATGGTTTAGGGATTTAGATATTTCGGGGTTTGAGGTTAAGAATATTTAGTTTTAAGATTTTGGTGGATAGGTGTTTTATAGATTTGGGGGTTTGGTGTTTGGTTTTGAGATTTGGGTGGATAGGTGTATTAGAGATTTGGGGGTTAAGGGGTTAAGGAGTTTTGGGTTTTGGTTTTGAGATTTTGGTGGATATGTGTTGTAGAGATTTGAGAGTTTGGGGTTTAGAAGTGTTGGAGTTTGGTTTTGAGATTATGGTGGATTAGTGTTTTAGAGATTTAGGTGTTTGGGATTAAGGAGTTTTGGGGTTGTGTTTGAGATTTGGGTGTATTGGTGTTTAAAAGATTTGGGGTTTGGGTTAAGAAGTTTTAGGGTTTGGCTTTGAAATTATGGTGGATTGGTTTTTTGGGATTTATGTGTATGTTAGAAAGTTTAAATTTTAACTTTAATTGGTCCATTTTTAGTTAAACTTTAGAATTTGTGATTAATATTTTTTTTGAAATTTTAATTTGTTTCCTAGAGAATCTGACATATTCATTAATTTTAAAAATTAATTAATTTATTAAATATATAATTAAATTTTATTGTAGGAAAATTAAGCTCATAAACACTACTCCCATATATGATTTCTTGTTTTGTTATCTACTTTTTACTACTGTTCTCGAAACATACGCCAAATTTTGGTAACTACAAATTCATATTTTTATTTTATTTTATTAATTTTTTTTTTTTGTTTGTTAAGAATTCAAACATTTTCTAATGATTCAAAATTTTATGGAATTATGAATTTAGAGATTTTTGGGATTGGAGTTTTGATATTTCATACTTTTAATGTTTGGGGTTTTGTGGGTTTTAGTGTTTTGTTGTTTTTGGCATAGGTAAGGAATTTTATGTTTTAGGTGTTTTAGTGTTTGAGGTTTAGAGTTTGAATTTTTGGTCTCTTATGATTTATGGATTTAGAGATTTGGGGTTTGTGTTTAGTTTAGAGATGTTGGTGGATAAGTGTGTTAGATCTGGGGTTTGAGGTTAAGGAGTTTTAGGGTTTGGTTTTGAGATTTGGGTTGATGTGTGTTTTAGATATGGAGGGTTTGGGTGTAAGAGTTTTGGGATTTGGTTTAGAGATTTTGGTGGATGATGTTTTAGGATTTATGTGTATGTATAAAAGGTTTAAATTTCAACTTTAATTGGTCCATTTTTAAGTTAAACTTTCAAATTCGTAATTAATATTATTTTTATATGTTAATTTCTTTCCTAGAGAATTTGACATATTCAATTATTTTAAAAATTAATTAATTTATTAGATATAAATTTAAATTTTATGTTTAATGAAACTAGTCCGTTTGCTAATCAATTTTAATTTTATGAAAATTAAGCTCATAAAATCTGCTTCCATATATGATTTCTTGTTTTGTTATCTACTTTTTACCCGTGTTCCCGAAACATACGCCAAATTTTGGAAACTACAAAATCATATTTTTAAATTTAGTTAAGAATTTTTAACGTTTTCTAAGGATTCAAAATTTTATGGGATTAAGGATTTACAGATTTTGGGGATTTGAGTTTTGGTATTTTGGCATTTCACTTTTAATGTTTGGGGTATTGTGGTTTTAGTGTTTTGTTGTTTTGGGCACCGACATGAAATTTTATGACGTTTTGTATTTTAGGGTTTGATGCTTATAGATTTGGGGTTTATGGTGAAGGTGTTTGGGTTTGAGCTTGAGATTTTGGTGTAGAGTTTAAATTCCAACTTTACTGTGTCTTTTTTTTAATCTTTTGCCTTTTTTTCTCATTCATTTTTTTTCCTTCATGGTGGAAAATTTGTGTTTAATGAATTATTGAAGTTTTAATTTCTTCCCTAATGAATCTGACATATTCAATAATTTTAAAAATTAATTACTTTATTAGATATAAAATTAAATTTTATGTCTAATGAAACTGTAAGATCCCGTTTGATACTCAATTTTTATTTTTGGAAAATTAAGCTCATAAACACTACTCTCATTTATGATTTATTATCTATTTTTTATTCGTTCCCGAAACATAAGTCAAATTTTAGAAATTACAAATTCATATTTTTAACTTTGGTTAAGAATTCAAATGTTTTCTTAGATTCGATTTTTTTTGGGATTATGGATTTAGAGATTTTAGGATTGGAGTTTTGATATTTCAATGTAGGGTATTGTGGGTTTTAGTGTTTTGAGATTTATAATTTTGGGGCATATTGCAAGGAATTTTATGTTTTTAGTGTTTTAGTGTTTGAAGTTTAGAGTTTGGACTTTGTCTTATGGTTCAAGGATTTAGAGTTTGGAGTTTGGTGTTGAGATTTTGGTGGATTAGTGTTTTAAGATTTATGTGTATATATAAAAAGTTAAAATTTCAAATTTCATTGGTCATTTTTAAGTTAAACTTTCAAATTTGTAATTAATAATTTTTTTTGAAATTTTAATTTTTTTCTTAGAAAATTTGACGTATTCAATTATTTCAAAAATTAATTAATTTATTAGACATAAAATTAAATATTATGTCTAATGAAACTTTAAGAGCCGGTTTGAAAATCAATTTTTATTTTATGAAAATTAAGCTCATAAACACTACTCTCATATATGATCATTTGTTTTGTTATCTACTTTTTTCCAATGTTCCCGAAACATTCGTCAAATTTTGAAAACTACAAATTCATATTTTTAAATTTGATTAAGAAATCAAACATTTTCCAAAATCTTAAGGGATTATGGATTTAGAGATTTTGTGTATTGAGTTTTGATATTTTGGTATCTCATACTTTTAATGTTTGGGGTATTGTGGACTTTAGTGTTTGTTGTTTTGGGCATAGGTAAGGAATTTTATGTTTTTGTTTTGGGCATAAGTAAGGATTTTGTGTATTGGAGTTTGGACTTTTGGTCTTTTATGGTGTAGGTATTTAGAGATTTGGGATTTAGTAGTTTTGGAGTTTGGTTTTGAGATTTTGGTGGATTGGTGTTTTAGGATTTATGTGTATATATAAAAAGTTTAAATTCCAACTTTAATTGGTCAATATTTTAGTTAAACTTTCAAATTTGTGATTAATATTTTTTTTGAAATTTTAATTTCTTTCCCAACACATTCAATAATTTTAAAAATTAATTAATTTATTAGATATAAAATTAAATTTTATGTCTAATGAAACTTTAAAGTCCGTTTGCTAATCAGTTTTTATTTTAGGAAAATTAAGCTCATAAACACTTCTTTCATATTTGATTTCTTGTTTTGTTATCTACTTTTTACCAGTGTTCCCGAAACATACGTCAAATTTTAGAAACTACAAATTCATATTTTTAAATTTGGATTAATTATAACTTGTACATGTGTGACATGAAACAAATGTGAATCAGGATGTCTCAAATGTTAAAACAATCATAAAAATACTTATTTATTGATTCAAAAGATGAAGAAAAAAAAAAACCAGGATGTCTCAAGTGTTAAAAAACTCATGAAAATCCTATTTATTGATTTCAAAAGAGGAGAGAGTAGAATAAAACTTGGACAAAATATGTATTTTGATGTGTTTCGCATCACTGAATCCAAACGCGCATTCATTAACTTGGTTGTATTAAGATATAAAATAAACACAAGTATTGAGGCAAATTTTTCATACAATAAGCCAACATGAGTCTAACTCAATCGGCATATGGATGGTCTTTTTCTAAACCCCATTTTAAAAAAATCATTTTTGGAACACCAAACCCACACACCTAAACTCCAAAATCCAAAATCCAAAATCCAAAAACCCTAAAAACCCAAACCCAAAAACACCTAAACTCCAAAATCTGGAAACCATAATCCCCTACATCCAAAAATCTTAAAGCCATAAACCCCAAAATCTCAACCACAAATCCACAAACCAACAAAAGCATAAACATGAAACCCTTAAAACTCAAACCCACAAACTTCTTAAACCCCAAAATTTGAACATCATAAACCCCAAAACCAACAAACACCTAAACTCAAGTATCCCAAAATCATAATCTCCAAAATCCAAAAATCCGAAAATCATAAACCCCAAAATCCCAA
This sequence comes from Herpetospermum pedunculosum, assembly GCA_028017165.1. Classification (NCBI taxonomy): domain Eukaryota; kingdom Viridiplantae; phylum Streptophyta; class Magnoliopsida; order Cucurbitales; family Cucurbitaceae; genus Herpetospermum; species Herpetospermum pedunculosum. The sequence goes on from CM051525.1 coordinate 76,131,497, forward strand.
ACAAGAAATCCCCTAAACCCAAACTCCAAACAAAAAATACCGAATCCCATATAACACGAACTCAAAAACTCAAAAACTCTAAAATTTTAAATTTGAAACACCAAACCCACAAACACCTGAACTCAAAAATCCCAAAACCATAAACTCAAAATAACCCCAAACAACAAATCCCCAAACCCACAAAAACCTTAAACCCAAAAAACAGATACAACAAATCCCCAAACAACGAAAACCCTAAAACATAAATCATTAAACATCAAACCCACAAACCTCTTAAACCCTAAAAATCGTAAACTTGTGACACCCCGTCCTAGATTATCCTACCGAACCTAGGACGAGCTATGATGAAAACAAACTTCGAGAGTAAATGCATATCATCTATTGTCAAGTCTCTCCCTAGTTTATAACTTAAAGTTCGTCGAAATAAAAAGCACGTAGCAAAAAATTACACTCTTTACATACAATAGATGATATGCATTTACTTGTTGAGGCTAGTGGCAAATGTTGTTCCGAACTATCTCGGGTTGAAAATCAAGAGCAATCCTGGTGGAAAATAAAAATAAAGATTGAGCTAAAATACATCACCAAACTTGTACCAAATCTCTGGTGATACTGGCGTAAAGTAATCTCAATACGCATAACAAAACAATCTCTGTCATACTATGCACCGAGTAATATGTGCACGCAAAACTGTCACTAAAGGGCTAAACACCCCAACACACGGCACAAAGCCTATGTGTGTGCTAGAGTGTGTCACAAAGACCTCTATAATCTCTCGTATACTATGGAACACATCCACATAACATACGAGTAATCACCATGAATACATAAATGTAGTAGTTTGAAAGCCACTTTCCTTGTAAAATCCTTAAAATCATGCTCTTTCACTAAAATCACATTTCATAAAACTCAAACATTTCTCAATAAACATTTAAAGTCTTCTGATTTATCAAGTCACGATAAAATAATCTCAAACATTTCTAAAACCACAATTTCAGCTAAATCATAAGCTACTAAAATTTCATAACAATTTCTGTAAAGATTTACTCTGAAATCACACATAAATATAAATTTCATACGGTAGATAATAAACAATTTTGTAAAATAAGCACTCATAAAACTGTGGACGTAAACCTTCAAATCAGAAGCTATATTAGTCTTTGTCGAAATCCTGAAATTCCAATAACTAATTGAATAATTAATCATCGTTCAAATCATGTATCCAAAAAGGAAATACGCATATAAACTCCATATTCACCAATTAATTAAAGTTTCAATTTCCCCAATTTATTTCTTAAATCCAAACTTCAAATTACACATTACTCCTCTCTCTTTCAACTTATACAATCATGGTACTAATTGTCTATTAATCCCAATTTTCCTTCTTATCTCTCTTAATCTGAAGTACAAATTTTTTCATTTTCCCATATAAATAGTTACACTTGTCTCTCCTCATAACCATTTTTTCTCTCTTGAGTTCATTAACACATGTTGTAGTTTTGAAACAATTTCCTTATTTTATTAATTTAACTCTTACTTCCAAAGTTTGAATCTTCTTCTTCTTCCATCAATCTCTCTCCATCTCCTCCTTCTTCATCCATAGAAGAGTCTCCTATTTGTTTTCTTTACTTTCCTACAAGAAAATCTCAGGTTTGTATTGGTTTGTACAACTATTTTGTATTACCAACTGTGAGAAATCCCTTTTTATCTCTCTTTATCCAATTTGTTCTATCTCCTTCAATCCAACAATTATTTTCTCCATTATACAACCACTTTCTCCTCTCAGTTTAGATTTTTCAATTTCTTAAATGAGTAATAACAAATCATTGAACTTGAGGATGAAAAACACATGAAAGTCCACAATTAAAGTTTCTAATTTTATCTGGTTTCTCTTGAGAAAAACTTAGCAAAATTGTCCAATTTGTTTAAGGAGCAATTCCAATTTTTCGTTGGGCCAGCTTAAAGAAAAGTGATATGAAGAATCTGTTCAATTTCTTGTCTCCCTCCTCTGAAACTCTTTTCCCCTCTCCCTTGAAATGTTCTCTTATCTCTCTTTTTTCTCCCCATCCTCCCATTTTGCCTTTTCTTTTGTCATCTGTTGTTTTGTTTTAAACAAGCATTTCACGTGGCAGTCCTAAAACACTACCAACAAACAAGCCACGTGGCCACATCTCCTTCAATTTCTTTTTTTATTTTGTTACTCTATTTTCATAAATACAACCCTTTTTCCCTTTTCCTCTTTCTTTTGTTCAAAAAAGTATTAAAGTGTCATGAAGGGCGATTGGGTCCTTAGAAAACACTAAACTGAAAATCGTAAACCCCAAAACCAACAAGCCAACAAAACCCCAAACCCAAAACTCCAAACAAAAAAAATCCCCAAACCACCCAAAATAAAAAAAAACCCAAACTCTTGAACTCAAACACTGAAAACTCAAACTTCAAACCCACAAAACCCTAAACCTCATAAACCCCAAAATCTAAAATCATAATCCCCAAACTACAATAAAAAACCCCTATAACACCAACCCAAAAATCCCAAAACTCCCCAAACTTTTAAATATAAAACCCCCAAACCCACTAACACACCTAAACCATAATCCCAAAACCACAAAGACATAAACTCCTAAATTCCAAACAACAAATCGGAAAACAACCAAAACCAAAACCATAACCCAACCCCTTAAACCTATTAAACCCCAAAATCTGAAGACCATAAAACCGGAAATCCTACAATCCTAAACCCCAAAACCATATAACATGAACACAAAAACCTGAAAACTGAAGTTTTAAATCTGAAACCCCAAAACACATAAACTCCAAAATTCCAAAACCATAAACCCAAAATACGAAACAACAAAAACAATAAACCCCAAGTTTTGTAATATGTTCATAAATGTTATTGTTCATGTTTCATTCCTTGTTGCATAATTTAAGTTAAATACTAAATATACGAAGATTAAAAATAGATAAAATCAAAATGTGTATTGATCTAAATAATCATTGATACAATATTCACACTATCACCACCGAAATAGATATACTAATGAATATCATGAAGTTGAAGATGATATGAAATGTAAAGTTTATGAATCTATTATTCTTTAATTACAAAAAAAATGTTATAAAAAATTAAAATAAGTCAAACTAGTCTTGATGTGAAGCAATTTCCAAAGTACTTCATCGTTGTCATGATTATGATTCATAGGGAGCATCGAAGCGGCAATTGCTGCATCCTCATTGTTGAACATCCGGAAACTGCAATTTTGATGAAATTGTACACATTATAAACAACATAAATATTTGAATAGGCAACAAGAAACTCGATTATTTTTTGAATTCCATAAGTTGGTTTCCCAGCGACAAGCATAAAAATGAGAAGTTCCATGCGGTGAGAAATTTAGAAATCTAAAATTATGAATGAACGTTAGCAAATAATTTATTGTTGCAGACCAACAGAATAAGAAAGAGACATGAAGATGAATTTTGGTACTAGTATGGTTGGTTTCCCAGATTAATTTTGGGGTTGTAACGATTTAGTTCGTAAATAGTTAGAAAATTTAGCATTATAGTTCCTGAAGTCATAAATAGCCAAAAAAAAAAAAAAAAAAAAAAAAAAAAATGCAGAAAGTATGAGTGAAACAGAAAATTTATAAGCTAAATAGTTGTTAGAAACATCTCTTAATAAGTAAGTTTGTATATAGACTCATTCCTAAGCAGTTCATCCATCTATATATTTAAGAAATGTCAGTAAATATAATTAAAGTTTTATACGAATTAAATGAATACAAATTTTACAGTAAATTTAGTAAATATTGATACATATTAAATGGCAAGTAGAAGATTATTGTTAGAAACTAAAATTCAACTAGATTCCTTGAAAATAGAAAAAAATAAGCACACATATAAATTGATTTGTGAGAAGTGTGATAAAATAATTATTGAGAAATGTATATATAAGCTTAATGTTTAGGACATGTGTATATAATATACATAAACTACAAAACTAAATGGATGCATGCACAGAATAAAAATTGAATTTAACTCTCTTCTTTAATATCATTTTGTTGTCTTACAAAATGAATAAGTTATTAGACAATCTGAAAGAGAGAAAATGAAAGTCTGGTTGTTGGTTGTAAAGTGAAAAAGACAGAAATTGTAATTGGTTTGTTGTATAATTCTTTTATTCCAAGTCTGTTTTGAACCAAGTTATTTATTTTTGAATTATTTGATAATTTATTCTAAATTATACAAGTATGTTTTAAATTATTGAAATCTTTCTTTGAATTTTTTTTTGAATGTTTACTTAAGATGAAAAACAAGAAAGAAATGAAATTCAAACATTCAACTAGTCCAACAAATTGAATTTAGTTTAATTCTAATTTTATAGTTTACATATGTACGCATATCCTAATAATTAAGTTTATATATATGGTCGTCTCTAACACATTCATCGATCTATATATTTAAAAAATATCCGTAAATATAAGAAAAATTTGATATGAATTAAATCATTACAAGTTTGAGTAAATATTGATACATATTAAATTGCAAGAAAGAAGATGATGTTGGACGTGAAGTATTTGTTGTGTCCATTAATGGATTCGAAGCAATCTTGTTCTTGTTCTTGAAGGTTGGCTAAAGAGCCAATGATCCATGTTCATCTTGAATTGGAATCAGCAATTGTCATAGTCAGAGTTGATGATTCTCTAACACAGAAAGAAGCAGAAAAAGGTAGTATAGTGATCAGAAAGAAGGCTAAGAAGATACAAGTGTTGTTGAAGAAAATGAATTCGTTGACATGAAAATAGACGGATCCAGATGAAGCAAAAAGAGAATAAAGTAAGCATTTATTAAGCAAATAAATTTGATAGAAAGCAAGTTGTTTTCCATGTGTGAAAATGTCCGGATGACAATGGCACAACAAAGATTTATTAAAATGATGGTTAAGTTTGTTCCCATTGAAAGTGTGAGCAACACACTTATATGAATGAATTAAGAGTAAAATGATCTTAAGTAGTCTATGTTTGGTTATCTTTTTCATCCATAAGTGTCATATGCTTAGACATTGTAAAAGGAAATTGAGGAGCATAAACGAAATTGAAATCTAGATTGGTGACATCCTATAAAGTAATGTACAGAGAAGTAAGTAATTTTTGAATGACAAAACGTTGTTATTCTTTAAATTTGTTTTGTGAAATTAATAGCAGAATAGTTTTCCTGAAGTGATAAATAGCAAAAAAAAATGCAGAAAATATGAGTGAAACATAAAATTTATAGGGTAAATAGTTGTTAGAAAAGGTTAATCATAAAGGCCGTAAAAGCAAAGAAAGATTACATTGAGAAAGCGTAGAAGTAAAAAGTGAGCAGCAGCAAGCAAAAATTGAAAAGAAAAAGAAGAGGCGAAAATAAAATAAGAGTTAGAAGAGAAAACAGGATTAAGATGTAGCAGTTGAAGAAGAAAAAGAAAAGTGTGGATTTGAGGAATCCATGAAAGAAAGAAGAATCTGTCGCTTTCGTTGTGATATATTTGAAAAGATAAGAAATATATTTAGCTTAAAACAAATAGGTTGAAAAGCAAGGAATGGATGGAGGGAGAACGGTTGGAGCGGAAGGAGGAGCAGAAGTATCGGAGTAACCGGCGACTTAGCAGAAAGTAATTGCAGCATCCTTCGTCCTCCAAAGCGAGTTGTAAAAGGTTAAGTTGAATCCTAAAACACGAGTAAATAATTAACGTTTGTGGTGAAACAAATTATGCAAAGTGAAGTGGTTAAACAATTTACCCGAAGTAGTAAATTAAGTTGTCTTTTGAGGTGAAAAAAGCATCCAACATTAAACATAAGAAAAGTAAGGTTGAAGGCAGTTACCTAGTTGAATGATCTAGCCCAAAAGCTTGGTTTCGATCTGAAGGATTCTGAAAGAGTAAAATTAGCGAAATCTGGAGTGGGCAAGGAAGAAGTTGTTGTTAGAAAAATTGGCAAGAGATGGAAGAATTTGACATAAAAGTTTAGGAGAAGAAGGTTAGCAAAAAAACTGACCGAAAGAGTGGAGCCGTTGGCGAAACGGCCTGAATGTGCAGATCTAAAGAGAAAATCCAGCAGGTAATGATGTTCGTATTGAAGTAAATAAGAAGAACGGAAGAAGAACGAGAGGAAAGCTGAGGTGATCGTGGCGGGAGGCAGCAAAGAAGACGGCGAGGAGTTGGGCGGCGAACGGCGTGCGACGGGACGGAGCAGCGGGTGAGGTATGAAGAGATGAAGGGCGGCAGGTGTGCGAGTGCGTGGCTTTGGAGGTGGACGGAGTTGAGAGAGAGGATTCGGGAGAGAGATGAAGAGAGGGGAAAGTGATTGAAGAGGAAATGAAATGTGAAAATAAAAGTGAAGAAATTTAGAAGGCGGGAAATAAAATTTTGATTCCCGCCTATTCCATATGTAATGGATTGCTCTTTATGTATTTTACCAACCGAATGCATTTCCATCTTGAAAACTATTGGCTGGCTGAGTTGGTGGACATTGGAGCTAGATTTGGTTTTTGCAGGGGACGTCCGGAGCTCGATTCCAGGGTGGCGCAATTTATAATTTTTACTTGGTTTGGGGTTTGGGGTTTGGGGTTTGGGGTTTGGGGTTTGGGGTTTGGGGTTTGGGGTTTGGGGTTTGGGGTTTGGGGTTTGGGGTTTGGGGTTTGGGGTTTGGGGTTTGGGGTTTGGGGTTTGGGGTTTGGGGTTTGGGGTTTGGGGTTTGGGGTTTGGGGTTTGGGGTTTGGGGTTTGGGGTTTGGGGTTTGGGGTTTGGGGTTTGGGGTTTGGGGTTTGGGGTTTGGGGTTTGGGGTTTGGGGTTTGGGGTTTGGGGTTTGGGGTTTGGGGTTTGGGGTTTAGGGTTTAGGGTTTAGGGTTTAGGGTTTAGGGTTTAGGGTTTAG